>CM055679.1:38505599-41005599 GCA_029448645.1 Andrena camellia | reverse complement strand
ACGGGTTCATCGGAAGGGAGGAGTTCACGTGTTCCGTGGAACTTAATAACAAGTCGGAACACGAGGATGATCCCACGCGCGTCCCTCGCGGGAGAAAGTTGCGCGATGGGTCCCTCTCGCCGAGTCGTTTCATCATCCGCCAGACAAACACAAGTTTCTCCATTAATGTGTCGTTCGAAGTTGCGTTACGCGGCGATACATAATGCAGCCCGTGATATCGCGAAACGCATCGAGGCACCGTGGCGGCCGAATAATGTTATTTGCCGAGAAAACAGCGAGCGATGGGAGCGACGCGATATTACTTCCCGCGGATGCGATGAGCTCGGATGACATCTTCGCGGGCCGGACGTGTTCCAGATGATCCTCCAACGAGGTTTCTCGCAAGAAAAATGGAGAATGAGCTCGTCGGGTTCATTGACGGGCGAAACTTTCCGAACGGTAACATTTTCAGCTCCAGTTCTTAAATGGAGAAATCAAACGGACTTTAAAATAATGCGAGATTAAAGTATAATGGAAAAGATGAAACCGGCTGATGGCGAGCGTTCGTTTCATGTCAGACATTTATCTTTCATCGCCTTTGGTCCATGGAGATTAAAAATATAAGCCGGATGAAGTTATTGTGTAAAGACGGCTGGAAGCAAGTTGGGACACAGTATAGTGCCGATATTTCTGTATAAGAAGCATTACTGTGGAGCCTCGAGCGATGATTAGAGTGTGTTCGGCGCGTCGCGAAGACGGGGACGAAAATACGCGGACGATGTGGACCATGGGGAATTCGAGCGTCCACATCTTTTACCGCCTGCCCGCCTCCGAGGCCTTTCGTTTACGATTATTAACGTCGATCGCGCTTCAACTGTTAATTGTTTGTGCAGTCGCCGCGCCGGTTTCAGGCGGAAGGGGAAGCGCTCCGCGCGCTGACTAACGCTCCTAATGGAATGCCCTGACGCATCGACTAATAATAAATCATCGCCTCCGACCTGGTAATCGCGTTATTTCGGACAATTGTTGCCATTAGACGGCACGGGAAAGTGAATCCGTGATTTATTGTTAGAGGCAACGTCGCGTCGGCACGTGCGACGCAGCTTCGCCGACGGAAACCTGCTTTTCCGATTCCTGCTCTATGCGGTATCGTCAGCGAAAGGGTGAGATACGAGCGGCATTTCAACACCCCTTTAAACGTAATATCTTTGAGTGTAGCTCTATTTCAGTCGGTCATAAAAACACGAGGCCATCGAGAATTTTTGTGACGATATGGAGGTCTTGAAAGAGGAACGTGGACAAGTTTACAGACAGTGATTTAAGAAGAAGATCAAAGAATTTGAGAATATGTAGTTATCCAAAAAGAAGACGAAAAATGGCCTGCCAACGTGAGGCCATCTAGGCAAAAATTTCTGAAACTTCATTTCCTGAGCTTCATCTTGATAAAATAGTATCATAATACATGAAAAAAAAATCGAGTCCATGGTAAAAAACTAGAAACTTCAAGCGTTGCAATGCTTTTTTAAAATATTTTTTGCGACCATTTTTCGCAGAGATACAGCCATTTGAAAATGACCAAAATTTTCGTGAAATTATAGTGTTCCTTTAATTTTGACGCGGAGTGTATTAGATTCTAACGAATCAGTGCATCTGCCGATATTCTTATCCTTTCAGAGTTCCTATATCCCACAGTAGGAACAACAATATCAAGAGCGCTATGTTTGAACCAACACACCCCCAATTAGGGAACTTCCCGATAGGCAAGCATTTTATTCCACTCGACGAAGGTAGGATAATCCACGCGGCTGTGGGCGAGAACTAACGTAAGCCAGAGGAAAAATCACGCAACAGGGAGATTAATTTAATCACGGCGAAGTATATCGCGGTAAATTGAATTTCGGGGTTGCGTGACTTTCGAAATGCCTCCGTGACACGGAAAGCAAACACGAACGCCGACTCGTTGAACCCGGGGACGCTGAAATTGAAATATAATCGAGGCTGTAATTAAGGCAATGTTTGCCTCGTTAACGTTACACGCGCGCCCATTAAAACGCATCATCGTAAAAAACCAGCCCCCCCCCCCCCCGAGCGGGGATCCCGACGAGTGGAGCGAGAAAAAATATCCGCGGTCTTGGCCTGCTGCTTCGCGTTACGCGTCAGACACTTTCCCCTGGACCTTGGCGGTATGATGGGAAACGGTCCGCCTTTAAATACAAGCGTATCTATATTCTCCTCAATCGTTCGGAGGTGTTAACAGCGTGCAGCTGTTGACAGGCCAGCGAAAGCCTGCCCTTGTGAACGCCGTTCCGAGTAAGCGGACGTTCTGGGACGCGGAACGAAGTTCTGCAAACGAGCTGATGAGAGCGAGAGCGGCGCGAGTCAAACGAGTCGAACAATTGAGCTATCTCTGCATTTCTGTGCTTCATATCGAGTGACCGAGCTCTCAAGACTCCGCGCAGAAGTTGAAACATTGTTGAGGTACAAGGGTACAGCGTTCAGTCGCGAGGAATGCTGGACGAAACGAGTGCTGAAGGATTTTCATGCGTGTTTTGAAACTACTTAACACTCGGCCTGTAGCATTCGTCATGCGACGTGGTCTGTTCGACATAGATTGAAAATAAATTCTCGGTGTAATCTAGAACGGAGGCGAGGAGTTGTAAGCGTTGCTGGAACATCCATTAAGGACGCGACACGTGTGTGGAATAATTAATTGCTTGTTGAAGATGAACACCGATGAAAGTCGGTGCGTTCCAGTATTTTGGAACTGCTGGCACTCGTCAGTGGTAAGCTACACCTGCCACGGGAACGATGCCCATTAATCACGAAGGCACCGTGAATCTTCTTTATTTATATTCCTTTTAGCAGCGCGCGTCTACGCGCGGCCCCCTACGTAGATCCTTTCACTGTCAATTCTTCTCCGCGCTATTATACTCCTACCTGAATGCAAATCGATTTTCTACTCGCGAAAATGGCCAACGATGCGCCCTGAGTATCACCCTCGCAGAATGCAGAGTGCAGTGTCATAAATAACGCCGGCGTTATTTATGAAGACCGCAGTGACAATCGTACCGCAGAAAGCGGGGGCCATTTTAGGACACGAAGAGCCGTGTAACAATAGTGGATTGCAGGGGCTGTGATACAGTGGAAAAATAATCGCGTAAAGGGATTAATTGCCACTCCGCGACGCGGAATTGAATGTCCCGGAGTGTCGCGATTAAACGCCACGTTGCC
This sequence comes from Andrena camellia, assembly GCA_029448645.1. NCBI lineage: Eukaryota > Metazoa > Arthropoda > Insecta > Hymenoptera > Andrenidae > Andrena > Andrena camellia. Next base: position 41,002,389 of record CM055679.1, on the reverse strand, counting down.
TGCATTCGACCGTGCTTACAGAATCTAATTCCATTCTGCCCCGTCGTCCAGCTCAGACCGCGCCGTATAACAAAGTCGACGGCATTAACCAGCTGCTTCCGCTCCATCGAAGAAATAAATCTCGCGGCGCAGTTCCAGAAGAATCGGCCGACTTCTCTTCTCTCTTTCAAGACGCCGGGTGCAGTTCATTTCGAGTGCCCCTCTGCTTCTGGTGGGTTCGACGTGCGAGATAATATAGGGGGGGACGGAGAGAAGCCGGAGAGGACGCAGCGATGGAAATGAACGAGAGGAATAAGAGGGACGCACAGATGGATTTTAACTTCAGGAGGATCGCACCACCTGGGTCCATCTCCAGGGACACCGTGGACTGTCCTGGGGTGGAAGGACTGCGCCGATTTATAGAGCTTCCACGATCTATCGCTATCTATTAAATAGGCAGGCTGGCTGGTCTCGATGTATAAAATAATTCAAGCAGCTTCGAACTTGAAATACGTATAGTCTCCGTTATCGCTGTCTTGAAGTTTTAAGAATCTTACGCAGTCGTTCGAGCGACAATTTCCTGTACTGTTTGGAGTGGTATCTCGTTTACGTCGCGAAGCAAAATGACGGCCATCTCGCGACCGTTTCATGGTGAGCATTTTCTCACGGCGGGTCGTGCCACGTCCGGGTGAACGGCAGAGGGAAGTGCACCGAAACGACGTGGAAGCCAGGAGACCAAGAAATTGACCGAGGACGCCACGTGCTCCCTGCACCGTCCAGCTAAATATTTACCCGCACGTTTTCCGAGTCACGAGGCTTCGTCACGTTACAGTTTTCAAAGATGACGCGACGAGCCTCGCGTTACGTGACACGCTACGAGCCGCTCGCCTTTTTCCTTCCCTATTCCCTCCCCTCCGCCCCTGCGCCCCGGAGATAGGGCGGGTTTACGAGCCCGCCGAGCAAAAGCCTATTGCGGAACCGAGCCCAGGAGCGTTGTCAGCTTGTAAAAGCGAGCAAAACGAGCGGGACACCGCGCCAATACGACGCTTCCAAGAAAAATCGAATATAATGGTCTCGTAAATTATTCCGAGCCAGCCGTGTCACCCGTCGTAAATTGCTCTTAATTATGTACGCCCCTTTGTCTACGGATAGCTGGCTATCTATACGCTTAAAAGTGCTGCAAATAAATGCTGTTTTCAGTGGCTGCGCCCGCGCGTGTATGTGTGCATCTAGCTCGAAGTGGAGCTCGCGTTGCTCAACAGTTAAGAAAGCCTCGTGTAAGAATTGGTCCTAATCATCGAATTATTCTTAACTATGGAAACGAAAGAACGGACTATTCGAAAGCTTAAATGTGGTGGAGGATCTGGTGTTTGGCATTACTCGGTGCAACAAACGCGAGGAATAAATTTCCACGACCTTTTCGAGCCTATTAGCAGTGGGTCCGTCGGTGCGGCATCTGTGCAGCGTAAATGCGTCGGAACAAAGCTCGGTGCAAGTGATGCACGCAGTAGAATCGGCTTGCGTAACGCACACGCACGACGCACGCCACGCCACGCCGGCTGACCCACATGCGCGGTCTTTATTTAAACTTGGTTTCCTCCCCGGCGCTCTTTAGTGCCGTCTTTCGGCTACAATTTCATTAAAAGAGGCATCGGTTACGAATTGGCGCGGCTCCTTCGCTCGAGCGGCAACAGTGGAGGGGGAAACTTTAGTATTGTTAATATATTATTTCGAAATAGAGTGTTGACTAGAATTAGCATTCCTCGGAACTTGAAACGTTGAGTTGCTAATTTCGAGACTCTGGTTTTGGTAAATTAGAAGTTTTTATAGAATATCTTTATTGGCATTAGAAAGTACATGTCTTGAACACAATTTTCCCCAAAATATCACATAAAAATATTTACAATATTTTCTTAGGCAATATCTTTAGTTTTACATACAGATTTAAAGAAAAAACAATTTGTTACAAGATAGCGGACATTTGAAATGAAAGTATCGAAAATCCGTAAAAAAACGACATTTTTTTCTACGTTACGGAGAAACTAATTACCCGATGAAAAATTCGATACGCTTAACTGAAGACAATCTTATTTCTAGCCGACATTAAAAATTTGAAGTAAATCGGATGAAAATTAACTGACTTATCCTTGCGCCCAGTTTGAAAACTGTAATTTCGAGAAAAACGCGTTTAGAGTTTTAGAAGGAGCTCCGATTACCTGCGAACGGCCGATTTCGAGCGTTGTACTACCTGTACCAAACCATCTATAACTCCGTTATTTCTTCGAATTGTACTTTAATAATTTAAGAGCACATTATTGCGACTCCAAACATTAAGAAAATATGGTTTTCTCAAACCGTCGCCCTGGTTTTCCCCCTTAAGACAACCTTCTAAAAGATATTCGTTTAAAATTCAACTTCCAATGCAACACGCGCCGAATATAAACTATTGTTTCACGCATTGAAAGATCAGCAAACAATTCTATGGACTGTTTCACGAAGTCTACAACGAATGCGATCTTAAAACAACGTACGCTGAAAATTCGCCCAAACTTACGGCGCGCGCACAAGCCGTCGCCTAAAATATGGCACCCAAAGTGCGAGTGTTTGCCCGGCGGTGCTGCTAAGAGCGTTTGTTTCGCTTTACACTCACGAGTCTCTTGAAACGCTAGTGTCGCGATTAGGCGCCAATCTTTACCCCCACACCGTAACGCGAGCCAAATGATCGGACATTGCCCGACACGAGACGATGGATCCGTCTGAAAATCCTTAACGAAGGCCTTTCCAACAAATAAAACCAATCCGTTGAACGGGGACGGAGGATCGGACCAGGGGCTGTACGTTTTCTCCAGACAAAGGAGCTGCAACGTGATGGGACAAACTTGTGGAAAAGTGCTGGTGCACCGAATTCCGTGAAACGCGACAAACGAACAGGAAGAATCGGCGGAGGACGAGAGGGTGGAGAAACGAATCGTTGAAAGGTCGAATAGAATTCCATCGAACCGCCAGCGCCCCTTCCTCTCAATGGACACGCGCTCCGACATCTTTCGGTGAAAAAAGTCGCGGCAGCGGCCCGTGTAAACCGTCGAGTACATTGTGTCGCTTTATAGACGGTTCCCACGAGGAGCACCACCCACGTTCCTGGATGCAACCTGCTCATTTCCATATCGCGAGGGGCCTGTGTCTCCATCGAGCGAACGGGGAATTTCCACGGGTCGAGACACAATGTAGGCGTGCAGGCCGCGTCAGGTGCAGCGACACGACGAAGCAACTCTTGGAATCGCGTGAACGGGCGTCTTTGGATTAGAGAAAAGGCAGCCTGATTTATCGCAACCACGATGTGCAGCAGAGGGAGTAGCTGGGAAAGAGTTCATCGCTCCTAATACGTCATCATTCGCGAATTACAAGAATGTCTGCGGGTAGAATGACTGGAGCAGCGTGTTCAGTGGAGGATTTGGAAGTGGGCTTGCATCGTGGTGTGTGCTTCACGAGCAATTACAAAAGCATATGGGCACGTAACAAATGTGTGGTATTAGAGAAAATATGGGTGTTTCGATAATCTTATAGGCATTATAGTAAATTAGTAACTACAAGTTCAGGAAAATAGATTAGAACATTAATATTGTAATTGGGGAAAGTTGATGGTAATTGCAATTACTGCAAAAGATAGATACCGAGAATATAATTGATAGAAGGAAAGGGTATAACTTTTCAATGACGTGAGAAATGTGGCTTTTCCCAGAACTCACTCAGTCACGTTGCTGACATTACCTACGGAATTATTGATAGAGGCAAACCTTGTATGCGCCCTTTACGAGGAGATTAGTTACATATTTGATGGAACGCAGTTCGAAGGGGATGGGCGTATTATCAGCACCCTTTTTCGTGGTGACGTCGCAAGTGTGGAGGAGCATTGCGAATCAATATTTGATTGTCATCGAGTTTTATTCGAACGCTCGCGTCGAAACGAAAGTGAGTATCATTCTTTGGTGAAGTATTAATTGTAGAAAACGCTCTGCACAAAATGACACAATTGAAATAGGAACATGGTACCAAGTAAAATACAGAAATCTTTAAGTCCTCGAGGACTTCGATATTTCGCTTGTTGCAAATACAAAATGGATAAGAAAATTTTCTTATTTCCTCCTCATTGTCTTTCAATTTCCTTCATTCTTAGGTTTAGTAATTGAAGACAGGACATGCGTCTAGTGCATCAGTGTTTATTGAAGGAAGCCAATTACATACCGAGTTGATGGCTGTCATGCTGGTAACTCGACCAGGATCTGTGTCCACTAGCCCGCTGTCACTCTACAACAAAAAAGAAAAAAATTGTCGGTTAACATGAGAATCACAGTATAAATTACGGAGGTGGCGGAAAATCGGCAAGGTAACTCATTTTTGTGATCAACCAGCCAAGGCTAACCAATCATCGATTAGTAATCTTTTTTCTCAACAGTGTATCGAAATGTTTGTGACAGAAGGAAAAGTACAGATGAATAATGTACAACTGTTGATCGAATACATATGTCAGAGGCCGAAAACACTAAGTTCCACAGTTTCTACGCTTACCAAACACGATAGGCGTAAGAAGAGGGAAACAGAAAAAGTTTTTACGCCACGAATTCGCAGAACGAACCGTAAACGGATGGTAACGCAAGTGGACTTAACGCTAACTTTTTTTAATCGCAAATATTTCGTATTCGGCTCTCAAGTTCGCCTCGTTAAATTAGGATATTAATTAGATGACTCTGCATTACTAGAATAGCATGAAAGTTTCACTGATAACCGTACAGATTAGATATTATTCCAATTATATGAAAATCTTGTGCTCGAGATAAATATTACACTCATTTTTGCAATGCTAATTGGTTGATAGAATATAACACTTTCTTACGATAATCTGCCTGTAAAAGCAGAGACCATATTAATCATAAATATACTTTTACATCATCACCCTACAGTACGAAGTACAGTATGTACATATATGTATACACACCTTCGTCATCCGTTTGCAGTCTGACACGATAGTCTGACTTTTACGTACTCATACTACTTACACGTATACCTTACTTGATATCTCGGAAACGCTGAATTTCCGGGAATAAGTTTACCACGCCATTTCTGTTCCTTTCAGCGAGTTCTATCAGAACTGTCAAGATTCTACCTACGATATACAACCCCCTGTTCTATACGAGTCAAATTCTGTTGTACATCCGAATTCCGTCACTGCATATTCAAGTCACCCTCGAGGATTGTTCAAACTTACTCCACCCACTTCGAACAGTAAATTATAAATCTAATAACTCACTGTTCCACAGACTCCAGTCATACACTCCAAGCACAGAATCACGTTATCACGTTCACCGTCCTTCTACCAGAGCCTAAAGCTACTAGAATAGGAAAAAGCCATCCCTCTCGCGAGTACAGGGCACGTACCCCGGCCACAGCAGTAACAAGGGAGGGCTAATAAATCCGTCCACACGACTGCAGGTTTCCGAAGCAACGAACGATCGTCCACCTCGACGAAGCTGATCAAACGGATCGATCCCACCCTAAACTCAAGTCGTAACTCGTCCGGAGGAGAAACGGTGTGCCCTTTCGGTTCAGAGCGGCGTTGCGAGGTCACGGTGAATACCGGTCAGGATTATTGACATGGAAATTCAGTTCTGCTCGATGCTCGACGGAAACGACCGCTGGTGCTCGCCCCGCGGAAGCACCGAAGCGTGCCGCGATGCGGGGGCGTCGGGACGGGAAGCACCGCGAAGAAGAAATAGCACAAAGGCGACAACGTCGTTGGCCACGGAACCGAGGCGAAAGAGCCTTCCCCCTGCCCCGGTGCAAATGTCGTTCTGAACTTTGATCGTAAAACAGCGCTGGACTTCCGCGGAGGTGGCGGAGGCTGGAGCGTCCGTCTTGAACGTCTGCCAGATCGGTTATGCTCGAATAAATTTACGTGTCAAACTCCGCGCGAACCCGCCGTGTCCTCGTTCGCCTGTCCACACCATTTTTCCACCCGTTTAGCCTGCCTACGTTCCCGCGCCGGGGCAAGGTTAGTCAAAGCTAACGGATGAAAAAGCGATGCAGTTCGGGACGAAGGAGGGAAACGTCGGATCCGATGGTCGACGGGGTGTAGTCACGCCGCGCTCGTAAAACGGGGGTTTAAACGAACACCGGCTCGTTTTTAATCCTCGCCACGTCGGCCGAGACGATTCCACGGAACGCTCTTATCGGCTAGGGACGTTAAACGGCGACGATCTCGACGAATCGGTGTTCCTGCAGCGGTAGCTTCGATTTTACATATTCCCGAAGCAGCAGCTGACTCGCGATCGGCGGACTTTAACGATTATCAATTTATTTTGATTGGAAGACCGTGTAAGTGCGCGCTGGCGCAATACGCTGTAGAAGTGTAGAGGTTCCAATGGAAATCCAGCAAAGTCGATCGAACTATCGGCCATTAAACCAGTCGGTGGAACTCCGAGTTTCACTTTATTTCCAGTACGGTAATTTATTAGCTCTCGCCCTCTGCGAGCCCTGGGCTTCTTACTGCGCGGCCGCCGGCTGAGGAACATTAGGGAAGATAGATGGCCCGAGACGGGCGGTACAGAAAAATTAAGTGCACGCGGGGATGTTAGCCGGGGCTAAATGATTCAAAGACGTGTCTTGCGGCGGGGCCGAAAGTTGGCAGGAATCGGGAACCTTGAAAGATACGAAACTGGGTTGTATTTTGTTTGCGAGGCGGAAGTTCGCCCCCGGAAGTGCTCCGGCCAGCACGTTAATGGCGCTATTTGCCTCGCCCGCTGGCTCGCCAGTAACGGTCCCTCGACAAACTGCATTTTGCACTCCGGTTGCATCGTCGAGTGTGGCTCGCCAGGGGGGTTTGCTTGAAACCACGCACGGCACGCGCATTCTCAAAGCAGGATCGATCAATGATCAATATGTACTCTTCCTTTTTACGTGATTTTCATATAACAGAATACGTCACGTCATTGCTCTTGAATACTCCATCCCCTTATCGAGAAAAATATATTAAAACGAAGGGAAAGAAGTATAACCCAGAACACCATAATGGATTAATTTTGAGGCAAGTTTTGAGAGAAACCAGTAGCCCCTCGTGTTGTCTTATATTAATTCGCTGCACCCCGTGGTCACGAATTGATGTCCACGATTTTATGGGGGCAATTAAGCTCGAAACGAGAGTCCTCGTAGTACTCTTAGAACTACGATAGATGTAGGAGATTTTAGTGTTGCATAAAAAGTGACATGAAATCGGATAATGCGGAAGATGGTGCGCATTATCGAGGAGCGGCGGCGTGGAGTACTCAATTTTACGCGCGAGAGAAACATTCCCAAGTCCAAGTTGCGGTATAAAACTCGTCACGATCCCCTAGTCCCTTCTATTGTGGTGCAATTACTATCGCTCCTGTTTTAAATGCATCCATCACGGTGCCCGGTGTTATGACACATCCAGGACCGAAGGCGCTTTTTGGCTTAGCGGAGGTGACATCCGACGCAGTGAAACAGTCCAAAGATTTAAAGGTGCCGTCTCGGGGAGGGGGACGGGCATACAAAGTTATAGAATGCCACCGGCGAGGAGAGTCAAACTGAAACGGGGGGGACGGACATCGTAAACGGAATTATGACCCAGCCGGAGTAATTTACGATGCAGCATAAGATCGACCACTTTTCGTCAGCGAAGCTACCGTCGCTCGTGAAAACCGTCTCGCCGCGAGTCAGGAATTTACGAGAGCCAATTATCGATCTCCACTGCGACCTATTTACTTACAGAATCGTCGAGCGTTCCCCGGCCGAATACCCGTAATCTCGAGCGATATCGCGGTTACGTTCCCATCACTGGATTAGGGACACGATGGAAGTACAATTACTTTAGACGCACATATATTCGTGTTATACCGTTCCTCGCCATCGTCACAGAGTAAACTACTGACGGTACAAAATCCTACGAACTGAGGCTCAGATAAATATGCCCAACGTTGCAGTCTCATATTTCTTAAAATTAATATTTAATGCAGAGATTGCAGTGTTCCAAAGTAAGAATTAAGCAACTTTAAAAGGGAGGATGGGGGGTTGAACTGTTGCAAGGATTTGGTACTATAATGAAATTTATCCTGCTGACAGATCAATCACCAAATGAATGGATGCACAACGACGGGCACAGTGTTGCGGATCGAACGTGAAAAAGTGATCTGGACTCGACAGAAGCACGCAGAGCCGATGGTTACGCAAGCATCTCTAACTTTCTCGACTATCCATCTACTCCGCGTGAACGATAATTATAGATCGGCGAAAGGAACACCGTGATCGCTCGTAACCACGAAGGTGAGAATACGAAGGAAAACAAACGAAGTCGATAACGCAGGCAATAAATGAACTTTCGAGCATCTGTTAGCGAAAGAAGACTAAAGAACAGCTGTGTTCTGGTTAGAATTATCTGTGCCTGTAATCAGTGCGCAAAAAAGTATCGCGAAGCTGGCTCATTTAAGGAGAAACGCGTTCAACGACCTCGGATAGCAGTCTTTTCAGCCGGTTACAATGTCTCCCCAGTCGTTTGTCATCTGCTACAGTGATACTTCAATATTAAGGGGACTTCGGGGATGATTTAAATAATTCCGGGAGAAGGTCCTCCCGCGTGTGCCCCGAAAGGTCGGAGTTCTTCAATTTATAGGAGGAACGTCGGGGACGGCTTAGCGTCTTTTCGCCCTTTCGAGTTTCAGCCCACCGTTCCGTCCCTTCCCTACCCCCATCGTCTTCTCTGCTACATTTCTCCGGATTCCATCCACTTGTAGTTCGTCTTTCATTCTCTTTATCTCTCCCAAGCCTCGGCGAATCAAAGAGCGCGATCGTAAAAATGGAGATTCTTGTTCAACGGCGGGGCACGGTATCGATAAGGAAAATTCAAAATGTAATTCCAGCGCCACGGTGACGTGGCTGATAACACCGGCGAGGAAAAATACTTATAACGTGGTAGAAATCGCTTCTATTTCAAAGAGAAGCTTGTTCGTTGAACACTGCCAGCGAAATCGGTCATTTTAAAAAGTTAACACACATCTCCACATTCCTAACTCGATAAGCGGCCAACAAATTTCTGTCAGAATCACTGCTAACGAAAGGGAAGTACAGTGTACAGTTGGCCATTACTCGACCACCTTCGAGGGAATGCTTATCCAAGTTCGTCATAAACGTAAAATCATCATTGATTGAGGAGAAACGAAAACGGCACCCCTGACGAACACCGAAAGCTTTCCACGTGTTTGTTGCGTCGTCGGGGTAACGAGAAGAATCATGTGCATTAAAGACTTGTCACGTCGGTCGACAGAAAGTGGTAGCCGCCGCCGGTCGTTCTACAAACGGAAGCGTGTCGGATGATTGATGGCCGACCGATTGTCAGTGGAAGCGAACGCGCGCTGTCTCGACGATAATTCACTAGCGCACCCTGTGTCTCCCTCTCTCTTCCTTCCACTGCTCCCTCTTTCCGCCTCGACACGCACCGGGGGTGTTAAAAATAGGAAGCGGCGAAGATTAGATGGCCCCGTGGTTGTCAGACATCGACGGCATCGGGTAAGAAGAGACACCGCGAGAGCAAGATGAAAAGTCTTCCACGGTCTTGCCTCCTGTTCCACCTCCCCTTTCTCTAGCCTTCTCTCTTCGTCATTCCGTTCTATTCTTCCAGCCCCCCCCTCTCCCCCTGGCAAACGTCACAGCCGCTTTTTAGCGCATAATTAAGCAGCCTCGCGTCATTCGTCACGGGCATTTTGCCGGGCTTTAATTTAAACTTATGATTCATGGGGGTGCAGCGCCGCGCGACCCGGCGAGCTTAGAAAAAGCCCGCGGAAAGTCCTCGAAGGGATCCGAACGTCAGAACGCCCCGCGCCCGACATAGCACCACTGTGCGGGAGCTTTTCCAGAAGCCGGTGCGCCTAGGAGGACGGAAAATCCGGGCTTGAATAATTCCCAGCTGTCGCTGGGCGAAGAGGAATGGAGTATGTAGCGGCGGAGGACGAGATTCACGGTCGAAGGTGAGCGTAATCCGTTACACGATCGGCGAGACGATAAAATACGGGGGAAGAGTATTCGCGCGACGGCTAATATACATCCGGAGCGTATATGAACCCCGGGATCCACCGGCTGAATAATCGGCGATAATAAACGGGCCTGTTTACGAGTTCCTTCAATATTTGTGGACGAACGGTGAGTCAGGGAGTACGTGCGTGAGGGAAGCGGGAGGAGAGGGGAACGAAGAGGAGCAATGTGGCCGAAGTAACGACTGCGGACGTGATTAGGATCGACGAAGAATTTCAAACTTTTTCATCGGAATGGACTTTGACAGACTGATTAACTCGTCGCGGTACCGCTAATCGATTTTCCTCTGTGACTGAAGGGGTAAAGAAGAAATGGGTCACAGTTAAGTCTGAAGCTACTGCGCGGACCCATTTCTGTGATTCTTATTCTACAATCTAGTGGAAGAGAGAATACACTGCTGAAAATAACTCCAGGATCGCTTACGCGAATAGAGCGCCTGACTTCGCACGTTGCGAATGGTCAATGGAAAAACTATACACATACTCATAATTCACGTTCTACATATGTATTTAGTATCTGAGAAACGATATGGCCACGTGCGAGCACAGTCAGTGGTATTGCAAACAAGACAGACGCGAGCGGACAGTAGAAACGTTATGCATTAGTCAGCCAGAGATACAATTGCGTCACACATACATAGGGGAAGTTCCCCTAGTGCCGGACGTTACGGTTTTTCTCAAGTAAGAAGAAAGAAATAGTATTAAAGCAATCTCCTTAGCCGTGCACCCGCGACTGGAACGTGTTGAAACCTAATAGTTATTTTTTCTACCCCCCTCTACGGTTTACGCGGAATAACAGCTCAGTGGCGTTTCAAATATCACAGATATAGCTAAGGTCCGGTATTAGGCGCGTCCGGCGTTAAGGGTTATCGCATCAAATAAATCGTATGCTACATTTTAGATATTTTATCTATGAACATGAATTATGACGCCCAATCGAATTCGTCTAAAATTAGAAAGACCATGAAAATCATGATGTGCGATAAAAAGGATCAAAAAAATTCTGAGTATTACTTTAAACATAGCTTAATATGCAAGCAAAACGCCAGATAGTATAACCATAAGAAGTATAGAAATAATTTTCAACCTCATAGTATCATAAAAAAAAATCGTGAAATTTGGTGCTGGTTTGAACGTCTCAGGGTGGCCTAATCCCCTAAGGGAACTCTCCCTATAGTACAGGTCTTCCACTTATCGAGCTGTAACATTATACAAGTTTCTTCCGCTGGAAGATGCATTTCTAGAATACTTCAATAATTATCCAATATTCCTCCACAAAATGAACCACTCCTTACATAATTAACACTTTGATCCTAACATTCACGATTCCGTTTGCCAAACAGGATCCTTACCAAACAAAAGCTTCACCCTAACTTACAAAGTCACGGCAATGGTTGCAGTAGAATATGTTTTTAGCAAATGTCCATGGATGCCCACACTAACTACGAAAACCACGACCACTGGCTCTGCCGACGATCTCGATCGAGATGAGCATTAGGCGCGGCCAACACGGTTCGCGCGGGCGGTGAACAATGAATGACGAAAGGCAGGGACGAAGTTGCGAGAGGAAGCAGTCCCGAGCGCGACAGTGCACGCAGACGCGCGTATTGTCATGCTAATAGCGCGTGGTATAGAGTCATCGATCATCGCTGCTTTGCCTGGCACGCCTCCGCTCGCGCGCCCTCTCGTTTTTCTCCTCTTCGTCCTTTCAAGCACGCTTTCCCAGCCGGTCGGTCCTTTGTACGAGCATTTTGCCGGCGGTGTTTCCTTAATAACGTAACCCGACGCATACACGGCCGAGCGGCTTTTAAGCACCACGTAATCACGCAGTCGTTTCAGCCACGTCTTCTGCGACGCGCGTGCACGTGTGCCACGGAGTCGCGCGTGGATGGTTACTGTAAAGCTTCCCGTGAACGACAGGCGGGAGAGAAGAGAGGGTCGGGAAGATCAGAGACGAATATTCAATATCGAATTGGGAGGGCTGCTTTACGAGAGTTTGCCACAATCACGCGAAACTCAGGATAGTTCGCCGTGATCGAGCACGTGTTGACAACGATGACGTTAAACTGAGAGAGTCTCCTGAATCGGTGTCCACAGAGCCTGAGAATAATCTGTGCTTGATTTCGTGCGGGTGAATGAGAGTGGCATGAATTTGAACTTATAGGAGACGGAAAAAAGTCTGAAGGCGATGTGGAGGTGGGGGACTCGAACCTACGGATCTTCGGATCCGCTGCGCGCTAGCCGCCGCCTTAGCCGATTCCCCCAACGTCGACTCTCCGAGGTTAGTCTCTTTCGAAGTGATGTACCAACCGCCGGGGCGCCACCTATCTACCAATCGCACCATGCGCCGTTTCTCAAACGCCAAGTGCCTACAAACTGAAGCTGAGGAACCTGGTTGCTAGATTGTAGAAGTAGAAACTTGGGATGGAATGAAGGAGTTTTCGATCCTTGGCAATCCTATTTTTGTTTCCTCCGATCGTCTCTTTAATACTCTGCTGATATACCGAAGGTAATGATGGTACTTTGGCGAGGTTCTGCAACATTGAGGCTGTCGAGGAAAGAAAACTGGCGATGCGCGAATCTGCACGGGCACGCGGCATCGTCTGCAACAACAATCACGGTGCGCGCGTTGAGAGATCTAATTGTACGACGACGGACTTGTTGATACGCCCTGTGAAAATACACAGAAGTACTCCCCGAGATTTATATACACACACAGACGTGCACGGGCACGGGCGTATACACTTGGCCGAGCAGCCAGTGAACGAGCCACGCGATTTATAATTCCTTTAAGCGGAGCAAGAGCATCGCCGAGCGCAAATTACCACGGGGAGAATACACTGGCCTTGATTTGTCGCCTAACGCACCACCGACTTCTTGGCAAATTGTGCGGTTATACGGCCGTGTGTCTAGTTCACGTGTCATGGTTTTTCTGCACCCCCGGAAGCCGCGATTCCCGTATCAAGCGATAAAACACTCGGCGCGAATTTATCTTGCAGCGATGCGAAAATTTTGCTCCGCTGGTGCGCGTCGCTCTTTCCTCGGACGAGGAAACTATGCATTTGTGCGAGGTTTAAGAAGTGGAATATTTCGTCAAAGTGGAGCAGTTACTAAAGTAATATTTCAAGGAACATAACGTGCTTTTACATTATCTTCCAAATTAAAATATACTTGACATTTTCAAACCCCTGTACTTCTCCTTTCTGTCTGTGCGTATGTATAATTTTAAAGGGTATGCTCTGCCAACGTCTACCTCGAAGCTTACCCGCGTTACATGCCCCAAACTCAACAAATGTGAAGTACAAAAGCGAAGCAATATTACAAAGGGGAATAAGAAATTATACCCGGTGAAGTACACGAACTTGTCGAGTGCCCGGTGTACCTCCAATTAAAATATCTCACAGTGGATTTTTATAATTTCTTGTTTGCTTTCGTGCGTCAGAGGCCCGCGGCTCTCGTCACACTGCGCTGAAATTTCATTAGGGGACAACGCCGGCGCGAAACTGTGGAATTTTTGTTAATAATTGTCGGGCGTAAATGTTCTACAGGGCGCAGAAATTCCCGCGGCGCGGCACTGTACAATAAAGCTGTGCAATTAAACAACGAAATTTCCCGCGTTCCATCCGCTTTATTACGAAATTCCGTCAATAATCATCCGCTGATCGAATGAACAATGCCCTCCCCCGCGGTGAATCGAGCTGATTAAATTAATTCGCTCGACGTGGGCGACCGTAACAACGGAACAAAAGAAAAGGATAGGACGGAAAAAATGCTCCATTAATACTTCTTCGCTCGATACATTCATTCGCCCGCAGAATACGCGCTCGTCAATAATACGGCTGATTAATCAAGCTAAGTATCTCCTGCGCCGCGACTTCGAATTGAGGATCGCTTGGGAATCGGGTCGCGTCGACGTTTCGCGGGATAAAAGGAATTATGCCGCGAAACTGAAACGCACTGCGACGTGAGTCGCTCTTTGAGATTTCGTCGGCGATATTAAAAGCGGGTATCGGTTTTATGGAAAGTACAACTGGCCTGACCGACGATCGTAAACGTTCGCGTGCCAATGGAGGTGCGAGGTTCCAACGACTAACCTCGTGACGCAGCCGGCGCGTCATTCGTCGAAACGACGAAACGGTTCTACACCTGCTCGGCCTATAATTCGAAGACGTTCGTTTACATTCCAACGACTCTACGAGAGCAATATTTTTACGGAGTCTAGAACATGCGGCTAGTGGGACTCACTGGCGTGTTACGCACTCCTCGGGTGTCTATAAATCTATTAATAAAACGACGAGACTCCGTTAATTGAGTAAAACGGAGGATGCAGTAACGCCGCGGGTAAACGACGCGTCCATTATTCACTATTCGCAGAATGTAGAGCGACCGAAGCACCTTGAACATTTTCATCACTTAAATGGTTTTTTCTCGCTCGGAGCACTGACACAGAATTTCAGATTTACACGCGTGTACTATCGGTCGACGGCTAATGATGGGGATTTAAGTTAGGAAATTACTAGAAGACCACCGTGCTTTCTCGATCGGCAATAGGTGCTCTCGGTCACGCTACTTTCCCTCTCGATTCTAGACACTGCTGCGTGCAATCGTATGCAATCAATTCTTCGAGCTTGTTCACAAGAATGTTCAATCTCGTGATTATATCTTTCCATCCAATGTGTTGTTTGCTTTAGATTTCATCACCGATTTCGATGTAATTTAGATATCTTCTTAGGAACAACTTTTTTCTACACGTGTTACCGCCGCTCGGCTTTAGTCTGCGAGATATTACGAAAAATATTTTAGTATTTACTCGGAATCAGGTACACCTGCGTTGATCGTTTCCGAGATATCGATGTAGGTATGGAGCTAGATTTGGGAGCGGCGGTAACGTGTATAGGAAAAAGGTAGGCTGTACTTCCGCATGGCCCCAGTGGCCGATCGACACGAGGTTTGAGGGGAGGGGTAGGGAGGGTGTGTGGACCCTAAATCTAAATTTGTTGCTTCGGGAATTTATTAGTTTCCGAGATATTAATGATAAACTTTTAGTATTTCTGTTGACTTATTCCGACATAACGCATGCCACTTTCCAACTTGTTCTGGATATTAGTATTGGTTGGGGCTAGATTAGTGCGGGGGGCGCGCGCCCGCTCGCGGGCGCGTAAAGCATGGTAGCGAACCGATGTGAGTTTGGAGATTTGAACCAGAAACTTGGAGATGCGATCCATCCTATTACACAGGGTGGATACCTATTACTTTATTGATAGTCAATACTCTGGGGGGGATTCTACAGGCCAAAATAAGACGAAAATATAGAATACAATTTTTTAATATCGCGCTTCGTTTTCTAGAAAATTAGCTTTGAATTTCAACTAAATACGCGTGCCATTTAGGCGCCTGAGGGGCACGCGGATGTAAGGGGAACGCGTTCAGGTGTCCATAGAACAAATGGGGGGGGGGGGCAGGATGAAACCCCGTTAGGACTACGTGTATGCAGATAAAAAAAATTTGAAAAAAAATTAACAATAATTTTTTATTAATATTTCGGAAACTAATAAATACCCGAAGCTACAATTTTAGATTTAGGGTCCATACTCCCTCCTCAACCGCCCCCCCCCCCAAACCTCGTGCCGATCGGTCACTGGGGCCATTCGGAAGTATATCCAAAAGTTATTCAAAATGTGGAGTTTCACAACATATCTAAATTTCATCATAATCGGTGATGAAACCCTAAAGTGAATAATTACCTTTATTTCCAACAAACACCAATAATTTGATAATTCGTGGCCAATAATTTGATCGACGAAGGCAGGTGATCATCCCGTGCTAGAATCTCGAGAGAAGTCTGAACTTCCGACGACGCGCAACACGCGAGAGTGAGGAATAAAATCGGACAGAATTGTCGTGACTCGCATCGATCGGAACGCGCGGCCGCGTTTAACGTCGCACATAAATTCTGGAAACGAAGCGGTCGAGCGGTTCCACGGGCTTTCGCGAAACTTGAACGAGGTCAAGAAGAAGAAGTAGTAGTAGCAGTAACGTTGCCGGGACGGCCGCCACGTATCCTCGTGATAACTGCACGATAGAATGTTCTCTTAAATTTCCCAGGTGGATCCGGGCGTACTTGCTTTCGCGACGTCTTTATACGCTTTGCAGCGAATACCTGTGCGCCTTGTGTCGGCCCATTCAACCGTTCGCAAGAAGCTACGTCCTTCGAGGATACGCGAATATCGAGGATGTCGCAGGGAAGTGGCTGCTCCTCCGCCTGGACTGTCATTTTTCATACGTGTGTATAACTCGCGGCTGGATTTCGAGTCAAAGTGGAAGTTCCGCCATGGGGGAAGGGAACGATACCGCGCAACGTGCCCGTTTGGGAAGACACTCGCGTCGTAACGAAATTGCGGATCTACCTCTCGCTCTCACGCGCGCGTTACCCCCGTTTCTCTGAAATCCACGGGTCCAACTTTGTTCCAAGCTGAGAAGGTGAGAATAACGATTCATCCAATGGAGCTCCAGTGCAGACACCACCACCAACGATTAACTGCATTCGTAAATAATTTCAGAAAAATAAATGTACATCGTGAACTATAAAAACGATCATTCAACGAGAATAACTCGCCAACAACTACACCCTTAAAAAAAGAAAGCCGACGCCAGTTTCATTCGAACCACATCGTTAATCGCTCGTCACAAAACCAGAGATCCCTGCCACCAATAAAACTTTCCAAACCTCGCGCGTTGCCGATTAATCCCGACCAAACACGCGGGCAGAAAAAAGCAGAGCGAATATAAAAAAAAAAAAAAAGAAGGGGAGAAGCAAAATGCTGGACGCTCGCGAGTATTATCGATCCGGCGAGAGTACCTCATTTGTCGCTCGCGCACCGCCTCGTTATTAGTTTTGACGGTGTCCAGGGGCGCTCGCTGCTCGCAGTTCGCGGCCGGTTAACGGCGGCAAAAAGCGCGGTGCGACACGCGACGCGTAAAAAGGAACGGGAAGGCGTGGAAGGCGGCCACGACCACGAAGAAGAAGAGAAATAATGAAGCGTGTCGAGTACGCGGGAAGCAGAGGAGAAACGCGCATGAGGGACGGAGTGGTGACTCCCGGTGGTATTTATACAGAGGCTGGAGTGTCGCCAGAATACTAGAACCGACCCTATCTATCGTCAAAAACACGGCACACCTCTCTTCTCCCACTTCTCATTTCTGCCTCTCTCGATCGTTTCTCGCGTCTCTTATCCGCCCGTTTCCTCCGCCTCCATCACCCCCGGCAGCGAGGAGGCGAGAGCCAAGAGTGCTCGACACCGTCCACACCCACAGGATACCAGACGAGATATCTAGACAGTGGCAGTTTTCGCGGGTTACACTGTCCGTGGCACTCCAGCAGCTTTATTTGTAAACCACTCTGTGACCGGGCAGCCTGTCCAGGCCGAAATTAAAGGCCTGCCGGCGACGAAGGTCACCGTGCATCTCTTAATATCGCCGCTGACATCCGTCACCGACACCAGCAAACTCTCTGTGCTACTTTGTACAAGCATCCCGCTGCTAAGGGAACGTGATTCATTGGCGAAGACGCGGTGCCGAGGGTATTCTGCGCTCGACACCTTGCCACCAGGCGGTAATCCTATCATCGTTGTATTTTTAACGCGTTAAATCGGTGCAATAAGTGGAATGCGTTTTGGAGTCAACCCCCTTGCACACAGTCTCGGCCGTGGCTGAGTAAAAAACGAGAAATAATTTTCTCTCTAATAGCGACGCGAATATATATATTCCGACGGCACAGAAATAAATGATTTTTCAGGTCCTTGTATGACGGTATCCCTAATTTCTGTTAAGTGCAACAAGTGGAGGATGACATTGAGAAATATTTGATCAAAGGAAAGATTTTCTTAAACGAACCCCGAATAACGGAATCTATTACCGAATGCACTGGAGAGTGGATATTCACTTTTGATCGCACGATCCGATACTTACACGCCGCTTGATTTAATTCCCCCTGTCGCACTAAATCTCACTGAAACGCATTTCCATCGCTCGCGCTCTTCCCTCGAAGAAAACTTGAACGGCGCAAAAAGCTGTGGAAGTTTTACGACAGAGGCATTAAAGCATTAAGCGATGAAGCGCGAGAGCATCGTTTCCGGTTGCCGATCGCGCGCTGGTCTCGTAAATTCCTCGCGTGGTGCCAAAGGAGGGTAAAGAGCTTCAAAGGGAAATCCATCGAGGTTATTCTTAGAGGGGCGCATATCACAGGGAAGAATATCGGCGAATTCGTTCGAGCATTCTGCCGGTGAGAATCTACGAGATGCGCCAGATATCCCAGTTGACCATGAGGATTTCAAGGGAATGACTGGTCCAAAGACGGTTCTCCGCGGCGGTTATCGAGGAGGGTTTTAAAGGCGAACGACCGAACGACGATCGGCCGTGCAGTCAACATCCTCCACGATTTTATCGGCCCTCTCGTGTTTCCTTGATAATCCGCACCGTTGCCTGGGGCGATCGTTCGCTCTTTGATTTTTAGACGTCTGCTCGTCGGCCGTCATGGCTCAGAGAAAACGTGCAAGAGCTCGCGAGATCGATTGAAAAGAGATATGTTTCGCTTTCCAATTCCCCGCACAGACAGGCGCAGTCACACAAGACGGAACAAGCGCATGCAAGGCGATTCGATGCAACGCTGAATCTGTACCGATCCTTTGGGGGAAACACATTTTGCAGCGCGACACGCTGCAACGCACGGATATTGTTTACGGTGAGCACGTATCTGTCGGATCTCCCGCGGCCGCCACATACACCTATTTATCTATCCTACAGATAAGAACGAACGATTGTGTGGGGGAGGCTTTAGATCTCAATGCGCCCCTTTTTGATGCTCGAGGACACTATCAGGCTACCTGAGCCGCTGAAGGCTCCAGTGAATCGTGCCTCCAAACTGTAGGAAATATTAAAAATATTTTCCGAGGAATAAATCGAAATTAAATGTAATAAACCTTGCCCTAAGGTACTCCCTCTCCATTTGCAGAAATTCATTCGTACGGCTGCTAACAAGTGGGAGAACTGGAACTACAAGGCAGCAGCGACAAAAGCATCGTCACATTCTCAAAAAGAATTACGAGCGTCGCGAAGATGGTACCTAAATACAAACAAAGGGCGCAACTAGGCGGAAAGCGCTCTCAGATTTTTCTTCCAAGAAGAGAAGCCGTCCGAAAGTTGCTTCATCACTCAAGAGTACACGACAATGGTCTCCTGAGAAATTTCCGTCACGCGTTCCACAGACCGAGTCCCGCCTCGCGAACTTCGCTTAATTTCGCACGGCTCCTGGCGGGCCCGCCTCATATTCGGAAACATCCGCGAGAATTTTCAGCCGTGTTCGTCGCGGCGGTGAACGCGCCCGAAGGCACGCGAATGGCTTCGACACGCGGCCTGAACTTGCGAAACGTTCGCCGCTCGGCTGTTCCGCGCGCGACGGAACGTCTTCCCGCTGATTCCAAGTGCTCGCGAATGTTCGCCGGGGTGGGGGGGGGGGGGGGGAGGAACTCGGGGAATACGGAGTTTCGAGTTCAATTAAAAAGTTCCCAACCGGTTAGCGAGTTATAATTGACGCGAACGTTTCGCTCGGTTTGTTGTTTCAGCAATGAACGATCGCGACGCAACTTCTGCGCCAATTTAATATTCGCTGGCCATCGGCGGCGGGGGCTGCGCGAATTTTTCCTGCTCGCGGAATGTTTCATTGAGGAGCTTTGCTTTGATGGAATTAGTGGTACGGATGCGTTGCAACGTTGTAATTGTTATCTAGTCGAGTGGAGTCAGAATCGCAGGATCATCTCTTCTTCCCTTACCGGTATTAGGTACATTCACCCTGTGACAAGTGTTTCGATTAATAACCACTTCCACGCTTCTGCTT
Organism: Andrena camellia; assembly: GCA_029448645.1. NCBI lineage: Eukaryota > Metazoa > Arthropoda > Insecta > Hymenoptera > Andrenidae > Andrena > Andrena camellia. Next base: position 40,982,424 of record CM055679.1, on the reverse strand, counting down.
AACATTGACCCGTTCTACTTTCACACGATTAACTGCCGTCGATTCTATCTGAAGATGAATGGTCATCGCAGCGAGGAAACGTAAATTCTGATAGCTTCTGTATCGATTACTCGTATAAGGACAGGCTCTTCATTAGCGCGGCGAATTTCCACGATATTATTTCAGTGGAGCGAACAGTATCCGGCGAGAATTGTCAGGTTCAAGTAGCTAGCTGGTACGGCGTAAGGACGTCGTGAAAACTTCCGAGTGGCTTGTGCTATAGCAAGCAATTAAGAGGATCATTAAACCGAAGATATCGTGCACGGTTTAAAGCGATCGTCAACCAGCAATGTGATAACCGTTAAAGAATACGACGAGGGGCATTAGCAGGAAGAAACCTCGTCATTTTGCACGCACGATCAACCGCCGGCGATTGGGAGAGGAAAGTGGAAGAACGACGTTATTATTGTTCGCGTAGACGTGGGACAGTTAAACAACCTCCTACCTCCGCGTGAAATTGTTGCCTCGGAGCGAACGGACTCGGATCCTTTTACAATTCTGGGAGTGAATGGTTCTGGTCATTTCCCATCGTAATGTGGCGCCGAGGAATACCTACACGCCCGGCCATGAAATTAACACCAACGCCGCCGCCATTTAGAACACAATGAAGAAACAGATACAATTACCACTTAGCTGTTCTTATTCGTAAGCACCTGATAATCTATCGGTATAGAGAATAATGTTTTAATAATCGTTCCATGGCATTGTTCAATTTCTCTACCGTGCAGTTTACTTATTCGAATAGAGGGAAGAAGTAGGAATAATCCCTGGATGCAGTGGAATGAAATACTCGAGAATATAACTGACAAACTTAATATCAGTAATTACAAATGCAGCTGATTTATAAAAACATGAATTGGTTTCCGCAACGAATTGGAATTATAATCTAGAGACAACGTATCTACTATTATGCAATATTAGTGAAATTGATAGGAATGTTGAATTCGTTTAGGTAAAATTATAATAGTGAGCCGAAAAATTCTGTAAACTCGAATCCTTTAGAGGATTCTGATTTTCAGCCCCAATTTACAAGTTTCGCCATAACCGTATCGGAGAACGGAAATTCGCCTGGTGGCCATAACCCGACAGATTCGGATGCAAACCATTCGAATTACTTCTTTCGTTTTAGGGGCACAGGGTGCGCAGAATAGGTGGTCCTAGGTGCGCGTGTATTACAGATGGAAACGACGAAAAAGAGCATAGGTATGTACGTGACATCCAGCTGTCACGTGCGTTTAACGTCATAGCGAGCACATCGGGGCCAAGCCATCGACAGCTGTTCTCATTTCTCGTCTTCTGGATGGATATTTCTGTGTCATTTGACGCGTACGTGATAATCAGGTTGATCGATTTCAATGTTACCATCAAATACTTTAGATACTTTAATTAACGCGTTTAAACGACCGTCCTAGTTTCTGAAAACATTAAGGTTCCAGGTCTATCTTCGTTCCTGACAATCCTCCGCGGACACATTTATCTACGACTCCATAAATTATACTTATCTACAATTTCACCTATGCGAGACGACTGGAATTCAATTTTTGCCAAGCAAATCTTTCCTCGGAGGTATTCGCGCGTTTCTTCTGCATTACGAAACACGCAGATGTCGAATCGATACGCCCTACTTTACTTGTTCAGATTCGAATCTCCCTGTCGTCATCGTTATGAAATCGTAACACACTGCTGTTGACAGAAAACGCCACGTCCCCGAAGCGTGTGCACACGAAATATAAAATCGCCCAAAGCGCCAGCTGACAAAAGCTAATCCAAACAGGCTCTGTTAGCTACCACCAACACCGTTCCTCGAGGTCTTCGTGGCCTGCCAACGAATTGTCCCCTGTCACGAAATCGCAGATGCGAAACAATGCATTACGGTCAGTACGCACGACATCGGACAACTGGCTTTGCAAATTACCGCAGACCCCGTCGGCGAGATGCCGCTAAATCCGTAGCATTCGTCATCCCACCAGTCGTGATCCACACGCTCGAAAAACCGTAACATTCAACGAGATGCTAGTGGTTAATTATCACCGCGATTACTCTATTACGTTTACATGTGGAGATCGTGGTCCGTGCTCCACTTCTCTTCGCTCCTATCTCTCATCTCTCGCGATCGGACGACTAATGCGATATTACTCTGTATCGTAATAAGCAATTTGTCCATTTATTAGCGTATAAACTGTCTACCTGTTACATTACTCTCGAATATAGACAACAAAATGGAAAGGGAGTCTCTATCCTACGATCTACGTTGTACACGATCCATGTTTTATATTCGTACACAGGCTCGAACAGGTGCATGCTTCGTGCCTGGTGCCTGAAGCTGGCTTCAAAGGAAGCTCGAATCCCAATATTAAAAGGTTTAATAAGCGAAGCAATTTTCGCTGGAAAGCAGAGAAACGTTCTATCCGTTTCGGCTTCGCGTGCTAGCGATCGCCGCCTACAGCGCGGCAATTATTTTTTGCGATTCCGGAACAGGCTCGAGAGATCCGGGCGTGGCTGCAGGCAAATTCGCCGGTAAACGATTGATAATCCCTGGGCGGAAAAGATTGGTAGAGGAACGTCCGTTCCTTTTATCCGCCCTTCTCTCAATTTTCATATTCAGACAACATTGGGTTTCGCGCCTGTAGCGAGCCACCGTAACGAGTTCTGTCAATTCCCGCTCGCGACTGAATATTGAAATGAATCAAATCGACGCGGAAATATTTATCACGGACAGAGGAAGGAGCGTGAAAAAATACCAGGAAGCACGCAAGCCAGCGAAAAAGCTCGGCTAATCCGACCCTCTAACCTCTAACCCGTGCAGCCGGAAATGAATCGCAGGTAAAACCCTCTGACACAACGGAAAGAGAAACGTTGAAGTTTAAACCATGTATTCTGCCCTTCCGCCATTTTGCATCCGTGGTTTCTCTAGCGCTGTCGCGTTGAAATTGATTTCGTTTGGTTGACTCGCCAAACTGACGAATAATTTTTAACATGAAAACTGTGAACTTTCTACGAAGTGGTACGATACTGCGTAAGAATGGTTAATGTGAGACGTTGACTAACCCCGAGTCAATTTTGCCAAGTTAAATCATGTATCATAATCTAACACCACTCAAATTGATCTTCAGAGATGATTGTGTATCATGCGATGTAACTATATTCTGTTGGAATAACTTGTGAATGAGAATAAAATCGATCTCTTCTGATTTACGCACAGCTATGAATCGAATTTTATAGAGACTCCTTTTGAGATAGTGCGCCAAGTAAGAAATAAGTAGATAAGGAATGTAGTGGTCAGACAATCGTAACCCGCGGGAGAATAGTAAAGATATTGTAGGATGTTTCTATAATAATTGACCAAGTTTTTTTAGTACATTAATTCTACCATTATTGCACACTAAAACCTTGTATAATTTAAGGGAATTGATATTAATTTACGTAATCTATGGGTCAGTTTTTTAAGTGTTGTAATTTCGATTTTAAAGAGGCACAAAAAGTGTTGTGCAATAATTTAGACTATCTGGATTCAAAAAGGAAGTTGACAAGAATGGTACACGGTTGGATCGATCCAAGGAAAATAGAACAGATGGAGAAGACGTACCTTTCGAAAGAAGACTGCAGGTTACCACAAAGGTAAGGCATTTCTGACAAGGCAGCACTATTCTCACGTTTCTTTCGTATTCGATTATTCAGAACCAAGCTTACTACCAATTTTTGAAATGCATCGCTTGCAACCTGAAGTCTGGTACATCGAGGTATAAAATGATAAGAATTATGACCAGTGGTACGTGAGTGGATAATAAAAGCTTCAACAAAAAGACGCTGGATCATGATGTGGACCTTCAGCACAAATAATTGCACGATTTATTAAGAGAGAATAATAAAAAGAGTCATGATCTAAGGAAGATCTAAGATTCACGAGTTCAAAGAATTCGTTGGTTGAAAGAAACTGACTCACAAAAATAATACTTTCTTCCTCCTTTAACATATCAATTCCTAACACCTTACAGTCTACACATTTCGAAGCAAACTGATATTTGCCCCCAATCTCTTTGAAACTCCCCAACTGTTCATTCCTCCCTCGATACATTTACAACAGCATCTTATAGGTAAGCTTAAGTTCCATCCAATCCTACATGTTTCCCAATAACAAACACGAAATAAGCCTGTAAACTGCAGTGTCTCCCAACCTTTTTTTAGTCACAATCCCAATTTATAATATTCAAATAACTCGCCCCTCCTCCTCCCAAAATATAAGATCAGGTAAATTTAATTTACTACAGAAAACACATTAAAAGGTATTACAATTAGGTATTTCAAAATATAATTCCAACTTAATAATATTTTTAAAAAAAAAACCGTGGCGATCCTCCCAGAAAACACTTCGCGACCAACAGGTTGAGAATCACTGCTGTAAAGGCTCTCCTGACAGCGCACGAAGCAAGCACATCACAGCTCAATAAAGTGTAAAATCAGTAGTACAAACTAACAAAGGCGAAACCTTTCATCTCGACACTACAAACCTCCCAAGACTTTGCTTCAGAAAGGAATTATTCAAGCACGTCTACCAATCAGTCAGCTTTCCCACAGACCCCGCCAACCGATCCGAAATTTCGAGATTCCTCGCCAGTGTCCGGCCCCCGCGGAAGTTTCCCGCATATGTTCGACTGCGTTTCGATTGGAGGCCGGAGTGGCCGGCAGCTAATGCCCGTCAATCAGAAACGGCACGTAGCAGCCGCGATAAATAAAAGTGTTCCGCTCCCTGCCCCCGCGCGTGTGCGTGCGCGTATATATTTACCGGCGACTATTTTAAAGCGCCACGCGCGCAAATGCGCCGCCACCGACTTCCTCGTCGGTGACGCGCACGCCGAGCGAAGAATGCAACGAATACCGAGGGTGGCCGCGGTTGCGACACAGCGCTCCATAATATTCCGTAATAATTCGATAGCCGGGTGTTCTCCGGCGAGAGTCGACCAGCGGATACAATATAATCTTCTATTTATAACAGCGTAGACGCGAGCGGCGATAAATGCCGCGTTTTACGCGCGGGATCCAGCTCCGGAGGTGGGACGCCGGTGAAGCTGTTATCGATGAATATCGATAAGCTGAATTCAATTTGGGTCCGACACAAAAGGCGCACGGTGTTTACAGAAGACGAGAGATTTACGAGATACCGATGGTACACGTAGGTACGAAATTACGGTGTTCGAGGGAAGATACATTGTTATAAGCTGTTACGGCTGTTCGCGTTCTTCTTCCGTGGAAATTGATACCCACGGGTGATGGTACGTCGAGATCGAAGATTCTTCGTCGACCAGAGGGAGAGGCATGACAATAATGCTCGAACTGAGAAAAAAAAAAAGAACGGGGAAGAAGCGGCGCGAAGGAAGGATGATGTGGTAACGCGCGACCAATTTGCTCGTGGCCGTCGTGGAATCCCGTGGCAAGGTAGGTATAACCTTTAATTAAAATCATTCGATCCGAGGGAACGATCTCGCCGTCTGAAATGAGGCGAAACGACGCGAACGGCTGTACAGAAGCGCGCGAGTAACGTCTCATTAGGTACAGATTGACCTAATTACGAAAGGAAACGTCTGGCGCACTCGAGAGTCGCACATCTCGTCTGCAGTTGGTGCGTTGCCTGCCTTTCTGTGTAAAATTGGAAATCGTTCTCTATTTATAGCGCTTTTCCGATAGGGTCACCGAAGCCGGACAAACATGGAACAATCTGCGGAGCAACAGGGAGCGTAACGCGTTACTCTCGCGCCACGTCCATCGTTCCACCCTTGTGTTTCTTTCGTTCTTTTCACCCGACCCCGCCCCCTCCTGTATATACATTATTTTTCTGCGGCCATGATGGCAACCTTGACTCCGTATCGATCCCAAAAAGAGTCACGGGTCACCTGAACGATCCGCGGAGCAAAATTTTACTCCCCTATTTATGCTCACGCGCGTAAACAGCAACTCCAAGTCCCGAACGGCCAAAGCTACCGCCTGTTTGTCGAGTCTCTTTACTCGTCGACGATTCCGCGCTCAGGCAAAACCGTTTGGTTCCCGCTGGTGGAAAACAACAGCGTGTTTTCCGTGCTACGCGCCGAGGAACGAACGTCCGATCAATTATTTCTCATTTGCCTCACCCAATTCCGCGGGTACGTCCTACCCCAGCGAAGAAAATAAACGTTATTTGATACACCTACTTGCACTGACGAAGCTAGCTTTTCTTCTATGTGTTGTGAGTACAAATTTTTTTAGAAGAATGGGTAATTCTTGTTAGGAGTATATTTTGCATGCGATTAGAAATTATTTTATATATCTAATCTTACACGAGCCAGCTTAAGTTTATTTCTATGAACTTGAATTTATTTGTCTTAATCTCTATTTCTATATTTAAATTATCATAAATCTGACTAATTCAGTGTGGTCCAATCCAGTCAAAATCAAACTCAAAATGTTTTGGTTCTCCGAGCAAATACACATAATCACCTACCCATAAATTGACGAGGATTAATATTTCTATTATAATATAATTTACTCTTTTCCCTTGCTTGTTTGCCGTAAAAATAAATAATCAACAAAAGTTCTGGGTGGTTACTCCCTAGGGAATTCTGTAGGGATGGTAACCTTAACGCCAAAAACCAACTCGTCTGGTGCAAATGAACCTAATCGCAATATTCATTATTAGAAAAGAATGCCCGAAATAACATTCGACTGTAGGTGCAATCGTACAGAAAACTACTGATCCATGAATTACAGTTCCAGCTTCTGCTTTTTTCACGAATTTTGTTAAGAAGTTAAGTTTGCACCTATAATTATTTCTGAAAATATAAGACAGTTATTTAATTGAAAGGGGGATATATGATCTCAGATTTGAATTCTTTATGAGACTATTCCTTACAGAAATTTCAATGTTATTTCCAAATTTATGATTAAAACGTGCTTTAATAATCTCACTAATTGGTAGTGGAGACTGGTTTTTTTTGCTGGTGGAGACCAGAGTTTTTCACTTACTTTTTATATAAAGACATTCATTTTAATCTATAACTGCTTTCCAACAAAAACACGTACCTAAGATTGGCAAATCCAACAGTTTAGATTCTCTACAAATGACAATATCAATCAAAATTCAAGCCCACTATCATAACTAACGTGAGCATACGTCCCGTTTTTAGGTAGCCTATCCCGTTGTCCCCAAGCACAGCTTCGGGACGCCGAAATGTCCCGTTTTCAGAAAGAGAGCAACTATTGAATAATTACTGAATATATTTTATGTCTGCCCGGCACTAATGCACTCGTAGAAAGTGTCTTTTCTCTTATGAATAAGTTATGGACGAGCGAAAAAGCACAGTTGCAAGTCGCAGTTCTTAAAGAAATGTTAATTACCCAAGTAAATTATAAGAAATCCTGCCAAGAAATTCATTCTTATTTGAAATCAACACCAAATATATTTAAGCAAATTTGCTCTTCAGAAAAACATAAGACCACATAAATTATTTATTTTCACGCGTTCATTCCTGTTCTTGTCATTAATAAATAAATACTATAAAGAAATATGCGTTTTCTCGAATACACATACCATTGCCTAAAAATTAGTAGATGCCCCTTTTTTGCGGAAAAAGATAAATGATCACGTTAATCATAACCCCTGTTTTAAATTAAGTTTCGTACTTTCGACAGTTGGAGCAACAATCGCGCGCGCACATAGTGCTCGAAAAATCTGCACATCATGTTGCTCCAGGCACAAGTACAAAACGCTTCAAAGAATTGGAAGCGATGCAACGTGTACGTAAATTGATTCGACATACCGTAGAAAGTGGCGCGACGATTCAAAGACGGGTCGAGGAAGGATTTTCGAGCCGATGCCAGTAGCCATGTTTAAAAGGCGCGAAGACGACCAGCCGCGTACGTAACTGCTCCAAGACGAGTGACGCTAGAAAAGGTTAGGCCAACTTTCCAAGATCAACTAGCTTATCCAACATCTGTCATCGAACGACGCATATTACACGGCCCCCACTTTCCACTCGTAACCGCGTCGCACTGTATTACGATCGATCACTGTCCAACGCGCGATTGACAATTACGCTAATCGTTCCCAACCGCGGTTCTGCCATTTCGAGCACCGCGACCGTCACGTTTTCGCGCGAAAGCACACTAGCAGCCGAAACGTGCGCCAGCGCGCTGCGCGACCGTTCCGCGGGCGGTGATAAAAAATACGAGAGGCGGACGAGAAAAGGCTAGTTCGCAAATCGAGTAATTAGCGGCGCGCGCGTTCCGCGGGAACCCGCGGCGGGGCGCGTGAATCGGTTGAATCACGGGCCCGTCGCGCGCCGTTCGTTTCATTTGGCGCGTAAAAAGGCTGTGCGGCCTGGATCGCATTACCTTGTCGACGAGATCGCACGGTGTCCCGCCAACCAGTTGCAGCAACAATTCCTTCACATTTTCAGCCCTCGGCGCGCTCTCGCTTTCGTTCTCGTTCCCCCGCTCGGGGCACAGCACACGATGCCCGCGCGAACGTGGCTCGCAGCAGCACGCGGTCACGATCACCGACGACACTTCACTCCAATAAAAGAACTGGGAAGGAACCAAAGGCCGTAAGCGCCGTGGGCCCTCGGCGGCCCTCCTCCGGCGTCGCTCCGCCGGCGTGCAACCGGCTGGTCACTTTTTTTCTCTTCCTTCTCGCCCGCCTCCTCTTCTTCCCTCGTCTCACACCGCGTTCGCGTGCGAACGCGCCCCGTTATGGCGCCGCTGTCGGCGACGATCAGCGACCCGACGTTGTTCACCGCGACGCGGCACGAGCCCACCAATGCCCATTTTCCTCTCGCGGAAACACCACTACTGTCGAGATCGGTCGCTCGGCGAAACGAGAAACGGGCCGCGGAGTTCGATCGGTACGGTCGCGTTCGATAATCGACCGCGGTCAACGACGATCGTCCCCGATGTCCACCAGCCCCCGGCGGTCGCGGGAACAATAAACAACGCGGCGACAGCACGGTCGAGGACGAGCAGCACGACGGCGCGGCAACGTTGACTAGGACGACGCGACTACGACGACGACGGCGGCGGCCGGCTCGCGAGGACCTCTTCCGCCGCACGATTCATGATCACCGACGGAGAGCACGTCGCTCTCGTGGCGACCAGTGCGCCACTACGCGGTATCTCGTCGAAGCGATCCCCCACAGGGCGGGAGAGGGAGAAGGACGGAAGGTGGGCGAAAGAGCGCAGAAGGGGGATGCTGGAAAGGGAGGGAGACAGGTAGATCAGGTGCGCGTGCACCGTAGGAATACTATGGGCACCGTAGGCTACAGATCTGCGTACGCCAATGTACGCGTATCTGTGTATATTATGCGTGTTAAAGGGAGGGAATATACGCTGCGCGTACGCTAGAAAGGGAAACAGAGAGAGGAAGGGGGGAGAGCACGCGCGCGAGAGGCCAACAGACTGAACTCGAAACTGACGGACGCTTGATGCCTTCGGTCCGTCGCAACGACGACTTATACCACTTACAGATCGGCACGATGAATGGATGAACGCGATAAGTCGGATATTCGTTCGTGGCCGAGGTTTCTAGTCGCTCGTCGCGCTGCGCCGCGACGCTCACGACGACGTCGTCGGGACGCCCACCACCTGTGGTGCTCACCCCTTTCCCCTCTCCCGAAGACAGACTGCCCTTCCGCGCGCGCGACGTTATCGCGCACACGCGCCACATCATCCTTTTTAGAACGCTTCCCCTTTCGAGCGCCGCTCTGGAAACGGGGATGTAGTCGAATTTTAAAGTTCCCTCTCATTCGCCATGGGGTAGCAAGATGCTCGCAAACGTCACGGTCCCTTTGGTAACGATTGGGGTTAAGAAAAATTTTACAGTGTTACTTTGGTGTCGTTCTGTCGATAATCGTAAATACATACTTGAATTTATTCATTTATAGTGTCCCTTTTAGTGCAACATGAAAAAATTGCAAACTCTAAGGCGTGTATTTTTTAAACAACTTCAAAACCAGTAAGGTGATGACTTAAACCCCCTCTAATTTTATATGAACTACACGATATTTTAATTTCATCAAAAATCCCGACAAGCAGTGCAAAAAGTGATCGATTTTGCGTAGAATCATAGACACTAGGGTGCTTAAATCTGAAACATGAAAATGACGTAGGTACACGTGGGAGAACAGAGGCCTGTGATCCACTTTACAGTCAGTGCCAAGTTTATGACTCACTGTGTTTCGTTTATTCCTGGCGGGGATAACAGGGAGCTGTGTTGAGGCTGGGAAAAAATGATTCACGGTTGCAAAACGATTTGCACTTAGTAGTATATCACAAGCGTTTACGTGTGTGGGTGAAACGTTAGGTGCAGCATTTTACCGCGGTTTCTTACACGGACCTCGACACTCGTTTACGAAAAAATGCAGCATCTGGTAAGCTTCTGGTTTCTTAACCCGAAGATAGAGGGAACGGACATACAGCAGCTCCAGGCCATCGTAAACACGGATTAAGGGAAATTTTCTGGCGTAACCTTACTAATGATCGTGGAAAAACAAATCCGCTTGACGTAGAGCTTCTGTTAATTGTCAACGCGCAAGCGAGATTCCCTGACCCATTGTGTAAATAATCCCACCGGCAATTATCTGTCCTGTTTGTTTTTGCTTTTTATCCCGCCGATGTTACTCTCTTAATATCCGGTCTGTGATTCCTACACCTGCCTCTTGGGTATGTTTTGACCTGTCCACGTAACTCCCTCGCGAATATCAACATTCACTATTGTTCCTCCCATTCTCAGCACCGCCCTATTTATTCCGAATACTCATCGTTCGGACAGCGAAGCATATTTCCCAGCGTACTCCTTGAAACGACTGGTCTGTAATAAAGAATCATCGTTCGCATCGACAACGTTGCTTTCCTATCTCTGAACAAAGTCGAACTGTAAAACACGAATTGCGTGCAAGCGTTTTACGCTCGCGAGTCGTAATTGAACGAGTCTACTGGAAAATATAAGTACTAAAGTGGGATTAAAGATTGAAGTGATGCTTAAAGTTATGATCAGACGTTATACGTATGTAATTAGGCAGATACGTATTCACTGCTGGATACATACCACGAATATAACTGTAGTAAGCTATAAATTGCATGATGTCTGAATTGCATAAAAATCGATGACCAGGAAAGGTTCGGTTAGCCCTCGCATAAGGACAGATTTATTACGTGGTTACATTAAAGTCATAACCAAGACTTCAACAGATCTCACCAAAGTTTCCCGTTTCTATATAATCAATAAATAATTGAAAAACCCTTGCAGAAAACACTGTAAGTGCCAAATCAAATTCTCTACTATAATATTCACACTGCCACGTAGAACATTTTCCAATAATTTTTTTTTTTAATTTTAGAACCTACAGTGTTTTCTATAAGGACTCTTCGAGTATGTTCTTATAACAGAGAACATGGACATAGTAAAATAAATAAGTTATCTCGGAGATCAATCTGACACCAAGGAAACTCTCGAATCTCCTTCGCGAAAACACAGCGTGGTGAAATACTCTAAGAAGCTGGATCCTTGAATGAAATTTATTTCGAACAGGCCATATCGCCTGCTCGGAAAAGACAGAATCGACACGGAGATGAGAAGTTCTATTTCGGTTGGAGGGACGGCATCGACGAGGCGCGTCGATAGAAGAGGAACGAATTGACGATGCCTAAGCATATTAGCCAAGAAAATTGCGATCGACGAACGGCCAGGAGTCTAACGACGGTGAAAAAACGCGACAGTAAATCGCTATAATGGCGTCGCTACCGGGACACTCTTTTTGCCGGAGTAGGTAGTCGGAGAACTTTTTGCCAAATTCTCGGTCCACGGGGATGGAGCTGAGAATTTAGAGAGCGAGCGCTAACGGATTTACGAAGTGAGGAAAGATCGTCCAGCCATTTGTCTCGCTCACCTAATTAACTGCAGCTGCAGGACCAAATAAAGTCAGCCGATTTAATAACAATTTCGCCGCCGATGTTAACGAGACGTTCGTCCATTAATTTCGGCAGCAGGCGCGGCGCATCCGCGCGCGCTACCCGCGTACCGTTTTCTCCGTGATATCGTATTTTTAGAAAGAATACGGGAAAGCGAGGGTAATCGCTCGTTCATAAAGTGTTATGCTCTCAGCAATTTGGACACAGCGCTCGGATCCTTAATAGACTCGTAAATAGTTGCCAACACCTCGATGTGCGTGATTTATGTGCGCGCGTACAGCGTCGAAATAATTTGTAACAAACGGTTACATTTTTGTGCACGGCTGTCGGAATCGGTCGAACCGAATTAGACTTGCAATGTATGCCGCGCTGCGCCAACCGCGACCACCGATGTGGACCGTGCGCGCCCTAGGGCCTTAAATCTTTATCTGAGAAAATTGAGCATCGCGGTTCGTGATGAAGTATCTTCAGGTGCGCTTACTAACTAGCGAAACTTCGTTTACTATGAATTATATTTGCCCTCGCCTCGCGAGGTTGGCGGAGCATTCCTAATAGCGCAGCGCAGCGCTGTTCTTTTAAGCAAATTGCAGTTTGGCACGGGGCGCCCGGATGTATTATTCCTGATTCGTGACGGAACGTCTAATTCCGTCCTCCTTTATAGTTCAGAATCCGACATTATGAAGGCATGGAGACTAATAGACACCATTGGATCAATAACGCGAATTCCACTTGAAACTTCAAACGTTACCCGCTTCGTCGCACCTTCTTAATCAACGTGGGTTGCGCCGTGCTTCCCGACGAAACGTTCGAGCAAAATTCTAAAGGCACATATTTCTAATTAATTCTCAATCGTTAAACCGATCTTCCCCGGCGAAGGTACTTGTAGAATTTTTTAACAGCGTCAAATAAACTGCACGCTCCTCGCCTATTTACTCGGTCGCGTTTTAGTCTGACCAAGTACGGTAATAAATCTCCTCAAGGCAGTCGACTCCCGCTATATACGCTTTCTTTCCTTTCGCCGAGATTCTCGGAGGGCTTGAATTTAATTAAAATATTCTATGCGCTTCTTATGCCGACATGAAGTACGGGGGGCTGTATTCTTTCGAGTATAACATTCATTTTGCGAAACGCTGTGGAAAAAGGCCGTGAACCTACGCCTCCTTCTGAGGCGCAAGTAAATCGATATGACGTATATTAAAAACTGTTTAAAGATAAAGGGAACAAGATGAAAGGCGTTGGAATTAATTGACTCGTCTTTACATGCAGGATGCAAGGATAAAGGCGCTATTGTAATTTCACTGATATTTATATCTACAACATAACTTTTCCAGCGTTACGCAGTAAAAAGTAATTTATTAAAATTAATTACTCTCACAAAAGACGCTGAGTCTTTGCACATAAATGCTAGATAAATTGCTGATCAAAGTACAAAGTGTGCGTGTAACCCCACGCGGGGAACATCAAATTAAATAAATGAAAATTAGAATATCGCAATTGACGTCATCGAGAACGATTGCATCGGAGCCAAAATAGATGGATGCCTACTCATTTGTGTATTTATTCCTAGAGGAATATCATATCGACGAGATTCCACGAAAATTTCTGGCAAAGACTCAGCGAAGCAAAACGGGGACATTTTTAGCTTCGAAATGACGTTCATTCCGACCCTCTACGGTTAAAGTAACGTTTTCATTCATCACGGGTCATTTTGTTAAGTCCGCGAGGCTTACAGCGGGCCATTCGTGTGACGCGCGAGCACGGAATGTCCCCCGAAATTCATTGGAATATCGTACACCGAGCGAGGAGAGCTTACCAGCCATTACTGGAAATTTTCGCTGACGTACGTTGGAAGCTTTCGCGAAATCGCCGTTATACGTTGCGTATACTATAGGCAGTACACGTTTACCATCGCGTCCTCTCGTTATCCGCTGAAATATGGTGTTAATATTAGCTAGTTAAAGCGCGTTCCGTGTCAGACACGGTCGAAATTAAACTTTGCGTGCCACAAATGCCGAAGCTCGCTATACTGGTCTTTTTGGACACACATGCGCGACAATGCGTACAGAGGTGTGTCAAAAATATTCAATTAAAAAAATACAGGAAAACTCTATAGCGAAAATATTGTCAAGATGTTGATAATAGAACTGCGAATATTTAAATTCGATAATATAGCAAGTAGATATATTAACACCGTAATAGATTTTTGTTGGAGGAAGGTAGATGAAACATTGTTCGTCAAACCTCACGTATCTTCTATCAACAGAAGGCATCCTCGAAGTGTCTAATATTGATCGTGACGAAGCAGTGAATATCTTTTTTATATTTCATTTTTCCCGCACGAAATGTAAGTTCCATCAACCAAGGATGAGCGCAGCGCGCAATAAACTTCCAGTTCCGCAGTTGGCCGCTCACGCCCAGTTACCGACGTATCACGGACCATTGTTTCAAATGGAGTAACTTAATGCATCATCTAAGAGTTGATGACACAGCGCGGATTAGTCTAATTTGAGTTGTTCCACGTAGCCATACGGTTCCACGAAGAAAACTTTGCATGAGATGGAGATCACAGTGGCAGGTATTATCCTATGTATATTGCGTGTAGGGGATATTTCGCCAAGTCCCTAACAACCACCCCGACACGCTGCTTCCGGAAGCCGAGGCGTGGCGATTCCATGGAGCAACGTGTATTCGGAAAAGTCAACTACTTGTGGTTAAATATGAATCTGCTGCTGTGCAGTCCAAGTGTCTACTTTCACATAAATTTCATTTTTACTTACATCGAGCCAAGATCTATAATTTCTATAATTAAACACCTGCACTATCTGCATTTAACCAAATATCAGTAACCTATCCCACATTTTGCAATTGCATGGTCAAGTATGAATGTTTGAGCTCAACGAAAATCCCCCATAAGTCCCTCCGAGATTCACCCATCACAGCAGAGAATCATTGACAGCTGAACTTCGATCCTCGTTCCCTATCAGCTGCCACCAAATAACGCGGAAAAGTCCGGCCACCTTCCCTCCGCGTCTGTTATCACGGAAAACAAAATCGGTCCGTGAGCCGAGTCGACAGCATCCCAACGAAAGCCCCTCGTTTTCGAAAATTCCCGAGGCTCCGCCGGTAATTCTCGAAGAGGCCAATTGTGCGGACGAGGAACGGTGAAACGTAAAAAAATAGCTGACAGATAGCCGGACTGAATGGTGTTACCGTCGGCGAAGCCCGTAGATTACTGTGCGGGGCCATGGAATTTCGGTTTTGACGGACGGGTCTGTTATTACCGTCATTCCGGTCTCTCTCCGAGCTTCTGCCACGTTAATCCTTTCGTCATCGTGTTCAGCTTCGCGTCACCGTCCATCGAACTGTTTTAATGAGATGCCCTGCCCGTGCAGCTTCAACTTTTCCCCCCGTTTCGCAAATGGAATTTTTAATCTGCCCCCACCCCCTTCGCGTTCATCCTTTGTTTCATTTTTCGATGATTAATGCTTGGTGTTGGCGTTTCGGTAATTACTCGAGGCTGATTAGCAGCTTACGTGTCCGTCGTGACTATAAAATTATCAGTGGCTGCTTCGATACATTGTTGGTATTATATGAATCATATCCGACTTGAATAGTCAGGGTTTCGTGCAGCTCAAAATATCAGAAAGAACTGGGAGATCTTCACTTAACCGAAGGGGAAAAGCTGAGGGGCTCAGCGGAAAATAGGCACGTGCCACCGTTTTATGATTTTAGAGGAAAGCAAGTTGAAGGAAAAATTGTTTTTATGGTGAATGCGGTACAGAATTCTAATTAATTTAAACAGTACTTGAGTTAGATGCTAAATAACAACTACTATCAAATTTTATCAGAAAAATTAATTTTATTAGGTCACGTGTACGCAAGGAGCTAGGTGGCATGGACCATTTCAGTGGCATGTAGCGTTTTCCACTACGCACTTCTTTTTAAACGATTTTATTTATTTAAGGGGCTATGCCTACCTACCTGTAAGGTCTGAAAACACAAGTATTTTCGGGATTTTTGTTTTTAAAACCTTGAAGACTTTTTTAAATAAACGGTTGTATATTCGAAAGTATATAGTTTTAAGTTCTTGTAGTTTTTTTTTGCAATGCGATATCTAAATGAATAATAGAATTATAGGCGATCTCCCGGTAGCGTTTTTTATTTAAGCACTTTACGGTGACCACTGTAGCATTGACCTGGTTCATCCGAAATATAAAATTCGACTAAAATTAGTTAGTATATTAGATTGTCTAATCCTTAATCGTTGCTTTTTCATTTACGTCGCGTAGTTTTTATTTTACAGATGAAAAATGATGAAAAATGAGAGCGATTCTGTGGCGAAAATCGATACTTTTGCTATGAGAAGTCGCCATTTAGTAGCACATTCATTTTTTCCAGATAATGAACGATTATGGACTAGATAATCTAATATACTAACTAAATTCCCACGAATTTTTTACTTCAGATGAACCAGGTCAAAATTAGAGTGGTCACCGCAAACAACAGAATGCTGATATTTCTTTGATTTACTTATATTTTCTATCGTAAAAATTACTACAAGTAATTTAACATGTACACTTTCCAATACATAAAGGTCTGATTAAAAAAGCCTTCAAGCTTTTCCCCGAAAAATTCCCAAATATACGTGTTTTTTCAGACCTCACAGGTAGACATAACCCCTTAATATTATTCGGCTCGGTGCAACGTACATGTTATTAATATCGAGAGGTGGTAGGATTACACTACCTTGCAGGAACGAGTTAACTGTACAAAGAAACGAAAAATGCTATGTGACATGTGCCATTTTCCACTGAGCCCCTTCGTGTTGTTCCCTAAAATTCACTTCTTCGATTACAAGAGTCCCCTCTTACCTGACCTCTTTACCACGCTGCCGAGCAAGAACTCGCCCGACAAGCGGCACGGTAATTGAGAGAGGCTAGTCACGACTCGAGAACCGCGGAGGAGCTACCGCGATGTTTCTTCCGGGACACATAAATTGCCTATAAACGATATTATGCAGATCTACAAGGAAGGTAACCGTAGCAGGGGCAATCATCTCAGATAAGGCATACGAGAAAAAGTTTCGTCGAGATAAAAACTTCCCGCATCGTCCGGGTAGATTTAAACCATTCGGGCCCCGGTTTTGATACGATCCAGGAATACAGCGAGCCCACAGCTAGGGGAGCGTTCGCCGTCCTGTGGGGCCCCTCGCCCGTAGCTCCCGCCTTTGCCAGATAACTTTTCCTTCGAGCCGCGCGTTGCCATTTTCCAATTAACGTCTGATAAAGGACTTCCCGCGTTTCCGCACGGCAGGGCTGGGGGAAAGCCTTGCGCTACACGCGAGCACTCCCAGCCAGAAGTAATTGGGTTATATCGCGCGAGGATTTATTGCGCGAAGAATGCAAGGAGGGATTCTGATTCCTCCGCCGGCTCGCAGACGGCGTGGCGTTTCCTCTTGCCGTCGCGGCGGCGCAAATCGAATTAAAATTCCGCAGCATCGTTAGGGCCCTCCTGCAAGTGTCTGAGAGAACGTCGGGGAAAGAATATACCTACCGGCGTTCCGCGTGCTTGCGTGACTGCGAGAGTTTCAGGGTCGTTCCGAAGGCAGGCCGAGAAGGGAGGTGAATTGCTCTTTCTTCCCCCTTCGCGTTACCTTCGTGCTACGCCGCTACTTAGACGGTCAAAAATCCGTAGCTCGCGTGGCGATTTAAACGAGGCCGTGTAGGAACGCTGCCGCGACTCTGCTGGCGATGCCTGGCTCTTCGGTATTCGAATGGAGACGTTGAAAGCTGTTCGACAGACCTTGGTGGTCCTTGGATTCTATGCACGCGCGGTTAATCTGTGTCAAGTGCTTGAGAAATGTGCCAACGCATCAGCGTGTTGAATACATCGTTAAACTCACAGCCAGGGTAACGTAGAATCGAACTTGACTAAGGATGAATTGTGGAACACTCTACAATTGTTCGAATCATTACAATGACTTTTTAAAAGTTAATATTTCACTACCACTTCCTAGAATGTCGATCTCTCCGACTAGAAGCAAGTAAGTAATGGCTGACAGCAAACCTTCTCATACCACTTTTACAGTATCGAAAGCAACCCTCTGTCCAGCAAGAGACACAGCCTCGTATACCTCAGAATGTCGAAAAGTTGAAGCTGCTCCGAGGATGAGGGACACTTCAAAAGAAGAGGATCGAGTCGAATGTTTGTTTTTCGTTGAAGAAGCCCATCTACAGCCACCCCGCGGCAGCGGATCTCCGTCTTTCCCCGGCAGTGCTCCACCTAAGAAGGATCGATTCGTCTAAGGGCAACGGCTATCCGTTAACGGGACGGAATAGCCTCGGGGGAGAGATCCTGAAGCGTACAGACCGAGCTCACGGCGCGGCACGGTGCCTCGCGCGCCAACTCAGCCCCAAATTAATGCCTGTCCCTCGCAGTAACTTATCCGCCGACCCGCTATATTATGGTCCACGATCGTCGTCTGCTGACGAATGGCCGACTATTTTCTTGCGAAGCTTTCACTATTCCTCTAGCCTGCTCCGAGGGACCAGTTCAAAAGGGCTACAGTGGTCGATGTAGGTTCATGTTTTGAGGGTTTGCGACGAGTTTGACAACTGGGCTGTAGCCTGGTGTGTAATTACCGTCGGGAGGTTTCCCTGTTTGAAAATGGCGAAGGTAATATAAACTTTGGTAATTCGAATTCCATAGTCCAAGTATTAACTTTCCCCTGTGTGCACCGATTTAATTAGTGAATTTACAGGAAGGATGGTATAGTTTCTTTTCAGTTCGACACTTCTCCTTCGTTTCTGTTTTGTAGCACTGCTGCCGAAAGACTGAGGAGCCATTATCGATACCCATTTCAAACGTCGTCAGGCAATTCGTTTCTCATCTTCAAAGCTATACTCACGCTGGCGCTGTGTCTTTGGAAACAATTTTGGAAAGTTATCGGCTGTTAAGACAATCGACGTTCCTCCTGTCAAGTTAACACTCCCTCTAGAGGAACAATATATCACAGAACGGCACGGTACAGTTATTACAATCCACGATTGCTGACTGTGACGAATGACCAACTATCTACCTACAGGGCCTCCGTTCTTGCACCACCCAAAATAATTAAATTAACCGAAAGTCTTGGAATTACATCCTAAATGACTACACGGTGTCGCATAAAACTTGAATTGTCTTGATTGCTCCAATTTCAACTACTGCATTGCAACCCAGACCAGTTGATATCTATTTCTTACACATGCATCGGTGCACATCTTAAGGGGTCATTCCGGTTAGACGGGCTGATAAAATCGATTTTTTTTAAAACACTTTTCGAAAGCACATATCCTCAACAATGTATTGTTAAATTTTCATGGAAAAATTCCGATTATTTTAGCTTTTACAGGGGCATTTTGTAGGGAGCGTAGAGACGCGTTTTTTTCGAAACGTCATCTGTCCACATCGTGAAGATAAAATCTCAAAAGCTTATTCTGCACACCTGTAACTCTCTCAGGGACTACAACCGAGTATTTTCAGTGAGTCTAATCTACTTTTAAAATCAAAAATAGCAAAGGAAAAAGCCGAAAATATCTTCTTGATATCTTCTACTGAATGCAAACCTCTTCGCATAACTACCAGACGCCACATCATGCCCAAAATAATTCATTAACAAATTATCATCCCTCCAACTGTCACAGTCCAAAATTCACCGCCAATTACCTCGCAGATATTCTAAAATCTCTCCTAAACTCTCCCACCCTTAACACGCAACAGCCATCTTTCACAGGACAATTGAGGACTGATTTCTCCTTTCGTGGCCGCGGCACAATTATCGATTACGTAATCACGAGCCCCCGTGCGAGGGGGGCAAATGTGATCAGCGAATTGGCCGAGAAGCAGCTCGAAATTGAAGGAGGAAATCGGGTCGATGGGTCGTGCCGCGGCGTAGTAGCTTTCATCGCGCGTTAACATCGCTCGTTTCTTCTTTTTTTCTCTCCCCCTCCTCGCGGCGGTGGTTTTAGGGTTGTTGCGATAGGTCCCGGCACATCCGTGACCGCGTCTGCATACCTTGGCCGGCTGCCCGAACCGGGCTTTTCTATTCGTCGAATACCTAATTCACCGTAGTCAGCGTGTGGAAGCGTGTTGGAGGCCTGCGATGCACCGCTAACCTTCTTCTCTTAAACTGTGCGCGCGGTAAAACACGAGAAAAGAAACGACGGCCACGCGTAATCCGACCTGACCTGCGCCTCCGCCTGCGAGTAACGACCCCTCGTGTAAACTAGTGCCGCATTTAGATTTTTACGAGCGCCGTATTCGCCCCGTGCGCCATCCGCGCTACGTTTCGCGAGTTATCGCTCACGGGCGCCCGGTCAAATTCGAAAACTGCCTGACGGCGCTAATTGTCCCCATCCAAAAGCAATTCGCTGGGCAAGCGGATCGATGCTTCATAATCGCGACGAAATAAAATTCAAACGACTGCAAGAAGTGTCGTCCTCCTCTCGATGCTCGGCTACTGTCGGGTTCCATCCAACCCAGCGGTAGAAACTAGAAACACAATAGTCCCAGGCAGCGGGCGGTAGCGGCGCCAACAAATTCCACGATTTACTTGAGGTTCGGGGACCACCGAGCCGTGCCTCGTCACGAAAACGTAAACGTGAAAACAGAGTAGATCCCCGTGTGGAGAGCGATCGTTGGATCGCCTAATTTCACCGGCGTCCTTGGAGCTCGGGCGCAATTAAATCTCGTTTCGCTGGGAGCGAGGGAATCGCAAACTGTTTAGAGACCGGTTCACCTCTCCATTGAACGGTTCGCATGGCGTGGATCATCGACGGGCCCGTCGTCTCGGTTGTTCCCGGCAACGGCATCCGACGGCGTCGCTTTGCAGCTCGGTAATTAACTTCCCCGTGCAAACGAATCGAGTGGAGGCCGCGCGTGGCGATGGCCAGAGCCGCTGTTGCGAACGCGAGGCGAGCCAAGTCGATTGGCCTAATCGTAATTTCGCCGGGACGAACAGCCCCTACAGGACAAATAATCGTTTCACGGTCACTGTAACCGTGGAAATTGCCCGGCAGGTTAACCGTAATTACGATCGTTCGTTATACGCGAATCACGCGGCCGCCTGTCCCCGCTCGGCCATTAACAACGTTCACGTAAGAATAAACGACGCTGATAACGACACGCGGCTATACCTGACGCTCGAGCCTGCTTTTTAAATACTGCTTCTCTGTCGATGACTGCGGTACCTACGAGTCACGTTTGCCTTCGTGCAGCTTCAACGGCTGAATGGACGAGAATTGTCGCTTACACGCGTGGAAGATACAGACAATTACGAATTTCTTCGCGAAATACTGCCACGTTCATTCGACAACATCTTGACTTGGCTCTGCCAGCCCATCGACCTGTTAAATTTACTACATTCTTCTTTTATGTAGGTATCGTCCTGTTGTTATAATTGTATTTCCTTGGAAATTCGTTCGTTGTCATCCCTCTCCACTTTTAAACGCGCTACCCGCTCCTTTATTCTTATCCACTTTTCTTAACTTTCTTATATGTACTTCTTGTCTCCTTGTCCCAGATTCGTCTGTCCATCTTTTAGCTTTAAGCTTACTGTTATGTATAGGGTTAGGTATTAAAACGGCAGTAATGCTAAATTTCGTTGCGAATTATTTTTAATTGGTCATGTAATAAAGACATTAGAGATAATGTCTTTAAGGTGTCGCCCTTAAATTACTCGATAACCAAAGAATAGAATTAATTAAAAAATTAAATAAATGCAAACTGCGTCTACCACTGGATATAAGATTAACGGTAAACCGAACATCGAAGTTTGTACCAATGTATACCACTTCCTAAAAAAATGTAATCTAAAAGTATATGCGCACCGTAACCAACGTCGCTGAAGGTATCATTTACCTTGCGTTACCGAACAAAGTTAAATAATTGTTTATTAAACAAATGTAAAAATCCATGTAAAGCTTTATAACTTTCTACAGAAAGTTCCTTTGAGCTCAAGTAGAAAAAAAAACAATTAATTATTCATCTGAACCATCTTGGATCAGGGTGGAGGGAGAATAAGATGCATTTGATAACGACTGATAAGAATCATCATTTGATCACTTCCGTTGGAATTCAATGATATTTAGGCATAGAAGAAGAGTTGAAAAGCAGTAGGAGAGCGTTGGGCCTCTTGACGCATAGGATTTTTCCAAGATTCTTTATCTTGTTTTAGGGACAGAAGGGACTGAGGGAAGGATGCGGAGGCGACAGTTTTCTTTTACTCCGCGCAGAACTTTCATGGTGCAGAGACGTACCACGCAAAAGTTTAAAGCCTACAGATTTGCTTTTTCCCACTGTATACAATATCACTTTTGTTAATAAACCTTATTCTATCCTACACTAAGAAAATTTAACTATTTGACTGGCGTCAGCGTGTTTCCACGCCGAGGCGTTTGCAACCTGCGCACGGTTCTGGCTTGCTTTTACGTAGAAATATTCCGGAAAGCATCGAAGTTATTGTTCGCGTGTCCCGAATGTTTGCTCCGTGCGAGTTAGGCAAGTCTTCCTCGCTCGGAATGGCCTGCCGGACTCGAAAGAGCGTTTCTTAAAACCCCGCGCCATTCAATGTGTTATTCCGTTATTAGCAACGCCGCAGACCAGTCCGGGGGCCAATTAAGGGGCACGCGTTCCGTGGCACGTCGAAATGAAACAGGATTAGAATTTTATCTCCGTCTCGTTTCTGCTCGATTTCTCGTTTTTGCCGCCGCGGTCGACCGCGTAAACGCGACCGAGCAACTCTCATTGTTCCATTGCGACGCGAATCCGCGTATTTTCGGCGCGGCTGCCCTCGCGTCGCGTCTTTCGCGAGCGAAAAGCGACACGGTCGCGACGTGTGCCACGATGCTGCACAAATTGCGCCCGACTATTTGCATCGTGACCCACTTACCTCGAGATACGTTCCCGTTTATTCGCGCCGGCGTTTCCTACGCAACGGACGTTGAAAAAAAAGCGCGGTCACAACGGTGATTCTTCTCTTTTCACTCCTACAATTTTTCCCCCCCGTTTCCTTTTCCTTCCCTCTCTCCCTCTCCCGCCCCTGCCTCGTTCCCATCCTTTCTTCGTACCGCTATCAAAAGGGGGAAATTTTTACGCGAGCAATTATTTCACAGGCGAGCGTATCGCGGCCGCGCAGCCACACGAGATTGTAAATTACGAGAGATTTTTCGAGCTTTTCCCTGGATTACCGTATATAATTAATTCCCGTGGCCCCGGGCCCGCTTGATAAATTTCAGCGTGATTAGGTTGCGCGTAATGCACGCTCTTCCCGTGGCCACGTCGAATTCGCGATATAATTAATGCACCGTTTTGTAATTCTCTCTAACGCAATGGTCGAGCACGCGGTGGAAAAAGTTCACTCGGGAGCCTGCCATAAATATTAATTCTACTTGGCGTGCCGTGTGGCTTTTCATCATGCTTCGTCGATACCTACGTATCATGTAGTTTATTACATATTCCGTTGTAAAATTTAATATCTGCCAAAATTGCGTGGTCCCTCGTATCCCCTGGTCTACGCGAGTCGGTACATGAATTCAGTATAATGCTGTAACGCATTCCGCGTGTATCACGTTTCGCGAGATGTGGGCACTGTAATTGAAACACAGGAAATTTGAAACGGGCGAACGTATTTCCGTGCCTCGATAGAATCGTTTCTTCCCATCTTCTCAAAGCTATCTCTTTGGCTCCCTTCACAAGCTTCTTTGATGCAACTCTATCGCAAAGATTCTCGAGTAAAAATCAATTTCACCCCCTGCACACGCACTCTCGTGGTTCTCCCGTTTAATAAGTCACCCGTACCTTCTTCTAATCGTACATAAACTAAACAAACTATCTCATAACTATACCACTCATCGATTCCGAAACGGCGCTGTTCTCGCATCGGCGAACGCAACTTGTCCACCCAGCGTTATTGGCACGACTCTAACTCTAATTTACGTCCGAATAGAGTCACCTGCGCACTCCATGGGGAAACTTGCGGAGCTGCTGCACCACTCCTGACACCCCAGTACCGGTTTATATTATAGATGTACGTACGCGTGCTGCGGGGCCGGCACCGAAAAGCCGCGCGACGCTTCCCCATTTATCTGGCCCTGCCCCGTCGGGGTAGTTGCGCATAGCAGCGGAGGAAGGGGTGCTAGCTCTCGGCTAAGAGACCAGCAGAAGCGATAGGGCATGACCGAGGCAGGGGCACGCGATAGTAATGGCCAAGTTACGCCATTGTGCCAAGTTCGGTCGCACCGAGCGGCCTGCACGCGCGCTGCGCTGCGTGCAATTGCGAGTACCAGTGGCGAGGGTGCGATTCGAGGGGGAACGGGGGTGGATCGGGGCGGTGGAGGCAGTCAGAGGGGTTGGCGGCTGAGAGAGACAGGGAGGGCAGGTAGCAGCGGACGCAACAGAGGAACGAACGGGCGAGACAAAGAGTCAGACAGAAACGAGGGGGGAGGAGCGAAATGAAAAAGGGGTTAGAAAAGGGGGAGCGACACGGCACGCGGCGGAGGGAAGAGGAAGACATCACGAGGGTGAAAGCAGGAGGGATAGCGCAGCGCGACCGGAACCGGATGCTCGTGCAGGCGCCACCGGAAGTGACCTCGTAATTCTCCCTTCCAACCCCTCTTCACCTAGTGCGCCACTGTTCCTCCACCCCACGGTTTTCTCCGTCCACCCCCTGTTACGTCCATCCAGCCATCAAGCCTGAATTATAGGCCGCCTCTAAACCCTTTTGTCTGCGCTTTTCCTGTCGTGGATTCGAGACCCACCACCCCCACTCGCCACCCCACCAACGTCGCTCGTGATTTTCGGTCCGCTTTTGTTTTACTTGCTGGAACGCCTGTCTTTTCCTCCTGCCTCTGTTCCACCCCCCTCGTGGCTACCCTTTACGTCGTCCGTGCTCCCTTCTTCCCGAAGAAAGCGCGGCTTTATTGTCGCGAAAACGCCGCCCACCCAGCCCCGTCGTTTACGGGCTTCCTGCGAAGCGATTGAGGCCTCGCTTAACATTTTCATTGCCGCGATGCGGACGCAAAGTATTCCTATTTACTGTATGCGATATATTGTCTACAAAGAAATCGATTTGACAAGATTCAGTGGAAAGTCATATTACACTCAGGATCAGTGGGGCAGCAAATATCAGAATGATTCTCTAGTTTTTGCTTAAGGTGGAATAACACTGTAAGAAATCGGAAAAATCGATTTTTTACATTTTCTGAAAGACACGTTTCAAGAATGCTCTCTCCAAGTTTTATGGAGAAATTCGTAAAATTGGCGGAGATATAGTATTTTCCGTGAAGCGGTGTCAAGCAGGCGACCGAACCGAGCGGCACTTTCATCGCATTTTTCTCAGAATGACATTTTTCAATTGTCAATTTTTCAATTGACACGAGTGAGGCCATTTATTGTACGAAAAGCCCTTCTATTTTTTTTATCAACATTTTACCCTAAAATATGATTTTTTCAGTGGTTCGCCACTTTGTTACCTTTTACAGTATTGACTTTTCTCTACGTCCTGTAATAGACATAGGCTTCTAGTTTCTAAATATTTTTAATTTTTTGAATTTAGATGAAATTTTCATGAAGAGTATATCGGAAACTGATTCATGAATTTTCTTGAAAAAAAACTTTTTTACTCTTGAATATGTGCATATTAACTATACTAAGCAATACATTGATTTACTTGCGTTGTTTGGTTGAAAAAAATCCCGAAAATACCCTTACTTTTCAGACCATTACAGTGTTTTCTCCCCTTAAGAAATAAGTACCAGCTAATCGCGAAGGAACGAAACAGTATTTCTGCTCGATACCAGAAGGAGTGGGGGAATTACTGTTCCACAGATTATCGGACTTTTCCGCGGCAAAAAAAAAAATGGCGTATTAGAGGTAGGTCGGTCGATCGAGTTCTCGGATTAATGGGACGAAGAAGTTCCTCCACGATCATTGTTACCTGCGCGTCGGAACGGGAGTACCGCGAAGAATAGAGGAAAGGTGAGAATAATGGGCCCCCGCGAAAAGTCTTCTGGAAATACCTGAAGCGTTCTTTTATTCAAGAACGCGCGAGCCACCGTCGGCCCACTTACCGAATCCCAAGAACAATACGTGTGCGCCAGCCTCCCGCTGTGTGGGTACGCTTAGTTTCTCTCCGAGGACACTTCGCAAAGATAATATAAAGTGGAGCGTGGCCTTGGGAACTCCGAGACGTTACTCTAATTGTTAAGTAACGGCGCGGAGACAATTGCTGGAACGTGGGTGCCGCGCGATGTCACGCCGCATTCAGCATTTAAATCGAAGGATTTGACGTGGTTACCGCGCAGCATGGAAAGTACCTAAATGCAGAAGATGGGTGAAGTTTCCTACGATTCGTATAAACCCTCGGACTCGATAAATAAATAACGCGCAAAATACGATTTACGACTTGTGGCCGCGTTTAGCTTTCGCGTCGGATAGGACGACGCAAAGGAATGGCACGCTGAAACGCAATTACGGAACTTCCAGGACTTATTATTGCGTTTAATGACAATTACCGTTCAAAATATCCTGGCAACTTTTGGAGCAGTGACGCGAGCGCCGAGAATTTCCTTGGAAAAACTCGCGTCCAGTTGGCAGACTTAATCCTTTAGGGATGAAGTTCCCTTTGGGGCGATTGAAAATGTCTTTCGGTCCCCTTTACCGGGAGTTGGGTAAGAAAGCAGCGGAACAACAGACTCGCGGCACGTCACAAAGGAATGAAACTAGCGACGAGGCTCTTAGCAATTCTTTCCCGACGGCATATCAGTTCGTCACATCCGTCACGCTATCGCCACTTTTGTTGCGCGCAGGTCGCGTCGCAGGCTGGCGCCGGGGGCCGTCAATTTTCCAGGTGGCGCGTAAATTATTAATTATTCGCGATCGTTCGCGCGCGGCTGGCCTCGCATTGAACGCGTTCAATCGACTCGAAATCGGCAGCGAGCGGTGGAATTCCATGAATCCGCAGCGCTGAACGGCGATCGAACGGCGAGAGTGCAATTGCACAGTAATTTCGAGCGTCTAGGTCCTAGGTGGACGCGATCGCGCGACTCGTCGCGCGGGAATGGTAAATCGCGACGGAGAAAATCCCGTGGGTGGGGCGGGGTGGTGGGCGACTGGATAGGGGCGGGCGGGGGTGGCGGGCGTAAGATGCAGAAGCGGGTGGAAAAAGAAACGAGAATTAATTTCCGTTAATTGCTCCGAACTGAAGTTTGCTGAGAGCGTTTTATCGAATTGAAAGCCTTTCAGCGTGGCCCTTTCCCGGGGCTCACCGTCAGATGAAATGCCGAATAGACAGGATCGAGGGGGTGGCCCTCGTCTACACGTGCACGCAGCCCCCCCCCCCCCCCGTGTCTATGTGCCCGTGGAAAGCAACGTTAAGAGGGAAAGAGGAGCAACAGCCGGCAGAGAGTGAGCTAAACGCCGGCAATTCGGAGCACTCTGTTCCCTGATTGCATTTAATTACACATGCCCAGGCCCCACGGTCCACTGCAATTGCTACATTGTACGGCGGGACAGCTAAGCTTCCTAGAGGCACTCGTCGTCCAACGGTGCTCACCCTCCCACCCCTCACTCTCCTGCCCGATAGATAGCTGGACACGATGCCGCTTCGCTAGTCCGCCCAACTTCTCTGCGAAGCGTCCAGCATTCCAGTGCCCTGTGCCTCTGAACGTATCTCCCTATTTCGCGTCGAGGGTGCCCGTCCTCTGTGGATGGATCTTAACACCGACGCGACGAGGAATACGGGGGAGGAAAGAAACATGGCGTCGCGTGTGCAGCCTGAATAGCAATGTACGTTAAATAATCGAGGAATGAAGATTTCAACGTCCTGGCTGTGGGAATTCGTCGAACTCTGAATTAAAATTGCGTGAAAAGGTACTTAGCGAGTACTACTTAGGATAGTTACAGAATACTGTAATATCGTCCGAATGCGCATATTGACTCGCGGCAGTTAGAGTAATTGAGATATGCGCGTATAAATGTTTAGAGTATCGAGTCACTCGCGTCATATTTCAGATATTCACTCATCGCCGTGGATACGGTAGGGGGTAATTTAATCGATACACGGCGGAGACAGGAGACATCGAGTGAATGCGAGGGAAGTTTTAGGAAATATACGGGGATGCAAACTTTTCAAGGATTCCACCGGCGGTATAACAATTGGGGCATATTCTATGGCAATCTAATTAAGCTTCCGGGCGAAGTTTCCTCCGAGTCATAATACCCTGCCGTTCGAGGAGTAGTCGCATCGCTCTATTCAGCCTGTTAGTGTATTAATACTATCGACAGCACGGTAATTTAACTGAAATTGCGGTTATTTTTGGCGTGGCGTAAGCTTCTTACGAGTTTCGGTAGACTTTGCTATTAATTACTTCAAATTCCAAGACAGAATTTCGGTGGAAATGGGCAGCTCTGCGAGCTGAGGAGCACCTATTTCGCCATTAACTATCCACGCGATATTTATCCCATATCGAAACTATCATTCTTCGAAGGATCAAATTTTCTAGAGTTTTCTAAAATTCTTCTATAATATTACCTACACGACTTGTGCCTGCTAATCTAAATAAAAGTAATGCAATTCCAGACACTGACTGATCAAAGCAACCACGCAGCTTCGAAATGAGGCGCTTTCGATCGTCGATGTCGATGAGATGCATATGTCGATCAGCTCTAATCAAACATTCGGATATCCCGATAACGAAGCAGAAAAAAATCTGGCGATATGCTTCTATCTTTCGTTGATCTCGTTCAATTACACGAATCGATTCGCTCAGAGCACTGTGTAACTATCGAGCTGGACGAGCGGTCACTAAGCTCCCCTGAGATACTCGAAGGGTCGATAGATAAACGAGTAATGGCACTGGCAATGTAAATGCATGAAACTCGTTTACAGAATGTTCTACATTCAGGGATCCTTATCCAGAGGCACATAACCACCCGTCTTCCACTGTTCCGGTCTGCCGTGCCCGCGAGTGTTCAATGGTCGTGGAATCAATAGGATCCATGTGCACACATGAATTGAAATCAATTCGATGGTTGCCGGGGTTTCATCATCCACAGATGATTAACCATGTTAAAAGAAGAAACGAATATGTGTTATATCATTTAAATAGATGAACCGTCGGCATTTCAGCGACAATGACACGCGGAATAATACGCTTGAAAAATGTGAAACTCGTTTAGAGGATATGTCAAAAGAAAATGGAACAAAGATTTAATGCTTTTGCTTTGCTTTATTAGTCTAATTACGCGCTTTGTTTCGACACAATTACAGCTCTCCATCCCGCGCAAATTTCACTGGGCAGGGTAGTAATTCTGTTTTCAGTGAATAGTTACTCACGTTTTTATAGCATCGTAAAAAAAAAGATAGAGGTGAGTCGAGGATGCTGAAAATACAGAAAATTATAACCGAAATAAAATTGGGTCACGCAGAATACGAGCGCGCATGCTTTTACCGTTTATATTCGCCCGCGTCGGAGGCAGGCATGAAATTAAAGGAATTAAAATTATGTAATTCAGAGTTCCCTTGCAAAGAATCCGGATGCGCAGGCATCATTCAATAGATACATGTTGGCATCATGTACCTATTCAATCAAAACCTGCAACCGTTCAATTTCAAAGCAATTCCTTACTTTTCGTTAAACCCTTACGGCTTCGAAATTTATTTCGAGTAATCTGAAAATCCACCGAGATCTGGTAATCTCTGTCTCGCGGTGCAATTGAAAATTCATAGCCACCATATCACGAATTGTAAAAGCTATTATTTGAATGATCACATAACGCTAGACACCGCGCTTGCTCGTTGCAGCGCGATTGCAAGTTGGCCAGCCGTCACGAATAATTGTGACTGATAATGAACTACAACGACCTGGTCACCACCATCATCGATCGACACGTTCAACTTCCGTCTCAACGTGTGCGCGTTCCGTCCGGCGGTACGTGCAAGTTAATCTGAAAATTGGCAGACACGCAGCGTCCAGAAAAAGGCGATCCTCCCCCCATCCCCGACAGATTCCTAATTAATTCCCGCGGCTAATTGGACGGAAATGAAGATTAAAAAGTTCGCCGGTCCGCTAACAAGAGACAAAGCGGAAAAGAAATAGGCAGGGACAGAGGAACGCGGAGGTCGACGTGCAGCCGAGGAAAAGAACACCGGAATGGCGGCGAAGACGTCAGGGGGTGGCCGCCAGTTTCCAAGGTAAATTGGCAATTTAACAAATTTGCAAAGTTCCCGGGCCTGGAACTTGGGCGTTCCTAGCCGCTCCTAAGAGTGCAGAAGCGTCCCGGGTAACATAAATACGTATAGACGTATTTATACGTGCGTACAGGAAGTCTCCAGAACGAAACAGTTAAAGTCCCCTTGCTCGCGTGACTAATAACTTTGGTCAAGTTGCTCGATTTCTGCTAGAGGGTGCCGTTCTGTCGATAGGTGCAGAAATGCACGCGGGTAATTCGCGCCTTTGGAGAGCATTTACGCGCTTCAATCAACAAAGCAACTCAATGGAGGACGCTATGAAGACTCGCTGCGATATCGATGGCTTAGTGCACAAATATTGTACGTCCACTTTTTGTGAAATTTGAGTTTCTATATGCAAAAAATAATTCTTGATTGTTTCTTTAGGCTGTAAGCGAACTCTGCAAAGCGAACACATCCGAGTCACAGAAGTTTCTCGCCTGAAAAGGCCACTGACAAATGAGCTTTTCTCGCATGTGCGTGGAAAGTGACTTAGCCTGAGGACGGACCACGATTCGCCGCGGTATTATGCAAACCCTTGAATAAGCCACGGTCGGATTCCTGTAAGACGCGCGTACTCAGTGGAGGAGCGCAAGATTAACGCGAACTTGGATATCCGGTTGCACAAAGAGAATGCGACCACCGTCGAAATCCACCGCGGCCCCGTCGTGTTTGCGAGTAATCGCGTTGACGTTTAATTTGCTGCCCCCCAGGCTAATTCGCCGCCTTGCCCCTCCTGCTTTGTCACTAGACTACTAGAGTCGACCCTTTCCCTCTATCAAGGGACCGAGTGCCGCGACTTAGACGAAAGGAAACTCTTTTCCAGGCGAAGCCGGGCAAAATAATAACGAAGGAGGAAGAGCCCAGTGCTCTTGACCACAGCATTCATAGAAATTAGCTTCTGCAGATTGTTATCAGTTGGACGAGTACGTAATGCGATTTTGAATTCTATAAATATGCAGACATTATTGCAGTGGAGGGTAGAGGAGAAGTAAGTTTACTAGGTCATTTCACCGACAGTTGTAACTGCTGTGTGTTTGAAACTAATCGCGGACGAATTAACATGTTTTGCACGTGTTGCGATATAAATTAACTCGACTTTCTCAACTGACAATCAGAACTACGCTGAACTGGTGATGTATTTCGACCACTAGATTATCGAGAAATTTAAACCAGCAACGCTGTACCGAGCCTCCTCTCTTCGAACGGCGTGCTAACCATCGTTCATAAAGAAGCCCCGCAACGACGTCGACCCCGCAGCTTTTACAACGTTTTACTGACCCCTCTGGGGTCCTTGAAACGCCTCCGCGAGGCATCGTTCGTCGAACGGTTTCAGAATACGTCCCAGTTGCGTTCACCCTTAAACGCCGTCTCGTTCGTCGCCTCGTGATTTATCCGCCGTGACGTTAGTCGGTCGTAATAAAGCACGGTAACGATCGAATAATTGTTATATATAGTTATAGAAGAAACGGGGCGCTGTTTCATCGGCAATGAAACGATGTTTGCGTCGAGATTGGCCCGGCGTAATTGTAGTTTCGACCGAGAGAAACCGCGACGCTGGCGCAGCTGCTTCGCATAAGTCTTTCGGGAAGAATAATATCTTGGCCCGTGCAAGCGTTCGGTCGGTGCCTCCACGAAAAGACGCGTGCAGCCCGCCTTAATAGCTCGCAACGTGCACGCGGAATCCGCGCCTAACAACCAACGCATTACCGGGGGCCAGCGCGGAGCAGACGTATTATTTCGTTATCGTATTTCACCGGACCAACGACACGGGAATCCGCGCAGGGGTGAGCCTAAAGGGGTGTCAGCAAAATTCCAATCGAATTCTACATCTCGAAACTCAGAGACAACACCCTCATCATATATGGATATAATTTGTTTCCGAGTAGGTTCAGTTCGAGCTTTTATTGCCAAATTGCTTTATTTATGATACTATGAAGGAGACAATCTCATTAAAAATTTTCTGAGAAGCCATTTTCCTCGATCGCCAGATATAAAATCTTTTTCCACGCGTGCCTGACCAATGTTGGTTAGCTTCCTATGGGGCGAAGGAGATAGCGGAAGACGAGAGAGGACAGAAAGAAGGGAGGTAATGCTGTCTCGTACTTTCTACGGCCGTTTCTCTAGCCGCTCTTTCCCTCAAACGAGACCGATCGCCCCGAGAGGAACGGAAATCCTTAATTGAAAGCGTCCTCGAGCGGCAGCAACTTTTATAATTTCCCGGTCGATGATTAAAATTAAAAGTCCAGCCGTGTCAGAGGCAGGAAATCGTTGCGCTGGAAAAAAGCGAAACGAAAAGAAAATCAGAGCGAGAACCTATCGTTCTTTCGTCGTCGAACAAAGCGACGGAACGAAAGGGACGTCTTCCGCATTTTCACTCTCCTCCTTCCTTTCTCATCGACCCCATTCGTAATTTCAACGTTCGATGAAGGCATAGAGTTGTCGCTGCTAATTAGCGCCTGTACGCGATTTAGGGAGAAGAAGACTTTCCAAAAGTTACGTTGCAAATTATCAGAAGTGATCGATGCTCGCAGAATTTTCACTGACAAACATTCCTAACGTCCTCGTTTTTGAATATTGCTTCTTCTTTTTCAAACACTTTACCCTGTAAACGTTGATTGCAGTACCTTCGTTCCCAAAATTCCTGGACACTCCGAACGCTGTCGAAAAATGTCTACGAGCAACAATTGCCCGAAGCCGCGGCGGAATCTCGGGAATTTTACTTTTACCGCGATCAAGAGCCGCTGCCAGTGCACAGACAGATCTTGGCGCGCGAATCGTTTATATTCCCGACAATAGGTCGACTGAATAAATTGAAGGGGAAAGGAGCATCAGGGTGTCCTCCGCGCTCCAACGTCCGCAGATTTATCTGCTGGGACGGTATTCGGAATGAATTACGATAGGCGAGGGGCTTTTTGATACGCGCCAGAGAGAGCGATCCGCCTCTGTATACGAGCGCCTCATGTTAATCTCGCAATATTTCTCGGGAAATCAAGGCAAACGGGGCATTAGCGGGACGGGACGCGAGATAAGCCTTTGCTAGGAACCGGGTCGTATCTAAGTGAGTGCACAGCGAACGTCGGGGAAATCGTAGGAAATAAACGTGCAATAAATAGGAAGGAAGATGCTCCCGTTTCCGTGAAAGGGATGAGATGCCGGGGGAAGTACTCCAGCGAGTTCCGATTTCCGTCGAACATCGTGCGGAACTGAACGATGAAATTCAGAGGGCTGCTTGGAAATCGTCGTTCGCTCTTACACAGACGAAACTTGTCAACTCCCGATGCTTTCCAATTAGACAACGAAAATCCGCGTGCAATTTTAATGGGTCGCTGATGCGAGTCTAGTTTTAAATAGTGGAGACGTTGAAGCGTTCATAGAAATTGAGGAAGCCTGATTTTTTTAAGTGAATTGGCAGTATGCTGGTAAATTGTGATATTTCTAATTATAATTGCTGTCCCCCTTCGTTTCATAAACGTTATTCTGAATTTTCTAGTCTGGAAATTCTTGGTGCATAGGTTTGTCGATGTATCTCACTGTCCATTAACTTTAAATTTATGTTTACTATTATTTTCCATAGGAGGATTAGGCATAGGATATGAGAATATGAGTTATAAACAAATTGGAAGTGTAGAATACACGTTTTACGAGAAAATTATATTCGAAAATTCATCGAGCTCGTATACAGCGTAGTGCGTGCTGGCGTACGTGCCTGTCTATCGCTCGATATTTCTACTTAGGCACTAGCGCCCGTTAATATTAACGACGCTATACTTCAAACACTACGTCAGATTTTCATAGACTAGTTATTTTTCTCTTATACCAAGTATGGCGTTCAAACGAATCTCAGCATATCAGTACATGGACCTCCGAGGTCCCCAGAAATTACTTCTCAACCCCAAATGCGGTCACAGAAAAACGAACTCGTATCAACGAACCTACCGCATCCGTCCGCCTACATCATGCAACCAAAGAGGCCAATAAAAACTCTCCTCTTCGACAAAAACTGCCCTGTTCTGCGGATCCATCAGCCACCACCAAGTGACTCGTAAAATATTCAAAAGAACGGGCCCACAAAGCAAAGTCACGTTATCGTTGGCTAAGAACTCGCAGTAGATTGGCACTCGAATGCAGGCAAGGGGAACTTTCGCGTTGGTCAAAGTTGCCCTGGTGCATCGCGATGGGACCTCACGAAGAGCCCAAGACATCCATCTCTCTTGACAATCACTTTTTGCATCTCCAGCTGCATTCCCTTCAAAATCGTTTCTCCTCCCTCCAACTCCACCCCTCCTGCCTCCGTTCAATTGTGCCCCGCAATTTATCATCGGTCAACTAATTTATGCCAAGGAAGAGGCACCTGCGGAACGGACCTAACATTTAATGCAAAGAACTCCTCTTTGCATTTCCAAGTTCCTTTTCGTCGATCGTGACCGTCACTTGAGTCTGGCGACCGACGAATACCAGTTGAAACAATCCTCTATAAATCGTCTGCATTTATGCCAAGATCTATCCCCATTAGAGCCGTTCGTCCAGGCTTCTAGGGCGACAGTCGACGCTTCTCAGCGCGCAGTCCGCGCCACGGATATCGCGTAGCTATTCTACTTGGACGACTCGAGGCTAATGGCAGGAAGAGGATCGAGCGAGCGGGAATGGCTGGTGATATTTCGTAAAAGAGCCGCGTGCATTTGCGGTATCGACACGTGACGAATGCGGCCGCTTGCGCGCGACATTAACGTGGGCATCCCTGCGTCTATAGGCTCGGTTAGCGTGCGGCTTTGTCGCTATTGTGTCGATAGTAAGTAGTTTCAGAAGCATTATCTGGTCGGAGAGTGAATTGCGGTTCTCCATTTTGCCACGGACGATGGCCACGATTTTCAGATTACTTTGGCTGCAAGCAACTTTGCTGCGGAGCACAGCGTAACGTCTGAGATAAGGGCTCGCGATTGTTAGCGAAGCTACGAGAATCCATCAAAGACAAAATTTCACATTTTAAATTCAATGTGTTTAGATGATGAGCGATTATTAGAAGTTTGCATGATCTTGTGTGGATTACTGTGCTCCTCTGTCACCTAAATGATTGAAACTTTAAATAAATGAAAATTCATCTTCTTTGCAAGGCGACTGGAGCAAAGACGAAGTACACTTTTTACATACCTATATACCTAATATCTGGACAAATGAAATAGAACCGTCTTTGATCGACGAGGCTAATTGCCTCCGCTTCTAATTTATTCCGTCCAAGTCCTTTAGTATGTCGAACAAACCTAAGTCAGTGAAGCGAGGCGAAGTTCCAACCGGGAGGTATTTCAGCGGGAATTCAAAGCGGGTCTCCTTTTTCTCATGCAAATAGAACGTCGACTAGTTAATCTCGCTGCAAAGTTTTTTTCCCCGCGAAATCGCGTAGAACGAATATAATAACGTTCGCCGTTCATTCCCATAAAAGGGGGTGAAAAGGGAGCGAGATGCTCGGGCAACTGCGAGATACACACGAGGACTCTTTGACTTCTCCTTCATACGCTTTAAGCTTACCTTCGAGTGCACCGTTAACATTTTATTAAAAGCCTATCTATCATAAATAGTTGGCTGCTCGTACTGCACCGTGCTCGATGCCCGGTATCCATTTCCTTGATCCTCATATTAGTTTCAACGTCAGCCGCAGCGCGAACGCCAACGGCCAAGAGCAACGCGAGCGGAGACAATTTGGAGATCCAGATCGAGCGTTGGATCGTTTCGGTAAATTTAAGGGACCAGTTACCGCGGGGCAAGACTGCAGTTTCAAGTGAAATCGGCTAAGCTCTACACTTACATCACGCCGGGTCTAGTGTTTCTCGATTCGACCCGTGCGAAACAGTATCCCCAGCTATTGGTCTGTTTCCGTCGGGAGAAGGTCAATATAATAGTTGCACGGGGCTAAACGACGCACGCTGCTGTATATACACCCTGCTAGATAGCGCACAGGACAGCAAGAGTGAGGGAATTGATAGGGGAGAGCGCGGAACAGAAACAGCGACTGGTTGGGCTTCGGATATCGAATGAAGAGCGACACTTGCCCGCGGACATTTATCAAAATGGGCGAGGCCGGTTTGTTTCGATGTACTATCCTCCCCTGCTGCTCTCGTTTCGAGCAGCGATGGATATTTTCCAAAGTGGGTGCTTATCGCAGCGTTTTGACGCAATCATCTGTTCGCGCTGTAAACACCCACGAGGAAGCTTTAAAAACGTCCGTCGCGGCTCTCGGGTATGTATCGCGTTACTGCATCAGCACACGGCTTGTTTTCCCCGGCTCTTCCTCGGGAAGAAACGAAACTGGACGAATGGGAGAGAGCGAAGTGGTCTGGCCGGGGGTGATTGCAATTTTCCAAGCCTTTCACTTCGGAACAGTTTCAACCCTTCCTATAATGCGTACACGTGTGCGTTATACGATACAACTGTAGCACGTTATTTTTATAGATTTAGCTGTCGTGAATCACGAAAAGAACAGAGATCACTTGAGCCATCAACAAGTGGGAATAGAGAAGATTGACTGAAGGCTTATAAAAAAGGTCAATGATAGATAGATAAAATTAATTGACAAGGAAACTTAAAGTATGTGTTTTATCTTTTTCTCGCGGGTATCTAAACGTGCAAAAGGGAATCTATATGTTTTACGTACAGAGGTGACATAGAATGATCAAAAACAGAATAATTATCGTATGTTATAATCCCTCGATAGTCAAAACGGGGCGAGCGATACTGGACGCTGTTAAACAGAGAGTGGCCGAGAAACATAACGAACGAGCGCCAGCCGAAGTTTGCAGCGGAAAATTCGTTTGCGCAAAGTAAATTTGCACAAAGCGGCCGGCCCTGTTTAAAGGGCGGTTCTTTGAAATTTATTCATAAAATTAATACGTCGACGTGCATCAAATTGATACATTGTAATTTCGCGCCTTTTCAAGCAACAAGTCGTAGCGGTGATTGGTAAAAGCTTTGCGTGCAAAGCTGGGAACCCGTACAATTGCTTTTGAAGTATAATCAAAGCTTCGAAATTGCGCCCTCCGCCCACACCCGGGCCAGCGCCGCCGATAAAATTCGCATGACGAGGCACGAAGCGGCCGAGCCTGAATTTTCGAACCACTTCAATCCTGTTAGGCTGCAAACACACTGTAAAAGGATAATGGCGTGCGTATCGACGCGTGTGACCAAATAAATGCGCTCGACTCTCCGAGAGTGTTCGCAATACGTGTGATTATCAACGCAGAGGGGGTTAAATGACGATGGAGAAAAATGTCCATCAAAGTAAATACGCGTTCCCTGTGCTCGAAATTTTCTTCTCTTTTCAGGGATTCGTTTAGAAAGCAGAGCATGTGTAGTGAAAATAAATATTCCTACATTCATCATTATTGCACTTTATTTAAAAAGAAATGTGTGCTTCTTGTTGTTTAAAGCTGCGTTCTGAAGATTCGATGATAAACTTGGACACTTGACGTGGCGGAACAATAACAATTGTATCACTCAATCACGTGTTTCTCTTGCAACCTTCAGACCCAGCATCTCCGCCGGGCGATGTACACGGCTAAATATTTTCGGGATGAATCAAGTTTCTGGCACTGGCTTCGAAACACTCACTCGAAATACATCAGGCCTTCTTGATTTATAAGGGAAGTAAGTAGTCGGGTTACTTAAGGGGACTAGGCAGTCAAACCGCTCGAAGATTAAGTATTTTTTGCGAATTAATTATAAGGAGATGAATAGAAATTGTGACTAGTACTTTTGGGTAATGTTTATCAATACTAAAAACTGTAAAAAAAATTATTTTGGTAATATATACGTGTAAATGACGGTGCTATAGTCGCCTGATATGTAAGCGATCTTTCTGTGGTTGCGCCTTGATTGCGAAAAAACCAAGGTTTGGATCGACATGAAATTTTTACAGCATGTTCGAAATACTATATTCCTTTTTGGAGTGGAGCTCAGGATTAAGTGTAAAAACTGTAGTTTTTAAGATAAAAAAACAGCCTTCTGTGCACCCCGAAAATCGACATTTGTCGTCCAAATCGCCTTCCCCTAGTCGCTATTTTAATAATTTTGGTTCAATTTTTTCAGAAATCCCCTTAAACATTGTGTAAAAGGAAAAGTCTAATTGTGTTCATCTCCATGTAATTAATTCGCATAAAATACTTGATGTTCGAGCGATTTGACTGCCTAGATCCCTTAAAATTACAGTGGAACTACCCGGAATTTACGGAAGCAACTTAAACGACGCAATAGTGAACGGCTAACGAGTTGTTGAAATCGTTTCAATTAGTTTCGAGCGTATTCTACATTCTTGCTGTTTATCTGATTTAACATTCTTCCTTTACGTTTCCTTAAATATTGCTTTAAATATTTTCTTATAAAACAATGCCTCCGAAATATAGTAGGCAATAAGGCACACAGTAAACTGTAAAGGTACTTAATGTTAAAGTTGCTTAATAAGATATTCGTGGCAACAAACAGCATTAGACGATTAATATGCAGAGTACAAGACGCTTTAGCTATAATTGTGCAGTAACGCCTTGGTGTGAAATCTGCTACTGCTTTACCCAAGCAACGTCCTTATCTACTTAAACCTTTATCCATTGCTTGATACTCGCAGTAGAATATATTCGTACGCACCAGACCAGCCGTGCGCATGCGTTTCCGTGTTGAAAGTTTGAAAAACCAATCGATATACGAGTACTCTGCCTCGAGATACGATCACTTTCCAAAAAAACATGTCACTATCTTCTAGAACGTTTCCTTCCCTGCACCACACATAATTTAACGAAAATCCCCTCCCTTCGTAAAAGTGTTTTTCCCTGGGAATATAGCCGTCCACTTTTCCTTAATAATTAAAAAAAAAATAATAACTTATGCTCGAACAAATGAAATGCTACCCAATCTCATAAATAAAAACTACTAAGTCATCGAAACACAATACTCGCCAGTACTATCTACTCATTGTTCGACATATCAGTTGATTCGCCAGGAACTCTAATCAGGGATCAAGAACCCCCCGCCATTATTCCCCAAACATTTCATCTGCAAGCATTCAAACACTTCCGCGTTCCATTTGCACAGCTTCCAACACCCACCAGAGAGAGAGTCCCAATGCAAAGTACAAAACAGTGCAAAGCGCAATCGCAATAAATGACTGTGTATGTCTGATTCGAACGGGTAGGGACAGGTCACCGCGGCACGCTCGATCCCATTTGCGCCAGTATCAGCTCTAGCGGGTCCGCGCTCGATCGCAAACAGCGCGGGCAAAATGGCAGCGACCCGATACAATTGCTCCTCGGACATAATTCAAATCGAAGCTGCGATAAAACGGTCGCCGGTACGGATTTTCGAATCGCTTGAAATCCCGTTACTCGTCCCGACGGTGCGCGCATTAATGCGCCCGCCGTGTGTACTACACGTAGACACGTGCGTACCTGCGAGGACCAGTGTGTGTGCGCGCGCGCGCGCTGCATGAAATTCGAAGTTTGAAAGACGAATCGATACATGGAGAGCCGGTGTTACCGTAGCGAAGGGCACCACTTCGCTACGACCCAATGGGACCGTGCGCACGTTTTCCCTACCCCTTTGGCTATCCTTCCGCTCAAGCCTTGCTCCATCTCGTCCCTCTTTCTCCCTTTCCCCATCGCCCCTCTATTACTCGCTCTTCCTCATCCGTCCTTCTCTCCCTTTCACCTTTACTTCGCCCTGTCCCTTCCTCCCTTCGTTCCATCTTTCACCGCCCGTTTTTCTCTGTCGCAACTTGACGAACCCGTACATTCGGACGCAGCATAGAAAACTGTCTCGCTGCCCTCGACAACGTCCAATTAACGTAACTTCGACCGATAGGCGCATCGATCAGCTCCGAAACGAGCATCCTGCCGCTCTACCGAGCTTCGCTCCGCGCGGCGTCGTCGGTAACGCGAAAGACGCGCGGACTTGAGCGTGCATGCGCCGACTGATTTCGCGGTAACGAGCGAAACGTTTTCTGGAAATTAATTAATCGAGAAACGAGGAACGGCACTCGTGCTCGTCGCGGTTAATTAAGCTCCGTGCTCGTCCCTGGCTTTGTCCGCTCCGCGCTACCAATCCCCGCTGCTCGCTCGAAACCTTGCACAGCTTGTTTCGCGATCGAGGATTCAATGGATCATGTTTGCGACACGAACGCGACGTGCAAGTGGGACAAGACGCCATAGGCGGCTGTCTAATAGGAGAATTCGAAGAATATCTGACAGAGAATCTCGACGTTCGATCATCCCCTGGAACACACGCTTCTCAGAAGCCATCGCGTGTCTTCGCATGGTTGGACACCCTGTACGCGGTTGCAGGTGCAATGTTAAGCGCAAAGGTGCGCAGGGGAGCCAGACAGACCGGTTGAAGATCCGGAAATACGTGGCGCGACACGTGTGGGACATGGAGGGCGGGTAGGGCGGCAGGGTGGAAGGGAAAACTTGGCCCCCGTGGGGCGCGACGCAATTAACGTCTCGGGGTTAATTAATAGACACGCCACGGAGAAAGGAGCCCGTAGCCATATCCAAAGGCACTGCAGCAGACATTAGGCAAACGAACGTAAACTCACGTCCCCCTTGCCATCCACATGGCTGCGCGGGAGGCTGATACAGTTACGGGACACGTACGGGAACAGACAGGGCTGGATGGACTGTCGCAAAACTGGGAAAGAGACGCGGCTCCCGCCGTAATCACCGGCTCGTCGGGCGTACGAAGTTAAATGTAAAATTGGACTCATTAATTTCGCTCTATGACGAAATACAATACGGCCCGGCTCGTTAGGAGGCAACTAATTAGATCCCGAGCACGCGGACTGTCTTTGACTTCCGCATGTGAAACGGTTATCTTTGAGGCGGCCCCGGGCAACCCGGTGTCTTAGGGCGGCGTGCACAAATAATGTTATTCAATGGGGGCCTCTGTGTCGCGTGAGTTACGGATGGCTCGCAGTTCTGCTTCAGATACTTGCCCCCGAAAACCGCTCCAGTATGTGTAGTGTTCGTCGGTATTGCGACTCGAAGTGAGTTTTTAGAGGTTGGAGAAGCGCGAGTAGTATAGGGACGGTTATACAAAGCTGCGGCTCGATTTTGATCACTTTTGTGCGCGAACGTGGTGTATGGATGTGGGTTGTTGGTTAGACAGTATGAGACATTTGTTTATTCCTTCGTGGAGGATGATGGCAAAAGATAACAAAATGACGGACCACTGAAAAAAAATCATTTTTGGGCGTAAAGATGTCAATAAAAAAAAAATAGGAGGCCGTTAATTCAAAAAAAAACTGACCGTCACGTAATAGAGACGGGTTTTTCGTACAATAAATGGCTTTGCTCGTGTCAATTGGACGTATAGTTTCCTCTGTATACTGTCAACGCGGTTGGAAAATGTCATTCTGAGAAAAACGCGTTCAACGTTCCGCTCGGCTCAGTCGCGCGCTAGACACCGCTTCACGGAAAATACTATGTCAATTTTACGAATTTCTTCATAAAATTTGGAGAAAACATTCTTGAAACGTACGTCTTTCAGAAAATGTGAAAAAGAAAAAAACGATTTTCCGATTTTTTACAGTGGTCTCTCCCCTTAAGTTCGATAACATTTCTGTAAGTAATTTCAAAATTTCTATTAATTTGATTGATCATTATTTAAAAGAATCTTCCAAACAGTGTGTGGCTTAGGAGTTGCAAGTACTTATAGCGTCTAAGTACTGTGCTGACTGCAAGGTGCGTCTGACCACAGACGAACCGTTACTACTTGCGGTGTCCGCCTGATTTCATTCAACGCTCTTTATTGCCTCCCAAAAGAAACAATAATCCTTAAACTGTAACTGTAAAGCTTCTTTAATGAGAACACAGATGATTTCACGCTAAATAATAACTACATGGAACAATTAGTTAAATGAATTTTAGTTTATCACCGAAAGTCTTTACTTGAACTTTAAAAGTCATTAGTTTCGAAGAATTACATACACTGTTTCGTACTCAGTACCACCGTGAATTACTGTTCTACGCTTGACCCATTCTACTGGCATAATGTCTCCTATGTTCAGCAGATGTCCACGTGCGCGTGTATAAATTTCACAAACGACTACTTAACGAGCAGAAAAGTAAAGGCGAGAAGGCGAATCGTTACAGGATGGAAAAAGTACAAATCCGTAATCATCCGAATGGCACTCGCAAGCGTATAAAGTTAAATAGAAAATTAGCCTCGTTAATGCCTCTGTGAACAAACGGTAGCCTCCGTTCTCGTTAGCGCGGAAACTAATTAAAAGAATTTTATGGACGAGCGCTGACAGACGTTTGTGCAGATCATTTGCGAGCCCATCACGAACTTCCGATACTAAAAAACGCATTCCTGCGGAATATGTACTTTTCGACATAAGCCAAATGAATTCATCGGGAAATTTCAAAGTTCCAATTTTAAGCTCGTTAAAGCACGTACAATCTTCGACAAATCATCTATATGACACTCAGAATCTTGATTTTTGCAGTTATTATCCTTTCGAAGTTCTTATTTTGAATTCCACTCGAAATCAATGAGCATAATTTCCGATAAAATTTGAGTTACACCCCATTCGCCTCACGCTTTCACTTTCAGCAAACCAACGGAGCCTACTTCATTAAACGCGCATGACATATTGACACACCCACACACTTACATACAGATTCTCACATGCATAGAAATCCCCAGCCCCGAAATCAGCTAAGGAATCACGTCTGCGTCGTAAACCTGATCCATGCGTCTGCTTTTAGCACCCAAATCTAAGTGCTCGAGTGTTCTACCGACCATTACCATATCTTCTACGATTCAGCACTCCATGCTCCGCCAGTGCAGATAATTAAAGACAAATTTTTCACCCGAACCGAAGGCCTTCCGTCCGAAATAACACGCGTCGCTTACAATTAGTCATACGAACGTATGTATGTACGTACGTATGTACATATATCCGGCGTTCCCTGTTCGCCGGTGAAGCGATCAGACGGCACTCGAGAGTCAAGGTAGCGTCGTCATTTTGAAAAATCACGTAATTGGCGTCAAAGGGATCCGATAACACGGGCCTGGATCCCAGCCAGAAGGTAAGGGGGCCACTCAAGGAGGAGCCGGAAGGGAAAGGGTTCCAGAGAATGGAAGTAAAGGGGATCGTTCCGCGTGAGAAGGGGACGACAGCCCGCGTCGGGTATCAAGAGCTACGAATCGTTATTCCCGATTTTCTCGAAATAGACCGTACAACTGCGAGGAGACGATAAAAAGCGCTCCATCTGACGACGGTTGAATCGTTATTGTCACGGCGCTACGCGGGGCTATTTATATAAGAAGGGTGCTTTCCCGAACGGAACGGCTCGCGTGCCAGCCTCGAAAATGGGGTCGAATGGACGCAACGACGGGCCAGCACAAAAGGGGAAGCCCGATAACGGGCAGAAAATATAAATCTCGCCGCGTCGGAATCGCGGCATGAAAATTCGATGAGAGTGAACACCGACACAGACGTTCCGGCGGGGACACGGACGGGAGCGATAGCGAGGACGAGAGTACGCGCACGTAGCCGCACGTGCTGCGCGGATACGTGTACCGGGCAAATGCCAAGGAAAACTTAAGCAGGCTGTTGGTGTCGGCGATTTTTCAGAAGAAGTGCCAGCCGCTGAACCGAAACGTTACCAGGGGGAAGGGATCGAATCTCGATTTGCAATTTGACGCTGCATGCCTCGTCGCGTTTGTCGGCTCGCACAGAGGCTTTCCGAACTGCAGACAAAACTGCTTCGCGCGAATTCATTCTCCTACAAACTTCAGATCTCCGTTTACAGCAGCACTTTGATAAGTACCTGGGACAAATTCCCCAAAGACAGCCGCACCCTCAAAACTCACTAATGCTCCCCCTCACTATTCCCCCGTCATCTGCACCGTCGCGACGCATGAAAATAATTTTTCTCACCCGAACCTGCCCCACTGTCCCGTCCTCCGAGCAATTTGCGCACCCACTCGAGCAATCACCGCGGACAATTTTCCCCCTTTCCTTCTTCAACCCTCCCTCCGTCTTCCCGGGTACATCGCGAATAAAAGCATCCCTCTCCTCGCCCGGCTCGTCCTGCCGCTACGTGCGCTACCTTCGCGTGTCTAGCTCGTGCCTCGGCAAATGCGCCAAGATAAACTGCGAACTCTGAAATTCGGTGCAGCCGCGACCTCCTCCCCTTCGCATCTTCGCCGCCGTCCGGGGT
Organism: Andrena camellia; assembly: GCA_029448645.1. NCBI lineage: Eukaryota > Metazoa > Arthropoda > Insecta > Hymenoptera > Andrenidae > Andrena > Andrena camellia. Next base: position 40,937,982 of record CM055679.1, on the reverse strand, counting down.
TTCTGGCGTTGTTTGCGCGTCTGTACACGCGGCGAGGGAAGAACGGGAAGAAGGAGAACGGCGAATACACATTACGAAGCCAGAATCGTGGAAACGGGGTGCACGGTAATTACAACGCTTACGCTGTTAGCTACGAGTCGGGGAAAGTTTCCTTGGTTACAGCGGTCCACGGTGGAAATTGGGCGAAATCGTTTGATCTTTCGTCAATAGTTCTGCCGCGAGTCGTAAGCGCTACGCCACGTTCGCTGCAGTGTTTCTATTTATTGCCGTTGGACTTTTTGGGGGTCGCGGGTCTTGCGACAGCACGATGGATTTGACGGTAATGTTGATGGCTTTGAAGGGTTCGCGGGAACGCTGTGTGGTAGGTGGGCGGTAACAGAGTGGGCGAATAGTTTCCTCGTTACTAGTCACCGGCAATCGACCGGATCGCTGGTTTCTGTTTTCAATTAATTGTTACGCGACGTTCGAGCGTTTCGTGGCACAAAAGTCCGTTTGATCGGTATCGTTCTCCTTCCTGTAATCCCAGGTGAATCGATTACCAAAGGTGGCACGAGAGTGGCCACCGCGCGGCAAGCTAACCGACAGAGAAATCCTTTAGCTCGCGAATCGCCCGGTTCTTATTGGGTCTTCCAGTTTCACGGACATTTTCAGGCCGCCGGTCGGAGACACCGCGTGGCTTAAGCCGAAGTTTATAACTTCTTCCTCCTCTTCTTCTGCACCGGGGATTTAAATTGCACCCGCCATTATCTGCTTCGTAAAAATCTGCCTCGATCCCTCCTGCCGCACCGCCCCTACGCGTATCCTCCCAGCGATCCAAATTCATTCGTTTAGTCCTCGAGCGCTCCCGGGATAAATACGCGCAAACGAATCCTTACGGAACGATCGCGCTGGGTCCGGGAGAGCGCAGGATGTAACCGAGATTTATGATGAGAATAAACAAAAATTTATTCACCGTGCTTTTTTCTCTTTCGCTGCGGGCGATTTTTCCAGCTCGCGTCCTCTTCGCTCGTCCGAGCGTTAATTTCGAACGGGCAGATGCGAGAAATCTCCGTTGAGTTACGACGAAAGCCGGCTTGCGCGTAAATTACCATCACGACGGCCTTTAATCAACCATTTCCCTCATATTCTGCTATCAGATGTTAAATTGATGGAGTACGCTTTTGGCAAATTTTTCCTTTGAGCATGTTCAAAGATATTGAATACTTCTGTGATGCTTTATCAGTGGAGGGTGGAAGCTTGATGGACCACCAGCAATTTAACGGATCGTCCATGCCCCGAAGTTGAACAGGTGTATACCCTAGTGAAATGAATCGGTGGTTGGAAATGAAAGTCTGGTAATCAGCACTGAAATAACGCATATGAAATCAAATATTCTGAAGAATGCATCTCCGATTCCCACTCGTCGCAAAAAGATTTCGCAACAATGGAGTGCAATACTTTTCAGATATGAAGAGGGCGATAAAGAGACGGAGAACGCACGAGTAATCGTTCCAGCTTCAATTGATCATAAACTCAGCCCCACAACCTCTGCTTCGCCTGCATTATTTCGCCCCCGAGACACCACGCTCTGGGCAGAGAATTATAAAGGTACAAATCAACAAGTCCAGGGGGGCTTCTATGTAGACGAACAGCAAGGGAAGATTACAGGTAGCCGTGCACCGTCCAATTCGCTTCAAGCGAGGCGCAACGACGTTACAAACGAAAAACTTTCCCTGGTATACGTTCATCTTTTTCATTGTCCCCCACCCTCGAAGCTCCCGCCATCCTTCGTTCCCCTTCCCACCCCCTCGCCCTCCGCCCGTGGACGCAGTTGTTACCGGACGAGGGCCGGAAATACGTTCGTGGCTGTGCTGCCCTCGAAAGTTTTTATCGCGCGGCTTAAGCACGGGTTTACAACTTCTTCTTCATCTTCCTCTTCGCCCGGCTCCAGCTGGCTGCACCGCCAGACCCGAGCACGAAATCGTAAACTCGCGAATCAGATTCCAGGGATTTCGATAGCGGTCGTAGGTCGACCTCGTATAATCGAAGGACTTGTCAGAGGAGCCCTGGACCATCGACAGGGGGTGGTTTTGTTTCTTGTGAAAGGGCTGATCTTAAATCGTTCGATATTTTAATCGGTATAAATGTGAACAGATCCTGGTATAGACTAAGAGAATAGTCGAAATCTAAACGACTTATCGCGACATTCGAGCGAGGTCCCCGTTGAACACAACCCACGTCGCTCGCTCTTCAATAAAAGCTCTTCTACGCGACGCCATTCTCCGGCCTGCTAATCGATCCAAATCCCACCGTTTCGCCGGACGAGATTAACTTCTGGATAGCCCAAATGCAGCTTAAACCGATTCAACATAGGGGCCCTCGTAATTAACGAGCTATTTAACTGGACACGCCGGAAAACCTGCAGCCCCCTCCCTTCGACGAAAGTTTTTAATCAAAACGCGGGAGAAGCCGGAAGCCAGTGTTCCAGAGGAGACGCGACCCTTTTCTTTTTTTCTTTTCTCGTGCAGCCCTTTGTGGGGGCGGGCTACAACGTCGTTGCAGTTTCACTCGATGCCCCCTAACGAAGGCTCAATAAAAGGATGTTTACGGGGTAAGCCGGGATCAAAGGCGAGTGGGCTGACGCGATTAACGAAAAGCCCGCGGAAACCCTCGGTACCCGAGGATCTACGGCCGATGAACAAAGCCACTGCAAACGTATGAATGTTATCTTCGTGTGAGACGCACACCCCCGCGCAACACGTTGGCCTCTCGCGCGAGCACGCGTGCATACGTGAGCGCTCGCCGCCAGGGTAGTTCAGCCCCCTGCGCGCCGGTGTCCCTCTAGCTTTAATGTCTGCCGGCTGATTATAATCTCGTCAACGAGTTATGCCATTAGAAGCAGGCTACGCCATAATGCCGCCATCCACCCACGCCACCCCTGCCTGTCCTTATCCGTTTCCCCGTCGGGACGGAACTTCTCCAGCGAGATAGGGTTGTTCTTCCTCGCTTCGTTCGACAGAACCCGACGACGACCGAAACGCAATCGCGGCGAATCACGTGATTAAACCGCGATTCGTCTGACGATGGTGAACAGCCGATGGGGGAGGGTTACAGCTGTGGGAATGGGCTCGTTTACGCACTCGTTTCTACTTTCGATGGGGGGGGGGGGGGGGCGTTACATACTCTTGTCGGCGCCGATTTTGAGATTTATTTTTTGAAAAATGGCAGGTACTCGAATCTTCTTTTGTTAATAAAAAGCAAAACAAGACACTAATCGAAAAATCGCCCCCAGAAGTACTAGATTATAGTCTTAAGGGGGGACAACAGGGTAATTGCTCGAAAATTAAAGGTATCTTTGGAAAATTATTAAAAGCAAACTACATACTTAATGAATCTTTTTGAAACTGTCAGGACTTTCTATTGGATATTTAAGTTATACGAATTGTTTTTTATTTTTCAAATTTTTTTAAAGCAGATTTGCAAGCTGTACAGGGACTTTGCGCTGCGAAAAATCTGCTTTTGAAATCAAAAAACCAAAATGTTTTAGAAACTATATGCGGAAGGATATGGCAGGCCAGGAGATTTTTTGGATGGGTCGTTTCATTCTACTTTTTTTTACCAAAAGAGGTTAATTTACTAGAACCGAATTTCACCATTTTTTTCAGTGTGCTTCATCCGCATATAGTTTCTAAAACTTTTTGGTTTTTTTATTTCAGACGAACCGTTTCGTTGGAAAACTGTCAACCATTTCAGCGGAAATTTTTTGCAGCGCTGAATTACTGGTCCCGTACAGCTTACAAATCTACTCAAAATAAATTTCAAAAAAGATATTCACGTAACTTAAATACCCAATAAAAAGTACTGAAAGTTTCAAAAAGATTCATTAAGTAGTTTGTTTTTAATAAATTCCCAAAGATACCTTTCCTTTTCGGGTCATTACCCAGTTGTCGCCCCTTAAAAATATTCGTGCAAAATTTTATTCAAATCGGTCCACTAATCTCTGAGATATTTTAGGTACCGCAAATGCTGTAACTATGGACAGGCCTTGGGAGAAGGAGCTGCTATAGCACCATTTCTTAAGATATCAAATTTCTTTTTAAAGAGAATATAGCTTAATTTATACACATCAAGGTGTATATCTTGATTTCTAAATACGACGTTTCTTTATATGAAAAAAAAATCATAAAAATGACCCTATTCTCTGACCGGTCAGGGGTATGTAACCCCTTAAGAAAGGTAGGTATTTTGCGATCGTGATTTATAATTAAATGACAGTCGTTTTCCTTTACATTAATGTTACGGTCGATAGAAGTTATCCTTTTGGAGGGGACAGAAAATGCCCAACGCCATTAACAGTAACGATAATACCCAGGCACCAGTGATTCCGCGGTAAGTAGATGGCACGACGTATGTTACATTTACCTACGTAACAGTTTCGCGCGCCTGGGAAACGGGATATGTACCGTGCAATTACAGAGATACACGCGATCCTCGCGTTACGCGATTCCTAGCAGCACGTCAGAAAGGAAGATTAATGACAACAAGGGCGAGGAGCACTTAATTTAATCGGGACGGACGAGAGTTTTAAACGCGACCCCCTTTCTGCAGCCCCCGGAGTTCTCGACGATAACACCGGAAGTCGAAAGACGCGGGCTGCTTCGGAGCGGAGAAAAAGTAGGGTAGTCAAAGGACGGTCCATGGTTGGAAGGGTGAAGGAAGAACCGCTCATTTCAGTTAATGACGCCACTTTCGAGATGTCCCAGAGGATCGGCATACCCGCTTTATGTAATTTTTTCCTCAACTTTGATAATTAGAATTACCCCGAGGGCCAGCTTCCTACATTCCACTGGCAACTTTGCGCTCTACTCGGAGACCCCCTTTCAACGAGGAACAATATCTGCCTAGAAATACTAAAAAAGCTTCTACTTGTGACTTTCTGTAGCAAGCCTGACCATACAACTGAGTTTATACAGTTCTGCACGAATTCTTTGAAATCCTAACACTTTTTCTTTTTCGAGAAACACTGCATTTCGGTTTCATTGTCCCGCGACGACCATTCAACATTGCAAATTCCGTTTACACTTGGAAATCGGACACGTAGATTTCTGTAGCACGAATAAAACCAGGAGTGCTGATATTTTGAATTTAAGATTGCACAAAAGTTTGCAGATTTTAGTTGCATGCATTCGTCAGTTACTGGGTAGGTACCTACATGTACTTCTACCGCAAAACAAGTTAAAATGAATGCATCGATATTCAAAATAAATAGATTGACGTCAAGTGTAAAGGTAAACAGTTTTTATTTGAGCTGAAAATATTTGATTTTCGTAATTAGAGAAACATTTCGCCCTCATGTTTCCTCCGTTTTCAGTTCTAATGACTGGGACAAAATGTGTAAGTACCTTACGTCCCAGTGAAGTCTTAAACAAATGATTTTTTATTCCCCTAAAAAGTGCAACTATGTCTCGCAGTTTTGTGAAGCCTCAATAAAGTCCAATCAGGCGGGACTTTTATATTAAATTTGAAACATGCTTTCTGTTAATGCACACTTCATGGCTGCACTCGTGAAACACAGCATTCACGGGCCTGTCCTGAATTTACAACACACTTCAGGCTCTCGTTACCAAGTGGCTAAACAAAGTGAAGGCGAGCGAGAAGACAAATTTCCTCAAAACGCTCCATTGTCCTGCTACCACCGCACCAGTTTTGACGTACCCGCGGCCGAAGATTCGTTTTCCTGTTTCTTCTTTTCGGGAGAGAGAAGATGTCGAAGTCTGGAAGAAGCACGAGGCAAAGCCAATACGACATTAACGAGTCGGAACTCGTAAAATTTGTCAAACATCATCCACTGTTGCACGATCCAAATGCGGAAGCAAACGATAGGATGGTGGAAGCTCTATGGGAGGAGATAGCCGACAAGTTATGTGCGCCAGGTGAGGACTTCAGCTTTCAGCAATCTTTAATTCCTTCGTCATTAATAATTATTATTATTATTATTATTATAACGAGACTCTAACCAAATAGAAGTTACAATACACCTGTGGAGAATATTTAACGTAGCATACGCTGAATGAATTTCAGTGGATGCGGTGAAGTTGAAATGGCTCAACATCAAGGAGTCTAATGTCAGGCGGAAGAGCTTGAGATCCACGTACAACCTTAACTTCCTGCCTCCACCTTCGTGAGTAGCAATAATCATTCGTCAATTCAAAAAATAGCTACACAGTTGAGATAAAGTTAAATCCCCTTTACTCGATTAATTAGAAACGATACTATATATTCGATACCCTCCGCTATTGTGACGAAATTTCACGAATAACAAACAGTTGCCTCGCTGATTAACGCTCGAAGATTCTCGATTCTCCCGAGGCGATCAATATTCTTCTTCGTCCAAGGACGCGTACCGTGTCAGTTGGCCGATGTATTTGAAAATTCTGCCCGCACGCTCCGCGTCGGCCCCGAAAATCCGAATCTAAGCAGCGGCGTTCGACCGAAAGCGCTAAACTTAGTCCGCCGCGAGCGTATTTGCGTAACGTCAGGATAGGCACGGTTCGTTTTCCCGATTAACTGACGGCTCAACGAGAAATTCGCTCAGGTTGGACCTGTCAAACGACAACAGCTGCGCGAGCAGCAACTGCAGCTCGCCGAAAGAAGATGGGAAACGGTCCATACGATCGGGATCTCGCCAATCGATGGCCTCGGAGTCGGAGCGCAGTAGCTCCGCGCTACCGGTGCACTCTGCCCCCCGATCTAAGCAGGTCGAGTCGAGAACGAGGACCAGGATGAGCACTCCTGGCCAGAAAAACGCTGTCGCGATTAACAAAACGCAGCCGAAGGAATCCAGCGCGCAGGTGAGTAACCCTAGTGATCGAATCAACCATATCCCGTACATATACCGAAACACGATGAAGCAGGTAGATACAGACTTCGTTCGGACAAATTTCTGCATACAAAACGCACATTCCTTATAACCAAGATGAACAATAACTATGTTTTTTTCAATGCCACGATTTCGTGGGCATATTATTAATCTATGACAAGTCTCATAAGTATGAATATCCACAGCTCAGCTTTACATCTCGGAACGAAATATTTCTTTCTTGCATATTCAAGTTCAGATCCAAAGATGGTAACGAGAATGTAGGGAAGAAGGTGTAAATATGCACCACTCTTTGTTTCGAGGAAAGCACATATTAAAAATTTAAAGATTGCATAAACAAAAGGTGGAAATGGTAGCTCATAGATCTGGGATAATGTATAATGGCTCTTTAGCGTGAAGATTCAATAATTTTGAAGATATACGATTTCTACAAAATTTTGTCAGGAACATGGTTTCAGAAATTGGGGTGGTAATATGGACCAGAGCTGAAAAGGTTAAAAAGGGAAGAATTAGCTGATTTAGTACAGATTTTGTAATTTAACATTAAAATAAGTTTTTTAACGTTTGAAGTAATTAGGTACATGTGAGGCTATCAGCGCAATAGTGGTGGCGTAACCCACAATTTTGGGTGAATTGACATTTCAGGCTAAACCACTTCTTATACAGCAAAATTTTAATTCTAGTGTCCTAAGCAACCCTACAAAAACATACACAAAATGGCAACACAAAAACGTGTTTCTGTACTGAGCATTTTGTTGATTTACGTATATTATACCATATTGCCACTTCCCGCCTTTTTTCAGAATAAGGGAAAAATCTCGGCGTCGGAAAGATATTTCCAAATAACTAAATACAGCATTTCGAAACTCAACCTTGTGACTAAGTATGCCCCTATAACTAATACATTACATTTGTCAATTAGTATGAGAAAAAAATTAATGAATCTTACCATGAAAAGCTTTTTGCACGAACAAAGACAGTGACTTTCCGCCTGGTGATGTTAGAGGACACTAATTGTTATGTTTATTTCAATTCCCGACATATCACAGCACTTATCAGAGAAATAAGAACCTGGTCCATATTTACACCTTCTCCCCTACCTAATTTCCACTGAAGTTATACCATTAGTGTCACGCCTATTGCTCGACGGTAAAGTCCCCCCACTAGATTCGTGACTTTCTAATTAGTTGGAGCAGTGTAGTTCAAATCGAACGATAGTAACACGCGACCCATATATGAAACACAATATACCAGAAATATTTTTCGCCGAATAAGTGCATCTTTCATCGAGGAAGTCACCCTTGAACGCGTTGTCTAACTCCTTGTTCCTACCTTCGAAGGAAACCCTTCAAAGTGACGTGAGAGGAGTGGCGAATGCTACCGGCGATAAAACCCAGGCGAAAAAGCAGAATGTGACCGATTCCACGCGAACGTTCTTCGAGAGCATGGCGATGACAGTGTCGACGTTCCCGCAGCACATCCAGGCGACGTTGAAGATTCGAATTTGCAATCTCATCGGCGACGCTGAGTATGATTTAACGATACCAAAACCGTGCTAAAGTAGCGAAGTTGCCTCCTGCAATTTCGTCACGCAACGTTTTGAATCGCCTTCATTATTGCCGTTTAGAAACTTCAAAAAGCATTTCAAGGACTTGTTCGTACTTCCCTTTACACTTTATCGTCACTGTGTTAGTGACCGAGTTTACCGCAATCGTTAAGTTATTTACGTTTCTGAATGTTTTTCAGTATAAGTTTTATATTACATATTTCTTACATAGTTAAGGAACTTGAGTGCGCAGAATTAGAGCACTTGTTTTTCTAGGTTACTTGATTTTGTACCTTGTACATTGTGATTGATTCGACAATATACTTTATGGAAACACAATTACCTTCTTTGTGACATAGTTTTTTTTATTTTCGATTAAAGTATTCTAGCCTAAGTTGAATGAAAAGATTAGACGATTAATGGGCTACACAACATTGTATTAGCATTGGATTCATGCGAATCCACGATGGGATTTTACACGAGACTAAAATCTCATGAGACAAAAATCTCTGCAACAACATGTAAATAATGGAAATAATCGCGAGAGATGAGAGTCTAGTTTCACGAAACTAATGACAAAATAATATAAAAATTATAAAATAATAAAATAATTGTATCATGATATTAAAGTCTCGTGTGAGACAAAACTATCGCGTCTCACCTGAAACTTTAGTCATGTATTCAAATTAATCACATGAGACAATTATTATTTTTTTATATTAAATATTTTTACTATTTCGAAATTATTTTGACATTAGTTTCATGAAACTAGACTCTCATGAGACAAGTTTCCTAATATATTTCAGAAATGTCATGTCTCGCGGCTATTTTCATTACTTACATGTTGTTACAGAGATTTTTGTCTCATGAAAGAAAAGTCTCAGGTAAAATCTCATCTTGGATTTGCACCTTAACACTATCATACACACTGTGCTTAATAGAACTACAACACCCAACAAAACCTGTCTCACCTTGAACAAACATTTCTCTGAAAAAACACTTAAAATTCAAGAAATTTAAACTCAACCGAGTACCGTCTAACCTAACCTGATACTCGTATTCAGTGCAGAAGTCAGGCCCGTGCAGCTGGCAGCGACACGAAGGTGAAACGCGAGCACAAAGTAGCATTTCGAAATGTAGGCTACAAAATTCGCAGCCAGTGAGGTTGAAGTTTTTTGGCTATTCCTTACAAGGATGAGCCAACCACGACCTGGCAGCCGTGGACCAAATGGTTCGTGAGCTACATTAAAAGCACGAATTGCTAGGAGCCAGCTTCTTCCTTTGATCCATCGACCAACGGAGCCCCGACGGTTGTGTACGTGACGTTATTACGAAAATCTACAGCCCCTCGCGGTGGAAAACGCAAAATCGAAGCCCGCCCCGATACATCGATACACACGCCGGCAGATTTCGCGCACGCGCACGAATTCCCATTCGCCCGGCGTTCCGCGATGACGTTCTGATTTTGATTGATTTTAGCGCAAGCACAGCTGAGCGAAAGCACCCCGAGCACGCATCGCCGACTCCGCGAGAAGTTACACCGTGACACGTTGCTCCCCGGATTTTCGAAAATATCGAGGGGGAAACTGCTCGCGACAGCCACTAAACGCTTCGAGTCCTTTCTAGAATTCTACCTTTCAACGCCAGAAGAAAACTGTTCGTTCAAACTTCGAGCGTCGTTCTTATTTTGAACGAAACCATTCACCACTATGTTTTAGGTTTAGAAGCGGGATCAATCAAATTTTATTACATTTGCACGGTGACGTCCAACTCTCCCTTCGCAATTTTTCAAATCACTATGCACCTATCAGCGCTGAATAGCTCTGTATAAAATATGCTTCAAAAGAGAAGTTATCATGAAATATCCATCCTAATTGGTTAATACCTAGATCGTTAATATAAAACTCGATCGCTGAAAAGTTTTTCTCACGCCCTCAAACATTTTTGCGCGCGTCCCTTCGCTTGCTTCCACGAAGAAACTTTTTAGGAACGGACAGTCTAAACACGAATATCGAGCAAGTGCCTGTGTCGCGGGCATATCACCGACGTGGCACCCTGCTTCTTTGATCCCGTTTGTTTATAGTAACCAAAGCATCACTTGTCGTCACGTGCGTCCGGTTTCAAAGTGACCACTGACGTAGTCGGACCTGTTGTTTTCTCAGTGTCCACTTACAACTGGACGGTTCACCGATCGTTTTCAAACGAAATATTACCAGTGTCGAGCACACAACCCCCTGGTATACGATACTTTCCATTTATCGTCGAATGTACCCTGGCTCGGTGCTATCGTGAAACTTGCAGCGCGCTCGAATATGGCGCGTCGCAAATTTCGCAACCTCCCGCTTCCCTTCTCTGCTAACTACAATTTGTATACTCTACAGCGAGAATGTGCTACGCAAAACTGCGGGGGATCAGTCACGCAACACGTGTATACAACTCGCGCTCCCTCCTCTTACATAAAAATGACAGATCGGCGAAAGGTTAATCGTTTCGCAACATTCAAGTGCGTAGATTCCCACATTCTCTAGTTGTATATGTACTTGTACTTTTTATCGGACAAAGGCGGGAGTTGAAAAATTCTATGCGATAATATCTATGCTTCGATTAGGTGGAGGCTTCATAATTGAGGAGTTGAAATGGTAATTTCTTTTCTTTTCAACCACAGCGGCGTTGATACTTGTGATCTCAGTTCTATGATATCTTGCGACAGCTCTAAAAACTGAAATAAATTATTCTAGCGTTCACAGCGTTTACCACCGTATTCGGCATGGAATTTACATACTTTATTACTAAAAAAGTAACTTTTTATTTCTTTGGCACTTATATTGATTACTATTATAACTCCTCAATTTATTGCGAATTTTGTAACGCTTGTTATCCCTTCTCTACTCTATTTTGTATTCTGGTACCTGTGCAATTTCAGTCGCAATTGCAACGAACCTAATTCGCGCAGGCGACGATACGCGCCAGTGGTGTCAAATTCAAAGGAGCAACCGAGAAACAAGTAACTCCTCGCGCAATTTTTCCCAATTAAGGGGACAAAGCATTGCCACGATTCCTGGTCGTTGGAATTTCAAAACGACTTCGCGAGCGACGTTTTGAATGCGCTGACCGTGCCAGCTAATTACAAGGCAAGAAGAAATTCTGCCCCTGTCTGCCTCGTGGACATTAAATTTCGGCAGCGTCCGCATTCCACGGATTGCGTAAGGCGAACGCCGTCTGAACGAACTCGACGCGGACATTAATCATATCGTGGTTCGTGTGAGTGGACATTTAACTTGTTTGACGGGCGAGGCTCCCGGACGAAAAATTACGCGTTACTGGCGAAACGAAAAGCGAGCTGCGATATTAATTAGGACGTTGTTTGACACGCTCAGCTCTAAAATCTGACTTATTCCATTATTCTTCATGGTAAGCGAGCTAAAATTAAACTCGTGACTATCCACGCCCACGCGCCTGGAAAATGGTCATCGAAGATTCGTTTTGTCATGATAATGGGATGTCACAAAAGATATTTCATTCTGGTATATCAATTTCGCAACGATGAACCCTTAGTTCACTGTTTGCTAACTCAGTACAGTGGCCCTGACACCCCCCAAAGAAGAGACGTTGTAAGAAGAAAAGGAAACTGAATTTTATTGTTTAAATAAATATTTATAACCACCTACTGAATATCATTGAATTTGCATTAAAAATATTTCTATCCCTTCGACTCAGCGCCCCTCAAGATTAAATCCGGAGTGCGCCACTGAACTCAGAACTATTTTTTTCGATTCTTACTCTCCACTGTATTTCTGATTAATTAAATTGATACACTATTGTGCTCAATGTGAGATTATTGATAAAAACATCAACCTTACATGTGAAATGTTTGGTTTGGCATGAAACTTCAGACGCCAAGATGGAAGAGTTGGAAAATACTTAATTATATTCTCAAGATGTAGAGAAGATCTTCCTAAAGGGATATTAACAATTTATTTTTCTATCAGGTTTAATCAAACAGCAATTGCATCACGCTAAAAAAAACTTGTCCTCCAAACTCTACCCACAAGAAAACCACGCATCGCAAAGGTACGTATTTATAAGAGAACCATTTAGACATCGAGCAAACAAAATCCTCCATCATCAAAGAACGCACGAAAGCAACAACGACGAGGGTTCCGGCGATCGTGGCGCGACCAATAAACGCTCGCTTAAAGCCCAATAAAATCTAGCCATCAACTCTTCGCTGGCAATCACATAGCCTCGCCGTTCGTGTACCTTTTAAGAGGCATCCAGAAGGAGGATTCATCCCGGAGCTGTTCGCCGCGTTAGATTATCCCCGCAACGGTGGGGAGGCGAGGGGCACGCCATTAAAATTCACGCGGGAGGCCACGTACGTGGCGGATAGGTCGGCGTGCCCCAAAGGGAGAGATTTATCATTCGAGGCGGTCGCGGTGTGCAAAACGGGCGGACGAATAAGGGATGGAAAAGTTCGGTAGGTACGCGCGGCGGCCGAGAGAAGGAGAGGGGCTATAAAGCCATAAAGAAACTAGAATATGTCCTACCTTGAGGTGAAGAACGAACAGGACCTCCTCATCTTCCCGTGGGGCACTAATGTTTCACTGCTTGGTGATTTAACTGCGCCACAAAACCGCGCGCGACAATGACCGCGCGATCGCCGCGCTTGCAAATGGCACTCGTTATCGTTAACGGACGAGCAGCGCGGTTCAGGCTCGAACAACACGGGCCGAAGCTTTTCTAGGCGAGGTAACATCTGTTGCGATCGCACGGCCACGTAGCTGACCGACCGGGCGTCTTTAATTGCCGCCCAACGCTGGACATTAACGTTCCGAAGCGCTCGTAAAAGTGACGCCCGAACCAGCCGCTTGGTCGACCATGTACGTTCAGCAACATTCATAACCCGTCGATGCACGTGCCTGCTCGCTGAATCTTTCACGTCGATGAATTCCGCGCCACCTTGCAGCCTCCAACATACAGCGATGGTTTCAGGACGCGCCAAGGAAGAGAGGCGTTTCAGCGAGGCTCGTGGAACTGTTTCGGCGACGCTCGGGGTGATGAATGCTGCACTGACCCGCGCTACGTTCTCGCAGTATGGTCGGTAGCCTCTGGAGTCTAACGACGCGTCGGCTAGCTAACGATCCCCAACAGCACGCTCGACATTCGGGGGAGTTATTAAAAGCCGCTCCGAGTCGATGTCCGAAACCGATCGGTTCGACTGGCGCTCGTCGTTTCGCTCCGTACCGAAAACCTTCGCATCGCGGCCACCCGATTCCTCAGCTTACCACGGGTCACGACACTATGCACTCGCGAGCACTGCCGTCCGTCCACGGGAGCCTCTATCTCGCTCGAGCGGATCAAGCGTGGAGCATCTTAAAGGGGCTGGTCGGTTGGCTCGTCATCATTGGCAGCGAGGCACGAATCACTTTCATTCGGCGCCTGCTTGTCTGCTCCGCTTGTCCACGATCGTCGAGCGTAGGAAGGCTTCCTCGAGGCTCGTTCACGCATCTCCTCGCATCCGTTCGTCCGCGAGCTGACGAGACGCTTCGGTACACGCGGGCACAGTATCCCGACGCCCGTCGACCGGCACCCGCGACATATCATTCGAGCCACGATCGCGAGCACTCACCCGCGACCCTCCATCGACGTGTTCGCCTGCACCGATGCAAACAGCTAGCACAGCCTAGAACCGCAGCCACTACCGAACGAAACCGAACCGATCGGCAGAAAGTATCCTCGGCGTCCAAGCACGACGCGCGACAACGAAGGCACGGCGACAACAACCTGTTAATCACCTGGCGGCGTACTAGAGCGCGCGAGGCACGCGTCGGTCTTCATAGAGCTGCGTCCAACGACGGGGAGACAGATCTTGCCGTAGTAGTATCTCTAGTATCTCGGTCTCTGTTCAGCAGTCGACGCACCGGCTCTGACCGATCTCCCTCCACCGGAACCCCCGACGCGGAAGATTCAGCACACTTTATTCGAGGGAACTCGGGGCACGGTGTCGGGAACTGTCCTCGAACTCGAAGCCAGTTGAGCTTGGCGGTTCTGAGCAGATTTTTGGAGGAAGCTCGTGACTCGTTGGAGCTCGAGCGAGGGCGATCGCGAGATGACAACTGCTGTGGGTGTTCTTGCTGGTGGGTGAGGGTGGCCGCTGCTCCTGGCGACGGGAGGGTGAGTGTCACGCTGGCGGTAGCGATAATAGCGGCAGCGGCGATGGTAATGGTGGTGGTTGGCGGTAGGTATGGTGGCGGTGGTCGGTCGGTGCAGGTGGCGGTGGCGGATGGATGTGCCAGAGTGCGGGCTTACGACGGAATGAGAGGAAAGCTCGGCTTAGGAGCGCTACAGCGTGGCATTGGCGACTCCGCGATGAGCGAGAGAGTTGCGCGTTATCGACCCATCCGCGACGCTATATTCAACCGCCAGCACACGCTCTCCGCTCGGCCCGTGCTCCACGCGGCGCGGTGTACATCCGACGTCCGCGCCGCGCCGCGCCAGGTGCGTGCGCGCCGCTGCAAACGATCCACGCTCGCGCGAGATCCCTCGTCGGCGATCGAAACTTTTACAAGCTCACCACCTTGTACCAGGCAGCAGTTTCCGGGCCGCGTTCAAGGCTAACGCTCTCTTCCTACGCCGCTGCTACCCCATTAACCTGTTAACTGAGGAAATCACTCCGTACCGAGCAGGACCAACATGTCGCGGGGATGCGATAATCGAGCTCGTCAAAACCGAGTGCGCGTGCTATTATGAACGTATGTCGGTACCATTGCGAGCAGAACGAGGTATTAATTTGTTTTGACAGAACCTCAACCACGCGTACTCCCTTAACTGTCCCCATGCCCATCTATGTTAGTAGACGAGCCATAGAGTGAGTATGATTCGTAAATAAATCGTACAATGTGTTTGGGGAACGGTCATTGGGTGCTTTTTATGATTAAGAGAGAGAGCGCTAATTGTATAAAGGCCTGGGCACACATCAGATCTGTGTCAGTCTCGTGTCCACTGATGTCACTGACAACTATTCAGAGGTATCCGTAGTCCGCACTCTACAGCAGGCCTGCTCTGGCTCATTACAATCATGAAAAATAATCAGAATTATATCACGTTCGGTGTTCCAATATAAATACACCAGCAATCCATTTGTGATACTTCTATGAAGATCTAATACGAAATATAGAAATTGGCGTTTCCATTTCTGAATGCCTATTGCTGTGTTTGCGTTTAGGACTCTAGAGATTGGGACCCTCGGGAGCTTCGACCCGGGAACACCTCACGGTCATAAACAAGGCCCCATTCAAACGATTTCAAGGCAACGTCAGTGAAAAAGTCAGAATATCGTGGCCTACGAATTTTAGCTTGAGGGTACGGATACAGATTTCACAGGAGGTGTCTGTGCCAGGTGCTACACGTCACGCCAGTAGGAGTTACATCGTCGAAGAGGTTAACAAGATTCCACAATAATTAATAAATAATGAGAGGGATCGACGTAAAAAAAATTCCTGCAAGTTTAAAAATGCCTCCTTATACCCCAAAAGAGTTTAATCCAATATTAACAATAGCTTTTTCCTAAAAAATTCATAAATACCAGTTACTTTTGTGGCTGTTACACGAGAAGCCCCTCTTAAGGGGTCAGTCTACTTTGTTCGGCCGAAAAATGAAGCTACCAACCCAGTGTTGTGTTCATTTCTGGGTAAACGTTACGCTACAAGAGACCAGCACAATAGCACTTCATAAATCCTTGTATTTCAGTGTACTAAATTTTCATCTTTATATATCGAAATACACATAGTGGGTCAGAAGTGACTCAATCCCGCCTCTGTCTAACTGTCGGACCTTCCACCGACGGATAAGATCCACTGGGTGTCCAATCTCAATCTAGGCCTACCAGGAAAAATAGCTTCGATCATATACTCGTGACGTTTTCCACCAGTCTTTAATCTGCAACCACGTAAATCCACCTTCAGCGCTCTCCAACGAGCTGAATCGAATAGGTCGAGCAAGTCAGCAGCCTAACGAGCATCGATCGCAAACTATCAAGCCTGTTTCGCGGCGAACCCATTAACACGCGACTTCGCGCAAGGTCCCGCGTAACTTTTCAATGAAATTTTCACGTGGTCCGGGGTCATTGTAACGTATAAGAGCTGGTCCCTTGGCAAACCCATGAATTGGACGTCGAGGGGCGTGCTTAAATTGTATCGACAGTCCCCGAGCGAATTCCGGCGACGATTTTACGCGCGAGGACCAACAA
Organism: Andrena camellia; assembly: GCA_029448645.1. Taxonomy (NCBI): domain Eukaryota; kingdom Metazoa; phylum Arthropoda; class Insecta; order Hymenoptera; family Andrenidae; genus Andrena; species Andrena camellia. The sequence continues at coordinate 40,921,329 of CM055679.1, read as the reverse complement.
TTCCCGACGAGCCCCAGGCGCGGAATGCGCTTTCCCGCGACGCGAGGAGACCGCGCAGCGCCGAAATGAAATTTGTCGAGCGGGAATACGGTGTCCTGGTTTTAATTACTGTAAGTTACTTGTCGCGATTCGCGCCCCAGCTCTTCCGCTTCCTCCCCTAACCCCTTTTTCTTGCCCTCCCGCGAATATCACCTCGCGCGAGCGTTTCACCTCCTGAGGGTCGCTCGATACGCGCATAGAGGTAGAACCCACGTTTCCGTCGTTCGGAATCGTTCCGCCCCTCCACACAGGTCGCTACTTGTGCGTGGACGAGGAAGAGGCGCGTCGAGGAGCAGGGGAACAGCGGGCGTGAAACGAATATTCGAAACGTAATCCGTCACCAATTCCGCGGCTTTGTGTTGCCCCGCTTCCACGACCACCCCCAATCTACCCTCGCGCGGAATTGAAAAGCGGCGTGCCCGCGCCTTCGCTCCACTCGTTAAACGAAGGAATTTATTTCTTCGCGTTAATCGACTTCTGTCTGACGGTCGGCGTCCCCGTCGCCCTGCTTGCATAATGGATGAACGAAGGTGACGCGTGAATTCGCGTGGACGATGGTGAAAGACGGCTGGATTTCAACGCTCTTTCAAAGTGACTTCTTGCGCCACGGAAAGCAAAAGTCTGTAGTCGAGGCGAAAAGGGCCAAGGGCTGCTTGCTTCGAACATCGATAGAAAATGGGCATTCTAGCTTGAGTGATCATTAATGGACACTAAATTGTGTGTTTAGTTTTTCACTGAAGCTACTAGCATTGTTATATTGTAATTTCAGAAAACGAAGATGGAAGACAAAGTGTCGTTCAGTTTGCTCACGAAACGCTGTCACACTTTCATATTAAAATTATGGGAGTAATGTTGTCTATAAAGGAATCAAAAAGTAAAGCAGGGTACCGTCAAATTGGATAACTTTAACCACAAAACTAGATTTTAAAACAAATTTCTCTAGCATCCTATAGCAAGTATTATTCTCAGACAAAGTGCCTTGGACAGCTTTAAGTACCTATTAGATCAAGATGCAAGTTTTCTGAATAATAATACCTGTTACACAACAGATGCTAGAGGAATTTGTTTTAAAATCTGTGTTTTAAACGTAAGTAACCCATTTGACGGCACTGGCTTTTACAATTTATTATTTTTCCTAATTTACCGGAACATTGACAGTCAACCGAGTCGCTTAAGAAAGTAGCATAAAACAGAATAAAAATAATTTTCTCGGGCAAATCACCCGTGCACTCTTCGTTTTTATCGGTTTCCAGGCTACGGCTTCCTGTTAGCAATCGCAGGCTGCGAGAAATTCCTCAAGCGCGAAGGGTTACACAGCTCGCGCTGTGGGCTGTTTAAGTCGTTGTACCGCGCTGCACACACGGCGCGCAGTGCACGCGTGCATTACGCTTCGGGTCGCTTTACGATTTTCAAGTCTATGGTTTTACGGGTGGATGCGACGGCATTGTAGCCGAGCATTGTGTCGCGATCGTCCGATGCGCACAAAGGTGCCGGGTCCGCCGATAATCGGGAAAGACCCGATGGAAATGGACGGAAAGAAATGAGGAAGAGGGGGCCGAAAAGTCCAGGATGCCGAGAGTCCTCTGCCCCCGATCAAGACGAAATCGTCAATCGGAACGTGAATGCACGCGCATAGAAATGTTCCCTTCAATGGACCTCTCCGGCGACCGAAAAATGGACATGGTTACGTTTGATCCTCGAGCATTTTTATGCTCCCATTGAGCTCGCGCAGCCCCCACTTCGTCAATCTCGGTGGTACGTGTGCAGAGAGATGTTAATAATCGATAAAACGATGGGCGCGCTTGAGGAAGGGTCGGAATAAAGGAAGCCAGGTAATTAGGAATACTGAATACACAAAGGTATGTTTGTTAAATAATTTCGGTTTTCGAACGCGGTATACGGTGATCGCATAGTTGCTTCTTGAATTAAAAACTCTTCTTGGGATTCTTAGAAAACTTGTCGATAAGAAGTTCAAGTCACCACCCACGCTCTCACCCCTCTTCCCCCCGCCGGTTTTTATATCTCAGATAAGTCTTTGAAACTTGAACTCAATCCGTAGGATATTTCCTTCGTTCTCTATAAAAAAAAGTTCGATAATCGAATTTATTCGTGAATCTGCGTCAGATGCTAAATAAAGGATCTTTAGACTTCTAAGAAACTCCTGTTACGGTGCGTGCAAAATGCAAAGTGGGTCAGCTTGAAAAGATGTGCTTTTACCTCCGAGTACGAAATGTGTTTTGAAATTTGATTTTCCGTCCCATGTACGAAACGCGTGCACTTAAAAGTGTCAGGGGAAGATTTGAAGACACATTTAAAGTAACAGACATGAGAGACTTGAAGCTCGTCAATTAGGAGAAGCAAAGTCGTAATAAATAAAACAAAGGTGAGGGTGAAGAAGAATGTGTAGGATTTAACGAGAGTTAAATACATAAATAAATGATAACTGTTAGTCGACAAGGAATCTGACTCGTTGGAAATTAGAAACAGCGATAACTGAAAGAAGACAAAGCCTCGGGGATAATAATTTTCGCGCGAAAGCTGCCCAGAACGATTACGTCGCGACGCGAAAAAACGTGGCACAGGTGCGGATGGGGCGGAAACAGGGACGAAAGCCGACAACGATATTGACACAAGCTTCAGTTTAATTTCTCCACCGACAAACATTGGTTTTCCAGCCACGCGGAGCTGCGTGCACCCCTCCTGTCTTGTTCCAGCAACGAGCACTCCCGTTCAAAGAATCGAATGCAACGCGGAACGGAATATGTACGCTCTCGCGCGACAAATTTGTTCGTCGCTCTGCCAGCCATTATAATTGTCTGGAATGTGAGAAGCGTTCGCGCGAGTTTGCGAATCGATGAAACGCTTTACACGAAGCGAACAGAATCGAACGGGGCTGCAGACAGAAAATATTATAATTGAGAGGGAAAAACAGAGGGTAAAGAGAATCTATACTTCCTTGAATATAAAACGATCCTTCTCCTATTTCTACAATTTCGTAAAAGCAAAAATACAATTTTCTATCAAAATTATTGGTCCTAAAACGTAATTCGCTTCGTTTTCTTCTAACATTTCTTTCCGAGGAACTGAAATTTTGTAACCCACCACTTATCAAGCGATCATCAGTCGATTAGAAAAGCATATTGCTTAAATCAAGCAGCGTGCACCAAGAACTTCTACAACCCACAGCCCATTAAAGACAGCCCGCCTAACTCCGAATATTCCGAAGTTATCTATCGATTCAATTCCCAACAGTTGCTCCGCACGAAACGTTGCGCACACCTATTGTCCCATTTCCGACCATCACGATTATTTACAAACGCCCCGTAAAGAGGCGCAGTAATTTCAGCAACCGTCTGGCTTGCTCCGGGAAGCTTGCAAAAATTAATCTCGGGGATAGATGCACACGGCGGGGCGCGTTTAAAGTTTCATGCTCCAGCGTCCAAGTACCACCGTCAGAAGATAATCATGAGGCTCTGTAACCGGGGTACGTTCGAAAGCTGGCCGGCATATTTTATCGGGGCTCGCAGCATTATTCACGCGGCTGGAACCACGCGCGGTTAACGTAACCATTCCTCCTCGAGTGCATTTATCCATCCGAGCGGGCGCCAGAAAAAAGGAATGCGAGTCTGTGTCTTGCAACGAATATGCGCCGTGTTGGGGGCCAACTTTCGCTGGGAGGAAAAACCAGCGGCGACCAAACGCCCCTTCCGCTGAAATACACCCCTCCCCGGGCACGGGAAATTTATTTATCAGCCGACCGCGTAGCGTTACGATATTTCAAAACGTTCCAGCCGTGCCGCGCAACGATCTCCAGCCAGCATCCGGAAAGTATTCGCGCGTATTTACCGATAACGATCGCCCATCCCCATATCGCGTATTATTAATTAATGCGCCGCGCGCGGTGTCGCCTAGCCTGCCATTGGAGGGAGGAAGGGAGAGGGGGGCCATAATCACCGAATCGCTTCGCAACAAATTACGCGCGATCGCCACTGGCTGCTCGTGAACATTTTTCTCTGAAAAATTGCCTCCCACGGTTCCACCGGCTCGCTGGACCGTCATTCGCGCTTTTTTCTCTGCTATTCTTCGTGAACGAACTGCGACGAGCTCATTCATTGTGTTTAGGTACTCCCATTCTTGCGCTACGCTCGTCAGCGGTGTACGAATAAAAGTGCTTTCGCTTTATGGAGAAAATATATGCGTTTGTCTTTTAAGGGCAGGTCAAGAGGAAATGATGCTCGATGCTCGAAATACGTGCTTGAATCTTCGAAGGGGCTTTTGGAATATTTCTCTTCTGGGCGGGCAAACGAGTAACCTATAAGTCTTTTACCTGAAGCTTAAACCGATTCTTTTTTTATGTTTTTTGTAAATCGAGGTTAAAAATAAAAGATTCTTTTAAAAATAAAATCTAGAAATACATGGATATTTCGAGAAAAAAATGTTTAGACTGCGCGTAATCTCTTGCATTCAATCTTTATTAACAAAAAATATTTAATAACAGAATGCAATACTGAAGAAATATCTCTTTAACACTACGAGTCATCGTTATCTGAATCTTTTTTAATATCATGAGAACTGTTCACGTGTGCACTGTAAGGTTAACATATACATATGTTAACTTTCACGTCCAAAATTTAACACCTGATCTTACATAGCACTTAAATGTTCCAAGTGTCTTCCTGCATAACTGATAATTCTGACTTATACCTGTTTGCCTGCCCACCACAGATTTGATAGTAAGATGGATGAATTCTGTAGCCTAAATGTCTGCCTCGCGATAATTGCCCGTGCACGTCTCCACGTGATCCCATTTTATAGGTACGCTGCGTTATTGAAACCGTGAAGTATTAATCAAGAACGGTGAGAACGTTTGATTAACGAGCACTATCAAGAATACACCGGGCCGTTTCAAATTATAGTTTTCGTGCAGGCGAAATTAATGTCGGGCATCCATAATTCACTAATCAAATTTTCGGGGATGGCAATTTGACATATTTGATAACGTTCATTACCGGTCCGAGCAATTTTAAGCTACGCTGTAATTAACGCGGCGCGTATCGATACGTTACTGATTATTTAAAATTATCTCCGGTCGTTGGGGCCCGTTCCCAAATGTCACAGATCTCTGATTTACAAATGTGGATATTCGGGTTTCTCCCATTCGCTGTTGCGAAAATAAGAATGAAGGAAAAAGACCTATAGACGGAACGATCGATAACAGTGCGATTGCTCGTCGTGCACAACTACAATGGCGATTCAATTAACAGGGCACACTAATGAATTATCCGATTAGCCTCTGTCACTATCGCTCATTAAACGAATGGAGAACGCGAGGGGAATAATACAGTGATTTTTGGATTAATCGAAGATCAGCGGACTTTCTATTTCAACGGCTGTCTACGAGCACACTGTTGCAAGATTCGACCGTTTGTTAACATTTCGACTGGCTATCGATCACTTTGTTCCGTCGACAAAGCAGCGCGGCACCAATTTCTGCGCAAATACTACAACGGGGCAACGTTATCCCGTAAAACAATGCACCCGCGCAAAAGGTATAATTAACGGGGCTTCTGATTTAATACACGCGGCGTCCAACTAACATTGAGTGCCGATGATTCATTCGCGAATGATTTGCAATTAACGCGTTTGACGCACTGCTAATATTGTTCCAGTTTGGGCGTTACCATTTGATATTATTACTACCATTAGCATTATCGCTCTCGCTAATTAAATTTCAGCAATTTTCACGCGGGCACGTTGCGTTCGAGCCCCGATAAAAAGGATGCTTGCTATTGTGACTGTCGTTGAATGGTTCGATAAGGCTACTAGAAGTGTCCATACAATCCGCGTCTGGTATTTTATAGAATTATAGACGATAGTATGAGCGATGCAGTGAAAGTCAAGGTTTCAGAAAAAGAAAATAAGCTTGATTTTTATTATTTAAAAAATTATTAATCAATGAATGAAAAATCGATACTGGTTGTTCACTTCTATTTTATCCACTCTCCTCCATTCCTTAACCCTTATACGGAATTTGTAAAGGTTAACTTAACTTACGGGTCAATCAATTTTGGTAAAAATGATTTCAATATCATATATTTACAAGAAAGGAGCATACAAAAATAAAACGCAGTTCATGTAATTACTACGGTTTAATATTTTAAGTAAGAACTTATTAAATTTCTGGAATAAAAATTTTTAAAAAAATCATTACTATTTATTATTGGCGGTTATTAGTTATTTGAAGATATGAAGGAGTTTCAGTCCAAATATTGAATAATATATTAGTAAAAGAGGAATATGGATTTGTGACTTGATTTTGGGTGAAAATGGCCCAATTTCCGTACAAGAATTTAAGCGTTCTACGCTCTGAATTCCGTGGATATTGTTGTTCACCGATTCGCCGGAGTCGATTCGTCTCATTCCTCTGCAATTCCAAGAAGACATATCAACTGGCCCCCCTCCGTTGTCGCGTCGTCGACGATGACGGCACCTTCTTCTATTTTCGATCGGCAGCTTGCATAACCAGACTCGACGACGAGAAATAGAAACGGGGGTAGGAACAGACCGAAGAGAAGAGGAGCGAGCACGCGTGTACGCTTCGCGGCTAATACGATCGCCTTTCGAACGAGCGCGCTCGACTTTTCCACGCGAAACGGAGGGCTTCCTCCCAAGATGTCGCGAATGAAGCGAGCGCCAATGCTCGAGGGAACAAAATTACTGCAACCGCGGATGCTTTATATCGCATTTTGAAACAGACGGCAGAATCTTCTTCGAATGTTGCACTGAATTCGCGGAATCTAGGGCGGCCAGTGTAGACCTTCCAAGTAGAAATTACGCAAACTAGTCGAGGGAAAAAACGAAAGTCGTCTCGTGCATCACAAGGATAATGGAATACGAGAAACGAGTGTACCGAAGAAAGAAACGAAATGAAACGGAGCAATGGGACGCAAAAGCAAAACAAGAAATGCGACGCAAGAAAACGGCCGCGGTAGAATAAAGGTTGTATGATGCGTTACGAGAAGTAAACCAGGGAAGGGAATATTAAACAGAGGAAAAAGCACGAATGGATGATAGATGACGTTCTTAAAACACGCATCAATAAGCCCAGTATAATATCTTGAACCATATTAAAGCTCATAAACAAAATGGACGCGAAAGCACGCCACTTGATGCAAATTATCTCCCAATGAAAATACAAAGACACAATATCGTTGTACATACCGGTCATATTTCATCATCAACTTTATTTGATTTTTCATCCCTTCATCCGATTTCTTCTCCTTCCCCCTGAGAAGCATTAAACGCACAAACATTCACAAATAATACCTACCTTTTGTTTCCCGTTATATTTTCGTTCCCAGCTCAGGAATAACACGGTGAAAGAGTATATCGCGGCGAAAAACGCCTCGAGCGCGAAGAATATTAAACGGGAGGAAAGATAACGCGAATTGGCTAATGGACCACGAAGGTGCGGTGGACGTCGACGAAGGAGCGCCTGAAAATTTCGAGCGACGTTAAACTTCGCCAGCGGGATAGATATTTAACGGTCGATATTTTTCTGGTGGCGATACGTCAAGGCAGCCAACAAACATCCCGCGGGTTGCGTAACCGCGAGTTCTCGCGCGAGTGGCGGCGCTCGTTTTGCATAATGCAGCCGCGCCGGTGCAAAAAGCTTCGAGAGCCTTCGCGTTGATCAAAAGACCTTCTTTACCGGGAGCGTGCCCCGTAGCGTGCACGTTATCGCGCGGAGAAATAACATCGACGATGCTATTACATCCCACGGCGGATGAGATGGCCGAGAGAGGGTGGAAACACACGACGTATGTACGCAGGGGGCGCGGTGTAATCGAATTTCATGCGATACTTCTGAACGACGCTTCGCCGTTCTCGTTTTTCCCGTTTCTCTTCTCCTTTCCATTTTTTTTTTTCTCTCCTCTGTCGTATCCGTCCGCAGCAGCAGCAACAACAACAACGCAGCCGGGCTGGAAACCGATGGCTCGAATAACCAATTCCTTCGTCGACAGGTACGGGCGTAACGTTGATCGTCGGAAGGACGCGAAGATTTATCGTGACGTGGATCGAACGGGAATCGGGGTGATGTACGAGGCGGGACGGGAAATTGTAGCGGCTTTTTTTGGATGTTTGATCGGTGTCGGTCTTCCTCGATCTTTACATTCACTTGAACGTCGGTTTATTCCGAGTTTCGAGCGTTCTATTGCGGTGGGGAAACGTTAAATACCGGCGGAAAGTGACGTGGAACGCGAGTTGCGTGAAAGGGGTGCTTCAGGCCAACGTGCTTTGGTGTTTCTTTGCATTTTTTGTGGCTCCAATAATGATGGGAAGTGTGGAGAAACACTGTTACTCTTTTACGAGTATGTAATATGGTTGGAGTTCATTGTATTTTTCTATTCTTTTTAGTTACTGAAAAATGAGATCGAGGGTAGGAAGTTTAGTGTTAAGGGTACCTACTAAGCAGTCGTTTTGGTCGAAAATGAAGCATTTCTTTCTCAATTAATTACACAGAGGTAAAGTGAAGGTGAGACTTGTTCTTTGACACAATGTTTATTAACATTTTAATGTTTAAAAAAACCTATTTGTATCGCCCAAAAAAAATAAAGAAATTGATCATTAAAGAGGCGTTTTAAAAATTTCTTTTGTTTTGCAGCGATTTTGACGAAACGGAACGAAATTCAGCGACCTGCTTGAAAATTCTATGAAAATGACAGCTACGAAATGGCGATTTAAAAAAAAACTGCGTTTTTCATTAGATGAGGTTTTAGTTTTTTTTTTCATAAAGAATAAGAGTTTTTTTTAACTTCGATTTAGGTTCAGGCCAAAACTACACATTTTGTGAATATGCTCGAATTTGATTTGAATCGATTAATAAACTTTGTGTCAAAAAACGAGCCTCAGCTTCAATTTATTTCTTCGTAATTAATTGAAAAAGAAATGCTTCATTTTCGACAAAAACGACTGCCTCGTACCCTTAAAGTGTTACGACGACAGGTTCTTCGAACATGCACCTTTCTGCATGGAAAAAAGCAGTGCTTTTGGCATCGGCCAGAGCATTTCGTTTCATTACGTCGTTTTCTCTTATCGAAGCACGCTCGATCAGCCAATTCACGGCTGCATCGCTATTTGGCGTTCGATTCCGGAGCACGTAGGCTCGGTCTCATAATTGTACACTGGTGTAAGTGAGCTAGTTTGAATACCAAGCGAAATTTCGTATTTGATGCACGCGCAAAGGGCGAAACTCCACGCTTAAAATCATAACATTATAGCGGAGGAACACTGGCGAACGAGTAATACATTATACAATTTTTACTGGGCGCAATTTTCGATGATCGATATGTACACGATGCAGGCGCATAATAAAAGCGTAAGGTCGTCATGTATGCTGGGCATACGTGAATGGTGTACTCTTTAACGTGCGATTTGATGAAAAACGATTAAGTTGGTAATATAAATGATACGAATAGAAAGCGCGAAGTTTAATGATCGAATGGTATCTTCATTGGTCGTTCTCGCGCTAATTTAATTGATTAAAGTACTAGAAAGAGAAACTAGGCTTTACTGGTTTACTTGGTTAAACTTTTTATACGTTATATCAATATTCTCTTCCAAAGTCGGATATACATATCGTTATCGTTGCGGCGCCACTCTCGTTTCAGTAATTAAACTCCTTCGAGAAGAATAATGTATTTACTAAACTAGTGCAGCTCCGTGACTCTTCTATTTGAAAAATTACAGAATATCACAGTGAGCTGCTTTCGCAATAAAGATTATCTCTTTAAATTTCCCCTGAAACACGAGTGTCCCTCGATTTCCATCGCTTCCCGTTTGCCTCAATCTAAGTAATTACTTTGGTCTTATCCTCCTTTTTTGCAGCCAGCAATTATTTTAATTCTAGGTTCCATCAGTTTAGTGGTTACTACAAAGCTACAAATACCATACAAACTAATCACCTGAACAGTTTACTCAAAGTACTTGTCAAATTGTTGATTTTAAAATAATACACACATGCGTTTTATCTACTTTTTGAAATCAAACTCAGTTTCACCGTGAAATTTTAAGCAGTTGCTTAGTTGACATTCATTGCCTGAATTTTATTCCCAGCCAGCGTACTCGTTATTAACCAAGTCTGTTTCGACAGTATATAGATTAACCTATTTTTATCTGCCTGCTACTTGTACCCAAGAGTGTGCTTCAGGCTCTTGTATAAAATCTGTTTGGAGTGCGTTACGTGCAGGTTGTGCAATGGCATGTGCCTAACTCGTACCCTAGTACACACGAGTTTATTGCAACGTCATGGAAAAATCAATACAGAGCAAAGGCATTAAAGCCAGCAGGAGGTGCAGGTATCAGGAACCTTAGTATTCACCTGTTACCACATTTCCACAAGCAATTACAGTTTTGGATATACTATTTGCGCGAAAACACTGAAGAGCATTATTAACAGAAGGAGAGCTCTATGCTCTAACAGATAACACAGCTCTAACAGGTAATAAAACACAGAAGAATGTTAGAAACTACCAACACACATATCCATTAGCCAAATAAACAATGTTTCCCGAACATCGCGAAAACGTGCAACTAAAGGATTGCTGCTCAGGTGACCTACATAAATCTAATGGAGCAGTTGCCACCCACGCCAAAATCAGCACTCCCTTCAAACCAGATTTTGAATTGTCTGCCAACTGATTGTCAGTGCGAAAGATCTGTTGGAGACGAAGCAGAAGCGTGCGCGAGCGAGTTGCATCGAGAGAAATTACCATCTTGAACAACCACGACAGGATGGCACGTTTTTAAGAGCGGACCGTGAACTGGAGTGTGACGCAAGTAGTCGAGGTCAAGGATATCGCCGCGGAGGCTTCCTGCGCGCCGGTGGTGCACGCGAGGCGAAGGGAGACGCGCGGATGCCGCGTTATAAATCAAGCACTACGAGCCATTAGGGCGGCCATAATTCGTCGATATCTCGAGGACCGGCGGCTTATTATATCCTCTGCATACATAATTCTTGGATGCGCGGGCATCCGTTCGTTAGGCCGACGCCTGCTACGCGCCGCGTCGTTTTGACCGATGAATGGATCGACGCGATTGATCGGCTCGCCGGATTGATTGTGGAAGGATCGATCGGCCGGTGATCGATGGCCGCGACCGCGCACCCTGGGCCCCGGGCCATCGATGCACGGAGGGTTGCGCGCGCGCGCGCCCGCCCGCCCGCCCGCCCAGCCCGTGTAATTGGAATTAAAGATACGGCCTCGCGATAAACTTGACGAATGCCTGACCCGACATAAAGCAACGATTCGAAAATATTACTCGTAAGTTGGAGGGGTGGAGCGGCCGAGCGCGTTTCGTTCACCCCCCTTTGGCGTGTGTGTATCCTGCACTCGTATGGATGGATCTCGAATCGGATCCCAACGGTGAAACCGTAGCTGAGGGTTTTAAAATAAAACGTCACATGCCCTCGTCAGATTTGAATAAAAACTCAAACATTATGGATGAATAACGTACACTTCAAAAATTCAGTCGTATGGAAGTGGGAATTGAATTCGAATGTGCCTCCGCTAATGCCCGCGCATCTCCCTATCCGATCTACAACCACCGCTTTTCAATCCGTTTTTGAGCTGCGCAAAGGATTCCCAGCGAGCGCGGCGGATGCGAGGGCGAGCGTATAATAACGTATTTTCGATCGGCATTTACGAAGCAATGGCGCGACAAATCGCATGCACGACAGAGCGCGCTTGTCATCGAACAGTCAGCGCGTATTCATTCTACGCCACGGGCGATAATCGATAACCGGATGGAAGTACGGATAGATTGTCAGATATCGACGATGAACATCAAAAGGTAAAACGATCAAAGTCACATTTGCGGCGGGTGTCGTCGTTTTGTCAGAGAAAACAGAGCGGGGGGGGGTGCAGCGAGGGGATGGCGGTGGAGGTCGAGGGGAGGGTGGGTGGACGGTCGCTGTCGAAACGTTGCTTATCGCAAATGAACTTTTGATCGTCCTTCCGGCGGGCGTAAAACGCGTAAACAATTCGTCTGTTATCGGAGTTTGTGTAGACGCTTAAGCGCTAATGGCGCACGCGCGCGCGTGCACAGCGCGGGCGGGATTTCAGCGAAAATCCACTTCCGATTTGCCCGTGCGACCAGGGCTCCATCGCGCTTTGCTCCCTTCCAACTGAAAATGCAACAAGTCAAAAGCCATTTCGCTCGGCCCTGTTCGAGGAAAAAAACACGAGTACGGGCGGCGAAAAACGAGCGTGTATCTTCACGATGATAGGGAATCTCGGCAGGTACACAGGCGACGAGCTCACCCCGTCCACCGCGTCGCTTTTATTCGTATCGTCGAGACCGAGTGTTCAGCAGCTGCATAATATAGCTTCGAGGGGCGTATAAAGTGCGAGATCGACGTGTTCTTTGCGCCGTGCATTTTGCGTGAAAGACGTGGCAAGCACTTGGAAAGTTTTAAATGGCGTCGTGCCCCAGAGTCTCGCTTGGGAGATCGTTTTGAAGGTGGGATGAGAACGACGCAAAGGGACTGTCGCTCGTTTTTGTCACTAGCCTCTAGAGCAACTTGATTTGCTTAACAAAAGGGAATTGCTTGTATATTAAACTTAAACAAATAGGTGTGAATCACCTAATATTGGAACTAAGGGTTGACAACCGTGCTATAATGTATAGTATTGTACTATATTCTTAAAGATATGGTACGTAACAACACAATTTTTACATATTCTTTTATTCTATGGCAACATCAAAATATTAATTTGCGAATTAAAAGTTTCACGGAGAGGATTTTTTCTATAGTGAATACGAAGTGGCGGGGAGAAAGAAACAGAACCAGTCTGCCTCTCATAAAAAGTGAGCTCCTCATATAGGTATGTTAATTTGGACTTTCAGTACAATCAAACTTTCCACATACAGTAATGCCTCGTTAGAATCCTGACGATCGGGGCTGGCGGCAGGACACTAACGCGATGCGGACACTATTCCCTTAGAGTAGTATATGCTCTAAGACTATTCCGTGCAGCCGATACCGCGAGTGAGAAAACCCCAGAGCCGAGCGAGAGGGAACGAAACAGTTGACACGAATTTGCCGTCGTCTCTTTCGTTCTCTCACTCTCGACCGAAGGATTCCAAGAAATGGTGGGGATAGTGAGCGCGATTATAACGCATGGTAAAAACGGGACACTAACGACGAATTACTGTATTTGTTAAAGACTAAGAAGAGGAGGTCAGGGTGTGGTAGACATCGATTTTGATGAGCCTTGGCACGATAGATCTATGTCGAAAATAAGTAAATAGGTGTCCGAGCGTTTAAGCCAATAGGCCTTAATAATAGATATATTTACATGTAAATTATTATACATTTCATGGTGGCCGTGTGGTTTTACTGGGTAAAAATCCCACAATACCCTGGCGCCCCCCGGGGGATTCCCCTCTGGAGGCGTCGGGGTGGCTTTTGAAGATTTACCCACATTAAAAAATTATAAATATAATTAACATTTTTTTGACGTGGTTATTTTATTTTGTACCACTCTCCTCTGAAAAGTACTGTATTTTTTCACAATGTACTATATCTTTTATCACATGTGGCCATACAGTACCATTTTCCCGAAAAGAAGTTGGTAACCGTAATTGCCGCTTTCGGCGACACGAGAAAACGTTTATTTTTCTAACCAGGATGGCAGTCCTCTAAAACGTCATCAAGAGAAAGGAGCAAAGAATTTGCCCACTGAAGTCGCAGAAATGAGAACAGCAAGCGTTGCTGAAGCGATGTTGGAACGTGCCCTCGCTCGTTCTATGCGTTTTCAGCACGACCACGTCCCTTGCTTGCGTAACACGGCGAAATGTCCCGCCCTCAAAGGGCCGCAGCTGCGCGTAAAAATACTGCCCTCGCAGCTCTGCCCCAGTTTTTCTAATTTCGCAAACAGGAGAAGTCGACTCGGAGCGAATCCACATCCGTAGGGCGACTAATAATAGTTACCTATGCGTACCGCGCTTCCGCCCGTCCCCGCTCGCAATCTGCAAATTAATGCGGATGCACGGAGAGGATATTTCGCGGAAGAAGCAGCAGCGATCGAAGAGAACGTGGAACGCGTGCACGGAGAGCTCGAAGAGGACGGGTTCAACGAAATTGAATAAAGAACCACGCGCATGCGAGCGGCTTCGGTATATGCATAGTCTTCCAAGGGAGCTCGGATAAAAAGCCAACGCGGAAGCTGAAATAAAGTGACTGGGCGTGATTCTAGAAGTAAATGTCTGGATTACGAATTGCCGTTTTCATCCTTTATTTTACGTCCGGCGTAATCTTCCTCGTACATCCCTTTCTTTCGAGCAGCAATTTAAATACGAAGCCCTACGGATATTTAATGAACGCGACCCGCGTTCTCTGAGTAAAAGAATCTGAGAAAAGTGCAATCTGAGCCAGTCGTTGGGAAGTTGAGCATTTTAAATAGGTACAGCGGGTATTTAATATTAATTTATACTAAACACTCTGAAAAGATTGGCTACGAGACACAGCTCCTCCAAGCATCCACCTCCTTTAAAAATTCACCCCTACACAACACCCACGCAAACCTGCCTTTCAAACAATTCAGTGACACCCTCGGAAACCGCTCCACGCCCACGATATCCCTCTCGAGGTCTAAAATCAGTTTTCCAGCATATGGTACAATTCATACGTCAACCATGTCTCGTTCAGTTAGATCAGAGACAGTGTATTAACCGGAAGAGTCTCTTCAAAAAAACATCCACCTCGTCCCCCAGGGTGCACAAGACTTCATCCCCCTGAAAGATCTTCCTTTCAAAATGCGCAAAAAAGAGGGCTCCTAGACGACCCAGGGGCCACGAAATTTATCCGTGCAGAGGCAATAGGCAAGAAGCGATTCGGTTTGGAGCGGAAGGAAGCATCAACCCTCTTCGCGGCACGCGGTGGAAGCGCCATTCACGTCGTGCTCCCTTCCGACTGGACTCTTCAGAGTTTAATATAATGGCTAATATCATCGGAGATTCGCACAATGCAAACAATTTGAACCTGCCGTCTCTCCTCCGGCCGAGTTCCGAGTGGCCTCAGCCAGAGAACCAGCGACAAGGGGCGGCGGGGGTAGCACGCGATAAGGCGGCCAATGAACAGAAAATAGCGTGCTCACGGAGGAAACTGCGGGCCTCGTCGACTAAATACGACGGACATCGGTAATCGATAGCGCACAATGGCCCGCAGAAAACGCACCCCAACGATGTCTGCGACACAGCCGCGGACCATCGCCGCGATCGTCGTGGATGTCAACGATGGCTTTAGAACACTCGCGGTTGTTGGAATCTCTCGGCGACGGGATTCATGGCGTAGACAAAACATCGTTAATTCCGAATACCGCCGTGGGGTAATTTGCGAAGTTGGTAGACCATGAAGGCTTAGAAATTATTTTACGATCTCGTAAACAATTATTCTTGGGGATTCGTATATGCACGTAGAAGGAATGGTGCCTCTGGATTATAAAATCACAGGCTATGTAACACAAACGAAACTCCGTACATATATCGAAAAATTGATTTCGAGGAGAAACTATCGTTTATTCGTGGTTAACGCGCGATAAAATCCACCCTGGTATTATTTCCTGAGGCTGAGTTAATTCTGCTGTGAACTCGTTTTCTCCTCGCTCCATCGCGACAGAGGGAAGAGCCGGGTTTCCCTTGCAGATGTACCGTCCTCCTCGAAGCCAGGAATACATTATCCACGGTTTAATTGTACTTTTACCGGCCAGACGTCGAGCTTCGATAAATCTCGCTCGTTAACCGGGGATCCCCGTCGAACGACTCCAACAGTTCCTTTTTTCTCCGCTGAATAACGCTTGACAAGAACTCCTTTGATCGAGTGGTCTTCGAGACGGGTTTGAGAAAATTATTTCATCTGATACGGAGTGAAAGGCAAACGATAGTTCGGTAATTGTTTAGTCGCGAAATGAAAACGCAAATTAAAGGTAGCAAAGTCTGTAGTTTCTACTCCGATCATCCCTTACGTTTGCACTGTAATTATCCATTTTGGAAATAAAGGATAGCTTTCCTGGCGCTTACAAGGTGCTCGATATACGAGTCTACCTATCCCCAGAAGAAATTTGCCAAATAATACGCGAGATACATGAAATATAGTGTAACGGGCTTTCTTCTTCTCGCGAAACCCAGTAATTTGCATTCAGCCTCGCCAGTGGAATCCAATTCCAGGGCAATTCGCTTGGCGTGTTCGAGCAAATAAAAGAGAGGAGCGGGATAGGTCGATTTCCGTGTGAATGCAAACAATTTGCGATATATCATTAGCGCCTACCGGGCCCGGTTAAACATTATCGCCAATAAAGCACGCTTTGTGCCGCGCAAACGGTTCCCTTCAGTTCCCATTCGGATTAACGGGGGATTAAAAGTGAAAATAACGCTGGGATCTCTTTAACACTAAACGTCACTGCCTGCACGGCCGATGTAAAAGCTGCGAGAGCGTATTACGCGAATTAGCGGCCGTGCCCCTCCGCGTATGAATCGCGTGGAACTTTAATGTTTAATATATTAATTGAGCGGGTTGAATGGGAGAAAACGGCCACTTCCGTAATAATGGTCAGCTTTTATACCCAGGATTTAACAGCCCTATTAAATGATCCAGCGAGATTTCACGCTATTTTCGACAATTCAGATTTCGCAACTTTTTGGAACTAAATCATGTTCATTAGTGGTGGAATTATGGATGAACGTGCGTTCAGATTTCATTGCGGTTTCACTCATCACACATTAAGGCTCAGCTGAAAAATGCGATAGGTAGGTTAGGTTAGGCTATTGCACTTCGCGTAATGTCTCATTCACATCTAGGTATATGCAAATTACTTTGAAATTTCCTGTTAGGTATGTACAGTCGCCAGTCTATAGATCGCGTGTGCACGCAAGATTGTAAGTACAGTTTTCGAAAAGAAAACTTCCATCTTGTTCTTCCAACAGTTTCCAAGATAACACTCGAAGGGGGTGAAACTACCCTCGAAAGTTTCACTCTTCTTCACACTGAAGCCTCCAGTGGCACAAAGTAAATATGCATCCCTTAGTTTTATCGTGTTATGCCAACATCAACGTCGAACCTTTCGCCGACGCTCACCCGGCAGAGAGCTTCGCGACAAAGGGCTCGCTGTGAGCTGGACAGCGTTTAAATATTATCACCCGCGAAGGGCATTTTGCGCCGCGAGCATCTGGTCCGCAGTGGCCACCTCCTTTCAGATTAAGTGTCCTATGAAATGGAAGCATATTTTTCGGTTCTTCGGCAACGAACGAGCAAACTTTCCCGGGGATATTGCGGAGTGCATACGTTACCCGAACTTTCCCGGATTATAGCGCCTTCTCCAGACGGCCTGCATAAAAAATGTATCGCCTATATAACGCGGCCGTGCACCTATGCATGACGCGAGGGTATCTGGATTTTATCGCGGATAATATCGTTACGTCGCTGTTAATAATCGGAGCGTTACTTTTTAAAGAATGTGGCCGCGCGTAAGTTATTTATACCCCGTTTTTACGGCTCGCGGGGGGATTCTTTAAAAAGAGAAACTGTCGCATAAACGCACGGGGTTATTGCACTTTACCGCGCGATATCCCAGAGTGTAACAAGAGATTTCTTTCTACACCAAGAGGCACAATTCTCTTGCATATTTCTCTACACTTTTCAATATTCTTCTTAAACCTTTCATCTTCGCCGCAGAGTTGTAATCAAGCATATCCCCGTTTCGCCGCGAAAGGAGCTCACGTGAAATTGCACGATTTTCGTTTTCTATTTTTCCTTTCAACTCGAAGCGAACGTTCCTTTCAATCTACGTGTCTCTAAATACGGTTGCGAGACAATGCCATGCAACAACGACGGAAGAGGGGGGGTAAAGAAAAGTGAAAATTCATCGAAAATTCGCCGGTGGACTTTGGTCCGCGTTAGAAAGCCCCGACGTTGCAATTCTATCGCGTCTTCATTTTCAATTTCTCGCCCCGTTTACCTCTCTTATTTCCCTCTTCTTGCAGCTTTAACGAAGGTGAGAAATACAACGGGATAATTTTCGTATGCAAATGCGACGTAACCGGGGTAGGGCTCTCTCGTAATCGCGCCTCTGCCCATCTAACGAGGGTGTATTGAATTTTTATGTTTCCAAGACTCGTTATCCGCCACCGTACACGCCGCCCCCTGGCAATCAATAACGCATTAAATTCTCCGTCAGCGGTGCGTAATCCCCACACGCGAATCGCCGGAATTCGAATGACTGAGCGAGAAGGCGTGACGGAGCACGAAACAGCACGACAAGAAGGAAAGACTGAACCTACATTTTGGTGACTATCTTCGTGTCAGCAATTGAAGATTGCCGAGACGTGGTAGTGGCGCGTCAAATACTTCTCTTCGAATAGCGACACGGTAGATAGAGGAGAAAGGACGAACGTAGGAGTGTAGGTGAACAGCTACGCGCCATGCCTTAGAGGAGGCTAGATATTGGTACATAAGATTGAAAATTCTCCGCGAATAATGCCCCGAGTAGCATTGTTACTGGCTTGGACCGAGGAACGGCGATAAGATCCTGAAGAATGCGGAAAAACGCACAGACTTCGCCGAAAGCGGACCTTTTATTTCCCTTCGGCAATTACACCCGTATCCTCGAATGTACGAGCATATCGGCGGACGCATAAGGTCAGAGGCATCTCGATTTTTCACCGATCGTTCCTTTTTAGTTGCCTCTTTAGCGACGTAAATCGACGGTCGCATCGTACCTTTCCAGATCACTGGAGAGACGATCGTGGATCTTCAGAGTCGACTAAGGTAAATCAGTAAATTATTATACAATTCGTACAATGTATGGCCTTCGATTTAATCAACTGACACGGGTGTAGGTTACAGGATTTCAGGCCAGAGCAGTCAGTTCATCTCCAACCGCCAGCGCGGTGGCGTAAATGACATAAATCCGTGATCCACAGTGATTTTCAAGGAAATTTCGCTGAGTGGCGATATAACAATGGTCGTATACCTTTCCTCGCGAAAGTTTCCGGCGTTCGATGGAAAAGAAGCGAAGGGAGAGGCGATGGCTGGGAGCGAAATTCAATCTTCCGGTTAAAGAAAAGTTAAAGCGGCTATCGGCTTATCGGGAAGTTGCCGCGTGTGCGCCACCGCGCGGAAACGGATTTCGGTCCCCCGGACATATTTAATTCCCTCCCCCGGGGGTGCAGCGCGCCCGTAAATTACCAGGGTTAGGCCAGGCCACTGCGAGCAACTTTGACGCGGGGGTGGAAGCGTTCGACTGCACCAGGTACGCGGTCGATTCCACCTAAACGAGCCTCGATCGGTCGTTGATCATGCCGCAACGATTAAGGGCCACGCTAATGAAAGCTGGCTGTCTCGACTCTGCGTGTGCCTACCGGGCAACGGCGACCATTTATGCCCCCGATTGGGGTGAATGGAAAACATTCCTCGATAGATCTTTAAAGTAACTTTGCGAAACTATTGGTTTAGACGTGTCCGCCCTGGGGCGTTCTGGTACTGCTGGCGGAGGAAGCAGAAGTATGGGTGCAACCGGAAAAGGGGTAGTTGTTGAGGGGACGATAAATCAACTATGAGGAATAAAGTCTTCAAAAAGAGAAACAGGTGTGTAGGTAATAATAACGTAGGAATGGTGTAGTATATATATATATATATATATATATATATATATAGCTATCACTGGAATTTGAAGGAAAAAGAATCGGAGCAAAAGGAATTGAAGTAAAAGGAATTCCTTTTCCTCCTGCAGAAAATAGGTTCTCTATGTAGGTACTGCAATTCCAAGAATGCTGGCTTACACCTCTGAGACAAGAATTCCAAGCAATCCAGTTATTCCAGTCATTGTAAAATATGTATACAATGGAGAAGTTGTATGAAGTATAATATGTGCACAAAATTCCACCACGCGTTTAAAGTAAACGATGGATTAGAAATTCAAGATCAATCGCCATCGAGACTTTAAACACCCTCTGAATAATGCTACTGGCGAAGGCAGTAAGACTACTATATTTATCAGAAGAGAAGATTCTTAATTTCAAGAAGTCCTGTAACATCAATCACAATTATAGACGAACCGACGCAAATTGATATTATATCGTGAAAAGACACCCCGGGTTTGGTTCCTTTCAAATGTAAATTCCCTGACACGGTTTCGCAAACAACGTTCCACAATGGGACAGCGGATAGATAACGAGGCAGGTGAATGGCGTCGCGTCGATTCGCCTCCCCCCTGCCGCCGAATGCTTAAAAAGTCCATTCGTTTTACGAGCTGGCCCGGTTGTCGCGGCCGAATCGAAGGGGCTTATGCAAATTGCTTATTATATGACCACGCGGTGTATCGCGGAGATTTTATTACGGTTACATCGAAGGCCGCGGAGGGGTGGGATCGGGAGGGGTCGAAGGGCAGAAAGAGGAGGCGCGCTCTAATTGGTATGTAAATCGCGCCTCCCTCGCGTTCGCGGTTCGTACACGAGAGCACGCATACAAGGGACGAGCACGCCGCTTATCGTTTATGCGTGCTCGTACTCGTTGGCTTTACCATACATTATCCCCTCACTGATATCAGCCTAAATCAAGCGGCTTTCGTGCTATCGATTTGCGAATCGAGTCCAACCCCCGCCACCCCTTCCCCCCCCCCACACACACACCCCGCGAACCCCCTCTCGTCCAACGAGACATCGAAAGTGATTTTAACCCATTCCGATCAATATTGTGCGAGCCTGCCTTCGCTCTCCACCTCGCCAAACGTTCACTTTGTTTCGACGAGCGTTGCGCGACCAAACACGTCGCGATGAAACGTGATTCAAGAGTCCTTGTAGAAAACAGTATACCTAAGTGCCACAATTAAAAATGAACATTTTATCGGAAAATGTATGTACGTGCCAATGGTAATACTAATTTTAATGCAATTTCCATTTGTAAATAAGTTACCAATAGTGCTAAAAGATTGTACTGCTGTTATGTACATCCAACGCCACTTCTGGGGAAAACAATGTAATTCAATTAATTTTAGCCATTACAGTGCTTGCAAATTTAAATGAATGGCACATTCAGTTTTCTCTACTAAGAGGTGGCACATATAGGGTTTTCTATGAATATAATTTGTTTCTTCATGAGTTTGGACTATATTATTGCGAAAAATAGAAAGTTCTGTGATGTATTTGGGTTAATGTATACCTAATCACATTTAGCAATCAAAATAAATCAAAGTTTGTAAATAATTTGAAGTCAGGGAAGCTTTTTGTTTCTCCTGAAAGAAAAATTGATTTTTGGCACTTACAGTGTTTTCTACAAGGACCTTTAAATTTTTAGTGATATTTTTTCCTGGAAAATCGCAACGCCCCATTGCACCCCTCTTTGAAAGGGAATATGTGCTTGTCGCAGGCCAGTTGCAACTGCAACGATCGCTGTTTCTCCATCAAAAGTTTCGAATTAGAACTAGGATTACGTCTGAAGGCGTTATCTCCAGCGCCCTTGGATCTTTATAATATACTTTAATACATGCATTCCTTAGAACGGAGCACACGCTAAAGGATTCCCCATCTCGGGCGCCTTGAGTCCCCGTTAAAAGAGTTTCGCACTGTATTGGAGAGCGTCGATCAATATTTACCGACTGTGACTTCAAACGCGGACAAATACACGATCACAGACCAGGTATAGGATGGACTTATCATCCAATGTAATTTTATGTCGCACGCTCGGGGGGCTCGCAAGCCCCCTTACCATTTTCGTGTCACATCCAACGTTATCGACTCAGTCGAATATAAGATTACAATGCTAGAGTAAAGAGTACAATGGTTGGCCATTTAGGTTTCAGCTTGATACCGTTTTGCAAGTCGCAATGCTTGGGAAATGTTACCAATTAACCAAGCACACCAACATGGAGATACCTACGAAAGTGACCCATTTCTACGAAATATTTCTGGTCCATGTTCGACCAATGCTTTGTGCATTTTGAAAAATTTGGGGAAAGTCTTACGACTAAAGTTCTTAAACTAAGACTTATTGCTAGGACTATACCTAGTTAAAACTAAGCACGCGTGCAAGTTCTTCCGCGATGTATAAAATTTTAGGTTTAGTAGCTTAAAATTATTTTAATGCAAGAGGGAAAGAAATTTAAGTCTATAAAGCAGCCACTTTGGCAGCTGTAATTTATTATTATATGGTAAATGTGGCATTTTTGATTTCTCGTAATATTGCCACCAGTGTCGCTTTATATTTAGCAGATGCAACGGTCAAGCAAAAGTAGCGAGCATACTGAGCAGGTAGTACCAACAATGACTGTCATTGTTAGTTATTATACCAAATTAATGCTTTCTATTCGCGCCTTATTAAGAGAATCTAATGACTCGAATGTAATTACTGTTAAGAGAGAAGATTTGGAAGATCTCACACGTAAAAGTTCAACTTCAGAAATTAAACTCGTATTCGATACATTAAGCATCCCGAATGATTGGGATATTAAGAAATCTAATTTAGAATGTTTGAAACGCGATATTAAAACTTCTATCGCGTCTTAAAAATTTATTTATTGCATGTTTCTACGCGTATTAAACATCTGGAAGCACACACATTAATGTTACTATTCACGAGTACTAAGTATGTATTCGTGGTCACTATGCTCGCTACAGCAATCATTTTGTTCGATGGCATGCAGAAAGATTGAAAGAATGAAAACGTAGGTATCACTCACCGTTCGTTGCAACAGTCTCACTGCTTCCATGCAGACAAGCATCCCCCTTCAGCAGCAGCTATTCGATCTGCAGGCCAATATCCCGCAGCTGCGGGGTCAGTACGGAATAGAACATGTCACACTCACAAATATGTCGCATTAAGTTCGCGATGAAGAAGCAATAAGAGCACCGGTGCTCTGAATTAATTCTAAATGCGTTAAAACACTGATTCTACGGTCGCGTCCACGTTACTAACACGCAGGGCCACTGTGCACTACGAAATACTTTATCGCGAAATAAGCACTGACTCTACAATCGCATTGCACATCATTACAAAAGCACTTCACGCTTTTAAACATCTCTCAACAGTGGGAAGATGTGTTCGGACTCGAGTAAAGTGTTTCCAAAATAGTCCTCTAGATACTGAGTATAATGTAGTAGAATTTTGTTAAAGGGCCTTCCACATAGTCCAGTAATTGATGCAGGAATCGTGAAATGACGAAATAATATCCACTGTGACTGCACAGATATTTAGTGGTCCGATCACCGTCGCGGACAAGGTCGAACTGTTAAGGCACACCGTTCGGCGATGTAGTGACTTTGGTAGAGGTTGTTGATGTTTTTGTCGCGCTCGGCCGACTCCCAGCTAACTTGAAATTCGTCAAGGCCGGAAATAATATTATATAGCAATGTCCATTGCAAGATTTTCACTTTTCACAACTACAATCGTGAACCCCGTACCTTCTACACGTATTTTTATCACTACGAGATGTGATCAAAGACTAGGCAACTCTTTGTCAAAAAGTCTACTAGATGATAGGTATATTCTAGTGAAATCTTGTTAAACGGTCTTCTATTTAGTCCAGTAGTCGAACGAATTGATGTAGGAATCGAGAAATCACGAAATAATATGCACTATGACATGCACACACTTCACTGAACACTGAAATTTTATTTCACAACGCGTGTTTGAAAAGTAACTCGATTTGCAGTTGCATCTAAGTACCCCACGACACTCATGCATCATGCAACTTTCTACGAGGCTTTTAAGAATTACAAATAGAATCCAATTATTATTACTTCACTAGAATGATTAAACAGTGCATTAGAGTCTTGCGGGAATGTCAGTAACAGCGTCAATTTTTAATACTTTGCGGGGTACGATACGTGAAAGGGTTCTACTACACGCAAAGTAGTAATAAACAATGTCATCTTGCAATTTATAGCTCCCACGAGCTTTGAAGAAATATCATTTTTGAGCGCCATAGTGTCTTGATCCCCGAAATGGATTTTCGGAGAGAAATCCACGTGACTCGTTGAGAAACCGAGCTACAGCATAGCGTAGCAAAAGCCTGCCTTCTATGTCAAACTCTCACTCTAAACAAGTCACACGTATACAAGCGCTCACGCACCTTTCAGCATTTCAACACATTTCAAAGTAGTTGCTGAGTTGGACGCTGTTCATGAGCAGATGCCACTACATTCAGTCCTCAAATTATGGGTCGGTAATACAGTTTGGGTGGAGACACGAACATCCATAAGGTGATAGGTCTATCCTATGCCTCGTCTGTGACACGATCCGTACGCGGCAATTTCGCTGTCAATTGTCGGGCAAAGTTCACTCGCTCGGCAAGGATCGCGCGCAGCCTGCCCATCCATCCCTTATTCTCAGCCTGCTCGGCGTCGCGACGGAGCTGAGACACCTTTCCGCATATTTCCACGCGGAGAGGCATCCGAGGGAGTAGCAACGAATGCTCACCAAGAGCCTATACTTGAACGAAGCGACGCACGGTGAGACATAATCAAAAGTTGCCATGGCTACACTGGGATCCCGTGTCACGGTGTGGTCCTGGGCCGCGGCTCGAATATAAGGACAGGAGCACGAGCAAACAACCCCCACCCGTGGCCGTCGATAACACAAGAACGTCTTTCACTTACGTGCGCTCCCGACGACGGGATCTCACCCCCGTTCAAAGATAGCTTGGAATCGTACGCAGAGAACACGCCGTGTGTTTCGGCGCGTAAGACGGAACCAGTCTCGCGTTTCTCGTGGACAAGCAGGACTCTAGGTGCTCGAGAAAGAAATGACCATAATTAACGCGTTCCGTGCCACGTGGAACTTCGGTGGCCAAGGAAATTCATCGAGAGTGAAACATTTATCCAATGGAAAAAGATATGTATTTCTCAATTCTCCTGGAATTAAGAAGAATATGAGGCATTAAGGGTGTCTCCCTACTTTGACGGCCTGAAAAAGAGGGAGATATTTGGAATTTTTTAAGAGAAACCCTCAAATTATATTAATTGAAAACTGTATGCCTATATTTATACACATTTAGGCAACATTTTAAAAAAAAATTGCATAAAAAAATAGTACCTGAAACTTTAAACGCGTTTTCTCTCAAAACGATGTTTTCGAATTTGTTAGCTGATATCTCAAAAACCAATCACCCGATTTACTTCAAACTTGGCATATATCTTTAGTAGATGTCCCATTCTCGCCGGTACTAAAACTAAGTCGGCTTTTGCAAAATTAGACTTTTGTGACTTAAAAACCCAGCGAATTTTTTTTGCAGAAATCGATGTCTGTTTTAGACGCTGCCATTTTTTTTTTAATTTTCAGTATTTCTCATTAAATCTAGTTCGGACGATATCCACACTCATACAGATTACACAAATTTTTAAATTTTCTATTTCAAACAACTACAACGGCTGATTTTATGAGAACAAAACGCATATGATTATTGTAAGGTGCCCTATTCGAAGCACTATAACTGCGAATATAACCACTATTTTTGCATACAATTCTTTTTTACATATTCTCTAAAGATTGACGAATGAACCCACAAAGCTGGAAGTAAATATATTTAATGGTTTTGTTTTAAAAAATTCCCAGAGTTCGCATCATTTTTCGTCCGTCAAGGTAGGTAGCAAAACCAGACCAATCCACATTGAAAAGAAATAATTTTTCCTATTTCATATGATTAGTACGGCCTGTTGGAAATATTGGAATACATTATTGCTACTAACGCAATTTCGCAATAAATGTGGGTTAGTCCTCACATAACGTAACTACTATTTTTCTGTAACTGAATATCGCAATCTACTTGTGCCATCACTTTTTACAATCTTACGAAAAATATGAATTTACAACGATACATTGCTGAATCATATCACGGAGTGAAAATTTAGTAAGATAAGAAATACACGTCCCCGTTGAATGAAGTTTTCCCGACACTTTACCCCTCACACAGTGCAATCACCAAAGTTTAAACAATTGCCCCATTCTACTCAACTTAAAGTATCAATAACATCGCGAGCTCTTTCCCAACATAAAGAAGAAGTGCGCGCATCCGTGTCATAAATAGGTGGCAAGTAAATCCCCGATACTTTCGCCCCAGGCCGGAACTTCTAAATTATGCAATACCATCGAAAACTCCGCGAGTCCTTCAGCTTTCTCCGAACGCTTCCGAAACTTCTGAACGGTTAATTCGCTCGAAACTCTATTTCAAAAGATGCATCGAATCAGCGTCGCTAGTTGAAATACGGCTTGGAATATTGGCGCGTGAAAGAGGATTCGAAAAGGAGGAACGCGAGAAAATTCCGAAAGTCCTTCACGTGTCCAATTAGCTTGTTGCCTTCTTGGGTCTCGAACGCAGATCGCGCCAAAAAGAACGCGCCCATCTTTGACAACATTTCTTATGCTTGCACGATGCGTTTCCCATAATCGTGCAGCGTTTACGATCGCCCCGAACAAAGAAGCCCTTGGAAATTGGAACATGGCGTATCGCCGCCTCGAATCACCGTACTCGGAGCATTTTTCGTTCGCGCTCGACTGTTTTCAGGAAGCACCGTGGAACGCGATCCCCGGGCTTTCAGACGCTGGCATGTTTAAGAAGTTTGAAGTTGCCACTCGCTTCAGAAGTAAATTTCGTGCTCGCGTTAAGTGGAGGCTGGCTCCCGTATCACGCTTCGCAGTAGTCGCGTTCGTTTTTGGATCCAGCAGCGGGCATAAATTCGACGGAGTATTACTCCCTCGCGTTGAAAACATTGTACGCTGTTAGAGATTTGTTGCAGTTGTGCGCGAGCTCTTGAATGCTTCTGTTCGCGTTAATTTAGACCCCGTGACGTGAAATAGGAGGAATACACTGTTCAAGTTTATGGCGGAGCGTTAGAGCGAACGTGGGAGGAAAATACGTTGCTCTATTAGCCAGGATTCTAGAAGCTGTTTCCTAGCCTTCGTCTAGCAGGCATTGCACGCCTACAGAAATATCGAGAAACGATTCCAATAGTTTTTAGGTGAGAAACAGAATTGTCCGTCATTTTCCTTTGCCAGTCTAATTTGCGCGTCTTTCAAGACGCTGCCGCTGCACAATCAACGAATTGAGACGGTGGCGATAGAGGGAAAAGAGAGAAACGTGTCGGTGAATTATCCGCAGAAATGGGCGACTCGCGAAATCAAGGGAATAGCGAGCGCGTATTAACGCGGCGCCAACAGGCAGCCGGCGAACGAAATTTGTTTGCCAGCGGCGCGAATTTCGCCTCGTTGTTCCAGCGGATGGATCCAATGAGATTCCAAGAAGATTAAAAAGTTGTCAACTGCTCTTTCTACCCTCTGTCTCCCTCATTTTCCTCTTACTATCGCGGCACCGCCGCCGCTGGGAAACTTTGCTAGTTAGAATTTCGCGCGGTACGTTCCGAAAGGAAAATCACCCTCTGTCGCCGTGGCCAGGGAAAGAAAACGCTCGGGGAAAGCTACACGGTTTATCAAGTGGCGAAGCTGCTTGAGCACGCGAAACTTTCTCCCTTTTTCTTGCCAACTGCAAGCTGTGTACCTTGGCGCGCCCGGCCAACAGAACGCTGAGCTTCGAAATATTTTCAGGAATTAACAAAAACAACACAGCCAACGATGATCTTGCAATATGTTTCCCTCATTATAAACTGAGAATCGTCAACGCACGCCTAGATATTTTAGTGCACGCGCGTTTAGGTTCATTGGCACCGTGCTACGTGCTGTGCCAAGTCTGCATGAGTTTCTGTTAATCAATTAGATCAGAAGAGCCATCTGACCACTCCAATGAAATACTCTTTAGACCTCCATCTTCTATGCCGTGATTATTGGACGTTGGGATAGTTGGACCTTCATTTAATTAATGGATCGTTACGCCTTTCTAATCGAACAGAACGGAAAACAATGAAACAATCGAGAAGCCAGCGGCGGTACTCGGCTGGCGAACGCACGACTGGATTCACTTCGCCGGGCCGCGAGTTTCGAAATAGGATATGATTGCGTTTCGCGTGACGCGAACTAGAATCGCAAAGGACTTGGGCCCCCTTTGAAGATGCGTGGTGCGCCCAGTGCTGTTCTATTCGAGACACGCAGCTTCCGACGCTTTCCGTCGACGGAGACGTACCGTCAAAGACGAGTCACGCGAAACCCCGACTGCTCTCCTCCTTCCGTCGACGCGCGGCCTCGATCGATACGCGCCGCTTTAAGTTCGTTTAAATCGCGTAATCCCGAGCACGCCTAGCGTTTATCCTGAAATCGAGTTTAGAAAACGCTCCCCGGAAGCTGCCGGAGCGCTCCGGAAATAGAAGCGCGCGCGTGCGCTCGTGTATCGCGGCGATGATTAAACCGCGGGGCGAAGAACACGCGATACCGCCGATGCGACATAATTCGCGCGACATTAGCGATGCCATTTGTAGATATAATAATTCTACCATCGCGCGGGATCGCTCCCGTAAATTAATTATGCGGGACGCCGGGCTCGCCGTGAATGTGAGAGAAAAGCGTGTATAATTCATTTGATTAACAGTGGCTGCAACTTTTCTGTTATCTATCCGCCTGGTGAGTAATGGATCTCCAAACGTGACAAACGTTTTCGGGCTTGTAATTTATTACTGTTATTTCAATGGAAACTCCGAAACACCGGCGGGGGGTGGGGAATGGGCAGAAAAAGAACGGGGATAAAATGTGCGAAAATAGGAGACGCGAGTACGTTTCTCGTTTTTTATACAGCTCGATTCGAAGAGTGCGCGTTATTTGCTTTTTGTTTAAGCTGACAATGAGTAACGCTGACAATAGCCAGCGTACGCAACACTGCTAAGGGACATTCAACGATACGTTAGTTTCGTACGAAAAAAATTGCTCATGTAAGTCACGACCTCGCACCTATAATAGCGTGCGATATAATTTGACCAATTTATCCTTTTAAATATTCCGAGCGCGCGCGCTTCAACGCGAAGAGCGCGCTCCCCTCCCCCGGTATCCCCCCGCGAGCGTACGTGCACACACGGGAGATCGGGCTCGGTGCGCGTACGTGGGTGTACGGAAAAGAAGGAAAAAAAGAAGGGAAAAAATGTATTTGCCGTCCCAGTTTGCCCTGGTTGGCATGGCACGGCGAAAGCTCTTCAGTAAATCCAGCTTAAAGCAGCTGTGTAAACGTTGACCTATATTACAATCACGGGAGGGAAGGGCTGGAGTGCTCGGCAGGAACGGCGACGCCATCGGCCTCCTCGAGAACAGGCTACAAAGTAACTCGTGGCCGCCCCTACACGTGGCGTGTTCTCTGTGTGCTGTGCGACCGAACACCCGCGCAAACGCCGCCTGAGCAGGCTCGAAAGCTGGCTACAATTATTTCTTGGCGGGCCGCGAACCCACGCTCGCCGACCTGTACGCCGAGGACCCTCGTGGCGGCTTCTCGCTCCGCCTCGCTGATCATTTCGGGATTCGGACGGCATGGCAGGAAGGCAGGAAGGCAGGAAGGCAGGGAGGCAGCTGCTCCCCTTTTCACCGACCACTTAATTAGTGTTCGGCTCGGTCTCGTCGCGCTACGATGAACGGCTATACCGCACCGCCGATACTCGGATGGACGGAGTTTTTCACGCGGCAGCTCTTTCACCCGCTGGTCCAGGCCGAGTTACTTCGCGACTTGGACCCTGGTGGCTCTGGCAACCCGGCCGAACTAATTTTTCAGTTTTCGAGGGGCTCTCCTTTCGAAGACCCAGCTACAGAAACGTTCTCGTTTGCCGAAATTCGTGGTTTCGTGTACGGAGGTCGGTGCAACGATAGATGAATATTGAATTCGAAATATCGCTCGCTGTGGAAGGGGTGGGAAAAGGGAACGGGTGGTGCAGCTCGCGGTTTTATTTGTTATGTGTTCGGGTTGGCCTCGAATTTTAGGATTCGGAAACGGGATTTTGAGAGGTGTAGAAATTTTACTTGATTTTTCATTCTCATTCGTTTTCTGGTAATTCTACTTTGATTGGATATTGAAAGGAAGAGTGGCTTTGTTTGATTGAATATTGTCTATATTTCGATCACTGGTGATCACTAGTCAATTTCAGAGATATTTTGGGTATCAAGGAACATTGTAGGTTAGCTTATAATGTATACTTGTTTTAAATTACTTACTTTAAATAACTGGGACTTTGGAGAAACACGTTACCATGTTAATCACGTCTAACGTCAAATATTACTACTAGAATTACACATGCCTACATGGGAACATTGATTACGGTATTGTTACGTTAAATATTGACGCGATCTGCGCTAACAAACTACATTTAATGAATAATAAATACGCAGATAGATTGACATAGCAAACATCGGTCAATTCTCCTGCGGTACCGTATTGTCTGACAAATCCAGGGCTATTCCACTTGTCACTTTCGCCCTGCGTGTAATCACATAGGGAATCAAGCGACTACAAACTGTTTACGCGAATTTAAACGCTCATAAACAGAGTAACTTAAAAATATATTAAACCTATTTTCGACTGCTTTTTCTCCCTGAGTAACGGAAACTTCCGCTCCATTTCTTCCCATTTTTATCGATACCCTTACGAAATTTTTAAAACAGGTGTCATTGAAATTGAGTTTCGTTTGTAGTTTGCTCAACTCAGAAAACCTTCGAAGAGAAAATTATATAATCCAATCCTTTTCCAATTTGCAATTTTTTATAAACCAAGTATATACGTAACACACACTGATTCTTAAATGTGAACTCATTTTTTACGAAAATGTGGAGTACATTGGCCAACCTCAACGTTTCTATTCCTTTGTGTGCCGCACATAATTATGAGTCGAGGGAAAATGTCTTTGGGAAATGCGACAACGAAGGCGTGGCGTGCACGATAAACAACGGCCGCGTTAAACGAGAACAATTTCGTTTCACGCACTGTAAATAGAACGAGCGCGGGCTGCATCACGTGTCAAAGAATATTCATTTACCTCTCCCGGCGAAATTACTTCCGAGTGTGCGCATAAAAAATGCCACGTACGGAGCCGTAGACGCGGACGCGCTCTCGCGCAAAGAAAAATGGTACAACTGTACTGGTACTTCGCTTTACTCCTCCTCACTCTGTTATCTACACTCCAAGGGTTGAGTGGTAAAAGCGAGGAGACACTTAAAGGATTTACGGGCCTGAGAACTCTAGACCGCTCTTGGATTGACTCGAAAGTACGAACTTGAAACTGTGAGTGCACGCTCGGAAAAGGGCGAAAAAATAAAATTTCCCCTTGCCATCTTCGCGATCGAATTAAGTGGTATTACACGAAACGTTTGCTATCTTTACTCATCAACGATTCAAAAGTGGAAAAGAGGCCACGGAGAACGAGCAGAGTTTACAGTTTTATTTTCCTCGCTAGAGAATTCAATCTCATAGACATCTGCACGGTTAGACTGCCCGAGGATGGCTATTCTGCCATGGAAGATCTGGCAGAATGGAAGTCGAAAGGAACTCTTTCGTAGAAAGATAGTCGGATGTTTTCTTGGGAATGTAGACGCTTATCAACATATCGACGGCAGAACGAGTCAACAACCAGCGATTCAATCTGTAATAATAGGAACTGGGGTAGCAAACAGTGCCAAGTCCAAGCCAAGCTGAATTTGTGGGAGTAAAATGGTGAATTTCAATGGCGAGCACAAGTCACGAACAATATCTTCTACAGAATAACAAGCTAACTGTGTACGAAGTAGCAAACACAAAATAAAATGTAAATCTGATGGTAGGTACCAAATTATTCCTGCAATAACATATCTTTAACATAGAACAGGACATACAAGGAAATAATTATCTCGTATGACTTATAATGGATCATACTACTGCAGAATGTACGTACACTCCATTCGCAGCTATACACATACCACCTTACCTCCTTGAGTTTCCGAACCATGAAAGATCGCTTGCGAGTTTTCAAAAAATCTAAACAAGTAATGAAATAAAAATATAATCATGAATGCCAGAAACTTCAAAGCCCCAGCACAGGCTAACTAATAAACTACCGTCATGAACAACGTGCAGCAAGCTAATCTCCCTTCTTCAAAGCTACTTCACAGCTTACAGATCCCAGTACCAACTCAAATAACGACTTCCGACTGAACATTCAATTGTAAACTAAAATCGTAGGGCGCACGAAGACAAAGACAGGGTCGACAGCGACCTCGGCCGAGGGGTCGCAGGGTGATAGGATTCGGCTGGCGCAGGTGCGTGTCGCGTGTTATCGACCAGCGATAAACGTCCGACCAATACATCGATAGGACGTGTACGGGAGCCAGCATAGGGGTAAGTCGGCCAGCAACGGCGGGTGGCGCGGCTGCGGCCGCCAACGATCAAAATGGATGTTCGTGCCGATAGCGAGGCCCTCCGCTTCCTAGCCGCCCAATTAGATCCCCCAGCTACCAGAAACCTCCCTCTGACCAGTCGCCAGAGCATTTCTCTGGCCCGGCCAGCTACGTACCGGTGCCGCGATTCAAGGGCGATTAACGTTGCTGGGATCCGTCGGCTACGAGCGATGCTGCACCGAACGAAGGAGCGCGGAGGGTGGGCCAGGCAACGATTAAACCAATAACTATTAATCGCCCGGCCACCGCACATTCAGCAAAGTCCGCGCGCCACCCTTCCAGTACCTGATGCATGCACCCCCTCGAGTTCAGGGGCACCCGCTGCGGCCACCAGGGAAATTCGCTTGAAAAAGGAACGTAGGTGCGCGAGCTTAAACGTATTCGTGGCTCTGTTCAAGGGCGCGTACACCCACAAAAATTCTGTGTGCGATGCTGTAATGAGCTCTGATAGGCGGGTGTGAAGCTACTCTGCAAGGTCTGCTGGAAAGTTTCGGAATCGTTCGGGCAGAGGGATGAAAGGATGCGAATATTTGTCGTTGCGAGCGGATATACATTCGCGTTCTGTAATCCTTTGCATACGGAATTAACTTGCGCATTTCTGCACTGTTTGAAGTATTTAAGGAACAGCTACTATTTATGTTTCGTGTGCATCTATATCGGCGGGTTCGAAGAATTGTATATCAGATAGGGTTAGAATGGAGACAGAATTCCTTTTCTCCTGTTTCTCTTTCTGCTAAGGGGCAACGTACACCTAGAAGGCGAAAGAGTAAGATGGATTTGAATTTTTTTCGAAGGAGATGACTGAAAATTTGAAAAGTCATAAAGTCGACTTCTAGGTTCAAATGCCCGCCCTTTTGCGAAAAAATGAAAAATCCTAAATCGGCTGCGACAAATACTAGTTTTTTGGCCTACTTAAAGAATAATTTATCCTTTTTTAATGAAAATTTTACATTTTATAGGCAAAAGTATAACCTTCCTGATATATATAATGTTTCTTTAATATAAATATTTCCCCACCGAAAAAAATTCTTCAAATCCATTTTACTTTTTCGCCTCCTAGGTGTATGTTGCCCCTTAATGCCCTGTTATGAATATCCATCAGGAAATGTTGCACTGGGTTCATCAAAGGTATTCAATAAATTTCAAAGTGACAATGCGAGGAATCCTGCGGGCAAAAAAAAAACACCCCTAATAGGAAGTCGTTCGGATTCTAATTTCTCTGGTCTTCGCCGACGTTGCAAACGCCATGGCCGTCGGCGCGTTCGTCGTTAAACTCCCCTTGCGTGCGTGAACGGGTGCCAGGCTGATTCCGCTTTCCGTTCGATGGGATTACGAGGGGATGCGCGTCATACGCGGAAGAGGAAAGCACGCTGCATATTTGTTAATACGTTTAATTCTGCAAATGTGAGCCTGCCGGTGCAAAGATTACACACTAATGCCGGGATTTCAAGTTTTATACGGTACAGAGTAATTATCGACGCCGTCCAATGAATTGCCCGGCAATAATGTCATTGGCAAACGTTCAACGTACATATATTTTGCGCTCGGGGACGGTGCTTTTCATCACGTTTTACAGCGACGATGGAAAATATAGGGGACATGCTTTCAACACAAATTGTTTGCGCGATAAACATTCTCATGAAATTGGTGATCAAGCTAATCAACACTGAATCGTAATTAATTCAATCTCAACGACCATATTTGAAGGGTACGGGGAAAAAACCAGGATTGTCACGAAACAGCTTTATTGAGAAAACCAAGTTTCAATACTTTAGTTCACCGGTATAGAAACAAGGTTCAATGAACTTAACTGTATTGTTCATAACATGAAGTTTATACTCTAATTAGGCATCAGAAACTACTAAGCGAACAGATAATTGTTTTACCTTTTTTAATTTCTTTCAAGTGGAACACTGCAGAATACTATAACAAAATAAATGTCCACTTCTATTTAATAATAATAATCAAAATAAGGATGCCTGCACAGTGACGTCCGACGGCTCCTGACGTAGTGCAAGCTTACATTAATCAGAAATAGTGCAAGTAAGAAGTAGGATTCCCTGCTTTTAACGAGTATCAGTTAATCACCAAATCATTAACGTTATCTTATGTGCACATTTCTACTTTGTAACCCTTTGTGATTCGACAGTTCTGTGGTCCTAGTTGCCACAAACAAAATACGTTATACACCGTAGAATCACTAAAAATGAACATCCCCCCTTTTCCTCTTTCCCTTCATTTGATGGCGACAAAGAACCGTAAAAAAAATCGAGGAATCTCTGAAAGACCAAACAGTCATGAATCTCCGGCTAGACCAGCGCAGGTTGCAGAAAGGGCAAAGAGACGACAAGTTGAGCGTTTGGCAGGTTATCAAGGACGATGCAGGTACCAGCGACCCTTCCTAGTTGCTCTCCTTAAACTGGCGCACGTAATTCGAGTACGCGGGCCGCGCTTCTCCCTTTTGACCCAGCAACCGAGCCTCGTAGCTATTGGAGGGCACAGCCAGGCGAGCTGGAGATATACGAGGAACGAATATCCGGAAGGGGCGGTCTGGAGCCCTGGACTCTGGTCGAGCGCGATCGTGGGGCGAGAGCAAAGTGTCTATCTCCTCCTCTGCACACGCACGCGTGCACGTGCACGCTGACAAACAGTCCTTCCAACTGGACTTCGTGACGGAGAGCTCGATATAAACTCGGGAGAGGGTCGTTCTCGAGAGGGGTAAACAACAACGGGTCGAATCGTAATGCCCGACGGGGGAGGGCCGCCGGTGGTGTATTTTGGCGCACTGGCACGAAACGGATAACGTTACGTTCTTGAAAGCAACTTTTAGTCCGCGGGGCGCGGGGAACACGTGTAACTCGATGAAAAGCCTCGGTCATTGTGAAGCAAGTGGATGGGGGACGGGGTGACTTGAAATCTCTGGCCCCTCCGTGTCTCACAATTAACACTGACATGTTTGTTGGAAACTACGTATGTACAATAATGTACATATGTGTAGCTTCCGCCGCGGTAGCCCTGAATGACAGCAGAATGCGAACTTTGCCAATCGATAACTTGTAATTATACATGTAACCAACTGCGCAGACTATTCTAGCCTGTCGTCCTGACGTCCTAGTTAATCCTTTGACTAGCATCCCCTGATAGTATCTCCAGTATCCTCATACATATTCTGTGTGTGCTACTCGATCACAGAAAGTCCAGTCGCTGGGATCCAAATGCATAAGACTTATCGAACTTGACGTTGAAGGAAAGAGTGTTGCATGTCTTAAATAACACTTATCCGTGAAGAGGTCCGATCTCTTTGCTGAGTTGCGACTAATGCTAACGTTTCTATCAAATGACGTAAGTGGACCGGCTGGAAGCGGTATTTGGTGCGACGAACGCAGAATTACAAATGCAATGATCAAACGACCAGGATGTAAAATACTCAGAACGATCAATCTGATACTTGAACGTGGTTTCTGTGAAAGTACCGGGCGAGAAAAATTTGATGAGGGTTAGCGACGACGTAAAAGCGCGGTCGAAGTAAACGAATAACCGTTAGCAAAAACGGAAGGCACGCGAGAAGGGACACACGGGATTCTCGGCTAACAAAACTAATTTCATTGTCGTGCACTTATTAAGATCAAGATGGAAACACGTGAGGGCGGACAGGCTGTTGGCATAGAGTTCCATAAGGAACGACGAAGAGTCTCGGGTTAACAATGTTTTAGCGTCAATTTACTCACCGTAGCTGCCATGGAGAGATGAGGGGCGGCTCGGACGGCGGGATCTGAGGTTTCGCTAAGCGAGCCATAGCCAACTGGAATCTGGGCTGCCCTTTGACATTCTGCAACAGAAATTGTTTGGCATTGAGTTTCAATAGGTACCGGCCTACTAGGTACTTCTACTCCGATCTAACCTAGATTATACTTCACTTTTGTTGGAAATATTATTTTCAATCAATCACTAGATATCTTGGTCTTTTTGGATGAATTACACTCTTCTAGTCTATCAGATTGTATTTAATATAATAATATGAAAGTAATATAGAGGAACGATTAGAAATTTCCGACGTTTACACTATAGTACTGAAGCCGCAAGTGCTCGCGATCGGTTACGTTACCGATTAATGAACTGTGTATCGAGCCACGCGTGACTCCCTAGAAAAAGGAATATTAAAAATATAATTACACTAAATTCTCGTTATAAACTCATGTCGACTATACGTTGTATGCTCAGCGGCAGCCCCGAGCGTGTAGCCTATAACGAGAATTTACTGCGATCAGAATATATTTTTCCAATAACTTTAAACACAGGGATAGTGATCTTCAAATTTAAATTAGAAAAACTACCCGATTACAACAAAGGTCCTTGATAGAATACTTTACATCGAAGCAACCGAATCGTAGAATACCAATAGCGACTAAATATTGGGTCGATTCAAGGAATGTGTGCATATCGTTCCCATTCACAGAAATTCACAGGAAGGTGATCAGTGACAAATCCAATTTCAAAGTATTCAAGCGTTTCACTGATTTCACTGCGGACATGTCTGTTTGAGAATTACATCAGATTGATAGCGTGGGCAGAACGAGCATTACATGGGCGCCGTCTAGCAGACGGGAATCAATTTCGGAAATTTGGCTGGCGAACGAAGCGTGGAGCATCCGAGGAGGGAGGGCAGGGCGGGTTGTGGGAGCAAGTTGAAAGGTAATCGTAAACTAATTGGAACTAAATTCGCCCGGCGTAATTACGCGTTTTAATTTGAAGCCTCGCGAAAGTGCTCTCTCTCTCTCTCTCTCTCTAGGCGGGTTCGTGCTCGTTGCTCGCGGCGCTACCGCCGCCCCTTCGTTTCTCACGCGCTTTAAGAGAAAGCTGTATTTTAAGTTACCTAGTAATTAAAAGAATTACGTCTTCGTTCGGCCGGGCAGCAGACTGCTGTACTTTACTGGCGACTGCCGACGAAAATGAAACGGCCACGAATTTAGCCCTCCCTTTGTTGACACTTTAATTGGACCGCCACTGTGAGCAAGAATCGAGCACATTAAATTTGTAATTCGCCCGGCTGATGAATTGAATGTCTCCGCCACTGTCCGCGAAGGGGAAGCTTATCTTTCCCTCGATACAGCGTGGGTATCGTAATTTAACGCAATAGGGTCGCTTTCAGGCGGCGACGAGATGTGCACGAGTGAAACAAACTAATGACAGAAGCGATGGAAATTATTTATATCCGCTGAAGGATGATTGTCTAGAGAGATGGAAATTGCACCTTTAATGCTAGCAATATTAAGAATGAGAGTATGAATCGCTGAGAGTACATATGTAAGTCGACGAGGAACCGGAATGCAAATGAAGAATGTGATGTTTGATCAAATTCGCCTATGGTGCCGCAAAGTTGCAGCGTATTGTAGACGTTGGCGAGTAAGCTGAAGTTCCATCCACCTCGCCAAAACTTGATACGCCGTTCACGGCCAATCAAAGTTTGAGCACTGGTAATCCCGAAGCCAAATATTCCGCTTATACGTTATGGGTTATGCTTGAGAGCGTATGTTTCCTTAGCCTCGACAGTTCTAATCCTACAATTCCCACCTCTCTCATAGCATATTCAAAACTACATTTTTCTGCAAGAACACAGTCCAGCAGAGATTAAATTAAATTTAAATTGCGATACACAAACCCAGGACACAATATTCTCTCTTCCCGAATCTAATCTGGACATTCTTCCCTCCCTTCACAAGTAAGAATAGTAAAACAAGTTCCTCTCGCCACACTGTGCCATCTTAAACTCTCCCGACTGATACTCCACACGACTGATTAAAACAACGCAATGTTGCGTTCGCATCTTGCGCTATTGGAATCATTTCTACTGCCCTCTGGCTGGCACTCGAGGACGGTCCGTGGTGCGGTTCCAGTTCGATTGGGAAGTATCGGCGTGCCATTCAGCTTCTTCCCCGCTGGACTCCCGTTTGTCCCTCTTTCCCTGGGCGAGGAGCGGCGCGCGTCCGCGCACCGTCACATGCATATGCAAATTTATTCTGCCGGGTGCATTAGTGTACGTGTGTCGGGGTAGCCGGCCGACCGTGACTGTGCCCGCGCTCCGGCCCCGTACACGTACAGCTTTCTCGTGCAGCGCGTTGTCGGTGCAGCGGAGAGGGTCATAAATTAAATGATGTAAATGCTCTGTCCACCCTCTGTCGCAGCGAGGAGAGACGACACACAACTTCCCTCTCTCTTCCCACGCCAGACCAACCCCCCGGGTGACCCCGACGATCTACGCTAACCCCTGCCACCGAATCCAGGCCCCCTTCTGACTGATTATAATTATCGGGGCGTACTCTGCGGCCCGCCTCGCATGGATGAAGAGGAAAGATAATGCGTGCCAGCCGAGTGCCATTGATTCGGACGCGCCTAACTGCCGTCGAATTGCCGTAAGTGTTCCGTATCGACGTTTCCACGGACGATTCCTCGTTTGCCTGTCGCTGGACACTCGGCCGGGCGTTATTGGCGGTACCAGGATTACAGGCGAACGCTGCTTCATCTTCCTTTGGTCGCTCTTAGCGTAAAAGGATGATCGTTTCGTAAAAGGTGTGTTTGGTAGGTGGTGACAGTCGAGGCGAATCTTCATGGCGTTCAGAGTAGTAGATAGAATTTGGAGCAACCACTGTACCTCTTGTAGGCGACGGAGTTACTTTTAAAGTTTTACGGCTCCTTGACGTTTGCCCTCTTCCCGAGTTCACCTGGACGTCTGGCATTTGTATATTTTCCAGTGAAGGGGGTAAGTCTGGGACAGTCGGTTGACCTAACATAAAACAGCTATTAAAACTAATGCCTACTGATATTATTTATTTTATTAGAATAAACCTAATATCCTCAGAATTTTATGCTGATTCGGAAAAACTGTTCAATATTTGTTTTAAGACAATATTTGACATCTACATGACATCTGACTATCTCCCCCAAGGTGCCGGGGAAGATGGTTTCACATAATTATCAATGAAAATATAACAAAGAACAAAGCAAAATTATTTATGAATGAAAACTACAATTGTAGAGGGGTCCTTTACCATCTTCGAGAAATACAAGATTTCCATTGGGCACATTCGAAAGAGGCATCTTTGTGATGTGGTGCGTCAGAGTGCTCGAGTATATCCGACAAAACGGAAAGTATCGTCGTTGATAGTTTCATGGATGTTCGAATATGAATTGCCTTGGTGAGTTTATTTGTGTTCTTTTTTTCTAAGTAGAACTTTCGCGCGATGTTTAGGGAATTTAAATTAATTGACACCTGAGAGGGGAAACTTGATACTTCGACGCGAGCAAGATCAAAGTCCTTTCGAATATGGATGTCGGGCAAACACGAAACTCGATCATCATTCTGTATACAGTACTGCACAATTTGCCGTGCAGCGGGTCTCTGCCATCGTTTTCACGTGGAACCTCATTAGGCGAATCGATCGCGACCGGAAACAATCGCACGGCTACCAACACACATGTGACTTCTATTTTGCGACAGGAGGCGCGTTTGCAATATCCTTTGAGGACCGCTAGGTAGGGTATATCATTTTACAAAGAAGGTCGTCCAGATTTTCAACATCAAGTAAATATCGAGTAACACGTTTGAAAAAAAAACAATAAACTTAACAAAATCTCGTATGCCATGTTCCCTGTAAAGTACTATATATATATATATATATATATATATATATATATATATATTAGGTGCTAATTAAACTATTTACAAAGCAGTCGAATGGTACAAGTGTTATGAAATATCGCGCAGTGATGGAATATAGAAAATATATTAATTCAGTCCCCATTCCTTTTTATGTACCACTAACGTCTGGCTTTTATAAATTTGAATGGAGAAAAGTACGCCGCCGTTGAGTAATGTATTCAATAAAATTCGGCGGCATGCAAATCTGAAAAGCTTTCCGCGGATCTCACGAATTCGACAGTGTTCCAATCCACTCTGCACCCCCGCCTATCCGCGTTCTTTTCATCTAGATATCCGATTCATCGGAAATAACTCGCATGAAACTTTACTCGGTAGCTCGCTCACAAATTGCTCATTCTCTCTGACACATCCACGACGTCACCCTCGTTT
The DNA here is from genome assembly GCA_029448645.1 of Andrena camellia. Classification (NCBI taxonomy): domain Eukaryota; kingdom Metazoa; phylum Arthropoda; class Insecta; order Hymenoptera; family Andrenidae; genus Andrena; species Andrena camellia. The sequence goes on along the minus strand of CM055679.1, from coordinate 40,880,872 downwards.
CTCCAGCAGTTAGCTAATACAGCACGCCAAATCATTCTCGAGTCATTAGTTATCGAGACTGCTCAACGAGCTTCTCAAGTAAAGAACTACGGAGACATAAATCCATCTGGAAAGTCACCCTACAGTTTCAATTGCTAACTACCTTCGACGAATTTCACATGAGTCGCTGTCTACCGAGCTTCACTCAGTGGAAAAAGCTTGACAGTAATTTACATAGGTACAAAAAAATGAAGTGGTTCGCATACACCATTCATCAGAAACACAGAACACGCATTATCCTCCCCGTTCGCAAATCCCGTAGCGTCGTCTCTCATCAACGAAAAATCGCCGAAAAAGCTCGCGATCGACGCATTACGGCCCTCCACCTGGCGCGCCGGCATCGTTATTATAGTCACGCAACAGAAGAGGGAAATAGTAGCTGGGAAATCCAATCGGGAGCGAAACGACGAACAGACGAGGGTACAGAAAGATCGAGACGTTACTCCACGCCGACGTAGCTAAAATACCCCAGCAAAGAACTGGAGTTCTATCTGAATTTCCATCCTGGATCGAGTGGACCGTGGGACGGGGGGGGGGGCGGTGAGCGGAAGGGCGAGTCGAGACGGAATCGAGGAATTCGTGGTAAAAGAAGCAGAAAGCCGGCTGCTTGCGTATTCGATCACGTAAGTACACACGGGAGCGACGAGAAAAAGAGAAGCAGCCTGGGCAAACGATGATCGTAAGGGAGTCTCGAGGCGGTGCAGTCCGACCCGCGACCCCGGGTGCACCACCCTCCTCCCGTGTAACAGGGGGTTGGATATCGGGCGCGTATTGGTTGCCGCTAAGCGGCGTCGAACGGTGAGAATCAAAATCCTGGATCGCGTCTGGATGGGCCGCGCGTGGAATTTTAAACGGCCTCGGAGACACGGATACAGGGCTGGTCCAGAGCCGGAAGCGGGAACAATTTGTACCGGGCTTTTGAAATATACTGGTAATCGCGTGGCGCATGCCAATGTGGGAAATATTTCCGCGCACACGGCTAAATCCCCGAGCTTTCGCACGCTCACGACCGCCGCCGCGCTTCTTCCCGCGCCCCACCCCGCCACGCCAACGGGCCGAACGGAATTGAATTTTAAAATTCGACACCGCCGCGAATTTTATTGTTCCAGGGAACCGCGCGAATTGATTTAACCCTTGCGGCGCCGCCGCGTGGCGCGCACCCTTTCTTCCTCTTCCTTTTTCGCCGCGCGGAATGCTAATGGGAGGGCGAAGGTTCGCGCCCTCGCCGAACGTCAGACCGTTAATCGCGTAAACGTAACGCGTAATATCATTTCGAGCGCGTACACGTACGCGTGGAACGCCGCGCGTAATTATTCCAGCGTTATTTCTACGTTGGATCGGTAAGTTTGTTAAAGTTCACGCCCCTGCATGCAAATCGAGGTTTCCGCATTGTCCGCATATCTTAAGCTTTCCGATGCATTCAGCGTATTTGATTCTCCATCGGTGGTGTGCCAATTAAAATTAAAGAGTTCTTCTGAAACCGCATCCCCCAGACAATTCACCCCCAATATCTACATTCTTAAAAGCACTGGCCAGTCGTGGAGGAATGGGTGTGAACTGGAGCCAAGAGCGAAACGAGGATCGACGGGAGTCCGATCGCAGGAACGAGGGTTGCATCGGAAAGATGCAGCTTCAATATTGATATGCTGGATTGGCTGGTGCCCGGAGCGTCGACGACGAAAGATCAGAGAGCCACGAGTATGCAGGCGGCGCAGGCAGGCTTACAAAGCATGCAAAGGATCGAGTGAAATTGGGCGAGATATTATCGAACACACTCGGCCGCCGTGTTCGAACGGGAGGGCCGCTGTGTTTCGGTGCAGTTCAGCCGCGGCTGAGAGCGACTGCGTTCGCTGAACTGGCCTAACCCTCGTGCATAAAGAATTTGGCTGCAGTTTGCCAGCGTCTTTGCTACATGAGAAGGCAGGCGAGTCGGGTTGCGGCGATTAGACTCCCGGTATCGTTAACGGTGCACGAACAGCTCCTTGAAACGCGTGTTCGCTATTCTTCGGGTAAATTCGTTCGCTGATAGAGGTCCACACATTTGAAGCCAATGGCCTCTTGTATGGCTGAGTGGATAGTAGGTTGAAGCCATAGACGGGCAAAATTTTTATTTGAATAAAAATAACGAGTAGAAGTTCAAAAAATTATTCGTCAGCTGTCGAATAAAGTTGACCCGGGTTAATTTTATTCGACGAGATTGTATTCGAGGAGTGAAGTTAATTTTCTTATTCGTCGAGTGTTTCAACTTGAGCGTCGAATAAGTTTTTCAACTTTAACTTCAACTTTAACTTCTTCAATTTTAACACCTTCAACCTTAACTTCTTCAACTTTAACTTCTTCAACTTTAACTTCTTCGGCTTTAACTTCTTCAACTTTAACTTTAACTTCTTTAACTATAACTTCTTTAACTTTCACTTTAACTATATTCAACGTCGAATACAGTTAAAGTTAAAGTTGAAGTTACAGTCAAAGTGGAAGTTGAAGACCTTATTCGGCGCTCAAGTTGAAACGCCCGATCAATCAAAAATCTAGTTGGAACTTAATGAGTAACAGAAAGCGTGGAGGATCGCAGGTTTTTATAGTCTAGGTTTAAGAGAATCTTAGAGTCCCATCGTCTTGGGGGAATTAGAATTGCATATCGCCATTGTATGCGTTTGCATTCCAAGCCTCCGTTTAAGCTTCTTACTTTCGTACATTCTTACCTACTTACTCATAGGAGCCGGAAATGACGAAATGCGTGGCTAGAAACACCTCTAGCGATCCAGAAAGTCTATTATGAACCGTGACGGCGTCATAAGGTGAGAATCGAGCGGGAGAAGGGCAGATAATGCCGAAGGGAGTAAGTCGTAGTTTACACGTGAAATCCAACCCGTACGCCGACGTAATCGAAATGAGACGGGGGCCCCCATGTACCCCATGGACAGGATTGATGGACAGCCGGTGGTCCGTGACGTGACCACCTGACATTCTTGTCCGATCAGGCTGACATGCCCCAGGGATCATGCATGCGAGTTTCGTGCTCACGTAGCAAAACGTCTACTCCGATTTTCCGCCACCTCTGCCCGCCGGTAGATCTGAATCTGCGAGCTGCAGTTATGTCTAATGTCCAACGGCTGCGCTGATCTAAGGGCTCCTCTCAGCGTCTCGACTGTCTTGTTAATTGCAATTGTAATTCAGGCCAATTTCGAGAGGGCAGCAATTGTAGCAAGGGGAGCACACTGCTGCAACTTCATTGCGAAAGTTCCTTCTTCCCAAACGATTTCTCTATTTGCGATTCAGTATACGCTGAGGTATTATTAAGCACTACTCCTGGCTGAATTCTCACCTTTCCTCTGGCCAACATTCGACGCGCGATAAAGAAAATTTCACGGGAAGTAATTAGGTTTCGTGCGAAGGTGCGCACTGAGGTGTTGCACGATTCTTTTCTTTGTCGTTTAGATCCTTCCCGTCTACATACCTGCGCGTTATACATTTGCATGGATCCCATTGAGCTGATGAGAGAAATAGAGTCGCGAATGAAGCGCATTCAGATCTGTTGGCGAAAAAAAAAACGTGTTCCCAAACAGATAATATCTTCTGACGTTCCAGCGACAAATTGCCAATTTCCTGCGCTACGTTCCACACTTTTTCACAGGCTAACGACCAGCCCCAGCCGGTAAAGACGCGATACAGAGATCCTTGGTGCACTTCACACGCGCTCCTCGCGCTCGGCTGCTCGTTCACACGTGCCAAGCAATTTTGCCATAACGCGGGAGCAGTATGCGAGGCCGTGAAGAACGGGCCGAGCATAAATCCAGGCGGCGCGGCGGCCGAAGCATGATTTCGCCTGCACACGCGCCAGCCGCCTCGAAACACGGACGATACTCTTTCGTCACGGCCGGGGCGTTTCGTTTACACGGAAATGCACGCGTGGGCGAGCGTGCAGCACGCTCGCGAATCAACAAACCGTGCGGAATGTCGAGCCACGTAACGTCACGTGCAGCCCGGCACAGTAGATACAAATGCACGGAATTGAGACCTCCCCTCGTGAAATCGAATCCTTGCTCGACGGCCGGCTCGATGACGTGCATCGATCGCTAATACATCTTCAGAGCGATACCTGTGACGTTAATCTCGCCCCTTCGTAAAGATACGCTTTGGAAAAGCCGCTCGTGTTGTGTAATGAACTTACAGACACTTGGTTCGACTGTGTAACGCCTTAGGATAATTATGATTGTATGAAGTAAGCCTGTTTACATATGTTCTGTACTCCGTAGTTAGAAAGGATCAACTAGAATCGTTCGTGAAAGTATTATTGATCGAGCGAGTATCTCATGTTCCAGATGTTACAGAAGCGTGGGCGAATTTAGCGTTATCGTCGCTTATAGCTCCATTTACATACAAACACGCGTAAGTGCTTGTACGTGCGTGTTCGCAGATGTGGCCTTCGTCCCTACGGAATTCTAGAGATGGTCAATGTAGTATATCCGCGTACCTATATACGCAGCGTACCTCTGAACGAGCATGTAGCCATGAAACTAGACGCAAGTGTTTACCCTGTTTGCTGCAACCCACCGGTTAGAAACTATTTACAGAGGGAAAACTTAATGTAGCTTCGGGTAATACACTGTCATCTTTTACCTTCGAATAAACGAGTGTAAATATTTCTGACCACAAACATAGAGAAATCTAAATCTGAAATTTCTGTAAACGCAATTGTTACGCGACTTCGAACGAATGCTTTATTAATTGAGCTAATTGGATCGTCGACAAAATCTACCACTTTATGCTAGAATAGCAACAGCCCCTCATTTCCTTTAATTTCTCGAAGACGATCTAATATGCATAGATGTACAAGCTGAGCAAACACTGTTGCATGAATTTAACAGAAAGCTCTGTCACATCGAAATATGTCCAATCGACTCGAACTTTTAATTTTATAGTGATTCTCCACCTTTCCTAGTGAAACGCGCACGTTTTGACGATTCTACACGCAGCAAGATTAATGTCGATAGTGTGCGTGGTGCACCGTTTGGAACGAGGGTGAAGTGCACCGGCGATGCATCTGCTAGCGCTGGGGCCCCGAGTTTGGCATGATTTAACTGCGGAACAAAGTGACGATTTCGCAGGTGGTTTGAGTCGTTTGTAAGCGTCGCGCGTGTCTAATGGTCCCCGTACGTGTAATTACGTTGACAGCCGACGGCAGGGACGAATTGTACGTGCCGCGTGTTGTGTCGGCCTATGCGATAGGTATCGTTTGACGGTGGAATATTCAATGGAAATTGCTAATTACTTGCCCAATAAAAGAGTTCAGCGTAGTATGAGAGGTAGTCTTCTGAATTAAACTCTGCCATCGAGAAATTTCTTTCACTGTTAATATACTTACGATCGGGGCAAGTAGATACTTTCTTCATCGGTACTTGGTTGAAATAGAATTAACTTGCTACGTCGCAAGTTGAAATCTGTGACAGTACGCTGTTGCAAATGCAGAGATAGGGCACCAGAAAATGCCACAAGGGTACATTCTCGTACAGTACCTTCAAAAATGTAGGATTTCTTTGAAAGAAAACTGTAACAGACAAGGTAAAAAGTCTTTTTGGTATTGATTTATACATATTTTAAGATGATAAACAAATTTCATTTAAAAAATAGGTATTCCTAACTCCGACGGTAATACAAAAACGGTGTGCATGATATTTCAAGACAGGCTCATCTGAAATAAAAAATCGAAAGTTTTTCTTAAAATATATGAGTATGGTTATCGTAGTACCAGACGTTACTGCAGAATAATGAAAATTAGATGGTTGCTACATGTTTTAGTAAAAGTGCCCTGAAACTGGTAATTTTTTATGCCGAATAAAATCAAATTGGGTGGATCAAAACTTATAAAAGTTGGAAATACGATATCGAGTTCATTTACGAAAAGAATCCCAAAAGAATTTTTTAAATCCGTCAATTAGTTTTTTGTTTTTATGTTCATCATTTTTTTTATCCCCGTCAGAGGTAGGTATATCTATTCTTGAAATGAAATTTGTTTATCATCTTAAAATAAGTATAAACCAATACCAAAAGGACTTTTTACCTTATGTGTTACACGGTTCTTTCAAAAAAATCCTAAATTTTTGAAGGGATTACACGAGAATGTACCCTTAAAATTCCATTTCCTATCAATTCTAATATACTCCCGTGCCAGTCATTTCTCGGTGAAATACCCGCGTATGTTGCTGCAGCAACTCGATGTATCGATAGGTACACTGAAACAACCCCTTGCCCCGTGTGAAACATTTTCCGTGTTTGAACAGGAACTAGGAAAAGGAGATGAATTTACCGATCAGCTGTAAGTTTATACAACAGCTTGTGGCTGACGGAAACATTTTCTAAGAGTGGTTCTCGCGAATTGCTTGAAAACGGGCTTCCCATCTGAGCACATGAAACTATACACAACCTGTACCTACATCGTTCACTGTACATCGTGTGACAACAGAAAAATTTTCGTCACGAAGCCAGCTAGAAATCCACCAATAATACAGCATGCCCACAGTTCCCCTTTCTTACGTATCATTCATTAAAAAGAAGGCTTCAGGATCGAAATCGCACTGAAGGTCATTAACCCTGATCCGACAGATGCAGGGACCTTTGGACCTATTCCAACAGAAACTATCCACGTTCTGCAATACTTATAATTATCCTTTCCATAAAGGAACGTAAAGAAATCGAATCGTAATTTAAAAGATAATTCTGAGATGCACGAAATCAGACCTGCCATGTTTGAAGCTACCGCGAACCCAGCCCCTGGTTCAAAGTGCCCTTCTTATCGACGAAAAAATTTCAGACCACCCGCAGATAGTTTCGATAATTCGTTTCCGCGTTGATGGCGTTCCTGCCGTTTCTCTAGACCGCGGGGAAAGTTGATCCCGTTTCGCAGCCAGCCTCGAGTATCAAACTTTTCGAAATCTTCGCGAGAGTGTCTCGGTGGTCGGCTGCAGATGTACCTAACTGCGCTACGGGGCGTATTCATTATCGGCCCGCCGGAACCGAGGTTGCTGAGACGATTAAACAGGGAATGGGAGGATCCTCCAATGATTGGCTACACGGTGCCGATTCAATGTCTACGGATCTATCGTGTCCATCGCTCCTCTCTCGGTATATTCGGCCTACAACCGCGTCCCCGTCTCAGCTGCTCTATTTTATCTCTGGTACCGAGTGCACGACATCGAACGGATAAGGTGGAAAAATGGTGACATCCTTGGGGCTGGACCGGGAACTATCGTCGGATCTTTTCGTCCATGTGTGACATGGTAATTGAGGAGGACGTGAGCCGTGTCGATTGTTTTAATGTATGAACGATGATTCACTATCCGCTATAAATGGACGCACGGAATTTCAGTTGGAAAGGGTTGCCTGATTAGAGTTCTATTGGTATCGCTTGAATGCATTGCCAAAGGACAAGGCAGGCATCGTTTTAATTGCAAGATAATTCCCAATTAAGAGCAAAGCCTCCCGAAAAGCTCGCTTGATGCAGCTACCTGCCAGTTAGGTCTAGGCCAGCGCCAACTCCAACGTGAAACCTATCGTGCATCGAGAACAGATAATCCGGCGCAATTCGACCAAAATGCATCCACACGTCACGGGAAATGCAATTACAGATTGACGTCAGCTAGCTGCTTCTGAAGCGTATTCATCATGCCTCGGATTCATAACGGATCTCTAGCTGGTTAATGCAAGATTTCGTGTGGTCTAAGAATAAAATTTCGACGCATCAATTCCACTGATCATTTTCATCAATCTTTATGCAGAAACGAAAAGGAATTTTTAATCCTCAGGGTCTTGATTAAAATTGATTTTTTTCCGCTTTTAATGCACTGAAGAAGCATACAAACCGATGATCTGAAAAGTCAGGATTCTATAACGCTGGTATCGCAAAGACAATCCACAGTCATAGCCTTTTAATACGAGCCATAACTTCTTCAACGATAAACCGATTACGAAACTGTTTGTTTTCCTTAAACGTAAAGTGCAATATGTAGGCACCACCGCCTTGACATGTCAAACACAGCACTGTTCATACAACGAAAACTGTTCATGACTTATAGTTCCATACGCGGCGTTACCTTCACTTCAGCCAACACAGCCGTACGTACACGCGAGTTTGTGCATCGCACAAATCCTGCCCCGATGATATACGAGCGTAAGGCTTCCAACTATTTGCTGGTCCAGCCAAGCCTGGCACTCGCTTGAACGTAATACACACCGAGTCCTTCGTACATAACTCTGTCATGGTTCTATTTTCAGTGTACGACCTAAGAGATATCAGAGGCACATCACGCGACAAAAGTCACCGTCTAACTATCCTATACAACTAGACACGATCCTCGCCTTATCTTAATTATTATATCATGCGTTTATTAAACCACAGACCACTTGAAGGCCTCTACTCGCGCACTCACTTCTCGCAGTAATTGCATTCGCTAAATGCTGGCAAGGATAGAGAGGTATTAGTGAGAAGGAAAGGGGGCCACGCGTAAATAGCAGCGGAGGAAGAAACAGTGGGTCGTCAATGGGAGTTTGATTTTCTCTGGAGTCTGTATTGGCTGCGCGGTGCAAAAAGGCTGACATCCTTCGGGGGCGCGAAGCAGGCAAGAACGGCGGGAAAGCAAGAGGCTTGAGGGATGTTAACGACAGACGAAAGTCCGAACCGAAACGAAACGGAGAACGATCCAGCGTTTCTTTCCTCGGCGCAGCCGTTTCTTCCATCTGGCAGTCGTTCTCTTCTTCCTCCTCGCGATCGGGCCTCATTAACTTCGCCCCTCCTCGCTCTGCCCGACGAGACTTTCGTAACCGTGGGACCATTTACATGTAAATGCCCCTTACCCACGGACATTTCCTCCAGCCTTTTCCAGCATTCGGTATCAACGCAATACCCCATCCGCCTTTTTTCCTCGAGCAGACCTCGCTTCCTCCAACCCTCCCTGTCTTCCGAGCATTCGCCTCGTTTCGCTTACAAAAGCTTCGGTAATTAAGTAGATATCGCGCTCGGACGTTACCCCGAAGAAAAACGGCGGGCCAGAGCCGTGCTCGGAGAAAAAAAAAGGTAGCGTCGCCGACAAAGGCGATCCCTCGTGAAACAATCGCTTTAATCAAGATGTAGACCGGTGGCTCGTTCGATTGCAAAAGACATCTCTCCCAGGATCTCTCGAGAGACCTGAACGCCTCGCGGAAGTCAAGGATTGCGTCGATGCGATGAAATATGCATCCCGTGAAACGACCCGCCCTTTTTTCGCCCGTGGCGCCGTTTATACTACTTTTGATCCACCGAAGCTTTACTTTATTCGCCTCGAATGAACGATTAAAAGACTTACAACGGCGACCGTGGGATTCTGGTTAAAAAATCTGCATACCAGATAGGAATATTTCACCCTCTGATCACCCTGCAATCCACACATTCACGAATGAAGTACTTTCCACCATTCGTAAACAAGAAAATACCTCACCAGACCCCTTACATTTCCCTACACCCCAAACATCACCACCTTCCCGCTTAGGAATCCTCAGAATGGTCACAGCGGCGCCGTTTGATATCCCGAAAGGCGACTCGAAAGCATCCCATCGATTTAATCCCCGAGACTACGAGATCCAGGAGAAAGAAGGGACGCGAAGCGTTGTGCGATAGACAGATTCTATTAATCGTGGGGCTGGCGTGAAGTCGGCCAGCGAGAGAGCGGGGAGCAGCGGCGATCGTAATAAATTACGCGCGAGTAGCGTAGCGTGCGCGGAGAACGTGAGAGGAAAAGGCGACGCCGCCGGGCCAGGCACACGTTTCTCGTCGATATTGATGCCGGATTTATGAAGTCTTGCCGGGGTCACGTAGCGCGCGCTGTGCTCACGTGGCCAGGCCCACCCCCGTATAAGGTCCAGGACGGTCCATTTTTCACCGGCTGGTCCGATCGTAGATCCATGGCCGCGGCCACGAGATCGGCCCGGCTACGATTACGCTCCCCGCCGCGCCGATAAGACGTAAAACCTACGTTCTCCATCAGTGCCGCGAGATACGAACGGGCTGATACCGAGGGGGGGGGGGGCGAAGGAGGGTGGAGGAGGTAGGAAACTGTGCGGACGAATCGCGAATGCCTGCCGCGAAGTAGCTAGCAAGTGCGGTCGAATGTTCCAACGATACGTGCGGATCGTGCTGCCCGGGGCACCTCGATACTTGGCAAAGCCGATTTCGAGGTTACGGACGACTCGACTCGCGGCCATTGCGGTCTATCCGAATGCGAAGGCGGGGGGTTGCAGGTCTGGTCCAAGTGCGCGAAATACGCCGGCAGAATGGTAAATAACTGGCCATACGGAGCGCCGTGAGATACGCGAGAGACCGCCGTGGATTTGGAAACGAAGTCATGCGAACGTCAGGCGTTGAACGTATCGGGTATGGGGTGGAAGGAAATTTCGATTGGGGTTGCGTAGGTGGGTTTTCGAGGAAGTTGAGGATGAAGTGATGAGCTGCTAATTTCTTTATTTCATGAAATAACATTTTTTTGAGCCCCTTTCTAATAACACTTCTGTTTCCTTCGCAATTGGTAAGCGGGCAAGATACCTATCTATTTATCTGCGAAATTGACAGGAATGCCCCCTTCCTGCGTAGAAGGTATCGAAGGAAAGGAGAATTGAGGTGTCAATTTGACTTATACGAAAGCGAACAAAGCACGGGCACGTGCACCTATCTGAGCGTAAAACCTTGTGAGCGACAAACAACGAGCGAGGGTGTTTGTTACGGCACACGGATCGTCGAAGATCAGCTGTGAAAAGGGACAGACAGCATTTACGATTGACAAGAATATCTCCAAGCATCGCCCCTCCTAAATCGCCTTTTTCACACGTCTGTGACCCGTTGGATGCGTTTGAAATAGAGTTTCCACGAATTCCGACTTGCCTTAGCGAGTTCAGAGCAAGCGGAAAGAACGATCTGAGAACGAAGAAAGCGCCCCGTGACGCAAGACGCTGCGAGGAAACGCGGGAAGCAGAGGGGAAACTAATTAAACTAATTATGAATTTGCTCGCATCGCATTCACGTAAACGTATTCGTGATTGTGCAGCGCAAACGCGTATTCGAAGCAAGTTGGTCGCTCTTTGGTTTCGTCACAGCCTTCAAATTGCCATCCTTACGCGCTAGACGAATCGCAAAGGCGCTTTCGAAGATGCTCCTATAATTGCTCCGGCAAATTCAAATGCTCCCGAGGTCTGCGCTGCTCTCGGGATTGACTCGAAGATAACTACGTCGCGTAATACATCGACGTCCGTCGGGGTGGATTTTCATCCCCGGTTATTAAAAAGCTAAGTTCGCTGTTTTTCCTGCGAGAAATCATCGTAACGCGGCTTTTATTTCGAAGCCATCTCATCCAAGGATACACATTACACTTATCCCAGTTTTCAGCACGGGCTTCCTTTTTCAAGTTTACTCGCCATTCCTCCGCGCGCCTGTAAAGGCGCCGAGTAAACTGCTCTTTCGGAGTGTTTCTAAAGCCGGGGAAAACTGATACGAACATTGATCTTAAGAAGCAAGAACTTGTTTTCCCACCTAAAGAGTAACTGAAAAGTGCACGATCTTCGGCGTATCTGAAAGCTGCTCTCGCGTGATTTATATATTTTAGAACCTCAAGGATTTCCGTGCGCTAAAGTCGCAACCGAACGATAATTCTGACACAATGTCGACGAACCTGGAAAGGTATATTGAGAAGAATATCTTTATAAAGGCACATTTGTTTCCATTCGCAAGAATACAACGATCAAACGCTCGGGTTCGCTCGACTTACCGAGTTAACGCGACAAAAACGTCAAACATTTAAAACCTACCAAACAGTTTTCAGGTAATTTTTGGAAAACCCGAGCCCCGACGGTGAAACTCGTGTTCGCGCCGAACACCCCTCTAGCCGATTAACGTTAACGACCTGTCGCTCACCCTCGCCATCGACGCGGTAACGGGCTGCAGCGTGCGTCGATTCTAACGCAAGACAGGACGCGGCGCGGGCTCCTTTTCGAGATGATTAAAAAACACGACGTGCCCCCTTTCGGCGTTAACTCTCATGAAAACAAAAAACAAGGGCGGATGAGAGGCAAAGGAAAGAAAAGAAAAGGCAACCTGCCCCTCCGCCACGCGGATTCAAGGGTGTCTGTGAGTCTGTGTCGTTGGCAGCGTGATCAGCCAGAAATCCGACACTCGATGAGAAAGCTCAAGGGAGATGACTTGGCTGGCCGGAAAAGTTTCTCCCATTAAAGAGATGAGATTTCATCGAAGGTCCTCTGTATCTCCTTCCTTCTTCCTTCCTTTCTCTTCCTCTCTCTTTCCTCCTCACCCCCCCCCCCCGCCCCTCGCGTTGCTTCGCCATTTACCAGTATCCGTGTACATCGCCGTGTTCTCACCCTGTCCCTTCCTCCCGCTCCTCCTCTAACCATTATTTTTTAATACGCCTTTTTACCTGGCCCGCTTTTCATTTTGCCGACGAGAAAGCCGCGGGCGGGATTAAATACCCGCGTTAATCCGATTCGCTGCAAATGTTTTCGAGCGACTCACCCCCCCCCCCCCCCAGGATGAGGCTTTCTTTCTCTCTCCGCTCTCCTATCCAGCCTCTCTCCAGGCTTCTGACTCGGGCTTTCCCGTGGACGTTTCATACGTGTCGCCGATGGTAAGCGTGTACACGCGCATACCGGGTCTGCCTGAGCCCCGGAGGGGCTGGCGCGGGGCCTGCTCGATAACGTCGTCGCGATGCTGGAAAGGGGTAAGGTCGCGTCTATTCCCCTATATATCATTACCTTCTCGACCTGGTAATCTCGGTCGCCGCGCTAAATTTATTCATGGCTCGGCTAACCGTGTTAAGGTGTATTTTACCTACTGGAGCGGCGCTGCTTTCTTGGATCGCGTGTTTTTTTCCCCGCTCCTTTTATTCTCTTTTCAGCCCTTTCTCCAGGGCCCCCGATAGGGAGCCGAGTTTCTGACACTTGAATGAATCGTTTCCACACGAAATCGTGCACCGAATGTTCCAACGTCACGGAATTTTCGGCGAGCTTGGCCTGCTTTACGATTTTAAGAGGCGCTCGAGTAAAGCTCGTTCGCGGTATGCAGAGAACGTTGACATAGATTTGGTTTCTATAATCATGAGCGGTGAGTTTCCTTACGGTAACGTGGACAGTGGGACCTTTTTTTGGAAATTCAGAATGTTCTTGGTGCTATCTTTGTGTCATTGCTTATTCTCATTGAGTTCTAAATAAACTGAAGAGTGAACAGAGCAATGACGGCTGGTCCGAGAAAGAGGGGAAATAAGTAGTGAACCTATCTCTGTCTTACAAACAGATTATAGATATTGAGTTGTGTATAACTCAATGGCTACAGATGGCTATAATTTAGGTACTACATGATAGCACAGCATAGGCTCTCCGCTTGTCTTCTATTTCCCTCGGACCGCTGTTGCCTTTACTTCTTCCCATTGCTGTTCACTCTCCACTTTGTTTAGAGCTCAATGCTTATTCTATATTACGGTGAAGTTACAATCTTCACATAAGATGCACTTACCGCGTGGCAAGCTCCTGAGGAAGTCACTGCATCCAATTCACGTCGAAGGCAATCCCTGGAACATATATACAGTCATGTAACGACGTGAACTATTAACAGAACCTATTGAGAATTGAAACGACACAATTATATATAAATGCTGCGTTCGTGTTGGTACACACGCAACCACGGTAAAAAGATTCAGCGCTGAGACAAAAGTAAGACACAACCCTCAATCAACCATTGTGAATCTCCTGAATTCCTAAATCTCAACCGACAAGGAAAGATCCCCAACTCACAAATTCAAATTATGAAACTTTGGGGATCTGTAGAGGATATATAGGTATGTGTTACGCAATTTTTTTGCCGCCCAAATTCACTCTGAGGGGGGTGAAATTGACCCCGGAAAATCCGGTTATTTTCCGATTTTGTGTTATAACTCGCGAACTGAAGGGGATACAAAAAAAGTTTCCCGACAAAAGTTACTTCTGTTAATTAGGAGTATCACCTACAGTTCGCAAGTTATAACACGAAATCGGAAATAGCCGAATTTTCAGGGGTCAATTTCACCCCCGTAGAGTGAATTTGGGCGGCGAAAAAAATTGCGTAATACATATCCATGTATCTTCTACGTATCCCCAAAGTTTCATAATCTTTTGAACTTCTGGGTTGGGGATCTTCCCTTGTGAGCTAATCCACCCTATTCTTAGAATCAGAGAGCTTGAATGGGCTGAGATTGGTACGTCGCAGCAGAATAAATTGCGCCACTGTTGCTCTCTTCGTAGAGGCTCTTACTACTTACTTAGGTATCCAAATATATACCATTGTCGAGGATCGTACGAACACATTCGAGTTTCATCGATACGCGTAATCCTCGCACTACGGCTCGTTGTACACACTAACCGCACCGAGCAGGACACGCAACGTCAAGTGGAATACACCGAGCAGCGCGCATACATGTATTATTCAAGCTGACACTTGCGCAACGCTTAGCAAGGGTGGGTCTACGGTCGGGCAGGAATAGCTGGTGGAAGAACAAAAATACGACGGGACAGGGATCCGCTCGCCGCGGTGTCGTCCAGAAAGAAGAGAAACTGGTATGTCCGACGAGGAGGAGACGGACAACGAGCGCCGCGACAACGGCCACGACGACGTCGACAATGTCGCGCTGATGCTGAAGGAGGAAATGTTATTTCTTTGGGACGCTAAGTGACAGGGTGAAAGACATTCGGAGATACTCGTGCCAGAATGCTGCACCGGCGGCCGGGCGAATCCGCTGAACGGCGACGAATCATTGTGCGCCGGGAAGCTTGGGGATACATTTTTGCGAGAGGGAAGGGCAGCAATGAAACGAGTCGCGTGAAATCATGTTGTCATGGTACGTGGCAGTGTCGCAAATGGGTGCTGATCGATCCTCCCCCGCGATGCAACGCTGCTTGGCGCGATATATTGATGTCGCTGCGGCTAGTTGAAATAAGATGCGATGTGACGAGTGGGACCCGTTGCGCGCCAAAGTTACAGCGAGCTCGACGTATTTACACGACATGAGAGTAAGTGTACTGTACCGCGACGATATGATTGTGGGTTTGTTCAGAGAGAGAATCTGGTCTTTTCTCTATCGTTAGTTTTCTATGCGTAGCGGTACTTCCGAGTCCGCCACAACCTCTTGTGGCCCTCGCCTTCTCGACCGATTCCGCTCTCTCGCAAATTCTCCCTCATCTACTTATTCCTATATATCCCAGTTTCATCCTACATTCTAATACCCCCTGCTAAGTAATCCTTATCGATGAGTCCACTAGCAGGTCCAGGACGAAACGCACCTTCCTTTTCTCTCCTTCCGTCCTACCTATAACCATACTTCTATCATAGCCAAATCTATATATATATAAAACAAAAAGTCCTGACTGACTGATTCATCAACGCCCAGCTCAAACCGTTTAACCTAGGAACGTGAAATTTGGAAGGTACATTGTTTTCATGGCGTAGACGCCCACTAAGCAAGGTTTTTTGAAAATTCCGCCCCCAAGGGGGTGAAAAGGGGTAAAATGTATTTTCTCAGATTCCTTAATATCTCTTAGGCCCGATTAGATATCACCTTGGTTTTTACATACAAAGGTTTCCCACACAAATCCCTGAAAATTAATTTCAGATTTTTGCACTAATCAACCCCTAAGGGGGTGAAAAGGGGTAAACTGTGTTTTCATGGAGTCCTTAATACTTCTTGGGCCCGAAGCGAAGCGCGGGATATTTTGCTAGTATGCAATAAAGCTAAACAAATATGTCCTGACAAGTAACAAACCCATGGAAAGAGGAAAGTCCTCTAATTGTCCCCGATGGCCATTGTGTCAAGAATCTGGAAAATCAATCTACGATGACCGACGGGCTCGAACACCCTCCAAGAAGAATCCCCCCCATCCCATGATATCTACCATCCGTGAATGAACTAATTATCGAGGTGCTGGGCGCAGCACGGCCCTCGCTCCGGCGAATTTACGGGAACGGCGCGCGTTGATGAATCGCGATGCAGCCCTGGAGGGGTCGAAGAGGATTTCGCAGCCGCCTCCAGAGAAAGCGCCGCGCAGATTTATGCGCTCGTTATCGCCGGTGAAACGCGTGGACATCGATGAACAAAGGAAGAAAAACGAGCGTCCATCGATTCCTATCGAATTACCCGTTCGAACGGTTCCGCCGTGTAAAAAATACTTTTATTCGGCGGGAACGATCGTTCGTACCGATTATTGCATTCTCCCGGGCGAAGAGTAATGCCCCCTCTCCACTGGCAGCGGGCATCGTTTTCCTCGCGCGGACCTCTAAACCGTGGCTGGCAGAAAAATGGCGAAACGACCGGCTGGCTGAAAGGAGCGGGGAAAGGGGCGCACGGTGGGGGGGAGGGGGGACGGTATAAAGTAAGAGGAGCGGAAGCATTAGTGGTATTGCCATACTATTACTCGCGCCCCTCTTAATAGCCCGCCCATTAAAGATAATGAACGTAAATTATGCGTAACGGAGCACAGTTAAAAAGGTCGCCTCTGTCTACCGCAAAAGGCACAGCCACTCTAAACCGACTGTAGAACCGGACGGTTCCGCATGGCGGGCCGCGCGCCGTAGAAGAAGTAGATCGGAATGAAGAATTTATTGTCACGCCAAATCTGGTTAAGCGCAATCTCGAAAGAAATTTTTGCACTGCGATAGGCAGCACAGAATTACTCGTTCCATTTCGCGAACCGACGCGACGCCTGTCCGAGATAGCGCGCTGCTCCAGCTTCCGATCGAAATGAAAATGCCTGCCGCAACAATTTTCGCCGTCCGCGGGGTCACGTGTATATACCGCGCAATTCATATCGCGCTGGAATTTGCCAGAGAAAGGAAGGCAACCGCCGCTGAAACACTGATAACGCCTCTATCTACTACTCCGGCCTTCCTTTTCTTTCTGGGAGTACATAAAGGGGGACGCGAGAGCGCACAATGGCCCAATCAAAGAATAAATTGGGGCTCGCGACAAAGCTGCAAACGTTCTGTCCGCGAGTGTAAAACATCGTGCGCCAGATGTACAGCCGTGAAAAATTTGTCGCCGTGAAGCTGCAACGTTCCGAACAACATATTTTCCTCGGCATTTGCTGGTATAACTCAAGGAAATCTGGCACGGACGTGAGGCGAATATGTATATCCCTTCCTTTCGCATAGACGCGAAAATCAGTATATTATACACGCCTCTCTCTCCTCTGCTTCCTCGCCGATTTCGTGGGCCGCGATCTCGAAGGAAACGTTCTACTCTTGTGTACCCCATCGAGTTGCCGTGCAGCGAGCTGCGCGATTCTCGTGCCGTGTTCATCAAAGCAACGACTTTTGAAAGTGGCGGGCAGAATCTTTGCGGAAAGTCTTTTCAAAGCTGCCCGGGGGTTCTGGAATCCTGAACGGTAGCATGTAACTTTGATTGAAGCGAAGTACCTAGCTTGTAAGAGGTGCACCAGGACTTTAATGTTGGGACGTTTAATTGAGACGTTATAACTGGTCTTTGGTTGATTAACACTCGTTTAATGGCAAGCTCAGTGGCGGATTGGCAAGGGTGTCAACTTGCCCTTAAACATTATAATTACTAAAAAATATACATTTGTCTCGAAAAAGTTTTAACTGTACCTTTTTGCCACTTATGTATTTTTTTTAAATGTTATTTATTTCTTATAAAAATTAAATGATAGCCTTATGTTGTGGGTGGACCACCTTTGTCTCTTGGCAACCATTATTTGTAGACCCAGTCCGCCACTGGACAAGCCTGGACAAGGTACAGTATGAGTACACTATATTCTTAATTGTGAAAAAGATAGGGTTGTATTTTTCAGAACTTCACTCCAAAATATCTGCAGACCCTGATTACAATTTGGAGTTTTCCTAGCTAGAAACGAGTAAATTGAAAATGCCAAATACTATGATTTCCTTCTGAGAGCGGCATTTGCGAATTGCTGGCGTGGGACGATGGAAAACGCGGTGCTTATCCCGAGAGCTAATATTATTAGAAGCACAATAGTCTCGATTATCCGACTCGGTCGGAGCCACTGCACAAGGAATGCCGTCGAATAAAGTTTACCCTTTGACGTGCTTCCATCATGCGAACATCGGCTGAATGGAGAGTTACCAAAGCATACACGTGTTATGAACTTTATGCACTCCGCTACGATATTACTTATCGCTGGAAGATGGTACAATGTCTTCGCGATGAACCAAGTATTTCATTTAGTATCAAACGAGAAGCCAGGGAAGAGAAGCTATGCGAGATAAGTTGCGAGGCGACATTAAATTCAATATTTCGCAAGACGAAGCACATATTAATAAAGGCAGCCACTACGAAGGCACTAATTGATTACTGTGGAGACCTAATAAGAAAAGCAAAGTCTATATAAATTTCACAAATAGAGGTCCAAAAGGTACCATGGAAAATTGTCTTAAAAGAAAATTTTCTAATCGACATTTATTAATTCTGTTACCCACTTACAGCCTACAAGATAAACATAATCCAAGTTTAATTACTTCCCAATTGGACCAACTGCAACGAACAACCGCGCCATAAAATTATCACTCGCGCAATTTTCCCAACATTTCACGGCTATTTTCTGCGGGCGAAGCATCGTCGAACCTCGTTAACGTAAGTCCTTCCCTCCGCTGTCTCTTAACATATTCAACATCGTTGCTCCTATAGCGCGGCAAATGGCTTTCGAGAGGCAAAACCTTCTGCTCCGTCTTGCCTGGCATTTTCGCGTGTTTTCTTACGTGTGGTAATTGACAGACCGTAAAGCCCCGGTGTATTACGCAGGCGATATTCAGTATTCGCTGATGTTTCGCGAATCACCGATGGAAGCATACCACCTGACGGTTGCTGGCGTTTCGTTTGTACGTTTTAGCCAAGCGAGAGCCCGGCTCCGCTTCTTTAGCGTGACGCGAACCCATTACCATTTAGATACGTCGTTGCTTAGCCCCCCTAGGCAGGAATTCCAATTCGAGTCTCGCCAGAGTAAATTAACCGGCGGAACGGTTAACGTCCCATCGATATTTCGCAATTGGCTGCGATGCGGCGAGAACGCCACTCTGTCAATTCTGGCTGCGCGGTAATTCTTTGTACTTGTGGGCAGTTTATAGGGCTTGGCGTGTTTCGTATTATGCTTCAGTTACTGATAAATGGATTTAGAATTTTGGTAAGACATTTACGAGTATCCATCCGTGAGCTTTGACTATGCAAAGGAACTGCACTCGTGGAATTCGAGTACCTAATTATATCGCTGAACGAGGTTTTGCTTAGGCTCTGGCTTCACTGTACTCATTGTCAGTTCCACAAAATTTCGACAATCGTTTTTCACGTGTGGCTGGCATGGAGTCAAGTTGCGCTTCAGCAACCGAGAACTATGTACAGAGGCACAATGCTATTTCAAGAATCACTATGTTTGTCAAGCTACTAACAATAAGTTAGAGAGTAATTTTTTAAGGGGATTTTTGAGTCAAGGTTTTTTTTAATCGGTTCATTAGTTCTTCTGAAATCGTGGTTACCGTTTCGAAATATCGTGTTCTGAGAAAAACGTATTCAAGGTGTTCTCGGCTCATACCTGCGTTCGGAGTATGAATTAGTTATGTGACTGTAGAATCTATACCATTACGAATTTTGGTGTGAAACTTTCACAGGGCATTCTCGAGATGTTATACTACAAAAATATATCCTGTAAAAAAAATCGATTTTCTGAAAAATTTCAACCGAGAGATCCCCTTAAACGCCTTAAAGCATTCAGGTAGCTTCACAATGAGGCTTGCAGACGATCCTCTAATCACACTGTGTATAGGAATATCGGTTCGTCCGGCAGGATTCAGAACGGAGAACGAGGTCCTCTGCATCTCCATCGCTGCGTGACGTCGCAAGTGACGTTTAAACCGGGGAAACCGAGCAGATCTATCGGCTCGACTTGAACAATCTTGCCTTGTAGCCGCGGAGAGGTGGAGGAAGCGTGAAACGGCAGGGAATAAATTCGGGTGGCTGCGTTTAAAGAGCGATCGGCTGCTGTACAGCGGATCAGCTCGTCCATAAACATTAGATAACGGAAATACGGAAAGGAAGGAGGGATGGATGGCGCGGGGGAGAGAGAGCGCCGCTGATAAAGAAGACCGAGTGCTCGCTGTAGAGGAGAGGGATCCGTAATAGGCGCGTCCGCGAGAAATATCGACGAGGGGCGGAATTCCGGAGATGTTATCGCTCCTTAACCTTCGCCCCCTTACTTACTTTCCCCAGAGCAACGGAGAAGCAGCGGAAAGAGAGGCCTCGCGATGTTATCGCCCGGCCTCTGGGAATCCGGCTTAATCCGCGAATCGCTTGTTAGGATGGCAAAAAGTGCTGGCCAACTCCGAGGATCAACGCGACGGGGAGGCGTGCAACTTCGACTTCGATCGCGCGAGAGATATCGCGGAATAACGCGAGATATAATTAACTGATAACACGGGGCGACTTAATAATTCCGTTTCCGCGAGATTTCCGAAATTTACACGCTATCTGTACCTTTGCCTGATAATGGCAGAAGGAAAGAGTGGGTTAATTGTTTGAGCTAGAATGGGTACCTAGTATTTTTCATGTAATTGAAATTGCGTTTATGGACGAGTTACCATTCGGTACAGAGAAGATAATGGAAATACAATGATCCGAGGAAGGAATTTTCCATTTCTTTACCATCATTGTTGCCTGATCGCTGGGAGAGTAAATCGGGAACGATAAATCCGCGAAGCAGAGTAATTCAACCACCCACAGGCAGAGATGCGTGAAGCACCACTGGATGAAGCCGAAAAGATTAGGAAAATCACGTCCTCGGCCGCACGGCCCCCATTTAACCGTCAGCAAGAAAGTTAGATGGCCTAGGCGGGCGTGCGAGTAAATAACAAGCAAGAAGAGATATAGTTGCACGATGGAGGCCGTAATTAAAATCGGCTGGTATTTACTCGGGGGTAATGAAGGGGCAAACACACAGTTTGTCTCCGTACCTAGCCACTACTCGCCCATGGGTAGACGCAGCGGGGGCGTACGATGCGAACAACGCGATACCAGCTCTCTGCCCTTCACGTGTCTCGTCTACCAGATCCTTGGAAATTCGTTTCCAGGTTACACGGCAAAACACTGGCACGCCTCTTAAAACACTGAGAACGTTGAAAATTCTGTCTCGCTGGAATCTGAAGTCGAATGAGCTGTAAATCAAAAACGATTTTCGTTTCTGGATGTGGAAAACGCTTTGTTCACAAGTGATTCATATGTAGAAGGTATCGTTAATCAATCAGAGGTAGTGGAGGAAGTATGCAGAAATGAGGAAGGAAAGATTATTACAGGAAGAGAAATATTCCTCAAGTTTGAATAATTAAAATTTATCGGTGTAAATTCGTGGTTTATCAAATATCAGAGGTTTCGTTATTTTTCTACCTCAATAGAAAGAAATACTTGGAGCAAAGGGTGGGTTTTCAATAAAGAGCATTTTACATAAGGGATGAAATATTAAGGGAAGTATAGAGAATGTAGAGAGATATAAATTGAGAATATTATAAGTCCCGGCGATTACATTGCAACGATGCCATTTGAAATATCAATTTAACAGAGATTTAGCGAGTTTCAAAATGCAATAATATTCGGAACTCGTTGCAGACATAAGAGTACTCGTAGCTCGAGTGCTGCCCGCTAATTATTCCCAGGGCATAATTTCATCTGAGCAGGTTCATTTAAATTCTTACTAATCACCCATTAAATTCAATATCACGACTGGACTATTAATTAAAGGAAAACGTAAAAGTAACGCTGCGATTTCCAACTTCATTCTCCCCGATTTTATATTCAATTCAATTTTAAAAAAATTCTATTACTCGTAAAAAAAAGAGTCATTTCTATCTACACGTGCGACTGGAATGAGCGTCAGCATGAAGCCGGAATAAAAAATTGGTAACACGGGGGCTTCCGCAGTAAATAGCGACCGAGCGAAGTAAGAGCAGGTCTATACTTCCCGTGAACTTTCCTTCCACGGGAAATTACAGAAACGTGATACTGCACGCTTCTGAAAATTACAACTACACCCTTTGCTGGACCCGAGGGATAAAAAAAGGCGTGCACGGCCGTTTAACGGATGCAAATGTGCCGCGAAATGTGCACCAAGAGCTAAAAGTGTAAAATGCAGGGAGTAACGTACGCTTTAATTATTTCGCCTCCTTCGTCCACGCTAACCAATTGCGGTGAACTCTTTAAGCCCGTCTAAAGCTACGTAGCCTTTCGCAGGCGCTACAGTACACGCGAAAAATGTAGGCGTTTATAACCATTTATTAAGCGAAAAAAAAACAAAGAAAGAAGTCAAATGTTACGCGATCACTTTCCGCTTACAAAGAGAAGGTAGTCTCTCCAACGTTGTTTCCCTCCGACACGAAGCCCTTACGAGAAACATTTATTCCATCTCTTCGACCTACTTCTAAGCCCAGTATCGCCTTCATCCCAGCTGTACCACGCGTTCCCTCTCGCCCTGCATATTTTTACCAAGTGTCTCGACTCGTAATTCGAAAGCTTGCCTACCCTATCGCTGTGCCCCGCACTCTTATCATCCAAGAACATACGACAGGGTGCGGGCGTAATTATAAAGCAACACCGACACGCGTCCCTGGTGTGTGCACGATTACAATTTCCCGGGAACGTAATTCGTTCGAATCCTAATTGCCGCATCCATTTCTAGCCGGCAGGATCGCGGGCGTTCGTGGGTACGCGCGTTAAGGCCGTGCACGCTCGAGCGGCACGCACGTGCACGATTTACCGTGGCCTCGAGACGAAATAAGCGCGATCCACCTGATCCCTTATCACGGCCACGGGGCGAAATTGATACGGGTCGAAAGGGCTGGCGTTATTTTCGCCAGGATCGCGCCTGTACCCTACAGAGGGTGCACCACTCGTTGCTGGAGCGGTTCGATAAATCTTCTATCGGCGATTTTGCTCGTGCCCCTCCTCGACCGCCCCTGTCGCTTTCAATAGCAACGAAATAGCACGAAAATCACCGAGGGAATTTGTCGAAACGACGGGGAACGAATGCGACAGTCGATAATGAGGATACAAATTTGTCGGGCTCGACAAAATAGCCGGTTGCCGGTGGCGCATTTGTCTTTCCCTCGAATGGGGGTGCGACCAAATGGGACTGATTTTCTTTTCACGTCGAATCTGGTTACGTTTAAGAATGGCTATCGAATGGTTGATACACGGACAGCCAGCGTTCGATTATAAGAATGTGGGCGCCGAGTCAAATAAATTCGTAATTTCGCTTTGACCGATTTTATCGCGGCATCGGAGGGAACACGCTAACACGGGGCCGCGTTAAGTGCAAAATATGAGAACGAAGGCTAACACGTTTGATGTAGTTTCAGCGAACGCAGGGGATCGCGCGGAGCGCCATATGGCGCGAATAAATCTGACGCCAGAGTAATTAATAGACAGACTTATTCCTCGATAAGAGGATAATGCTGCAAGATTAAAATATCGAGATCTGGTAGAGAGCATGCAAACGGCAGTGGGCTGGAAAATGATTTACAGCTTCTACAAATCTCTCCGCATCAGCGTATTCTCAAATCGTCAACTCTCGTATAACTCGTTTAAAGAGGAACTATAAAGTCTGATGAATTGATGTGACAGAGTAAAATTTCGAGAGGACTCGGCCGGGATCGTAAAACGGAACGGAGACGGGCTCTCCACTTTGCAATCCTAAACCCGCGAGCTCCACCGTCGCCGCGAAAAACTACGGAAATACGGTGCCTTTGGTTTCCAAGAATCGTACAGCGCGCGCGCGCGCGCGGTCACCGGGAAAAGCAATTTTACCTTTGTATCAGTCGCAAATGTGGCGCGAAAGACTAAATGAGTTAGATCCCGTGCCCGATTTGCGCAGGCCGAGGGGACAAGAAACGCCCGGCCGCGCGGACGACAAAGACGAACGGCCGCGTTTCTGCACGGGCCGTACACGTGTACCGGAGCCCGCGTCGCGAAACGGAGCATGGACGCGCGTGTGCGTACGCCGACCGAGACGGAATTCGGCCAGCCGCGGCCAAATTCGACGGCTTTAACGAAGAGCCGAAATTGGCTCGTAAGGAGACAACTGGACATCGGCCATTCTCCGTTTGAGCGACAGCGCAGATGCGACAAAAAGATGCACAATTACGAGCTGCACGCGACGTCGCTTCGTGAATAATAGTTGCCCCACTGCCTGCACCCTCCCCTCTGAGCGCGACAGCCGCGATCCACTCGGCCCGAGTAGCCTTCTACGAAATTCAGCCAACCTAGAAACTGGCACGAGTTCCTGGTACCATTCCTGTCGCGCCAATTTTTCCAATTCGCGCTAAATTTAAGTGACAGTATCGGTCTTTATTGCGGAGCCTCCCTGTAGACTGTGTAAAACGATGTTGGAGCTTGTCTGTTATTAAATATCAGAGCGTGCAGTCCGAGGAGGGAACTGTACGGGAACTTGGACCCCAAGAGGTGAGACTCTATCGAGCTTGACTCGTACCGAGTACCACCTCGTGGACTTGAGGGCCCATTTTTCTTTATATTTTGTTTAATTATTTTTTATGCGCAATTATAGAGCAAAATTTTGCACGGAAAAAATTCATTTAACTTTAAAGTGCCATAAATTGTCTATTTTTTTTTAAATTAAAAAATTGGTCCCGTCAGCCCATAATGGGAACATTATTTTATGAGAATATCATTTCACTTTTCAGATTCATCGATGTTTAAAGGAGATATCGCGCTGACCATTTTTCTGCAGTGGTGTAAAAAAACCTAAAAAAGCATGAATCATGTAATACAAAAATTATTGTAAATAAATCTTTTCGTGCACTTTATGGGCTAATAAATCATGTGTAATAAGTATTTAGTTTTATTTTTTCTAATAAAAACCCCCTAAAAAATTCTAAAATCATTCATTTTCGCCGCGGCTAAACGTATGTAACCCCGTAAGGCGTGTCCAGCTTTATTTAAAACGATGGAACAAAGCGACAGAAGTGCACGCGGTCTACAAAAACTGAAAGTCCTCTAATCCACTTCCGGATCCTTCGCTTCTCGTTAAGCTACACAGAGTAAAACGACTGATTCTCCATACCGTGCTGGTAAAAAATAGCTGCGCCTCTGTTGCCCGTGCCATAAAACTGGCTATGAAGAAGTTCGGGAGCCGTGTGGAAGAAGGGGAGCGTAAAATCGGAAAACAAGCTTTTTCAGTTCCCGCGATCCCATCGGCGCGAGGATTCGTGTCGATGAAATTCCGGGCCGAAGCTATTATCGGGGAGTACTCGTTTTAAAATATACCCCCGGCACGTGGCATTTGCAATTCTAACGAGGAGCCGCGAGTTTGCAATTCGTTTGGGAGGACGAGCGGTGTAGGCGAGCGCGTAGCCAGCCAGCTCCGGCCGAGCGTGCACGGCCGCTCGCATAAACACGCCCGAGCCCCGGCGATCTCTGTGTGCATCCAGGAACCGGCGAGACCGCATCCAAACGTCCATCTGGATGCACATGCAACGTGACTTCGTATCCCGCGGTCGTTAAGCGTCCTCAACGACGGAACGTTACTTACGTCCGAGCGAGCCAGCAAATTATCGGGCCAGAAAGTAGGATTTACATCCGCATGGCCGCGGGTTGGCTCATCGAGGATCCATCAGCTACACCGTGTTTCCTGGTGCTTCGTGGTGCGGCCAAAAAACGGCCACTCGTTGTGAAAAATAGTGAACCGAGGATGTGGAATGAAATTTCAGTTGGAGACTCAACTTTACACGAGGTACATTCTTATGTGGGTGCAGCTGTCAGTGTTTATATGGAAGTGTCCTCCCTCGATATGTACTGTATTTGTCGATAACCTAAATGCTCTCTCGAATGGAGATGACCATTGAGAGGGAATATAATGTATTACGCAAGGCCGCCGTATTAATCGTGTGGTTTACGGCGCGATTTAAATAATCTTCAGGGATGAGATCGACTTGAGCTGACGAGGGTTATTTAGCGCCATCGCATTGAATCAGTCTTTTCTCCGCGAATTATAACGTTGAATGTTTATACACTTCTGACGAGAGGCCCTCCACGCGACCGACTCTTCAAAGAGGTGCCGTTAATTTTAATGAAGAAGTACCGCTCCCTTCAAAAGGACGTTCCCTTCAAAGCTTGGCTTCGCTTTACTTAGCCAACGTAACTCTTTTTTCCCCCGGTAACCCCACCCCCCTCCCGCCCCTCTGTGCATCGCTCTGTGTACACCTGGGTGTGAACGCGGGCCGAATTTTCTCTTTTTCTCCTGCGGACCTCTCTTTCCCGTGGTTCCTTTTCTCCCGACCGACGTTCAAAACGCCCGAAATTGGACGACGGCCAAAAGCGACCGGCCACCACCCGAAAAGCCTGCCATTTCCCTCTTTTTTTTCTTTTCGTTTCCTGTCTCCCTCGCGCCCGCCGCTTTCACATTCTCCCCTCTCGCTCCCTCTTTGTCCACCCCCGCCATCAATTTATACACCCGCACCGGCCATCCACCGTCTTCCACTTATTCTTCTTTCGGGCTTCCGTTTCGTTGGTACGAGCAGCCAACCGCAGATAAATTATTGTTTACTCTGTCCAACACGCCGTTTCGCTGGCTCGGTTATTGTTTGCCGTTAATAATATCTAGACGGCACACGTGGTTAAACGAGTGACGCTAGGTACGAGGCGATGATCGATAGAACGTTTAAAAATGATACTTTTATACACGCGTATAAATCAATGTAATGCCACACTTTACTCGTACGAAGCATGTTGGCGACGATACTCCATGAGATGGGTAAGGACATAGTTCCTTCTCGTTAAATTCTGATGTTTCAGCTTCTTCTTCGCCTTCCCAATATTTCTTTCATCGTCACTGCAGGGTTACGTGTGTTGATTATTATGAGCTTTATCTCTGTGGTCTTCACATTCCGATGTAAGACGTTAAAAGTCCTAGGGTGTAATCCGATTATAACTACTCGTACGTTAACGGCGTGTGTCTTCACCTGCACTTTATTTAACGAATAACTTAACCACCGCTACAAGTACAAATGAAAAAGCCGAACAGAGTGTTTCAGACAGGCATAGAAATTTGCGCAGCCGGGATAAAAGGGCCGATGTAAATTTAAAGGGTGGTATATATTGTGCAACGGGCTTTTTTCCATGAACCAACGGGGCAGCGTTAAAATTTATACGACACACGTTTTCATCCGAGAATATCGAACAATCTCTGACACCAGCCGCCCCCCGTTCGCTGTTGTATTTTTTCTCGGTGACACTTTATTTTCGATAGAAAATTTAATACCGGTGCCACTGACGCGTGTAGTAAATCAAAATGAATTTTAATTACGACGCGGAACCCCCGGAGACTTAAAATCATCGGAATAATACTAAATCTAAAGCAAACACCGTTCAAAAGGTGGCGCGGGAGTTAATCACGAAAACGGATATTAATTTGTTATTTTCCTCCGATCAAGTTTCTCTGCGCCGCGGCGCATAACGGGGCGTCGACAAAAAAAAATTCTGTTCAGCGCTGTAAATGGCGATGCATTTTTATGTGGCACACACATGAAAGATTAAGTACACAAGCTTTTACTGCGCTCGATCGATCGACGTGCCACGCTTTTACGAGAGGGGCGACGTAAATCCAAAAATAATATATTAGAAAAATACAACGAAATGGAAAACAAATACGCGGGAATGGTGTGCTCCGAAGAAGGATCAAGTTTTAACTTGCATTGAATAAATTTTAATAGAATCGCCAGCCGCTCAGTAACGCCGGACGGCCAATATTTCCTGTCTGATGCACGCTAGACTCGGCAGTTACGTTTACAGAGGAAATATAAAGTACACACAAGATGCAGGATATATGGGTAATGAAAAGCTTGCGAGGACAAGGACAAATTACGATTTCCAATGGCGACGTCGCAACTCGAACAATCGTCACTGCCGTGCCACGAAAAATTGAAGAGAAAATGCTAAAAATGGGCGACAGTAGATCGGCACCCTTTCCCTCCTTAAATCGACAATCGCGAGGGCATCGAATTCGCACACAGGCTATAGGGATTTGACGAAATGAAAGAAGGATTTGTCGGAGCACAAAGCGCGAGGAACACGGAGCGAAACGGCAGGAAAACACAAAGGGGGCGCGCAGCAGATAGCTCGGTTGTCGCAGATGAGACGGGAAACGCAATGCATTTCAATAAAATTCCCCATATATATTCGAGATCGGCCAAGGGCTTATAGGAAAGCGACTCCAACGAAAGGTGCAGCGTACCGGAATATTGAGTCGGGCTTACGACGTAAACGTACCCGTTTCCGTTCTCGCGGCCCTTCCGCGATCCCGATACATATGAAAAGACATTCGCGCCCCGACGGAGGCATCCGTTGCCCCTCTCCCCCCCCCCCCCCCCCACCCGAAGGAAAAATACCCGTCCGAAATGTAAAATATTCCCCGCGACTCACCGCCGCGGAAAATAGAATTTCCAATACGTCAAATGCACGAAACAGTGCAACCGTTCATCGATCTTCCCGCCATTCGCGTCTCCTCCGGACGGTCGTCCTTGTTCTAGGTTCCGGAAGCTCGGCCGAGGATCTGCTCCGGGCAGATAAACTCTATTTCCATTTTCAACTTCGAACTTTTCAACAATCCTAACGTCTATGTTCCTTCTACTATATATTTCCCTGAATCTTTGTGACATGTTTTCGCAAAATGTACAAGAACAGCTAACTAAAGTACCTACCATGACTGATTCTGCAATATAATACTTTTAATCTAAATATCGTGTTCGAAAAATTGAGAAAAAATTCCTACATACCCATGGGGTCCACTGAAGTATCACAGTGGGAGAGGCGTTTCTCTAAAAGTAAAAGCGAGTTGATACAAAATCTGAAGATTTGTTGGACCCTCGACGCGCATGCAGAGCGTGCAGCCTTGCACAAGGGTAAAAGCACGGATTTCCCTTGCTCGGTGCAGGAGACTGTCGAAACTGCATCCGAGTGCGAACAATCGGAGCGATTAGTCGGCGATGAGGACAGAAGATGCGGCGAGAGAGCAATGCACGTATTTCTATACGGCAGACGAGATGGAACCGGGCCGCACTTTCCCGGAAACAGCATCACCTCGGCTTACACACGACTGTTACAGCCGTTATAGATAGCACCTGTTACCTTTACTGAAGCTTCAGCCACCCCTGGCTCTCTCGCCCCGTTTCAATTCGACGGCCCTCTAACTACTCGAGCATCGCTTTTACATATCGCGCCGGCGTCCTCCGTCTCGGTAGACGTTGCGACCATTTTTACGTTCGTGTCACCTGTGTACGGCACGCTATTACACGTCGACAGTTTGAAATCTTTTATCGGCACCGTTGCGTCGCTTGGAGCTATGGTTTGAAGGAGGAATGGGGGTAGTCGAGTTGCTCCATGGCGCGCCTACGTACAATGCGAAGTTAAGGATGCCGCAGAAGGACATCTTTAAAACTGGGACGATTTTGTTTCGGAATGGAGAGGTATAGGTGATAGGAAGATCGTTAGTTTGTGGAATAGCGCCGAACCTTTCTGAATACCGAAGCTTCTACAGCATTTCTTGACGAGTATATTAACCTTCGAGGATGTACTAAGTTCGCAATGAAAAATTAATGGGTAAGGAACGAGAGAAAGATTTCTTACTCGTGACCTCTTACGGCGAAGACAAGTAGTGGCGCCACGTATGTGGTCAGACGCACAGTAATTCCTGCCACCGTGGTCGCGCTCGACGTTACGTTTCCAGATTTATCACAAGTACCTATATTACCAGTGAATACGCTATTTTATTATCGATCATAAAAATTGTCTGCCGTCTTTGGGGACAGTCAGATACTCATCAGAAATAACCCCAGCTAATCCTAAAATACTAAAACTAAAAGAATTTCGTCATTTTTCTCGCTAATTCTCACGAGGACAGCTTGTAACACATCGTCAGGCTTCAAGTAATCCAACATTCTACTTTCACCACTCGAAACACTCGAGCAAACCGCAAGCAAAAGTGCAGGCAACAGTCTCCTATCGCGTATATTCACGAGCTACCTCGCCGATCCCTCAATCCCCGCATGCACGTGGCCAGCACGCAACTCGCAGAGGAGGCGTGCGAGCCTGAAACTTCCACCGTCGGCGCGAACGAAATTACCAGGCGTTCTCGGCAGTGTCCCGCGAAAGGCCAGCGGGGACCGCGTTGAAAATTAGTTCTTTGTATCTCCGTGAATTATCGAGGTTATCAGGCACGTGTCCTGCGAGGCTGCGGAAGATAGCGGGCCGCGACCCTGCGTACGTGTCACGTTCAGATTGCAAACTGCGAGACCGAACGTGGCTATTAGAGCGGAAAAAAGTTTTCACGAACTCCCGCCGGCACGTTTCGCGTTTATTTCACGAAAATGGACGCGGCCGGTAGAGGAGACGGGTCAGAAAAAAGGAACTCGGTGGGCAACGGGCACGATCAACGAAACACAAACTCATTATACTACGGAATTTTTTATTCTCTGTGTACCATTGCGCGCAAAGCAAACACGGCGTCGATGAGAGTTCCACGATGGAGGGAAACGCAGGTCCCGCGGGGACCCATAATCAAAGCAGCGTTCCATTCGATCGTTGCGCCTTGACGTTTCCATCGGCATACGCTGCTACGAAATCGTGGCACACGGGATGCCACGTCTCTATGTAATCTTACGCGACAGCAAAGCTTGCAGAAACGAAATGCCTGAGGTGAAAAAGGCAATTTAAATTCGTTGTTGCATACCGCGGGGGAAGGGGGGGTGGGGGAGTTGAAGTATCACTTAAAATGCGCGCGCCTCTTGACATGCAATTTTCGATTTTCAGCGATACGTATCGCGGTAGCCTTCCTCCGAACAAGGACACGATATCTTTCAATTTCTCGACGATGCGTATGAAGCATGAGACTTTACGAGGGTTCGAGGGTGCCAACGCGGCAAATCGATATCCGACCTCGAACTCCGGCTCCATCGGTTTGAAAGAAGAATGGCAGGGAATTCGGAGCAACAGCCACCGAGAGGGAAAGATAGAAACGCGATAGAAGCGAGGGAAAATCCAGGGAGAAACAGATCGAACGGAGGACAGGCTCGAGAGAAATTGAAAAAAAGAGATGGGGAAGGTTGGGAAGAAAAATTGTGTGTCAAGCTCAACGAAATACACTTAATCTCGGATAATCTTCGTTGAATATAATTTAAAGTATAAACCGTAGTTCTTTAATTCGAGAAATATTTCCTCTTTAAATTGATACGCAAGATGTCGATAAGTCACTATTTCTTGAAGGCATCAGTCAGAGTGAATTTGGGCAGCAAAAAAATTGCGTAATACATATCTATATATCCTCTGCATATTCCCAAAGATTAATGTTTTAGTTTATTCACTCTAAAGGGGTGAAAGTGACCTCTGAAAATCCGGCTATTTTCCGATTTTCTGTTATAACTCGCGAACTGTAAGAACTGTGAGAACTTTAACTTACCAAATGATAGTCCTAATTAAAAGAAGTAACTTTTTCCTGAAAATTTTTTTTCTATCTCTTACAGTTCGGAAGTAATAACACAAAATCGAAAAAATTTCAGAGGTCAATTTCACCCTCTTGGAGTGAATTTGGGCAGCAAACAAAATTGTGTTGTATTCAGGAGGACGTCCCCTACATATCCACAAAGTTCCACAACTCTTTGAATTTCCGGGTTCAGGATCTTCCCTCGTCAAAAGTAAGGGTTGGAGCTTTGTAAGTCGCCATACATGAAAATGGTTACACCTGCGAAAAAAAAAACACCTCCAAACTTTTTCGTAGATAATTCCCTAAGTTACAAATTGCATAATAACTATTTTTGCCGAAGAACTGATAGATAACGAGATATTCGCGAAAAACTGTTTTTATCTACCTTCAACTCTCTGCAAAAATTTTACCAGATATCGGATCGATGGGGACTTTTGATATATTATTTAAAGCGACGAAATAAAGGCCCAAAATGTAGCTTACTGGGAATTATTCTCCAGGCAAATCCTAATTTCACTTGACTATAAATGAAACTCTTTGGTTAGACAACACGGGATCGTGACCAGAATATATTGCCAGAGAATTCGTTCGACTATCTCCATTTCCCTTTCCCAAACGCATTTTCCTACAGCTAGTTCCTTCCTCTGTTACTTATATCAAAACGCGAGCCGCCATGGTGCTCAAACAAACGGGCCATTACGAGGGCGACCAGCGGCGCAACGATGAAACCGTTATTGATATTGGCCGTGCCGGATTCCGCGAACGTAATCCGCAGCGGAACAGTAAGGGTGGTAGCGATAAAGGGATCAAGCTCGTTTTTACGAGCTCAAGGGGCACTTTGCGAGCCAATGTGTAGCCAACCTTAAGTTTTCGCGGAATAGCGCCGGTAACGTATGAGCACGGCATGAACTCGCCCAGCGGATCTGCTCGATAATCGCTATCGTTGCAGCAGTCGGTTCCCCAACAGAAGAAGCTCCGCGGAAGCATCAAGAGTGGGTTTTACTAATGCTCAATTGCGAGAAGCGTATCGAGTCACCTAAATCTTTTCACTCCCGACCAGCTGAAGAAGCTCCACTTGTCCCTATTCAAAGAAACAGATAGAGTGCACAGTTCGCCTGATTCCCAACGCAACTGCGCCCTGATAAACGCCATCAAATAGACAATAACTTCAGCTGAAAGATTAACGGCGAAAACCCGAAATCTAAATACCTCGATCTAGGTTTTTCCTTCATCCCCGAGATAAATCGCCCTTTTGCACGTACGATTGAACTTAACTGGAACGTGACCGCGATCCTAGAAGCAAAGGGAAGCTGCAATTCAGAAAAGATAGGGAGGAGGGAAGGTTGGGACGGGGTAACGAAAGAATTCCGCCGATAGGTGAAACGCCTGATAGGAAAACGGAATTTCCTATTAAGCGCTATGCATACGAATCCCCATGTAGCCAGATAATCAACACTTAACAAGCAAATGAAACAGCTCGGAATGAAGGGAATGTCTGTTATACGGGTGAATTGAAATTTGGGAAAACACGTCCACTGCAACGGTGAAACGAAACGATTTTATAGATACCATTTAAACTACAAGATGCACAGATACAGTACATTTAATACTTCACTTTATTCATTCCAATCGCCCAATCACACCTCCTTCGAACTTTCATGGAATGCTCAATTATCAATCCCATGATTCAAATCCACTTAGACTCATCCCCACGAGGAAATCTTTCCTAAGAAAGCTCTTCGGGCAAACGCGTTTCCCAGAGAAGCTAGGCGCTCTTCATGCAATCAACGACCTTAGGACCCCAAAGGTGAAGCAGAGTCAGAGATGCTTCTGCCCGCGGGAGACAGGGGAAAATAAAACGGGCAACCAAAAACCGCCAATTCCGGGCCGTGGAGGGGTGTGCCCCGTTCATCCTCAGGATAAATCACCCCTCTCCGAGAACTTGGAGTTGAAGCTCGCCCGCGGATCTCAAGGCTGGGAGGAGAAAGAAGTCGCAGTTCCGGAAGGGAAAGGGCTAACAGGAGACCGGGCCAGCCGCATTACGGGAAAAGGCGAGGGGGGCGGAGGGGGTTCGCATACCTTCCACCGACTGCAAATAAAGGCTCGCTTCCCGCTCCTTCGCCCGTTATCTCAGGCGTATAATCTAAAGCAGGCCGTAAAAGCGTCTAAACGAATCCTGGCGCTCTATCGACGCGCGCGAGCGCGCCTCTGGGTCCGGAACGGTCCGGGGGAATACGTGTTTGGTGTGGTTATGCTCCAAAGCGAACACGCGGGATCGTTTCTATGCCCCGGCCGCTCCACAATTACGGACACAACCGGTGGATAAGCGATTTTTCGCCGGAGATAAAACGCGGAATAATCGATCCTTTCCCATCCCACATCGATCCCCTGGCCCGAGTTTAACTGAACCGCTCATTGTTCCGGCTGTGCGCGCCAAGCTGGTCCTGGACCAAGTCTTTGAACGGTTAACGAACGTATCTCGATGCTGGGCATCGAGTAGCCGATAATTCTCGATAACGATTAAATCTCGTATTAGTATCGTTGCATCCTTGGCTGGACAGTTGACTGTCGGATGTAAACTCTCGGGCTGAGAAAGGGTGCCACGTGTATACAAATGGAGCGCGTGGAGCGTAAAGAAACTCGGGTTAACTCGAGCGCGCGAGACCAAGTTAAACTATGTATGTTAGTTGGCTTGCTTAACCACCGTTGCGCTGGATTTTTGGGAAGGGATTTTTGGGAGATGTGGGCAAGAGTTTCCAATGGCCAGTTGGTTGAACCGTGCTAGCAAACGCAGAAACTGGCGCATATCTATTTCCGATGTTGCTGCGTGCTTCTGAACTAGCGCGCGTATTCGCAACACATGTGACGCCGGTGGAGACCGCCGCGGATATTCGAGCCACGTAGGAAACCTCTACTTAACTATCCATTAAATACGAGCAACCGCCATACGGCGTGCAGGGCCCCGGGAGCAGCGTAGACCAAATCCACGGTAATCTAGGGAAAATTTCATGGCCGGTAAAAACCGTCGTGCCGGTGCGGTGTAACGATCAATACCGCACGTACGCGCGTAAAACTCCCTGCTGACCAGCCGCAAGGGAGCGACATCCGTCGAAACCAGGGGCTGCGATACGTCTGGAACTGGTCGTAAAGAGTCGCCGCGTTGTCGCTTGACGAACGTCCAGAAACGTCTCTAATTCGAGATTCAGGGAAACGGCCACGCTACGACACGCGACATTTGCATCCCCGAATAATCTCCCCATGAATTGGACCACCGCTACAATTCGGTCCGAGTGTCAATCACGGATATCCCTTTTCAATATATGCTCGCTATAGCTGCCAAAGATTCTCAGGGGTTCGAATTTACGAACGTGTAACTTCTATGTATAACTCTGCAACCATGAATCACTGGTGCGCGATATTTGGAAGCGTTGTCGGCTTGGATGTGTGCGTCGACTTTGAATGATAGTGGAGTAGGGATTTATACAATTGTATAATCTATCGATCTATCAGATTCAAAGGAGATTAGTCGATGAGCTAACAGAACACACAAAAGAAGACCTCACTGAACATTTCGTCACTTTCCCTCTGTATACTGAATACTTTGCGGATGTCGCTGAATATTATTAAAATTGAAACTACGTGGAAAGTTGTTACAACTGCTGATGACCGATAATTGCTCACTAAACTCCAATCATCAGGTGTCAGCAGTGTTGCCGGAACAATAGGGCAAGCCTCGGATAGAAAACGCATTTCAAGCATCGATCATGACAATTACCCCAGAACTCAGTAACCAGCAGTCATTCCATAGTAAATTAATTACAATCGTTGGACCGTTGCGTATAGATAATTTCGATAATGGTTAACTGACGCGGAGCCACGGGAGCGTGGCGGAGGCCTTTTAAATTTATTACGATTCGATCGCTCGTGATGAATGTACACCGAGGCTAATTAATTTCCCGTAAACACGTAACACACGATACGAGCCCGAAGAAAGCGCATTGTAGAAATGGGACTAATTACACGCGTTAATTATCAATTAGAACAGAACAGCGAGCGCCGGCTTGGGAGCGTTAAAAATATTTCGCCCTAATTACCAAACCGAAGTGTCGCCCTCGGGGATGGGAAGATCGATCGGGTCACGTTGGACCCGGCCGCCGGGGGTAAAAACGTCGAAGGCCGAGATCTATTAGTTTTATAGATCGTTGACGGGGGGGGGGGGGGGGCGAAACTGCACGGCGGCCGATCTACGAGCCGCAGGAATTATCCGATACGAAATTACGAGTAGATGGGTATCGATGTCGATGACAAATTAGCCGTCTCCGGCGATTAAACGACCCTCCTTCCTTTGACGCAAATTGCCTCGTTAATCTGGTATTAAATCGCGGTATAAATAATCGCGACCTTTCCCCCACCCCCGGCGCCCCATCCGAGGAGAGTCGAATTTTTACGAGATAATGGGAACACGCCCGGGTGGAATCCTTTATGCGAGTATAATGGACGCGCGTGAGCATGCCAGCCTCCGTCGCTGTTCAACTTGACCGACGAGAGCTAAGGGGAGCCGGGCTTCAGGGCAGTTTGAAAATTCTTTCTTCGCTCCGGCAATATAAACAGCCACTATCGATCGCAAGCCATCCCTTTATTATCACGGCAGCCACTTCCCTTAAAAACGCGGGATTAAGGTCCTAGGAGCTTTAGCGCGGTAAAAAAAAAGCTGCTGCACGGTTTACAACGACGCGCGGCGGCCATTTTTCTTAATCGTTCCGACAACGACGGCCACAAAAGCATCGCGGGGGGGGGGGGGGCGAAAGAAAAAGGTAGGAGGCCTCCGCGACGACGTTTCTGGCTCGCGGAAAGCGGCGTCAAAGGGAAACGCGCGAAGGTAAATTCCTTTCATTCTAATTAACAGCCGGGAACAGAGAGGAGCGGGCGACGAAGGTGCAGCCCTGAAAGATTCATCCATCTTTTTGACATTCCCGCGAGCGGCCGGCTCCTCGAAGGGGAAATTTTCCTGGGCGCAGGAAAGAGCCGGGGCCGGGCTGTGTAATCGATCGACATGGCCGCCCACATCTGGGTCGCGACTTTTTCTCTAATTACTTGCGGCTTTGAGAGTGGTAGTGGCAGCCAACCAGGCCGCAGCGCCGATGCAACTTTTCTACACGCCTGGGCCAACCCTCCTCTCCTCCTCCTCCTCCTCGTTCCCCACCACCCTCTTCGCAGGTCATCGTTTTTTTTTCACAAATCAAAGTTGAACTCGTCGCGGCAGGCACGTCGGCGTAATCTCGATCGAAATCAAGGATCAAAGGTGGCCGCTGCTTCCTTGCTATTTCGCGAAGCAGCAAGTCTGTTAGTCGGCTAATTAATTATCGTTCGCCCGCTTCCTCTCTTTCCGCGCGCGGATATCGAAAAGAGTTTTGTAACGAGCGGGGCAGACTTTCTTTCCGAATGGTCCACGGTATCCGGCGCGTGTACAGGACGCCTCAAAGATATTGGCCAAGGTTGTAGTTGAAGTGAAACAGTTGCACGTGCAGTTTGAGTAGACGGGATGACCTAACCTAACATGAGAATAACGTGCTGACGGTGAACTGCAATGATTATTCTACAATTTGGATAGTGTCTTCATAGAAACAGCTCCCAGTAGATGGTCAAGCAGATTAAAAAGAAAACAGGTCCACAGAAGGACTTTTGGTGCAATCAACTCATGCCCAACGATTCGACCAGCAAGTTTGAAACGCCCTGTAGACACACGCCCGACACGATGATTACCTTCCTCGGGGAAGCCTTCCAGGCGATCTATCTATCGTCGTCGGCGACGTCCCGCCGTAAAGCGTTTTTCGGATCAATTACGCGAATTTGCAGTAGTAGCAATTACTTCTGCAGCCGGGCTGATGATGGACGTGATCGTGATTTCGCGAAAATCTCGCTCGTTCAAGGAACCAACCCTCCCTGCCTCCCACCCCCGGCCCATGAGCACCGCTCCTACTTTTTCTCCGCGTGGCCTTTTTTTCCTCGCTAATTGCATCCGGTCTTTGAAGCTAAGTTTGCGAACAGGCGCTCGGCCCGTCGGGGATGAAAGAAAGCAGGAACGGGCTCAGATCGAGACGGGGGAGGGTGGACGGGAGCGCGCAAAGGTGACGCGGACGGGACGAGCGGATAGGTAGATAGCCGAGTAAAGAGACGGATGAATGAGACGACGAGAGGGGGGGAGGGGCAACGAAGGCGGGAGGTCGGGGTAGAAGGCGGAAAAGAGAAGTAGATCGAAGACGGGGCGAAAGGGAAAATTCACCGGAAGCGAGGGAAACGCACGGCGACAGAGAGGATCAGATATGGCGGAGGGCGAGAAAGAGAGAGTGGGTAGATGGGAATCGATTGGATGTAGCGGTCGGACAGAAACGCCGAAGTATATTGGCACAATCAGTTCCTGGCACGTTACTACTTGTCGAACTGATTGTAACCTAAGAGCAGGCGTGGTACGCGCGGCCGCACACACAGGTGCATACACACCGGCATGTATTCCCGTAATAAGTCGAATTCCGTGGATCCATCGTATCGTGGCCAGCAGCGGAATTAACGTGATTAAAAACGGTAGTTGCGACCCCACACGCCCCGGCATCGATTTGGTTGAAATTTCTGTGGTTTTACGACGCGACGTCCCCGAACTAAAGTCCGACGGGATTACAGAGATCGCTGGTCGGTTGAAAGCTCTCGATTCAGGGGAAATTCTGTTAAGAATGAGGGATGCATCGGCGAATAATCTTATCCCACGGAGGCTCCGAGATTTCTGGCGCACCCGAGAATCGCGGTAACTCGTTACTGGTTCGGCAAGATTTATTGTTACATCGTTGAAGAACGTCTTTATCTACGGACATTAGACAGGTACATACCTATATGATATCGGTATTGACGTTGGGCCTTGAATTAGCCGAATATGTTCCGTAGTAGAGTTTTTAATCTCGAAAAGCTTCTAGGTACATTTTAGATAAAATAACGCTCTTTTCCTTTGATATCCAAGGTAGTTACGCGATCATCAAGTGCTGTTTAAAGATTGTTTTGCACAGAAAAACGGGGAATATGCACGCCACGAGCAAGGACGCGTTGATGATCGATACAGTAAGACGAACGAGGATGAGGGACTATTTTTCTAGCGTAAAGAGGAATCTCCGCGTGTAGGGTAGGTAAATCAATTTCCTGTCGTGCAGCAGGGCCTCTTAAAGGAAGGACAAGTCGTTACGTTTTTTAGAATGCTTCCCTGAAATCAATTTCCTTCCGTTGATGAAAAACTCTGCGGCTCCAGTCGCGATACTTCCTTCACGGCCTGTCTATATGAATCACGATGTCGAAAACACAGAAGGGAAGTGTCAGCCTTTGCGTCCAATTTTTAATGCCCCCTTTCATCAGTATTGCCAGCTAATAACGATGCAATTGCAGTGAAAAGTCGAGTTTATATTCGATCAAGATATAAAGTTTCCATAACTTCTGCTCCGCTTCTACACTATTACTATTACTAATAATACTATCACTAATGCTATCACTAATACTATTATCTAGCATTGCAAAAAATCAACTCCCGAGACGTAGTCACATCTACCCCAGGGAGATTGCAAAACAAAAAAAGGGGGTGCGCCTGAAAAAAGTGCAGGGAGCCGTCGATATCGTTGCTCGCGGATAACCCGCGTGTGCGTCTGTCAGGCGGGTCGAAAGCGCGACGGATATCGATGGTCTCGCGATGCTCGAACCCCGCTGAACGAGTACACGGGCAACGCGGCGCGGAACCGCTGCCGCGTGTACCAACGGAGGCTACGCGAAGGATCGGTTATCGTGAATTGCGACGATGCGTTGTCCCGAACAGTGACGCGACGACAAGAGCTACGGCACACGCAGTGCGCGCTGGCCAGAGGGTGGTCGTCGATGTGTGTACAACTCCGATCGTCTCAACGACGCATTGTTCCACTGAGGCACAGCGTTCCGGGTGGCCAGTAGAACGCGCGATAACACGACATTCATACACGGCGAACCACTGTTACGCTATTTGCCCTGACCTGTGGCTGCTGCAGGAGCAAGCATCGCAGCGTTCGCTGAAACGCTGACGATTAATCGCTGACCAAATACAAAGAACTACTCTTTACTCACCCTGGCCTGCCTGATTTACTCTGAGTTCGTGTCTTCTGGGATCCAGGAATGCCGTTGGAATACGTGTTATGCAACAGCAACGTGTAGGTGTCAGGGGTAAAAGAAATGCAGTGAAATCGTGGATGTAGGGGGGGGGGGGCTGAAGACGGTGGTGTGCTTCAGTATCGAGAGTCAAGAGCCTAGGAACTCGTTTGGTACACCTTCCAGACACTCGCATGTCAAAGGACTGAGAACACATAGGTATAATGTGTAATAAAAAGCACATTCCGCAGCTTGCGCCTTGAAAAGAGTTACTTAATACACCCGTTGTGAGTCCCATGTGCCACGTTATAAACCTTCTACCTGCAGTATCGTTTAATAATACAGACACAAGTTCCTGAGAAGGTGTCCTGAAGATAGAGACGGCGATCTGGATGCAAGAAGGGAGAACTCCTGTCGTATGGTAACCAGAGGCGTGGAGAGAAAAAAAGGGAACTGTGACGACGATCGAAGGTTTCAGGAACAACACTCATTCGTTATCGAAGTAGCTTTGCAGCAGAAAAAGGAACGGCCGTGGAAAACAATTAATCGCTGGAAAATACTCTTCACGTCACTCGACGCTGGCCGGCAGAGTTACACGCATACGCGCTCGCGATGGGTAGTAGCCGTTGGCTGTAGGGGTTGAAGGGGGCGAGGGGGACGATGTACCGGACAATGGAAGGGCTAACAATGCCCAGCATGAGGCGAGTGCCGAGACAATGCACCGTGGTTGGTTGCTCCCCGCCGCGATCCCTAAATCAACGTTCAACATATAATAAAACGGCGACGCGCAGAGGCCGGGACTTTAATGAATCGCGATTTTCTTTCAACGTCGCCGCTCTCGCTCGCCCCTTCTGTTCCCTAGCTCCTGCTCCCAGACCTCTAGCACCCGGCGTCGTCTTTTGACAGTGTCAAAGGCAGGCGAGCATCGCGCGAAACGATCGCCAGATAATTGCCGGGGATGAACGGGAAAAACGGACTATGTCCGAGGACCTTTGATATTAGACTCGTAGATGAACTAGAGTGAAACTGATTTATGGAACAGCGATCTGACTGATCCAGCTTCTGGAAACAAAGATACTTAGCAAATGTTTCGATCAAGTCTTCTGCGTTATCAGTGCTCCCTAAAAACTAGCAAACTCATCCGAACCTCCAAGAATTGTTCAACCATAAGATTGCCAGAAACTGTCTATGCCGACGTGCTCGTCGTTCGAGTGGCAAGTACGTAAGTAGAATGCGCGCGGCGCGTACCAGCCGATGGTCATAAACACTCCGCGAGCGCGTTCAAGTTTCATGCCCTGCAGCGTTTCCAGACGTCGGTTAGAAAAGCGTAGAGGTAGGTTTTCGCGGTAACTACGAGCGAGGGAACTGTTACGATCGAACAGGGGCGGCACCGTGAATTCGCGGCGGCGAACGAGCGCGGAAGTTATAACTCGATACTAGGGAACAAAGGAAGGGCGAGGACCGAAGAGCCTTTGAGTGGAGGAATTACCTACGCGCTGGTAAGTCGGGAATGGAATAAACATGCAGACACGGCTCCAGAAATGGAGATGTTCGGGCGCGGTGCAGCCGGATGAAGCTTGGTCGAACAGAGAGCCGGGGCCCCATCGGTTCTCGCGATCGAGAGCGACCCGCGTCTATCGATCGTACCACGACTTCTATACGCGCACATTGCCAGAGGATTTGCTTCTCCGCGAATAGACGTTCTACGGGATTAATTCGCGCAACATAATCGGGTTACAACATCTGCGAGACGTAAATGCTTAGTTACAAGAGCTTAACCGGTTGATTGGGGCAAACCGGAGGATAGGCTTTGACTAGCTCTGCGCGTCGGTTAGCTACGGTGAGTAATGCCCGATGCAATTTCACTTACGATGGACATGTGATTTCTCTGTGCCCCGAATGGAAACCTGAATCGATCACGGGCAACCGTTTTTGCTAACGATCATCGACCGGTAATCGGCGATAATCAGTTAAATGTCCAGGCGGATTTCAAACATAAGAATGAAGGTCCAGAGAGAGCACAAAGTAGAAGAACGTGGGAGTGGCTGTGTTTACCGCGTCGACGCCTCCACGGGCCCTAAAATGCCGATCTTCAGCGGTGCGATTAAGACATCGCGGCGAACAGGGAGCGCTATCAACGCCGCAGGGCCTAATTCTGCGGGCGCACTTACAGAAAGTCAGGTGAGCAGAAAGGCCGAGCCACCTCCGTCGGGAAGTAAGAGGAGCAGGGAGTATTACGCGGAGCGTGATAGCGTAAGGAGAAACAGAAAAGACGGTGCCGCGAGACCTAAGGGTCGGCGGTGCCAGTAGTAAAGCTGGGTGCAGAGTCAGACTGGAACACCGGGGAAGAGTTCTGCTTCTCTATCGTCGAGCGAACAGCACCTACCATCCGGGTACTCGCTTAAGCCCGTCTTACAAGGAGCCGACAGATAGAAAGAAGGAAAAATGAAAGGGAGGAGCGTGAGGAGAAATGGAGAGCGGAGTGAAGCGAGAGAAACGGAGAATCGAGAGAAAGATAGAACGCAAAACATCCGAGAACTGCGTGGCGCCTCCCACAAGTTTCGTCCTATTCCGGGCTTTTCCTTTTTCACCCTGCCGCTGCCTTTACCTCGGAGCCGGGCCGTCGACGTTGAGAACTTTTCTGGAATCTATATATGTGCGCCCCCTTTGAAACGTACGTACGCGTGCTGTGAGCCCGCGGGAGAATAAGGCTGGATTGGCTTCGTGGAAAGGATTTCGTGGAATTCGAATTAGAAACGAAATGTCGCGGGGGCTCCCAGCCACGGCTTCCACCTCTATTGACTCTATCGAGAGGGAGGGCGCTCAGAGGACGGAGGGAAACAGCACGGAGGAAACCTCTAGACAGGAGTGACGTTGCGGGAATATTAATGCGCCCGCGTTATGACGTTCCGCGAGTCGAGCAAATTACCGTAATACGACGTTACGTTGCTGCACAGGTCTCCACCGCGTGACAAATAGAATCCGTGCACTCTTTTTCGCCTCCCCCTCGCGGCTCTCCCCCTCGGTGGGGGTCACGATTTTGCTCGAGTGCGCACTCGTTTTCCGTCGCGAAAGGAAAAGTGTGTACAGGCTTTTACCGGCGGTGACGCGTACCGGCCGTGCCATTTTACCCCGCCCAGCACGGGAAACGAGTGAAAGAAATATTTTCTTTCCTGGGACGAATGAAAGGCGATACATAGAATTCAAGGTTCAGGATAATTTAAGCGGGTTACGAGGTTGGCTGGTATTAGAAGTTGTATGAACGGGGGTGAAAAATTCATGGATAAAAGCTCTTCCTAATAAACAACCACGGGGTGCAGAATATATCAAGGGAAGCACGTTTAAACAGTCAACATATTCCCTACTAATTACACCCCTCCCATATCGGAAACGCCAACTGCTCGTCGGGCAAATGCGATCTTTAATTAAGCATATTACGAACCGTCAAATTATTCTGCATAATCGATGAAATTTTACCATCTGATTATCAGACGCAGTCGACTCCATTTCGAGGTCTCGGTTGTTACGTGGACGAGCCGGTGTTTGTCTGTGAAAAGACACACCGTGCAAAAGGGTGCTCGTTAACGATGCATCGTTGCACGCGGCTGGTTGTTAACCAACGCTGTAGCACCATCGCATTCTGAATGAAAGGCTTTTGAAAAGTTATGAATGACGG
The DNA here is from genome assembly GCA_029448645.1 of Andrena camellia. Taxonomy (NCBI): domain Eukaryota; kingdom Metazoa; phylum Arthropoda; class Insecta; order Hymenoptera; family Andrenidae; genus Andrena; species Andrena camellia. Next base: position 40,837,458 of record CM055679.1, on the reverse strand, counting down.
CCTACTACGACTATGTAACTCTTTCAAGCCGCTGCCGTATCACCACGTAAACAACGAAAGATGCCGAGCTCAGGCCACAGGTGTCCTCGAGGATGCAACCGATACAGCATTCCCTATTCGTGAATGTCGAGTGGTTTGCGAGACAAAGCGGGTAGCGAACCATCGAGGAGCCAGGGGTGGGGGGCGAGAAGAAAGAAGAAGAAGAACTCGACGGGGTTGGTAGGTGTGTTCCAAATTCCTCGTCCACGTTCTCGTAGAACTCTTTCTCAGAATTCTTGTCGAAATCCCTCCCGATCTGTATGTGGATTGGTTCTTCGATCTGAATACGATGGAAACGGAAAGTAAACACTGATGATACAGAGAAAAGGGTGGTGTTATGTTATTTTTTTCGGAGAATATTTCTGGAGGAGTTAATACACCGTGGAATACACAAGTGTGATGTCGTACGCGTATACCAGCGTAATCTCCAACGCGTTCGATAAACCGAGCCAAGATTTACGGCCCTCTCCGAAGTTCTATAAAGATATATGCACTTCTGCTCCATAAATTTCTGGCAAACCTCCAACGATCATAGTGAGCCAAAAGAATTAGAAACAATATCAAGCTGAAAATCAAAGATTTCGTCAGATCATAATAGTACAATTAATTTCTTCTGTCTAACGAACCATCCTGGTAGTCAGGGAATAATCCTCGTTAAAAGTACTGTTGCAAAAACAGCCAGGCTCTAGCTCGAAGCTTTTTGCAACCACTTTGCCACATTTACCACGAGGCTGTAAAAGCATAAACTTCCATGTGGAAAGCATTCGACGCAGCTGCGTAACGCAATGAAACGGGTGCCAAAGGGGAATACGAAACACTGATCTATGGCAAGACTGCTAAGACATGAGCACACGTGAAATCCATGGGTAAGACTGTGAACAAAAGTTTTCCAATGATACCTGCGTTGTTCATTCGGAAGACGAAAGCTATTACGAATTTCGCTATCGTTGTTGCTTGACTTATTGGGCTAGTAATAATACAAATTGAGCCCCGCTATAACAAACCTTCGTACGGCACTCTCTAAAGCTTCGCCAACAGTGTCTGTCTCGAAAGCGTGTTTTCGCCGATTGTAAATTCATCGTGTGTCACGATTCAGGGGCGATGTGGGGCCGACCGTGCATCGAACTATGCATCGCCCGTGTTCGCGTTAATTCGCCGAAAGTGTGCGTCTTAGGAACGTCCCTGTAGCCGCTTCGCACTAATTACGAAAATTAAACGAGCCACCTTGGTAAAATACGGCCGGCTATTTGTAAACGAGCCTTCGTAAAGATAACTTTGCAACAGCTGTATTTAACGCGAGCTTGCGATATTTATAACCTTCTATTAATTTTTCATACGTAATTTAAGCAGCCATGTACTCGTGAAGGTTGTTGTGAAAAATTATAATGATATTCAGGTGTGCTCTTTTATCTTCATCCATTCATTGTTTCTCCCCCTCTGTACGTAACACGTTTCTAGGAGATTTAATTTCGAAAATCATGATGCCCCTGGTGAGATATGGAGCAGCTTTTAAAATAGAATTTTGTTTGTAATTTCAGTGACCGCTAGATAGTACTTCTTAATTAGGTGCTCGCTGTTTACGAGTTTAAAATGTCAGTTACGTAGAAATGTTTGCGCTTTTTAACGCGTGAAATTTAAATATCATCGCTGACGCAAACGAGCGCCCTTTGATAATTCCATCGGCAAAGTTCGATACCCGTGTCTCCGTTCGATATGTTCTCCGATTTGGCATACCAGGCCGGGTCGAATTTACGACAAGCAGAAAGGATAACCGGTAATACGAATAGAGACGGATGTAGCTTGTTAGGGGATGAATGAAAGTTGTCAAGACGGTCCAATTAATGTCAACTCTTCGGGCCGAGTTTACAGTAGCTTACAACCAGTCCCAACTACCCCTATACTCCGCAGCCCCCTTTCCTACTAAACTCGAGCATTATAAGCTTTTACCACATTTCACTGAAATACCGATCTCCGTGTTTCACTCGTTCCGTTCCTCCCCTATTTCCTTCTCTTCTTTGACTACCTTCTCATTCTTCTGACGGCTGCACGTCCACAAATTCGTGCTATCGATTCAATAAACATTTCGAAACAGAGGGACGAAGAAAATATCTCGAGAAATGACCCAGTCATTTCAGCAACTGTCACTAGGAGCCCTCCTAGGCGGTAAATATTTCAAGAAAATTGTAAATATTGTTTCATAAGTCTCGCCGAACTGAGAAGAAACGAAAGTAGACCTGTCCCCTCATTCACATATTACTCGAAACGTTAAAACACGTTACAAACACCCACCGCTGCATCAGAACAGGCGGATAAACACACGCGTGAGCGTACTAAAGCGGAAGCTGCATCTTTATGGAGAGTATATTCTCGGGGGCACGTATTAACGCACATTAACAGCGTGCATCCCCCGTGTCAGGTTTACGAACGCTTCCCCGCGCGTCCCCGATAAAAGTCGAAAGTCGTAGCGGACGAGCCACGGGACGAGCTTTATAGAGTAAGAGAAAAGAGCGTTATTAAGGGCACGCTTTGTGTTATCCTGCGCAGTCCTCGACCGCGGGACAGAGATGCCGCCCTTATCGGCGGGACTTCTTACGCGCTGGACATCGTGGAAGTGGCGGCTGACAAAGGATAATGCAAAAGTAAGTTCGTCAGAGCGTGTGATAACTTTCCCATGGCCTCGGACAACTTTGGCCCGGCGGCTCGCATAATATTATTTTTTCACCGCCGCGGGATTACACGCCGAAGCAGCAGGACCCGTCCGTGGGGTTTTTGCAACGGGTTACCGTGCCACTGTCAGCTGGAGAATCTCGCACGGTGCTGTAATTTGCAGGCACACTCGCTCCGATCGCATAAATATTGATGGTCCCTAGAGCCGCGGGAGAAAATTGCAGCACGGAATACTAATCTGCGCCGTGGCGGTGTTTCACTGGTTTTCTTCCCTTGCTAATTGCTCGGTGGACCGTGTGCGCTGGTGCATGCTATCTAATAGAATGCAATACCTATTTATCAATACTATCTAAGCAGTTGGGCACTCGCAAACGCGTGGGCGCAGATTCCGGAAGCTGGTCTATGTAAATAGCAATAAATTGTTCAAAGAAAGGAAGGGACCCAAAACGAAGACTTATCCGCTTTCAAAATCATCCGGATAGCGCGGCACACTTTAAACCGCATTCGAGAAACCAACGGAGACAGTCGCTAGGAGAGATTTGATAGGAATGATATTGGCAGCAAACAAGATCCTCTGCGAGAAATCGTTTTTCGCGAATAAGAAGGGCTTTTATGGGCTTGCTGAGTCAGGCAGGGCGCATAAACGAGATGGGCGGTACCTGGCAGCCGAATATACTACCTTCCTCCCTTAAATCCTGTACCGGCTCGAGGAGAAGGAGAGGCGCTCGTTCGTGTCCAATCCGCGTGTGTGAGTGTTAAAGCACCCACACAGACGGCCGAACGCCCTCACGTACACCGCCGCAGCCGTGTACAGGCCGGGCCAAAATACGATCACTAATCAACGGGACCGACATTTCCGGGCATAGTTTCCGGTGGCGTTCAAATAACATCTTGGAAGGAGCATCGATCCGTACACGAGCCAACGATCCACGAAATAACTTCCATGTTATTCCAGCGGTAAATCAACGGGGGTTGGTCGGTGTACACGGGCCAGCGTAAAAATTTCGTTACATTTTTTATGGCTTGATCGGAAACCAGACGTTGCTTTATGAAAAATCGCTGCGAATCCTTTATACCAGTCGGATACTTAATCCCTACGTTAAAGCGAATTCAAACACTGTGGGAAGAAACTGCGTTGCTTTTATATACAGCGACATGGCCCATGCCTAATATGAGTTAAGGGGTTATGCCTATCTGTAAGTTCTGAAAACACAAGTATGTACGGGATTTTTTTTAAGAAACTTGAAAACTTTTGTTAAATAAACGGTTGTATATTCGAAAGTATATATTTTAAAGTTCTTGTTGTTTTCTTTGCAATGCGATATCTAAATAAATAATGGAATTATAGGCGATCTTCCGGCAGCGTTTATTTAAGCACTTTACGGTGACCACTGTAACTTTGACCTGGTTCATCAGAAATAAAAAATTCAACCAAATTTAGTTAGTATATTAGATTATCTACTCCTAAATCGAGGCTTTTTCATTTCCGTTGCGTAGTTTTTATTTTACAGATGAAAAATGATGAAAAATGAGAGCGATTCTGTGGCGAAAATCGATACTTTTGCTATGAGAAGTAACCCATTCTGCCATTTTGTAGCAAATTCATTTTTCGAAATAACGATTAAGTTCTATCTAATATACTAACTAAATTCCCGCGATATTTTTATTTCAGATGAAGCAGGTCAAAATCAGAGTGGTCACCGCAAACTACTGGAAAAAAAATCGCTGCCGGCAGATCGCTGATATTTCTTTTATTTATTTATATTTTCCATCGCAAAAATGAATACAGGTAGTTTAATATGTACACTTTGGAATACATAAAGGTTTGATTAAAAAAGCCTTCAAGTTTTTCTCCCCAAAATTCCCGAATATACATGTTTTTTCAGTCCTCACACGCAGGTAGGCATAACCCCTTAAATGAGTAGCCATTCAACTTGTGTTGCCAATTGACGAACGGGTAAAGAAATTTGTACTAAAAGTTCACAATGGGAATCGAATTGCCGAGATGCCTTTATCGACTTCCAGCGAGCGTCATTAATTGATTAAACGGTGTTATTTCGTTCAGCTTCATTATCGTCAGAGACCGTCGCGGGTGTTGCAGGGTCTTGTTCCGTTCTAATGCACGCGTGCTCGCGCGGCTCTCTATTATGCATTCTTTTCCATTATGCAAATTCCCGGCTATTATGCAAATAACAGAGCTCTCCTTTGGCGGCCGCGCAAGAAAGATATGTATTTAAACGGGAGAGCCGCGGGGCCGCGCGTTCGACGATGTCACCGAACCCATCCACCCCTGTCTTCGACACGGCGTTTCGCGATGAAAGAGGGAGAAGATGAAGAAAAAAGAAGGAAATGAAAGGGAGAAGGATAAAATATCCGGCGTTTCGCTCTCGGTGAAATGGATAAATTGCCTCGAGAGTATTTCCTCGCCAGGCAAAGATCGAGGGTACGGGACGAGATAAAAGGCGCGAAAGGAGCCATCGATATTAATCCGTCGACGCGGAACTTGTCGCTTAAAAACTCCTACGGGCCGGCGTGTTTCGTTTCATTTTTAATGAACACCCACGGAGGCTGGCCGTGAAACGAATTTCGTGGCATGAAAAACTTTTAAAAAAGTTATTACCGCGAGAAGCCGGGCCCTCGTAATCCGCGACCCCCGGAATAGGAGATCGCTGTTGAAAAATTCAGCGCGTCTACTCGCGACTACTTCCTCGCCTCCTTACGTCTGGCAGGGTGACCCAACCCTTAAGGATTTCTCCGTCTCCTCCCCCAGACATTCCTCTCCTTCTCTCCCTTTCCCATTTCCATCTCCCTCTCCCTCGCCAACCTCCCCTCTCTACCTGTGTTCGTTTTTTCTTTGTTATCGTTTAATCGAGTACGGACCCGTCGATTGCACTCGCGTGTGCCGACCGGCGTGTCGCGGTGAAAGAATTTATCGGTCCACCGCGATGGCCGCAACTAAATTTGCGTTCACGGTTGGCCAGATAAATGCGGTGCCACCGTCGCTTTTGTTAGCCGACGGAATAATATAGTTGCGCGCTTGTGCGCGCATATGGAGGGGGCGCGTGTATCGACGGCCCGCCCGCATGCATCATTTATACGTATAATATAGGTACACAGGCGGAAGCGCGTGCGTTTCTGCCTGTATAGTTGGCCCGCAAACTACTGGATGATTGACCAGCGCGGGAGAACAATAGGCTGTCGCGCGACGCCGCTGAAATATACTGGTCGAACGAGGTGAAAAAATGGGGAGGGAAAAGGGCGAGATGGACCGTTCGACGGGACAGAATTTTCCGCTGGCGAAAAGAGCGAAGGGAGGGAAAACAGCGGGTCGTGTAACGGTGAATTTGAATTAGTTTGCTCGTGCACAAAATGGCGGAGCTGTGCAACAATTGGGGATACCAGGAAGGAGAATGCTTTCGAAAATGTGGTGACATAATGAAGGTTCGTAATGAATTATTGCAGAAGGGTGAATGGAGTTTGAGGGTGAGGAAGATCCGATCTCAGGTTAGAGCCTTGTTAATGTGTGTTTGTGTTCATATAACTATTAGCAAAATTTCAGCATTCGTGTGCCAGTAATGATCGAGTGAAAGTGAGATGAAACGCTGAGTGTTACGAGCTGCCATTTTCCTCTGCTTCGTCCGTTTTCAAGCGACGTTACCAGCTTCTTCCAGGCCCACCATCCATCGCGTAAATGCGCGGGGAGACGCATACACAGGGTGTCACGGGCACGAGCACGCCGGCTGTATGCCTGCACACGAATTCGGCGAGCACGAAATTCAGACAAGCAGGCGCAGACATCCCCTTCGCGTTAAGGCGTCTCTACGTCGTCGGGGCTCGGTATCCGTATCTCAGAAATCTCTGCCTCTACTTAGCATTTATCTCTGGAATTAGGTTAGCTACGAGGCCTCTGCCGCGACGGTTTTTCCCGTGGTACGAGACTTTCGCGTGGCGCGGGTGGCTGGGGACCACGGTACACGAGTGAATTTAAACGCGACCCCTCGTGTAATTCTCGGGCCTTTCGTTTCTTCGGCGGAGACGTAGCTTTCCTTAAAGCCGATAAAATAGAGCGCGTTGAAACTTGAAATGAGTACGGAAGGGAGAACTGTCGCTGAAGCTTGCGCGAGCAACGAAGATGCATTGGACGTTTCTGTAATTCCTATGGTAAACTGAAGAAGACCGTTGCTTCTGCATGCATAACCAACCGGGAACAGGAAAGGTGAACGAATTATCGTTCTATTCTTCATTTCGCTGGATATCGATTCCACGCTGCGCTCTTCTATGCACCTTTTCTCCGACCACAGTGGAAATTACTGTCGCTAGTCAGACATAAAATCGTAAAGTATCGCCAACTCTCTTTCTACCTCTAGAAATGCAGGAGCGTTGAATTTAACGGGTTTGAAATAGACAAACTGTCAGCCCTGCTCCCTGCTTTCCGCGCCACATTCCAAGACACCCCTGGAAACACGGTTTAACGCAGACACAGATCCAACGGAGGCGTTAATTGAACTTCTGGATTGGGATGCCTATAAAATTGCACTAGAAGCTGAGCCAAGATATAACTGCAATTAATTAGAAATGCAACAGGTGACCGTCACTGCAGCGAAAGTAATTGAATCCCCGCGAGATCGCTCGGAAAAATTGCATCACTTCCGGCGGCGGCGGCGGCGGAGGGGGAGGGGCACGATGATCGTGGTACGTCGTATTAGAAAACTGCTAGGGAAGCCGAATCGCGACCCGAGAATTTCCTCTGTCGTGCTTATACTAAGTACCTCGTTCGAGTAACCAACTACGTGAAAACTACGCTTATGTCGAAGAAGGAGAAAAGCAGGAGGCGAGGGGAAATAGAATGAAAGTACGTACGGGCACCTTGTACCCACGGGGCCGAAGTTTAATCTCGTAAACGTATAAAAAGTTTAGCGAGCCACGCTGCCAGATAATATTACGCGGTCGGAAGTTAGAATAAGGGCGATGCAAATTGAAGAGGCTGAAGTGAACGGGCCAGTCAAGATGAATTCGTAAGCTGAGGTAAGCCAAAAGCGCGATAAAGATTAACAAACACCCTGTTTGTGCGGAGGAAGCTGTTATTCGTCGATTTCGCACATTCTTTTAAGGAACAAACCTAAACACTGTGAATGAACGGAGGAAAGGGAAAGGTGGACTAATTATTAATATATAATATGACTAATTATTAATTTTAGCCTATGTAGAAAAGGTAGACGAATGAGTCCTAAAAATCGTAACTGGATGGTCACGTTTTCCATGTGGATTAATTGAAATTCATCTTCAAAGTGATTACGAGCTGTTGGCACATGATCATAACATCCCAAGGCCTCAACGAAGAGACAAGAGGAATGATACAGAAAGTACTAACGAATCTACATACATCTAAGAAACCCAAGATAACGAAGGTTATAACGTTACAACGATCGTGAAAACTTAGATAGCATATGTGCAACCTGCGTGACAAAATAAACTTGCACTTGGAGTATTTCAACATTGGTTACAGCTGCTCCTCCCCCGAAGAAAGCAAACTGAGAGAAGCGCCGTGCCTAGTGTCGGCTGTAGTTTATGCCTCTGCATTAACATAGAAAATACGAATTGTCCCAAGTTTTCCTCGGCCGTTCTTCTCCCAGCCAGCGCGTTAACAGTTACGGTATCGTTTTCTTGCGACAGTAAAGCCAGCAAATTTTACCGTTTACCTCGTAACCGTAACCTGCCCCTACTGCACGGCTGCTGTTGATCTCCGTGTGGTAGCATAGAAGAGTAGAGACAAAGGAAGTGTCGGAAGTCTCGAAGCATCCGCCACGACAATGCACAGTTTCCTGCAGTTTCCTTGGACCCCTCAGTCGGGCCCATAGAAACCGACTTAAGGAGCTAGAGCACGAGATGAGACTACCACGAGACTCTGCGAACCTTTGCTTGCGCGGTACAAGCGGTTGCAAAGGTGGTACAAAAAGATGCACCTACTGTTTTGGGACCTTTGCCCTAGGATTCGTCATCCTAATGACGATGATGACACTGTTTCTGCTGCGAATATCAAGCTTTCCGTGCTAGACAAGAGTAATTAATTCACGGTACAAGGAAGTCTAAGCTGCAATCGGTGCCTTCGAAGAGTAATCTTCTACAGCTTCTGAATTAACATAGAGTGGAGCTTAAATGTTAAAAAAGAAATTAAACATTTTTTTATAAGTCTTACTTCTCTACTAAAATTTCTAGTGTTCCATGCCCTTCCATATAATTATCATGCACATTGGAAATTTCACCATCGTTGAGCTACCCCAAAATATAAATCAATTGTATTCATATTCTGCTCGTTTTTATTTTTTATAAAAAGTACTAAATTGAGACGGTAAGATCATATTTTCATAGTTGAAATATTAAGCTCCACCCTAATTAACAGATGGATGAACATATACAAGAACACCACTCTCTAAAATTAGGCAGCTGGTTGGCTTTGGTACGACTGCTGTTTCAAACAGCAGAACTTGTAAACGTGTTTTATGGATCTTGAGTCGCGAGTTTAGCATCAATAATACATCCTGCTCTGTGCAGGCGCCCGGCTGCATCCAGGAAAACAACGTTTCCTTTGCCTGCCGTGTTTCAGGTGTTTTGAGTAAGAAATTTGAATGCGCGCCGGTGGCGCGAAATAGAAAACGAGGCTGCGAGTATTCCTGGAGAGCGCACAGGGAAAGACGAGATCGTCTCTCGACGCACGCTGCACGGCGGAGAACGTAATGATTAAGACACTCAATTTCTCAGCCGTTCCAGTGTCACAAGACGGTAATAACAACGGGCGTAGTAATGGTAAACTTGGAACATCGTCTATCCACGACCCCTCTTTCCTTTCATCTTATATAGGAATAACGACGAGCAAGTCGACTTTAATGTCTGCCTAACTTTAATATCACGGACCGTCATTTACCTTCCTCGTTAATGATTCACCCATTAAGACCAATTCTCGACAAAGAGGCGGCAGCAACTTCAAAGACCCGGGATCAGACAACGGCGGAGCCGTGATTACGTAAGAACTAACGTTCTTAAGCTTCTATCTTCGTCTTTTGATCTCGAATACGAGATTCAGCCTCGTCCTCTAGGTCGAACCTCTGCTTGGGCTGGTGACGAGAGTGAGAGTTGCGTCTGCACTTTATGTAATACTAAATAGGTGCTCAGAGTAGGGACTCTATCCTTCTATCAGGACATTCTGAAAACCATGACTGTTTCTTGGAAGAGGGTGGTAACCACTAATAACTGAAAAAGCAAGTGATTAACCTGAACGTATTAATTGTAAGTTCATGATTCGGTTTCTCAGCACCTTTTGTTAGCTATGATCCAAAAAAGCAAACTTTGAAGCGTAAATCTCTTCGTAAGAGACGGTGCAACAATACTGCGAGCATTTTACAGTAATTTGTGAATTAGACTGGATTATTCGTACCTTTTCTTGGCATCGAATCGTACAATACGCCCCGTGGCAGGTACTTTCGCGTAAAACGAAACGTCTCTCGAATTTTCTTTTTGAAATATCCGTTATAAATCTCGAAGAAATGGCATGGGTCTATGGAAGCCTGTCAATGCCGAGGACACAGACAGATTGCACTCCTACGTTTTTACGAACGTGTTCGCATCTGGGATTTTATTCGAGCACGAGGGCAGCCTAACGTACAGTTTCCAGAGACCCAATACGAGTTAATAAAAATCTTAACGTTCGTGGATAATAACGAACTGAAGGACGAAATACGTCTTAATACTGTGAAAAGAAACGTACGCAAGTGTATCACTGGCCAACTTGATACAGGACTCGGCAAAGCAGCGCCCTTCACGTACAAGAAACTTTCTTCACCCTTTTAAGCCTGTTACATACTAGCAAGTCGATACACCACCACACGAGCAAGCCAGAACTTTAGATATCTTTATCGGCCTTCTGAAAAGTTTCCACGAGAAGTATACCATGCTTGAAACTAAATTATCGAGCACATACTCCTATTCGCAACTTCATTGTTCAGAATTTATCTGCAGTAACTATGTTATGGCGTAGTTCGTTCAAGATCAGGTGACAAGGGGCGATCAGAGAACTGTGAAACATGAACTTACAAGGGAACATATCGAACTCGCGCACGCCGATTTTGATGAGACTACAGCTTTGCAGAATAGTGAAAAATATTTGACAGGTACCTTTTTTTATCGGCAATCGTCAAGGGGTGAAAACAGCCTCTAAAGTCAGGAATCTTGGAGTCATATTTTCTGAACATTTCTAAAAACTGAGCAGGGGGCTGGATTCGTCTTTAAAAAAAACTAACACTTTAAAAAAAATTGTTTTACGCCTAAGTTCTCGAGATATTCCAGAAAATATGTTTCGAACTCCAACTTTGGGGGCTCTTTTCACCCCAGTAACATGAAGGATTGCCGATAACAAAAAATAAGTGTCAAATATTTTTCATTATTCTGCAATTCTGCAGAGTCTCATCAAAATCGGCGTGTGCGGGCTCGATATGTTCCCCTGTTAGATAACTCAAAATAATTAGTAACACAAAGAAACAGTTGTGGAAGGAACGACATTCCCATTATGACTTTCAGCAAGATCATTATATCTTTAATTATGTTAACACGCGTCTAAATGAATTATTTATATAATTAATCATTATTTCGGATAAGTCGTTTTATATAATAGATACCAGGCACGCGGTAATTTCGGGAGGTGTCGTCGTGAAACCTAGTGGCTGATAAGCAGCGGACCGATAAGAATTTTTGTTCGATCCCTGGATGCAGCGTCGCGCTCTATCTCGCGGAGCATTTAATGGAGGAAAAAGTTGGTGGAAAATAGTAGGGAATGAAAGACGTGAAAAAGAGAGCGCTGCGAATCGATAAGAAATCAGGATGCGGGCGCCCAAGCCGAATGTTTCTGCGCTTGCATGCAATTTTCAAACAGTTCCGCGCGAACCATAGGGGGGGACGAATTTACGAGTCGTTGAAACGCGTACACATCGACGATACTGCGCCCGACTCGCTGGAAGACTACGCGGATCGAATTTGCAAACGTTAACAGGGTGACAAGAAATTAACTTAGGTCGAGACCACGCTCGATTAGTTTGGCTCGTGACGTTATCCGATCGTTCTCGATGCTGTAACCTACACGCAATTCCAATCTAATTAGTGGATGAATTTCACGATACAACGACGCGTCGATCATGTATTATTTTTTCCTTGACAATTATCGCGACCATTATGTCTCGGGGCAATATAGGAACAATTAATTAATTTGCAAATACTCGGTACTGATACATTTCCAGGGAAAGTGTAGCAGTTTCTCAAGAGCTTCTTCAGACTGATGAAGTCTCAGAGATCGGTTTAACGACTTATATAATCTTGTATAAAGATTTTATAATGTATGCAGATGAATAGAATACATTAAGAATGAAAAATAAGATGAAATAAAGAACGAATAGCACTACGATACGATAGGATAATCCGTGTTAATGTATCGAGCGTTAGAGTCTCATTAAACGAAATAGGTACTTACCGAATCTCTATTGCGTTTGTACAAGCGACAGCTTATGTTACTTACACCTATGTGCCATTCAAATCATGTACTAGAACGCCACGTATTCACTTTGATGACGGACCCTGGTAGTATGCGTGAACATAACACCGGCAGTGTAGTAACCAGAAACGATTAACCTGCCAATGTATTGCAATTCGATATAACGACTTCAGAGTCTTTAGCACTTGCCGACGTGTTTTTTCGTTGCTCGAATTGTCAGCATACAATTGTGAACGAATTAGAATCGACTGTAATTGAAATAAACGTACGTAACGTGTTAATTGCCGTTTGAAAATTGCCGCGTTTATGTTGAATCGCGTATATGAGGAATTAGTCTAAACACTTTGCTGTGTTCAATGAACGATTCCTTCGGGTATCGGTTACTCGCGACTCCATGCACCGATCCTTAGTTTACTGCTTCGAATTTCATGATCTTCTGAAGCGACGTGACGTTCGCCCAGCGTATATATTAAGGCTGTTTCGAATATTCGAATATGTATTCTAACTACGTATTCGAATATTCTAAGTACGTACCTATTCGAATATTCTAAGTATTCGAATAGTAGAATTCGAATTTAACATTCGGATAATTCGAATTTCAGATTCGAATAATATGGATATTATTCGAATAATTAGGACTTCTGGATCAGAACGTACGTTCTCTACAGTAGGGAATATTATAACGGCAAAGAGAAGGTGCCTTTCACCAGAAAACGTTAATGTTTTAATGTTTTTGTTTTTCTCCTCCAAAACGGGTTTTGATATAAATAGTAAAAATAAAACGACTACTATTACTATTAATGGGCATTATGGTTCAACATCTGAATAGATGCTATCCCTAAATTTAAGTAGAACTCATACCTTTCGTTTCAAAATTTATAACTGTACCAAAAGTTAATAAAGTTTCAAATTTAACATTTGAAAAACAAATAATTGTGAAGTCCATTATGAAAAGAATAGCACAATGAAGAGTGAAGAAATATTTCTCGATTAGATTCGTATTCGTTACAATCCGAAATTCGAACACTTTGAATTCGAATTGTACTCAGAATTATTCTAATATTCGAACACTCCCTACTATTTGAATATTCGACTTATTCGAATAAATTATTCGTATTCGAATATTTACAGCTCTAGCACCTAACTCAGGCGAATAAATTACACGCATGAGTAAAGACGTGAGAAATCTTGATTATATTTACAGAAACAAGGTTGCACGTTTGCAGACGTTACACGCTGACCAGCTACACCGAGAGGACACCGAGAAATTGTCGATCCACTCGCGCTTAATTCCGCACGCGAGACTTACACATCTGTTTCGCGCTGATCCGACCCGGGCGCGCAATCTCTTGCGCGAAAATCGTCCCCGTAAAAACGCGGCATCGCGGCGGGCTTTACATGCTAACGTACGAACAAAGGATAGGAAGAAACAAAAGAGAAGGATTTCGGTGGTAGAGCCGCGGATAAAAGTCGGCGATAGTGGCTCTGAAAGAATGGCGGGCCCAGGGACCGGACGAAGAAAGCCCGGGCGAAGGTGAAAGAGGAAGTAGAAAAACTAGCGACGGCGTTGGGGAGAGAAAAAAAAGGGGGGGAAGGGAGGTGGAAGAAGAGAGGGAGGGTGGGGCCGGACGAATAAAGGGAGAAGAAAAGTGGGAAGAGTTTCTTCCGCACAGGATCGATTCGCGAAACTTTCTGGCTCCGTAACGATCGCAGGTGGCCCTGTATTCAACGTAGGTGCACGGGTCAAGTCGTAGGGGTTGGGCGCGCTGAAAGAAGGTGGAATAGGAAGGAAAAACGAACAGCCAGGGCGGAGGGGTGGCGGGTAACGAGGAATTGGAGTCCGCGCAAACTTGACCGTACCGAAAAATTGGACGGCTTGTTCCGAACGCTTACGAGTTCTGGACGTGTGCGGATTACAGAAATCTTTCCCTGTGCACGCTTTCCCGCAGCCGCGTGTACCTGCACGGCCAACCACCGTCCAGCTACACCGAAGATCAATGAAAGGAACACGAACGGTACGCTGAATCGTGGCTGACAGCCAGGGGAGCGAAACTGGTCGCGCTCTTTTTCCGGATAGCTGAGATCAAGTTTTCGGGCTTAACGATACGTTCGAGGAAACAGGATTTCGGTCAGCGATTGTTGCTTGAGCGAATGGCGACTGTAAAGTGTTTGTAGACGATAAGGTAATGAGGAAACGCACGGATATTTTACATTCCGATTTTTCCTGTGTGCAATTGTGAATGATGTGATCGATTGCGGCATCTTTCTTCAACAGAAACAGCAGGAGAATTAGGTATATAAATTTGGAGCCATTGAAAGATATTCTCTGATGAGTTTGCTACAACAGGGTATGTATAGAATCTGCGCGGTTAATTCCGTTCGATTCGGTAGGGATTAAGCGGAGCATGAATGAATGTGCATCCACGGGAAATCGATGTTTATAATATTCCATTGTCTCCAATTGCTGCACTCATAAGAATTCCCTGAAATCTCCGTTATTACGCCATTCACGCTTATTAACAGAGTGAAATTTCATTCGGGACGTGCATGATTCTAAAGGCGAACGAAATAATCCCTTAATACTTCGCTTCGGATTTAGAATCCTCTCGTCATCAGTAATCCATTTCATTTCAAATTAATAAAACTCGTATTAGAATATCTTCGCCGTCGTCGCAGTGGCCGTGGCTCATGAGCATCGACTCGTACGCGAAGATAATTCAGAGCTTAATCAATCGATACTGAAAGAGACGATACAGCTATGGAATCGTCTGAAAAAGAAAAACTGCACGGGAGTGGAAGGACAATCCACAAGTAAACACCTGCTTACTAATGCCCGGAGAATGCCCAAGACTCTGGCGCGAAAGAAATTTTGTACAAGGTCGAGCCTGTCGGTGTAATTGAAATACAGGTGAATAAAAACAGCGCACCGGTACGCACATGTATACGTTTGTTGCTTCCTATTTATACGACTCGGCTGTTGGAGCGTTGCGTCGTGGATCGACGTCGGTAAACGGCGGCAGCCAAATATTTTGAGAGGCAACGAGCAAAGAAAATCGTTCGCACCGTTTACCGGAAGAACAAGCCACGCGAAGATTCTCCTGGCAGCGTTTGCAAGGGTGACGTTAATCCGGATATCCAGGATATATATACATAGTTCGATACGACTAGAATAGAGGCGGACGGGCAGCTTAGCCGTAAGCTCGAGAGATCGACTAGTACTCCGGTTCGTGGAGACGAGACGCGCGGAGATTCTAGACAGAGCGAGTGTCAAATGATCGGAAACTCTAATCAGGAACTGAGCAATCAATTATCGTAATGCTCGTCGGCAAAGCGTTTAAGCGTGGCTCGGATTTGGTGCGTGCAATCGCTGCGCCCCGAAAACCCCACGGAGAAATTGTGTTCGATTCAGCGGGAATCTTGCAAAGCCGAGGAAACTCGACTCCTCCTCTGGTTACATATCCTCTGTCTGCCGCGTGGAATTCGCATGGCCGCTCGTCGACTGTAATTTCGAGGACGCGACACTGATTAGAATGATCACTGATCGGTTCGGAGTATCATTTTTCAAACACGTTTGCAGCTTGATCGTCTAGGATAACGATGGCTAACAGGTACCGAGAGCGGGATAGACGAACAAGGAGGGAAAATTGATTGATTGCGTGCTGCCCTCAGAAATCGCGGGAATAGAACGTACATATGTACTTAGACAGTCTTCTGATTACTTTCAGCAGTGTATGAAACAAGGATGCCAGTTAGCAGAATCACATCTAACCTGAGTAGTAGCCAGCTAAAAAAAGAATCAGAAAAACAGGGGTAGTCTAATTCACAGAACAACTGTGCCATCAATAAGAGTTGCGTGAAATAGCAGATACATTGCGATTCCCTCGTTTACCAAGAAACGGCAGCAAAAAAAACTAGGCAGTGAAGAAGTAACCAGGTGGAGGGATGGGTAGGGAAACAAAGGCAAGCTGGACCATCATCGAACGAGTGGTGGACGAACGCAGAATCCAAAGAAAGTGAATCCCGTCTAAGCAATCCTGCTCTCTCCCCGTTCGTTTCCTCCGCTACTCCTTGACTCGTGTGGTCAGGAGCTTTTCCTCTTCCACTGATCAGACTCCCTCCTCTGTTTAGCCTTTTTTCTTTCCTTGCCCCAAGTCGGCGGTGAGGTTCGCCGCTCGTGTCCCCGCCGCGAGACGGACCACTCCATCCTTTTCCTTGCTCTTTCACCCGCCCGCCCCTACACGTAGACCCTTTTACCCGCGTGCCTCGCTCCTTACGCACCCTTCCCGACCTTCCTCCGGCTCACCCTTCTCCTCTGGCGACGCGCGCTACCTACATGGGCGCACGGAACGAGGATTATGGAAGTTTTCTCTGCGAAGGTAAAGTTGTCGAGGCGAAGCTTAAAGTCCCACCCTTCTACCCTCCGCTTTTCTTTCCCCGTCCGCCCCTTCAGACGCCGCGGGGACGCGAGGGAAAAGGAGAGCGCGGCTGGAGCCCACCGGCAAGCTTCAACTACGCGAATCCATTATTCCCTTTAGATTTTACCTCCTCCCGCCAAATGCGACGTGCACACAAACCGTACCCTCCCCGTGTAACACATACGTGCGATTACATACAGGAACCGCGCGCGCCGCCCCGTTCGCAAGCGCACGTACGTACGTATATGAAATATCTGTCGCAGACAGGAAACCGGCTAAGACACGTTTTTATTCTTCCGCGGTTTGCAGGCTTCCTCCCCGCCCCCCGCACCCTCCCTCCCCACCCGGTTCCACCATTCTAATCGTGCCTCCCTTTCTTACCCTTCAGCCCTGCCTTCTCACATAATGATCCTCTTACCCCGCACGCCTTCCGCGCCCCGCATTCATCCCCCCTCGACCTACTACTCGGCAACGACCTTCCGCAGGTCGACGATAGTGCGTCTACGGCGCAACCTGCGCCAGCGAAAACGACGAGAATTATGGAAGTTTCCCTGCTGCTGACGTGAAGCTCGAATCCACCCTTTCCCTCGGCTCCAACCACTTCTCTCGCCCCCCCCCCCCTCGCCTCCTACCCACCCCATGCTCGTCCTGTAATAGCGCACGGATCGCCGCGGAAAAGGAAGCTCCGCCGGCAGAAACTACACAGATTCATTATTCTCTTTGGATTTTTGCTCTTTTCGCGAGACGCGTTCTATTTACGGGCCCCAGCCCCGACAATGCTGTCTTTACGCGCAAGGTTACCCGCGGAAAATGAAACAAGCTACGAGAGCCGGTGCAAGGGGCCGCTAATAAAGCTTCCCGTTCTTTTCGAGCTGGCTAATTGTTTGAAATAGTGAAAGTAATTAGTCGAGGGCCGTAACATGGCAATGATGGCCATTATCGTGAAAACGGTCTTGCAACTTTTCGATGAGAAGCGTCGGCGTAACGAGATGGAACACCTGGTTCGCGCGGCTCGCCCATCAACAACACGTTTAATTAATATTTCTGATTCCCGTCGCGATGAGAGATCGCTACAACTTGCAGAAGTTGAGGCCTCGCGATACCGGAGATGCCTGGCGTCGAGTCCCGGACGCGGAACATCACCGCCGGCGTGACCATGCGCGTCTCCGACGCGACTCCTTTTCGTTTCGAGTGTTTCAAGTGCCTTTCGCGTCACTTGTTGCAGCCCAGTGAATGCCAAAACGCTCATCCACCTGTGGCGGGCAGTATTGGCGTATCGAGGTGGTGAGATGTTGACGTCTGGTGGACATCGATACCGCTGCAACCCCCTCAACACCTGACTCGAGACCCTGCAAACCCCCTCGGAACCCTAAAGCCTTTAGGTCATCTGCAATGAGTCCCACGTGGCTAGTGTTCTCAACGTTGGATCCCATGAGTATTAAAATCATTTCTACAAGACACCCTCAGTCCTGAACCGTTAATTTGTGGTCTTATTAGTTTACTATCAATAGTGCACTGTACCTTTGCGTCTCGTACAATCTAAATATTCTAAATAAATCTAAATTAACTGCCATCAATCACCTGTCTTCCAACTTCGCAAGGCAAAGTACCTGTACGAACTCCTTTTCGATACCGCCCACGATTACAAAGTAGAGAACGGACATCCCCCCCCCCCCCCCCCACTGAACGTAAACGCGAAAGTGAATACACCGCGCCTGAATGTAACGACAGTACTCCAAGTACTTCACCGTTTCCGAGCAGCCCCAGATGTTATTGACCAGTGGAGAAGTATGCGGACATCCCTAGTTGTCGGCATGTTGTTCGAGATATCGAAGACAGTATCGGAGATGGCAGGGGATACAGCTGCCTATCGACGGGGGTGAAAAGAGTCGGAGAACAACGGTAAAAGGGGGCGGGCAAAACGGAGGAACTCAAACGGTTTCGGCGGATGATAGATTGGATGGGGTTGCTGACGTTACCACTCCCGGGCTCCTTTTCGCTGCGACGAAGAGGAGAAACAGCAGGAAGAACGCGGAGGCTATAATTTTCCAAAACAATAACAGTTTGCGCCGACGACATCCATGCGGGAAATATTTTCGTTTGCCACGCGTTTATCTTCTTTTCCTCGCGATACTGTCTCTGATAAGTTTCTGATCGCAACATCTCATTAACTTTCAGCGGAGACTGTATTGTTACATATCTGTAGAATTTATGGTGAATTAACCGACTATTTGTTTAAGACCTACAGAGTAATATAGTCCCGTCAACTTAATTGACGTACTTAACTTCTTGAGTAGCCACAGTCGAGAAACATTAGAAAAGAAAATAACGGGTGAATAAAGTCGCTTTACGGGACAGTAAATGGGAAACGCGGTGCAAAGTTGTATTTCGTACTGTGAGAAATCTAAGTTTCTCTTTATCGGCATTATAGCGACCGAAGACTAAAGACAACGAATTGCATTCCACGTTCAAATGGCCGAGAGCACAATGTAATAAAGAACAGAAGCGATAAAGAAGTAGCATGAGTAGAAAAAACAGGGATGCGATAGAAGGAGAAAATTGTATACTTTTTAGGTTAATCGTTGCTCGGTAAACGAGGCATGGAGGCGCTTCTCTCTACTAAAAAAGGCCTTCTATCTTTCTTCTCCGCCCGCTTCGTCATACTGTCTTATCCTGAGGGATTAATTTCTCGAGGTTTATGTACGTCGCTGCTGGAGGGATGGCGCCAGGTAAATCCTTCGCCGTGAAACGTATTTCAAGAAGAAAAATACGAACTGAGAGACTCGGAAAAGTCCGGCTCTTCTTCCTTCTGCCCCTCCCCTCTTTCTCATATTAAATCATCATTCCAGATGCTCGCGAATTTAATTATAAACACCGTTGACACGTGTATTCTGCACTGTTATACTTTGAAAGACAGTAGACCAAATACTGCAATCACTGTTTAAGCCCTATGCCCAAGCTTAGTGACTGAAAAATTCTGCGTACAGGTAGATAAGAATGGAATACACCCAGCAATTATGTAATCACCACATGCTATGCGAATCGTGTCGCGAAGAAGTGTTTTAGAATTTATAATCGGCGGTGTGTGTAGAGCTATAAAAACGGCTATCGAGAAGAGAAAACGAAGGAGGCTAGAGGGAACAAATAGGCAAATACGAGAGGAACGACCGCAGGTCTTGTCCCCGCGGAATAAGCCGCGTCGATATTGAGTTATTCGCCGAAGGTGGAACCTTCGTTTTCCAGAAAAGCTCGACTGGCAACGGCACACTTGCCTCCTCCACCTACGTCCCCTGCCCGTCCGCCAAATGAATATTAGTGGCACCCTGGAGACAGAATTAATAACAATCGTCCTCCGCCCCCCTCTCTCTCTCTCGCGCCCACGGCCGCAGACAAAACACACACCCTCAGCGAAAGCAACTGGAATTTATACTCGGCAACTAATCCGTTCGACCGGTGAAATCGCCTGGAAATACGAAAGTAAGCTTCTTCGAGTGCGCGAGAGATCGTACCAACGAATGGAAAACGATATTTCTCGGTATCGGTCGGTTTATCTAATTTCGCGTGAACTTCGAGTGGGCGGGCGGCCAACCACTGGTCCGTTTGACACATTTTCGCTATATATTTTTCCTATATTTTGATTCGTAACGGTTAAACGCCTTGCTAATCAGGATAATATTTTCGCGGGGAATAGGGAATGGAGACGGGATAGAGGCGGGTCAGCTGCGAAGTAAATTGATGAACATTAAACTCGATTAAAATCGATTACTATCTTGATCGGCACGGTGTTTATTGGTCCGAATCGGCCGAAGATGCTATCAATATTTACCTACAACAAATTCCCTGAAGTGATGCTCGCCCATAAATAAAATTACTTGCTTGGACATTTATCTACTTAGCGATCGATATCGCCGCTTTGACGTCGATACGTAATGCCGATACATATTCCAGTTTTCAAGTTTAAAAGCGCGCCAGAACGTACGCGGAATATTAAAAAGTAAACATGCTCCCATCGAAGGAACGCCAATATGTTATGAATGGAGATTCGAGAATATTTCAAAGTCAATATTCGAGAAGCTATGTACATCAGGGGTGGCCACAGCGCGGTACTCGTAATATTATACGCTGACTGGTACAACGATATAAAATGTTTCAATTACATTTTCGCGATTCTATATTTATACCTTGCTGAAATGTTATTAAGGGCGAGTGGAATGCAAAATCCAATAAAATAATCCTTTCTTCCGTACTTGCTATTCGATCTCATTATTCAGTTTGACGCAATGAAAATGCTTTATTACCATCATTATATCAGAATGTAGGATGCAGAATAGACAGTATATACACCGTAGTGACGCACAGCAAGAAATAGTGCCTCTATATGAAACGATTCTCAGTCGGAACCGGTTGACCACCTCTGTCATGCACTCGGTGCATCATTGCAACGAGACGCATACCTACATACGACCGTATGGTTATCACGTCTTACGTCTCGTCGTTCCCGTCTCGTTGTAGATCGGGCCGATACACGATGCAATCTAATGGCCGATCGCGGATGGGATGAACGTATTAAATATGTATGCAGCACAGAAAGATGAATGCACCGAGGTGCATCGCATTGGAGATAATCCGCGTAGAAAGGTGAAGCGCAATATTCACGTCTTGTGCCCTCGTCCGCGCTTCTGCAGACAGATGCATCCACTGCTTTTCGTATCGCGTTTACGATACGATCGAAGAAGAGCCAGCGGCCTCGATGTCTCGTTCGACAGATCCTTTGTGCCGTATCTCGTTAAAGGACAATAGCTTCCTCGCATGACCCTGAACTAGGATCGAACAGGCGAACCATGCACGTCGATTAAACGTCGATTAAAATGTACTTGACCCGCTCGTTGTTCAATATATTAACATAGAAGGCAGTCTACTTTCCCTGCGTGCGTTCGAAGCGGAGGCAAATTATTTAATGCGGCAGGTATGGAAATCGCACTTCGGCGTGAGATAAGCGAGATCGTGCTACTCGATTGTGAAATATTCCAATCTTTCTTGAAAAAGATATCGTACGAGATAACAGACGAACAATTCCCACGGTACAGATACATGCCGCCAGTGGCGCACTTAGAATTTAAACTTGAGGGGAGCCGAGTTGAAGGGATAAAAATATTTTTAATGCAAATTCAATAAAATTCATTATATACGTGATTATAAAAATTTATTTAAAGAATGAAATCCAGTTTCCTTTTCTTTTTACAAAGCCCTTTCATTGCCGGGGGGGGGGGGGGCCAGGACCCCTTGGCTCCCCCTCTGGGTGCGCCACTGCAAGCATGTGTTGGAAGATATACTATTGTTGCAACGTTTATCGTCGCAACATGCTTGATGTAAATAATAATAATTTTATTGAAACGGCACCTTTGCATGTCACAGAGATTCGAGAATAAATCAAGCATCCTAGTGAATGTCGCATCATAGACTTGACAAGCATTATTAGATTTATAATAGCAGTTATTGGACTGTCGAGTGCTTTCGATATAGTAGTAATACCTAAGATAATGATCAATGTTCAGTTTCCACGCGGTAACAGAAAGCCCAGAGAAATAATTCAAAACGGACGTGTACTCTCATCTAAAAGAAACAATTAGGAGTGAGAGAGAAACGGAATTGTTGTTCGGTGCTGCTTATATCGCAGAAGCTGCTTTATCGGACCACTAAACATCGAAGCACGCGAGGCTAAAAATAAGGAGAAGAGGAGTGAATCACGAGCAGATACAACAAAAGGGTGTCGTGGCTCGTGAAACTTTTATGCAGCAAACTTATTTCTTTTCCCGCTACTCCCCCTGCCGTCCCTCTTTAGGATACCCTCTGTATTTGCATACTCGTCGTTTTATTGCGTTTCGATTATTAAAGTAACATTATCTTCCTTTTTACCAGGCGCATCAGCACTGACTGAAAATCGTGTTTACTCCCGAACTCGTAAAACCTCCATTACACTCAGCATATTCTCGCAGAACATTTCGCTCATTTGCTGCAACAACGACATAACTATAAATTCACGATTTTAGGGAAAACGGGCTTGAAAGTTTTGTTGGACAACACCCGCTTTTTCTATACTACCTAATAACTGAAAAACTGCAAATTTTTAGTTGTGTCGTTGTTGCAGCAAATGAGCGTTTTGTACCTACATACATACCATGAAAACATTTGGGAAACATATTCTGTCACAAGAATGCCCCACACAAAAACTGCACCACTGTTGTAATTTCGAACAATGGCCCAACTTTTAGAACTCAGCTTTAACCGAAAACATTTCAGACTCGGAATACTAGCCTGGCTGCGTAACGGTGGAGCAGATGAAAAGGCTTCAGCGAGCCTCTGTTTCTTAACTATTTAAGGCGTCTTTTTGCGCACCGACCGCTGTAGAATTTGAGCAATCTACATCCGCGCGGAAAAGGGACGAGGGTGCAAAGGAAAAGCGGACCGTGGACCCTAACGCATCGGCAGCCGTGTTGCGATGCACGCGGAGCCGGTCGTTGCTTCTGTATCGAAAGCAGAGCGAGTGATCTGGGAATAATGAGGAGGTCGGGAGAGGAGAAAATGAGAGCCGGTGGAAAAGGTGAGCGCCGGCTGGCGTCTTCCGCTTTCAAATCCATCGAGTCATTATCGCACTTCGACGATCGATGCTTCGATCCGTTCTGTGCCCTACTTTTTCCTCCTGCCCCCCGGCCCCCCACCGCGTTTCGCAGCCGCCGTCGTGCTTTCGTAGATTACTCACGTTATTGCACGAAAGCTTCGAGAGCATCGGGTCGCGTATTCATTCCGCGGCCCGTAAACCCTTTTAGGTTCGTATGAAACGCAGCAACCGAATGTCTTCCCCTTTCGCAGAAATTGAAAATGGAAACATCTTATAGCTGATGAAAAATCCATTCGCCGAACTCTGCCCGTTCATCCCACAGCTCTGTTATTGCATCTCTCCTCCGAAAATAAACTGTGATGCGAGGTCTTGCGAGCCTTTGCCTCTTTGGGCGGAGGGGCGACGCACAGTCGGACAAACTGCACTTTTTTGTGTCAGAATCGTAGAACTTTTGATATAAATAAAATAGAGGGATGAATCTTTCTCGAGGTTAAAGCTAAGATGTTACAGAATAAGGGAAAAATATTAAGAAAGTATGGGAAACAAATTTTGACCTTGAAAATCTACGTGAAATTTGACATTTTTTATGAAAATTGCGGTTTGTCCCACTGTGCGACGCACGGGAGTTTCGGCTGCGGGCCGGTATCGCGAAAACGAAATGGCCCGGGGCTAGAACATCGTTACTTTGGTTTATAAAGAGCGGGAGAATTCTGTTTCATGAATTTTAAGCTTAACACGAATCTAGTGCAACCTATTAGCAAAGACATTGCTGATTTAACGAAGTGACGATTGAAGCTGATACGTCGTGTAACCGGTTTGAGGTAGTTTATGCGATAACGGGCTAGTATAACAAATTCAATCGATTTTTGCAGGTGATTTTAATGTGGAATAAATAGGGTAAATGTAGGTGAGTCGGTGGGGCAGGAGAGTTGGCGTAGTCGCTATTTTTCAGACTCTAAGTGTATACATAAAATCGCGTTAAGTCGCAGACCCATTGCTTCTCTAGAAGCCGCTATTCAGTTGAATGAATAGCGTTATTTCGGTTCCTTCTGTTCTTTTTTTTCTGGATTTATAACCTATAAAAGTAAGTTGAAGTTACATTTAAACTCTTTTGTAAAATAGTAGTGTACAGAATCGTATTTTAAATATACTTTTAAGTTAATTGTCGTTTAATGTTTTCGATATGAAGATAGTACAGGTATCGAGGGACAATGCAGCGAAAATATTTGGCCATGTTAACCTTATTAATCGATTTTCAGTAAATATTCTCTTAAATCAACTATCGACCAGATTTTCTGAGACAGCATAAAATTCTGAACATATTAGGTTTATTCTAATAAAATAAATAATATCAGTTTTAGCTTTAATAGCCATTTTATATTAGGTGAGCCAACTGCCCTCAGCTTACCCTATGATCGATCGGAGGCTGGAATAAAGGAACACGTTGTTCATCGATTAAAAGGCTATTATCTTATAAGCAATCTAATCCTCGCGAGTTGGGAAAATTGCCCACTACCTTTCCCAGATCAAAAGCTGCAGAAAGCACCGCCTTGGGCTGCGAAATTCCGCCCCGGTGGAACCGGAGGCTTCAGTGCCCGTTAAAGAAATGCCATTAAACGAAAGTGCAAAAAGATGTAAATCAATTTTACTTTACACCAAGACGTTAAAATTCCCAACTACGTGTATCGAGTGCACGCGACGCTCGCTCTAAAGCGCTCGGTTGTTTCGCTGCAGGAACGAAATGCTTTCGTTTCGACACAGGGAAAATGCAAATCCCGTATCTCGCAGTCCGATACGCCGCTTCGTCTAGGTACCTACCGTTCGTTTAGGTATTCCGAGCCGATAGCCTTCGAGCGCGGCTCGTACGAAGGTTTTCGTAACGCGGCTCGATCTATATACGGGAAACGCTCGAACAGGTTTATTAACATGATTGATGGAGCGTGTCCAAACGAGAAACGAGCCCAGCGGAATAAAGATCGAGGAAACCGCGAACGCCCCCGTGTACGCGCGTAAACTTTCGTGGAGACTTTCACGTTCCGTCCAGGCATCTTTTTCCCCCGCGTCCGTTCGCACGCGATCCACGGCCCGAATCACTTTCAGAATCAGCGCTCGCACGTTCACGCGCCACGTCCAAGTATTATACTTGCTTCGACGGGCGTCATTCAGGACAGACTCTTTTCTTATTCGCGGGGAGTTCCCTAGCAGGTATTCACCACCATGGACGCGAGGGAATCCGCGCCTGGTTCTTTACGGGGAAGATATAGAAGCAACCGAGGATCCGGTTCACCTAGTCACGAGCAAATAAGGGGCACCGTTGCCTACATTTCATAAAAGTCAGAAACTCGCGCGTAGCATGCTTCTGCGAGAAAGTGCACGCAAGAAGTCGACGAGTTTTAATGGAACCCCATTTTAATTCCACGTTCGCGAAGTGCTACTAGTACATTTGAGCGTAGTTTCTCGGTGATTCATAGCTCGTATCCCTGGTTTCAATGTATCAGATGAATTATTACGTAATGAAAGAAGTAATTCTGGGAAGTAAATTGTGAAGAAGCAACTGGGAAGATTTAGGTGAGCCAAAACTTATGCAAGCTTAAAACTGCAAGATTTATTTTGTAAAATGATTTCCTGCTTTATTTATTAAAGCTCAACTTCGACTCGTGTCGTACAGCAAAGGGACGCTGCCAAGTCTTAATGAAGCGAATAAGCCTAAACGATATCGCCTTCAATTAATCGCCTCGAATCGCACAGAGGAGTTTCTTATCCAGTTTACCCGAGCTATTTTTGCATTACATCGACGACAGCGTTATCGACGTCCCCCGTTCAGAGAGCAATAAGACAAATAACGTCTAAAGGGAAATTATTCTCGATTCCAGCCTCGAACTTAACCAACATTTGCATATTAATCACGAATTCATTGAGAAGTTACATTCTGGCCTGGCTTTACGCGTTGCGGATCCCCTGACGTAATCATATTACGTTTAACGCACTGTTAAGCTTCCTCCTCGTGCTTCGGGGAATTGCAGAATACTTCGAGTAACCGTATCAATGATAGGATAACTTCGTCAAACAAAAAGCTGGAACGAGACTCTTGAGAAAAAGCGATACAGCGTTGCGGCGCTGCTGGGGAATGCAATTATCTCGCTTACGAGCCGTGCCAAAGTAAGAAAAGATGGTGCACAAAGTGTGCCCCGAAAGTGTAGGTAAAAATAATCGAGTGAATCGGGCTCTGTAGCGAAATCACGCTCGAACATCGCCGCCCGCTTTGCGGGAAATAAATTACGATTGAATACAAAGCAGCAGTCGCTTTCGATACTAGTGACGTTGCATAGAACTTCAAATTTTCTTTGCAAAATAAATTTCAAGAGATTGCTTTGTTAGATTTACGTGCACGCGAGCTCGAAATGATATTTTCACCTATAGGTACTTTATGGATCGATTTCAGTGATCGTACTGTTCACTCGAAGTTGCTAGGCAATACCCAATCCACTTATACGAGAATGAATTAAAACTTCGCTGCACTTTTTAATCAACTCGATTGCTCGGATATAAAGGTAATATCTGATGATAGTAGTGTTTCGCAACTGATGAATTAAATGGGTTCCAGCGTACTTCGGTATTCAATAGAGCAAAGGAAATATCTAAGGAAAGTTGGTGCAGAATCGTGATGAACGGTTCAGTAAACTAACGCTCGCGGTCGATCGTTATTGCAAAACGAGCTGGTCGCATATCTCAGTGGATCACCAGTCACGACCTTTCAGTACAATGAGCCGCAACAATAGTCAGCCGAATACACGGTCAACCGAGATAATAATCTTGCATAAGATCAGAAAACGAAACGGAATTATTTAGGGTGAGACGAGGGACCCTTGTTCGTGGGAATAATGGTGACATCCAAAGTTTCTTTGTAAACGGATGAACCCGAGACTACTTGCAAAAATTCACGTGTAAGTATTTCCCTAATTGCAATTGAAATACTCTTCATTTTGTACTTGAATTTGTTTGATATAGTACAGATAAACGACATGGTTGCTATTGAAATCATCGGACTAAAATATTGCGTCCATCATCACCGTGGGACATTGAATTCGTAGTCATATTTTGAATTGAACATTAGAATCGCTAAATTGAGAGTAACTTAAGCGATCCTCGTTTCTTGAGCATAATATTGCTAGGCCAGTGAAAGTACACGTACCCAAAGCAAAAAGGCTTGAGGGAAATAGCAGCAATAAAAATTGACACGCGTTTCGAGGGATCCTAAATAGAAATTACGGTAAGTCACGGGTGCAAAAACGGAAATCAAGGGAACAAGCCGTTCCATCAACACCGGCTGATATATAACGGCGCGAAACTCAAATTAAATATCTCATAATGCCCTGCTCGCGTGTTCCTAGTATAGGTGGGCGCATCTGTTTGTGTATTTGGCCGGACTCGAGTCTGCTGGGCGCGAGCCAAACTTCGCCGACACGCCAGATTTGATGCCTAAAAAGGATCGTAAATTTATCTCATCGCGCGTTCGTCCCACATTTGGCTCCAAATTCACGAAATAAATAGAATTTTCAAGGTTTATGGCGGCCCGTGAAAACCTTATAAATCTCCCTATAACGTCACAGTCCCTGTTACATCGAGTCTCCTTTACTTTCGATTGCGCTGCTCGACTTAACCGAGTACATTTGGACAGTAAAGTGAAGTTCCAAAAAAGCTGTGGTGTTATAGTAACGATATCCCCCAATCAGTGTTAAATTCTATCCTATTGTTCCTTAAGAATCAACGTATACCGAATGTTTAAGCGCTTGGTTGGAAAAGAATTGCTCGTGTCGCGGGATATGCCAGTAAAGGAGAAGAGAGTATCGGCCATTTTTTACAGCGGAGACATTAATCGCACCCCAAGGCGACCACTTTCGGTTGTTATTACGCCCCTGAGAAATTTACCATTCGTATGAGAACGATAGCACGAACTGCAGCGTTTTATTATGATTTATAACGGTCACCCGTTGAACTGGTCCAGTATCCTTGAAATATCGCGGGCACGTGCATGTCAACGTTCAAAATGGGTCAGATAAGTGGTATAAAACGTAATTCTTTATAAATTTCGATGGTGTTCTGTGTCATGTAAGTGGAAAGGAATCCACGTAAACTGCCATCAATTTTATTATCTTACCACTGTTCGAAGTTTATGAATACAAGTGTGGAAGTACCTACTGAAACTTGGGCCAAGTTACACAGGAAGGTTACCAACCCTCAATGATCTGAAATTGAGTGAATTTAATTTGAAGATTTTAATTGTTAAAGGAAGGTAGCTATATTTTATTTCTTGGTATTGTTTTACAATGTTTTTTAATAGGTTATTTAATAGTGAGTAGTATAATTAATTTGTTTTAAATTTTCTGTGGTTTTTGTTTTTTCTGCCTAAAATGGAACTATGGCTTCGTAGTTTTAATAATTGTATAATGTAAAAGTTGTTCTGTGGGTTGATAATCTTTTGCAAAATACAGATCATGAAATTATGGGATCCGTACTACTTTGTTTAACTAATTTTTTGGCATTTTAAGCATAACTTGGCCCAATTGAAGCACAAATCTTCGCAGAATCAGAGCCGTAACCTCTACCTTTGAATCCTCGAACTACTCAAGCTTTAAACACCGAGGAATCAAAGGCAGTATTGTAATTAAATCTCAACGACAATATCCCTTCGTGGTCACACGGGCTGTATCGCACCCCAAGAGCCATTTTCGAGTTCAAAAGTCGCGCCTTTACCACTTCCAAAGAGGATTTATCGCTAAAAAAAAAATGAAAAAATCGCTTTTCTCCACAACCGTGGAAAATTGCTCCTTTTCGCCTACAAATTTCATCGTATCAAAATTTACATTTCTAGAGAAAGTGTATTAAAGCACGATTGTATAAATATTACGAATGTACAATTATCACTCAATAGCTAAAAGATTCAAAAATACGAAAATGATAACTCAAAAATGACGGCTGTAGTGCAGTGAACCCCATGTGACCAATTTCCGATTATAAGGTGTGCCCATAAAGGAATATATAAGAAATGTATATACCGACAAATAGTTCTCTCCCCATTAACACCACATTTTTGACAACCGATCGATTTAGCACAACCGAATAGGCGTGCAACACCATCGATACATCCCGAAAACCTGCTATTCGACAAATTCCCCCAAGATGCGATAAATATCGAGTGTACTGGCGAGCTACTTGAACAACCTCGAACTGGTCGCATTGAATTTCAAATGGCGATGGTGGAAAACTACACCCTGATGTGCACGCTTCGAATTCAATTCTGATTATTTAATACCGCGAGAACTCGGTGAATAACCAGCGGGATCGAAGCAACGGCATGGACAAGGGAACAGAGGAAACCGTGCGCCAGTGCAACGACAATTGCATTGGCAGCTACGAGCCTTTTTGATCGAGTTTACAATTACGCGTCAGCCGTCCCACGAGGCGCATTATCGGAGCTTACAACGTATTGCCACGTATCGGCCGTTAACGCCGCGCCGGAGTCCGTTCATTAATAATAGAAACGTTATTAACGTGCAGCCGTGCCGGAAATATTGCCGGTAATCAGTACACGGCCTGTGTTTTCACGCGAATCACACTTTTCCGCCGCGATCGCGAGCGGTCGATGGAAACAGAGGGCAATGTGCTCCCGCTCGGAAACAATTTTATTCAATCACTGCATAAAAACAATGAAAAGAGTGTGTTTCTCGAAGACAAAAGAAAGAATCTCATGAGACAATTATTTTCCTATTTTATTCATGGAATTAGACTCTCGCGAGACAAGTCTCGTGACACCTATATTTCCAAAAATTTCATCTCTCTTGACTATTTCCATTATTTACGTTTAGTTGTTGCTGAGATTTTTGTCTCGCGATAAAAAAGTCTCGTGTAAAATCTCATCGTGAATTCGCGCCTGTAGGATATCCGTAGATGAGAGAATATTAACGCAAACAGTAGAATACCATGAAGAACTATCTGTTCCAATTGACATGATGTTACTCAGGTCTCGGATGGGATAATTGATAATTAATTGAAAGTTTGGCGGAACACGAGAACAATCAAATATCGCTATTCGAGGGAACAGCGGGGTGTCGCGCGGTTCTAACTTCGCGGCACGGTTTCACTTCACCGAAGACCGGCAGTCGGACAAATTTAATTTCCGCAGAAGGCTATACTTCGTTAAATCAACCATTTCGTTGGTGGTTCGATCAAACAATTTACATTTCAATTAAACGGTCTTTACCCTGTGGAGAGGTGAATCGAGTTGCGCTGTATAAAAGTGACAGGGTTACCTAAAACAATCATGTCCGTTTGAATTGATGAAGGATGCAGCGCATAGTGCGCCCGCAATTATCAGCTGCGCGTAGTTAATTACAGTTGTAACGGGAGAAAGAATCCACGGAGGGGGATGCGTCGCACTGACGAGCTACTAATTACGATTTTCGATCTGCCAGAGAATAATAAAAGAAAAACAGGTTGCGCGCTAAAAGCCTCGAACTGATGGACAGGAGCGAAGGCTGGAGCACAGGATGTGGGTAGCCAATTTCACGAAACAAATTTTAATTGCAATTACTTCAACGCTATCACCGGTAGACCGTGAATCTCTCCCGTCGCCCTGTTCACATTGAAATAGAGTGTGTCCTCAGGGGAAAAGATGTCCATTCGATAATCAACGCGAAGCGATATTATTTATTGCGCCTGTATTACATTGGGTGCATTTAAATAATCGTACTCTGATTGGATTACCTAAAGGCCAGACCCTAGTATTTCAAAGTTCACAGTTGAACTGTATGACAGAGTTCTACGATTTGCTCCAAAGATATGAACAGAAACGGCGTGCAAAATATCAGTCAACTGCTGTGCAGCCGTTGAACTGCGAGCAAACTCGGATTTCAGAAGCGCAATCTTCGGTACACATTATAAAGCAAAGACCTGCAGGTATTCCAGTGGTAGAGAAGACAGTGTTCCATTGGATACAGGAAACACTGACAAAGATTCTGCTGGGTATTGCCAATGTAGAAGAAGAAAAGGTAAACCCTTATTACTATTGATAGACTGTTTCTCCTTCAGTCTAGACTCTAGGTATCACTTGAGAATAAGGAAACTAATTCAAAACTAAAGACATACTCTGGGCTGTCCACTTAGAAAAGATTCTACGATATAATAATTTGCATTACACCCTATTTATCGGCCGAAATAAGTCAGCTGATAAGAATCTATCGCGTGGGTGTGACGAACCACAGAGAGTTCATGAATAAAAACGAAGCACGGCTTGTTAAACACGGCTTTAATAAGCCCGAGCGAGAATTAATATGCTGATTGCTGCATAGACGCGTTATTGCCTTCGATAATTTCACGCGACTAAAGGAAAAGTACCGCCTGTTCGTGCGCGAGTTCCTCGTGATAACGAAATCGCGCGGCAACGATAGCGATGCATTTTGTAACGAACCTACCGGTGTAATTAAATTCGAACCGAAGGAAACGATAACTAGCCAGAAATTGTGAAACATTCGCCTCTGCATTTGCATAGGTTCGCGTGAATATACAATCTCCCGGGGACGTATAATCGTGTTCGTGCGACGCTTCGTTCTGCGTTTGCCTAGCCAACACAGTTAACGCTCCATGGCCAGGGGCCATTGCTCAAATCGCCTGCGGAAAGTCCGATTCGGGACGAACTTGAACGAGTAATCGCATCGAGAAAAGGCAATGCATGGCGTTTACGGCGACACCAATTAAATCTGAATCGACTGAGGGTACCGGGATTGAAAATGAGTTCAGTGTGCCGAAACTATATGCCGAATTGAGGATCGAAGTACACGTAATAGGAAATTTCAGCAGTGACCTAAACTTTGTGTTTCATATCATGTGCCATTCGTCACTTACGACACAATTTAAGAATCTTGTTGCAATCGCGAGTATTCAGTGTAGGTACTAGAACAGTGTTTCCCAACCTTTTCTGAGTCGCGATCCCTTTTTATAATATTCAAATAACCTGCGACCCACACCCCCCATTAGGGTGGCCCTTATTTATACGTGTCGAAATTTTTGTTTTGTATTTCGTTGCCCTCGCCCCCTAGAACGGTGCCATTTGTTAACAAAAATAGTCCCTGAAAAAGTTTATTGCAATCGGACAACAGGAAAGGGTGCCAACCAGGCCTTAAGGTTTAGAATTCATCAGTAGTTAGGATTTAAAGAATTTCTCAAAACTGGTAAGCCCTATCGAAATTTTGTTCAAATAATATTAAAAGAGTATTCAATTTTCTACAATTATTGTACATATAATTTTTTCGTGTTTGCAACCATTTTTTAGATAATAACGTTTGAATATAGAGAGGTCCGCACTTCGCACGTCCCACCTATACGGCGTGACGTAGTTTATACGCGCGTAGTGCGGACTTCTCTATATTCAAACGCTATTATCTAAAAAATGGTTGGAAACACGAAAAACTTATACATACAGTAATTGTAGAAAATTGAATGCCCTTTTAATCTTATTTGAACAAAATTTCGATAGGGCTTACCATTTTTGAGAAATTCTTCAAATTCAAACCATTGATGATTTATAAATTTTAAGGCCTAGTCGGCACTCTTTCCTGTTGTCCGACGGCAATAATCTTTTTCAGGGACTATTTTTTTATGAAATGGAACCATATTAGGTGGTGAGAGCAAAAGAAATGACAGGTTGAAAATAAGGGCCACCCTAGGCCCCCATATAAGGTAAGGTAAATTTAATAAGGTAAAGAAAACACTTCGCGACCCACCGGTTGGGAATCGCTTTACTAGAAGTTTTCAAATATCCTTTGAAAGGCAATCTACTTTTGCTTAATGTACTTTTAATGATGTGTGCAAATTTGATAAATGAGAAACGCTACGTTTGAACGTAGATAGTATCGTATAGTTTAAAAGAAACCTGAATGTATTAGTGTCAATATAATGTGTAAATACTTGACAGCTGTTATTAGAATTTGTGATTCTACTATATAGCACGTTAAATATTTAACGTAGAAAATATTCAAATTGAATTATTAAATATTTAAATTAAATGTTATCCCGTTCAAGAAAACTGAGTCACAGTTTACGATTGTGCGTGGATCAGGTGTTTAAGAGCATCTGATTTAATAAAGCATGTTACAAAACTTATAAGATATTTGAAGGTAATCAGACGTGGATAAAGAATAAAAAGCAGTTTACTTGCATAACAGCAGAAGCCTGTACCACTTAATTATGTGCCAGGAAAGAACGTTCAATGTTAGCTAGTACATAACGTGTACAATATTTAATTATCGATTAATCATAACAATATTTGAACGTTATATCCTCCTATACTTCTTTTACTACTTTGTCCATATTATTTCGTCATTACATCGGCTACCATACGCATTTCAAACGACAAATCTTTTTGCTACTACTTCGACTCTCAACCAAAGGCTACTTAACTGATAATTTTCCACGTATCGCGTGTTTATGGCAAACGAGAGCAGAACGATGGACGTCGCTGAAAAACGTGGATTTACGGCGTGTTTCCTTGAATTCCACGATGTTCCGAGCGTGAGAGCAATAATAATGAAAAGTTACATAACAGAACCGGAAAGTCTGAGGAAGAAAGGGAAAGAGAAACGGTTAGTGATGAGGGTTCGTGACTGCATACGAGCTCCTATAGGTAACACTGACGTGTCGGAAAACCGAGCAAGAGATTGATGAGCCCGTAAGTGAAAGGACCGAACCGGTGAAAAACGAGACACCGCGTGAATTCCTTTACCACGTCTGGACCAAATAAGAAGAAAATTCTGCAGCCACCCCGAAAAACTGTAGTATAGTAATTAAGCGCCGCGGATAATTACGGCTCGCTGATGTTAAATATACTGGCATTTTGTACTGCAACTTCTACGTCCACGACGCGGAGTTGTTGTCTTTTAAAATGAATTGTCGCGAATGATTAATGTTATTTACCATTTTACTTGAATTTCGAAATCAATATTTGGACTACTCTTCTGGTGATTGATATACAGTAATTCCACTAAAAAATGCAATCGCAAGTGTCGACATATTCGCAATCATTATTCCACAAATTTAATTCTTACAACGTCGTGCACGAGCGAATTTAATTAATCACATTGATAATTGTAAAATGTCCATCATTACTTCACCGAGACGTGACGTGACTATTACTTGCGCGTATAAGTGTATGCAACTCCGCACCACGTGACAATTAAACCGTCTCGAATTTCACGACTGCTCAAGCAAACGTCGCGCAAAAGTACCAGCATCCCACGCATTTGTAACAATACACTATAGTGGCGAGATTCTTGTAAAAATAGTTCGCGACACATGGCCAATGGAACGCGTGCTATCCTACTACATACCATTCTTTTAAATTCCTACGTTCCCTATCAATTACCGGTCAAACGGAGCCTTTGGCTGAAGTCGAAATACCGAACCGCTAACTTCATTTGTCATCCCTTCTTAATATCAGTGTCTTTCCAAACTTCCATAGCTTATGCGATCAATCGCATAAAAAGAAAATGTAATAGTAAAGTTACCCATAACAAATGTCTCAAACAAATTACCCTCCTAGTCCCATGAAAAAGAGTAAAATAATTCATCACACGAGCATGCACGTTACACAAGATCAGCGTGTACAAAGAAGCATTACTCACCGAGTTAAATACGTCTCGCCGAAAACTGCAAACAAATCCCACATTCCGAGCGAGGCGGGTTCAGTGGTCGTTTGGTGTTACATAATTTTCTAACCTCAAAACTCGACGGGGTCGGGTGAAAAAGCAAAACGGCATACGGAAGAAGGTGCGCGTGAAAAGAGATCGCGTACCGACGGGTCTCACCTGAAAACACGGTCGAACTTGGCGATCTCGTTCTGGTGGCTAAGGGCTATGTAAACACGGTCGCGCAGTGCCGGCATCGGTGGGAGATAGATAGTGCCGATAATGCACGAAGGGCTTTTAAACAGAGCGAAACGACACGAAACGAGCCGAGGCCTGCTGAAAAATTTAAATGCCTCGTTAGTCGGCTCCGCACGGGTACGCCGCTGTGTCATACGCATGAACGTAGTTACCCTTGCGCGGCTCCGATTTAAAGGGCCCCGGAGTAGTTCCACGCGCGTGTCAGCCGTGAGCCGTGCACTGGACGCGACATCACACGCGTCTCACACGTTTCACACACGGGAACTCCGTCTCGCTGGCGTTGCGCGCGGCTTGGCGTGCGCGCGTGAACTCTTCTCAGACGTAGGCCGACGAATTCGTTATCCGCTGTCAAAGGGAACGGAAGCGGAAAGTTGACAGGATGAATGTGCAGCTGGCACACGGGGGAGCACGAGGCCTCTCTTGACACCGGACGTTACCACGACAATGCACCACGGGCACGTTGCACGCGCGTCCGACCGGCCGAAAAAAATCGCCCGTGCTTTTCGCGTGTATCCGTTTTTAACGACGGAGGGAATGAAGCAGCGCGGCCGAAAGGCATCGATGTTGCGCCACCGTTTCGCGCTGGAACGGCACGACAGTGTTTCGTTTCCCTCCCTTCCTCTCTCTCCCTCTCGTCCTCCGTTCTGACATTTGTTTACTAGCCCGTGCTCTCTCGGCCACTCGACGCTGATTCGCGCGTTAATTGTCAATGCGCGCTGTACGTTCTGTCAAACAGCATTGTCCCACAGAACTGTCGTCGGCTCCCGAGGATGATCCGCACGGCGAGTCGGCACATTCGATCGGTCGTGCAATACGGACCCCGAATTCGCGGAACGAAACAAACCACCGCGCACACAGCATCCACATTCCACCATAGGGAATCTGCGACCGCGCAACCGCCGGGATCAAATCACATCCGCCGGCGAAAGTAGTGCCGCGCTCCGCCGAAACCGCGAATCAGATGAACGGGTAAAGAACGGCTGCGCGCACCGATATTACAGTGAACCAGATGTCGAATCTTTTTCTTCTCGACGCGTCTGGTCGGGAACATCATTTTCTGCCTTAAATTCCGAATTGGATTTTACAACGTCGTATGTTTACACGTGCCTTACCTTTGTACTGTGCTATGTTATATTTTATGAAACGGAATGATATTGTTATTTTTAATTTCGATTATTATCTGATTACTGAAACTGTCACTGTTACACGTTATAGAAAAAATGAGGGAAAATGCAGTTCCCGTCATCGATATTAATGCAAATTGTTTTCACGTATCTACGAATGGTAATAGCGCGCGGCTTTTGTACTCTCGCATACGCATGCTGACTCTGGACCCGTTTACTTTCGCCATTGTGGCAGACAGAATTATCAAGTGTTTGTTCACCTATTGCACTGTCTCGTTCCTGTATCGTGCGCGCGATCGATAAGCATGCTTTTCAATGCGTGGATGCTTAAGCGCCGGGAAGCTGACCGCAATTAGTGAAAGTTGTAATAGGAATGCAGAGTTTCACCAGAATGGCAAAAAGTAACCGTGATTCGAACGTTTTGTAATAATGCAAAACCGCGTTCTGTGTAGAAAAAAAGTGTGAAGAAAATGGTTCCAGAAGGAAGTTTATTTTTAGATGTGTATCTAATCTAATCGATTATCAATTCAAAATTTCGAAACTGCTGTTATTGTTCCATCGGCGAGAGGGAAAGGTGCGTATCCCTGGGAAAGTGTTACCGTTGCTTCCCACGACTCAACAGATTCACTTTCATTACTATTATATTCCCCGCATTTACATTCAATTAACGTGCCACTATCCAGCATAACCGTGCGCATTGCCACGAGCAAGTAAAAGTCTCAGCGACGAAGTTCGTTTTAACCTACGTAGTGAAACAGTTGCACGCAGTTACGGAAGTGGCGTCATTCGTATCCCAACATGGCGGAGACTAAACAGCGTAAACAGAGTGGCGATTACAGGAGCTCGTATGTGGGTAAGTATTGTCTGCATTTTATAATATTCGACGACGGTGCGATAGGGAAATGTGCAAGATACGATAGTGATATCGGAAAATCCGTTTAGTAACCGGTGGGACGTGGTCTGGGCATCGCGTGCCAGATGTAACCCGGACCGTTATGCTTTGTGCTTTTTTTTGACGTTTCGTCAACGGCTTAAGTGTATATTCAATTTAGTGGGACATGTGCTAATGACCCCTGTTACTTCGATTGAATTCCAACCACGTGGTGAATCGCCATAAGTCACGCAACAAAAATATAGTTTGCGAAGGAGTGCTGCCAGGTGTACGTTCAGTCATCGTTCAAAATTCCATGCTTCTGGCGTCGTGAATCACACTACGTACGGGTTATTAACAGTTATGCGTGCCTGGATTTATAGTAATCACGCTGGGGATGCATATGTATGGCAAGAGAGCAAAGATTAAGGAAAGTGCCATGTAATTCTCGCGAACTTAGAGGTTATAAAAGACTCGTAAGCAGTTTTTGTCAGTGATGTGTGACTTTTGAATTTTTTGCGTTAGAGACATAATAGAGCATAAATAGCGTGATAATTTGTTATGCATTCGTAATTACGCGTAGTAACACGATATTCTGTCAAAGGAGGATGACGTAGGCTCGAAGCATGGCACGTAAGTGCTGCCGCCTCGCGGGAATCTTTCCTACTTCTCGCCTTAAAACGAGGGAACTTTAAACTGTGTCAGTCAGTCGCGCGTACGTCCTTGCTTCTTGTTACTCAGCAAGATTGATAATTATTCCACTTGTTACGGCGTTCCAGTCCGCTGTCCGCGTTGTCTGAACAACGTGGTTTACTTATCGAGTCACAGCGCATAAAAGAATATGACATGATATAGTTTACAAACTGGGACTCTTTTATGAAAGCTGTACTCAAATTAGGTATCTAATAAATTCCGAGCAGTTTTAGGATATTGTTTCTTACAACTTGTCACCTCTTAACCAATTTTTCAGTGTTTCCTTATGTACTTTAATGTTAGAAGTTATATGTCGAGTTTGTATTTCTTTTATCAGATTTGATCTTTTTATTTGTATTTGTCATGCTTATTCACATAATCCTTTGAACTCATTTATTAGCGTTGTGATTGGTATTGATGATACGATCAAGAAGAAACTGTGAAAATTACATATTGCAACAGGTGCATTGTATGCGATTCTCAGGCTTAATTAAAGCGGAAATATACAAGCTTCTATTCGTATAAAAGAGGGAAAGTAATAGAGAGATGAATAATTATAAGGGAAAACAGTAACGGAACTTTCGGGACATTGAACTTTAATTCAGTTTCACTAATCGTTCAGAAATCTGCGTGTTAATCTCGACGGAAATCACATTGTAGGGAAAGAAACTGCATTTAAAATTAGGACGAAATGGCGTGCAGTGAAATATTACTAAAATGCTTTAATTGTTTCCAGCACAGTATTAATTTGTGTGTAAATTTTCATTTATTATATCAAAATACGTATAATATAATGTGGAATAAGTATAATTGCTT
Organism: Andrena camellia; assembly: GCA_029448645.1. NCBI lineage: Eukaryota > Metazoa > Arthropoda > Insecta > Hymenoptera > Andrenidae > Andrena > Andrena camellia. Next base: position 40,798,743 of record CM055679.1, on the reverse strand, counting down.
TGTAGAGCCGTCAAATTGTATACAGTCTGCTGAAAGAAATTCTCCTTTTTCTTTTATTGCTTCTTCACAAATCCTCGAAATTTTTTTAACAAGCTTCTACAATCTTACAGCTGGTACTTACTGCCATTATCCTTCGCTAGATGTTCAACATGATTTCTTAACTTTTCTCTCAATTTCAGCACCTCTTAATACATATTCTTCTTCGATAGCCAGAAAACCCTCCCAAAACCTTTTCTATATAGCCCAGATAAATATCGTAGAACCTCCTTCTTTGATACGCCAAGGAATGCATGATAGAATAAAATTTGAAGCAGTGACCCCAAAGTTAGACTTCCGCGCACATAAATACGCGATTATTCAGTGTTCGTACAGTAGAAACTACAAAAAAACAACAGATTTATTCCTCCGAGCGCGTAAGGCGATGAATGACGGCACGCTATGCGAGGAAGTTGCAGCATGATTTCTCGCATTAAATGAAATCAAGCGACAATGAAACAGGTAGGAAAGGCGGGCAGCGAGTTTCAAAGCGGCTCAGCGCACCGCTGTGCAGCATTGCGCGTGATATTCGGGATTGGAAATGAGACCCGCATGTTGGCATACCTATTCAAGTTCTCTCCGCAGCGCGTGTTTTATTGAATATTATCGATAGGTTTACGGACCGCGCGTCCGGTGGAAAACGAGTCGTTTCGTTGTCCCCGTATGTAGTTCGCGGTCGTTGTATATTCATTTCCGCGGCGGGGAACAATAACCTGCGTTAAATATCCTATTTACACTATGCTCCGCGAATGATTAATTAGTCATGAACTGTATAATTTTGCCTGACGCGTTTGAAACTTGAAAAGGAAATGGGCAATGGCTTCTATAAGTGTTTTTGTTTTAAGTGAAAGTGGTGGGGGAAGAATCAAAGTTAACTTTCTGCATGTGTAGGCTGTCCCATTTACAATATTGCTGTGAGAATCGAGTATTTCCTATCGCAATTACAGTCGCCTCTTTGACTACGATCTTGATTACCGCATTTGCAACACAAAGTACTTACCAGCTGTTTATTATCTTGGAAGATACGACAAAATTGCCTCGGGTACAATTTCCGCGATTAAGGTCACGTGAAGATCATTTCGTAATAGGTTTCCGGTTTTATCTTAACCGGCTTTGTAAAAAGAAAAAAAAACTGGATTTCATTCTTTAAATAAATTTTTATAATCACCTAATGAATTTTATTGAATTTGCATTAAAACTATTTTTATCCGTTCAACTCGGCTCCCTCCAAGATTAAATCCTGAGTGCACCACTGCTACTACACCATATATGCAAGAATGTACAATTTTCTTTACAAAGTAGAGGAAAGCCATAAAAGATCGAGTGCTACAAGTTTGTCAAAGAAATTTTCATTAATCAAACAATGTACCTACCTCCTTCAAATTAAACAATGTTGCCCACTTGTGTTTCTGCTCGGACTTGATAAATATTTCGCTTGAATGAATAAAATTTCTTACTGTTAAACATCCATCGATAATAGAGGCAATGATATATGACAGTTGTCATCCATATGGCCACTGGAAGATTACAATTGATGACTAGCTAACACGAAGTTGGGTGTTATATGTGTTGTAGCTTGATATGACCTTTAACGAACGACCATCATTTTATTTGCCTGATAAAGCCCAGAAACCTGTTCATTGCCACCCTAAATACTGAGCTTCCATAAAATTCGGTTTAGGCCTCGTCGAATGGTAATTAGAGAAAGACGCCGCGGGGTAATGAATGGGAACTATGTCAATTGCCAGCGAGAACTTCGCAAACCCATTTGTCGCAATCCAATAAGTCTAATACCAGGAGTTTCTCCTCTCTCGAATGTGTCAATACACCTGGAAATGCGTGCACACGCTTGTTCCACAACGCGATAGACGGTGGACTTCATCGGGCGCCCACGTACTTCCATTCCTCGTTAATTAAACGCGCATTATTCAGTCAAATGAATTCAGGGACAATCCACAGTACACACGCACCGTTAATTGCGACGTTTCTTCGTCGAATTTCGGATCGACTGACGATCAACTCGGGGGTGGTTGCCTGTGATTTCACTCTCCAGAATCTCACGACGAGTCTAAAAAAGATTTTTACGCTGCCAACGATAACGTCTGGCATTGAGCGTTCCGAATAGTGACGCACGTTTAAGTCGTAAAATAAAAGCTCGCTCGTTGTTCGATGCACGTAAGATGTGCACGGATAAAGGTCAATTTATACAGCCACCGACGCGGGAACAATCCGAGCGGATAAATCGGTGAGCGCTCGACACTCGGTGGGCACTCATCGAGACGAGGAACCCTGTCCGCGTCTTTTCCCGTGTCGGTGGTTATATAAATTGACCTTAACGGGGTATACCCGTTTGAACGCTCGGAAAATGTGTACATTTTGTGGATTATTTTACAAGTCAACGGCTTGATGAAGATTTTCCGTTTTTGTACTATCTTTACATAGTATTATGAACTACTTAAAAAAAAGTTTCAGTTAAAAAACTATAGTTTTTTCGGAAGTTATGGTTACATATCCGAAACTCTCTCGATTTTAGATGGCTACGCGGTGGCCCTGAAAAAATTGTATGTCGTGTTTGAAATCAAAAACAGTAAATTTTTTTTATAAAATATGTTAATAGCTATCGACTCTCGGCGTCGATTTTTAAAATTTGGAAAAATAAAGAAATCAAAGATAAAGCTAGATTTTTCTAAGAGTAAAGTCCACTTTTGTCTTTATAAATAGTAAACGGATAAGGGGAATAAAAACAGGCGTCGTAGGTCGATAGCTATTAACATATTTTATAAAAAAAAATTATGCTGTTTTTGATTTCAGACACGACATACAATTTTTTTCAGGGCCACCGTGTAGCCGTCTAAAATTGAGAGAGTTTCGGATAAGTATACATAACTTCCGAAAAACAACAGTTGTTTAACTGAAACTTTTTTTTAGGTAGTTCGTAATACTATGTAAACATAATGCAAAAACGAAAAATCTTCATTAAATCCACAAAATGTACACATTTTCCTAGCGTTTAAATGGGTATACCCTCTTCACAAGTTTTGTCCCTGCCACCCTTGGCAGTTTTACTTAAACCGCGATCGTAACGGTATTTTTTAGGCGGCTATATTTCCCTCATACGCCGCCCACGCTCGGCAAGACTCGCGAGATCGAGCTAGTCCTCTGAGGTCGCAGTAAAACGCGTGTAAGAGCAATTGCACGCGATGACCGATGTATTCTTGCACGTGGCGCGATAAGCAATGACACGGACGTAAATTCATTCTTCTCGGTTTTTGCTCGTACCAGAGTGGCTCGCCTCGGCTGCACGACTATCGATGTAGAAAAAGCGGCAGGCCGTGATACGTCCCTTTTCTTTCGACTTTTTCTTCACATTGCAGTTAAGGATCTCTAATCTGATCGTTCATTGCGATATCGGAAACGGCATGTGACTCTATCTCAAACGAACATTTATAGAGAAAAGCGGGAACAGGGAAGTCATGGTTTTTTTAACTGGCCAATCGCGATACGCGCCTTTCACTTTACTTTCTTAAATATCGAGCCCCTGTTCAATGCCCCGCGTTCCTGATTAACACGCAACTTCTGCCCGTAAAAAAGTTCTGCCCGCTTCAGTGTCGGCAGTCGTAGGCTGCTCGTCGTAAACACGACGGCACGAGCGTTTTTCGCACTCGCGGGTACACGAGGAAGTACATATTTTGCTTCGCGCGAAGATAAATAACTTCTTAGCTTCATTGCTAACCGCGTTTCTCTGGGGCGAGCAGCGACCTTAAGAAACCGCCACCAGGGAGTCGTAGACACCGGATTCTGGGCACAGCCTCCGGCTGTTGCAGAACTCGTAATTGAACCGCGTGCATGGCACTGCATAAACTTCGGAAATCGCACTTACTCTCGTCGTCTGCCGCGGAGAAATATAAATAACCCTTACACGAGATACCGCCATAAACGAGATTAATGATAGTTCGGGTGCCTGAAGGAGGCATAATAATCCTATCGTGCTCTCCGAGATACGACCGATCTCTCCTCGCCGTGCTACTCTCGTTCCCTTGCCGTTTCTTGTCGATCTTGCTAGTCATACCTCGACCCTTCTCCATCTTTTTCCCCCGCAATAAACCTCGTTTGACATAAAACATTTGCCTTGGAGACGCGGGACGCCATAAGAGAGGGGCAGTTTCTAAAATAAATATACCGGGGGGGAAAGCAAGTCGTGACCCCCTGCATCATCCCGGTTCTGATCGTTAACTCGCTGGTTTTACAGCTCGTGCTAACTGTACCCGATCTAAAATCCCCTGCTCTTGCAACCGTGGGCGCTGACACGCTGCTTCGATCGCGTCTATTCCGCTACGCCTGCTCATAAATTGGTAACATTCGCGGTACGGCGAGCGAAAAGAGTATAACGCGGATGTAGAGCGAATAACGATGCATTTTGCTTGGCAGCTAGGTGCGCGGTTTAATCAAGAACGCGTCTTTGAAATCCTCCTGTATAACGTATGCTTCAAGTTGCCCAAGTATATTCTGATCGAATATGCGCGCTTTTCATTTACTGCGCCGAGCGAACTGACGTCACAGCGTTATTACGTGAATGAGTATAAAAAGGGAGCCATTCCAATGTGACGATTCAAAGGTCAAGAACGCTCAAGGTTCGAACCCCGGCAACGCTCGAACGCACTGTTCAGCGGCGAATACTTGAAAAGATTTTAAATTGATTGCTTTGTTCCTGCCAAAACACAGTTCGTCTCTTAACTCAAATATCAAACGCCCCGTGAATCGTGTAAAGAAATCGACCGCTGTTTACATACTGCGAGCAAAGAATCATCCAAGAGACTTTTTTTTATTACTTTCGCCGCGCGCGCTTTAAAAATATATGTTTCCTCTTCGATCGACTCGGTTTTTAAATTCTTGTTTACATAATCGATTGTACCGTCAAAGATTCCGGTCACTCGCAGCGTTGCGAGACGCATTTGTGAATACGGTATCACTGTGCGAGAACAGATTATTGATACAATTATCCGTGTGATACGAGTTTCTGTACTGATCATTACTGTTTCGTTATTATCACTCTCTTCACACATTTCTCTTAATCGGTAGCGACACATAATTATTTGCATGTCATCGCGAGGAAGCTCTGTTCAGTTATCGCTCAATTATGTAATGTTTATAGAGACAGGAAGACACGAAATTTACTATCTTCGTTGTTCCTTTATTTCTGCTTGTGTTGTACTTGTTCAGTCATTCTTTCATACACTTTGTAGTCTATAACAAATTCACGCCTCAGTCGAATACACATTAATCTTTCATCTTGTCCCGCATTTGTTTTCCCTTCCGTTCTTTACGCGCGCAAACTGGAGCAAAAATAACGACAAATGTTAAAAATAGGCTTTCCTCGAGTAAAATTCTACATACGACGCGAACGGACGCTACGGTTACCGAGCAGCCACTAATATCCGTCCATCGTAGAATCATGCCAACTATCAGCGGCTCTTCGTAAATTGTTATTTACTCGGAAAATAATATCCCCTGCGAACATTGTCTAATTCCATATTTCTTTAACTTACTTTATGGAAGACCCATACTCATAAGTAGATATAGTGAACATAAATCATAGCGTATCGTGAGCATTCGTCAATGGTCAATCAATCATTGACCATCCACGCTTCTACTTTGTACACACGTGGATTTATCAATCACCTTCATTGAAATATAGAAAACAGTACTTCAGAAACTATCTTTCTGCGCATAATTCCCAATCACCAGTCACCTATACGTAAGCATCAAGTGCCCCATTGGCTGTTTCATAACTCGTGAGAAACGTCAGAGTTTCTCCGACCTGTGAGCACTTCCCAAAGATAAATAGAGCATCTCGTTACCCTTTGCGTACGAACAGTGTCTATTGATAGGCATACGCACAGCCTGAATAACTGATTATTTGATAGAACTGGCCGATTAAGGGCAAATAGTGTAGAATGTGATGCCATAGGCGGGCAGTCGCAGCACAAGGTGACACGCACGCCACAACCGTGTCACCCAGGTTTCACCGGTATTTCTTGATTGTGGGATGCTGCCAACTCGCGAACTCCGCCGCTAACCGCGGCCCCATCGGCTGGCCACCACCACACCAGGATATTTCTAGTCGGTTCTCTCGCGACTTAGTACTTGATCGTGTGTGCACGGAGCATCTATGCTCTCCGAGCCGCCTGGTTTCCTTGTCCGGCCCGTCACTCGCGTACACTTTTCGTTCATCCGCGCCTTTTCGACACGGCGAATGTGAAGGGACAAGATGAGCGAGAAAAGAAAGACACCGTCGACTCGGAGGCGACCCGAGGAACCGCTAACCAGGCCAAGGGAGCCGACCAGACCACCGAGAACAAGAACCCAACCGAACCGCGATAATAACACCGTTCAACGCAGTGCGAACCGTGGTGCGCACAAAATACACCCGTAACACTACACCATCGTTTACAACACGACACTGCGTAGAGCTAATGTCCCGGCGATCCTGAGCATTCCATCGCGAATGACGATTGGCGGATTACCAGGAACTCGTGAACCTGGCAGATCGGCGATAGCCGAGTTGTTAATTGAAATAGGAACCTTGAAATACAATCGTGACGCGAAACGATCGTCCGAGTATGAAGCCGAGCACGATTTACGCTGCGTCGAGTCTAGAGCGTTGGCTTTAAAGGGAATTGGTTCGTTACCAAAATTTGGATAACTTGACGAAATCGCTAATTGTAACGTAGATCTTAAAATACGACTGTGACGTAAAATGATCGATACGCGAGACCGCGTAGGATTTAGATTCAGTCGACTTTGACGATTCGATTGCAAAGGGAATTGGCTTGCTACTAGATATTTACTTCAGAATGCAACAGATTCGTGACAAGGCACCTGTCAATCGGAATGTAAATCTTAAAATACAATTATGCCGCGAAGCGGCCGCTTAAATATGAAGACCGAGTAGAGCTTAGCTTCGATCCAATTTAAAAGTTCAGTTGCAAAGGAAATTGGCTTATTAGAAAAAATCCCACTGCCTATCAGATTCGTGGTAATTGAGTCGTTGATCGGACAAGCATAGACCCCAAAATATAATTATGCTACGAAGAGATCGTTTCGGTAGGAGGCCTAGTGCAGTTTAGGTTTTGAAGGAAATTGGCTTGCCACCAAAAACCCGGATAGATGCTTCCACCTAACCATTGCTTCCATTTATCGAGCTTTTGGTGCTTCGATTATTATCTCGATAGAAATTTGTCCGCTGGGAATTATAGCGTGCATTAAACCTCGTTTAAATGCATCGCGAAGTGAGATTTAGGAAACATTTGCGAGCAAATCACCGAACACTCGAGTAAATAGGGTGGGGTGGTAAAGATGTGGCTAAACGAGCGTTCAAACATTTGTTTTCAGCCGAGAAAGTTCCGATGACGGCTCTTGACGAAAACGTGAACCGTGTGCCACGGGTTTATCCAACAAACGAACCAGTGGGTGAGTGTTCTCTCTTGTTCAATATTGTGTTTCGTGCACCTGCCTATCGCCTTCTAATCGTTGCTGATGACTGTGGTGTTTGAAGGAAGTAAGAACGAATTTGTTGATACATACTTCCAGAACTGTCTCACATTTTCGAAAGATAGACATGGTCTTTCCTATGCGCACCTGCTTTTTCAATAAATTAATATTGTCCTATAAGTAGAATTTCTTGGGTCGAGTACTTTTCATTCTGTTTAAAGCTTCGCAAGAATTTTGTTTCGACAGACAGTAGTCACATCAACCCAGGAAAAATAACAAAATTGCGTTCGTGTATACAATATGCATTATATACTTGCATTAAAGTTTCATAATCATTTTTCCGTTGCTAATAGATACAAATCCATTTTCTTTTACTTATTGTGTACTTTGGACTCCTTTTATGTCGACCTCTCAACTATACACACGGCATCCATCGATACCTGCGTGCAAAGTTCAATTTTACGATGTATTATCGGTTTAATCGTTTCTGTAGACCTGTCCTCGTATTTCAAGTAGAACGAATGTACGAAAAATTAATTCCCATTTAGCTCTCTTAGTAAGCACAGTATGAATGCAGGATTTTCTGCATCGGCGGGGCTCCAAAGCCTAGCCTATTCCGCGATACATTCTTACTGGCCCAATTGCATTTCAACATTTCCTTCTTTCCGATTCAGCCAGCCAGGCGCTTCGGTTAATTAAATTCTCGTATTTCGTTTTTCTCGCCGGCAGCCGCGCGTCTCGTTCCAGATGAGAAATTCGACGCCCTGTATTTACGAGTTTAATGCGGTAATGATTCGTGTAAATGCGAGATTGCAAGGCACCGATGTGGCTGGCGTCTGACGGTGTGTGTTTTGCTGTCGCCGTCGACGACGATGACGAGGGACGGACGTAAAAGCAGAAGACGGAAGAGAAGAGGCGGAATTAGTGTTCGCGCGAGTATAATTGGCCATTCGCTAGCAATAAGTAATCGCTCCGGGCTCGAGGCTCCTTCCGAACACGTTTCGTCACATAGGATTCAAACGCTCCAGCTTACTCGAGTTCCTCGTAGTCGACGATGGGGCTTGCTCGGTCTCCTCTTCCCCTCAAGTACGATCCTGCGAGGTAACTTCGAGGAATGTCTGAATGTCGCGTCGAAATTCGCGTGGCTATCTCACTCCGATGTAACTTAATCGTAAGATAGCGAAGGAGGAAGAATGTTGAGTCTAGGGAACAAAATGTGAGCAACGATTCCGATGCACCTTTGGAAAGCTCTTAGTTCTTTCAGGTAACGAAATTACGAACTCCTGGTTCATATTTAAGAGCGTTACCACTTAGTGTTCAGGTTTAGACTGAAGGTATTATCTACCATCTGATCCTTCTTCACTTTTTGATCCAAAGCGAATCCGTGGACTTAACAATACCTCTGTCCGTAGACGAGGAAGCCGATTTTATAGTTCACCAATGAAATAAAGTTCTCGAAAGTCATCCTCAGTCATCACCAACGAAATTCTGCTTTTCGTTTACAAGCGTGGTAATGAATACCTACCTGACCCCCGTCTTCCTTTCTCAGCTTCGTAATTAGTGTATGTGGAGGTAATTTTTACTTCTGTCCTCTTCATACATACAATTCAAATTGTTCTACTAGACACATACGCACACGAATGGGATACTGTTAATTAAATAAATATATTCTTTGAATTGTGGACTTCGTTAGACCGTTTAGGTTGGCAAGAAAGTATTGAGCGGGTCTCAATGGCTAGTCAAGATAGTAAATTGGACCTAGGAAAACCTGTACCAATTGTACTCGCTCATCCAGACCACACCTTCGAACTAAACGAAGAAGCCTTGGCGCAAATTCTCCTCCAAGATGATATTAAAGATAGGAGTGTAGTTGTCGTCTCTGTAGCAGGTGCCTTTAGGAAAGGCAAAAGCTTCCTGCTTGATTTTTTCCTCCGTTACATGAATTGTAAGGTATGTTATCGATAAAACTCAAGCAATCATGCGTTTATGTACAATAATATGAAAGTCTTTATATAGTTAAAAAAATATTCAAAGATTTTACAAGCTGTCTATTTAATTGCAAAGAAAATAATTTAGTAAACGATTATTATTACAATACAATACTATAAATATATATATATATATATATATATATATATATATATATATATATTGAAGATCTATTACTTTCTTTCATGCTTACCCTGGGAATTCGTTATATAATAATATTACGAACAATAGTATAACAACAATAACAAAACCGATTCCTGGTTGGGTAAAGATGATGATCCTCTGTGTGGATTTTCGTGGAAAGGAGGCTCTGAAAGAGACACAACAGGAATTTTAATGTGGTCGAAAGTTTTCCCTAGTACTTTACCAAGTGGCGAGAAGATTGCTGTGATTTTAATGGATACACAAGGTGCTTTCGATAGCCAATCCACAGTCAGAGATTGCGCAACTGTGTTTGCTCTAAGCACGATGTTGTCGTCTGTGCAAATTTATAATCTATCTCAAAACATCCAAGAGGATGATCTTCAGCATTTGCAACTTTTCACCGAGTATGGTAGGCTGGCATTAGAGAAGTCTGGAAGCACACCGTTTCAAAAGTTGCAATTCTTAGTGAGAGACTGGAGTTATCCGTACGAAGCGGAGTATGGCGCAAACGGTGGGAAGGAGATATTACAAAGAAGATTAGAGATTTCTACCGGACAGCACCCAGAATTGCAGAGCTTGAGGAAGCACATTAAATCATGCTTCTCAGATATATCTTGCTTCCTCATGCCACATCCGGGCCTCAATATTGCCACCAACCCCAATTTCGATGGGCGACTATCCGAAATTCAATCGGAATTCAAAGAGCAGCTGAAGGTGCTGATACCGATGCTGCTGGATCCAGAAAATTTAGTAACGAAAAAGATTGACGGCCAAGTTGTAAAAGCGAAAGATCTGTTAGAGTACTTCAAGAGCTATATGAAAATTTACAAGGGAGATGAACTTCCTGAACCTAAAAGTATGTTAGTGGTAAGTCTTCATTGTGCAATTGCCCATGTTGTTAATTACATTTTAAGTCTGTACTATTTTGTATTTAGGCAACAGCAGAAGCAAATAACTTAACTGCGGTAGCGGAAGCTAAAGATCTTTACTTACGATCAATGGAGACGGTTTGCGGAGGAGCTAAACCATTTTTAGCAACAGCGCATTTAACATCAGAGCATATGCGCAGCGTCGATAGAGCTATTAGTCTGTTTCAAAATAAGCGGAAAATGGGAGGAGATGAATTTAGTCAAACGTACATGGACAAGTTAGTAAAGGCGAGTATTAGCGGTACACATAGACTAAGAAGTGCCTTGTGCATACTGAATTATTTACATAAAAACGATTCATGTATATTTCATTTGCAATTAAACTTCCACATCTGCGATTATAAATACAGTCTATAAGAATGTTCGCTTGCCTTCGTTGTCGTTACTTCGGTGATGTAAACAGTAGTCTGTTACTTGTTACAGGATATGGAAGAAGCTTTCGGTCAGTTTAAAGCACACAATGAAAGTAAAAATATATTTAAAGCAGCACGAACGCCGGCAGTGTTTTTCGTAATTGCTGCCATTATGTACTTTTCATCCGGACTGTTTGGTATTATTGGTTTATACCCACTAGCAAATATTTGTAACTTTGTCGTTGGCCTTTGTATAGTAACACTTATTTTATGGACATACGTAAGGTATATAAAACTTTCTCGCGCGAAAGCCCATCTTTGCCTCCTTACTTCGATAATAAATTCTTTTTATTTACACAGGTACAGTGGTAATTTCAGATCGTGTGGTGCAGTACTAGATGAAGTGGCTAACGTTTTATGGGATAATGTAAGTAATGTATTTTCAACTATTTATTTACAAATTTAGGGATCTCAGCCTGAGGGGTATTTTGTTCGTAGTATGCGCGTGGTAAATAATGCATTAGCCCTCGGTTGGCGGTGGCCGTCGGAGGTTTACCTTATATCGAAAACGCGCAGAGCGTCGAGTTTCTGCGCCATAGACATATATAGGCGGAACTTTAGCTCAGCGGTGGAGTAAGAATCGCGGGAAGGGGGCGAGTAGTGGTAAATCGGGTAACTCCCTTCCTCTTCGGTGCTATTCGGATGTACAATCACGTTATATGCTATGAAAGTTAGTAAAAAGATATATACAGTAAACTCTCGCTATAGACGCGCGCTCGGGCTGGCGGCTAACGCTTAACGCATAGCGCCGACGCATGGCGCGAGAGAGAGACCGAGCGTAGGGCGCGTAGGCACGAAAGGTATCATGCTTTCTCTCTTTCGTAGCCGACGGTAACGTCCTGTCGACTCTTTCAACCCCTCTCGCTCGCTCTCGGGTTCTCTCACCTTCGACCGAAGGATTCCATGAAGTGGTGGGGATAGCGACGAACGCTTAACGCATAGGTGAGATAGCGAGAGTTTAATGTACATTAAACATTCCGTATATCATGTAGTTTATATATATTTAATAGAATTAGTAAATAGTATAAAGCTTTTTTCCACTCAGTTTTAGTTTTACTAATCACATTTGACTATTCATAAAACAGCAACAGTGGTTATGTTCTGAACGCAGCCATTAATAACGAGCCGACACGAGCCGAATGCATCCGAAGCTAACCGACGTGCCACTACTGAACCTCTGTCTTTTCCCCCTCCAATCCTACGACCCCTCCTCGCCTAAAGGAGCAGCTTACGCTAGATCTATATATGTCTATGGTCTGCGATCAGTCACGTATTGTTTCGTGATATGTATTTTGAGGAGGAAAGACGTGCCTGAATCCAATGTTTTATATAATTTCTTTAGTTTTTGCTTATAGTGAAAGTTTACCATGACAGTTGTAGCGATAATAATAATGATAAATAAATATTATCTATTTTTACACTATTTATAAATATAGGTATCCGTTCCTCTATCCTTGTACAATAGTAACATTTGTTGCAAGTAAAGAAATATACGATTGGATACAGTGCTCATATATAGACGTAGTTTGAGATACGAACGGGTCAGAAATGACCCGGCCACAGCCGTCCGAGGGTTAGTAAAAGATGCTTGTAAAATTTCATGCATTCGGTGCGAAACCTACATGCTTTATCTCACGAAAAGACGTGGTACTATGTCATCGGTCGCGAAACTGTTAATATGCAGGATTTTCATAAAAATCAGGAGCACTATTTCGATTTCTATTGTTCTTAGGCGTCAAAACAGTAACAAATAAAAGTGTTTATTTTTAAAATATTTTCAATGACGCATATTTTTAGTTATGGAAAAGCTCTAGCAAAAGATATAGACAAAAACATAGTCTTTTCAACAGTAATTTGTATGAGTGTTTTTTACAGTTTTAATGTTTAGAATTTATACCTGGGAAATTTTCTCGATTTTTATGAAAACCCTTTGTATTTAGAATACTATCTACGCTAAAGGAAGAACAAATATTTTATTTTACTACAGCATTATACGGAACACATATTAATTTCAAAATGTAAATAACTCTATATGTGTAATTAACACTCCCCATTGCATCACATATCCGAATTCATACCTACCATTTCTTATTTCTACAGGTCTGGAAAACTGTATATACATATACTGTATTTATACTTACTGCACTATTACTTATTGCATTAAGAACGTACATATATAATTATTTAGAAGAGGAAATTAGCGAAAAGAAACCTATTCTTCCTTCAGGAAAATTACGTTATTTACAAAATATTTATTTTGGCCTTACTTCCGCGTTCTATGACACATATAATAATTTGATAAATATTTACAATAATTTTTGCAATCAGAATAAGTTGCTTTAAGTGCAGTTAAATGTTTTCTTTGCATTCTTTACACTCGTTACAGTATTCGCGTTTATCATTTATTTGATACTTATATCACCCCTCGCGATACGCTTTTTAATTATACCAATTTAGCCGTTAACATTTTTTCTTTTGACATTATCTCTTGTTTCCGTTTCCTTTTTTATTTTTTATTTGTCTCATAAGCTGAATACTAACAGGAGCGAATATATCAGAGGTATGGCGTTTGCTTATCGATAACATAGAAGTAATTCTAATTTTCTACGTATTTCTAGAATTAAGAGAAAGTATTGTTCCTTAACAAATAATTCGGATTTCACTGAAAGAAATATTTGCATAATTTTAACAGGACATCAGGGTCGTGTTAATAATAATCATAATAGTTCATTTAGACTTTAGTAATACTTTTATGCAAATCAATATTAAGTATCATAAAAAAATAATTTTTGTTTCTCTTCAGTTCATGAAACCACTCTACCAACAATTTGTGGAGAAATCAGTTTCAGTAGCAGTGGCTCAAGCTGCTGAAATGGCTACAAATACAACAATGAATGCCACTATCACTGCCAATGGCAAGCCTAAGCTAACATAACGTTCATTCCCTTCCTAACGCAATTTCTTAAGACCGTTAAAACGTACATCATTGTATTACACCCAATAAGTGGCATGAAGAAATTTTTAGTTTTGACCATTCGATATAAGGCCATAAATAGATTTTCGTGTGTTACGTTACAACAAAAGGCAGCGCGTTGTGTATCTACTGATTTGAAGTGACTGTGAATGTATATACAGCGTATTTTCATTATTATTCCATGCTAGATTGCTGAAAATTTTGATTATTAGTATTATCTCTGATCATTAACATTATATCATTAGAAAAATAAAATTCCATAACTACTGGTCAACGATATACTTTGAACAGAAATTATTATTTTTGGGGTTGTTGATGTTTGTAACTAGCTTTAATTATTTCTTTTGTATCGAAATGTATATTTTTAAAAACACACTATACAAGTACTTATTTTTACATTTATTGATATCCAGATTCATATTTAACTCGTTAATTAGGCGATCATGTTTAAGTGCATTTCGAGGTTAAAAACACGGGAAAGGTACATATTAAAATGTTATAGAAGCAAAATTCAAGCAATACACACACGTTGTACATTTATGCATTGTTCTATGTATGAACTAACATAGGTAAATTATATCTGTGCCAGATTTATTCTACAACCGTTATGATTGTATTGAATAATTTTTTAATAAACAAAAATGTAAATAATTCTCAGTGTCTTTCACACTTAACAAATTCTAAACAAAATTCACGATGTATGTATGTAACTGCAATGAATGAAATATACACATATGCCATGTACTTAGTTTATTCTATATTTTTGTTGAACACAACTAACAAATGGGCAACAATAGTCGAATATAATTATACTGTTTTTTTTTGTTTTGTTTTTACTGTATTATGGGCCACAAATTATGTACGAAAGATTGTGAAAACCGCGTCGTTCTTTCTTCTATTGAAGTTCTTGTATCTGTCATACATTTTGAACGAAAAGGGAAATATTCGTAAGGCGGTCGTATGAACGAATTTTATTGTCAATATGGTGTTAATAGTGCTCAAATATGCATATTAAATATGCCACATTAAAATTTTAATACCAATCTTTAAATTGAGAATATGTATGAGTTAATTACCCTAATAAAATCGTTAGTATTCTTAATAAATTTTAATTATTAATGTTAGAAAAGGTAAGGTACTTAGTTATACATTACATGTGATGATTGTTAACTATTTTGCCTTGAAAATACATTTATTATAGATGTTACCGACATAGTAAAATTAGTTATTTGTATTAATTTATCGTTTGTATGAGTGCCAATTAAAAGTGGATATAATAAACAGTACTATCGAAGCGTGTAGTTAGTTCTGGTAAAAATGGAATTACGAGAATACAGTGAAAATACTATTATCTTGCCAAACAGATATCGATGTATACTTCATTTTCACGCCATATTTGAAAACGGATGCTGACCAAATATTAATTATCTACGACAGTAATTAATATTCATCTTTGAGTACATGTTATTACACCGTTATCTTTGAAATTAATTACTATATCCATTTAGCAATTTGTTATATGTGTATACGTTTTTCACATCTGAAGTTTTCATATTTTACATTATAATACATAATCACATAAGAGTAAGACGATTTTACCGTGGTGGTGGTTTAAATAATGGAACATTGTTTAGCAATTATTTTCAAATTTATTAGTGGTCACTTTTACTCTGATATCAACGTAATATTTTTTGTATCCATTGTTCCCCGAAGTGCATATTTTTAATGTATAATAGTTGCATAATTTATGTTTTCTGGTCAGGAGAATTATAATTGAAAAGGTTTTTTTATCAAACGTTCATGACATTAAATGAAAGTATATCATGGTAAAGGTGCCATTACATATATTTAAAGTTAGTTTATTCTCAGCCATATATTAATATAAACTAATTCATTGTATCTTTATACTTTACCTAAGAATAGGAAATGAACGAAATTACTGTTATATCTCGCATTGTTTACTAAACATATGTATGTTGTTCAATTAATTTGACAATATAATTGCAGCTGGGAAACAGAAGATAATTTAGGTACTCCCCTCATATGTGATGTAGCTCGTAATAAATTCTTGCGTGATACGAAAGTATTTTTATCGCTGTGCGTATGTAATAATAGCGTGACGATTCCGTTGAATTATAAACAATAAAAGAAAATAAAAACAAACGCATGGGAATAACTTTTAAGGCATTTTACTTAAAAATTTTTAATGTATTTTGCAAGTTGGTTGGAGACAGTATCAGATTATCGAAGCAAGGCCTACTGGCAAATAATGTTATGTAATTAGTTAATATAAACATTTATATATTTGTCATGTATACAATATAAATATTTTAAGCACATTTTTGTAATAACAGCATTGTAATAATGATAATAATGTGGGATAAATATAAGGTTGCATATTGCAACTAATTTTTCTTAGTTATGATATTTAAATAACTTAATCTAATCGTAGTGTCAATTATTGTGGATAAAAATAAATGCATATTTTTCTATTTATTAGATACAAATATTCTATATTCTTTTCATCACAGACAAGCGAAACAATATTGTACTTTACGTTTTAAACATTCTTCTTACCATATCTCCAAACTTTTGATTTGCCTCCTGCAATTGTGCATTATAAATTAAAAATTGTTCTTTTGCGGCACAATTATGTGGCTCCAATGTAATGGCAGTTCTTAAGTCAGCAACAGCCTTCTCCAGGTCTTTCAAATTTCCATGCGCTACTCCCCTTCTATACAACGCTTTAACATTGGTACTCTCTTTATTCAAAATCTTAGTACACAAAGAAACAACGTGTTCATAATTCTTATGATTCAACTGGCATCCAGCCATATTGTTGTACAATACGAGCCTCAGATTATTAATATCACTTTCCAATTTTGCCTGCAATTCTAAATCAGGTATCGGCTCTAATGTTATAAGAATTTTACAGGCTTTACTAAATTTACGAAATGCGTCTACCCATCTAGATTCCTTAAATAAAACAACACCAGTTTCTTTATATTGTAATGTTATCGAATACTTTTCTTCAGGTGTCCATTCCCAAATTGGTTTATAGGGCTGCAGTTTATTTAGTGTTATCTCAAACTTGATAATTACAGGTCGATCGACGCCTTCTAACGTTAGACGCAACGTGATTAAGCTTTTCTCAAGGACCATCATCATCTGTAGTGCTCGCTCAATTTGTCTATCTATTTCACAGTTAGCTTCGCCTATGACTACTAGCTTTTTGGCTGAGCAATCTAAAATCTCTGAATGAAATTTATGCTTCAAATCCCCTACAGACGCATTAACAGCATGTATATTTTCAATATCAACTGTGCAAATGGCACATTCTGTCGGTTTTTTGGAAAACGGACCAGACTTTATTACTTCCTTCTTCACGATTTTATCCACCGACTCCCACGTTTCAAGTAACATATTGTATTTACAATAAATTTGCTCTGTACAAAACAAGAATACAAATTAACGTATTTGTTGTTCGTATTTTGCTCGCAATCAAATTGCCAAAGTTGCACTACATACAAAGTGCGTGTATTCAGTATGTACACACACTACGACGTGAAACGTCACCTAACCTTTGCTTCTGATCCTGTAAATTTCAAAAAAACTGAAGAAATCGCTAAACACGCATGCGCACGATTCAATTCGATTGATATGATCTGGAAGGAAATTCTCATTACGTACTTATTTGACAATTTAAGTAATTTACTTTCGGTGCTACAGATATGGTATGTACATCAGGAAGTTAAGAACAGTATTCTGTGCATTTTCCATTAAAAATTATATTTTATCTGTCGCATACATTTTTCTAAATATAAATTGCAATTGCGTATTACATATATACATATTATAAACACCGATAAACTTTTTTTCAAAAACAATTGAATTTTAAGGACGTTACGTGCTTTTGACATTTATTTAATATATAAAATGGTGTTTCATGTGCACCAACCTAATATTTGAATTATTCGTTAGAATCCCGCTAGTCAAAAATGTTCGTTACGCATGCGCATACATACCAATTATTTTCAATTTGAAGCGCTTTAATACATGTTCAGTAGTTCAGTCTCTCTGCGCATTTTCGAGGTTTCGGTTTAAACACAAATTTGAAAATGAAAAACAGTTTGTGAAAGATCGTAGAAGTGCAATGAATTAGAAGGTACTGGATCCTGTGGCTGCAACAGACGCCAACAATTTTTTACGTAACTGATTTTCGTCTCATTGCTGTTACATTCATACAAATTCGTGAATAGATCTACTTATTTTCAAACGTAAAATACTGTATACGAAGTTTCGATGATTTTCAAATTTGGTGCATTGAAAAGGTCGACCATTAATAGTACTGAATTTTAATATATAAAACAGAAAATGTTTGTGTGTTTGTCTGCCGCCTAAATACTTTCGAACGATAACTCTGGGGTTACGAAATGTGTCCCAGCCCATTATGTCCAGCTAATCCAGATGACTGTGTCTATTTTCACAAAAAAATCAGAATCTAAATTTCGGGCGAAGGCAAGTAGTAAAGCTAGTTTTCTATAACACAATCACATTTCATCCACCTTTTTCTTTGGAATCGTGATATCACCGTGAGGGATGCAATATCCTATGAAATCTATGCTGCAATTGTTAAACGTATTAACACATATTTTTCAGTTTTGATAGCACAGGATATAAATACATCGCACGCTAAAAGTTGCGGACGCTTGTCGACATTTCGTCGTAGACTGCATTGCTCATTACGTTACAGATGGTTTTAAAGTCGTTTATTTTCAAAGACTTGATTACATTTACATTAAATTACACACGATATAAGTCAGATTTAGTCCACTTTTCACTAGCTGCCCACAACCATTTTGCAAGTCCATCGTTCTTCGCTTCGTCAGAGACATCCGTCACGGTATAGTTACTGTAAAATAAATAATATCAACATAATTCACTGTCATTTCTAATCAACTGGGTTAGAACTCACTTGAAATACGATCCGGTTACGTCTTTCAAAGATGGATCTAATGCTACAAATAGAACTGGCTGCGCTCCCTTTTTGGGTGGTTTGACAAACGGCCATGTTAAAGACTTTATAAATATTCGAGCAATGTAGTTTTGATAAAAACTCATGTGTCGCACTATATCTGTACGAACTATACCAGGATGAACAGCATTCACTGTAACGCCAGTTCCTAAATAACATTAAAAAAAAGAGATGGCGAGCAAATGATAAAGGTCAACAAACTTATTCAGGGAAATTACATAGAACATTGGAACGATCCCTGCATACCTTTTAACCTATCTGCTAACTCCCTTGTGAACAGAATATTGGCCAATTTACTTTGGGCGTATGCTTGGGAAGCATCATAATTCTCTGCACTGTTCAAATCCTTCAATTTAATCTTACCACGTTTGTGCGCGGCACTTGAAAGATTTACAATTCTCGATGGTGCAGAATCTTTTAGGACATCCAATAATAAATTCGTTAGTAAGAAGTGTCCCATATGATTTACTCCAAGTTGCATCTCGATCCCTTCCTCGGTGTAGTTCTTAGGACACCTCATTACTCCAGCATTGTTTATGATGATATTCAGTTTCGAGTGCTCTGTAATTGAAAGGAGGAATTGAATTGAAGATAATTTTTTTAGACTGCCTCTAAGACAATATACTATTATACATTAATATTGAAGTCTCAGCTGCAATATTATTCTGCACCTTTTTTGAATTGTTTCACAAAACTTCTGATACTTGCTTGAGACGCTAAATCACATTTTCTGCAATAGACATATTTGTTCTTAGTGTCTAATACTATATCACGGCGTGCCTAGAAACATTATATAGAGAGAATAATTATCAAAGTAATTAAGTGGCATAATTCATGTTGGCAATATTGTAACAAATTCAATTCGCCGTATGAGATACTAACAACAATATAATACCGTTTCGCATTTTTCCATGTCCCTGCATGCCATAATGACTTTCGCGTCACGTTTAGCTAAATCATGTACTATCTCTTTACCGATTCCGGTATTTGATCCAGTTACAATAACTACTTTGCCACGTAATGTTTCTTCGTTTTCGTATAACTGCCCACTCAAGTAATCCCTACAACCAGAAAACTGTATATAAATCCACATTCGACGATAACATAATGTGTAGATGATTTAATCTTTGTTGGCATTTGTATTATTTGTTTCTTGTATTTGAAAAAGGAACTAAACTCATTCAGTTGTGTCCTCGGGATTATAATTTTTGAAGGACAATACGTTAATCATAAAATATAAATGAATTACCTGAGTATATAACTCCCTCCGACGAGAGTTATGGCTCCAGAGTAGTAATAAAAAGGTTTTGGAATAGACAAACCCATTTTGGCAAATATGATCAAGTCAGGACTAGAAGTAATTGAATATATTTTATAATAAGCGTTAGTAACGCATCACGAAGTTTTTCCTATGATCTCGTGTAACCTAAACCTAGTATACATAATACGAAGCACACGTGTGTGCACTGCGCAGTGTGCACGTTGTTTCAAATGTATGCATTGAAGCGATATTTATTATTGTTTACCATGGAATAAATATATTATAGATTTCGGATAAGTGTATTGAAATTTTTAGTTCAGCATACGAGCGAACTAGCGTGCTTTACAAATGCTCTAACTAGGGAACACATTAATTCTTTAGTTAATTGAGGATTCATTGTTAGGAATGTTTACAGGTTTTAAAATTTGTATTTTAATGTTCTATCATTATACTGTCTATATATAAGTTGTAGTATTTAAACATCATAGAAACAGAAACTAAGAGATTTTACGAGACTTTGGGCGGTATTCATAGTCGTTGCTTAAGACTAAATTGTTTAAGTATTTTGCATCCTTTAGTAGACTCCTAGGTTAGTATAGGATGCCTTATGCTTAAGACGATCTTAAGAATAAGTAGCGACTATGAATACCGGCCTTTGACCGAATAAAGATCTTTAAGACTAGTTCACAATTATTTTGTTAAATTTAGTATAAAACTACTTCCACGTAATTTGATCCAAGGGAGAATGAAGGAGTTTAATGTTAATTTGAAAAATCAAATAGCACAGGGATATATTATTTAAATTATAATAATGATCAAAATTTATAGAATTTCGAAATCTTTAACAATTGCAGTATTATTATACATCGCCAAGTGCTTTAAAATATACTAACTGATACATCGGAAGCGTAATAATACATTACGTAAACAATATCGAATTATTCTTAGTATCGATACATGCGGCATGTCTATAAGTTACATTTATTATGTCAAATATGTGTATAGTGATTTCTGCGTGACGTGGAATGATACGTTTATTTGTCAAAATAAATTTGTATACACACAAAGTGGCTTATCATTCAAATTTAAATGCATCATATGTTAACTACATTAGTTTCTGTGTATTTTTCTGTAAATATTGTAATTTAACATGTTGGCACAAAAGGTGTTACGATTTACAAGAAATGCAAAAATATTGCAAAGATCGCTAATTCATAGAAGCTCACAGTTTTCACAACAGGTTTGTAATTATACATAAATGTAACTGCTGTTTATTTTTCATTAATTCGTATAATATAGCATGATATTTGTCGAACAAACATGAATTTTACAATGTACAATCATATGTAAATTTAGTAGAAAGTTTCCATGAAAAGTATAGCTTTAATACATTATCCGAGAGTGTTTAATTATTAGAGGAACAATCGCCATGGGTTAGTGACAAAATTAATAGGTGCGTCTTCCTTTACGGCTATGGGTATATGGGGTCTAGCGAAAAAGAAAAGTGAAAGTGAAATGGGCATAACTACAAAGGAAGTGGTAATAGCCAAGGCAGATGCATTATTTGATCAAGGAAAATATAAAGAAATATATGATCTTTTGTCGCATTATAGAGTAAATATATTCTTCTATTCAAATTGTACATGTACCCCATCCAAGAGTTTTCAAAATATACATTAGACTTCTGTAGGATAGTGGGGATGTTGAAATTATATGGCGCTTGTCTAGAGCATTATATAAAATGACTAAGACAGCTAGCGAAGTAGAAGGGAAAAAGATGATTTATGAAGCATACGATTTGATGGAAAATGCTCTGAAGTTAAAAGAGGATCATTGGGCTGTACATAAATGGATGTCGATTATTCTCGACAGCAAATGTTCTTACGAAGGCATGAAAGTGCGAATAAGGGAATTGTATAATGTGAAAAACCATATGCTGGTACATTTTACGTTACATATGTTTTTAAATAATGTATTTATCATTGTATAACGCAAAGAATGATACCGAAATTTGCATATCTGTGCATGATATTGCAGAGGGCAATAGAACTCAACCCAATGGATGCAACGACTATGTACATGTTGGGTACATGGTGCTACCAAGTTTCTGATTTAGCATGGTATCAAAGAAAGATTGCAGCTATAATATTTGGAGAGCCACCGACTTCTTCCTTCGAGGAGGCTCTGAAATATTTTGAAAATGCAGAGGAAGTTGATCCCAATTTCTACAGTTACAACTTATTAATGCTGGGGAAAACTTACTTGAAGTTAAATAAAAAAGAAGAAGCTTTGAAGTATTTGAAAATGACAGTTGAATATCCTACTAAAAATGATGATGACCAGAATGCCAAGCAAGAGGCACAAAAAGTATTGAAAAATATCTAAGATCACAAAACATTTTACATTCTGTGGCACAAACAATAATTAATTATCAGTGCTTAGCTGCTTTTGAAGAGAGGTAATGCTTAAGGGCACAAAATAAATCTAAGAATTCATTTTTATACAAAGAATATTTATTAAGAAGAAAATGTGTTTAATGGTAATACTTTTATACAAGCATACTTAGTCATATACATGCGTGAAAAGATAAGTGTCTGAAGA
The DNA here is from genome assembly GCA_029448645.1 of Andrena camellia. Taxonomy (NCBI): domain Eukaryota; kingdom Metazoa; phylum Arthropoda; class Insecta; order Hymenoptera; family Andrenidae; genus Andrena; species Andrena camellia. The sequence continues at coordinate 40,775,870 of CM055679.1, read as the reverse complement.
TTGCGCTGCATTATTATAAGCAGCGAATGTGCAAAAGGCAAATACAATTGTAAATGTTCAGAATGCGTTTAAAAATAATCGACGGTAATCGTTAATTGTAATATTTTTGATACTTTTATACATGTACACCACAATAATGCATGAAATATATGTTTACACCTTGCATTTTAAAAATGATTTTTAACACTACAATCCCGAAAACAGTCACTTAAAAATTTATCATCTTGAATACATCTTATATATCTATGCACGGCACTTGTACTATAATTATAGTTATTTAACAGGAGTCAGAGAATATTTGTACATAATGTACTTCATCACTTAGTCGATTGATACCAATAGGAATCTCGAGTTAATTAAAATTGCACAGGAGAATCTCTATATTGAAACAGTCACTCTTAGCGGTCGATATCTTCCTCGTCACTGTCCATTTTCGTTACTGTGGGATGTGCTCTGTGATATGGATATCGTCGAGATCTTCTATACAATTGCATCTCGGCCAGCCTCTGAATGAGCGGCAGCGGTTGTACGTTTTGCATTATCAGTTGATTTCTTGCCATTTGGTCGAGCAGAACGTTCCGATGGACTGTAAAATGTATCCTATGTTCCCCACACGGGCAAAGGCAGTTCAGCAAAACGTGATTCGGTGGCAATGGCATCGGCGCTGGCACGATGCGAAATTCCGCAGGCAAGCGTGGGCAATGATTTTGCCAAACTGGTACCATCGTGGATATACTAGTCGAACGTACAATCTGAAACGGAGAGAAGTTTGTTATCGTTGGGTCGTTAAACATTTTACTGTTTCTTCCAAATAAATTTGATTTAACTTTTATGGAAGAAGGGGACAACGCTCATGCACGCCTTAAACAGTGCTTCAGAAAATTAAAGTTTCGCAATTACAGATAACGCGTAAAATTATGTGTGTGTAGTCCTTTTGACTAAAAAAAGGAAATTATAAAAAGAGTAGATTTCAACATTATTGACAAGTCAAAGTATTGTTAAAGATATTATAATGATGTTAGACTCACCGTGGTTTGTAGCTCTGACGCTCGTGGCAAAGTTGCAGTGCTCACACCTCGAACTATGCTGCTCTGTGCTTCTACCGAAAATGATGTCCCCCGAGTAAATCGCTACCTTATATAGTCCTCGGGTTAGCCAGTTTGCTGCCGTTGCCGTGTCAATCATTGTTACCGTCTTCGTCTACCTGCATTGTCCTTTTACCTGTTCCCCACTTCATCTTCCGAGAGCTTCCGTATCATTCCGGCGGTACAAAGGATGTATTATGTACCTGTGCTTTTCCGGCCCTTACTAATCTGTTTGCCATGGTAGCATTATTACTACTCCCTCCGGTCAGTTGACATGGTATTCGCCACGTAGTTCCGTAATAGCAACGTAACTATTTCGGTGGCCATCGGGAGAACATAAGAATTATGGAAAAGACGGTGAATGAGAACTCAGCCAAGAAAAATGCAATTTCGTTTATTATTAGTCGTCGAAGTTAAGCCAATACACCGCTTACGTTTATAATTTACGGCCGTGTCTTTAATAAATAATAATTTACGCATTCTACGAAACATGAAAAGCCTGCGTACCACTGGGCTACTAAAATCAGTGATCGATCGAATGGTAATTATACGCGTACCTTGATATAAAGTTCAATTCAGAAATTCATATAGAATTTCAATGAATCGAACGAGCTGATTATCGGTTTGCTACGTCTTAGAGTATATTATTTACGTGGGCATAGTAATTACATAAATTGTATCACTTCGCGCGCAATTGAAGGACCGCATGCTTCATTCTTTGCGCGTATTACATCAGACTAAGTACAGTAAAGTAGGGATTGTTGGGATTGTTATTTGAGCTACCCTAGGTATTGGATTGCCAGCATCTTTTCGCTTGCATGACTCAGCTGCTTTGTGGAAAATCCCAGGAAAATATATTAAGGAGTTCTATTATTCAAAATTATCTGGGAATCACATTTCTCAGATCACATAGAAAGGTATCATCCTTTATAGGAGTATCGTGAATTTAATATAATAATACTTTTACTGAATATTATGTTTATCAAATAGGTATATGAGAGCAGAGACATCTAGGTAATATTAACAACTGCAAGAAGGGTGAATTGAAAATTTATTTAAAAATAGAGAAAGCTTAAAGATGTGCTTGCAATCAATTTTAGGATTCCATAGTCACAATCGTTTGATAATAAACACATACTACTTAATTACTGATTTGTGTATACTCAGTTCTAAGTACTATCGATTTGTTCAAGTCATTTCACATTTTTCAAGATTCCAAAATGGTAACTCAATCTCTTCCAACATCTACTCTTCCGTAGCTACCCCTAATTGGACATCGGATGAAAAGATTTCAATACAATAGTTCACATTTCATGATCGTGTGTGATTGAAGAATCGTGAATATCGAGATACACTGACACGGTGAATATCGTCTACAAAATTATGTACTAGGAATATCATTGGCTATGTTAAATAATAAAAAAATTTACAAAGCTTGCGAGGATTCCGATCGTGTAATTAGATCCCTATATGTTTACGAATCGATTAAATTAAGCACTAAAACGAACGCCCCGTAGACTATCACTAATTATGCGCGTTAACTTTACATAAATCTCATTTCGGGGGACAACATTAAATTACTTTTCGCGGTGGAGTAGTCAATTTCTGTCGGTTGTACTCGATCTCATAAATCGCGCGAGTCTATTATCGACGTCGAGAAACACTTCTGACGTCGGTTACGTCCAGTACCTATTTACATAATCGTTGCGTGCCGAAATTGCAAACACGGTTCAACGTTTATTTGCACGTGTACTCTTCGGTACGTTCGGTGCACGTTTCACAATGCACTCTGCAACACCAGTGAAATTTGCATCTGCACTGCCACGTTCTTGTGAACTGATGCGTGTTGTAGCCGCGACCACAGCACATCAAGTCGCATCCGTCGGTTCCTGAAAAAGTAGCACACAGTTCATAATGTATGTGCATAGGTTACAACAGTAAAGGTACTAATATTCGAGCGAAAGCGCTTCGACAGAGGCCATCGTGATAAAAGAAATTCAAGTTCAGCTTTTTGAACCAAGATTCATTCAAAAGCCATGGGCATTCGCGCTCTAAGAAAAACGTCTCTGTACCATTTTCAAAGATCAAGCACCTTGAATTGCCATTCGATTCGGTTTACCTTTACTAGTACGATTACAATATCTGCCCTGCGTTCCCAGGCTGCCCTGCGCCAGATCTGGCTCGCAGTAATTAGGGGATGGCTGCAGAAAAACCAGCTCGTTTCTCTTTGGAATTCTTTTCTGCCCCATGGCCGATCCGCCGCTAGATTTCGTTCTCTTCAGCACCAAGTGCGGCCGCCTCGGTTTAATGACTTTCTTCGGGGGTTGTCGATCGTGCCGAGACTTGCCAATCTCGTTCGGTTTCCCTTGGGTTTTCGCGTCGTTGCCCAAGATTGGGACCATCTCCGCCGACGTCGAATGCAACGTGTCTAAACTCTGCGCAAAAGGCAAGTGTCTCGCAAGTTGCAATACAAATGAGTGTAGCAATTAAGTAAGTGATTACCTGCATCGTGGGGGGTGGCGGCGGCGTAATCGCTATGACTGGCCTGGCTCTGTAATATTTTTTCATCAGTGCATCGCCAATCTGACGAAAACTAGGCAAGGTTCGCCAGCAGGTCCTCACGGTGCAGGAGCCGGACACGCCGTGGCACTTACATTCCGTTTGCAGAAGGGCTTTAACTATCTGGAAAGGAACAATATACGCGTTATCCACTAGCAAATTATACCGTGTACACAAGCAATCCAATTTCAAATCTCATTTCTCTATTAGACCCAAAGCCCTGACGTTTGAAAGTATGTACCATCGCAGCTCGCAGTGTTACACCTGATTATTGCGTTTTCACCCCACGTTTTGCGAATAGGCAATATTGTTAGCGGACTCCGTTACTTCTACCCTTAATAGTTCAAGCAAACGATGGAAAAATTCTTGTTCTGTCGCGCCACTGTGCATTCTCTACTACATCTTCCTCAGTTAGAAAGAAACCGTACAACTGAGTTCTGTACTTCGAGCCCAATCTATGTCCACGCAAACTATGTAACGTCAGAATTCATCTGAGTATCGGCGAGTAGGCTGTCAATTTAAAATGAAAGCTGTTGGTAAATTCCCTCGAAGTGCGTGCTCCTTCGTCTTCCCGCTCATTGTGCGTCTACTGGGCAACGCGTACGCTCAGAAAACTGGTTTACATTTCGAATTATCGGGAGCGAGAAAGAAAGAGAGGCAGAGGGAGGTTGAGAAAAAAATCGTCGGGGCATAAAGTATGCGGCGTGGCAAGGCGAGGCGATCAACGACTGTAAGAATAAATCGTTAGCCAGTGCGTGTCTATATGCGCGTACAGATCGGTACGCGCGCACGGAAAAGGGGAGGGCACGATATATGCTCGTTTTTATTGCCGCCTGGATAATAAAGCCCATCGAAGAAGACGAAAGCTCGACGAACTTTCCCCAATTAAGACGCCGCCCGTTCGCGTACCCTACCTGCGGCGCAACGCCCGATCCTTTCCCACAAACGTTCCTTCCCGACCGTCGACCCTGCCTCCCCTACCTTGGCCCATGGATTTGCATTATCCTCAAATCCGAGGAAATTAATTTCAGGCCCGGCCAATTGGAATTGGTTCGGTAACAATGGCTCCGAGGGATTTCAAGGGAAGTTATACCTTGAGTGGGCAATCTAAGGAACTGCCCACGTATTGGTGCGTCGCGAAGTTTTTACAAATTCGAATGGAACATTCTATAGGAATGTCGAAAAATTTTGTGGGATCGAAAGTAATACTAGCTTCTACGTTGAAGTTGGTGGAAAGGAATTCAAGATGGTTGAGCATTTTAATTTTATTCATCTGTAGATGGTATTTGTACAATGTGGTAGTGATAGTAAAGTAATAAAGTGTAGATATAGGACTCGATCGAAATCGGTAAAAAGCCAGTATCGTACATTGTACCATTCAGAACGATATGATCGGTAATTTTTCACGTTTCTGTAGTATTGCTGTAATTTCCTACGAAGAATTCCATTATGTGGGGCAACCAGGGTGTGCTGAACGCATTTTGCACAAACACAAAGAGCGAAAACCGTTGCATAGTAATGGCGATCGCTTAGGTATCTTGCCTGCCTACTGTCATGTATACCCGTCATTACCGAATGTAACCGATTTATGGTGTAATTCGAGAAAATCAGCAAGTATAGAACGAACCGTACTACGGATTGCACAAAAGCGCAAACCCAACGCATTGTACCAAGTGACTAGGGATTAGGAAATAACGACAGGGCACTTTATGTTCTGTTCTACCTGGCTTCTTACAAATTTGCATCATCCGCGACCGTGGAGACAAATTGGGGCCCCCCAAATTCATGTCCCCAATAAAATTATATTACCCCAGAAAACGAACACGCATTCTGGAAATTCTTAGGTCTCGATGGGGTCATAAACGTACGAAGAATCGAATCGAAAGAGCTTTTACAAAATTCAAGTGTATAGTGTTTCCCAAGTGGAGAATTGAGGTAGACATAAATTTTGGAATAATATTTCATGTGCTGGAAGAACGTAGGGAATTTGAAATGAAATTTCATGCGCATACTTTCCGTGCATCGTGAATCATGTCTGAATAATAGCACACGTTACTCACCTTCCTTCCAGCTTTGTTATTATGAAGGTTCATCAGACTCCTTGCGTCACCCTCGACCTCCCTCGCGTCCAGAAACCTACGCGCGAACCTAACATTAAATTATAATATTAAAATCCATGCCTGTACAACAACTGCCGCGACGTAGGTACACAGCGTCATGTAAGTTTTACACGCACGTGACACGTGCAAAGGGTGCCGCGTGTACCGGCGACGAATTCATTACAGATCGGGTTTAATTATCTCACCTCATCCCGTAGGTGACGTCTGCGCTGCAACCACCCCATTCCCAGCCGTTTGGCGGCAATTCCTTTCTCGTCCTGCGGAAACAGTCCCTATATTATTAACTCATAACCATGTAAATTCATATTTCAAAATATTAATTGCTACACTTTCTCCTCGAACCCTAAACTTCTTGCAGCTTTTAACATTTTTTGCAAAGACCATTATCAGTCTTTTAATAATTTATATCTAAAGTCACTGGCATAAGATGGAATGGCTTTAGAAAATGGCAATGTAGAATGAATTGGATAGGGGGTGATTCTATCAGATGCCGAAATTAGGTCGCCCTTCGAAAGCAATCGAAGCGTACAGGCACCGACGTCGGCGATGATTGCTTAACCAGCTTGAATAAAACACAAAAGCAAAAGAGGACAGTTTACCTTATGGTGGGTTCGCAACCGCATGCGGTGATGTTGCCCCTGCTGCAAGCTGCGGTCACGGCGTACGTTACACCCGCTGAACTTATTGCGTACGTGAAAGCTGCTTCCCTGCTTCCTGAAATAGATCAGTGAGAAATTTCCTGTTAGTTCTAGCGACTGGGAGCAGGTCTGTCCAGTTTGCGCGGTAGGTGGGAAACGTGTCTAGGGATTTCAAGCTATGAGAAACGGGGCCGCAACTATGCGACAGATAGGGTTACGGTTTACGAAACTTTGAAGGGCAACGCGGGAACGGAAAGGGATTTTGTAGAAGATGATAATTAGGACTATTCTTTGGGACAGCTGGAAGCATTCCATTCACATGGACAGGCGGGATGTTTCTTCAGATGTTTGTTCGTATTCAATATACCTGAGAAGTTAGAAATTTCTTTACAAAGAGCCACGAGTAATGCGTGCTTATTAACGTTCAGCATTGCTTAACAGAGAAAGCTTTCTTCAATTTTTACCAATTAGGACACCGATTTCCCGCGTTTTAATTAATAAGACACTTCACGTAGGTAGTCGGTGCTTTTAGTAGTAATAAACTGAAAATTTTTGAAAAATCTTGAAAGATGGCTAAGAGGCGAGGAATCATTTTCCTCGCGCAGTCATTGCGCCATTAATATCAAACCGCATTGCATGTAGTTTCTTCTAATCGCAAGTCTAAGATTCGCTTGTCCACAATCTCCTGTCGATACCCATTAAGTTTGAAGTTCGCGTTTCCAATCCCTGCGCGCCAAGCACGCGACGTGTTTTAATCCACGCGTCTCGCGATCCGATCTACTTCATTTTGCCGACAAGCATGATACATCAGCCGCGCAAACCCACATTGTTCACCAGCGTTTCCGTCACACTAATTTACAGCTATCCGACACACGTAGAGAGCCGCGTAAAGCGCGAGCACAATTAATTACCCGAGCAGCTCTTTCAGCTCGTTTGCCATTCTGAATGAGTTACCGAGCGTTCCTTTCTTCTCGATGTTGCTTTTTTTCCCCCCACGACGACGCTCGGTCGTCGTTCCGAACACCTACGCGATAGTCTGTGTCCGAGTTGATTCGCGCTCGCTTGGCAGCCATCAACCGCGGCCGACTTTAATTCGAACGTCAAGATCACCTTTTACACGGGACGCCTAATTATCGCGCGTAATGAAACTCGATATACCCGTAAGCCGGCCCGGAGGCACTGGTTACACGCTTTGACAGTGCAATTTTCACGGCCGATCGAGTCTTATCTTTACCTACTCTCCATCCCTTCGACTCGATCCCTCGAAAGTTTCATTCAATTTTTACCCCACCCCCTGAGGGGACACTTTTCCAACCCCCCGATGCGCGAGAACGATTACACTGGCGCGAAAATTGAATTGCAACGATGCAACAGAGCTTGTAGATCCTTCGATTTTTCAACGCGACAGAAACTCCGGATACATATTTGACGGTACAATGGAAACACGATTGCAAACATACTTAAGTTGCCACGTGCTAGTCAAAGCACCGGGGTTGGCTAGAATCACGATAATCCCCCAAGTTCCAAATTTTTAAAGAAAAGTGGAATACAGTGACTACGTACCTACTTACTTAGGTACGTTGAATGTCGTACACGAACCATTTGCCATTTCCCTTGGCTTTGGTGGTTGAGAATTACTATCAAGTACAACTTAGACCATCAGTAAAGCAGACATTACAAATCGACTGTCTAAAAGATTAACTATGGAAGTAATCATTGAGCGTATCGCAAACGGTCGGTATCGCCGTTCATTATGGCACACAACAATGAAAATCGCCGAGAGGCGAGAAACATCGTGTCGTGAATTTCGAAAGGGAACATCGTTCTTTTCATTTAACGCGTCCGTTTCTGCCCCTTTCGCCGCTTCGATTCGCGCATCATCGGCTGGAGGCACGGGGATTGAAAAGATCCGGTTAACTGTAATTACAGCGGATCTTCCTACACGCGGTTGCCGTATAATATTGCCCGAGTCGATGTTTGTTATGCCCACGGTTATAATTCATAGTCACCGACACGCGCTACGCTGGCTTGCATATTGTGAAAGTAAACACATATACCTACGTGCACTTTCGCGAGTCATTCGATTTCATTTTTCCCGTTATCAGCGATCATAATCGAGCGCGATCCCAGCCGTAATTATCCCAACAGCCGCCCCTTTTATTCAACGGACGAACTTATGTCGGCATAAATGGCCGGACGCTTTCTTTGTGGCATATTTGAGAAAGGAAATGGTAATTTTTGCTGCGCGATTTTGCTCGGCCGCGAAATTACAGTATCCGTCGAGTGAGAAGCATAAATTTCATTGTGAATTTTAAGGGTGGTGGTCATTTAGGAGATGAAAGAATATGAAAGTATTATCGGAATATTATTATTGGACCACTTTTGTACGTCCTTGCGTGGTTAATTCTATGAATTTCTAAGAAGCAATTCATTTTTATGAGAGAGCTATTGAATACTAGCTTTACTACTCGACTTCGCCCGAAATTTAGATTCTGATTTTATAAAAAATTTTTTTGTATTTATTTAGCTTCTTGTGAAAATAGTCACATTCAGCTGGATTAGCTACTTAGGCATAATGAGCTGGGACACATTTCGTGACCCCAGAGTTTACCGTTCGAAAATTTTTAGGGGACAGACAAACACACAAACACTTTCTGCTTTATAGGTATATTAAGATGTTCAAAATTGAAGAGAAACTACTTAGACGAAATGATTGTCATTCCTTTTATTATTTATTTATGAAGTAGAAGTCGATCCATTCGAATGTATCTGATTCGCGTTTGTTTCATTGGATAGCTATAACACAATGTCCATGGCCGCTTGAATAAGTAGGCACACAACACGTTCAAGTTCAGTGACTTTAACGACCGCATAGAGCATTACTTCGACGGGGCTGTAAATGAGACTGAGTAGAAGGGTATTCATTCGAATTTCTTCGTAGTTAGACAAATGATTGAATGCTGTGGAGTAAAAATGGCGTGATATCAACGCGGAAGTGAGAGAACCCTCGAGGGAGTAACGAGCCAGAGTAGAATATGAATCTTCCCAACGAACCCTTTAAAAATCTATAACGCATCCTCTATTAACGTGGGAACACTTATCCAGCACATATGAATAATTCATGTTTAATAATAATATAGAGAACTCCGCTCTACCTACTTCACATACCTACATTTAAGAACTACCTATCACTTTCACCTACAACAAAACCAGAAGAAAAAAATACTCACCACCACATTCATCTTCGTAAACCCCAATACTCTAAATACTCTTTAAATACATCAGAGAATTAAAACCTCCCCTACTCGTTCCATCTCGAATAAACTACTTAGCGAAAAACGATAACAGAGGAGAACTGGCAATCCACCAAGGAAACACTGCGTTCCCGCCGATCTTCCAATGCCGTCTCATTAATTAAATTATCCTTCCGCTGTGTTTTACCTGTTCGCGCGAAAATGACGTGCGAACGGAACGAGATACGCCAGGAACTCTTAGATGAAGTGCATCGCGTGCAGCTGCCTACACGCGCGAGTGCAACGCGACGCAGCCTCCACCCCGTTTCTGTTCTTATTGTCAGTGAGCAGTCCCTTAGGCTGCGGATGCATCATCCTCGTCGCGCGCGCCGCGACCCGACGGAGAAAGAAAACGAACGCATTCACGCCCGTCGGAGGCGATCATGCAGGGCGCCATGATCGGGCACGGGCAACTCGTAGTCACGGTTTATAACGCGGCCTCGAGATCCGTATCTCTCCACGATCGACTGCTTGATTTATAAGACGCCAACGAGGAGATCGGTATCTGCCGCTCGTTCCCGCGTGTCCCGATGCGTCCAATTTATGTAGCACGCGACATTCTCGCCGAGTCGAAAACGATCGGCAGGCAAGAGGATCCCCCCGGTGCTTACCGTTTGCGCGCCCGTACAGCGCTCTCTTCCTTTTGGCGCCTCTGTGTTTCTTTTCTTCGAGCGGAACCTGATTCGGTAGGAACGAAGAGATTGCTCCGCTTTACGGAGCACAATGATGGTTTTTTCGGATGCGCAGGTCGTTGGTTACTTGGAAGGGATTTTATCGAAGCTCCCCCTTGTGTGATCGCGTTTTTCTAGTTATTCTTATATATTCTCCATTGAATAAAGCGATAACTACGCGCTTTTCTCATTCAAGTGTCCTCCGAAACTTCGCGCGTTTCTTATTCCCTACTGGAGCTGCTATAAACGAACCGTTTGTCTGATTTATCGCGAACCAACTTTCCCTGCGTATCACCGTATTCGTCGTTCCTTTTAGGGCAATTGAACTATTTACAATTAATTAGGCTTTTCGTTACCTTCGGAAATGATTATTTTTTATGCACTATAAGATTAATAGGAAGGCGAAAAAAGCGCCTCGTGCGATGGGACTCGAACCGAAGATCTGCGGGTCCTCGCCGTACTGGCCAGTCGCGTTACCAATTCCCCCAACGCCGACTTCGCGATATTACTTAAGTACCTATTATTTTCCAAACTACAAATGCCGAAAGCAACGGAGCCGAATGCCTACAAATACTATCTACTTTCGGATATACCTACTAGCGGATAATACCTATAACACTCATGTCATTCAGTTCTGCAGTCTAAAAAAAATCGTCGCGTCGACGATCGTCGTTTTCCATTGGCAGCGAAACTACACGCGTCACCCTCGCACCATCGTTCCTCCTCGCAACGACGGTTCCACGAAGCGTGCCTTCGATTTATCGAAGGACAGGTCGTTTCCCCGTCCACGAACGACCGATTGTACTGCGCTGGGATGTGGGGGACAGTTAGGCGAGCACATCGGTCACAAGGTTGATGAATTTATGCCGAGTGTTTATGTCAAAGGACGGCAGAGCGTACATCTACTTAGTGTCGGAAGAGGCTAACAGGGATATTTATCGTTTCGTCGGCGTCCGCGGCGGCGGCCGCTCAATGGGCGGAGAAAAGAGAGGTGGCCTTTCCATAAATTCATTTCAGCTGTAAATTGTGAACGCACCAAATGAGTACCGCTTCCATATTTGGCCCCGACACACGGCGATTCCGGAGAGTAGACCTCAATCTATTTGTATAGCGCACCATACAACACTGTATATCCTGTCGTTCCGAGGATATTACAGTGTGCGTGGAAGAACGTTGCGAATTATACCTAACGCTGTTTCTTACTGAAAAACGATCACTTGGGCCCATTTTCACCCTCGAAACACAGTCTTCAACATATCAAAATTTACATTTTTAGAAAGAGACTATTAGGGCAGGATTGTACGAGTATTACGAATGTACAATTATCACTCAAAAGTTAAAAGATTCAAAAATACGAAAATGGTAACTGAGAAATGACCAATTGTGATTATAAGGTGTGACCACGGAGGGTTAAATTGATAATTTTATATTTTTGTTGCCGATGCGGTGGACGAGTTGCATCGAAACTGTGGCAAATTCGAAACTCGTTGGCGTGGTTTAGGAGTTTCCTGGTTTCTTCAGTCATGCTGACGTCATTGTTTTCCGAGTCTTTGATGAAAATAAGATACCTGGGGCTGTTGACGCAGCGTCGTTTGAAATCGGCGCACAAGCAGTAAACAGTGGGCTGCTGTAATAAACCACGCAGCAAAGCCGTAAAAGGAAAGGTTCGATTCGCAATCGCACTCGATCGGTAGACACGGACGTCTTTTAATTTATGTCATCGCGTTTTAAACGAGTCGCGTAATGGGCCTAGGAAATTTATAAGCGGCAGCAGTCTAGGCGTGGGCGATCGTTTATGATAAATATAATAACGAATCCGATTTCGTCACGTTCTCGAACGTTCGAGCACCTTCCGCCTTTTGCTCGTGGAAACGCAATCAGTGCGCTAATGAGGGGAACGTTCGTCATAATCTTTAACGAAGTAAAAAAAAAGATATATAAACAGGAATATATTATCTTTGACCTAGCGTAGGATTTTTTGAATATTTCAATTATTCGATTTTTTACAAGCATTTCAGTGCAAATTTTTATGTAAAAAATTAAAGTCAATTCTTCAAACTGCTATAATTTCCAAAATAATTCGAATCTTGAGAAAATCCTACGCTAGGTCGAAGATAATATATTCCTGTTTATATATCTTTTTTGTATTTCCTTCTCAGATGATCCACTCATTCCCGGGAGTGTGGGACCAGTTTGTTTGCAGTGCTCCGGGGAGCCGTTTTGCTCACCACCATTTTGTACAATTTTTCGTAAAAAAAATTTCTAGCAAAATAAAGATTGCTTTAAATTTGTTTTAAAAAATCCAAGCCCTATATTTTTATTTATACGAACAAAAAAATACCTAACTCTGTCTTTTGTTAGTGGCTTCAGGATTCCCCCCCCCCCCCCCCTTTAAAATGTCTCTTTTAAGTGTTCACTGTTTCACGACGAATTGCCTTTGAGTCATTTCTATTTTTATATGCTATCATAATTTACGGTGTCTGCACTGTAATATTTGTATATCAAAGTACAATACTATTTGCTTATGGTGCTCCCTTTAATTCCAAATGGCACTTCAATTTATAAATTTATATTCTCATGGAATGAACTTGCTCCACCCAATAGACAGAATTAGAACTCACACCCTCTACAAGAATTCTTTTCCCTGCAAAACTTCCGTGCCCACTCTACCGTATTCCATTGAACTCGAAGACACAGCCGCAGAAAATAATGCCATTATTTTTCCATTATATATTCCTCTAAAGTTACACACGGTCGCTCTATTCAGCTCCAAAGAAACTCGCGTTCCCCCCGAATGGACCCCATATTTCAATACTTAACATTACAAGCTGTTGGCAAATGGATCTTACTTTCACACGTAACCGATCTAGACCCATTACAGACTTAACGCACACCTCAACCAATGATTTACGCCGCGGCGAGAGCGTTACTTTATGACCGCCCGCGTTTATGGAGCTGCGCTCTCGATAATCGTGAAATCTCTCCAACCGGAAGAGAGCCTGGGTCCCATGGGCGCCCATTTCGTTTAACCCCGTTTCATTTCCCGTCTATAGACGCCGCTGTCGAGCGCATTTCTTCGCGCGATCGGATCATCGAGGGGAGCCAGTCCCACCCGAGCCTTTCTTATTTCTCAAACGTCCGCGGACCGATCCGCGACGCGTTCCGTGAATCATCGACGACACGGCCAAGAATTCGGGGCGTTCCAGCCGCGAGAGCGAGTATCGCGCTAATAAGCTGTCGGCTAATTAGCGGGGCCGCGATATACGAGCGCCTCGTGGCGCTCGCGGCGGTAAAACTGGAACGATACTGTCCTGACAAGCGCTAAATCTCGCGTTCCCTCGCATCCTCTCCATGGATCCTCGCTGCCCGCTGCTACGTCACGTTGATAGCAGTATTTCAAACGGTGATGCGTCACACTTCCACCTACAATAACATTGTCCGTGGCCGGCGATGCACTCGCGGGACGTTATTATTATGCCCTCGCGATTTTATGCCCTCGCGAGCGATCTTATTAAAGGTAACGAGCACGATGGTATCGCGTCGCGCAATAAAATACCGCGCTTGGGATCCCTTCCCCCCGGCCGCCATCTCTTCATCTCGCCTTCGGGATGGTAAAAAAAGGGGAAGAAGTTTCTAGTTCAGCTGGATCCTCCCCCCAGCTCGATCGAGTTCGCAGAGATGTCCGTAAGGTGATTCAATTTGTCCGGGACGATCTAGTTTCAGGCCATCTTTTCCTCCTTTTCTTGGAAGTCCTTTCTAGGATGCCTGTTCAAGTCACCTTTTGCTTTCTCCTTTTATTTATTCGTCCCCGTTCGGGGAATCGGTAAGATCTCATGGTATTCGAACAATTTGAAATTTCCCTCGACAAGGACCTTCGCCGTAAAATTAATTGTTTCGAGGTCGACGAGGATTCATTGTAGGTACCTCTTGGAAACGATTCCAAGCGAAGCTTCCAGGGACCGGGTTGTAAAAGTTGACCTGCCGTTGACCACAGTTAGTCATTAGCGTTCTCTTAGTCAGGTCGGCCGGTGACTCACCGGTGTACCGAATTTAAAATTAATCCTGCGGGTCTGCACGCGAGCAGCGGGCTTCTAAATAGTCATTAACACGAAACGCATCGCCGTTGGGCGTGCCCCGGCAGCAGACTGAAATCGCGTTTCCTCTTGGAGCTAACTTGCAAAAAGTCCACTCCATTATCCCTCCAGAAGCAGATCGTAACGAAACTCGATTATACGTTGCGCGTGCAACGGGGAACGAGAGATCCTCGGACGCTTCGCGATATCTCCAAGACTTTATACATCGCGAGAATGGAAATGAGCCTCTGATTAAAAATTGACAATCTCAGATAAATTTAAGATTTCTAGATAAGCCAGCATTATATTCAGCGGAACACTTCTGTCGTCTTTTTGCCTAAGGACAAGACACCCTAACGAAGCCTTTGTGGCTAAGTGTCTATGCATTAATTCACGTTCCACCGATTGAATTGAAAAGTGTCTCCTTCTATGATAGGTTGTAGTCTGACGAGCAGTCTGAACCCAGTCCAAGGACAGGTTTTTCATTAGCATAATCGTCCGGTTAATCCATTCGTCAACTGATCATTCACTTCGAGTAAATTTCCTTGTAGGTAGGATAATGAAAGGCAGGGAAGTTAGTTGGAGTAATCATTTCAATATTTATCTTTGTTATTTTAAGGGGATGTTGGATTTTGTTGAGAAGTCAGTTTAACTTTACATTTGCACGCGTCAAAGGATAGGGGCGAATCTGGAGATTTGGCGCCCCTAGGCTAACAAGCTTCAGCCGCCTTTTCCGCGAAATGTCATTAAATATTTTAATTTAAAAGAGTTGAGACAATTTTAAAATTAAATCAATATGACAACAGTTTTACTCTCATATGAGTTGTTGCTAATTTGCTACATGGAAAGAAGTGAATTGTTCTTAAAAATTGTCTAAGCCACTACGTTTAAAGACCACCCTTCGCTTTCGGTGTTAGGGAAAATAGATAGGCATTTTATTTTACAATAGAAATCTATGCTATCATTGTCGATTAAAAAATAAAAAATTACGTGCAAAAACTTGCTACCTTTTTCAATTTCTTTCGCCCAAAATTTGCTGCCTTGCTGCAGCCTACTTAGCTTATATGTGCAGAAATCCGCCCCTGTCAAAGGAACAGGAATCAAAACCAAACATGAAATCGCTTTCAAACCTTGCGCGATTTCGAGGCATTCGCGCACCATTTAATAATGTTCTCTGGCGCAAACCGGTCTCGTAATTCTATATGTTTGTTGGGTAGCCTTTTTCTTAGATCCCACTCGATATTCACGATGAAATTCAATATTCCGTATAATCGACAGACGTCAATATAATTTATATTTCCTCTTTCCGTGCGATTTCGATTTTAACGCTCGCGCAGAATGTTGCAACTACTCCAATTTACTTGGCGCGGTATAGGGAAACGACTAAGTACGCGGAGTTACAGTTAACAGTCTTACGCGTTCTCGTATCAAGATTTGGTTAACCGATGACAGCTGTAATAAGATTGAATGGTGCTTCGCCGAGAATAAAGAGCATTGAAATGTTGCAACAGTGGGAAGGTGTACATTTGAATAGATAATATCGCGTTGACATCTGTATGATGACCTTTGTGAAATGTCAGCATAATGTGAAGCGTTCGCACGTGGTCTTGAGCTGGTGTATGGAGTGTCGATAAAATGTAGCGGGTCTTCTTTAAAAAAAAAAAAGGAACATTACGTTGGCAACGTAGCAAGAATTTCAATGAGATTGTGGTTTGAAGCAAAAGGAAAGTTGAAAAGACTTCTTAAGCCTGAATTTTAAATTTCTCACTTCATAAAGGAAGCAACAATAAGTGAAAATCTCTTCCAAGTTCGAAGTTTGAGAAAAACCTAAGGAATTGTTACTAGCATGCGCGTTCTTCGTCCCTTAACATCATATTACATAGATATGTAAATAGGCTGAAGAATCTATTAGGTGTAAAGGACTTCCATATAAAGAATAAAATAGATTCCGAATAGGGGAATGAATTTACGACATGCAAGAGTTTCTCGTGTTGCAAACGCTGGCAGACAGACCGAGCACGCGCGGACGGCTTCGAGCTCCTCGTAGTTTACGATTGATTCGATAAAATCTTTCTTTTCCCTCGTATAGGGCACCTATACACGCTCTGTAACGGATACTTTGCAAGCGAGACCGTGGACAGCCATGAATTGAAACTGATTCTTGTAAGGCGAGTTGAGTGGCTTGTCTTGAAGCCGAATCCAGCGTGTGGGTGCCGCGCCGCGACGGATATTTATTATCGGGCATTCGTTCTTGCGAATGGGTCGCAATAAAGTTGCTAGCAGAAATTGTACATGGCTAGAACATCGGGTAATCAACGTGCACCTCTGTTGCGTCATCAAGGGTGAAATCTAATCGTCTAACAACGACGACCGTTGACACCTGAAGCGTTGTTGAGAACTTTTGCCCAATATAGGTACTTCAACCTTTCATACGTCCGATATTCTCCGCGATGTGGTACTCAGAGGTTTTTTATTCTCGATAAAAATCGGAGGCTTTGGAAGTACCTATGTGTCTGCTGTGATAGAATACGGTTGAAATTGAAGTCGTAGAATAAATTGCGTACATACATAATAGTTCAATATCAAAAAGTATCATAAACCTTAGGAATCTGGTTTGCTATTTTTTACTTAGAATTCACAACCGACCACCATTCATCATTTTCCTATAAACTACCTGCAGACCCTTTGGCAGAGAGGAAATCGCCAGGGGTCACGTACAGAGAGACACCGAATATTTTCGTGAATCGCGGCGATCGTTAGGGAGGAATCGCGCGTGTGGGTGCGGAGAAAAAGCGAGGGAAGCTTAGGCAGAGTGCGCCGTGCACGAAGAACGAGAGGAGCGGCCGTTGAAACCCGAGGTTATCTTGGTGAACAGGCATGTCCTGCCACCACGCACCAATGTTTCCGTCTTGTACGCTCTCGTGTCCGACAAGATCTTTATTTTGCCGTGAGAAAAATTTATCTGCTCGCAGCAACACCTGGCATCACCTCCCGCGATCGCTCGTACAGAGCGTCCAGCTTCTTGCCCTTCTCGTTTCCTCTGTTCACGCGCGAGCTTGAAAGTTCGCTCGCGCCTCGCCGAATAGCAGCAGCCCTTTGGCGACCAGCTGCGTTTTGTCACTGATCATTCGACCACCGCCCACGCGATCAGATCGATGTTAGATCCATTGCATCGCGTTACCTTTAGCGGAGCTTGCGCTCCTTGCTCGTTCATTTGCGATCTTCAGTCCAACTGGACGAAGTGTTTCGTTTCTTCAAACTCTTTCTCTGAAGATTGATCGTGGATTGATAAAATATCATAGAATTGAAACGATTTCGAGTAGGTGCTTTGATCGAGGTTCGTTTCTTCGCCACAAGCATATCGATCGAACGCGACATTAATGTGTTCTCGATTCTTACCCTGGGGGGTAGCTGCTCCATCTCGCTCCCTCCTCTTCGTTTAGCTCTCGCAGTTATTCATATGTAAATGCGCTGTGTCTTTCGCCATCGTTAAACCTCAAATTAATGTACGACTTCGATTCGCGAGTATCCGGCAGCGGGTCGTTAAACGCGATGCATATTAATAGCATGCCGCTTCGATACGCGTTAATGCGTGATGCAAACAGAAACATGAATCAGAGTAATAAACGTGGTGAAAAACGAGGGACGGGCGTGCATGTATAAGGACGCCAGCGCGATTGCTGAAAGCGAAAGGTAATATCAATAATGACGCGGTGTAGTATTCCTTGGGTCGTTAGTTTCACGGCGAAGTTTATCGGCGCAGGGTGATGCCTCCTTGTGTCCTTTTAGGCAGAGAATCCGTGGTGCATACTATCCCGCGCAGGCCTTCGTCTTTAACTAATGATAGTTATCTAGGGGATAATGCGTCTACGCGATAACATCTTCTGGGGGGAACAAAGGTGAATGAAAGAGTAATCGGGATGCATCAGATAGGAGTATGTAATTCTTACGTGCGTGCGATGCGTTGTTTCGAGAAGAAAGAAGCAAGAAACGTCGAACGAGTAACCCCAAATTGCTGGTAACACGAAAGCGTGACAAATGGATTTTATCTCGAATGCAGGGCGAGCCTTAACGAGCTAAAACGAAGGAGAGAAGCTGCGACCACCAACTGCATACACGATGAACTTCGAGCACACGTTACATTTGATTCGTCATCTTCGACGATTCGAGTTCTGTGAAATCTGCTCCAGATTCGGTAACAGTTACAATGTGAAAGCAGAGAACAGTACCTATGCGAATTTTTAAATAGATACTAGTATCGAAACAACCCTAGTTTCAAAACGTGTTGGAATGTTCCTTCCCTTGCAAGTCTCAATGTCAACGTGTTCCTCGATGAAAAGGAAGATGAATGGTCGTTGAATGTATGGCGCATTGGCAATAAGAAGGTGGCAGCGTGTACTTTTTGGGGCTTCAATTTTTCAATGGCGCGAAAGCGATGCGTCTCGCGCCACTGAAGAGACAAAAGATCGTGTAGGTGGCTTCGAGATGGACGAAGGAACAACTTTTACGGTCGCGTGGCAATCTCCAGCAATCGACGACCGCTGGTCCCCACCGGTTCAATGAATAATCATTGTTCAATCATCGTAAATGCCGAACGAC
This sequence comes from Andrena camellia, assembly GCA_029448645.1. Lineage (NCBI taxonomy): Eukaryota > Metazoa > Arthropoda > Insecta > Hymenoptera > Andrenidae > Andrena > Andrena camellia. Next base: position 40,756,832 of record CM055679.1, on the reverse strand, counting down.
GATTGCCTCCGGGAGTCCTCGAGCCGCAAATCGGAAACGAAACATGCCCATCGCTCCTCGTAGTTAGCTACAATTGCGATTTATAGCATACTAACGTTTCACTACTTACTGTGGTGTTTTTTGGTCCCTGAAGGATGGAACTCATTCGATTTACCTAACAGTTTTAATCGACAGGGAGTGGTAATTATTCTCCGGAAACTGTAGGTACTCTATCATTTCGCGTAGATGAGCGTGCACGTTTATTGGATGATTAATCAATTTTGAAAGTCGAGGCGTATTTTAATGACACTGGAGAGTTATCGAATCGTTAGTCGACCTCTAAACGCATAAACCCGTGTATTTTACTAGCCTGCAAGTAATTCCATCCTCCACACCCGCCACTTAAACTCGAAAGTATTTACAGCAACAATCAGAGTGCGGTGACAAATATTTTTATCCAGCATCGGGCGACGAATGTATTGAAATTTAACATGCTAATTTGATCTCTTCCTCCAAGCACAATATCCGTACTAAATTCTCCATCATTAACGAGCCCGAGTGTGATTATCAACGCCATCCGTACCCCACCTCGCGCTAACGTTCGAAATTAAATTATACACGTATATCCCATTGCCCACGGGGGAAGTGTGGGCTGCGAAGAGGGAAGAAAAAAAGAGGCAACAGAGAATGGCGAACGGGACGTAGCGCAATTAGCACCGATCAAAAGTCACGAATGGTCGGGGCTTAACGAAAAACTCGTTCGCCGCATCTTCGCGGGGCCCATAAATAATTTTATACGCTCCTAATGAGGACCACCAGTGCTCATAACGAATTCACAATCAACAAGTTTATTCGAGTTTAACGAATTGTACAGGGGCCACGGTTCTCGTTCTCTTTCCCCGTTTAGGAGGAAGGGCGCCCCTCGCCACCGTCTGGTCCCAACGAAAATCACGTCGTCCCGAAGGAATCTGATAAATACAAATGCAACCGGTATCCGTACTTCACCGGGACAGGTTGAACTCGATCAGATAGCGAGACAATTAACCAATTACTATAATTAAGACACACGCCTCCACTTAGCATTTGTTCGATCCGAGCACGGCTGTTGAATTTGCATTCGAATCCACTTGGTTGCCTCGCACGGCCGTTCCTTTCCTGCCGGGCCTTGGTCCCTTAACGATCTGGGCGGTTGAATTGATTTTTCTCTTAACTGATCCGGCCCCGTAACAAACACCGCTCCGCGCTCCCTTACCTTTTATTCGTTTGTTAACATTCGGGTATATTTCGGTTGAACGAAGCAAAGAGATGACTGGCTTTCGTTGGGAGCTCCGCGGAGGAGGATGGTGGGTCAGTTTTAATCTCCTTCGGATGCTCAATCGGTCCACTATGTTGCTTATCCGGGATACGGTGAATGCCACTGTTACGAGGTGAAGTAAAGTGGAAGCCCTCAGGTTCACTTTAGCTTTATTCAGGTTTTGACCTTCATGGCTTACAGGTTAAGAACGGGAAATCCAATTTCGATGCGGTTTTCAGTCTTTCAGTTTCAGTCAACTCAAAAAGATTTTAACATTGCGTTTCATTTCTTCTATTTATTTCACAGTAAAAGTATGAAAGTTTGAAAGTGTTCGTTGACATTTTCTCAGAAAAATTTTAAAGAAAAATTGTGCCACAAGATTCAAAATTAACTGCAGTGCTAATTAGTACCGTAGCGAAGCACGGGTATCTTCCTAGTTGTAAATATAAACGGACAGCTCGTAACAGCACCAAAAGATCCCACTGTAACTGGCTCTGAATTAAAGCATGGTTTTAGAATTCTCTTGGTTTTCGATACGATCTGCCGCGAAGGCGATACACCAGAGTCATCCTTGTCTCTCAGACACTAAGATGCAGAACCTGCGTTCCCTCTTTCATCAGAATTCTATGTAAAGAATGAGTTCTCGTCTCCTTTATGAGCAGCAAACTGCTTGCTGTAACTGCTTTCAGAGATTACAGTTGTCGTTTCTTCATCTTATAAAGATATTTAAAAAATAAAGTCTCGCTGGTCAGTGTTATTATTTTGCCAGTAGCCTTGTGGAAAGGCTTCGCCCTGACGGATGGTAAGTCTTTGCTACGCAAATGCTGTTTCACGTTTTACTGACAGGAGACGATCGCCCTCTCCTCGTCCTCTTCTTATTTCGTCCGTCAGCGAACAGAAGTCAGGATGTCGCAATTGAAACGCGGGTATTACGCACCCTGTTGCGTAAAACAATCTGGTTTCGTTATTTAGAATGACGCAGTCGAGTACACACGTTCAAACGCGGACAAGACGCCTGACAACCGCAATAAATTGATTCTTCTTTGAGGCACCTAATTACAGCGCGGGTCATGGAATTAATTTACATTATTAGCATGGCTGAGCCTCCGCCGATGCACTCTCGACGTGTCCTGGCTGTGATCGTAAAGTCTTCCATATCTTTACGAAACGGGGAGACGCTATCTTCGTCTGGTGATTTGTCTCTCGAACTTTGAAATGCTGTACCAATAGGAATAACGTAACACTGCAGAGGTGGTGGAACCATATGCTTCTTCATTTTTATGGAAACACCTATACCAAACCCTGTGCTACCACCTGCTCCCTCTGAACTCTAACAACTAACGTATATCCACTGTTACACAAGTGAATTCATCTACCGAAACATGTATGCAAAACAGTAAGTTCCTTGATCTATAATAACACTGTCCAACAAAATTGAACTTTTTTCTGTTCTGTAACATTCAATGGTCATTTCTTATAGATTTTATAGATATCTGCAAAAATTGGTGCATTTCGGGTGTCCTTTTCCATTTGATCGTTGTTTAAACATATTTAAATGTTTATAATTCAATAATAACTTATATCGTTGTGTTCGCGAGGGTACATAGAATAATTTGACGGAACAAGCAACCGAATAACTATTACTGTTTGAACACAAAAGATATTTAAAGTTGAAAATTTGCAATTCTTTTCAAAATCGAATTTCTCGAAAACTGAAAGTGATGGCGACAAATGGTTTGCGGATTCCTTTTCAACGCACAAAAGTCTATAAGAAATGGCTATTGAATGTTATAGACCAAAATGGCTGTTGGACAGTGTAATCTGATAATTCTTTATTCCAAAAATCGCGTAAAACTGACGCCTCCGGAGGAGACTACCGCCTTAAGAATCATGTTCGAAAAAGAAACGCCTGTCTCCAGCTTCGTTTCCTTAAACGCAACTATGCCTTCTAGAATCAATTTCGAAATAAATTCCCTAAGTAGGTAATCACCCAACATAGAGGGCCAATGGTACTTCGTCGCGCTTCATATCCATTGACAATGACAACTAAACACTAGATCCAGTGTTCCTGCTGAGAAATAGGCAGCGAAAGACACATTCGACGCACACTTGCATAGCTGTAACTCAGTCCTCACTCCATTATCGTGTCTCTTCGCTCACGCGTGCATGTACGCGTAATAAATCGCGTAGTTGGTCGTAGGTACGTCGACGAGGCTGAACCAGGGTTCTCCTAGGTCCCTCATCCCCGTGACAGGTGCCTCAGACGAGCAACGTTAAATAATACAGTTGAAGAGGAGCCTGTGTACAACGCGTAATACGATTAACCGCGTCACTGTAGGATCGCTTGTAGCCACATAGTCGCGCCGACGGGGGGTTGCCTAGCGTTAGATCCATGATCTATGGTCGAGGCTCGTTTACAGCGTTCGTTATGCTGGTTCTATGATTTACGGCTTCTTGGATGCTTTTAACAGGCGACGGTGGTTACATAGTCGCGCGTAAGCGTGCCCATTAGGTGTCAGAACGCGACAACGAGTCCCCTCTCGTCGCTTTTCACCACGAGGCTTTCTACCAGAAACGGAGAATCCTCCGAGAGTCTGCAGTCACCATGCGACCTTTCTCTCTGCCCGGCGATACGTATCTGACGATAGGATCCCATGGAATTTCTTTATCCTCTCCGCAGCCCTCTTTCGCGGAGTGGCTTAAGTGTACTCTCGCCGTGGCCTTCGTTACCGACAGCACCGATTTCGCGATTGCAATATGTCAGGCGTAGAACGATCGTTGGAACTCTTGTCCAGCGATCGCAGGGATATCTCAGCATCTTCTGAGTCGCATAATCGCATAGGTCATGCTGGCAACTGTTGAACGGAACGGATCGACCTTTTCGAATGGTTCGATTGGATTCTCAATGACGTTTTTGTGGGCATCTTTCAGTTAAATGCGAAGGATCCTGCCTTTTGCGATGGGCTGATAGAACTTCCTATGCTGCGGTGCTAACACCGATTATTGGAAGCAGCTGAACTCTAGGTGTAAACTCTGATCACCGATAGTTAGATCGCCACCTCCGAAGACATTTGTATCCTTCATTCCTCCTTTATTCTCCTTCGAGCTGACAGGCTCGTGGCACGATTGATATTCCTCGAACAGTCAGCCACGCGTCAGCGTTGACCGTTCCGGATCGTGCAGCGGAGCCTGAGAATAGATGGTATCATAACTGGACCAGCCGGACATAAATCAGCCAATGTTCCTCGGCTGGCTGGAACGGTACAGTGACAGAAAAAAAGAGCATCCCGTTGGAGGGGGGAGATCGTGGCACTTTCCTGAATCACACTTATCGGCCGCTCGATGAGTGGTTACATCTTAATAAGGAGGGCAGGAACAAGCGGCGCGAATTCATCGCCTCGCTCGAGCCATTATTAATGGCCCCGGTCTTGTTAGCGATTTTCGCAGGGGCAGTTGCCCGCCACGGGGGAAAAGATACGCCAGTGATATATTAATTTATTAACTAGTTTATTTATACGGCTTAAAGAGGCCCTTCTACGCACGGCACACGGGGCCCCTGGGGACTCGGCCGGGGGCCAGGCCCCGGCCATAACTCAATCCACGGATCTACCGGGTCCCCCGTTGGCAGTTTTCTACGCTAAACTACTGCTGCCATATCGATCGTATCGCCGCGGTTGCACGCGCTGCGCCCTCTTCCATCGGCAGGTTTAGCCCCGTCCTGGGGGCCAGATTCTATCCAATAACGCCGATCTACGGACTTGTAAATGGAAATTTGTCTCCGGGCCCCTCGGCTCCCCTGCGTGCTTATCGTCTACGAGCATTAGAGCCGCGCACGGACACTTGGCCGATTTACATGGCGCACGTACACGCGCGCCTCGACATCGCGTGCTCCGCGTGCCGTGGTGTGCAAATAACACGGGGAACACGATACGCCGCTATGACAGGCCGAATCCGATTCGAGCAATTGCTGTTATTATGATTGCGATCGGAGTCATTAGGGTCAGCCTAGGCGGGGGGAACGGCTGCAGGTGTAACGTCCATGGTAGTCGAACGCTGCTCGGAGCTCCACGTCAAGCTTCTTCAATCTTGGGGGTAGCTGTTCGATAGGTAAAGGCGTAATGAGAATTTTTCTACCCTTCAGTTACTTGTTTCTGGGCAATCCTTGTATCACTCACATTTACAAAGTAACTTGTTAAGATTATGTAGGGACATATCGTCACTGAAACGCTCAAACACTCGTAGTTGAATAAAGAGAGACATGTGTTGAATATACTCTTGAGTAGGTATAATTTTCATGTCAATCTTCTTTTCGATCTTCTCGAGCCTTCCCCGAGTCCTTAGACCCCCGAGACCCCATCAAACCGACCTAATTAATCCGAAATTCTCGACGGGACAAGGGGTCCTAGAATGCCCCGGTAAAAGCGTCGTGGATATTTATGAATGGTCAGTTATCTACGCCATTCGAACTTCATCGTGGTTAGGTATCCACACATAGACCGGATCATAATTTAACTTCGAATGAGTATGAGTCCCGGAGGAGGGGCGGGGGAAGGGTCCCGGGCCGCGGGATGCGAAGCAATGGTAATTTTCTGTGGCTACTATAAATTCTTCGGCTGATCGTGGCGGTGCGCGCGTCGTGCGGGCCGGCTATCATCTGGTCTAGTTACATTCGCGGATGGAAAGATACAAGCGGCATTTGCTCCAGGTGGATCCGTCGCGGTTGCAGGGTTCTCTGCCCCGCTCCCTCTGCCCCACCTCGACCTATCGAACAAATTAGCGGTAAGATAAAGTCGACAGAGACGGATCGTTCTGCACGCGGCACGATACAATTATCCCCGACTCGGTGCTGCCTGAACTTCTTCGAGATCGGCCAGGACGAAGGTGATCCTCCTCGTTGCACGTACGCGCCCGGCACCCCGCGCCAACCCCCCTCCCCTCTGTCGCACGATTCACCGTGGAATTCTCAATTGCAACCTCCGCCGAGACGTTCGTCCTTTTTCGCAGATTCCTCGCGACTGGATGCGCGCGAGCTTTCGATTCAAACACGCTCCTCAAGGGGACGGGCTTGTCCTCGATTCTTCTTAATGGATCAAGGCACTTTTAGGAGTTTCGGGCAATTTTAGACATTGCGTGGCGTTTTGAAACTACTTAAGTGGTATTTTCTGCACATGTTTCCCTTTTATGTCTACGAGAGACATTTCATTCATTTCATTCAGGAAGGGGTGTAAAATCTTGGATACTATTCTGTCATCTAATTTGCCCCGCAACTCTGCATTCCCTTAAATTAACCCGTCCAGCAAAAATATGTTGCCGTTGACACGGCGTCCCCGGTGCTCGCCCTCGCGGGGGTAATCGTTTATCGACGAACGAGAAGTAAAAAAGCCGAAAGAATCGTCGTCCGAGCCGGACACTCGAGCGATTAAGCAAAAAGCTTTAAAAGGCTTCAAGCTGTGAAACGAAATTTAGATACTTCGCCAGGCTAATGATCGCGAAACGCATAAATTCGGCGCGTCCACGTGGCACGAGAATTCCATTCGCAAGGGTATCTCGTTAAACGGGTGAGAAAAAACGAAAGGAGGGAAGAAAGAGATCGGCCTGACTTCTCTCATTATACGCGCTCCGATATTCCGTTGTTGGGGTTTCCTCGAACCGGTCGAGTCACTCGTCCCGACACGCGAATATCCCACACGTGTGCGACCTGATATCTGATCGATTCGAGGGCGAGTTGTCACCCGGCGAATATAAGCGAGTCAAAACTGCCACGGCTGATAACAGCCGAGGGGATTGTGCCGTGCACGTTTACCCATTGCACGATCGATGATCGACCCGCGCGGCTCTCTGCGCGGCTGGCACATCTAACAACTGGAAACACATTTTCCCCGTACCGGTTCTTCGTCTCGTCGATACTACGTCCGCTGGGCCTTCCTATCTTCCACTGGTGCAATTTAATCCCGCGAACCGCTCCAGCAGATTACTTGGAACTGGGAAATTTTCATAATCAACATGATCGCGCTGGGCTTGCGCGCAGCCGGCGCTCGTGCTGTCAGGATTCCTCGGTCGATTAGCGTCTGGATGCTCTGCCGACGTGCGCAGGTTCCTCTAATAAGTCCCTCCCGTCCATTAAACACCGGATATAGTCGATTTTTAATTGACCTTTAACTGAACGCCCGAGATTATCTCCAAGTGTCCCGTTTCGCATCTTCGTTACGACGTTGCGTTACTATGTACACCTACCTACGCTCAAACGGATGAAACGTTGAGGTAATCACCGTAATTGCACCGAAGAATAATTACCTCTGCTACGAGTACGTACATATAAAGTACTGGTTAAGCGAGATCAGCGTGCTCCACTGTTCGAATTATATCGAAGCTTTCGCGGAACAGAGAAACCCATCGCGATCATCAGAATTGCTGCTGAGGAGTCAGGGGCATAAAGTCGTCGCGTGCAACGACTTCGTCTTCGGAACGGGGATAAGCCAGGGCTCGATATACGCTCTGCAATCCCCCCACAATCAGAGTTCACTCACGATTCAGTTACAATCCATTCAAATATCATCCGATGCTCTTCAAGCGCGCGCGCGGCCAGCCAGCGACTCGGCTCTAAACCGTTCAGTTAACATTTGTACGAATCGTAATCGGATCGTGACCGTGTCGTTACCCGGCCACCGTACTAAATCAAGCCCGAACGACCGTGTAAAACCCTCCGGATCGCGCTATTCCGTCGTGTTTCACCGCGCTGCATTGAATCCCCGGGATGGTACATGCACTAATGAGAAAGCTGGGAATGCGCCGAACGCGTCCGTGACACACACGGCCGGGGAGACGTATTTAGGTAGGTGTTGCCGGCGCGAATGCGCCGAGTGTGGGCCAGTCCAGTTATTTGAGACGGATAAGGGGACCGGGATGGAAAAAAAGTGGCGCGAACCGTGGAGCGGCGGGCAGAGGTGTACGAAAGGGCGAGAAGGTGGAAGGCTTTCCATTGGGTTCAGCAGAAATTGATAAGACGCCACATTAACTCGCGACGCTCCCTCGTTGACGTTATCCGAGTGCGAGAGGACACACTCGTTGTCCCGCCAAGGAAACGCCGGTGCCCTTTTTCTTTCATTCTCCCTCTCCCCCGTCCCCGCCAAATCCTCTGAGCTCGTCTTTTTTATCTCACCACCGGTGTGCGGTCCGGATTACTTTGTCACCCGCTGGAATAAAATTAGCACCTCCACGGACCGTATGTACGCGGATTTATAGGCTGATAATACCGATATTATCGCCCGATAACCGCCAACGAGATATTCCGCAATTTTTAACGAGTCCTCGAGCCGATGGGCATCGCCCCCCCCCCCCCCTGATCCTATCTTCAGATAAACATTTCCCTGCAACGGATTCGTTTTCTTCTATATTCTATGGCCTCGGTGCGATCGGGGTGTGATCGGAGCTTATCGTCGGTGGCGTTGCTTCGTCTCATCGACTCGCTTGTCATGGGTGCATGGAAGACACGGAAATGGCAAGTGTTCTCCAGCGGCGTAAAATTTCAGTTCCACTTGCGAGCCCTTTCATCATACTTGTAAAATTGATTTTTCCGGAGAGTCGTCCGTGCCTATAAATCCTGCTGTATCGACTTCCAAATACGCCGCGGAGCGCAAGTAGGCAGGCAGTCAAAACGGCGGGGAGGAAAAAGAAATATAGCTGGAATATAAAAATAACGACACATCATTAGAGCGAGTTGACCGAGAGAATCCCACGAGGAGTCTTTTTGTGCGACCCGTCCCAACCGCGGACAACCATCCTGCCTCGGTCTCGCTCAAGATATTCCTGGAACTCGTCGATCTTCCCAGCATCGAATCCGACGAAAGTCGTGCCCGGCCCCCGTAATTAAGAATACGGCCCTCGTCGATTGAATTAATAATAGATAATATAACGTGGGGAATGGGGAGGAGGGGAGGGGGGGGGGAGCGAGTGGCCAGAGTAATGGATCTCTTAATTATGTCGTTTTGTTTCGACGATTAGGGGGCCTACGCCCACGATGACGCGCACCGAAATCCACGCCGCCGCTTCGCGTGAAGAATCCTAATTTATGAAAATATATTCACCGCGAGTCGCCCGTGTGGGCCGCCGTGCTTTCGATTAATTTTAAGCGCCGCTAAACTCGCCTCGGCGACTTCCACTATCGCCCCGAATCGGCCGTTTTCGCAGAACGCCAACGAAAAACGCGATCGTTTGCAATCGCGGATCGAATCTCTCTCCGCGCCCGATGCCGATCGTTCCTTTCCCCGGCTTATTGAATCCCCCTCGGGCGTGAATGCTTCTTAATTTCATTCTTCGCGGCCGTCTTTATGCGATCCTATAGAATTCCGTGCGGTGTAACGCGATTAGACGCTCGACGGTGACTTCAATGCAAGCCGTGGGGCAGATTACGAGTTCAAGCTTGCGCGCTTCGTGTTTTCGCGAGACGTGTTAATCGTGCGTTTAATTCGAGAGCACGCACTCCTACGTGTACGGATTATATCGGGTACATAATGTGAGCGTTTTAAGAGCTGGGAAATATCTTAAGCGTATATTGCCGCACTTAGCTCCAGCATGTTGAGCGGCCCCGTTAATTTCACTAATTAAGTTAGCAACCGACCGCCCCTCCGTCTTATAAGCGTTATTTATATTTTTTTTCCGCATTAATTCCTGGCCTTCTTATTTCTCGCGCGACTTCCTCCAAGCAGCTGCTATTCTCGTTTCGCCACGTTTATCGGCTCGCTCTTTAAACGTTTTTTCCCCTCTTCCCGTGCCTCCCTCCGTCCTGCCTCTATCATCCTTCCCCGCTATTCCTTTTTCCCTTATTTGTGAAAATCATTTCTCGATACAAATTCTTTTCTCCTCCACTTATGCCTCGTCGATGTCCGCCGGCGTCCACGGTTTTACGATGAGATATCGGCCGCTAGCTCGTTTTAATAAATGTTTAACTCGCAATGTCACGGACGAGCGGCATTCATAACTCGTTAAAAGAGCAACGACGCGCGCGCTCGAGTTTTTGCGCGCGAACAAGTTGCAAGCTGATTAACACGACTCGTGTGTCGTCACTGTACGAGATAAGGTATCGTATTTTTTATAAAAAAAAATTGACGGACGCTGTTAATGTTGATGTTTTCAAATAAATAATTTATGGCCAGGCTTGCCTTCAGCTGATTTTAAACGAGAATTTAATGACGAGTGTCTCGGATGTTCCCTTCAGCTTTTCGAAGTAAATATCAAGGAGTAGGTACTTTATTCGCGGAATTCAAGGAGTTCGAGTCACACGCCACGTGACAAACTGCCAGCGATTCCTCGCGCGAGGTAAATCACGTGGCTGCGCCGGGGTGGATTCTGCTTTCTCGATTTTTCCCACGTTGAGGCTTAATCCCCCGCGTTAATCATGAGAAATCGCGGTGCGTGCACCTACCTACCTACCTGTTTCCTATGTAACGTTGTCCAAGGAGAAAAAGAGATGGAGGGAGAACCCGTATCCCCCACGGACGCGCGCTTATGGTTTTTAATGCCCGGATGACAAATATGGTGTATTTAGCGATATTTATGCGAGCGGATCACGTCAGCTTCCGCTGACTGGACTCCCGGATTATCTTGTCCCTAAGAAATATTGCTTTCGCCATTTGTCGCTACGTAACCTGCTGTAACGTTCTGTCTCGCGATATTAAGTTACTTCCAGCCACGCTTTGGAAATTAAGAGTGAAGCAGGCGGTGCACGGTACAGGGTGTCCACGAAAAAGGCTTGGAGAATCGACTTTCTTCGACTGGCGTGTCACTTTTGCGACGCAGTATTGTTAGAAGTATAGCGATGGGTTCCTCTATAGGGGAACAAGAGTTTTGTGGGTTAAATTTCGTCGATTTTCTCGGGCGATTATAGTTAAAAAGCGTAATGCAATTATAGGATATGTGTCGAGCAACATGAATCAAGCAAGCAATTTTTAAAGCATTACAGAACGCGAGATTTCGCAACGTGGAAATTGGAGGCATGGACAATAAAGTGGAGCACGCAATCTTGATATTCTCGAGTAAAAAATTACCGTGAATTGCAATCTTCGGTATTTTAGACAGCCCAATGTGGAAGGTGTCATATGAGTAACGGTTCCAAAAAGATTCGCTCGACTCGCTGCTACCGATATCTCGAGTAGCCCGAGCCAAAAGCTGTTGCGTGAGTTGCGATTCCTGAAAAATTGGCGCGTCGAGCAACTGCTGGTATTCCAAAGGGGAGAATTTACAGCGTGTCGCGTGAAATCAGGAAAATTGATGCGTACTGCGTCGTTGGCATTTCGTGGCGCCCCGAGTTGTCACGCGAACGATACTTGCAGAAAGCTTGGTGTGGGGGTGCGATTACTGACACTTTAAACAGAGCTAATAACGACTTGTGAAAGTTCCTATTCATTTTCCAAATCGAAAAGAACTAACGCCACGGTAATATTCAGCGTAATAAGGCGTGTTCGTCTATAAAGAAATCTATCTAGAGACCTATCACCCCACTAAACACTTGTTTTGCTCGAATAATATTGAAATCCCAACGCGATGTCTGACATCGACTCCCTCTATTCAGTCCATACTCACGACGCGACGTAGCTACAACAGTGTCTGAAAGAAGGAACGAACCAAACACTGGCAACAGTTGGTTTAGAGACGTTAAAACAAGGGAGCCACTGGAAATTTTCGACAGCAGCATGATCCATGGGAGAAGACACAGGGAGCGAGGCGTTCTCTCGCGTGCCCTCACGCACGAAATTCGTTAAGGCCGCGCGTGGGCGGGTTACCGACGTTTCTGCTTATGCTTTTTTCGCTATTTCTTTTCGCGAAGACATCAGAGTGCTCTTACACAAGGTTGCGACGTCCCTTCCGCGGTCCGAGCATAAGTTATACGCGTATTATGCGGCTGCTGGGCAGCCGGCAGCATCGCGAAACGGTAACACGAGAAACCGGACCCACATCTAACGCACACCCGCGCACACCGACTTGTGGGTGTAGGGAGCTGCTACCACGTGTGGCAGTTGGCCGTTTCGTCGATTTCCATCACGATAAAATCCGCTACCGCGCCACTGCTCCTCTATCATCTTCCCCCGCTGTATCCTAATCCTCGTAAAAACGTCCGCGATTCCGGCGAAAAGAACGCCTACTTCTGGCAACCCAACCGTCCACGGGATGCCATTACGTCGGCCCCTCCTAATTTGGAGATTTAAAACGTGTCCGTCCGCCGAGTTATCATATCTGCGCCCGATTGTCCCTACGTATCGGTCATCTGCGATACCTACGAGTCAAACAACTGGGGTAGTATACATTCTTTATGTGGGAGGAATCTTAAGGGGGAAGCCACCCTTTTTTTTAAATCTGCACGCTTACCTGAAGCTATTGTAATATATTTTAAGAAAACGCTCGAATTTTTCAATTCGGAGCAAATGTTGGAAAGTTACACGACCGCCCGTTTTGTAATTTTTTTTTGCAGAGCCTAACGTTATCGTATGCTGTGGCCATATTACCCAAAAAAATTTCAATCCAGACGCATAAAATATTAGTTAAATATATGTATTTTCAGTTGGTAATAAACATTTTTCGAAGAAAGTTACATTTGATTATAAAAGAATGCTTTGAAAATAGCCTTTATTTTCGACCGTCACAGTGGCTTCTCCCCTTAATGTCTCGCTGAGAATTCTGAGAAATATGATGCAAATCTTCGACTCTAGACTTGTTCATTGCCAAATATACTACTCGAAGTATTTGTTGCATCACACCCAAATTCACGTCTTATTAAACAAGCTTCATAACTCCATGATTGATAAAGTAGTTGGTAGCCAACTTATTTTAACTAAAATATCGGGCACGGTATGCTTACAACAACTTGTTCGTTAACAATTGCGCGAAAATACCATCCGAATACTAATACCAAACGAGGTGGAAGTGAGTACACGTTCCTATCGATGCAATAAATATTTCCAGCACTGTAACTCGAGAAGCGAATAAACTATTTCGTTTCAGTTTCACGCCGATTCGTGGTATCCTTTTCATTCATTCTTCGCGCTGAATCACCGTAAATCAATTACACGCCTCAACAGGTGAGGCCAACATGTCGAGTCATGGGGGTTTCTGAAACGTAGGAAACGAATTACAAATGTGTTTGAAGGGGAAAAATTGCGACGTGTCCGTGATAAAGAATTTCGAGTTTACACCGCGGGATGTACGGCTTCGTAATTTATCTTCCCTTCACAGGGGGCGCAGCGGGATGCAAAGTAAACCTGAGACAATGAGACTGTCGGAGGAGGAAACTTTATTTCCTTGCTGCTTTAGCGTTGCGCTCAACTAACCCCATTATTCGGATCTTCATCTAATTAGAATTTGATGTGGACATATTTTCACAAGTTCCAGTATCTTTGAAAGGATTCGAAATTAAAATTCCACGTACCTATATTTAGTCTAGTAGCTTTAAAAAGATTCTGAACAAAGGGAACTGCAAGAATTTACTCTTTTCGATTTTTCTTAAAATGTTTAAGTAGCCAAGCACAGATGTGTCCGAGACGAGGACCATTCCGCGTCAGAACCTGACTCAAGCACTTAAAAGCTTTAATTCATGGGACTGGATTTTTTTCATCAGCCGAGGCATATAATTATACGAAACCTACACCGAATCTTAATAATTTTGAGATCCAAGTGTCTGATTTCTAAAGGTTTATTAACACAATTCCAATACGGCGTGATTAACTGCCAGGCGAACGGTCAGTGGCTAGAAATGGTCCCACGGTAGAATGTGAATTAATAGGTCCCCGATAAAGCTTGGAAATCCTTAATGAAAAGACCATTAGCATGATACAGGTACGACTATGCCCAGTAAAACACGGGTCTGGCACAACAGCCATTTATCTTCTTTACTCTTGTAACGTGTCTGTGATCCTCCAGATAGGTACGTGTACACACGTGTACACACCGATTAAATAGTTCGACATCTCTGATGGCAGTTTATCCGATGCAAAAGCGTTTTGGCCGACGGCATTAAATAAAACCTTCGATCTTCATTTAAATAGGTACATTTCACCGACCACGCTTCGGAGCATTAATCGACGACTCCAACTAGAAAATATATGTACTTACGGTATCAAAGGAAACTTGAAATCGATAATGCAGCCGAAGACTCGAATTATAAACGGTACCCAACGGTAGTATTACCATAATTATCAGCGTACAAGAGGCCGTGATGGCCACGCTATTGCCACCAGGCTCGGGGCGTTGAACATTCCGAATCAGAAGTGCCCATTTACAAATAACTATCAAGCAAAGCGCGGATACCAAGAAGTGCGCGCTAGCCGATGGATACCGCGTGCAGAGGGTATCCTCGAGTACCCGGAATACTCTTTCTCTCCCTCGTGTTTCTTGATTACTCGAGATACCCCGATTCATCCACTGGCCTGCTCCTCCGCAACAGTAATGCATTGAACACAGCGTGCCGCGTGCATATCCTACATTTTGCTCGGCGTATGGTATCTCGGAGAGGGCTCGGGTTTAGCCTGCGCGCGCTCGAAATACCGGGGACGCTCTGAATCCATTACCGCGTACACGTCGTCGGCTGGCCTTTTGCAGCGCCAGCTGAACGCTCCTTACGCCGCAACGCCACTGTTAAACGCCCCGGGCATAATAAATAGCGGGCTGGCCGCGGTGACAGGACAATCCTTACCTACTACGACCACGTGGCCGAAGACCTGATCGTTGGCCACGTGGGAACAGTTCCACCGGTGATGTCTGAACTGATGTCGGCACTCGCGAAGTCCGAGCTCCGCGCCCTCGCCCACCGCTGGCATCGCGTGCGGCGCTTTCCTGCACTGCTCCCGTTGACTCTTCGCCAGGCCAGGAATACGCCCGCAAACAGCCGCCCCGACCACCACCGCTCCGACCACCCTGCAACCAAGCCGATTTACCGTGTGCGTCTTCATTGTCAGAGGACTTTTTGGCGGGACCACTCTTGTCCCCCTCTGGTTCAGGGAAAACGATGCATTAAGGGGTAGGTACGTTTCGGGGGTGAGTTGGAGAAGGTGGGATAGCGGAGAATCTGTGAGATAAGGGTGGCATTTGTATAATGAAACGATTTTCACCACTCGGTATATGACGGTACAGTTTTGAGGAATCCTTGTACCTGAGGATGTTCAGGTTCTTAATGCACAGGAGTGTATAAAAAGGATATATGTTCTTAGAATGTGTCAGTGGGCTTTTAACTCTGGGTAGGGGAGACCGGGGCTAGATGCGACAGAGGCAGGTTGTTACGAAGCTATTTAAATTTTTGTCGCTTGGGCTATCACTTTGACGATGAAGTATGGTGTTTTTTTGTAGTCGGTTCACGCGTTGCCACGTTAATACAGGTTTATTAGTACCCTTTCCTCTTTCCACTTGAATCTTTTCTACCGAATAGTCAGATAAATGTATGTAAATTAATATTACCACGTTTGAATCAATGTTCCTTTAGCTGCACATTCGTACCAAGAACATAAGAATACACCAAACTGGTATGAACTTATCGCATTTTATACACAATGGTGTCAACCGGGGCAAGTTGTTACACAAGACAAGGAGCATGTCGTCAAAGAAAGGCTCCACAAAGTTGAGAATTCAGTGCATAGACTGCAAGAAGTGGGCACATGTGTGCAAAACCAAAAAATTAATTTTATGTCTGCGTTAATTGTAAGTCGCCGTATAAAACGGGCGATGATAATCACCTTTTTTAGTGCAATTGTTTTCAGTAGATTTTTATTATTTTTAACAGATAATTCATAATTTTATCTTGTACATTTAGTGTAATAGATTCTTACAATTAATAAATTTATTTTTGTCCAAGAAAATATAGTTATATTACTCATAATTAGCCTCTTTTCGTAAAATGTAACAACTTGCCCCGTATTGTGTCAAAACTACTCGGGGCACGTTGATACAACATGTCTCAACCTCCAAAATGTTTTTTTTCAGTCATGGTTTTCGTTTAATTACATGTGATAGCGGTCATCGGTAGAGGAAACTACGTACTTTAAGTGAGAGTCATTGATAGTATTGAATATGGAATGGAAAAAAAATAAATTAAAAACGAAAAAATGTCACAACTAGCCCCGGTGGTCTCCCCTACCTATTCTAGTCGCGCTGCTACTCTCATTCTCTTGCTTGTTTCTTGGCCTCGATGTATCGTATTTATGTGTTACTGTACGATAGTTACTGTACAGCAACCGAAAGTTTCAATATTTTTTGCAAGTGATATATAAGTGGTTGAATTAATCTTCAATATTTGCAATAAGTCGGTGGCCACGCTTCCCATAAATTCTATTGTAATGAATTTCTTCCACGTCGCATCGAACACGAAATCCTATGTGCCACCAAATTGTACAGGAAATTTATGGCCTGTTCTATGAGTCGCCGACCCCCGTTGCTCAGGATGTTAAATCAATTTCGTATGAATTACTGACCGGTGTGACTTCGATTTCGAATGGCTACAAGAGCGACTGGGTACCGTTTAGCATCCGCCAACATTGAGAGATCGAGGAACGACGACCGGTAGTGGGCCTACCTGGTCGTACGACGAATTAAATCCCGATAAATTCGAACGTGTGAAAGTACGGAACGAGCGTGTCGACGAGGAGCCGGGCCCAGCGACTCGTTCATTAGCATTTTAAGTTCCTTCGTTTCGTTGTCGTCGTATTAATTCGATTCCGGTGGTACGTTATACTTCACCGCGTACGCGACGCTGTCCACCGCTACGAAATTAACGATGCTTCGATCTTTTTATCCCACGATCTCACACCACCTCCCCCTGTATCCGCTCCCTTTGCCTGTCTCGGACGTTTTGCTGCAATGTGCCGCGAAAATTTGCAGATCCTTTGCCTGGCATACTTTGGCAATTACTGTCCAGCATGATACATCGCGTTGCGCGAAGAAATCTTAAAAAACGCCAAGGCGCGCGGTCTTTTTGATGCAACGACCCGATGCAGCGTTGGAATTTAACGTTTTCACCACTGGCGATGTACATGGCGGTTGCAAAAGCTCCATCTTTTCATCTCTGCGCCAGGAGTGGGGGACATTTTTACTGACGAATGAAATTTGTTTCGACTGTACTTCTGTCTTATTTCTTAGCACGCTTTCACTTGTGAGTTGTTTTTGAATTTACCTAAGAGAGATTACGTTTACCTTTTTTGACTCTTTGAATCATACATGAATTAGTTGGAGATGGTTTCGGCTTTCTGATACCTTTGAAGCAGAGATGAATAATGAATAAAAGTTAAAAAAAAAAATGATTCGTCATGTGTCGAATAGAGTTAACTCGGATTAACGAACGAATGACGAATATTTTTTTGTAACTTTTATTCGTTATTCGAAATTTAGTTTAAATAAAAATTTTGCACATCTCTGCTTTGAAGTAACGAGTTGCGCAAGTCTCTTGGAATTAACCAGCGGGAAGATCAATTTTCAGATTATTTCATTCAAAATTCTTCGCTCCGGTGGACACGTTCCTCCGCATCTAACAGTCACAATTCCAGGGGCGACAGGATCCGCTTACGATTGGTCTGATTTAATCTAATTTCTAGCCGATCGTCGAACCAAGAAATGTCTCATTCTGTATTATATAATCCATGGTCACAGGACTCGTGGTCCCGTATTAAAAGTTTTATGCCCATTCGTCATCCCGATCCTTATTTCGACATCTTCACGAGCAACCTGCGGGACGCGATCACTGAAAACGATTTACCTGTCGACAGGCTGAAACGTGACACGCTCAACCACCTACTGGTCCATTGCGTAATTCACATCCCATAAGTCAACCTCTCCGTAGCGGTCAACGTTTCTAGAAATTCTGAATACAAGCACAGAATCCTTCCCCCACCTTCTTTTCTTCCAAAATCTAATAAGCAGAGTCTCGAATTCACTCGACAACAAATATCAAAAGCAATCGAACGAATAACAAAACTCCTTTCCTCAAAGTCCTTTCATCCTGACGTATTCAGTTGTTTTTTCCATTAATTATGGAATAACAAATTTTACGACTAATTATCTTTTCTGTTCCGAGAAAACTGTTACAAAAGGCAGCGAACTAACTGAAACTTTTATTCCACACATGTTTTGTGCAAATAAGAAACTTTTATTTTCGTGAAAGTCGAAAGAAGTTCTAGTTAAACAGGAACATTTATCGTGCTCCGAAAAAGTTAAAGTTGTTGACAAGCAGATTTCCTGAAAATGTTGTGGGGTAGATAACTGTTAAAACTGAACTCTTACAACAGAGTTAAAGTGTTAATCTACAAACTTAACTCAAATCAGAAATGAAAATCATTTAAACGTTAAAAGTTCGATAAATAACTTTTATTCATAAAAGTTAACAGTTTCATTCGACCACTGTTAGAATGTTATCGCAGTGAGTCCCTTTCAATGGATATTTGAATCTTAGAAATAGGAAGTAATCACGGAGAGCCAAAATCAAGCAGGGCCATTTGCTTTTTAGCCAGAAATTCACGTACGACCGCGGTACGATGAATAGGTGCGCTACTTCCAACCATACAAGCAGCCGTGACAAGGATAAAGGCAATTCCGAAATGCAGATCTCCAGAAATCTAAATGCCCAAGCGTTGTATTAATGCCATACTTCGAATAAACGGCACAATTTAAAAAAAAAAAATGAATATACTATCGATCCCGTAGTTTGCCAGTCATACTGTGTGCATTTCTCTTCCGTAGCAGGCTGAAATCAAGCAACCCAGCAATTACGTAACCAGCATTCCACCTCTGTCAGTGGAGGGTTGAATTAAAACCGTCAATTAAGCCTGCAAGTGTTAAAACCGTCAGGCCTCCGGTTATCTATCATCGCGGGCCCATCAGCGGTCCCACGGCAGCCGGCCTAAGGGAGCCACCGAAATCAAACAGGCCCGCGGCGGTGGCTGGTCGCGAACAGCGCGGCATAGACGGCCCCCCCTCCGTAAAGAGTCATAAATAAACAGCGAACGTTATCGGTTGTCAACCGAGCCGATCCTCGCGATGGATAATGCATCGGGGCGACAGGCGTACCCGGGGGGTGGTTTATCGGGTGATATAGAAGCAAGGTGGTTTCGGGGGAGGCAGCGAACCGTGGAAGACTCCGCGACGGAGCGAGGGACGAAGGAGGGGGTGGGGAGGGGGGTGCGGGGGATAGGCAGGTTGAATTTCTGAGAAGCATGAAATTGCGACGATTACGCCGCGTCCCCGGGGCGAGAGTTATTTGCATTGGAATGCACCGCGCGGCTCGGTGGCCGAAACTCTCCACGTGGGACGATCTACAAGGTGTCCTGATGAACGTGAGAAGCTGCCAGGACGGCGGCCGCGTGCCGTGCGAAAACGAGCCGAGTGAAATCGCCCGGAGGGTCCCGTCCACCGCGACTCCCCTCGCCCCCACACCCCGCGTTCGTATAAACGAGGAAGACGTTGACGCGATGGGCGGCAATGAACGAACGGCCCCGTCGCGTTCGTGATCTCCGACGAGACATAAGGGAAGACATAATCGCGCTGCTCGTCCAGGTGAAGACGTTCCACGTCAAGGTACCTGATGGCGCGTCAGCCTGTCGTGTACCGTTGGGTCTCGCTTCGAGAGATCCCTCGTTGTCCGCCACGCTCTCCCATTTCAGTTCTCGCGGTTTCGGTTCGGTGTCGGGGAACGGCCGTTCCTTTCTTGGTCGCCCGATGAGTGACGCGTAGTCCTCTGGCCCGTTTTCACTTTGATGAGGTGCGAAGCAACTTGTCAAAAGTTAGGAACTCTTTTTTGACTGACAAGCAAACGTTCTCAACTCTAAAATTCTGATTTTAATGAAACTTCGCGTGAATATGGAACATACTGAAGTATGCAAGAAGCAATTCTTTTTATACGGAAATTCTTTCTGAAGGGGTAAAGGTAAAGTTGTCCCTTAAAGTTATCGCGATTTTTCGTATTTTTAATATAACTTCGTAACGGAACGAAATAGAACCAAACTTTAAATATAAAAATTGTTCAACTGTTATGCTCTATCACGGTAACGAAAGAAAAATATAGTTATGTTGACGAAAAGGAAAATGCTATAACTTTGAGGCCTTAAAGTTTCATTAAAATCAGAATTTTCGGGTTGCGAACGTTTCCTTGTGGCAGTTCCTGTTCATTTTTTAGTTTCATCCCCTGTTCCGTTTGCTTTCTATTCGTGTGATTTTGGAAGATTCGGAAGAAGTGGATACTTCCTGTGGAAATACGGTAGATAGTTGATTTTCTTACTGACATCTTGCAGTTATTGCGAGGTGCTGATAAACTAATACAGTTAAGGGTCGTGATTGTGCAGTAGCCCAGTGAAAGATTGTTCCATCGAAGTTTACGAGAGTATAAGAGCGTGTAAAGCCCGTGGCAATGGTTCAGCGTAGGTAATTACACGTTCGTTACGTCATTCGTTATTCCTAATTAGAGACGCTTAATGTTACAACACCTTTAGGGCACATCTCAAACGAGCGAGCTGCGTTGATACTAATTATTCATTTGTCTTACCTGGTGGTCATGTAATTTGTGTCTGCAGTAATGCAATTGCTCCAACCAGGCCTGAAAGCTCTTACACTTCTATTTTAAATCGTTTTAGCGCTGCTCAATTTCTGTGCGAGGAGAACGGTCCATCCAATCGTTACTTCACAAAGTATTCTTTAAAATAATACTGATTGAATGCTTTGTAATTATCATTCTATGAATGCATATAAAAAGTAAAGTACTAAGCTCTCTGAAACTATATTGCAGAAGTTGCATTTTTATCACTTCTGAACATGGAATTCTCAGTGTTGTTCCCTGAAAATATTCCCCAATTTTGGAGCAAGTAGTGCGTTGCTTCCTCTTCAGTTCAATTTCCTGTTGCACTCGTATTGCTTTCGCATCGAAACTATACTCTCTTCAACTTTATGTACTTCTGAGAACCAATATTTCCTGCTCCTAGCATCCCTCTTGCGAATTCACAGTGGAACAGGAATTCCACGCGAGCGGATGCTGGGCGACTTGTGACACAGATTTTGCATCTCGCTTGGCTGGTCGAGTTCTCTTGCAGGGAACTCTCGGTGCCGCTGTTCCGTTCTTAGTATTCTGCTCAGGTTAACCGAGAACAACGGACTCGTGTGCATGTGCTCAGCGGCAACACACACGTAGCCATTACCGCGTAATGTATAACATTACGCCCTCCTCGTACAGGGGCTAATGGTGCGCCATTTGCAACAGGCCACTTCAGCACCGTGGGCCACCGTAGGTCCTTTAAAGCCGCTGTCGCGACGATTTCCAGCAGCACCAAATCTGTACCGACGATTATTTTATCCTTGACTCAAAATCCATGCAAAATTTACATTCGTACAGTGTTCTTAAACTCCCAAGAATTTCAACTTCAGCTAGCCTTCAAGTTCACCCTAATATTCCAAAAGTAAAGAAATACACTACCCAGTTATACTCGTCGTCTTTTACACTCATCATTCATCAAAGAAAGCATTGAATTACGTTTCCCTTCATTTTAAGTATAAGATAGCACCTGTAATGAGTCTATCAGGGAACTCTGCACGTCTCCAACCCCTTTGGAGTTTCAACGAAATCACGGATAACCAGAGCAAAGTGTATTTGTCTCGCGTGACTCATTATCGCGACTCGCCGTGACCATACAATAGGAATTACGTTAATCATAACTCGAAGCAGTGGAAAGCGAGGCAGAGTGGCGTGCAGAGATTGGGGAAATCGGGGGAAATCGTCGGGCTGGTGGCCGCGCTACTTTACATAATACCGTCTTTACAGGCTACTGTTAAAATGCCTTTCACGGTATCGCATGAATTCTCGAAAGTCAGCGCGACTCTGACGCCCCCTTCTCGCTTGCGATCGATCATTACAGTCGGCTTTCCACGTTCCTCTCGCCGACAGCGCCGCTCACAGCGTAACCATTTCCACGGACGTTCTATACGGACCAAACAGGCCACAGGTGCTGTATAATGTTTGTTATTGGCAGGCGTAACGTCGTTTCGAAAATTTCTGCTTTCCGTTCTGAGCTCCAGGAGCACTGCCTTTACCCTCTTCCTCCTTGATGATCAGGCTCAGCCACTTCCACTTCCTTGTACTTTGGAAGGCCTGCAGGCTTTTAAACTGAGGCTGCAGGTTCTTCGGTGGATGGTGAGGAAGATAATTAGGTCGTGGTGTAATTCCGCCAGGGGTATAATGTTTGTTGCTCTCGCGAATTGCTTATGAAGATTTTCTGACAGGGTGGTTTAGCTCTTGCGAGGCGCTGGAAGAGGACAGGGACCTCTGAGTAACACATTTTTCTACTCGCTACTTGCCCCCTATGGGGAAGCTGACGCAAAGCTCAGCGCAGAGGACGCCACTAGCTCATGTATCTTTGCTAAATGTTGAATTGAAAATTAAAACGACAACAAAAGGAGAAATGTTCGAAAATTTTTTAAGCTAAAGTTGACTTCTAATATCTTTTTTCTTTTACCAGGGTTGGCGTCTTTATAATCTAAAAGATGCGAATTTATTTTTTATATCTACATAATTAGTAATAGCTAATAATAATAACGAAGTATATTTGGATAAGCAACGTTGAAGGGAAGGAACTTAGCGAACAGTATAAGCCTCGAAAGTACACGGTCAACGTCCACATCACACGATATACACCGTTGCACGGATATTTCTTTTTGCCAACATGCAGCGTAATTACATTGAGAGTTAAGCCCCCTATTGGTCCCTTACTTTGGCTACGATTCGTTGTAATTTGCGATCGTTAAAGCTGCGCCGGGCGCCCGTAGTATGATTTATATTTAAATTAAGTTTCCTTATTTGAAGAAATTCAATAGCAGAGGCTGAGTAAAGCGGGCTAACCGCGTAAATAGGATAAGTGTAGAGTGGTGTGAACAGAAAAGCTGAGGGGTGGCCCTCTGGCACGGTACTGTGCACCGTGCGTTCTTACTATAATTATCGACGATTACGAGGATTATTGTGATCCCCTGACCGAGTGGTTTCACGTCGGGGAACTTTCTAAAATGCTCCTGGCTCTTTTTGTTCTTCGGTAACTCGTCACGCGATTCCATCCACGCAGAGTCCTTAACAATCGCAACGAAACATTTCATTCCTTTCCTTACCCGCACATTTCTACCACTGTTTCCGACTTAATTACGAACCGTCATCATCGGTTCTCCACGTCCATCGAATTTGACCGCTTCCACTCGAAATTATAGCCCCGCTTTCCCTTCTCCCTCCTCTTGCTCGTTTCGGTTTGATCTATGAACAGACGTCTTCGAGCAGTCGCTAACTGGTGCTCGTTAGAGAAATGGAATGATCTACTGGGAGCCATTTTTTCCCCCCACGAAATTATACGGTAGCTCCTGCTGCTCGAGCTGCTCCTCTGCGACAAGTTTTTGTCGAGCGCTTTGAAACTGGGAAATCGATTCTAATGGCACCGGACGAAGAGTTATGGAGCGATCTAATTGTAAGTAGGAGAGGAGGAGCGAGGGATTCTTGTTAGTATACATTCACTGTGGGTTTCTCTTTATTGGATAAGCGACAGAGAAGTGGGTTAACTACCTCCGCGGAGATGCACAGATTCGAGAAGATCCCAAATTTTTAGGTAATGGAATTAGAACCAGATATGAGAGATTATTAACCACTTAAACGGGTGTCAGGAAGTTGCGAGGCTCTTCAAATGAGCTTTTTTCGGACATTGAAAAGGGAATCCGTTTCGGTTGACGTAAATCCTCGGACTGATGCGCGATGCTGCCAGGATACGTCCGTTAATACTTGTTATAGTAGCTGATGCGTTACGATGCAGGCACGTATCAGAGCGGTCCTCACGGTTTAGAGTTACAGGGACACGAAATAATCATACCGCCGATGCAAATAACGTGTTTGGTGTGCTTAGGATTTTAATACACAAAGTGCAAGACTTATTGAGGGGAATATACTGAGCACTTCTGAGTGTCCATTGTTTATGAAACAATGCAGATTTCTGCAATCTGTTAATTAGAGATTAGTATAATAGAGATAAGGCGCAGAATTTCTATCTATATTTACAACAGAAGAAAGTGAACTTCCCCGCCGAGGCCTTCCTTAATCCCTCGATTGTAACGTCGCGATTATTTACCGAATAGGCACCGTTTACACGCGGAAGTCTCGATTATCGAGGATGCAGCAGGCGTAGGGTCAAACTTCGCGTCATGGACGATTACTATAAAATCGTAGATTGCCATCGTTAACCAACTATTCACGTGCCGATCCTGTCTACCAAAGGTTACCTACCGGTTAACTGTTTGCGTTAGGACTATTACGGTTGGCGTCCACTGGCATTACACTATCACCGTTACATCACCGACTGTAACTATCTATCCAACTTATCGGATGATTGGTCCTGCCAACTGGCAGTGCAGCTAATCTTCTTGAGAATACTTGTTCCCTGACACAGTGGCAAAGTTATACAGAATGCTTATACATTCTTCATACTCGACGTTTATTCTTCCATCGCGGTACAGATGCATGTGAAAATGGGAAAGCGAAAAGTTTCACCGTTCTCTGTAAAGCGTACACGATTGTAAATGGTTCTTTGAAACGCGATGCTTCTGGATAAGTTAATCTCCACCAATTACAAGCTCGAGTCTTTCGTTTCTCATTCCATTCGATCCTCTTACAATCGATAGATGTGGAATGCACAGGAAAGCTTGACTGTCCGAAGCAAGAACCACGCGGATCGCGAGTAACAGCCCGAGGAAAGGCTGGAACAGCGAACACGGGATCAGTTGTGTTCGCTTTGCGAGTTTCTTTCGATGATATCTCGATAGTCAGTGGCGGGTGACGCTGCAGGAATTCTCTTGCCATGGATCCGCGTGTACAATGTTACCTGGAAACTGCATAATCTCGCGAGGAAGTATTTATATGGTAACACGTGTAAGAGATTCAATCTTTTCACATCTTAGAGAATGTCGACGCTCCTTTTTTTCCCCGTTTCATCAGCATTTCTCACGATTAATTTCTTCGAAACTCTATGTTCCAATCTAACACACGTATCTGTTATATTAATATTGCAATCCAGATGATGCACACTAGGGTGGCTCTTATTTTCGACTTTTGAATTTTCTTCGCGGCACCCCCCCCCCCCCCCCAATAGTTCCAAACAATAAAAAAAAATGTGTGTAAAGTTTGAGCCCGATCGGATGATGGGAAAATGTGCCCCTGGGCCCTTGAACATTTAAATAATTATTTAGCAGCTCCCAAAATCCATTTTATATAATATCCTCCAAGTTATTGATTACATAAAAAAAAATATGTCGAACGAAAGTTGTAGATCCAGACAAGGAGCATCTTTTATGTTCTATTACTTTTTCCCGCGCGACCAACGGTTTTCGAAAAAAGTCCGAAAAACTAAAGAAGAAAAATTTCACCGAGAGTAAATAAGAGCCACCCTAAATGCACACACTAGCAATCAATTACAAAAATTCTGGCCGCAGCCGCGGTAACAGAATTGACCAGTGCTTCCAAGAATCCTGAAAGCTTACAAGTCAGACCACTGCCAATGCTATGTAGGATGTCGATAAAGGTAGTCTAATTTATTACAATCACCTGCGATTCGCGGAAGCTTTCGCAATCGTTGGTTACCCAACAACTTTCGGCTGGAAGGATTGCTTAATCAATTAGGTACCATTCTACCCCCTATCCTTTATCATCGATTATTCTTATCTAATAGCTTCGGAAGTCTCGATCTTCGCGGAGCGTGTACTTAGAATTGCACAAACGGTACCCCAGAGCGAAGGAACGTTAGTGGTTACCGATTCTCGCGCCAAATTATATAATCGCGACAGCGTGTAATGTCGGATAATGCATTAGATTAGGGACCCTTTAAATTTCGTCGGCCCAGTAAGCTGAACAGCGACTTGTCCGTACATATTACTTACACGGTCCTCGTAATCCGAAGACATTTACTGCGGGGTATATTTACGAGGGTCCAGTAGCAACTCTGTTAATTATAGCACTCGATACACCCATGCGAATGATTCAATGCCCCGATATCAATCTCACCAGCGGGCCGGATACGTAACGGCCGCTGTTTTTGCGCCCGATCGCTGTTCCTCGTTCATTTCGCCCCTATTTAACGAAACGTGTTGTAAGAGCGTTGCAACGGGACATTAGCTGAAAATGGGATTATTGAATTCCTGGGCGCAGTCGCGGAGATAGGGCAAGTCGACGAATTAAATAGGAATAACAGAAATTAACGGATCACTTGTACACAAGAATAGTGAAAGTTTATCGTCCTTCTGGATCCTGCCGAGTGATTTCGTGTAATATAACAGGGCTCTCGACTTGTAACGTGTGTATGTAAATTGATATCGATTCACGGAGAGTCCGTCCCGTGCACGCGGAATTTTCAGCGATCCCACCGGCAGATCGGATCGACCAGGGACGTGGAAATATTTCGTAAAACCCCAGTTACCGTTTTCGTCGGCGAGTATTTCGTCATCGTCGTCGAGAGAAACGGCCGGTGCTCTAACAACGAAGCTATGCATCATCCCCTTATCTAGCTCGCAGATTCACGACTCGCGATCTCGGCGTCGAGATACGCAGGCCGAGCCTTCTGCTCGCTCCGTTGACGCACGTGTGTTCGCGTGCAGGCGACCGCACGGAAATCGCGCGGGCATTTAATGATATTCAGGGGGATACGTTTTTCTGTCACCGAGTGTCACTTTAAGAGGCCGGATAAAGGATCATTAAACATCGGCGCACCGGCGATAAGATTGCGAAAGCGCTTTCGGAATTGATTTATCATCGGGCTGTATTTTCGGGGGATATATAAATTGGCCTGTCTCTCGTCACGAATTACCATGAATCATCGTGCACCAACGATTACTTCGATTCGAACGATCTTCACTGGATAAACCTTGGAACGTGGAATTGAAGTAGGTAGGTACACAATTCGTTTCAACTGGAAGTTCAAGTTTAAATTCAGGGTCCCAGTGATCGACTCGCAGAATTTAGAAAGTATACCTCGCCAGGGCTGTTTCTATATATTACAATGATCGAGTAATAATAAAATTGTAAACGAAATAATATCTATGATACATGTAAATCGTCCAGCATAAAGATCCCAAGCGTACACGCCGTGCATCGATGCACCTGTTGCAGCCAGTTACGTCACCTCTCCTTCACGAGTCTCCACATCCGTGGACTCAGCGAGCGCGAGAAACGAAGGGGGCCAGTGTTCGCGAGATTCATTGTTCCAGGTACAGGAGGGGCGTAAAACTGCGCGAGCAAAGATATACAGCGTACAGGTGTACGGGGGCATTAACTGGTGCCGCGAGTATTCAGACTATCCGGCCTGGACGCCGTCGTGAAATTTACCGTCGCACGAGTGGGCCCTGTCTCGCGTCACTTTATTGCCGCTTATCGTCGCGGTCGATTTCGTTTCTCCGAGCATCGTCCACCGCGTTCCCATTCCCGAACAGCGAGGTCCCCTGGCTGGAGGATCTCCTGGCGTCCCTGTCAGGGTCCCACTGATCGGCCGCAGGGCCCGAGGACCCTTCGATCTCCACCCGACACTCGGTTATCCGGCGTCGGAATCTTCGAGACAGTTTTCCGTGTTGCCTCGCCCGCGACAACAAGGAGGATTCCACGTTCCACGTCTCTCCTTCTCGCCTGGCGACCGTGGAGATTTTAACTCGACAGCCCGTGGCGAATGGGTTTCAGCCTCTCGATACACCGTGACTAATCGGGGCGAGGTGTCCGTGGAAGTTCTTGGGATAGGTCCCGCGTCGGTGCGTCTCGTTGCCAGCCGCACAATGCTCCCTACCGCGATTATATTCAAAACTGCCTTCGCTCTGGTTACGATGACTCCTCACAGGATTCGATACGCCTATTCCAGGCCCGAAGGGGGGCCCTGGCGGATTAAAACGCGCCCTCGAATGCGAGCCAGGCCCGGTTACTGGGCCAGCACGACGTTTCGGGCCTGGTCTAGCGATCCTGGGCCCCCTTTCGGGCTAGAATCGGCCGCGTCATCGGCGATTCATCGATAATCGATTCTCGCCGGCGGCGGCCCCGTTTATCCGGTGCGTGACAACGACGGTTCTTCTCGATCGGGCCCGATCAACGGCGTAATTGTTTTTATTGTTGGCGGCTCCTCCTTCGATTTGTCGATCTTGAATGGCCCTGTGGGAACGTTCGACGTCGAAGCATTTCATTTTTATAATGGCTAGAGACTCGCCCGGTCGCGTGTGTGCTGGTTGGAGGGGATAATATTCCAATACTCAAAACTATCGGAATTGTTGGCACGCAAAGAAAGCACGCAGATTTCGTTATCGTTCCTCATTTTATTACACAAGGTTTTCTATTCCAAGTGGCCTATATCCTTTGCCCACATTACGCCTAGGTAGCCGTGCACACGAATTCAATTCAGGATCGCATTTACGGTTTCGTCGCGCGGTCGGTGATGGAAGGTGGACGGGGCGCGCTGCAGGGAACCCGGGATATTGAATAAATCGCGCCGTAAATACGGGAATTAGATATGAAGTGATACAGTTGGCGCGCGTGCAAGGTACCTGCGGGCTGCTCACTAAATAACGCAGCCTCGGTGGGAAGAGGCCGGGCGGCCCACGTAACGCTGGCACGGGGACCACTTAGTAAGTCCTTAATCCTTATCTATGCGTATCGCGCATATGCAATGCAAAGTGGACGCGAATATTGGCCAGGGCGAGAGGGATCAGTCGGCTTATCGGCCGAGATAAATGCGGCTTTGCGTGGATCGCCAGGCGCGGGCCGATCAGCCCGGCCCCCGTCAGGAAAGCACGCGCTTGCGACACGCTCGCGAATGCGCCGGGTTCGAGAGCCTGCAGCCTTTTTGGACCATCCACGAGGCTCGGTGTTTAATTTCACTCGCGACTCCGCCGACCCGCGGGTCGCGTGGGCGTGCGCGCGCGTCGTGTGCGATCGCCGCTTTATCCGCGTGTAAGCTGGACTTATTATTGGCCGGTGGGTGTCGGAAAAGGGTTCATCGAAAAAGTGATACCGGTGTTATTCGCGCTGTCAAGGGGCCGATTTTTCTTACAATTTCATGATTTTTTTCTAGACTCTGAGGCTTTGTGTACACTTCTATTCATCTTTTGGCCGTTTAAAATCATGGAGGATGATTTAAAATGTGTACAACTTTCAGAGTTACAAGCTGTCGCGCGCGACGTCATCTGAGTACCTATACTTGTTGACTTGTCCCAAGGCTAGCGGCTATCTTATTGGGCAGAAAAAATAGAACCAAACGTTTTTTTAATCCTCATGAGTATCGCTGTCGCCTCTACCACGATCAGAAATCTACAAAAAAAATCTACAAAATGCTGTCGGGTTAAAGAAAAAATATATTTTTTCCTGCGGTTTTCGTAACTTTGAGGTGCCCCAAAAAAAAATAGAAGTTTAGAAAATATTTCCCTGATTTTGGTAGGGGTGATAGCGGCACTCGTACGAATTAAAAAACCGTTTGGTTCTATTCTCGTTACAAGCAAATGAATTAATTGCAAAATTGCAAGTCGCAGGCAACTTCACTGTTTTTCCCACCCTGGAATGATCAATTCCCCCGTGACTGTCTTGCAATTAAACTTTTTCAGTAGACTGTATTAGCCGGTCCAGCTTGCTTGTTACGAGCTGAGTAAGTTCTAATTAAAAAGTCGTGTATCAGGTCTCGAGCGTAGATTGTACCGATGCAATGTGGGAATAGTCTTTGGAAGTACAAGGTGGTACGTTTTTATCATCCCGATTCTGCTGACGTGTAATAATCACTCGGCGATATACAGCGTGGTACTCTTTCCTCTCGGAGCTGCTTATCGACTTACATTTAGCCATACCACTGCCATTTCTATTCCTCAGTGATGGTGCCAACGCCAATGTCAGCAGGGTTTTTAAGCACCTAGACATTTAATGGCCACAAGTACTACAAATATTATCGACCCCTTCTTCAAGCTTCCCCAAATTAATCCCCGGAGGCACCCCAAGGACCTTGGCGCTCGAAACGAAGCTTACACCCTATATATGCCAGCGAATAGGACGCATCGATAAGAATTTCCAATTAACAACGCCACGTCGAACGTTGCAATTAGTCTGGACCCGTGAATGTCGATGCGCACGATGCACCGATGTAAATTAGCACGTCGCGGAGCCGATGATCGCGCGTCGACGCGAACCACGCCGCGAGGACACCTCCACGCGCCTGGTGCGTGTCGCGTACTCGATGGGAAAAATCAGATTAATCGTCGGCGGAGGGGCGAACACGTGGACGGGGTACGGTGGTCGCAGAAAGACGCGTTTTATTGTATCGAGCGTAACAGGATCCTCGTCGTTCGTTTCCACCGCAGGAAAGACTCCACCACCATCAGCAGGTTAATTTAATTCGTATTCAATGCTAATGGAAGGTGAAGTGCTCGTGATTCTTCGCGTCCACGTGTCAGCCTACCTACGCAGCTTCTCTTCGCGCTCGCGTCTCCCGGGACGCACGTGTCTGCCGGCGAGAATGGATCCTCTTCCCGCTTTCCCCGGATTCCGGGCCCGAAATCCACCTCCCCCGCGACAGTCGGGTTATTTACCATCGGCTGCTACCCTCGCAGGGGAGGGAAATGAAAGAAACATGTCGAACGTCCACCGTTACGATCTCCGACAAATTTTGACCACGAGCAGCGGAGTTATTGCCGGTCGGAACGGTTTGTAGGGGTCCCACGGGGACCGACGTTTATACTCGGCTGGCACTAATTAAAAAGAACCAACGGGGAGGCCGGGGCGACAGATAAGATCGGCGTTGACGCGACGGAAAGTCAAGCCCCGTAGCTCTCGCCCCCCCCCCCCCTTTCTCGGCAGCAGGTGAGATATTTTGCACCGCGCCCGACTCAAAGCTCTCGCTCGGGGTTGCCACCACCTCGAGTGGTCTATTAGTTACGGTTAGAGAAGCCTGGAGTTAGGAGGGAAGGTGGAGATTCGAACGGGCGATACGAGGAATGTAGCGAAGCTAATTAGTGATACTTTGATTGGTGGATAAGTGAATTTTAATTTACCTCGCTTTGGGCAATATTTGGATCTCTATATTCCATTAGAAGTAACGAGGAAACGAGATGCGATTCAGTGTAATATTTACAACATAAGGCAGGAGGGAAATATGGGAAGTGTTCTTTGAAAGAGGCATCGCTTTTCTCGCAAGACTCGTCGCATTGACATTCTTGCGAGGAGCAGAATGGAGGTGAATAAAAGGCATTCGCGGAGTGCCACGAGAGACGCATTTAAAGCTCGTTGAAAGCGAGGGGAAAAGCGACGGGAACAGGTGAAGCTGACGTTCCACGAGCGATGAGAGACCTGGTAACTGGTCCCAGGGAAAGGAAGCGGGCTCGCATAAATTCGCGATATTATCTTGGCGCAAAGGTATTCTTCATCCCGAGGAGAATGTCCGTCGCGGATTCCCACGCACGAGGGCTCGTCCAATTTCGAAATTTCGGGGTCGACCGGGTTAAATGTTAACACGGGAATTATGCTAATTTTTCGGCAGCGGGCCTGGCCATCGGGACATTCGTCATCAGCCGCGGGCCGCGGGTTTCTGCTCGCTTTTTGCGGCGCACGATTATGCGAATGTACGGCGGTGGTCCACGGCAAAGAGGAACTGGATTTGAAAGTCTAATTCCTCCTCTCGTTTCCTTCTATTTTTTAATATACTATTTTCATACGAGAGCCTGCGCGATCCTTACTAATGCCCGCGCTTTCATCTAATGCGCGATTGTTGTCCCTTGTCGTTCCGCAACGGGCTGGGGATTCCTCTCGTTTCAACTACGCGAAGCAAAATTCAACGCCTCCGGTTCCGTTTTATACAAAACGATGGGAAATCTGTGGTGCCTTGTATTATTATTTTATTATTTTGATATCACTTCAGATTCACTAGACGATATTCCAAATCTGCTTGCTATTTCTTACACCGAAGTCAGTCTCCCGCAGATCTAGCAACCTTTAATTCCCGACGGTCCGTATGGTTCTAACAACGAGAGCAGAATGACCAGCAGGGACAACCGAAAAGAGCCCCGGACGAGTTCGTAATTTACAGGTCGGCTCAGGCGTGATGGCCGGGGGCGTGGCCCGTGCATTATTGTACGCGCGATTTCCGAGGTAAATTCCCAGACCCGTACTAATCCACGAAATTATATTTCAGCTACGGCCCGCCCGTGACAAAGCTCGTCCCGTATTTTTGGCGATTAGCCCTCTTTCGGCCGCTTGATGCTAAGTTATGAATTTCCAGCGTTCGCTCGCAACACTGTGCTCGCTCTCATCGTCTTCCACACCGCGCGAGTGGGAGTGGCGGCCACGTCTTTCGTAGATTTCTCTATTTCAGCGTTAAGGACCGATTCTACTTCGGCTCGTGATTAGCGATGGGATTTAAAGGGCGCGTGGGAGGCGAGTCCTCGTTGCAATCTTGAAACAGTTCATTTCTTTTCATATTTTCGTTCGTGCTCCAAACCGAGCGTAGTGTATCACGAAAATAAATATACTATCATTGCGTTTAAGTAGCTTAGCCAAATTGCTATGCAAGGTGTGTCAATGAAACTCAATCGAAATCTTTGGAAACTTGCACTAAATGGGTCAGTCAGGATTTATCGATCTCATTAGAATGTAAATGGCTAGATTTTTTTCTCGCTCAGGACTTCGCTATTCAGCAGAAGAATAAAATTTCACAGCATACCACCATCGCCAACTAAAGTTACGTTCCTCACAGATGTGCTCAACTATAAAGCACACCTGAACGTAATCCAGTCAGCTGAAACTCACCTTCGGGACAATACTTTAATATTCAACCTTTCCATCGAACCTCCATCGTCGCCCAGATATCGCGAGCCACCTTCACACTCCGAATCATCGTCTTTCATCGCGTCTTACTCCGAACTTACCTACCTACTTGAGGCAAGGAGAAACAGAAGTGGAGAGGCGAGAGACGTCTCGGATATAAAAAGAGAAAGAGGGGAGCTACACGTACAAAACTGAAAAAGGGTCAAAAGGAGAAAGAAGGAAAGTGGCACGGTGTACGGTGGAAAAGAGGAGAGACAAGTTCTCCTGTATGGTAAAAAGGTGCAGCAAGTGCGACCCCCTCTCGCATGGGCGTTTCTTCTGATGCCGATAGTGGGGGTGGGTGGGTGGATGGCTGGAGGGAGGGAGAGGAGAGGGGCAGCGATTCAATTTATGCCCCGACAATGCGGCTTTGTCTCGCCAAATTATCATACATGAACCTACATGCATAATCCCGTGGCGGCGTATTATCATATCATAGACGCGCATTAAAGTACCGGTTCCCTCCTCAATCCCCCTGACCCCCCTTCTCCGCCCCTCTGGCACTGACGCGAGAGGCGCCTGTATTTATATGGCCGAGAAAAGCACATTGCTTTCACAACGAGCGCATCCTTTCATCGATTAAACGCCTCGACAGCGCGATTTCGCGGCCTGTCCTCGTGCCTGCTCGCAGCATCGGTAACTCCAAAGTCCATGCATGCTATCATTGAGGAAGACTTAGGCGAGCTTGAGTTACGCTGGGCTGCTGGCTGCGCTCGCGGTTGGGTCACGGCTCGCTTAGAAGTTATTCCGAGTGCTAGGTTGATTTATCGCTTCACTAGCAATGTGTATATGAAAACATTTATGTATCTGGAATGTTATGTATCACGTAAAGAGAGGAATAGGGATCGCAGAAAATGGAGTCCATCCACTGATATGTGCACACCCGTATATGGAGATGAGGGAAGTGGTTGATTTAGGGAAATTGCATTCAGCAGAGCTTCTCGATGTGAAATCTTGCATATCTTATTTTGCTTCTTCTATACCTACTCATTGATTAGTACTTTGTAGGAACCTATTACACATCGACCTTCTGTCACCATGCAGCACAGCGCGTGCCATTCGTTATTGCACAGCAGCTGCATCTTAACGATTTTCAAATCTCGTCGTTAACTTGTTTCTTCTGCTCCTTCAATTACGCGATCCTTCGCGTTTCTGCGATGGGGAAAGGTTTAAAACTCGGTGGTGGTCTCGTGGGAGACCATTCATCACCACCCCGAGCGTTGCTACATACGCTGGAACGCATGCAGCATAATGTTAACAAGTTGCAGTTTAATCTCTCATTGCGTTGCCTCGCGCGCGATCGAGCGTCCTCCCCTTCGCGGCGCATTAACTTCTCGTCAATCCTGAACGAAAGGCGCGCGACAGGCCGCGAGTAAATTTCTATTAAAGAACAGCAACGGGTCAAGATAATTACGAGTGTCGGCGGTGTGCAAACAAGATAAGTTACAAGGCTGCCGGTCGATCTCGATCGATCAATCATACCTACCCCATCGTGAATTGCCGCAGAAAGTATGCGGTCATTAATACCACCTTGGGGGCTGGTAAAGCGAAGGGAGGATATCATAGTATGCAGGGGCGGATTTTGAGATTTGACGCCCCTAGGCTAACAAGCGTCTGCCGCCCTTTCCATGAAATGGTCAACAATATAAATATTTTCATTGAAAAGGGTCGAGACAATTTCAAAATTAATTCAATATAGCTACTCACATGTGAGATTTTGATAATTCGCCGCGTGAAAAAAGGTGAATTGTTTTTAAAGTTGTGTCAAACCCCTGTGTTTAAACATTTTCCAATTTCTTTCGCTCAAATATTTGTCGCTACCTCAAATTTACTGCCCCCAAAATTTACGCCCCCTCCCCAAATTTTCTGCTCCCCAAAATTTGCGCCCTCCCAAAATTTATCACTCCCAAATTTTACCGCTCCCAAAATTTCCACCCCTCATAATGTGTCGCTCCCGAAAATTTGCGCCCCCTCAAATTTCCACACCACCAAATTTGCACCCCCAAAATTTGTCGCTCCCCAAAATTTACCGCCCCTCAAAATTTGTCGCTTCTCAAATTTGCCATCTCTAAAAAATTTTCGCTCCCCAAAATTGCCGCCCCTCAAAATTTGCCGCCCTAGGCTACAACCCTACTTAGCCTATGCACAAATCCACCCCTAATAGTATGGAATAAATAAAACAACTGACGTTTAAGTACACCGGCCTGAAGTATGCGAGTTTCGAGTTCGATGATTTTTGATAAATAATAAAATTCATCACCTCTTCGTGCAATGTTTTTACATAGAAGTTAACGCAACATTGACTATAGCTGTTACGTGGTCAAGGAAAACTTCGTTTAAATTTCGCTTCAGCTTTACTAATACTTTTTCATCGTCCTACCTGGCAACTCCTTACAACTCCTCAAATCGCATCGTAATTTTTGCAATACTGTCATTAGGATGAAAAGGTATAAATTTTATTCAAGCACCATCGGTTAAACACTCCTGCAATTTACGAGTTAGATGCCTCGGCGATAATAAGCGTTTCGTAATGGAAAACAAAAAATACGCGTGTTATAGCAGACCGAGAGTTAATTGCACAATATAATCGCCGTAGCTGAAGAGGAGGCGAACAGGATAAGATGGCTCTACACGTCTTCGCCTGATGACTTACTATTAGAATTTTTCATCGCGGTTAAAGTACGCCGCTTTAGCAAACAGCGTAATTCATCGAGTCGTACATCGAACTCCCTCGGTCTCCCCATGATCTCGAAGATGACTTCACTTTCGTTCCCTGTTTGCCGACTAACGAATAACCATTCACCAATTTCCTCATCGACACAATAGACAAGAGTACCTATATACGAACACCTGCCTGGAGTACGAAACTCTTCCACCAAATCAATTTTACAAGAGCCAAAGGATCGCTCTACAACAAGAACCCCGAACGATCGCTTTCCTCCCACACGATCCTCTACCAATCCATTCGGCAGAATTAATTGCGCAACATAATCACCGTATCAGGAGTGGAGGCGCGGATCAAACGTCGTGCAGGTCGAAATCTCGCCTCCATTTGCATATTTCCGTGGTCGGCCCGGATCGCGTGCGGCATAAAATTCACAAGGCTCCTCTCTATCTCCCTCTCCGTCCCGTTCTGGCCTCCTCGAAGCGATTCGTCGACAGAGAGGAGATTTCTCAATCGATGCGGGGCGTATCGCGTGAAGACGACAAGAGACTTCAGACTTGAAAATCCGACGCATTGACAGGATAATTACACGCACGTAGGCCGGCCGGTTGCCTGTTCCGTTGGTTGTGTCAGGCCGCGAGGGGAACAGTGAACAGGCACGGGAGACAGGAGAGGAAGAAGACACGCGGTCGGTAGCATCGACTCTTTGGCTACTGGGTAGATATACAGCGCCGGCGGCCACCCACGATGTTTGATCATCCTCGAAGATCGGTTCAACCTCGCGCCGACGTTCGCCAGCATTTTGCATTTGCATAATGGAAATTACACGCTGCGCCGCCACCAGGGCGAACGTTTCCGCGGGACGCGATAATTTACGGATATTCGGCGACGTTCCGATGAGTTTATTTTCGATGCCGTTTACGCCCGTCCACTATCGCTGCCAGGGAATTAACGATCCGCCGGGCACGATGATCGGGTGGCCCGCGAATATGTTAATACGCTGTTAACGGAAAGGCGAGCCGAGTCTGGCAGTTCCGTTCGATGCAAATATTTCGGTAACGAAGCGGGGTTATTAAGCCTTGTTGCTCCCAGCTCCTTTTAGCCGTCAGGGGCTTCATGCCACACGTGGGATACCTCCCTTTAACCGGGTTGCATAAGGGGTGGATTGAAAACTTCGCGGATTAACTCACAATCAGGACGAGTGTATTAAGAATTTCTTTTCTACATTATTCCTCAACATAGTCCCCTTTCAAATGGACACTTGGTCCATCGATGGTGCAATGTTATGCACCACGGTTTCAATCCACCTTCGTGTATATCATAATTCACCGCAGGGATCGATGACAGTCCATTTGTAACTCTCCCGTCACTG
Organism: Andrena camellia; assembly: GCA_029448645.1. Classification (NCBI taxonomy): domain Eukaryota; kingdom Metazoa; phylum Arthropoda; class Insecta; order Hymenoptera; family Andrenidae; genus Andrena; species Andrena camellia. The sequence continues at coordinate 40,719,691 of CM055679.1, read as the reverse complement.
TTGACACTGATTACGAAGGTGAATTGAAACTTTCGCGACCTTAAGAGAGAAATTTTAGCAGATCGAGATCAGGGGGGCAGTCCTTAAATTACCCATCATAAGAATTCGTAAGATTTTATATTGCAACTATTGGAAAACGTTTATGTTCGATGTGGGACTTACGTATGCGCGAGTGGATGCTGCAACGAAGTTCTTAAGGCAGAATTTTCATTAATCCTTGCCTATTTTGGCGAACGAATGCTTGCACGCGCGGAGTTAGTTTCAGTTTGCAATTTCCATAGAGACTTTGTTCAACCGTGCCATTCGACAGGCATCGACGGATTAGCTGACACTTTACCGCCCATCGGGCTCGCAAGCTGTTTTCACGGAATGAATCGTTATGAATCAACGCTGCCTGGCGAGGCGTAAGCGCGCTCTCGCTAATAACTTAGCTTTATCATCGAAGGCAGCAGCACGTGGATAATGCAGGGAGGGGGGGGGGAGGTTAATGCAAATTTATCGCGACTGATCTGGCTATTAACTTGGAACGTTATGAGACGTAAGCAGCCAGCTGGATGGGAATTGTGCAGTCTGCTTCTTAGTGTCTGTTGTGGGCAAGAAAGGGGAAACAAGCAGGACGGGTGGTACGATACCCTCGGAAGGATTAATACCTATTTTTCATTGTACAATTCACTTATTATCCCATAAAATGTTTTCTATAGCAAACGAAACATGCAATGGCTCGAAGTCTTATTCTTGATTGGAAGTTTCGTGTTAGTGTTTCCCTCATAGAGTTTGGAGACTTTGGACCAGAAAAAGGTACTACTCGGGGTGTTTTTTATTCAACAAATGTTAGAATACCATTCTACATAGTGTTATTATGCAAGTTTTGCCCGAAATCTTATTACAAACCACAACTTTTCTATGTTGCCTTGCCTAAATAGATAAATCATTACTCCTACAGAATGGTCGTTTTTATGAAAATATCTATACACTGCAGAGCATAACTATAGCACCACTACAATTATTATTATTTACAATGCTCTTTCATATCATACAATTGGCTTCTTTGAACTATTCTTTCACAGTTCGAAATTTTAAAAATGTCAATGATGCTGTAGTTATGCTCCGTAGTGTATAACATCAATGTAAGTACCTATCGTTCCTAAATTGCCCCAGTAATTGAGCCATCTTTGCAATTCCCCTAAAGGGGGAGGCCTACCTAGAAAAAAAATGAAAATTCGATTTTTTTTTAGATAATATATGAAATTATCTAGGCGTTATCGGGCCTGATTGTGGAAAAATTATTTTGAGACAAATGGCGGGTGTACAAATTTGAAGCATCGATATTTGGAAAAAATCGCTAGTTTTTAAAAAAATCTGGACAAAAAAAGGAAAAGCTCCAGACAGCTCTTAGATTTTGAACCCTAAAATAAGCCCGCAAAGTCTCGAGTATATAGGTTTATTAATTTTTGAGTTACGTGTGTCCCCGACTTTGTAAACATGATTTTGAGGAAAACGCGTTTAAAGTTTTGGGTCTGAGCGCCACACCGAGGCACACCTACCTACTTACACGCGTATAACTTGGTCAATTTTGGTTGATTAACTTGACACTTTCAGGGAATATTTTCAAGATGTTGTGCGACAAGAAAATATAAAAATCAAAAAATCGATTTTTCGACAATTTCTAGGTAGGCCTACCTCCTTAAACTTGAGCGCAAGCTCCAAACACAAGGACAAAGCACCTTAGCCAAACCTCCACCTAGAATTATTCCCCATTTCACCGTCATCGTCACTAATTACCATCGCCTCTCGCGAGCACAGAAGCCGGGCGAAGCGTAAAAACGCGCCGGCACGCGTTTCCCTCCCCCGACGCCGGGTGCTTTCACTTTCTCCTCCGATCTTTCACTCGCCCACGCGGCGTCGTCCGTCCCCAAGGATAATAAAGGACAACCAGGTCGGCCGCCAATTGGAATCGGCATAATTTATCGGCGTATAATGTCCCTCCCTCGATCGGCCGTTAAACGCAGCACCTTTGATTTAAGCGGTTCGTTAAACTCACGCCTCGGACCGCTTCCATCTCGAGCGGAGCTCCGTGGCGTGCACGCTGCTCGTACGCGCCGCGAATACGTATAGCCAGTATGACCCCGCTCGTGCTACCGTGGTTTATTCCCTGTCCCACATATTATGCCGGCGGGAGCATTCGTCATCGGGCCAATCTTAATAAATAATCGGTATTATCGGGCCCCGTCGAGCATTCGTGGCGGGATCGGGCGCGTTCGTAGAACCCGAACGGAATAAATCCTGGGCCCTCTGCTGCCCGTCGGCCGTCGCCACGGCGGAAATAGGCTGCTTAAGACATCGCCCCGGTGTGTTCCCGCCGGCGGATAATAATAGCCACCGATCCGTTAATCTATCAGGCGCATACGACTCTGTTACGCGACTCGTTCGAGGGACGACAAAAACCTGGGAGCTGTTCTCCTACGTGCGAGACGCGCTTGGCGCGGGGCCCGTCGAGTGGGCCTGCTACACGACGGCCATTGTATCGACTGCAACAATGTACGATCGTTCGATATAAAGGTCGCTCGCTGTTTTAGTATTTTCTACCGGAAGTCGAGGTCTGCTGTGCCTCTGGTGCAACGGGACACGAGGGTGGAATGCAACGCGGTCTGACCCAGGAGCGCGAGCTATTCCACCCCATACGATGGGAACGAAGGTGGAGTCTCGCAACTGTGCGTCGTGAGTGGCGACACTCCTCAACACGGCCTGTGCGGCGATGATCACAATGTCCGTCACCAGCAGACAGAGCGTGTCGCTTATTTCCCGGTTTCAAGTAGGTGGTGTCCGTTTCAGTATCGGTGTCAGGCTGAGCAGCCGCGAGACCCTCGAAACGTCAATCCTCCGAGGCGGGAATTCGATAATCCGCGCCGCGATTCTTTCTACCGTGTAATCCCGTGTTGGGGAAGGCAACCGCCCACAGGTAGCGGTGGGCCAGCGTCTAATCCTCCGGAGGTGGTCGATCGGGGACTCGGAGAAACGTGGCTACCCCGTGGAACGACACGGGCGGGACACGTGTATCGAAAGGGAAAACAGCGAGGTGCCCTCGCGTGTACGGGTGGCGCGAACCCGTGGGAAGAGGGGGTCAGAGGGGCCCGGGAGGGGTCAGTGTGGGCCAGAGGGGACACGGAACTATCCGAGGCGCGACATAAATTCGGCCGAGGAGCCTCGGCCCGATCCTGGCACTCCACGCGGTAGGCCAAACCCACGAGTGCCCGTGTATACCTCTACTCGCGAGGACATCGACGACTCCACGCCCTATAAATACGCATAAATATTCCCATAAATCCCCTGCACCGTCGCATTACACGCGTTCGCGAGAGTCCCGAAGATTGCGCAGGCGATCAGGGGCGGAGGGGGCCGCGGGGGGAGGAGGGAGCGCGAGCAAGGGAGGATGAATCGAGCAGCAATGGTTCACCAAGCTGCACGGAGTGTGTACATCATATATGGAATAAATTACGCTTAACGTACGTACTCGCCGACTCCGGCCGCGATTTATACACTCACGGCTTTCTGTGTATCCCGATGTAATCGAGCGTTTAGCGCGCAATTCATGGATCTCATTGATCGGTATTCAAACGACGCGTATAAAATTTGCATTTTTATATTGGCCCCGAGCGTGCGCGGCGGTGCGCTGCTCGCTAAGCTTCGCTTCGCCCCGGCACCGCGACCAGCCGTGTAGAAACGATTGTTGTCCTCTTTCTGCCTTTTTCTCCTCAGTTGTTCGCTCCTAAGCTTGGATAGAACAATGCAACGCGACCAGGCTGGTATGATGCAAATGACAGCGGACGCGAATTGAGGGGGGTGGAAGTGGACATCTCGCGAGCGGATCGGTTGACAGTGTCGTAGAAATTTGTCAGTAATTATGCTCGCGATTAGATTCTTCTGATGTACGAGTTGCCGGTGTCATACTAATCGTAAGGTTAAAGCCACAGCGTGATTCGAATTCATCTCTAAAGTCATGTTCACGTTCCCTGTTACGTTCTGTACCCCATTGTCCTTGTAAAAGTTCTCCGTTTCCCACGACCGTCCCCCGGCATCAATTTTCACGGGGCGTCGCGGTCGAGCTGGAAAAATTTCAGCGAATAACTCATACAACAATGTGTTCCGCGAAATTAATCGCGCAGCATGGAGCACGGCGCGGCGTTCGTCCCCGCGATGGTTATTAATTCGCGCAGCGTTTCAGGGGAACGAGGCGCAGAAGGACACTCGGCTGACCGTTCCGCTGAAATGACTCATGTGAATAACTCGGTGTGCCCTGATAGCGATCAGCTCGTTAAAGTCCTGTAGCACAGCTCTAGAGCCCGAAAATACGGGCTTACCAGGCAGTACGAGAGCCGTGCGCGCCAGGAAAACGTGCAGTCCGAGCGGTACCTGAAGACTCTGGTACCTGGAGGACGTCAGGAGGTAAATAAATAGAACAAGTAGCAGTGGAGGTTTTACCGAACGGCTGATGAGCAGCTGCCGCTTGCTGTTTGGGCCTAGGCTTACCACCCGTACTATACTGTATGTATGTATAGGATTGTAGTATATTTCAGTAAATTGTACTACATATATACTGTTGAAACAAAATATAGTACGTAAAATACTATATTCTCACTTCATAGTTAATTACAAAAAATTTAATTATCAACCTAATTGCAGCGAGTCTCCTGCATACTCAGACCAGATCACACCCTATTAACATCACGTGAAACTATGCATGGCCAGCTTAGGTTGGCTGTCAATGTCTAATTGTAAGTTGAAGGATTGAAGGAAACAGTTAAACTTTGCGCGAGTAGGTGTCCCAGCGTCCACGAGGCGCCTGGAACCCCATGAAAATGGAGCAAAGTGAGTCAAGAAAGATAGGGGCTCACGAAAGAACAGCTGAAAAGTCACGCCTCGTTACAGAAAATCGAACTGTACGTTTGCTTGAACCGCTTGGAGAAGGTAGCGATGAGATTATCAGGCCCCGTAAATCATCGACGGCGCCTCCCAGCTCGCACCACTCGTTTATCCGTTTCGTACTTCTGCGCGCGGCGTCATTAAGCATAATTAAATGCTATCGTCCCGTGACTTCGATACCAGGTAGAAAATCGAACAGTCAAGCGTAGACTGGGAAAAGAAACATGGGGAGCCGGGCCCCGCGTAGACCAGATCGTTGTTGTAGACATCGCCCATCTTCGTGGGCGAAGTTTTACCATTTTTGCAGGCCCCTATCGGGACCAACTCGGCCGAGGGACAGCACAGGTGTCACTAATTACCCTGATAACACTCTTCCACGCTGCCTATCGGCGAAATGAAGCGTTCCATGCGTTTTTCTTTTGGCAGCCCTGATAGGTTTAAATGTAAAGGATATGTACAAGACAGATTTCAAGTAGGTTTTATCTAGAATGGCGTTCTCGTTTCTGGTATAGGTTTCGAGGTGCAGGTTACATGTGACACAGTGCAGGTGTCGTTGACGTTCCTCGATAATGTAGGTAATACCAATTACTCCAATCTCTTGGGGGTACAACAGCAGTCTGTTTCTATTTGCTGGATTCTGCTTGATTCTGTTGCACAAACTAGTACGCAAACATGGTTGAATGCTAAAGATGGAGCCAGGGCCCGATCTAGCTCTTCCGCCGCTCTGGGCAAATATGATTTTTGCCGCCCTTTATATTTAACTATAAATACATTATTTTGAAACATAACTTTGGACAAAATAATTATTTTGAAATGTAACTTTTGACAGTGAGTGAAATTTTCTATACCTAGGCATTTGTTGAATAACAGAAGCCTTTTGTTTGATAAAAAAAATTATATTCACAAAAAGGCAGTAACAAAACAAAGTGAAATATAGGTATAGATACCGATTTTTTAAATCTCAAAAAAAAAAGGATTTAACGAATGAAAGAAAATAAATATAAGAAAAGGGGAAAACTTCAAGATCTTTAATATACACACATAAACAATTTATAAGTTTAATACCAAATTCAAACATGTATCACCTACTTTTTTACTGCATTTTCAAACAGTTTCACCTTTTTATTGATTTTGATTTTCTCTTTCTACCAAATATGCCGCTCCGGGCAGTTGCCCTTCTTGCACCCCCTAGCTCGGGCCCTGGTTGGAGAAAAGTACCTAATTGTAAGTAGCTTATGTTCTCTTGAACTTCTTTACTAAACTCAACCTACACTCTTCTTGATATTACTCTCCCATGTCGGAGGGAAACTACTAACTGTACTGAAAATTACACTCCACAACGTGCAATGCCTATTTCCGATTCTTCCGAGTGACGAATCTTGCAATCACAAACGTCATTGTCATAAATACTCGCAGAAGTATTACAGTTACCAAACAATAGAGTCGTCAAAATTGAGGATTGCCTCGTGCTCGCGTGGCTGCCGCAGGAGAAGATGTATTCGTTTTCTAGAAACGAGGGTAGGCTCGTTTGTTATCGAACGTGGAGGTGTGTACATATCGGGCCACAAATTAACATTATTTTATGGAGGATGGAGAAATAGAAGCGTCCTCTTCGTAGAACGAGGAGAGCTCGTTAACCCAGGTATCTTCAGGATCTGATCTCCGGCCAGGTAATGCTGAAAATATCTCTGTAGAAAGGTCCTGACAAGCGGAGAGGTGGCGAAAATTTCAACCCTGGCGCCTGAAGATTTATTGAACGGCTTCCCTCATTCAGGCCTTTCTCTGTGTTTCGGTTCACGGACCTGTTCTCAGTGTGTTGGTGCGGCACGGCTAATGCCAGGGACCAGTCACCCGGCCAGAGGTGGTGGAAAACAAAAACCTCGAACCTTGTCCTGGATGAAAACTAATACAGGCTCGAGTGAATTTTTACCGGTGAGTGACAACTGTGGCACGTTCTTGACTACATCGATTACACGCGCTGACAAATTCTCGTTTCTTTGTTGCCGAAGGGCAAAGGAAGAAGTTCCTCGGCCAAGCCAGCACGTGATATTCGGACATGGTGCAACTTAATATCGTGCAGTGTATTTTCTAAATTCTGCCTTTTATAATTATTCTTGCCAAGCTTCTTGTAGTTCCCCAACATTCCTTGCTGCTCTGAATCAAATTACGGTCAACTTGTGCCTTCCATCAGCTCACTGTGCATCTTAAGCCTTCATCTTTGATCGTTGACATAAAAATGGCCATGCCATTCTTGAGCTTCGGTAACCAGCACCAATGAAAGTTGGGAGCCAAGAATAACTGGATGTTGGTGTAATTACAGTGAATTAAAGTTAATTAGATTTGGTGATTAGCGATCGGGTTTCACGACAACCCTTCGATTCCTTCGCCAGCCAACGGGAGCTGTCGTAATAGACGGCGATAATTATAATGAGGGCGAAGATTATAGTGATTACCTAGACGGGAGGGCATTCTTTAACCAATGTGGTAATTGGGATAAACACGTAGCTGGTTGATGGCCGTTTGAGTACACCGGATCGACTTTTGTCACCTCCTGTTAGTCGGTCGTGACTAGTTGACTAAGTGATACGACTTTCGTCGAAAAGAAAAAAAGGTTTTGCTTGAAAAACAAAAGGGGATTGGTCTGTTTTCGTCTTCATTTAAAATAGGAATTTGATGAAGATCAAAGCAGGTTTTGGTGTAAAATTCGATACGGGAACGAGAAAGACTCGTGCAGTTGAAGTCTAATCGTTTGACTTCGATTAAACGATGTTTGACGTATTCTATTGGGCGTAGTTTGCGAGTAACTCGTCGTTTGAGTTATGCATAGTGTTTTAAAACTCCAGTCGTCAAGGAGGGGATAAACTGAGCGGAATTGAGTCATTTCTGGATAAATATAGATTGAATTACCAACGATAATGATTGGACATGTACCTCATAAATGTTTCATAGTTTCATCCTGTTTTGCTACAAAGTTTTGAACATATTAATGCAGCATTAGGTACTGATCGTGAATGAAGTTGCAATTTTAATCAAATGTAACATGTACCTATTAACTTAATACCGTTGGATTATTTATAATATCGTCCTTGTGGATTATGAAACCTTTGTGAATTATTTATTAATTAATTTAAGACGATCCTGACTTGAAATATTCACGAAGAATCGATAACCTACGTAATTTTTTCTATCTGCTTTAGCAAGCATTTATTAAATTACGAGCTTTGTTATTTCATTACACCTGAAATCCGACCAACGCTTATTTTCTTCCATTCTTATTACGATGAAGAAGCTTGCAATGAATTATTAACTATGCTGCACGTCCTTTCTAGCAATTTTCGCAGAAATGATTCCAGTAATCTTTGCGTTCCATTCTCGCTGTAAATTTCTCCGTGACCATCGTTTAATTATACACATTCATCTTCCGTCATCGTTAAAAATCACCGATAAACGGTTTCTATGCAACAGACGCCTATTCTCCTTTTGCCTCTATCGCGAAATTACACCGTTTCGTAACCGGCCTTATAAATAACACCATTCACATTTCAATCTCATTAAGGCTTCTTCTTTCGCGTCGATCATCATCGGATAGTTACACCTTGTTATTTCAATATCATTTACCACAAATAACTGTTCTCGATGCTTCCGACATTACCCTCAATCTAACCGTTCGAGTAATTCTTGCAGCATATTTTGCTCCCCCTTTCTTCTGTATTCTATGCAAAAACTAATTGTAAGACAAACTTCTACTCTTCCTAAGATAAAATTCACACGTAGACGAGTCGTTTTTTAAATGCAACCCCAACCCGGAAATTTTAAAACTGATGAAACTTTAGGGATATGTAGAGGGTATATAGGTATGTATTATGCAATTTGTTTTGCTGCCCAAATTTACTCTAAGGGGGTGAAATTGACCTCTGAAAACTCTCGGCTATTTTCAGATTTTGTGTCATAGCTCGTGAACTGTAAGAGGTAGAAAAAAAGTTTTCAGATGAAAGTTACTTCTTTTAATTGGGGCTATCATTTGGCAAAAGTGACACGCGAGTTATAACACAAAATCGGAAAACAGCCGGAATTTAGGGGGTCCATTCCGCCCTTTTAGAGTGAATTTGGGTACCAAAAAAAATTGCGTAATATATACCTATATATCCTCTACATATCCCCAAAGTTTCATAATTTTTAAAATTTCCGGTTTGGAGTTCTTCCCTTGTAAGTTGTAAGTTAGTAAAATACAAGCTATATTTCCAACCTACGGTATCACTTTGAAGACCACACAACTTTCATTTGAAAGCTTTCTTCTGTAAGATGAGATTTTGTAACCACAGCAAATACTTGAAATGATAAAGTGAAGCAGTACAGCCAACATCAACCCGTTTCCATTTATATCCTCCCGTTCAGTGACTGCATAAACTGTCGTCGTCGATCTTATCCCGTTGGATCTTGTCACCGTGAATCCCGCCGGTGCAATAACTCCGCGGATCGTCACGTCGCCACGGATTCCATTCGTTAACGTCCGCGCGCGATGTTCAGCTAATAAAGACATAGATCATGATCGCGCGCCAGCCTCGCCGTTTGGCCACGATCAGGCCCAGATACGGGGCCGTAAATTGCTACAAGTCCTTGTCAGCGTTTATAACGGCTGGCGATCAGACGCGACGATTCGCGTTTAATCGCATTGCGCCCCGCGCCGATACGCGGCCGAGCAAGCGATTCTGGGGACACAGGAGGAACAACGTTGCAGAAGAGTTGTTTACCTTGACGGCACGGTGCGCTAAGAAGCATCGAGGTGTTCCTTCCATATAGAACACACTGTATTCCATAATATCTGAGTGTGTGATGATAATTCCTAGAACATCTCCTTGGGATAAGAAACTGAAATGGTTTGATAATAAACTGCTAAGCGATGGCTCGAAAGGGGTAGTGCTCTCTTGGTTAAAAAGTAGGAATGCTGATTTAAAATGAGAACCGTCTATTAGTTATTCACATACTTTCAGCTCCCCCATTACATATGCAACTACTTAACTCTATTACTCCGTTAAGCCTACATCCACGGAATGAGAATGAACCCGCACGCTTCCGCGATCATCTGAGAACATGCGTGGTAAAATTCAGAAGCAACGCGTACGTACTCCCGTGCACAGAGATGGCATCAACGGGAACAGGCAATCAGATAAATAAAAACGACAGCCCTCTGGAACGGTTTCACGTACGGTGATCTTGAAAGGGGGATCAAGAATTCACGAGCTCTCCCGATGGCGGCTAGGCTCGCAGGGAACGCGGGCCCACTCGAAACCTGCCGAACAGGGCGGCTGTTGCTTCTTCTGCGGCGTTTAATCAATTTGAATCGCGAAAACGCGTCCTTACCCCGACATCTTTCATGCCCCACCGGCCACGGAGCAGTTCCCGAGGCACTTAGAGATATTTTAATGGCGCTTTGTGCCCTGTCTCTTTCTCCCCGTCTCGAGGAGGGCACCTTTATTCGACGGCCGCGTTTCGCCGCCCTTTGTCTCTTTCCCGCCCGGCGTCTACCCGCGCTTTCCCTCCTGCTTCGCCCTTTTCGCTCTCTCCTCTCTCATTATACTTCTTTCGGGCGACGTCTCCTGGCCACTGGTTATTTTAATTGGATCTTCGCCGAGGCTTTTTTCGCCCGTTTCTCTCCACATCTTTTCCATTCGGCCATCCCGTGGACCGTCCCCCCCCCCCCCCCCCGCTGGCCCATCGGTCTCTTCCCCTTTTTTCGTGTCCTCCAGTTCCACGGATACCTTCGTATCCACGGCGTGTCGGTTTTTGTGCGCGGCGCGACGTCGGCTTTGGGGGGACTTTGCTGGAGACCGCGGCGACGACACGCGGAATTCAATATACTCCTGGAACACCTCAAGGGCCCGCGGAACCCCTCGCGAGGACGCGTCGCGCTTTGTTCTTATCCGCGTGATACACGGAGAGCCCCTTTGGTGATTCGTGATTCTATGCGGGAGATACACGTGTGTTTGTCTGTACTTCAACGATCATATGTAGCTAAAGATTGTTCTTTAAAGTTAACGCTTAAGGCAAACGTTCTGGGACAGCCTATATACGTAACAGAATTACAAATAAATTTACGCGCGTGTGGTACGAAAATTACAGGAAATAAAAAAAAAGATACCTAAGTAAGTAGTGTTTGGATAAAAGCATAATTTTTTTTGGTGGGTGGGCCCCATTTTTTAGCCTTTGTGTCATCGATCCTCATAAACTTTACTGTTGTTTATCAATCTTAGTCTGCTAATTTTTGTAAATAAAAGGTATTTATAAAATTTTAACTTGTGAATGATTTCTTTTGTGTTAAGTTAAGTTTGTACATTAACACTTAAACTCTGTTGTTAGAGTTCAGTTTTAACAGTTATTTCATGTTTGATTAATAAAACTTCTAGAGGGTTATATACTTTTGAACAGATATTTAAGGGTAAAATATAAAAGTTAGGAATATTTTTTTAATTAGTATTATTTAAGGATTTGCGAGCAGGATAAATATAGAAAAGAAAGCACATTGTGATTTTTATACAATTATTTTCACCGAACATTCTCAGAGAATCTGCTTGTCAACAACTTTCACTTTTTCGGGGCAGAAGACATATTTTTGACTACCTAGAACTTCTTTTTACTTTCAAGAAAATAAAAGTTTCTTATTTACACAAAAATATATGGAATAGAAGTTTCAGTTAATATCTACACTTCATTTTATAACAGTCTTCTCGGAACAGAAAAAATAATAGTCATAAAATTACAGTTACCTATATCAGAATTAATTGAAAATTTTAACAGTTTTATTGCAATTATTCTAAGTTCTCAGATCAGTTTCTCTTTCACTTGAAGATAAGTTTCGAGTCGGTCCCAAATTCAGTCGTATTTTATCCACGAAACAGTTGTTACCTCAAAGTTATCTTAGACAATTTATATGGCGAGTCTACATCGACATTCTAGGTGTTTCGTTGGCAACAAAATATACAGAGTATCTCAATTCTGGCAGCCTCGGCAACGCGTTCCTTGCACACACGCGAAGAAGATGTGTGTAGGTGCAGTTATAGCGGCAGGTGGTCGCGAGGAAAGCGGAATTCTCTGGATTTAATTTAATCTTTGATCATAATTGTTTTATTGCCGCGATTATGTTTCGCGTCGCTGTTATTTTAATAATTCCCTACAAAAATGCTCACTGTTCAACAGCCCGCGAATATCGTTAAATCATTTCAAACTGTTAGGAAATTAAGCTCGCTCCTTTAGGATAATGAAAATATTCCAGCCTTTTATTGAGACAGCCTCCGTGAAATATCTTCGGAGAATATTCGGTGGCTCACTTGCCTTGAAAACGTCGCAAGGCTATCCTTAGACCATCCGAGGAGAAATAATGATTTAATTAGCGGGATATTCCAGGTGATTTTTATCGTGAAAGCCTTTCGAATCCGAAGGATTATATGAAAGCGAGCAAGTTTACCGTTTCGAGCGTGAACCTGCACGAAGCCACGCAACCACAAAACTACCACAGTGTTTCCATCGCGTGGAGAAAGAAAACGAGATATTAATATACATAAATATATGTGGAGGATATATTACTCATGCTCCGTACTTTCTCCGTCTTGCAATCAATATTTATGGGACGGATGCGAATGGGATTAATTAAGATTTAAATGAGACCTCAGGGCTACCTTCCGATATCGCGAAAGGGAAGAGTTTAATCAAATTGCAAATTCATCAAACCCAAAGGAGGGACCAATAACTCTGCTTCCCCTCCATCAATCATTTCCCTCCGAAATGAGAAAAAAAATCCTCTCTATATAGAGCTCCAAATATTTCTATAAAATCTTCTCGAATAGTAATACCACCTTCGTAAACCACAACTCTTAGAAAATTTCATAATTCTCTCCAACACCAACCGCCTGGACCCAACCCCCGCGACACTTCGCTCTCCACCATTTCGATTTCCCAAGTAATAAAAAAAAGGAGTCAAGCCCATAACGACCAAGCTCCAAGCAATTATAAGAAGCATCCTCGTCGATCTTGTCGTTAAAATTCAAAAAATGACGCCCGTGATGGCGGAAACACGCGTTCGCGATCGAACACGGCTTTCTCGAGCGCGTAACGAGCGTGTACCAGCGGCGAGGAACGATCCCTCGATGATTCTGGCTAATGAGTCCGTTGCAAAAGGAGCAGCGGGAACCCCCGTTGGACACCAAGGAAAGCTTTACGATCGTGATACTTTTCGTCCCATCCCCCTTTCTGGAAACGTCCCAGCGGCCTGTCCTCTCGCGAACTTCCGCGCTGGAATCGCTCGATTCCTCGAGCATAAACGCCTGGCCATAGACCATGAAGACACGAATTCTACTACCGAACCGAACTCACTGAATGGTGTTACTACTCTTCGCGGCAGGAGGGCCCGGTCGGGCTTACTTTACACCGTCGGATCTTAATTTAACGCCAGTCCTTCTCTCACAACCACATCGAGTGCCTCTCGTTAGAGGGCGTCCCCCGACGCCATGCTCCCTGAAACGTTCTTTCGAGGATCCACTGCGTGGGGTAGCTACTAAAGGTAGCCATCGGCGATGTATATTTTTTGGTGGCGGTGTATAATAGAGTGACGTAAGAAAATTTCATAGATTTAGAATGGTTTGAGAGAAAAGGTAGGGGGTTGAATATCACTGTTCCCCTTCTACGAATCGTGTAGGGTGGTTTAAGATGTTTCATTGTCTCGATTGTGAATCATACGATGGTTTATAACACTCTATGAGGTTTTTGCTGGATTATGGATTAAATAAGAATTCCACGATCTTTTTACGAAGAATACAATAGTTTGCAGTGATTTTTAAAAATTGAACTTTCTTGCGGAGGTAGATGAAGGGCAAAAATTTTATTGAAATCAATGTTTCGAATAACGAATAAAAGTTAAAAGAATTATTGTCGAATGAAAAACTTAGCTTTAATCGTCCAATAATCTAAACTTAAAGTAGCTTCTATTTGATCCGTTATTTACATAATTTTTTCTTTAGTTAATGCCCAACTCTGATGAAGGGAGACTTACTAACGATCGTGTCTTCGAGTTAAGATACTTAATCGAGGTAACTGGTTACGTTCAGACATGGGAGCAGCGTTCGCAAACGATCGTTTACTTAATATTCTATTATGGGCTTAACCCTGATAGGTATAATCCGCTTAGACCTCTGTTTAAAGTTTCCAGCTAGCAGATTGAACAGCAAGTCCCGAGTAATTATCGAAATTAGTTTCTACAAAGTATGGGGTCGTAGAATGTAAACGATCTGGAATTAGATATAATGTTGCTCATTCTCTCAAAATTTCATCCATAAAGCACTATGGAAATCCCTATCCCTTCCTTCTTACACGATTCACGTTTACCCAGCGCTAAAAGTATTCGCCTTAAATCGAGCATCCCAAAAATCAGCTACAGCTTCAGAAACTACCATCGTCGCGGGTTTCGATATCAAATATTTGCACTGGGTCGTATCAAGTGTTAACAAGTACTTCAACGTCACGAGCACACGTTCGCCTTAATCCTATCATCAGTTGTAATACCTTTCATAGGGAACCGTGATGTATACAATTATCATCGCCCTTCATCCTCCTCTCACTTTCACTTGCATCGCGAGGAAAGCTGTGTAGGTTTACCGATTCCTACAATCTGCGGTTCTTTTCACGACTATTTGTAACCGTCGAGGGCAGCGCGCAGAAAGGGGCACCCTTTAAAAGGCTGCACGCGTCCGCGAAGCAGAAAAGCGTGCGCAAGAGGATCATCGAGGGCGAGACGCGTCTTCGTGACGGATGATCAGGCTCTTTCCTCTCGGCCGTGTTACCACCTTGCTCCACTACCATCCGCTGCAAATCGTAATTCAGATTGATATACACGGTTTCGTTAAATACCCAGCGTTTCGGTCAATTTGGACCGTTATTAATGGGCCCTTGAACCGTAGTGGATTATGATCGATCGCCGCCAGCTCGGTATACTATTATTTCTCACATTCTTCCCTTGGCCCCTCGTTAATTCCAAGGGTTTACGAAGGGCCGTACACTCTTAATCGCCATACATTGTGTCTCAAGAATGCGGCAGGAATTTCTCGATCGGCTGAGACCGTTTCTTTGTGTCCCTTCGCTTGTGAAAAGAAATTGAAATGGTGGGCGTGAGATGTGGCTTGTGCGGAAGGGGTGAGAAGCGATGGATCGAGGTCACATTTGAAATTAGAGGGGTGGAAGGTGATAGAGTATTAAATACTAAATCGTGCAATTATAGTTGAGTAGTGCATAATTGGGAATTGAAGAGTTCTTGTAGAAAACACTGTAGGTAGGTGCCAAAATTAAAATAAATATTTATCGGCCAACGTTCTACGTAGCAATGGTAATACTAAAGTATAGAATTTGATTTTTAACACTTACAGTGTTTTCTACAAGGACCCCTCAATTTTATTCATGATTTTTATAAACTGAAGGTAATGTGGGATGACCAAATTTAAATTTAAATTTAAATTTAATTCTGCATCAGTCAGGAAGACAAAACTTGTGGTTTATTTCCGTGTTGTGTTCGAGATCGTGATGCGCGACCCCAAGAGCTTCGACAGTGTCAATCGATGATAAATCGACCGATACGCCGACACTTTCCGAGCATATGTAACACCTTGTTAGATCATATCTTTGAACATGCAAAATGCCATTGACTCTTAATAAAGCAACAGAACTAAGATCCTCGGAAAACTCGATATCAAAATAGAAGAATCGGTGGCATATCCGTAGATATCAATCGAAAGGAGCTCACATAGAATTCTGGTACCATAAAAGGAAACAAAGGCAAATTATTACAAGCTCCAATTAGGAGGTATGCTGATCTGTCATTCGATAAACAGTTCACGAATTTGTTTCGCGACACAGATCGCTTCGTTAAAATCTGTGATCGATTTTACGACGACAGGTTTTTACTCGAAGCAAAAAGGTCGTAAAAGAAAGTCAGTCTGTTCGAATGCCAGCATCGAATCTTCAATTCTACTTGCAAGTAGATTACACAAAGAAGATTTACTCCAGAGTTTACAGTACTGCAAATAATAAAGTATCCTTGAGAACAGAGTCCTAGATTCTCGTTGAACACATCGAGCGTATTTGCCTGCGCGGAGAAAATCAAATAACATTCCAATAATTCTCCCTTTCACGCGTAGAAGTTTTGCAATGCTTGGATCGCGTCCATCAATCTTTTCGTTCAACGGCAACATCGTCTGCACCGGCAACGAATGCGCCGCGAACATGAAAACGTCCTGTACCGATGCAACTGTCCGTTGATCGGTTCCTGACTTCTTTTACCCGTTCCCGTCCACGCATTTAATCATTTTGACGAACTATATTGTTACTACCAGAGAATTCTGTGCACGTGCTCTGCGACTTGCACCATACACCGCTCTTCTACAATCTCTACTCTCGATTTCACTCTCGAACAACATCTGGATAAAATAATCTAAGGGAAAGGTACCCCAAGGGAACAGTAAAACGTGAATTAAAATATTAGAAATTGGATTTCCATGCCCTATGGCGTAATGGCAAAGATGCTTCGTTTAAATAAAAGGCTTCATTCATTTCAGGGGTCGTCCTTAAATTAGGCAAGGCTTTTTTGGGGAGGGAGGGGATCGCGAATTTCTTACCAAGGAGGGAGAGGGAGTCGGGTAGCGTCTCGCGTAATATTTTTTAATCTAGTTCTCAATATGAGTGGCCTGACAAAAAAAACGACGTTTCACCGCACACACGAAACCAAGTAAAAGAATTTTAATAACTGAAAAAATGCAATGTGAAAAATATTGGGGAAGGAAGGGGGAGGAGGGGGTTGGAATATAAAATCTTACAAATTCTTTTACTGGGGGAGGGAGGAGGTAAGAAAGCGGCAAAATTACCCTTACGTAATTTAAGGGCGGCCCTTTACAGTAGACACCCTGAAAATACAATTATCTCCATGAGAATTTGAAAAGGAAAATTTGTAAGGAACGCGTGAGGTTACCCGACAGTAACGTCAGGTGGCTTGACTTTAACGAAGCCAGTAACGAGAGAGGCTCGTAAAACCGAGCGAACCTTCTAGGGGCGTCCGCGAAATAATTAAATTTGACTGTGGACGTGACCGTGTGTTACGTAAAAGTTTCATTTCGCCGAGAGTTGCAATTAGAGCCGCGCGTCCGCCTCTCGATATTGAATGATCGCCGCCGCCGTTCTTTACGTAAGCGCCGGGACGGAATGACAATATTTCATCCCCGCCGCGGCGAACTGTCAGGCGCGATGATTATTACTTCTGTTAATAATTTAATAGCCGCTCTGTAATAATCACGGCGCGGCTCGCGCGAGTTTGGGAGCCGGTTTCGCGCGGAACATGCAAAAAACGCCCGCTTGCCTCTATCCCGACCTTACCGCGGCCATGATTAAACGGTGAAACGCGACAGTGGATTTTCGTTCGTTATGCCACGTCGGTCGGCACCTGTGAAGGCGAAGGTGATGTTGCAAAACAGATTGAACTTTAATTAATAGCGCGACACAGAAATGTAAATTGCAGCTGTTAAACTTAACGTTGGAGGCTACCTTAGCACGCGAAACAATGGAATATTGGGCGTATATCGTTAACGAATTTCGTGCAGCTTCTGATATCACGTAGCTTATATTTTTGTATGCTGTTTGCATCGAAATACGATTAAATGGAATGTGTACGGTTTTCTCGAATCAAGAGGGTCTCGCAGCAGATTTTGGTTTTAGTGGTTTAAAGATGCCGCTCCACTGATCACCGGACACGTGTAAACATCAAAGGGATGCACCCAAGAAGGCTGCAATTTACTGCACGATTTTCAAGGAGCTGTCTGAATTTATCGTACGCAGGAACACCGGGCCGTGCATCAAATTTCATTGCTCGGCTATGGAAGTTTGACAAGGTGTGACGGGCCTCCAGCACGCGTCGACACGATGTTGTGGCCTCGCAAGCATGCCCCGGGATGTATTTTTTCTCTCGATGCAACCCCTTGGCCGACCTTGATGCATTTATCACATTGGACACGATAATTTATTCAGTTCTTAGATCTGCAAATAATAACAGCGCCTTCGATGCATAGATCAGGGGGTCGTCATTCTTCACCAAACAATTCTACTTCTGATTATTTGTAACTTCCAAACGAAGCTATCATACAAAGAAATGCAAACTTTTCCGTCTGAATAAGAAAGAGGTTTCATTCATTTCATGGTGGTTTCAAATTCTTACTGTCGATCAAAATAAGTTAATCTCTCCTCCTAACGAGAAGCTTTCAAATTTCACAAAATGGAAAACCTCAAAACAGTATAGACACTACTGATAAACTACTTACAAGGGAAGATCCCCGACCCGGGAATTCAAAAAATTATGAAACTTTGGGGATACATAGAAGATATAGAGATATTTACTACGCAAACTTTTTTGCTGCTCAAATTCACTCTAAGTGGGTGAAATCTTCCGATTTTGAGTTATAACTCGCAAAATGTAATAATTCTAAGTTGCCAAATGATAGTCTTAATTAAAAGAAGTAACTTTTGTCTGAAAACTTTTTTTCTATCTCTTACAGTTCACGAGTTATAACACAAAATCGGTAAATAGTCAATTTCATCCCCTTGGAGCGAATTTGGGCAGCAAAAAAATTGCTTACTTAACACATACCTCTACATATCCCTAAAGTTTCATAATTTTTTATACTTCCGGATTGGGGATCTTCCCTTCGTAGTTTCTTACCATTTCTTCCTGCCCTAAATATTTGCTCGAACGTTTGATCGACCCCGTAAAAGAATTTCGCCAGTGATCGATACCAAAGAGAAAAGTCACCAACTTCTGGATTCTCACGAAGGATAAAGCTTGACAGAGCGTGAGCCTGTAGCTAATCTGCCGATTTTTCCAACTGCCTTCGGGGATAGGTCGTCCATCCTTATCTCGGGGTTGAATCTGTTCCGGTTGAAGTGCGAACGATTGAGCCTCAGCGACGAAACCAAATCTCGATCGAGGTGGTCCCTTCTTTCTGGATCCCTCGAGGCCAACGCGATCACTTTGCTTCACTGCACCCTGTTGCGTGCCGGCGGTCGCTCTCTTTTCCTACTGCCATTCGGGCTCGTCTTCTTTTACAGAAGGGGGTTGGGGGGGGGGGGAGAGGGGCGCGTCTTTGTGAATATTGTTACCCGACAACACGGAAAGCTACTTTATAGAGTATACCTACGCGACCCTTTTTAGTATCAAAGGGGTATAGAGGTGCGCGTGACGGGGGTAACACGAACCTCGAATGATAAAGTCGCAGTCTTTTAACTGGGCCCCTTTGTGATCGTGACCTTAGAGTCCTTAGAGGGAGGGGGCACGGTGTGCATGTCAGCCCGGGGGTACGTTTCGATTACCCGAATGGAAATGAATGAGCTGTCAACAAATGCTAATGCCCCTGGAACGATGGTTCTTGAATCGGTGAATGTTTTCGCCTCGCGAAGGGGTAATGATTGGCGAGCTCGGTGTAACCAGACCTCGGTGCGTTTATAAAACTCGTTCGATACGAAATATCGCGAGACGATAATTTAGTGTATCCTTTCTAATTTAGTGCGCAACTTTCCAATTCTCTAAACACGTTAGCTCTATGCGTAGATGAGTGGAAACGGCATAAAAGAAGAGAGGAGCGAATAGAAGGAATCTTCGTAGTTCCTGTCCATCTTTGAATCGCTTTCTGCATCGACAATCTTCTATCGAAAACGATACCACCGTGTGGATAAAACCATAAAGTTGGAAAGTTCTCGTAACCGATACCCTGCCCCGCCAAAACCGCGAACAAAGAATTCTTACCTCGTTTGCCGTGGTCCCTGGATCTGCCCAAGAATCAGAAGGGCTATCGCGGTTGCCGCGATGTCACCACGACGCATCTCTTACATCACAATCCCCTTGTTTATTGAATTCATAAAACGGATGCACACGCGACGAGTTTCACGCTTCCGTGGCCAGGCAACCGGATGCACGTCGGATGTTGGTCGTTTCAGTGGGGCGACATGCGTTTCACGGTCCTCTGGCAAGGCATCGCACGATTTCTCGCACCGGTTTCCCTCATCACTGAACCGAACCATGCACTGACTCCGATCTCAACCTTTCTTGATGCTCGACAATAATGCCATCAGTCGTAGCGGTTAGCACGATTACAGTCGGTGTGTACACGCGCGAAGCCACGGATCACTTGCAATGTATCGCTAGACGATAGTGCTCCGCGAGATACCTGCGTTAACGTCGGCGTCTCTCCTCTGTGAGCGATGGTAACAAAGCCGCGCGCTCGGTACAAGCGCGAACGAGTTAAGCTGCAAGGCCAACATTTAGAAACTGTAAAGTGTTTGCTTCGCTTAACTGGTCCGGCGAGTGTTTGCAATCGCCAAATACTCGAGAGCCCCGTTCCCTTTAACCGGTGACTAAGCGGAAAGAGAAGCGTTCGC
This sequence comes from Andrena camellia, assembly GCA_029448645.1. Taxonomy (NCBI): domain Eukaryota; kingdom Metazoa; phylum Arthropoda; class Insecta; order Hymenoptera; family Andrenidae; genus Andrena; species Andrena camellia. The sequence continues at coordinate 40,699,318 of CM055679.1, read as the reverse complement.
CGGAGCTTGATGGGTCTATACACTCTATACGTTCAGGACCGTCTCCCTCGTGAGTGCTCCTCGCGTGGCCGAAGCCTCGCGTCCGCTAATTCCAGCCCCTTTTCTTCGTGACGGGCTGCCGGTCGCTCGTGATTTCCACGTTCCAGGCGGAGAGGATCGGGTTCCGACGAGCGCGATGCCAGGGTTCAAACGGTGAATTAGCATCGATCGGAGAGAGGAGGCACCCGTGGGATCTGGTTCCCGACGATTCGCTCGACCAGCCCGAACGGAACCGGGCAAAGAACTGGGAAGGAAATACTTGGTCGAACCAGAAGGCACGTTTATCTGGAGGACAGCGAATCGGTTCGCCTGTTGGCTGGGCCGCGAGAGCAGTCGGCGTGCGTTGGGCTGCAACGGCTCTCCAACGGGGTCATTAGCAAATAGACACTAATTAAAAAGATAACTAAGTGCCGTGATTATCGACACGCTGCGCTTTATGGCCGAGCTTCCCGGCTGATCGGAGATACGCATCTCACGCGACGTATTATTGACGAAGAGTCGAGGCTCACGCGAGGATATTGTCTTACCGTGACGGCGCGGCGCGGCCGTTGCTAACGATTCCGTGGCGAGGATTTATCGATCGGCTCATCGTCGCCGCTCGGTGCGCGATAGGCTGTCCGCGTTAAAAAGTCCGGCGATCGCGGCGTCAAGATCGCGGGATCACGGGGCGAGCGTGATCGATCGCTGGCTCGCAGTCACGAGAGGTAAACGTTGCTGCGCCCGTACCCCGTTCTTTTTCACTTGCCATCGGTGCCGCGATGCGTCTCTCGAACGCTACCTTAACGAAGAGGAATTCCTTTTCACCGCGTTACCCCTCCCGTGCTACCGGTTCTTATTGTCCCACTCCGCTTTATTATTCCCTTTTGTCAGTTTTTTCGAAGTTGCCGTAGCTGGTCCGCTCGGCGTGTCGCGCTTTCATACGGTACACGCACGAACACGGCTTTATCCCGGCGGAAATTTGTATGCCGCTTCCGACGAACGTTACAGCTGGGGGCTCCCCCGTGAATGGCCGGCGAGCGGTGCGCCTTAAAAACCCAGCGTTTCGCCAACGGTGCCCCGTTCTTCCCTCGCAGGCTGGGACGGTGATCTCGATACACGATCTCAGGGTCGATCGACGCCTAACAGCATCGTTCACCTGCCAGCCTTGGCGAACGCTCCTCCAAGGCGACGCGTGTCATCCGATCGGGCCCGCTCAGATTATCGGTGTTGTAATTAAAATTTCATGATCGATTTCCCCGGTGCAACATCGACGCGCTGCCACCCCCGGTCCTCCGCTCGGACGCTCGGAACGGACAGGTGTAAAGGGGCTGTCGCTTCCCGTCTCCAACTTCCGTCTCCTCTCCACGGCGCAGTATCTGACGCGTCGTTACCATCGATCAATCCAAGCAAAACATCGCTGCGACCGGTTGGCTCCTCTGGACCTCCACGCGGAACAATATAAGTTCTCTAACCTCCTCTTTGTACGGTGAACCGTGGCCTCATAAATCTCATCGAATCTTCGTTGTAATCAGATCTACCATAGATGCGACTGTTTCGCGCAAATTACACCGCGAACGCGGCCGTGGCTCGCTTCCTTTCATAAAAGATTCGCGAATCTACGCGTGTTTCGGTGCGACTCGCGATCGTGATGGACGATGGCCCCGAGGATCGCGGCGGAACTGGAGCAGAGGGTAACTGTGCAAGGTGTGCGGTGTAACCCGGTGTGCTTAAGGTAACGCGACCACCGCCATCAGCAGACCGCGACCACCAAGCAGCACAGAGAGTGACAACCACCACCACCACCACCACCACCACCACCTCCACCAGCAGCACCACCACCCACCAGTAGTAGCAGCGGCGAAGCGGCACCAGGGGACCAGCACCGTCACCAGGAAAGGTAGGAGAGCACTGGCAGGTCCGAGGGGTTAGCCGGCACGGGCAGTTGGACGGGTATACCGCGTGCACATGGGAATTTGAACGAGCGGGCAGAAAGTAAAGCGCGTTCGGTCGAGAGGAGGGCCCGCGATGGACTGGCCTCGCCAACCCAAGTCCTCCTACCTTTGGGATCAGGTCCCAGCCTCTACGATGTTACCTCTACGATCCTACCTCGCCTCGGTCGCTCTCTTTCTCGCTCTTTTTCTCTCTCTTCCGCCGCTTCCCTTCTGCCACTCTCTCGTTCTTTCTCTCTCCTTCCCTCTATGTCCTCCTCTGTTCTTTCTCCCTCTTTCACCCTTCTCCCCCCCGTCTCACCTTCTTCGTTCTTTTCTTCCTCCACCTCCTCCTGCTACGTCCGGCTTTCTCTGTTCCTTACACTTTGGCTCTCTCTTTTCCTCCCTCTTCGTGTCTCCCGTTCTTTCTACCCGTTCCTCCCCCCCCCCCTCTCACTCGCTCTCTCTCTCTCTCTCTCCTTCTATCTGTCCGTGTGTACGCGTTCGCGGCCGTTTCGCCGTACCCTCGCTTTGCTTTAGTTTGAGAGTTACCTGTTGCCCAATGCTCGGACCCGTACGTCTCTATATACCTACGCCGCGACGCGTCATGGATCCGCGGTTTCGCGTCAATTTCGCTCTCGCTACCGGTGTCCGAGGCGGTGTCTGGCCGCGTCCCGATCACCCGTGCGGGTGTTCCAGTTTCGTGCCGCGGTGTCGTCTTTCTTCTGCGGCTTCTTCCTTCGCTCGCCAGGATCCAACGGTCACCGACGATCCTCGCTAACATTCTTGGTGTGCTTCTCGAAAAATTCTAATAAAATTCAACTCCACTCACACGTTCTTCACAGAGATTAGTTTCCCCTTCGAAGTGGCACGGTAGGTGGTAGATGATCGAGAAACTGTCCGAGGTGCGACGCAGCTTTACTATGTACCTATGCCGTACACACGCTGTTTCTCGTGCTAAAGGGAAGAAGTCGCGATACTTACGGCACTTCGTTGAGCTCGTGATGATCTGACGAATGATCAATCTTATTTACGAGATTCTGTTCTGAACCGCCGCTGGAGGGTTCTTTCCGATCAGAGTTATAGGAAATAAAAGGCTTCTTGGCAATTCATGTACAAGCATAATACATGGCGAAGCGCCTCGAACCGCTCGTGTTCAGTTTCTACGAATATCGAAGGGATGATGTAAGAAATGATTCAGATGAGTTCCATGAAGTGTTACAGCTTCGCCATACATCATGCTGTCGCTAGAGCGCAACATCGGGCACGAGTGACTTATAATTCATTGTGTTAGGATCAATGAATTTCTAAGCACTGTCTCCTTCCACGTATCAAACCAGTTCTCTTTCCCTTTCACAAAGATCATTCATTGAAAATCGAACTAGCAACAAACAACCGATTTAATTTCATCTCTCCTGCTTCCTTTAATTTCATTTCTCTTACACTTACATCTCGCTCGAACCATTCCCTCACCCCTGCCATGGCTGGTTGCATAAGCTTACGTCTGATTTCGGAGTTTCGTGGAACTCTTTGTAAAAAGATCCCCCCGCGAGGATAATTTGCTCGTGCATCGGAACAACACTGGCATTGGGAACGCATAAACAGCGCGATTTCGCGGACTCACGTTTCTCAGATAGGAAACAAATACAATGTCGAATGAATCAGTAGCCCCGCATTGAAATTACGCGGTGCGCCGCGCTCGACTCCATTTATCTTCGAGCACGTCCACGTTTGCACACCACGTCGTAGAGTTATAGTGTAAAATGCAAATATATAGCGTGCCGCTTTAGATCGTCTATCGGCTATTTATTACTTATTTTACTTTACGCCGTCCCATGCTGAATGCCGGAACTTATTAATCTTAACGGATGTCTGTATTCAGAACGTGCCCCATGATTTTCCAATTCGATACCTCCTTTCGATACATCGATATACGCACACAATAATTAACATATTTACAACGTAACCCTGTTAGATATTCAGAGAAATTCCTTTTTTGGCCGCCTCAGCAATTCGCTTAATTTTTACTTGAACATTAAAAAATGTATAGTTTCGTTTTAGGAGGTGAAAATATTTGAAATTAAAGATTCCGTGGTCTGCAGACAACATACGATAACTACGTCACCATGCAGGTAGCATTTAAAACATTTTATCTCCCGAGCCCTCGTCCACGCGCAATTCTTATCTCAAGCTTCCTTGTATTGTCCCTTTCCCGGAGGAGAGTAATTGATGATTGCGTCACTATTAATTTATCGCTTACAACTCCTCATTCTCCCAACCTCCGTCCGCTTACAATCGAGCTTCTCAAATCGGGAGCGACTTACGTGGACTTTACCGGATTAAGAGACGCTGACCTTTGAAGCGGAGCGCTCGGTAGGTATCAGATCGCCCAATTTGTATTCACTTAAAGCATTCACACCCCCGGGGGCGCCGATTACAAACGAAAATTTGTCCGCATCGCACGGTTGCGCAACGGGCAACGGCCACAATGACCGACGCACGTATCCGCGCGTGAATTTTCGATCCTATCTGCGCTCGGTCGTGATTCATTTCGTGGGTGGATCGGTCGAACTGCTCGCTTCGAGTTGATGTACGAGGGGTGTGCCGCGGCTGGGAACCTGGTGAACGAACGTCCACGTACAGCTGAAAACGTTCCCGTGCCCCGGAGATCTCCGTGATCGATCCTGCCGAGGATCTGGGCCAGCGATCGGCTGAGGTAATCCGGTGCACCCGGACGCGTCGTATATTTCTCTGGACCGATCGAGGAACGGCGAGAGATCAAAACGGCCCCTCTGAAATTGGCTTTCGCTTAAAGTCAGCGGCGTCCCTAGTGTCTAGGCCGTCTAGGCCCTCCGCGAAACTAGGACCGGGCGATTTGAACGCCCGGCGCGGAAGATTTACGCCGCGGCTTCGATCCGGCTCGCCGATAATGCGCGCAATAAAATCTGTGTTGAAGTAATAGAGGTGAGATCCAGTTCGGGCGATAAATTTTTCACTCCTCCGAGCGGAATCGGGGCCGATCGTTTTCGTGGATGACTGCTCGTAAAGCGCGTTGCTTATTGCAATTACGAAATTTCTTCTCCCCGGTCATGCGCGAAGCAGCGTTTATTTATCGGCGAATCTCGGTAAGAAAGCCATGGCGGATGGACTGTTAGGTTCTTAATAACTCCCATGAATTCGCTATCTCAGTGCTAGGCGGACATTTTACTGTCCAGCTCGTAGCCGTCCCTTTTTAGCCTGTTTATTACACAAATAAAATATTGCCGGGGAAAGAATGCCGAGAGCATATAGAAATTGGATGGTAAATTAATCTAGAGTGGCGAATAGAAATAGGCAGCTGTGTCGCGAAGAGACACCCAGCTCTCCTTCATTTTAATCCCTATAGTTACTCCCGTCGTGACGTCTAGCGGATAATTTTCTATAAAAAGGGTGACTGCAGAAGGCTCGGTATGAAAAATTGAATGTACAGTTCACGTGCGCCGAGTCAAGGATAAAAGGGGACGATCGTTCCAGACTGGTTGAAGGGGATGAATTCGTAAGCAATCAACTAAAGTATACTGCTCCATTGCTTCTCTCTAATCCAAACCCACTCGTCCCTTCTAAATTGCACGATACGTTTCTCGAGAACACATTTTAATGATTCATTCCTATCTTCGCCATATTTCGTGGCTTATTATAGCCTCTTATCGTTCCAACCCATAGTTCGCGGAGAACTAAACGCCGCCGATAACGTGTTTACTTATAAAACGGCCACGCTATTGTGGCAGGGGGGGGGAGGGGAGGCCGGGCACGAAGTAGGCGATAGACGTGACATTTTTATATTCGACAGTCAGGGAAGCTACGATACTACCTGCTAGCCAGGGAATTTGAAATTAGCACGTTGCAAGTTGCTGGCAATTTTCTGGCCCTTATACGCTCGCGGCATGCGAAACGGCAGATACAGCCGCTAGGAAAAGTATATACGAGGCGATGAGAATTTTATTCAAAAGGACGGATCACCGTGGAGCGGTTCCCTTCGATTTTTCGAGGAAACAAGCGTACCGTGTAACAACCAGCAGGCCCTCTACCCCCTCCCCCCCCCCCGCCCTCCAGCGAATTTCATTAATTATATAGCATTACTTCGTAATTGTACGCCATATGTTTTCGGTTTTAAGGGGGCCCCTTGTGGCGCGTACACACGCGCGTAACTCCTGGTAGTCCCCGGCTGAACCGAACCGGAGCGGGGATAACGCGACCGATCGAAACCGCTACGATAATCGCCGCTCGATATTCCGCGCATCGAAGGGATTACTAGATCTGAGAATAGAAGCACCGTGAGGTCTACCGTTGGTAGTAGTTTCCAAGCATGAAGGCAGAAATCAGGCATTGTGAGAAAAAATGGACTAACCCACATTGAAAAGAAAATGAATTTGTACAGCCTATTGGAGTATATTATTGCTAGGTACTACGTAACTCAATTTGGAGAAAAATGTGGGTTAGTCCCGTTTGTACTCTCAATGCTTCAAATATGGTCTTCGTTTTTTTTTATTGTTCAACGCACCTCGCGTCATTTCAGTCATCTGTGGGGCTCTGTGGTTCTGCTGATTTGTCTGCATCTTCATTTCAGTCAATTTTATACAGATCATTTCCTTCTTTTAAAGTAATTGCACAGCGATTTTGAGTAGCTGAGCCTTTAATACTGGTGGTTTAATACTTTCTGGTGGTGTTCTTGAAATTTTTACTTCCAGGGCTCTTCCATTTATCTCCAGTTAATAGAAGTGTCAAATCGAATAGTATTCAGTTATTTGTGTGACTTCGTTTCAGAGCACAATGCGGAGCAGGTACGCGGCAGGCTGCACGATCAAAACAATCCCGTCATTTTATTGGAATGACTCGAACAAACGGCAGGAATCATGTCTGGCTGCACAGCCTGCCGTTTCAGACACTCCGCTGGTTTATACGCGTATCCCTATCCTGTGCACTGGATTCGCTGAATGAGAGGCAACTGCTGGAGGACAAATGATCGAGAAAGCATCGCGGTCGATCAATCGTTACTATCATACAGATCAATTATCGTCGTTTTTTAACGTGATCAATGCGATAGCTTCTCACTATTCATTAATGTCGACGGATTTCCTTCTGTGTATTATTTGAATTAATTACTTCGAACTACAACAAGAATCTAATTCCATAAAAAAAGCGGATAACGAGTCTGCTAACTACGAATAAAATAGATACATAATAAGTATGTCCGACGTGATCTTTTGCGGGGTCGGGTTCCGAAATTGTGCGGGGCTAAAAAACAGATTATATGCACTTCTAAATTTTAGAATAACAAATATCTATGCACAGGGCGCAGCAAAATTTACGATGACCGTTTCGTGTTCCGCGGAGCCTTTTAAAGAAATTTAATAATAATAAATATCTATGCATAGGACCCAGAAAAATTTACGATGAACTTTTCGTGGACCGCTGGGCCTTTTAAAGCGCGGGGGCAGTGGGAACGCGCTGAACCCGCCTCGCGCCGACCCTGTTGATGAGACACTTTTTGAAACTCCTTGCGAACTTCAATGCTTGTCAACCTAAAGTAAGTAAGATCCGAGCCATGCAAATCCCCACAATACTACTCCAAAAACAAGTCAACAAAAACCTTCGCGGTTCATCCCTAGATTTTTTATTGTTTCATTGTAAAATCAAAATAGAAGGAAATGGCCACAGAATCAACAAGGGAAGACGGTCGAGCCGCGTTACGGCACGCTCGTTGCGAGCACCACAAGTGTTACTGTTCCCGGCCGCGATAAGAGGTCTTGGACGATTGGTGAGCACCGGAAGTCGGGGTTGCGCAACGCTGTTTGCACAGGACAAGAGAAGATGATCGTATACAATGTGAGCTGATTGTGGATTCCCGTTTTACGGTTGCGCGTACGCGTCGTCGCCTCCATTCACTCGCCCCGTCTTCGTCCCCTTTCGCCCCCCTCGTAAAAATGTTTACGGCCCGCCGTGAATTTCGAGCGCGCAGATTTCACGCGGCAACACGCTTTAATAGGACGTCATTAGCTTTATGATATCGCGTAATTTATACCGCGACCCTGTTGCTCGGTGCTTTATGGACAACGCGGCATAATAATGCTGTCACGGCCGTGCACGTACAGACGGCCTAAAGGTCCATTCACAAATCTCCATCCTGTTTCTGCTGTAAATCGGGCACCGGCGAGCGACCATGGCGATGGCGATTCGGTAGCAATTGGCGTTCACTCATTGTGCTCTTGTTCCTGGTTGCGATCAAATTTATTTTTTTAATTTTTTTTATTGTAGAAACGTAGGTAATAAGTTCTTAAAATATTAATCCGTAATAATTAAATCAGCTGAGTTTTATTTTCGTATGCTCGTTTCTTCTAAATGTATGATATTGTATCAATTTGACACAAATGTACTTCTCCGTGTTACTTTACAAATTCCGTATAACTGTTAAACCGAATCTTGTCGTTCCCTCTGTTTTCCGTGTTCGCCAGAATTGAAAATAATCATACTTCATCGCGCAATCATACACTAGAAGTACAGTTCTCGTAAATAGGAAGCAAGACAGAAACAGCAAGCGACTATAAGCAACGATGAAACGTGCATCGTCAATTAATAAAAATAACAAGTGCATTTTACGGCTACCAAATTCCTAGACAGCCCCAATATATTCCTGGAGATCGGGGTGGACGAACGGTGGCGTCTTCAAACACGTTTATACATAAGATTCCCCGACAAAAGAGCGCCTAATCTACGCGCGCGTACGCGGTGGAGTAATGCTGCGCCAGGTAGAAGAGGCGAGGACACCGTTTATGACGGCGGTTCCCGGGGTTTGGGCGCTCCCCTAAAAAAGTTATTCCGCTGTCTCTAATTCTGGCCCTGCGACGCCTCAAATCTCAAGTCCATTCTCGGCTTTTTATGATTATGCGTCCCACAGTGGACGAATCGTTAAGATTCCCAGGGATCGCGAGAGGCATAACGCGCGACGACAGTAAAGCACGCTTTCGTTCCCGACGATTCTCCGGCAGATTGAACAACGCATCCCTAACCGCGCGTAGAACGTAAGTCCACATAAGTATTGTATAATACGCGGGCTGACTAGGCAGAAGAATTGTTCCCGTTACGATGTGATGATTCCAGGGATAAGGTATACGACGAACCAACGGCGTGCTCATTGTTCGCCGCGAAATTAAATTGGAATGCGTTGTCCGCCGAGCATCGGGCGGATATGACAGCGCCTTTATTCCGGCACGTGTAAGGTAAACCGAGCAAAACGGTGATTTGATCGGGAGGACAAAAGCGCGACGTTTTGTATAGCTACTTCGATTTTATTGTTTGCCCGTTTTCGTTTCTTTTTTTTGTTTTTGCTAGTTTGAAATCTCTGCGAAGCTCAAACGTTTTGTTTTGCTCATCGGGAATTATTCTTCTCAAAGGGACAGCAGATGAAGGATGAAATCCAGACGTGCTTGAAAAGGGAGAGAAATGGCAGGGTTGTCGATCCCCCAGGACAAACTCGCGAGGCCAAAGGAGTTGGAGGTTTTCTCCGAAATTACTGTTATTAAACGTGCAAAGTTTCGAAATCGACGCGTCCTCGATTTCTTCCGGGCCATTATCGCGTGGCACAAAAGGGGCTCGCGATCCGTGGCCGAGCGCTCCCTCTGCACACATTCAGCTCGAGAAGGGCTCACCTGCTGGGTTCGTGTATCGCGTATCGCACGATTCCACCCTTGTTTCTCTATTGTGCCTCCCTTTTCACACAATTTCGGTGTTACTCCACCCCGTCGATCCTTTTCTCCTCTGTCGACATTCTAGCGCCTCTAGGCGCTCCTCTCTTAATACCTTTCTCCGCGTTTCTATTAGCGGTTTGTATTACGAGCAGATGTTTCCTGGGCACAATGGCCGCGACACGGGTTAGCCAGTTTCAGCCTCGTAACGGCATTGTTGCGCCAAGATATAAAAGATTGGGGTAGGCCCCTCGGCAGGGCCTCCCTGCCAACGACACCCCGAAGGAAACTTGTTTCCTGTGTTTGGGACGAATCGCGGGGCCAGTGGATCGATCCACTCCCAGAGACGAAGGTAATTTCGTTAAAAGTGGCATTCACATTTGGGTTAGAAGGGATTCAGGGAAGACTTTGCTTTAGCTACCTCCCCCCCCCCCCCCCCACACACACACACTTCCAAGCTTTTGGCACGTCATTCTACGTGTTTTGTCGTGCTGAATACGAATATCGTATTTGTTTTTGGTGGAAATCAGCCGGAATTCTACTTCGCATGCAACTTCCAATGCAAATGTGAAGGCCTGATTAAATAATCGAATTTCTCCGTGCACAATTTTATCACAAAAAATATCGTTCCCCCGATAAGATTCCTTCTCTGCAAGTCACTTCATTAGTTACACGACATGGCGGCTCCATCATTTATTTATTTATTTATTGCGGGATAAGAACCCTTTGGTACATTATAATAGCATGAAAAGACATGAATAGAGAACGGTCAAATAAGGTAAAATTGAAATTAAAATTAAAACAACAAATATCAAAGAAAACAACAGACAAAGATGGAATAAGAACAGATATTACAAATAATAAATCCAGTATACATAGAACTGAATTTCTGAAAGTATAAAAGGAAATAGCGAAAGAATTAATATTATAGCAGTATTTATTTGCGGGCATACACATTCTTTCAATGCAATTGTATTTAACATACAGATTGTGATGCCTGTCGATATGAAAGAAAGAGTGATGCCTCGTATCTTTACTAGGGAAATAGAATTTGAATTATATAACCTTTTGTCATAGAAAATTCTACTTTTATCCAATTTCCATCACTTCTCCGACCAAACCATTGCGCAAAGCGTTGGAAATCCTGCGACTCGTGCCTCGTAGCAACGGAGACAGGGAGAGAGCGCAGATTTCGCGAGCGACCCACCCGGAAACACGATCGCCGGCGATTGTATCGGCGAGCATCCGGTCGAGGCTGCGACTATAACTTCGAACGGAGTGGCGGCGCGGCGCCGGGCGAAAAAGTCGAGAGTGAAGAGGAGAAAGAAGAAACGCAGGGTGAAAGAGAGTCCTGGCTGCACCGTTAGTCATTGGCTGCTAACACGGCAAAACCAACTCCTTTCAAGCGTGGGTCGTGCGAGTATTTAATAGGAAGCAATGAGCAACAGGTCCAGACCGAGCTCGCTTGGGTTACGCCCATTCGAACACGTTCCTCCCGTCCTGGAACCGCTGTTTTCTCTTTATCGGCGTGGCTTTTCTCCCTTCTACGATCCAATGCGACGGCTAACCGGAAGCCAACACCTTGATCCACAGCCAGGAAGATAGGTACAGCGGAGAGGAGAGCTGTATCTAACTCGCCACGTTGCTAAATTCGGGACCAGCTGCCTTTTCAATATATTTTGGAGTAATCAAGTTGCTGCGAGGCTCTTTTCCATAAGTTGGATAATATCACGCAATCTGTGATATTTTTTCGATGGAATTGTCCGTTTTATTGAGATATTCTTAAAAATTCAACGGGACTTCTATTCTTTAAAAAATTCATGCAACTTTTGATAATTTCATAGAGGTTGATTTACTGAATAGGATCGTGGCGGCGAAATTAATGGAGGGCCTGATGATAGACTTGATGAATGATCGCTGTTTTGAAGCATACCCCTTCGGGGAATTCGTGTCTATTAATAACTAGTGGAAGATTGTAATATTGGTCACATGTGATCGTTTTCAGAGCGAAGATTTAGCTTTTCTAACATACACGTACTTCGAATAAAGTTAACTGAGTGCGCTCACCCTTCTATTAACATCATAGTAGGTAGAAACATATTCCGGTAGATTGTTCCTCGTATTTACGAAGACCGAATGAAATTAGAAGTATCGCTTCCCTAATCTAATCCCCCGAAGTTAAGATACGCAGGTGCCGTTTCAAATTGGAGCCACTTATAACCGGTCCAACGAATTGGCAGGCCCTATAATTTATACGAGTGCCAGTATTTTTCCTCGGGAAACACTTTGGTCCCAGGCAATCAGGTCTGAGAATCCTATTCTTTCATCTACCAGCAGGTGGGGAACCGCTTCCCTGACATGAACAGAGCACGTCATCGTGCTTTCTGATATTAACTACATTTTCCAACTCCTTGAAAATACTTCACCAGGGGAAATTCTTCACGAGGCCTTTACACTTCCCATCAATTCCAAAGACTCTAATTTCTAGGTACCTACACCAGGAGAATAAAATCCATGGAAGCTTGTGTCGTCTCGTTTCGTCGAGCACGCCACTCGTTTGCAAGCAAACTCTTCGCGAATAATCTTCTTCGTGATTTTTTCCCTAGTTTCGCCCTTCTCTAGCTTCTACACAGGACGGGGGGGAGGTCGTAATTCGTGTCGGGGCGTCCGAGAGCTGTGCGGTAGGTGCCCTCGCGAGGCGAAACCAATTTTCCACGTGGCGCGATCACGTCGCTTATTGTTTTTGTTGCTGTCGTCCGAGCGATGCGAGCGGCGGCCGAAGGGGGCGGGGGCGAAGAGATTTTAAGGAGCGAACGAAACGGAGGTCCCGTGATGGGCTCTCTGGGATCTCTTTAAAGTGCCGCGGTCTTTCGATAATTAGAGGGCAGCCATTGTTACACCGGGCTTCGTGGAGAGCTGGGGACCAAGTGAGAAAGGAACGAAAAGAAGGTGGGGGACGACGATGGAGAGGACGCCGCGGCCAGCGAAACCGAGGAGTGCGCTTCCTTCTCTCTTCTTCTAGGGACCCGTCCAGAAAAAAAGTCGCCCCCTCTGCCCACGGAAATACGTGATCACCAGGGGCCCCGCCACGCGATACGCCCGGGCGAACTTTAAAAGAAAGATCGTGAGAAACCGGGGGAACTGCGAGACTTTGCACGATTTCAATTATCGCCAGCTACGAACCCCTAGCCGAAAAGGTCGCCATTATAATGAGAAGCGTTTCAAAAACGACAGTTAGGTTTTGGAGCGACTTGCAGGGTTGTTTTTGGGGCAGGTCGTAGCCATCAAAGTGGATGGAGTCTTTTGAGACGTTTGATTAAGATTCATCAGTGCATACGGGAAAAGAAAGCAGTAATTTTGGAGAGTCGGCCTTAGGCAGAGTTGGGCGTTATTCGGATAAATTTTTATTCAAATAAATTTTTTCGAACAAATTCTGCTTCGAATGGTATTCGAATAAAAGTTGCGAATAAAATATGGACGCTAAATAGGCAATCTGCTAACATCTTAATTAAAAAACTACTGAAATTGTCGTCCTGGTTGTCAAATACAAAGGGTTTCTGCCTTATGATAACCGAAAATAACGTTTTGTGTTGGGTACCCTTGTTTGTAACAACCAGAGTTGGGCATTATCCGAATAAATTTTTATTCGAATAGAAAATTATTCGCAATTCTTATTCGAGATCATTCGAATAAAAATTTATTCGTTGCTCTCGAATACATTTCATTTTATTCGAAATTTTGATTCGAAGATTATTCGTCACAGTTATTCATCACTGACCTTTCTCGAATAAGCAATAAATCCTTATTCGAATAAATCTGGCTCGAATAACGCTACAGATTTATTCGTTATTCGCGAATAATTTTTCGTCGAATGAAATCGTTATTCGTTATTCGCGAATAAATATTGGGAATTTATTCGTTATTCGAAATAAAATTTGCCCAACTCTGCTCGGTTACTACGCTAAGGCCCCGCAGATCTTGGGCTCGAGTCCCATCGCCCGAGGTTCTCTCTTTCGCCTACATCTATAATAACAGTTGAACTGTTAACAGATACATTTCGTAGTGAGCTCAACAGCAATTCACCTCCTTACCTATCATCCACTACTGCTCGAACATAATTTAGCAGGATGCTGATTTCCCACCTACCTTCTCCATTCACCCGCAGAAACACACGAAAAGCGATCGACCATTGAATTCTTCCCTTGTACTCGCATAATTACCTTCAATCCCGACGCGTCAGCTGAATTATCGACCGGTGGCGGAACCGGCGCAAGAACGTTTAATTGCAGCTGGGAAACGGGAATCGCGTTCTCCAGCGAGCGTAATTAAATTATCGGCGCGCGTTCCCAGGAAAGCGTCGATTAGCCATTACGAATGGAACTTACCCGAGCAACAAGCGGCTGATCTCCTTCATTGCTCCGAGGAATCAAGGTAGACCCACGTTTCTCATCACGCCATGAAAAAGTGCGTTCGTCACCGCGGCAACCGGTCCCCTGCTCGGCCGTGCAAAAGCGGATCCACCTCCCGACGACGACGTCCCACGATGGATCACACGGTCGAGTAATTAGTACGCTCCCCGTTTTCATAAATCATCGCGGCCCGTCCGATTAAACCGGCGACGCTTTCTCCTCCGCGAAAGAATGTCGTCGATCGGGCAGCCGCGCGATTTTTCGGCTATGCCGCTCGCGAAACCACCACGTGCAACGACACTTCACGGGCGAGACCTGCGGCGAGTATCTTCCCTCCGATTGTCGTCAAACTTTCGTTGAAAACTGAGCGCAACTTTCGAATACACAAGCTCCTCTGTGCTGTTCAGGTGTCTTTAAAGTACTATCAAACGGATCACTGATTGCTCGTTCAGAGATTCAAGGAGACTAAGAGCTCCTTTTTTAAATTGTAATCACCCTCGCGTCGGAGAAGTCAAGATATGGCTTTTTTTTTGGTAAACTGTCTTTGAGATACTGTCGATGAAGTCACCGAGCAGGTAATGGACGTCGAAAGAGTTTCGCATTCAAGCACACCAGCTGTTGATAGGCGAAGTGTATGATTAACTTCGGAAGGTGCTGGCGTTTCGAAACTCTAGTTCCTTTTTCCTTTTTAAATCGCGCCCAGAAATGTACCAGTAGTCCCTGAACGCAGTGAAAAGCACCAAACGCCGCTGCAGATAATTCGCGCTAATTAATGTTCACTTTATGTGCGTTCCGGCTTCGGTTGATTAGTGAGCGAGCGTCGCGAGATAAACCGTGGCTGGCTTTACGAGTAAACCGGTGGTTAGTTACAAGCCGACAGTCTCGCGATTACTACAATTTACCGAACTTCCCGCTCTCTTCTCGTATCTCCCTCTGTCCCGCGAATGGATAAACGCATGCTTTACTTTGAAACATTGAAACGCCATGAGCCCTGCCTGCCCAACAGTTCCAGACTGTTCCTCGCGATATCATTATCTGGAATCGGAGCACCTGTTCCCAGAATAGCTTCATTCAGCTCCATCACTGTGCCATCTTTCGCATTTCCACCAGAAATCTTCGTTCCATGCAGCTGCAGTTTGAAACCTGTCAAGGGTCGAGCAAGCTTATCCTTGTCCACTTCCTTGAATTCCCAAATCTTCCTATTCACCCAACTGCGCAAGTAAACACCCAGAAATGGCACTTCGAGCTCCCTCGAATCGCACACTGTCACCACTGTTCCACTAAAACGGACAACTCTGAAGCTTCTCCAACCTTCGCGCTGCCTCGTGCTCGATATACTTCATTTTTCTTTGAATTTCGTGGTTCTGGACCAAGTGCACGGAGCTGCACTTTCCGCCTGGACGGTCCCGTTTAATCGTCGGAGAAGAAGTCGCCACCGACGGTGCACCGGTGTTTATAGGGACGTTTCCGGTGAGAGATTAAAGGCGACGAGCGCATCAGAGATCAGCCGGGAGAGTTTGGAGTCGGCTGGATGATAATTGGGCCCGGGTTCCCAGCCACTGTTTCTTTGATAACAGGTTCTCCGGTTTCGGTGCACCGTTCCGGCCGCGTATCGCGCATGCGTTCGTCCTTTCGTGCCGGGGAAACGTCTCTTCTTTGAGAGAGGTCGTAAAGATAATGCCCACATGCCAGCCGATGCAAACAGACCAGAACGGAAAATTTATCCGGATTCTATTTGAATGGAGATCGCTCGCGACGATTAATTAATCCGCCGGCTGGATCGGACCTGGCCATCATGGGGGCTCTGGATCACCACCATGGCCTCTCCCATCCTCCCCGTCCACCCTCGGACGAGCGACCCGAAAGGGCTCCTCTTCGCTTTTAAATAATTAGTTCGGTTAGCGTGGTCTTGCTTATTTGCGCGATCGTTTATCGCAGAGGAGCTGCGGAGTTCGCGTTTCACGCGGCGTGATTCAATTTTGCCAGGCAATTACCGCTGCCACTGCAAGCCGGAAGGGTTACGCTTTTTCTTCCCCTTCCGCCAGAGAACAGAGCAATGAAATTTTACCGTCATTTCGGCTGGTTATTATATTTCGTTTCTGCAAGTCAGTGGCTGATTCCTTTCGGGGGTGCGCCCGTGGCTTCTGCTTTCTGTCGTTCGTACTTGCGTCAGTAAAGTTTCGGATTGTAACATCGGTGGTATTGAATTTGAGACAGTTTTTTAAATGGATCTGTAAAAGGTAGTCTATAAAATAATACGTGACTTTGAAATTAATGACAAACTAATTGTAAGGTTAATAGAACAATTAGTAACATTTGTGAACTTGGTTTGCATACAGAATAGTCATTTTATAAATTAGCATTTTATTACTATCTAAAACTACTTAGTTTCTCTTCTGAATGGAATCAGTGGAAGATGATTTTCAACTCTTTACAGCAGCAGGCAACATTTATCAGCTACTGTAAATGTTTACGTTATATTCGATCTGCGCGTCGATTTTTCCGAAGCGTAGTCTAAAATTTAATTAGCCGCGCAAATTGGTAGGCGCGCGAGCAACGCGCGCGTTTTAATCTCGTATAAATCAAACGATCCACTGGACGGCGTGTAATTAGCGGCTCATTAACCATGTTAATTTATTGGCCTACTTGTTGCAAAGCAAACTCGTACCCGTCGGATTGGTTCATGGCTTCCTGCGGGTCGATTCAAACGGAAAGTATTTCGTTTCTCTAATTCAGACGTAGCAAGTTCTTTTTCTGATTCCAATTGAACCGTTTGCACTGTGCGAAATATTTGCACGGCTACTACAACCTGGTACACAGATTAGAAAACTATGGCACGCGTTACAATCCCACGTTTGATCAATTTAAACAGATAAGAAGAATAAAACGTAAAGATTGTAAAAGGGTCGCGAGGAAAGAGATACCACACTTTTAATAATAATAATGAATTTCTACCATTAGAAGTTCATAATTTTTCTTGACAGTATTTGGCAATGCCACCCATTAACTGATAGCATGTCCACTAGTGTCTACAAATCAACAAATACCTATATAATGGTAATTTAGAGAAAATGCTGATGGCGCTGCAAATGACTAATTATGGCTATCTAAACTCTGGCGGCGAGCTCTGTAACGATTCGAACGTCTCTCCTCTCCATCAAACAGGATCGTTAAGGAGCTCGCCCGGAAACTACTTATCTTCACGATCGCTGATTAAAAAGGGAGCTGCGTTTTCGCCGGTGACGATTCCGAAGACGAGCAACAGAGCGCCCGATCGCTGCTCATTCTCCTTAAGAGTAAGCGACGGTTTCCTCGTTCCAAATATCCGAGCTTTTACGGTCCATAAAGGGGCGAAGGTTGCTTTTAGTGGCTATTACACGAATCCCCGGCTTGGAGCAACATTTATGGCTCGCGCACCGTGTGCGACAGTCGTTAAAACACATTTCGTGGATCATGAGGCTGGACGCGAGCTCTGTTTACGTTCGCGACTAGGCGCGCGACAATTCTGCCTTCTTACTCCAAAAATCACTATCGTCAACGAGCACCGATCTTGGACGATCCCGTGCAAAGAGAGAAAAAAGACACCGGCCACTTTCCTGTGCAGCAAATTTACATGGCAGTTCGTAAAATCATGGCGGACACGCGATGGAGCTAAATGAATTCTTTCTTTCACATTCTCGAAATGTCTGGGTATTGGGTATTGAACAAGGAACTTGGGGAGTTGGGAAGAATTATTGTACAAGATTGCAAATAGTTTCTTAGTGGGGATCAGAAGAGTTCGATTTCAAACGTTGCAACAGTATTTGGTGATAAATTGGAATTCTAATTTGCAATAATTGAAAAATGAGGAAAGAAAATGTAGGTGCACAGCTGGTTAACGTAGAAAGTATAGACTTGCTGTTCACAATTCGAAGCAAGTTTCTGGTCCTCCATAGTTGCGAATGTGCAATAACTGAGAATAATAAATAATCAGTGGGCCGTTGAGAAAGTGGGAAGAAAATCCAGCTGGAAACTGTTTCGATTAAGTGTATCGACTTTTAAGAGAATTACGTGCCTCTGACGTTCGATGAAAAAACGGGGTTTCATATGCACCGAGCTAATATATTGCGCGTCGGCTCTTTCAGAGAAGTTTCGCGTAGGCGCACAGGTCGGTTCGAGCCGTGGATCGCTTAAAAAGGGATCCACGACTTATTAGGCACCGACATAGGCTCAATTCGCGGCCTCTATTAATACAGGCTGAAAGATTTACTTTTCCGCCGGTGTACACCTTATTTGCATTTGCAATGTTTCGCGTTCTACGCGATTTCCGATCGCTGTGCTAATTGACTCTTTCGTGCGGGTGCAATTTGCGTTGCAACGCCTGACATTTGCAGCACTGTGGTTGAAAATATGCAAATAGTGTTTGAAACACTTTGCTCCTTGAAGCAGGGCTCGTTTCAGAAGCTTATGTATCTTCAGATTCTCAACGTTGATGGTTTAAGTAAAATAGGTACTTTTGGAGATAAAAGAGAAATTCACTGCAACTTTGAATTGGCATTTCGAGCATAGAAAACTCAACGTGCTGCGTCATGGATCCTCCGCATGTTATATCTACTTCGTTTCTCAAAGATCCAAAAATACTTAAGGGGTCATGCCTAGTTGGCAGACGAAAAAGAACGTGATTTTCGGGAATTTTTTTGTGGAAAATCTAATGTATATTTTTTACAACTATTTCATCATTTTAAAAGTACATGTATTCAGCAACTCTCAGTAATTTTGTTATAGAAAAATTTTAAAAAATGAACGAATAACAGCCACTCTCCCGGAAGCTATTTTTTTTAGCGACGAGCACGATTTCACCGAGCCGGATCGTCTGAATTCGAAAAGTGAAGAAGATTCTGTTAGTATGTGAGTTTATCTGGTGTGTGAACGAAGGATTTTTGTTTTTGATGAAAACTCTAGTTTTAATTCACGAAAAACAAACAATTCAGACATCGAAAAATCATGATTGTTCTGAAATCAATTTTTTGGAAAAATCCTTCGTTCACGCACCAGATAGACTCATATATTAACAGAATCTTCTTCACTTTCTGATTTCAGATGATCCGGCTCGGAGAAATCGTGCTCACCGCGCAGCGTGTTTATAAAAACAGCTTCCGCGAGAGTGGGTGTTATTCCTTCATTTCTTAATATTTTCCTACAACAAAATTACTGAGGGTTGCTGAATATATGTACTTCTAAAATAAGAAAATAGTTGTAAAAAATATACATCACATTTTTCACAAAAAATTCCCGAAAATGACGGTCTTTTTCGCCTGCCAACTGACCCCTTAAGAAATCCCGGATCAGGAAGTTGCCGATCCTAAAAATGGTAGTATTTATTGATCCCTCGATATGTCACTGGGTGGCATATATCAATATCCAAAAATGGCGCGTGGGGTTCGCAGACTCGTTCGATCTTATCGACGCATTTCCATGCATCGCCCATCAAAGTCTATGAATATTAATCAGCGAAGATGCCCGGCGAAACCTCGACGACCAATGCGGTGTTCCTGATTGAAATTGGATACTGATTGTGAGTGAGCTTTAATGAACAAAAGCAATGCTCGTTTCTCTTCGCCGCGAGAACAAATTCGCGTTTGCTCGGCCCTCATCAACGTGTTAAGTATCCTTTGGTTTAATTACACGTCGGTGCCATTGCTATCGTCGTCGCGTACGACGGAATTTCATTTCTCTTCGGAGGTCGTATCGCGAGAGCACGTCAAGGTGCAACCAGCATGAATCTCCCTCCCCCCTTCGCTTCCCCTTCTTCGTCGGTTCCGCTTTGTAGAGGAATCATTACCCGGGGACAATTAACCCTGTGTATAATTAGCTGATAAATTCCGCGTTAATTGCTGGCCATTATGGCCATTCACGATTAATCGTCCGAGATGGTTTGATATTTAAATTAAAAGCAATCTCCCGCGGTTCACACGAGCCGCCCCATTCTGCGATACTTTGACACGTTCCGCTCGTACTTCCGAACACACCCTTTAAATATTTCTAACATTATCAGAATTCATTCTACCGAGTTCAATAACATGGAACACATTGATTGCGAATTCGCTAGGATACACAAGTTTGAGATGATCGTCATTTTATCAGTTCAGGGTGATCGCTGTTATATTTTAAAAATTCGTAGCCGCCAGTCTCGCGTTTCGCGAATTCAGAATCGTCGATATCACGGATCGAAAATCTGGAGTCATCGAATCGTAAATCTGAGATCGTTGATATCTCGTCCAGCTAGTCCAGGGAATTTCAACTTCCACTGATCAAAATCTGAATCATTCACAAAAGACAAATAACCAGCGTGTCGTAACTAATAACGAATAATAATGAAACGAATGCAGTTCCTCATGTACAATGGATCGTAAATCATAGAACGATTGATTGCGCACGAGTAGACTGCAATTCAAGTTCGTGTATTGATAGAAACGTATCATTATATAATATTTTGTAAAGGATTTACATAGGGCGACTCATGGTGAACGAATTTTTGTCTACACGTCGAACTCGATATCTCGAGTCAAACGGCAGATTAAAACATTTTCTGCTATATAAAGTACACAGTCTTTTAATTGCTTCCGATACTTGCTCTATTATTCTGAATCCTCGAAAAAGATGGACTCATCATTCAACATTTCTGAATGCCCTAATAGACTCGTTTTTTTTCTTCCATAAATGATTACATAGAAATATTCTTCCAGTTATTAGTAAGATGTCACGGGATGACGGGTCAGTTGTTTCTCCTTCAAAGTGAATTCGAATGATAGATGCTGAGCGCACAGTCGTACAGCTGCATTAGTAACTGCTAATAGACCGTGAACTCCTAGCAGCTTTTATTGTACCGTAAATCACTCGGCCATGAATGCAGATATAATGTCTCTTTATGCAATACGATATCATATTTCATGTAATGGTACCTATCATGTACGATAATTGTAGGCTTACTTTACAGTCGACACATGCCGAGATACGTTTGAACAGTCGGCTAAACTCAAGTAATTATTGCGCCTAACTCTCGATAAAGAGATCACAGATAGCTTATCCCCGTGCGCTATCCATACACACGTCCGCGCCAGTAAATAGTAAAATAATTAACAGTAGTCACAATTACACGCCCCACCCGCGATCACGTTCTCGTAGAAAGCGAAAAAGACAAACAGCTCTCGAGTAGGAAATAAACATCTATATGGTGTGCCGCCTGTACGAGTTAATCGACATTGATTTCCCAACGTTAAGCGGCAGGTTCGAGTTACTTGAAAACACCGAAACAAAAATATATTTATTATTCATTCTTTATTAGCTGTCTCCTTCGTCATTTAGGAATAATGGAAACATCGTATGAAACGGTGGCGATAAATAATCCTACTTTCCGTCACGGACCAAAGGCACGATCCCGATCTTCCGTCCCTCCTCGTCCTCGTGCAACGCTAATCCCATTTCCTGCAAGGCGCTGCTCTCCACCACTCCGACTCTGCTGCAATTCCGAACGACCTCCTGATTCTCGGGATTATCCTCGCATAAATTCCGCAGAGCGAGGATCGTCCATTGCATTATGACTGCGCGTTAACATTTAATCGCGCCAAGGAGCGCGCGGCATTAATTAGTGGGGGGATATCATCGGGCGAGGGTACCCGCGCGATCACAATATATAGGTACGTGTAATAAATATGTAGAACGGGTCTGGAACTTACGAGGATTTCTCGCGTCTATATTGCAGCAGTCCAGGAGCAGAGGAATGGCGTCCATTTCGCGGAGCTGAAAATGTTCGATATCACGAGAAATTATGCGCTGTCCCGAGCGGACGCTTATGATAATACACGGCTTAAAACTCCGAGGTGTCGCGTAAACTGAATGACACCCTGCATAAACTAAGGAAGCATCGCTTTCTTTTATCTAGAAAAAAGTCCATGCGACACGAGGAAATGCGAGGGGATTTTTCTTCGTCATTCTTCATGCATAAAGTACTTGTGCATTTTTCATGTTATCTTTTGGAAGATTATTTTCAGACCACTTTGAAATTTTCCTCGATATAGGTACCTTACGTCGGACTCTAGTGTGCGTGTGACTTTAATTTTCAATATTAAAATTCTCCGTAATTTATCTTCTTTTAAAGCGTTTCGAAACACGAAACAGGTTTCCTACCGCCGCCGAGTAAATTCGTAATATCATTGCGAAGTTTGACTATATAACAGTATCCACAGCTACCATACCCGTAAAAGTATTATTCTCAAATGCCTCGGCACACCATAAGCCGTACTTTGTGTTCATTGAAGTTTCGTTTATGGGAAACAGATTGCAACGGGGGCCCGGGGTGGATATAATTGAACCGCGTCGGGGGGAAAGATATTTTTTATTCGGGCGTTGCGCGTTGGAAACTGAAATTGACGACGGGGGATCTCGCGAGAAATTTTTAAACCGCGAAGATCTACGCTTGGCGATGGCCGTGATAAACCGCTCTATACATACAAATTTTATTTTATTTTATGATTATGCTAAAACATTGTAACGCCAGAAAGCGTCGCGTAATTTTACGACCAATCACAACGCGAACATGCGCGCCTTACAATTGTACTTACACGAAGAGCGGGACGCGTGTTTGCGGAATGAAATTTAAGAACGTGATTGCCTTCGACACCTTCGAAAGAAGAAGAAAAGGAGGTGGAAGAGTGTGGGGCCGGGGGGGGGGGGGGGGGGGGGGGCGAGGCCTCGTATTCACGATTCTGCATTCAGAGTGCCAGGCCAATAAAATTATTCCAATGTAACAGAAAGCGGCCGTGCTTCGATCTTGCTAATATATTAACAGAGTATCCGATGCGGACTAAATTGCCGCGTCTTCGAGTCCGACAGGATACTTAATTTTCCTTTGTCCGGTGAACAGTGCACGCGGTACGATCGTTCTCGTCCTTTTGTATCATCTCCGCCGCGCGAGAGATGAAATCAATAAGAAGCAATAGCGATCACTTGAAACCCTTTGCGCATGGCTAATAAAAACGGAGCAACGAGAGGCTTATTTCGGAGTTAACATTCGCATTGTTCCTTCTTTCTTTCTTATGCGTCAAACAATGATCTATAGTGTAAAAAGTCTTGCATACGTGTGCATGATAAATGAATGACTGTCTGAAAGAAGCGAGTGTAGAAAAATGCCCAGACTCTTGTAAGAACGATCGGTTTCATGATTGATTAGTGAGAATCATTAAATTCTTTATTCATTGCTATCTACTGATTGTTTTATCTGTTGCACTTTGCGTTGCAGTTGAAACTGCTGCCACCGCGGCTTGCAGGCGCTACGTTACGGACTGTTCGTCAGAATCATGCCCTTCACTTTACCGGCAACAGGTAACGTAACATGGCCTACATATATATTTATTTTACGTGAATCGAATAAGTTGCAAAATCGAGTTTGTCCAAGCTTTCGGTTCTTTCTACCGTGTACTAAATTTTCAGAGCTCCGTGCAGAGCTACAAGTGAATTCATTGCTACTTACGAGGTCCTGGCACTTCTTGTCTCTGTATGACATATTCCCAATAATTCTAATTAATCCAGCTTTGAAACCAAACGCAGGATGATTCTGGGGGTCGTTTCTTGGGGAATTCATTTCATTCCCGTTCCGGCTACCTTCAGCTACATTCGAGTTTGCAGCTAGTGCTTGCCCTGCTGGAGCTACGTCGCTTAGCTTCTGCATCGGAGTGAAGTAATTATTCGATGCCTTTCCAATCATTTGTATGGATTTTAAAAGATCTGCAAAAGACACATCGTTAAATACTTTCTAAGCATTGAAGGAAATGTGCACTCACATGTACAATTAATGAGTAAGCTATTATGATCTTTTAAAAAGGTATATTCTTTGGACGATTCGGACGTCAATGTTGCGAGAATATCGAGAAGTATAATGATCTCTGCAGGTTCCATTTCGCATAAATATGTATCAACTGTTTTCAGAATTAAGTCGCTTCTTCTGCAAAATCTTTGCGATAGAAATTCAATTGTATCTTTTGGAAATGTGTGTTTCGCTTTGGATTCATACGCTTCTTCCGAGATTTCATTGTAAATTATCATCAATAAATATAGCTTATCATTTATGTCCATATCGTTATATGCGTTTTGTAATATGTTTGGTTGAAGTAACAAAAAGATCAGAGCATCCTGTGCGCTTTGAAGACCGTCTCTAATTGGCTTTAGCAACTGCGAACATAAGCGTATCTTCTCCGGTTCGGTGAAAGTCTTTCCTTCAAATTCTTTCAGAGCATTGTGTACGAATGCACACGAAGCTCTGACAAGCAGAACGTGTTCAGATTTGGTTAAATCTCTGTTGATGCATAAAGAATGTAGCAGATACTTGTTCCTGAGCTTATAAAATAATACGGACTCGTTGTGACCACAATACTCACATTATCATACCTTTCAAATTAATATCACTTAAATATGTTGGTATATTATATAGATCTGGAAAACTGCTATCGTCACGAGCACACGTGAATAAGTTGCACAAAAACTGAATGCTTAATCTTAATATATCTAACAGCTCATCTACCAAATCAGCATTAATGTCGCGCGACTTAATAAAACTTGATGCCCATTCAACGACACCCTCGTAAGGAAAATGAGAATCAAATGGATACGAATTACAAAGTTCTCTTAAATTTTCATTACTCGTAGCCAGCATGGAATATAATGTTTCACCACATATTCCATGCTGATTGTCAGTCGGAGTATATTCTTTGTGAATGTAACCATTGAAGCAAGAGTTTCCTAAACATTTTAAGCATGCAATTTTTATACTGCCAGGTACAACAGGATCGTCCGTTGTCAGGATTTGTGCCACTTTCGCTAATATTGGGAAGGCAATTAAGTCCCTGAAATTCGACAAACCGTTAAAATCATTATACGCGACGAATGCTCGTAATATTTTACGTTTTTTACGTCATACTCTGATTCAGGAGTTCTGAACAATTTGGGGTTAACGAGGGTTAACAATTTGTCCCAATTTCTTTGAGAAAAAGTGGATTCGAATTTAGGTAGAAGATCGATATTTTTAGTGTTCATTGTACCGTCACAAATTACAATTTCTTTGTATGTAATATATTTCTATTTGAAACCAGAATTCTACGTATGTTTACAAATATACTCTGAAACATAACCCTCTTAGGTATACATGACAGGGGCCATTTTTAAAAGGGTGACGGCTATAGTCAATACAAATATAATTCAAAATGCATAATAGTTCATTGTATATAGGAATTTATTTGTAATAACTTATAATATATTTTTATAAAATGAATACTATTTGGATTATGGTTACATATCGAAAACACATCCGGATCTGATATTCTCTAGGAATGCCTTCTAAGCTTACCAATACGATGCCACTTGCGGTGAATGAGGCGCGCAGGAACTGCAGGAATTCGGACTTGAATCAGGTCCATGGTTACGCCACTGTCGCCACTGTATTTATCCTCGCCATCGATTCAAGTAATTCCGTGACTAGCGTTTGTCAAGTCGGCTTAAAATAATTTCTGATCAGCTTTTATTGAAAGAATCTACTTTGAAGGTAAATATTCCTACTTTTCAAGATATGCATTGAACTCAAAATTGCATTTTATTTTCTGTGTCTGTAAGTTTCTGAAGCGAACTGTTGGTTTTGCTATGTCATTCCAGGCTAACCTTAATTCGTTTAAGCTTGGTCCGATTATTTCGATCATTGTTGAATTAACTGAAGAATATTGAGTACATTAGAATTATATTTAAGATATATCACTTTTGTACGTCACTATCAAACTGATAATAAATGCTTTGATATGTGATGCACTGAATTATAACCTCGAAACTGGGATATTTGTTTTCAGATGTTTCTCACTCGTTCGGAGTACGATCATGGTGTTAATACTTTCTCACCAGAAGGGAGGTTATTCCAAGTTGAATATGCTATAGAAGCTATAAAACTTGGTTCTACTGCCATTGGGATTGCAACAACGGAAGGTGTAGTGCTGGCTGTAGAGAAGCGGATCATTTCCTCTCTAATAGAACCAGCAACTTTAGAGAAAATTGTAGAAATTGATAAGCATATTGGATGCGCTGCCTCAGGATTAATAGCGGATTCTAGAACGATGATCGATCGTGCTAGAACAGAATGTCAGAACCATTGGTTCGTTTACAATGAGAAAATGACTGTGGAGTCAACGGCGCAGGCTGTTTCAAATTTAGCTATACAGTTTGGCGACAGCGACGACGATGGTAGTGCTATGTCACGACCGTTTGGTGTGGCGATGTTATTTGCTGGCATCGACGAAAAGGGACCTCAACTGTACCACATGGATCCTTCGGGCACCTTTATTCAGTTTGATGCAAAAGCTATTGGTTCGGGAAGCGAAGGTGCTCAACAAAACCTCGAGGAAGTGTATCATAAGGTATGTTGTATGCGTAACGAATATTCGCAAAGATTATTTCGAAATTTCTATAAATATTTAATTAGAATCTCAGACGTTGCTTGCATATATAAACTTTTAGTTACTATTGTGTCCATAACATTAACTTTTTAAAGTTTTTATAATTGTATCATAATTAAATGAATATTTGAATATCTTTTATTTAGTCTACGTTGATTAAAAATATTTGCAACCAAAACAATTGCGTTTTCGTATCTCGAGGAATTGAAGAAATTTACTGTACCTGGTTGTTCAATTTTTTGTTGCAGTCTATAACGCTGAAAGAAGCAATAAAAGCAGCGTTAACAATATTAAAGCAGGTGATGGAAGAGAAACTGAATGATACTAATATAGAAGTAATGACAATGACACCTGAGAAACTATTTCATATGTTTGAAAAAGCTGAATTACAGGAGGTGATTAAAGATATTGCTTAAAATTTAGCATTTAAATTCATGTTGATTTTATTGATATCAATATATAAAACTATGAACGGCAGAAATGCACTATATGAAAGCTATATAACTGCAAATTATACATACATTTTTCACTCAAAGAATATGTAATTTATACACAGTGACCAGTTTTATATTTTCATTTTTTTTTCGATCCACAAACGAAAATAGTGACCTATGAATCATATCTTTAATATTGCATCAAAGAATTCCTTGTGATTCCTAATCACCTTTATACACACACACGCATTACTAACTCATAATTGTACGATTTCTCGAAATCACTTTAATATTTTCACTTTGACAGAACGAAGTAACTTACACATTTCTAATTTTAATTTTTCCAACCATATCACTGTAAACATTTCCTTTTTAACCATTTGATTTAGTTAATCGATAGCCTACCGTCGTCAAAAGAAGATTCACTACGATCAAGATCCACTATCTCTGGTCCAATCCCATCCATATCCATGAACGGGTGAAAAACTGCAGCGAAGTTTCCATTAGTCGATGTTCTTCTTATCCTATCCTATCATTGTTTCCCGGCTTTGCCAAGGTAATACATAATAAACCATTTTTGTAGAACTTATTCGTTTTCTATTTCTGCATGTGTGCATCTTATCGTTTGGTTTATTAACGCGATCACAAGGGCGCTATTTTCACTCTCCATTCCCACAGACATCGTACAGTGTAACTGTGACTTTTGGTTGGATTAACGTTGGAAATATTAATTTTAAGGCACCCTTGGAAGTTACGAATATCCTGATAATGATAAATACAAAATTAACGTTTCTAGTGTATAATTCAACGCATTTTTTGCCTTTGGAAAGTGTTACATTTAAGGGAAGGACCCACTTCCGCAGGCATGACACACCGGTGTGTCGTCGCTGTGAACGCATTAAAAAATGAAGCATGTCGAATTCATTCAATAACTCTGTGTAAACTTACAAACCTAATTCATGGCGATATATTCTAATTTTTAAATTTGTATTCTAACGTAAATAACTTGCATTGCATTGCTACAAGTGGTGCTACAGTGGAGCAAAAAGTGGCGCATTCAGGATTGAATCTTGGCGGGAGTCGAGTTGAACGGATAAAAATATTTTTAATGCAAATTCAACAAAGGAGAATTTGGAGAATATTTTATTTGGAGAATAAAATACAGCTTTCTTTTCTTTTTACAATGCTGCTGAATTACTTCAGTCGTTGTTACATTAATCTGTCAAAGGAATTACATAACTCAAGGAGTTACATTAATCTCAACGAAATGTTCCTTTTTCTTTGGGGGGTGCCAGGGCGTCCTACCCCCTCTGGGTGCGTCACTGATGAGAAATTATGCATTTTAAATTCTTTTCGTGATCAATTATTGATTAAATCAGGAAATATCAAGGATTTTTCATTTGCCAGGAACGACTGTCATTCTTGGTGTTTAGCTTGTAAACTTATAAAGACTATTCCTCTCATCTTCATTAAATTTGCCGATATACATATACTACTTGCCACAATACAAAATTCAGTACTCGATTTTGTCTCTATATTTTCTCACCCCTAACAATTCAAATAATGTTCCTTTAAAACACTTTCAAAACCCCCTTGAAAAGTGTCATTTTAAATATAATCAGTAACCGATTCTCAACAAAAAGCCAAACAGGCTATTCAGTAAAAATACAACACACGTTTTTATCGCAAGAAAAGGGAGAGTTCCCCCTGGTGCTCCGCTTTTATCTCCGAAACAGGCATTGCTCTAAAAGGAATGCCGCGATATAGAAGGCGTGGCACAGAGGGACTTCTAGACCGCGTCGTTGTTCGATTCGCGTTTGAACGGAAACGGACGGCGACGGATGGTTCGTTTTCGATTAAAAGCTCTGGAGCTGTGAATGCCCGTATCCGAAATCAATAATTAATTTCGCCCGGTTCGTCGAGGGGTTTGTGGGCAGGGGGAGCAGGGGAAAGCGAGCCTGTGGCGGAAATGGTTGGGCACCGCTCTCGGTTACTGCGATGTTCCGATAAAACGTCCCTTTTTATCCCGTTCTCTCAGCTGCCAGATTATTGGATATTATTCCATTTCAAGCGTTCAATCCCGCTACGATTCGCTCGCTCGGATTCCCACGGGGGATGCTCTGCCGTCCACTGATTGTTCAAACCACTTATACGCGCCTCTGTGTACATATATTTAAACTCGATCTAAACTGTATCGCACCCGACGTGCATTTTCCTTCTGCTCTTGACAAAACGCTCGAAATGTCGATTCTGCCAAACCTTGTAAAGATGAATGATAAATAGGGAGCACGGATTGTCATGGTTAAAGTTCTCTGTGAGTCATGAATGTTTCACTTTTCGAAACACACTGAAGAGGCCTATATAGTAGCTTGAAACTTCAGAATTCTGTACAGCTTTTTTAAGGGCAGGTAAATTGTATAGAAACATTTGATATTCCTATCTAGAACCGCACCAGTTCTTCAAGGAAGGGGTCTAAGAACCACTATGTAGGAAATGACATATGATCGTAGGATGTAATGGTCCATGTATTTCCAATTAATAAACATGATACGCTGCGTTTTCTTAAGCATGGAAGTTACGTATACAGGCGATATTACTCATGGAATGGGGTGATGTAATGTGAGAGTCTAGAACGGGGCACCTGGTAATAGTAAACGCTACGGGAATAGATCAAGAGACTATCAGAATTGAAGTGTAAGGGGAAAAGCAGGGAATGTCACAAAACAGCTTATTTCTTATTTTGTTCCACTGCAGAGTGAACATTTCCTGTTTTTAACCAGCACCTATACTAAATATTTAACGTTATCTCGCGGGGGTATTTGAACTTTATAACTTTTTGTGATTCGACGGTTCTGCAGTCCCAGTTGCCACAAGCAAAATATTCGATAAATCGCAAAATCACGAAAAAAAAGACATTCCTCGTTTTTTCCCTTTGTCCTTCAAATATGGAATGCTCCGCACATGATTAGAGAACAAAAGCTGATCTATATATTATTTACCGAACGGGGTGTCAGAATAGAGTGGATGAAGGGGGCGGCTCGCGGAAAAGGTCAACGTCCAACAATCCGCGGAGGAAGCCTCGATGGCGATACGGGTTCAAGGAGGAGCTGGTCTAAGGGAAATGGAGTAGGAGGAGAGCGAGGAGGACTCTGTAATTAACTGCGACGAGAAAGCGTCGGGATAGTCCCGTTTGAGTCCCTGAGAATCCCCCGGGACCTGACCCGTCTCGTATCAGACGCCAAACACTCACTCCCACACCGTCGAGTCTCGGTGGCGTCGGCCAACCTCGAAGCCGCCACGTTCAAGTTTCGCTACGATAATTGCCTTCGCTTCACAGTCGCGCCCCGACACCCGCAGCATTGGATAAAAGGCTCCTCCCCCGTTCCGAGGAAACCTGCGAACGGGGATGAAGAGGGACGGATGGGTGGGTGGCGGATAGATGGATGCCGCGGGGGAAACTCGATAATGGGTTTGCAGCCTCTGATTTACGCGATTCAGATCTCCCCGTCACGGAAACTCCTGGATACTCCTTTCATCGCCATCGCCGCGATTTCGGGCAACACTGTCCTGTTTCAATTTGAAGGATGATAATGACGGAAACGTATCGCTCGCTCGCCCGGGAGAGGTGGTGTTTGATGGGGGATTTTTTTTGGCGGCGTCGTTTAATCGTATTTTCGGTAATATTATGTTACCAACAAGAGAACATCCCGAACCCGAAAATTTAAAAAATTCTGAAACTTTGTGAATATGTAGGGAATTTCCTCCTGAATACAACGCAATTTTTGTTTGCTGCCTAAATTCACTCTAAGGGGGTATAATTGATCCCTGAAAATCCGGGAATTTTCCGATTTTATGTTATAACTTTCGTTAAACCTTTTCTTGAGCTCGTTCAACCGTTTAAAAACTTCGTAATTCGCGTCACGAATACGCAAACGTCCCATGAAAAATTCATTAATTGCATTTAACCGTAGCCATAAAGTCCTCCAAAAAAAGAGAAGCACACTTTGCCCACGTACCTTTCCAGGAACTAATTGTAATATATTAATCTTGTCAAAGTGAGAGCGAATTTCCAAATCCTTCCGGTACAAAAGAGTCGTAACATTCAGTTACATTCTTCCGGTAGACAGAAAACGTACGACCGATTTTACTGGCGTTTAAGAACCGGAACGAAATTCTTAGTGGCAAACGTCGGCTGGTAATTACGAATGAGTGGACAGATCTTATTTGTTCTAAGCAGGCCACGTCCAATAAATACGATGTAAAGTGCAGGCCCGACGAATGTTCTCCTGGAAGCAACATCGTTCATAACGTGCTTGCTTTCACTGCAATTCAGTCGAGAAACTACGGTATTCTCTTCTACTGAAATGAATACCGAATCGCAAATAGCTGTCGCTAGATATGTATGGATTGACAGTGAGATACGCTTTCCTCAAATGAATTTTAGAGTAATGGATCCGCTTGAGAGCAGTGGATAAATAGAATAGACGTCTCGTGATTATATTTGAAACAGAGTAAAATAAGATTGAACGTAGTAAATTACATCGAGCACTACTTTGGGTATCACCTTAACATTCTAACTCTCTATAGTCACACTAACCGTGATATAACTTTGGTTGCAACAAGATATTAAAGATTGAGTAATGAGGTTCCTTAAGTTTACCTTAACGCTTACAATATGTATCCATAATACTTAAGCGCATCGCGTAGACCGTTATTTTTTAAATTACCCCTATTATTTGCCTTAATGAATGTGCTTCGAAGGTTCATCAACGTGTGCTGCTTTAGTGCTGATATAAGTGTAGAATTAATCGGGGACAAATATACAGGCAGTGGAAAAGAAAGCAAAGCATGAGGGGAAGAAAGTGAGCACGCTGTTTATCATAGAAATAAAAATTTCTGGCTATAGTCAATGAAAGAAAAGGACGAAGGAACTTTCCTCTTATTACCGAAGCGCCAATAGAAAACCGGAAGAAGACGGGATCCCGATGCAGGAAGGAGTCGATACCCACTACGTGCATAGCTATAATTCACGCATGGCAGAATCGTCGCGATTTTTTTCACTTTCACAAAAGCTGCCGCTCGTTCATCGTCTAGATAGTAAGACGAGCTGCGCGCACACACTTTCGTATTTCACCGCGGTTATGTATCCGTTGTACAATCATTTCTAGTTCCCGTATCGCATAACTTTTTACATAACCGAAAAAAAAAATACAATGATCGACGTCGCCGTCAGTAATATCGCAGACACGATGAAGATCGATGTGTCAAAATGATGAAGATATATCTTCACTATATCGTAGGTTTGTAATCTACAAATAAATTTAAAAAAAACTCTTAGATCAAACGAAGTCATGTGGAATAGGAAGATTGAGATCTTAAGCGGAAGACGAAATCGATTGCTTCTTGATACATATTTGCACTTTATTAGCAAGTGGAAAACATATGCAATAATTTACTAATTTTCACTGGATGGGATTAAACGAACATCTAACCCACATTCTATATTTCTACTCGAGCCGTTTCCGAAATATTCTAGAAACTCGAAAACGATCTCCTTGCTCAGCGAAAACGGATGCTAGTAGATTCGAAGGAGATCCCGCGGCGTTCCTAGGCACGCGTCTCGAGTTCACGTGCCCGAGTAGAAGCCCCGGAGAAAGTAATGGTTTCTTGAGCTGGTATACGAGATTCTTAATTGCGACCGCGTAACGATTAAGATTCGCCTGTGTTCGAAAGTACGCCCGGAAGCACCCAGGCACATCTGGGATATTCATCTTCTATTTTTTTTCGCCCTCTCCTGCGGCAGTTCCGTTTCCTGTGTCCTCGCAGCTCGATTTCTCGAGACGCGCTCGATATTGCTTCTCCAGGCTCGATCCAAGTCCTTGGACCGTGACGCGAATGCGGAAACAGACGCTCGCGCGAGTAAACGCTGGCGAATCCTTAATGCGCGCGATGCTTGGATACATTTTCGTTCTCCTTCGACACAAGTGAAAGAAGCGCGATGCTCACGTAACGCCTCCCATTTCTTTCCCTCTTCTCCTTTTCTCCCCGATTTGCTCGGGTTCGGTCGGCGGTGTTGATCGGCGGCGCGAAAAGCGAGAGTAATTTTGCAAAAGTGAAACTCACGCGAGTATGAGATTTCCGGCAGGCCCGACACGGCTCCGAGAAAGCGCTGGCTCGTTAACACGTTCGCGCGCAATTTTTAAGTGAAAATGTTACGTGTCGCGGAAAACTAGCAGTTCGTGGAAAGGACGAGTGGCTCGAATGTTGTTAATTGGGAGCGAGGTGCGAGGAATTATTGCGGGGGTAATTTGTATTAGAATGTAGATCGTTTATCATCCCTTCCTGTTCCCCTTCCTTAAATTTTTGATTATTTTTAATGAAGTTAGTAGGGAGTCCTTGTGGTTACCTGGAAGCTCGATTTTGTTACATTCAATGTTTATAATTATAATTTAATTGGTCGAGAAAGCAATTGAAAAAGGGCCACTTTCCATGATAGATGAATATTTATTAAAAATCTTTGATACAAAAGGAGATATCTTAACTTAAATTAGGTACAAGTGTTTGTTGCTGCGGCAAGATAGTAATTTTGCCAGCAACGATTATTTAACATCGGCTAACGCGCGTGAAGCTCGCTTAAGCGCCGGTATTAGTGTTTCTTTGGAGCAGCAAGATAGACACAACGCGTAGAATTGTGCGATAAAACGCGACTATCATATAGAAGCATGTTTAGACGAGTGTTTTTACATTTCAAGATTTTCACGAACTTTGCTTATCCAGTGGAACGAAATTGTGCTATCTTTGGACGTTAGAACTTAACAGCAGAGCGGAATTGAAGATACAGGTTTCTTTATACTTGCCAGATGGACTTGGAAGAGATATAAAAAATCGTGTGGAATCAAACAAGATAAAGTGTTCCACCTTTCCACTCTGTTTTAAACTTTAAACCCAACTGTGTATCGAGATTGCCGCGATCGGCCTCTTTAAAACGAAACGGTGCATCGAAAAGCATATTGTACCGACTTTGTGCAGTGTTTATACAGCGCTGTCACCAAGAACTCGAGCAATCTTAAGTTACGCAAATTGAAAGACATGTTACGCTCGTCGAGAAGCATTACTTATCACGCCCACGTGATCCGAGATGATCGCGCCGCGACTACTGCCACCCGAAATCCCGAGTGTTTACTTGATTCGAAAGAAGAATGCTTGTATTCTCGACGATTACTTTGATCGACGGTACATCCTCATATTACGTTCCCCGTGGAGAGAGACAATCGCCAGAGTATCCAGCAAGCGCGCGTACGAAACAATTAACAACGAAGAGACCGTCCGATCACCTTTCACCAGATCGAGATCAACGGTGATGCGAGTATCCACCGTATCCGCCGCCGCCGCCGTATCCACCGCCACCGTATCCACCGCCACCGTATCCACCGCCACCGTATCCACCGCCACCGTATCCACCGCCACCCCCTATGCCGGAAATCGACTCGTAGCCACCGCCGCCGCCTCCGCCTCCGCCTCCGTGCTCCTCGTGCACCACGACAGGCACGGGTACTTTGACTGGAACTGGCACTTCTTTCTCCACGGGGTATGGTACTTCCTTTTCAACGATGTAGGGCTTGTCAACGGGTACCTTGACGGGGTAAGGCACAGGCTTCGGGACGGCTACGGGCACAGGCTTGTGGACGGGGTACGGTTGAGGTATTGGAACCTTGACGGGCACGGGGTACGGTTTGGCGATAGGCACGGGGTACGGTTTGTCGACTGGTATCTTCACCTCGTAGGGCACCGGCTTCTCGACGGGTACCGGGTACGGTTTCTCGACGGTAACGGGGTATGGTTTGGGCACGGTTACCGGGTAAGGCTTGTCCACCGGTACCTTGACTTCGTACGGGACTGGCTTCTCCACGGGATACGGCTGCGGCACCGGGATTTTCACCTTCACTGGGAACGGCACGTGCTTCTCGACGGTGTACGGCTGAGGTACCGATACCTTCACTGGCACCGGTATGTGCTTCTCGACGGTGTACGGTTGCGGTACCAGTACCTTCACCTCGTAGGGCTTGTCCACCGGTACCTTGACTTCGTACGGCACCTTCCTCTCCACGGTGTACGGCTGGGGCACGTGCACCGGCACCTTCACGAACACCTTCACCGGGTACGGTACGTGCTTCTCGACCGTGTACGGCTGCGGCACGCCGACCTTCACCTCGTACGGTACGTGCTTCTCAACCAGGTAGGGCACGTGCTTCGTCACCTCGTACGGCACCGGCACCTTCTTCACCACCGTCACCGTCTTCACGTGCTCCTGATGGTCGTACGTCGCGCCGCCGCCGCCACCTCCGAGGTCGCCGCCGCCACCACCTCCGTAGTCACCGCCGCCACCTCCACCGCCCAAGTCGCCGTAGCTACCGTGAAGACCACGTTTCTCCGTCTTCCTCTCCGTCGACTCTGCTAATGAGTCCGTCGCTGGTGACGCGCTCTTCTCCTCCGCCGATTTCGTCGACTTCTTCGCGCAGCTCCCTTGCGTGGCCAGTGCCACCAGGACGATGGCGATCTGGGGGAGAAAGTTAAAGTGAATTCTTTTGTAAAAGTAAATGGTAAAGTCCCTTTCACGTTTTGTCGCCCGTAGCTTCGTGCTCGATTCGACTTTCGGTGCGTTTAAAGAGCGTAGGAGAAATTCAAGTGTAGGTCAAGTGGTCGAGAAACGTGGAGAGAGGTAGATACTCTTGAAAAAAATTCTGTCCTTATTCCGTCATAAATCCTGTAGGCAAGTGACGCGTAGCATTCAAACAGTGACGACCGTTGACTGATTCCCCCATCTTCTCTACCGACTAACCTACCGTTTTTTGTGTAAGAATTTCGAGGCAAACACTAATGTCTTTCCAAAGTTGGACGCGCTCGAGCAGGCAGTTTTATTTCGAACGCGGAAGCATGAAGGTCCGTCTCCACGAATATTTGTCGTGACTCGTCATAGCGATTAATATTTTTTGATGCGTGGATGGAAAGCCGGAAACGTGTAGACATTGCAAAATATCTTCTACTATATTCGAGAACGCATAATAAATATATTTAGATTCGCGAACGATAAAAAGAGATTATAATTTTAATATTGGAACACCATTAGTGTGCCTCTTGTGTGAGTGTGAGTGTGTGTGGCCTGTCGGTGGGACCCTTTTCATCTACCTCTGCATCTTCAAACGTACCCTTCAAAATGGTAAGTCCCATAATTCTAGGATACTTTGCATAAAGCTTCATTAAACATCAATATTGTGAATTCCTCTTAAAACAGAATCTTTGAAACGGTATGCTGCTAGGGACAATTAATCTTCTGTGTTTGTGATATGGGAATAGTCGATTAAAAAGAGCTTTCTTCCTTCGAAAATCTCCAAGAAAATAGTAAGGTTTCTTCAGTCCCAAGGTCGGATAAATATTTACTCATTCCTTCTTACGCTGTACACGAAATCACTGAAGTCTTGTGCAAACTAAAAGCTTGCAAGCTTTAACCCACCAAAGTGTATACTGTCTATCTGCCTGACCAAACAGCTGGTCTTCAATTTCATCCACACGAATTGTGCCTTCCACTATTAACAGTTAGTCAATTTGCAAGACGTCGATCGCGACTGTCCAACCGATCCGAAACCCGTACGAATCCTCTATGCTCGCGGAAAATAGGAATCGCTTACCTTAATATTCATCGTTGAGTTCCCGTATGTTTTGAGGTGGCGTATAACCACTAACTGAACCGCTTCGTTTTCTAGACAGAGCCTTATATATACTCCCCGGCATAATGGCTCTGTACTTTCGCTGCACCTCATCGTACGTATTACACTTGTGCGTCTCGTTTTGCATTTGCAAAAACGTGCTCGCGCAAACGCCGGGATAACGTACGGGAAATTGTGCTCTCTGCCGCGTCGCTCAGCTAATCTACCACGTTCCATCGCTATCCGTAGAAATCGTTTTCATTAGATGCCTTTAAGATAAAGTGGGAGCCACTGACGATGCGCTTGCGTTATAGTTCCACGATCGACGTCTCGCTATTTGCAGAATGTTCGATCGACGGAAACAGAAACCAAAATCGCAACTTTGTTTATGACCAGTAAAACGAATTAAACGAGAAAAATCAAATGAATTTAGATCGTGCTCGTTCCATATTATTTACACGGTAGGGTTCGCTTGAATTAACATGTTGATGCAGTTGTACGCGATGGGAAACGGGTAATTGCACTTTCTGAACAAGGTGAATCCATGTTTCATCGTTCAATGCATTTTTCCTGATGATAGATAGTAGGAGGCTTAAACAGACGTTAAGAAATTTAATTGTACGCTGGATAAATACTTTGTGGCCGATCTTTACGTTCAATCTACGTTAATTTCACTCTGGTTCGATATAAGTGGTAAATTAGATAGTTAGAATAAATTTGTATAAACAGAGTGGCTGTGAAACGTAAAATTAGTAACTGTACATTTTTAATGCATTCTCGTACTTCTCAATGAAATTCATGATACACATTAAGATTCAATATATAATATTTGATGTTTACGCTCGAGCAAACTTCCTGAGTGTAGCGAATATTGCTTTTCGTTTAATTAAGAAGCAGATTCTCAATGTTATTTACTTAAGTGTAAAATGCTTCAACTCGCTTTGAACGAATTGCTAATTAAATTAAAACTAATTTCGTATCTACTTTTAATTTACAACATGTGTATTTTATGTATTCCTTCACCTGCAGATATTAATTACATTTGCCCGTTCTCTTGCCGCACATAAACATACACAAACTTGTCGCGTTTTACAACGATTATTAAGTTTGACCCATTTCTCCTCGGACTCCTTAAAAGCGCACGTACATCTAATGTGTTTTTGATTACGGTAACCAGCGCATCGTGAAGCGAAGTCGCCTTATTATATCGCGAACACGGGGCACTAAAAGTAAATTGACGGAAGCTGACGTTCACGCAACCGTGATTCGCATACTTGCACGATGGCAGAACCATGATTTCTTTCGCGCGTCTCCAGTTGTCGCGAGGATATGTAACGTGTGACTGCAATATTTATATCGATCTAAATACCTCGATTTCTAATCAAAGCCGATCACGTTTAGATACTATCAGTACCCATCGCTACCCACCTGCAATTGCATCGCGACAAATTTAAGTGTGTCGAGAGATATTGGCTTGTTTCTAATGAAAATTACCTTCAACTCCTACTATTCTACAGTAATTCTGCATCTCATAAAACTGTGCTACCAATCCAATTTTCCATAAACTATTCAAGATCTAACACTATAACAACTCCGTAGACCCAAGTCCACGCGATTAAAAGTCTACATTCAGATTGTAAAGTGTCCTATCTTCGCAGCTTCTACAAACCTTGCTCCACTAATCCCGATTATGATAAAATTCCAATCTCTGCCTCGCATCTGTGTACAGTAACCTGAATCCCGAATCACATCGAAATTCATTCTGTTTGATTGGATTGGATCGGTACCTAGCTACCGAGCCACCCTCTCGGCCCCAATATCAGTGAAAACTCTTCCTTTTCGCTCCACATGGGCGTATCTACATACTCGCTCGTTAATCCGTCTAAGCGATCGTGGAAGCTTATCTCTCCCGATAGCGTTAATTCGAAGCACGGTCGCGGTTTCGCGCAAACCGTATCGATATCCGCGAAGGACGGCCATTAGGCGCGTGTAATTGCCGCAGAAATCCGAGTAAAGCTCGTCGTTCGCCGCTCGCATGTGGAATACCTAATGCCTTATGTTAATACGGTCGCATGCACCAGCGCCGTTTCGATCCTGCCGCGAGATAGACCGGCGATTTTTTAACGATTAATCGCTGCACAGGCATCCCGCTGGGGTCGTATCACCGCGAATGCTTGTTACGCCGGCCCGCCTCCTTATTCGCGCAATTTTCAATAAATATCGCCGGCTCCGCAGCCGCCCCTGGGAGTTTCCTTTCGTACGCGGAGCAACGCCGACTGCGTCGATTCCAATCGATCGACGCGGTGTCCGAGTCCACTGACGATCGTATAATGGGCAACTCATGGTAATGCCAGGTGGAATTTGTCGTAGGTGGCTGTGTAACAGGCCTGCTCGGGATACATGTTCTTAAGTCATAGGGTCAGTGGCAGATTTAAGGAAAAAGGCCCAGGTGGCAAACATTCCGAGGGGCCCATTGGGGAAATGAAGAGGTAGTTTACTAAAAACGGGCTAAGTGTAGTAGTAGGTATAGAAAAAAATTTAGTGTTTGGATATAATCATAATAGTTTTTTTTTTGGAGATGGGACCCTGGGAGGGCCTTTAGGGCAGGCGCCCAGACTCATCGGTCTTACGTTTCCTAATTTTAAACTGGGCTGACATAGAAGATGAGCAATGGTTGATCGAAGATCTGAGAACTTTTGTGTTTTAATGTATGGAAATGTTTTTGGGAAGG
This sequence comes from Andrena camellia, assembly GCA_029448645.1. Taxonomy (NCBI): domain Eukaryota; kingdom Metazoa; phylum Arthropoda; class Insecta; order Hymenoptera; family Andrenidae; genus Andrena; species Andrena camellia. The sequence goes on along the minus strand of CM055679.1, from coordinate 40,659,906 downwards.
AAACGTGGAGTGTGTTTGCATAATTATACCATAATTGTATTCCATTACTCGCCGACGATTCACTATTCGCGTAGGAAATGTTTTCAGTTGTTTACTAAATTAATTACTTAGTCTTCTTTTTCGTTCGATACGTACGTGCGCTATTTTATACGCTGTTCACTTCCCGATGAAATTCTTCGAAGTTCTTCAGAGTATCTTCTGAATTTTCAAACTGAAATTCCTGTCCAGATCGCTATCGTTGATTCATAATACGAGGATTATAGTGTTGCTTATAGATATGCGCCTATAGTTTGCGTGTTAATCACGAGGCATAGTGTAACGAGAAAGTTTTCCTTCCTCTCTTGTTAATTGTAAACGATCTTTTTCATTCACGGTGCATCTTCCAAGTTCAAATCCGACTAGTGGCCAATCAAGTGCATCGCCTTTTTATTTAACATATCACTATGTACACATTGCTATCGTATTTTTAGTACTTAAAGTGTGTTTTTGTTTTTTCTGTAAAGTGAAGAAAGGGAAGGGAAACTTTCCTTACGTAGGTATAATAATTAGATAATTTATGTGACGCTATAGAATGCTGAAGTAATGGAGAATGAGATGTCAAACATTGCGTGACAAATAACAATTCCTCTTTTCAGAATAAATTAGTTTATAACGATAAAATATAGTTTATGTTTGATAGTGAATGTCGCATTATTTATTTTACATTTAATACTACTTTTCTTAATTACCAAATAATAATTCCTCATTAGGGAACACTATTTTACTTTTATGCCCTGTGATGGATCAAATATTAATGATAAAAACAATTATTATATTCAAGAGCATAATACTTTTACTTGGTGTTTCGTTAACACAGCATGAATTGCTCTGAAAATATTGGATTCCTTGCAAAATACTCTTGTATCGTGAGCAGAGTATCTTGAATATGCAAGTGTATGGTAAAGATTTCTTTTGGGTGTACTTGACATCGCCTTGTAACAGTACGTTCCTTAATTACTAATACACAGTGATTTATGGCGTGTGGAACGTTAGACAGTAATAGTCGATGCTTCACGGACACCATAACAGTTACTTGAACGATTGTCTGGTATTCAATTAGTTACTTCGAGCAGGTAATTACCTCATAACTCATCGAACTCACTTACCCATTAAGCGACGCTTAATGATCGAAACTAAAAGTTTCAATCGTCGTTAATAGAAATTAATTATCATCCCTAACGTCCTACTTCTTTTCTCAGATTTCCTCGCGACTCAGAAGAAAGGAAATATTTCAAAATACACCAGACCCTACCAAAATAGCAACACAAAAATTTGTCGGTCCGTGTGATGTTCCCTGAACCTTCTCGGCAGCTTCTCGTTTTCTAGCATTAGCATAATGACGCATCCGAGATCGGGCGATCCAAATCTATGAAGACATCCATCCAGCTCCAGTCCGCGACGCACTCGCGCAGGATGCAGCGCGTGCAACGAGAAACAACCATCGGATCGGTCAATAACGAGCGAACGTGGTGCTCCGTTTCGCGTTTCTTCCCGGGGCTGCCTTTTTATAGGCGAGCAAATTAGTCGGCGGCCATGGTTGCCGGATTGCTCGCTTTCGTGGCTTTTTAATTGAAAACGAAACGAAATGATCGCGTCGTGCGGCGCACTTAATTGGAAACTTCTATGCAACGCGCGTGGAAGCACAGTCTCTCTGTGTCCTGAACCGTGAATCCGCGGAACGCACGTTTTCTACCTGCTTCTCTACGAATTCGCACGCATTTTGAAAAATTCTGCGCGACGATTTGTTACGCTACGTTAACGCTGCAATAATATAGTGCAGTGTCTATTTGTCGCTTAGGGCCATTTCACACGAGAAACATCTGTGTTGGAATGTGTGTTGGATATATTTATTTAATAGATACAGTGTTGAGTGGAAGAATGTAGGTGTGAGTATATTTGGAATACTAGTCGTGAACCAGAAAAGTGTCACGTATGGAAAGGTCCTTAATCTCGATTACGTGTTTGGACTATTTGTGATGGCTTTTGCATTGCGCAACAGTTGAAAACAGTAATCTAAGAAGTGTATAGTAATTGAACGGTTCGAGGGTAGTAGTAGAAGTCAACGGTAACGCAAGTCGAAAGCAGTGGCAGCTAAAGAGTGGTAGTGAAACCGTGGAAATATCACATTTAATGGATTTTGCAACAAGTGAACGTACCTACATACGGTTATGTCAAACGCTTCCAAAGCATGAAATTATTTATAGAGATACTTCCATCAACCTGCGCGAATTTTGTTGCAACGCAGTGATACACATACATTAAGAACATGGAAAATTGAAAATACACTTACACTTCAGTTATTTTATTACATAACTTGGCTAAGCGAAGTGACTTCATTCTCTCGAAACACGCAAGCTTTCAATTTCTAAGAAGCGCGTGCATAAGTTTCTTTCATCAGCAGTTCAACAACGTTAGACAGCACAAATGACTTCAAACGAAGCCTACAAAAGTTCTAAGTGGAAATTGCAAATTCTCAAAATTCACACTTTCTACCAGCAGCACGACCAACGAAGTTGCTCCTGTTTACATTTTCAACATCGTTGCTGCTGGAACGTCCGACTCGACCCAATTAGAGTTAGCGGAAACGCTCGCCGCTGTCGGCTACGTAACTTCGCTCGCACCTCGGAAGCGAAAATTCCGCCTGAATTTCCACGGTGCGGTGGCCGTTTGGAGTTGTTTGCTTGCCGCCAGCTGCAGCGAACTGTGCCGTCCGTGTCGGCGGCGTTACTTCCAGCGGCTCGGCTCGCAACGAAAGTGAAAGGGATCACGGCGACTTTCCCCGAAATTTAACAGCGCGCCTGCAGCAACGATCATCGCCGCCGCTTCCGAAGCTAATGTTCCACCGGCACGAACTTCATGAATTTGGAAGGAAGCGGCGTGTGACCGATTCCGAGCGTAATCGAGGCGCATCTCTGGCCCTGCGTTGATTAATCATTCCCGTTGTTACAACCGCCTATTGGAATTTTCGTACCAGCGAACTTGCCAGAGTGGCATCAGATTTCTGGATGCAGCGAGGCCTAGGGTTTATACAAAACCCGAATTTTGAAAAAACCGGTTTTCGAATTTCACTATTCCCCGAAAAACAGGTTCAACCGGGTTTCAAATTTTTGCAAAAAAAAGAAGAAAATATAATTAAAACAACAAATAAATATTTATACTTATTTTAAATTTTTTTAGTTTTTTTAATATTTAAGGAATTACAAAAATATAACAAAATAAAATATACTCTAATAAAATATACAAAACCAAATAAATAAAAAAAGAAATTAAAATACCTAACTAAAATCTTCGTGTGGAATTTTCGTGTGGAAGGGTTGGATTTAGAGCATTCGGTGACGATATTCGGTGCTTGTCCTCTTCTTCTTATTTCATTTGTTTATTCTCAAATAACACTGCACCCTGAAGTAGGCAATTAGAATTTATTTTAAAATCTATTTTCGTGGTCAAAGTTACTCCACTTGGCGGTATCTTTATCCTCGTATTCTTCTTCTTTTCTTTCAACTATCCATTCGTTAGCCAAGGACCCATTTAGTTCTCTAAAGTATTCATCATTTATTCTGAATTCTAACTCGTCACTATTTCCCATCGTCATACTTGCTTAATTAGATCAATCGCACTCTGTCACTATGCGTTAAAGATTCTTCATAGGACAGAGCCTAAAAGGGTCTATTTGGAAGAAAGAAAAGGGAGCTAAACTCAGGGGACTTTTATTGAATTTTATGCAAACTATCGATGTCTCGATGTACTTTCTGCTCCTCGTTTGATATGATGATGGGCCGGATCGGAGAGGGTATTCGGATCACGAGAACGTCAGCGATCACGATGCATTTGTATTTCAACATCGACTCTTATTTACATAAGTGCCTGCTCTGGACTAAAATTCGGGGGACACTTTCGTCTTAATTTTCACAAAATGAGTCGTTTCGAAGGCGCACCTGCTGGGCCGTTTGAGGTCCCTGACGATCAGAACTAATGCATTACTGATGGCCGACGTTTCGGGCCCTTCGGGGCCTTAAAAAACGGGCGGCAGCGCGAGATTATGTAACTTTAATTGCGTTCTAACTACCGTGCAATGCTCGAAGAATACGACCCAGGCAGTTTTGGCGGTGCCTCATTAAGACGTTCCCCGAGTTGATGCCCGGAACGTGGACGTGCCTTCGTGGACCATTATTACTCGAGATTCATGGACTGCGAACAGAGGTTTAACTCTGAAAAATGTTGATCGCTTGCTTCGTGCCGCGTTGAATAAAAAAAAAAAGAGAAAAACTGGATGTCATACAGCACTCTGCAAAAGAACGATCTATATTACATTTCCATCAGATTCGTGTAAGTTGTTTGGATGCTGTGTTTCCCAGTTTCTTTAACGAACAAGTGCGTAATATATACAGTGGCATACGCGATATGAGAATCACGGAGATTTCACTTTAATGCGTATACATCGTATGTGTACACTCGCTTCGAAGATTTTTTTCTTCCCCCTCCCATGGAGCGGATGAAAGTAAAGTTTGCACCGAATCGCGAAGATCTCTCTCAATTTCACGGCGAATATGTTACATCTCGGGTTCTTCTTGTAGATTGGCGGATACTGCGTTTGTGTCACGGTAAACGATGTGATTGACTGTGAGGGCGAAACATTTGTAGCTTGCAGTGGCGGGAATTCGTAAGCAGCATCAGTACACGTTGATTTTAAGAGAGATAAATCATTCAAGATTGATTCGAATACGTGGAACAGTATCTAGAAATTAAAACGAGCAATCCTATTTGCAATGCATCCCCAACTTTCACTAACAATAACACGTTTAAGTGTGCGAATGCATTCTGGAAAATTCGGCCCGTTCTAGTGTTAAATGTCTGTAGAATCTTCGTTCGATTATGCCACCTATCCTCAAGCATTGTCGTCTGTGAACAACGATCCCGTTAGGACCTGCTCCGCGATATTCCCGCCTCTCTCGATAAAAGATCGTCAGAGTGACCGCGCGGTTCCAGGGCCGGGCCGCTCCCAAGATCGGCGGCCCGTTATTTGTTGAGGACACAATTATCGGATCCGCCGGCACATGTAATTTGAGCGGTATTATGCGTACGTCGACAACGTGTCGCGATTATGTACCCAGGCCACGTTGTACCTGGCTGCTGGGCTGCGTCCAGCAGGCCGTTGGAACGTATCTGCGCCAGTGCTGTACGTGCACGTCCAACGATTCTGCACCGCTACACCGCAGCACTCGATCGCCGCGTCCGATCCGATAGCCAATTACGAAGAACATGACGTCCAACGATGTCCCGTATACCTGGACACGGGAGGGGTCACTTGGTTAACTAGATGACAGCGGAAACTGGAGCTACCAGTGACGAAAGTTAACGAAAGTATCGCTCGATTGAACTACCTCAGTGGATTCGCCTGTGAACGCCTTCCGCGGGGGCCTCGAATTCTTCAACTCTTTCTCTCACACCCTGTATTCCTATGCAAGCTGATGGTATTACAATATGAAGAAACGGAGAACTGTAATCACAAGATTAATATTTGACGAGGAACTCGAAGGGGAACTGGAGAAACAGAGGATGGTGATCTTCTGTTGGGATCACCTCGATTCGAATGCGAATCACGCAAAATGTGTATACTGTTATAGCAATTAAGTAGCCGGTAAACATAGCACGCGCGGTTAATGATGGATGTTCGGCCGGTTCATTGAAATAGCAGTGATTCGACGGATTTTCGCAAATTAACAGTGTCTAGGTCGGAGATGTTCGGCTGATGTGCGTTTCTAAGCATCGAGATGAGATAACGATCGGAAATCGCCGCGATTCCTCACGACCATTAGGTGCCTTCCTTCGATAGAACTGGCCAGCCCTGTAATTTTCGACTCTAATACGCGAACGGATTGTGCTTAGGTTCCATCGGGCAAAAGCAAGTTTGTTTACCATGGTCGATTGGGATACCACGTGAGCAGGAGTTAAAAATCTATTCAGGAACGCGAAGCAGTACTCGGTGAATAGTTACAGAATAATTGACTGGCTACAATATCGTCGTCTTCTACGTCGATTTACATATTTACAGTAGACAAATTGTAGAAGTAGGTATAATGCAATTTTAATGCGCCCACTCAACCCGTCAGAGCACCTATGCTCCTTCAGATCTTCGTTATACTCATCGCGTTTCAGTGTTACGGATCCAATTTGCAGAAATTGTACTTTGGCGAATAATTATATTGAGGGGATAGATATTTTTGCACGGAACGTCAATGTCTTTAGGTCTGAACTGCTTAGAGTTCTTGATGGGAAGACATGATGATTACGTGAAAGATTACTCGTTCAGTCGCGAATGTATTTTCTAGTTTTTGCTTTATCGTGGTATTTTGTTTGTACTTTTAATTTTTGTTCCCGGGGGTTTGATGGGATATTTCTCGTGTGAGGTAACGTTTGTTTTTTTTTATTTTTTCACTTTGTAAATAATGAGGTCTTCCCGTAAGTGAATAAATAAATAACGGTAGAAATAATAGGGAGATTCTAATTCAGGGAATTATATACTTCGATGATTTAGAAGATATTTATATTCATAGTCCTGAATATACTAATCACAATTCCCCAGGTCCGTGGTATTTGGGGCCCGAGCAGGTTCCAGTATATTACTCTTTATTTTAATTAAATTTCTATTTTTTAAAGAATGCACCAGGCGTCCGCGATTCGATTCTACGCAAATTCAAAGAGCTGGTCGGTGCCGGTGCACAGTTGTATCCTTTCCCTTCAATATTGTTTTACAATTCTTTTGATATTAATAAAACATGCAGACATAAAAAATTATTTTATTTACGTTGGGGGCCCAGTAAGAATCTTTCCCCCGGGCCTGGCGTTGGCTCTCGACGCCTCTGATCACAATCACAAGTTGGATCCAAAGATTCCTGTTATCTGCCAGTATTTACTGACCTATTTCAGCAGAACATTTGACTCGCATTATTCACTGTGATTGAACGTTAACGAACCCGTCTCGGATGGCTTGATTCCATCCGTTTCCGTACTCCGCCTGACCCGTCAAAATCCTAAGGGAGTAATTTTGTAATTATCCCGCGAACCCCTGCTGCTCGCGACGGTAGCAACCAACGCCATCGAGCAGTTTGTCTGGACCAGCGTCGTTAGTGGCACTCGCAAAGATGAGATACGTCTTCCATCTTAATTCTTAAGCCAAATAGATTTTCAAGAGCAAATGGTGCAGACTCTGCACCAGAGGACGTACTATAAAACCGAAGACAAACTCGAAGCCTTCTAAGAAGCTACTTACCTATTGTTTTTAAAATTAGCAAACTCAACTGTCCCGTTAGAACCCGATTCATCTATTCCCTAATTTTCGTCTGGTCGTACTTCTCCGCCCCTCTCCTCCGTGTAATTGAAATTCCCCAAAATTTGGAGCACCCAAGCTCCCCACTCCCCTCGAATCAATGGACTCGAAGTCATGCGTCATGCGTCGTGCACCGCGTGAAGTGAGACATCCCCTTTCGAACAAGGCAAACAGCGTGCACAGCGACGATGCCTCGGAGCCACCACGTCGCCCCGTTCTAAAGCAATTTCTTAATTAGACCGCGCGCGCAGCCGTGGTTTATACGCGCGAAATTAAAGGGCCCTGCCCATCGAGATTGAACTCCCAAATGCGCGTCGAAGCCGGTCTTAAATCAAGCCGCTGGCTAATTGCCGTCGATATTTCATACGCCGGAGTCGCGCGGATCCGCCGGCGGAGTATACAGCACGCGCCCCGAGCCTTGCGGGCAAAAAGGCGAGAGAAAACGTTCGACAACGAAAAAGCCACCGCGCCCGGCCATGGGGGAAAAACGAAGACGAGGATGGGTCCGAGGCGGTCCCGAGGTGGCGAGAACGCAGCTGATCGCACTGATCTCGTTCCCTTGCCCCCCTTTTTCGACCGTTTTTCTTCCCTTTTTACGGCGTCGCACTGGCGAAATTTATCCTGCCCATCTCCTTACTCGCCGACGCCAGCCGGGCGGGTTAATAAAAAAAACTCTGGTCGCGTAACACTGAGCACAAGTCGAGGTGCGCGTAATCAATTAGCACATCGGCACCTTGCGTCTCGATCGATCGATTCCAGGGAGGTGTGTTGGTTAATCAGCGTCGCCGTTTTTCTTCGATCACTTCGGTCGTTTCTTCTTCTTGGATTTCGCGGGGTGCTCCGCGGCAGGTTCAGTTTCGTCGCTTGCTTGGGAATTTCTAGATGTTTTTGTTTCTGGTGGGCACTAGTAGTAGATAGGTGTAATGAAGCGTGGATTAGGGAAAATTGCTGGGACACCTTCCACCAGGTGGACGAGCCGATTAAATTCTCAGACGAGTTTTTTGTCTGGATTTTTTAAATAATTCCACCCCTCTGATATAATCAAGGGTTATTGCGAGACTTCGTTTACGTCCAGCTTTTTTAAAATAGTTTCTACCTGATCAAATAATGATCAGTCTTCCTTACTTTCCTAGTGACATTAATAGGGATAGAAGCTGATTATTAGATGATTTGGTGCAGATGGTGTGAATGGATTTTGGTAAGCATTACCAATGGGTTTCTTTAAAAACTCACTATAGAATAAGGGAGTTAAGTTGATACTAATTGCAATGATATTAATACTTGGTTCCCCCGAGATTGGATGGAGATAATACCCATTATGATTAATAAGATCGTAGATCGGTATCAGGAGGTAAGATATTGTAATGAAGGCAATACATTAACCATAGGTGATCCCTGTCGCGAATGTGTTAATATTCATACACTGATTAATTCCGCGCATCACGGAAATTTATTTCACCCCCTTGTTCCTTCACTGTAAAATCAATTTCATTTTCAAAATATTGTAAATACGGACTGTTCTGGAATGCAGTGGAATAAATTAAGAAGATTCCATGGAGGACACTTTGATGCTCATTTACCAATAACCAACATTGCAAAATGAAATATATTTTCACAATACCTAATAGTTCAGTCTGCCTGCGTATAATTATACCCAATCGTGAATCACTTTACCTTTCATTGCATAATATTAAACAAAACGTTTACACTTAACAGTCCTACATGCAAGCACGCGAGCAATGTACTCGTGGATTTATTATATACCATCGTTCGCCGGTGCCCCCGCCCTTGCAAACACGGCGCGCAAAAGCGTCGAAGCAAAAAGGACTGTCCGTCGACGAAGCTCGCAATTAGGCCAAACCATTAATTACTCGAATCTTTACATTCTACCTAATCCAGTGTTGCATGAGCTCTAGCAGCTGAATTATAGGGCCATAAACCAAGATGCTATCGGGGACAAAAGGGTGAGGTTGCTATCAACCTCCAAAACAGGTGGCCAACTGTCCTAAAGGTAACGCGGACTTACGGGCCCAGAGTATCGTCGTTATTTTAATTTCGCGAGAATTATGGTATCGTTTAATGGAAACTGTGACATCATCGGGCAAGGTGCTTTAATTAACCGTCTACTTTGTTGCGCGAGAGTGATCGTTAGGATTCACTTGTATCCTGTCGATCGGCCGCCGCGAGGAGATAGGGCGGCGGGGGGGGGGGGGAGGGTTTCGCAGCGATCGCATTAGCATAATTTAAGTCCCTGTCGATAATCGGTGACACGAGAACGACGTGACCGCTCCCCCGGAGAATCATATTGCAATAAACTCGCGGTGCAAACTATTTTTCACCCGATGTTAACGAACCCCCGTTCACCCCTCCATTAATCGTTACGACCGCGCGATAATATGGCCGATAACATCTGTGAAACGTGGCGTAATTGAATCACATTTTTTTAAATATATCACTGCGTTCGCGTATTTGCGCCCAAATTATTTTAGAAGCAGTCAAAAACGATTTCTACGCACAACGTGTACAATATAATATTAAGCTCAGTAACCTAACTTGTGATTGGTATTTTGCCACCACTTTAGCGAAATATAAAATAGAATTCTAATAGGAGAAAATACCACGATTCTTCCACTGAAATCCAACAGATGCACAAAAAATGCAGTCCTCGGGCATCTCGACAGCGGCTGCTCACGAATGCACTCGCCCGCCCCTCCCTCGTTCACACCCCGAAGACAGAATTCGTCTGGTGCGCCGGCCGAAGTGGCCAGAGGAGCGGCCGAAATTCCAGGCTCTCGTGACGGCGCACGCGGCGGCGATCGCTCGGTCCCGAATCGGCCCTCGAAATTACGAATTCAGGAATCGGTGGCGCGCGTTGCCGGTACCGCGGCGAACGTTTAATCTGGAAAATTGCGCGGGGCCAGCGGGCGCCTAGCGGCTGGAGAATCAATCGGGGGCTGCCTTGTAATCGAGTCGCGCATTAATGCATTCTGTAACCCAGTTACAGTGGCGCGATGTGGCTCGGGCGCGCGCACGGCCAGCCACGGGCCGTCGATCTCGGCCAGAGATACCGGTCGATCGATCGATAGACCACGACGCCTCGGCTGGACGTGTCGCGTGGCCGCCACACGACGTGACGTGCGGCGGCCAGATAACACCGGAAGATCCACCGCGGTCGAGGGCCGAAGGGAGGCCCGCGATCGCTCCCTGCCGATCGCGATCGAGCCGAGTGACGCGACAGACGCGCGGGGCAAGCGACGAAACTGGACGAAACTGCCAGCCCCGCGATCGTGGGATAGGGAACGGAGCGAAGAGACGAGGGGACCGTGGACGAGGGAAGGAGTTGGAAGAGCGGGACCGAGGGAAAGAAACGGCGAAGGAGGAGAAGGAAAGATAAATGGATGCAGGGAGGAGGAAAGGACGAAGGAGGGTGCTGCACGGCCCCGGAGAGGAGACGTTCAATTTCTGTCGCATCTGCCTAAATGTACGTTAGCCTATGATCAGGCCCAGAGTGGCCGGGGTATATTATATCTCCGAGGAGACTAAGTATCGTTTGATTGCGATTTACGGACAGGCATTATCCTGTACGTGTCACGATACAAGAAAGATGATCGGTGCCCGTGGTCGGCTGGTGCCATCGGCGCTCCCGTACCCGATGACCATTATCGATCTCACCGAGCGCAGAAATTGTTTCGGCGCTTTTAGACCCGGCGAATAATTGATACGGCGAGGCGGCGGCGGCGGTGGCGGTGGCGGTGATCCAGCGGTCGCGCGCGTGCGGTGAATCACGAAGGAAATCGGCAGAACGCGTGTTCCTCCGCCACCGGGCTTCTCGGCCGACTCGCTGGAGCACGCTCCCCTGGCTGATTAATGCGATATTGTCGCCGGAATTGATTTATTAGCAATCGCGGAGGCGCGCGCCGCCACAGATTTATGCGCGGTAGGAAAGTCACCCCTTCTGCTTTGCACGGATTTCTAAGAATAGAAGTGGAACGAACAGATATGTGGATTTGGAGATAGGAATTCTTCAAGCATGTCGTAGATCACATCGACTCTAGTCTTCTTTAAAATGAGAAGCAGGATTTAGACTTTAGATACCAACATGTTAATAGAATGTAAAATTAATAGAGAAAAAAGGCGCTAAAACATCATATTTTTAAGGAACAATCCACGAATTTGATTATCTCCGCGATTGCTTAAGAAACTTTTCAGTATTTAATTGCAGTTGATTAGCAAGAGTTTAAATGAATTTCGGGCGGCAGTTATTTTCGAAGGAGTGTAATTTGCATCCCTCGCGTGATAAGAGAAATGTTTACTATGCGAGGCATGTAGTGACAGTCGTGATTACGATGCGGTGGGGTGTCTCTAAAATACCGGTGTTCCATGCTGGACTTTTAAAACAGGCTATATTACACAGCAGCTGGAGTATCGTGATTTTTAATCATGCAGCGTCGTGTATCATATATTATCGCCCAAGAAGAACAAGCATTATTTTCGTAATATTCCAACCATCGGGCCACTTAATGCTGAAATATGACCCCAAGTGCGAAAGACAACTTCATACCGCGTGTTTGCGCCGTTCTCTGGGACGCCTTGGTATCGACACATCTCCCCCCCCCCCTTTTTTTTTAATTAATTTTTACCGTCGCTAAAAATACGCAGGCCGACGATTACCGGCAAACATAGTGATCCGAAGACAAGAATAAGGTGTTCTCTTGTAACCGTCGATTATTCGTCGATACAGACATAAATATTCTTCTGCTTTGTAGTTCGAAATCAGCATCAGCGTGAGACGTTATTATTCTACTATTTTTCATCGTGGACAGAGATGGGGCAAGTTTTATTTAAATAAAATTTCCAATAACGAATAACAGTTAAAAAAATTATTCGTCATGTATAGAATAAAGTTAACTCGGGTTAATGAACGAATGACGATTTTTTCCTTGACTTTTATTCGTTAGCCAAAATTTTATTTAAATAAAAATTTGCTCCATCTCTGATCACGGAATAGTACATACCTACCTACTTCACACCACATCCATCTTGCGGCGGAATTCGCGATAAGACTATAATTAATTGCCCATGGAAGTTAGCAAATTCCTTGCAAATTGTACACCGCTTAGCTATGATATTATTGTCGTCTCGGGCATCGTCCCCTTGGCGGATGCAATAATTTCGATACGGGGGATGCTAGAAGAGCGAAATTTACGCTCGGCCCAACCATAAGTACCCCAGCATCATGGAAATTGGGCTGCAATTTCAAGGCTCTCGACGATGTGCCCAGTGGTCGAAGTAGCAGCACGCCTGTGAATACGAATGAAGATGCTGCATTTTCTTCCACTTTACTATGTTGTACCGAAACCGGAGAGTCTTGCATTTTATTGCGCACACGCGAGTAGCGATGGGTGTTAAGACCGTTCGCGCAAGAATCTTCGCAAGAATTTTTTCGTTAAATACTTTTAACAAACTTCATTCCTATAACGAAATACCGAAGATTTAAGGGGGATTCTCCTGTAACAGCCCCCGAAATTTATGATTTTTTTTTAAAAAACTATCGTTAATATTGCATTAAACTCTTTTGGGATATAAGGAGGCATCTTTACACTTGCAGAAAATATTTTCTTTATGTCGATCCTTCTTATTATTTATTAATTATTGTAAACCTCTTCGACGATGTTGACGGCAGGTGTAGCACCTGTCACAGTCATTTGATTGCAAAAGGAAGAAAAATTTCTTAAAGTTAAATAATTTAGGCTAGTACTGGACCTAAAATTTCAATTTTAGTTTTTATTTATAATACTTTTTTCGTCGATATAAAGAATAATATGAAAACTTTGTCTACGGAAAAAATTTACTTTTTCTTTCAAACGCTATAACTCTTTCAATTTTTCATTTCTTTTCTTTAAAGTGGAACAATACCAGCGTAAACTATCTAACTTTAAGGAACTTCGATTTTTCGTGCAATCAGATGACTGTGATAGGTGCTACACATCCCGCCAACTGGAGTTACATCGTGGAAGAGGTGGACAAGATTCCACAATAAGTAATAAAGGTTCGACATAAAAAAAATATTTTCTGCAAGTTTAAAGATGCCTCCTTATATCTCAAAAGAGTTTAATCCAATATGACCAACAGTTTTTTAAAAAAAAATTCTTAAATATCAGTTACTTTTGGGGCTGTTAGACGAGAATCACCTCTTAAGCCTGCAACTTTGCTTCAAAAGCTATCGCTACGTGTACACATTGTCAGGGCTTGCTTCGAGGTACTTTGCAATTATCCTCCGCGTATGTTATCGCTCCCCTGAAGCTACCTCGAAGCCACCTACAAGCTACTTCATATTATAGCTGCCCTCGAGCTACTCGGACGCCACCTTTGTTTAACAAACGAACCTCGGCAAACCAGTTCGAACGCCTCGATATTGCAACATTCGGCGTAATCTCTCGATCTTCATCGATCGCCGATCACCGGTCCTCGGAGCGTAATTTTCTCGTCGAAGGAGGCTGGAGCAATCTCGTTCCCATCGCTACCCACGAGGTAGATACTATTCGGGGGCTACCGGGACACACTTGGCCGTGGTGGCTAATAGGCATTCGTGATTTCGCGTGCTTAGATTTTTAAGGGCAGGTGAGCGGGCAACTGTCCCCTCGGAGGCAGAGAGCCCTCCTTTCATTTTCTCTCGTCCCTTCCCTCCTCTCTCTGTCTCCGATCGGCAGAGGGAAAAAAAGGACGAAGGTGTCCAGAAGCTGGTGTTGCTGTCGAGGGCCACGTAGCTGTGAGCAAGTAGGCGGTGCTCTAAAATTTCGCATCGACTCTCTATGAGCCTTGGTATACCCGGTGGCATTCATAAATCGTCGAAAGGGCCGACGGGGAGGGGGTTGATCGACCCGATGGCGGGAACACGTGCTCCCTTTCCGTGTGCAGGCCGCGCCAGGCGAATCTAGATAGCGAGACATATCTGGAATTAAGGTTGTCGTCTCGGATGTGCGTGTTTTGGCTTGGAACGGGACCTAATTTCGCGATTAGACGGCCGAAGGGGTGCGTCTTAATGCACTGCACACGGCGGGTGTCGATATTTCGTCGTCTAACCGGTCCGCTCCACGTCTCAGAGAGTTGATCCTCGATCTTGTAAAGCCGTGTACCCTTTAGCATAATGCCGCGTTTAATTAAAGAACGTGTGCTAATTAACAGGCTCCGATACCGCGCGGAGGTTCAGACTCTCGGTTGGAATTAGATTCCAATATAATCGGGATCCTCCAGCTTTCTTCCACTCTGAATAGGGAATCGAAGCAGGACACCGTGCTTGTATTCGATCCGAATTGAAATTCAAATTCCACCGACGAACACTTTTTCGTGCTCCCATCTGAAAGTGTCGTATCTTACCGTGAAGTATTGGCGCGTCCGATCGATTTATCTCGCGTCAGAAAATCGAAAGCGAGGGACAAACAGCCGCGTCCAGTTTCCATATAAACATACCGACAGGATACCCGGTACGCTTCTTGCCCGCCGTTAATTGAAACGACGAAGAGCCGAGGTGTAGTCTACGCGACATTCCGCGTCCCCATCATCCAAGGGCACAAATTGTCGCGGCGTTTCATCTTGTCGAGACGTGTCGATCGATTCGGGACGACTTCTTGCCGAGGGTAGCCGCGAGAGTAACGCGGATTTGTCTGCGAAATATCATCGAGTGGACGTCGTCGTTCGCTCAACTATGCCTGGCCTCGAAGTGTTCGGTTCCCCTTTAACGTCTCGCTTTTTTCCTACTGTACGCGTTACGTGCCATGGTTCACTATGCTGCTCGAGCTCGTTGGACGGTTATAGCGATCTGATGGAAATAATGGGAAAAATGAGAGGAAACTGTCCATCATTTTCTTCGGTCGAGCCCAGTGCTCGATACTGTAGAAGATACTTGCGTGATTCCTAGAAAGTCTTTGGATTAGGATAACTTAAGGCTTGGGTGGATTTAAATACAATACAAGATCGGTACTCTTCACTAGTAATAATGTGAATAGAAGCAGAGTAGTCTTCTGTGTGCAATCTGTTACCAAAATTCTTTCTAGAAAATCTAATTGCATTTAAGTTCCTAGACTTCCTTAATTCTCAGTCCGAACTCTGCTGCCACGATAAATGACACCTTCTTCTCGTTATACTCTCTCACTTATTTCCATGTAAGAGCAGAAGACACTAAACTCGCATCTGTGTAAAGGAATCGAGGATACCAGGCGAGGAGGTAAAAAAATTTCGGGACGAAAAAGGTCAAACGTTCGCCCACAGAAATGCTGTAAGGGTAAATTGCCGCTCTAGCATTCGTATTTATCCCGTACCGGAAATATCCCGGCGCTGACGTAATTTTCTCTTCACGCACGTCCTTCGAGCCTGCTCCTCCGCGAACGTTTAGTTTTTCCGTAATCGACGGTGCATGCCTTGGCCTCTGAAGTAAAAGCAGGGTCCCGGGAGAATGATTACGTGTGACGTGCGTGGACTATGGTTAACTCGAAAAATTGCCCATCAACTATGCCTGCTTTGTGGCTTCTTTTAAACGTCGGCTCGGCCTGCTTATTAAAAAGAGACAAGCACGGTTCAGCGGGCGTTCCAGCGCGTAGAGAACGTTGCGACACATGGTTCCCGTGGACAATGACGCGCGAATGAATTTTCATCTTCCTTTTTAACCCGGGAATATCTATTCTTACCGAAGGATGTCAATTACTGATACAGAAATTGAGAATGTTTCACGAATTTCTCCCGTATTTTGACATTAATGTCGCTCCACCAATGTTGAAGTAAGTAGATAGATACACAGACAGGGGTATAGCCAGGCTTTCATTCAGGGAGGGGCAATATTTAATTTATTTTTATTTATACAATTTAGTTTAATTAGTGGGTGGCAAGCGCCCAAACCTGCTCCACTTTGATAAGTGGCCCACATACTAACTCCAAAATTTTTGTTAAACCTTTAGCGCCCAGTGTGACATAAAAGCCACATCATTTTCGAGCGTATAAAAAAATCGATAGTAAATAAAATAAACTTTGAAACATTCAAACATTTTTTTGGGTGTCCGTGCTTAAAGGGCTAAGGAAAGGGCATATTACACAAAGAATTTTCTTTTAGCTAGTAACATCTCTATAGGCAGTAACATAGAAGGTATAAGTGAACCATCTAGAGTTTCTATTACAAAACTGATAGAGTAAAAGACAAATGACCGGTACCTAACATTCGAGTTATTCAGCATTCACCAGTTTGTCCATTTTGTCACGCAACAGCAAAACGTTAAAGGGTTAAATGTTGGCAGAGATCTCCACCTTTCTAAAGGGATGCTCTTCTGCTTAGAGAGTGCAATTTCAAAGTATGCGTTTTGTTATTTAAGAGTCTGCGTGCCCAGCACCACAGCCTCGAGACAATTTACCGTGGATCCGCCTAAATGGTTCGCGCACGAAGTGTCATTACACTTTCGAAAAATGCTCGGCACGGTCCCGAAAGGTGGTCCTAATGATACGGTCACAAAACTGCCTTATTCTTTCGAGATTGCTTCGATCGGCCTTCCCTTTTGTTACACTTAGGTATACTTGAAGCAGAAGGTATTAGTCCTGTCGCTAATACCAGCACAAAATTCCTTATGTAACACTTCAAAATTAATACTTCCGCGAAGCAAATATAGTTGATTCATGTCGACATCCAAAGCGTACAAAGTTAATTTCCTCCGAGCTCGAAGAATCTTTCAACTGATACACTATTAGCACTATCTCTTACATTTTCAACGATAAATCCGCGGGCCAAGCCTGATCCACGATATAATTACCAACTTTTCCCTAGTTTCACAACCTCAACCCTTTCACTGAAGCGTACCTCGATCGAAAAGCACTCTCGCCTGTGAGCGCGCCGAGTCGCTTCCGCGTGCTAATTTGCGATTTCATCGGAAGTAGGTGATGCTCGTAGAAACGAGTTATAGTCAGCGAAGTGACGTGTGACTTGGCAGAAGCATTCGAATCTCGTTAAGATATTCAGATGAAAGCCAATTCGACAGGCTACTCCTACTAATAAGCCAAGCGTATTCTAGCAATCACTCCAACAACGTATCGCTTCTCGTGCACGAAAGATCGATGGTCCCTCCACCTTTCCATCCGCAGTCAAGGTTCTCAATTAAAAGAATCACTGAACGTTCACCACTCCGTCTCTGAATGCTACCGCGATTAACATGCTTAGGGTGACCGTACCTAATATCACCTAGCAAAAGTTAAATCGCTGTCAATTGAATAATAATTGATACTTTTGCAAGCAATTCGTTTCAAAGTAAAGAGAAATCATTCACCTTTCATGTAGCATAAATTAGAATCGTTGAAAGCTACCAATTTTTCATTAAGAATTAAAAAACCTAAGACATGCAAAAATCGGGTCCCGAAAAAAGTGTACCTAATATCGCCTACTCAAGAAATATTGATTAATTCGTGTATATATGAGTTTTTAAAGTCAATTTCACGTGTGCTTTTATTATTTCTTGCTCTATAAATTATTACTTTGCGAGATATCGCGAGTGGCGATATTAGGTGGTGAAAATACGATAGTGGAAATTGACGAAGCGAAAATAGGGAAACGTAAATTTATCAAAGGCCGTTTAGTTACTGGCCAGTGGATTTTTGCTGGTATTGAAAGATCGACTAAGCAATTATTTATTGAAGCAGTCGCAAACAGAAATGCCGAAACATTACTTGGCGTTATTCAGAAGTGGATCAAACCGGGCACGACAATAATATCGGATTCATGGAGAGCCTATAACTGTTGGTAATACGAAGGTTATCAACATTGAACTGTGAATCATAAAAATGTAAAAAAATTAAAACCGACTTCAAAAAAAAAACTGCACTAAAAAGTAAAAAATAATTTTTTCCCTTATTTAATCTACGAATCTCAATTTTTATGTCGGCGCCTCATCATTTGCACTGTGTAAATCTGACGCCGACTCAAAAAATTGAGATTCGTAGATTAAATAAAGGAAAAAATTGTTTTTTACTTTTTAGTGCAGTCTTATTTTTTTGAAGTCGGTATTAATTTTTTTATTATTTGATGTTTTTTTGTATATATACTGACACAATCATGCTGAGGAGATGCGCGCAGACGTGCATAACGTCTTTATTAACCAGAACTTTCAAAATATTGGGCTAATATTGATGCAGTACGGCACGGGACCATCGGGGCATCCTCCTCTTTCGAATAAAAAAAGATCATCAAAATCGTTCGATATGTTGAGGAGTTATACGGGGACAAACATAAAAAAAAATACATACGGGTCCAATCTATAACCTCCTTCTTTTTGAAGTCGGTTAAAATGAACTTTGTTGATTCAGACACTGGAGCGCATACTGTTGGAGTGGGAAGACTGTTCGATTGACAAAGTATGTTTGGAACAGAGCGATTGTGATCGAGAGCGGATGTTTATGGTAGAGTATCGAATGCGTCAAGGGTGTGAGGTTTGAATGGTTTCTTCGAATGCGTGTGGAAAGTTTTGGTGACCGGAACGCGTGTCAAGAGTGTGTGTGTTGTAAGCGTGAATCTCGGGAAGCGCAAGATAAGATTGGATGAAGTCAGTTCCGCAGAGGCAGTCGAATGGACGGTATCGTCGCCCGGACTAAGTAAGAACCCCTTTTAATAAATACTTTCGACCCGTCCACAAATGCGCAGTTATTTAATCCTGTCTGGTCACCAAACATCCCTACAATACGCAGAATAATAGAGCGTATGTGGCGGGATACAAGAGCTAATATTTCTCGTTATGGAACTCGTGCATCTCATTATGTGGGATATAGATATAGGAGAGCTTTTATGCCGTCGACAACATAATTTTAACGATCGCGTAGTGGCATTTTTCGACATTATGGCAGAAATGTTTCCGACTTCTAACCAAACGCAGAATGAATAGCAAAAAATGATGTTTGGGTTAGATGCGTTTAGTGGCAACTTTTGGGAGATTTATATACTTTCTTATCTTACATATTTCTTTTATGTTGAATCTCCCAAAAGTTGACTTCTGAGAAGTTTTACCATCTAACCCAAAGCTACTATCGATCACAGTTTTTTGCGAATATCTCGAAAACCAGAGCTGAGCGGCGGTAACATGTGCATATAGGGGAAAGTTGTTTAGAACGATGACCTTGACAACATACTTCAAAATATTTACGCATAATTCTAGTATCTAAAACCGGTTTTCGAATTTTACAAATTTATCCGAAAGACCAGTTTTTAATTCCGGTTTTTAAAAACCGACAAACCCTATCTGTAATTTCCACGGTGCAAGGTATGCTCTCAGATTCTCGTATAAATACACCGAGTATAGCCGAGAGGTGGCATACCAACATGGAAACCCGAAGCAACATGTTCCTGCAACTCAGTCTGTTCTCTCTGCTGGCCTCCGTGGCAGGTAATCATCCTCTGACAAACTAATATTTTCCACGGCTGTAACATTCCTCTCTGGGAATCTCTTTCCTGCTCTCTGGATTTTTGTGGGCGTTAGTTTCGATCTGGATTGATCCTACGGGTGTAGCATTCCCGGGACAGGAGTTCATTACGCGATATTAAAGCTGGGAGTTGCCTGGGCCGCGAGGGTAATTGCCGGATTCAAATATTATCGCGCCGTCCTTGAGGGCGACGGATTATTATCGGGCCAAGTTTCAGCTCTGTCGTGTGCCAAGGAATAGGAACACAACGCGGACTGTAAATAAATGATTTGCACGCTGTATCGCGTTTCTGTTCCCCGCTAGATGTAGACCCATTTTTCGAAACTGTTCTCCATTAATTTCGCATGTTCCTCTGAATCCATACGAACAATCCTACGAGCCGGTGAACGTGCAACACGAACAAGCCCCGGGCTCCAGAAGCGAGTTCCAAGGGAAACCAATAGCATCCCGCGGGGCTCGAGCAAACCACCCCTTCCAAGCTCCTCGGCAATCCGCCTCCGAATCTACTTCCGAAACCTAACTAAATGCCCCGTGCAGCTCAGAAACGTCCATCATCCCCTCCGAGAGGTTCTCACGCAGAGGCCTTGATCACAGAATTTAAAAGATCCCCCTCGTTTCCGCAGTGTACCCAGCGCCCATAGTGGACTCCCAGAACACTTTGATACTGAGCGGCAATAACGTGAGCATCGAGGAGATGCCGCACCAGGTGTCCGTGCACTACTCCGACAGAAATTTCTGCGGCGGCATCATCATCTCGGACCAGTGGGTGGTCACTGCCGGCGCGTGTGCCCAGGACTCGGCGAATTCGACCACCGTGCAAGCCGGGTCCGCGGAGTTGAACGGCGGTAGTCTCCACATGGTAGCGCAGATCATAGTGCACCCCAACTTCACCTTGAACTCCTACGGGGTGCCTACCAACAACGTGGCCGTCCTCAAGGTAAGCCCCCCGTTCAAGCTGGACACGACCCGCAAGCCGATCAGCATCTTCAAGAAAAACGAGGTGACCGCCCCTGGAAGCGACGCCATTATCTCGGGATGGGGAGCGAGAACCGAGGAAGGTAAAAAGTCGGAGATCCTCCGGGCAGTGAACCTGGCGATCGTCTCCAAGCAGTTCTGCGACGGGGCCTACAAGGAGATCGTACAACTCCCGGAGGAAAAGATCTGCGGGACGGAGCCCGAGGGAGGGAAGGGCGCCTGCCAAGGAGACGAAGGCGGCCCCGTGACGATCGACAATCGCCTGGCCGGGATCGTGTCCTGGACCTACGGCTGCGGCAGGAAGGGATATCCTGATGTTTACACCGAAGTGGCTGCTTTCAGCAGTTGGATCGCCTCCCAGACGGGGGTCACGGATTAAGGAGCTTGTCTACCAGATGCACTAACTAACGGCGACGACACACTTCCCTCTAGTAGGTACTCTTAATCACTTTGTATGGCTAATACTTGCGCGTCCGGCGCTGGCATCGCGGTCGTCGGACGGGATCAATAAAGACAGCATTCGTTTTAAGGCAGAGTTGTCCGTACCTTGTTACGCGCGATAAATTCCGCGGTAATGCGAGAGATTTCCCTCGGCGAAACGGGACGCGCGGGAAATTGCTTTAAACTGCGAGATGCTCGTCCATGCGGTCAACTCGCGATTCGGGGGTGGAGGACTCGGGGATTCCGTGGCACAGATGCGAGGTGATTCGGGGAAGAAAAGTGCCTGGCTTCTTTCGACCGTATCTCTTTTGCAACGGCGCGGCGCGGCTCTGCGGGGGATTCCTCGGTATTCGAGAAAGATTCCTTTTTAGGCGCACGAAGCAATGAAATTCGATTCAACCAGCACTGTACAGTGTGTTAACACGTTCCGCACGGACGATTTTTTAGAAGTTTCCCGAGTACCGGAATTTTTTTTCGCGTTTTCATTACTTATTTGCCATAAGAAATGGAATAGAAACAACTTTTATAATAAAAAAATTATTGCAAACCGGTTTTTTAGGTCTCGTGTCATAAGACAGCCCGCAAGATTTGTATTGCGGGTTGCCTTCCTTTTGCCCCTTTATCGTGATTTTACTCCAGTATGAATTGCAGATTGATGAAATAAGATTTTAGGGAATAATACTTCGGTTTTAACAACAAAAATTTATTCCTAATAACAAAAATATATGTATACATCAGCTACGTTTATTCAAGTTTCAATTTTTTATGTGTGTCTCTAGAAATATGAATTTACATAAACATTCGCGGTCTAATTACAGTAGATAAAACAATTTGTTCCGCAAGTACTTAGTTTTCTCTGACAAAATAAGAAGAATAACTCACCATCGAGTTCCATATTCTGGAGAGCTTCGGTCGGTGAGTAGGTGTATACTAACAAATTTATAATTGGTATTCAACCGCAGCTGGTAAGAAAAGCCAAAGTGTGCTTTTTTACCAAGAAATTGATGACACTGAATGTATTGCCTATATATCGCGATTCTTTTGCAGAAATCTTGACGAGGTCGTAAATCTCGTTGCGATTATTGCGACCACTATGGGCGGCTGTTCAGATTATACTAATAACACTGAACACTGTGTTACACTGAACACCGAACCACTGAACAAAGTGTTTGTACGAAATGTGTCTGGTGTCGATGCGTACAGAAGACTGACTGCTGTTTTCTCCGGTTTCAGAGTCGGAAAGTAAAACCCAAATGTGGAGAGGGTAAGTTTTGGGGGTGTGAAAAACTACCTGATCGTTTCGAGTAAAGCAGGAAAACGTGAGGTTTATAAAGTTATAAAGTTATAAAGCCACGAAGTCGCCGCTTCTGTTGACCATGTTTTGGACATCATTGAAGTAAGTTAGAAAATGCAAATTATTGCTACATCCGTTGAATTTATGGGTATATCGCTTTTTGACATTCTGATTTGATTTCTGGTGTCGATCACTGAATCCGAACGGTACCAGGTGGTAGCCAAAACAATACTGAAGTAGGAGTTACTCATATTAATCAACCGAATCCAAACAAAAACCGCCAGATCCGAGAAATAGTCGAGCGTCGTTGAAGACGCGCATTGTTTATGACATCAGCCGGCCGGCAGAGTCGCCCGGTTTGTGTCTTATGACATCAGCCGTGCGATACGTGTTGAGGGGGGATTCTCGTGTAACAGCTCCCGAAATTTATGATTTTTTTTTAAAACTATTGTTAGGTACTATTGCATTAAAAGCTTTTGGGATATAAGGAGGCATCTTTAAACTTGTAAAAAATATTTTCTTTATGTCGATCCTTCTTATTATTTATTAATTATTGTAAACCTCTTCGACGATGTTGACGGCAGGTGTAGCACCTGTCGTAGTCATCTGATTGCAAAAGGAAGAAAATTTTCTTAAAGTTAAATAATTCACACTGGGACTGGACCTAAAATTTTAATTTTAGGATGAAGGAATAGTATAAAAAATTTGTCTAAGGGAAAAACTTACTTTTTCTTTCAAACGCTATAACTCTCAATTTTTCATTTTTTTTTCTTTAAGTGGACCAATCCCAGCGTAAGCTATCTAACTTTAAGAAACTTATATTTTTTTTGCAATCAGATGACTGTGATAGGTGCTACACATCCCGCCAACAGGAGTTACATCGTCGAAGCGGTGGACAAGATTCCACAATAATTAATAAATAATAGAAAGAATCGACATAAAAAAAATATTTTCTATAAGTTAGACCAATAGTTTTTTCAAAAAAAAATCTTAAATATCAGTTACTTTGGGGACTGTTAGACGAGAATCCCCCCTTCTAAAACATTTCAAAAATATATTCTCAAAGTTATAGGCCGAAATTCAACTCCGTATCCGATACTATAGCCTGATGATTCGGCGCGCCTCCGAGCGCCAAGTAGGGTTTATACAAAAACCGACATTTGGAAAAACCGGTTTTCGAATTCCAGTATTGCACAAAAACCGGTTTGCAAAATTTTAGAAAAGAATCTCTGGGCTGTGTCATCTAGGCGGCGGTAGGTAGGTGTTTTTGCGCGACAAGCTCTATGGGCAATGCGAGAAATGATAGACTGCGTGGGTTTGTTAAGATCAATTTATTTGTTATCATCATGGAACAGTGCGGCTGCGGTGCGCAAACGATTGATTACTGGGCGATGGTACGAGAAGTACAAAACACACATGGTGACATTCTAACAAATAAACATTTTCTTTGCAGATCATACGAGCCAAAATAATTAAAAATCTCGAGTTCAGTGAAAAGGACACTGACGATATTAGCAACATGAATGGTGCTCGACAAGACAAATCCAACACTGAAAGAATGACTCGGCCACCTCAATCCGTTCCGGGGTTATATGATGAAGAAGTTTCGCTGCTGCGTGGAGTTTTCAACCTCTTTTACTTCTTCAGCTACATTTACCGCTTCAACCTATTTGCTGTTTTCTTGCCTATCACATAATGCTCCGATCTCCTCGACAGGAATTTTGAATGAGCGAATTGGGCACACCCTCAGCCGCCACTGTTGGGCTAGCATCTGTCGAGAACTGTGCGTATTATGGATTGAGAAACACTCACTTCAAATACCTAAAAGTAACACAGCTCCGAGACAGCCGGACAATCGGGGGAAAAGCAGTCCGGCCAATAAGCACGCGATGCGTCCCCGCGACTTGGCAACTCGAAAATCACAAGGTTCGAGAAAGGGTGCACTTTCGCTCCGGGTGATGTACATACGAGCGACACCTGTGCCCATTGCCGTTCGACACACTTGTTCCCGGGGATCGCGAAACGGCCCCGAGTAACAAGCACCAGCTGTGACGCGGATTACTTTTACTTCTACCACGACCGGGCCGCCGCTCGGCGCGACTAATCGCGCTGAATTTCATCATTGTCGCAATTATCGGCAACGGCTCGCAAAGTCACTGTCGTGCTCGCCTGACGACCAGCCACCAACGTACGATCGATACGAATCGCCGTTTCTGGAGCCCGAGGAGGGATTGGGCCAGCGACGGGGCCCCCCTTCCCCTTCCGCCCTCCACCCCTTTACATTTTCAAAGGGAATCTCGTGGCCCATTATCATCCCTCGTTCCAGCTTTTGTGCAATTTTGTTGCAGGAGGATCGCGAGGCGCGCGGTCCGCACGCATGCCACACGGGATCGCGCGAGAAATCCTCGGAAACACAGGGATTTCTCGTGAAGAAGGGAAGGGGGAACAGAGGCAGGGATAACACGTGAATCGTCGCGGATCTCCCTTGCTTCCATTTTTACGCTTTCTTCCCCCAACCCCCGGCACCTCTTCCACTGTTTGACGCCGAGCACTTGGGCGAAGGGGATACCCGCGATTTCGCGTGCCAGTCGCGGCACTTCAGATCGCCCTCCAATCGGCTCCAGTGCCTGGTAATTACCGCCGACGATAATTCTGATACATTGACACGGGGCGAGGATTCTCGTGAATTCAGGGAGATCCTCTTTGGACAATGAAGATGTTCGTTTTTACATATCTCTCCTTGTATAGTATCGATCGGTTATGGAAATTTCCATACTTGACAAATTGTAGGTACTCTGCAGTGTACCTACTCGTCTTCCAAATGATATAAATGGATGTCACGCGAAGAAGATGAAGAAATATGTTTTGTGACGTAGTGTAAAGCTGGGTTTAACACTAAACGTACCACGCCCGGTCCAATGACCGGTTTTAAAATTCGGTTCAAAATACTGCATTAATTTTTCTTTCTTTCGTCCATTTGAATTTCGTTCCATCCGTTTAATCGATATTTCTTTTTCGATTGTTCCGTTTATTCCATTTTTCGATAAGAAACATGTATAGTCTCCTTTATCTACCGCAACCGATCATTTGACCGGTCGATAAATTAACGCCCTTTTATAAAATTACTTACTAGGAGACAGTATCATTTTGAAAGTCTCAGAGATAACATCGAAGTGAAAAAAACTTATAATACTCAGCATTTAGTTATATATGTAATTTGCACTGTTTTATTTTATTTCTGAGTTTTATCCCCCCATAAGTCATTCAGCGAAAAAGTTATTGAAAGAAATAAATAACATAAATGAAGTGTTCGGAAATCAGTGAAAGGCTAAATCCTGAACATAGAAAAAAATGAAAAAAAAAATTATTATTTATTATTGTTTATTTTTATAAGTAAAAATGAAAATATATAATTTTTTCCATACTATCTTAAGTTCTTTTATGCATATTTTCCCATGTTAATTTGACATTACCTATATCCAATTTGCAAATATATAACTTTTATTTCCTAATCGGAAAAATATCGTTAATAGGAAAGTATGTAATTCCTTTGGATTCTCGGGTGTGGATGGGATTTAATATTCTTTGGGGCGTAGTTTGGCAGGCGCTGGACTACAGAAGTGATGGATCGTGTTTGAGAAGGTTGCAACGTGACGCAACGTATCGTGTGAGCACGTGAAGCGAAATATAACCAGTCCAGAATCGTACGCACACGTCGAATTTCCGAACACCTGTGGTTTTATAATTGCGCCTCTCACCTCGAACCTATACTTAGGGGCTGTGCGATCATTGCGCATCTAGAAAGTACCGAAGAAATCACGGAAATTCTCGTTCCCCTGGAAAAAAGAAACACGCGGAATGGGCCATCGAGTTCCGACTCTTCGGCTACCAACGTTTCTGGGAACGCGATGGTTATTACGCGTGATTGGGATCGCTCGGTAATCCCCCTTCCCCGAAGATCGGCATTTAGGTCCATAAACGAGCCATTTTTACACCGACAATTTAGATTTCGTATCATAGAGGAGAAGTCTCTCGCAAACGTTGCTTGATTTTCCTGTACTCCGCTCGACAAGTTGAGAAATGTGATTCGATTGAAAATTACACGTTACGTGGGAATGATTTATGGGAATATTGTTGGTGGTCTTTGATCAGGTGTGTCATTATTTAATGGCGATGCTAGTAGTATAAAGAAATTGATTTCTAAATTATTGGAGACCCTCCTTTCTCTGTTTCCTGTAATGGAGTCGTCGGAGGTTTCTGCTCTTAAAGGTGGTCTTTTGTGGGTTATACGAAATAAATAGTATTCTGCTTCTAACTCCTCGTTTATCCAAAACATCGACCAGATTCGAGATGAAGGTATTAGGATTATTAGGATATTTTGTGTGTAAAAATAAGAGTAATGACTATTATATGACTATAATATGACTATAATGTTAACTTCTTTCATATTTTTTTTTATTTCTTCACGTAATTTTACAAGCTCAAGTAGCAGTTAAGTTTTTGCAGGACAATCGATTAGTCGTCGAGTGTGTAAACACGTTAAATGTGTTTTCCATAGTGGGGGTCGGCCGACACCAGTCAGGGTTATCATCCCTTCACGCATTAGGGTGGCCACCCTCTTCGCATGACGCGACCCCCGACTCTTTCAACATCAATGAATACACTCGACCTTAGGGTCATATTCATTTCGGTGTCACGATTATTCATTCTGCGTCATTGAATGTAGGTAAATACTCGATAACATCTCGATGACACTTTCCAACCCCCATGCAGATTTCATGATCGACTATTTTCAAGTACACAACTGACGTCCTTTTATATTCCGTTTACTTATGCAGTTAATGCTTGTCTATTTGATCGTGGATACTTTCCCAAAGTTTTCTATTAATCCAGAAATGTGACGCTGTACTAGAATCTTTCCATTGGGAGGAGTTTTGCGCTTTTGCCTTCAATAAAAAGTACAACAATTGTGTATTCATAGAGTAAGCTGTAACACTGAGTATAAAGTTCGCAACAATCTTTCCAATTCTGTTCCTTATAAATCGTCAGCAATGCAAGCTAACATTAGGTATACCAAAATGTTAAACAAAGATCCTCATAGTAGATCAATATTCTCCACGATTGTCGCTTTCCCACACTAAAATTCCAAGCTCGGGGGTATTCTACTGTGACTTGCGATTTTTTTTATCTTTTTAGAAAATGGTTGTCGCGATATCTGAAATTCTACTTGACCGATGGGGCCCATCTTGTGCACACATCTTCAGCAGATGTGTCGCCATCGTCTCTAGCAGAATTAGGCCAAAATATTTTTCCTTTCCAATTTTGTTTAATTTTATAGCCCGAAGAAGACGAAGAAAAATCGCGAAAGTCGACACTTAATGTTCAAATTGCAGCCATTTTAAGAATTTTTGAAATCTCAATCCAAATCTGCTACCAACGATTTTAAGAATCTTTAGGTTTTTTAATTTCGGATAAACAGAACGACCAGAATCATGGCAACAAGTCAAGCAATTTTTTTCCAGGTCGTCGGCTTTCATGGGCTGTGGAGCCATCTTTATTTCATATTCTCAACCAAACAAAATTTGTATTCATAGTTTAAAATATAATAAATATACAGCAAAAAGTTCGGCATAAAAATCTTTCATTAAGTCCATAAAATAAATCCTGAAAAAAAAATAGTAGAATACCCCCTTCACACACCTCAGCATCGAAAATAAAATTCTGCAAGTTAATCGTTCGATGAAATAGTCAGAAAAGGCAAACGCAATCGAAATTGCAAACGATTCACAGCGTCTTCCCTACGCGGCTCCCACCCTTGCGCATTAAGGGCGGTAAACTCCTGAGGTGTATCGTGTGTCACGTGGCGCGTGGATCTCGGCTCAGCGGTAGCTTACCAAAGGATTACCAGGGCATTCTGCCACTACCAGATAACACTGTGTAAGTTGTCAACCGTTCACACCAGTTTTCGGTGGCGTGGCCCCTCTCGTCGCTCGAAATAATTGAACTCCTCTGGTCCCACATCACCGGGCCCCTGCGATCCGAGAGATCCCAGATAACGACCGGCTCGTAATTGGATGATTTTCATGGGGAACGGTTCTGGGCTGAAAGCAAACGATAAAACCGCGGATAAAGGCACCGATTCCCGCTGATTTTCGTCCCTCTTTTCGCGCCTGCCCGCCGCGGCCCTCCGACGCGTTACGTAAGGGTGAACGGTCTCGTTGCGTTTAATTTTTTCCATCGAATTGCGCACGGGAGCGTAACAATGGACAGCGCACGACCATCGACGCCGCGGAAACAATGGGGAAAACGTGGAGCGTCAAGTTTTCCGCGAAGTTACCCGCGCAAACTGGCGGTTTGTTAATTAGCGACTTCGCAAGGGAATGGGAATGATTTCACTTTTCGTGCCATGGATATTCATGAGCCCCGATTCCTTGATTTACCGTCGAATCGATTGTGTTCCCGCGAAATCGTTAACTCGATACCGCAGGCGTGAGAATATTCTTCGAGAGAAACGTGCCATTAAAGATTCATGATAATCAGTGCGATATTAAGAGCTGTCTTTTAATTACTATTTAAATATTGCAAGACGAAGGTAATTACACGATTTAATCTTTCTTAGAACGGCCATGCTAAGAGAAGGCACATTTTCTGAAACATTTTCGCGCGTAAGTGTAGTTAAGCCGGCTCGCACGATAATAAAATACGCGACACGCTTGCCAGCCGGTCGAGTTCGCGCAATTTCACAGACTGCCCATTGAATGTAGCCAGCTTTAACGCGACTGCGTCTTTCGGCATTAAAGATTCACTGTTGGACGGGTAATCGCGTAATGAAAATATAGGAGGCGGAGGCCGCACTTAATACTCACCAATTCCTTCTCGTGGCTCCTTCTTCGACGGCGCATTCAGTCATTAGCGTGTCCGGGCCGTCAATTAAGCTTATAAGCTTAATACGAAATGTTTTAAAGGCGGCCTCGGACGAGAAAGGAGGCACGAACGATTTCGCGCAGCAAATCTTCGCCCCTCCCTCCCCTCCATCCTCCAGGATTGTGCTCGAGCGAAAACGACGATGATTGTTGAATAAAATAAAAGGGACGTGCGTGCAGGTCCGGGGTAGAACGTTTTAAGTACCCAATTAAAGGGCCCGCGGCTTTCCTTTTCGTGCTTTAATTGGACGGTTTTCGCAGCGCGAAGATGTTTCCGGTACAAAATTGCGGTTTGGCAAAACGCGTTGCACACCGCGTCGGAATGCCCGACATCCATCATCCGCGCGATAAAAGTAGTTTAATTGAACCCGAGCTGAAGTCCAACGGGGCGTTTAAACGCGGGGACGTCTCTTACTTTCCTCGCCACCTCCTGCGACCCCCGCAGTTTTTCTTTCTCCCTTCATTGTGGAAGCGAATGTAAGCTTTCTTCCAAATAGAGGAACTGAGATAGTACTACGATCTCTAATAATAGCAAAAATGGTATTTTAACGAATATTATATATAGGGGAAAGGTGGGATAGTTGATCACAGTTTTGCTTTTTTATTAAAATAATAATGGTCTGCTTTGTTTGTATTTAATTATTTAATTTGTGGTTCTTAGTGTATTCACAATAAACTTGTACAAATTTGAGAGCTGGAAACTAATTTTAATGACTAAATTTAAATATTTTCTGGCAGTGGCGTTATGCACAAGTATCTCCTACTGAAGGGGAGACTTGATCAAAAGGTTAAGGAGACATAATCAGTGAACTTTAAAAGGAAATAACACATTGACTTTCTAAGAAACATTTATTATCTTAGTCAATAACATGAAATAAATGGAATATCATAAAAAGAAAGTAAACTATAACTAACTTGAAACAAATTACTGACAAAATAAAACTGAAGAATTAAACTCTATGACATAAACAATATAAATGCATTCTTAAAAAACATTTCACTTAGATATCATCTGATTAAGATGACGATGAAGAAAAAATTTTCCTTCTCACTTTCTTTGCCGTATTTTCCTGTTTCTTTTTGGGTCATTTTCAGCTGTTCAAGTATCCCTCAATGCACTCGATTTGAAAAGGATGAAAAATTAAGCTTACCTTAAATATTTAGATCAATCAATAAATAGCATTACTAGACCAGAAATTGCTGCTTTTACTTAATATATTTTAAATCGTTGAAAATGCAACATTCACTCGAAAAGGAGGAAGAACAAGGTGACCATTATATTTACTTTTTGGCTGCAAATAAGATCGAAGTTTCTAACAACATTATTCTATGCTCCTGAAAGAAAACTGTAACGTGAAGTGTTGCGATATGGCAAACATTACCACGATAACGTGTCAGCAGGCACAAATTGCCAATAATATATTAATTAAAAAAACTGATGCGATCATGTATTCCCGCTGATCAACTATCCCACCTTTCCCCTACAGTTACCAAATAACTCCCAGCGACAGTAACAGAAAATCCTTCCCGCTCGATTCGCCCCTTTCTCGCGCAAATACAGAGCGTTTCTGGTCAATGGGGCGATCAAAGAACGGCGGTTCTTTCATCCCCTAATTGGATGATTTTCGCGACGCAGTACGTTTCCAATGAAGAATCGCGGGTTCGACGGTACGCCGCGTCACGCGGCGAGCACGAACGGTAGCCAGGATGTTCCTTTTTGCCGCGGCCGGTCGTCGTTGCCGTCGCGCGCGACGAGCATCCTTTCTTTCCTTCCGCAGAAAGCATTCGGGGGCACCGCGAGCAGAGCTGGAACAATTTTAATTCCTCAATCGCGGCCGGTGCTCCAGAAGGAAACCGATGCTGAACGAAAGGGCGAAAGAGGGGGCGGGGGCGAGGAAGAAAAGGGAGATCGTCGATGGAAGAAACAAGGAGGGCCCGTTGCGCCCCACAAATAATTGGGCAAAACTGCTTCTGGCGAATAATTACTCGAATGATTGAAGGCAGGGGACCCCTCCCCTAGGCCTCCCCCCCCCCTCTCTCCTGTAGGAGAGCCGATCTCTCTAACGAAAGCCCAACGAAATCCAAGAAATAAGCGGAAGCAAAAAGGCCGATGCACTTTGCGGTTTGCGGCCAGTGAAGGCCTCGAATTCTGTTCAAACGAGGCTTGTTAACCAGCCCGAGGAAGTTAGATAATGGCCGAGTAGCCTCGCGGAATTGTGGCGGAGAAAGTGGATTTTGTAGATAAATTGACCGCATTCGATGATGTCATTATCTGCTTACGATCACACTTCTGCATGAAACGCGGATTTTTCTATCCTTTCTTGACGGCGTTAGTCGGTGCAGTGGTTTCAGGTTCTCCAGGTATGAACTCGTTTAATTCATTCGCTAATTAAAAATAGCTGCTTCTGCCATTAGCATTAGAATTCATAAAGTGATATACAAATGTACTTGCATATACAGAAGCTCCAATGTTCAGTAAAGATATTAGCATTTAATTCAATCTGTCGAATTGCCAATAACTGTGTAAGATAAAATTCAAACACGCAGAATAATCTACTAGGTGCAAACACCTATCGCGTTTCAAACGCGAAACCAGTTAATCGTGTCGAGTTTCCTAGGAACCTATCCCGATTCCACCGGATAGATGCTCGAGAGTTGTCGAACGTTAACGGTCACAGCGGTTTTCAGGTGAAAATGCAAGGGACAGACGAAACGCGCCACGATTGACTCGAATCTGTCGCTACCCTGTTCCAGGGTTCTTCTTTCCGTGACTGTCGCCAGGAATGGGCGATTTTTTGCCGATGGAAGGACGAATCCCATGATCGCCGGCTCGTCCAATCGAGCCCGGCGGATTTAATTGATATTGCCCCGGCCCGTCGACTTTTAATCCGTAATAAATTTCGATCATGCGCCGCGAGATTTATGAAGTTACATCGAGCCAGCCACGACCGTCCGTCCATCTTTCTAACCCCGGGCCGGCAAAATTCGCCAGCGGAGTTTGGCGACTTTATGGCAACTGTCACTCCTCGTCGATTTACGAGGGGGATGAGCAGGAGACGGGCGATCTAAATTTGGTGCGCCCGGCCACGACTCCGGATGCTCCCGATCCATCGAATCCGTAAAAACGTAATGACTTTCATACGGCTCGGCGGGATTAATCCGAGACGAGAATACATAATTACGCTGGTAACGATAAGTTAAGGGTTTTGGTGCCACAGGCTAGAACCGCTCGCCTGCTTCAATTGAAACATTGATTGATACCTGTCGGCCGATCAGCTTTCATGGAATCTGGACCGATCGTTCCTCGGAGTGTTACAAGAAAGACGGCTTCACGACATGGAGGGGAATGAACTCCAGGGGGTCAGGAGTTAGGAAAATGAGCCGTGCCAGGGTTGGAAATAATTTTTTAGATTGATGGTGTGATACTCTCGTTTATTCATCGTTTACAATGTGTATACAATTAATAATACACTGTGTGTAACAGTGTTGTATTCCGTAGATTGGTATTTCTCTTATTATATTTAATAATGTCTTAATACAAATGACGGAAACTAGACGAATTACAGTAGTACTTATAATAAGACTCTTAATACAGAACTAGACAATCGTGCCAAGATTCTTCGGGCTAAAGTGTCCATTTTAGGGAGAATTGTGTGTAATATATATGGGTTTCAGTAGTTTGGAAAGTGAGAGTTGTATCGGTCGGTAAAAGATGAGGCATAGAGGAAGGAATTTGGGATGTTTACTATTGCTAACTGAAAGAGTAACCAGATGACTAATACTATAGAAAAAGAAATTTGAATGACGTTGGTATACAACACCTTCCGCCATAAAATTGTTTAACGGGAAGTTAACAATTACGTATACCGTGATTAATAATAATTACATTACACAGATATTGAAGACTACAAAAGCAAAAGGTAAGATAATATTATACAACAACAGATAAAAGTTACTTGACAGCTTCTTATGACGCGTATTTCACCAAATTCTTGGTCTGTGCTCGACAGGCATTTTCTACTTGCTGGTGGAAGAAACTGTTTCTTCCTCGATCGTTACAAAATTCTAATACTATAAGTACCTACCGATTATCCTATTAATTTAATACACTTTTTAATAATTTATGCTCCAATCATGTCTTATTATTTATCGGCATTTCTAACCGCGGTACGAATCTGTAAAATTCATCCTCCACTTCTTCCTGGCAATCTTAATCCTCGCGCGTTTCGACCATAGCTCAACATTCGAAAAGCAGAAAGCACAAGATTCCAGACATTCAGCCACCACACACCACAATTAATAAAATGTCGTGCCTCGGAAGGCCCTCGCTAGCCATCTCGACCCCGATCTCCACCGCTCGGAAGATTGAGCACCGAAGATCTTCGACAACGAAAATTATTCGAACGCGCAGCGTGCCGATCTTCTCTCTCGTCCCCTTTGCACCGTTGCCACGAGAGATTGCCCAATGCCAGCTCCCTGAAAGCAGCCGATCGCGTTGCCGATACCGACGAGGTGGCCCAAAAATCTTGTTCCACTCTTCGGGCCGAGATTTTCCAGATCCCTGGTTGCGCGTGTTCGCCACGGTGGCGACAAACGACCTCGCGTTTACTCACCTGCGTTCGACGGCACCTGTGCCACAGCCAATCAGGCCGAATTCACTCGCGGTACCGCGTATATCTTCGTTAACGCGGGCACCAGGGGCCGACAGACCGTAGAGAAGAGCGCGGAACGAGAGCGGCCGACGAGCGAACGGGTGTGGAAGGGCGAGAGGGGAGGGCAGGGAGAGGCGAGAGCTCGGGGCGACTAACGAGAGAGTAAGAAGACACCGCTCGGTTTGGCCCAGAGGCAACAGACACCGGCAAATTGGGCCGACATATTTCAGCTCCCGATCCATTTGCAGTTTCGACGTAAAACCAGTCGGTGGAATCCGGCCGCGGACGCGAAATTCTTACGAAACGCCTTAGGAACGATTCTCCCGTTTTGGGACGAAAATGTCTCTCGGCCGCCGCCATGGACGGAAAGCCGATTTTTATGATGAGTAACGAGGCGACGGGGCCCGCTCCGGGGCGCACAGAAACCGGATTCACGGCGGGGCAGAACGACGGAAAAGTAAAGTTGGTCGCGGGTCCTTAATCGGCCGAGTCGTGTCATTACGTGCATAAGGACATCGGTTTTGCCCTTATTACGGCAGATGGGATTTGTCTCTAAAGGGGCAAGCACGGTGAACCGTTCTTAAAGAACCACCGGCAGATATGGAGCCCGAGTTTTTCTAATTAATTGGTGATATCCGTGACGCGATAGTATCCGAGGACGACGGACGGGATGCCCGATAAAAGCTTGGGACCGAATTTAGAATGCGTATTAAGGGGATTAAGGGGTTGAAATACTTGAAATGTAAAATTTATTCACTTTATACTGGACACTTATTCTGTTATTATTATCTTTTAACCTGGCTCGATCGTGCAAACGTAACACCGCAGTCATAAAGCCAACGCGATAATGCAGCTGACCAAATTATCAGAGGAAGGTAAGTATAATAATAATAATAATAATAATAATGATAATAATAATAATAATAATAATACGTCTTTATTACACCATCAAATTGCGTTAGATTATTA
Organism: Andrena camellia; assembly: GCA_029448645.1. Classification (NCBI taxonomy): domain Eukaryota; kingdom Metazoa; phylum Arthropoda; class Insecta; order Hymenoptera; family Andrenidae; genus Andrena; species Andrena camellia. Next base: position 40,624,845 of record CM055679.1, on the reverse strand, counting down.
CATAGTTATTTTTTTTCCTTTCGCGGTGCAATGTGCGAGATTCAGCGAAATGCTGTTTTAAAATTCTAACCTAAGCTGTATCTGCGGTCGCCGCGTGAAAACAGATGACACATAATAGTGCGATCAGTTTTCGTGATGGAAAGGCGACACGCTATGACCAGGGAATCCCTGAACGGGGTGTAAACGACCCGCGATGGGACCTTCGTGGACCCCCGTGGAGCGCCATGGAGGCTGGCCTATGGAGTGTGACATTGGTGCATCTGGCAGCGGCTGGGAACATTATTACGTGTCTGTCAGCGTGGTGATATATTAACCACTAGGGTGAGCGGTGTTTACTTTGGCACCGGAGCTGTTAAATTTTCCGCATGGAAGGAACGTTCGACTAACAATCGAGTTTCCGGAAGAAAGAGGATTCTTTCGTTAAATCCCTCCAATAATTAAACAAGATCGATCCCCTCGTTTGTTACGAGATCCGCGACTTTTTCGCCAGCCGCGGCTCCCCGCGATACCATCTGCCACGCTCGCGGCTCGGTAATTTAATTAGAAGTGGATGATCGAAAGAAAACGCGGCCCGTCGGTGCTCGCAATTAAGTTAGAAGGCGTACGCGTATAAATCGACCGCGGGCACGCCGGGCGAACACCCTTCTCGAGAGTTCACCTGCCACCGCGGGCAACATTGTCCGAAAATGAACACGTGATCCATCGGAGATATCGCCGAAAAACCGCTCTCCGTAGCGCAATGAAATCGGAATCTGGACGCGGTGGCCTTAAGGGGGCCGAACGGGGCGGTCGGGCGAAAAAGAACGCCGTGGAGTGGATGTTATCCGCATGTCGGAGGGACCTCGGTGGGCAGCAAAAACGGGGGAATCCGGGCAGCGTGCTTGTCCGAGGAGTGTAGGTACACCCTGTGGAATCGCGGGCCTGTGCAACAGGATTGATCCACTCTCGCGTACCCACGTGAACCAGGCCGCCCCGCGCTCCTGTGAATCAAGTGACTAAAATGCAATTAACGGCAATTAAAGCTGGGGCCCCTAAAGAGCCCGAACGAGGCAATTTCACTTGCCTCTCTCACCGTGCCATCCTCCGTTCTTCTGCTCCTCTTTTCTCCCCTCTTCTCTTCTCTACCTCCGTTTCATGTTCCTTTTTTACCCCGCAGAGTAGTTTATGCCGCGAGTCTGTTTCAAGTCCTACACGGTCCTCGGCAGAATGAAGACGCGAGGGGACACGGTGCAATTACACGTGGCGAATAAAATAATTGCGATTATATTGCTTGGCGTGATTGCATAAAGGGGATAAAAAATGTGGGTTGCGCGTAATGGAGCAAGGTCGCTGGTATATAATTGAGTTGTAAAACGAGGGGGCAGCCGAGGAACGACCGTACGATCGCATTCCCTAATGTGGAAGCGCCTTTGTGGGTGCGTTCGGGTGGGGGAACCAAGGTTCTGGACGTCGAATGGGTGGTTTGGTGAAATTTTGTGCAGCAGATTATTGTGTTCTCGATCCACTGTAATATTCAGATGTAGGTAAATGAGTTTGAATTTTAGAGGATCGTTGTTTTTATTATTTTCAGGGAAACATCGCGCCGATCAGGAGGCCCCTTTTTTTTCAAATGGACGCCGAATATGACAAAAGTGTGTCAAATTTTTTTTTGTGTGCATAAAGGTCCCACGAACAAGATACAATCATAAGATTTTCAAATTATTTGACTCCTCTCCAGTGAAAAATTTCTAAAAATGATGAATTACTTGGCGTCGAGAACGTAGGTACATGTGTAGCCCCTTAAATCGAAAGTGCGCTTCGAGTATTACTGCGTTCTTATTCCGTGCAGCCTTTTTTCTTCCTCCGGCGACGTTGTCTTCAGAGATTACAACTAGAAATTGAATACTTGTCAAGCAAACCAGGGACAGATCACCTGCCGACTGAGCGCGTGCACCTTGAACAGGGCGAAAAAATAAAGACACCGCGGACCCGCATTTTGAGTAATCGGGTGCGTGGCTGTGCACGTGGTTGTCCAACTCTTTAATGAGACGTTTGCACGCTATTATGCAGCAGCATTCGTACAGCCCCTCCTTGCTTCGCGAAACCTCCTCGGCTATAATTCATGAGAAATGGCGAGAATTGAATTAGACGAATATCCAACTGGAGCACAGTCAAACCCTGCGTTAAGCCTGTTAAATATAAAGGCAGGAATGGAGCTAACGAGCAGATGCAAAGATAACTTAATTCGAGCAAAGATTAATAGCTAACTCGAAAAATAAGAAAGGTGATCAGCTAACAGCAAGTAAAGAAGCAAACGTGAACATAGAATAGAAGTAGAGAACTATGGTAGATCTGAAGTGGTAGTGAAGGTGTGTCCAGCTTTCATATACTTTTGCAAGTTATATGCAATATTAAGATGTGAAAGAATTTGAACGTGGGGCTAAATTAAATGGCTGGTTGCGGTTGGAACCCCGCGCGTGAAGAATAAAACCGTTTCGATCGCTCCTGTCACGGTAAGCGTTTCGCAATCAACGCTAATTAAAGCCGATTAAAATCGGGCGTAATTGAATAACGTGCTCTGAATTTATTGCGGAACACGCGATAATTCGATCACAGATGTACAGATTCCTGTTCTTCCACGACGTGTGTCTCGCCTCTCGGCCGTGCAAAAGACGGAGGCAACAGGTGCAAAAGTCACGAAATTAAAAGGACGGCCGCTCCTTCGTGTTCTTTAACTCCAGTCCATGCTCTTCGCGCCCGTCGGTGAGAATTTTAACATTCTACCGCGAGGCTGTTATTTAAGGCGCTCTTAAAACGAACCCCCTTGGGAAGAAAGGCTGCACTCACGTGTAACCGTGGAACTGAAAATCCTATTAAAAGTCTCGTCACAGCAGTGACAGGATGTGATGACTTTAGAACATATCGATGGCTTAGTCCACAAATATTGTATCTCCATTTTTAGTGTTTTCGAGAAAAACAGGTTTAAACATGCAATGATGCGTGGGCCCATGAAGACTGCGGCAGTGAAGAAATAGATTTTACATGCCAACTTTATAAAAAAAGAAAGAAAACATAAGTTTCAGGAAAAAACAAACCTGGTCTATATTAGGAACCCATTTTTTTTATCTGCTTATTTGAATGACTCTCGTTTTTATTTTATTATGAAGAAACCAAATCTTTGTCGCTAAAGAATACATATTGTACTTTTAAAACGTGTATCGAATTTTAATAAGAGTTTTCTCATTCAAGAGTTATGTTGTTTTTAACAAATTGGTCTCATATTCGGCTACTTTATCCTATTATTTTTGACAAATTTATGAAATAGATATAAATGTGATTTTTATACAGCATAAAGGAACAATCAAGAACTATTTGCTGCATATAAATACTCAAATTTTACAAAAAGTGGACACACAATATTTGTGCACTAAACCATCGATATAACATTAGATGTGTCTAGCTTTTTTAACTCCAGTTTTCGTGACGAACTAATGTGGGATCTTGCATTGTTCTACCTTCTCAATCACCACCTGAAAAACTTGCTAACCCTTGCTTCGCCCCATCTCTCTCATTTCTGCTTCAGCACATTAAATTCTAAACCAAGTCAAAGACCCTCCAACAGTAGCTCCATATCTTCCTATATAGTTAATCTTCTAATTCGTCTCAGTAATAGCTCAGTCCTCGCCCATTTCGTACACCAGCAACCTCATAGACCTCGCAATCAATCCCCCAAGCACTTCATTAACCCAGCCAGAGGTTCACCCCTGTCGTGCCCTATTACTGAAGACACTCCGTCTAAGGTGACGTTTCAGAAAATAATTTTATTCGCGAGGTATCCAAGCCAGGGGGTCATAAACCTCGCAGGCAGAAGTTTTCCCCCGAATGCTAATTACCGCGATTACCTGCGGGCCCGGCGCGTCGCGTTCCGCGTCCGCGGGCGTCGCGCGCGCCCGCTGAACCGACAAGTTTGAAAGAAGACATCAATCCTCTCGCGGCTCTCGAATCCGCGGCATCGGGGCACACACGCCCCGAGTGTCGTTTTCTTCGTGTTCGTCGGGCATTCGTAACGAGCGGGAGCGCGCGACAGTAAAACGGTGCCACTCACGGTGCCCGTCCCTCTTCTCATTTATTTCTTCACCGTGCGCTGCTCCCTTCTTCTTGTCCGCGCCTTAACGCCTCTGCCCTAGCCTCGAGTTCGCGCGTAACCACCGCGACTCTGCCCGCTTTTATGCGCCGTGCCTCCTCGCTCTGAGAAGCTTTTTGCTCTGGCCCAGCTTCGTTATGGCCCCTCAGTATGAGTTATGCTAATTGAATGTATGATAACCGGCGACTTTAATTGGAGTGCAGTCGAGCGCCGCGGCCGTGGTGTGCCCCCTTCCGCGCTGATTTCGTCGCGTTTATCGCGCGATACTGCCTCCATACGGGACCGTTCTGTCGTGTAAAAGTCGGTTAGATCTCTGTGACGGATTGGCCATGGATGTTCTGAGTCAAACTCGCTGAATTCGGGGCAGATTTCTCAGCAAGCGCAGGGATTACTCTCTGGAGATTACTCTCGCTGGGACTTGAGAAGCTTATGAATTGATAAATAGATTTTCAAATAACGATACCTACAGGAATTGCAGATGTGATCTTCTCTACCATGTGGTTCTCTAAATGTGGAGAGAAGCTGTCTTCTCTCCACATTTTGCTCCAGCAAAGGAATTACTCCAAACAGGTGCTGGCATTATGAAGGTTGCATAAATGCATATTTCATGGGCTACTTAGGATCAGAGTGAAATTAAGTAATGGCACGTATCATTTTTCCCCTGCGAAGTTGCGCCCGCATCAGCCACTTGACGCCTGTCATTCCGTGCGGATAATTGCTGGCAGAAGACATCTACAATGTAGTGTCACGACCAGGTAATAGCTGTGATTACCGAGCTACGATCGCAGCGAAATTGGACGTCTTTGAACGGCGGGCATCGTTGATCAGTTCACGTGGCGCGGAGCTCTACGTCTTCTTTCCGATCACGTCGACGAATTACCGTGACTCCCGTAATATCGCATCACCGTTACCGTACGTATCGTAATTCGTTGTTACACGGTAACCGCGGCTCACGTGCGCCGGTTACGGATCGATCGATAACGATTTTCCATCGGCATAACCCCCGCGCCTGATAGACAGACAGACAGGCTGCTAATTAGGCATGCATGCACGTTCACGTTCCCATGCATTTGTCTGGCAAAGATTCTCGCACGAATATCGTTTTCCCCTTTTGCATCTAGCATTTCCGATCGACAGTCGCCAGCTACCTCGCGATGGCTGGTAATTATGACCGTAACATTCTACTTTAGAATCTTGCTTGTTTGATGGTCCATTCCTGGACGCGGAACGTAAAATCCGGGTAAAGCCACGTTTCCACGTGTGCAACGCCACGACGAGCTCATGTCTCAAGCACTCAGAAGCGCTGAAATGTTTAGTCTAAACCGTGTGATTAAACTATTACTGGCGCCTATCCTTCTGTAGATTGTCATGGCGAAATTAATCTGAATTTCCATAGTATGATACACGAGTGAATTTCAGTGGAACTGATATTTGTACCGTAATACTTACATCTTCATTTAAATCGATGGCAGAATGATGTTCGTTTTGGTCTTAAGCCGGGAATCCACCGAGAAGCTAAGCTAAGCTATGCGATGCTAAGCTATGCCATGCTACGTTTTACAAAAATTAGCTTCAATACATTCTTATGGAACCGTTTCCACCAAAAGCTAAGCTAAAACATAGCATAGCATAGCTTAGCTTAGCTTCTCGATGGATTTCCGATTTTAAGGGATCATTCTACTTTGATCGACCGAAAAATGAAGCTATTTTTTAACATATAATGAAATAAATATTTTTGGAATTTATTAAGCTACTATTATATTATGCAAACAAATTTAAGAAGATTTTTTTAATTTGTTTCAAATGTTTTTTTATAGCGTCAATGTGACACCTATAAAAAAGAGGTATTGGCGGGGCAGGTGGTTTCCCAGCTCAGGTTTATCTGAAACAAAAAATTTGAAAAGATTCTTAATCTGTATGAGGGTCGCTATCGCCCGTAGCTAAATGAACAATTTTTGTCGAAAAATAACCAAGATTTTTCTCGGGAAACATTCGAGAAGACACCCTGTTGGGGAACTTTTTCTTTCAAATCGGCTCCATTTTGTTATTTCTCAACAAAAATTGTTAACTGAGCTACGGGCGATAGCGACACTCGTACAGACTATGAATCTTTACCAATTTTTTGTTTCAGATAAGCCTGAGCCGGGAAATCACCTGCGCCACCAACATACCTCTTTTTTGTAGATGTCACATTGACGCTATAAAAAAACATTTGAAACAAATTAAAAAAACCCTTTTTATTTTTTTTGTATAATATAAGAGTAGCTTAATAAATTCCGAAAAGATTTACTTCATTATATATGTGTTGTATTTATTGAGAAAATTTTTTTAAAAGCTTTATTTTTGGCCGATCAAAGTAGAATGACAAACTCAAATTAATTCTGCAATATATTGCACGTGGTGGCGTATAGGAATGCCCCTCCTAATATTATAAAAATCGCGATGCAATGAAATTCGTAGGCATCGACTTCCGGAATCGTTAAGAGCGCAAGTCGCGCGAACCACCGAAAGGCAGCAAGAAAACACGGGTCGGCGAAACAAGTGGCTATTTATATTTTCCCATAAAAATCACCGTCTATAAAGCACGGCCATAAAAGCCGCATTTCTCGCGATAATTAGCGCGAAAGTATCGGCGCGCCTATGACAGTAAATTCGAATCCAAGGTTGGTGAGAGACGACCGGAAAGTAGAAGAGGAACAGAAAAACTCGCGTGTCTGAAGACGAGGAACGAGTATCGCGCAGATATCTCGTGTGTATGGTGCATATTTTTAAAGAGTGCACCGAATGAACACTTGGCAGACGTATCTGTTCCCATTAGTACCTTATATGTACGCTGGAAATGCTCCATGGGTCATCAGGAAATACCAGCGGAGAATTTCCAGTAGAAAAGTAGCGTATCGGTCAGACATGCTCCTAGATCGACTGATGGACACCTTACCGATGTTTTCTCCGCAATTCTTACATCTCCATCTACGAATACGAACATAGGTATATATAATCAGCTGAACAAATATTGTTCCCAAAGCTGGGAAAGAGATCTTCAGCTTCCACGTACACATTGCCTTAAGGGGTCTCCCTACTTCGACGGCCTGCAAAGGAAGCGCGATATTTGGGATTTTTTTAAAGCGAAACCCTCAAATTATATTAACTGAAAACTTTCTATCTATATTTGTACATATTTAGGCATCATTTAAAAAAAATTTAATTAAAAAATAACAGTACCTACCTAAAACTTTAAACGCGTGTTCTCAAAATGATGTTTTTTCGGATTACATAGTTAGCATGATATCTCGAGACTTTGATATCTTGACTCTCAAGATATCTCTATGACTTTCTCATCACTGTCTTGCCTACTCCACTTGCATTCCGTCCTTTTTATTTCCCTCGTTCCGCGTCAGCATCCACCGCCCCGAACTCCCATTCTCCGTCCCCGCCTCGGGAAGCCCTGTTCTTCTCCTCGGCTTCGATTTCTTAATTAGTGGGGGACATTCCGGCTGACAGATCGCGGTGCCGTTTCTTTGCATCCGCGGACAGCTGCACGCTCCGGCACCACCTCTATATTCCCGGGTGTAATCTTTTTGTCCGGCCGTGTTAAGCGTATCTGCCCCGCGGATAACGAATTACTCGTGATCCCCGCTCGAAGTAAATCCGTCTTTCGGGCACACGCGAGATCGAGCGTCTCTGGACACTGTAACGAAACCCCGTGCGCCTATCGTCGGGGATCGCGTGATGGGGCAACGTGAGGATGTGTCGAGCAGCGTTCGACGAAAAATGGAAAAAGGCTGGGAACAAAACCGAGGAAGAAATACTCTGGCGGGAGTCGTAACCCTTGGCTCTCTCCGCGGCAGAACCAAACGAACCCATTATGATTCGAACGACAGCGCGCGTGTTATCGTTCCGGGGCGTTTAGGAGACGTCATCGTGAAGATGAAAGCCGAGGCTCGACGAGGACGCGAAGCGGAGATGATCGGTGCATACGAGCGCAACCGACGCGAGTAGGTACAGCTTCGGGGCTGGCACTGGCCGGGCTGCGCGATGGCTATGCATGGGTAATGCAATAATCGAGTGAGTCGTCTCGTCTCGTCTCGTCTCGCCTCGGTCGCAGAGGGCTCGCCTATAAAACGCGAACGCCAGCCAGCCCAGTAATTACTGTGGAAGTGACTGGTTACTGGTTAGCGCTCCGCTCGGCGACGGTTTACCTCCGTTCATCGGCACCATTGGCTGCCACCTAACGGGCAGCCGAGGTCGGGTGTACACCTCCGGACGGAGTGTAAATCGAGAGGCCATTACGCGCCGTGGCAAAAATGTAATGAGATATTGCAAGAGTGAGCCCCACGTCGGCCCCTTTTAACGAGGCGATGGGAACACCGCTACCGCATTCGTCGCCTGTCCTCGCGAGGCCCGTTGCCGACGAGTAACGTTGCCGAAAACCAATCGCCAGAATTTTTACTTGGTTGCGGGGACACCCGTCGACGAGCCCCAAACGGGGACGAGAACTTCGACGTTCGGTTTAGTTAAACATTTTGAGGACATGGCTTCCTTGGTAACGCGTTGGATTCTAGAATTGATTTCGTGCTCCTTCTAGAGCTTGAGAGGGTTTGCTAAATGTACGTAACTTTCAGTTAAAATAGAACCGTGCTTATTAAGAACACGCGAGCCACCGCGGTGACGAGAAATGGAGTCGCTTGCACCAGCAGCCGTCGCGATAAATAATCGAAGTTACCATCGACCCGCCGTTCTCCTTGCGAGCCAAATAACCGACTTAATTGACACGTACTAAATTCGAGCAAACCGTGGTCCCCAATAACACGGCCCAAGGCAAATAAAGGAGCGACATTAAGGAGAAAAAGAAGTTAAACGGCATACGATCGAGACTTCGTTAGAAGCAGGCGACTCATTGAGCCGCATACCCTGTAATCTTGATTCTCAATTGATGTAGAAGGCGTTTGCCCCTTTCTTAATACATTTCTGTGGCTCGCTGCACCTGTTCCTTAACGACGAAAGGAGCCGGCTAATTATGGAGCAATCAATTACGAAAAGAATCCGACGCGCGGGACGAGCTGCCGAACCATCGTCGCATCTACGATCGTCATCCCGAGCGTATCTCGCCTACGATTCGTCCCCGATTAATCTATTAATATACTTAATTGGTGGAATCGCTTAAGCGCCACGGATAATTAAGTTTCTTTGGAGGAAGCTTTCCTCCACTTGAATAGCAATGGCGTACGCGTCATTATCGGTGGAGGTGATTTCGAAAGCTCGACGAAGGCTGACAAATGTGCCGGTGACTATGAAAGTGATGTAAGTCATGTATTTTTGGTTTCGGGATATTTAGACTGTTGAGTTTGGGCGGATAAAAAGTATTTTTCCATTATCGAACAAAATGTTCTAATATCAAACTTATCTGTCGTTGTAAGATTTTATGAGCAACTTGTACGAAAATGTGGTTTTTAAACCTTTGAATGTCTTCCAAATTTCAAAAGTGCTCAAACGTAGTTCTTCGAGATCTTGCTTCCTTTTTTTCTTTTCTTGCCCCACGTCTAAGGTTAATACATTCTACATATATACACTATAATAGAAGAAGTCCTGACTGAAGTCAGACTGACTGACTCATCAACGCCCAGCTCAAGCCGTTTAACCTAGCAACGTGAGATTTGGAAGGTAAATTGTTTTCATGACGTAGGCACCCACTAAGGAAGGATTTTTGGAAATTCCATTCCCAAGGGGATGAAAAAGGATAAAATGTATTTTCTCGGACTCCCTAATATCTCTTAGGCCCGATTAGATATCAACTTGATTCTCACTCACAAAGATTACCCACACAAATGCCTAAAAACCAACTTCAGGATTTTTCCCTAACCAACACCTAAGGGAGTGAAAAGGGGTGAAATGTATTTTCACGGATTGCTGAAAATCTCTTAGGCCCGATTAGATATCTACTTGGTTTTTACTTCGAAAGGTTACCCGCATAAATGCCTAAAAACCAATTTCATGATTCTGCCCTAATCAACTCCTAAGAGGGTGGTGAAAATGGGTGAGATGTGTTTTCATGGAGTCCTTAATATTTCTTTGGCCCGAAGCGAAACGCGGGGATATTTTGCTAGTATAATATAAAATAAGAGAAATCTCAATTTTGGGGGTTTCTTAACTTGCACCGCTTTCATAATCACCGGCACAAATATCACGGAGTACAAATCGACCTTAATTTTTACCTCCTCGCCTCTCTCTTATCGTTATCCCTCGCTTTAATGGGCGGCCACGGGATAATCGATTAAACGATTCCTAACTCATCGTAAACGAGCCCCAGATGCCGGACGATTTTCACAATGTGGGCCAGCGCGTCGGCCGCGAGTGAAATTCCGCGAACGCTGTACAGCTGGAAGGAGGCGAGTAATGAAATTACGATAAAGGAGCGTCACGGGGCCCGATTAAGTGGCGATAATGGCAGGATCCGCTGTGCCCGCGTATTACGCGGGAATTATTGGATGGAGCAATCTCGAGGCACGACGCTGAATGGTAATTGAAAGCGTACGCCTCGCGTACGGAACATCGCGATTATAGATTTCGCCGGCAGATACGGGCGTATTCTGTGTAACTGTAAACGCGATGTAAAACGCAACAGAGCGCCGTAAACTCGGGCCGATAAAAGTGTCGCGGCTTTCGTTCCAGTTCCACTCCGTTTTAACGATGAAATTTTACAAGCATCTCCGTTCAGTTGGTCCGCGGACGTCGGGAATGTTACTGTCCGGACGTTCGATGTGGCGAACACCTCCGAGAGGTGGTCAATTAGTAGACGTTCGTAGCTGTCGCGAATAGCGACAGTTTTATCGGCGCTGTTATCTCGCGGACTATGTTGCACAGAAGTAAATGATTCGCTCTTATTTCAGGGCACGCGAAGCTCGCGCATCATCGCGGAGACTCGCAGTCGTTCGAGCTAACGAGTAGTACCTACATACCGCGAACCTGAAACCACTGGGCGAGCATGGGCGTGCCCATTTTAAATCAGATCGAATACGCGATTCACGAGTCACATCGGGTATTTACGTGTGCCGTGTTAACGACACCGTCGCTGGGATGAGTTAGATAAATATCTGCTAAACGATGCAATTCTGAAACAATTATTCCCGCTTGATTATCGGCGGTATTGCGTTTATAATCGGCGACGAGCTTTGAAGTACATATCTGGTGCGCGTGCAAAGAGAATGATGTTCGACGGTATTATAAAAGACTGTCGAATAGAGGAAATCGTTATTCATTTGTACCGAGCATCAGATTACCTCTCGAATAGAAGGTGTCGTTTTAGGGTGTCGGGCAAGGAGTCGGGAATCTTTAATCGGTTATCGGTTTGATCGATACACCGGATCTCTCATGTTTCTTTTGAATTTTTAAATCCTAGATGTTAGGATCTTGGGATCCTCTTGATTCTTAAATCATCCATGTTTTATGTACAGTGCGTATAAAAATTGATGGTCACTGCTTTCAGGAAGCAGGATCGATGTTGATCGGGATTGTTTATAACTTTGAAAAGTAATGTTAAAGTTTTCTTTTAAATGAACCTGCTCTGATCATTGAGAAGAAAAAAGTTCATGTGTCGCAAATGCACCGTTTCGACGCGAAAAATTGTTAAAGTTTACACAAACATTAGGGTGTTGAGGCATTCACACAAGCAAAGGTCCCCGAAAGCAGTGGCCATCACTTTTAATACACCCTGTACTTGGACGTAGACATCTTCACCGGGTTCCTTGAATACAGAAAGTTTGCTACTCCTAATTCCAGGACACTAAGTAGTATTGGATTTAAAAAAGTCCAGGCATCTTTGTATCCAAGTTCAGAGTTGGGCAAAATGTAATCTAATTAGAAATGACAAATTACGATTAAAATGTAATTGTAATTGTAATGTAATTGATTACAGATTACTTTCTGTAATCGTTAATTTAGGTAGTTGACCGCAATTTTGTCACCCTAACCTAAATTCACGATTACAGGAAATAATGTGTAATCAATTACACAAATACATTTTAATCGTATCTTGTAATTTGTAATTAGATTACATTTTGCCCAACTCTGTCCAAGTCTACGAGTTTGGAAACGCCTATATTAGATTCCAAGAGTCCAAGCTGCTCTGGATCAGACTCCAAGATTCTATACACCTCAATACAGATTTCTGCAGCCGTCAAATTGTCACTATTAGAGAGCATTGCCCGTTGCACCAATGCAAATGCTCCATAACGTCGCGACAGAATGTTAATTGCTCGGCGAAAAGGACACCATAAACCGGCTCGGCCATAATTGATAATGCTGAAGGATCCCGCATCGCCTTTAATTCGTCTTTAAGTCGCCAATGAGGGCCGCGGAATTATTGCGTTCACGTGTTAATTATGAAGGTGCCGCGGCTCTTCCCCGTCGCGTTGCAATAAAGCGATAAAATACGAATCAGACTCGTCCCGCTGCACGTGCAACGTTGGTCAGCGCAAGTTTCGCATTCGGGCGTCGTTATTATAGGCAGATGCTAAACGCCTTCCCCCTGCAGGCCTCTCCCTTATCTCGTCCTTCCTCCCTTTGATATACAGGGTGTTTTTTAACACGCGAGACGCGCCTTGACATCGGTCCCTGGGCATAAAAGTGCAGCCTTTTGCGCATTCCAGCAAGCGTTTATTTACCTCCGGAGGAAGTACTCAGTACTTAATTCGAACACGAAAGTGAAAACGCCCCGTGGTAGCGTGTACCATAATGTACGGGCCTCGAAAGTGCACCGAAGATCCTGAGAATTTTTATTCTCCACTCTGACGAAGCATTTCAGTATTTACAACAATGTAGTCTTCGAAAATCTTCTGAAGAAAGAAGGAAAATTGATTTCCTGTACCACATTGGCCATCGAAGCAAAGTGGACGGCGAATTGAATGGTTGTTGGGAATCACAGTTTCGTTGGAAAGCGGAATAATGGTTGGGACCTCATCGAAACATCCTACTATCTGTAATTAAACATCTTTGGATCGAAAATAGGGATTGTTAGCTGAAGGTAATTAAAAATCTAGCTGCTGACAAGCCTTCGTACAGTATCTAGGGACTTGGAAACACCCTGTGTGGATTTAAGTCTTCCCCCATCCCCAATTTCACCTTCTAATTTTCTGTTTCAACTTCGAGGCTCGTGAGGGGACGCGTGCCTGTTGGGCGAGCGACTCTTAATGAATTTCTGCGTGGCAGAGGAGCAACGAGATAATACGATGAGATAGGTAATTGGGGTAGATCGGGCCCGAGTGCGTAGTGCGACTCGATTCGACCCGGCACGCCCATCCTTGGCAGAAATTTCATTTGCCCTTGCGTTCTTTTTTCCCCTTATCCGTGGATCTTCTTCTCTGATGCCTCGGAATGGCCTGAATTTTCGGGAATACTTCGGTAGGAACACGGCCACTTGTCACTGGGAACTTTTGCGCTCGGCGTCATTAATATTCCGACGCGAAACGATCTTCTCTGGGAACGATTGTTGCACAGTCTGATTATCATTTTATAATTGGATTTGGACGCATCAATCATAACCGCCTGAGTCGTAATTAGCGAACTCCTTCACACTTTAGACAATTATCTACATTGAAATCTGAAACTTCAAATATCACAGTGCTTTACTCAGGTCGAATCTCACTCTCTGAAATCGATAACTATCGGCAAATTGTTTCTCTTCTATCCTTGAGCACCTGTGGTACCCCTAAAAAGCCTCGTTGCCACCGCGAGTAACGCGCTAGTGGCACACTTTTCTTGCATGAATTACATTTCTATACCGATCTGATTGTATCCACGCAAACCTCAACAAACACCGACGAAGAAATTCTTGATAATCCATGGTGTTGCCGCGATCTCGACGATGATGGTGCATTGCTCCGTTCCCCGTGTCCCGCGGCGAGGCACGGTCGATTCGCGTACTCTGACGTCCCAGCAACGAGCAACGAGGTTAACAACGATGTAATTTCGCTCGATAAACGCGTTTCCTTCGGCCTTTCGACAATTTCGACGGAGCCCTTAACGACGCTGGTCTGGCGGCGCTTAGCTGATTGTTTTTACGTCTGTTTTCTGGCACACGGCCCGGTAATTGGCAAAGAAGCCCTGCAAGCACCTTCCTCTTTTTTCCGTACGACTCCAGCAGCAGCCAGGATGTGTCGTTGTTTCGGGGGTTCTCGAGCGAAGCAACGAGCAAAAAGTCACTCCACAGGGAGCAAACTCGGGCGTTCGTATAACGAGGCTGTAGGTCGATCGAATACTAATCGACCAATGAATCACCGTGAAAGGTGTTCGCAAACGAGAATCGCGAATTTATGAAATCGATCACTTTACTTTTATGACGTCGAAGACGTTTGGCATTCTCCGGAAACGTAGTAATTGGATAACCTTTTAATCGGAGAAGCCGAGGTATATTGACGTTCGAGAACGCCTCCATATTATTCGTGGCGAAAGCTTAAGGGTACCCTCCGGTCAAAACGCTTGAAAAATACGTGATTTTCTTGAATTAAAAAAAAAGAAACTGAACAACGTACAGTAAAAAAGCTTTTTGTACATTATTACTACATATCCGAAGAACAAACAAAAAATTATTGTTTGAATTTTATCAATTTTTGCATTAGATATACAGCATTCATTGTACTACTGTAGAAATTAGAGCTCTTGACGGGCGTCATCAGAACTCATGACAGGATCGGCTGAAATAAAGGAACTAAAAATATTCTTAAACTATGTGTGAATGGTTATCGCCTTATCCGTCTTAATTGCAGACAAACAATCCGGCGATTTTTAGCACATGTTTAAACACAATGTTGCAAAAAAGTAGTTTTTATACGCATAAATCTGTTCATAAAAAAAAATGAGTGATCCAAAATTACTCTCTGTGGATAAGGCGATAGCGAGTCTAATTATGAATATACCTAATGCTGTAAGAGTTTTTTGAAATCGGTGTATAATAAAGTTTTTTACAATGGTGCCCGTCAAGAGCTCTAATTTCTACAGTGGTACAATGAATGCTGCATATCTAAGGCAAAAGTTGATAAAATTCAAACAATAATTTTTTGGTTATTCTTCAAATATGTAGTAATAACGTCCAAACAGCTTTTTTACTACATGTCGTTTAGTTTCTTTTCTTTTAATTCATGAAAATCACGTATTTTTCAAGCGTTTTGACCGGAGGATATCCTCAAGGGGGTATTCTCATCTAGAAGGCCGATTTTTTGCCTTTCTTTACGGACGACGCATAAGGAAAACTACACATTTTTTTACCGATGAGCATTATCCACACGTATTTATTAACATTTCAGTAAGTCGTACAAAAATTTCAGCTATAAATTGTAATAATTAATGGAACATTAATTTTCTGTTCTCGAATTGTGTTAATACTGATTGCAAAATTTGGGAACCTTAAAGTGTCTACTTCGACTGGTTAAGATTTACGCGCCGATTTGTGTTCTCCGTGATATCCGTTTACTTCTTCGAGGTAACGCAGCTGGCAGCCACACAGGGTTGCGAACTTTATCCCCGACAATTTGCGCCGAGCAAGTGTTAGGGGGCCGGTTGAACAATTCGTCCGATTGTTTGTATAACGAAGTTGTAAAGCATCGGGAGTCGAGGCACCGCCCATTATTGCCACCTGCTCGGATAATAAAGCAATTGCTGGCGATTATCGAAATTCACGGTTTGCGCCGTCGAGGCCAGGCTTTCCTCGAATCGCGAGCTCTTGGAAACTGATCGAGCCCTTCGCTAATTTAGCTAATTTAGTGAGCCCTTTACGCGTTGAAGCAACACCTTAAAAAATACCACAAACAAATAACAAATAGCGTTTATCCGCGACAACAAATTAAAAGAAGGACGACTTTTATCCTGAGAACTCAGAGGATCGACGTAGGAACGAACTCGGGGTTGAAAGGGTCGAGCCGTTACCAGTTACTCATACACAGCAATGTTGAAAATTTCGTGGTATTTTGATATCTTTAAGATACGTATAAATATGTACTGTATCAGATATAAACGTCCCATTTAAGCGTGATTACCGCGAGATTCCTGGAGAGCCTGAGAGTTACGGAATTCCATTACGCAAACTTTCCACCGAACGCACGATGTTTCAATCTGAATTCTCGGCCCAATTAACGTGGACGATAATGAGCGTTAATTCGCGGGTAGGTTTATAGTTGGTTGGCATGTCGCACCGGAATTTGTCGTGCCCCGTGTGCAAGACAGAAAGCCCGAGCAAACGCAGCCACGATCCATCGATGATCTTCGATTCGCGTTATTTTGAAACATTTTACGAGATGGGGGGGGGGGAAAAAAGGCCAACCATAAACGTTTCTACGAAAAGAAGACAAATGGCGGAGGTAAATTCTTCCAAGAAATGCTCATTGCTGTAGCGATTTATCCTACCTACATTGTGGAGCATATTTTCCTTATTTTTTATCATATAAATTCTGCGAATCTTCTCAGACTTTTTATCCACCCTGACAACACTGCATCGTGAATAAATCTCAAACGCTAAATGGCACCTAAATTATCGAGATGGGAAAGTAAATACACTTCTGCACGAAGGGAACTCAACGACACCGTCCCCGTATTCAAGCATTCAACATCCCCGTGCAATTTTCCCTCGAAACGCTCGTTTAGGCATCGACTCCTTCACTTGGAGCGGCTTGGAAGTGCAGAAAAGGGCGACGATGGAACGTGAGGTTGACGTGGCCACGGAGGGAACGGTATAGAGGCTACGTGGAAATGGTCGTTACGCGGGCCGTTTGCTCCTCCGAACGTCGATCAACCGTCGGATTACGCATGTCCTGGCAGCTGCGCATCCTTCCTGGGCGTTCCAAAGAGCCGCCAATCGGCGAAACCCTCTAATATTAACCACCCGGTGGAGCGGCCAATGGGGACGAGGCGGTGTATCAGCGCGGGTGTCATCGGCCAGTTGGGCTACGCGATATTATCATTTTTGACTGGGTCGGGCGAGGGGGTGGTGAGGGGGGTGGCACGGAAGCGTGGGGTTGGCGGGCGAGGGAGCGAGAGGACCATTGCCAGGTCGTTGGTCATCGATCCTGCCGAGTCTGGGAATGAACGCTGCCTTCGGGCAATCCGCGTCGATGCTAAGCTCGTTGGCTGACGGGTCAAGCAAGCGGAAAAGCATCAGCTCGAAGTAACAATTTAATCCTCCTTTCCGTATCCAATTCGACCGAGCCCCCCCCCCCCCCCCTCGTAATCCTTCGCGCAGTTTCAGCGGGATTTGTGGAGAGCGATATGTAACTCCGTTTGGTATTTAAACGACGAGTTTACGTGTCGATTATCGTACGGTGTGCTAGCAACATTGTCGGCGAAACATTGGTCGGACAGTGATTTGGCGATCGTACCTACCTATTAATTTTATGAATGAGAGTTTCGATTCTTCTTCCTCGGGGCTGGATAAAGTTTCCGACGTTGTGCAAGGTGTAATATGCTTCGGTGTTAAGGGATCGGGGTAATAAGTAACTCGGTTGATTCATTGATTCTTCATCGTGCGTTGCCTTCGTTTAACACCTCCTCCTAAGTTTCCTCGTTTCGTTGAACCTGGATTTTCAAGAAGTCAACAAATGGGCGGCTCGACACCTAACGACAGCAGGCTGCGAGGATGATAAACCCCCCCGAAGCAGATTAAGTTGTAGCGACTGGTTTCGGAATCTTTTAGTAACTTATGTATGGTAATCGCGCCGCCCTGATTGTTTCATCAAAATCGTGCGAACACCTTGCGCCACCGGCTTACTTTTTGCTCGGCTTCACTGCACGCCTCGTCCTTTTTCGCCCATCTCACCCTCCCTCCTTCGCTCTATAAGTGGCGACTTGCTTCGCAAAATTAATGTTTGATCACGGCTACGCCGTGAAGTCCTTTCGGGCACAAAAAGAGCGAGTCCTAAGCCTAAAAAATAATAGGAAACCGGGTCCTAATATCGTCGATGGTTACTCGGACGGCGGCAGCAGCTGCATGTTTCCGGCAAAATTGCCGTCGATGAAATTGCAACGAGAAAATAGGATTCTTTTTCGCGGGACTATCTTCTACCTCCCTTTTGCTCGTTCCTTAGCCGGTCCAGCTCCCCCCCCCCCCCCCCTTTCTCGGCCAGTTAATAGTTCTAACAGCTTTTATTTTCGCGCTGAATTCTCTTCTCGTTCCGCTGTTGTCTTTTTTTGCACACCATCCTCCTGGAGCGGGATACTTGTTCACGCCTCCCTGGCTAAAGCGGGTCGCCTACAAATTGGCTCATGCGAATAAACTACATTCCCTTGCTCCCTGTTGCATTCGAAGGCTTTGGTGTTCATTACGGGACAATTGGCCACGAAGCTTTTTCACTTTATATTAGCTGAACAGTCGGAGGAGGATGCTGAACGCCAGGGTCCTGCGCGAATTCCAGGAGCAGGTCGTCGAGGTAGCTCCACACTTCCACCTGCCCTTGTTTCCACGACGAGGAACGGTTACAGTGGTCAGGCATTCTGCCGTAATCTTCACCAGCTCCCTGCCGGCGTGCAAAGGGACATAGATTAATCTATCCGAACCATCTGATCCTCTCCTCGTTAGGGGTTGTTCCTTTGCTATTACCACGTGGCCTACCCCTGGCCCGGCATCGCGCACGATCTGATAAAAAGGGCGCCACGCAATTTTTACCCTAGTTCCGTGGATGTGCCGTGGACACGTGGGAAATGCTGTTCGAATTTTTCGAAAGTGTTCCGACGATCAGTGGAGATGCGGCGGTAGAATGTGGGATACAGGATCGGCGGCGATAAACAGGTGGTATCGACTGTTTGGTGTTCTTCTGAGCAGAGCAACTTAAGGGGAGATTCTCGT
The DNA here is from genome assembly GCA_029448645.1 of Andrena camellia. Lineage (NCBI taxonomy): Eukaryota > Metazoa > Arthropoda > Insecta > Hymenoptera > Andrenidae > Andrena > Andrena camellia. Next base: position 40,605,898 of record CM055679.1, on the reverse strand, counting down.
CTAACAGCCCCAGAAGTAACTGATATTTAAGAATTTTTTTTTTAAAAAACTGTTGGTCATATTGCATTAAACTCTTTTGGGGTATAACGAGGCATCTTTAAACTTGCAGAAAATATTTTTTTTAAGTCGATTCTTCCTATTATTTATTAATTATTGTGGAATCGTGTTAACCTCTTCGACGATGTTGGCGTCAGATGTAGCACCTGTCACAGTCATCTGATTGCTTATATCCCAAACGAGTTTATTGCAATATTAACAATAGTTTTTTAAAAAAAAATCATAAATTTCGGGGGTTGTTACACGTGAATCCTCCCTTAAGGGTACCCTTCCATCAAGTCACTCCAAAAATCGGTCATGTTTAGGATTTTATTTAAGAAAAAGTAAACGTCATAGTGTTAACAAACTTTCTAGGCTGTATTTGTACATCATTGAAGACAATAAAAAAATGTTTTGCATGCTTTATCTAATACTTCTGTGTGTTGGTGGCTCTGACTGTCCTGGTGGAGAAAAAAGTTTGCATCTGCGGAATTTATAACGCCTCGTAGAATTATCTGAAATCAGCAAACCAAGAAAATTCCTGAAGTTTATAAGATTCTCCATGGAATCATATACGATAATAACTCTTCAAGCAATCTTTTTCTTTTTATAAACATTTTCGTGCGTAAAATTAGTCGTTTTTTTAAGCCTGTAGATAGAAACGTCTGCGAAAATATGAGATTACAATACTTTGCTATGACTATGGGACAAGAAAACCAGTAGTTGTTCGATTCTGTCGCAGTTCCTGAACCCTAAAACTCGAACGTCGAGTTTCGGAGTCGTTTCTATACACGAGACATATCCGAGAACAGCAATGCGATATTTGGATGAACCGTAACACCGGTTAGCCGGCGATGATCCGTGAACGAGCGCAACCTGCTTGGTGCGGAGCACAGAGGGGGTAGAAAGAGGGTAAGAAGCTGCGCCGGTGGTGTCGAAAGTCGAGAGTTTGACAATTACTCTATGGGGGGTCGTTACAGACGCAATGGGTGCGGTGGCTGGTCTCTTGTTTATTTGTCGTTGAGCTACCGAACCATTAAACGAGACCATAAGCCAGCCTGAGAATAATGGACGCTGCTAGCCTTCGCAATCTGTGTTCCTATCGTGCAGGGTGTAATCGATTTGTAAAGTCATTAAAGTGCAACAAGGATGTGGAAGTTGGATCGCGTATGCAATTGAGGCCCTTGCAGCAAGAGGGGTGCAGCTCCATCTTTCCCAACTTCGAGTAAATTAGAAAAAATAGTTTATAAACTTATAGCTTTGACTTAATATTAAAAAGCGAACACTAATTGAAAAATATATATTTTCACACAATAAGTAGTAATTATTAAATTGATAAGTTTCATTTATATTTTCGGCGAATTTTTCAAATCTACAGCTGCTCCTGATTGTCAGCAACTCCAAAATTTGCAATAAATCGCTCATTTGTTATCGGATTTGCACCAAACGATGTAAAATTATTTTTTTACGTATATTACACGTTATAATTCAAAAACTGTAAAAAATGGAGCTACACCCCTCTTGCTGCAAGGTCCTCAATTCAATTTTATCACGACAGATTATTGGAAGCTATTATAAAAAAATTGTGGTCAATCATTAAGGACTGAACTTGCAGGGAGAAATTTGTTATAGTTAAAAATCGATTTCTCGATAATTCATACTCGACGTTAATCTCCCTCGTGCGCCAATAGGGAGTACCTTCATCTAATTATATTCTTCTTCCTTCACAAAACCAATTGCCTCGTCCTTTTCTTTCGCGCGTTAAACATTCGGCGAACAGCCAAACCTATGTACCTGCCAGTCTGGGGCCAGGCGAAATATTTATCGCCGCGACGCTGCAGGTAAGAATGTCACCGCCCGTTGCCGCGCACCTGTTCGCGTAGAGAGTAATTTAGAAGGGGGCACGGTTTCGGTAAAAGCTCGCCGAGATCGGCATAACACAGAGAGGACGAAAGTTATCGCGATAACCGAGCAGATACCGACAGAGGAGAGTCACCAGCCGATTTTTATCTTTCTAAATCGCCCCTTCGAGGCAACCCGACGAGCGTCGTAGATCCTCGACGGCCGAAAAACAGTAGCGACGGCGCACACGAGGGCACCGAAGCTGTCGCAGCCGACTCCCTTGGCTCGGTAACTTATCGTGCACGTGAATAGAAGCCACGTTGTCGTCTTTTATCGAACGCATCGAACAGGTTTTAATTGCCAACGGTCGTAAATTTCATTCCAATGTCCTGCTGGCCTTTACAGGCGCAGCTCGCCCAGCGACGGTGTTCAGGATGACGTTCAGGAATTCAGAGTTTGATGTCTTGCTCCCTGCAGAACGGCCGTTTACGAGCAAACTGTCGGTCAGACACAGCTACAGTAACAGAATCCTCGGATTCGTTGGGGCCTCCGCGCTCGTCCATTCCGGGGCGCCGATTTCGGAGCAAGCTCGTGTCCGGGCTGTCGATCTCTATCTTCCCGAGCTATCCGTTAATTGCCGCAGCGACTCCGAAACGCCACCGAACAAAAGATCGAAATTGCCAGCCGAGGGATCAGCGTTACGCAACGCTGGAAAGCCCCCCAGATCGCGTTACGAGGAACGCTCACGCCTTTCGTAAAATCGCGACGCAGCGGAGAGCCGGTCGGTCCGGGGCCACAGAAGTAGAGTCCTTTGTTGTGTAATACCGCTTGCTCCTTTGAGGAAGATGTAATCGCTCTGGCGATGGCACGCGAGTACGCTCCACGGGGGGATCGGTTTCGTGCGTTCCACGAATGTCGAGGAAGCTGCGATCGCGAGCCGCTTCTAGTCCTTGGGCCCGGCTGGTCCGCCATCTTCTCAGATTCTTGCGCAAGAGTATCTTCTCCTCGACAATTACATGGCCTGTAGAACCGGCGGTTTCTGCCCGGGACCGTCGAATTAAAGCGGAATGGGAGGTAAACGGTGGACGCGTGTCCGCGAATCTTAGGGTTCCCGTCGATCACGAAGGTCGACGCGATTCGAAAGAATCCATCAGTCATCTTCTGGCACGGGAATAATAATTGCGTGGCTGGCCACATGCGTGAACATTAGACAGACAGTTTTTTGCGTGCCGGGCCAACGGGGCCCACTCTTTCCGCACGTTTCCGTGCTGTTTTCTTCCCCGGTGACTCAGCATCCCCTTCGAGACGACCAAGCGTTTCATATCAGTACGGGATACTTTATTCTGTATTATGTCGTGGTGATGCCGAGCTGATAGCAAATTTTAGAGGATCGAATGTAGGATTGGTCACTTCAAATTTGTTGCTGTTGAGGAAAGTAACTATAATAATATTGCAAATATGGAAGCTGCGTGGGAAGGGATGTTTCGCTCAGTGAGAAACTTTAATAGAGATCCTTGGGTCCCTTAAGTATTAAGGGGGCCTACCTATAAATTTTCGAAAAATCGATTTATCAATTTTTACAGTTTCTTGAAGTACAGCATCTTGAAAATATTCCCTGGAAGTATCAAGTTAATCCGACCAAAATTGACAAAGTTATACGCGTGGAAGTAGGTAGGTGTTTCTCGGTGTAGCGCTCAGACCCAAAACTTTAAACGCGTTTTCCTCAAAATCATGTTTTCAAAGACGGTGACACACATAACTCAAAAATTAATGAACCAATTTGCTCGAGGCTTTGCAGGCTTATTTTAGGGTTAAATATCTAAGCGCTATCGGGAGCTTTTCCTTTTTTTTGCCTAGATTTTTTTTATACTCAAAAACAAGCGATTTTTTATTAAATATCGATGCTTCACAGCCGCCATTTTGTCTCAAAATAATTTTTCCAAAATCGGGCCCGATAGCGCCTAGATAATTTCATACATTATCTAAAAAAAAGAACGAATTTTCAATTTTGGATGATCCTGCACCGAGCTACGGTTGTCACCGCAAAGCGCCTAAAAAAAAAGGACGTCTCGGGCGTCGCCTTTAACTCACAAACCTTTCAATACTTTTTACCACAACAAATACTGAAATATCCGTAAGATGTACTCTTTCCAATAGACTAATATTTAATAATAAAAGTTTATCGGTTTTTCTAGACAATATTCCGAACGAAGCATGTTGTTTTAACCGTTCTAGGTAGGCCTCCCCCTTAAAAGAAGCATTCGTCCTTCACGATTTCGAACGGGAAGGGTTGCTTCCTATTAAATATTATTCCCTTCGCCATGTCAATGTCCCCATATAATTATTGATATCTCCAGAATTTACTAGCCACTATTTCACAGTGAATCACAAAACGCAGCCTCTTTTGCAAGACCTGCAATCTACGTAGTTCGCCCGGATTGCCGTCAGTTAAACCGTGTCAGAAATCACAATCTGAATGGGGCACGGGCCGAAGTACGCGGATCGCAGTCGCGTGAGAGTGAAGAAAAGTTTCGCGGGCGTTGAAAAACTTTCGACATGCCGCAGAACGCCGAATACCGGTGAAAAGTAATCGTCACGCACGAAAATCGTGCCGTTTGGAGTACGTAAAACACCGTTGAGAACTATGAAACCAGGAATCCGTCGAATTAACGATCGCGAGTACAGGCACGAACGTAATTATCGTGGTGCGGGGTCGTGAAATTAATTGATCGTCAGATTACCGTCGACTTGAACGCGCTTCGAGGAATATTCGTACCGTTCCTTTATTCTATCGCGGTTCAGAAAGTGTCGTTACGATCGTTCGAAACCTAGGATCACAAAAGAAGCAAGCAGAAAGGACCTTGCTCCTCGCAAAGTAGTACATTCAAATCCGTGCACATCGCGATTGAAGCTTGATTACACTAAACAAGTCGCTGACGGGGACAGCCCCTTGTGAGAATCGGTGGGATCGAAGGAATCGCTAGGTGAACCCCCCAGCGAAGGGGTGCACAGGTCCCCCAGAAGCGGGTCTGGGGGGCAAGCATCGTCTCCGTGGTTCGGAGCTCGGCGCGAGCGCGAAGCGGCCGAAGAAGGTGGAGTAGAGGATCACCGTGAGGCTCGAGGAGGAGGAAAGCCATCCGGAGGAGAGTCGCTCAGCCCGCCCACCCCCGACTCGCCGTCTCCTTCTGTCCTGGATCTTGCCTCACTGTCTGGCATCGACTGAATGGTTCGCCTGGAAGCGGTAACGTTCAGAGAGCGCGAAAGGGAACGGGCGTCGGAGGATCGGAGGGACAGAGCGGAAGAGAGAAGGGCGGCAGAGAGGAAGGGAGATGGTTTCTGCTCGCACGGCCGTGGGCAAGGTGGGCCACGGGCCATAAGGGCAGCCCCGAGCCAACATATTCAGCACGCGACGACACGCTACCGTCACCTTCTGCCTCCCTCCCGCGGGTTCTCTTCCCTCTTCATCGTACCGCGGCCGAATCGCGGCCAGGACTCGCTCGCTCTTCGGCCACGCACACGTAGCCGTTGCCGCACGAACAGCCACCACCACCAGCGAAGCGTGGTTCGCTCGTGGCACAGGGTACGGGGGGGCCAAATCGAAAGCAAAGCCCGTAACCCCCGAGCCCGCTTCAGACACGTCGTGTCCTCCGCGTGGTCCACATCATTTCGTCCTGGTCCCATCGCGGCCTCTCCTCCCGTCACTCTTCTGTCTGGCTCGAACGGTCTCGTTCTCCTCGTCACCCTTCGCCACCCGAGCCTCCGCGTCCTAAGCTTCTTTTCCCCCGCGGCTCTGATCCGGCCCTCGCCGTTTCCCCCGCTCCCCCTCCGCCTCCCCCCTCTCCCCTCCTGCCGCGCGAGCCGAACCTCCCTACCATCCCCGTGTCGCTCCCTGTCCCCGCTGCTTTTGCTTCTTTCCTGCCTTTTGCGTCCCTCTTCCTCCCTCCTGCCGGGCGTCCTTCTCGCCACACGCTCGCCGGCCAACCGCAGTCGTCCAGCGCGCGTTCGCCCTCGTCGCGCGGACCTGCCACTCCGACGGCTACCAGGAGTAGCTGCACGCGCGCACGAGGTGCTCAGCGCCTGGAGGAGGTCCAGGAAGACACACGCCGACCGAGACACCACTGCGCCGCTCCGACAACCGGTGGCCGTGTGAATCGCGAAGTTTAGACGGTCCGGAGGATCCCTCGCGGTAGCCAACCAGCCGGGAACAAGTCCGCGGGGTGAGACGAGGTTCTGGGAACTGTAAGCCACTAGGCGCAACGGAGGAGGATTGGCGGGAAGGCCTCGAAGACACCACGTGAGGCTCGGCTCGATCGATGTCAGGCGATATCGAAGGATAGGCAGGAAGTGACGTGCGGTATATACGAATTTGAATGAGACTCGGAGCTTTCGTACGGTGGTTCCTCAGACGCCTGAGTCGAGGAGTTAGAATGTATTGTTATTGAACGATAAAGTGGACATTTCTCAGATACACGAACGAAGTGTACTGGACACTACAAGATCGCAGAGTGTTTCCAGTAAACAGTCGACAGATACGCTGAGGTTCTTCTTGACAGCTAGAAGCCAAGCTTGCAGTGCTACCGATCACCTGATAACGGTTGGAGCGCGAAAGAGACATGAGCCCTTCTCGCGAGCGCAGAAGGGGAGCTACTTGACGGTGTCCCGGGCAAGGAATCCCAGCGACGACGATGGCACTCTACGTTAAGTCATTAGAGGAACAATCGAGCAAGTCACCTTTTGACAGTGTGTTTTGAAGCACGCGGAGAAACCTCGTCGCCTGTCACCGCCGTAGGTGTATCATTATAGAGTCGGATTTCTCCTTCTCTTTCCGGTGCACGACACATCTGCATCTTGCTGCCGTGAAAGCGGAATCACTTCCTGTGACCGGCGCCGAAACCGCGGACAAAAGTGTCACGTAAGATCGTGCCGGAATCGGTAAGAAACATGACGTCGATGGAGGCGGAGTGAACGGAAGATTGGAGAACGGGCGCCGCGAGCAACTGTCAGCCGGAGGAAGGGAATTGGAGGAAGGGACAGGCTTAGAAGATTTGGTCCATCCAGATGCACCTGAGAGCCGAAGGGATTGCTTCCTGCTAACAGAGAACTCAACAGGTATGATGCTCTGTCTTCTTTCTTTAATGTAATTGTGGTTGAATAATTATTTGCGGTCGCGAGATGGTTCGGAGCTGTGGGTGGAAACTTAAGTGGGTAATGGAACTTCATAGAAAGGAACGGAAATGTGTTTCTAAATGTAGTTTCACGGAAGGATTGTTTTGAAGAGACTCAGTTCCTCGAGGAGAAAGGTCTTGTTAAAGCTTCTGAAACGCCCCGAAACGATATGGAAGATTATTAGTTGCGAATAGTTGGAATGAGTCTTTGTATTGTTGGAAGTGTAGGCTAGAAGAAAGTTTATTTGTTAAATGTTCACTGTGAGGTCTCTCATTGGTTGTCAACGTACTGAGCTTCCTGGTTAATCAACCAGAACCACAAGCACAATCTTACTTGGTCAATGGAACTCATGACTGATTAGTTATTCTACAGTTTATTAGAACTTTTCTGTTTCTTTTCATGAGTTCCATTGATCAAGTAAGATTGTGCTTGTGGTTCTGGAGTATTCTTATACATTACTTCATATTTGCAAATCAAACTCTTTAAATGACAGCTTTGATCTCTGAATAATGACTGAAGCAGTGTCGAAGTTGTTGGTTTATCGAGAGTTTAACATTTCTGCTAAGACCTCACGTTGACAAGTGTGGCGTCTACACGACGGACACTTTTGTGTCTAGATCAAGTGTATACGACACTCAAAAAAAAATTCCGGAAGATTGAAAACTGCCTAGAGCAGTCCGCTACACTGAATTCGACCTACCGCTGCAGGAGTTGCAGCTAGAGCTAGACTGAAGACACTGCAACTAGCTCTAGCTAGACACAAAAGACACTTGATCTAGACACAAAGGTGTCGTCGTGTAGACGTACCTTAAGCAATAGTGATTCATGTTCCTGAATAATTCAGAAAAATTAATATCAAGATTAATGAGTATTGGACTGATATGACACACTGGAGTTTTAATAACATTGAACACTTTACTGATACACAGAGTTACATTAAGTAGGTTAAATTAAATTTCCCTGGGAAGTCGTTTCCCTTATATCTTACTTAGCTCTTCACACGATCCTCGATTTACATGTGTATGAGCTTTTCTATCTATATTCTGAAGCTTCTACCAATCAAGCTGTCGATTAAAGTCCAGCTTACATGGAGCTGCTCGATTGGAATATTTTCGAATTTGAATCAGCTGTCTACTTTCGCGGCGAACGTGTCCCAAGCTTCTAAAACTATACGAAGAACCAAACTACAGCGCTTATCGCACACAATCGCGACAAATTATCCTGAATCGTGAAAGATACTCGTTACCAGACTGAGCGTAACGTGGATTGCATTCGATTGCTATTCAGTTGCCTTTTCTCACCTTCCACCGTCCCTATATACCGAAGCGGAGGGTATCATCGCCCGGTCGCATGCGTGTCAATGGAATAACACGAAAATCAGCGGCGCTAATTACGCGATAACGATCCGCCGTCAGGGGGTCTCAGATGGAGGAGAACCTTCCGCGGACGCAAGAAGAGAGGACGAACAGGGGCAGGAACGATCGAACTGCCCGTGACTGCGTCCAAAGAAGGAAGCCGTGAATATACCGTACCATAAATACGACGTGTACGTGTGCCTCTTGCGTATATGTGTACACGCTTATTCGGTTTGGATATACGCGATAAATATTAAAGTTCCTTATAAAACACAAAGTTCTGCCGCTCGGCGTACCGGGGGCCTCTGACACGCCATTGCTTCATTTAAAATGCAAATTCGTCCGTGTGGCGTGAACCACGGCGGCCCGAATTATTCTAATTACCCCCCCCCCCCCCCCCCCTCCAGTCCCCTTGACCGCCCTTTTTACTCGTTCCTACGCCGCTTAGCTTTCGAAAGCTTACCCCCGCGTTTAGCCGGCTTCAATACTCCAAGGAAAAACCGAGATTCCGCTAAATCCTCCAGGCTGGCGAACGCGAACTTTCCTCTAACCTTCAGCAGAACGGTTTAATATTCATTTATCATTCGTCATATACACCACCGATTTATAATTACCCTTTCTTATTTCATTCAGCATTCCGCTACATTTCTCTCACATTTTGCAATATATAAAATTATATAAAACACATACCTATCCCCTAACATTTAAATTGCCTTTACATTTTGAAAAGTTAACCACTTAAAATCGAGTCTCGGCTGACGTGTATTGAAGCTCCAAAAATTTCCTTATTTGGCCGTGTCCCTAAAGATACCCAGCAAAATAAAATTAGCTTCCCCGGTTTTGTTACGAACTCTGTGCCGATGGTTCGACACGACGAAACTGGGAGGGCATCCGGCGACTTGGTCGATGGAAGAAGAAACCGGGGAACCTAAGTAGTAGCTGGTGTGCAGCACTGTGTACGCAGAAACGTGTTAAAGTGTGCTAGAAACGGGCATAGATTATCGTGGCTAACGTGTTCACGATCCGAGCGAGATGTCGTGTGCATGTACGCCTAATATATTCAGATTTTTATGGCTGGTGGCATATCGGAGATACGGCGGTCCACCCCCTCGCCCCTCCTCCCTCCTTACGGCGTCTCTCGGTGTGTCGGGGCAAGCCTTCTCCACGTACCACTTAAAGCGCGGGGTAACCTAATGAATAAACAAAAACTAGATTTCGCTTAGGGCTTACACGTAAAAGCGTGACCTTACTGGCGATTTGCCGCTGCGGTTCTCAAATCGAGCCGCCTTCCATTCCCAGCGGGAAAAACCAGGAACGTACCGCGACTTAGGGATTAGCCCCGCGCTCCTCGGGGCTCTGCGGGGCGCTCGCGGTATCGACGATTCGATCGCGATGAAAGGGCGAGAGGTTTTAATACCCACTTCTGCCGTCACACGACCCCCTTTCCTTGAATATTTTAACCGGCGTACTATGTGCAGAGAAAGTTTCATCGGAAATCAAATGTGCGTTTCTCACGTGAAGGGTATCGAGTCGCTTGGTTCAGGGTGATTCGTTTGTAATCGAAGTTCCACGGGTAATTATTGTAGCGCGCTAAGTAGGAAGTTGTTAATATGTTTTCCATCGCGAAGAAGGAAATTAGTTACAGTCGGCGAGGCTTAGGGGTAAGGATTTCACTAATTTCGTTCTGCATTCGCCTGGGAATACAGAGGGTGGCCAAATTATTATACTCAAAACATTTTCGTCAATTTTTGGGATCATTTATTAAAATGGATTTAATATTATTTAAAAAAAATCGTAAATTGGCACTTTCCTGCGCTTCATCTTGATAAAACAGTATCGTAATTGATGAAAAAAGAAAATTGAATCCTTGATTCACAAACTAGAAACTTAAAATATTTTTATCATTGTAAAATAGTTCTTTAAATACTTCTTGCGACCATTTTTCGCAGAGATATAGCCATTCCATCGCTTAAACATACAAAATCTCAAACCTTTTTGTTTGAGTTTAATAATTTAGTCACCCTCTGTATTTAAGAACGTAATGTAAAAGTATACAGTTGGGGGAAAAGTTTGCTACAGTAAACGCGAACGCGTTGACCCGAGAGCTTGTTAGATCTTCTCTGGAGCCGAGTACTCTCCTATGCAGGCGTCGATGTCACTTTAACTGCACCCTGTTTCTCAGCTTTTTTTTTAATACTACAATCGTTCAGTATACACGGAATATTATATAAATATATGTTCTTGATTTGGTACACCGAGGCTACTCAAATTTCGAAGGATTAAATAAAGGTAGAACGATTACTCATATACCTCGAAGGTAAAATGGATCCCTATTAGACACAAAATCCTGTTCATATTTTCGTCGCCCTATTTCAGTTCTTGACGCACTTGATAATCTTGGGAATAAGAAACTGCAGAAACAATATATTTTCGAGACTAGAATTGACGGACCTGGTCGATTATTCTTCTCGATACCTTAGCCTTAGCTTAGCCCCTCAACTAAAAATTCGTTTCGTGAACTCGACGAAGTCGGAGAAAATCCTCAACTTATTCGCGCGCTCTACGACTCGGTCTTGCTCCGTGAAAGCCCCCATCACGATTTTAGGCCGCTACTTTCACCCGAAACGATGTAATTGAAACATCGGGATCATAGCCTGCGCCAAAAGAAGTTACCCTTCGGCGGCGGCCCCTTGCTACGAAGGAGAAAAATTCAGCGTGTCGGGGGCCGTTCGGTGCGTACGTCACTTTTGCACGTAGCCGGCCGAGACGTGGAGAGGAACGAGATGAAGAAAGAAGTATAAAGCAGGAGGCGGGACACGTGTTCACGAGAGAGTAACACCGGCAAAACACGTGGCGCGCGAGAAATGCGGCGAGCGATCCGCGTTCGCGGCGCTGTTTGATTTATAATAATCGTTCAATCCTCATTACCGAGATATTTTATTGCGGACGGCTGCTCGTCGCGTTGCCCCTTGGGACTTCTGATGGCCGAGACTCTGGGCGAAGCCCAACCCTCTTTGTCCACAGCAAACAACTGTTTTTCGTTGTACGAGTGTTCGAGGGTAGTTATCCATAAATTGGTGGAAATTCTGTGTTATAGCCACTATTGTTGCTTTCAGGGAGGGATTGAATATCAACCCTTCGTGGTCACACGGGGTGCATCGCACCCCAGGCAATTTTCTTCCAGAAGCTTACGTCTTTGCCAATATTTCTGTAAATGTTTAAACCTTCGTATTAAAATTGAAAAATTTGGTGAATTTTAAGAAAAATTGTCGCTTTCTTTCACGACTACTTTTTCAACTACAAATTTTATCATATCAAAATTTACTCAATTCACTTAAAAGTTGAAGGATTCAAAAATACGAAAATGTTAACTCAGAAATGCCGCTGGGGTGCAGTTAACCCCATCTGGCCAATTTGTGATTATAAAAGCGTGTGGCCACGAAGGGTTAATTTAATGTAACTGAGAATGGTGGAGATTCGAGTGGAACTGATATGGAAATTTCGTTAAAGATGCTTTCACAGCGGACAATGGTAATTTAAATAGAAACCTTTTTACGAAAGTTGCCGCGTCTGAAATATAGAAGATAAAACTGCCAATACTCGTTGAGTTGGAAGTAGGTAGACAGCGACGTGGTTTCGCCATTTTTGTAGCCGCCGCCGATTCCCATGTTTCTGCTTTCGTTGTACGGGATTCCACAAAGGAATCAATTTAATTGAAACAGCGGTGCACCGCTTCTGCGCCATCCGTGTTCCTCTTCGTCGACGCCCCAGTTGCGCCGTCGCATCGGACAGGGTAAAGGGGGCCGCATTTCGCGCAACTGCAGCTGCAGCTTTAACGAGTATCGCTTGACACCTTGAAATCGCTCCGTGATGGAATTTTAGCATCCTCGAACTTTACAAACGCCATATACGTAGGGTCGAGTTTTTCGAGGCGACGGTCGCCATAATAACTTTGCACCGTCAATTTTCCAGGTCTTTGCGCGGACGCTGGGTAAAAATATTTCAGCCGTTTTCTTGCCGGACGCGCGACCGTATATGCGGCATTCTCGGCTTCTTGCGCATCTCGATTTTTCACTGCTACACGAGCCAGATACACGGCTGAGTTTGTTACTCTCGATCCATATCCCGATCGAGGATCGCGTACGGTTTTTCTCGTCACAGAATATGGAATAAAACGGGGCTAGTCCTCGGGTATCAGGAAGGGAACAATAAGCTTTAAGAAACCTGACAATCGATTCGTCAGAAGAATTCAATTTCATTGAATTTGATTACTTATCTCTGAGAAGCATCGAGTGACCCGTGGAGCACTCCAGCGAAGCGTCTTCACCGCTCGTCGGCGCCAACTTTCCAACGCTATCGAGTTCATCCTCCCGAGCGTTTTACAACGAATCAATCAACGGGCACGAAAAAGACCGCGGGGCAGAGAATAATTCCGTCTATATAACGTCGGCCGTGCGCCGCGTAACGTGTAATAGTTACATCAGATTAGCGGCGGGAGTGAGCGTGTAACCGGGCTTAATGCGTGGGTAGGCATCGAGTGGCGCAGGGGGTGAGTGCTGGTGGACCCGCGAATACACCTGAAATTGTGGTACGCAGCCACACGGCACACACGAAGCCGTGTAGCCATTTGCTGGTAGCCACGGTCCGCGGCGGAGGCCTCGACACGAAGGAAGCAAGGGTAACGACGAGAAGGGGCGGTCGGGGGTTGCGGGGCGGTTTGGTAATCGCGCATTAATTTGCATCACAAAGTACACGCCACCCGCCACGCTACGCACGCATTCCACGTAGTTTTCCGCTCCCGCTCGATCTCTGCGGCGTTTCTCAAGCCACCGCCGGTACACTCACTCGTTTCACTCCTTTCGACGGCACATTTCTTCCGCCGAGATGATAGGAGAACAAGGGGGCCGCCGCTCTGGAGCATGGATGGACGTTTGTTATTGGTTTCACAAGGAGGGTATTAAAATTTCAAGAAAACCAAATTGCCTTCGGAGTTCTAGTGAGATTTAAGTTAACCTTGAGATACCTTGGGTAAGACGGAGAGGGATGGGGGGTGGTTCCACACCATCAAAGTTAAACTTCGAATTTATAGCTGTAAAGCTACTGAGGTACGAGCATCGTGTCACTAAATATTCCACTAATAAGTCCGACCGAGTCCAGTGAGTATCATGAATAATTCACCCCTCGTGTGGCCGATCAAATTAATTCAATAAAAATTCATCGGCGCGTCATTTTATTCCGATAATTGCGCCAAATTGCGCGCCACCTCTGCGTCTTTATCTTCTAGATTGACGCTGGTAACTCATTCCGACGTCCCCGCAATCAGATCATCGGATCGTCAGCGTCGATCGACGGGGATCGGTTTGATTCCCCTTCGCGTCGCTTTCAAGGAATGAGAGTCACGGCTCGCTGCCGCGGCAATATTTCGCCCGCGTGGTACCGTTGCATATTTAAGGGTTGCCATGTCAAGCGTCAAGCGCGCCCTTTGAATACATTTAAATTCATTAACAGTAAAGGCTACGTTCCCGTAAACCTGCGCCCGTACACATGCGAGCCCCGTGGGGCTACATACACGTACGTAATATATGGACATCGTTACGTTCCAAGCCCCCACGCGACGAGTCGCGAATAATCGCGCGCTCCGAGGAATCGGCGACTTCAGTGGTCCACATTCGTTAACCGCGGCCCATCTTTCTGTTTCAGATTGCCGGAGAAATCCTTGGATCAATATGCCGCATACAGGTGAGTCTGAGGGCATATTCAGCTTAGAAACTCACGACTACTTAGAGTCCGTAGCGACACCACCTCCGCGATCCGAAGTAGCCGGAATTATAAATGACATTTTAACGCGGAAGCTTCGTATCTCTCTCTATATTCCAAGTTACCAAGAAAATGTTCTTCCATTTACTGTCACTTTAGAACATTCTTCCCTCTTACGTTGCCGTTTAAGTTTCTTCTCGATGTACCCATCTAGTCCAAGCGCTGCACCCCCAAAGCCCCATCAGAATTCAGACCCCGTACGAACACGATTTACGGTGCACAATCAGGCGAAAAATATCAGCGGTACTATGTAGGTACCACATAGCACTGCTCGCTGATAGCCCGGCCAAGCATCGGCTTTCTGATTTATGCAACGACGTGGCTGGCTCGTCGTTATCGTTCCTCGGACATTTAGCACGAGGTCAGCTACCAGTCGGCGAAGATCAGAAGACGAGTCGTTCGGAGCAATCGACAGTACAGAATTAAAATCACTCCATCCTCCCCTCTCTGCCACCACACCCCTTTGCCACCTTCCTCTCGCCGTCTCTCACCTTTCCATCGCGAGCCCGCGCCTTCCGTCCTCCTCTTACGGGAGCGTATCCGCCGGGCCAACGATTGGCTCGAGGCATCAGCTAAATTACGATTTGGAAGGCACTTTGACAGTAATTAACGAAGAATTTTATACGGCGGATCGAGAGGCAAGATCTATGGACCCGTTATTAAACGACTTTAATTACATCGCAATGCCCCCTCCAATCCCCCGGAGCTCTTTCCGTTCCCCAGGTTCTCCGATCTCCTTCGCCTAATGTCCGCGGCACGATGCTCCGGCTGAACTCCTGGCGACTGTTAACAGCCGTTCGATCCGCTCGTTGCTAGTCGGCTAAACGTTCGTCGGGATCAGAGGTTGCCCCTTTAGCTGCTCGAAGAAGTAAACGTGGTAACAGGGACATAGGACGATTGCAGCTGTTACGAACTATTCAAAATTGTAACTACCGATATTCGCACCATAATCGCGGCCCCAAATCTCTTTCCCTGTTACCACGTTCGCTGCTTCTAATCACTCAGCCTTTCACCCTGCATACAGATCGTTTCTGTCGTCGTCGCGAGAGGGTAACCGTAATTGCACCTCCATCGGTCGAAGGAGGAGATCTCGGCGAGCTGAGCGCGGCTGATAAGACGAAAAGGGAAGTACCTATGGCGAAGCAGGGCTAAAGCAGGAAAAGGGAAACGGCGCCCGAAATTCTGCCGCCGCGCAATAAACTGGCATAAACCTGCCAGGTAAAAAAACATTCATCCGACGGCGACTGGCGGAGCATGAGCTAGGGCGTATCTCTGGATACACAATAATGATTAGCTTAGAATTAGCGAACTAATGCGAGGCAACGGCGATCCCTATCGCGCGCTCGCCATTTAGGCCCTAACCAAACTATACACCTGCCTACCTGTAATCACGATCCATCTACGCTAACAGATTTTTCCTCTCTCTCTCTCTCTCTCTCTCTCTCTCTCTCTCTCGCTCTCTCTCTCTCTTTCTCTCTCCCTCCCATTTTGCGTACGAGGGGACACGCGATGCAACTCGAGTCGATCCTCGAATCGCATTGTATCCGTAATTGAAACGTACGGTCGATATTTAGCCTGAAAATACAGTCCCCCCACCCTTTTGTCCCCATCGTCTTCTCTCAAGGTGCATCGCGTTAGCAGATAATTAGCTCGTTAATGGGTGGAAGTTTTCAATCCCACTTGCTTCGACGACGTTCACGCGGCTGTAAAGATCCCGAGGAGATTGCAGGGAATTGAAACGATCGATCGATCCGTGATAAAACTTTATCGAGTACGTGGAAATTGAGTGGATGACGGGGAGAGAAATGAGAAATCAGGAACGATTCGGTGACACGAGGGCTTCGATATAAATTATTGTACTCGAACGGTTAGCAATTGCAGTGAAGGGTCTTTTGGGAAATTCTAGCGTTAAAACAGATGAATGAATAAGATTCTTCTGCGACAATCGGAATCGTCCTAAGTCTTATAAAAATTCATGTCACGCTTAACGATTTTTAAGACTCCTTTTGATCCGATCAAACGCGACAGCGGCGGAGCCGCGACAACTAATTGAAAGCGACTGTAATCACGTTTTTTCCGCCGGCCATTTCGAAGTCGCTTGGGGGATCTTCACGCTCGATAAATTTGCGCCATCGCCATCGCCATCGCCGTCGGGTTAAAAGAGAGTGGCGGGAATCCAACATTTATTCGCGCGATTTCGCGTTTCGCCCGGAGATTTTTATAAAGATAAGAGGGCCGACTTCCTGCTTCGTTTTTGCCGTAATAATAATTTCGCCCGCGGTCGTGTGTCGTGGCCGGTCTGTCGCGTACTCTGGCTAGCGCGTGTAATTTCGCTCGATCCTTGGAGGCTTGGAACAGGAAGCGACACTCTTCTTATCGTGTAGCGCCGAAATTAAAGTGGAGAGAGAGAGAGAGAGAGAGAGAGAGAGAGAGAGAGAGAGAGAGAGAGAGAGGGAAAGAGAGAAAGGGGGAGAAGAAAAAAAGGAGGAGGAGGAAGGCACACTTGCGACGAGCAGTGTCCAGGATTTTTTTTTCCAAGGAGGCGAAATAATAATTGCCGATAAACCCGAATAAATCGTTATTTCGCTTGTCGGATATCGCCTGATGAATAACGAGGGATCGACACGCGAGAATTTCTCCCCTTCTCGATGTAATTTCCGCGTAATAACGTGCCGAAATGTTTGTCGCCGCTGCTTTAATGGAAAGCGGCTTAAATCATCCGGTGAAGAGTATGTACTTGGACTACGTGCCTCTTTCGTCGTTCACTAATTTCTCTTTTGATCTTCTTTTGATTGGCCGCTTTAAGAGGCGCGGGAGAAGTTACAGGGGGGATAAGCGTGGGAGTTCGGGAGTTTCTTGTAACTTGGAATCGAGTTTGTTGAAGGGTAAAGTTAATAGACCTAGAAGCATACCCTCTTCGCTGCCACGCAATAGACTGTTTTGCAAACGTTTTCAATATACCATTTACATATAAGACATTTCTTCAGTGATTAATATCAGGTATTCATAAAAATTGCGCATGGACGCGAAACATATTTTCGAGAATTTCATCATTCTACCCCTAAATTCTCTCCGTCAAATTTCGTCACAATCATACTACGCCCGGCGGTATTTATTTGAGAAAGGCTACTTTTAAGAAACACCCGTATAGTTAATACAGACGAATTATCTCGACACCGTATATATGTAGCTCCATTTGAGCGAGATATGTGAAGTTTGTTGTTCAATTCTTTAGTACGATCCAGCGTACGTCTGTGTAGTGTGTAGTGTGTACCTTGACGTTAACAATCGTTTTTTAACTGTTTTCGTTTATATAGAGAAAAAGTAAATAGTTTTGATACATCCAAACTGATCGTCCAAATAACATTGTTTCATTAATTTTGTATGTATTTTCTCAAGTTTTCGCATACTATATGTTAAAGAGGAAGGACCAAACTATATTTTGGCATATTTGTTATTAAGCAATCAATTCAAATAAAAATGAAAAAAATTGAAAACAGGATAACGTATCAACTAGCCCCGCAGTGGGGTAAATTGTTACATTTTGCCTTCGTCCAAATAACATTTTTTCATTCATTTTGTATGTACTTTCTCAAGTTTTCGCTTACTATATATTAAAGAGGAAGGACCAAAGTATATTTTGGCATATTTGTTATTAAGTAATTAATTCAAATAAAAAAAGAATTGAAAACAGAATAACGTATCAACTACTTAGCCCCAGTCTCGGCAGTAATTGTTAACACGTTTTGCGCCGGTCCAGTAAAAATACGATTTTCCATATTGTCGCTTAACTGCCGGTCACGTAAAATTACGATTTTTTTCGATACTTTTACACCACACCATTCATCGAAATTCCGTGGTGCATTTACATTCGCGGCCACGCATTATTATAACTTATTGCCTGAGAACATTAGGCCTATCAGCTCAAAAAGAAATTTCAGGCAAGCAGCTACGTTGTACATAAAGAATACGAATTTGTACGGTATTTGTAAGTTATTTATAAGAGTAATAGGGTAGGATTTTAAAACAGCAGTTTGCCGAATCTCGCCCGTTGCGCCACAAAAGGGGAAAAAAACTAACTATATATTAATCTAACGAAATTTGTTGGTGTAATATAGACGTGTTATTATTATTATTATTATTATTATTTTACTGGTAAAAATAAAACGGAGAGACACGTGTACAGAAAACTGTACCAAATAATTGGAACACTTGCTATATCTTGGCTGATTTGTCTTCCTCTCTAAGTTTCGTCAAAGCATCAGTGGCATTTCTCTGAACTGGACATTTTCGCAATCTAGGATAGCTCCAGCTTCGCCCAAACTTTAAATAAAACATCGCGTGTTGGATGTATCATCCTCGCACGCGGCAAGCACTCAATCTCTAAACATGATTTACGATTTACTTCGGACTTTCCATTAAATGGGCCTCGATAAAAGCCTACTAGCGTAAAGTTTCACGAATTTTTCGCCGCTAACGCAGCAGCCATCTACGAATGGGCCCGGCTACGCTTTCAGAATCGTAAAATCATAACGCTCGGAATAAAAACGTCAATCGATCAGCAATTTTATATCCGCGCGTTGAAAATCGTGAGGCCAGATGGGCCGACGGGCATTAAAGCGAGGAATAAAATTTGAGTTACGCCACACACTCGCCGCGCTTCTTCCTCCCAACGAAAGCTACCACGTTCAGCTTCCGAGAGGGAACAGGCTAAAGACAGGTCCGAGGGACCGGCGACGGTATTATATCTCCCATAAATCCTGCGGCGGCTCACCAATAGCGAGAAGTCCCTAATTCTCGAATCGTTTCGGTAGCCGAACGATTACTTAACGGCATAATTATTATACGCGGCTCAAAATTCCGTAAGAATTCTCTGTAACCGACGTGGACTTAAGATCCAAGCTGTTTCTTTCGATGAGATTTTACAAGTATGGAGCTTCTTTATAATGGTACATTATGCAATCGATGGACTCACTTTCTATTGTGGCTTGACACGCCCTCTTTTGCGGAGTGAGTAGCTTCATTGTTCCAGTTTGATAGGTGCATTCAGAAGTTCGTAATGCCCTTCAGGAGACTTTGAAACGTTGCTTTCTAATTCGCCGTGTCAGGATCGTTTATTTGGCGAGAGGTGATGCTCGCAAGCTTGGGCCACGTATATTGAATCATTTCTGTGCTGGCGTAGTGGTTGTAAAAGTAATGGACCAAACGTAAGAGTTATGAGAAAGAGTTGCCTCGTATGAAGGACCATTATATTGAAGACATAAGCAGCTGCGCCCTTGGAGAATTTTAAGAGATCCTAGATCAATCGAATTCGTAGTCTTACCCGGCAGATGAACTCTGTGTGTGCCAGCGTTATGATAATTTTTATTGGCCAAACCACGTAATGTATACTTCTTTTGATTTTCGATCGAGCGACACTTTTATTGAGGACGAAATCGCCTGGTCTCTTTAATGCTGACGCACAGTTGCGCGTCAAAGACCAGGATGGTCAATAAAAAGAACGCTGGTGTATTATTTTCCATCGAAATGGTGGAGGCCAAACAGAAAATCGATTGGAATTCAAACGACTTCGAATAAGAACTCATATAAACAGTTATCAAATTCCACTTGGCCGTCATAAGGAATTATAACTTAAACACTCTACTTTGTATTATAAGATTTCATGGCAAGTAATTGCAGATACTTTAATCGAATAATTATTTCCACTGGAGCGTGTGTAGAGGAAACTAACACGCTTGTCGGACTAGTTTCTTGCTAACAAATGACAGACAAACTCATTGTCAGTTAACGCGCCATAGAATCCAAAGGTACGTCCATGATAATCATCCATAACTACTGTACCACTATCATTAACAAAAACAAGCAGCGGATGATCAAAATTCCGGTAATATAAATGATAGAAAAACCGAGGACACATTCTGTTCGTCCTCCCGTCTAGGAAAATTACGCGAACGACACCAAATGGTAGATTCCTGTTTAAAATGGCGTCGTCAGCGATTACGGGCAGGAGAGAAAGGAACAAGGAGAGAACAGCCTACTCTGGCTCGTAATTTTATTTCGCGTCGAGTGCGTGAAAGATGGTTAAAAACGGTAATTCAGGGGATCCTGAAATGTTCCAGGAATCAGCGGAAAACAATTTCGAGGAGCATCGCCGGTTCCTCTTTCCGGCCCGCGCCCGTCCCTCCATCGACATCCGCTGCCGGAACGTCACGATAATTATACGTCTCCTTTTCCCGAGGAGACGCATGCAAGAATGTGTCAGGCGATTCCTTTGGAGGACATCCGACGCCACCAATATTATTAGAGGGCAGGGGAAAAGCATCTGCCCTCCGTCCCTCCCGAAACCGTGTACGCACTATTAGCAGATTATTACTATTCCGGTTGCCCTTCCACGTGCCTGGAAACGGCCTGGCGAAAAAAACACACCTGCGCCTTTTTCGGCAATACCTTCAATCTTTTCGTTACGTCCGGCTAATGATTTAATTTAGTTAATGCCCGGTTGCGGGCGCGTGACCGCGCTTTCATTCTACCGTCGATTGCTCTCCTTCTGCAGAATTATAACGATAATGGGCTTTTCTTGTCGCGGCGATTGAATGATGAAACGATAGCAGTGCCATTTTTTTAATAGGACACACGGTTGGTATATATGGTGACTGATGGGTATGTGCCAATAAATTTGGAGGATTAATTGCCATACGTGTGAATCGATGGAGGATATTTATAAAGGTATTTAAAATTGAAAGGTTGAATTACTCGTTGTTGCAGGTCAAGCAGGAGTGAATCAATTGGGCGGTGTCTTTGTTAATGGAAGGCCTCTGCCCGACTGCGTTCGACAAAGGATTGTGCAACTCGCCCTGGTCGGCGTGAGACCTTGCGATATCTCGCGGCAGCTTCTCGTCTCCCATGGATGCGTCTCCAAGATCCTCACTAGATTCTACGAAACGGGAAGCATTCGGCCGGGTAGCATCGGGGGAAGTAAAACGAAAGTGAGTGGCCACATGTCACTGTGCGGATATATTTCAATTGAATAGAAACAGAATATTCCTCCTACCCCTAAATCACATCATCACGTATCTAAGCAAAGTGATCAGCAAACGTTTATCCCACTAAGAATCGCCCGCAGTAAGCAAAGCTACAGAAAGTTAAGTGTTCGCACAATCGAGCAATCCAAAAGGGGCTGTAAGAGAGGATAAAACGGTGATGGCAGCAGCGAGAGGAAGCGATTCCAAGAACGCGGAGCCGCCGATGGCGGAAATCCGAGTGAATCGTTTCACCTCCTATCGCAATTACGGGATGGCACTACGAGATCGGCAAAAAGCGTAATAAAGGGAGGAAGCGCGCGTGCATTATGGGACGGTGACACTGATGAGGGAGAATCGCGGGAGAGAGAGAGAGAGAGAGAGAGAGAGAGAGAGAGAGAGAGAGTGGGAAAGAACGAGAGCAAGAGACGCGAGGCAGTCGGGGCCAGTAGTAGCGCTGATGTGATTTTAAGTAAGGGCTGCTCGGCCCGACAGTGCACGCAATTATCCAAACACCTTGCAGCGGTGTGCATTTGCATAATTTCATGGGGTTGCACGGTTCTCGTAGTCTCGCGGCTCCGCTTGTCGCGCGGAATTATCGGGCGCGGCGCGACCAATCCGCCGCGGAACGACGCCGGGCCGCGAAGGAATCGCCAGGCAATCGGGATCGTAAAAGTCGATCGTCCGCCCCGAAACGAGTCGAATTAGACGCACTTAGCGGCCTTTAAACGCGCGGCTTCGCGAGGAAAAGTGAATTCCACCGGGACGCGCGTGACACCCCCCGACGCGCATTAACGCGTGGCAGATTTGAATTTCAAATTCTTTGTTTACGACCGGGCCCGACCACCCCGTCCGTGATTTCCCTCGATTTACGATATTAATAACTTTCGTTGAATTCCTCTCCACCCCACTTAACCAGCCACCCAGGGATATTGAATTGATCGTTCAATTACGATCGAATGCATCAGCGTTGATGACACGGGGATGGGGAGGTCTCGATACTTTGGGACATTCTGCCGATGCACTTCGATACCTTGACGCCCGAACTTGTTCATAGTGGTTCATTGCAGAGATGGGCAAAAATTTATTTAAATAAAAATTTCGAGTCCGGATAAGAGATAAAAAAAATTTATGTAGGATCGTGGGTGTTTCACAAAATGAACAATCAAACACACCAGTTCAATGAGAATAATAAATATAATGATGAAATATTAGTATAAAAGAACAAAGGAATACAGAATACAATAGCAACGTGACTGTGCTCTTAGCATGCTTTTCAACGACTGTCGATCGGCACGACCGCCGAGGACCGCCTCGATTCCTCGAGTCCTCCGCCGACCTCCGTCTTCCGCGCGAGAATGTATCGCATTCCGGCCGCTATTATCATTCCTACATTTATTTATTACTCGTACCCGAGTTATCTTTATTCGACAACGGATAAAGATAAAGCATCTTTAATCGATACGTTATTTAAATAATCTTTTATTTAGATAATGTCCAACCCTGGCTCATTGTACCCGTGCAACTACCTAATAGATTTTGCTTTCGGTATTACCAAATTCGGAGTATTTTCCTGATGGCCGATTTTTATGTGGCGACTGGCTACTTTTATCTCTCGCTCGTTGAATCGCAAATGATTACGGCTACTCGGTATTCACCGATTAACGACACTTAGTTGAAACGTAATACTTCCTCGGGCGGTTACTTCCCCCAGAACCGCGCCTCGTAGAGTTATCCTTCTGCGGTTCGTTTTTCCCCGGCAGATTGCGAAACAGCGCCGAAGAAGATTGCCGGCTAACGAGTTGCCTCGTACAATGTAGGAACGATACCGCGTATCCAGCGCGTTACACGCGTTCGATAATCAACGGCCACGGGGCGGCGGGGCGGATGATCTGCATCCAGATGGATCCTCGCGAAACAGCATCGCCGTCGCGACCGACAAAGAGAGCGGGCCTGGCGTGCTGTGTTACGCGTGTGTGACGTCACTAATGACAATATAATTGCATAGGCCGCGTACGCGGCGGATTTCTTGCGACGCGAGCGCACGATCCCCGCGTTTCGGCTTAATGAATTTATTTTAATAACGCCGCGCCGGGCGTGCATCGACCTCCGCAGGAGTCTTGGCGATCCTCGCCCGGTGTTCTTGCCGAGGGAACCTGAAGAGCATATTTAAATTCTGACTCTGTGCGGGGACGATCGCGAGCCCATGTAAACGATCGCCATCAGCGGCCATTATTGCGGCGTGTTCATTTTGCAACGGCGATACGCCAAAACAGTCAATATGTACGACGCAATTCCCGCAGTTTAGAGTACGCACTCTGGTTTAATCGCCCGTTGACATGACGGGCAGGAACGAATTACTGGTTCAGGAAGCTTCGGGTGGCAGTACCGCAGGTGAGCGTTTGGGCCCGTGGGAAGAACAGTGCCAGTGATTTCAACGCCTGCGTAGGACACTAGGATAGCGCCCGTGACCGCTCAAAGCTGTTATGAGGCATTGAGAGCAAAAACGGACTAACCCACATTGAAACAAAATTAATTTTTTTCTTATTTTACATGATTAGTGCAGCCTATTGGAACACATTATTGCTATTACCTCAATTTCGCAAAAAAAAAATGTGAGTTAGTCCTAATATAAGTAGGTATTGGATTCTTCGGGAGTCTTTTGTTTGAAACGTTCTTCTATCTCTGCTCTCTGCTCTTCAGAATGATATGAAGGGTAAATGGGTTAAGCAAGGAATGTCGCAAAACAGTTTTATTGAGAAAATCAAGTTTTAATACTTTAGTCCGCCATAAAGAAACAAGGTTCAATCAACTTAACTGTATTGTTCGTAACATGAATTTTATACTCTAATTAGGCATCAGAAGAGAAACTGACAAGGGAACATCCCGAACCCAGAAATTCAAAAAATTCTGAAACTTTGTGAATATGTAGGGGATTTCCTCCTGATTACAACGCAATTTTTGTTTGCTGCCCAAATTCATTCTAAGTTGGTGTAACTGATCCCTGAAAATCCGGGTATTTTTCGATTTTGTTATAACTCGTGAACTGTAAAATAATTTTTTTTATCAAATGATAGATCTAATTAAAAGAAGTAACTTTTGTCTTGAAACTATTTTTCTATCTGTTTCAGTTCGCGAGTTATAACACAAAAACGGAAAGTAGCCGAATTTTCACGGGTTAATTCCACCCCCTTCGAGTGAATTTTTAGGCAGCAAAAAAAATTGCGTTGTGATCAGGAGGAAATCCCCTACATATTGACAAAGTTTCAAAATTTTTTGAATTTCCGGGTTCGGGGTCTTCCTTTGTGAGCGAGAAAATAATTGTTTTAGGTACATTATTTTATTTTTTTTTCAAGTTAAACACTGCAGAATATTACTGGAACAAAGTAAGAAATGTCCACTTCTATTATTATCAAAACAAGGATGCGTATACGTACTTACACTGACGTCAGAAGGCTCCTGATGTAATGCAAGCTTACACTAATCAGAAATAGTGCAAGTAGGAAGACTGGAACATTCCCTAATTTGTTCCAGTGGAAGGTGGACATTCCCTGTTTTTAACCAGTACACCAAATCTTTATCTTTCTCTTATGTGGACATTTCTATTTACTTCGTAACCCTTTGTGAGTCGGCAGTTCTGTAGTCCCAGTTGACTCACTTCACCCAGTGAAATGACTAAAAATGGACATTTCCTGTCCCCCCACCCTTCATATGCTGTCGTGAAGGCAGTTTATTTTGTTCACAAGCAAGAGAAAGATTCAATAATGGAAGTGAAGTCAGCGAAATAATTGCAACGAAGCAAACATTTACGCAGTTTGTGTTTAAATTTTATTCAGGATACTCGACAATTCCGTACCTAAATATGTTATCTCCGGCTACATATAAGAGTATCGCTTAGAATTCTTAATTGCACGGTAGTTATAAACCGATCGCAGTTCCTTAAAAGCAGCTTTTAGACTTCCCCGCTGGAACCCGCCCCAATTTTTGCCAAGTAACGAAAACTAAGTGTAGGCCGTCGGAAAACTGCAGATTGCCGTTTTAAGTGCGTCGTGCATTAAGGAGAGCCATTCCGTAGATTTAATCTCACCGCTCGAAGGAGTCAGAGTCACTGGTATGTCAGACATCGAAGAGCCACGTGGAACGCGAGCAACGATTAGTCTCTAAAGACAATTTTTACTTCCCTCTTCTCACAATACACTGCCACATAACGAAGTATTATGAAAAAATATACGTACCTACTTATGTAAAATACCTAATAGAAATCAATTCTATAAACACACGAGTTTAATAAGTTAAGAAAAGCCGAATGAATCCGTTAAACGTGACTCTAGAAAATTTCACAGGCTAAAAGTATTTCTAATCGCATATCACAAGGCCAAACGACGTTCAAGTGCCCCGATGAAATTCTCCCGCGGTAATCGATCCACGTCGATCGAAGCGTCACGCCCGTTACGGTCGCCTCATTATTTTCCGATCGACCGGTTAATTTGCGAATTAATTGTCGAACTATCGCCGATCTACACGTGTTCGCGGTACGGTGTGCAACGTTTCCGAAGCATGTCCCGGTACTTTCGTCGTTATCTCCGGGCCCCCGTGTACGTGCTCGCACCAGGCGCGATACGCGCCAGATAATGGACTCGCATCACGGCAGAGGAAATTGTCTCATGAAAAATGTACGCCCCGTCGAAGCCCTCTCCGCGCCCGATAATAAAGTGGAACGTCGGAGCTCGGCGAGAAAATCGCGCAATCTTCGCCGCCGCTCCTCTTTTTCTGTGTTTGCTTAACCCCCAGCCATTTCACAGGTGCTCCGATTCGTTGCCCCTGCGCGGCGCAACCCGCGATTCCCATTCGTTTACGGAAAACCCCGCGCGACGTTCCTGGAACCGCGCCCTTCGCCGGCGAGGATGCGTATTACGAGGAATTAATCTGGCGATGGGGCTGCGCAGCCGCTCGACGACGATATCCCTGCTATTACGCGTGGTAATGGAAATTACGGATGTACTATTTGCAAAAATATCGGATTTAGGGTGGAGGCATTGATATCTTTGAGACGGTGG
This sequence comes from Andrena camellia, assembly GCA_029448645.1. NCBI lineage: Eukaryota > Metazoa > Arthropoda > Insecta > Hymenoptera > Andrenidae > Andrena > Andrena camellia. The sequence continues at coordinate 40,579,606 of CM055679.1, read as the reverse complement.
AAATTATACGTCTCGGGGAGGAGTGTGAGTACGAAAAATTATACTCTTTACAGTGAGAGTATACCAAAGTATAAACGTTCCACTTATGCGCTCCGAATGGTCCTTTTGCTTCGCTCTGAACTTGCTTGTGTTTTGCCTGTCATGCCTGCGTGTACTTAACTGATATCAGTTCGTAGTATCACTTTACAGTGAGAGGCCCATAGCAACATTGACTGAAGTTCGCCGAAAATAATTACTTGGATTATTCTGATTGCTGATCGTGTCGTTATAAATGACGGGAATTGCGATACATTCTGCCATTGGTAAATATTATAGCAATCTTCAGCGCACCCCTACTTAATTCTACACGTAGAGATCGTTGTGCGCATTTAACAGGCCGCTCTCCAAGAAAACGCCATAAATATTCTCGCATGCGGCCATTCGTTTCCTCGGCGATTCCAGCTCGTCGATCGGCAAGCTTTCCCATTTATCTCGTAATTAAGATCTCACCGTGCGCGCGATGGCATATCGAGCCACCCGCCGGATGGGTATTTATTTCCCGTTGAATGATTTAGTAATAGCCGATGAAACGTCACGCAGCGACGGAAACAAGCGGCATGCGAATCGTAGACGGACGCTCCCCGTATTTGCGCGGCGGAGTAATAATTAATGTGGCTCTGCGATTAGCAATTTGCCAGCGATTAAGGTGCGGATAAATCAACTCCATAATAGAGGAGAATCAACGTTATGTTCTACGGAAGAAGGTAATGCAGTTTCAGCTGCGGAGGTAAAGCCACGAGAACTGGCTTGACTGATAATGTATATCCCCTCCGGGAAGAATGGAAGAAGTACAGGGGACGAAAGGGTGACGGCCAAAAAGACGTTGGGACGGATCCCGACGTACGTCTTGTCATCGGAAACGGCTGGAACACACCGCGGCCAGAGGCAGCAGACATTCGCCCGTAATTACCGAGTTGGTCAACCTGTTCGATAGCCTACGTTATCTAACGTTTAGCGCCAGATGTCCGACTGTCCGGGCCGGCCAATTTCCTTTGTGGCGTGGCAGCACGCACACGAAAGACACCGTCGATCGCCGACGTGTGTAGCGCGCGTCCGCCGCGTACCCCTCGAGCGTACAACGCCCAGAGAGGGTAGGCATCGGGACACGTACACCGGTGGGTCGGCTAAGGGTAATTGTGGAAATGACGACGGAAGTGTCAGATTAGAATCTGAGATGCTCCCGGGAGCACGCGATGCTTGTCCTAACCCCTGAAACTATTAGATGGACGGCTCGGCTAACCCCTTAAACGCCCTGCCCACCAGTGGTGCTCCCATATCGGTGCTAGTCAATGGACATCGCCGGTGTTGCTATCCACCTCGTATCACCGTGTTCGATGGGTACCGGGACAACGGGGGCTTCGATCCACCGGGGCGATTTAGTTCGATTCGTCTTCACTGCGAGAGAATTGTTTTCGTGAAAGGAGTGTGGTAATCTGGATGGAGATTAGCCCTTTAACGACACACTAAATTTTAGAAAAAACGGCCAAAACATACAGCCTTCTTTTATGTTTCTATTTTACTATATAAATGTTTATGAACTGGGATGAAACACGGTTTCTTGAAATAAAGCGTTTAGTTTTTATTCTATCGATGGTAATATTTTGGAGGTGGAATTTTGAGACTGTTCGTAAGAATTGTAATATTACGGAAATGGGTCTCACGGGGTTAGGGAAGCTAGATTTAATTCAAACGCGTGCATAAAAATTAGTGGGTAGGTACATCCTCCGATAAAATAGGATACAGTTCCCGTGGAATCGTGGACGATCTAGGCCAGTGATGGCGAACCTTTTTGAGAAGTGGGTCAAATTTTGTTCATTATTTTTTTAATACTAGCCCGTGGGTTACTAAGTCAGTGGCGTCACTTGGAAAGGGGAGCGGGCGGTGGTAAAATGTTTGTTACACTTTAATTTTTTAATATTTTCGATTGTCTGTTTCCTCTTTTATGATATACAAAATAAGTTTATAAAAACCAACGCGTGGGACATTTAAAAAGCCTTCGTGGGTCGCCACCACTGATCTAGGCGCCACGAAGCTTCGCAGGGTCACTGTCACCACAGGTTAATTTTACATTTAATTAATATCCTTCGAAAAGGGCGCTGGAAACGAGTTCAAGCATCGACCCCGCCCGAATAGCTGAAAGTGATCGAAGGGCACGTTACGCGGAATTGCACGCAGAAAAATGCACACGCCTCCCCCTCCTCGTGGCCCGTACCGTTCTCTCCGAGTGGTCGCGCCCCACCGAGAAATCGGCGATCTCGAAAATCTGTACGCCGAATATCATTTCCATCGCGTTAGCATAAAATTATCGGGCCCCTGCCGTTCATTAGCAAGTCAAATGACGGCCGGCCAGATTTGAGCACCACTGGTGGGGGCCCCGGGACCGCGAGCGCCGGGGAAGAACGGAACATCGTCCCCGACGACGCAGCAGGCGAGGCTGGGCCCCGCCACCTCGGCAAACCGGGGGCTAAACTGTAATAAAGTGCGGTGGTACGCGTTACCCACCTACCTCTGGGACCTTCTCCCGTTATCTGATTCACGGCTGGACGTGTTTCACCTGTGAACGACATGTGGGCCCTGCGCCCCTGCCCTTCTCGACGACAGTGTGGCCACTTTCGCGTTAATTTGTCGATAAGATAGCCGGGATCCCCCTCCCTCCGTGCGACGAGAAATGCCCGGGTTAATGATCGACAACGGTCGCGACCGGTGGGACCGTTGCGTTTCCGACCGGTAACCGTGAACCTGGAACGACCTGTAGGGGGGCGAAGAACAGTTGAAGGGGGTGGTGAACGTCAACGTGGAGGAAATCTACAGTAGACTTTTGGATTTTATTCGTAGACACTTGGAAGGATCGCTGGTCTCGCTCGAATCTAATGCTCAGAGTAATTAATGAAATTTTATGTAAGGTTTTGCGACAACGAGATTTCTATATTTTTACTATTTAAAGTGCCTCTTTGTCATGCGTATTGCGTACTGGTATCTCCGACAATCTTATCCGCCGTTTCACCTGGCAACGAGGAAAGTATCATTCGGACCAAAGAAGATCACATGTAAAAATCGTGTAGGCAGAATCGATGGTACTCAAGGCATGATATTGAATCGATAAGATCGGGCTATATCTCGACAAGGATCGCACGCATCAACCGTTTAAGTTTCGAAAATGACCGCGATACGGATCGCCCCTTTCGAGAACATCAGGTGGCAGGTCGTAACACTGTTTCAATCCCTTCCACTTCCATGTACGCACTCCTTTACTTTAGCTCGAAAGTGTTCACGATTCTTAAATACAGCCTGCTTAATCGGCAATTAGATTTTGAGCGCAGTGGTCCGTCGAGTTGATTGATTCAAGGAGAGCATTGAGTAAAGTGGAATAGGACGATGGTCTCTTCTACAAAAGAGACATAAGCCTGTTGTTCATTAATCGTAACTCGCAAACGATCTTTGCTGTTGCAGCAAGTGGCTACACCCACGGTTGTCAAAAAAATTCTACGAATGAAGCAAGAACAACCGACCATGTTCGCCTGGGAGATTCGGGAGCAGCTCGCGCGGCAAGGAGCTTGCGATCCGCAAAGCTTACCCTCTGTTTCCTCTGTAAATCGAATTTTACGGGGCGGAGGTCTTCACACCGATCACGCGGGGATGGAGAGTGGATCCCCCAGCACGTACGCATCGCAAGTTTCGCCAAACGTCGCTAACAGAGGTACGAAGTGAAATCTACATCTCCCCCCAACGAAATACTGCATCTCTCGAATATAATCATTTGAATATTATTTAAACAATTTCGTAATGCTCCGTAAATCGTTTCGGTTCATTCCGCCGATAGATGTAGCACCTTTTGTAAATGATAATTTGATTTTAAAATTGTGTTTCAGTATTTCATGTTAATTAGAGTCAATCAGCAATTTGTTAAACACTTGCCACTCCCCCTCGCATATTCGAGGTCCGAAGGGATCTTGAACGTTTTCAGACACTTTGATTTTTCATAAATATCCCACGGCTATATCATAATTTTGTGTCAGTTGCGTTAGGATATTTTAAATTGCCAAAACCGACTGGTTCTGGAATCAATTCGAGTTTCTCCATGCCAGAATGCGGGCTTCTTATGGATACCTATAGTTTCGCATCGAGCAGTCTTCGAGCGCGTATCTTTCTCCAGCTTCGTGAGTCATTATGCGAAGGAAAGCTGCGTCGCGAGTGCGCCATTACCGGCTAATGATCCCCTAAACATCTGTCCGTATCGTGGAATCACTCTGTGGAATTTTTTGCATTGTTTTGCCCGTTTTTGCGTCCTCGTAATTCGGCTGCCCATAGACGAGAAACGAAGGAGGGAAGGAGAAAGGGACGGGAGGTTGCAGAAATGCAACAATCGAGGGGAACGGGCGGCGGGAGAAGGGGCGAGAAGGAGGGCAAGAAGGAGGGAAGGGAGAAAAATTGGAGAAGAATTCGAAAATACCCTGTGGCCGATTGACTCGTCAGCGAGCTGCCGCGAGACGATCGTCACGCAACCCCTTAAAGGAACTTCAAATTTGCCTCACAATTTACCTCGTTTATTCTGTAAATTGTCTATAAGGCTGCTCCTTTTGCCGGTGGAATCGCGTCACGAATATTTGCGACGGTCTGAAATGCATGGCACATGTCAAGAATTTCTGCTCGTCGAATGGGATTATTTCAAGCTTCGCAGAAAATGAAGACGCCATAGCTATTACGAGTCAGCTGAATAGTGGATGGAAGGAATTTGTTTCCTGTTAGTGGACAATTTTTGGGCCACGTTAAAAAAGGCAATCACTCCTTGTTAATTCTTCAGGACGATATAACAGTGTTTTTTAATCTTTAAAAACGATGTTCTCCTTCCTCCTCTGGTTTTTCCTTCTTTTTTTTCTGCTATTGGCTATTCCGATGGAGTCACGATCTCGATCGTTCCGTACGTCGATCTCAATTTAAAGTGACGGGCACGAAGGTATAGACGTTGCAGTTAAAGCGAACCTTAATCAATTTCGGAATCAGCTTTATAATAATTATGGTTGCGTGTGAGGCATATTTCCGCCTTAAGTTCATTTATTATACTCGACAGATTCAATGTATAAAATGTATGTTTTATACTACTTTATAGTTTTAATGAAATTTGCGCTTGACTTGTACGAGCATGCAATGTGTTATTCACAGACACGCTTATGAGAACCGATTACCAGTTGTTTTACCCGGGAGCTCTGGGACCATTGCATATTTCCACAACTTCCGGTAACACCAGCGCGCCATCGTGGAACCCGAGCTTTTACTCATCTCTGTATCAAGCAACTACGCTGCACTTGCATCACGGAATGCAATCCTTCACGTAAGTATTGCTTCTATATTCTTCTTATACACGACATGAATTTAATTCGGTGAATATTCATTTCTAATTTAAACATTCAGTCACCCATGCAAACTTACATAGTTACTTTCTGCCATGGATCTCGTGTTTAGCAAGCTTCCACTACATTTCACTAGTAGCAGAGGATCCTCCCTTACACCTAACGATTAGCGACTAAAAATATTATCGATTCATTGCGCTACAGAATTTCCAGATCGAAATAGACGTTCGCTATTCGAGCATAGCAAACCTAGATACTGCCGTTTTAATTACTCGTTGTAGTCTTTTCAAAAATATCATTAAAACTCCCGCACGGATGGCAAAACCGTCCAACCAGAGAAGACACGTAAAGTGAGGAGAATTGAAATATCGTTACAGATCGTTGGACGTGGAGCGTCTGTCGGAGCAGAACGGGCCGTCGAATCAGGTGGAGCTGAAGTCTAGCTCGAGCTCGTCGATGGCGGGCAGCGACGATTCCCTGGACAAAAGCGACCTGGACGAGAACATGGAGTCTCAGGATCACTACAAGCCCTTTCAAAATTCGCCGATGATCCTGGAGCTCGGCCAAAAGATCGGCAGCGACCGTAGCGCCTTCGTCAGACACAGCACGTCAGGGTCGTCCGGGAGCGTGGAGAATCGGCAGAGCCCGACGCCGGTCGCCGGCGAGAAGCAGAAGATCCCGTCGCCGCGGATCCTGGAGACCGGCAGCGAGCAGAGCACGATGGCCAAAGAAGCGACGATCGAGGGAAGACCGGCGCAACCTCAGAGAAAGAGGAATCCTTACTCGATAGAGGAGCTCTTGAAGAAGGACGAGAGCAAGACCACCTCGAAGAGGCCGAAGCTGACGAACATCGGCGTGGTTCAGCCCTGCGGCGTGGTCCTCAGCAAGTAGATCCTAAGGACCTCCAAGCGACGACCCTTTAATCGGAACGAGGGAACTGTAACGGTCCAGCGACAGAGGCTAATTGTAAAACGATTGTCCAGTTCACGGGGATACTTCGATGTACGGGAATGCCGGGGATATTTGGGGACCGTGGAAGCTCCTCGCGAGGGAGGAAGTCGCTCCAGGGTGCAACAGATAGAGGCTAGAGAAGAAGAAGAAGCTGCTCAACCCGCGGGATCGCTGGGGGAACGGCTCGGAAAGTCGGCGAACATGTAATTAGGCTATGTTTATGTTCGATATTTGTGGATCTACGGTTTTCGTATCTATCGTCGTTCATTGATTTAGTTTTGCGAATTGGCTGTTTAACTGTGATTTCTAGAAAGTGGAACGGTGTAAGATGGAGAATGGAAAGTTCGAAGATTTTGCACTGGCTTCTACTGAAACAGAATTCAGGTAGACTTGTGGTCGGTATCCCATCTTGTAATTAACCGGTGATTTGTAAACAGTAGAGGTTCCTTTAGTGGGGTAAGAGGGGGCGGTAATAATAGATGTCCCACTTCATACCTGCTGTCATTCCTTTCCATTAGTTTACCCCTCTGATTCGTGACAAGGGTCGTGGTTACGCATCGAGTCTCACCGGAGCAAACATTTAGTATCAGTGTGTCCTTTGATCCGATTAGAACTACCTGAACTCCTTACATCCGTTTGCTAGTGGTCAAGAGGTAAGTAAGCGTGAGCATTGACTCCAGTTGTGAATAACAGTGAATAATTCAGGAACTTTAAACTAAATTAATCGGTAAGACGTGATTCACGATGAACTAGAGACTTTTATATATCGCTTGGATATCGATCAATGTTACGGAGCATCTTCAAAAAAGAATTTTTATTTTCCAATCCGTGGTGAGTTATATTAAATATCTTTATTTACCAAAAAGCACCGAGTTAAATATCAGCAGGTAATGCGAAAGAAATTTAGCTCCACCATAAATATCAAATATAAATTACTGGTCAGATATATTCTACACCAGAGTGAACGAACAGTATCTTCCGACGCTGAGGAATACTCGCGTGTTGCGTACCTTTAATCCTTTACCTTTGACTGCAACTTTGCAAAATTATCAGACTAAAGTAGTCACTATAAACGGTGCAAAAGATTATGGTGTAATTTTCTCTACACTCGTGTGTAAATTCAAGATACTTTCACGCGTCTTGCTTGTTTCTTACTCTTTGTCACGAAGCGAGTTTAAAGCTGATTCACACTTTATTTTCATTTTTTTTTCTTCTGAAAGTTCACTGCTCATTGGCCGAAGGATTAAAGTGACCACATTTGATTAACGATTAGTGTGACGCAAAGAACGCAAGCCTAAAATAGAAGTGTAACATAATTTACCAAAAACCGAGAACATAAAGGTTCTGTATTTATAAAGTCACTTTACAATCGAGCATAGAATTTGTATGGCTTCATCGACGCCTGAAAATTCCGAGGAGCAAGGCGATCGTCGTTGTATCGAGGCACGACATGGAAAAGTATAAGTAACGCGCAATATTAGTATCAATCGTCGATCATGTATCGTTGACTGCAATATCGTAGGGTAATACGTAAGTCTGTTAAGCTAATTTATAAACTAAATTATTTTTATTCCCCTCCTCGCTCGCGCTCGACACCTTCGACACTCTATCTTTGGCACGAGAAGTCTGGTTAAAATATGCGTGGCGGACACGGCAGTGTGCGATCAAACGTGCCGTAGTTAAAAAGCATTTCACGCGTTCCCCAATGATTCGAGTGAGATCAATTTTCTGATCGCCCACACGAGATTCCCAATCTGTGTTACATGTTACGTTTTTCATGTGTTGTGTGTTGTATCATTTCGTTTTGCAAGCGGGACGATGCCATATTATCGTGTATGATATTTAATTTTAACGAGTCAAAGGAACTTTGACAGTCTAATAAAGTGACATGACTAGTAATCTTAAGAAAATGTTTCCGCTTATTTATTTGCTTCAGGGGTAACTTTTTTCAATTGTCGCAGAAAACCTATTCGTTCCGAACGTCGTATTTGAAAGTGGAATGAAGGCAGTGGCGCACTCAGGATAAAAATATTTTTAATGCAAATTCAATCAAATTCATTGGGTGATTATAAAAATATATTTAAAGAATAAAATCCAGTTTTCTTTTCTTTTTACAAAGCTCTTGAATTACTTCAGTCAGTTCGTGGTTACATTAATCTGCTTTTACTTTGGGGGTACCAGGACACACACCCCCCCCCCCCGCGCCTGGGTGCGCTACTGAATGAAGGTATGATAATGATTATCATAACGGTATAATTGTTTGATAATGATCCTGATTTATACGGCAAAACTGAACCAGTGAAAAGATGGAATAGGGCCTCGGGATAATTAAACATGTATAATATATGATTTTAAATTAAGATCAAGGATTGCCAAAGGAAATCTGTTGTATGCGTCGAGTCTTTGAACGGCGACGTCTCAGCGAACAGCTAAGAAAATTAGTTTAGACGAAAGATTACAGGAACCCGCCTAACGATAAAGCGTATTATGGTTAATAATAAATTAAGCAGACTACTCACAGAGCTATTTCTACGTATATTATAGTCACTACTAATATTCATTAAATCTAACACTCTGTGGGATCAGGAACCCCCATGCCATAAGAGGGGGCCTGGATTAAGGGACCACGGAGAACTGGCGTTAGCCGTGGACGGTTCGGGTTCGATTCCCGGCGCCCGTGGCTTGACTCCCCCCTCTCTCTCTTTTTCCGAGGTTCCCAAAAAACGTAGGAATATTTTACTTCACTGAGATTCCTACACTCCCACAGTAAAATTACAATCTAATCAATGGCAGGGCAGTCTCAGTAGAAGATCCTAAAATAAAGGCCCCGGCAATTTCTTCTAAAACCTCTTAAGTTTGCGACGCAATGGAGATTAACAACTACGCACAGATTATCTTATTAATACGTCAAATTTCATTTTCACTTCTATATTCTAAAAATTTCTAAAAGACAATCTTACTACCAAACAATATAAGTCTCAAAAGAATTCGTCACTCCGTCACCGATGCGAAACAATACCACTTTTCTTCCATTGAAACATTTCCTCTCGCTACTAATTATGGAACAAAAGCTCATCAATGGAGAAAATCGCGTCAGTTCCGCCTACACTAATGACGCGTAGCGAACAGGGGTCTCCCCGCGGTCATCGTATAGAGCGGTTAGACCGGCAAAAGAAAGGCCGACGGGACGTATTAAAATAAGGGCCAAGCTTGTTAGAAAGCCGCGCTATTCGCCTGTAACTCGGGATGAAAGTATGCCAAGCTCGCCCCGATGCCCTGCGGTAATTAAACGAAAGCCTAATAAAACGATGGTAATAAAGCACGCATCGGTGGTGTGCACACCGAGTCGAGGGGGATATGTGGTAAAGCCATAAACGGTGCTCGGCCCGAGTGTGTCACAGTCGTGTGTATACCTTGTAAAATACGACGAAACACGTCAGTGCCGCGCAAAAGGAAGGAGGAGGAATTAAAGAAGCAAGCGGGTGAACCCGCCAGAGGTCAGGCATCATCGGCCCTCCTCCCTTCCCTCTCTATTGCATTTACAACGTTGTAAAATCCTTTTTATCCGCCTCTTCATCGCGGACTAATTAATGCACCATAAAACGCTAACGCCTGGACGTAAGGTGAATTTATAAGGAAGGCTTTCACGGGCGCCGCGATTACACGCGTTTTCGGGGTGGTGCTCCAATCGAGTCTTCGTCACCGACGCGGCGAGCGCAAAAGGAAGTCCGCCGACTGCCTGTCGGCGCGCGAGTACCACAACGCGGAGGACCCTGTACGTGGCAAAGCTTATATGGCTTTTTTTTTAACTTTCTTTAGCTCTTGAAATTGGAGGGATTGGATAGTTGTGGGGAATGATTCACCTAGGGTGATGACCTTAAATAGCTTGTGGATAATAAAGAATCTTTACAAAAGAATATCCGCTACTCTTGCAGTTGAACAACTATATTCTTCTAAGTGTAAGAAACTTGATTGCTTATTCGGGAAAGATTTTGTAAGATCTGGTTAACTTCCTTCTTTTGCCATACATAGAGATTATTAAATTTTGGATATGAATGTAAAATGATCCATTCATTTTCAGTGAATGTTTACTGTAGCTTTATAAAATTGTAAAATCGCGACCGTGCAATCTGTCACCCAGAATCTTTGAAATATAATTTAAACTTACATTTCGGCCATTTTTTACGAGAACCATGGGCGCCCGGAGGGGGTTGCAAAAAGGGCAGTTGCCCCCGGGCCTTTGAAAAAAAATCGCTTATTTTTCAAAACTGATCTTTATTAAGTTTATACTAAAAAAGGAAATATTTTTAAATTTCGGTTTTAAATTCTTAATTAAATTGGCACTACAAAATAGGTTAAAAAAAAGAAAGAGGGGTATATTTTTCTTTACTATCATCCCAAAGTCCCCCCTGGAAAAAACTTCCGGACGCCCTTGACGAGAACTAAGATGTTGGCTTAACAATGTAAGAAGTAGGGCGATAGCCTTGTACAATAATTGTGGTTTAAATAAGTTCCATTAATTTTAAATTATTAAGGTATCAGTGTATGAAATAATTCCATTTATTTATTTAATTTGAAATAGTTTGGATTCAAAAGGGTAATAAACTTCAGACCGAATTGAAAGTCGGACAGTTTCCCACTTCTCTTCGATTACATTAATTACTTTCCGAGCTACCATTTGTAGAGTTAGAGTCGTAGACGTAATAGGATTCGGATGAACTATATAAATAATTTATTAAATAATAAATACTTGTAATAAAGTGTCCTGTATGATATTATGAAATACACTAGTCAAAATAATACGTGCACCACTTTCGTATCCGGTACACTTTACATCTTTCTCAACATCCGTCTGTAAGCAAATTTGATAAAAAGTAATTTACTTGAACTAGGAAAAGACGTATTCCCAATTTCGTACAAATTTTATATTGTGTTACGTCATCACTTTAAAAATTAAAAATTATTGAAATTATTGGAACTTCGAAAGCAGAGACTTTTCCGTGACACATAATTGTCTGCATACGTTTGTCAGAAAATGGCTCAGGAAATTTTACCTTAGCGCTTGCTATGTACGTTGGTCTGTTGGTCATATGGTGGTTGCTATGCAACCACTTACTGCTACACAAAGCCCATAAACATTGCAAGAGCTGTGCATTGAAGCTCGCAGCACGTTTTAATTGTAATTGACAATGGCTGACGACGTGAAGCCAGAAGTAATTAAAAAGACCCAAGATCTACTTGGGAAGTATTTTAAGAAACCACCACTCACGGAGAAGCTACTGAAGAAACCACCATTTAGATTTCTTCATGACATCGTGACAGCAGTAACGTATCTTTTCTATAATTCCTTTTTCTATCGTACAATAAAGCTTAATTAGCCCGTACCTTACAATTGACGAGTGGATGTTATCGTAGGTCATAAAGGAAACTGGTTTCTTAGATGGCTTATTTACCGCAGAAGAACTCAACTCTGAAAATATCAAGAATAAAGAGGGGAAGCTTGCTTATTTAACAAAGTTAATTGATGTTGTCAGTAAGTTAATTCTTGTATCGGTGCATGTGAAACTTAGCATTCTTATTTTTTCTCATCGAGGTGTACCACACAATAATTTCAGAACTAACCACTGGTGCAAATTTAAGCGTAAGAGCTAGTAAGATTATTTCAGGCCAGGAAGCGACCAAGACAAATGAGTTATTACAGGCAATTGGAAAGGCCTTAGACAAAAAGGTAACGTAGAATACTTGAACGTGTAATAGGAGAAAGAGCATAGAACTAAGAAGCTTCTTCAAAATTAGATAAGCAGCGTGGAAGCTATCGAACATTATAAGAAGGGTTTAGAAAGAAATAAATCAAATTCGAGAAGTAAAGCATCTATAGGAAAAGATGAAAAGAAAGCATTATCAAAAACTGTGTCTCAAAAAAGAGGCGCTACGAGCAAAGATAGATCTGTGGAACAAAAGAGAAAAGCTTCTAGTGTAAATACAGCAAGTGAGAATGAAGTAGAGACACATAAGAATGAAACCGAAGAATCTCAAAAAAATGCTGAAGTCACACATGTTCCACCAGCTGAGGTACATTGTAATGTCTTACACTTAAGTTATAAAAATAGGAAATTTAATTAAAATTATAACTTGTAGGCACCTCAAAACAAAATGCCTTCATCCAGTCATAGAAGAAAATCTTCAGCTGCTAAATCTAAACATACCACGTCTTCTGTACCTGCATCCGAGATCCCTCCTTTGCAAGCCAACGTAAATGCAGAGAAAAAGGTAAATGAAAGCAACAACCAAAAAGAATCTGAAAACACATCTAAGCAAGTAATGCATACTGAAAACAGTGAATCTCAGAATCACATCCCGAATGTATCAGACGCTATGCATTCAGAATCTAAGTTCGCAAGTAACACGGAAAATAATAAAATGACTGAAAATACAGCGAAAATGGAAAATAAAGAAAATGACGCCATGAATAATGAAAATTCTGTTCAGGATACAGAGAAATCTGATAATCTAATATCAAAAGTTCAAAGATCCCAATTAGAAAACATCGAAGCAAGGTAACTCTTCATATACCCTGTTTTCTAAAAGATTAGAATTTCATAGCAACTTAGTAAGACTTGGCACTTTCAGTGTTCCGCAACCAAATTCTAGACCAAAAACTTCTTTACGCCCACCTAGTGCAAGACCAATTAGCGCTAGGCCCGCAGCGCCTAGAATACGAGGGAAAGCAGAATTAATTGTTAACGAAGAGATACTGTAAGGATTGTCTTGGCTTTCCTTTTAATAACTCGCAGAATGTTATGGAAAACCTGTAGGCTATTATAAATCTCTTCCAGTACACCCATGGGGAATATTAGCGTGATTGTAGAAAATTCTGATGCTAAGGAAGACGACGACGCTGAGGATATGGTAGTTATGGAAACTAGAGGAGGCAGTGATTCCTTAGACAATAATGATACCTATAAAGCTGATAATCAGTTAACACAAAAACATGGGCATCTTGTTGCCCAAATATTAGAAACGCAAAAGGAACTGGTTAATAATGAAAACGTAGACGTGATACCTAAAAAAACGAATATTGTAAGGATATTTAAATTAATTCCTAAATTATTGTTCTTACTATCGTCCTATTTGAACATAAAATTATTTATGAACTGAAATTTGTTATTAGGCATGGGATACAAGTGCGAAACGTGATATAGTTACAAAGGAAGTCGACAGACTGCGTAACACGATACAAACCTTAACTCGTACAACGAATCCACTTGGAAAGCTATTAGATTATTTTCAGGTAGAAACGGTTTGCTCTTCAGTCTATCATTTTATATTGTTACTGCCTCTACGATATAAAATATATCATTTTCGCAGGAAGATGTAGAGATAATGCAAAAAGAATTATTGGAATGGAGAAGTCAATACCAACAAGTAAACGAACAATTAAAGTTAGAAAAAATGTAAGAACGTTTAGAATTGCTTAAGTACTAAACATTGTGTGTTCTACATATAGTAAAGCATTTTTCTTTCAGAAAAACACAAGAATTAATAGAACCTATGAAAGAGACATTAAAAGAAATCGATCGTAACGTGGAAATGCAATTGGATAAAATATGTCAAGTAAAATCGCAAATAATGAGAAATGATCAAAGGATACAAACATTATTAAACGGACATGTTTAAGCGTCGTTGTTGCTATAATCTGTACAATGAAAATATTTTTTGATACTTTTTAACAATCCTGTTATGAACACAATACTTCTTTCAACTTAGAGTGTACATATTGTACTTATATAAACTAGTATCGTATGTTACACAAAATGTAATATAAACAATTACGACATGATTACAGTAACTCTATCTTATTTATTCGTATTTGTGTAGATAGGAACCTTCATACAAAATATATAACTATATCATACAACTTAAAGATATTTTTACACTTAACTGCATAACATTGGTTTCTCTTCAGATTTCATATTTATTCCGTAAGGCTGTAACTTCTTTCTCGGACACATTCTCGATATTTTTGCAATGGTCAAAGAGTATCTTTAAATCTAAAAATTCATAATAAATCATTTAAAAAGAAATAGTACTAATACTTCAAAATATTTTAGGATCAGTGCGAGAATACTTACTTTCTTTTTCGCTGTTGCTAACAAACATGATGAGAGCTCTAAATCGCTTCACTTGACTAAGGTCTCTTAAATAACAAAGTATGGGTTCTTTTCTTTTCACAAATTCCACCTTTAAGACCTCCAATATTTCGCTAAAGATATCAGATTCCATAGAATCTTGAAATATCTTTGGCAAATTGTTCTCCGGCAATTTCTAGAATTCAAGCCTTTAGTTGTATTACAATGGACATCTTTGACGCCGATAAATTACTAAATCGCATGATTCTTACTTTCAAATACTGATATCTAAATTCTGATGATTTATTTGTTTTCCAATTCATTACAAACTGTACAGCTGTTTTAGGAACTGGAGGTATATTTATTATGTTTTCTGGAGATTCGATAACTGTGTTAAGATCATTATTTTTCTTAAACTTATCATCAGTTCTCTTTGATTCTACTAATTCACTTTCGTTACATAATGTCTTCTCATTTCCAAGGTTGTATTGCATAGCGCCAAATTCTACTTCTTTAACTGGTATTCTCGTCAATGACTTCTGTAAATAGTACACATTCTAAGCGTTCATATTAAACGATTTTTAATAACGTGATCCTACCTTTGACCGCAAATGAGGTAGCTTTTTGATTGGTTCTATTACAGCCACATCATTTTTCTCTGGTAACCAGTCAGGTATACGTGGATCCCTTTTTTCCTTTTTTATAGCGGTATCTCCTGTAGCAGATACGTCTGATGTACCAGACGTTTTCTGCTCTTTAGTGTGTTTAAAATCTTTAACACGTTCAACATTTCTCTCATCCTCTTTACTATGTATACTGTCCTCCGTATCCGTAATTTCTGTTATTTGAATACTCTGACGAGTATCGGACCAAATTTTCTCACCAATTTTTCTTTCGATTGTTGATGTTTCAGATGATGTCTCTGTGTTTTCTTCCAACGAAATATCTGACTACGTAAAATAAGATAAATGGTGTATGGATAATAGTTGAATTAAGTATTTTGATAAGTTTGTCTTTTTTGTTCATCACTTACCTCTGAAACCTTAATCTTGTTTCCAATTTTAAGAAGCATCACCTTTGCTTCTGTGTTTAGCGGATCTAATTGTAAGAGTTTTTCTAAGTCCTGTTTGGCTTCTTTATACTGTTTTAAATTTACTCTAGCTGTTGCTCTTCTATAATAAGCTTTCACATAAGTTTTATCCAATCGTATAGCTATAGTGCAATCTGATTCTGCAGAATGAAAACTAAAAAAACATACAGTATTTTTGTGTAATTAAAAATTTAAACACATTATTCTTTTAATGTCCTTGGAAAAAACCGAATACTTACTTGTTTAGTTTCAACTGGCAGAGCGCACGATTGGCATAAAATATAGCATCGTATGAGAAAGCTTTTATAGCTTGATTATAGCATGCAATTGCTTTAGCCCATTTCTGCTCTTGTACAAAAATATTGCCTTCATTTTTATGTATTGTCGCTACTTCATAACTTTCTTTTAATAATTCTTTGCACGTAGCTTCCTCGTCAGAACGATCTGATTGCTCTTCCTTCTCTACGTCCTTGCATGCTTTGTCCTTTCCGAAGAATTAATATTAGTATTTTCTACTTACACGATGAACGTAGTTTTCATAAGTATCCATTAATTCTTAACATGTAATAAGTGAAACTTACTTCGTCATATTTCTCCCAAGCAGAATAATCATACGATTTAATTCTTTTAGGTTTGTTATCAGCTTCATTCTGTTTTCCTGAAGCCTTTTTTGTTTTACCTTTATTCTTGCTTCGAACTGGAGGTAAAGTGGTCTGCACATCAAGAATAACCGTTACTAAGGTGAAATATTTTCATCAACAAATATTAATAACATACCTGACCACTTGTTTCCTTTTTCAGTTTCTCCTCTTTATGCTTCATTTGCTCCTCCCAGTTTTTCATATCAAGAAATTCTTTCTGTAAATCTTCTGCATTATCCTTTACTTGCTTCTGTATGAAAATTGATTGATCCATGTTTATAACTGTATGAGGATTTGAAGAATAACGAATCAAGCCAAAACCGTTGACCAATTGTCTGTAAAACCACAGACGAGGTATAGGATAGACCTATCACCTTATGGATGTTCGTGTCGCCACCCAACTGTGTTACCGACCCATACTTTGAGGACCAGGGCCGGTATTCATAGTCGCTACTTATTCTTAAGTAAATGCTTAAGCATTCGGCATCCTTTACTAGCTACTAGGTTAGTAGAGGATGCCGCATGCTTAAGCATTTGCTTAAGAATAAATAGCGACTATGAATACCGACCTAAATGTAGTGTCATCTGCTCATGAACAGCGTCTAACTCAGCAACTACTTTGAAATGGATTTAAATGTTGAAAGGTGTGTGCGTGCTTGTATACGTGTGACTTGTTTAGAGTGAGAGAGTTTGATATAGATAGCAGGCTTCTGCTACGCTATGCTTTAGCTCGGTTTCTCAACGACTCACGTGGATTTCTCTCAGAAAATCCATTTCGGGGATCAAGACACTATGGCGCTCAAAAATAATATTTCTTCAAAGCTCGTGCGAGCTATAAATTGCAAGATGACATTGTTTATTAGTACTTGGTGTGTAGTAGAACCCTTTCACGTATCGTACCCCGCAAAGTATTGAAAATTGACGCTGTTACTGACATTCCCGCAAATTTCTAATACACTGTTTAATCATTCTAGTGAAGTAATAATAATTGGATTCGATTTGTAATTCTTAAAAGCCTCGCAGAAAGTTGCATAATGCATGACTGTCGTGGGGTGCTTAGATGCAACTGCAAATCGAGTTATTTTTCAAACACGCGTTGTGAAATAAAATTTTGTCTAGCCCTGAAAAATTCATCGGTTCAGTGTTCAGTGAAGTGTGTGCATGTCATAGTGCATATTATTTCGTAATTTCTCGATTCCTACATCAATTCGTTCGACTACTGGACTAAATAGAAGACCGTTTAACAAGATTTCACTAGAATATACCTATCATCTAGTAGACTTTTTGACAAAGAGTTGCCTAGTCTTTGATCACATCTCGTAGTGATAAAAATACGTGTAGAAGGTACGGGGTGCACGATTGTAGTTGTGAAAAGTGAAAATTTTGCAATGGACATTGCTATATAATATTATTTCTGGCCTTGACGAATTTCAAGTTAGCTGGGAGTCGGCCGAGCGCGACAAAAACATCAACAACCTCTACCAAAGTCACTACATCGCCGAACGGTGTGCCTTAACAGTTCAACCTTGTCCGCGACGGTGATCGGACCACTAAATATCTGTGCAGTCACAGTGGATATCATTTCGTCATTTCACGATTCCTGCATCAATTACTGGACTATGTGGAAGGCCCTTTAACAAAATTCTACTACATTATACTCAGTATTTAGAGGACTATTTTGGAAACACTTTACTTGAGTCCGAACACATCTTCCCACTGTTGAGAGATGTTTAAAAGCGTGAAGTGCTTTTGTAATGATGTGCGATGCGATTGTAGAGTCAGTGTTTATTTCGCGATAAAGTATTTCGTAGTGCACAGTAGCCCTGCGTGTTAGTAACGTAAACGCGACCGCAGAATCAGTGTTTTAACGCATTTAGAATTAATTCAGAGCACCGGTGCTCTTATTGCTTCTTCATCGCGAAATTAATGCGACATATTTGTGAGTGTGACACGTTCTATTCGGTACTGACACTGCAGCTGCGGGACATTGGCCTGCAGATCGAATAGCTACTGCTGAAGGGGGATGCTTGTCTGCATGAATAGCAGTGAGACTGTTGCAACTAACGGTGAGTGATACTTTTTCATTCTATCAATCTTTCTGCATGCTATCGAACAAAATGATTGTTGTAGCGAGCATAGCGACCACGAATACATACTTAGTACTCGTGAATAGTAACATTAATGCGTGTGCTTCCAAATGTTTAATACGCGTAGAAAAATACAATATATAAATTTTAAATTCACGATAGAAGTTTTAATGTCACGTTTCAAACATTCTAAACTACTTTTCTTTAATTTCACAATCATACGGGATGCGTAATGAATCGAATACGAGTTAAATTTCTGAAGTTGAACTCTTCCGTGTGAGATCTTTCAAATCTTCTCTCTTAACGGTAATTACATTCGAGTCATTAGATTCTCTTAATAAGGCGCGAATAGAAAGCATTAATTTGGTATAATAACTAACAATGACAGTCATTGTTGGTACTACATGCTAAGTATGCTCGCTACTTTTGCTTGACCGTTGCATCTGCTAATTATAAAGAGACACTAGTGGCAATATTACGAGAAATAAAAAATGCCACATTTACCATATAATAATAAATGACAGCCGCCAAAGTGGCTGCTATATAGACTTAAATTTCTTTCCCCCTTGCATTAAAATAATTTTAAGCTACTAAACCTGAAATTTTATACATCGCGGAAGAACTTGCACGCGTGCTTAGTTTTAACTAGGTATAGTCCTAGCAATAATTCTTAGTTTAAGAACTTTAGTCGTAAGACTTTTTCCAAATTTTTCAAATTTTCATTGCATGCGACACTAAAATGATAAGGGGATCCTAGGACCCCCCCAAACCGGTGACAGAAAAATACATTGGTTGATAGGTTTATCCTATACCTCGTCTGTGGTTTTACCCGTGTTGAATTCTAATTCCTACCACGCTTAGCGTTACAATCTTATTTTAGACTCAATCGATAACGTTGGGTGTGACATGAAAATTGTAAAGGGGCCCGTGAGCCCCCTGAGCGAGTGACATAAAATTTCATTGCGTGATGGGTTTATCCTATACCTGGTTTGTGCTAGGACCCCCCAAACTGGTGACAGAAAAATACATTGGTTGATAGGTCTATCCTATACCTCGTCTGTGCAATCTGTTTCGAGACTTCATTGGTAACGTTGCATGTGACACTAAAATGGTAATGGGGTCCTGAGATCCCACAAACTGGTGAAAAAAAAAGTATTGGGTGATAGGTCTATCCGATACCTCGTCTGTGCTATCACGCAATGTAATTTTGTGTTACACGCTCGGGGTGCTCGCGAGCCCCCTTACCATTTTCGTGTAACACCCAACGTTATCGATTCAGCCTAAAATAAGGTTGCAATGCTGCGAATGGCAGGAATTAAAATTAAATGTTTTCGAAATCATTTAAAATCTAAAACGGTCTGAATGTTACGACAAATTTTAAGAAACATGTTGCACAATTCCATTTACTAATAGATTTTAATAGAAACACAATTTGTACTTATTTCCACATACAGTGTAGCAAGGTAAGCATGAGCAAACGGTCCCCGTGACAAATTTTGTTGTTATTATTTGCTAAATATTGTTCTTCACCTGAAATACCATTCCGTGAAATTTCAGATCTTTACCCTCTCATTTAAGGATAATATGGGTGTAAAAGCCTTTAAATTTATCAATTTTTTTCTCGGTTACTACTTAATATAAATAAATGAAACAAAAAAGAGAAAAAATAGCCTATGCTCGTGTCCCATGCCCCTGTCCCATGGCCGTGTATTTGATTTACAATTCGGAACACAATACATGTAGTAGCTATTTTTCCCCTTTTGTTTTATTTATTTATATTAAGTAGTAACCGTGAAAAAAATGATAAATTTAAAGGCTTTTACCTTCCTAGTGTGTGTCTGAAAGTGTTTGGGAGAGTTCGGGAGAACTTCGATCATCTCACCTTTTTATGCCGAGGGTTAAAAGCCTTTCCCCACAAGACATTTTTGTGGGTCCCGTTTGGTATTCTGAATATATTCACACATCATCGATCATTTCCCTCTGCAATCATTCTTAATCAAGCACTGTTTCTGCCACGTAAAAATGTCGAAACTTACCCAGCCATGTCTCACAAAAGTGTCTCGTGTGCTAAGACTTTAAAGGTCTCACGCACGCATACTAGTTCCTTGACGGTTTAGTGCCGTCAGTGTCGTTGGTAAAAACTATGGTATTCCTGTTTCGGAATTGAGCAGTTCACACTAGTCTGTGATAGTCACTGACACTGTTATGTGTGCGTAGACCTTAAGGGTTAAACCGAATCTCTATCTCCCAGCGTTCGACCGTCAAACGCACCAGTGCCGGGGAAAAGAGCGCGTTAGCTCGTTCCGCCGGATAAAGTTTGATCTCCAATTTTCTTCCTCGGTGAGCGTATTCTTCTCGACTACGATCGGGAGACAGTGGCAGGACAAGAGAGGGATGGGCTGATAATAGCGATAACAGACGTCCGTCGGTTTCCCTTCGTGATTGATACGCGTCGTGGAACATGGGGTGAATCGACGGGGGGATGGAAACGACGAATTGGCGATAAATCTTGAAACCGCGAACGCCTTACGCAAACTTTCTCTCGGCTATCCCGGAGGAATGGAGAAACAAGTTTTCTCCTCTCTTTAGCCCTCTAGACAAGGGTGAAGGGGGTGGGAGGGGGGGGGGGGGGGCGTGAGAGGGCAGACGGGTGTAAGGGCATGTGTTTTTATCGATCAAACGTGAGAACTTGTAATTGCTTCGCACCGCGATAAAAACAGATTAAAGGTGAGTGGACGGGGTGTATCTACGAATAACGCGATAATAAAAATAAAATCGAGGCGACAGGATGGATGGATAGTGGGAAAACGGCGGGACGCGTTTCAAATTGAATTCTTAATCACACCCGCCAGAATCCGCGGCGGTGACGTTCGGCTCGGTCCAAACAAATTTCAGTGGAAATAGTTATAAGCTTCTCTGTTCGATCGGCGAGCTGTGTTTAAATTTTGTTAAAAATTTTAACCTCGCGGTTTGGTCGTAGCGAATCGATCGAAACGATTGCATAATGGGTGGGGCGGGGATGCTTATTTCGATGAATGGCTTCAGTTTGTTTTAAATAGTTCGTTCATTCGTAATAATTAATTTTATAATTGTGAGCTTTCTGTATAATAATTCGAACATACGTTTACGAAATAATTTAAATCATTATATACTGACATGATTAAAACGCAATATATGTGTACTGATCGACATTGTTGTAAATTATCAGTTATTAGTTAGAAGAAGATGGCGTATTGTTACAAATTTAAGAATCAGTAAACAAGTGACTATTCAAAACGACAAGCTTTATCGTCAACAAAATGTGTTGCAATAAATTAGCCCCTGTTATAAGTTTTCTAAAGTTGCATGTAAAATTTTTTTCTCTGTCTTATTTACTTCTTACATGATTTTTAAGAAGATTGTACCTATATGCCTGTTTTTAGGTATTTATTTTTCAATTAATGTAAAAAATATAGTGTAGAGCAGTACACCATAGTCAGTTTATTCTAAAGATTTCTTTGAAAGAAAAATCTTACAAATTTTTATTATCGAAACCATGAAAGAACGAACCACGCATAAAATTTCTGATTTAATACAGAAATTAGCCCCCTAAAAATGCACAGAAATTGCAAATTTCGGAAAATCCATATTGCTGTTTTTACCAAACTGATTAGAATTTCTCAGAACGACAGTTAAGTTCCTTTCTGTCCATACACGCGCGGTATGCATTTTCCCGTCGAAATTAATGTAATGTAATAAACGCTTGTCGTAGAAGTTTCGCGAAAGAAGCGATCGTTTTAAACAGTTCTTCTTCGCTCCCTTGGAACGAATGTCGCTGGTATCGGGACTCTTGTCAATTTCCATGTCTTCAGTCGAGTTATTTCAGCTGCAATATTTGCCAAGAACGCCCCAATATTGACGCATCGGGCATGCAATATGCACAGTCTGCAGAGTGCATCGAACTTACTCGGAAAGCATTTGTATGATATTGGGTGCATAAATTCCGTCAGGTTTGATGGATGAAGTACAGTAAGTGCTTCCGCAAGCAGCTTTTTAACGCTTCAAAGGACAAATGAGTGAAATTTACGAATGATATTTCATGCGCAGCGTCAATCACCACCTTAATGACATAAAGTTTTCTTCAAGCTGCTCTGGTTTCGTAAATCTGAACGTACGTTCAGATGCTAATAGAATGTGTCGAATCTGGAATTCTGCTCATGAAATGTGGGCACGTTAAGAATCGTTAGTCTCTACTCTGAATACATTCGAATTATTTACATTCTTTTACTTCCAATGACTTGCTCCTTTTGGATCGATTTTTGTACATGATGAAATTTGTGGTTGCTCAAAATGATGTAATATCTGCATACAAATGAAATTAGACACAGAATGTGGATCGACACAATTATAAAAAATAAAACCAGCTTTGGTATCCATTGTGACTTTTGAATTGAAGATCAAATTCTCTTGTTTATTTCTGTATATTCTACTGGAAGAACTTTCGAAGGGTCATATCTTCCCAAGAAAAGAGTCTTCTTATAAAAAATTGTTGAATTTTTGGTCAGTAACACTCTGCAATAGGAAAAGGGTCCGCCTTCCGACTTCGCTTTGCACGCTCCAATTGGCCAAAACTTTGATAGTTTTTTACGACAAAGCTGTTCATACGGGATGTGTGGCCCCTTTTCAATTTCCCATTCCCTGAACCAGTAGAATACGTTTGAAAATTGACCTCGAGTCTCATAGTCATGATAAATTTTGCCACAAATTCTTTGGCAAACCTCCATCGATCGAAATCTGTAGATGCATGGAAAATTGAGTACGCAGTGTTTCTTAACCCTTCGACGACCGACCTGTGAAACGAAAAACTGACCGTGAGGCCCGGGTCCTCGGAACGAAAACCTTCACTGTACGCCCGGGCGGTATAGGAAATACGGCTTTAGGGTCCGTACGAGATACGGAGGCGGGCGACCAGTGGAAAACGGAGGGTCCGTACGAGATACGGAGGTGGGCGACCAGTGGGAAACCTAAGGTCTGCGCACACATATCAGTCCCGTGTCAGTACCGTTCCGGCGTACCAGTGGTAAGAAGAAGAGACCCTCTACGCCCCTCTTCTTCTTACCACTGGCACGCCGGAACGGCACTGGCACGGAACTGACAAGTGTGTTTAGACCTTTAGGGCCCGTACCAGATACTGAGGTGGTCGTGGAAGGGTTAACGAGGTGAGCGGAGACACTGAATGGGCGAGAACGCTGCGCAACTGACAAATTAATTAATGGAGACGATCGTTTCTATTTTGCAACGAAGTTCAATAAACTTTGCCGTGTCACGTGCATTGAACCCTTTCCGTGGCAGTTGCAGAGCCGTGTAATTATTGCCGTCATAACTAACAACGGCTGCGGCGTCATCAATTAACTGAGACCCATCTATAAATTACACAGAAATGTTAGCAAACAAACGCAACGCGGACATGATTGAAAGCAGGGGTCGCGTAATTCGCAGAATTCCGTTGCATCGTTGTAATTGTAGAGTGGTGTTCGGACCCAGCCTGTATCGAGAATCAAGTTAATCGAGTGACAATAAACCAAAGAGGCGTTTCACCGTAAAATAAGGCAATAAACGTTGCGTGCACCTACTTCCCCCCCCCCCCCCATAGTAATGGACGCTCAGCTCGTTAATTTACGATAGAGCGGAGTCACAGGGAGGGTTAATGTAGCGAAACTCAGGGACGCCTTTAAGTAATTATCAAATTTACCTCATAGATCGCCATTATAAATCTCGCAATTGCCACTTTAATCTTGATGAATTGAAATTTCTAAGAATTTTAATTGTTCACCGGCGGTGCTCAGTGTCTTTCTTCTTAATTCATTTACACTGTTGTTGAGGATCTTTAAGTGCATCGATTTTTTAAATATAAAATACTTTATTAAGGAATATTTCTCTTTTACTGTGCATAATAGCTCTGCTTCAGTCGTGTGTAATATTTTTGAAAAATGTTTGTACTGCCATGAATCTATCTACTTAAATAATAATGCTCTTCTTTTTTTCTAAAGAATAGAAGTTTGTCAGTAACAAGATTAGCCCCATGCGAAGCCACTGTAGGTAACAAAGTGGAGGCTCGATATTTGGCGGGAAATGAAATTTCAGTGGTGAGAGGGAGAGAGAAGGAAGAGAAAGGTGAAAGGGAGGGAAACACGTTCTCAGAATGGTTAGTAACGAAACCGCGGTGGCTCACATTGATTTTCACGGGCGGGGGGGGGGGGGGGGTGGCTGTGGTTTTGAAGGCCACGGCTGGAATGGAAGCTGCGGCCTTCAATTCCCTTTCATCCACTCCTTTCGATCCTTTTCCATTCTCGCTTCCTCGCGTTTCCTGTCCATCCGGCTCCAGTTCTCTCTTCCCCCTTGGACGTCGAAGTGTGTCAACATAAAATCTCATTCAATCTTCCTTCCTTTCTTCCCGGCGATCCATCCTATTGTCGTAGGCGCGATGAAAATGTACCCTTTTCTTTTTCCGGCCTTAATGAAAATGGGTTGGGCGGTCTGTTATCGAAGGAATATTGGACGAGCCTGAAACTTTTGTTCATTTAAATCCTGAAGGTGTTGGTTCAGATTCTAGTTTCACGCTGATGGTACGTTCCTCGCATAGAATCATCTGCGTGGAATTCGCTGTTTTAAACCTTACGACCTGACTTTTATCCAAAAATATTGTATTATATTTTCTTACAAGGAGAGTATCCGAAGTGTCCGCCTCCGATTGCTTTGATTTTTGGATATGTTTTAGAGGGCAGAAAAATAAGAAACAGGTGTCCTTTTATTTTGGCCTGTTTGCATGTTCAGGGGGTGAAACCACCCTTCAAATTTCAGGAGAATAGGTGGTGCCCGCCTCCGATTGCTTTGGTTTTTGGCTAAAGCAATCGGAGACGAACAGCTGAAATCTTATAACATTGAGGGGTGGTTTCACCCCCTAAACATGCAAACAGGCCAAAATAAAAAGACACCTGCTTTTTATTTTTCTGTCCTCTAAAACATATCCAAAAACCAAAGCAATCGGAGGCGGACACTTCGGCTACTCTACTTGTTAGTCTTATAGGTACAGACTAAATTTGGAAGTTGTATGTCAATTTTAAAAATTGGCACCCAGCAGTTTTTTTGAGTGGACATATGTATCCCGGAAAAGTTAAATAGGGTTAAATACTTTCGATCTTCGGTCGGTGTGTTATACATGTATTTTCATGATATTCCTCCTAGTGAATATCAGTTCTACATATTTCAGAGGGGTGGAGAAGAAGCGTTGCTATGACGGAGTGTAATATTTCACGGGCGATAAGGTATGCAAAGGCCATCGCAGCGTAACTAGGGAAAAATATTTTGACCGTATTCAGGAATAAAAATGAAAATACCCAATGGGACATATGTGTCCTGAAAACGCAGATATATAATAATTTAAAATACAATAATTTAAAAACTTTTTAAACAAAACAGTTATATCGTACTTAGGTAGGTACTATAAGTTGAAAGGCTACGATAAAAAATTTCAGAGAATTGTTCAATTACGCGGGTAAAACACGAGATTTCTATGATTGTGACTCTGCAGCTATATTATTATAGTTTACCAAAATAAAAATTACATGGTACGTTACTACGTTGCTTATTCTCATGATTGCCAATCAGAGATAGTATTATACATACTACGGCCAGATGGACTAAAAAATAATAAAATAACGCACATATGTGCACGTATTGTTCCACAGAGGATCAGAAAAATTCACTGGGACAAATGTGTTCCAACAGCTACAGGGTATTATGAAACCTAAGTCCAGATTAAAGAAATTTACAGGATGTTCTCTCGTAAGGAATCAGTTAATAGACCACAGCATGCTTAATACGTTCTGTTTTGAATAAATTACACGAGCAAATCGTTAAATTGGTATGGATTTTTGGGATTCATGGTTCATTTCAATTTAAAAGGATCCTCTTTCTCATCGGTTTTCGGAACGTATGCATAGAAAAGAGACGAAAACGAAGTAGGTACACTCCGCGCATGCGTAGCGTGTGAGAAGCGTTTAAAAGCCAGTTTCTGAGAGAAAAGTTTGTTAATGCAAATGCTGTGTGACTTGGAATTTAGGGGGCAGGGTTCAAAAAGAATTAGTGTACAGCTCATTGGTCACTTGAAAGAAAATCAGTTATGTATTGTCGGAGCTAAACGATCTCTTCAGATAAAAAATCTAGCGTGTAAGATTGATAGTTGCCTTTTCCTCTTTGCTTGCGTGATTTTGCAGAAATAAAAAAAGGGAACTGCGAAGTAAGAACCTCTTTTTGCGGTGCTTTAACGTGAATAGTTAATGTAATGAATACGTAAAGTGATTAGAAATAAAAGCTGTGGATGCGAGACTGCAATTACTTTTTAATTGTTTGTAAAGAGTTTGTGTATAAAGGGAAGAAAATGAGATGTAGATTTTGTGTTTACAATGGAATGAGAATTACTTTTTAGTTGATGGTATTATTTCTAAGAAGGATTTTTTTTTTATTGAAATCGATATGAATATGTAAAGTTTTAAACAATATTAGACACTTACTTTTTATTTTTGGGAATGGACAATTTAAGGGGATAAAAGAGCCATTCATAATCAATTTGTCGTATTGAGAAATGTTTCAGACAAATGTTGTTCGATTTTAAATGTTTATTGCAAAGAAAAATTTTCATTTTAAGGATATTCACAAGATTTTGCCACCCCTAAATTATATTAGGCGTGGGTTACTGGATTTTTAATTTTAAGTAGAAATATACAAGTATTAATAATTTTCATACTGTATAAAATAAAATTTATCTTATTTTACACAATATGTAGTTCACATTATTTAAAACCTAGAAAGAAAAATGCACTATGCTTTTTGGTAATATTTAATCCTGATTTCTTCTCCTGATATACTTAATTTCGTAATATTTCATATCTGAAACTTTTAAAGCGCTAAGGCCAAGGAATTTAAAAATTCCAGCACGTGCAAACGCTCGTGTACTCCTTAAAAAAAAGTATTCCTTAAAAAAAAGAGAGAAATTCTAACACTAACTTCTGTTAGAACCACAGTGGAAAAATACTTAAACGTTCTGTTTCTTAACTGTGTTCACAGAGACAACTTAACAAAAACTTACTTCCTGGGAAATCGTAAAAAAGTTGACCTTAAAAAATAAAAATAAATTTTTCTCCCGAGATGTTTCTACGTAGCTTTCCTCAAAGGCTAAATTTAACTTTCAAAATCCCAATGGGAATGCGTGGTAGCAGAATTTCCGTGCGATTAGCGTTATTGTAGGCCCAACGCATTGTTAATTCAATTATGTTCTTGATTCGTTGTGCGACCACTCCATTAGCGGGCAAGCTCAACGAATTCGTTATGCCAGCAGGCCATTGAAGTCGTTCACCCGCGCGTTATTAATGGTATCGAGAGCGGATCATTCCGTTTCGCGGAATAAGTGTAACGCGTATAATTGTTATATTGTACTCGCATCAAATCGTGGACTAACCCGTCGTGGGATCGTCCGAAAGCTACGGAGTTAGTTTTGCAACAAGGTCGATTAGGACGGTAATTACGACGGTAACCTACGTTACGTTACTGTGAAGTTCGAAGACCGGTGAATCTCAGAATTTACCAGTGAATCCCAGCATTACCGTTCTGGAACGGTGAAAGTCGGAAATATCTTATAAAATATTTGAACGTCGTACTTTTGCCAATAGAGCTGACCGGTAAATTCTGACAATTTGAATGTTTTGGGGAATATTTTGGACCTTTGGATTGTCCAGTAAATTCTAAGATTCATCGGTGTTCAAGCTTTTACAGTAACATGTATAAATGGAATAAATTATGGGTCAGAATGGACCCCGTATCGCCTACCAAAGGTTAACAACCGTTTATTCGACTATTGTAAGTAAAAGAGCACTTTAACTACAGCTTCGGTATGCAACCCTTTGAACCTCGTGTCACCGACTCCATTTTATTCTTTGCCACATGGAAATCCTCGCTCTGGGACCGATAACCATTATCCCGTTAACTGCTAGACGCATATTGTCTTTGGTTCCTGCCCGCGTACAAGTGACGTCCACTTAATGGAATTATCTCTCTAATCGCCGCCAGCATTATCGGCGGCAATGTTATAATCCTGGGGGTGGGACTGTCGAATAATTACGCATGCGTCGCTTTAAACGGTGGATCGCGGCTGCCTTTATAGATTGGTATTTAACAACGTATTTGCTGAGAGCACGCGTCAACTGCAACATCCCCATCGTCGGACAAAGGGAATGGGCTGACTTTAATGAAGTTTGCCAAGGCATTCATGGGCGAAGGATTGTGGGCTGGAACAGGACCGCACATTTCCAGCTGGCCAGGCTCCACTTATTCTGTAAACCAGTTAGAGGGCCGGCTAATTCCCGCTGACGAACTTTTCCTTTCGCCCATAAACAGAAATGGTTCTTCGTTTCCTTCGTTCACTGTCAGTCGTTAATTCGTCGGACGATGTGTCGACTGATGATACTGGTGAGGGGAATGAATGACTTCTAAGTCGCCGATTTTTGGTCAAACTTTATGTACGCAAGGGGTGATTCTAAAATTGTTTTCATAAAGTAAATAATTTATTGTATAAAGTGCTAAGGTAGTTATTATTTAATAACTATAATCAGGTTTAAAAATATGGGAATATTATGAAATGGTATGTATCCTACCTATTTCAAATATTCCAAATTTCGTGAAACTTGTAATGTAAATATTTAACGAGTACTTATCGAGCGGATTAAGAAGAATTATTTTTCCAAGTTCAGGAAGAAATGTTGACTGTATTAAAAATACATTTTCCTCTTTCTTTTATTCGTAAACCCTCGAATTAAATTTAAGACCGATATTTATTTTTGAAACCGTTCCTGATGCTTCGCGCAATCAGCTTAATTAGAGCCAATTAGGTTCCTTCAGTTTTCCCTTTCGCCATTTTTCTGGAAGGAAGGTATGTGCTGCAGGTAAAAGGCACTTATTTTAGGGGATATTGGTTTAAGCACACGCAGCGGTGGATTATACAATGAAAATCCGATAGAAAAATGATTTAGTGAAATATGCATTTACATTTACCTATCGATGGAAAAGGGAATTATGAATACTGATAAAATTAATTTCTCTTGTGAGAGGAGATAGATGCTACGTGAAAATAGTATTTAATAAAAGGGAAGCATAGGAAGTTGTGCAACTAAATTTTCAGTAAGCACAACAGCCGCAGATTAAGCTTCAAGCAACAGTCTGGAAAGTATAAATGCACGAATATCTATATCAGTTCAGTAGAGTTCTAACTCATAAATTTTTCTTTTGTATACTCAATTATTATCATGCCATTAAACATATACAAACTTACATAAATTGTGGTTAAAAGAAAACAAGGTGTATCTTGAAAATCAGAAAACAGTTTGTACACTAACTCGAATTATTCGCACTGATAAGGCTATTTCTTTTTATTTTTTTTTTACCAAAACTGCGAAATGTCTTTCTTCTCCGTTAAGCAAGGATGATCTACGAATATTTCTGAACATTTTCGTAACATCTAGTGTAACAACAGCATTATCGTGACAATATTCCTTCTCAAACTCTTCCATCATTTTTGCGATATCTCCTGCTTCATCTTTATTTACAGACAAGGTATTCCTTACGTTATCACTGTGTACCACTCCATGTTCTTCGTGTATATTCCTTTATTGTAGCTTACAATAGATTGTATAGAAAGTTGAACGCTGCAGCACGCGGCAGAACATGAATGCGTTATTTGAAAGTAGAAGAAGTCGCTCTGGCCAGACACTCGCCCACGTTCGTGGTCAGAGCTTCTAGTAGTACGGACTACCATTTCTGCGGCACACGACAAACAGATATCCCTTGCTTTATTGTTATCCAAATCGAAATATCGCGATGCACCATGGATTCTTGTCCATTCTCCATATTACCAGCCGGAACAATTATTGATATTAATCCTCTTTACGTTTTATCATTGTAAAAGTATTATCAGTTATAGGAGCAAACGTTGGCAATGGTTTATTCAGTTTATTCGATAATAACACGAATATATCTGATGAATATTCATTAAATCGAAAGAAAATGAAAATGTATTTAGCGGTATGCAGCGTATAGGCGAATTAAAGCTTCATATATATATTTTTTTTGCTGAAAAAGTCAGATTGCACTGTATGTAAATTGTAGGGATTTTACGAGTTTCTGGCACAGCGGAAAATTGGAAGGTTACAATTTTATTTTTACGCGATTGATTGCGAGTTTGTACACGTTTGAAGTTAAAACTCGTTTGAAGTTGCAACTCGTTTCAATTTGGAACGTCAATTTGTTAAGTCACCGTGTGCTTGTAACTTTTGGCCCCGTGAAATGATATTAGGGTGTGTTAAATAATTGTAGAAGGTGTTATTATGTATCAAGATCTTAGGTATTTTGATGAAATTTAAATATATTGCAGATTACATGCAATTAGGGGGAGTCTAAGTCGTCATTCTGTTGAGTTCGAGTTTGTTGACAAAGTATACCACTTTTCCTGAAGACAGGCAAAAATCATGTTTCAACGTTACCACATCAAATTGGTGACTTAAACCTCAAACAGCATCATATTCCAATTTCATCAAAATCCTTGTTATCAAACGCGAAAGGTGATCAATTTGGGATGAAATAACCCACATCAAACAACAACCTCTTCGGTTGGCGAACGTTTTCCACGTTCGCCGAAACCCATCTAGCTCCCTTATTGCTCTGAATTTTAACGAATCCTTTTAGTAGCACATGTCTAGGACCGTGTACTACGATCTGAAGCAAAACGAGAAACAATTATTTCAAAGTTGCACACTGCGAAAATAGGTATATCGATGGTCAGAAAGTGGGGTCAAACGAAAACTCACGACCGTGGTCGAGCAGCAGGCAAACTGTTTCTCAAATAGCCCGTACGTACTGGCTATTCATTTTCTGCAGAAGGCACCTTTCGGCGAACAGGACGGTGTCACGTCTACGAATGAATTACGCGCGCCCTTTTGCATCCCCGTCAGCCATTAACTTTTGAATTAACTTTCGCGTATTGCTGGCCAGCGATGGTGCGAGTGGCGCGCCCACTGTGCCCCGAAGTTCCTCTGTTTGCTCGTGGTTAATTCCTGCGCTGCAGGCTGGTGTAAAATAATTAGAAAACGAAGCGACGTTAGTGCTTCGCGAACGAAACATTGAACGCGCGATACACGCAGCCGTGAGAATTCTTCTCCCCGCGGCTGGAAAAAAATTACAGACCTAGAAAATACGATTTCACACTCTGCTAGAGCGCCTTCTTCGTTTGCCCCGATGAGTTCCATGGGGTGAAAGGAAAATGAACTGGCGACGCGAATCTCCGCACCTCTGTGATCCCGATTCTCTTTATTTATCGCTTCCGATAAGTTCCGTTTGCCAGCGAGTCGGTATAATATTTCCCGGGCAGCGGGGTTGGTTAATGGAAAAATTGCTTAAAATATATTTCGCGCCCGACGGGGACACGGATTTTATTTATTACGTGGACGTTGAATCGGAGCTGTCGAAGTTCTTAACTACGGCCGCGCAATTACGAGCTTCGAGGCGGCTTCCCTTTTGCTCGCGAGCGTTCCTCGACGAGCAATCCTGAACTGGGTCCCTCTGTATCGAACATCGATAAAAATTTCTCCATAATTTATCACCGTTCTCGAGCTGCTATTCTAGGACGGGCGCACTTACAAATGCGGGGAAAAAAGTTTCTAAATAATTCCCACCCATCCCTGCGAGGGGACGGCTCTGCTTTTGGCTCACCCCTCCCCAACCCCCCTTGGCGAACATCACTCTATATTTCGCAGTATTGTAAAGCGCGGCGTGCGGCAGCGATTCCATTCCGGAACAGAGAAGCAATTTGCTTCAATATTTTCTGCTTTCACGGAGTGCTACTATTGTTTCCGTCTCGGCGTTTCCAATTCGTGCTTTTTAATTCTGCGCCTGTTGGTGAATTTAAATTCTGGCGGCCGTTCGTCAGGTGCCCGCGATGAACATTTCCGAGGTGGATGCGTTCGTTCGGGCGTTCCGGAAGAATAGCAAAATGCGTACCGAACTGTTATTAGTAAGAGTGCTTTGAATGTATAAGGCAGGAGGGGGAGGGGGCTTTTTGTGCAGGAGCAGCTAAATAATTTCGTTTTACGTAAACGAGTAGGTTGGGGGACCAATGAAGCTTTTAAAGAAGGACATCATTTTGAAAATATATTTAAAACGCGGTTATAAATGCCAGCTTTCGCCTGATGATCATTAAATTCTGTATTATTATCCCATTTATAACTCTTTGTAAATAATGTACCATTTTTCTACTTGCTCGCAGAGACTAACAATAAGTTAAGTGATTGTATAACAGGGCAAAATATTTATTTAAATTTATAATTTCGAATAACGAATAAAAGTTAAAAAAATTATTCGTCATGTGTCGAATAAAGTTCAAATCGAAGTTGAGAATTTTATTCGACGCTCAAGTTGAAGCACTCAACGAATAAAAAAATTAACTTTCTTCGTCGAATAATCTGAAGTTAAAGTGACTTAATAGTCTATTATTAGACTATTCGATCCGTTATTTAAATAATTTTTTATTCAGTTAATGCCCAACTCTGTTGTCTGTCGGTAGAACTAAACTATCCAGATGCGCCGTTCCTTGCGAAATTTATGAGATTTAAATGATAATCGAAGTGACTCGACTTTCCCGTCGTGTGTCAGGAGCGATTCGGCGCCCATGTCTGCGTTCGATAGTTCCCGCGCGTCAAGGGTCACCCTTTATGGTCGGCTCCCGTTATATTTGCCGCGGAAAAAGTCGGTGGAAAGTTTTCGCTCGAATTAGCAAGTTCAATCTTGTTCACGGCAGCGCGGTCGTTCCCCGCCATTCCCCACGGCCCTATTAACAAAGTGGGAAATGAGTTTCGCGGCGCACAATGAAGCCGGGGCACGCGGCGTTCCCGAACTTGCAGATTAATCGGGCTTTCGACTGAATAACATTTATTCTATTATCGACGACATATTTGTAATTCAAATTGTTTCCCGTCGGCCTAACAGGTGATTCCATCAGCGCGCCATTGCCGCGTAAAATCGATGCGCCATTTCCCACGCGGCGCAGCGCTATTTCAGCATGTTAATAAGACCGAGAAACTTGTTTAACGCTAATTATGAGACCCATAAAATACGGCCAAATTGCCTGGAAATAACAGTCTACACACATTTCAATGAACTTTTGCTGAATAGTCATGGAATGCGATAAATGACGGCAAAGTGGACGATAGAGGGTGAAGCATGTTTTTTATTCTTGTTTGATAGTATTTTATAATTTCGCGTGAACTTCAATATATTTTAGTTTTATCACAATTCTTAACATTGCATGTAGAAAGTGACCCATTTGGCGTAGAATGATGAAGCGATTTAGTTGTTATGGTAGACAAATCATTTTGAAAAGTGTCCTCCTTTAATTACTTTCTTGCTCTGATATCTATAATTATGCTCCTCACGACTATTAAGTTCTTATCATCTTTCTCACATACGCTACCGAATTTTTAATCAAAGAATTGATATTTTCTGGTTCTTCCCATTGGAAGTCTATACCCCTGATAATCACATTATTCACTGTATGTACGTGTAGAGATATTTCACGTCCAATCCACTGCCAATCCCGTTTAAATTACTGTCAATCCCATTTCAAAGGACTAACGTTTCGTGTTTGGAATTGTTGAAGTCTCCTGTTTCGCCTCTACCACAACCAA
Organism: Andrena camellia; assembly: GCA_029448645.1. Lineage (NCBI taxonomy): Eukaryota > Metazoa > Arthropoda > Insecta > Hymenoptera > Andrenidae > Andrena > Andrena camellia. The sequence continues at coordinate 40,545,557 of CM055679.1, read as the reverse complement.
ACACCCCAGCCAGCCTAACTTTGGCTACACAGTCTCTCAATTTTGTGGATCAAAATCGTTTCTACACATACGAACAATGCTAACCACATGCTAAACGTAGGTACTGCAATTGTTTCACAATTTCAGGACGTCTAAGAATCAAACTACATTTTTGCAAAAATATCTTAATAAAGGAACACAATCAGATTCATCGGTCCTTAAATGGCTCATATATGTGCATATGGTCAAGCATGCTTATTTATCATCGTGCTTGCTCGTGTAGTTTGATCGCGCGGGGATATGTTTGAAGGGTCGTGCAAACAGTTAGAGAATATTTGAACATGTTTAATTTATTTTGCACCATCAAGCCCGATGCTTGCGCAATGATGTAAACAACGTATGCCACTGTTTGACAATATCCACAAGGGGATTTGATGGAGCTTACTTTATCGATATGCCTCAAACTTTGCATGCGCTTACTTGGTTCCATGAAATCATGGCATATTTCTTAAACAAATTCAAAATCAGCAAAATGATGACTTAAATCTCCCCTAATTTCACGCGGATTTATCATACTTCAATCTCATCAAAATCCTGCACATCGAGTGTACAGAATTAATCGGTTCGGCATGGAATGGCCCATCATAAAGGAAAACGTTGATTCGCAATGAATATGAAATTCTAAAGGAACGTCGAGCCTATTTGCACATCCGGTATCGCGACACGATATTTCTCGGTTAGAAGATCTCTGCCCCGATGAAAGAGCACGAGGTAACTGGACCGAGAGAAAATGGATCTGACAGCAGATTACCGCAGGTGAAAGTGAGATTTCCGAATGTCTTTATCCGAGTTTTCGAGCGAACTGACTGGTTATCGGGAAACTGTCAGAGAAACGTTTATCTGATTATCAGTTTGAACGTTTATTTCTACATTAGATTATCCCACGTTTGCTGTATAGATCGAAAGAAGAGCGTAAAGGACGAAGAGAATTTGGCATGCTGTACGCCTTCCTGGTTAAGATCTTTCGTTTCAATGAATCCGTTGTTCAGCAATGAACCGTACAAAAATGTACACTTACAAATAAACAAGGGAAAAGTTATGGGATAACTTAATATATAACACGCAGAGTGTCCCAACTAAAACAGGCCACCAAACTTGCATCTTCTTCAGTTGCGGTAATATAAAAAGTATTTCGTATGTAATTTGAATGATCCTTATGAAAAATGGTGTTACTATTGGTATACCATTCGAATTACATATGAGATATTTTTTGTTGAAAACGTGTTTACTGCATAGGTACACATCAGTGCCGTCTGATCGTTTTCGGTGGCCCTGAGGCGAGCTCCATACGTGGCCCTCTAAATTATTCTCAATTAAATAAAATCAAAAATATCGGGCTAAAACGAGAAGTGAATAAGTATTAAAACAATTAAATAAATAAGATTAAGTGTGGGGTCCATTACACGAAAAAGGCCTTCACTTTAAAATCTAAAGTTTTGTGTATTCGTTATTTTCTTTCCGTTACAGTTGGATGGCCCATTTCAATTTTTTTTTCTAGCTTTCACAACCCAATTTTTTTTAAGTTTCCAATTTTTCGTGGCGTCTGAACTCCGGGGCGGCTGCCTCTTTCGCCTCTAGGTTAAGACGGCACTCATACACATATCAATTTCATTAAACAATTTATGAAGAAAAATTACTTAACTCCAATAAATTAATTGCGATTTGGAAGTTAGCAGTTGTTTAAATAATGGAGGAAATTTATTTGGGAACAATTAGTAAGGAGGGCTATTGAAGAAATTATACGCTGTTCATGGTGCGAAACGTTTCTTCAGTTTAAACGTTTTTCACGTACGTATAACAGTATCAGGTTCAACCGAGCACCACCAGCAGTAATATTTCGATTCATGTATTCAAAGATGTTCCTATTAACACTTCAATTCCCCCAAACAATTGTGCAAAAAAAAAAAGAGTTTCCAAACTACGATGAATTCGAAGAAGATGGCCAACAGCGCCAGAGTAAAATACCAATTAAACGTTCACGTGCAATCGCTTTCAATCAATCAAAGCCTGCGTTTCCCATCGGAAATCCGTTCAGCTTCTGTTGTTTATTTCACCGGAAACTTTTATTTCGTTCAAGAACTAAAAAATCCATTTCAACCGCGCAGTTACACCTCACCAGTTCGAGGCTATATAGCATCGCGATCATGTTCATCCCCTTCGTCGCGCAAGCACAGTCTGCATCCTGGTGAGCATGGTAAAAGTGTTTGTGCCGAAGCACACTTAGCTTCCAAAGGATGCGGATTTTCATTAGTCCTGTCTCTGGCACTTAATTGCTTTTTAGCTGAGGAAGCAGCGGTTGAACGCCGTCCATCTCTCTTGAATTCTCCGCAGCTATGTCCGCGAGGGAACGGGACAAGGGAGTTGTTAGGTAAAAGTTCCAGAAGGTCGCGAACAGATTGACATTTACTCGACAGCTTCCCGACGATCCAATTACTGCTATACAGAAGAAAACAGGCTAAGGCCGCGCTGTCAAAAGCCACTAGTCTCACCAAGTTACACTCTCACTTACATTTAGCTGGAGCACCCTCCACTGAAGCGGTTCGAAACGAGAAATCCTGAGGAGCGCCAGTCCATTTGTTTTACGAGTTATCGACCTATTGATTACCACCGCCGCTTCCTTCTCCTTTGCAAGATTTAATTTTCATTATTCTTGCTTTTGCTCATGCTCATATGCTCCTCTTTCTTATTTTAATACTTTTTGATGTCAAATGTTCCCATTAAATTAAGACTGGAGGTCTCTAGCCGTATTACAAAAAGACTATGGTTCCCCAGCCCAATTGAGTTAAATTTTTTTAAAAAACCCTAGCCTTACAATAAGCTGCTTTTATAAAAAATAACAAAATTTCATTGTAATGAGAATTTTCTTACATCTACACCGTCTCATCTATTGTTTTTTATACGTCATTAACAGAATACTTTCTGTAGATTCTGTTTAGACTCCCGTTTATTAACCAGGAAAATGTTCGTTCAACTATTACAGTTTTGTCTTCGAGGACGTTTAGTAATCTTCCAAAGCTGACCGTCTGTTAGTACTAGGAGTGGAACGTGACTTCAGTAGTATCTGCAGCAATCCTTGTCCATGCTTTTGTTTATTCAAAAGCTTATCCGACGTGCTACTCTATCAAAGATAATGCCCTGTCCTCTGTCACAGACACGTGTTAAACTCGCTTAACCATCATCCTCTGTGTTATACGTCATGTCATGGAGAAAGCTCTTTAAAACATCACATTTATCGATACTAGAGACTTCACTAACGATTTTCGAAAACTGAATTTCATTTTAATCGAGTTTCGTTTCCACCCATTCAATACAAGAAACAAAAGTTTATTTGCTATTAAATATCTTGATTTAGTATTACTTGCATTCGTACTAAAAACCGTACTAATGACTATTTATGAAAATATTAATCACTCGAAGATGAGTTTCATTTTAATAAAAAATCATTTCCTTCGTAGCAAACGCGTTACATTTTTATACCGTAAAAGCTATCGCTTTAAAACACTATAGGTATCGATACCACAGACTACTAACAACTATTTATGAAAGTATCGATGTCTCCAAGATGAGTTTCATTTTAATCGAAACCCATTCCATCCACTCCGTAGGAGGCATTATAAATTTTTACATCTCAGAAGATGCTATCTACTGTACTCTGATTTACAGTATTCCATAACGAACAAACTTTGACAAATCTCCGAAGTTTTCAGGACACAAATTTTATAGAAGGATCTGAAATTTTGATGAAACGGTCTCCCCGCGTCGCGAGAACTTTCGAGTCGTCATGAATATACAATGCGATATCCTCTTATTAGACTTTCAGTTTCGCTCTGTCACCTTCCAAAACTCCCGCGAATTAATCATCAGAACGTTCCCGTCTCTCGACTCGAATCGTTGCCTGCTCGAGCATTTTCGATCGAACACTCCGAGTTCATTAAACTATCGCGGCAATGATACCAGCGAACAAGCAACCATAAGATTACGGCGGGGGAATCCTTGAGATCAGCATTTCGACAAGGTGCCAATACCTTTAGCGGGGAACGTAGCGTCGGATAAGCGATGCTGACACGCGCTTAGCGGAAACTGAACGCGCGTTTGCGTAAAAGCTTCCGTTTACTTTACAAGATCGCGGAACATGCGTTTATTGGGGCAAGCTGATACATCACCTACGATACACGGGGCATTCTGCATATTTGAACTGACAGTGCCACTGGAAAGCTGGCGGTTCTACGCTAGAACAAAATCTGGTCAAGGACGTGGTAGAGCCACTGGTAGAACGTGGTAGCAAATATAATAAAACTGTGGTTGAAATGAATCCACGTACAAAATGAATCTAAATTGTAGAATTTTCTTGTGGAACGAGCCTTTGTTTTTAAGAAAATTAGTGTGGAGGATGGAACCGATTTTGGGTCAAGTGCACGAGTACTTAACAGATTTGAAAGATCGATTTTCTTAAAAATGAATTTGGCTCTATTTTACAATTTCGACTTATTCCTGCCCAAGGATTCGCTTCGTCAGCAGTTGTGCCATATTTACTGTTGCATTCTGCGAAGTAATCTCTTAGTCAGGCCAACAAAATTTCATAATCAAAATTCCACTCGGAAACTAAGCCTGGGAGGGAAAAATTGTATTCTATATTTTTGATTTATAGTTGCATAAAGAATCATCTCTTGCCCCCTTGAGCCATCCTTTCGGTCCCACCATGTATGTACCGTTCTTCCATAAATTGTGTTATTAATTTCTCAAATATCAGAGGTTTGAGAGAGGGAATGGGCACATGAGGAATTCGTGGAAGCGTTCATTTTGTTAAAGTTTTGCGTATCTATATGCACATACGTGTTTACATTTTAATGATAATCCCAAAGCCGTTCGATTCGTGCTGAGACCGGTTTATCTATCAAGACCACGAGAACGAACCAGGAAATTTATTCTCCAGTGAAGTTGGATAGTAAAAAAGGAACTCGAGTAAGACACACCGATATTGCCGTTTCCTCAGCGATGCTGGAACGAAATGAGGCGAAGATATTATCAATCATTATACTTAAGAAACTCGCGTTCCCTGCATTCGCCTTCATCGAAATTTCAATCACGAGAATCCGTCACTGCACAGGCAACGCATGCCTCCCAGGAGAATTTGTTTCTGAAGGGCGCTCTCAGAACTTCGTTTTTAATGAAACAAACTTGGAAACTCTATGATTGTAAATGTCAATCTTATCATAGAAAGGGTGTACTGAAAATACGTGTGTTGGTTAATCTGTGTATGCTGAACAATGGTATAAATGAAGAAATTGGTAGTTTTTCGGGCAAGTAATTTCGAGTTACTGGCATTGAAGATTGTATATAAAAGAAAAGATAGCATGGTGCAAAAATAAGGAGATTAGAAGAAACCTTTCTGGTAATGGACTGTTGCAATAATAATTATTTTTCCAAACTCGAGTAAATACATATGCATCGCAGTCAGTATATTTTATAAAGCTGGTTAATTATATTGAGAATATATTTCTCCTGGGAACTATAAATTCTCAAATTGTGCTGTTATAAAAATTCCAGAGAATCGTTTGTCTTGATAAAGTAATCCTGAACACGAGGAGATTTCAATGCTCTGCAGTCAACTTTGGCAAAATGTTTGATCGTTGCTTGGATCCAAGTGTAATCTAAAAATTTAGCAACGAAATAGACAATGTAGGTATTTTAAAGTTATCGATGGAGCTTAAAGTAATTTTAGATGATTTTCTGGCTTAACTTATATTCTGAACAATTTCCAGTATGTAGTATTGAACTTTTAACAGAAGGTATGATTGAGTTACTAAAAGCAAGTCGCTTTCAGAAATCGTTATAAAAGTTGACCAGTATGTATAATGTAACTGTATCGTAGCTTTCTGTGTATATTTCTGTCCTGCGTTGAACAGGACACGTTAGGAAGAAACTTTATACTTACCAGAAATTGTTTCAGAATAAATTGAAAAACTTGGAAGGTGTCACCCAGGGACCAGGAAACTTTACTTTCCCTTATTTTTAGAGTGGCTTTGTAAAAAATTAATAGAGAACAAACTCGGACAGCGGCTCGTGACTCCAAAATGAATTCGTTTGAAATTAATTTAGTATAGGGGAGAGTGAACAGAAAGAGTTTCAGTTTTCTTTTAAAAACTGATTTGTTTATTAAACTATCTATAATTCTTTGTATTGTCTTCGTAGATAATTAACTCAATTAATTCAATTATCTATAAAGGAAATCTGATTAGAACCAATACTTTTGTTTCTGTTTAACTATTCCCTTAAGTGTCCGTAATTCCTCCATTCTCTTCTACTCAGCTGCACATAACTTAGACATTATTATAGAAAAAGAATCATTTCTAACAAACCTTCAAATCAATGGCATTCTGTATTTACTTTGTTTTTGGTTTAATAGGAATATGCACAGAGAATTCATTTATTTTCTTATTTTTCGTTCAAGTTAATAATACTTTTTACACCATTCGTGGCACAAAATGAAGAAAAAGGAATGATTAAACGATCCCGTTCCGCAGTACAGAATCACAATCAGTATCTCGTTGAAAGGCAGAAGCTAAACGGGATTACTTGAAAATTATTTGGCATACATTCCAGACTGCTGTCCCTTAACGTTTCATTCGTTTGTACTATCAGCGACGTTCATAGTTAGTACTGTTCGTTCATCAGGCGACGCTTTTCATCACAGGAATATTCACTGGCAACCAATAAGACAAGATTGCCTATGAATTAAGCAGAAGCCCTTTGTAAACGTGTTATCAAGGAAGATCGCGGAGCGTTTTCAGCAGGGACTTGAGCGTCATGAGAGGACTTTCTTGCTGGTAACGTTATGCTTGACCTAAATAGATCGCGTTACAGGCAATCAAAGTGGGAACGCATTCGAGCAGGGAACGTTTCTAACGATCGATTGTATCTTCTTGTGGCGAATATTGTGGTAGAGATGCAGATTAGAGAATATGTATGTATTCGATAATTGATTAATTCTGGATCTAAATACAAAATTTCGTATAACGAAATAGGTTCATTTCATTTTGTTAAGTGTAATACTGGATAGGTATTATTTGAAGACCATTCCTTAACGAATGGAAGATGAATTGTTTTACGAAAATTCGATGATTAATATGCAAGAGCTTTTGTATCAGTCACTTTCTTAGGCGTGGAAGTGCACAGTACTCGACTACTCGTTAATTACTTAGTTAATTTTTAAATTCTTTTATGGTGTGGTATATTCTTTTATTAGATTTTATTAGATTCATGGAAGTATTGCTGAAATTATTAGTAATATATTTTGAAGCCGAAAGGCCGAAAATAAAGCTAATTGCTACTACTATTAGTAATATAAAAAATGTATGAAATGAAAGGGTTTCGAAGAAGACGTTGGATGCATATGTGTATATGACTTCTTTACAGTTATATTTATATTATATAGTATAGAAAGATATCGTTAGTTTTTTTAATGACACTACCTTATTTCTTATTTACGTGGCAGTCAAGTACTTTAAAACCTCTTGCAAATTTTTCTTAAAAATAATTTCGTAGTACCTCTCTTGGAATATTATGAAATATCTCAGAGGTGAATTTGAATACAGCAACCCTAAACTTTTAAATAGTGTTTTGTTACCAGGTAAGATGTTAACCACGACACATCACTTTCATAAAAATATTATGCATAATTAGGAAAAGCATTATCATGTTTTACTCAATAATCAGTGGCAATTCATTACGACTCCTATTATTAACATGCAAAAACAATACAAGAAATCGATAACAATTTCTAGCATTTGAAACCATTATCTACGTATCATCATTTTTGATTTTAAAATTACTCAATAATTGTTGTTAGATCGTATATGTTACCTCTATATTCTATTTCCTCGACAAACGATGTTCAACCTCTCTCTCTTTTTCTGGTGCACAAGATTCCCATGGGACATGTACCGATGGTCGAATCAATAATCTGACGAGGTACTTTTCCATCCATGAAAAACAAGCCAGGGAAGTACTCGAGAACGCGGACGCACTTTTTCGTTTGTAAGGTATCCTTTTTCCACATTCAAACTGTTTTCAAGCGCCCTTTGCCTAACAAGCTTGAGTTACGCGTATCACTGAGACCATACGATATTTGACATTCGAAAACTCTGAATACTGTGGCAGTATGTGTTCTTGTGTAACGAGTAAAATCCGATTGTGAGGCAAAAGGCAGGTCAAATTTCAAAACTCCATTTCTCTTCGACTGATTTGTGATTGCAACTGTCCACATGGCAGCCACGATACATAGATGGAAAATGTTATTGCAGCTGGTGGTACGAATTTTTTGATGACTCATAATGTACGTAATTTAAATTTGCTGCGATTTTATGAAATATTTCAGTGGTCACTGTGTATTTTAATGAGCTGGAGTAGGTATTGCATTTTTGTGTAAAATAGAAGATTGTTAATGAGAGAATCTTTGTTGAAAGGTAGAATAAATGGTTTTGAAGTGCAGTGAGTTCTAATTAGGATTTTGAAAGATATGTACAAATTTTTAATCTGAAAAATAAGAAGGTCACATTCATGTTATAAGTATAGTTGAGTTTATTATTTTGACACTGATCGAAAATTTCTGTATATCATTAGTTTTTTAAATTTTTCTCAGATTTAGATTACCCTTTAAAGTTAAAATTTTTAAAATGTCATTAATACTTGAACGTTTTGGATAGAAGTAAACTTAAATCGCCAAATGGAAAAGGAAACTTATTAAAAAGAAAAAAATTAGATTCCAGTTAAGCAATAGATTGCCCTTTAAAGTGAGCTTTTCGAGTTTCATAATTACGTGACCCCTTTTACTCTAAACTTTTTAAATAGAAGTAAACTACATCGATCCCCAAGAGTATAAAAAATTTTCAAGAGAAAAAATTAGAATTTGATTGCAGAAATACATTACACTGTAAAATAAGGGTGTTGCAAATCGACATGTCATACTTACTTGAAGTTTTATTTAAAGAACACAGTTTCAGAAAAACACATTTAAACTTTTGTGCTACTTTCAACGTACATACCAATATATGCACGGCACATATTCTTAATTTGCTAGTCTTGTATTGCTTCCACCTTCTCTCTCTCTCTCTCCCCAACTTTTTTACCTTTCGTGATGGTATTTATTACAGCCATAACACTATTGTACATATTATAACACCACTGAGAATCCACGAATCCTGCACGTTTCAATTCCCATTCCCCAATGCTTCAAACCTCTGTACCTTCACTGTTCGGTTGAATTTTGGCATAAAATTAAAAAAAAACACGCTTCTAAAATATTAAACTTTAAAAAAAATATCAGTCTCTTAATCTTTCAAATGGTATTACAGTGAGGTATTCTATAACGAACTTATTCGTTCTAGAACATCTTAATCTTAACATATAAAGCAGAAAGCTGTTATATGTTTGTGTGTTTGTCTGTCGCCTAAAAACTTTCGAACGGTAAACTCTGGGGTCACGAAATGTGCCCCAGCTCATTATGCCTAGCTAATCCAGACGAATGTGACTATTTTCACAAAAAATAACAATTTTTTTTATAAAATCAGAATCTTAATTTCGAGCGAAGTCGAGTAGTAAAGTTAAGTAGTACATGTATACGTATTTAAGGGTAGTACATTAATTTGTACAGTCTCAATTCTAAATGTGTAAAATAAAAACATACAAATTATAAATTTAATTTCTTATATTTAAATTTCATACATTGAACACATGTGTACGACTGATTGTATTTCTCCGCGTTCGTGTAACATATTCGTTCGTTGTAAGCGTATTGGCTTAATGCGGAACAGTGTTCGCTATAGCATTCGTTCGTTATAAGGTCGCTCGTTACAGGACACCCCACTGTACCCCTTTAAGTACACTCCCCTGCACAAACGCTTCACCCTCGAGCTATAATATTCGACCAACATTCGTAACACTCGACCGCCTATAAAGTATTCGAATAGTCCCAGCCCTGACTCAACATCCGTCAGACTAAATTATAATTTACCGTGGCATTCAGCAACAGACGAAGGCGAAACTGCAACGTGCTCGTTGGGGCAACCGCGAATTCGAGCAACGCTATAATATACTTACACACATATACGATATATAAGTTCCATCCGCGAATTCTCGTTCCAAGGGGGTTCCTAGGGGATAGCCATCCCTCTCCCACCGCCCTCCCCCCAATAATAATCACCGAGGAGCTCCAGTTTCGTTGCCTGAGGCGCATGCCCGTCACAACTCTTCCACGATGTTCTCGTAATTGGAAGTTCGGGTGGGAGATCTCTCCTTGACGGACGAACTGATCCAGGTGGATTTCCCAGGAACGGATGACGCAATTTCCAACTGAATCTCATTTAAGGGAAAGAGTACCGGCTGGGGGGGGGGGGGCGAAATGAGGGAGAGAGTAGGAAAGTCCTGGATGAACGCTGTCGTATTGAGAGTAACGAAGCGTGCGCCCGTGGAAGCCAAGAACTGGTTCCTTAATTTCGAGTAGTTATGAAACTCTAACGACCTGACTCGCGTCTACATTGTTGGATGGGATTGCGCATCTCGATGGGGGGCTCTTTGTGAAAGGGCCATCCAGCACGAAAGCCCGATTCCTCGAGCAAAATGCCGTCGATAAGATTCGTGGGCCCAACCGCGGATGTCGGCTCCTCGAGGACGATGGTACCGATATTCGCGGAAGGAACATGTGGAACACGGGGATTACAAGGATGTTACGGGAGAACGATCTGGGGGTGGTTCCTTGGACGTGTTTCTTGTGGGTGGGTGTAACTATACCGCGATTCGATAAGGAAGTATGCTCGAACGTAGAGTTGGTGCTATGGATTTGGTCAACAGCAGAGACTAGTGGAGGCAGTGATCATGGGCTGAGACAAAATTTGTGGTGTAACTGGAAAGGGGGTTTTACACGTTGAAATAAATGGAAATTATGCAGCAAAATTTTCCCTTATGAGCCTTCCACTTTGATTTCTATACTTAAGTGCCTCACACAAAGAAAGTAGCAAGATTAATGGAACAGGTATCTTTAAAAAAAAAACTTCCCTTGCAGGCGAATGAAAAATGCACTTGGAATCAAATATCAACGGTTAAATCAAAAGAGTTGGCACACAAACAGGGAATTTCAATTTCCTAGATACACATAGATACGCTATTATTCTTCTGATTTCGCTCTCAAAGTGTTGATACATGCAACATTCGGCTACACGAATTGCTCTGCTGCATTTAAAAAATTGTATCACCAGAGAGTGTTGTACGTTTAAAATAGCACCAGCTTCAAGATACTTGAATAAATCATCGATTCTTGAAAGAACTCCTGAGTAAGACGAACGGAAAAGGGTCGAAGCAAAAAAGGAAAAAGGACGGAGCGAGGAAACGAAGAGTGGCGAAAACACATAAAAACGGACCAAGAGAACTGACAAAGAGAAACTGATAGCCGAAGAAAGAGGAAATTGCTGTCAGAGATGAGGAAAAAAAGAATGTCGATGGTTATCGAGCCACTTTGCCATGACAAACCCAGCTGAGTGACTACCTATCCTCTTTTGACTCCGATGAAAATGTCACAGAAATCTTGGACGATTGATGTGTAACAGGGTAGTTATTAAAGAATATTCAAACCCGACTATACTACATACTCCGCTTTCTTTCGAAAATACATTTACTAACAAAGGTATTCGCCCACCCCATACGTATAACATATTTTACTTATTCAGATAATGTTGAATTTAGAATTACCCACTCTAATTTACATTAGTATAAACCTTGATTAATATATTTTTAGTTAGTACCATCTACCAAAGAAACGACCAAAGAAATTTTGCTATAAAGGTGGAACACGATAAGCCCGAATTTAACAGAAGATTAGTTGAACCAATGCATAATAGATTAAAGCTTATAACAAAATCGCAGGAATATTAAAAGAATAGTAGCTTATTGTAATTACTGTACAGAGAGGGACATAAGTGACTTTGCTATTTCAAAATTGCATAACTTTTATTCTACTATATGTTTACAAATATTTGTTTCAGAGTTTGAAAATTGGTTTCGTGGAAATTTATTATAAAGAAAATCACGATGGAGCAAGTTACAAAAATAATTGAATTTTATTTCTAAAATCACAGCTCCAGTGTTAACGTTTCCAGCAACACGGGTCTTGCAAGGACCTGCCACGAGCCGCTGTGACATCAGAAAAGATTATCGGACCCTATTTTTTGGAGGATTAAAATGCCAATGCGGTTACGGCGACTGACGACCGATACCGAGAAAAGCTTGAAAAATTTCGAGGGAGATGTTCGATAGGGCCTTTTTGAATGAGATTAATTTTCAGAATTTTTTATTCGAATCCGGCATATTGGTTGCGTGATAAACAACCAGGAGCAGTATGCAGTATGCAGTATGCACCCTCTATTTTTCCCTGTAACCGCTCAACGAGCTGAACCGGTTGAAACGTTTGCAGCAAATTGTGAACGAGAAAGCATCATGACTCCCTCCGCTTTAGAATTCCGAGTTCCTTCCCTCCCAGAGAGCCTGATCAAAATTTCAGGAGGATTCGCTGGCTCCACATATCCCCCCCCCCCCCCCCCACCCTAGAATGAGTCGTTCGAGAGCAGTCGGGTTACAGACTTTTTTTCTGAAATATATATCGAATCAATATTTTCATTGGTTTTGCGACGAAAGCGGGGTCAATCGGGTGAGAAATAGTCCTTGTGAATGGCAGACCGACATTCGTTTTACTTGATCCTCGATCAAGGACACCGAGTGACCCTTAAGTTCCTTCTACTTCTCCATTTTGCTCGTCCTTTTTTCGATTTTTCCTGGTTCTTTATGAGACAAGCGAGCTGTGCGCTTCCTGTCACTTGGAAGGGAATCTTTTTCGCAGCGGAAGTTCTGAAATGGGGTGTTTCGTTTAGGATTGTGTTGTTTAGGAAGTGAAGGCTTTTTAGATTTTCTTTTGAAATAATTTGAATAGGTCTGCCTATGTGTTGTTTACTTTTAATACAGCTGATTGTACATTTTACGTAATCATTTTGGGCGTCGTTCAGAATGGGTAGGGAATCGAGGAATTTGTAGGTAGAAGTGGGCAAAATTGTGTTGGAGATGAAAATAAAATTAATTTGAATATATTGTATATTTGTCAGTTATAATATATAAGATTAAAAATATGAGTTTGGAATGAAGAAATGCAGAATCTGATGAAACAGTGGTTTGCCATTACTGGTGTATAGATCTCTGAATCGAAGAATGTAGTTGTTTAATTAAGTTTGTTAGTTTAATTAAGAGTAAAAGAAAGATTTCATGATCTATTTCCTCTAAATGCAATAACGCAAACGCAACATGCGTTTTGCTTGATTCCTAAGCTGGTAGCGTAGGTACAAGACCATCAAGATTTCAATACTTCGCGAGATGTTCCACATTTTATGACAGTAATCTGCTTTATTAAGAGCATTCAAATCTCCCGCCATTAAGTTCTACACATTTTCTTTACGTTCCTCGTGAAGCTGGCACCCATTTAAGGGTAATCTATAAAAAATGGAACCCGTTGGCTTTCGTAATATTGAATCTTGATCAGTCTAGCTCGAATTCCTAACCCCTTCTTTGTAATTTTTTACAACATAACCCTTGCTGTTTTATGGCAAGGCTTTCAATAGCTAGAATATAATGTTCAAATATCGACCAGGTCAACAATGCCACGAAAGACGTAACTAAAGCCGTAAAAAGTACTTTGGTTGCCCTGTAATGTAGGAACATCCTAATTCACCGTAAAAAAGTCGACTTCCAACGTAACACACGAAGCATCTCACAAACTATGCACTTCTTAGCCTCTAACACCTCTACACGTAAAATAATGTAAAAAATTATACCAAGATATAGAAGCTGCGTTTCCATTAAAAAGCAGCACAACTGCATATTGCACTTCGCAAGGGAAGGTAATGGTAAAATGGTCCACATTTTACCATTCTGTTTCTCCCTCCGCCATATTTCTCTATCTGTAGAACACCATACCCTCTTTCAATTCCTCCCTTCACTTTGTACAATATTATACAATATATACTACGAACAGTACCTGACAAGGCAATTATTGCAAATAAATTACACGAAAAGCTACCAGATGCTCCTATAGTATTGTAGTAGACATTCCTCTAGTTCAGTGCTTCTGAACCTTCCATGCTTCACGTACCCCCTGGAAATGTGTATATAACTGGCGTACCCCTTGAATAGATAGATAAAACTATAGTTGTAATATAACAATAGAAATAAAATAAAACATATTTTTATATATGCATTGAATTTTATATCCATTAATTACATATATCGATAAACATAAAGAGTTTATAAACAATTTAACATTCGCCCGGAACACACAGGGTGGTACCTAATATCTTACAGTTACTAGATTTTGTGACTTCTGAGCTCTCACGGCGTGCCCCCAAAATTTTTATCGTGTGCCCCTAAGGGGTACACGTTCCGAAGGGCGTCCGTAAACTTTTTTCCAGGAGCAACTTTGGGGTGACGGTAAAAAATATACTAATGAAAAAACGAGTACTATGCCTTTTGTTTTCTTGAATCCATTTTGTAGTGTCAATTTAATTAAAAATTTAAAACCGAAATTTAAAAATATTAACTTTTTTAGTATAAACTTAATAAAGATTAGTTTTTAAAAATAAGCTATTATTTCTGCCCCTTTTGCCCCCCACTCCAACCCTCCGGACGCCCACACACGTTCCCCACGTTGAGAATCACTGCTCTAGTTTAACGAAGGTAGAGTGAACTCTTCAGCAGCTTTTAATGCACTGCATTATTAAAAGTGATACACGGTGATTACACCAGGTTACTACCCACCAGACTTGCCCAATTCAACATCGGAAGTCGAATGACCGCAAAGGAAATCTCGGTAAGGTCGATCCGTGAAGAATCTGTCGAAAATACACCATCGAGAAGATGTATTTCCGTCCTCTCTTCGACTACACGATCGTGTGGGGACATCCTTTCTTCTCAGTCGGTCCAGACCATTCCGCAAGTGTGTCTCACCGTTATTTTCTTACCCATTCTTAGAAGGCACATTTTTATCGTCCTTCACAAATGTCCTCGATATTCTCGGTTCAGGTGACAAAGGCGTCGCGTAACCGGCGTAATACTTCGGTAGGGGTGGCTTGCCTTCCAGAACCCCACGGTTCGTTTGCTCCTTTCGAACTTTTACATCGATTTCCAGGAACGTGTGATCAACGTAGCTAACGCGAGCACTCGACGAAGAGGAGCAGACTGCGCCCCGAATCGGAGGCGAGAACTACATGCCTACGCGCGCAAAATCGCGAATCAATTTGAAAAAGAGCCAGGACAGGTGTTTCCAATAACTTAAAATGGTGTGGTCTTTTGGTATTAGGTTTACCTTTTCTCCTTGATTCAATGACTTTATCGTGCCCAGGCCCGGGTCGAGCCTTTTTCACGCCCTAGGGGACCTTGCAAAATTGCGCCCTTTATTTATGATACATTTATTTCAGCTTTTTGAATTTTTATTCGTAGCTTAAAACATTTATAGCAGAGCGTTGGAGCAGGAGCGGAGCAAATAAAAAATTGGTCTGCTCCAATCCCCTGATTTATAGTACAACCTGTAATATTTCATTTAAAGCTTTATTTTACAAAATGCCATCAATCAAAATACCATTTTGCGCCCCTTGTCAACTTTACACCCTAGGCAGCTACCTACTTTTGCCTATAGGGACGAGTTAATCCTGATCGTGCTCTCGATCCGAAGCCTGTCTATCTTGGTTTCATGAAAATTTGATTAGATTGGCATCACCGCCTCCTATATTCGCACACATCGGCTATAATTCTGATTCTAATTTTAGTTAGTCGTAACTTTCCATTTATTCAGTTTTAATTCCAATTTAGGTTATAATTTATAAATAGTTGTAAGTTAGACATAGATTTAGTTAGTTTTACTATTAGATTAAGGGGTAATGCGACGGTGATAGACAAAAAATGGTAGCATAACTTTAGACCTGATTTTAAAGAAATTCCTGAACTTTATTAAAACTGTAACACAAGGTTCTTATGATATATATAAAAAAGACCAAAAAATTTGTTTCAGATTTTTTTAATAATAAATGGCGTCACTGTAGCCGCACAACCGATACGTATTTTCCATCGTCGCTTTGATTTGACGATCGAACAGCGCCGTTGTGCACGTTTCATTTGTGTTTGGGGTAGATTTTGGCGATAATTTCTTTGAATGATAGTGGCTGGAGATTATCTTGCAACAATTGGAGATTAAGCCTAAAATCTTTCCAGCAGTTTCTACAAATTAATATCAGATATTTCCTAAAGTAATTTATAAAGCATGTGAGACCAAAGGTCTTCAACAAAATAAACCTAAGCCCCGTGCGAAAGATCTTTAATCTGCACGGTTGACTCACTTCGGCGCGAGGGATCACCTCTTTACCAATTGCACCACTGTTTCAGCCGCACCTTGTATAACACGTTGCTACACATCCTGCTGCATCTTCATCTAAAAAGAAGGAAGAGAAGAGAAAGGAATTCGGTACGCAGGGTCGGTGGCTGGCGCAAGTATTATTGGAATTGTGTATGATTAATCGATTGGCAGGCTAGTCGCCGGCGAATCGGAGACAAGCTTGGCGGTCGCCCGTTAATTACTACCAACATGTTGATGGATCATCCGCTCGTAGATGGAGTTGGGTTGTCTTGCAGTTGCAGCGGCCTCGATTGTTTTCAAGGCATCGCCCGGCCACCGAACAATCGATAAATTTTCCGCGGTTCCCGTTGCGGCGAGCTCCTGAACCACGGGATCGGTGACGGGGATATCCTGATAATTACTTGGACTCGTATACCCAGCCAACAGAATCCCGCCTTTCGCATCAGCTACCGTGCTAATTGTAATTGCGTTATTAACAAGTCGGTCGATCGTGCAAGACAACGTTCAGGAATCCAGTTAGACGGTGCAGCCCCCCGTAACAGAGTCGTTGCATTGTTGTTGTTGCTGTCGCTATCATCCGTGCAGGGTGATCCTGCAGGATGTAACGACGTCGAATCGAGACAGTGGTGGATGTCTAGATTGTTCGATTTATAACGTTCGCCTGAATGATATACGGTTATGACGTGTTTTGTATTTTTTTTTTTTTTTTCATTCAAGTTATTCATTGTCGAAGTTGGATGGGGTTGTAAAAAATTTCTGTGCTACGTGCTTGACGTTTCGTAGGGTGTTTTTTTATATTCTTTTTGGCTTTTCGGGTCGTGTATTTGTGCACATTGGACATCAATCTAGTCTGTATCGAGAGTTTGAAAAAAAAAACGAGTCGCTTTGATTTGACGATCGAACAGCGCCGTTGTGCATGTTTCATTTGTTTTCGGGGTAGATTTTGGGCGATAATTTCTTTGGGTGATAGTGGCGGCAGATTGTAAATTATAAATTACTCAGTTGGCTAAAAGTTTCGAAACGCTGCACTTCGTTAAAATCGCGTGGCCATTATTCTCTTAACTCGAAGCTAACATTTTCAGCGATCGTTGCAGTGTTTCTGAATCCAATAAATAACTCATCACGTGAAAAGGTGACTTAAATTTATTCCTTCAGCTGTATATTTATCACAATGTTACAGAACGGGAACGACAGGCATTAGTAATAACTCTCTTATATTTCTCCTAAAGTTAGAATAGTCTGCAAAGAAATGGAAACGACAGTGGGTAAAAAAAAGTACGTAGTGGGGAAAATAAGAAAAACCCCTCTGCCATTAACTCACAGAGTGCTTCCAAACTCTTGCCCATTAATGTATCTATCCTAGATGTTTCAATATTAAAATTCTAGAGTATTCTAATATGTTGTATTCCTGCTCAACGAAACATGAATAATAAAATGCTCATCAGAATTGAATATAAAAACGTATTAAAATCTCTCAGATTGTCTTCAAGACTGTTTCGAGAACTCGCGTCTTTAATTACATACGCAGTTCGCCAAAGAAACGTTGATCTATCTCCTGCACGAAAAAAATTCATCTCCATTAATTGCGTTCCACGCCAGGTTGAATTTAGCCGCCCCAGAAGAATGGGAATGACGATGTGCAACGTCGTGTCATTGATTTAAATATAGGGTAAATGTTTTCATCAGCATCTTTGTGTTCCACCGTGATCTCCAGTTTCTCGTGATCACGTCCACAGGTCACAGATCTTCCTTCATGAATAGTTAGTTTAAATTGATCCATATCAAGGGATCTCGTTAGAAGCATGTCAGCTGAATCTCCTGCTTTCCAACTAATTAGGAATTATTTGAACCGTTGGCCACCTCCATTCTCATTACAGGGGTCTCGTTATAAGGGTGTCCTTAGATATAGAGGGTGATTCGTGATTGCACGTTAATATTTTATAAGGTCAATCTTGAGAACAAAGTGAGAATGGAATGTTGTTATTCTAGGCTTTATTTCTTGAGGTATAAGTCAATAGAAGTGTGGGCTACGTATGGCATTGGTCTAATCTAATCTCATGGTTGCTAATACTCAATATCCATATTTCATTGTCGACGAAAAAATAAAGCACTCTATGTACTATCATACTACGATTTAGATATTAGAATTTACTCGGAGTACCTACGAGGTATTTACAAGTGAAATTTCAAGGAAGTACCTTTTAAGATTTTAAAGCAATTTTTGGAAATAGAAATACAGAATATTATAATAGAGAAATAATATTTTAGGATTAATGTAGCTTAACTACTGTGACCATTTCATTGTGTTTAGTAGCTATACAGAATGAGCCACGCCAAGCTTTACGTATCCCGAAAAATGATGACAAAGGTGTGCAGACAAGCCTGCAGTATTTTAAGTATTCTGCTTCGTATGTTACAGGTGGGAATAATTATTTATATGCGGAAATGGGAGTGGATACTCGCGTATGCAGCTTGGGCTACATAAACCGTTACGAGCTATTTTCTCGTAGGCTGCCGCGGATAACGACAGTCCTTTTTTTTACATATTAAAGAGCAGTAGACCTTTTTATGAGTCTCGTGTATGGTGCTGCTGCTAGATCATCCCCAAAGGGTGAGTGGCAAGCTCTCTGCCTTTTTTGAATAGAACGCTATATGAATTTTTACATTTTTTGGATACCCCTCTTAAAGATAAGTAACTTTTTATCTGAAACGTTCCTTCAGATTTCACAGAGTTATGGAGGTGTTATGAAAATGCCTTCCATTGTAAAACTTTCAGGTGTGATGAAGCACATCGGAACGAGAATATCTAGAGTTAGAAATAATTCTGTTAAATATTTTACTTGTTCCATGAGCGGAGTGATTCCTTGTTCCTCGCGTTCCATTTTCAAGAAATTGTAAAATTATTCTCATATGTTTCCTATTGGAGGATATTTTTTCATCATATTTTCATGTCAGGTTATATATTTTCAATTAAAGTAATATATAATATAAAACTTTATATGGCTTTCCATAAAACGCATTAAAATTTCGTCGTTTTTTCTCTTTCCATGTTACTTTGCGAAAGGTATTATCATGCATTATTTACACCACATATGCCCTATAGAAGTGTCCTTTTTTCTCTCCAAAATATGGAAAACGATGTAAAAGAATTTCCACTAATTTTCCAGAAAGTAGCTTGCAACCCTTTACGTGGTCCACTCTGTATATTCAGCTCGTTTTCTAATTCTTTACAAAGTAGAAATAAGGTCCGGGACATCTTATGCTCATATATGATTCCTTCTGCCCTTTGAGTGGTACAGATTCATCCTCTAAAGTACTCGCATGAAATTAAGAATCAGCTTGTGCGACGTCCAAGCTCGAGTACGCGTCTATTAGCGCACCTAGATCCGATTATAGACATGACTTAAGGTACACAGAATTGGGTTTATCGTCTTGGTGTTTTGGGGTGTGGCAGAGCGAATATGCTCCGCTGGGAACATTCTCTTTGATCTCCGGCATAAGGGATTTTACGTGATAAATGGTCGTGCATTTTTTATACCCTCCTGGTCCTGTGTACTTAGCCAACCTATACGTGCAGGTTTACTCAGAAATAGCTAGGTGTGGAATGGAGATTAGTCTGGGGGCATTAGGTAAGGTCAAGGTGGGCGTGTTCGTGATATTAAAATTAAATTTGCTTATTGAAAAAGTGAGAAAGTAAAGGTGTGATATTTCTTGTTAAATATGTAGCTCCGTAAATCGAATCCAATAGAATATTTCATTCAACGTCTAAAACGTATGTCGCGATACAACGTGGGCAAGCTAGTGATGAATTTTCCAAAAAAAAGGGTGGTGTGCGAAAAAATTAATTTCATTCGCAAATTCCCTGTCACCATATTGTAGGATATCGTAAATCCTACAATATTGAATTAAACTTTTATTCGATATCATTTACTGTTTTACAAATATTCACGATAATATGAAAACTCACAATTTCTTTGAGGGGTTGTTTTCACTCCTAGGACTATTTTATTGCCGAAGCAAAGAATGGTTACGTTATTAACATCACACTAACCACATTTCTGAAAAGTTGCAAAATCATTTGAATTTTTGCGTTGCCGAACATCCCTTGTAAGATTGGCGGCATTGGGGCTGCAATTCAGGATCAGTATCAGACGGCATAGAAATCCAATAACTCTGCAACTTCCGGTTTCCACGTTAATGCTTACATAGATTCTCTGCAAATGCTCTTATATTGGCACTCGCGTCCAGGCACAGTGATAAAATTTCTGCCAGACCTCTCAATCTATCCTCATAATTTCTAACCTCACAGCGTATCCTCACAAAAGAAGCAATCTGGATAATTCTTCTCGCAGGCGATTCCCACCTATGCAGCCTGTATTTATGAAACAAAGGACTTCCGGGATTCTGATTTATGAGACACTTGCTCACCTCCTCCTTCAGGTAGCAGTGTCGCCGCTATTTCCTGAAACCTGGCGCCCAAGTGGAAGGATGCCTTAAATAGCTACGCACGCTTGTGTTTGAGGAGGTATTAGTCAAACTTTGCACAGCAGTTCGGCTGGTCTCACGGAGTGCGGGATATATAGTTCGACTCCTTCTTTTTCTCCCTCGAATCTTCGACGCCGGCCTTCCCTCGCTGTTCGTATCCGTGTCACGCAGCGCCGGCAGAGAAGGGTGTTTGCCGTCTTACCATCTCGCTCATTCCACAGTCTAACGTCACGGAGGATATCGGTCTTTTTGCCTGCCTCCATTTTTATATTCTACCCACGGTTACGTATTTCTTGCTGTTATCATTTCATTACGTATTACACGCAGTTTACATAAATTTCTCTGCTCTACACGGTCTGAATCTTGTAGCTCCGTTACGAATACCCCCCTTATACTGTTTTCGTTTTCACGAGGAGCCGTGTTAGAGAACAACACATCTTCTTTCCATCGGCTACTTTCCTCGCCAGCCTCGTGTCCCGATCATTCCCGAGCCTCCCACCGTTCCACCCCTGCCGCATTGTTTTTTGTCCTTCACCCTATTCTCCTCTTCCCTTAATCCGCAACTATTTTCACCGCGCCGTACTTCCTGTAGCCGTCTCTCTTCAGTCACCCGTATCCTTCTGCAGTCTTTTTCCATCCCTGTCTCTCTAGCATCCTCCCTTTCCCATACGCGCGCCTACTCCGACACACTCGCCCCCTCCCCCGCGGCCCGCCAACCCCATCTCTCTCCATCCCTCGACTCCCGCACGAATCTCCTCCTCGTCCGGCACGTTCCTCTTTCTCCCTCTGTAACTCTGCTTCCTACCAGTTCCCCGCTCTCTAATCCCTTTTCCTGTCGGCTTCTCTTTCCAGTTCGTGCACCCCCAGCTCCTCGCCGACCCTCCCCCCCCCCCCGCCGTCGCGATCCGGCCGTCGTCCCTTTCGCTCTCCGCGGACGTCTCCGTTCCACCCAGCGCCCCCTTTCATCCGCTCTGTTACGCCTCGCGCCGTCTCTGTCTGACGCGGCGGTCGCGTCGCGCGGACTGGTCCTGCGCGCTGGGGATGCTGCGAGATAATCGTTCCCCCTTCGGCCCGCGAGCAGTCGACCCCTTTCGGCCACCCCCGCGCCGAGGGAAGCAGCAGTAAGAGCCAGGCCGCCGCCATAACCGCTCCCCGGGCAAACGAAGGAGGAGAAACCGGCGTTACCGTTCTCTTTTTTCTTTTTTCCTTTCTCTATTTCCGTCTCTCGCCTCGCGCTATTTCTCTCTCTTCCTCGCCGCTGTTCCCCCCCACCCGCCCCTCGATGCTTTCACTGTTCGTCAAAGCGGCGACGATACACCGGGGCCAGCCGTTCGAGACCCAGTGACACCTTTTGGGCCGGCGATCGCGGATATCGGGAGTGCGCTGCACGTCAGCCAGCGACGCGTCAGGGATCAAGCAAGGGAACGCGAGACCCCGCTGGCGGGTCATGTGCCGCGGTCCAGCGCACGCTACGTGCCCGTCGTCGTGCCCGATGACAGCGGGCGGACGGTGCTGCTGACTACGTCAGCCGCGGAACGTCTTCGATTCGC
This sequence comes from Andrena camellia, assembly GCA_029448645.1. Lineage (NCBI taxonomy): Eukaryota > Metazoa > Arthropoda > Insecta > Hymenoptera > Andrenidae > Andrena > Andrena camellia. The sequence continues at coordinate 40,523,045 of CM055679.1, read as the reverse complement.
TGTGGAAACGTGGGCTGGTTCTGAAGAGTGGCGGTGCGCTAACCTCTGCCGCGAGACTCGCGGATCACGTCGACGACGATCGGAGAGGTGCTCGTGTACCCGATAATAAGGACAGGCCGGTGCGGGGGTTTAGCGGGGCTCGCTGTACGGTGGTTCGTCGGTGGTTAGAGAGCGTGCTGGCTGGAAACGAGCAGGGGTGACCGTTGAGGGACTGGGGAAGGTGATCGTGTGGTGAGGAGAAGTTTGTCAGGTTCTTGATATCGAGTAATAGTGCTGGGAGACGAGTGTGGTCGCCTGTCACTGCCGGTCGTAGATCCATGCTGATGTGACTGGAAACCAGCGAACTTTGTGCGACGAGGGACACTCGTGGCTGTACGTGGAACGTTACTCGCGAGGCAGGCTCGTCGATGATGATTCAGTCAGAGAGTTGAAACCAGGCCAAAACTCCTCCGCGGGAGAATGAATTTTTACCCTCTGAACCCTCGTTAGAGTGGAACGTCGATGTAGGGATCGGGTTTCTGGTAACGAAGCAGGAGATGCTCGAGAAAATCGGCGAGAGGCTGAGCGGTTGAAGGGAAAGGATGTCGGGGAAGCGAGGAATAATGAAGAGGTGCACACGTGTTGCTTGAGCACGGAGTAGCCATTCATGTGTCGAGTCTATTCCGCGAGGAACGTCGGCGAACCGATTCAGGTTGGACGTATTGTTTCAGAGGATGTTCAAGGAATCGTGGAGGATGTCTGTGTTCTGGTGATGCTCGAAGGAAATTTTAATTACGTGCACGTTAGATGCGCCAACCTTATCCACTCGCATTTGAGTAGTACGAAGTGATTGGGGGATTGGATATCAGCTCCGACAATACCGAGCAGCGAGAAAGTTCGAGGAAGAGTCTCCCCTGATGTGATGGAACTAATTGAACGTGCGACTGCTCGCTTTCATCAACAAAGGATCCATTAAGACAGGTCGCGTTCGTTTCCACGGTTCATAAATACCCGTCGCGTGCATCTTGTATCGCAACAACGACCCATCAAGAGTCTTACGTACCATGAATCTCAATCCGTCGACGTCGCGGTGGTCGTGAAACGTGCTACAATTACCAGCACTATACAATTACCAGGGAGCTTCCCCCATCCACGCGTAATCGTCGTCAAAAGGGCCCCCATTATAAAAGGAGCACGATAGAAAACATCAGACATTTTTATCCACCACTAAGGCAGCGGCTTCTTCGATTACATTCCACAAGCAGGGGTGTCGATATTCTGCATACCCCGGCAGGGTGCTCCATTAAGGAACTCAATTTCCTACGAGCCAAAGAGCCGGCTCGGCCAGACGTGGCGGAAAAACCATCCGCATCAAAGGGGTCCACGCAATCGCGTGCAAACAGCTGGCCAACCCCTTCAACTGCCACGTAAACAAAAATCGACTTAGCTTGCAGTAAAACCCTCGTCATCTGTGTCTTCGTCTTACGTGGATCTTGATGGTCGAAAATCGAGCTCAGTGAATACATACCTGCCTCCCTCGATCGGCGGGTGGTGAGGGGGCAGTTCGTTGACGTCCGTCATTCGAGCCTCGGCGTGCGACAGGGTCGGTGCGAGGCCCTCGATGAGTTCGATTCAAGGGTAACTCAACTTGTTGCAAGACACACACAGACACACACACACACACACACACGGACAGGGTGGGGGGCCGTGTCTTGGCGTCGCTCGCGGTGGAGCGTCGCGACGCCTCGGTGTGCATGTGTCGCCGTTGCTGTCGCTGTTATCGCCGTAGCGAGGCCACCGAAGGAATACACTGTTTTTCGTGCAAGTGCTGTACCGTGACGAGGTGTCGTTGCCCGCTCGAGTGCTGTCGATCCATCCCCCCGATCGATCGATCTCGTGGCCACCTTGCGCCCCCCCCCCTCCTCGCGGTTCGATTCCGCGACGCGGTGCATCGACGCCGACGACCCCTTCGACTCGTTCACGATTCGCACCGGGATCCAGCACATAAACAGAATCAACGTGCTCCGACGTTAGTGTTGGTACGTATGCGAGGACACGTTACATTTCTATGTGGGCGGCTAGGTGTATGTAGGGTGCCTGTAGCGACGATGACCACGATTCTTCAATCAGACGGGATAAGGTGGTGAAAGATGGCTGTATATGAAATTAGTCAGTTTTTAATAGTCGATAAGTTGGAATAATTCAAGTTCGGAGGACATCCTTTCGCTAAAAAGGCACGGCTAATTTGATTTTCTTAACCTGTTCAACGAGGGTTCTCCTTTGTAAAAACGCGCACAGTATGTGTATTTAGAAACGAGCTGATAAATATAGTAAAAAATATTTATAAAATTTATTTTATGCAGCTAAATAGATTTATTGTTTTGTCGTTGAGGGTGTAAGCTCTCGTGACGAGTAAAGAGAGTTGTCTTCGTTACAGAGTAAATCAAACAATATCATACATTTCGCCTTTGTATCGAAGATAAAATACATCAAATTTGGAGCTGGATATTTTCTTTTAACTGCTTTAAATAATTTTTTGGATATGTTTGCAATTGGGATCATTCTAAATCCTGTAATATTATGTATCGATGGTACAGCCTATTTGACAAATATTTAGATATTATTCTTTTTAAAGAATCCCTACAATTTTCATTAAATTGCTTTGATTTTCAATACAGATATGAGTCTTTTCCGTTTATTTACATAAACAGTTGGTGAAACTTCGGTATTCAGTAGTTCTTACAAAATATTTGACAGTTATTTTTTTATCTGTCAGCATCCATATCTAGAGGGTGGAAAGCCCTCAACTTTGGGGATGATAAACCTATTTGGCCCAATACCTCAGACACTACTGCGTACGTCTAGGGGAAAAGTGCAAATGTAAAAATTGTTTATGTCTAAATAGCCAATTCAGTTACACACGCAATTTCCAGAAAATAATAACGGTCTTCGCATCACGTGCCCAGAAATTTCTTTTCATATCGCAAGCCCCTAATAGAACAATCTTTACCAGAATACATTTTAATAGCAGCACGACTTTTTACTGGTAACTCTTTGACGGAACTCCTATTTACATTTATATGCATTTGGAAACTCTGAAGGAAAACGAATGATTGCATAGTTCTAGCTTCATATTTATTCCCGTCGAATGACTAATACTCCACCAAACATAGGAGACATCCAGTTTAATGAAAACCAAATATTTAAGCTGCATCAAAACGTAGGAAATGCGCAGAAGCAAGGCAAAGATATTTGCAACAGGTATATCAGAAATTGAAATCTAATTATTAATATTATCATTCGAAAATAATTTCGCATAGGCGACTATGATGGAGTTGAGTGATACAATCCCTTGAAGAGACACTATTCTTACCATAATTCACTTAGCAAATATTTGCGCTTGTGTAACACGTTATCTGCCGCTGTTACGTGTGCGTGATTTCACGATTTCGATTTATTATCGTAGTCCAAGAAATTACTATCATCTCATATTTACCACCAATAAAATTGTACCACTAATAGATCTTCTATCTTATTTATGAAATGCAATTGGGAAGGTTTCCAAGCATTAATAAACAACTCAAAAATTGGAAGAAAATCAGTTTGTTTAAGGTTGCTCCAAATCGTGTAACATTTATCCAAAACATTAATCGTGAGTTTCCAAAGTGTCTCCTGCGAAAAGGCCCTAAGCAAAGAGTCTTTCCTAATTTATTTTCACAAAACCTTCAAAATCATGGACTCCGCTATTTTCTTGTCGTGGATCGCAGTATCGTTTGGCGTTTGATACCTAGCTTGTTACAAATGTCGAATCACTAGATGATATTAACTCTTTGGAGAGCAGTGGTACGATGAACTCGGGGTCCAACACTTTACTGGCCATTGTAAACGGGCCAATTAATTTTCAAGTAAAGTAATGCTCGTGCCTCGCTTGTTTCGTTCCACTTTATTCAGTTCATTAATGCGTTAGCACCTTCTAGTACGCAGAGACAGAAGAAAATAAATTTAATACTCGCAGACGAAGCGAACAGTTACGTACAATGTAAATGCAATTTCCATTTGGAGGAGCGCATGTAACGTGCATGTATTGGTAATCCATTAAAACGAGTTATCGAATGAATTCTAGGTACTTTGCTAATGAATTTGCTTCCCTTGAAGCGTTGTTAGAAAATTTGACACAAATTAATCGCATTAGTGGTAAACAGCATATTACTTAAAATTTATGTCGAACAATGTTTTGCGGTTCGAGGAATTAAAATAATCTATGCGTGGTCTAATTATTATGCTTTTAATTGCTATTGTAATAAAATAATTACGTGTCACGTACAAGTTAACGAATCTAATTTAGAAGACTTATTAAAAGGAAATGCATGTTGTAAGAGAGATGTGTACATTTTATACCAAAGTATTATATTTTACAGCAAAGTTTTGAAAGTTTTAACTACATAGAATTATCGATTTTGTACATCTGTACAAATCTTTCGCTAATTTATTAGCTTTATTACTTAACGTAATTTCTGTCTAAAATTTCGAAACACTCTCAGAAATTTTCCAAACGTCGATTTCCAGAAACTTTGAATTTTTATTATCCTTAGCCTACCTGCATTGCGAGTAAATATTCAGAAGAAATTTTCTACAGTCATCATCGTTTCCATATCCAATATTGAGATGGATCATTTGTACAGTAGCGTATTTCAATTTCAACCGCCGTATTATTATCCTTCACTATAGTACAGTATAACGAACGTTATCAATTGTCGAAGGTGGTATTGCTGCACTGTTGATGATCAGCTATTCATTAAAGCACATTGTTCTCGCAGCCCGAAACTGCCCAGGATCTTGCTAAATTCAATATTGCGTAAATACTATGTATATCGCAGACGAGAATAACAGTTTAAATCAGTTTATGTCGGCGCATTGTAATGCTGAATTTGTTTCAAAGAGGACAGACGCGCGTGCATATTATATCAAACATAATGCACTTGAGTTCCAATATTTTGCAGGTTTCAGTCGCGTTTCGTAGCTCCCACCTTTATAACTATTACAATGTTGCGCCAACGGTGACATTATTCTCAGTCACTATTGTGTAACAGTTTCATAATGTCTGTTGCCATCTTCCCAAATTCATGAAATGGCGTTCGAGCTTTCTGTGTTAAGATGATGGATGTTTTCTTGGTCGTCTGTCGTTTGCTAACATTTTTATTATGAAATTAGGTGTTAGTTGCTATCTTGAAGCTTTCGTTGACTTTTCTAGGATATTCTTCCATCATTTTTCATCTTTCGTTGTGCCTTGTGTCTGACATTCGTAGGGCGAGTTTATGTGGGACAATAATTTTTATTGCACACGAAGCAAACTATAATAAGTTACAAGAGGAACGGAAAGAATAAAAGAAAACTACACATTATGATGGAAAATGTGAAGTACAGCTTTTTGCAGCTCCTAATCAAATCTGGTATGCAGAATTTTCTCCATTAGAAATTTCATTGAGAAAAAAGTTATGCGAAGATAGATCTCAATAATTGTAAGTAGCGCAATGTTTTATTTTATAGCGCAAAACGAAATACAAATTCCAAGTCAAGTCAATCTCCATAGAGAACCTCGAAGAGTTACGAAACGTCATATGGCCTAAAAATCGGTCCATTTGTACCTGGAGCGTTTGCAGTAATAACGAGGCGATTCGTCAAAGGGGGCTCGAATTGCAGCGCGAAGAATTCGCTGAATTTTCCGCAGTGATTCGCGGCGAGGTAATTTCGCAGGGACATCACGGTGGGAATAAATGGGCCAGTAAAGTAAAATCGAGTGGCTTATTAATCTTGCGCGGAGCAGGGCAGAGGGATCGGTGATCTAAGTGGATGGTAATTTGATCGACGGTAGCGGAAGTTCGCGTACAGAAACTCGTCCTCCGTTCGCAGCCGCATTTCACCCGTGAAGAATCGCGAGATTACCGTTTCTAGATCGCTTATCGCGGGATTGCGAAGTATGCGATAGCGATCGTTGATCAAACGTGGCAAACGGACCAGTTAAAATTTTTGCATCTTGTTAAGAGTGCTCGAGGACTTTAAGAATGGAGAGAGGGGTTTAAAGTGAAAATTAGATAAAGAGAAGTGGAGCGTACAAGTTGTGCCTCATTGTAGTTTCTGACTATTGCTTTCAATTTACGAACCGAGTGAGATGCAGAGATTATGTTTTAATAAGAGATAAAATATTGTATGGATTTGTTATGTTCTGTTGAGTATTGATTTTCTTGCGAATGTCGTTCAATTTGCAGACTGCAACGAGAGTAATGCCATCTTTGCAAATACTATGTGTCAAATTTTTTAATTAATTGTAAACGAAATGTCGAGAGGGATGATGGTACAAAGTGCTCTTTATTGTTCCTCTTTTTAATAACGGATTATGTTTTTTGTTATATTCATTTAAATGTGTAAAATATCAAGTTGTTTTGTGTTAGGTACGTGCTGCTTCTTCTGAAAGTGACACCATTTGAGAGTCTTAAGCTTTAAAAAAACATTTCACAAACACACAGCGGTAGAAATTTGTGATCTAAAATAATATTTCCCTCAAGAAGATAAATTGCTTACGAACCTAAACTGTATTAAAGATTCGCATGTCTTCGATTTAGTTGTCGGTATTATCGATAACTCAAAGTCAAATCAACTATAAGTCGTCAAAATCGATTCCCTAAAAAATGAGTAGGTACTCGCAAAAGAATTTACCATACATTTCTGAACCACGTTCTTATTAAGAATCACTTATTCTCCATTTTCACCAGATATTTCAAGACACCCTATACACCAGCAACCGAATAAGCATACTGAAATCTTTCCTCATTAATTAAAAACTGCCAACGTGAAAATATCGGTGGCCAATGCAGCACTCTGATAAATTACGAAAATTCTCATTAATATTCGAAAGTCGAAATATAAGCAGACCAAGCCTGCCAGACTCTAATGGCAATCATAGGCAGCAGCTGGAAGACGAAGTATACCATACCGAATATCCATTACATTCGTATACGATGGATGCGAATCCACTCGTCAGGCTTTTCCTCGATGCAGTTCCACAAGCCCCCTTTCCAACCGTCGATTTTCTCAGTTCCCTCGGAGCAAATTCGCTTACGCTCACTCCTATTCAACATCATTACTTCGATTTATGATTCGAGGAAGCAATCACCCCCCCCCCCCCCATATTTATGCAGAATTTCACAGCTGTTTTGCAAGTTGCCCGCCTGATAAATATGTCAATGTTCGCGAAATGCATAAATTTCTTTGGGTATGATAAGTCGGCTGCCTAGAAGAAAGTGGGTGGAAAAGAACAGGGTGTTGTTGGGGAGGAGGGGGGGGGAGGGGGCGAACCGTTTGGCCTTCCATCGAGATTTATTGCAGTTTATACGATGCTCATAAACCATCCCACATTGAGCTTCCATAACGCTCGAATCAATGCAAGCTTGAATATCTTCTTTTTACTGCTTGCTTTTTTATTATGGTAGCTTTCTCGAACTGTTTCCTTTCCCCATTTCCCTTCCTCGTGCCTCCTTCTTCCAATTTTTTCCTCCCCCCTACTGGCGAATGTATGCGCCAGCCAGTGTCGACCATCGTGATAAATCATGCAGTCGTCGATCTCGTCCTCGAGGCCAAATAATGAAACAGCTTTCTTACCAGCGACGAGGAAGACGTCCGTCCCATTCTCGAGTCACGATCCGAGAAACTCGATCGAGATTTACGACGCGCGGCGTTGCCCGCGCGTTATCGGCACGCGTGACGTTGTTTCGTTTTGGTTGCGTTCGTCGTGGCACTTCAAGAATCGAATCCAGCGGCGAGACGAGCGACAATCTCGTTTCCAGCGATTTTTCAATAGACTCGATCGCATCACCGATGCGGGCGCGAACGAAGTTTCAGCGGGAAAGGTATCCATTTTCAAATGAGCCTTGAGGTGGTGACTGATGAGGGGCGTATGGAAGAGTGGAGCTGGGGATCAGCGAAATTTTGACGAGTAGGTACATGGGGGTGGCTCGAAATACGTAATGAGGATCGCTGTATCTATATAGGAAGAAGGTGATTCTATGTCTAAATGAAAATTCAAATGGAAGAATAATTTACTTTTCTACGGAGCTTTGTTTTGGACAAAAGTATCTTTGAAAGTCAGAGTGCACCTAAATTTTAATGAAATTCGGTATACAATAATTGAACTTTTCTGAAAAATTTTTTGCAAAGAGAAGAGTACGTCGTAAACTATTATCTGTAATTTCGGTGATTTCAAGAAAGTGATCGTTGTAAATAGTTGTGGTAGTGAAGGTATATGAAGTGGTGCAGTGGTGGTAATTTATTGTATAACAAGGAGTCTAGAAGAGGATGAGGGTTCAATTTTGAAGAGAATTGATCATTAAAAGATCTAAAATTTAATTTCTGATATTTTTAAAGATTTCTCGTTTAAGGTAACGTTCGAATAGCAGTGCTGTCGAATTTTCAGTAGTAAAGCATACCATAATGCCGACCATCCGTGTTTCCCATTACTCTGACGTTTATTATACAACGTGTCGTTATACGAAAATATAAATTTTTGTATTGGAGATAGGGAGACTCTTTTGACGAAATGACTGATTGGAATTAACAATCAGTTGTTCTTCTACTTGTTATGGTTTAAATGATCCGTAATATAGATTCGATATTGAAGAATGGGTTAGGTTGCAAAATATCAGGAATGCTGAATCCTCGCCAATTCGTCACTTAATTAACGCAATGTAGAATTTGTGATGTAATAAAGACGAATTATTATTATTATTATTAAATTAATACCAAAATACGAGAGGAAGTTAAAACGCAAAATTTCTGGCTATTTATTTATCAATCCAATTAAGTTAAATTGAATTACCTATTCAATTAATGTAAACGAATATTTAGTCTCAACGTAGAAATTCACTGAAACAACTTTGTTTCATAATTCCTTTCATAATAATTGGTTCACGTTGCAATTCTGATCTTTCCTAAAATATACTTCTCAGACAAAATTTATCATTTATGGAGTGAAAGTAATCAAATTGAGATCAAGCAGAAATTGGAAAAAATATTTATCATGACACACTCGTATGGAGTAAAAAAGATAGAAACGTATATAAAATATGCGAGTACATTTAGAATACCAGTATACAGCCACATAATTATCTCATATGAAAACGTTGTCAACTTTGATATTCAGCGATGTATTAAAAGAGTACGAAGTCGAATTTAAACGTTTCAGTAGTATAAATAATATACACAAGTACAGGCAAAGTAGCAGAAGAGGTTGTCACATGAAAATCCAAGTAATTAAGGAAATGTTTATAAGCGTCTCTAAAATAAGTCAAATCAACTGCAACTCTGCAAAACGACTTATTACGTATGCTTGATGCCTGTGCTTCGTATAGACATACGGAACGAAGCATGTTCGGCCATATGGCGGGGTATGCGTTACCCTACTCAGACGGTTAAAAATTGAACCATTTTCAAGGGGGGTGGGTACGTGGCGAGTATGTTTTATCACGACAATGCACGGTCGCGTTTAAGGATGAGTGTACGCGGGAAGCTCCATCAGTTACACTTGGATGTCCTTTCTCACCTTTCATGCCCTTCATATTTCGTCCCGCACAACTACCATTCGTACATTTTTCAGAGAATTTTGGATCAGGACACCATCTGTACAAATTTTCGAAGTCACGTGCGAGATAAATTTTTACCCAGAGAAAGTAATGGTCTTGTTCATTTCACGTAGTAATATTAATGCAATTTTTATACGTACTTAATTATACGAATTGATAAAATAGAGGGTGAAAATGTGTGCCAGATGTTAACTGATAAATAATTAAAATGTAAAAGGTAATATTTATCGTTTCTCTGGAACGACGTTGCTATCAGATTTAAGCCTGTATAATTATTGTTTTTTTTTTTATAAATTCAAACTTAAGTCAATGCAGTTGAAGTTAGTCGAAAGGTGAATTAAATATTTTTACTAAAAGTTGTTTGTCCTTGTCTCGTGGCCCAGAAAGGCACTTTTAAGTACCTAATACGAAAGAGAAGGTATACCAAGAGGCGACACTCTGACGAAGAAACCAGTTTTAGAGAGATACGAAATGTACAACCAATTTAAATGTCTATTTGGTAGTTGGAAAGAGGAGGGACTAACAACAGGCGATAGTAAGACGAAGATATACAGCTGCCTAATACAACCAATTTAAAGGGACAAGCCAACGAAGAACTTCAAAGATACCGCTCGGAGTGTCGCCTCTTGGTATACCTTTTCTTTGCTAATACCAAGATAAAAAAACATAGTTATTGTGAAGCCATTATTTATTCCATTTAGAAGAAGAGGATGAGTGTGAGTTTGTGAGAATAAATCTCATTCCACAATATTTTGTGCAATTCTTTTCGATTTTTTCCATTTAGTTACAACTAATGTCATTCTCTACATGAATAGCTGTAAACGCTTCTCTTTTCCAGAAGCTATTAACGTATTATTAAATTAGTGAGCAATTTCAAGCAGAAATTCCTCACATTTTAGAAAATGGCTGCAGACTGCAAAGCAACTAGATAATGCTACACGAGTTTATAGAGGGTGCATCAAGTACAGAGGTGACTAAAGCTATAAACGATGTTTATGGAAATGCGTTAAATATCAGAAAATGTCAATGATGGCTGACAAAGTTCAAGGAAGATCATTTTAATATCACGGATAAAGATCAACCTGTAATACCTACTTAATTAAATGTTAAACTAGATTAGGATTAATCTATATAATAATAAATAAATAAAAATGAATCGATTGAATGAGAAATAATTTTTTTCGTAATCATGATCGTACATTTGGATACAGTAATTAAATAGTAATTTAATACTCAAGGAATATTCGTAATAATCGACTATTTACTCATGAAGGATTCAAACACTGAATCCCAAACTACATATTTCTCGAACGAAAAAATATTTTTAAACCAACATTTCCCGCCTTCAGATATAGGGTTGTATCAGAAGAGGAAAAAATCAGAATCGGAGTATCCAAATACAGCCCTAATTCAAATATAGTATTCAAAGAATTTTTGTAATAATCTAGCACTTATAAAGTATTCGAATATTGAATGTTTTGTAACCCGCGTTCCCGCTCTATGCTGTATCGGGATTTCTAGCGTTCGTGAATAACGAAGCGGTATTTTCCGTGGGACCGCGGCGCTCTCTGCGACTAAACCATGCGAGCATTATGCTTCTCTTTGGTCAATGCCTCATATCGATGGTATTATCTCGTTTTATCCGGTGTTGGCGTGCATGTGCGCTCGCGAGCGCGCTCGACCACGCGGCAACCCCTTGTCGGTGCCATTTATCAGCCGCCTTTGTCATGTCACGGCGAAACTAGTTTATCGTGAAACACCGACGGAAAATATCGGCCGGAATCGAAGGGAATTTGAATTTGAGGACGTGCTGTTTCTCCGAAGACAATGAAGCTCGTAGCTGACGGGCGCGGATTTCGAGAACGTGTGGGATTACTGGTCGATTCGAGATCACTATTTCTATTTTTCGACGAATACTCACGTGATACATGCACTCGAATCGCTGAACAGAAATTGCACTTTTGGATCTTTTTTGCAATAATATTATCAAGCTTTATCGATCCCATTTGATTTTATGTAGTGGTAGATCTGTTGGTATTGTTAAATAAAATTCGATTGAAAAGTGTCTTAAAATTTTGGGAACGTAGCAATCACTGCGAAACATGTTTTCACAGTGGTTTGCGATGGACACGATGTCACGCAAACGATTCGTTCAAAATTAGGAAAAAATGAATTTGTGGACTAGAATTTTGAAGTTGGTTAGTGGAGCAGACAAAAGTTACAATTTTTCTGTGGAAATAGATTGACCCGCCATGAAGTTGAAAATATCGATTTTGATGTATTTTTTTATTTCTCTATTTACAAAATGAAAGCACTGGTGAAAAAACCTTAAATTTCGGCAACTGCGAACAGTTTTACAGAATATTTTCGCAACATCAAATAAATCGGTTGAATACTCTTGAGACATCGTGTCTATTGATTTGAGGATATACATATGTATATTCAGTAAGAGGTATTTCTAAAATAACACGCGTCCGTTTCACCATAATCACTTTCACCTGGTCAGAGAATACCTACAAAAGAATTCGAAAGCTTGCTACGATCGTTGGCTTTCGATTTGCGAGGCAAAAAATGTCCTGCACTCGTGTGTTGGAACGAGAGTTCAATTAAAATCCCATAACTTCGTTAATTACGTAGCTCTCAACACAATATTTTGGGAACACGTTTTCAACACTTCGCAGTTTAAAAAAATGCAAAATATCAAAGAATGCTGGTGGTCAAAAGACAGTTTAAAACTCGCAGCTTTACATGTCTGCATATTTAACTTAACATTACGATTCAAGTATTACACCTAATATATATTTTTGTGATATAATTAATTTTAATGGAACATACATTATTTTTGTTACTGTTCACAGTTTAAACTTTCTTTTGACCGCCACTGTAGTGGCTTCTACATCGCATCAACTGCTACTAAGTAGTTTTTTGTTATTAAAAATACCATGTACTCAGATAAATTTTCACATTTCTGATAATTTCTCATGTGATTTCTTATGGCTTTCTTATAATTCTTATGAATTCAACGCTTTTCGGTTTCTATTATTAAATAGTCTCGTTTCCCATAGGAAATTTAATACAGTAGAGACATTACCATTCGGTTTAAGATAAAGATAGCATTTGAACGTTAGAGCACACAGCAAATTAAAATCTCGTAAGCCGGCTGGCACGCGATCCTTCCTGTTACACTGTACTTTCCAGTAATCATTAAAAGCTTATTACGCTGTAATGCCTTTTGTCGCTTTAATTTTCCTATTAACTAAAATACAATTTCGCCCCGGAACGGCGCGCTTATTCCTCCGCGGACGTGGCACGCAACTTTTTGTTCCCAGTGGAACACGGGGTCCTGTATCGAACTCTTTAAACGTCCTCAATGAAAGGGCGATTTAAAAGTGGCTAATTTTCTGCAAAAGCTCCCATCAGATTTAAACTTTCTTCCGTTCTCCCTTGTTCGAGATTTTACGCTCGTAATCTTACAGTGGATGGTTATCGTTAGATATAACGTGTCGCGGAACGAGCTACTATTTCATTTGGAAAATGGGGAACTGGAGGACATTCTTTTCCAGTAAAATCTCGGCCGAGTTTCGTTCGATACTGACACGTACGAATGATTGCAAACAGATCTTAATGTAACACAGCAAGTGTTGGGAGATCGATTGAGTTTGTATAAAATTAATAGAATTGCAAATGGTACTTGGAACTTGATCGTGTGATGTGTAAAGCAGTATTTTTCCGAATACAAACCACTCGATCTGTTTTTTCCCAGTCGTCACAGGGTTACATTTATTTGGTCACATTCCTACACACTCAAGCTACAGCACTAATATAAAGAAAAATGTTGAATGTGTCCCTCAGCTCTTGACTTTTCTGCAGGATACTTAGGGGCGCAACCAACTTTCTTCTGCTGCTTTTACGACATCGCTATACCTCCGCAGGGCACAGTACTAAGGTCTTGCAGAAATTAAGTCGCCTGAATTTTGAAACAGTTCCAATCCCCCACTCTGAACATTTGCATAACTTCATTCACGAAGTCGAAGGCACCATAAACAGTATCATTAATTGAAAGCCGCTGTGAATTTTCACAATTAACATCACAAATCTTGAAGCTCCTTAGAAAAGTGACGAAACACGTGGTGATTGCAATCAATCATTAAGATTGAACTTTTTTTGTCATTTTCATTGTAATCGTATATTTATCACACGATAAATCGGCAAAGTCCAATACGAAACGTTATTGAAACAATTAAGAAAAATGTACTTTTCCTTGCGTAATAATCCGTACAGCATTCATTTAAAAAAAAAAAGATGTGGTACGTGAAAAGAAGTTGATGTTATCCACGTACAAATTGGCAGATTTAATTACACGATTAATTTCATAAGTCGATTTACAATTCCCTATAAATCAACAAGTTTCCTTAGTGTTGATCAATTAATTTGACCTTAACGATCTTGAATAAGACAGACATATCATTTATAATTCTGCCTTAAGCTACAGTCGTTATGTTAAGACGTTTGAATATGGAAGAAGAGCACGGTTTAAATATGTGTAATTTATATTTTACATATCTTAAAAATCTATACCGCACCGTTTCTAATTGAACTCTATATTTAGAAAAATTTGAGGACCAAATAATTGAAACGTACCTATTCTAAATAAGGTTAGACTAATGATACACTTAATAGCTCACTATAATTAACTTTTAGATAATGTAATAGACACAGTTGCTTAAGTAATCGAAATTTGGAACGACTCGGCGAGTAGGGCGGCAAAGGCGCAGCAGGCAGAATTTTTTGCACGGATCGCCCAGTTTTTCCCCGTGAAATTGTTTGTTCGTAAGCACGGCTAGAAAGGGCAACGGGACGGGGAATGGTGGAAAATCACAGAAAAAGCGTTTCGATGCGAGCGTGGCAGAGGGATCGGCTTGAATTTAATGGAGTGTACTCGCTCTGCTCGACGCCGTTTCGTGTGATTCGTTACGCGAGGACACCGCCGCGTTCCATATTTTTCAAGCGTAAAGATGTGTGAGTACGCACTGTAGCCTGGATAAAAAATATCGCCCGAAAGAACCAAGTCTGGGAACATATTTAACGCGAAGGGCTGTGTAAATTTGAGGTTCTATAAAACATCCACACGATGGATATATTAATAAACTCGTGCGTAGTACGTAGTAAGAGTAGAATGATGAAAATAGCACTCAACTACAGTAGTACCTACCCCAATTATATGAACCGGTGGACAGAATGCCCTGATAATCGATTTCTTGCAGAAGTCGAAAAATTCTATTAATCGTAAAATTTGTATTAGTAGCTGTCGCAGTGTAAATTTAAAAAAATGTAAGTAAATTTGCTAGTTAAAAAAGTTGAATTTTAGTAGAATTAATATTTTTAAGCAGCGATGTTAATTAAGTAGCAGTACCGCCTGATTTAAATATCACTGCGGGGCACTCTGACAGACATTGTTCATCGACATATTGTAATAAAAAACAGAACGCTGAATCAGCAATGGCTGCACTGTAATTATGTGCATCCCATTCTGAAAATCAATTGCAAAATTATATGAGAGAGAAAACCAAGTTTTGCTTAAGAATGTTAAAATTGTAGCTTCGAAAAGGAGATTGACTTTTGACAAAATGTGATGCTTATAAAATATTTACTTCAACCATTTGGTATACTCCATCGAATCTGTCATATTTCTCTTGAAACATTTTGCGTAATATTAAACGCGCAGATATTATTCATAATACTAATTGTAGAATATGTACTTGTACCAAAGGGTCTAAGTGCCAGATATCATACTTTCAGTTACGAAAAAGAAACATTTGATTTATGTTACTATTACAAATGAGACAAAGAAATATAGTCGTGTTTTTCAATTACAAGGAAATTGATAGCAAATTGTTCCTTTGTAGGGTAGTATTAATACAACGTAATATTTAATTAGGAAAAAATCCCGATGTGCCTAATTATTATTACTATAATTTAATATAACTCACCATTTTTTGTGCTTCCACTCTACAATGGATATCTGACCTACGCACTGCCATTTCTCTCCATCCACCACCTCATAATCAAAAAAACAATATTTGAAATACATTTGGTTAAATACCTAGAGTGCGTGAGTGGCATTGTAAAAGTATGGTTTTTAAAAACTTGTCATCCGTGGTTGTTGCTCGTTGCATTTTACTTTGATCTTTTTTAATCCACACAAATTCACTGCCCACTTGTGCCGCAGAAGCGCCACTTAGCTTGATGAAAAATTGCCTGTTTCTTTTTTTTTTTTTATTAAATATAACGGTACTCGAGTCACTGATCCGCGACGTGCCTTCAATTTAAGTGACCTTTGAAGAATCATGCTCCATTCTCTCCCGCGGTAAATTACCTGGGAACGAGTACTAATTTGAGGACTCCTTTTGCTCAACCGTGTTGCAACTCCGTCTCGCTCTTCGTGGCATCCCCTTGATCCTGTTTCTTCTCCTTTTTTTTTAAATCGTTTGCTTTCCTCCTTTTCCCGCCTGTATGCTCCCCCACCCGCAGTCTTCTTTCCTGGCAAGTAGCCGAGTAATTATAGCGCCGGGTGGATCACTTAGGGGATTAAAAAAAAAAAGGAAATGGATGAGCTTTCATTTTCCTCGCCGCCCTAATTCAAAGAGAAACTGCGCGCACGGCGCACTATGCCAGCGAATAAAGAGTATTCTGATTCGACGAGCATTGGAAATTAAGATAATTATTCCGTCGTTTACTGGCTCGTTTCCCCTGCTCATACCTCGCCAGACTTCACCAAGGTGTGCTTTCGACGAAGACGGCGACGCTTAATCAGCTTTACGTTCGCGATGTTTCTTGTTTCTCCAAGCGCTCGCTTCATTTCCCCCCGCAATTCGATAGGCTTTTATCTGTGATTAAATGTTCGAAGGAGTCTCGTCTTAACGCACGCCTCGCGGATGCAGGGTCCATTTGGACCCATTGTAAGTATTAACCTATTACGTTGGCTGAAAAGTTTTCCCATATTCCTCAAGGAAATTCAAACGACAAGGTTTCTATGCGAAATCAAATTTTTTGGTACCTATGTCGAGTATCTACGATCTCCTTCGATTTTCAAATTTTATTTGTGCGCATGATGCTGAAGGAAAAGATTTTTTTAGAAATCCTAATACAGGATACATGTGGTATTTATTATTCATATTACGTTTTTAAGAAGGTAAGAAGTTAGGTAATAACGAAATTAGAATCTAATATACATATAAATATATCAGAACCAGAGCAAATATTTTATACATAGATCAGAATATAATATGTGAGAGTTAATTCTGAGGTGTGATTCCTACATCCGACATATGATCAAGATATATGTTATTCAAGTGTTAAATGCATGAGTGAAGGCTTCGAGTTCGAAATCGATAAAATTTTGTTACTGGACACTACATAATACCTACTAAAACTATTTAAGTCACAACGGCGATAAAGAGGGAAGTAAGTGATAATAAATTTCACCTTGCTTTAATTTTATTCCTCCTGCGCACGGGCTTCGATAAAGCGTAACTGATTGTTGGAGAAGCTTAAAAGTTGCTTATTAAATTCCTGATTGTATATTAAAAGAATCATTTATATGGACTGTCCTTTCACGCCATATTCGACGTGGGAGGAGTGAGAAAAGAAGTTCGAAATTATTATCAGATGGACGAAGAAGGTGGCAGGTGGGATCATAAGGAATTCTTATATTAAAACATATTTTTGCTCTAAATATTTCCAGGTAGAAATTTCCGTCCAAGAAGTCTACTAATATTCATGAAATATACCACTTTCTTTCCTGTTTTAATATACCTACCTACTTGCAGAGAGTGTCGATCGTGTCAGCGGGATCAATTTGTTTTAAATATAGTTTTGAAGGTGGAAATTTAATCCTGGTTTCATACATTGCTTGAACGATAACGTAAAATATACACTGGAGTGATTTATGTATCACCAACTATTTTTCTCACACCAATAGCATATTTAAACATTTATAAAAGTACCTATTAATAGGTACTTTCAACTTATTTTTCTACCATTTGCATTAATCATACAAAAGAGTATTCATATTTTCTTCATTAAACCAAAATTAATGTTTAATTTCCTTTATTAAACCATTACTTCAAAATTGAACCAAATTCATAGTTTCAAGTCTCCCAGAAAGTAAAATTCTTTAAATACACGAATGTGGGACATTTCGTATGTTGTATACCTTCTCCGAAAATTAATTATGGGAATTTCAATGAGCAGGAAACATTCATACCTATTTATACTACTTTCTAATCGCATATTATTTATTTACAACTTATCAGAAGAAGCCATATAAGAATTTATAACTTCAAGAATTAAAATCAGTGTCAAATTATGTTATTTTCTACATAAAACAGGACTTGAAAATTACTATTAAGTATTCGAAAATTTTCAAATCAGAATACTGTGCACTGATGTCGCCAGTGGCATCAAGAAACATTGTGGAACAATATAAAAAGGAGTAATTTAACAGAAAATTAATTACACTAATTAATTAAACAAGGAGTGTTCAAAATACCCCCCCCCCCCCCGTACCAGGAGATATAGCATGAAGCATAAAATTACTTAACGAGAGTGCATTGGGAATAAAAAGTACGAGCAAGAAGTAATGAGAAACTAAGGGCTTGCCCCATTATCGGTCAACAGGGCCGATAATCCTTTATTTAAATAAATTTGTTAACTCGACTGCTCCGTTTAAAGCTCATGAGTAAAAGCACGGCGGGCTTCTTTAATTGATTCAACCCTACTTATTTTAATTATCCACTGACACGCCCATCGGTGACCCACCTACTTCATCCGCTTGAGTTCCGCGAGGAGGAGCGAAATTTCAGCGCCAATAGGCTTATAAACTTACCTGTAGACTGTTTTTATTTCAACAAAACCCTATTTCGGTTGCTCCACTGAATTTACCTTGCACGTTTTTAAAACGAGTCAAATGCCTATCGATGTTGATCGAACACAAGCAAGTAATCCTCGTGCAATTATAAAAACAGTATTGCAATAAACGAATAATAATGGGAAATACATATTTTCTTTATTATTCATAGACTTACTTTTCCCCTTTTTCTTTGTGGGCGCCACGAATTCAGATACTTCAAAGTTGACAATACTTAAACTTACGTCCCAAACGACCCCGTGACATTAAAGCATAGGAAAGAATTAAGAGGCTGGAAAAGGGACCGCGGCTAATTTTAATTCGACGTTGAAAAGTATTCGCGAAATTACGAAGCAATGGCTCGACTCCCGCACTTACCTTGGTCCTCGCCGATAACGAATTCAATTGAACAATTTCAGAGGAATGGCCCTACGGATCGTCAGTCTGGCTATTATTCCGCTTCCATTCTAACGAACTCCTCGAAAGAGTCTTTGCTGGATTTTATAACACGGCACGTTGGCTTCTTCGACTACTTGATTCCGTCGGTACAGTGATTTAAATGTCCTGTCAAACCTAACGAGGGACTTAATTGAATAGCCTTCTTCCTCTTCTTCTCGACCTGATATAACTTATCGGCGTCGGGCAAGTTTTTTTACACCGCTGCTAATTTCACCGTCGAGCGAATTAGCTTCCTCGGCTGGTCAAATCCTTTGTTTTCTGAACCAACCAAGCTACCCATTTTCCTGGGCAATTTTCTCGCATCAAATTAAGGGAGAATTTTTAAGTAAAGGTATACAGGATATTAGAATTGTAACTCTTTTTTAATCTAGGTTCGTATAACACTTTCATTGTTTCGTACATTCCAGTAGATATTAACAGTTATCCCTCTTTTTTCAATTTTAACACTTCCGCACTTATTATTTATTATCAATTATTAATTATTTATTCTAAAAATATCGAGGATGACACACGACAAGTTTGAAAAAAATAAGTGGCATCATTTGACGTGACAGTATTATACAATCGATGTCCAATGAATAGATGGAATGCAATGGATCAACTCGAGATTTACGAAATATTGCGGTCAGTATAATGTATCAGAAGCAGATTAACGATAGATCGAGAGCAGCGTAATGCATCAAAACCAGATTCGTGAAATATTGAGAGCTCCGTAATGTATCAAAACCAGATTGACGAAATATCACAAAATACAGTCAGTTACAAAAATTTGCACACGTTCATCTACTTAGTATGTTAGACAGTGTGCCGTCGAACTAATGACACAATACGAGAGGGGGTGATTTTACATGAAGAAATAAGCAGAAAATATAGGGTATCCTGTTTTCTTACGAGAAAATCCATTCTGAAAACTCTGGTGGCCATCTGACTAGAAATTGGCAGACTACAACATGAAATATGACGCAGATGCAAAGATTAAATAGGCCTAAGTAGTTATTGCCATTTGGCCGTAATATTAGTGCAATGGAAGTTTTCTGCAAAATAAGTATCAGCCTAAAATGGAACTATGGCTTGGTAGTTTTAATAATTGTATAATGTAAGAATTGTTCTATGGGTTTGTAATTTTTGGCAAAATAAAGATCACACAATTATGGGATCCGTACTGTGTTTAATTAATTTTTTGTCATTTTGAGGGTTGGCAGCTTTCTGTATAACTAGGCCCAAATGAACCCCGCTGCAAGAACATGTCGAAATAGTACAATAACTTCTTTTCGGATAAGGTTTTCTTTTCAAGTATAAAGCTTCGTGATTCCTATGTTACAGTTACAATAGTCGAATACGGAACTTTTGTGACTAACATCTGCAATATGAAAGGCTTAGTGCACACATATTGTATGTCCATTTTTAGCGTTTTCGAGAAAAACAGGTTTAAAGATGCAATGGTACATAAGATTCAGGGGCATACAATGAATAAAAATATTATTTTTGACACATTTATAAAAAAGATAAAAATGTGATTTTTATACAGCATAAAGATACAGTCAAGAACTATTTATTGCATATAAAAACTCAAATTTCATAAAAAGTGGACATACAATATGTGTGCACTAAGCCATCGATATGTTAGTTCAGAGTCACAGGAAGGTATAGAGAGTTAATTCGATAACATGAAAATGTTGGCTCACTTACTATTATCTGCATGCAGATTCAAACTATGAATGTGTTAATATCAAGATGTAGGAATTAAATAATTAATAGCTGAAATCCGAAAAGTGTCATCGATACTATGGATTTTACAGTTATATGCTTAGGATTTAACTTCCACAGTTCTCGATTTAAACGCCCCAATTCTCCTCATGTTCCTTAAAAATGAGAAATTCTTTCACATTGCTCTCCGATCACAGAAAATCGTTTCGTTTCGTTCATTCCACCGAATAAATACGATTTTAAATAATCTACGGACCTGAAAATTAAAGATACTCGTGCTTGTTCAAATATCCTCTGCTTCGCATCGAAATTCCACGAAGTCGCGAATGCTTAATCAGCCTAACAATTTTATTATAATCCCAATGCTTAACTGAAAATGTCGATATGAAAGCTCGCCGCGGTTCGATTCCCTTCAGACGATAGGCGTTCCATTCCATCGAAACGCGGGGATGCTGGAATTTGCGGCAGAACATCCGATAAACCGCTCAGAGTTTCCAGCGATACGGCTAGTTCGCATAAACCGAGCTAATAAAGGAAGCTTCCGCGGCTCGCGAAAACGGGGGTAACGAAAGAAGGGAAAACGTACCGATAATTTGGCTCATCTGGTGCCTCGTTAATTACCGGACAACAAAAATACCGCGAGCCGTCGTATTATTCCGTCAGCGAGTCTATGGTACGCCGGATGAAATATTCCAGTTTTTAAACAGCAGAATGTTCTCCACTGTTTACTGTCCGTTAGAAATTTCGCCCTCGATTTTTCCTGGCGTATTTTTTGCGCGATGATGATTCTCGTATCTCCATGCGAAAACATCGCTGGACGTTGCGCGTAGCTTTGTACGAAGAAAAATGTCACGGCGGCTAGTTCCGAAAGCTCCTGTTTACAGAAAGCTATTTCATTTCATCTTTCTCCTATACCTACATTCTCCTTCGAGCATAATATTCTAATGCTGTTCCTTTTGACACGCGTTTTCCGTTACCCTTTAGCTCTTTTAAACGTGTTATCCATTCCACCACCCCCTTCTGCCTTCCTTAAGCTCTTCTTAGTTTACGCTCTATCTATTTGAAGTTTATTACCATTTTTTCCTACCCCTTTTCTTCCTTCTGTTGTTTCTCGCTGCGTATATATACAATTAGTTTACGTATTATATTTTAGAAGTAGATTTTATAGCAATAGTCGTTATACCATACTGAAATATCTACGTCAATAAGTAAAATGAAATAAGATTATGGTAACATCTTCGTATTGATAAAACGTGGAACTTAAACGCTCAAGTGTGAAATACAGTTTGGAAGTTTCTATTTCGAAATCCACGGTTGTCAGTGATAATTTTTTGCATCACTATTCATCGGATGTAAACTTTCACAGGTTAAAAATTCGAGTCCCACAGACGAGCAGCCAACTTTGTAATTAGCATTTTGTTCAAAGTGCAGACTGAGAATTTGATATTATAATCTCTGTCCAATCGAATAGGGGAAAAAATACTGTTGTAACTAACGAGAAAAGTTCGATGATTTAAAAATTCTGATTTCTCGCAAGTCTACCTACATATTTATTAGTTTGTAGAGAAATCTCATGGGCATTATAAAAGTCTGGTTATTCTGAGTTTCACTCACTTTTAACTCTGACAATTAGAAATTAAACATATTCTTCTTACTTGTATCGTTATCTTGAAAACAGCTAGAAGTGTACAGTAATTTTTTCAATAAAAATCGCGATACTTTTATACATTGTACACGGACATTATTCTGGAGCTCATACTAGTTAAAACATTTTAATTTATTCGACTTATAAGTCAATCTACAAATTATTTTAATAAATACATTTAATTTGTGTATCTCAAACGTCTTCGAATCACTAGACAATTTTTTTTTACGAAAAAATGTGTCATAAAAAGTTCTAATGAATCGAATATTATTTAATGCATTGAAACTGCTTCGGAATCTTGGATTTTATTGAAATATGGAAGTGACCATTAGTTTTTAAATGGCATACTAAACACTTCACTCTGGAATTCGAAAGAGTAGTGAAAGCTAATGGAAAGAAGTATTAACGAATTGAAATGTAGTATGTGCTAATAACCCTTGTACATATAATGGTAGATACAGCTGTAAACAATAAATAGAAAAATAGGTGGAGATTAGTAGTAGTAATATAGGGCATTGGTAATTAAAGATAAAAATAGTAAACATTGAACAAAGTATTCATGAAATTGTTGAGTTTCGTCAGAGTAAATCTCTCGTATAATATATTTATTCAGGTGCATCCATCACTTAACAGGAAACGCGTGAAATTGTGAAGTAAACGCTCATCGGTCACGTATGGAACCAATTACAGAAATAATTAATTAGATTCTGTTTAAATACGGCGCATGACGACGATAATTACTGGTGTCAAACGATTGCGAAATTCGTTCGACAGAATTTATCAAGTAATACGAATTCTTTCGAAATACACCTTTGATCCGTCTAAATAGTACCTAATGCATTGAAGGGTGATAATACATTATATAGCTACCAGTCAGTTCCATGATATTTCGTTCAAATTCTAAATGTCACTCGCGCATAATTGAAAATAGAAAGAAAATAGGTAATAATAAAAAATATTAACAAAAATAAGAAAAGAAACAAGATACAGGAGAGTGCGAGAGGAATTAAAGGAAAAATAGAGATGTGTGCTAAAGAGCAAGATTCAGCGTATAATATAACACTATTACTGATTATAACACTAAAAAAAATCATAATAGTAATATTAATAATAAGTTGTTAACTAATTTAAAGTATTTAACTAAGAATAGTGAAACTCATTTCTTACATAGTAATAACAAGACAGAAAAGAGAAAATGACAATGAAAAATATTAAAGCTAATTAAGAAAATGTGCGACGAGCGAGGTTCAACGAAGAAAAAGATCGCGGCTATTAAGCCTAATCTTAGATAATTACCAACTCCTTGTTAGTGGATTATAAAACTGAGATAAGGATGAATAACGATTCTTCGTTAGGCAAGTGCCGCCCGACGTAGCTCACGCCGCGTACATTCTTTATTTCAGGCAGATAATCTGATCGATTCGAGTTGAAATAGCTCAAACGGTTCTCGTCGAGGGGATTTCACAGCTCGATTTTTCTACGTGGCCTTTGAAAATCTAATACTCGTCCACGGTCCCGATTAAAATAGCCCCGTAACCATTCGGGCTGGCTGTTATCGATCATAAAATAGAATTTCTTCGCGTGTGACACACGTGACACGGTGTCTATGTTTATCGAGAGCTTGTATATTAGTCATCTGTCGTAGCATTTATGTGAGACATGGGGAGCAAAAACGGACTAATCCACATAAAAAAAATTAACTTTTCCTATTTTATATGATTAGTACAGCCTATTGGAATACATTAATGTTACTAACTCAATTTCGCCAAAAACGTGGGTTAGTTGGTTTTTGCTCTCAATGCCTAATATGTAAAAAATGCACTGTTTTGAGCATCGAAACAGCAGTACTCTAAAAAAATCTGTATACTATAAAAATCTGTTTACAGATAGAAGTAAAACTTTCTTGGTTTTGAAAGATTTTGTCAGCTCTTTGCACTCCAACGTATTCAGTGCTCCACCATAAACAATTTTGTAATCGATGGTTGGAAATCCAGTATTCCCAATTTACATCACTTGATTCTACGAATTATGAATTTTTTCATTGTCACAACATCCATTAGTACCAGCATCCAACGTCAATTTAAGGGAGTATCCCCATTTGGAATCTCGTTGTTTAAGTAACATTTAGGACTTAACATACGAAAGATTATCACACCAAAGAATAAGAAGTTCTTCTCGCGTATTTCGTCACGTTCCAACAAAGTAGGAGCACAAAACTTTTCACTTAATTATATACTGCATTTGTAAAGTTCTTAATCGCCCCATCCTCCTCTAATTACAAAATTACCTGAGCAGATTGCAAAGCGCGTAAAATACGGGTCCAGGCCAAGTTGCATCACGCTAATGCAACTGATCGCAGTATTCCTGGTGCATTCATTTGATAAAGCAGAACGCAGTGGACATTCTGAACACCAGTCTCTAACGGGGCGTTTGCAACTTGGCCGCGCGCTTTCCATGGAGTTTCCGTGTCGAAGAGACGACGTTCACTTTTCCCTACGGGGAAACGGTAGCTGGGTAAACATCTGTGGAATCGAACTCAAAGGATGCCAGTTTCATCTTTCGCCCGTGACAGAGCCAGATATCTTTCGCGCAGGAATGCCAAAAGATGAAAGAGCCACGCGAGGATTCTTCGCGACCGTGGTGCCGCGAACTCGTACATATCCTCTCGGTTATTCTCGAGCTTTATGTAAATTTGCCCGATAATTTCCGACGCTTCTCGTATCCACGAAATTTCCTTTCCGCACCTTTCTGCCCCTCCCCCCCCCCCCCCCCATATTCGTTTTCATCTGGAGAATTTATTATTCATTATGCGGGAACTTTCGCTTTGACAGCTTCAACGTTTAAAAATCAATGGATCGTTTTGTAGATTTTTATTATTCAATGAGATGCACCATCTCTAAATTGCTTGTATAGGGTTTACTTTGATTTTCTCGTGATTTGAGGTATCGAGTGATGTCTGGTTTACGACATTTTTATGATTTCTGTATTATCATTCTTTTGTATTCCAGTCGAGCCTTTGAATTAGATAAACAGGCAAAGGTGAAAGTCTACGCGAGGAGAGCAGACTGACGTTTTTGCAAAGGATCCTTGACTTCTGAAGAATTCTTCGAATGTTTGTGAAATACTTGTGCATTGCTCTAAACATTTGGGTAGCAAATCTGATCGTAGAATATACATATCCTACTTGGCTGTGTTTACAACATCAGTATCATTGTCGAAAATATTTTTCATTTCAAAATAATTTCAGAATAAATGTTCCTTGCGCGAAGATTTGTTTTCGAGGAAAATGACTTTGAAACTTTATCACGTACACGTGCACTTGCGTGGGCTCAATTTATCTGGCCAAAGACAAGAACACTTATACTTGGGCCTATACACAATGTATGTACATATACAAGATTATAAAATCAAATTGTTCGAGAAAATTAAAAAATTTCTTCCATATTCAATATGTTTACTTTTGTAATTACGAAACTGTTGTTAAAAATCTAGCTGTGATATTCTAATCGTTGATTAATAAATTTCAAATTAATAAATGCTACTGTAAGTACTTACTTCAATTTGTCAAGATTTAGTCCGTATATGTTATAAAGCAGAGACTTTATAATATGATCCTCTGTGATAGGAAAGCGCGACAGATGAAATACAAGCGGAAGTAGAGTGTACTTGTTCGTAGTCAGACGAGTCAAACCGAGATGAATGCAGGCGTACTGGACGAAATTTCAAAGTGATTTTTCTCAACAATAAAGCTCCACATGAAAAAAATCTACTGTAACATTTTGGGTCCTTTTTCTACGGGGAATCACTATGTCCTCGCTTTATCCACCAATTTTTCCGCAACTTGTATATATATTCTTCTCTGTATTATGTTTCTTCACCATATTAAAGTGAACTTAAAATATAATATATTCCCCTATATAATAACTAGCTTTACTACTTACTTGGTTTTGTCCGAAATTTATGATTTTTTTTCATTTATGATTACGATTTTTTAAAAAAAAATTATTTTATTTTTTGGGGGAAAATAGCCACATTCATCTGAATTAGCTAGGCATAATGAGCTGGGACACATTTCATGACCCCAGAGTTTACCGTTCGAAAGTTTTTAGACGACAGACAAACACACAAACACTTTCTGCTTTACATATTAAGATACAATTTCTTATACTGATAATATAATCTCTTAAGATTTTTAAGAAACATCTTCAACATACCGAGGATACCATACAAAATCATTCCGTAGTCTATTCCCGTAGATATGTTGTTTACAGCTGGATATAGTTTCGTGTGTAAAATAGACTAGGTGTATATTTATATCGTTCGAGTAAGCAATTTAATTTAACTTTATTATATTAAAAAAATAAACAACAGAAAACCTCATTTATTGCCATCCCATCGTACAGTACCTGTCAGTGATCGATAACTCTATAAACGCCCCACTGTTTATCGGCAACCTTACATCGTGAACCGACAACACACGAATACACAGTTGGAACATCTACTCCCGTTTCACACATACGAAACCTCGGTAGAAAAATATACATCTCCTCTCACTCGATATTTGCATACCATTTCCGCCTCGCCAAGAGATAAGGCTGAAAATCGGCTAGAATCTGTAGCGCGGTAACCCTGTATCAAGCGGAGTAGAAGAAGAATACTAAAATAAACACACACCGAAATGTGTGTTCGCTCGATATGGACAAATAAACAGTGAGCTTAAGAACGAGAAGAGGAACACGGAGAGAAGGGAAAATAAAAAAAAGGAAGGAACCTGTCGTCGTTGCAGAGGTGGAAAACCAACGTGGTATGATAAATCTTCTTCTGGAAAGCTCACCTCATATCCTTTCTTATTTCTTAATAATTTCATGACACGTGGCATTGCTGAAGGCTATCCAGCGAGGCGCTCGAAATTATTCAAGTGAGATTTTAGTCTTTAGAACGAATACTAAGTCCACCCCTAATCTGAATTTAATTTACAATGGAAGAACTCAAGTTTCAGGTCATCAATTTGGTTCAAAATTTCCCACGATTAGTGTACGAGTGAAACAACACTTGTGCAAATTTCTTTGCGAAAGTAAATTTGAATGTTCTGCTTTTCCTTGGCCCTCGATATACAGGGTGTTTGGCAACAGGTGTCAGAAATGTTAAGGGGTGATTCTACGTATCAAAATAAGACGAAATTGCGTTTGTGGCTTCGTTTCTGAGTTATTAATTGTTGTAAATACGCGTAAAAAGTTTCTCACGCGGTTAACTACGCGCAGTAGTACGTAGTTAACCAGGCCAGGCACGGCGAGGTCAAATAACTCCATAGGAAGACCCAAATAGAAATTGATGACCATCGTTTGCTACACTTTTACATATTACTGTGGAGTTGATTCTAGAGAAATTCTAAGAGTTTCCTTACATTGGGTCATTTGGTTGTCACTCTTCTTGGAAGAGTCTGTCTAAGCTGCCAAACGATGACGTAAGGAATTTTTACACATATAACGACACTTTTATACGAGTTACTGCAGGAACTACTTTTATTCGTTCGTACATAGCTATTCTCCCTGACTTTTCTTTGTTCGAATCCGCTTCATCCCATGGAAAGTTTAGCATAAAGCTTTGGACAATCGGATTCAGCAGGGAATAAAGATTAGAAGACTTACACGCTTCTTTCCACTGACAGAAAGAAGGGACCGATCTTTCGTAATACCTGAGACGAGGAATAGAATATATTATACATCCAATGTAAATTGTTACACAGATCGGAGGCTCTAGAATCCACATACTATTTTCATGCAACGTTATCAATTTAAATTTGAATTCGATCGCAATCCTACTAGCAGTTAGAATTGAAATATGATGTAAATTGAATCTTATCTACACAAAGAAATGCAACAAGCTTACAACCCAATTTTGTTGTTAGCTTTTCCCCGAGTATAAAACAAAGTTGCAAACCTATATCTCGCGAGTGCAACGAAGTTGAAAATTAAATTTCGACTTCGTTTGTAGCTGTATATAAATGGGAAGGGGTTTGAAGTGATATGAGGGTATTATATAAGTGGCGCA
Organism: Andrena camellia; assembly: GCA_029448645.1. Lineage (NCBI taxonomy): Eukaryota > Metazoa > Arthropoda > Insecta > Hymenoptera > Andrenidae > Andrena > Andrena camellia. The sequence goes on along the minus strand of CM055679.1, from coordinate 40,494,664 downwards.
GAAATGATAAAATACGGAGTGTTCCCGCTCGCGGCCGCGCCTGGAGGGGTTAGACTCATGGCAGCCGACTCATGTTAAATCACATGCAGCTGCAATACGTGCGCCCATCACAAAGCCGGCAATTTGCACGAGTGCGTGCATCGTGAGCTAATTCAAGACCTCTCTCTCTCTCGAGAGCGAATTATATTTAAGGAAAGAAAGAAAAGAGAATTGAAACTACAGAATAGAGGATAGAGAACAGAGAAGTCTCTAAATGTGTACTGTAAGGGAACCGACTTAGTGCGTCGCAAATGCAAATGCAAATGCAAAAGTTGTCACTCTCAACCAGCAAGGGTACGTCTACCCTTGATGCACAATTTATTGCTAACAGGCACTCGCGTGATTTTCGAGCGACATACCAACTCTAAAAATCCCCCGATGGCAAAAGAGACTACACGAGCGTACGATGCCGACAGGACGCTAACATTCATCCTCGATGCATCGAAATTTCATTCTGCATGTGGTGCTCGATGTCACGACTTTACACAGCCTCGGCAAGCCGTGACCTGAACCAGCCACCTGAGACCACAGAGCGGGCAGAGATGGACCGAAGCCCGGTATCTACGCGGTAACTGGAGAATTAGAGTGGTCATGAACAGGCGCACGTCATCGGCTTACGATGGTCTTCGGTGTAAAGCCGCAATGAGTTGTACCCGTCACAGTCGGCCTGTAAGGGCGGGCCAGCCATGCGTGAAAGCAATGATCGAGGACGAACGACATTTCCGCAAAGGTGCATTTAGCACTCGTATTAAAAAGGGCGAAGCGGAACAAAAGTATATTGCTCGAAGTACCCAAGTGGATCTTTGAATAGATATCTAGAGCGAAGCAAATTCGCTGAATGTAAGCTTAGCTCGATCTAGACCCTTAACCTAGATCGTACGCTGTAGCTTGATAACGTTTTGCAAGTCGCAATGCTTGGAAAACGTTATCAAGACCAGGCACACAAATAAGTTCGGTTCATGTTCGGACCAATTCTTTGTTCAATGTGTAAAAATTGGAAAAGGTCTTAGAACTAAAGTTCTTAAAGTGAGACTTATTGTTAGGATTATGGCTAGTTAGAAATTGAGGAAGCGTAGAAGTTCTTCCGCGATGTTTAAAATTTTAGGCTTTGTAGCTTAGTCATTTTGTAATTAATGCCGGCGCATTGCGATTTTAATATTGTTAGGAGAATTTTTATTGTATTATAAATAGTTTAGAGATCGTTTTAACTTCAGAATTCCCTCACGTTGATCTTTCGTTTCAAGTGCTGTTTAATTATCAGTATCGTTTCGCCATTGTATTGGTATGACACCGCTTGTTAGCTTCTTCCTTCATAGTCTATCGACATGTTATCCAGTGAATTCGATGGAAATTGAGCTCATCATTTTATCTTCCTACCGCTCCAGAGCTATCGGTGAACAGTCCTTGTCGAGTTTTCCCTCGACCCGCGCGATATCTGTTTTCAGTAGCAAAAAGGATTATCCTTGGGTAAAAGTGTCTCGTGGACCGTGGTACTCACAGTCTCACGGGTACTCTGTGTAACAGGATGTCGACGGCAGTGGATTCCTGATGTAGGACAATACAGAAGTCGATTCAATAACTATTACTTACTGAAATACTCGTATTTTTCGAAACTAAGGGAGCACGAGAAATGTTTCCGTACCGAAATATAGAACGAATAGCGATCGAGTGTGTTAAATTCGAGTATGTGTAGGATTACATAAAATTTAAAAGCTCAGGGAATTGAAATGTTTTAAACGCACATGATAAACTGAAAAATCTTAATTTAGTTAAAATGAGAAGTAGAGTTAGGAAAAGTAAAAAGTTTCCCTCTGTGAAATTTATTTTATTTCAAAAATATACAATGTGTAGTATAAGTAATAAGTAGTATATCCAAGAGTTCTCGAAATTGTTGACTACTTGAAATTTTTTTTGTAGGTACTAAATATGGTTAAAGAATATAATAGTCATGGATAATAACTGTAGGTTTCACATGTATACATATTTCAAGAAAGATACGTGTATCACGTTTTTTTTTATAAAATTTTCGACATCTTGGAAAATTGAAAAGGAATAAGGAAAAATAGTGTGAATAGTGGATCGCAGAATCATTTTATTTTCGTAGCTTACTCGACTATAAATTGATCGCTGCCGTGGATAGCAATGTTAGAACCATGTTAACCTTGTATTGTCCTTTGTAGTGTAGTTGAAATTGATGTCACGTTTGGAACACTTCGCCGAGTTTCCCTTGTAGAGTACACTCTCTAACTGCTTTCAGTGAACTACACGACGGATTATGCTTCGGTTGGCTAGCGCCGCAAGTACTTTCGTTACACAGTACCCAGTATCCAAGTAGACGTACTGGAATATTTTTGCGCGAAGGACGAGGAAAGGCCTGAAACTTTTACGATGAAAATCCTTTCATCGGATTCTTTGGCGAATTCTAGAGGTCTCCTCCTTTATTCACGCGTGAAACGCTCTTCCACTGGGGAAAAAGGTATAGAGATATTAAACAGTGCAATTTGGTTAACAACTTTTTACTCTTTAATGGACGATTTTTAAATGGTTCTTGTGTAATTTAAATGCAGATTTAAATAAAGATTTATTGAAAAAGTCAATGATTGAAAATTTTGAATGTAAATTTCAACTGCCTCTTTTTTTAAAACATTCCCTCTGATTGTCAAATGTTTAGTGACTTTTCGATATTTTGTGATATGAATATTTTTGGACACCCTGTATTGTACGATATAATGCTACTGTTATAGGTCGTGCACTGACACGAATACATAATCTCTAGGAGGAATCATTGAATGGCGAACTGAAGTTAAGAAGGGGTTGCAGCAATGTTAATTGGCTCCTCAGGGAACAGATCTCAGAGAATAGTTTGGTGTTTCAATCTTAACTTCCTTTTCGACTACGTGTCCAACGATTCACCGTTATAACAAAGATGTCTGCTTATTTATAGAATCTTCCACTGCGAAATGTGCAGTTCAAAAAAATGCAGCCACTTGAGGTACATTAAGAGAACAGTAACTACTTTACAACAGATAATAAATCGTTATAGAATCTCATTGTTTATGAAAATTCGAGCCCTTTTAGTATAAAAAAAGACATAATAATATTAAAATAAGTAACGAAGCAATATAGATATTTGGATAGGAAATTTAAAATCGTTTAAAAACTTCGCAAAATTTTGTATTCGATTAATACGATCTGACAGAACGAAAGATTCATCGTCTCATTTGATTATCCTCGCGATAATGGAACACAAATGGAATGAACAAACCGCGACTTTATGAATCTATAGGCATTTCGGTGTGCCGGCCCGAGCGCTATTAGCTAACGAGGATTACAGAGAGTTTGCGGATTATGAACTAAACTGAATAATGCCCGTTCGGTCACATTAGTGTTAATACTCTGAAACGATATTGTTTTAGCGAGTACTATGGTTGTTATATACGTTCACGGGACTCTTAACGGGAATAATTGTTTAAACGGAATTTTATTTGTCACGTGTGCCATTTTCCAACTTTATTGGCAAAGAGGGCTGTTAAATTTTAACCCATTCTTCCCTTCCTCCATCAAATGGATTCTATTAAATATTGTCGTGGGCTAATCCATGGCATGTCGATAACTTTCCGTACCTACTGGATGTCAGGGATTTTGATGAAATTGAAATATTTATATGGAAAGGCTAATCTTCTTCGATTACAATAAAAGAAGAATGAACTTCGTATTGATAGTTTTTCAGATAAAAATTCATTTATAGAACCTGTCTTTTGTGAAGGGAGCCAAAAATGGCGATTTATAACAGTCCGTATTTTTTTAAAACAAATTTAAAATCAGCAAAATGATGACTTCAGCACTCCCTAATTTTACGTGAACTATATCATACTTCAATTTCATCAAAATCCCTCATAACAAATGCAAAATTAATCGGTTTGATGTTGAACGTACCATGGAAAAGCATAAAGGTTTTAACGTTTCTTAACAGTCACGAAGCAAGTCGGAAATAGGAGGTCGATGCAAAATTCAAATCATACACGTGCAACAAAATTATCTAGAAATAACAATATATTCAATTTGCAGTATTAATATATGTGGCAAAAATGGATGCAGAGTATACGATAATAAAAAATACATATCAATTATTCTACCCATGCACAAATATGAAGAAATTAAACGATTTCTATTATCACCTACATGTCACGTATTTGATACTGAAGTAGAAAGTTACTAAACCAAAATTTTCTAAGAAAAACAGTGCCGTTTGCTCATCATCTAAAAAACTTTATTCGATTAAGAAAAATTGGGCGATGCAGCAGTCCCTTTTCACCTTCGTATTTCCCCATACCTTACAAGGTACCTTTGAATGCCGTCAAAGTTTACAGTTCGCTGGTGTATTTTCTCAGCAGTTTACTCGACGTGGCACTTCGTATGCTGATAAAATTACCGCTTCCCGTGTGTGCAAACATACCAGCACTCCAAAGTATACATTCATTCGCGATTATATGTCTGTAAAATTGTTTTCCTTGATGCTCCCCAGCAGCAGGATTAAAATGTGGCGTTCAAGCGAGCATCCTGCGTATGCAGAAGCATATTACGTTTGAATACTGGATCGTGGATTGTAAAAAAATTCGCGAGTGGCAGATAGAAATTACTTGAATTATAGAGAGTGGTAACATGCTTTTAATCAGCTCGCGAAAGGTTCATAACCAACTTCTAATAATTTCGTGAACCTATACCGTCAAATGGGGTAGGTAACGTTGACCACAAAACCAGATTTTAAAATAAATTCTTCTATTGTGTAACAGGTTTTATTCTCAGATAAACTGCAATTTTAAATTAGGCAATTAAAGCTAGCCAAAATAATTTGTCCGATAATGATACCTGTTATACAATAGATGCTAGAGGAATTTCTTTTAAAATCTAGTTTTGTGTTCAAAGTTACCATTTCACGGCACTGTGTCGGTTGCTTTGGAAACATAAGACCAAACTTCTAGTCTTGCAAGTAATAACTAAAATTTGTTGCACTAGTTTTCATAAACGAACAAAGTGAAGGTGCTGGAGTAAAAACATTTGGAAGTATGTAGTTGATTTTGAAAATGGCAAAAGAACTACATTTGGTAGCTTACGTTCAATCCAGGTTATTAGCCTTGAAATCTAGAAGTCTACGAAGAATTAAATACATCTGCATTATGTTTCTAAGAATGTGTTGACGTTGAAGTTTAACTCGTTAATTAATCAGCTGGGAAAGTAATACATATTGAAAATGCTAACCACAGTGCTGGCACAATATTCGTCGAAATTTCCTTCTAACGCGAAATTCAATTTCTAAGCAATGAAATGTAACGAAGAATTCGATAAGTAGTAGTAAAGATCAGCTTACATCCAACGCATGAAATTTGATAATTAAATAATCACCTGCAAGATCATATTTGGATTTTAAGTTCAACGTGCCAGTACTCTCAACACTATGCGTAAGAAAAAAGTACGCGTTACTGATCAAGGAAAATGAATTGCGGTATGGAAAATTTTTGTTCGGAAAAACGATCGGCACTATTGTTGCTCGAAGTGGGGGAAGACATTTATGGGAGGTTGGCAAGCCTCGCGGCGAAGGGCGCCCAGTTAATGAATTTCAGCTTATGTATGCATCCGCCATCGCTGCAGCGAGTGAAATTTCTGTGCGGTCGAGCCTTTATCCTGATTAAATTCTCTGATTTACTATCACCGTTACGGAGGTACGTGAGAAAGTGCAAATCCTATTTGCATAACACCACGACCGCCACGGATCGATAAAGAAATATCGCGGCGTTCCATGAGCGGCGATTCCGTCTCCGCCGCTAAAACTTTTTTCCAAGTCGAAAAATAGAGTCGCGGAACAATGTGTCTTCTGACGCTTACTCCGAGATGCTCTTCCCGCGAGTTGAAATGCAGATCCGTACCCGATTTTAGTTGGTTCGCTTCGACGCAGTCTCGCGACTTCGCGGGAACACAGGAAACTCGATACGGACGAACCGTCAGGAAATCGCTACACGTAAAACTTACATATGATATTGAAAGTTTTACACGTTCAGGGAACTATCGCTGGAAGAAGTGATAGAAGAAGTCATAGAGCGTTAAGTTGTACCACCACCTGGATCATGGGATTAAGTCTACTCTAAGTGGTAAGACGAATACGTCGTTTGAAAATTTCCTTACATTGGGTATGACGAGTTAATACGTCTAATACGTCAAGTGAAAATTCCTGCACGTTTGGTATGACGAGTTAATACGTCAAGTGAAAATTCCTGCACGTTTGGCATGACGAGTTAATACGTCACTTGAAAATTTCTCCGTATGGAGCACGACGAGTTAACTCGTCGTTTGCAAATTTCTTCGTATGGGCCACGCCGAGTTAAGATGTCATTTGGAGATTCCTCCACGCGTGGTAAGACGAGTAAAAAAGTGAAAATTTCAAAATTTCGAACGTCTTATATTTCGCAGCCCGTGCTCCGCTGTCCAGAAGTTTCAAATCATGCGTGGCCGCAGATCCAATCGTCGCTCGACGAGGCAAAAGTGCTGGCGGTGAAATCGAGCCGTGATATTCATAACTCCCCGGTTCACGGGCGTCGTAGCCGCCGCCGCGACGTGTCAACGCGATAGGATCGTTTCCGGTGGGGATCCAGTGAATAATTCGGCCAATATTGTCTGGTATTCCGCGAAGGGTGTTACGCGACGACGTCTCTCGAGGCGTCGCGTCGCCGAGAGCGCCTGTGCGTTAACGTCGACGTCCACAGTTACCATAGCGACTCTTGCCAGAGGATATAGTCCCGGCGGGTGCCTGTATATCTTGGAACAAACCATGCCACGAACCAAGCGCTGCGGACAATACGGCATCGGGCACTGAACGCGCTATCCATTGTCTTTAATGCATTGTTCGCGATTTATTATATCGCCTCGATGCGATACGATTGGCTTGGGAGTATCGGTTAAATATTTGCGCGCAACGGAAGAGACCGGTGGAAATCAAGCTCTAAACGTTGAAAGGGGAAAGACTGACGTGCTCCTGGGAACGTTGTACACTGCGAGATAGGATTTACGATGGAGCACGGTGAAAGGATCTTGTAAAATGTATTTCTTTCTGAAAAGTGATCTTCGAGAAGGTGGGAGTAGGCTGATGATTGGAAGCTTGGAGTCACTTGATTTTCGTTGAAATCATGGTGTGTGGGGAATTTACTTCTGATTCGATGTTAAATTTCATAGTAGTCGTAATAGCAATAGAGCTAATAGATTAGCGCTGATAATAATATTATTTATTGAAGTGGATTTTAATATTTTATGTAGATACTGAGAGAACCCTTACTGCCCTTAATTCACAGAATGATTCCAAAGTTTGGACGACAATGTATAAAGGCTAAATAACGTGTAGGTGTCATAAACACTAAATATCAAGAACATTTTAACAATTCTATATATTCCATGCGTCAGTATCAAAAAGGAGGGAACGTTTCTTCAATCAAAGACAACACGAAATTGCTGTTTAAATTTTACTACGAATTTTATCTACTATAAAAATTTTCCTCCACACGTGCACTTGACTAGATTTCGATTTAACGAGTCTACTGCTGGGGTATTCTCTTTAAAATCGTAATGGTTACTGCTGTACATTAGATTAGCTTTGGAAATTGTCTTTGGATCATATATACGGTGTCGAAGAATATCTGCCATAGACTTTTCTGCTCGATGAAATTCTCTGCATTAAACTGAACTTGGGATATTGAACAGGCGGTGGACATGAACTATTTAATAGGATACACACTGGGAATGCTCAACAGAATATAGACGAATATAGACGGCTGAGACGAACGTTGAAACGAAACTACGTAGTTTGGCCAAGTGCTGAAGGAATTTTGACGCATCACTAGCGTTACTAAATATCTTAAACAATGTTACTGGACTAGAATCACGTGTGTCGTTGTCTAAGAGCTCTGTAGTCCAAATACATACGTATTTCTATTAAATTTTTCTGGACCTAGCATGTGATAATTGTAATTGCTTATACCGTCATTTAGATTACATTTAAACTGGTCTATTTGATTGACCTTTGTTAGAAATTATTATAAATATAGGATTATTTGGTAGATTGATCTATTACACAAATGCCTAAAAACCAAATTCAGCATTATGCCCTAATCAACCTCTAAGGGAGTGAAAAGGGATGAAATGTGTTTCCACTGATAACAAGTACCTAAAAATTCGATGCGTTTCGATATTTCCTATTGCGCACTTTGGTATCGAATTGATCGAATATCATCAATAGTATAGATATCGGTCCAATCACTAAGTCCGTATGATGCGTTCGAACTGTAATCTTTCCCGTTAAATACGATGAACAGGCAATATAACCTGAGCATCAGATATGTACCATAGGGGGAAGCTTCACGGCGTTGAAATGTATCCTCCAAACAGGTTCATATCCGATGCCTGCATCGTAACAAGATGCATACAGGTTCAACTACGTAATAGGATACGCTGATTGCATCTACGGGAATGAAGAGTGATCTTTGACAGGACGAACGCCGACGAATCTGTTTCGGGACACATTCAACCGGAATTGCAACGTGACTGTTGACGGCGAGGAATTCATCGGTCGTTTGTTGCTATTGAATGAGCTTCTAATCCTGTTCCATTTTCATTCGAAGAATTACAGTATTTAATTCTGTACCCTTTGGCAGAGAGCTTTCGTTGGGGTGAAAGTGAATTGGATGAATTAAAGACAAAAATCTGAATATTCTTTACAATTTTTTGGACAACGGACAATTGTTATTTGCAGCTGAAAGAAGGCGTACACAGTCACATGGATGTATTGTTATTTAATATAAATTCCTACCCTTTGGTACAGATTTTTTTTTGATTTGAAAGGGAATTGGATTATAGATAGCCTAAATCTGAAAATTCTTTTCAATTGGTGGGGACGATTGTTATTTATTTTGTTGCTTAAAGAGGAAATAATTACATGGAAGAATGGTACGATGCAATTTCGCCCCTAGCGCAGAGATTATTCTTTGGGATAAAATGAAAGTAGCTGATGTAAATGTTAATTTTGAATATTCTGGAATATTTTTCAGAGGGTGGAGTCATTCCGATTTATAATTTAAAAAGGGAATAGTTATACCAAAGAATTGTACAATTTAATTCCGCTCCCTTCGTAGAGATTATTTTTTGGGATAAAATAAAAGTGGATTATGGAAAGATTAAATCTGAATCTTCTTGAATATTTGTAGGAGGATGGGGCCGTTCTGATTTGTAATTTAAAAAGGAAATAATTATGTCAAAGAATTATACGATTCAATTTCGTCCATTTTATTGAGATTTCTCTTTGGGAGAAAATAAAAGTGGATTATGGAAATGTTAGGTTTGAAAGTTCTTCAAAATTTGTTTGGAGACTGGACCATCTATTATTTATAACTTAAACAGGAATTAATAGATCCTAGAATTGCGTCTAATAAGTTTTGGTGGAACATAAAGTTTACGAAGTGAAGCCTGTATTTTATTTATGCGTTATTCGCCGTCGTAAGTACTACAGTTTTCACTTGACTCTGAGCCTGCATCTAATAGTCAGAATAAATCATTCTAATTGTAAGTTGCTTGCAGCAAAATAGGCGCTAATTTGAACGCAGCAAGTAGATCAGAATGAGTTTAGTCAGACGGCATTCATCATCGACTTTCCTTGCTGGGAGAAGTACCTAATTGCGATTTATGGTTCTTTCATATTGTTCTTAGAAACTTTACAAATGCTTGATAGTAAACGTAAATCTTATGAGCTAAAACACTAATAAAGGAATAGTCAAAGATGTCAGTTGATAAATTAATCGAAAAAATAATTCACAATTCTTTTAAATAGCCTATTCGAGTATCAGAATTTTAACTTCCTAAAAGTACACGAACATATTTGAAAACTACAAGACATTTTAAAATGCTGTATCAGTAGCAAGTATTGACATCGCACCACATCTCTTTCATAGAATTATTATTATTACTATTAATCGTCTTTATTACTCGATAGGAATATGCAGAAATAATCCGTAATACATAAATTAGTAATAAATTAATCTGCAAGTGAGTCCCCTTAAATATTAGACAGTATATTAAAGATGTTAATGACTTTTTAATATCTTGAAAATATAATAGAAGTTCCAATATTAATATTATATGCAACTAAAAATCACGTTGTACATATTACTATTTTAATAAAAAAAATTAATAAAATCATTTTTCGAGAATACTTTATCTTAATTTAAGAATATAATAAATAACTCTGGAAAAATAATTTTGATTCGAATTATGTGATAGCCTTACAGTTGTAGGTGGGCCCCCTTTGTCCCCTGCAATCAGTATTTTCAGATCCAGTTCGCCACTGCTTTACGACAATTAATATACATATAACTCATAGCGTAAATGGCAAGGCTGCACTGTTAATAAGCCTAACCATAATACAAAACCTAAAACTAAACCTACGCGAAATAGAAGTAGAAATGTAATTAAATTAACCATTGTCTACCGAAAATTAGTGCCTATTTGAGTAACTTGCTATCTTCCTGCCGATAGTAATGCTAAACTACTGGAACTAATCTGCCGAGCATACATTTTCGACAGCATATTTATTCAATCTTTTCACTTCACTTCGTGTCTCCACCCCCCTTACGGTGTCCACCATCCCTTTTCTCCTATCCATCGCCATTCTCACAATTTTCCCACGCAGAGAACGCGAACCCAATAGAACTGCATTTTTCCGCGGCCAGCAACGCAGCGAACCGTGCCGTTTCATCAAACCGCGCGCCTGCTTGCCATGGAAAATCTTCGAATCGCGGCGGCAAATTTTATTTCTCAGGAATGAACTGCACAGGCCTGGTCTCTCGCAAATTGAATTTCGCCGGGGGAGCCCACTCGCGTCCGTATAAAACGCGGCTCATTAGGGCAGCGGGTAGCATTGCTATACACCGCGACTATGTTCCATTAACTCGGACGTCCCGGGCAAACGGGACGTTTGATAACCGCGGGCAGCAGCTGAAAACGTCCTGCCACGTTTTATCGATGTTTATGCTTACGTCGAACGCCCGTGCACCGGAATACCAGCCGCAGAGAGGCCAAATGTGAAATCTAGCCTGACCGTGCGCTACCCCAGTGCCGCGATATTTCTGGCGGTGGCATTAACTCGAAACTGGTCTGCAGCTGCAACGAGCTTGGATTTTTCCTGCTGTCACGATTTAACCGGGAAATCACCGTTCCGTCCAGTTGATCTTCCCGTGGTGCTCAGCTACCGTAATCACGTTTATGGACGAGATCATGGCTGTTTCGTGGCGTTGATTCGAGTATGGATACGGTAGACTGCATTGCAGAAAAGAGGCCACGGAGTTCGGTTGCTTTCATTTTTTTTTTGTTGAAATTGTGCGAATGAATGTTGATTGCGGGATAATTTGTGTATTTTCTGGAAACATTTCAGGCATTTGAATGGCTTGTTTGGATTCGTTACAGTTTATAGTTCACGAGACTAGTGGTCGAGGTGCGATAGTTTTCTTCTATTACTAACCTTTAAAAGATCTATCAATTTACATATTTCAACGAAGAATACATCAAGTTCTTGCAAAATTACGGCACGTTCAGTGGCCTAAATAACGTACATCGTGGCAATATTTCACGTGTGCTCATTTTCCTTAACTGGCATGATGCAAACACAAGCGTCGTTCGTAAACAAACGAGGGTTTACGGTTAAATACCGAATTCGCGATACCAGGCTGCTGAACTTCAATTAATTTCCCGATTAAATAATCCCTGGCATCGGTCCACGCCACGGGAGCCTCTATATTTCCTCCACGAAAGAAGACTGAAATATAATTGGTCGGTTTCTGGGGACCAAGCTCAATGCGTGAAACGTAAATTTCCTTTTCTGTAATTAGGATAATTAAACGAGCGAGCTCCATTGCGAAGGATCTCATTCCGCATTTCACGTTTCGGTCGTTGCCTCCACTTCTGCTTAAAACATTCGCTGCTGCATCGCCCATACACAAGTGGCAGCCTTATCCACGCGATTACTACTTAGAAATATTAATTTAGACAGTTATAACCGATGTTGATCCTCTTCTGGCGGAGACTTGGCCGTTTTGATACATCACAGATATCAAGTTGCGCGCGGTACTTACGTGTTATTAGTATTACATAGTTCTTAGAGCAAGTAAAAATTTTAGATTATCACCAGATCAGAATCTAATATGGATGCTTAGTTTGTGGAATTTTTATGGAAATAGATTCTGCATTCGACGTAGCGTTTGAAATTTATTAAAAAGTTGGTAAAATGTAAGTTTATTTAAAAGTACAATTACTGTATCTCTGATAGAACTTTTAACAAATGTAGCATGACCGTCAACATGAGCATTGCTCGATAATGTATTCTGCATTAAATCATTATGACCTGCGCGAAAATTGTGCTTTATTCGTGTTAGATGTATGTGTATTACAATCGAGTTGAAACGCCAGTAATTATTGATAATGGAATTTCTTCGACGAGCAGCAATCTCTTTGCAGTCAAGCTGCAAATGACGATTAATTTGAAAGCCGTTATAACGAGGCTCGGAATTTAGTATGGCTTGTGTAAGTTTTCATCCCGTATTTTGGAATTTTGAATGTTTCATCGCTTGAAATTGTCAAATTATTTACTTTGTCTAAATTCCTTTGTTAATCTCAGTTTATATTCAGTTACGACTCTTTTTCTTTGTAAACTAACAACTATTCGAGCCAAGCTATTTTGACGCTTTTTTTATGTCACTTTGTGGGTAAATGTAGGAAACTCCGGGAGATCCCATAATTTAATTTCCGATTACATGTAATTACAGAAGTTACAGAGTATAAATCTTCACGTTACTGTAACAATATCCAACAAATAATAACGATAACAACATCCTTATTATGCAACGGGCGTAAAATAATACGTAAAACAGAAATAAATTCAATTATCTTAAATAACGAGATGCAGTGGTGTATTTATAATAGAATAAACACTACCACGTAACGTAATAATTTCAAGTAAATGAAATATATACCTTCTTAAACGAAATATCCATATTCTATGCTTCAATAAATCTTTCATTATCGTTGCACGGATTGCTGAATTCTCATAAAACAATCCCGTTACGGTCCATTAAGTAATATCGATCTGCTAAACCGGCTTGCAAACATTTAACAATAATAAATTCTTAATAATTAAACTAAATGTTTTATAATGACCGATAATTAAATTCATGTTCGTTTACACGAACTATTGTGCATTTCGAATCATTTAAACACAAGTGGATCGATGATAGTGAATCCCTCTAGATTTAAGTTCAGGAATTTAGCGCGCAGCGAATAGAATTACTGTCTGGCATAAATTAATTGTGGCCGACACAGAGGGTTACACGTGTTATGTAAGGCTAATAATTCACTTCTCTCAAAACTGTCAGACGCAAGTAGCAATAATAGACGATAAATAATAGTTTGCAGCGAACACTGCACCCATCGTTCCAAATAACACATAGCTTTGGATAAAAATTGAAAAAATTTGGATGAAAAAAGAATTAATAGGCTATAAATTAATGAATTAATAAATTAATTCATGAAGTGATATAAAACGAAATTTGGGTTACAAATGGCCGAAACCACGGTACAAGCAGGTAGGAGGAGATTCCTTATGCGAAAACAAATCAAAAGTGTAGAATAAAATTTTTTCGTCCGAGGCTTAGCTTTCGAGAAAAAGTGAACTGGCCCATATGTGGTCAGACATTATACAAAAGTAAAAGTCTTGATCACTATTCGTTATGCATTTGTACCATTCTGTTTGCAGCAAATATGTACGCACTAATTAAGGTAAAGTAGTTTGAAAAAGTTCTGCACAGTGTGCATTTTGTATACATAGTATCTGCAATATTATGTTGTACACTACTTAATTAAAATTTTTTTCATTGAGTGTTTGTAGATTTAGGTTGGTTTATGGTACTAGAAATGATTTTGATACAAAGGCCGAATCAAAAACTTTAAAACGGATCCTTTATCTACTGGCTTATAAATTTACCGTGAAATGTAATTATTTATAAATGGAATGTATAACATTTTTAAAAGATACGTAATATATTATTATATCTGATGAAAGTAATAAATTGTGGATTTATTTATGAATATTTATATTTGCGTAAATATAAATTATTTGGGTTTCAAACAGGTATGGAGATAGACATATATAACATACAAATTCTCGCATGAAATATTGAATCTACATATGTATATATTTTTAGAACTATATTGCTTTAATGTCCAACCAATTCTAATGATAAGAAATTACATTTTTATTTTCGACTTTAAATTTGTTATCTACCGCTGAAAATCATTTTAATTTGCACTACATTTTGGAAATGATGAAGTAATGAGATTTATAATATTAATTAATTATCCTGTGTTTCAGTTCTGAATTTCGCTTTACATTTCAACTATTTTTGCTGTTGCACTTGGTACTAACAACGACGGAATAATAATGTCAACGTCAGCTTATAATCAAAATTGAACATATGTGAACAATAAAGCTTTCTGAAAATAAAACGAAGAATATTAAGAATTCCGTATTTAATTCGCCAATTCATGTTGAAATACGATACAAAACTCGATCTCGAAATCAATTCCCTCTTGAGGGATATCGTTACATTCAATCTATCCATTAGAATCAGCCGATTATTCAGCGTGGTTCAATTTACCAAGACAATAACAGTGTTCGATAATTTTGTTATCAAGCAGATCACGTTGAGGCATTACTAGCTACGTTATCATTATCACATCGATTTTCCAATTAAGTGAATCTGGAGATTACTTGAAGTAATCAAGAGTACCTCGTCAATTACTGCAACCAGTACGTGTACTTTTATACTTCAGACTCTCATTGCACAGAGATAGGACGAGAAATAAAATTCAAATACCAAAATGTATCTTCTGTTTTTTAATAACTTCTGCCCAAGTTTTTCAACAGTAACACTATAAGCTTCTCAGAAAAGGCGTTGGAAAGTTATAAAACACTACTTTGTATACATAATTAAGTACTCTGAAACTGATATTCTGCTACAAAAATCTCAATTAGTTTTATTACCTATATTCTTTTTCATTTCCTTTCTGTATAACTTTGCATCTCCACAAAATTTCGTGGAATATACAGTGTGGGCCAAAAGTCAATTCGCATTTTTCGCAGAACAAAGGTTCAATTTTATTTTATCACAGTTGATTTATAAGATATACAAAAAGTGAGTGAGCAGAAAAATTCGACGACGAAACGTGACAGAGAAGAGCAGGTATTAAGGTAGAGGAGCGGTGCCAAGCATGCGCAAATTCTGAGGGGAGTGAATAAAATTTCAAAATCCTTCTTCGAACATCTTTTTGGCTGTTTTCAGTGCATCTGTATTTAGAATTTTTGGTGAGAATTTTTTAAACGAAAATATATTTACAGAGCGACAGGACTTTTGTCGCATCCTGTATGCAAGAACTTTCCAACTGATCGGATGAATTTCGTGTTTATATCCTCCATACACGCACGTGCCCACGAAATAATATGTAAATGCGTTGTGGCTTGGGTCAGGCGAATGGCGACGTGAACGCGACGATTGACAAGCGAGAAAAGGGAAATGCCTTCTCTCTTTGTCATTTACAGTCACCACGCTCCCAACAGCACACTCCGTATTGAACTCTCGCCCCTTTGTACAATAATCAATCGATCAGTCGTCAACTGATGGTTGAATGGGTAGACCGTGGCTCGAAACTTCTTTCTGGTCTAAACAGCCATGAGAGCTGCGGAATTTACGCGTTTCCCCGTTCATCCCACGGTTCCGATCGATTTTCTGGCTAGGTTGAATCAAACGTGCTGGAAAATTAATGGAAAACTGTGGGGAAGAGAATTAAAGTATTTGACTACTATCCATCGGAACTGGTTATTATTTAGCACTCGAACTGTGAGTCTGGTACAAACTGGTATAAATGCAATATTCTGCTGACACAGGCTCGCGATATATTTTGAATAACGTTTTTTCGGTATAACTTATGTGGAGAAGGCCACATAAAAATAAATTTCGAAATTAATCTTACTACTTTGCAACGGTTTTCAGAGAATCATTTTATTTTCATTATATGTTATTAGTTAGATGGAACAGTCAATTAAGTTATATTGTATATCAGTGCTTGTTTGCGATCGTTAATTATAACTCGCGAAAATACCTGGTTAATTCTTTTTTACTCATGGACTAATTTTTCCACCGAGGTTTCGTAAATTGACTTAATTAAAATTGGATAAAACTTAAGTTCCAGAGGGCTCTCAAATTCCCTCAGAAGTCAAACTCAGCTGAAGTTGATAAGGTTAAGAATCTTTTATTCCGCTCAGAGAGTGGTTGCCCTATAAATCCTCAACACGCTGTAGAAGTTGTGTCTGCATTTCCCAAACAGTGTCTAGGCCTAACTCAAATATAACCCGGACCAATTTATCCAAGAGATCTTTAATAATATTGAGGCACTTTATCCACCAGAGAAATAAATTGAGGTTTATATTGTCAAAATTTTTATTTGACCAAAATTTCGAAAAACGAATAAAAGTCAAAAAAAATTATTCGTCACGTGTCGAATAAAGTGAATTTTTTATTCGTCGAGAATTTAAACTTGAGCGTCGAATAAAAAAAGTTAACTTTATTCATCGAATAATCTAAACTTAATGTAACCTTTATTCGAACCGTTATTTAAATAATTTTTTATTCAGTTAATGCCCAACTCTGCTACGACTCTACAGACAAATTTTATGAAATATGATTATACTCGATGAAAGACACGGAGTTGCAAACCAGTTTCTTCGTTTCCAAGGAAATCACGAATGTCACTAGCTGCAGCAAAAGAAGCAATTTGGATAAAGCTGACGCGATTGTCTACGACGAGGTATTTGGTTCCCTTTGTCCGCGGATAATTCAATATATCGCTGAAGCCTTCGCTTCAGTCCCGATGTCGAGTGTCGGCGGTACTGTCAAACTGTCTTTTTTATAGGCAGAGGGAGAATAATAGGTGAAAATAATACGTCAAGCCAACTGAATGCGACAGCTCGGCGCTGCAGTGTTCAGCTTGTCCATCCTCTACTCGCGCGTACACCTAGTTTCTGGTACAATAGCGTTGCAGGCGATGTCGATAGTTTCGTGGAAGACGTACAGTTTGGTTAACACTCATTCTGTTTCCGACGATAACTGCATTGAATGGATTCGATGATAAGATCGCACGAATCGATTGCGTTACGATTTAATAAATAATTAATTACAATAATAATAATAATCCACTCCATGACAAACATAGATGAATGGTTGACTACCAGTTTGCATGTATGCTATGGAATGTAGTTTGCGTTGCTCACTATTTGGAAGCTTGGTACGTTTCTGATGAATGTTTCAATCTAAAGTTGTTAGAGTTTGATCATGAACTCGTTGGAGCTTGAATGTATACTTGAAGAATGTTGAATGTGTACCGTTTGAAGTTTGAACGTGTGTATTTGAAGGGCTGAATGTATACTGAACAGTTTACTGCTTGAAGTTAGGCATTAATAATAAGTCTGATACATATTTAATAATAAGTCTAATACATATTTCCTATTCGTTCTTATTTTTAAAACTTCTCGGAATGTGAAAATTTAAAAAGAAAAATTTCGATATTTTCAGTTGGTAATTTTTTTAACAGAGATAGTGCGTGTACAACATAGTGGAAACGGGATTGTGCAGAAAAGAAAGACAATAAGGCGGGGTGAATATAAGTTAGGAAGGACTTGTTGGGCTTGGGGAATGGAATCTGGCGGATTGTATGCTGTGTTGAATGAAACTCAACGGAATATGTAACGAAGCGCTGACTGTCTGAGAAAGACGAGTCAGCAATCTCGCCGTCTGATTGAAAATTTTGTATTATTCACAAGACGAGAGTGCAGCTCGAGAATCTACATGCACGACCCTCTGTCACTTCTGGTTTAAGTTAAACATTTATACAGACATTTTCTGAGAAATGTACAATACTGCTAATTAAATGATTAAAAACTACTGATATAATAAAAATTCGTTTCAGTGAAATGTAAAATATCTACTTCTATTTATTTATCATTGACAAATAATTTATACTTTAAGCATCGTTAAAATACAATGGTATTAAAGGAAAAGTTTCGATGTTAACAATATATAAATACGATGACGAGGGTATTAAAATGAGACGTTTAAATCTTAAAAGTACGGTGGAAGTAAAACTGTTTTATGACAATTGAAAGTAGTTAATACGAGGATAAACTTCAATTTATTCGCTGAATGGAATTCTCGAAAAATAATAAATATTTTATCACGAGGCTTTCATTAAACATATACGTGTATCAGAGAGGGATATAGAATTATATTTTGATGTCCAAAAAGGGGAAACAGAAACTTTGTACAACGAGAAACGAAATTATAGCATTGACATACTACACGTATATATTGTTACGTCTCGCGGTCGGCATAATAGGAATTTAATGTGTAACAAGTGTAACAGAACATTCAACAGAAGTAATACAGTAACGGGTAACGGAATACAAGTTTCAATAGTTTGTGATGGCAATAACGGTACGTCCGCACGCTATGGCGATTGACTCCCGATTGACAGCTTGATAGGTGATCGATACGATCACCTTCTTCTCGCTGTCTCTTGTCTTCGTTGCGAACACCAGTGGGCCATGGATCTCATCCATATGGTGTCCGCAACAATATCTTTCTTTTCAGCGTGCAGTTTCGCAAGAAACAAATAGCTTCATTTTGTGACATACCTAATAGACGAAACATAGACAGCTGTTTCCAGATCACTAAAAGCTCTATAACGTACGATACGTGCAGTTTCGCAAGAAACAAATAGCTTCATTTTGTGACATACATAATAGACGAAACATAGACAGCTGTTTCCAGATCACTAAAAGCTCTATAACGTACGCTACTTACAACGGATCTATTAACTTATAATTGCACCCCAAGGTAATTTTAAAATCCATCGTGTCCTTGACGACCCTTTTAACGAGCGTAACCGAAACCCTTGTTCTATCGATATGAAATCAAACGACACACTTGCCTACGCAATTCACTTAAGGTTTGCCCAAATGCTCCTGGCATGCGAGCACGCCCCGCCCCCCCCCCCCCTCGCCCTCTCGAGGATAACTGATATTAGTAATTTCATCGGGGTTCCGTCTAATCCCCAGCTCATTACTCGCTCACCGTCCTCGAGTATCCAACTCTCAAAGGGCGAGCCCTATTAACGTGACTTCGTGAGCCCCAACCGCATAAACTTACTCGTACAAATTATGTACAAGATGCATTGCCTTCATAAACAAACCGCGTGCCCCGCGGTGTTTAACTTGAAAGGGAAAGTGAGGGTGGCCGATGAACGTTGTAACTGAAGCAGTTACTTTCGTTAATATTGGGTCCTCCTATAAGTAACGCCGTCTTTCTGAGATCTGAGTTTATAACAATATATATATAAATTGGTAACAGACCACGTTATAAAGGAAAATCGCGAAGTAGGAGGGAGATGTGTTGAATTTTTATTTTGAAAAAAGTAACGAATTTTCGAAATAATAAATTTCTAATATTACTTGGACTGTCAGGATGGTTTATTTAGTCGCAGCATATCTATAACACAATTTGAAAAGCAACTTTCAGTGTATTTGCGATGCATTTACCTGCGTCTGACCATATATTGGGCGTTACTACTTGTTTACTTCATTTGGTACTGAAATACTTTCTTCCCATGATTGATTAGAATTTGTTCATGGTGACTAGTACCATCTCGATTATATAATATCATTTTCTCAACAAGTAGGAGACATGAGTATTAGGGCGGAGCGAAACTATATAGACGAAAATTTAAATTTGAATTTTCAGTTGGCCTGGGTGCGGGATAGTTGTCTTTTAATTAACCAAACATAGCTGTAAAAAAAATTGAAAAAATATTCATGTCTGCAGGTTTCTTTTTCTCTTAAAAATGTAAAAAATAAAATTCACAATGTAAGATTTAAATTGTCAAATTTTCATGTACACATTCCTCAAAACTTCACCCCCAAACGTTTTAAAACATTCTAAAGCTATATGACCATACAAACCGTGTAACCATTTCTCAGCATACATACATACTAAAGTTTTAGTTCCTACGAACTTAATCCTAGTTTCTTAGTGTTATGCTGAAACTCACAAACAATAGTCTTCACTTTTAGGAGATTGTCTATCAATTCAGACTTCGTACTTTCCTAAATAATCGACAACTTTGTAATGTTAAGTCGCAAGGGTTCTCCCTCGTGCAATGACCAGCCAATAAATCCACCGACGAGGGGAACGCTTACACCGCTACTCACTAAATCGATCATCCAGCAGGCCCGCCTAACGGTGCACCTCCTCTGTTTCAGATATCGCAACACGACACGCCGTTCAGACGGAAGTGAACCATCGTGACACGGGGTGAACGCCAAAGAGGAGCATCGAGTGTGTCGCGGCGACTCGCTTGAAGGAGGAGTAAGTGAGCACGTGAGACGAGTGTCGCGGCCCGAGACACTTGTTGCGCGTCGGTTGTCTCCTTAAACAGCCTTGCACACGCGGTGTCTTCCGCAAGCGTGGGGAGGGATTAGTCAACGTTCCAGGAGGGGGAACGAAAAACGAGACACGAAAAACAGAATAACGAGGCAAGAGGAGGGATCGCGGATGGTGCGGTGAATTTCGCTCGATCTCGCGTTCGTGGGCGTGCACCACGTGGCATGCGGCTCGTACGTCTTCGTTTCGTGGCTCGCGTGAGCCTCGCTCGTGGTTCTTCTGCCGCAGTCGTCCGTTAACGCGACGCGGCTCCGTCAGTGGTGTGGGTCGTGTGATGCTGCGGCGTCGACCGTCGACGGGTCTGTTCGCGCGTGCACACGTGTGCAGCCCGTGAAATCTGCCCCTTTCGAATCGCGTGACGCGCGACTGAATAGATCGTTACCCGGGGGCGAGCGGGGAACATGAGCGTGATCCTGTGCTCAGGCCGGTGACACCGGTCGCGGTCGTGTGCGCGCGCGTGTACGTGGGGCTATCGTCGCCGGCATCTCCTAGTGGGCAGACTGTCATTGGGTCGACGGATATTCCCGCTTGGTGAGTTGCATGGCGGCTATGTTGCTATTTGATTTCGCCTAATTGACGCGTGTGACTTGTTGGGGGAGTAGGACGAGTTAACTCGTCAAGTGAAAGGTCACACAGGTCGAGTTTATTCGTTATGTTAAAAGTCATATAGATTACGACAAGACGAGTTTACTCGTCACGTAAACACTCATACAGGTTGCCTATGACGAGTTTACTCGTCATGAGGAGCGTAAGCCTTGATATGTCCATACCGGGTCATTTGTGACCCGTACCAGAATTTTGAGAACAAATTTTGAATAATTGTCGCATCATTTTTCTAGTGTTGATATACTAAACAGAGTTCGATTTTGATAATATTTACATATTTCCTCTTTGTTCATCGCAAACAACTAGTGCTCATGTAGATTCAAAACAATGTTTTACAACCCCCTATCTCTCTACTCTTCTCTTAGAATTTAAGGAATAAATCTCGTGTTCTGCCTGCTAGTTCTTAGTCTAATATAGAAATAATTCTATGTTGGGAACAGTGGAAACACGTGATTGGTCAAATACTTTTGAGCAATAGCGTACCTATATTTCACACGTTTCGTAGCGTATTTATTATTGTTTCCTATACAAATGCCCCATACAAGACTGGGTTAAAAGGAAGTTCCCTTAAAAATCGCAGGTGAATATCCTCGGGCGTGTGGACGGGCGGCATCGGCAGTAAGAGGAAGCAAAAAAGGCCGGAAGGCTGGATCACCTTCGTGGAATGTCTTCGAGCGCCAAGCGGCTGGTACAGTCGCTTAGGGGCCGCAGCGGTGGCAATAGGGGCAGTGGCGGCGGTCGTGGGGATGCTGGTGGGGGGGAAGGTAGTGGGGGCGGTGGTGGTGGGGCAAGCACCAGCGCAACCAGATTGTGCCACTACGATAGCGGCCACGAGCTCGACGAGATCTCCGTGGTCGGTGGCACCATCCGGGGCAGCGAGGGCCTTCCCACCCCCACGACACCTTGCCACTGCGGGGGCCTCAAGTATGGTAGCGGGCAGACGCTCTACAGCATCGCTGGCCTGGTACCCCCCGCGCCTGCAGCACCTGGGCATGGAACGCAATCAGGTCAGTGGTGTTTTCAGACTGTTGAACGCGATATGGCGATCTAATCTCCTTTAAGGGGTTGTACCTAGTCAGGCGGCCTAAAAGAGGCGAATGTTTGTGAATTTTTTTCGAAAAAGCGGAAGCATATTATTGTACAGAACTTTTTCCACTTAAAAGAGCAACATTTAAAGAAAATTTGGTAATTTTTTCGTAGAAAAATATTTACGTTTATATTAAAGTAATAATCGACATCCAAGAAGCCTTTTTAAACATTTGGTTTTGCGACGAGCACTGCCATTCGGAACCAGATTATCTAAAATCAAAAAACAAAAAATATTTCGTTAGTATATTAATGTATCCTCTGATTAACGGAGGGAATTTCGCGAAATATTAATTTAAAACAAAATGGCGGCTGTTTAAAGTTGAAGTCCTGATTTCTTCGCGCCACTTTTGCACGAAAAAATCAGGATTGCTCTTTTAACTGCACAAAGTTCTGTAAAAATATATCCTCCTGCTTTTTTAAAAAAAATCACAAACATTCGCCTCTTTTCGGCCGCCTGATTAGGTGTAACCCCTTAATCGATTTCCTAAACTTTTTGGGTGTTTAGAAGAGGGTTATGGTGATTCTAGTCTCGAGTGTTGTATCATTATTTCGACTCGCAAGGAGAGGACTTTAGGTGGCCATCTCCGATTGCTTTGATTTTTGGATATGTTTTAGTAGACCGAAAAATAACAAATAATTGTTTTTTTATTTTGGCCCGTTTGCATATTTAGGGGTGAAACGACCCCTCAATGTTCATTTAGTTTAAAGAATATATTATAGAGACTTCCCATTGTTTACGGAAAGTATGTGATTATAGTATCAAGAATGGCTAGGGCGTTACAGAAGGTTATTTATTAAGAACAATGTAGTTTATAACCCAATTCTGTCGACATTTGTTTCGTACTTGCTGCGGATAAAAGTCATATAATTTTACACGGCATTTAAACGCAAACGTATGGAAGTGAAAAATTAATTTATGAATTATAGAGACAACTGTTGAGCAATTGGGTAATGCATTCGTAGATGTATACCCTGGCTTACTTTATGAGCTACGAGCCTAGCTCATTATTCCCGTCGAAGGGGTTGGAAGAAACAGAAAGGGGCGAGAAGAAAATCTGAATTTTATGACTTGTGCTATTACCAGCGTAGTATATTCTTATGTAGAATGAAAGCCATTAAGATTACTCCTAAAAAATGAAATGCTAAGTACAGAAGTATTACGAACACAGGGGTACACAGGGGAGTAACGATGTTGCTTCAAAGTTACCCTTACTTAAGAATTTCGTAGACTGGTATACCTATAATGGTAACCTCCACCAAATTTGGTGAGTAGAAATGGCTATGTAAGAAATTTTTGAGTTCGAATTTTCTCGTTTTTGATGAAAATTAAAATTATTTAATAGATAATTGTAATATAACAGAATATAATATTACATTTAATAGAGTAATATAACAGAATATAATATTACATTTAATAAAGTAATATAACAGAATATAATATTCCATTGAATAGAGTAATATAACAGAATATAATATTACATTTAATAGAGTAATATAACAAAATATAATATTACATTTAATAGAGTAATATAACAAAATATAATATTACATTTAATAAAGTAATATAACAGAATACAATATTCCATTTAATAGAGTAATATAACAGAATATAATATTACTTTAAATAGAGTAATATAACAGAATATTACATTTAATAGAATACAACTATTTTTCGCGATGGGAGCTCCAATTTCTTTCCTAAGAATGATTAAAGTTCACATGACAGGTATATAAACGTGCACACAACAATATTCTTGGCATAAAAATTTTATTTAAGGTCAACTGGTGACTACTTAGTGCATCAATGTCGATGATTCAAAGCTAAATCACTGTCATTTTACAAACAGGGTGATAAAGGAGATAATTCATTTAAATTAATAAGGCTGCAACTAATGAAATACCTTACAGTGACATCTTTTCAATCCCAATTTTCAATTCCACGTATACATATCTCTTAACTGTCTTCCTATCCTCCATAAATATCGATGGGTGCAGATGACAAAATATAATAGAATATCGAAGAAATGTCAAATATACATAGAATGCTGGTCGTATGAAAGAGCTCTGAGTTACTGCTCCATGAGTTTCTAGAATTTCGTCTGCTTCTGCGCTTGTATAAAGGCATTCCTTGTACAACGATCTCTGTGGAAAAAATGAGCCATTGTGCTCTCGAATGGCATGCATGCCGCTCACGATTCTCTCTCTACAGTAAAATGTGTAAGAATAAAAAGGTGGAGGTTTATTTGAATTCTCGGTCGCGTGGATTTTTGTTCTTTCGCAGTCAAACGAATAATTCACGATACAGCCATCCTTATGAATGCCGCATAATGAATACATGTAGTTGATCAATATCTTCACTTATATATATATATATATATATATATATATATATATATTTTTTTTTTATTCTTCCCTGGAAAATAAGTATCATTTGAACAGGAACTGAATCTTTATTATATGATTTTTCATAAAGTTCTTCGAAGTTAAAATATCTTTAAGCATCGTTCAAATTTGTAAAAATTTACAGAACGATTAGAAGGGTTGAAAAGACAAAGTGGAGATTTTTTATCACTTAAGAGTTTAGTGAGGTGCAATTCTATTCCTTATTTGTTAGAGTTTAAGCACTTTGATGGCCGCTATGACGAATGTGTGATTTCACGTTTTTGATCTGTTACTTTCGGTGAGCCAAAGCACTCATTTTTATTTTATATTTATCCCTGATTAAAATTATACCATTCATAGATTTCTATTCTATTTATAAAACGCTGTTTTGATGGTCTTCGAAACCGATGAATAGTTGGGAAATTTGAAAAAGATCGACAGTGGGTGTCAGTTTGCTCCAAAAGTTGCAATCATCAAAGTGTTGAGACCTGTAGATCAATATTAATTATCTATCCTAAAAATATTCTGCATATTTATTAACACCCTGTATTTATATTTCCAGATTTTCATACTCAGTTTCTTAAATATTCGAGTTGAGGATCTTTTCTAAATAGTAGTCATATACTATTAACACATATTTCTTAATTTATATCATAACGATATGTCTTTGAAAGAAAAGGGAGAAAGGAGGAATAAAATTAATCAATTCAATTATTCACATATACCAATAAAAGTCACAGAAAAGTTGAGAAAATGCTCGGTTATAGATTTCAATAATTTTTAGAAGAAATTACGAACCAGTTGTTCCCGAGTGTTGGTAATTCTCGTGTTAAACGACTGTCTGGCGACGTGGTGCAGCTCAGGAGCACAGACCACGTTAAATATTCTAAGAGCTCGCGCGCTTAGGTACACGTAGGCAAAAGCTATCTTGGCTGCTCGAACGTCCTGGAGCTTCATCGACTTGGAAGCAGCTCGATGCAATCCTCGCATTAAGGAGAAGATAGAGCAACTTTCGGCCAAATTGGCTCGGTTATTTGGCCAACCTAAGTTATCTAGCTAGATGGCCTTTTTTATAGTATTCTCGAGGTTGTTCGTCGCTTAACTGGCGTATGCAGGGTTTACTAATAAGATCTGGCTGGTTCCAACAATACAGAGATGGGTAAAATTTTATTCGAATGGCAACTAACGAATAAGAATTCGTCATAAACGGATCAGTTTTTAGTCGAATAAGAATTTACGCGAATAAATTTTTAATCGAAAAAGAATTTATCCGAATAATGTTTTAATCAATTAATAATTTATCCAAGTAACATAAATAATTTTTATTCGGATAATTATTTACTCGTTATACAGTAGAAAATCAAATTACGATACTTCTCATTATTATATCATTTCTAAACCTTCACTCGGCCATCCTTGTATTATCAGCGCTACTGCATCTGCCAACGTTAAACAGTAACCATCAGTCGCGGCCATTCCACGTTTACGACTGTTTGGAAAGGAGAAGCTTCGTTCGCGTGGGTAGTTACCGAAAAAAATATGCAAAACCGACGAAAAACTTAGCCAAGTAGAAACCGTGCAGGCCACTCTGAGAGGTTTAATTCTTGTCCTGGCTGCAGTTGCAACTGTTTGCGCCGGGGCGCCGAGGCTGTCGCAGCCATGGCTCGGTATCAGGGGAAAAAAGAGGCAGTCTGCGTTGCTGAACGTGCACGTATACATAATATAAGTGGTAATGTCCCCCGCGAGAATCCCGCTAACACCAATGATAAGGGAGCAGCACTTTTCTCGGCAATTTGCCTTCAGCTGCTATCCGCGAATTATTCGTTGTCGCAGCTATGGCACCCTCTGCTAGCACCCCGGTAATAACACTGCACATGCACGTACTGTGTGATCTGAAAAGGAGGTTATAGGACTTAGCTGCATGCAGTGCTCACAAAAAATTGACGAAAAATGTCCAGTCGACAGAAGTTTGTTAATTCTCTTCTAAGGGAAACACGGATAATATAATTGAATTTTTCCTGTGGATGTGTAGAAGTTGCGATAGGTTGTGATAGTCGCTTTCCTTATCGATATACTTGGTCCACAGACCTAATTCGTTGGATATCCTTTTCCCCAATGCACATTCTTATGAAGCTAGATTCCTACAGAGTGATTAAAAAAAAGAGGTCAAAGGATTCAAGTGCATATCGTGCTTGAGAAAATGCGTGCCACGATCAACATAGCTAAGTTTTCAAATCAGATCTACGGGAAACATACCCAATTCAATTTGTTTGTGGATAACAATTGTGCGCAAGTTACGATACAGACATGTTCCGCCTCCGCGTACCGAAGTTCTACCGTACTTCGAGCAATTACGACTTCAGTATGAGCCGCATTGTATATTAATTACTAGGCGAGTATAATAATTACAAGACGCTGCGGATTTACCAGATCTTCGTCGTTGAATATTATCAAGCTTCGTTACTGTACATGCTCCCAATCGATTCAGCGTTCGACGATATTTCTCAAGCGCAGCGCGTTTTAAATCACGACTCGGGGGAATTCTGCGAAGCTTTCGTGAATTCCGGAACAGCACATTGGTGAAGTGCAGGGCGGGATATAATGGATTCCTATAAAACCAGCGTCGTCATTTCGTAATTAGCAAGAACAAGTCGAGTAAGTCTGCCGTATAAACACCTTCGAATGGAGGCACCCCGAGCCTGGTCGCTCGGGCAAAGCCCCGACGCGATATTTCTGGACGGTAATTAACACGGGCCACGCTTCCGGGCATTGCTGGAAAGTTACGAAATAATTTGCAAATTCGCGGGCTGACGCTTCCGTCGGTCGGGCGGAGGACCGAGGACAACTTATCGTGACTTTCGCTTGGTTGTTTCGCGAGGCACACCTGCTCGCATGGCTTTACCACTGTTATCATTATTAATGCTACACCCGATGGATAAACTGTTGGTAATGATATTGATATTTTAAAGGCTACACATAACTAATTTTTAAGTGTGTTGAGTCTCCGCGAAGTACGTGATCAGGCTTTAGAAACGTGTTTTGTTTATTTCGGGATTGAAAAAAATTTATTTATACATGGGTCCAGAAGCTTCTACTCTCTGTGATGTGTACACTTTGTATGGTAGCATTAAAAAATATTGTAAGTTCCTTCAAGTAACCTAAACACTAACAAATATTTAGACACTTCAATCGAATTTAAATAAAAAATTATTACACATCGTAATATTCCATACGTACCTAACTTTAACAAAATTGAAGCTAACACTATTGAACCAAAAATAGGAGGTTCAACATGAGCCATTAATAATCAACCATGAAATAAATATGTAGGAACTTTTAATAAAAATCCCATATATATATATGCATACAGAAATGAATAATAATTAAAATATAAATTCATCATTTCAATAGTAGCTATAACAGAATTATTAACTAAACAAACAATATGACTAATAGAGATAAAGAAAAAAAAATTATAAAATACAAAATAACACCCCGAAATTAAACGTATTATTCCTAAACCTCATTTTAAAATAATAATATAAACAATTCATAAACTAACCACCCAAAAAATTAATAATTCGTATATCTATTTATAGTGATTGTAAAAGTAGTCAGTCGAGATTACCATTTGGATTAAAAAATAAAGTCGAGATTATGGGTAGTTTGATAAAAAAAACTCATTAGAGAGTTTTAAAAATATAGTTTTTATTTGGATATCTCATATGTTGCATATTTCTTGCATATACAAAGCTTGCTTACAAATTAGTTCGAGTATAATAGCGACCACGAATTATTGTAATAAATTTACTTACATAAATTTCCGCAGTCGTGTAATTATTCTTCCTGTAAAAAACAAGATAATTATTGGAATGGCGAGGGTCCCGGTATTCGCAGTGGCTGACCTGCACTACTCGCGACGACGAAATCAGAGAACGGGCGCTTGGAGTCGCTTCAAAGACATCGACGCGAACTTATAGGTGCAGTGAAAAGTCTCGAGGCGATAAACGAGCCTGGAGAACTTCAGTCGATCGTAATTCCATCTCCCTTTCGCAGGGCAGTACTGCCATCGCTCCATTAGAGAAATTAATTTCCAAGAGCGTCGCTCCGATGTCCGATAGAGATTGCCAGAGCATCGGAACATCTGTCGCAAAGACTTCGAACCATCTTTGGGGATATAGCCTTTCTTTTCGCGGTTTACGGGCAAGTCGCTTTGAGCCTGCGCAATAGCTAATTTTTTCACGAGAAATTATGGAGAGTTTGTCACCATTCTGCGGGTTTCACGTTCGTTTGAAAAATATCTGATTTTTATGGAATTAAAATATGTGAAATTAGCAGAAGTTCGTCGTTATGTTACTGCTTAGTTTCATATTTGCTTAAAAAAAATACAACTCTGCTTGCGCTGTAATAATCAATTTGCTGTTGAACGAACCATATACCACAGAAATAATTTTTCAAGCCTAAAAATGACGATTTACTAATAAATGCTGATATAGATCAGTTAACCATTGACAGTCGCGGTCAACTAGCTCACATCGCGCAACTGCAAGCATCTCCACGATTTCGCCGAATCGGAATTGGACAAGTAACTGGTGCTCGAGCCATGAAAATCGACTTTTCATCTACTTTTTCCCCGTCGATATGCCGAACAATGGAACGCACTTCGAAGCGAGAAGCCACGTCTGCTCGTAAATTGAACACAAAATGGGCAGGCTAACAACCGTGAGTTAGCTATCGTGTAATCGAGGCTGGGGACCTGTTAATGATCTTGTTGCCGAATCGCCGGCCTGTCATTACTATTAACGATACATTCGAGATGAGAAATCGTCGACGTTAATGCGATTTCGTGACAAGCGCGCATCGATCCCGCACGGTTGATATGCGCGTATCCAGGCTTGATTAAAGCGATCGGCCAACGAAAACGGCTGCATTTGAATTGGTAATCGGATCATCGAATTCCGCTTGATTACCGACTATTTTCTTGCGACTTTTTCAACGTGTCCCGTTACGGCTCGACCACTGGCTAATTGATCGACTTCTGCTGCGCTCGTACCAACTCTTCTGTGGGTTAATAGCTATCGCGGAGGCCTTGGCATGTTGGAATTGGGTAAACACGCACTCACTGACTAAGTAATTATTATTATATATGGCTGAAATTTTTTTTACAACTTACTGATATGTTAGTAAATACGTGTGAATAATGCTTATCAGTAAAAACTATGGACTTCTTTTGTGCGTCGTCCCTAAAGAGGATAGAGGATCTCGTCCCAATTTTTTGTGACCCTGTCCAATGCATAACAAATAAGTGAGAAATAAAATATCTGACAATTAATAAAATCAGTGGCTTTCCTTGTTTTGATAATAATAGAAGTGGAAATTTCTTATTTTGTTTCAGTATGCTGCCCTGTTCAAACTTGAAAAAAATATTAAAATAATGTAAAACAATTATTGTTTTATTGCTTATTTGTTTCTGATGCCTAATTAGTGTAAAAGCTTCATGTTATGAAGAATGCAGATAAATTCATTGAACCTTGTTTCTTTACTGGTGGATTAAAGTATTAAAATTATATTTCCTCGATAAAGCTGTTTTGTGACATTCCTTGTTTTTTCGCCTTACCCTTCATATCATTTATTCCTTAATATGTTATTAACATTCGCCACAATGCCGTTAAAATCACCACACATTTGGCATGTCTTTTAATTAATCCTGTGACGTCCACTGGCATTTTTAATTCACGCGAGATCAGCAAATGGCGTTTATCGCTACAAAATTTATTGATAGGAATTTTCCAAATTTGTCAGCGTTTCGTTTAAACAGATTGGATAAAATTCGTTGTTCCGACTGAACAATTTTCTGCACATTTATTCCCACGATATTTTTATCGCCTGCGCTGCAGCGCTTCGTTGGCCAAAATCTGTTGCGCGAATACTTGTTGGATCAATTTACGTGTCGATATACGATGGTTCATCGGTTCGTCAAATTTATAAATTGTCGAAATTCCAGGGCGTGATTGTTATCGTTGGCTCGTTTGTGAGCCACAAATATTTGCATTCAGACGAATTTCTTGGAATACTTGGACGCAGTTCGATGGAAACAGACCTATTGAATTTCGCCCGTTGAAGGATTTAATGGCAACTAGTTTGCAATAGTATTTAGCGAAATAGTTGGAATAGGTATTTATCCATGATCATGTAGAATAACCAAAGTTTCGAAAAGTGACTTTAGGTGTAATTTAAAGCAAAAAAATGTTCACTGCATTTCGTATTCTATCGCAAATAGACAGAGTTTAATATTTAAATTTCAAAATTTGAGAAATTTGTTGCAAACTATATTCAAATTTGAGTGTGTCTGTTGATATTCTTAAAATAATTCTCTGGAGGTGTCACATGCTTTTTTGTTGGTTGATAATATTGTTGATAATTTAGTTGGTTGCTAACATTTATTTCAATGGTCTTTCTACCTTCAAATGTTCTCCACTTTTTAGCATCGACTTCATTTTGATGAGGATGGAAAATCTGATAGGAATTAATCAGGAAAATATGGTGGATGGTGTATTTCTGGAATTCTATATTTTATCAAAAACTTACCATCCTCGCAATTAATGTACGCAGTTTCAAATAGTATGCAAATACTAAATAAATAATAAAAAATAAAGTTAAAAACATTTTTCCATTTTATGCAAGAAGAATCTGAGGGGGCTATAATTAAAATTAATTTCACGGATTAATTTATTACATAATTCCGATTGTAATAATGCAACTACAAAGGAGATATATCAAATTTTGAAACATTATAGACAGTTTTGCAACAACTTCACTGTATATAAAAAATATCTAACTTCGTAATGTTTATAGATACTTTTCTCGAAACTGATTTTTGGCACTGAGGCCCTTCTTGCATCCAACAGTACAATTGGCATCTTCGCTGTACAAACATTTTCGCACAAACATTTTTCCCTAGCTTTACAAATTCAAGCATCGCGTGTCATAAAACCTATCGTGGCGGAGAACACGCGAGGGGATCATTTGTCCATCATTGCCTGAGATTCAAGACCAGCTTTCGATTTTCCACGACGTAAATAGCAACTTCATCTCTCTCTCTCGGCCTCTGCTACCCTCCCTACCATTCTAAAATAGCTTTCTTACTGCGGTGCTATTGATATCGCGTTAGTGTTATGTGGATGGAACGGGATCAATACTTTGGTACTCTCAATGCCTTTGGAAGCTGAACACGACCGTGAGGATTCCTTTATAATAACCACAGAACCTTTGATGAAGGACCTCGTGTCATCAAGCTCGGCTTCCTTCGCCCCACGTCCTCGAAATCGTATCAACTTCCTAGAGGTCTGACGGTATTTGCAATTGAGGCAATTAGCAGGGACGCGCGCTCCGACTAACATCCAACAATGTTGGGGTCACTTCAGCCCTGTGACTCGAACGCTGATATCGTGACATCAAATTAGCCGTCGAAATTAGCTTCGGTGCATTTCGTATACTGCGAATTGTCCTCTTTTACGGTCACTGTTTACTCACTTGTGCGTGGAATGTGTTTGGTATACATACATGGGTTGCTTCGTAATAGACAGCGCAACTGAAAGGATTCTGATTCTAGATAATAAAATATGTAGGGAATGTGGAATAAAATCCTAGGTTTCCTTTTCAAGAAAATTGATTTTGGTATGGTTGAATCTTTCCATTACCATAACTCTCTGTTTATTTATCTTTATCCATTACCTACCAAGATTTCCTACTTTAAGCTGAATAAATTTTATTGTGCTCGTTTCTTTTTTTGTAACTGTAAACGCAACGAAAATATTCACGTTTGAATATTCTAACTTGTATCGCCCACAGAATTTCCATACGTGCTCAAAATGTACTTACTTAAATTACTTATTTAAATTTATCCTGCTGCTTATATTATGTTTTACTCATTTCACTACTTACTCCGTTTACTCAATTTACTATTCATACTACTATTTATCAATTTTGTTATGTACACTACTATTTATTCATTTTGATATTTACACTGCTATTTACACATTTTACCATTTACTTATTCCAACTGCCCACAGTATAAGTAATCAACAAAGTGAAACAGAAATGCAGCTTTACGTGCAAAGTCTCGTTCCCCCAGATGTCAGCATGCCCGGGTGACTCTTGCTGTCGAGTTGTCAACGAATCAAAGATATGGAACTTGCCGTGGCAGAGCGATTTTCGTCCTCTTCCCTGAGTGTTTGCGTTTCCTCCATCGTGACGTGGTCGCTTCCAGTATCGCTAGCATTGTCGCGAGAACGTTTTCTCTCCCCTGAAATTTCGGCTGCACGATGAAAAACGAAGTGATAGACACTGTGATCGATTTTTATCTATTTATTGGAGCAATTTTTAAGCTTCTACTCTCAGTACACTTCTTAATAGAGTCTTCTCCTCTACAGGATGGCTGTGGAATCTGGAACAAACTGTAGCTCTTTTCGGCGCGAACTTTTAAAACTTCAATGGGGTGAAAAGTGCAATGCCATTAAGACTTATCTTTACGTATTATAACTTCTTTTTCGGGCTGCCATGTTGCAAGTGTAATACACTTAATTCTGTTTTGAAATCTCGAAGGCATGTCCCCCTAAATAGATAAGATTTGTGACCATCACAAAATGTCCTCGAAACAAAGTAAGTTTTAGTTGAAACATTTTTTCAATAACGAATAGTTTAGGAGATAATTGCGCATTTCATTTCAAATGGGACCCCTGTACATATATTTTACGATATAATTCTTCATTTCTTCCTAATGGAACTATCTCACTTTTGTTACCGTTTACAGTTTAAACATTTGTTTAACAACTGTGTCTTCCGCGCTCGATGACACGTTTATAAATCCATTACTTCTGCGAATCCCAGTGACACTCTTCAGGGGGGATTGCGCCTTGTTGGGCCGAAAAATAGCTAATAGTTTGTGAATTTTTTGTACAAAAATGGCGCGAAAAATTAATTTGAGGATTGGCAGGCTGTTTTACTGAACCTTGAGCTATTGTTCTGAATTTTGGTGTGACAGTGAAAGAAAAAGCATGGCAGATACAGGGTGCTGACTGAGAGCGCTGGAAAAAGAATCGGGTGGTCCTGGCGTTGACAGAAAGTACTGTAAGGGTTATCTGAAACACAAGAAGGAAAGGAGATTCTTAATCTATATAAATGTGGCTATCTGGGGTAGTAGATTTATTGCCGTATCTGTTACCGTTCCTTTTTTATTTAAAGAACTTTTCCCGATTTTGGGGCAAAACTTTTTTCAGATTCAAACAGGACGCTTCATCTTCTTCAACAGGCTGCCGTTTTAACATTTTTTTTATTTTTTTTAAAGCATCTACTACCACAGATAGCCAAATTCATATAGATTAAGAAACTCTTTTCCTTTTTATGTTTTAGATAACCCTTACAATACTTTCCGTCCACGCCAACACCACCCAATTATTTTTCAACGCTCTCTCTGTATCTGCCATTTTTTTTTTCACCACCACACAAAAATTCAGAACAATAGTTCAAGATACAATAAAACAGCCTGCCAAACCTCAAATTAATTTGTCGAACCATTTTTGTACAAAAAATTCACAAAGCATTATCTGTTTTTCGGCCCAACAACGCGCAATCGCCCTTTAAGCAGCGTATGCCTAAAACCTTGAACCACGAGAAAATGCGAAAGAAATCCATTTTTTCGATGGCCTGCCCTGCATCATCCTCTTCAGGGCTCCTTTTCGAAGCGAATAGCGACGAGTTGCCGCCGTGACAGGCCAAGCGCAAGTGGTCCAGGACGTCTATTTACCCGGATG
Source organism: Andrena camellia (assembly GCA_029448645.1). NCBI lineage: Eukaryota > Metazoa > Arthropoda > Insecta > Hymenoptera > Andrenidae > Andrena > Andrena camellia. Next base: position 40,460,106 of record CM055679.1, on the reverse strand, counting down.
CCTCTTTCGTTCAGGAACGCAGGCATGCTTGTCCAGTTCGTAGGAAACCTGATGGTTAGAGCTGGGAGCCCGCTAAGTGGATATGTAAATTACGTTCCTCGCAGGTACACGGCCCGGTACACGGGCACGTTTATAAGGATTTTCGGTCTAATTTACCTTAGCCGGCGAACACGATGGGATCCTGACGACAGGTCTCGTCCTTTGGTTAGGAGACGTGTTTACCCGCCACCGAAAGCCTGAGTTAATAGCCTACGTTTCGTAAGCCTCGCTCGGTTTGCCCTTCCAATGAGTAAAGCGGATTGTTGTTTCTCTTGGTCAATCTTAGCTTCTTGTCGTTCACAAGCATCTATGGGCGACGGGGGAGGGGGAGGTGGAACGGAGCATTTGTTCTTGATGGCACTGTGATGTTCCAAATAAGAACTCTTAGATGCATTGAGTCTTCCCACGAGTAATGTGGTTTTCCCGGGGAAAATTGAGTTTATAACGATACTAGCTTAAAGTTCCCGGCGTTGCTCGGCTTATATATATCTTTCTTCGCTGAAGGGTAGGGAGTTCTTAAAAAGATTTCTTTTAGTGAGCACCTAGGGGCTAAGAGGAATCTACCTACCTTTCGTGGTTATAGGATCAGTGGTTCCAGAGAAATCGTGATGATTGAGTGAGTGAGTCAGTGGTACGTTTCTTCTATATTTTTTATCGCATAATAAACGAAATTCTTAAATATTTGTGGTGTTTTTACTTTAAAATAGAACAATTTAACATTACAATGCGTTTCATATGTACACCGTTGCATTTTATATATAAAAAATATTGGTATTCCTCGTTAGGTTCGTATTTTTGCATTTAGTTTCAGACTTATTGCCAGGGGAATATTATTTTTAGAGGCACAGAATGGACCGATTAGTGCAATGGGCGATTTAAACGGACTTAAGTAGTGTTAGCCACGGTTCTTGCCCTCAAACTTTTCTATTTCTCTCCACGTGCAGTGCCTCTTCATTCTTCGTCCACGATACGGGCCCGAGAAGTCGCGACGCTTCGTTTCCAACGTGATCGCCGTCGATTCGTGGAGATTTGTAGGAGTATCGGGTGAAATCTCGTTCGGCTCAAACGTTGGATCAAACTAGATGCGAGCATTGTGGATTAAGCGCTCGGAAAGTAAAGAGTTTTCGCTTGATCCGCGGCATCACGAGGGAACGGTACAAATCGAAGTACCGCGTCGTAAAGAAGACGGGAAAGTTACGTAATCCGGTTGCAGTTTCCGTGGGATCCGTGGAGGAGCTGCACAAAAGAGTTCCTTTAAAAATTGCTTGAACGCCTGCCTGACAAAGTTATCCCTGAACCGTACACAGGAAGTCGGACGAGACTGCGAAAAATTATATCAGGGCAATTAGAGTTTTCCTACTTGGGGCGTCGACTTTTGCCGGATAGTTAGGATTTAAAATAAACGAGATTTTAAAACCAAGGGATCTGATAGCTTGCTCACATATTTACTCAGGCTTCGAGAAAGGGCCGAGAAATTTTTGCGTAATTATCTTCTGCACAGAACACGCGAACGGATTGAATTACATTGCTGGAAATGTGTGTTGAGAAAATAATTTGTAAATATGTAGGTAAAGGATTAATATGGTGGTCGTAAGATTTTTCGATTTTTAATTTTCAATGATTTTACTGTTTTGCCTACTCCTCAGAAGTCAATTGCATCGAAATATTACGGAACGTTTTGTTACTTTAAGTTTAAGGGGTCATCCCGGTTTGCACGCCGATTTACGTAAGCGATTTTCCGGAATTTATTGCGAAGAACAGAAATACAGTAATGGTACAAAACTTTTTTCTATTTATTAAACTAGATTTCTACAGTAAGTAAAAAATATAAAAGTTATAAAATTGCTGTTTTTAAAATGCTTTTGAAAGCGGTCTTGATGACATGTTTGAAAAGTGATGCCTGGCTGCGCAGGTGATTTCAGCTGTTAGATCTAAAATAAAAAATCCAAACGGGTTCATGATCAGTATGACTGTCGCTATCGTCCGAACTACAATTAATGGCTTATCTTCAAAATTAACAAGATGACGGTCAAAAATAGCAGAAAAAATCGGAAAAATAGGTCTGGGTTAGTGTATAAATCTGGTATCTCCGAAAAAATTTAAATATACATAACCCAAGTACCTTAAGTTACTTCTCGTTATGTTGATTAGGTTTCTTAACACGTGTTCCCTCAGTTTCCAGTACCTATGTGTCTCTTTCACAGAACCCTTTCGGCTCTAATTCACAAGTCCCTTACTTGTTACAATTTCTTCACTTCTGAACGTGCCTAGACAGAGCTGCTTGGTATTTTGTGCAAGCATATCGGTGGTCGAACGGAAACTTTTATCGACAGTCGAGCGATAGTAAAACATATTCGCTTTACGTCGAAGTCGACTTACTTTCGTTGCCCCGAGGGACAATCTGACGCGGTGCTCGAGAGGTTTTAGACCTATACAGGGTGTTTCATACCACGACGACGTGACTTTAAAGTTGCCTTCAACACAAAATAATTAAAAAGAGGTTGTATAAACGTTTCCTCGTATGCCACCTTTAGTTTCGACTTACAAATTTCGTGAATTTTTTGTGATGACGTATAATCTGAATGTTAAGATAAAAGAATAACATCTATACAAATAAGACATTACTCACCTGACTTTAGAATTAAGAATTTCAGGCATAAAATTTTGAAATTTAGAATAAGAACTCTAAACACTTCGCTTTAGCAATAAGGAGTCTTACAAATTGTAATGGCTTCCTTTTGTGACGTTCCTAATAAAATCGGCACTATGTACATAGTACTAATAGTAGGATGTACAAAACAATATTTCACTTGGCTAATCATTTCGCTTTTCCTCGGTTCCCCATTTATATGTATATCAAAGGTTTGGATAATTCAAAATTTTGAGCTGGATTTCCTCGACAAATTTTAAAATTAACATGCTATTATACGTGGTATTCATTCTCCACGAGCATAATTTAAGCCAAACCGGTGGCTCGAATTTCCAGCACACTTCTAACCAGTGACGACACAAACAATTCGTTGACGCGAGATGCTCGACGCAGAATTTCTCAAATATTATGTAGCACCCTGTACCAACCTTCATTCAGAAATCTCACGGAAGTTCCTCAAAGCTTTCGTCGTCAACTAGACACCTGCTGCGTGTCAATTCGATTTGATGCTAACGAAGCGACGCCTTGAACCTTGAACGTGCATTTAGCGTTGCTCGAAGCGAGACAAAGGGTGCGCAGCCGTCGAACCCTGTGTTTCGAGGGCGTAAAATATGTAGTGGCTGCGTTTTAAGAAGGAAGTAGACAGCCCGTGTCGGAGACTGTTTGCAAAAGAGCGTTAAAGCTGGATTTACCGCAGCTTTCTTTACATCCCTGTTTCTACGCTCCGCGCGAAACTTTGTCCCCCTACGTACGACGTACATCCTCCACCATCGTGGTGCGGAAGTGTCACAAGAAACTTTCTGAAATTCTTCGTAATGGGAAAACAGTCGTGGAATTATAATGTTCAGTGCTCCACGGATGCAGAATATATCGAGAGACTGTTGTTTTCGTCGTGTGTTGTAAAAATGTTCAGCCGGCGAATTCTAAAAGTTGTCTTTCAAATACATTATTCATTACAGTTCTAGTTTTCTATTTTAATTCTAGATACACCTTCTGGAGAAACACTTATCGTTAGTGTTATGCACGCTTTACTAGCATGCATTACATTTGTTGCCTGATCTCCTGTAGAATAAAATCTTTTGATATGTATCGCGCTTCGTTTACGAGAAAATCGACTTGGAATTTTAGCTAAATACGCGTGCACCGAAGAAACGGTTCGGAACGGTTCCTACAAAAGTTTTGCAAGAACTGAATGTTGATAACATATGTCTCATTCCATTGGACTTTGAAAATATACTTCATATTCCAAGAAAAAATTATCAAATTTGAGTACAGGATATTTTATTTTTAACTTCCATTCACACAAAAGAACAAACATTAAGAAACTGTATTCATCGATATAAATCAGCTTATATTGTTTCTCACGCCATTATACTGTATTCTTGACATACTATACTATTACAATTTCGGGTAAAGTAATCGGGAAAAAAGGGATATTGACTGCTACTACTGGAACCATAAGCAAAGGACAGCAATGTAGAGAATATTAGTGTATCTACTTATCCCGTTTTGACCAAAATTTGATTTATACTCGTTTGCTTGCCCGCCAGAGAAATCTATATCCTTTTGCCCAAAATCCCTTCACGGACTTAACATCGTTCTGCCTCCCCTTCGCGAAGTATCGATTTTAAATTCGACGCTGCCGCGACAGAGAACAATGAATTAGGGTGAAGCAAGGGAGAAAATGGAGGAAGTTGGGTACATTTCACTGTGATATTACAACGCGGCGTTGTTGCAACGTCGAAGGGGCCATCGAAGGAAGAAGCATGCGCTCGCAACGGTATATCGATTAAACCCTTACTGAAGATTAATGAACGAGCTTTAATCCCTTAACGCGTCGACGTTGTTTCCCATTGGCCGCTTGTTTGTACGCGGTAATGTAATCGCGGATCAGCCACAGGAGCGCCGTTCTTTGCACAGGCGACGGGTAAAGGAACCAGAGGGCCGAAAGATAGCAAGCTGGCATAAAGGAGGGCTCGCGCGCGCGATTAAACGTTCCCTATGAAACGCGGAACGCCCGGGTCGCGCCTCGAATAGGATTTCACGATCGTGTACGCGTGATTAACGCGGAGTTGAAACTTCCCTTAATCGCCTGAACGAACGTGTCCCTAATTCTCGACTCGCCGCCCCCCCCCCCCTCCCCCCCGCCACCGGCCCCTTGCTGCGATCGAACGAGCTTCTCATTGATTAACACAGCTACCAAATTCGAGACCCTTGTCGTTTCATCGTGCTTTAGAAGAGAAGAATTGTTGAAGGAAATGTAACGTAAGGTGCATTTGTTAAATTAATTTTTCTTTTTATGATTACACTGGCGGCGGCGTGTTTTAACGCCGATGAATTTTCATGATGCGCGTGGCTTTCACTTGGATATTTTCTGGGAAGCTTTGAATGTATTGCTCGTGAGCTCCCAGAAGTTTACTTTGAAAACAACACAAGCTCGGAGATCCTTTTTAATTCGCTCACGCTAGTCACGTAAAGTAATGAAAATTGTATTCTCCATACTCTACTAGATTTTTGCGAAAGTATTACCAATGAATTTTTAATCGTACCACACAGGTTTTAATGAATTTCAAGGTGAAGAAATTTCGTTGTACGTAGTGGTTGAAGAATGTACAATTGAATTTACCTTTTTTCGAGGCATTACGATTTAATAAATATAAAAATAAAATAATGCGAACGTCTCTGATTCTCGACTGCATCTGTGTGTTTAACATATCGATTTAAAGACTACGACGTCATTCTAAAATCGCCACAAGGCGAAAATTTGTATAATAGCTACTCTGCTGCAAATATTTATGAAAATTTCGTTAAACGGGGTGTAAGGAGAAAATGTAATGAGCATCGCGCAAATACGTAGTCATAAGTGGAAACATAAGTGCAGAAAGTTCTGCGTGAAAAGTTTGGGAAGAAAGTCGCCCCACGAAAAAGCTTCCATAATTCACGGAAGTTTCGATGAAACCCTGTACGTCGCGACGTAAACATTGTGGCAAAATAACCATAAAACATTATAGTGTTTGTCGTCAACCTAGAAAGTTTGGAAAATTGCTCTTCTATCAGGTTAGAAGAACGAAACTTTGTTTTCCCTTCTATGAATAAGTTTTTCAAATCTTTCCCCCTTCACGCTGGAGAGGGAAATTCCATTTCTCTTTCGTGGATAGAGTTAAACACAGTTTCAACTATTCGAAACCGTATTTTTGCAACAAGTTAGTCGATAATCCTACGAAAATAATTCTGTATGCAATGCGTATTTATCGGTTGCAATATTTGTATTTCAATTCGGTTGCAATAAATCTCTGAATATTCCTGTTAAAAATAGGTCGAATATATTTCCAAAGGTTTAGTTTGCACTTGCTGAAAAATTCCGGACGTTTTTCCTTCTAATTTCGCGAAAGTTAACATAATTACTAAACTTACTTTGGATCAATGTCACATCCATATTGCTGTAAAATCGAAATCGACGAGAAAACGTGCAGGATATATAATTTTTTAAGACAGTCTTACACATCTACTGTAAATTAACTAAATCTGAGAATAATTAGAAAAATATATTTAGATTACAAGATTACTCTTTCTAAATTCAATAATTCAATCTCCCCAAATGATACCTTTATCCAAATAAGGTTAACTACATATAGTACAGATTAAAATTAAATGTACACTACATAGCAAAATAATGGTAAAATTATTGTAAACACTTCTGTCTGCTTTCCTCGTAACCGTTGACATGAATCTATTCACCACAAAGAAGACTAACATAGAACCGTTCAAACGAGGCTGGAATTAAGGTCAATTGCATTTAAGTAGTAACGTCAGGCATTTCTCAGCCAGCTTCAATTGCTTCTCCTTGGGGTCACTGAAAAAGCCAACAAACAAGGTGATTCAGAGAGTAGTGGAAATTTAACGAAACAGACCTGGATATTGGACACCGCTCAACCGATTTCGAGGTGATGGCCGACCCCATGAATAACGTACAGCGCCTATACATAGACGCCAATGACGAATTCGAGCTCGATACGTTGTGGGGGAACAGGAGAAGTAGATTAATAACCGAGCAAACTATTTGGAGATGGGTCGAGTTGAGGTGGACTAAGAGAGATCGAGGTTATGATACTCTGATGGTGGCCAGATAATATCGAGTGCCATAAACAGGAATTAACCTCAACAATTACTCGCTTTGTGTCTAGCAAAGATCGATGCTCAGTAACGTGCCCTCGACCACAATGGTAGGATCGTCGTTCGCTTTGGATGGAAAATTGTACACCTTGCAGGCATCGTCAGAAGGGGTACTTATATCCTGTAGTCTCAAATTTCATCCCCTGTTGCGCCCATTCTCAATCGATACATACATACCTGGGAATAACATAATTGTCCCACAGGCTGACGATGGCTCAGAGCTCGAAATTTTCGTATAACCATTTGGTACGCAATCAGATTCGAATTTTTCAACATTCCGAAAATTTTTGAACGGCTTGTTTTTATGCCTATGGGTAATGTTTATACAATATACAGTCGCGCGCCCATTTGTTAACGAAAGGCTGTTACGATTTTCGGACTACTTTGCGCGTAGTCTTGCTGTTTGTATTAAAATTATGGACCAAAAGTGATGTGAATCTGGGCATCAAGAGGCAAAAGTTAGATAGTGACTTTCACAATCTTAGTTATTCTTCATTTATGCGAACAATTTATGAGCCACTGTATATTTGTACATTTCTTATCCTTCTGTATTTTGTTTAAACATTTTTGATTCTGCTAAGTGAATATATTTGAAATACCAGTCGTGAGCCACAGAAGTATCTCGTGTAAAAAGGACCACACTAATTTGTTGGTACGTGAAAAAAAAACGTCACATTGGTGATATTAGAATTTACGATTTTCGCACAAGGTAAATGAGAGAACAAAGAAGCTTATTTTGTGGACGTAATTAAAGTAGCAATGTGTATGTACATACTCAACAAGCAGCCCAACAGCTCAAAGCATAATTCTGTTTTCTGGTTAAATTACATATTTGCGTTAATTTACAACTAAATGTCAGATAAATATTTGTTTGACAATTAAAGAGTAATTGAACAACCCCTAGTTATTCAACGAGTATCTTTAATAGCAAAAATTGTTTAAAAAATTAATTAGACATGTTATTTGAAAGATTTACTGGTTGCCTTTAAGACTGCTCTTTTAAATATTATATAAATAAATATTATTTACAAATTAAATATTACTGTTTTAATAATTCTAAAATTTTAAATTACTAAAAGAATTTATCACAGTCTCAAGGAACGGTGATAGATGATCTTTGCAGTTTAAATACCGAAATACAAAACTCTTCGCGAGAGACGCAAAGATTTCGTTTACGATATCGCGCGACACCACCATTAACCGTTTCAGACAGCTCTAAATTAATTCCTGCAAACGCCCAGTGGCGAATTAATCGTGGAAATTTGCTTGAAAATCTCGGGGCGAAAATTTCGACCCATTTCGTCAAAGGGTCTCGCTAAAAGCAGCGCGGAAAAAAAGGTGAAAAACCGAAGCACATTTCACTCGCGGAATTGATGATTTGCTAAAATTGGGGCTGCATGGGCGTCGCGCTGCTGAAGTCGTTAATATTTTCGAAAAAACCAACACCAACGATTCGGCTGAAAATGTTCATATCACTATTTTCATTCTGGGTAAGCGTTACCGCGCCACGACAGCTAATTTAACCGTCATTCGTTCGTGATTTTAACACGAAACGGATTTGTATTGCGTTACAGCTGTGCTCGCATACTCGATATGGCAGCAATGGACATTTACGTCATGCTCGAGCAGTGTTATACAAGATAAAGTTGAAAAATGTCCTGCACACGCCCTGGTTCCATCTCCTGGCAAAATTCCAATTTTGTAATTTCATGTGTACGCTAGTGTGAGAAGGAAAACAATGGCAGAGGGCAGGCAATAGACTAGTATGGAGTGGTGTGTATACGTATATTTAATTCGGTCTTGTTAATTAATGTTTTATAACTTCGCTGTTGTCAATTATGTATGATAGTTTATAATCATGGTAGAAGGTGCATGTGAAAACAAAGACAGTTTCCCCCGCAGTTGTAATTAAACTTAAGTAATATTTGTACGGGCACGATAAACACGCGCAGTTACATGTTTATGAAAACTGCTATATTGTCAATGATGTAATTGATTTTAATGAGGAAGTGATAACGTGTTTAAGGGGGAACACCACTGTGGCGGCCGGAAAAGTAAGCCATATTTATGAATTTTTTTCATAAATAATTTACAGTTTTCATATAAAATTTTTATTACATACCTTTAGTACAATGTCTTAAGAGAGTATAAAAAAAACATGAGTAGAAAAACATGTATAAATTTTAATATATTAATTAATCTTCTACACCCCTCAAGCGCGCTGGTAGAATGTGTCACTATGGAACAGCAGGTCCGAAATCAAATTTCATTCTTTTTTTTATAATCTATATGAGTGTAGTTTCCACCGCACGTACGGATTCTTTAATCGAAAACAAATTTTTTTAAATACTCTCTAAAAACTGTCCATCTTATTCGCGGATTTTCGAAACATTTCTTTTAAAGCCCACCAGTTTTACAAAAATAATTTGTTTAAGAAATCGGTCAACGTGCAACGGAAACTACACTCACCCTTAATTGGTGACTTAACAGACATTGTAAACTTTGTAAAAAAAATTAAGAATTAGGAATTATTACTTTTTGAATTTAGGAGAAGTATATACTTTATAAAAAATACTTGAACGAAAATCACTTATAATCTTTGTTGGTTTACAATTTATTTCGCGCAGTAGTAAAAGGATCATCGAATAAGGTGACAGTTTTTAATATATTATAGTGTGCCGTTATTGCTCGTTAAATTCGAAATACTTGTTCACAAAAATAAGAAAATATTTATCCCACATAAATATAGCAATGTCTCTTATTAACAGCGCATATCGTAAATGCATATATTTATTATATTCGCAGGAGAAAGTTGTTAATACGAAGGGTACTATAAATAGGTCGCTTATAACTTGATCACCAGCAATATCGTAAAATTCTAATACTGTTTGCACTAGCCACGTCTGGAGGCGAAGATAACACCCGGAAATTACGCTCGCGGGTTCGTTTTCCGTGATACGTCCCGTAGGAATAATTCCCTTCCACCTATTGCCTCTATCTGCGCAATCTGCGCGAAACACACGAAACCCAAGAGTTTCGCAACTTTTGCTTACTCGGGAGAAATACATGCTTATCCAGGTAACGGCTGCATTTTTCTTCGGTCTTAATTCCGTTGGGACAGGGGAATACATCGCTCCATACATTGGTCATTAACCGATGCCAATTAATTTGTCCCTCAGCTTCGTTTGTACAATATTATATATTGGATTGATTACCTCGGCGGTTGCACGAATTTCAATAGCAGAATGGACTTTCAGTCGTATTTTCCTGCAGCTAACGAGATTCTGTTACAAAATGGCAGAAAAGAGAGTCAGTCCAAATAACATGACAAATAAAGCAAAAGAATCGATAAGGACCTTTTCATAAGAATTACTTTTGTGGCTGGCGATTAGTATTTTGGAAAATTCGTCCAGCTTTTCAAACTAGTAGTGCTGCCACCAAGGGTGTAGAATCGAATATACTAAGTAGCTGTGAGCTACAGAAGTGTCTCGTGTAAAAAGATCCTAACACTGGCACGGTTTCGAAGCAAAACTATTTATAGCACACACAGGTTTTCCACGTGAATTATGCAACTTTAAAAGAAACGAAATTATTTTTGTACAGACTTGAATTTATTTAGAATTTGCAATTTTCCTACGTATAAACAGTGCTACGTCGTACAAGTTTCAAATTTGGAAATGATTTGAAAGGACAGGATCGTATGAATCACGTTATTTTGGAAATTTTTATCAATTTTAATGAACACACTTGCACTGACCAATTCCAGGTTCTTGCAACCAATATTCAGTAGATACTGTTATTATTACGAACGGGATAACACCTAATAATACAAATACTTAGTACAAATAGTGCAGTTAAAAAATGATATTTTCGAAGGCGATATATAAAGCAAAAAATAACGTAACAAACTCAATGCAAGTAAACTATGCATAAGGGAAACACAGCACACACGAAGCAATCTCCCATTTAAATAATTAAGATATAAAAGCTGCGAAAACCAAATGTCTGATGCATCTTGCAAAATTTGAGAAATATTCCACATTATCGTGCAAACTATTTTCTAAAATAGGCATTCTTGTTATAATCACAGAGATATTGATTTGCAATTAAGCTATTAAATTATGCAGGAAAATTGAAATTGCTCGAAATAGCCAAAGAAGAGTTAAATTGGCATTTATTCTACTCCTTAGTTCACTGCTGAAGCACAATGGAAGATTGTTGTGTTTCGTGAGCAAACAGACCAAGTACGATACGCAAGGGGAAGTGCATGTGCATTAGCATGATTGTACAAGCAGCACCGTCATCGAGACACTACAGTCATTCATGTTGTTCAAATAGCATTGACGTATGCAGTGACCACATGGTACAATTATTGTTTGAACAGCGTATATGCACGTGCCCACCTGCGATATAGTTTCGAGCGCACATCTCACAATATCACTAATTATTAGGGATAGTCGTGGAACTGGAAACCTTTCTCTTCATTTATTTCTCTTGGTGTGTGACGTAGTAAAACTGCTTTTATCTTTCCATAAATTTTATCACCACCCAGTTTCGTAATTCAAAGCACCCGTTTCCGATAAAAATGCTTTCAACGTGTTTAAAATTCGTTACTACCTACCGAGAAAAACATACGATTATCGCATATCTGAAGCTCGTAAATTCTATGTTCTAAAAGCTCATAAAACCCATTATTCGAGAGGATATTTAAAATAGAAGGAGGATTCGTAATTTAATAAGATGTGACTTTCTCGCGTGTATCGTTGCAATAGGCATTGCAATTTTATGTCTCAAAGTGCTTTTAATGTACGCACCACTTATTGTTAGAGCTTCGCGAGATTTTCGACAGTATCGGTGAGTAGTATTGAATCAAACAGTTCTGTACTGTTATTACATGTGTACTTGGGAATGGCAGAATTTCTTCTTAAAAAAATCTGAATTCAATAGAATCTCCTGCAGCATCGCCAAATGAAACGAAAGCTTTTAAATATAAAACATTTATCAAATCTTGTTAAAGTCAATGAATTTTGTAATTAATTACATGTAACAAGGTTGAGTTAATAACAGCTCATAGCTGTACCTCGACTTTTGCATTGCAATATTACATCTGTGTATCTTATCTTACTTGGCACTATCTGCTTAGTTTCAATATGCCTTGAATATTATTGTGCGCAGTAAAGACGTATTATTATCATCTATTTCCGATAGTTTTGTTCCTTTTCTTTCTTTTCTCTTCCTTATTTTGTTTCTTTGTGCACTAAAGATGCTTAATAATAATAATTACTATTATTAATATACATCAGCTGCCACTACATCAGTTTTCCCAGAGTTCAAATCATTTTGCAACTTACGCTCCTGTGTTAATAATTACGAGCACCATTGATTGCCCAATATAAAAGTAAATTCACGTCGAACGTCACGAGCGACGTCATCGTACTCTTCGTTTTACGATATCGTTTCCCAAGCTTTTATATCGGGAGCTTATCATCGCGGGGACACAGTGTCCCAGCCAAACTACGAAGCAGTGAATCGCATAATCTTACACGTCCCCTTGATAGTTGTATCGTAAAATCTGTTTATTAACTGAGCGCCCTTTGTTCGATGTGACGACGTGTCTCTTCGCCACAGCTCGCGAAATTTGTGATGATAGGCTGTGACAGGGTGACGTGGCTTTTTATGGGAGCAGAGGATCCAAAACTGCGCCAGGTATTCTAATCCTCTTTCAGTATCACGATAAAAAATATACTGTAAACTTATCCTCTTAACGATGGACTGTTTACATCCTTTGGCATATTCTACAGAGTTTAAATGGAGTTATTAATTTCTTATCCTATTAAACCCTGTGGTAATAGAAAATCAACGTAGATATTGGGGCTATCGAGTGGAAGTAACGCAGTGTGCTATAATTATTATTCTATGCTTTGAATAGTTTTAATCTATCTTATTTGCTATCCCCTACTCGCTATTTATTTCTGTTTGCCTACTACCTTATATCTAAATCTTTCTATCCTCCTCCCTTTCGTCTCCTCCTATTCTATTCCTATTTTAATCTTAGAGCATATACTACTGTACATATGCTCTAAGATTTTAATCTACCTGATCTTCCTCATCCGTTATCCCCACTCCTCTCTCCTCCCTCCTCCTTTCCAACCCTTCCACGCAAAATTCCTCCGTTCCACCGTCTTCCAAAATTCCCCTCATTCTCTCTCCTAATACTCCTCCGACCCCTGCATCCCCACAACTATCCAATTCTTCCCTGTTACTATTCAAAATGAAATAAATTCATAATGTGTATTCCTTCGTTCCCATCACCATCTTTAAACTTCAAAGCCAATCGAAATCAACTAGTCTATACCTACGACCTCTTCTTGTGCGTCTGAAGACGACAGCTCTGAAGCCGAAGCAAACCGACGTAAATTGCTTTAGGACGTGGCCGCAGCGTAGTTTCTGCTGACGAAACCGCGCACAACACGAAGCGCAGATAACACGGTGACCATTGTACGCACACACTGTGAATCACAGTCGCGTGGGCAGATGGGTTGGGCTTCCCTCCAAAAGTTCGGGGTGCCAACCGAATGCACAGTTAGTTGAACTGCACGCTTGGTTGACCGAAACACATTCCTTGCCAGCTTCTGAACAGTGAGACCGAAACACAGCCTTGCGTTCACTTATCTTTCGCAAAGTAAACGGCGACAGAGAACGTATATTAGGAGGAATAGAATTATAATAATAGGAGGATGCGTAGGAGAAGGACCAAAATTGAAAACCCAATACATTCGTAGGAGCCGGTGCAACTGCCGCTATTCATTGATAAAATTGATAAAGAACATCGCTAGGAAACATGCTTAGCCAACAGTCTCCATATCGGTATGGACCAGTCGTAAGGAACCGTTCAGCCTGAGCGGCTCAGGAGCAACGGCCAATGCGGAACAGTTGGTGCAGCGACCGACAGCGGGACATTATCGCGAGGTATCTCTTCGTACGTACGACTGCTATAACCGTCGATCGGAGGATATCCTGATAACGAATGCATATTGATGTATGCACGTATTTGCGACTATCGAGTGGCGTGTTACGCGTGTCTCATTAGCGTGTATGTACGAATTACTCTGGTACGCGTCGGATCGAAATGCGCTGGTTAACCGAGAAGCGAGCTGCGGCCAAACACGACCATTCTAAGCAGATTTAGGGCCTGACCGCGTAGGAATCCTGGGAGATTAGCCCGATCGCTTTGGCCCACCAGCTCCTCAGCGCGGGCGAGATTCTCGTCTCCTTTAATTCGCGAAAAGTACCCTTAAATCGTTGACAGGATTATTTGGGCTTCGACTATCGAGCCCCGGGTATTTAAATGACAACGTTGAGTTGGGGGGGGGGGGGGATAACCACTGCGTTGGGTCGAATGGAATTTATTTTTTTAGTCTGGCAATACTTTCTTGTATTGGGATATATCGATATGCTGAAAATGCACTCTTCGGAGGATAAAAGAAATCGAAGGTTATTGCAAATTTAATTTTGCTTCGGGTTATTTGCCGTTGGAGTTTATCCGTACGAGTAGAAGCTGTTTTGTGATTGCTTCCGAAGTTGCTTTGTGCCTTCTAGGAATTTAATGTTGGAATTCACTTCAATTGTTGACAGTAGGCTCTATGATGTATTGTCTGTTATGCGATTAGGGCCTGTTGCGAAATAATAATTTGCAATAAAATAGCCGTTATGTATAACTCAAAATATAATTTTTGCCATGAAATTCTTCTGTTGTGTTTTAACGTAACATGGAAATAAATGAGAAGCTGAAAGTGTCACGATAGATACTACATATATCTCAGAATACTTTGACAATATTTAAAGACAGTGTGTACATTAGATCTCGATACATTTTGGCAACTACAATAAATAATTTGTTTTTGTACAAATTAACTTCAATGATAAATAACTTTACGTGCAATTAATATTTTGTGATGATTTTTGTGATGATTCACCATTCACAGAATTTATTCTTGGTATACATATTGATAAATTATCATAAAAAAGGCATTGCAGGACTCGAAAATATATGATAAAGTTTAGCTTACTTTTTAAATTAGCACAGTGGCCTTTAGCAGTTTTTGTGTGTGTTTTTTTTATGGGGGATTTGAGAGTACTCACACGAAGTATTTTTTTTGAGCTTGTTTTTGAGAAATATAAAGGGTAGTGGCAAATTTTTTTTTGTACTGGTGGGTTTATCGAGGTCGTTTACTATATGGAATACCTATATAGTAGTTCTGTGTTTTTATGAGGTTTTTCTTTTGAGTGCGGTATTTTTGTGTACAAGTAATGTCTGAAGTAGATTGTGAATTCTTCTGTACATACAGTGACTCACAGATTTGTTCACATAAGTTAAGAAGAACAACTAACTGTGAAAGTGACTATCTTGCTTTTGCTTCTTGATGCCCAGATTAGTTGAACTTGATCCATAATTTTAATAGAAATCTTAAGGCTACAAATATAATGTGGTCGAACGATAAAGACAGTCTTTCGTGAACAAATGTGTGAGTGAATGAACCTCATTCAAGAAATGAATGGTTTGAGTGCAGATATTTATATAAAGATTGAAATTATTAGTGCAATATTATAACACTTTATTTTGTATGTTGCAGGTAAGAAGCTTCTGCAATTAAATTTCACCCTCATTCTCGAGAACGT
Organism: Andrena camellia; assembly: GCA_029448645.1. Lineage (NCBI taxonomy): Eukaryota > Metazoa > Arthropoda > Insecta > Hymenoptera > Andrenidae > Andrena > Andrena camellia. The sequence goes on along the minus strand of CM055679.1, from coordinate 40,444,565 downwards.
TGAGAATCGATTACCCGAAGGTAGAAAATTCGTTCTACGAGTAAGTAAATTTTATAGAAGTTGCTATCTAATTTACTTCATACAGAGACTTTTATTTTTGCTTTTAATGAATAGGATCATTTGGAAGTAGTGATTATTTTAAAGGTATAGTATTTTCTGCTTGGAGTGCAACTTACAGCAGAGCCGAGGAAATTAATTAATGTTAATTAAACTCCAGAGAGTTTTCTTCCCTAATTATTATAGATAGTTTGAACTCGACTTGATGTCAATTACGAAACACAAAGGATAAGAATTTACTACAATTTTTCTCCCAAAGAATGTATAACCCTGATAACTCTGAAAAAGATAAATTTAGAAGAGTTGTGCTTAGCAAAAAATTGTATTCAGCGTTTTCGTCCTTTGAAATCGTCTAAATTCTATCCTACACATTTTTTTGCAGCATTTTCATGATACAGCTACTCGCGTTTCAAAGACTCGAACCTTTCACTTCTCTCTTCTATGTCCAACAGTCAAAGTAAACAAAAATAAAGAAGCCAGCGCTTTCGCTATCACTGACAAGAATTCCTGTATTGAACACTAAGATTCTTTCCAGAAACAACGAAGCAGTTTTAAACTACCTCACTAGTGCATCCACAACTTTCGTTACTCATACCCTCCACAAGGATATTAGGCATACTGTTAAACGAATTCTTCACATACCTATTCTCCATCCATTTAAATAGCTTTCCTCGAAATTCATTTATTAAAGAGACTCATTATCGCCAAACTATACTATAATGACATTTCCTAAATAGAACTTGAAACCTAAGAAAATTTAAAAAAAAAAACAAAAGGAAGCCTTTCAGCTCTTCGAAATAGCTCGCAGTTCAAAGGCTTGACAAGTTTCGTTATCGCTTCGTTCCCTTTCCCTTATCGCCCACTTTTTAAACTTTGCAACGTTTCGTCGAAGCCTCCAATTGCCCCACTTACTCTGGGCTTAATTGAATCGTGCTATCTACGTAATGATTCTCTCTAGAGGGTGGCCGCACTCGCGTCAGCTTTTATATTCCCTGGAAGAGCAGCTACGCCGCGAGATGTCAGTGAATCGTCGAAAGGAAATCCCTGACCTTCTACCAGGCTTTCCCAGCAAACACGTGATGCGCTTGTAAATGTGCCCGCGGCACATACGCCAAGATACGTTCCTAAATGTAAAGCCTACACAGTGGCGTCCCAAAGAATGAAAGAAACTTCATTACCTGCCAGGAATACAATATTCGAGTAGGAATATCAGTTTTCTATGGAATTCCATTTCTATAAACTTTAGCTTTAACTAACTATTGTAATATGGAGCGTGAGGCAACTTGAAACAGGGGATTTAGAAAGGATGGCGAATTTATAAAAAGAACCAGAAGCTTATAATCCCCACAAACAGAACTTTCATAATTACTATAGTGTTCCATAATTATTACAGGCAGGACAGAATTAAAACTTTTGGGGCCTGAGGATATCAAACCTTCAAAGGAGCTATTGAATGAACAGCGGGGGAGGGGGATGGGGGTGTAAAAAAATGTTGTAATAAAACATACAATGAAATACGTAGATATTCAAAAATTGAAATTTATTCTAAATAAAATTAAGTAACATTTAATCATAACGAAAAATAATGATTTCCAAATAAATAATATTAAAAGACAAACGTCGAGAAGATATTTTAATATAAATTTCTAGTGCGATTTCTAATTATTTCAAAAGGTAAACAGTAAATAAAATTTTACTGAATAACTTTTTTACATAAGTGATAGGCTTAAAAAGGCCCCTGGAATGTGAGACTCAGGCTAGACCAATGAAGTGTTTAAACTTAAATAACAGTATGTTTAAAGTAAAAGATGACTATAAAATTATGTAATACTTTAAACAACTAAGATCATGATATATCGTCGATGTTCAACGCCATCTTTTGATTAATAATGATCAACTCTCGATTGGTCTGACCCATCATTCCGTTGCATTCATAATTATTCACATATGCACACACGTGTGCATGACACTTGCCCTTAATTTGCTGCTCCTGCATTCGTTTTTCTTCTGTCGTGGTGTTTATTACGAACGTAACACTATTATATACATTATAATACCTTTGTGAACCCCTAACATCGCGAAACTTCCATTTCGCATGTTCAAATTTCTGTACCTTCGTTATTTTACCGAATTCCGTCACAGAATTTTCGGAACACATTCTCGATGAGCGAGCCTTCAAGTAAATGTAATAAAAACTCGATTTTTTTACCGTCCAAATTGTAATACTACCTTCAATCTCGACAGCCACCATAGCAAATGTCGGCTGGCCACCGTAGCGACAAGAAATTTATACAACGTGACCTCTGGAGCGCCTCAAGCGACCCTTCAACTCCGTACCCACGTATTTCCTGATCAAGCATTTCTGCTCGAGCGATCGTTTTGCCCGAGAAAATAATTCCCTTAACGGATTAACCGATGAACGTCAGGTGGAAATCGAATGGCGCGTAGCGTCAGATCCAAGCGATAGCTCGCGTCCTTGATGCCTAGGGGTTGGTATTGTTCAGGGTGATCGCTTGCCGCGGTCACGATGGCATTGATACGCCACGCCGCCTGAGTACAGATAGGAGGCGATAAGGCAGCTCGACGATGGAATGCTTTCTGGGGTTTGGGAGGATGAAGATGACAGGAGTTTCGTAATGGTGATTCGTTTAGCATGCAAGACCAGGAAAAGACACTTTAAATAGGTGCAAGGAGTTGTGTCATTTTCTATACCTGTGAGTCGCGATACAGCTCCCCAGATTATTCTTGTAGGTGTGTTCCGTGTAGTAATATATTTTTATCTGGAATAATGGACTCAGATATGTGTTTGCATTATTTGAGTAAGCAAAATAAGCTGATAAATGGCAGGGCAGCTTAGTTTAATTCCCAATCTAATACTACCCGAATCTGAAAAATTCTTCAAGTTTTGAAGTAGCTTTAAAATTTTCTGAACAATACGTATTAATATGTGGGCACACATACACATAGTAACAACAGCAATTTGTTATGCATCAAATAAGAAAATGAAGACTCGTCACGACTTTTCAAATTTCGTGGATTTGAATATTCCAAGTGATTTGGCTGGTAAAATTGATCTTTTAATTTTTCACCAATAAGTAGAAGTATAATTAAACAAAAGTTTCATCGAGAGTTCCAAATTCCGACAAAACTTCCAATATGTTGGGAATTTAGATGTTGAATGGGATTCGACTCAAAGTAATGACTGAATAAATCGAAAATTTGTGAAAGTGCTGATTGCACGCCCGTCACGGCTGATAACGCGCTTCAGCTTCGCCGATCCGCTCGATCCCAATGAAACGTTCATCACTTTCTGGGGGTTCGGAAGAAAAAAGGTACGACGATAAATCCCGTTCGTTCCCCTCGCGTCGAGGATTGCAAGTAGTACAAAACTACGTTTCACGCGGCGGCGAAATAACGAGGCAGCTTTTTTCATTCGACTAGCGAGCAGAAAAGCCACATAACTGGGACTTAAGCAATCTTGGAACGGTGCAAACTTGTTAGTCAAAGTTCCTCATATTTCAACGGGCTTCATTAAAATGGATAACGCTCCTTGAAGTTTCGTTTCTCCCGATAATATGCTCTGCGTGTCGACGGCTTTCGGTAAACAGGGTTGGTTAACGGTAACGACGAGTACACTCGTGTGGGGAAGTTTGCTAGCATGGGTTTTTAAACTGTTAACTGGGTCGTTTCCCGAGCAGAAACGCTCCCAGCGCACTTAGAAATGTGTTTAATAATAATTACATGGGAATTAATTAGTGTTTTCTGACGCGAATGCTGTACGGTATTTAATACTGTATTCACTTCTTTTCCACGAGTGTAATTAGTAGATTTTCGCGACAAATTGGCGCGTCTTGCACATTGGGGACATTTTCGAATGAGCAATTAATTCGGTTTACTCATTGCCAGTTAATGTGTTAACGTTGAAAATCGCGTTTTCGTTTTACGTTGTGTTTTTATACTGAACTTGTCATTAAGCTTTTTAGAATTTAACTTGTACGAGGTACTGGGAAGCGGTGTTAAGAACGACGCAAGTAAACGTGTAAGAAATAAATAGTAAATATTTTTTCGTAGTAGCAGTATTTGGATCAGCGTTTAAAAAGGGAAAAGGGGTTTCTTCTGAATTAAGAAATTTTCGAAGATGTTCTTTTATGATAAGAAAAGCTGAATTTTAATTTATCATTAAGGAGATGTTACACATATACTATAGGGTCGATTCCAAGTCTGTGCCGAGTCATCATTTTAGTCTTTTCGAATTTGTTTAAAAAATACAGACCGTCGAATTGTACAGTGTAAAAAAGTGGAAAAAGTAATCGAGGTGGCGTGGAAGTATCTTATTATAATATGTACATATTATAATAAGTTTCAAGATTTCTTACCAAGCTGGCGTTACTTTTCATAAAGTACCTATACCGCCACGTTTAAAAACCCCTCAACTCTGAACTACTAGTGCGTATCGAATTGAAACGCCCACGAAAGGGGTCCTCTATTTTATTCGAGAGGCCAGCTCATGACACTTCCCTGACTCGTCGAACTAAGCCAGCCGCAAATCGACCGAATAAATCTCGCCGCGAGCGCGTGTTTATGCAACTATATCTGTCACGGCGTTTGACTTTGAATGCACGCCACTAGTTTTAACCCGAGACCAAGCCCGACACGAATGGCCCATTATCTCGACAGGCCAATTTCAGTGGGACGAGTAAATTACACAGGAAAACGCTTCTACACGTTTCCCGCGCGTTTATGCGGGATGTGTCCAAAGGGATATGATAATCTGAATAGTAATAGTTATAGTTGAAACTGAAATCTGTTCATCAAATGGCGGTTCTTCGTTACGCGGAGATAAAATCATTGAGTTCTTCACTGGGAAAGTTAAGCGCTTTCAGTACGCTGTCGTTTCACACCCTTCTTTGAGTTGTGCCGCTGTTCGAGAAAATGTAATTCCAAATTTTCAAGGGGTAACAAGGCGGGTAACAAGGGATTTTCATGCGAAAATAAAACAAAGCATACAACGAACCGCTGTCGACGAAATAACTTGATCGCAAAATATTCACACAGCACGAAATATGCCACTATTTGAGAAAACCTTCCATTCACAGCTGCGAGAAACAACTGAAAATGACTAAATTATTTCTGTTTAAAAAATCGATTATCATAGTCGACACTCGGAATTAATATTTGTCCGCGTAATACAGTGGCAGTGCGCGTAAAGCGTTGACTTCTTAATCCTGAGATCGTTACACCGATTCTCGTTAGGTGACATTATAACTGATTCTTTAAACACAAGTACCTATCTCGTAAAACAAATGACCAGTTGCAACCAAAACGAAGGTTTTTCTTAACCTTTGAAGTACACCATTTACATTAATGCAATTTATTTAGCGGAGTGCCCGCTACGTTTAATTAAGTAGTTTTAGTCAAACTACTTTTTGTTATATTTTGTAACTAATTTTTTCTTCAAACATTCCTTCTATTTCGGTCATTATAAGTGCTTGCCATTAGATAAAGTTATTTTTTTAACTAGTTTTTGGGTGTTTTCTAACGATGGTGTATAATTTATATACAGTATAAAAGTCACCACGCGTGTACTTTTATGTTACATTTGAAGGTGCGTGTATTTAAAGGTTAAACTGCTCGTCGAGCTCTACAATTCGATATATGTAACTCGTTACAAAAGCGCGTTCCCAGTTGCGGTCCTCTCCTCGTCCGTGTGTTATTGAAACAGCATCGCCACCTTGGTAACGACACATCTGTTCTCTGGCGTGAAACTAACAAAGCTAGAAATGTGCTGCTTGGCAATTGACACGATAAAAATACTGCACCTGAAAACCTCAAAACTGACATTTTCCGCGTTATGCCACTGTCAATGCCAGGCAGCGACGTGGGTCAGGAGGCCTCGAGCGCGCTACAACTGGCACAAAGACCTGTCAAACGAAAGTATAAATTGTCTGTAGGTATCCTAACACGAGTGATTCGCCGCCAAGTGAATCGCGGCTTTTCATTATCAACTGACCGCGCGTGGACAGCTACTTTTTGCCAATGGATCGTCCACGGAACGTCGGCCAGTTTCACTTGCAAATCTCTCAGCGACATGACACAGGCAAATATTTAGACGCGGGAGCGTTGACGCTGAGAATTCCAAAGAGAGGCAAGGGCACAGGACGGACTGTGAGCAGGTTGCGTGTCAATACTGCGAGCACGGGACTGGTTGCGCCCACGTGTGCACGCGCGACGCTTTGAACGACGTCGACGTCGCTTTGTATCGTCGCGATTTGTTTGCCCCTCTCCCCCGCCCCTAACACACGCACCCCTCTCCGCCCTTTCGATTCCATGCGATATTGCGCCACGGTAATTCCGTGACTCTTGGTCCAGCGGTCCCGTCGAATTTCACCTCTGGGAGGGGACTGGTTGACAGTGGAAAGTATCGATTTCTGATGATCCATTCAATGAGTGAAATTTCCTGCAGAAATTTACGTGCCAAGCACACTAACCGATCAGGATCACGATGGGAGGCAGTCGGTATCATTTTCGTTAGTAATTGCTATGAAAGTTGTGAATTAAGGGGAGGTTCCGGTGTGAACATCGATTTTTTTATTTCATTTTTCGAATGTTCAACTTTTTAGGAAGGAGTGTTTAAAAGAATTTCTTGAAATTTGTAAAATTCCCGAAGTTAAAGGCATTTGAGTAGAGGCAAATGCATGGGGCCACTCAGCACTCACGTAAAACTTTAAACGCGTTTTTCTCGAAACAGTGTTCTCAATATCGGTGGAACCTGTATCTCCAAAAGTTATTATCGGATTCGACTGAACCTTTTTTTATTTTGAAGAATATGCTTCTGGCTCGTGGACAGACTCGTAAAGTTTAAAAAAAAAAAAGAAAATTTGTAATCTTTAAAGGCGTTGAAAGGGCGAAAAATATAGGGAAAGAGTGATTTAAAACTTCAAGTGTAGTTATTTTCTCAAAAAATGTAATTTTTTGTAATTTTTTCTGGTCAGTCCACGAGCGAGTTTCATGCCCTTTAATAATCTGGCATTGCTTTTTTACTTCAGACCAATGGTTTAGGTGCTACAGGTTCCATCGATTTGGATGAACTTTTTGACGCCTCGACTTTAACGACTCCTCGGTGCCGTTTGCAATGATTAATTGTAAAACAAAAAATTTATTTCTATAGTTTAAGGCATCCTTAATTCAATGCAAAAGGTCGCATTAAATTATGTGTAGTAGTTTTCCTTTAATTAATTCCTAAAGATCACCGATTTGTATGGTCTTCTTGGCCAAACTCACATCACGATTACCTAATATTAACAGCTTTAATAATTTTTTGTATAAGGACACATTCAATGAACAATGTTGATTGTTTGCAAGCACTGTAGAGGCCATGTTCTGTTAGATGTAGCTACAATTAATCCATACGTACAACCTCCCAAATGAATCGATACATTTACATATCAATGCTTGCGTTTACGCATCCGTTCCACGCGTAGCGAAAGCTTGCGATAGCTTTGGAGAGTTCAAAATTAGGAAATTACCATATTCACTCTAATCACCGTTTGATGACCGGTTTCAAATTCGCTCTGGCTTTGGCCGTATCTCATTTGTACGTATCTTGTTCAAAATATAAAACTGGCGTAATATCGTCATAAGCCTTTTCCAATTCAATTACCTCGAAAATTAATAGTTCATAAAATAAGGTATTTCTTTGCAATTTTCTTATTCTTGTTAATTTCTTTCTTCCTGTAATAAAGATGTCTTTTTCTTCTTCTTATTGTTAAATAACAATGTTTAAAGTCACGTTTGAGTGTGTTCTATACTTTCCATTTGTGGCTTCAGACGCCATTCTACCTCAGAAGATTACATTCAACTTGTACGTACACGATGTTTTCTTAGCTTTTCAAATCTTTACAGTATTATACCTCTTTTTCGTCACTGTTGAAACCAAAATATAAAGGAGTGGCTATACCCAGAGTGATCTAGAATTTAGATGACACTTACGCAAGTTTAACGGGTGGAATATCTTATTTTTTTAATAAATTTGGCGTGTTGACCAAAATTATTTCTCAAAGGTCCCAGAAATTATTCGAAGGTATTCGTCCTGAAGCTGAATGCAACGAGGGGACTGCAAAATGTTGCAATTAGTTATACTTTACGCGACAATGAAAATTTATTAGCAACTATAAACTATGCGGTTGACGTTGAAAAGATGCTGCTATAATTTATATGGTAACTGGAATAATTAGTCTGTGAGAAATTCTAGAAAACGATACGCGAATATTTGGTAGAAGAAACCGTTTATGGATGACAGTTCTGATTTTAAAAGAAATAGTATTATACATTTTTGCAGGTGCTTCTTTTATTATTTATCTGCAGCTTCGCGAGTTATGTCGTCGGAAGCTGTATTTGGCACAAAATGGCTATTTTCAATTGAACGTGGCTAAGTTTAGAAATGATGTGAATTCGATCGTGGGTAAAATTTAAAAGCGACCTCGGCGTCCTGACCTGCTTGATTTAAAGTAAAAACTGTATTCTTGAATCTTGATCACGTTGTTTGGAAAAAAATCGTTGTATTCTTAGAATTAATTATAATTATATTTCTGAAGGAAAAAGTTATACTTTTCGCAGAATTCGTAACGTCATGAAATGTTCTTTTACAGGGTGAAGTTTTCTACTGAGGAACATGATGTTTTGTTCTAAATTATCACCTATACTTAATAATTTCCGTTTGAAATTTGATCGTTTGATGACGTAATTAATTCTTTCTGTCAACTGGTTCCTCTTCAATATTTTTTACCAAAGGCAAGTTTCTTTCTTCTGTTTGAAAGGCGCAACAAAAATGACAGCATACACAAATAAATAATAATTGAGCTATTAATATTTGAACATCAAAAAGTACATTTATAAATATCCTTTTAAATGTTAATAAATTACTGAAACTATTAACTAATTCCTTGACATCACACTGTTAACTACTGTTGCTCTTAAAAGTATGTAGAAGTTTCTCTTAACTGGAGTGTTTCATCCCAAAAGAAACTTTCAAAGAAAGTACTACATAATTCTCGGATTACAAAATTTATTTGTCTTACACTTCTTTCAAACTACTAAGACTATCAACATTTTATTAACTATTAGCATTTCATTTAACTTACTGTTACGTATAGGTAATAATTTGGAATGAAAAGGGGGGTTTATTGGAGAAAGTTCTACTCTTAAAATGCCTAATAGAATTTTCAGTATGTACAACCGTTGCTCGTCTTTGATTTATCACCATCGCGTCGATCAAAGCGTAACACGGTTCTCCGAGTTAAACGAGGGGAAATAAAGTTGGTGGAAGCTCTGGAAGCCTCGAAACCGAGGTGCCTACGCAGACCAGAACTTCGCCGGAAGTTCGCTGAGAAGTTTTTGGGGAGCTCTGACCGCACGGTCAACCATCAAAGAAACCTGAGAAATTAGAAGCACAACCCCCACTATTTGCTCGCACCTCAGTTTTGGATAATTAACGCACAACTCTTTGGCACTACCTGGCAATTCTCAGTCCAACTTTAACTGTTATAATTCTGTGAATCATAAGTCTTTGTCCAGTACCTAACACACTGTTTTCTTTCTTCATCACAAATCACAAATTGGCAGAAAAACTAGAATCTATAACATGAATTTTTATAAAATAAATGAAATTTAAATATAAACTGAGCAAGAACTTGCAACTCACCCTCTATATGGCAGGTGCTAAACAAAAGCTTATGGGTTTTTTTTACTTTGCCTTGGTGAAGAAATGGAATTTTTATACTTCCATTCTCATATAGTTTATAATTTTTTACAATAACAAGGTGCCATTTTGTATCTTCATTCTAAAACTTGAAAGAGTTATAAAAGTTGGAAGAAGGAGGCACATAGATAGTAATAAAATTGAAGTGCTCGGAGTGTCATCCTCACTGACAAAAACAAAGAAGGAAATATTTCTTCGTAAAATAACTATGTTAATGCTACCTAAGGCTCCTTCGTGAAAAGAAGCTGTGATTCTACCAAAGCTGTCGGAAATAATTTCACCTGAATCGAATGTATATAAAGAATGATTCCCTTTTGTATTGTTACCGTTTGTGCTCGCAGGAGGAACTACCTGGCTCTTTAGAGATTACCTGAATTGTATATCGCGTTGCTAAAGTGTTCGCGTTATTTTAGAGAGATCAAGCATCTCGCGTGCTCATAGTTCAGTTGTAGATGCATTGCCTCGAAATAATCTTCAAAGACAATGGATCCCAATGGCACAGCACTGGCCGCTGTGTAAGAGAGTGGACTTTCTCGTATTAATATCAGCTTTGCCTTTGTTGCCAGACCTCGTGCGTTCCATTCCTCGGTTCACTACTAGCTTCGACATAGGAAACGCAAGAACAGTGGAATCAATGGTAACTAAAGTGAAATGTACCAGCAACCACGTACCATGTATTTAATAACAAATAAAGAGTACACTACTACTCAAAAGGTTTTAATCAATTGTTACATATACGTTTGATAAAAGAGAAAATGCAATGGTTTTCCATATCTCTGTGGTCGAATATTCATGTTTCTTGGTCCGTTGCCATCGTTTCGTTACATTTTGCCATCTTAAAAGTGGTTTCCAATCTCCATCATGAGGATTTAATCTTGCTGCTGCTAGACTGTGTTTTGTCGTGCTTGTAAATATGGGGATTCCTCTTGGGATATTAATATTCTCTCGAATGTTTGAAGTTGTGAGCGTAATATTCCTTTTTGATATTACCCTCATTCTTGGATCTCCCGCTTTAGCCGTCATTTTTGGCCTTTCCGAGCGATCGAGCGATTCATTAGATCCTGTTATTACCCATCCCTGGTAAATTCAGTTTATTTGCACTGATTCATAACGACATGTACCCTTGATATAAAGTCACTTGTAATTTCGATAGACAAGTCTTTTCTCTTCACATTTTTGATTCCATGATTAAAGAATTTTCGAGATACTACCGCCGAGTTTGGTGGTTGAAATGTTTTCTTGGCAACGGAGCAAGTCTGAGATCAGAATTTGGTTAAGAAGGACCCAAGGGAGTTAGTACAGTTAATCACAGAAAAAAGTGATAACAATATTCTTATATACTTGACTTGCTGGTAAAACTGACCAAGGCCATCATTCCACCCTAAAATCCGTAAGGATTAAGATGATTAAATGTGAATTATGAGCCCCAAAAATCTGTAACCCTTTTTTGAAACACCTTGTATGCAGTTGGCGCTGTACAATATAAATGTAAAGTCCTGCTCAATCTGGGTCGTTTATGTTGGAATGAGAAAAATATCGAGACGCCTTTGTCGAACTCAATAGCAAACAGATCGACCAGCAGATCGAAGTCCCGTTTTAGGGCTTTCAAAGAAAGTAAGGCTGTTTAAGGGCTGAAGGAGGAACAGTGTCTCGCGTGCCATGAATTCGAAAGCCATGCTTATCTAAACTGTTTGTCTTTATCGCCCGTTTTCCTTCTGTATTTGTATGCAAAGTGTCCCCTCACTTGCAAAGATTGTCTAAATTCATAGAAGACTTCCAGGGCTTTTCTTGCATTTAACCTGTTCCGCGTGGCAACGTGCTTTCCATATTCTGCGAAACCGTGGTTTTTATGCGAGGCGCTGCGCATTTCGTGAGTCATTCGTTCTACGCCATTGTTCCGTTGCAATGTCTAATTTAAAGTCGGGAGAAACCTGGGTGAACAGAGAAATTTGACGAAGAGAATTGTTTTCTAATTTGAAGTAATTGAAAAATAAAAGTAGCTATCTAATTATTGGAAAATTAATATGGAGGTATTCGTTGTGTTTGGATATAGATTTATCATTTAATAGCAGCAACGGTTTATTAAATTTATAATTCTGCTAAAAACGATTCTGACTTCGAATAGGCAAGCCAGAGGATGAGTTCCTCAAAAAAATAAAAGAGACCTTGAAAACACTAGAACCACCTAGTGTTATTAATAAAAATATGGAGTGACGTTTGAAGATCGTGTAGAGGATATTGCTTTAAATTTTTTAATCAATCAGCTGGTCTATTGAATTCTAATTATTATTTACTTAGTAATGTAATTATAGTATGAATATCTGAGTAAAAGGCACTTTACATAAACACATCTTCACTGAAATTCATTCTTAAACTGGCAATGGCATTAGTTACAACGCTAAGAAAATAGCGAAATATTATTGAAAACTCCTGAGTCTCCATCAGTGAACATCAAATAATATTAATCATCCTAGAATTGGGAAATACTATTTCTTTGAATTCGGGAATATTTTAAATTAAATTACATCCGGTACGACGAATTCGTCTTTCTTTTATCTTGCTATTCTTTAGCCTTAAATAAAAACGGTAAGAGATAACGATGGGGCAAAGAAAATGATTAATGAATAGCGTATCTGCTAATGCCACTTGCTTCTCCAAAAGGATATAAATTGTACTGAAAAGAACGATATTAACTGCATGAAGAATAATATATCGCTTCGAAAATCTGGATTTCACTTCCTCTAAGAACCAGGATAGTCGATAATCTAATGCTAGAACAACATCCATAACACCAGGGCTACTTTGAGCTCATTGCCTCGATTTTATATGTACATTTTATCAACCTTAGAAGAACATATTTAAACATGGGAAATAGGACGCTAATATAATAACATTAACGATGTCTTCGTTTCCTTCAGGTCGTTTAAAAATTGCTTCTTTCGTGAGTAGCAAGCAGACGAGTATAATACCAATAATAATACATATTTATTTCAAAAAGTATATATATATATATATATGATAGCAAAAGAGGGTGAACTATACAGAAAACACAATAGAATTCGAAATTTTATGAAAAGTATTGATTTTTTACCTGAGAAGAGTTTTGACTTTTAGTAGTAATTAAAAATTCTTTAAAAAATATTTTGGAAATATTCTCTGTCCTAAGAAAATGCAGTAAGCTCGAAACTCAATTTTCTTGAAGTGTTTATGGTACTGTAAACCTTTAAAAAAGCGTCTAATTATCTACGTTTAGTAAAAAGGCACTTTACTACCAAACCTAATTTCAAAAATATAAAGCGATAAACTAAACCATAATGCATTTAAACAAATCTAAACATTGGATGGACGTGAGAGTATTGTTAAAAAACTTCGTTAAGAGTAAGCTCCGTTGGGGCTGTATATTTCAATGGAATCGGAACTCGATTCGACATCGACGGCGCTGAAAGCCCAGTGGTCGACCTGGAACCTCGACCAACTCGACTACTTAGTGGACGCGTGCCAAAAAGCTCTCGTTCTGTTTCGTCATGTTTCAACGCGCTAAACACGTATTCGTGAAAATTTGATTTCAGATCGAAAGCCTACAAACCACTCTTGCAGCCCAGTTTTCTCCCCTCTTCTCCTCTTATCAGAATTAATAGAGAGAAAAATTGATTCCTATAATCACGATTATAATCGTTCTCGTGACCTAATTATTTTCTGGGTAGCAACGGTGCAAGTGCAATACGCGCGTGTATTTTTTTAAGGCGAGTCAGTGTTTTTTCCATCACCGTGCGTATGAAAATACTAAGGTATGACCATTGAGAATATTGTGTCAGATATTTTATGTTTTTATGTTAGGAAATTATTTTATCACTTCTCAAGTTGTGTGACAGTTATGTTCGAGTAATTAGCTCTAATTCTGTATTTCATACAATCCATTGAAACAAAAGGTACCCATAATCGTGGTCATCAATAATATATGGTCCAGTAAATTCAATATCAACATTATATATTGGTCTTTTCGAATACAGACATAAAATATTGAATATCTCGTAACATATTTCGTTCTCAGTGGTCATATGTTTGTAAATTACTGGAAAAATTTATTACATCGCTGGAGTAATTAGCATGTTACCATTTATACCTCACGTAATATTAGTATTGAGAAAATATTATTACATATTTGTTGACTAGGTATTCAGTGCCTGTTGTCTTGGACAAAATAAGTTGGGCACTAAACGATATATCTAACAATATATACAAATGACGCAATTAATATTTTAAGTACCTATACTTCCCCCTTTTGCAGTTGTATAACAATAAAATTTCCACGAAGGCTTAATTTACATAAATTTCGTTAATTAATTAACTAGCTGTCAATAAACATTTCCGCGAACTACTGAGAATAGTCGCCATTTAAGAAAACAGTAAGTGCATATTTTAGAATAGTCCTCGTTATGACGTTCAACATTTTCCGTCATCAATTCTTTTACCCCTCGACGCAGAGAAGAGCTGCAGCTTGCCCCAGTTTCGTGAATCACCTTGTATATCTTTGGCCGGGCGATATATCAGGGACTGTTCCGACAAACGAAACGGAACATCAATTCTGATCACCGAAGTTCGGCCAGTTGGAGAGGTGACGCGGCCCTGAACATTCCTCACTTTCGTTGCGAGTGTAATTGACGGGCCGGGAGGAAAAATTCACCGTGGAAACGAAGAAAAACGGCGCCAATTAGCTGCTGGTCGATAAATCAATGCCGACTTGGCCAGCTCTAGGCTGAAATTATTTTAAACCGGCCACGCTGCGCCGCCGATCGAGAGAAATGATCCTCCACCCATTATCAGGGACTACTCGCGACGACTTTCCCCCGTCAGTATCATCCAGGACCTGGACACTTTTGATATAACGGTATTGGAAATCGTATTTCCATTATTCCCTGTCATGATTAACTTCTTTTTGAGACAATGTTGGATTAGTTGGTTTTAAAAAATCATTGCGAAAGCAATGGTTGTGTGTCTGGGATTATTAAACAGGTGACGAACTGATCACTCAGCAGATTAAAATTAACATTGCAATTACACAGTCGTGAACTAATGTTATTGGAAATTATGTTCCGTCATGATTTGCCTCTTTTTGTAATAGCGTCGTACTAGATGATTTCGATAAGTAATTTCGAGAGTAATGGTTATGTGGCTGAAATGATCAGTAAATGATTATTTTGATTACATTATGCGGGTGCATTTCTGCTTATGAAATGGGTGAATTAGATTTTCTTGTCGGTATATGGAACGAAAATATGTATTCGAATGTTTTGAAAATCAATTGAAGGAAAAATGCTGGTACTGTGAGGATTGGAGATAGATATAAATGTGAAGATAACGCCGCGAAACATAAGGCACCTACTGTACAAGAATTTTTATTATAAAATTATCCATAAATATAATTTTACGCTATTTACAACACTTTAAAGAAATCTTTATGTACTTCATACAATAGAAATTCAAATTTTTATCGAATTTCCTTCTAAAGGGCAAAATTACACGAAAACATTTAGCATAATTAAATATAATTTTGCACAGTTAGATAAACTTTTAAAGAATTCATAATTTTTTCTGATGAGAACTGTATTTTATACAACGAAAATTCAAGTTTCTATTAGACTTCCTTCCAAAGAGCAAAACTATACGAAAATACTTGTCATAATGAAATAATGTTGCGCAATTATAAATACTTATAACGTATTAATAATTTTATCAGTTCAAAGTTGTATTTTCATGCAGGAGAAATTTAACTTAATATCCAGGCTACTTTTAATGGGCAAAAAAAAGAAAAGGGAACACTTACCATGATTGAATGTCTCGAAAATGAAAATAGCAAGAAAATACTGTTCGAAGGAGTTCACGCTCTTCGTGTATGCTTGACCACGACCACCTTGTATACATGGTACTCTTCGGTCGCATCACACTTCCGGCGGGAGAGCGTCCAACAATGAGCCTGTATCTGGAACAACTCCCCATTCTGTCGTCTTCCATTCTTTCGAAAAAACCTAGAAAACGATTAGATCGCGCCCAAGAGCAAGAAAGCCACCTCACTTCCTTTTCGTTTCATACAATACGAATTACACATTTCGGAAACTTCTTCGACGGAAGATAGATAAAAATATAAATGAATAAAGAACGATCCCATAATTGATAAAAATGTTAATAATAAACACTCTAGAATTTATGAAACATTTAATAGAACATTTGACTTAACGCGTACCCTTGTCTCCTTTTTAAAAATATATATAATCAATGTTTATTTCGTTAGAAAATCACGGCAGTTTTCTTAACTATTATTGTAGGCATTTATTTGCATGTAAAATAGCTGAATATTATTTCCCCTGTTATCTTACTTACTATAATTAAGATCCCGCTTCGACTATGCTTTACTTCGTGATCTTATTTGCATTATCGATAATTTTATTGGACGGAGAATACATGTACGTTGCATGATTTCCAATAGATTCTGCTTGGTACCATTATTGGCTGATATGTTAAGCTACCTAGACCCGGGGAGGGGGGGGGGCGTTTTGCGTCGATAACGTGAATATTAATGAGGCTCTTGGCATTCTTTGTAAATTAAGTTTAATATTTCAGTCGCGGTCGGAGCTCCAGCCATATAAGTACCACTGCATTGAAAATGAGCATTCGTCTTGCTTCATTTGCACCGTTTTATAGGCAGAAATTATTTCACCACATCAATTAAGAACGGAAGCATTATAAACTTAAGCGAAATATCGAAGAATAGGTTTTACTTGACTTACACATTCTTCTTCCTGCTCAATTTAATATTGGGAACAGAGAATAATTCAAATATAATTGCAAAATAAATTGTAATGAGAATAAATTACTCTAACTTGAAAACACTATATTATTTGGAATATATAGTCGTACGTGATACAGGGGTACAATTTGTAGTTACAATTTTATATTGTCACAACAAATGGCACCTACAATATAAAAAGCACACAATAATTTTGTACTTTTATCGGAAAATAAAAAAATGAATAATCTTGATAATTCTGAAAATGTGACCTAGAGAAAAAGAAGTATGTTATTTTTCTCGACGCCGTGCAAATTATATCTCACACACTTCCCAGAAAAATACTCAAATACGAAATTTCTGGTAACTCAATCGATGCGATTTAATAATATTTTCCAAAATGTATAATGAAATAGTAACTTTCTCATAAGCATCGAACATATTTCAAGTTCGAAAATGGACTTTCCTATTTATTTATATTCCCCTATCGTTTCAAATTTATTTCATAAATACGGGACTTCGAAGTTTGGAATTTTCGCATCTTTTCTCGAAAACAATTTTTATCTCCGAAACAATCAACTGTACCGAGATGTACCTTATACAAGAAGAATAGGCCTCCCCGAATAATTTATTTTTATTTTCATAAACTCAAAGATACTTCATTTAAGGTGTCCATTTTCGCGAAAATAGGTAAAAATTGCAAACTTTAACGGCCTATATTTTTTAAATAAATTCGTCCGACGAAATAATGACTGAAACCCCGCGTGGTCTGCGTCATATCTCAATTTCATAAAAATCCCTGGCATAAAGTGCAGAAAGTGATCCGTTTTGCTTTGATATAGCTCTGCGATATTTTCGCTAATAAAATTACAGCTGATTGGGTATCGAGGCGGGTAGAAAGTGTTGGAAGCGTCGAAGTTGAAGCCACAGAACCACGAGGTCAAGGGAAATCTTGAAACGTTATATGTATTTCGTAGCTGGTAAGGTTACCGAACTGGAATTCAATCTGAGATGAAGGGTTGGGTCACGGTAAACAGCGGTGACATGGGACAAAATACAATATAAACCCGTACAGTGAGAGGCCAAGCTGATTACTTGTGCCACGTGAGCTGCGATAGGAATTTTGGTCCATAAATTAGAATTTCCCTTTGCTTATCCGAGTTTAGCCGTTAAATTTAAAAACAGCATTTCGTTCTCCACCGAGTCATAAAAAGAGAATAACAACGGGAAATACTTGTTTTGCGCGTACTAGGAAGTATTATTTTACATTTGTTTCCTCCGAGGGCGTAGTAACGTTACAAAAGTGGAGATCGTACGTGCTGGATCGTTTATTTTTTATTGAGTTTCCTTGCAGTACAAACTGCGTTATACTAAAATTTTGGTTGCCCGAGTATTTCGCTATTCGAACATCGTACTATTCGAACGTTCCATTATTTAAACGTTGTATTAATCGAAGGTTTCACTATTTAAAAGTTTTACTATTCGAACATTTCACTATTTAAATGTTTTACTATTCGAACGTTTCACTATTTAAACGTTGTATCTACTATTCAAACGTTGCACTATTTAAACGTCTACTTGTTGTATTCGTATCCGAAATATATATCGTGAGCCACATACATAAATGTCACGTGTGAGAAGACCCTGGGGAGAAATTATCAACCACTCGTTTAAAAAAGAAACAAGGGCACGGATGTATAAAATCTGCTTAATTCTATAATTTAGAGTGCACATAGTTCACACGTGTTACTCGTTTCCTGCGCAAGGTTCGCGCGTAGCAGAATAATTGAATAATTGGTGTTACAGCAACGGAGCTATCGAACAGGGCCCAGTTAAACGCTAGAGCAACTCGTAACGATAACCACACCCAGGTGACACAATTATAAAGGATTACGATGAAATTGCAGTTCGCAATTACGAATAATGAGGTTAAGCTGTTTCCAATTGCGGCGAGCACGGTTCAAGTTATAAATGTACGGTGGAACGATTCTACTTGAATCCTTAATGGGCGCAGCGTTAATACGAGCTGCTGTGAAACTTGCAAAGCCCTTACGGTACCGAGTTTTCGATAAAGTGTCATTTCTGAAACAGTCACTTCGTTGGCTAGCTGGTGAAACTGACCAAGTCCATCGTTCCATCCTAAAATCCTTCAGAATTAATGGAAGCAATTACTTTCTATGTTTTTTTTTGCAACAGACTCCTACTGAAAATTCATGTGGGGAAAAACTTATGTATTTTGCAATAGCTTTCAATTATCGCCTGATTTATTTCTTCAGATTGTAACAAAATGTTATAAATTTTTTTTTTTGAGCTACCGTTCTGAAGGTCTATCACGGCTACGATGGTTACAATAATCAATATTTTTATATATTTCGAGAAAAAGTTTGTTCAAGATATGTACTTTCTAATGCCAATAAAGATATTTTATAAAAACTTTTAATTTACCAAAAACAGAGCCTCGAAATTAGCCCTTTTGTCCGGCCAATCCCCTTGTTTCCGCCTTAATAAATTCCCTAAGGTTCCTCTTTCTTCTACAACCGTATATAGTTATTTCCCGGGTTTTATAAAATACTTACGAATATAAGCAGCTTTGAAAAACGTAGTGGAATATTTGCTTTTGCAAATCCAATTCTTGGGATACAAATTTGCCTTCCTTCGCGGCCAGTTCCCAGAGCCCTTTGCGAGAAGCTCCTGGATAATGTATATTACGGGCTCTATGGCCAGGGAAGGCCATAGCGCTTGAAAATCCGTTCCTCTGATTTTCAGATCTTAATTCAATTCCACGAAAACTCAGGCCACGTTTGCCCCGCTATTCTTGAGCCTTTTCTTTTATGAAAACCGCGTGGTAACTTCTTTCTGTGAAGATCGTAGCAACTCGTCTACACATTGCAGCGCAGTCAATGGTGTCTCGTTACTATTTAACTTTGTCATTTTTACTTCCTTAAGGATGGAGTACTGTAGTGTGAAGCTTACTGATTTATTCCTGCAGAGCCTTTCCTTTTATGAAATTCTTTATTAGATTTTTATTAAGAGTTACTAATATTTATTATCTCAGAAATTTGTCTATACTTTTTAGGGGTAATGAAGGTTCATTCGTTTGTAATTAATTGGTATCTCCAGAAGATTACTGGGAGCTCCACTGACCTCATTTATTTCTAGATTACTTATATTATAATTAGATTGAGAATATCGATGCAAGATATTTTTACACCCTGTCAGCGCAATAATTATGTTTTACCTTGCATGCTTCATATATATATATATATATTTATTACATTCAGTTTGTACAATTAGCATTGTTTGTTCAGTGGAAGATCTTGTTACTAATGAACCTTCTAAGAGTGCCGACGAATGCGGTTTGAAAGTAGTATCAAGAAACAGTACAGAAGTATTGACGACGAAAATATCGAATCCTTGACAGTTTTCTAATAAAATATTATTTAAAGGCTACTTATATCCGATCTGATTTCACGAAGTCAATTTAACTTTCAACTACAAGCTGCATTACACATTCGTGTTTCGCTCATTTCATTCATGATAGCTTACTTGATCTCGCGTGACCACCGTCCGATTAGAACTACGAAGCTGATTATGCAGCCGCGACAGCTGTTATATCCCCAATGCTGGTGCACTTGATTACAGAATTACATAAATATTTATGGACTACTACTACCCTATCAAACAATGGTTTCAATTTGCTTAATATATATGCTATAATGCATGGGGAGCTGAAAGTCCCATGGCGATCACGATTTCATGACGATGCTAGCGACGCCGTTTACTTTAATACTCGATTAACACGAAACGTTGGAATCGATTCTGTTCTTTCTGAAACATGTTGTTAAATATTACAATTTTACAAATGCCATATTGCTTCATTACGTTGGTACACAATTTTGACAAGTAAATACAGGCTATTGGAGATTGAAAATTGTGAGCATTTGCAAAGAGAATTGCAGGTTCTACAAATGCAAATTATGCAAAAGCAAACTCTGAGTCTCATCTCGAATCTTTAAATATCTCATGGGCGAAGTATGGTTGAGAGGAAATACAGCTCACAGATTGAACGAATTTTTATTCGTTTTAGAAACGTCAGGAGAGTGGAAGGGATAGGTTGATTGATTTCAATATGTGTATATGTTATCGGAAATATAGATTCTAAGGTAAAGAAGCTGTTATTAACTTCTCAGCTAATAGAAAGTGATAGAAGAAGTTGAAAGGGTGGGTGGTATTACTTTAGATTTTTTTAGAACCGTGTTTTATTTCTTTATTTCATATATGTATATGCACTAGTTGTTACTAATAAATAAGGTGACAAGTATACAGAAATATTTCTGCTTGTTATATTTACTACAAGAGTAACAATCCTAAAACAAATATTTCAAACAATGGTACTTCTGAATTATTCCACCTCGCAGTAGAATATCTTACTCTTTATGTCTCTACGTACATTACAAAAAACATTTAAAAAATGTAGCTCTCCATCTGAAATATTCCTCCAGATCCCTGTGCATTTGCACAAATAAACGCAACTTTCAGAAAATTCAATATAAAGTTATTTAAAAAAAATTTAGAATTCAACTATGCAAGAAGCAAAAACTCATTTCCCCTTTGAAACTTTCACATCAAAGTGCCCTTAGACACGTATCAAGGTAAACAAACTTGATTTATATCACTTGGGATAGTATCTCTGGTAAGTCTACCTATCCGTTTAGCTGTACTACTGCCACCAGTGGAGCTCTGCCTTAACACGTTGCCATACCACTGACTAGGGGTTGTCGGTTTTTAAAAACCAGGTTTGAAAAACGTTCTTTTTTTTATAAATTTATAAAATTCGAAAACCGGTTTTTTCAAAAGATCGTTTTTTTTTTATAAACCCTACCACTGACCAGAACAGTATTGATGACGAGAAGCCAAGGAATGCAGTGCGGTCGACTTCTCTGCCATGTAGATATCGATTTCGTGGGCCCGTAAAGCTAAATTCACTCGGTTCCCCTAAGAGGCATCGATTTCCCTTCTGATGCTCATCTTCCGCGGCAACTCTGTCCAGTGCGAAAATGAAAGTTTATCCACGAACTGTTTTCCGGTTAAATTCGACTTCGATTTTTCACGAGTTCCCAGCTGTGAACGTAAAGGCTCGGGTGTTTACTCGAAACGGTCGGCGATTCGGAGCTCGAAAGCTGTCCCCCAAGGAAACGAGGGACGCAAATGAAATTGCGGGAGGCGCATAAATCGGGCGCGGTGCTCGTCGCAGTTCTAGTCTCGCTGAGATACCTAGCGATTTAGGAATCGTAAAGACACGAAGCTGTTTCGTTAGGGATGCATCTGCAGTGCCTGTAATTTTATAATTTCGTTAGGAATGTTGTTTGCAGATGTGGGGGTAGCTTTAGCAGAATTGGCGTTGCGAAATCGAGCTGGATCGACGCAGTGACTTACTTTAAACTCTCTGTAACAAAGGATTTTTATTTTGTCAGATAAAAATTTACGAGTTTCTTCGCATTAATTCAGAAGGAGAACTAATTGTAAAAACCACTATCTCGCATTTCCTTCTTGATGCGAGGTTGACGTTACTTGATCCTTAATTTTAATGTGAAAAACAAGGCTATTTGACTTTCACGTATTTACATATACATTTGTCACAATGCTATTTTGGTACTAATTGACTCAATTGAGAACAAATATTCCCATCGCTAGTGCTTGCTCTTTCATTAACAAAACAACGCGATCTCCTCGCGCAAAGTGCGTTTCCCCCCTACGGAAATGTTGCTGGATCGAGGATCCTGTTAGGTTAGAAATAACACACGCTGTATGCTTTACTGCTCGGCAGATCCGCGAGGCTGTGCATTCTCCAGCTTCTGTAGGAAGGCAACAATAACATCTACATTGGCGTGTGTCTGTACTTTGCGATGCCATAAAGCAGCACGTTGCAGAAGATCGTAAGGCTAGTGAATAGGGGGTGTATTTGCACCTTCCCTCCCAGTGTTTACGGGGTTGTTTTCTGGGGCAGAATACTAATTATAGGATAGAATTCGAGAACAGTGCGACGAGTAGCGACAACCACTTGCATTGAAGATATGGAGCAACTGAAAACTTAGTTTGTTACTGACAGAATGAATAACTGAATTGCTACAGAGTTTTGCAAGGGGTTTAATTCAAAGATACTTTATACTTGTATACTTACTTACAGGTAAGCTATATTTCTTCGAGATGTGTTGTAGCCTTCTGTTCTGAATTTCGAGTTTTTAACAGATAGGCCTTCGATTGTACCTAAGTGTCTGGTACACGTTCTAATGCATTTATTTAGTTAAAACCCTTATCTGGATCTTATATTATTTAAACTGTTTATTAATGATTTCTGCAAGTTTTTTATTACAACTGATTTTTGTGCTACACTGATGATTTGAAAATGACACTTTAGTAACACCTTGATTCTTTTGGAGAACTTACTGGAAGCCAGAATGTTGGTATTTATAAAGAACACTTTCCCTGATATTAATATAGTTTTGCTGTAGTGTCAGGCAAATATTTGTTCTCTGAATTATCACCCGAACTGAAGAATACAGAGTAGTTTAATATTATCTCCTTAATGCACGGTGCTCAGACTCGTTTTCCTGCATTTCTAACGTTGACATGCCATTTCCTACGGATCTAGCATCTGTCTATACCTCATACACAGTCCTGAGTCGTATGAATAGAATATCAGACCACTTTAAGAGCATTTCAACCGTCAAACTGCTTTAATACTCTCTAACTGGTTAATCCGACTTTAGAATATGAAACTCTAATTGTGTCTTCATAATGATAATTAACTTAAAAGTGATAGAGTATAGAGAAATTACTGTAATGAAATAAAAAGAATTCAATGCAAATTTCTTTTCATTCTGAATTATATACCATTCATATAGACCATCTCACTTCAAATTCAACATTCTATTTACACAAACGTAATTGCAATGAATTAATATTCTTCTAATATCCCCGCGATTTTATTATAATCTCTAATCCATTAAACGTTTCTTTGGTAGATGGTACTAACTACGAACATATTAGTCAAGGTTCGTATCAATGTAAATTCTGAATCTAACATTACATAAATAAATAAAAGGCAGATACTTTTCTGAGTAACTGTACCTATATACCTCATAAATAACTGCAAGTACTTATGTCTATATAATATTCGTAATATCTACTAAAACATCTGTATAAGAATCATTTTCCGAACCACATACAGAATCTTCCAATATCTTCGACTGCATTTCCTCACAATGAAGCTTCTGCCCAGTCGACTGGAAAGCAAAAATTAGGTCGCCCTTTACTAATGCAAATTCCCCCGTGGCTCTAGACGTACGATTCGAAACGCGTTGCCGGTCGAAGGTCTTAAAAGTGTACGCAGTGATTGAAAGATAGATATCCATTCGTCGCGGCGTCTATTTTACGCCTCGGCGTACACGCTCTGCGGCCGCGCCATCCCCGAGTTCCCAGGCTGGCCCGTTAAAAGTTACCCCAGCCGATCCCTCCTCAGTTTGTTTGCCAGCTCATGAATTTATCTCGAAGCACGCATATCGATTTCCCTCCGCCGGATTCCGCCTACAAGCGGCGTTGCTTCTTTTTTTTTTTTCCACGGGGCTGTAAGCTCGGGAAACGCGTGTTATGTATTCAGAAGAGCGACGGCCGCTTTGAAACACAACCGTGGAGCGGAAACGCAATCGTTTTTGGGGAATTTAGAGGATTCCCTCGGCGGGGATTTCATAGCATCACCGGCTGATGCGGGCAAACGTTTTTTGTTGCTGAAACTGATGCTTTGAGAGATACTCGGGGATGGCTTATGGAAATAGTGTAATGGAATCCCACTTTTGACACCGATTCCTGGTGGTATAATGGATGAGTATAACGCAAAAGTTACCAGCGGTGATAGATTATAAAGGCCGTCACGATGACGAGATTTCAAAATAATTTTTTACAAAGTATTATTTTATTTCACTCTTAGTTTTAGATTCTTTTCACACATTTATTGTCTTCGAGTTAATCTTATGGTTGAGTTTTAGGGTGTCATTCCAGTTAGCGCGCCGATAAATTCAGCGATTTTCAGGAATTTATTGCGACGAAAATAATTATAGTAATGAAATAAAACTTTTTTCTATTTATTAAACTACATTTCTACAGTAAATAAAAATATAATAGTAATTGCTTTTCAAATGCTTTTGAAAATGGTCTTGATGACATGTTTAAAAATGTATGCCTCGCTCGTGAAGGCGATTTCAGCTGTTAGCCTTATCTGAACCCAACAATTCAAATGGATTCGTGATCAGTATGACTGTCGCTATCGCTCGGACTATAATTAGTGATTTATCTTCAAAATTAGTAACATAGCAGGCAAAATGCAAGAAAAATGTTTTCGGCTTTTTTGTTATTTTCGATTTTAAAAGTGGGTTAGACTCGGTGAAAATACTTGGTTGTAGTCCCTGCGAGAGTCACAAGTGTGCAGAATAAGCAGTAAAATTTATAAAGCAGTTGGTTCGATAGATTTTGGGATTTTATCTTCGCGATGTGGACAAATGATGTTTCGAGAAAAACGCGTTCAAGACCGAGCTTCTGCGCTGCCTACAAAATATCTCTGTAGAAGCTAAAATAATCAGACTTTTTCCACGCAAATTTAACGGTACATTCTTGAGGATACGTACTTTCGAAAAATGTTTTAAAAAAAATATTGATTTTTTCAACCCGTCTAACTAGAATGACCCCTTAAGCCACGTACATTTCACAGGAAAGATAATCTTCCATGTTTCTATAAAACGTTTATTCTTTCACAAATATCGCGAGAACATTTTATATTTTTCTATGGTCGTTCCCTATTTTTACACTTAAGATATTGCTTAACTTAGGCGCGGATTAAGATTTTTGGGCCCGAGGCTATCAAACCTTCGGGGACCCCCGTGGTGGAAAAGCGCGGGGGGGAAGTAAATGTTTTTGCGATAAAACAGATTTCCAATTATTTCAAAAGGGAAACCGTAAAACAAATTTCAATCAATTATTTTTTTACATAAATTGAAGAACGGACATAAATTGGAAGAAGTTATAAACAAAAATGGCAGCAGTATAGAATTCTACAATTAATATTTATCGTATTTTATTCAGAACACTGTTGCTACGAACTTCGCGCCGAAGTCAAACATTCCTTCGAATATTCGCCTGTCAATATCGTTCAAGTTATAATGGATGACGGAAGAGCAGCTTGAAGTCTCAAAATTGCCTCGGCCGCTAATGGAACCTGGAAAGTGCAACCATTAGTCCATCTGATTAATACGAACACCTCGCCATCGATTATTTTTCTGCGCGCTGAACTTCAAGATAATATTTTCAACGAGGGAGTTCAGTGTTCTACTTGTAACGCCGAGAATCTCTTTCTTTTGCTCAGACTACCAATGTTTCGACAGTTACAAATGCACATCGCTTGTTGCGCTGCGAGAAAAATTGTTATTCGTTGTGTAGGTATTAGGGCATCTCGTGTTCCAAGCTGTTTGAAGTTATTTGGTAATGTACGTTTCTTAGAAATTATTAATTGTTTTCGTATTCAGTCGTTCTTCAATCCCGTTCACGTCACTGTTATAAAATAACACGAGCTCTGGTTGGAAAAATACTATAACGCAATTTTTTTCTCTCTTAAGAGGGGGATCCTACTTTCGGGCTAAAAACATAGCAAAACTTCTTCAAAGATGCATAAAAACATGGTCCAAATTTCAGATCTCTTAAAAAAAATTCCCAAATGTTGCTACGTTTTTATCCCAAATAATAGGATTCCCCCTTAAGAACCGCTTAACTTTGTCCTCCGCTGTTTTTACGACATCACTAGGGCGATGGGACTTGTATGACCGAAAACTCATTTCGTGGCTTCCTCTCTCAAGAATATTTCTTCACGCGCCACTTGAATACGTCTCAAATTAGTCACTGCATAGCGTTCTCGAAACAGACATTACTCCCCCCCACCAAAGCCAAATATATTCTATTAATTTGCTTCCGTTGCGGGCCTCCAACCAACGGAACTTCTTTTTCAGCTGTAAAGCCACTGAGTTGGCACGAAAATAAGTTCGCTTGCGGCAGACGGCGGAGATCGGGATGAAGGCGGGCCGGATATTGGAAATGCGATACACTCTCATCGGGAAAGTTCGAGAGTGAATGCAACCTTTATAGAACTTCCACGCTTTTGAGGGAACATGTCAAGGAAATACAAAATGGAGTGGCCCGCTCCATCGAGATGCGGGGTCTTAAAACCGTTAACGAGATATCGTGGCGCGACGCAGCGAACGAGAAAAGAGCTGCCTCGCAGAGTTTTCATCAACTAGCAGCGTTTAAACTGTGATGATTTTGTTTAAATTCTGATAAGTTGCCGAGGGGTTGGATAAGAGTATCGGAGAATTTTCACTTCAATCATTTCACTTAGAAAGAAACGTTCCCAGCCCGAAAGTTCCGATTTTCACGAAACTTAGTGTGAAATTCACTCTGAAGGGGTGAAGTCAGCCCTTAAAGTTACCGCGTTGTTTCGTTTTTTTTTTTTTTTTAATATAATTTTCAAAAGCTTTGTGCCTCTTGAAGATTTCCCCACGAAAAAAGAAAGGTCCAGAAATTAATCGTGAATGTCACGTGTCACGAAGTATTCGGATAATCGAGTTTCTAGATGAGAACGTTAAATAGGTACAATATCGCGCGTTCTCCAGTCGCGGTTCGCTAATAAATTTTTATCGTAGCGAGTGCAACATCTATGAAGATCGTTAATCTTTTTTCCCGAGACAATGGTATTTGAGCGCAAGGTTATGAAGGCGTCCATAAAAGGAAGTTAGCTACGGAAGTATCCTGCATGAAAAGGGAGAACGGCTTGTTTGCGATAATAAATGAAAGTCGTAAATTAAGCCAACCGACAGGCTGAAATCTGCTTTAATTTCCAAACGACACGGAAAAAGAATCACGTGGTCCCGGGAATAGAAGTGAAGCACTAAAATCGCCATGGATGACGTAATTACTATTCAAATCCTCTTTGACAAGTGTTGCAGAATAATCTAATAATTGGTAATATTGTAATTACGAATGTGGTCTGAGTAAAAGATCTGGGAAATTTGAATTTGTAACTTTGCTTGTATTTTTCAGCACAGAGAATTCGGAATAATTCGATTTATCGCATTATTGTAGTTTCTGGTGCAAACAATTTAGGAAAATCTAATTTATTCACTTTTTCTATTTTTTCGTAGCAACGCAAACGTTGAAATATCTCGAAGCGAAAATATACGACTTCGGCTACTTCTAAATCAGATCATATAATAATCGTTAGTAACAACTATTCACACGTACTGTGCTACCGTAGTGTTTCAGATTTTCTGTGAGACCTTCGGAAGTAATATAACAACTGCACTGCAATATTCTATAATTACACTGAAATTTCTCGTAATTTCAACTTCTTTTACCCCTCCCTTATGTCAACGCCGAATTGAGAAATGTATCTATCTGAACGATCAAATTTTCATTTTCATTTAAACTAAATTAAAGGAACCAAATAGTGAACAATGTGCCACAGAAGGTGTTATGATATTAAAACCTTTTCTACCTCATTTTTAATTAATTGTGCCAAAAGGTTGCCTAACCCATCTACTGCAATAAAATTAATTTAAAATTAAATTTAAAAAAAAACCTAAAGACAGTAAAAATATGACTAAATTAAATTGAATGCGTGAAATATTAAAATAACCCTCCGACAACTTTCATAAACGCACACAATTTACAAGAGGTCGATATAACAGTTTTCAATTCCAAGAGTGCACTTGCGCTAAAACTCAAAGGATCGGGAATCACGCTGAGGTGATAGCGAATATCCAAAGCCAAATCGGAAGAGGATCGCCAGCCTCTTGTGTATTCTTCACGATGACAAATAATTCCGAGTGAAACAAATAATTGCTTTGCAATTACTGCAGTTGAAGCAACCCCTCGCTCCAATTAGTAGCATTCTCGCGCCTGTATAGTCATCAGCAGGCGAAGTTCGAGGATTCCTTCGCTTTTACTTTTTCTTCGCGCCAGTTTCGAGTTACTGTATTCATTACGCCTCGATCGATATAACCCTTGGATCCCACTTTGGCACGAATCAAAGCCTTCGCGAGATCTTGGAAATTCAAATTTAATTGACACTCTATAAGGGGGTGAGAGTCCAGCAGTGGAATCACTTCAAGCGTTCTTTGACAGTGTTCTGTCAGTGCCAGCTCCGACAGTAACGATATTCTGTATTCTATATCTTCAAGAAATTTGATGATCAAATATTTGTTTAGGAGAATCGAAATGTATTGGAAGCTAGTGTAGTGTAGTATATGGAGCGACAGTGAGGTCTCTCTGCTACGCACGCGGAAACAGAAAATGGAAAAATGTGAGTTTTGTAAGAAGAGCGATTTTATTAGATTCGAGATTTGGCGGATGACCTGTTCGTTTCTTCATTTTTCTATTTCAGAAAGCGTAGTAAAGTCCTCTGTATTGCTTGGTGGTCTTGTTACACGTGATCCTCAATATTTCCTCCTGATTTTCAAATAATATGATAATCAAGTACTTAGTAGGAGTAATTGAAACATAGAATGCGTTCTTGATGAACTTAGTATGTAATAGCCTAACAACGATCAATAATAATTACCTTCGTGAACCAAGCGAAATAGTTTCGAGCAGAATCGAGTAGAATCGATTCATTCAAAAGAAAATATGGTCCCATTTAGAAATAAGATACAATTCATCGTATTTGTGACGAAGTAGCTTTGTAGCAAATTAAATACTCTCGAACAATTCAATCTTTTCCATCATCTTCTTTTCTATTTCTAGCAGGGAGAAATAGATGTATGACGTGTCCCAGATACTTTGTATAAGCAGCAGTCCTACCTGCTGCGTTATGTATTCTTGAATTGCGATTGCCTCGTTGTCGGTGCAGCTTCCATTAGATTTGTTCACTGCGAGAAAGCATTTAAAATGCGCGAGGCTTTGTGAATGGGGAACGACGTCGCTGTCCCAAGCATTTATGGCTGTTACGCTGAAAGCGGAGAAGTCTCGTGCAATATATCTCTCGTCACTCGCTCCCGGCGATAATAATTAGACATGAAGTCCTGTTAGACAAGGGGTGAAAAATTCCAAAGCTTAATACGTTCCCTCCCAGCGTGCATTTGGGAAACTTCTTCCCACGGATCGCGTTACATTCCTGATAGTTTTATTCAGTGCCCATTTTCCATTAGGTATGCAAAGTTCTAAATACCTCTCGGGCTATATGAGTTCAACATTTCAGGAATAATATTTTTAAACAAAGCAATAGATAGTTACCCATAACTTGGATACACATGTGCATTCGAAGAACACAAAATACACAGAATTCAATATTTCAAAAGCACACGTATTGCATATTGTAAAAGCGATATTTTTGGCCAAACAAAAATTTATGCGTAAAGTCCAAGGCTTCTCGATTACAATAAAAGCGGAATGAAATGCGTATGGTTAATAATTTCGGAGATATAAATTCATTTATGGAGCCTGTTTCGCGCAAATAGGCTATAAATTGCAAACTTTGCAACAGTCGCCAATATTTTTTAAACAAATTCGAAATCAACAGAAGGATGACTTAAGCATCTCCTAGTTTCATGTGGTTGACATTATATCTCAATTTTATCAAAATTGAATTAATAGCACTTTTCGTGCAAAGTGATCTCTTTTATGTGAAATGTCCCCGGGGCAACCGTTCGGACTCTACTTGCAAGAAATCTTCCGTTTCATGCTTCTTCTTTTTCATTTTGACACGTGTAGGTACTTATTAATCTGTTAACGGGCCATTTCTCGACTAGAAACACGAAAAACTCCGATAGAGCGTACTCAAAATTGTATATTTCATATTAAATGCGACGGATGATCCAATAAACAAATATTAACTTGTCTTCCCCAATTAACAAATTAAGACGACAATGAAATTACAACATTTTCATCTTCCATCAGTTTTGACATATAACTCTGTTCCCCTTGCTTATTATTTCTCAAAGGGAGAAGCAACGTACACAGTTCAATGCACAAAAGCCAGCTACGTCACTCCAAAGTTATCTTACTATATCTGGCCTCAGAGGACACCAAAGAACTGACAATCACTCTCACCCCTTCGGCCCTCCATCATCTTCGTCGTAACCCAGCCATCCTATTTCGCGCACCGGCTCTGCTAATTATTACGTCGTCCGTTAAACCCTGAAATTTGATAGCTGACATCGATCTCCCGCCTGTTACTGGATGTTTAACGATGCCCAGCGCGCAATATTCGACCGTTGGTCGTACGATCGATTCCAGTGGATTGAGAGTGCGTTCAGAATTACAACGTGCAAAATTCTTACATGTTTCCAAAGATCTTGTCGATTTGAACAACATTCGCTGGAGTCCTGAAAATTACAAAGAGATATATTTGTCTGACCACGCATATACTCCTTTCCCTTAAGACTTCCTTCACTTCGTCGGAGGGAGAGGTGGTGAATTCTTGTAGTTTATTTTAATTATGAAGTGCTTTATTTAAGAGAAGCTTCATAAAGTACAAAATGATCAGCAATATTATTTAAATGTAGCGAGCTTTAGCCTTCCTTACACTGACAAAAAGAATTTGAAACATTTAAAAAGGATATGAAATCTGTATATGACACGAAAGGGAGCTTCGTATGTTGAATTTTGATGAAAAATATTCATTTCAGTCACATGAGCACATTTGTACAAAGCCCTTTTAACGAAATTATTTAATACGCTCGCAATTTCACTAACTATTATACATCAGCAGCTGAATTTTTTTCCATCAAGACGCAATACATTGTAGTATCTACGAATTCCCAAACCCTTCACAAAAAACAATTATCATTTACTCGATACAATTTAATTCAATCACAATTCCACTTATGTACATTTCCTTCAACTTTCGTATTACATACTTATTTTCCTTTGAAATCGCCCTGAAATTCGTGGCATCGATCCTCCCACCATATTTCACGATGCTTAACGTTGCCCCAGCCGCGATATTTGACCGTTTGAACGAATCCAGTGGCCCACCCTTAAAGCTCGTTATCAGCGACGAAAAAGCTGAGGGTACGTTCCTTTGACGTTTCAGATGTGATCACGTCGACTAGCGGCGGTGGCGCGAGGGACCGTTACAGCGGCGGTTCCGCTTCCGCCCTGAGCTGCGGGGGCGAGAAGCACCGCGAGGACAAGCACGGGAGGGCGGGGGACGGCAAGGCGGGGGGCAGAAGGGACAAGGAGGAGGACACGAAAAGCGCGGACAACGTTTCCAGGAGCGCGCTGCCCTCGAGGCAAAGCCTCTTGGAGCTGGTCGGCGGTAAATGCATGAGTCGCGATACGCCCACGCATCATTATTATCATCAGCAGCAACAGGTAATATTACTAGTGACACTTCGCCTATTCTTGGTGGCTATTTCGTTAGCTTTCACTGAAGGGTTATTTAGGTTCAGCTTAATGCCAGCTGAAATCAGCCTTTAAGTCACTTTCTACGTCTTCTTTTGTTAAACATTATTATTAGTAGTGATTGCGCGTTGTACTTTCAGATGGGATTGAGTTTTACACATATGTATTTTATTATTATTGTTATATTAACGGGTAATACCCTTTACCAATGATACGAAAAATATGCACCTGGTAAGCGACGATTAACGCGATACATACAGTGTATGAGATAGGTCACATTATCAACGACATCGCAAAGTTTGCATAACTGATTTTTAAATTCATCCGGTGTATCACAAAAAAGTCGACGAAGTTACACATGTTATTGGAATGGATACACATATTGTACCATTAATTAATGCAGCCAAATTTCCCGTATAGTAGGCGATGTGGTTCAAGATATAATAAGGTGCGCTGTCTCAATTCTGTGACGGGTACATCAAATTTAAATAGCTCGATATTTTATTACTGATATTTTATCCACTGGTCATGCTAATGTAGGAAATAGTAAATATTGGACTGAACATACTCACAGTAATATCGTAGAGATGCTAGCCATGAAATTTTCTTAAATTCAAAATACTTTTATGCGACATAATTTACAACATGGATAAAAACTGTTCGTCCTGGTATTTACGTTAAAATGTACGATAGCCACATACGAGGCATACCAGAACGCTAAAGACCTTTGGAAAACAAATAAATGCATGAGAAGTCTACTTAAAAAGTATCCCCATAACAGTGCACATAAATATGGTAGAAATCCAGTAATCTTTCAATAATATTTAGTGGCTCTTTTATTGCTACGTATAAAATTTGTACACTATTGAAAATGTACCGCAAATAGCTATGTACAGAAAGTAGCTTTTACTGTGATTTTTAATACGATTGTAATGGTTTTTACTTGTATATTTAACGATAAGAAAATTCGTAAATATTTTAGAAATTACGCGATGTAGAGTTTTAATACTCATTGGGAGTTTAACACAAGGGATTTATAACTTTAAAGGGTTAATGAGATTAAATAAATGTTAATTTTTATTCTCTTTTCATTTTCAAGAAAGTAGATGTGACTAACATTTACAAAGGAAGATTTTAACACTATCGCTATTACAGAGTTTTTCGAAAATGCATGAACGATGTTGGCATAATTCTGTCTTTAATCTTCCTGATATTAAGAAGCTTATCTTGCTCCACAGAGAAGAAGACTTTATAAGATTTCGAAAAAGATAAGCTGAAGTACAAGTTAAGTTGCTTGAATGAGATTAGTACAAAGTTTTTACACGTTTCGAAAATCTTTATCAATTTGGACAACTGTTACTGAAAACAATTCTTAAAATACTGCATATAAGTACATATACAAGACTACAGCGAGATATACTTGAAGTCTGGCCATATACATACTCATTTCCCTTAAAACTTATTTCACCTTATACCTTACGTCCGTTCTTATACCTTCTTTCCAGTAAGAATTGCTTAATTTAAAAAAAGCTTCATAGAGTGCAAAATTAGAAGCAGCGTCATTTAAAGAATTTATAAATCTTTAAAAGGATTTAAAATTTTCTTTATTCTTTATATGATCGAGTTCGATGAAAAAAATTATTCAAATGTCATGATTACATTAGTAGAAACTTTTCATAATGGAATTAATGAAACATCTTATATTCTAAATAGTAAATCAATTTCAGACCCAAGAAAAGTATCAATTAGCTGAATTAGGCCCTACAAGACCGAGGCTGCGAAACGAAACCTTCATTCCACGACTATTTTTTATTGCACTTTTATGCATATATTATACAGATACATCTTTGAATAAATAGTTTAAACAATTCGTATTACGATACCGCTGTTTATACAGGGTGACCCATTTAAATTAACCCACTCGAAAATCTTCCAAACTGTTAAACATAATAAAAAAATGTTAGACAAAAAGTCAAATGGTTTGAGGGGGCACATTATCGTTTTTTAAATAGAATAATATATTTTTTAATGCACTAATCGATGCCGCCCGACATTCCCCACGCAACACAATAAGCGACTTATGGGCGAAAAGTCATTAGTTTAAAAGATATTTTAATTTTAATATCAAGTATTGGGATTAGTACTATGTACACTTACCTTTCTAAATTTGGTGTTCAAAAGTACGTCCTTCAGCCTGAATGCACAATTGCATATCGAATTTATTATGCTCAACAGCTTCGAGGATATTCGATTGGGTCGCTTTAAATGAGTCACCCTGTATAAACAGAGGGCCAGTATAAGCAACCAGTTGCACAGGTCCGTATCTGGTACTGACGCTTGCGTCATGTGAAAAATTTAAGGTCCCGTAGGACATACGGTGGCGGTCGCCGTGGGCTTAATGTGTTAATAATCCCATTACCTGCATCAGAAGCAGAACATTTCTATTAGCACACAGGGTCTTCATACTCTTGGCAAAGAATAATTCTAATACATACATTCAGCGCAATGAAATTTAATCGCGATTCCACTTACATTTTCTCCAACTATCTTCTACCTAACCCATTGCCCTTCACTCCCCTCCATTACCCTAAAAGGCAATTTTGTTTCTTTTACTGAAAGAAAACAATGCGTACGAAGAATGGCGCCCACAGCACAGAGCCCGCGTAATCGCGAGAGAGAGAAAAACCGAAGCGATTCTTGATTCTGCGCGCGCGGAGTAAAAACCGGGTCCAATTGCGCGGGAGGACAGATCCTTCACCTGAAGGGATAAAACTCCCTCTTAATCAAATAAATTATCCGTATCAACTTCCTGGAGCGACCTCTCGGACCTTCCTTCGCAAAAACCCATCCCCCTTTTTTTTATTCGTACCGTCTCTCTCGTAGCTATTCAATCACGTCCACCGACCTCACTTTTTAATCGCGGCATTCGTTCTCGCGATGATAGCGCGAGCAAAAAATCACCTACCCTCCCCCCCCCCCTCCCTTCCCGCCCTCCGTATCCCTATTTGCCGCGTTCCACCCAGCTACGACCCCCTGGCGAGTCGAATCGGAAGCGCGTTCGACAGAACCCGGTGGACGTAAATCCAGAGTGCATCGACTGGCAAAAACTAGTAAACTGTGGTTGGGTGCAGGTGTACTCCGTGTCGCAGCGATACTTCAGCTCGTCCCGCGACTCGCTACAGGGGGCTTACGTGAACCGTGGGGCGAGCGAGCTCGACATAAGCCGCAAGCCGAAGAAGAAGGACCACCTGAAGGGAAAATTCAAGCTGCCTTACACGGTGGCGCTCACGTCCTCGCGCGACGAGTCGCACCTGCACACGCCGGCGTCCGTCAATCATCTGAGCAACAGCAGCTGCAACGGCACCGAGACGTGAGTATACAGGATCGATTATCTCCAGCGTCCTGAAGCTTGGTGATCGAGCTTCGCCTGTCTGTGTATGTACATAGAGGTAGCTTGATTGAGGTGTATGGTACAGAGTGGGGTAAATAGGAAATCATTTGAAGGTGTATGTTTGGTGGTAAAGATATGGAGAGCTAGAATTGGTATCTGTAGGATGAATGTAGGCCAGTTTGACTACTGGGGTCGTTTCAGACGCTTTGGAGACTGGGATTTGATTAGTTTTAAACTTGGGATTTATGGTATCCTGTGGTGGTCAGAAGAAAGTTTGAAACGCATATTTTTACTTGTCTGCATAACATCGCTGGTTCATTTTATGTCCCTTCAGTTTATGGGATGATAGCTTTACTACTCGGCTTCGTCCGAAATTTAAATTCTGACTTTATAAAAAAAAAATTTTTTGTTTGGTTTTTTTCTGAAAATGGTTACATTCATCTGGATTAGTCAGGCATAATGAGCTGAGACACATTTCGTGATCCCACAGTTTATCGTTCGATAGTTTTTAGGCGACAGACAAACACACAAACATATAGAAGCTTTCTGATTTTTTTATATTAAGATAAGTTTTGAAATATCATTCTTTCTAATGGAACTGTTAGGGTTTGTTGGTTTTTAAAAGCCGTTTTTGTTTATAAATTTGTAAAATTCGAAAACCGGTTTTTAAATTTAAAAAGAAAAACGGTTTTATTTAGTGGAATTAATATGTAAAAATGAATTAATTATTTAATTAAAAACGTTAACATTTTGACTTGAAATCGCCTCGGACACAAGCAGATTGTAGTAGGTAACACTTTACCGTAAAACTAATCTTCATGAGTTCATATTTTCGGAAGAAAAATACTAAATTAAATAAAGATTTATAATTTATATTTTGTACGGATTTTAGTTATTTCAGTTTCTTTCAGTTGGTTTTGTATGCAGTGTATTTTATTGTGTTATATTTTTGTAATTACATAAATATTCAAAAAACTGAAAAATTTTTAAAATAAGTACAAATATTTATTTTCTATTTTAAATATATTTTTTTGTGAAAATTCGAAAACCTGTTTAACCGGTTTTGGGGAATAGTGAAATTCGAAAACCGATTTTTTCAAAAGTCTTTTTTTTGTATAAACCCTAGGAACTGTCTTAGTTCCGTCACCGTTTAAACTTTCTTTTGGCCACTACTTCGAGTCACTGATTTAGTTCAAAAGCTTGTGTATAGTTAGCCCATGTTAGTTACGTATAATACTGTATTAAATTTGCATAGTACACTGCTCAAAACTTTCTCGGAAAATCGAGTTCAGAGTTTTGGTCTTCTAGATTTTATATATGGGTCTATGTCTGAACCTCGGAGCCAGAGTGTATTAAGTCCATTTTGTTTAAAAATGTCATTTTACATGTTTCCCGCAAATTGTTTCGTAGTGTTCCCTATGCGTTTAACATATTATTATGCATGCTACGCACTAACTATATGCAAACTTTGGAGAACATCGGTGAGCCGAATGTAATAGCCGCCTGTATTTCCCTTGTGGGCACTGTCATTCTTCTAAGATCCTACCATAATAGTAGAGGTGGATGTCTGAGCACGTAGAAAGTAATGTTTCCATACTTGTCTTACAATATCTCACAGCTCTTTCCTCGTAAGTACTTTCGTAACGAAAAGTGCTTATACATTGAAGTAGAATTGCAATAGATGTTCACTTCTAAGAAAGAATATCCAGCTATTGGATTGTTAGAGAAGTCACGTTCGCTGCTAAACGTAACAGAGAAATTCAACTGCTAAAAACATAAACTCAAAGCTCGTTATAGTTCCAACAATTTTCCACCTGTTTATAAGTCGAAATAATGTTATATCCTCTGCAAAACTTTCTACATTTATTCTTAAAAGGGGTTTCACTAATTAAAATTCATTGAAATGTTTTTAAGTTAAACTAAATAAAATGTCAGCCTTTCGACTAGCTTCATCGGCCATTACGTGATCTGAAACTTTAAAGGCTGCAATATTTTACACAAATTAAACATTCAACAGAACTATTATTCTTCTAAATACACAATATTCCTTTTATCCCGGAATTTTTATATTTCTTTAAACTGTCCAGAAAAGAGATCCCTTAATTCCTTCGAGAAACGAGATTAAATATAACAGTTTTACGACTGCGCCTCGCCTGTATGCTCTAATTCCGTTCAACTTTTATATTTCTGGATTACATAGTTAGTAACGACGATAAAATAATAATAATAACAAATATGTAGAGTCTCAGATATTTAAAGTTGTTTCCTTCGATAACGAAGGGATGAGGAAGGAATAAAATTTTATTCCAATACTTTGATTTTTCATGAAGAATCACTCCCTTTTCCACGATTACTAGAACAGCCAGTAGTTTTTATCAGTATAACATTCCAATCACTTTCTCCAAATTTCCAATATAAGCTGAGCTAACAAAGGTATTGATTTTTATAAGGTTAAATTATTCTTAGCACTCTACGACTAAAATTTATAGCAACAATTTCTTCGAAACAATACCCAGAGGTTAAGCAACAAATTAATTAATATCGCCTTAATAAACGTTCGTCTTGGCATGTCGCCGAATGATTTAATTATTTGCATTCGAATGGACAGTTCCTAAACACAGATGTTCCACGAGTACTTCTTGTCCCCTCAGAATATGCACTTTAATTCTAAACACACAAGAAAATATTGCGAGGTTGAGCGACGAAATTGCTAAGATTCAGATTCAGACGTCACACAGATCTCTTCACCCTCTTCTAAGTCAACACGCGTCCCCAAAATATACTCTGGCATACTTCCCCCTAAATACTCAATATACCCACGAAACTTCCGCTGACCAATAAAAAAAACAGCCTTATTCATCGAAATGAAAAATCATGGGTAATTCAGATTTATTTCCACGTCAACTCTGTTTCGAATAATAAGATAGACTTCTAATTTGGAATCTTTTTAGACAATTTCCACTTCTTACAGAATCCAACAATATTACTGACTGCTCCGTTGCTGGGTGAGCTCCACGCTTCCCTGCTTTCATCGAAGTAATTTCAGCAGGCAAATTTTATGAGGAACAGGAAGTGTGTGTGT
This sequence comes from Andrena camellia, assembly GCA_029448645.1. NCBI lineage: Eukaryota > Metazoa > Arthropoda > Insecta > Hymenoptera > Andrenidae > Andrena > Andrena camellia. The sequence goes on along the minus strand of CM055679.1, from coordinate 40,406,053 downwards.
GTGTGAGAGAGAGAGAGAGAGAGAGAGAGAGAGAGACGCGCGCAGACACCCGGTGATTTGAGTTATGCTATGCAGCAGTTACATCATGCAAGCGTTCAACTCCTAACTAGTTTGACGCAGCCAGATAAACAGAAACTTGCCTCGGTGCCTGGCGAGCGAAACAACTTTGCTGCGCCCGCCTGTTGTATCCATCCTGGTGTCCCTAGCACGAGACACGCGATGCTTGGGCGGGGGCGTACAGTAGAGCGGTGTAATTTTTATTGCGTGCGCCGAGCTTGACAGTGGGAAATGTTTGGGGGCAAATGGGTATCTAGTGGCAGATAGTAACTCGTAACGACGACCATCTAGCAACGAATACCCGCGGCAGGCGGGAGGGTGTCGAGTGGGTACGTTATGGGCGAGCAGTCTGTGTCACGTGGTAGAGGAATTGAATGAATAGGCGAAGGGTCTGTTTACAAAGTGTAGTCGTGGGTGGAGGGATATTTTAAAAAGTGGAGGGGAAGGACATCACTCTTTGAAGAGAAAGAAATGTATATAGGGATATCTCAGAAACTAATTCTTGGCTCAACTTGAAAATTTGTTGTGATGGATGTCGTAGCATAAGGTATCATTTGGCACAAAATTCAGTTCCAAAATAGTGGGACCAAAAACGGACGAAAAATGCCCTCATTTTTGCGTCACTCTTTCGTTTCGGGCTAGTAGGTCGTGGCAGTTACCAGATTGCTAAATCTTCGGTATAGACGAATTTGGAAGAATGCTTCGTTGGTCCAATAAGCAGCAACATGTTGAGTACTATATCATCTCAATGTCTGATACTTGTAACGCAATATAAAACAGACAATCTCAAACTCTGCTACATCATTCAAACCATACCACCCTCAATAATCGATAAAAACAAGACAGTAGAAATGACGAGTAATAGACGGACACACCAATCAAGTAATACGTCAACTCCTCGAAAACGAAATCTCCCAGGACTAAATTTTATCCCACACTTTTGATGAATTTTTTACAGATAGAGTCCCCTAGCTTTCGGTTCGTTCAAACTGTAACCTGTGTTCTTGCATTACTATTACAATTTGCTGAACTGTTGCTCCGTAGGAGGTACACGGTGCAGCAACAACAGCAGCAACGCGGTAGCAGGGGTTACCCCGCACAGCCAGGGACAAAGGGATTCCGTGCGCGTGGCCCGAATTGGTCCTTCATCTTCGATCCTGCGGGCCGGCTCTGCTATTATTGGTCAATGGTGGTTTCCCTCGCCTTCCTGTACAACTTCTGGGTCATCATCTACAGGTTCGCCTTCCAAGAGATAAACGGTTAGTCTTTCTTTTATGCGACTCCATCTGTTGTTTCCATTCAATGTTTTTTTAGCCAGTGCTTAACATGCATCAACTGCTTATACTGTTAGACCATCCCCTAATGCGTGCCTTGCAAGTATTCGCAAACCTTTCCAACACGTTTTACGTATTTTCCTTTCTGCTAAGGCTTCCCAGTAGTTTGTTGTTGACAATTAGACGTTGCGAGGCTTGGAAAATATGTATAAAGGATGAATGGTAAAGTGTTCCGTGGATCAGTATCATCCAGTAGTCTCTTTAAAAAGAAAAACGTTTCTCTGTGTGACACAGGCGAAACACGCTGGGTGTGGTTCTGCTTGGACTACTTCTCCGATTTTTTATACGTGCTGGACATAGTGTTTCACATACGAACGGGATACTTGGAGGACGGCGTGTTGCAAACCGACGCGACGAAGCTTCGGAACCATTACACGAACAGCACCACCTTTTACATGGACATCCTGTGCCTGCTGCCCCTCGACTTTTTATACTTATCTATAGGATTCAACAGTATACTGCGAAGCTTTAGACTCGTGAAGATATATCGGTAAGTCATCGACCACGTTACTTCGTATTTATAATGCACACATGGGAATCGTGCCACAAAATTTCACAAGTGCAATCTATAGTTGAAGATTAGCAAACGAATTCTAACAGAGACGAGTCAAAAAATTATTTATTTTGAAGATGCATTTTTAATTTGGTGCATTACAGTACACAGTGACTCACAAATTTGTTACGAGGGACTAGTTCTTATCCAGATTATATGGGTAATTATATTCTTCCTATCGAAATTGAAGGAACTGAACAGCAGGTAGTTATAGAAACATAAGGTGACGCAGGAAAGGGTGCAAAAGCAATGAGCAGTTTTCACGATTAATTATTCGTTTAAATTTATTTAAATAAACACGTGAGTGACTAGATATTCGGGGGAATTGTGAGGTTTCTAGGTGAAGTTAACCCTACTGTGACCATGAGTCCCTTTTGACCCAATCGTATTCTGATTTCTTCAAGAACTCTTCTACTTTTGAGAAAATATAAGTACTTGTTCCCTGACATTATGCTAAATGTATAAATGATCAAAGTGGCATCCATTATCGACACTCCCTGTTTAATTTTATGACATCACAGGGGTTGTTCTAATAATTACACATTTCGTACTGGTGCGCGTTGCATAAGAAGAAAATTAGATTAAATTGTTAACAACATTCCTTTATATTTCTTCTGCTTTTTAACTCAAAGTGGTTTTTAGGCCCATGTTTATTGAAAATGTTCTGTTAATACGAGATATAGAATATTCTTGTGAAATTGCAGAGGAAAATGTTGAATAATGACATAACAATGTCTGTTTTTCTATGACTTCTTTATTCTTCTGCATTCTTCATTAGAAGGAGTTCATAGAAGGACATTGTAATATCGTACAATTTTCTCCTGCACTATTTCATTATATCTTGAATCGAGAATCTATTCCACATTATTCGAGAAATAATTATTCATCATAATTATTTTCGCAGTAATAAATTATTATCTGCTCATGTATATGAGCACCATAATTATTTTTCTCATTTTCGTAGCTGGTTCTTTAAATATTAATGTCGTTAAGGATATTAATTAGTAATTATTATGCATGAATTATCGAATTCGCATTTAGATGGATACTTGACAAAAATTCCAACAGTATCACAATGTTTTAATTGATTGATTACTGAGAACAAAATTCGAGCTTTTATTATTGCTTTGCAATTATTCAAATTTCAGGAACATAATGTTCAGAGAATGGAAAGAGAAATCATTGAATATTGGAAGAAATGTCATAACACAGTGATAGAAGCCAGCTCCATAAATTCATTTTTGCAAGACCACTACGAAGCACATTATTCACCCTTCGGTTGCATTTCAGAAATGTCTGGTCTCGTGAGATTCATATCCCTTTCTGCGTAGAAAATGCGTCTGTTGCAACGATAGCACACCACTACTTCCGCAGAAATTCCTGTAAACAAGTGCCAAATCTTCCAGAATTCACTTACAATCAATGAAAAGCAATATATTCTACAAAAGGAATCAGAAAACAGGTAAAAGCGTGCCATAGTTCTTCCTCAGCAACGAAGTGAAACAATTCTAGATATTTCTTCAAACATAAAAAACAGTAGTACACTACACTTTAGCCACATTATTAAATATATAATATCCCATGTAACAACACAGCAATCTTCCATTTAAAGGGGACATTCAAACTCATTTAATATTTCAACAAAAATTACAAGAAAGATAATTCTTACATAAACTGGACAAAATACTTGCCCAGTTCGTTTCCAACCGAATTCACGAAAGCAAACATGGATACATACATAGGTATACGAATGAATAAAAAAATCAGAAAGCAACCAAAACGCAGTTAGTTGACGCGAATTCTTTGGCAACTATTCTTCCCCTTGGCTGCGCAAAAATTCCTTGCTAACCACCAGAAGGCATTTTAGCGCACAATGTTTTAATAGGAATTTTGAAATTTATCGCCGCGCTATTACGATCGCGCTGAAATCTCGTATAATTCCCTTCGTCCATTGTCACGCAGGTTCTGGGCGTTCATGGACAGAACCGAGCGACACACCAACTATCCGAATTTATTCCGCTCCACATCCTTGATACATTACTTACTGGTGATCTTTCACTGGAACGGGTGCCTCTATCACATTATTTATAAGAACAACGGATTCGGCAGCAAGAACTGGGTGTTCAGCGATTCCGAGACCGCGGACGTTGTGAAACAATATCTGCAGAGCTACTACTGGTGCACACTGGCGCTCACGACCATAGGTGATCTACCCAGGTACCATTATTTATTCATGTATTTATTCTGTCAATGAGATTACTCCCTATATTAAGCAGGCTACGGAAATCTGTACCTAATACGTGCGCAACATAAAAGTCATTAAAAGACAAAACGATCATTTTGAGTAACTTATGCGAGGGATTTTGATGAAATTGAAATATTATGTGTTTCGTGTGAAATTAGGGGGGGGTTAAGTCATCATTCTGCTGGTTTTGAATTTCTGTAGAAAATACACTTTTCACGAAAACGGGCAACACAAATTAATTTTTGTCTCAAAAACTATCAAGCCCATGCATTTTACCCCTTTTTATTTTAATCGAGCATGATCTGCCTTGCTAAATATTTCTTTTCTGCTGGGAAATAATTTGAAATCTTACCTCGCGATTTTTCTTTGTAATTAATAAAAACTGCGTCATCAACAGTATATCACCGTTTTAAAAATATTCAAAACGTCTGTCCAGTTAAATACGAGTTTTCCTTTTTTTCTTTTATTTTCAGACCAAGAAGCAAAGGCGAGTACATGTTCGTGATAGCTCAGCTGCTATTCGGTCTGCTGCTGTTCGCCACTGTGCTTGGACACGTGGCCAACATCGTCACTTCCGTCAGCGCGGCCAGGAAGGAGTTTCAGGGTGAGTGAAAAGCCAAATCGAATTATTTCGCGCGCGCCCCCGATTTCTTTCGTTCGGCGGAAAACCGAGGGCCGCTTTGCTACAGCGATTGTTTCGCTTCAAAGGGCGTTCGATTGCTCGCTCGCAACTAGGAAAGGCCGTGTCGCGAATCTGTACGCGTTTCGAGTACCGAATACAGTATTTTGATTATGACGCGTATTCTAGAGCGTGAAATAATACATCCTTAGAGATTAAAGGTCGTAATTGAGTATTAAAATTTCTATAAGGCTAATTAATTATTAAATAGAAGAGATGTAGGAGATGTAGGAAATATGATTTCTAAAAGTTTTTAAAGGGAAAGTTATTGTCTCTAAATTATTATTAATTAGCATCGCATGATACATATTCGATGTGTATGAGAAAATGCATTTGAATGAGTTACAAGTCGTTGGAACGCGTTTTAAAAAATTTATATTAAAGGGTGGATTTAGTATTAAAACAACGAAGGCGTGAAGGAAGTATTATTTTTAGAAGTTTTGAAGTGGAGCAATGAGATGGAGAATCCTTTTCTCTTATCTTTCAGTGTTTGAGCATTTTTTCGGTTTCCTAGTGACGCAGAATTAAATTACCAATTGGTGCGATATTACTGGCATTATTGAAAAAGTATTAAAAATAATACTTTATAGTTTTAGGTAGAATCTGTGTCAGACTCCGAATTTTAAAGACGGTTTTATACTTATAATTATGAACTCTGCGTTAATCTTGTATAATAGCAATAGTAGCTTAGAAGCTGCATAAATCATTACAGCTTAGGGAAATGGTTGAAGTGTGCTCGTAATATCCTTATCTTTATAAATATCAAGATATTTTGCAAATCTGATGACAATTTCTAAACTGGAGGTATTTTATGAGATTGAAGATAATTTCTAAATTAAAGATTATAAAAATAAACGAAGCAAAATGTTATTTAATGGAATTATCAATCGAGTATTTTCTCTGTACATAAAAATTGTCTACATGTACCTATATTTCGAGTACAGAAATTTTGCAGCTTCAAATTCGCAATTACCTTTATTGTAGAGCTGCAAATATCGCGTTTCACTGGCTAAATATTAAGTCTGCCAAGTAAAGATCATCTACGCGATCGTTACACACATTGATAGTGTAACAAAGATATTTTCCTTATCAAAGAGATAACTCGTGAAATAAACCGAGCGGAATAAACGTTCGCTTCGTGAATCGCATGGCTGCAAAAATGTATCGTGTTTGAAATTTTTCCTTTCCCCTTTTTTCGACGACCCTCGTTGAGTAAAGAATTCCCCAGCTCTCGTGGACTCTGTTCTCGCAATTTTCAGATAACTTGAAAGCTAACATCGCCAACGTTACGCCCGTGAAACATATCTAACCGCATTTTGCGCTTCCAAAAGTCCATAGATATTTTCAATTCTTCTCCAACACGTGAAATCGTCGAATTTCCCTATTTAGGTATTTGGATTTAATTCCCGCGTTCACTGTTATCGTTGTAAACCTCGTACAGACGAAACTGTCCCTTTCGTTTGTTCAAAATTTATTGAAAAGACGAGGCACTAAATAAAATGGAATTGAGCCAGGTGGAATAAATTTCTTTTGAAGGAATTATAGAAGATAGTGACAATAATTTTGTTTAGCATTTTTAATATCAAGTTCTGTAGTAAGACACAGTGCCTGATTTTGTAAAAGGTAACAGACAGGCCTGTCATCTAGAATTTCAAAATTTCAGATTCGCCACGGTTTTTAAAATTTTCTGAATTCTCAAGTTCATTCTTCGATTTTCAAAATTAGAGCCATTGAAGTTTGCAAAAGTGAAGAAAAACTTACAAATTTTTGAGACTCCCAAATCTGAAGAAAGAGTTAATAGTTTGAGATTGTCAAGATGTAAGACTTTAAAAATTTTTTAGAGCCTGAAGAACATTCTTGGATTCTCGTGATTTAAATTTAAGACATCAAGGCTTGCAAGATCTACAAGACTTTTAACAATAATATCCAAACAGATTGGTTTAGACACTCATCGCATTTAAAAGCCACACTTTTAATTACAACACGCAGTCTCTGCTCATTACTTACTCTCATCAACTTCCACGAGGCTGATTGTCTTGGATCGTTAATAGAACCGGGATAAAATTTGCAAACTACAGTTTCGCTGCCTGATCGGATAAAGGGACGAGTTATTTCGTTCGCTACGGGGGACTCCCTTGAATCGAAGCGAGCTATGTAGTTCGGCGATAAGTAATAGAAGTTTCGTAAACATTCATGAGCACTAGGGGCTGCAACTTCGCTGCACATTGTCGTTTTCGACGGGAAGATGGGATAAAATCGCCTCGGAACTTGAGCATCTCCTCGCAGAGAGGAGAACTTTGTACAAAGCGTATCATTTTAAAAGGCCCGTCTCCCTAAAAGGCCATACTTAAAGAAAATTTGTGATTATATATTACATAATAATAATCTAAATAAAAAGATAATATATTAAACATCGTCCAAATGATTCTTAAGAAGGAAATGAAAAGGATCGAGTTGGAAACCGGTGTGTCTACTAGCGATGCGGAACCCATGGCAGTTTTCTGTCCTTATTCAAACATAAATCTTGCACAGGGAGAAACGAGTATCTGGAAGTTCGACCACCTCTCCCACTTTTCTTATTTACATACCGTGCAATTTCTGTGTATTCTGAACTTCGAGGCAGATGCTAATATCCCTCCTTGAGTTCTTAACAGTGTTGCTCCAGCAGTGACCACATGAAGACCTCTTTCGAAGACTACTTGGTGTGACTCGTTGGTGCTGTAGTATAGTGCTGAAAAAAGGTGTAAAAGTGAACGAAGGAAAACTATCACAGTATGGTGGGAATAAAATATATACATTGCAGTGATGTACAAAATTATTGGTACAGGTAACGATTTCTTATATACGTGCAAAATAAAAAGACATTAAAAGAGTTTCGATATTCTTCTTATTAAGAAGTAGATGGTCTTTAAAAGTATCTGAATTTTGATTAAAAAAAATATTAAAACTCTTTTATTGCTTCATTATTTTACATATTACTGTTGAATTGTTGTCTGTGTCAATAATTCTGTATGTTACTGTATATCTACCTTGTGTTATATTTAATCAGAGAGGTCCAGAGAACACTCCAGTGATGTCGCCATTGTAAGTAAAAGTTTGCGTTGTAATTACTTGGTACACATACATTGCACCATTTTCAATAATTTTGTGAGATTTTTGTCAAAGTTTGAGTGACGCGGTAGTGAAATAGAATTTATTTTCACTCGCATTTCGATAAGTTAGCGTAAAGGAAACTGGCGACTAAACAAATCGAATAAATCACCATTAGATTGCATTCGAAATTATATTTAATTGTGCAAAGAGCGCAGTATCCTTATCAGTTTTACTCCATATAGGATTTACGATTTAACGAACGCACTTTGTACCTCTAAAAGGTGCAAAAAAATTCAATATCCTGGACTCCATAATCTAAAACTGTGCGTTAATAAATACTTTAATACCGAAAATGAACTACTTCTTAGTTACTTACTAACCGACAAATTCTTCAGCTGGCACGCTTTGTACCCGTAAAAGATGCAAAAAATTTCAATTTCCTTGATCCCCTAAAGCAGACTCACCCTCCTTGATAAATACTACCGCGGTTTTACACACCCTCGTGCCTGGGCGGTCCGCGCAGCCGTGATCATTACGAAATACAGATTGCTCGAATTTTTTTTCACTCGCCGTGGAAAGACATTAAGTAGCGCTTCTACCCTTGGAGGAGGAAGCACGGAAACAACATTTGTCGTAATTGCAGCTGCTGCCTCGCCCGCCTTTCTCTGAGAGGGTCATTCATAAACCCTCGCGATAATTCTGACCCCGGTGAGTCCAAGAACGAGCAACGAGGGCCTCGTTCGATCGATATTTAACCGGCACTTTTCGGAGATTGCTTGGACGTAGAGCCATCTTCCAGGCCAGTCTCGTCTGCTTAGTTAAGATTTCGACGAAATCTGATTTCACTGCCTCCTCCGCTATTCTAGTGTACTTCTTTCTGCCTTCATTCTCCCTCCTGAGGCGATGCTCCTCGCGAAGCAGACGGTGGTTAATTAAACGGCACGATTTGCTTCTCTCAAATTTGTCTCGCTTTGTAGCATTCCCTTTTCTTGCGGCGCGCTGGCAATTATTCTCTGTGGAGCATTCTAGAGCTTCGTATTTTAAATTATGCAGTAGGAGTTTGATACATCGATGGGAACGCGATCAAGCTTGCGAAATGGAATGGCTTTCAAAGGGCCAATTGCACGTCGAAAACACTCGCGGCTGTATTTAAGCTTGATCAAAGCATCGATCAAGCGCCTGGCGGCGCGTGAACGGAAATATGATGGGAATGTTTGCTGGAAACGAAGAAGTTTCCGGGGGGGAGAGACGCGTTCGTAGGGAAAAATCACTTAGGGGATTCTTAAAAATGAGGGCCTGCCTTAAAGTTCAGTTTTCTAGAGAGAGGGGATCTATTTAATGTGTCTTTTAAGCAGCAATGTTTCTTACGAACGGAAAAGTTTTATGAAAAAGATAATGTTCTGTGAGGAATGAATTTTCTTTTTTCTGAAGACAGGGAACTTTCTGTATACAAATGTTCTTGGCTGGTTAAGTTATTCGCTGCCGAAAGTGACTTTGGACGATTCATTAATTTGAGAATTGCGCCGTTGACCTTGGTCGATCTAAATCTTTCTATGCTCTTTTGTTTCTATAAAAACATATTTAAAAACTTCATTAACCCTTAGCTAACATAAGTAGAGAAAAATAAATTTCTCCTAAAAGTAGAATACTCTCCCTATTACACCCATTTTTAGGCGCCCTACACCTGGGCAAAGCAATATTCATAGATTCTGATAATTAAGTCAAATCGCTTGACAGAATTTAGAGTCCTACCCGTGCATGTCTACAGTCACAGACCCAAGCTCAAGTACAATTGTAAAAAACAATTAAAGACAACCGTCGCTCGTTCAGAATGCATCACAATGCTTCAATGACAACAATATCTTAATCCTCGAGGATCCAGAATACGAACTTCCTCGGTGAGCTTTCTTCAACCCCACCTTCCTCCCTCCAAGGGGGTAGTTTTCTCCATAGCTGACTACGGTTAATTATCGTAGCTTTATTACGGTTCCAGCCCCCCCCCCCCCAAACGGTGTACAGGATCGATAGAGAATAAACGACGCGAACGAAACTGTCCTTGCTTGTCGACCATATTGTTGCCGTTTCGTCTCGAGTTGATCGACGTTTCGCTCACGGTCGCGAAGAAGCGATTATCCTTCGTTGGAGAAGATTCTCAGCCCCTTCGTGACATGGCGTTCGATCCGCGTGCCAACCGGGATTTAAAGGGGCATTCCTATTTGCGCAGCGAAAAAAATCGATACTTTTATTACACATTCTTAAAGGTTCACATCTCGAAAATGTGTTCCTGTAACTGTTTGCCGGAATTCGACGAAATAATGAAGTTACAGAGAGTTGAAATTGCGAGGTGAAGGATTTGAAGCGTACAGGGCTTGCGGATTCACAATAGTGTTATAACATACATATATGTACAATCGAGTTTGGTCATAATAAACACGAAAATGAATGATGAAAGTGCCGAAGAGAGAAAGAATGAGAAACCAATGCAGGAATAACAAATTATAAACCAGTGTTATACATATTATTGTTAAGCACTATAATCGAATTTTTCTGAGAATTGTGTTCTTTACACTGCCCGCTGTGATAAATGTAATTAACTAATGAATCTCAAAGCTTACGCCCGTATGAAGTAGGTGCCTGACTGTAGCCCTTATCAAAATTAAGACGATATCTCTAATAACTTTTTCCCAGAAACTCCAGAAGACGAAAAATTTATGAAAAATAATGTTCTGTCGAATCATAATTTTTCTGACACGATAGCCACACTTGTTCCAGTAAATAAAACGACAGGAAACATCTAATAACAGTAGTAACTTCATAACACACATAACAACACAATTTTCTCAAAAACATGAGTACCTAAATGTGTGAGGAAAATTTCAAATTCCTTGGTCTTATAATCTTGTCTATATTAACGTGGCGCCGTCGTTGGAACGTGAATGTGTCAGGGGGGCGGGGTGGAAAATGGATCGTGGTGAACGGTTAACAACGTCACTAAAAGCCACAGGAGCTTGGCGCGTGCCATTTTCGACGCGAACTGGAATTTCAAAATTCTAGTGAACAGCGGGTCCTCGATACCCCGCTATGCTCCGCCAACACGGGATCAAAATTTCGAGATGAATACGAGTCGGGCTTTGCCCCGTGCCGACAAAAGGGGAAACTCAATGCCGTCAAAACAATCGCGAAAAAATCCTGCAAACATGTTGTGCGCGACTATTGAACGAACAAAGTTGCGTCGTGCGAGGTACTTGCATGGTTTCCATCGCAAAAATTATTAATTTGCAGGAAATATGGACAAAAATGGAGGTGGAAGTGAATATTGCTGTAGCGCTTTTAATTGAGTTTGTGTATATGCGAGTTGGTAGGTACTCGTGGATGCACAATTCGTAATTATTTCATTTATTTATTAATTAGCAGGCAATGCTCCAATGTTATTCGCAAGGGGGCTATTTATATTGCCTGTGACAGTATCGGATGATAGCTAAAGTGTAATCATGAACGCACAATTTAGTGATATGGGATTACTTTGTAAACGACCTGTTTAAAACTGTTAAGTCATCCAGAGATGAGACATATGCGGTCATTAATCGAATTCCACAGTTTAAATATCTGAAAGATGGCACCCTTAAACTTAAGTTTACTCCTAAATATCTCTGTTCCAAAACCCGACGTGGTATGAAGGGACCGAGGACATACGTTCAAATTTATTAATGTGTAATTTATTAATTCAAGTAACAATGGTAATTCTTAAATATTTTAAAAATGACTAATGAATAGTGCCATATTTGTGGTTATACCTGCGAATTGGATTGAAAATGTCTGTTAGGTTGGTCTATACAAAGAATTCAAAGGCCGTGCATATAACGAATTTTTTAACGCAATTTATAGCAAGCTTTAAATAACTTATCTAATTTGGTATTTCGAATTTTGATCGTAATTCAATGATCATTGAATATATTCTGTATTATCACCATTTGAGTTCTTTTCTATCCATACAAATGACGATCTTGAGCAACGTTTTAAGAAGCTTAAGAAAACAATTTCGAATACTTCTAAAGAGAGTTCGTGCATAGTTAGATTTAGTAAGTAATATTTTAGTTCAAACACCATTACAATGTTCACAGCATAGTTACGATATATCTGCTTCACTAAAACCACCCTGTTCATCAATCTCCCCGATCCAAATTCATTAAACTAGAAATTACAAAATGAACCTTCTTTAATATATGAGAGCAAAATCTGAATTCATGTATAGACTTCAATCTCCGCTTTGCGCAAAAGGGGCATTAAATTATTTAGCCCCTTCCGCCAACCTAAGTTATCATAATAAACTTCACAGTGTAATTCGACACTTTAACTCCTTTTTACAAAAGTTTGAGACTTTTAAGAATCATGTTACGAAACATAATTACGAGGAGCATTTAACGCCATAATAAAGCTGTGAACACAGGAAAGCGGGGGAATTTATTTGAAGGTTTCCCCATTCATTCTACAAAGTTATTGTTACCATGGCGGGCTGAATTCATATTCATTAAACGATTTCATTAATGCTGTAAATTTTTAATTTGCATTATTTATGACCGCGACCGTGGCTTCATTTTCCGCCGGCCAGAGTTATTTCAGGTTCAACGGGAAACGCTGGCTGTATTTACAGCGAGGCCCCAAGTCCGCGAAGAGGTTAATATTGTAAATGTAATCCCGCGGAATCCGAAGAAACGTGAAACGGTCCGTGGCGATCCCGTAATGGCACCCCGCCCCCCTCCCTCCTCTCGTCCTTACAATTTCCTTCGGGGGGAATTGGACTACATCTCAGCGAGGTGACGCTGATAGGATATAAAATTTCATTTTGCACCGTCGCCCCCTAAATCCGTTTGTAACACCCCGCGGTCGCGATTTTATTTTCAATAAGTCCCTTTTATCCTTTTAACGGTTATTATCGTTGCCGTTCCATAACGTTCCTCCTGTAACACGAGTAATCTAAACAATCTCGCCTGACGAAGGCGCAGTAACAACTACGTTAATCTACAGTAGCTTTCAAATATTCAACATGATAAAAAATTACGGAGACATAATTAACTTTCAACCCTTTGATGAACTGTGCTCCCTAAGCATGTTGAAATTTCGATTAATGACAAGAAGTTAGGTTCAAAGTCTTATGGGTTTCTATGTCCTATATAGCGGCGATGAAGAATTTGTGAAAAACATTCATTTTTTCGAAGTTTATCCGCACCGTCCTTTTTCCGACAATTTCTTATCACAATATTGTAGGATATCGGAGGCCATAGAAATTTGAATTGAACCTTTTTTCGATATCTTTTACGGCTTCGCAGATATTCACGATAATATGAAAACTCACAATTTCTTCGGGGTGTTTTCACCCTTACAACCGTTTTATTGCCGAATCAAAATATATGCGTTATTTGCATCATATGAGCTACATTTCTGCAAAGTTTCAGATTTCTTTGAATTTTCGATTTTTCCAACTTCCCTTGTGAGTAAAAGTTGCCTGATTAACGAGGGTCGAAATACCAACCCTGTCAGAATTGCAAGCAATTTTTAGTGTTGATAACTTAGTGATTTGCATGCTTGTATTTCCGACGGGCGGAATAAAAATAGATCGCTTTACTGCATTAAGAATTGTGTTTTATTCTGATCAGAATTGATCATTCTCGTTTTGTTATAATTTTATAATGTTAAAATATACGATACCTACTGCAAGTTTTGCTTCAGTGAGTAGAGAATGCTCGTCGATGGCAGACAATGAATTTTGAAAACATCAACGTTCTATTGTTATAAATTAATCCGTTGTTTTCATCCCACACGCAATAAATAGATTTAAACTAATCACTTGCATTACCAGAATTTTTAGTTACTTTCGTGAGTGTAATCTCCGCTATAAATATTCAACCCCTTTTTTTAACACCCTCTAGAAGAATATACATACATTTTCATGTCGCTGTGGATTCTGATTCTCGTTTTATGCGTATAACGTTTTATTTTAGTCTCTTTCGTGCCTTATAGCGTCCTCTACAGTGCAATTTAATTGCCGTACCGAGTTCACAGTTCTATTAACGTATTCCTAAATTAAAGCGCTGAACACAATTAGTTTCACTTGCCACTGGCTGAAACATTAGCGCACGTTACATGTTAATTGCAACTCGTTGTCTGAACGTAATTTGCAGTTGCAACAATATGAAATTAGAAGTTAGCTCGGTAGGTATGGGTATACCTAATCCGAAGCTTCCACTGGGGAAGAATAGAGTTGCAATTTGGTTTACGAATCGACACGTTGCTGTACTCCGCTGCAGAGTAAGGATTCGCCAATGTTGAGTTAGCAGTTTCGCGGAATATACAGAGAGCTCAACTATACGCAATTGTGGATCGTATGCTAAACAAACTCTTTAAATGCTCCCGGGTTCGACGAACCGCGAAGCAAACGTATACACAGAATCTCCTTATTTAAACGCAGAAAATCGATATATTCACTTTTCTATCTGCGTGCATTGACAAAAATGTAGACCTGCACATTTACTTTTTGTGAGATATACTGTGGAAAAGATAGATTTCTTTAGGTATTGGATATCTTACAATGAATTTATGAATATGCAGATGATGCTGGGGCCGTTCGTAAAGAATGTTCCTTTTTAACTGATGACGTCAAAGATCACTGTTATCTTTTTTCCACCCTCTGCCTACCTAACTTTGATCCACCCTTCGTGGAACTATACACAGTGATTTATTACTCTAATTTTTCTGAATGTGTCTTATTTATTCTTTGTAAGTAACCGCAGTCTGTTTTCAAGTTTCACACGTTTTCCAAATTATAAAGGTGCCGTTTCAATTAAAATTAGTATTATTTACAATTACATTAATTTACATTAAGGGGGCCAAGGGGCCCTGACACCCTCCAAAGTAGAGATGGACAAAAATTTTATTTAAATAAAAATTTTGAATAGCGAATAACAGTTAAAAAAATTATTCGTAATGCGTCGGATTTTCGAACCTAGAATAACGAATAAAATATAAAGTAACTTTTATTTGATCCGCTATTTAAATATTTTTTCATTTAGTTAATACCCACCTCTGCTCCAGAGAAAGGGCTTTGTAAAAAGATAAGAAAACTGAATTTTATTCTTTAAATCATTTTTATAGTCACCTAATGATTGAATTTGCATTAAATATATTATTATCCGTTCAACTCGGCTTCCCCCAAGATTAAATCCCGAGTGCGCCACTGCATGCTTGGCTACTAAGTAGTTCAGTTCATTAGCATTACATGCTAGGCGATATTAAAAGCACTTACTCTGCCTTCCTTCCATATTATTTGTAATTATTGGAACAATGTGTTCAACCGATTGTACATTTTTATAGATATTGTATGCAGTGCACCGTGGACTGTTTTACTGAAAATCAAAGATTCGATTAGCGCAGCAACACGCGCTTTTCGTGGTGGCGGGAGTAAACGCTAGCAAACGCCACTTTCTATGAAAGGGTCAGAATCGAATCGTATCCGTTCGTTTAACGAGCAATCTGATTCAGGCCAATTATAATTTGCGGCGCGAAAATAACGGGCGCCGGAGGTTTTTGTTTAAACTAACCCGTCCGAGTGAAAATAAATGGAAGCGGAACAACTGGCTCGCTCGGCGGTTCGATTAATATTTGTTCTTCCCCACGTACCTACACGCGGCCGCGCTTGTTTTAGTTAACGAATGGAATTGTACCCTAACAGCGAGTAATGAGACAAACAAGAGAACGAAGCAGAACAAGATACATTAGAATTAGTAAATTAAGGCCTTCCTGCTTGGGACACTTTTATAGTTCGTGGCTGATGTTTTGGATACATTCGCTTACCAGAGCTAATAGTGGTTTAAAAAGGGTGGCGAGCGTGTAAATATATGTGAAATACCAGTGGGGTGGGTCACGAAAGTGTCTCGTGTGAAAAGGACCTAATTGAATTCTGTAAACTCGCTCGTGATATTAAAGGCGTTTCCACACGAGACATATCTGTACCTCGAGATTAATATTTCGAATGTATTTATACTGACCTAAAACGGAGAGAAGGATAAATATTTCGTAATTACGCATTAGGGTGGCCCTTATTTTCTACTTGCGATTTCTTTTGCTCTCACCCCCTAATATGGTTCCATTTCATAAAAAAATAGTCCCTGAAAAATATTATTCCATCGGACAACAGGAAAGGGTACCGACAAGGCCTCAAAGTTTAGAATTCATCAATAGTTTTAATTTGAAGAATTTCTTAAAAATGTATGGCGCGAGGTATTGTCCATACGCGCGTAGTGCGGACCTCTCTATATTCAAACGTTATTATCTAAAAAATGGTTGGAGGCACGAAAAACTTATATATACAGTAATTGTAGAAAATTGAATGCTCTTTTAATATTATTTCAACAAAATTTCGATAGGGCTTACCATTTTCGAGAAATTCTTTAAATCCAAACTATTGATAAATTCTAAACTTTAAGGCCTGGTCGGCACCCTTTCCTGTTGTCCGATTGCAATAAACTTTTTCAGGGACTATTTTTTTATCAAATGGCACCGTTCTAGGGGGTGAGAGTAAAGAAATACAAAAAAAATAATTACACATATGTGACATATGTGGTGATCGGTCGCATAAAAAAATTGTGGGGTCGAAATCAACAATTACCATTGGCTAGTCTAAGCAGGCGCGGAGGAATTAGTGGTGGGAAATAGGAAACTGTCCTCACCCTGAACCGCGGGTGTGGAAATCGTCAACGTCACCACTCGAAAACCCCAATGTCCGGTGCCGTCACAAATTGTGTGAAAGATGTGGTTCATTTTACGCTTCAACAGAGAACATGAATCGTTTAGCAGTGATTTTCGTTCAGCAAGCGAACAAAAAATGGCGAAATCAGGCCAGCATAGTAAAGTAAATAATGTAGTAGATTAGAGCCATAATACCGTTGGAAGTAATTCCGCGGTATCTCGAGGATGGCACAATGGCGCCTAGCGACCAACGCGGAATAATCACACTGCACTCGTTACTCTCACAATTTTCCCCGTAAAATTAAGCCGACTGGCGTACCTTGGCCGAGGCTGATGTTAAAATCTCCACGTTATCGCCACTATTCGCCACTTTTCAAGTCATCTCGTTCTTGCTGTCCACAAGCGTGCCGAGAGCGCGAGCTAAGCCGCTCGGGGTATCCATCATTAACGTTACCATGTTTTGGAAATTGGATGCAAAATATTTTAACCAACGTTACCGTGAAAGTATGGGTATTAGTTCTTCGTAATGCATTAAGAATGGGTTAAGTGTGTAATTGGAGGTGCTGTGCGTCTCTTAAATGAATATTAATTAATTGTAATATTACACAGATTGAGTCATGTAAAATACGGCATCGAGAAAATATTTATTGGAACTTTTATGGTTGCAATGAGCACATTGTCTGGGGCATTTCCAATTCTTTAGGTGGTGTAACCTTTTAAATTTCAACACTAGAGTTTTATTTTAATACTTTGATAAATAGACAAAATAGGAATTGATCTAATATCCTAGAGTGTTATTCTGTAAAAATATTGCAGTAAGGAATTGTATGTGAAACTCTGATAGAAATGTCAGTTTAGGTACTGTCTGACCCAAACAAGTACGTACTACTTGCGCAGCTGAACCTTGCCCCACTTTCTAGCCGACAGCTACCCAAAGCAAAGAAGTTCCTATTTCATAATTAAAACCCAATGAATCTGCCTAGCAAGTACTGATTAGTCGGGCAATTGCGGGGGAAGTTTAGCAAGCAGGGGTCAAAGGTAATCGTTGGGAGAGGATCGCTGTAGAAACACCTCAGCAAGACCAAGAACTAACCTCCCTGGACAGCCATAGAGATGTCCTTTAATTGTAAGGATGCCCAGGGCACTGCTATTATGTCTTAAAGTCCTGAACATCGGCGCTACCCTCTGTGTCCAGGAAGTAATTTAGTTGTAAACTACTTCGGACGTTTTGCTCGCTGTACGATCAGGCAGGCGGCTTTGTGAGATGGAATCTAAAGCCTGCTGGCTGAGATCGTCTTGCCCAATCGAGTTAGGGTATAAATGGCACTGTTTAGATGCTTTTCCGAGCAACAAAACTCGCACTGCGGAAATTAATTAGTAATTTATCGATCAAGGAGAATCAGAGTTTAAGACGTTTCCGCATTCGTAATGGATTTTATGATTGAAAAGTGAAACGATGTTGGTCATGTTTTCAAAAAGAATTGAGTTCGTGCTTTAGTCAGGTATTCGGCATTTTCAGAAGGAAAAATGTTTTCTCTTTAAAATAAGGATGCAAAATGGCACGAGTATAGATCATTTGAGATCATTTTACAACTGAGAGCAATTTCCTAGAAAAATAAGTAGGAATATTTTTTTAGAATTAAAATTAGGTGATGATTTTTAAAAAGCAAATTTATTGGACTGTTAGTTCAAAACTAATCGTGCAAAAAGAAAATTTAATTCTTTTCTAAACATAGAATTAAATGCACTTAAAGCTTAGTATTAATTTAGTTGTGCAGATATATAACAATATGAATTTTAAACTTTCTTTGTACAACCACTGTAAGCTACTACCACAGATGGGCAAAATTTTTATCTAAATAGAAATTTAGAATAACGAATAAAGTTTAAAAAAAAAAGTAGAAATTGAAAACTTTATTCGACGCTGATGTTGAAACTCTGGACGAATAAAAAAATTAACTTTATTCGTCGAATATAATGAACTGAACTACTGATCTACGCAACACGAGCCGCCGATCGCCAAATTGTCGTGCTTCAAGCGTTTCTGAACCGAACTTCTAAACATTCAGCATTTTCGTTAATCTTTATTTTCGTCACGAAGGATCACTTATTTATTTTTCTACTATCTATTGTTGAATAACCTGTACCATATGTACCTATGCGTGATACATGAAAAATAATATCCTTGCGTCGACAAATAAATGTGTATTAAACATTTTAGTAAACCCTTTTAAAAATTACTTTCACCATTGCGAGTCCACATTTTCAATACTTTGTGTACGAAAATATGCTCTCCATCGTGAAGAAAATCCTAACCCGATTTGTAGCAGAGGTTTATTCGCAAAGTAACCGTGGCGTTTACAAGTACCAAATAGATTTGCCTGACACGGCTTTGAAGGTTTAGCAATTTCCCACAGCAATGTTTCCGCGTTCACGCAAGAATCCTTTGTGCACAAGGAATTTCCTTACAATTAAACGACGTTAAAAGCTGTTCGAGGCTCGACTTTGTCGAACAGCTTTCATCCTAAACGCATCCACGTCTGTCCTGTTAGTCAATAACAGTTTACGTTGGCCACGACTGCCACGAAAACCGTTTAACATCAGAATGTACAGTTGCTCACAAAAGTATCCACCCACCCCATGTGTAACATATTTTAAATATTAAATCGACTTCAAAGTAAGAGTTCGCAATTATAATTCACATTAATATACTTTTGTTTTGGGTGTATTCAATTGAAAAATTGTACAGAGTTTATTTAAAAAAGTATTATTTTTGGAAGTAGTGAAGATCGTGCAAAAAAATATTCAAATATAATTACAATATATTAATGTTCTTCTAATATCCCTGCGATTTTATTATAAGCTTCGTCTAGCAGACATAAATTCAACTAATTTTCTGTGAAATTCGGATTAGATTCGTCACCCTGTATAGCTTATGTTGGTGAAACGGGACACAAATTACAGACATTGACGGTCTGTATTTTTTAAACGAATTCGAAACCTAAGAAATGATGACTTAACCCCTCCCCCAAAAAAAGTTTAATATAAATTACATTATATTTTAATTTTACTGAAATCCCCGATATTGATTTCAAAAACACTTCGATTAAAAACCCTCCCAGGGGGAAAGGCAACACATTGGAGAATGTATTCAATGATACGAACTATCTACAAGGAAACTCATTCCAAATAATGTCATATAGGTGGTTAAAAAACATTTATTCGACCATTCAGTTTTTTTTTTTTTTTGCATAAGTCGTTTGACCCTTTCATAAATGCAGCTTTTATTGGCAAGAAGAGAAACTCAGCAACGTGATATAACTAAATAAAGTCTGTCTCATTGATTTTCCTACAAAGCTAACCGTGTATGACAGCTAGATTTATAGACACGCGCCCTAGGGAACGCAATTAAGAGAAATTTATTATTCTCAGCTGGTATCGATAGCTCCCGGAAACTTACTTTGACGTATTAACATTCGTGGATCACAGGTGATCGCGGGAGATAGTAATCTAATAAATCTTGACAAGACCTCGTAATTAATTAGCCAGTGAGCTTTTTAGACGATATGTACATACATTGGTGAATAGTGATGAATTTATTTCATCCATTTAAAATATCGATGTGCTTCTGTGAATATTCCTGACGAGATGAGTTCAACTTTCTTTTCATATTTATTTAAGTAGAATTACAGTTTGATAGTAGATACAAATGATATTAAAAATATTACACCATAGAATTTCATATAATCATACAAAATGGATTCATACCTAATCGAATATTTCCCTACTCGAATTTCACGAATATTCCTCCACTATTGCACCATTCGAAAATTCCATTTTAATATTGAAAATGACATAATTATATAATTAAATCATAGTAATATTTTGTAGACCTATGTCGTCAGGATATCCTTTGCGGATTCCAATAATCATTACATACCTCTAAAACTGTTCGACCCCTTTTCTACATTACTCTCTGCAACAAATCCTTCCACTTCCAAGGGCTGCAAAACATCTTTACCATAACAGAGGGGTGAAAACGACATAACAATTCATACTGTAATATCAGCTTTCTCTTAGCTTTTATTAGTCATTGAAGGACCTTTCTTTAGCAACTTCGTCCAAAATAAGTTACTCGTGATCATACTTTCCATTCCAAGTTGAAATTCGACCACATTTTAAATTATTCATCCCGTTACAATGGCTTCTACTCGTCCTCTTCCCCAAAGACATAAAACAATTGACCGTCATCGATTATGAAAATGCTAGCCCATGGAACAAGCGGTGATTCAATGACATTAGCTGGACAGCGTGGACCATCCAGCGGTAAACCTGTCCGTAAGACTAACTTTGATAGTTCGTTGACCCTTGCCTCGCGTTCTGCCGCGGTGAACCGCAATACGCCAGCTGGCTAGCCTTGGCCAGGCCAATATTAATTTCATTAATTATGCGCCACTGTATTACGATATTAGGCTGGCCTGGACGTTTGACTACGGAGCATAATTTCCTCCGGAGCCGTGGCAATTATTGCGATAGCCTCCCCTCGAACGCAACGAATTTATTCGTGGGTCATAATTGAAACGTTCAAACGGATGAGCTGAGCTCATTATCGACTGGTTCTTCTGCAGTTTCTATGGTATGCAATTATTACACTAATAGCGGTTAAGAAATACTAATTCAAAAATGGGTGATATAATTCTGAACTGAATTTATAACAGTAATAAGAAAAATAAGAAATCTTTATTATACGCACTTAAAGCATACATAAATGACGGAAGGAAAGGAAAGAAATATTCTGTACATTCAAGCATAACATTGCTCGCATCGTTGGCAAATAATAAAGCGATTTGTAAGGCAAATAATGTCGTTTTTCATACAACAGAATAACATTTTTTTGTGAGAAAAAAGTGTCACACTGGCACAAGAGGCGGATGATGGTTAATCTGATTTGGCTTTGAAGCGTGCAGAAATAAAACAATATACCTAGATGGGTCTTAGAAAATCGAACATAGACCGTAGCGACAAGTGATCAGGTGTTCTTTGGCGAGCCGCAGTACGCGCTAATAACCATAAGCAAACTACTATTAACGTCGTTAATTATATCTGACTACATTGGAGCGTCGATTTTCGCGCAATAGCAGCTGTTGCATTGGCGTAAATTGCTATCCGTTATCGCGTCAGAGGCGCAGGCAGAGGGAGAAAGAGGC
Organism: Andrena camellia; assembly: GCA_029448645.1. Taxonomy (NCBI): domain Eukaryota; kingdom Metazoa; phylum Arthropoda; class Insecta; order Hymenoptera; family Andrenidae; genus Andrena; species Andrena camellia. Next base: position 40,384,143 of record CM055679.1, on the reverse strand, counting down.
CTACACTATAATCACGCGTAAAGCGTGGTGTGCATATGATTTAAATCGATAAATCTCTGCACTTTCATCGACATGTTAAAGTCAACGTTACCACGAATGTTTATCGTTCGTAACTTAAACAGTCGTGACGAAGAATTTAATGGGGGAATGCAGAAGAGGCGAGTTTGTAATTTATTTTCAATGCTATCGACTATCTTCTAGAACGCCAATATTATGTATGTAGACAAAACTGATTTTGAAAATCCATCAAAACGCCACGTTGGAAGGAAAGTTATTTTATCATTTTCACTGATTTTTGCACGAGGATTTATTTCATTCGCAGTTGGATAATATTTACTACCACATTTTGGCAATTATTGTTATTATTAAACGTCTTTATTGCACAACTTAAGCAGAAAAACAGCGAAAAGAAAGTAAACAAAGATAAAAGCAAAGGCGACGTTCAGTCAGAGACTGTTTTTCAACTTAACCTAAATAATTCAATCACAGAAGAATATTGAATGACACTTTTTTGGGAAGTGTTTTTCGAATAAAAGTGTTATTTTATGTATTTCAGTTATTTATTCACATAGAATCACTATCTGTCGTATTGTACTGTAAATAATTCAACCCGCAATAATTTTGTGATTCACTGTGGTTTTCAATACCGACCAGAATGAAAAATTTTCATACTTTTCGGAGTATTCAACACAATCCAGCAATTTCCACTTTATTAACACTTTGAAGACTAGATACATACTTATATTACTATATTTATCACACGATTCAATTATTATATTAAAACAAAAGAAACAAAAGTAAAAATAAATTGCACGCTAAAAGTGCAGATTCTTAAGGTATTAAATGCTTTCAAATCTTTGAACCAGAGCTTTCCAAAACGCACGAGAACTAAGCTGTAGAATTACGATCATGCAGAATTTTATGAAAAAATTGAATTTCAAATATAATATACAGTGCGTACATGATTTTGGCTTAGCAACTATGAGATTCAGCACAAGTTCAATTTTCCAAATAACATTTCAAGCGGCCGTGACGTGGGTTTGGCTACGCAGGATTACCTCGCATTTCACAAGTCTGCAGAGTTGAAGTAACATTAATCCCGTGGATTGCATCAACCATTGCAATTTGACCATGACCATTATCCCACGCGGTTGGCTACAGAGGCGGCGGGAAAGGCTCAGCCTGCAGCGCACAGTTTAAAATGATGAGCCCAGCACCTCTCCTAAGTCAAGAAACAGTCTTACGGTGTTGGTGGTAAGCTGCCAGAGGGATCTCAGAGTCGTTGGCCACATTTCACCGGGAGCTTTAGCATTCTGACTCTCGAAATGGCTGCAAAAAGTTTGGTGAACATTGTTTACTGTTTGATTTAATTCGCAAGCCTCGCACTCTCCACTCCCATAGTTTATTCTGATATTAATTACTCTTGGAAGTTTATCGAGGGAAAGGGGGAAATTTCAAAGAGAATGATGTTACGTGTGCATGTAAATGGCATCGCTGAAAGCAGACTATATTTCACCACGAGATGTATACATTCTGGCTTTCGAAATGGCCACGAAGGGGCTGCCTGGGGCAACTGTTGCTTACTGTTCTTTGATTTCATTTTAAAGGTACGATTCCTCCAGAATAAATCCCCTTAGCTTATTTTGAAAAATAATCGAAATCAGCAACAAATCGGGTTCTTACAATCAGACATGCAAAATAAGATATTCGGGAAGATTCATTAGACGATTCTCAGGAGTTTTAGAATCTTCAGCGGTTCGAATTTTCTTGAGAAAACTTTGCCAGAAGAGGTGCTCGCGGTGGAAGTTTCAATTCCAGGGAATTTCCTATCAGAGAGATTCAGTTCCAGGAAATTTCTAAATTGACAGCTCCAGCGATCGAGAACTTTCTTTATGAAATCTGACGGTATGTTCTCTTCGAAAATTCGTTGCCCTTTCGAAAATTCTCGTTTAACGCGCCCCCGAAAAAGAATTTAAAGGAACCTTCATTTGACCAAAATTTTCGCCACCTGACACTCAAGCAGCGCACTGTTGTCGCCACTAACAAATTGGTCAAGTGGTACAGCTTCTCAAAATTCTCAAAGCCACCAAAATATTTTTTCTCCGGAACACTTTTAGTAGTAATCAAACTTTACATAAGTCCCATGGCTGTATGTCTCTGTGAAACATGGAACACGACTTTTTTCAGTTTGTCATTCTTTTCTCAGATTTGAAATTTTCGAGACTTTTAGAAATAACTAGTATGAATGAAATTAGAAATTACGATAAAGTATCAAATATATTAAAATTCAACGAATGTGCGAAGATATGTAGCCAAAGGTGTCAGAAAAAAATTTCAAACTTTTTTTGGAATAACACAAAGAAACCTTTTTCTGATACACTGACACATTTGCTTTGCTCTCCGATTTTCTATTTTTATTACATCTGTTATACATACCTACATATATTATTCATAAAGTTCCAGAATTTTATAAAACTCACATTTCTCTTAGCATAAAATTTCAACGTTTAAAATTTTTCTCCAACCTCTACCCTGAAATACCCCTTCAGGGGCCAAAGGGAATCCTATTTTATGGGCTAAAAACAGCAAAATTTGGGAATATTTTTTTCATTTTTCTATGTAAAAATATTATTATTAAAACTTAATTAAAAAAAAACTGCAACTTCTGCAAAGATGCATAAAAACATGGTCAAAATTTCAGATGAATCGTAGCCCTAGGCTCTTAAAAAAAAATTCCCAACTTTTGCTACGTTTTTAGCCCGAAGAATAGGATTCCCCCCTTGAGATAGTAGACAGGGTCTCCAAGTTCCTCGCGTCACAATTAAAGTTTCACGAAATTCGGCACAAAAACGTTTCAACGACTGAAATTTCTGACAGAACACTTGATATCATCCGTAAGCGAACAAACATGGCTGCTGCTCGTATATGGAGCACGCGTGGCATTCATGTACACAGATGGGGCAGCAGTTAATCAATCTTGTTAAAGAGGAGTGTGGGGTTGCACGCGGAAGTCGTGGGTAGTCGGTGAAAAAAGAATGGATATGCTGAAACGAGAAACCGGAAATTGTCTCGTTGACATTGCAACAATGCTGCTTGGTGGGCCAGGTTTGACTAATCTCTTGAATAACATATGGGAACCGCGGTGCATTATCGTTCTGCGACACTGGCCTGCCGCAGTATCGTTACGTCGCGTCAGGTTCAATATTTTCAATCTGCTACGTTGAGTTCTTTCTTTTATACGCGGAGCGTTCCTGAACATTTTCACGACCGCACATTTCGGAGTGAACGAACTGTCGATCGTCTTCGAACGTCCCAAATATTCATTGGTGTTTTAAAACCATCAAAACAATATGTTACCTAAGATTTACATAAATGCTTGATCGGTGATGAAAATGAAATTGGTTTTTCACGCTCGCGGAAAGTAGGTAGTAAATAGAAATCGTGAAGTCACGCGTACGTAGCAGCGGCCGCAAAAGTTTTAATTGATGGTACCGCCGGTTGAAAATTGTGTGAAATAAAATTTCTTCGCGAAACGCTTCGTTTTCAAAAAGATTGAATTTGTATATTTTTCGAGTACATGTGCCCTTATACAGGGTGTTACTCTACTGATAGGCAATACTATAGCGGGTGATTATACCGGCGAAAATAAGACGAAAATCAAGAGTGACGAAATTGCGGTAAAGTCTTCGTTTTCGAGAAAAGTGACTTTGAATTTCAACTAAATACCTACGCGTGCCCAATGGCGGATTTAATAGAGCGGCCGATGAGCAGTTGCCGCCTGGGCCTCTGCCAAAAAACGCTTCCCCTCCCCAGGGCCCCATCCTTAAAAAAAAATTATGATTTTATCCAAACTATATTTTTTTCTGTACTACTACACTGCGCCCGTTTCTGGTAAATTACCTCTTCATTTTCCCGAAAAAATGGTCCCCTCAGAACATTTGCCACTCAGATCATTTTCTGTATGCTATCACAAGTCGGTTAAATTATTTATTGGAGATGTCGTCTGAACAGGACATACCTATATATGTAGAAGGGAGCGGTAGAGGGTTTCAATTTTGCTTCGCCGTTGGCAGTGGCGTATTCAAACATAAAGCGGACGCTCCACTAACAGAGGCAAAAATTGTTTTTCAGACAACTTAAATCTACTGGGATAGGTTCCATCTCTGCTCGAATCTCTCCCGAGTTTTGCGTTTGTTCAATACACACGCCATTTCCCCCGGCTATGGTCGGTGTTGCTCAGTTTGAGAACGTTCGGGCAAAGACAGACTATCCACCTATGAAAAACCTATACGCACAATACGTATATGAAAGATACGGGGGACAGTACGTTGTATTGAATTTGAAAGTAAAGTAAACGAAGTTTTCCCTGTTGTTTTGGGTCGTTTGCGACGAAGACTTTTATATGATATAAAACGGTCTGAAAAGGCACGCATCGCATTTCTTTTAGGCCCTGCTATTGCTCGAGAAATGCCAAATATTCTTTGGATTAAATATTTTATTCTATATCTAATCATTTTTGAGAAATTTAACTAACTAGGTTCATCAGACTCAACTCGAAGGCGGTTTTCATCCCTCGAATATGAATTTTAGTACATGCCTGATATTTTATAATATTGTACGCATGTGCTATGTTGTATCAAAGTCGGAAAATATTGGTTGATGTTCTTTGTGAATTTAACTGCGCTTCTCAAAATTAACGTTATACAATTGGTTAAAGACCAACAAATTCGTCGTACAATATTATTCGCTTATTTACGCACATATTTGTACAGAATTTAAAATCTAGTTTAATATCTCCAAAATTCCGAGATATAAAATTCCTGTTTCTTTTTGTTAGGGGGTTATCTATTTTGGGATGCACACCGTGTGATCAAATTAATCATTTTAAAATAGAAGCCAAAGGTGAGACATCCATTCCTCGTTTTCTGATAAAATAAACTACTAGCGTATGAAAAATCAAAAACCTAATGAATGAACGTCGCCTTGATTTTTGTAAATCAAATCCTTCTAGCTTCTCAAAAAAACTCAAGTCGTTTGGGCCACTTTTAAAAAGGTTATTCTGTTTTCAACGGTGTGCCAATAATTTTTTGACTCGCTATGTTAAAAGCCACATTTATTTTTAACTTCGATTCGCAAAAAAGAAACTGTTTAAGCTTGAGGTAAAATTTCACTTATACTTATTTGCCCGCCCACCAGAGATTTGTTCGTGGAACATAAAATTCAAAATTTTACACAAAAAAGAAATTACTATTTTTCTAGATTTTAATGCCCTAATAGCCGCATGAAGTTAGGACATTTTTTGCCGTGAATTTTTAGTGTAACAAGAAGAAAATCAGATTCGCCAGCTGCATAATAAGGGCGCAGAACAATAATATCAATAGCAATAAGAATTTACCCATTCGCGCAATGGAAGCTCGAAAGCAGGCGAAGTGCACAATGCAAGAATGCGAATCAACTATGGTGATGATCGTCAGAAAGCCGATTATTCCAACGCCTGTATGACTGCTGGTTAAGTTATTTCCGGTAGTCGGTCGGATATGGCAGTATGTATGTACCTACAAGTTACCCAGAAACTACCGGTTAGGGTGTTCGAACTGCACTATACACGGCGAAGTGAAATTATGTCGCGCGCGCCATATCTCGTCACCAGGAACCCGTTCGTTTGCATTCATTTCCGTTTATGTTTGGCCATATTCCCTCGAATGTTGTTCGTTTCATCGATTTTTGTGTATGCATGATATAAATCACAAAAATGTTCCCTGAAATATAAAATTTTTTTCGCAATATCTAAACATATCCCCGGGACTAAAAAAAATGCGTCGCACTCTTCATTTCAGAAAATTTAATAAAATAATTGCAAATCGCTGGTCGCTCTTGATGCGGAAGAAGGAATAGTGTGCCATTTAGTTGACTACGGAAATATAGGATAATCTAGTAAAGAGGTTCATTATTTTAGGCGCATGTACAGGTTACTAAAGTATATAAAATAAAGTAAATATATAAAACAAAATTTTAAATTAAACGATTTTATTTAACTCGATCAAAAATGCACTAAAAGGTAAAAAATAATTATTTTCTTGGACTACAATATTAAGGTGGTGTTAAGGAAATTCTGCATGCTAACGCCATCTCCGTTGGCGTACCGATAATTAGGCAGTGGCAACGACGCGCTGACTCATGTGGAGCGTCGATCACGGCCCCTTCCATCGCCTTACAATCGATGGAAGGGGGATTGCTATTCCTTCCAGGAAATAGATCGCGATTCCTGGGAAGGACACTCTCTAAGTGGCTCGGCTACGGAAAACCCGCACTTTTGAATTCGCTTACGCGCATCTTCTGCTCGCGCTACGCCTTCGAACTTACTCACCTGCAAAGTAACGTGCGTTCACCCAAGTTACCCACCTGCTTGGTAACTTGGTTAATTCATTGGGGTTCATTGTTCATTTAAAACATCGTAGTGTGACCGTTGTAAAATATATCTATCCTTGTGCTCCGTCTAAGTCTAGCAGCTTCTCAGTGCTTACTCAGTGCTCACTCATGTAACCTGTACATGCGCCTAAAATAATTAATCGCTTCGTTGCACCGCTTCCAAACACTTTACTAACAGGTGGTATTTTTCACTTTAAATAAAATCGTGGGGCAGGATATTTCAGAACAAATTCATTTCGACGCTTGATTCTGTATTCAATTTATTGATTCCTATCCTGCTATGAAATATCCTGCCCCACGTTTTTATTTAAAGTGAAAAAAAAAAACGCCATCGTAATTGTAGTACAAGAACATAATTATTTTTTAGTGCATTTTTGATCAGGTTAAATAAAATCGTTTAACTTAAATGTTTCTTTATATATTTTTTTATTATTCACTTTTTAGTGTTTTTAATTAAATTCAACTATTGTCGTCCGGGGCGATTATAAATATTATTTAATTTATTCATTTAATAACGACACTTAATTTGTACAACATACTTGAACGACTTGAAAAATGGAAGTATTTGTACGTGACGGATGATGTCTCGATAAATTTTGTATTCACGGAAATTCCGGTCATATCTCAGTACTACTACATGAGCAACGCATCGATGGTTTGCAGGGACACGTATCACTCTGGCAATAGTTTTTTCGTAGATAAACGTCCATATGTATCTACCGTCAGCGCCTTTACTTCCTTTTAGTCCGTGCGTTAAACAACGCGTGTGCAATTATAGTTGCGACCAGGATGGCGGGACTGTAGGTAACACAAGGCATTATCTTAAATTGCCGTGGTTGTTAATTATCCGATAACGCAGCTGGTCAGAAAACGACATTAAAATTTAGTGGACGTTAATAGCGTTGGATCCTCAGGTGAACACGTGCACGGCGCTGCACTCGACATGTAATTTTATTAATGACACGTGTACTCCCCTATCTTGCTCCCATCTTTCATGTGATTTTATAATAGCGTTGCCTCGCGACGTCACGACATTAATAAGACAACGATCACCGTCATTGTTCACATTTAATGCATAAGTACAGCTTTTCTAATGATACTACGTAGAATAAGCGCACCATCAGAGTGATATTTATACTTTGTGTAATATTCACGCTTCGCACACTTTGTATGGATATCCCAGCAATAGGTATTTCGAAAATTGAATTAAAAAGCACGGGGACAGGAAATATGAGAGAACAAAAAGGGAATCGCATGGTTGGTTTTGTATTTTTATCGTGGTTACTTTATATTATTATTATGAGCAGAATCTTCATTTTAAGTAGTTTTATAAATTGGCCGCTATAATGTTCAAAATATTTGGAAAAATACGTTAATTTTTTTCTTTTTTATAAAGTAGATACTAAGTAGTAAGAATCAAAGGAAGATGGAAACTTTTCTTCGATACTAATGGATAATTCTATATTTATAGTTTTATAGTGTTGGTCCACAGTGCTGGATTAGCCAATAAGCACAAAAAGCACGTGCTTCGGGCATTACGGTAAAGGGGGATGCCATAGAAATTTTCTGAATTTTAAAATCTAACTTTTGTTAGAAACACTTTTTATTCATAAAAGAGTCTCAAAATCTTTTAAATGCTTAGGGCTTCTCCTAAAATTTTCCCCTAAATTATAGATCGTTAAGAAGCGTTACACTTTTTATAAAATAATAATTGGTTGGCAAGAAAGATTTAATATGGCAATGTATTTTATCAGTTTGTAGATGGGTGCATATCAGTTCGTTATTTAAAAAATAATGTCAAGTCGAAGTTTGATAATTCAAAATTGCCACTATAAAAGCCAAAATAGTTCGGCAAGTGTGTACCGGGCTTAATGTTCGGTGCTCAACAAAAGACGAATATCTGTTGCCAAACGCAACAACAGAAACGACATGGCATATTAACGTTTAGTCCCTGTAACAGTCGTACAGCTTTCGGCCTCAAAATTCCCGTTTCGCGTTAAAACCCTTGAAAATTCATTTTGGCTGTTCAAAATTATTTCAACCCCAGAGCTGATCCTGCAATCTAACGAACCGGCTGCACTCGAGGACTCAAAGAATCTTCCAAGTGAGTGAAAATTTCTTACCTTCCCATTGCATTCTGTGTGTCGTATTCTATTAAACAGAATAACTAACGAAAGTGGTAAAGAGTAGATTTGCAATGGAAATTTTTGAGGCTAAAAATTCCATTACAAAATAGGGGGCTAATTTCTGTAAAACATCGAGCCCCGCTGTTCACACTTCCAACTAAATGAATGAAACAGAACATTCGGCATTGAACGAGTTAATTATTTCTTCAAATACCTACCTTTCCACGCTACGCGCTCTCTGTAATCCACCTCGAAGAGGCGGATGGAGAGAACGCGAAGGGACCGTACTGAAGATAGGCTTCTCGTTTTTTTCTCTCCCTTTACAAAAGAGGACTCGTCTCGTGCGAAGAAGGCGTCGGGAACGCTCCGTGGGTAGAAATTCGCGGCGATTGGAGCGTGCCGCGTACTCGAAATGGCAGAACAGGAAGGGACGAGCCGTGGAACGACTGAAAAGCCCACGGCTGCTCGTTCGACCGTTTCAGTCGGGGCACGCAGCAAAGCTGTGCCCGATCGTTTCGCTTGCGATCCGCACTGTGTGTCTTCTAGCGCGCCAAGAGATCCAACATTGATCGTGCGTAGTGATCGAGCCTTCTACTACACGTAACAGCGCCACGTCACGAACAATCGGGAATATTATCGCCACTTTCCGCCCATATCGGTTTGAGATTCAACTTCAACTACGGGGTTGAATGCAATGTCGGAGGGGATGCTCCTTACGAACTGCACTATTGGAAATATTTATTGCATCAGAATCTTCGTGGCTAAGTGGCTGCTATCCATTTCCTTTTGGTCAATATGTGCAGCACTGGATGCTTCAGCAATAATCGCGAAATAATATTTTCTCAGTAGATGCTAGTTATATATACCGAATATTCAAGTGATGCAGTAAATGCTTCTGCTAGTACAGTACGGTAATGGAAATGTAAAATCAACCATCCGCAGCAGCTGCGTGCATGGGCTGGCAACTGGAAACAGAGCACCCCCTGTCGTTAACAGGTCGTTATAAAGACAATTTTAAAGTAATCACCCTAGATAAGAACATATTTCATAAAGAAGGCCGCGGAGAATTTGGGTATAACTTGGGGGATTTTTAGCAATTCGACCTTAAAGCAAAGTTTGATTATAATTCTCATGTTGCAAAACTGACACCTTCAGTCTACAAGAAAATTTATGCAAGCAGGCCAATCCGTCTCAATTAAAGTAAAAGAAGAAGGAATTGTGTACGGTTCATTAGGAGAGGAAAATGAATTTTTTAAAATGTAAAAATTCATTTTTCTCCTGTTTTAGCGAAAATGGCCAAAAATTGCAAACCTTGACGGCCTGTGTGACGGTTCGGAACTAACAAAACGATGACTTAAACTCCCTTTAATTTTACCTGCACCACGTCATATTTAAATTGCGTCAAAGTCCCTGACACCAAGTGCAGAAAGTGACCGATTTACGATGGAATGATTTGACTATTATTTCGTTCATTGGAACCTTCGGTCGGTTACGCTCACGGGGCAGCGAAGTTTCTTTGCAAACTGGTATCGATACCGATATAAGATTGAAAATGATTCTTCAACTTGCTGGAAGTTCTATCTGATATTAACTTTGAGGAACTGGTAACAGTTGGTATTACTTGGTAATGGTCTAGCTTCCTAGTGATTGAATTTTTACTACTTGAAAATCCTGGATCTTCTACTTCTTTTTGTAGCTTTCAGTGTTTTTTTTTTATTGCTACCTTCACTGTCAAAAGTGTACAAAGACAGGGTAATATTTATTCATTCATCGTGCATAACTAGATTCCCTTTTTTGGGCGGTTATAATATTATATACTGATGAAAATATGTCCTATTTATTATAAAAAAAATCAATCATTCAAATCATTCTTGACTGTAAAGAAGAAGGAGATTAAGAAAAGAATATTCATTATTTTCCTATGAATATTCTTTTCTTAATCGTATCTACGAAGACGGAATATGAAAGAAATTGTTGGCCAAGTGGTAGCAAAAGGGTTGCTAAGGGTAGCAATACGAGGGTTGAGGATACGATAAATAAATAACACGGTGCCAGTACCAATTCCGCGTTTATTCTATAAAAATGTAAAGTACGCTCTCGAAAGTATTTCCATTATGAAACAGAAGTGAATCCTACGAAGATGGGAAGTGTTCTCCGAGTATACGTACTGTGGTGAACGGAATATCTGAAACGGCGCCCAATACCCGAAGTAATTCAATAAATACGGGTTCTACCAAGAACTTCGCTGCGCCAATGAGGTCTAAATAATTCCGGAAGTTCCCAAAATTTTCGGGCGAAATTGTCCAAGCTCCCGTGCACGACGTAAAATAAACTGACTCAGAATCTTGGAATTTTCCGACGAAACTAAATAGTCGTATTCGATGATAACAGCAGAAATGTATGAATTTCTTTGTTTATTTCTAGAAGGGGCTAAATTACATCGGCGTCCGGAGAGGGGTGCAAAAGGGACAGTTGCCCCCCCTGGCTTTTGAGAAAAAATCGCTTATTTTTCAAAACTGATCTTTATTAAGTTTATACTAAAAAAGGGAATATTTTTAAATTTCGGTTTTAAATTTTTAATTAAATTGGCACTACCAAATGGGTTAAAAAAGCAAGAGTGGTATATTTTTCTTTACCAACCATCCGCAAGTTGCCCCTCCCCCTGGAAGCAAGTCTCCGGACGCCCGTACTAGAAACCTTTTAGTATACTGGGTGGGTTAAGGTTCGTGGTACAACTGAATAAAAGGTGATTCGAAAAGGAATTGAAATTATAGAATAAATCTTTTTCGTACGAGGTCTCGTCTTTAAAAAAAATGAGTTTGTATATTAATTGCAATTTATTAGAAATTAGCAGACTGTGGCAGTAAATATGGTAAAATTGTGGACGAAGGTTTGTGCAAAAATAAGTCGGTACTGAAGAATGCGGTATGTCCGGGTGAGTCGGTACGGCAGGAGAGTTGGTGCAATTGGTATATTTCAGATTCTATACGTAAGAGCGCGTTAAGGTGCAAAACAATTGCTTCGCTAGGAGCCAAACAGTTAAATGAATAGCGTCGTTTCGCTTCGTTCTGTTTTTCTGGATTTATAGATTACCAAAGGTAAGTGGTAGCTACATTTAACCTGTAACCTAACCTCTTTTGTAGAACAGTAGTGTACAGAATCGTATTTAAAATGTACTTCAAACTTAAGTTTCGTTTAATGTTTCGGGTAATAAGATAGTAGAGCTGTTGAGGGACAATGCAGGGAAAGCATTTGGCCATATTAACCCTTTCTTTCGAAGCTAACGAGAGGACCATCTCTCCCGGCAGAAAGGAGAGACGGTCCAGTTACGATTGGGACAGATGGTTCACTTTCAAATCGTGGGCGATTGATGACTCACTTTCTAAACTTCTATTCTATCAGTTAAATTTGCAATATTTCACGAGGGAATATGAATTAAATATAAATTGAATTCATAATAAACATGCTAGGTGCAATAAATTATTAATTTTATATGTCTAATCTATTCCTTTGGATATTATTCCTATATTAATTACTCTCAATTTCTTGTTACGCAAGATGCCAACCGAATATGTACGAAAACCAGGATCCATCAGAGGTCAATGGACGGTAGAAAATTTAACGGAAGCCATCGACAAAATTGAAAAAGGAGATCTTGGAGTCAGGGGAGCTTCTCGATATTATGGGATACCTCCCACAACTATCCAGCGAAGGAGGCGGACAAATAATTTTAATAAAGTATCTCTTGGTCCCCAAGGACTTCTGGGACGCGACAATGAAAAAAGACTAGTCGGACACATTCTACGTCTTCAAGAAGCTGGCTTTGCCCCTGACAGGACAACAATCAGACGTACAGCATTTGAATTCGCTGAATCATTAAGTCTCCAGCATAAATTCAATACAGAAACTAGATTAGCAGGCTACGATTGGCTTGCTTCCTTTTTGAAACGGAATAAAGAATTAACCATCAGACAGGCCGAAGGTTTGTCGATAGGTCGACCTAAGAGCATAGAGAATAAGGAAGAAGTAGGTAATTTCTTTAAATTGCTTACGAATATATACGATGAGCATGATTTGTACATGAAACCAGGAAATATATTCACGGTTGGTGAAACTAGTTGTCAATTGCATAACAACCCTGGAGAAACGTTAGCTACTAAAGGATCAAACGATGTACATTGTTCGACTTTGGATGAAAGCGTCTCAGTCATAGCTTGTTGTAGTGCTGAGGGCGTTTTCCTTCCCCCATCGCTGGTAATAAAAGGAGTAAGACAAGTTTCCGGAATAGAGATTGGGCTTCCTCCGGAATCAAAAGTGTACAAGAACCCAAAGTCGTCTGACGTCTCATCAGTAATATTTTACCAGTGGATGGTGGAACATTTCACACCGCAGAAACCACTTGGTAAAGTACTTCTTCTAATGGATGGACACTCTTCCCATCAAAGTTCTATAGAAATGTTCGACTTTGCCGCTGCCCACGACATAATTTTGTTGTGCTTACCTAGTCAGACGCAAGCTCACCAACCGCTTGACAGATACATTTTTAAGCCGTTTATGACTTCTTACAAAGAAGAGACGCAAGGGTGGGTGAGTTATAATAAGAAACAAATTAAAAGAGTACACACTGGAGCTCTGGTCGGAAATGCATGGGCAAGGAGCGCTACATTTGACAATGCTGTCAATGGCTTCGGAGCGACAGGGATATTCCCTCTGAATGGAACTATTCGTTCAGAGTTCAGTGTATCAAGTACCTCTTCGTCTACTAGTGACGCCACAGGTACTGGCGGAACAGTAAGTTCGTCCAATCATGCCCCGCAGTTTGCCAAGTCATCTGTGAGTACAGCTTCTTCTCAACCAGAAGGAGTAAATAAATCAGCAAGCCAACCACTTGTAGAACGAGGAGTTAGCATTGAGACTCCTTCATGCAGCAAAAATTTTGAAAGTACTGAAAGCACATCTCATAATGCGAGCTCCTCCAAACATCTGCGCAAGACCAGTCCAGCACCAAAATTAGAACAGCGAGGGAGAAATCAACGAAGGCAATACGCTAGGATTCGTGATGAAGAATGTGTACAAGAGAAGAAACATAACCTTAAGAGAAAATCGATGAAGAGTGAAAATAGTATTGAAGCTACTAGAAAATCAAAGAAGAAGGAGAAAATTGAAGGAGGATGTGAAAGTGAAGAAGATGATCTTCCAGTGAATCTTCTTGAATTAATTTTATTAGAAGAAGAGGATTGTTGCCTTGAATGTTTATTAAATTATTCGAAAGCAGATCTAAACGTCGACTGGCTAAAATGCATTGACTGTAGTAAATGGATGCATAAAACATGTACAATGTATGGTGATAGATGTAACATTTGTGGCCGGCGGGAAAAGCTAATTAGGCTCAATAGAATAAAAAAATGAGTAGATGTATTCGACAGTGTATTTTTCCCAAATATTAAAATTACGTTTTTGTTTATTTATTTTATTTGTTGATTTTTGTAGTGACATGTTTTGCTAATCACCTTTTAGTCCACTTTTTGTTTGATGTGTTCTGTATTTGTTTAGCATAAACAAATTAAACATCACTAAATCTGTAATTGTAGAGGTCGTCCTTAAATTACGTTAGGCTTAGGGGGGTGGGACTGGGTCGCGAATTTCTTACGTTTTCCTAAAAGGAGGAAAAAGGGAGTCTGGTAGCGTCTTACCTAATATTTTTTTTAATCTAATTTTAAATATGAGTAGCCTAAAAAACGACGTTTCACCCCATACACGTTAGATGACATTGTTTTAAATTGTGAAAAAAATATTACGTAATGAAGAAAGGAGGACGGGGTTGGAATGTAAAATCTTACAAATTCTTATACTGGGAGAGGGAGGACGTAAAAAACGCAAAAATTACCCTCACGTAATTAAAGGTCGTCGTAGTATTCACTCAAATAATTTTGCTTTCTTCTTTGTTATTTTTTCACGAATAATTATGTGGACCATCTCTCCCAAAGACGCGAACCATGTCTCCCAACGACGAGAACCATCTCTCTCGGCACCTTAGGTTTATTCTGATAAAATAAATAATATCAGTATTAGTTATAATACCCATTTTATGTTAGGTGTACCGACTATCCTGGACTTACCCTATACTTTTTTTAGTATGGTGTACAGATAGAACCGAATTTTGAAATAGATTTTCTCAAGAATGACCCCATGTTCGAAAGAGTACGTGTATATTATATAAGTTTGACTTATTCCTGGACAAGTATTCATGATTGCGCCCAGTAGTTGAATTGAAATTTCTTTCACAAAGGACAAATCAAAGGATTTCTCAGTTTATGTGTAAAGTACTATAGCTGTTGTATAAAAATTCAACTTGTAAATTCATTTCATAATTCCCCTCATGTACCACTTCTTGGGTTTCGAGGTGAAGAAAAAAGAAAAGCAGTATGCTGCAATCTGTGCGAGAACTTACGACTCACTCTTTATATGTTTTTTACGTTAGTCAATTGAGAGTTATCGACCACCTGGTTGCGAACAACGGTGCAAATACGCTGACGAGCGACCAAGACCGAAGAAAGACGGCAGAGAGAAGCGTTCCAAGTCGGCAGGACACAAAAAATACTGTTAAAAAGGGGGACTCGTTAATCTTTCTTAAAAGAACCGCTTCTGGGTCACGAAGATAATCTTGCGTCGAGTTGAAACAAAGGCTTCCTTTTTCTTCTTGCTTCTGGAAAGTAGGTGTTAACGCTGCCACAGCGAGGATGCTTAAAAACTGTCGTTTTGGTGGCTGAGATAGAATTTTTGTAGAATAATTCACTGAAAATAGATTATCGATCCGATTGTTGTATCTGTCCTCACCAATGAGAGAAAATATTAGACACAAAGTTGGATTCCTTGAAAAGAATGAAATGTGAAAATAAGTTTTTCCATGGGTATTATTTCTCAGAGTAACATTTCATCAATCGAAATACTTTATTGTATATACCAATTGAAAAATTCTTCATCATCTGCTTTCTTAATTTCAATTTATATAATAAAATAGTGACATGCTCGCCTATTTTATTATAAAACAAAAATTACAGGTATATATACTACATATTAATATAACAAATATAGTATCGATACTGTAGATTAGAATCTTATGTGCATAATAAAATGAAATACAGTATTGTCAATTTTTGAGATTGTCTTAAAAACCCTCTACTCTCATGTAAAAAGAACCACGTGGTTTCAAAAGAAGAGACATAACAAATCGTAACTACTTTAAAGGAAACAAACCTTGAAAAAAATTATTTTAACATTCCATTATTTTAACCATCTTTGTCAATAATATTCAACTTTTATGTTGATTATTCATTCATATAATTTCTTCTTTCATTATTTGGCTAACTATCCTGTGCGTAGAATAATATTTATATACTCCGTAGCAAAATATATTCCAGAACAAGCTATTGAATTGAAATCCTTTCGTATAATAGGTGCTTGAAAAATGCCTATCATTGGATGTACACCAGAGAACAATTGCCGAAGGCTCGAGTTCTTGAAAGCGAGGATGCTCGAGGAGGCCCAAGCCAAAGGTTCGGTTTGTCGTAAAACGAATATATTTTGTGTTTCAATTGATCGGCGAAGTCGGCAAAGACAGTAGGGCCGATCAGAACAATTTCTATTCAATCTAAATAAATTTCTGGTTGGCCGTTTCATTATCAAAAAAGAAACCGTTTATTCGAACATAGTGTCTGCCGATTACTTCTGGTAGTCAAGATCCCACTGTATAACATGAAAGTGGGAGCCTTACGTGATTCACAGCCAGAGAGAAGTGGCTTTGGGTCGACTTTGTGACATGCTCCATTATACAAGGGGAAGTCATAAAAGAAAGGTTCCCTCGTTTATCCGGCAGATGATTTTCGAGGATGTCTACCCCTTATACACGTGCCATAACGAAGAAGGCGATTGTATTAAAAAATATAGTACACGCGTGATCACACCAATTGCGTAAACAGTTTAACCTGTTAGGCGAGGAATTGCTTTTTCAGAAGCGCATACAGAATGCATACTAAATGCATAGTATGCGCGGTCTGCCCTGTGCTAACTAAATAAATCGCAGAGAAATATCACAATTGTGAAAAAAACATGTAAAGGATTAAGGAACATTTACGACAGCAGTAGCGGAAAATGTATTTATCACAGCTTACCAGATTTATTGTTAACTGTTACGGATTAAAATTCTCATGACGTGTAAACTCGTCATATGCAATCTCTGAGTTTTCACGTGACGAGTTAACTCGTCATAAGAACATTGTGATTATTGACACGACGAGTTAACTCGTCATAAGGAAATTGACTATTGACATGACGCGTTAACTCGTCATAGGCAACCGATGTGAGTTTTCATATGACGAGTTAACTCGTCACCCTCGCTTAACAGGCAAACTTGATCATTTTACTAAATAGCAGGGCACCTTACTCATTGGCTTTCTCTCGTAATTAACAAAAAACATTTGCAGAGACGTTGAAACGTCCCACCAAAAATCTTGACGAACGAGCAGAAATAACGTTGTAATGGCGCGAATTTGAACCTAGAGAAGCGTGAAAGCGCAGCAGAGGAGGTTGACGTGGAAGACGTCAAGAAGGAATCCTCCAGCTTGCCCAGTGAGGGGGGAATCGATTTTTCGAGCACACCAGTCCCCAGCGAAACCAACGACGTGGAAGACGTCAAGAAGGTATCCTCCAGCTTGCCCACTGAGGAGGGAATCGATTTTTCGAGCGCACCAGTCCCTAGCGAAACCAACGAAAGTGAATCTGTTGGCGAACCGGCGGACGTGAGCGCAGAGCAGCTGGAAGTTGCGCCGGAAGTTGCTCCAGAAGTTGCGCCAGAAGTTGCTCCAGAAGTTGCGCCGGAAGTTGCGCCAGAACTTGCGACGGAAGTTGCGCCAGAAGTTGCGCCGGAAGTTGCACCAGAACTTGCGCCGGAAGTTGCACCAGAACTTGCGCCGGAAGTTGCGCCAGAACTTACGCCGGACACGCCGACTGAAAGCGAAGAATAGCCCTCGCTGAACTCCAACGAATCACCAACGAACAGGGCCGATCGGCATGGCAAGATCAGTCAACATCCAGAGCACCGATCATCCGCGGTGATCGAACCAGTCAACTAGAAAGCCGAAGAAATACGCCCCCGCTGAAGAAATCCTCGTAACACCCTCACGATCCTGCTCTTATAATTTACTCAGGTAAATATATTCCCTGTTTACTTCAACCGTAGCCCTATGTACAATCAGCGTTGCCATGTTTAGTTGGGCGTTTCACGATAGTCCGTTTAAACACCAGACAGGAGCCCTCGAGGGGCTTCATTCCGACGTGGAATGATAATCTGAAGATAAAATTTTCGGCAGTAAATGTTGTCGCGATGAGGGGAATTTGTATGAAGCTTGAGAGTTGCACAGTTTGAACGATGAACTTCTGAGGACTTTAACAGAGTTTCACTTTTTACGCTTCGTGGTTTGTTTCACTTGCGGGGAAGGTGGTTGTTTGTGGTTTTATTTGGAGGAGGTTTATTTGCAGTAGGTTTTAAAGCTTTGTCTTTGGGGTTAATTAGTAGATGATAGTTTTTTGGGGATTTAATGTTTTGGTAGATGTGTGGGAACTTCCGAACGAAATTCGAGGGAAATATTGGTAAAGATTTTATGACACTGTAAGGGATCTGATTAGATTAAACTTGTAATTAATTTATTGATAATAATGGAAAAAAGTACTGTTTTATTTAAATTTATTTGACTCGAGATAATGTTTCTGTAACTATAGATACAAAGTTTATAAACTGTTCTTACGACTTCGCTCCTTCATTTCTCTTTGCAACATAATTTCTACTTAAATAAATTCGAATAGAACAGGAGAGGTGAAGCAAACAATTCGAATATCGTCGACAAATTATTAAAAAATTACCCTTCATTTCAACCTTCCCACGATACGTTCTTCCCGATACTTATCCCAAAACTTTCTAATTTCGCGATGCATAGATGTTAAATTCACCCTTGCCTCGCTGAAATCACAATTAATTTTCTTCTATATTTAATTTGTTTGAAACGAAAGTTCTTCAAACGTAGTAATCACTCCGTAACCTCGTGAAAATTAAATCAATGTTTGAATGAAGCGTTGAACGCCTCGAGGGACGTTTAGAAAGAACCCTAAAAATTGAGGGAAACTTGTCAAAAAAGCTGAAAACTGTATTCTTTTAAATAAGTAATGTTCGATTTCACTAATATTTCTATAATATGAGCTGTATTCTTTCACCTAACACCTAAAACTCATTCTATAACTTCCACCTCTTGTCTTCCATTTTTTATAAAAGGCTTGCAGCTCTGTTATTTCTACAAATTCTAGTGAACTGCTTTAGCAGTATCTTCCTGGAATACTGAATTATAAAGAGGCAACAAAAAGCCCATTTTTCAAACTTCTACGCTGCATTATTCCCATCAAGCCCCCTTGACGCAGCGACAATCTTTCCGTGCCCATCCGCAATCCCTAAAATCATCATTTTTTGCCACCACACCGACGAGCGACGCACTTACAAACATCTTCCGCGTCTGGCCGCATCGCAGTCACAATGTGCTTATCATAAATTTGCATCGTTCGAGCAGAAAATCTCCCCGGGGAAATGCGCCAGCCTTAAGAAGAGGGCCGCTTAACTGCGTAATCACCGGAGGCGGATTAGTTCGTCGTCATCGGGTACGTTCGCGAAGCTTGCCCGCGAAGCGAGGACGAAAAGCAGTGGTAAATAGGGGGGAGCCCTTACAGTTAACGACAATTCGACGTGGAAGTGGGTAAAGCCACCTGAGTAAATTTACCAACTGCTTCGCTAACTAAGGAGGTCCCAATTGGCAATTCTGGCCAGACGATCCCGCTGAAAAAGACCGCGCGGCCAACGGGAAGTTGTGCTTCGTCAACAGGAAGCCGAGGTTTTGTTCGGTTCTTCTGCTTTCGCTATGTCATAGAGACTGCGGGAGTATCGAAATTGAATTAAGTCGTTCGCAGGGCAGAGTCAGTGATTTCGGAACGCTTTCGTACGGCTAGATTATTGGGGAAGAGTGGTCCTTGTGAGCATGGAGGACGAAATGGCCGAGCAAGGTGAATAACTATTACGATAATAATGCGGCTTCGTTACACCGCGTGAAAAGTTAAATTAAAAAAGAGAAAGTCACTAAGAAGTAATTGAAAATAACGGAATACAGGGTGGACCCACCGCAATGGTGGGCGGGGGACACAAAAACGATGAAAAAAAATTCATATAAACATGTGCCCTGTTTGACTTTATTCCCGAGTTGTATCTATATTTGTTCGCCAATACTGTGCAACTTTTCTTACCTTTATAAGAAGTGTTCGAAATGGCCACGTTCGCCCTGAGTGCAAGCCTGCAGTCGTCATGCTGCAGGTTTTCTAAAAAAATTATACAAACATTTACTAAGTTTGCCATTAAGAATTATGGGAGTACAAAAATGGTTATAATTCGGGAACAAGATTTATATTTATATTTATATTTATATTTCGTGCACAAATTTTTATTTAAAATAATTTTTTGCCCATCTCTGATTGAAGTGAAACATATGATTTTCATTAGCAAGGATAAATATAGTAGTGAAAAGAGTCTTTAGCGAAGATAAGGGTCCTTCCTGTGTGATATTCGCGTGACGGGGATGTCCATTGGTCCACTGGATGAACATATACATTTATTCAATTTCATTTTATTCCATTCAACCAGTTCTATCAATCCATAAAGTTTGCACCTGTAATACAATAATATTAGTCAATGCCTTGCACACATGAAACTATTGAATTTTGTTTTGAAACTTCACTTGATCGCAGAAAGTCAGTTATCGAAAGAAAACCCAATCAAACTTAAAATAAATCGACAGACTCGTCGACATTTGCAGAAGTGCAACTATCTTTACTCTTTGCACTCCAAGTATGTCTCTCAGGCACCCCACAGCTGCAATTAAATACTAACACCACTAAACCTTATAAAAATTCATGATTCGTAGAATTGATTAAATTATTCATTTTAATCACTGTACTGTATTTTTCTTATTCAAACGTTGTGTACTTAATAACTGTAGCATTGAACAGCAGAATAGCTTGGACTGCAGAGGTTTAACATTTTCACGTTTCACCGGTTAGAAATTTACTCAGAAAATTCTCAGTGTCTTTATCCAACGCGCAAATAAACAAACATTGAAGTTACAACTAACTCCCAAGTTCTGCAAAGTAACGATACCGTGAATACTACAAACCCAGCTCCTTTGTGTTAATTTTCAACGTTAGAGCATGTATTATTCGCATAATTTATCGCAGACGCCTCCACGGAAAATTCCAAATCGACGATGCAAGATAAATCGGCGGAGGCAGCCACTCGCGAACAATGTGAAGAACAGCAGGACGAAGGAGCGAAAGAAAGTGAGGAAACTATTTTCATTCCCTTGGAAAGCACAGATCGAACGTGCTCTTCGAACCGTCTCCAATAGTCTTAACCAGCACCCTGCGATACGATATTTCATATTGTCCAGCGTGTTAGTTTTAATCAGCTTTGCGAAATTTCGCGAACAGTTCCGGGTTTAAGCCCCCCCCCCCCACGGGGCTCGAATCCTCGAGACGGACTCCGCTGTCGCCGAGGCAAAAGATCTGGCGGGAGTTTGGAATTCGCTGCTCGTAATCGGCTTAGCCGAATTTTATAAATAACTCCAAATCGAACCCCATCCACGACGCACTGGGATCTCATTTTTTTATGTCGGTTTATTTGACACTGGCGAATCCGATTTGAATACAAAATTCTTGCGAATATTGGAAGCATTATTTTTTTTTAATGTGGGGTTTTTAATGTTAGGATACGTTTCAGAGACTCTAAATGTAAGTAAAGCAGGACTTTTTATTTCATACTATATCATACCGATAATGTTCATCAGGCGTGCATAAAAATGATGTAAACAAATGGGTGTAACTTGTCATGGGTTACTGGAATAAACATTTATTGCTGTTCACCTGCACTGCAATATTTTCTGATTCCACCACGGAAAGTCTGCTGCAGAAGTACTTAGATAGAATTATTTGCTAGATCGATGGTCAAGATGTTTTGTCTGAACGGATATATCAAAATTGGTTTTGAAGCTTCCAAAATGATAACTTTGGATTCCAAAGTGGTATCAGAAAGGTCTACTGCTTCACGAACTTTTGAACTCAAACTAAACTGAGTGACATGATGTAGTATGAAATAAAAAATCCTATCTTGCGTTAGTGTTTAAAAAAAAAATTGAAAGAAAGAGTCTCAGAAAGTTTTTTACTTAAAAATCCGTACCTTTTTTAATTTTTAATATTTTTAGCTAAAAAATCTATGATTATACTCTTGAAATATGTCAGTTTAATAAAAAAGAATACGGAAATTTAATAAATAAAATTGCCCACGCTCGGGAAACGTCTCTGCCTGTAGAGGATACACGAAATTACTAATACGTGGACCCAATAGTACAATTTTCAATAATGCCTCAAAGATATTTTACCTCAAAGTCAAATTTTAACAACCGAGGGCGAAGCAAAACTTTCTCGGCAGTAGTCGGCGATCGCTGGGAAAGGGCTGACCGACTTGAAACGGTATTTAGCCGAGCCTTGCGCCACTCAAAGTGTTATGTCACTGCCTAATAACCTTATACGAGGACCGCGTATCCACCAGATGAGGGTGAAACAAATTGTTAGCGTACGAACGGGCAATCTAAACCAATATAGAGACACCACAGATCCCAGTGCGAAGGGAATAACAGAAACAAACCCGCCGTTTCGTTATCGAAGCGTACTATTAGCTTCAATTCTGTCCTCGCAGGATTCGAAACAGCTGTCTTCACTTTGGCCACGTTCGCCGCGGTTATCGCTGTCTACATTTGCATCGTGTACAGCTTGAGTAGCCCACCGACCGTGTTGCACCGAGTCTAGGGTCCACTTAATGAAATAATGGAAATACCATGGAAAACACTCGCCCCGAAGGGCACGCCCATGCAACCGTTCCCACAAATACATGTATCCACAGTGCAAAATACATTTATTAAAAGATAAACTTCAAAGAACAGATACTATTTATTCGCGTAATATGGTGTTGGCTCGTGAAAAATGGCACGTAACCATAGTATTTACCAAATGAAATTCCAAAACATTAAATTTATTAATTTCAAATATTTAGTGAATGAAAATTTAAACTTTATCAAAGGTTATTTACTCAAAATAAGATTTTATTTACTGAACACTGTGGAAGCTCAGTTTCACTCGTTTTAAGGATGGAGAAAATTAATATGTTTGGAAAAGGTAGTGGAGTTCTTCAAGAATGCCTGACGAAAATGGGAATAAGGAACTTTTAATGAATCGTTAATTTATCAATATAACTTTCAACATTTTTTCTTTCGAAACGAGAAAGAGTAATTATTATTTGTTGAATTGTTGAAAAGTAAGTTAATGAAATCAACTGGGTTAAATGATGAAGTCGATTGATTATGTCCAATGCAATTTTTTGAAGAAATGTAAGGCAGAGGGTTCGTCATAAATAAATGACTCTGATATGTAATATCACGCGGTAGAAAAGTTTCCTCGTTTTCTGCTGAACGACGTGAAATTCTGTCAAGTCAGACACCGGTCGGCTGCCGTATAATGTTCTAGATTAATTAACGCCCCCCCCCCCCTCTTCCCCTGCGTCGTGTTATTCAATTACCATTGCTGATTGAATAATTACAGTAACTTTTGTGTCACTGTCCGATAGTTGAATCGAACGCGTGAGAAAACTCCCATATGGATCTCGAAAAGTGAACGATGACAATTTTCGTTGGTCATTGATCGAATTGTTCTGGTGAATTTAATTGAAATAAACTCAAACAATCGTAATAGTTGCAATTGTTATGATGACAATAAAGGAACGTGACTCGTATAATTGTGCTTTGAAAATGTGATCGTAATCGATCTCTCTAACGTAAAAATTGAATAGTAAAATTACAACTTGGGATAACAATGGTGAAAGTTACCGATTCAGATCTATTGGACGATATTAATAATAAATTATCTCTAACATAAGAAATATTCTATTTCTTCATTAATTTGGAATCGTATTAACTTATTTCGATTTATAGAAACATATATTCCACATTAAAAAAAAAAAACACGTGGATCCTCATTTTTATTTGGTTTTATTTATCCTTTTGAACCCCTTAACACAATCTTTCGATTTCGTCAAAAAGGGTTAAGACAAGATCGTTAGAGAAGATCAAATTTAGAAGCTGGGGAGGGGAATTTTTTCACAGAAATAATAACTTGATCCGTCCCCCAATCGCTGGTAAAATTATACATTTCCAGTTACTAGTTTCAAGTTTTGTTCGCAAATTTCTTTATCAAGGGATACGAATTTCAGTGAATTTCCACCGCGAGTGTAATATGTCCAAGTGAATATGACGTATATCCCGTTCCCATCGACTCAGATTAATTAAATTTCTAGAATCCTTTGACAGAGAATGATAGCCCTTCACCTTTCTGCGCCACATAACGCCCGCCTAAGCCCACCTAGGCTTGCCCGCAAAATGGTGGCAAGTTAGTGTGCGACGTAAATATTGGATTCCACAAGTTAGACAGAGACTGTAGCTCGCATATGTTCGTTGTCTTAATACCTCTAAACCTTGAATGTATCTCACAAGGGGAGTACAGGAGCGACAGGTCACAAAGTTAATTTAAATTTTGCATGTATGTGCTACTAAATATGTGTAATAACGTATTAAACGGGTTCGTTCGCATAAATTGTTTATTCATTTATACGGGAGAATCTTTTTATACTGATAAATTGGAACTCATTTTATATTAATAAATTAGAAGATTAACTAATTGTGAAAGCAGTTACCTCGCTTTTGCTTTTTGATACCTGTTCAAAGATTAGAGTTCGTTGCACATATTGTTATGTTTATAAACCACATAAAAGTCCTTCCTTGATTGGTGTCATGTATTAAATAAAAAATTATAGGATTAAATTCATGTTAACTGGGAAGCTTGATCGTAACTCACAAATAATGACTGGAAATTTGAATCGTAATTATCGTCCAGTGTGGAAAATGATGATTTAATTGTAACTGTAATTAGATTAATTACAAATCTGCGAACTATATATCAATATTTGGTCAACATTACTATGTGCATTACTAATTGGTAAATATAAATCAATTACAAATACAAATGAAGGAAAAATGAAAATTTAATTTCAAATAGTGTTTCATAAGACAAGTATCTTTTTTATTAGTATATACTTGGACGATATTATACACAAAATGAGGTCATACTTATTGCCAATATTGTATCTTTATTTTTTACAAATGTATCACACGCTTGAAAGCCAGAAAAACAAGATTGTAAAACGGATAGACTAAATCCCGACAAAACCACACAAAAGCCCGAAGCGATAATGAAAATAATTAGGAAAGAAGAAACGTCTTCTACCAATTCCTTTTAAAATATTCTAATCATTGTAATCAAACTATTATTACCATTATTATATAAATATTTTAACATTTTACTGTCCAATATATATGACACATATTTATAATCTCACTCCACCGAATTACAATTATAATCTAGTTATCTCACAACAATTTTATGTAATACACAGTAACCAACTAATAGTTATCTCACAACAATTTTATGTAATACACAGTAACCAACTAATATTACACAGGAACATTCGAGACGCTCCTAAGCCGCGAGCTAAGCACACTTCGCGAAATCAGAAAAAATATGAACGCTCCTGCGTTCACCGTATATGGAAATGCGTAGCTACTCAGTGTAGGAAGCAAAACCAATTTCACTCCGCAAATCAAGAGACTCGAGATCCGACACTCAACTGGATGATACGGCGAAATCATAGGTACTTGCAATAGCTCAGTCTACTTTATGTACTTGTTATTGAATAAACAAGCATTGTGAAGATCACTTGGTGGATTTCGCGTAGAGCACGACAGTGAGCACTAAACTGGAATATCTCGGAAGCTATTAGGCCTAGAACAAATTCTTTTTTTGAAGTGTTTTTTTTTTTAAGACGAATTCAGCCCTCTGCTCAGGTTTTAGAAAATTTCAGAAAATACGTTTTCGATCTCCCACTTTGGGACCTTTTTTCAACCCTTCAACATGGACGATTGACGATAAAAAAAAATACGTGTCAAAAATGTTTCACTATCCTCAAAACCTGCGGAGTCTCATCACAATCTGCGTGTGCGGGTTCGACATGTTCCCTTCTAAATAAATTTTGCGATAATATTTTCCTAGTACCAATAATATGAGAGGTGTAAGTGATAACGCGTTTATTCGATTTAATTATTTCCAGTACTGTAGGTCTGGAATTTCTTCCTTTTTTTTTTAAATTTGGCACGAATGCCTGGCCTCTGTAAAATAAATTGGCAGTGAAGGATCAAACAGACATCTTTATTTTGACCTATCTCCTTCAGAATTAATTTGTGCACCCATGTTGACTGGACACTTTTTGCTGAGTTTAATGAGTTCTACATGCTTCCGAATTGTTGGACTCTTTCCTCGGATCATCCTGTATTTCCTGCATGTCTAGTTGCCAAACACCTATGGCGCTTTATATCGCAAATAACGCGAGACTCCTTCCCTTACGAACTCCTCTTTCATAAAGGCGTCAAGTGCGTCTGACGTTCCTTTAGAAAAACGCGGCCCTACCAATTTCTCTGCGAGTCCTGGCAAGGCTATTGTGCTCCCTCCAACGGCGTATTTCACAGCAAAGTCATACTAGCTAAAGGCAGCGTGGCGTACGATTCAAGGAAAACATTCGTCATACAGTTCCCATTCGTGTTCCTATTGTCAGAAACTGAGGATTGCGGGGAATCATGCTAATCTCTCTACTCGATGCTTCCTCGCCCTGACACATATACCTTTTCTTGTTAACATAGCGTTGTCAAAAGAAAAGGGTGAATGGCCCCACTGGGATAATAAGAAACTGTTAAATATACACGAGTCAAAAAATCAATTTAAGAAACGATTTCTATGGTGTTAATATCTGTAATTGATTTGCTGCTTGGAAACAAGATATTTGTTTATTATATTTTCAGCTTACTACACTAAAAATTGTGGCGCATTCGTGTTGTAACTAATAATAATTATAGTTGTTGTAATTTTGGAATACTGTAAGATACGGTACACTGCAAGTTTCGCTTGATTAAGTAGAAAATGCCTGACATGTCCAGACCAGGAATTAAAAGTGTTTAAGCGAGAGTAAAAATGGAAGCAGAGAACTCAGAACGTCTCTTTTGAATATCCAAATTAGAAAATAGTAAGACGATAGTTTATTTTCACTTTGTATGTGATAACTAGAATCAAGCAAACTACTCGAATTATATCTATTAACATCGAATCACTTCTAACGCTGACTGAATTGATTTTTCTACCTACATACATATATTCATTAAGCATTTTGTAAACAACTTATTTGTTAAACAGTAAGAAACTCTTAAATGCACTTTATTAGCGAGCATATTTTGCAATGTCGGCCTGTAGCAATATTATTACAGTATTTTCGATTGTAACGATTTAATCGTCTTGGTAGCATGGACTCCTCGAATACTATTTTTAAACGATTTTATTCAGCTTCGATCCTCTGTTTGTATTTAAAGATTGAAACCTCCCACATCGATCTCCACTCTTCCAAGATAACTTCTTCCCACCAAAATGATGAATCAAAATAAAGATCATGCAAATAAATATTCGCCCAAATTCAATATTAATTATAAGTTAATATTTTTCTAATATGCTTGCGATTTTATTATATGCTTTAATTTATTCTACATAGATTGAATTTCTTTGATCGTTTCTTCGTTAGATTATATACTAACTAAAAATATATTAATCAAGTGTAATTCTGAATTTGACATTACTTAAATAAGTAAAGTATGCGGTGGGCTGATACTTTTGCGAGTAACTGTATTATGTTCAAACAGTATACATTTTTACTATCATACATATTAAAACCACCCTGGTGCCAGACCTTCGCACATAGAGATTACAAAAAGTAGCTCCCACAACAGTGTCCTGCAAGATCATTGACTTTAAACGTAATGACCTCGGCCATTGATGCGTTCAAGTGCTGTCGTAAAAAGGAAAATAGAAGAACAAAGGGGCAACGTTGTAGACAGTTGACGTGGTCGAGGGGATTTTATGATTGCGCGCGTTGATAAGGTTAATGCAATCCTAGGATAGAACACGGTTACTGCCCCCTCTTAAACTGGCATGATCATCGTCCTGCCTTACACTTTCGAGGATATCGTCTTCAGCCTCGTCACGATGGTCATCCTGTCCTAGACGATCTCTCCTTCTTTCCCCTTAAACTACCTCGAAGGTGGTCCCATATGGAGCGTCCCGTTCCTTTGTTATCACGAACTGTTGCAGCAGTCGTCTTGTTCTACAGAAGCACGATCATCGTTTCGAGCCCCTTACAGGGAGTTTGCCTTAAATAGTTGGGGCGCCTGTTGCGACGATTACACCATCGTGCCAGTAACCCCTTCTTCTTTCATTAACTTCTCGTTTCTTCTGCAGATCGTGGGTTAAATATGTACTTGGGAAATATAATAAAGCACAGATCATTCTACTTAATTTGTACAAGTGTAAACACTTTGCATAATAGTAGATACATTACTGGAAAGAAAATTTATTCAAATCAGTGAGAGTTCGGGGGATATTTGTTGAAGAATATTTATTCAAATTACTGAGGTTCTGGTTCGCAAATATCTGTAAGTAACTGTTTTAACACAGAATGAAAATTTAGATTTTTTACTATTTTAGATAACAATTTTATTGATTAATATAATTTTATTTGTCTGAAAGCAGGTTTACTGCTATTATATTGTGCTCGACGCCCACACTAACATGCAGTTTACCATCCATGGCTATTATACTTCGTCTTCATAACACTTCGATTAATAGAGGAATAATGCATGAATCACATTATCGCCTCCAATATTCAGAATCATGTGTCTCAGTGAACCAGGATGGATCTTCGGTAGAAGACACATTTCGCGTCATCGTACGATCATCCAGGAATGTCGAACGGAAACAATAACTTTAAATAAGTTAGGGTAGAGCGCAAGAACGTTTAGAACTTCAGGATTGTGTCGAATTTAGAAGTTCCTTGGACCATAGAATCGGTTTGTCTTGTTGCAATCTTATTGGATTTGAAACTTCCTCGGATTTGGAACTTCTGAAACTATTCTAGACTTATAGTACCCTATTGAATCTGTTACAACGCCTGGCACTTTGCAACTGAATCCTTGAACTCAATGAAAACGATATTGTTCACTACGATTTCCTCTTCCTGATTGTTTAATGAATTTAATATTTGTCTCGAATAGCATCGTTGCTCACTGAATTGCTAACCTTCGCGGAATAATTTTTGTTGCAAAACTTTTCATTGCCAAATATTCCTCTGTACGCGTTTTGTTCCCTGAGAAACAAACAATTATTCAAAGTAATCAGTTTTACATTGGTCAGAAAGAATGAATTTTGTTTTAAAATTCTTAAAAACAGTGGATTTTAAAGGTTCACGTTCCAAATTTATTTGTTAGTTATGGAAAACATTTTCGCAGACTTTTCCTAACATGTTTCTGTCCAATGACTAATATTCTAGTCGATTTTACTACACAAAATGTGCTTCGATAAGCAATCGATGAAAAGGTGATACTCTACT
Source organism: Andrena camellia (assembly GCA_029448645.1). Classification (NCBI taxonomy): domain Eukaryota; kingdom Metazoa; phylum Arthropoda; class Insecta; order Hymenoptera; family Andrenidae; genus Andrena; species Andrena camellia. The sequence goes on along the minus strand of CM055679.1, from coordinate 40,354,863 downwards.
GGAAATATTTATTGCATCACTCACAAATAGAAAATGATTGGTAAAATGATTGCTATCCAACTGATTGCTTAATCTACAATCACTAAATAATATTTACTGAATAGTAATACGTGAGATATAAGTGATAACATGTTGATTATTCAAGTGATGCAATTCATTTTTCCGATATGTAGTATGAATCCCATCTAGCAATTATTCTCAGAATATATCATTTATTATCGTGCTTATTTTCTATTTTAACGTACTATTCGTATTTACTCAGCTAGTACCTAATTCAGAATTACGGCCATCTCCTCCATGACGAGACACTTTAGTGATTAATATTACGTTTATTACTAAACACTACCCTTTTACACTTTTGGTAAAGATTTAGTCAAAATTTAAAGGAGATTCTGGCACAGTGGAGTTTCAGATTTTTTCATAATTCAGTTACAACTCCCAAGGAACATCCACGAATTCGTCCACTTGGATAAAACTTTGCAGTTTTCTAGAATAGCTGAAATTAAAGAACACATGTTTCGTAGCTGCTACAACTATCCTTCAAACATTCACCCCAAAAACGATATTTTCATTTCAACTCGACAAGAGATTCGAATCGTCGATCTAATAAAAAAACGAGCACTACTTTCGCCGCTTATCAGAAATTATCGGGCTGTTTTACCAGAGTGATAAATGAATGCAGCTATGGAGCGTCCTCGATAAAGCTGCATTTTAAACAGAACGAAGGAAGGGGATGGGGGTGGAATCCCGCCTGGGCGCAATGAATACGATTGTAGAAAAAAATATCACGCTTTTGCAACGGAAGCTGGCCACGGATCGTTTGAATTTTTTTTTCCTACGGTCCGATTAATCGGCGTCGCACGAACAGACCCCCGATCGCCCATAGCTCCGATATCGCGCGGATGTGGCGCGGCTTCCACGAGAATCTCGACCTGGTCGGGTCGTATCACGATATTATCACGGCTGATCTCTGATCTCTCGGGACAGATAGAGGGGAATATTCGTTTGTCGATAGGCTAGGCACGGGGCGGGGGAGGGAGGGGGGGTGGTTCCCTCGACGAGAGGTAGATAGCTCCTCTGTTTTGAATCCGGAATTTCCCCAATCCTGCGGCCTTGGCGGAAGCGTCGATGAATTGCCCCGAAAAATGGTTCGTCCACGAATTGAAAGTTTCTGTTAGGAACGTTATAGCTTGTATAATTGTGTGTTAAACGGGTAGGGTGTAGTACTAAATTTTAAATATTAAAAAATAAAACCGTAATTAAGGTGCAGCGACGACACAACTGTCACCCGCATAGTAATGGCAGACCTCCGTTGCTTACGTTTTCACTAGTTTTTACTTATTTATTAATTATTTCTTTCACATAGATTTGTATACAAAGTCTGCACAGAACGGAACTTTGATCTTGATTTTGTCATCAATTTTTCTGTAACAAGCCCTATGTATTTAATACATAAATTGTACATATTGTCCACTAACTTCTGTATTTAACAAAATAGGTGACTACTTCTTGCACTTCTCTTGTCAGTTGATTTAGTACCACGTATCTTGTAGATCCTGAACACTTGTTCTTTTAATAACCTGTATATTCATAGAGCATTTTTTCGCTACTCTTTGCGAGCACTTTACGCCCCTTCAAGGTTTTTAACACCCCTGTATGTGTACTCGTACAGTTGGCGACTGAAAGTAAGCACGCAAGTAGATTGAAAATTCAACGACGCACTATTAATCCGCGAACATTAAACAGCCCAAGCAACGTAACGCCAACGAAACATTCTGTGAGGCGAAGAGATCCGTCGAACATTATAATCTAATAATTCGGTATGGCAGATACAGCCCTGGCAGAAATTGAAATTTAACTCAATCCGTGGGGTGGTCTAAGTGGCAATTTCACATCGCAGCGCATCACCCAGCGTTCACCGCCCGTCATTTCGTCACGAGATACTGGTCGAATTAATTATTTCCTCTAGGGAAAAAACGGGATCGTCGTCATTGTCCCCTTTTTATGTGTTTTTACAGTGTTACGACATTTTTAACGAGGCAGACTTTGAATCCTCTCCAAACCCTAATGTGGGGTGAGTCACGAGTGGTGACTAATCTATCAATTGCTGTCGTGTCTTACGATCATCTTGAGTGGCAGTAATTATGATTCCCAGCGGGAGCGGGGTAGACAGTTGTGATTACCGGAAGTCTCAACTGTTGAAACCGCGATGTTATTATCGATACTTGAGCAGCTAGCGGTATTATCAACTTCTGGCTATGTTTCGGTACAGTAAAAAATTGGTAAAATAAGGAACACAGAGTATGTACTGGGTTGGTGGGAAAGTAATGTCCGTTTCTTATAAATGCAGAGGAAACTGTATTTTTACATAGAAACTTGATTTAATCTTCCATTATTATTTGCGACTACATCATTCTATAAGCTTCTTCATGCTAGTTTCATGAAATGACACGAGTTTTGCATGGAGAAAATCTGCGACGCACTTTTTGACCTCTGCAAAACTGTTTAATATTTTTACTGTTTAAATAATTATGTGGAAAAAGGAACAGATGGCAATCTGATGAAAATTCAGAGAATGTGTGACAATTTATTTACGTGTTGCGTGTAGTGTTCGCACTCACGTTATTCTAAGAAAGTTCGAGTACTAAGCACTCTCTACTGTCTAAGAAAGAGGAATAATACAATTGAGGACCTTGCAGCAGGATGGGCGCAGCTCCATCTTTACCAATTTCGAGTAAATTGGAAAAACCTGTTTATAAAATTATTGCTTTGTCTTAACATTAAAAAGAGAACACTAATTTGAAAATTAGTAATATATATTTTCTTACAATAAGTAGCAGTTAGTGAGCTGATAAGTTTTAATTTCTATTTTTGGAGTAATGAGTGTAGGTTCAAAATTTGCAATAAATCGCTCATTTGTTATCAGATTTCCATCAAACGTGCAGCAAACGATGTAGAATTTTTTTATGTATATCACACCGCATAGCTAAAAAACCATAAGAAATGGAGTTGTACTAGCTGTAAGGTCCTCAATTACACTGCCATTAAATCTGAACCACTGCAACCCCTGAAGATTAAAATCACTCACACGCGACAGGGGCCGTCAAAGCGTTAATTTGCGATCGCGCAGCAGTGGCAATGTTAATGCTCTGCCAATAATAAAGCCGCCGTTCACGTCCAGTTTCCACGATATCGCGGCGTTTATGCGCAAAACCGTTCCCCCCGTTCGGCGATCGAAACGCTACCCGCGACAAGTTTGATATCGCTCACGGATTAACGAACACGTGTTAGCGTTTTCATGCGACCATCCGCGTGTCTTTATTCGCCGGGGATATTCAATTCGAGCACGCAAACAACTTACACGCGGATTTATTCGCGACATCCAATTTATTCGGGACAATCGGCTGGCCGATCAGCTTTCCACGGATCCGTTGGCGCTTCAATTAATAACGCGTCGCGCGTAATGCTCGTTCTGTAACGGGCGCAGGGCGCGATTAAAAGCATCGTAATCAATTGACATTCATCGTGGTAGCGTGCCCCGACGTTACGCCCAGTTCCCTTACCGTTCACTTTTAATAGTTCCCCGACTGATTTCGAGGGTTCATTTTACTGGAGTGAAGAGTTGACGCGTTCGAGAAGATTACTCTTTGTAAATGAACGCGTCTCTTACCGTATTATCAGTCTGACGTTGGCAGAAGATTTCCCACTTGTCCTCCTCCCATTCTTTGTAATAGATGGTACAAACGCAGCTGTAGTGATTCCTCATTAAAATATGAATAGGGAATGTGAAATGAAATTTGGCCACGGCTTCCACTTCAAGAAAAATCGGTTTTTAAAGCTCATCTGCCAAGCAATTAGCAGTATTTTTTAGTAAATATAGTACAATACAATTTCAAATGAAATGGTTTCTAAAAGTACCTAAGTGAAAATTCTGAAATCACTTTTCTTCATAAGAGGCTTTGTTTCTCAGAAAATTTTTTCTAAACATGGATCCAATTTTTAGTCGACTACACGCGTGTTCCGCGGATTCTCAAAATCTTTACAAACTTCCCTCATCCTCCGTTTCGAAACTTTTTTCAAAAGCTCTCTTCGAATTTAGGATTCTTCAATTTCTTTAACACTGTCGTTCGTTAAGCTCGCACAGTGAAGAGCAATGTCTTCCCTTGCCGAATCTATTTGCTGGATGGGCACGAGGACGCGGGAGAAAAAGCTGCACGACAGTCGCGCATATGGAAATCAAGCCGACAAACAATTTTGTTCCCGTTTATGAACGAGGACCCGCGATATTTCTCGAGGTACAGACTGGCGGAGAAATGCACGACATTTCGGTGAGCCCACGTTCTTCTTCTAGGGAAAAGCTCCCCCGGTGCGTGTCATTTTCTCGGGGCAAGCCGCTGCTGGGTGCAACTTTGAATGCCTGCTGAGGATTTCTCGTTTCACAATGAGAAGAGGGGCGATGCTCGGCCTCCCTGCATCGAAACTTGCGACGAATTCTCCGCGGAAGTGTGCTCCACGCGCGCATTTTCAAGGAGCTCGACATTTCTCGTATTCTTGCCCTTCATATTCCTCTTTATGAGAGACATATTTTCACTCGGGTTCTTTGAATAATGGTTTATCAAATTTCCTTGTACTTTCGAGAAAACTCATGAAGTTGTTAGTGTTTCGAGACCTGCATTTAGTGGCGGGTGTTCAATGCAGTGACAATGAGTGTCTAATTTTTAACCGACTTCAGAAAGGATACCTTCTTTTCATTCGAAAGAGGAAGACCCATCCCGTACTGCATCATCGCGATCACAGTCGATTTGCTTCTCGTTAACTGAAGATAACTCACTGATTAATCACGAAAGAGGTTACACTAGTACTTGCAAATGCGTTGGCAATTATGTACATTATCCTTTTGAAATAAAATATTTCATTCAGAACGATCTGGTACATTCCTCATACTTTTTCGAAATGCAGGGAGAGCTGCCAATTATTAATTTCATTCCCTGCCAGAAAGCTTTTCAGTAGATTGCGTTACTCATAAATTCAATAGCTCGAACTCGTGCCTAGCAGTCGTATTATCATCGCCGATCACGGTCGATTTGCCTCTCGTTAACCGAAGACAAGCGAATCTTGAACGAGTATCGAGACGTCATCGGAGGAGAGTTACGAGACCGATTTTCCCTATTTCCGTATTATCGACGCAGGCGGGGATTTAAGCACCGTTTCCAGGCCATATCGAATTTTCCACACGGCCGATTGGAAACGTAATATCGACGACAGGACGGGGCCGTTAACAAATGAAAAAGCAATAGCGGAAACTTGAAGTTCGAGCTACCCTCGTGTCGACCGAATTCCGTATGCTTGAAATATTGATTCCAGAATGTCTGTATAACGCGCGACCCGAGAGCAATCCATTCTCTTTTTTTCGCCAGAATTTTTTTCCAACGTAAGAAAATGGATATTATTCGATCTGCAATCCGATTTTGCACGCTCGATGTGTCACTTCATCCCTGCCAAAGTTTATCATTTTTTTTTTTAGGAAACGATGCGTTTGCGACATATGGTGACTTTTAGACTTCTTCTCCTTTCAGCGAGCAGAATATTCTGATGTAAAGAAAAAAAATTATCATTAATTTTCAATGTTATAAACAATTTTGCAGCAGGTTTTTTTTTACAAATCTCCACCGATCCAGAGGTGTAGATTCGCCCCGGAAAGCAGTGACGACCATCACTTATTTAACACCTTGCACATCTTCCACTGGCTTCTCCAGTAAAAGTAACCACGTTCGTGGTTACACCACCAAAAGTCCCGACCCAGTATAATTCCAAGAATCTCATGGTAGCTGCGGACCTTCCATCGTACGGCGTCCCAATAAAAAGGTAAATAATTCCACGAGCAGCGAATGGAAGGCTGTAAAATTCAATCCAGCGAGGAATCGAGGGAAGAATTCACGCTTCTTCGCGACAGACGGAACGCTGGACTGTACCGCACCGCGATATTCGTGCCCGGGCAGCCGAGATTCCGGTGTCATACGTATTTGGGAACAAAGTCGAAAATAACCAGAGATTCCGATCCATTATCCAGTGGGATTCGTGAAAGCATCGCGCGGTCAACGACCGACAGTTTCATGGGGTGCAACATCCTATCGAACGGAAATCGTTCCACTTTGACGCCGTGGCTCCGAAGGGGCCGGGGAGCAGTCGCAGACCAGCCAGTCGACGCATTCCTGGCCGCCACTAAATAAAAATAAGGGAGAAACGTCCTTTACCACGTCGGCGGCGGGGCCTGCATGTCCACGCGAATCCATTTATCCGAGAATGTTGTTTCACGGATGGAGAAAGGGAATAGGATAAAGAAAAGGATTAGTAGGTTTCGGGATGAGTGGGCGAGTTTTAAAGGTTGAGTCAAGTGGCTTCTGAGTTTATTGGATAGTGCGTTCAACTGGCAAGGAAGTTTGGCAATTCGAAAATTCACTGAAGTCTGAAACTTTGCAGAAATGTAATTTGAGTGGTGCTAATAACGTAACTATTTTTTTATTCGGCAATAAAACGGTTCTGAGGGTGAAAACATCCCCTCAAAGAACGTGCGAGTTTTTCATATTATCGTGAATTTCTGCGAAACCGTAAAAGATATCGGTAAAAAGTTCAATTCAAAGTTTTGTGGGTTTCGATAGCCTACAATATTGTGATAAAGAATTGTCGAAAAACGAGTGGTGGGGATAAATTTGGAAGAAAATAATGTTTTTCGCAAATCATTTATTGCTGCTTTAGAGGGCATAAGAAACCACAGAACTCTGAGTTTCACTTCTTTTTTATATGGTTTACAGTCTCGTAGATATTCACGATAATCTCGAAACTCGCCATTTCTTCGAAGGGATATTTTTACCCTTAAGACTATTTTATTGCTGCATTAAAAAATAGTTTCGTATTAGCCTCACTTGAGCTATATTCCTCCAAAGTTTTAGATTTTTTTGAATTTTCGAATTCCCAAACTTCCCTTGTGAGTAATATAAGGATGCTGAATGGTCTACAGATTGTCACCGAACTTTGGTAAAACTCGAAAGGCTGTAATTTTATACAAAGGAAATAAATCGAAGCTGTGGAATGAGTTTTATTGATTTCTGACTTTGTTTTCGAGAGTGGATTTCCAATAATTGGTAAATACGTGTGCAGTTAATTAATAATCGGCAGAATACAGCAATAAATATTTATGCGAAAGGAAGTAGGAATTATAGAATATCTATTTTTCGATCTAAGTTGTATCTGCGAGGAAATTGGTTTTACAGATGGAAGTGAATTTTGGAGTAGATTTAGAGCAATGAGTTTAATTTCCTAGACACGTAGGACTTTTTTTTACTTTTTGTAATTTACTTTTAGTCACCAACAGTTCTATTACTGTGGGGTCTCTGTACACCCTGTTTCGTTTAATTACCAATTAACGTGGACCCTATTGTTCGGTTCCAACTAATTTAATTGGGAACGACGTATATATATTTATAGAACAACGATTCTACGAAAGTAGATACAGAATATTCAGAAAAACTTTTCAAAAATTGGCATTGAGTGTTCAGCGAGGTGAGAATATCAGGTCCATGAAGAGTATTATATTACATAACATTAAATTCGTGAAAACCTTAAAATCTGGAAACCTATGATATATTGCGTTGATCGAAAAGTTCATACCGAAATTGGAGGAAATTTTTTTGGCATTTTTTTGCAAATTTCCAGGCAATATTTTTGTACAGAATTAACACTTTATTTAATAACGTATGCACAGTTTATCAGAGGTACATAATCAATAATCCTCTTCCGATTCCATTGAATACAGAGTAGAACCCAATGTTTACCAAAAACTGTTTCCAATATTCCTGCGTCATGTTTTTCCAATAACAAAAACGAAGATGTCACTTGACATACGAAGTTACAAAACTCACCGTACATAATAGTACCAGCTTCAAATTTTGCGTCGTCCACCGCCCTCTACCTTCGATCACACGAGGGCCATTACGATTCGGTTACGCTCGACGAAAACGCAGCAGAACTGCATGGAACTCCACAAAAATGGCAGCGATGCCACGAGAATGTTTCACGAAATAATCGTGCTGGTAACGCCAGTGAGCTGCGCACACCTCGAGGCATCTGCTGAATGTTCTCGGTGACTAAGAAAAATATCTGAGCTACAGAGGATGCCGGAATATTATATTCCGTAAAGGGTAAGAGGAGAAAGAAGAGCCTGCTCCGCGGCACGCAGTATTTCACGCATGAGAAACGCGATATTCGATATTCGCGCCTAGTCTGGCTTCAACGATTTTTAACGCCAACGTGCTTTTTTATCACGCAACTTAAGGGATATTTATTGCCCCGCCGTAGCTTTGTAGTTCGCTCGTATCGCGTTACGTTCCAACAACAAACCTCTTGAAACTCTGTCGACAAATGTTGTCGCTGCAGTCGTGACACATAAATCCGCGCGACAATGTTGGGCCGGAGGATTTAGGGCGGACTTTTTCGAATGAAGGGGCGCGCGGCGCTCCAACCCTGCGCAGGGTATTTAGCCCGAGATTGTGGGAATCATGGACGATCTTCAAAGAGAAATATTTGGATCTACGTAGATCCAAAGTCACTGTGGGAATCACTCGGGGACCCAAATACATGTTTTCTTGATTTTTATGGTTTCTGGTGACCTTTCTACGTGAGCCATTATTAATTCTGATAAATGGGTACCAACAGAAAAGAAATCCAGCTCGAGTGATTTTTGTAGAAAAATTGAAAACCCCTGGGGTGTCCTGCAAGCTTTTGTTACACGCGATATTTTCTGGTATGTCAGCCTTGGAGCCCCGAAAATCATATGTAAGTTTCAGAATTTTTTTGAGCGAAATAAGAAAATAAATGAAAAAACTTTTTTAAGGGCATTATTCTACATGCCTTATGGTATATAAAATAAAATTGTAGCTAACTATTCTTTTAAACAAAATGGCATTGCTGGTGCTCTTCCATTCTTGCAGTTTTTGAAAAGGCACTCTCCACGGCTAGCAGTAAAAGTCCCGTATACTTTGGCGTGGGATAAGCAACCGAAAAATATGTCAAAATATTGATTTTCCTGAAAATGGTGGACTATTGAAGAGGATATCAGTTTTAGCCGAAAAAATTGCCTAAAATGTTGAGCTTAAAAAAACTATTCTAAAAAAGTAATAAGATAAGTAGATTACGATATTGAATTGTAGAAAAAAAAAGTAGTTGTATTATATCCTTCATAATTTCACCCTCTTTTTTGTTCTGCTCTGATTTTAACACCGAATTGAAGAACACCTTTTTTCTTTGACTGAAAGTTCCACGTCCGATCAATTTCGTGGGCCACCGGTGGCGCACGTGGCAAGGAGCGTGGTAAGCATGCCTGGCAATAGCGACAACGTAAAAGTTCGACTTGTTTTCCAAGGAAATGGAGGAAAACCAAACGACGTACGTGAAGAAGTTTCGCGTCACGAACCAGAGGACTGGAGTGGATTTCCCTGTTCGTATTTACGTGTATTTTGTACTTATATTCAATATGGCCGCGAGTATTCACCGTGGATTTGAAGATCTTCGTGAAACTTCGCGGAAGCTTCGCAAACCAGAAGATATGATACTAAAAGGGACACAAGAGATTAGAAATTAATTGAAATATTCCTCAACATTGAATAAACGTCAATTATACGTTACCTTCTTATACAAAGCCCACAGAAAAATTTCAAAAGACACATAGGGCACGCTTTTAGAAAAGACAAGGAAAAAATACGCAACAGACTAGTTCGTTAACCTTCAAGAAAAATGAATTTTCATTCATTTAATTTTTAGCAAAAATTCAGTTTCTGAATTTTTCTTCATATACCTTGTAATATTATAGTAAAAACACTGTATTAATCTTGATTCTTTTATGGTTAATAAAGTTTCTCTTATCCCAACTTGTCGCTCTTTCAAACTAATTGCAAATTCTGGTTACTACCTCCCTTTCTTCAATATTAGTTACAGCGTAAAACTTACTTCGTTGTTACGTCGTCGCGAGTGCCTCACGAATAATGCAACATGGTAGAATGTACGCTCTATGTATGCGCATTAGCATTTTGGTATGATATCTGCTTGTCTGACTGCAGTACATAACGTCTGAGGGACGGAGACTTGGTCCCGGGTTTTAACGATCCGAATTTTAACGACGGTAACTGAATCTTAACTCGTTCGCCGAGCTTTATTATCCGCGCCATAACATCGAGGGGAGAAACGAAACTTCGCAGCGGGGAGCTTCATGGTGCTTCCGATTTATTGTGTCGCGATGCCTGCGACTGCACAAGCCCAACATTAGTGATCATCTTTCCGACTTAGCCGAGAGCCAACGAACGACGGAGACTATCAAGTGCCGGTGATCCGCAGCGATCTACAAAATGCAAAGCTATTTACCGAACGAATTCGGCAAACAGTTTTCACCAATTGCTTGGTATCGATTGAAAATTGAAACGGCCCTTTCGTATTTGGTCCGCGAACCCTGTAAACTGGTCTGGCGATCAGAGAGGCTGTTTATATTGAACAAACGGTAATACAGTAGAACGTAGTTACGAATTGGATGAAGGGAGGGTAAATCCAGGGAGGCTTCCCCTATCCAGAGACTCTTGAGTCAGATTCGCGGCAAGAGTTTATTATCAGGTGATCTTAGATCGGAGTTTAATTGACTACCTTGGGGTTGGATACAGGGGTTTTTATATATGTATAAATCAAACTGAATGGTGGTTCGTTAGGGGGGGGGGGGGTACGTGAAGGAAGCCACGCAGGGGCGGATTTGACGCCCCTAGGCTAACAGGCGTCTACCAACCTTCCCGAAATATCATAAAATATTTTAATTTAAAGCAGTGCAGACGATTTTAAATGCAAATGTAAAGTTCAGTCTATTAATAAATCTGGTAATAATTAAAAGCTATTGCAAAACGCATAAGTTTCTCTCCACACGAATTTTTATTAATCTATTGTTGTAGAAAACTTAGAAAATAATTGCTTCCATTAATCCTTAAGGATTTTAGAATGGAATTCTGGAGCTGGTCAGTTTTACCAGCAAGCCAAAGATATAGGTAACCAATAGCATATAGAATAATGAATAATAAATGATAATAGAAAATGCGTAGAAATACAAAAAATACCAGTGGCCGGCGAGGAATGTGTGAGGCGTGAAAGGGCCCTAATGACACTAAGATGGCGACGGTACAAAGCTGGTAACACGAGGCGTACAGAAACTATCGAACGTAATTGCAGCGTGGGCACAAAGCGCGCGATTCTATGCAGAGATAGTAATAAAGGCCGCCTGGCTCAAAGCACGGAATTTCCTATTTTCTGAATTATCGCTCTCGATCAGCGGAGACCTCGCGAGCAGTGGACACCCCCGTTCGTCCGGTTTCCCTTCTTGGCGTCGGGTCGCAAACAATGATTTTCCTCGCGTACCCACCGCCGACAGCCGGGCACAATACGGAAAATTGCAGTGATTGCCGGCTTTGTACAATGAGCACGCTTCTGTTCCGACCTCGCCTAACGAACAGAGGGCCAAGGAAAAGAATTCCTGTGGGCATGGCCTCTCAACGATCGCTGTTAGGGGCAGCATGCGCTGAGGAGACAGTTCGCACGAGTTTTCCGATGGCGAAGACAGCGTTTCGAATACGCTTCGAGGAAGATTCGGATGAGCTTGCGATAGCAGCAGCTGTTTAATTTCTGGAGTCAACGGAGACCCTCTTGGAACTGCAATTATATGAAGTTTGAATTGGGCGAATTTGTGACATCCGAGGGGGAATTTTGGACCCCAGATAGTAGAAGAAATAGGTGTGTTTGTGGATTATAATTGGTGGTAAACGAGCATCGATGGGTGACTGTAATCACCGCGACACAGAAATAACAAGACGGAGAGAGTAATTGACTGTTTTACCTAACAATTTAATTCGACGAAGAACATTTAATACTTGATAATGCTTTTTATATTTGTTAATTTAATTTAATACTTGTTCAATATTATATTTTTTAAATATTTATTTAAGATTTTATATTTTTAAATCGAAAGTCACACATTTTTATAGGTACTATAAATCGAAGTGCGTTATGGAAAGTAGCACCTTTCATTTGTCTTACGAAGACTAGCGCATTTCGATTTACCATCACGGAAGAAGCACGTTTCATGGTTTGCCGAGCATTATATCACGAAATATTCCAATTATTTTGCGCCATATCCATGAATAGTGGGAATGAAAAGTGACAGAGCATCCTCTCAGACCTAATAATTTCGCCATAAACTCGTATTTCACGGTAAAATCGATTCGACGCCTGAAGAATCACCGCTGAGTGTATTGCCACGTATAGGCAATGTGGATAGGCTCTTTCTTTCTTCCTGTCTCGCCCTTGTTTCCCCATTTTCTATTATTTTTTTTTTTTAGTAATCACAGATCACAGTGAAGAACAAATGCATCGATCAGAGAGGAACAATCAGTCGCGAAGCTACCGTTGCTAAATCATATCTCAGCCGTTGAAGCACGAAGAAGATTCTTTTGTTCGTATGATGAAAACCCAGCGAGGCGAGCTTGTCGCTGGAGCCACTTCGTACGGATTTTATTTCATCACGATGCCTTGGTTCCATTCACAACGGGACGAAGTGGATCTCGTATAACTAACGATACTAATGGTTGGCTACTGAAAAGTGATTTATTACCTTCGCGTGCGAACGTAATAATGGTGTAGTTGTGGGCAAGGTACTATAGTGGAACAGTTCTCGTCCAGGATGTAAAATAGAGATCTCTTTCGCTCGCGATGAAACGGGGGGGGGGGAGGAGACGAAAGAAAAAAAGGTAGTTAGGACAGAGACGTCTGGAGAAGGAGGAAAAAAGTTAACGAAGAAACGGTGGGATTGGGTGGTCCAACTTAGGTCCGATTTTCAAGCGTAATATGGAGTTGACCAGATTGGAACGAATCTTCTAAATTGTATTACCTAAGGAAGGAGGGAATCGGGAATTGGAAACGATTCGTGGAGATCGTAGCGGTGAACACAGTTAAAGACTATCGTATAAAGAAATGTATGTGTAATCATTGTGGTTTAAATAATACGGCTATGGAGAATTATTGTTAAAAAGCTTGACGATGAATTGATGTAGTAATCTGTGTTACTGGGAAATCGCGATTTAGTGTTGTGTGATATTATGCTACTCTAATAATCCAAACTATCAGAAGTGAGCATGGTTTGCACTTGATGTCAGGGATTTTAAGGAAACTGAAATATGATGTAATTTAGGTGTAAGTAGGGGGGGTTTAAGTCATCAATTTTCTGGTTTCAAGTTGGTTTGAAATATACAGGTCGTCGAAGTTTACAATTATTAGGGTGCTATTCCACGATCCACAAATCGATCACTTTCTGCACTCAATGTTGGGAGATATTATTGAGATTGAAATATAATGTAGTTCAGGTATAATTAGGGGGAGTTTAAGTCATCATTTCGTTAATTTTGAAATTGGTTAAGAAATACAGCACATTGAAGTTTATAATTTTTGCCTAATTTCGCGAAAACCGGCTCAATAAATGAATTTCTATCTCCGAACCACTGCCCACGTGGAGGTTATTCTTATTTTATTTTGATCGAGAAGGGTTGGACTTCCTGAGCAATGTTTTCAGACCGAAATATCGATGTTGTCGCAGAAAAATTGTAAAGAAATATACAAAGGTGAATGTAATAACAGCACTAACAAAGGAAGATCCCGAACCCGGAAATTCAAAAAATTCTGAAACTCTGTGAATATGTAGGGGATTTCCTCCTGATTACAAAGCAATTTTTGTTTGCTGCCCAAATTCACTCGAAGGGGGTGAAATTAACCCCTGAAAATCGGCTGTTTTCCGATTTTGGGTTAGAACTCGCGAACTGTACGAGACAGAAAAAAAAGTTTCGCGAAAAAAGTTACTTCTTTTAATTAGATCTATTATTTGGTAAACAATTATTTTACAGTTCACGAATTATAACCCAAAATCGGAAAATAACCGGATTTTCAAGGGTCAATTACACCCCCTTAGAGTGAATTTTGGCAGCAAACAAAAATTGCGTTGTAATCAGGAGGAAATTCCCTTCATATTCAGAAAGTTTCAAAATTTTCTGAATTTTCGGGTTCGGGATGTTCCCTTGTTAGATGTTATTCATTATCGCCATTCCTGATCCACTGCTGGATTGCAATTTCGTTAATTTCTGTCACATTAATTCTACCCTAAAGTCTCTTACGAACAAAATGACTCCTCAGAAGTATCTGTCCCTGAATTACCTCGTCGCTCCGCCAGCCTATCCGTCAGCCCGCCAATGTTAATCCTGTTTTGAGTTGCCTAAAAGTACGTAAATCAAAACAGCCGTCTAATAGTAAACACAAATGTATTTACTATTAGTTGTAATAATACACAAATGTATTTACTATTAGTTGTACTAATACACAAATGTATTTACTATTAGGTACTCGGTGCCGAATTACTTTTGCTCGTTCATGACTCCGACGTCTTATCAAAAGGGTACAAGGTTCGTGTCACGACAGACACGTTACCGTGGATGCGCCACCATGGACGCACCACCTTGTACCCCACCACCAAAAAGGGGTGTATACAATAGGACCCCAAAAACAAGAGCAGTTATTTCCAAAACGTGACACTAAGCGAGCAGTTATAATTATTTACGCGCAGCAGAGTATTCGAGGATACTCTTGTCCTTTCCTGATTTGATTAAGTGTATTCTATTATTAAAGTTACTTGTTTGAAATAAAAGTGTAATTAGTGAACCCGAGGGGTTCCACTTCGCTTCACCTCATAACAATCCTCAGATCGCGGAAGAAACGTCTCGAGCTGTCCGCTAGCTTATCGTTCTGTCGTCTGCTTTATCAGTAATGTATCAAGTCATCGTTTTAATCGGCGTCGAATTAAAAGCCGACAGTGGCTTAGCTGCGAATAGGAGGGGGCAGCTGGCGCAAGGTGACAGAAAATTGCTTATAAATCTAATCTCATGTACGAGAGAGAGCTCTGTGGTTGAAGACCGGGTACGCAGTTTCTCAAGTAGTAGCTTGGCATCGCGTAACGTGTCAGTTTTCGCTTAATTGTTCAGAATTCTTCGTCGAAGATCTCGCTGCTTGGTTCGGTCCCCGTTCCAGCGCGATTTTCTCAGTGTTCGATCGTGTTCTTTGGTGCCTTCGTCGATTCGATTCCACGCTGAGGCGCTTACTCATCGAAGATATCTCCGGATTGCTAAGCTCGTTGGCAAGCAAAGGATCACCGAACTTACCCATCGATCTTCCGTGAAAAGTTCGTCACCATGTGCAAATCATCGATGAGTGCTCCGCGTTTCGCCAATGTACTGCTCGTACTTCTTATCGCGAAATTCTCGGTAGCGTTATCGCCTGCTATCCACGACAGGGCGCTCCTTCGTAGTTCATCGAATTTCGTTGCTGCTGATCCATCGATTCGCGAGAATTTGGCGTACCTACCAGCCAGGTGGAGGTTAATTTCGCCGCCAGCGTTTCAGCCGCCGGAGATCGAGATTCAGTTGTTGAAGAGACACGTCCAGGAGGACAAGAATAATCTTTGGGCGGCCGGAACTGAGTACAAGCATTCGTCGCAGATCTACAACATTGGAAGCATGGAGTCGTCGGGCCAAATCACGTCTGAGAACAAACCGAACGAGAAATCTAACGGGGATAAAAGCGAGGGGAACGTGGCGAAGGCGCCGTCGGCTACAGCGATGTCCATCATCAATGTCCCACCGTTTGACTGTCCTCCTGGCCAGAAAAGGGACCCTTATGGCCAGTGCAGAGATATTATGTGAGTGTCTGTCAGTTTTGCGGATGATCTCGCGATACAAATGTCAAACATACTTGCTCGATCACCTTGATTGCTCCTGAATTTTTCTTCGTCTTGAACTCTTTAGAGTGGTGTATACAAGATCGTTGATGTTAGTAGGTACAGAGATAAATTCGGCAAACGTAGGAATACAGTATAATGATTTTGTGAAACTTTTTGAAGTAAGGTATTGACGATAAAGAAAATTTGAATTAGTCTACCAATCGTGGGAAATGAACTGTCATGGAGTTGAGAGCATAAGAGATTGAATAATGATGGAAAGAGGGACAGGTTTTTTGTAAACGATTTAAGGGGAGACACCACGGTAATCTTTGAAAATTTATTAAAAGCAAACTACGTAATGAATCTTTTTTAAACTTTCGGGACATTCTATTGGATATTTAAGTTACACGAATATTTTTTTTTAAATTTATTTAAAGCAGATTTATAAGCTGTACAGGACCAGTAACTTAGGGCTGCAAAATATTTCCGCTGACATGGTTGACAGTTTTCCGACGAAACGGTTCTTTGGAAATCAAAAAACCATAAAGTTCTTGAAACAATATGCGCATGGCTATGGCGCGACGGGTTCGCTTTTGAAAATTTTGAATAATGACAAAATGGCGAACCTCTGAAAAAAATTGTGAAATTTGGTACTAGTAAATTAACCTCTTTATTTGAAAAAGAAATAGAAGGAAACGACCAATCAAAAAAATCTCCCGGTATGCCATAGCCATCCGCATATAGTTTCTAACACATTTTGGTTTCTTGATTTTAGAAGCACCGTTTCGTCAGAAAACTGTCAACCAGACTTTTGCACCGCAAAGTTCAAAATCCGATTTAAATAAATTTAAAAAAAGATATTCGTATAATTAAATATCCAATAAAAACTCCTGAAAGTTTAAAAAGGATTCATTACGTAGTTTGCTTTTAATAAATTTCCAAAGATACCTGTACTTTTCGGACCATTACCCTGGTGCCCCCCCCCCCCTCCCTTATGTAACTATTACTATGAATCTCACTTATACACACCCCTGATAATTTACGAAAGTAAATTTTCTTCTTCTGAACATTTGAATTTATCAAATTTATTTTTCTTATATTTTCAGTTATCTGTAAAGAGTCGGGGATCATCTGTATTTAATCAGATTGGCGAAGTATGGACATACCTGCGACTTTCACGACGCTTATCTGCGCATCGAGAAATCCGTCGAACGTGACATTTCTTTTTATAAAATAAACTACACGACGAGACGAGTAACATTCTTTCCTCAAACCTGGTTCACATTGAACAATTTAATTCCTTGTGTGTACGTCTGTGATAAATAACGTAACGAACTATGTGATTCTTGAACGTTATTATTGCTCGACAATACGAGCATCGTTGGTATCAGTGTAATTTATAGTGTCCATACAACTGATCGATGATTTCATTCTCGCGTTATTACGCGGTGCTTATCGATCCTGAATTCCTAATTTTATCTCGACGTCTGATGTACTTATCGGGACAGTCAATCTCTGCATTCGAGCGATTTGCTACTAGGGACTAATTGTTACCCACAGAAATATCTCGTGCGAAAAAATCCTAAACCTCCAATAATAAAAATAAAAAAAAACAAGCAGCGTCACGTTTGCTTGTTTGTACATAGATACCATTTCAAGAACTACCCATTGCATTGCCGTGTCTGAACCAGCTACAGCAGCTTCCCCAAGAATAAAAGCGAAATAACAATGGTAGTTTCTTGCACATTCAAAGAATGCACCACAGTCGTGTGAACCTTGGCCTACATTCGGAGTACGCTGTTGCAGGTATTAAGTACTCTTAACACACTTTAAAACATCAAGTTTGAAGAGAAGCATTACCAATTCTCAAGCAGCCAGTACTTTTGCGAGTGGTGACTTGATAATCACCCTTTTTCACAGAACAGATATTCCACGAAACAAGTTAAGCGTCGATCGAGCAACTGTGGGCATTCGGCGTTTGGGAAGAGCTTATGGTGCGATTGGCACACAGATGGCGCCCTTTAATTTGGGTACTCGTAGAGGTCGGAAAAGAGTGAGATCGGAGAGTCGCCGTTGGGGGTATTGGTAACGCGGCTGACGCAGAGGATCCACAGATCTTGGCCTCGAGTCCCGAGGCTCTCTTTTCCCGCCTGCACTACCAACGCGTTCCAGATTATTGCTCTATGATCTAGTAATTTATAGGAAGAAGAGACCGCTGAGGACACGCTAGCCACGTTCGAAACGCGCGTCCCTGCAAAACGCCCAAAGTGTCCAAGCGTGTGCGTGACTCCCCGGCGTCACGCCCGATCCTTGTAATTCCCTGGATAAGGGGTTACGTGGGTGGATGCTCGTCATCCTCGCAGACACGGGGTACATCGAGGGATTGTCTATCAACAAAGACGGTCTGCCCTCCGAAGCAAAACGGAATTCGAGCCCAACGGGATCCATCTAGGAAGATACACGTACACATTGGACTTTGGTCGTGCTTCGGCATCGTTCAATTTTCCCTAACGGCTCCTTCGGTCGAATGATGCCGCACGGCGAACGGTTGCGCGCCGCTAAGGTCGCCCTTCGAGAAACGTTTCTCAGCAGATGGACAGCTGGGGCAAAGCTGTTGTTATACATATCTCTGAACCGACAACTTCTGCATTGGAATGAATTTAAGTTCGGGTGTACTCGACAACTCTTGAATGTAATTTTGGACCAAGTATGTAAAGCAGAGGCGGATTTAAGGGGTCATTCTACTTTGATCGACCGAAAAATTAAGCTATTTATAAAGATTTTTTCCTTAGTAAATACAACATATAACGAAGTAAATCTTTTTGGTATTTATTAAGCTACTCTTATATTATAGAGAAAAAAATTAAAAAGAATTTTTGCAATCTGTTTTAATTGTTTCTTTACAGTGTTAATATGGCGCCTTAAAAAAAGAGGTATGTTCATGGCGCAGGTGATTTCCCTGCTCAGGGTTATCTGGAACCAAAAATTCGAAAAGATTCTTAATCTGTATGAGTGTCGCTATATCGCCCGTAGCTCAATTAACAATTTCTCTCGAGGAATAACCGAGATTTATGTCATGGAACACCCGAGAAAACATCCTTTTGGGTGTTTTGTCAAACTTTTTTTTATCAAACCGGCGCTATTTTGTTACTATTCAACAAAAATTGTTAATTGAGCTAAGGACTATAGCGACACTCATACAGATTACGAATCTTTTGGAATTTTTTGTTCGAAACCCTATTTCTTGAGAATTCTTTTTCTCATTTCAACTTGTGTTATTTACGCATATTATTTTACTGGAAATAGGGAATATTCTACCCTAGTGTATCAACCCCTACATAAACACTCACCTTCATCCGTGTCTATTCTGACTGAAATTAATGTTTGCGAGATTAGGTAAATTCAGGTCGTTGAAACATGGCCTCCGCGAATCCATATCGTTTCCCAGATTCGCTTCTTTCCACGGCGACGTAAACAAGAGCTCGCAGCTCGTAAACACCGTCACGAAAATTACGATATTTCCCTTCGTTAGAAATACGCGCGGATAAGCTTGCGCTGAGTATAATACAGCGGGAAAAAACAGCGATGGTACGTGAGAAAATACCAGTGTTATTTTCAGTGTTTCTTGCGTTTGGGATACGCTTCCCGACGTATTTCTCAATTTCCTGGACGCCCATCGCGCTCGTTTCACTCCCTTTTTCCGCTCTTCGTTTTCTACACATCAGTTTGATTTCTCATACCAGCTGCGGAAATAAACGAAAGCCCCTGCCAATATTACTGGCGTTAAAGAGAGTTGCGAAATGTTGAATTTACGGATAGCTGCTCGACTTTCTCGTTATTTTCGAAATTAACGACCGCTGCGTCTCTTTCTACTATCAATTTTCATGATTCTTAAGAGCTTTCTTTTTACATAATGCGAAGCTTAACTCGTGGCGCAACTGGAAAGAGGATTAATATTTATTAATATTTTTAATTCTTTAAAATACAAAATCTGATATGCTTTTATATTAAAATATAAATATAATTTAATTTAAAATATTAATTATCAATTATTTAGTATTAATAATAATGTATTAATATGAATGACTTTAAAAATTTCAAGTTGATCATTTATTAGAATAATTTTATTGTATTAAAAGATTGTAATGCTAGAATTATTTACTTTATTATTTCATTTATTAAAAGAACAAATCTGTTTTTAGGATTATTTTTTAAGTAAAAATATATCTATATTTTGTAATTAGAAGTAGAATTAAAATTTTAATATTCCCATTGAATTGTACATTTAATTTAATAAGAAAATCATGATGAGTCTACGTAAAGGAAGTGAAATTTATGAAATACTTTTTTTGGAAGAGGCTTTGTTTTCGAGAAAAATGATTTACAAAATTACATGGGTTCGCGTGTCTGATTTGCAGAGTATATGAAGCTTAGGACATCTTCTTGGAGTGCGTTATTTAAACTTTATTGAAAAAATCTTGTTTAAAAAATTTTTTTATGAAATCATCCATACCTTACTCTACGTAAGAATGAATCCGTATTCAAGTTGTAGTGGTTGTATGCTGAACAATAATTTATGTAGCAACCCAATGAGTTAACAGAAAAAAGTACCTACTTAGGAGGAAATAGATCCTGTATCAAAACACATTAAAATGGATTATGCTTCTTTAATTCGCCAAGCCAAACTCTTCTTAGGAAACGGGTGCATTCTTAAAAATATTTCGTAACATAATACAAAACAAATAAAATGCAAAAGGCTGTTGTATCATTCGAAACGTGTCACTGTCAACAGCCACAACCCTAAAGAGACAGAAATAATCAGTAATACAGTGATTAAGTATGAAAGCTGCATTCAAATCTGACGAATGTTCAAAATCGATTTTCTTGAAAACCAAAACCTCGTGGTTCGATTCCCCAACATTTTATTCCACACTTTGTTTATTTATTTCTAATAAGGCAGGAATTTCGCCTCACCCTGTATATTCGTGTAACATCCAGCTCTGATTTCCTGTTTGCGTGGCAAATCACGCGAGACGCTTTTACAATGTTTACGCGTTAATTTTCGTTTTCCGTGTGTCTTCCTCTCGCACTTGGGACACCGTCTAGCAATGTAATCACCGAGAACAAACAGTTCCCATCTGTGTCAATTAGTACAGAACGTCTACTGCAGTTTGTCTCTGTTCTAGTTTCGGCTCTGATCAATGCACAATGTCAAGTAGACGTTACGTTAATGTAAAACGCGTCAAATGCATGCCGTGGCGCTGGAGATTGTTGGCTATTGTTTCACCTGGACACTGTTTTATGCGTCCCTGTAAAACCCCCCACAGAAACGCGGTGGTGTCTTTGCGCACACGAAAACATTCGTTAGAGGGATGGAAAATTGTCGATCGTCACAAAAAATCAATGTTTTGTTTTGGGACGGAACTGTTTTAGAATGAAAATTCTATGAATATTTTTGAGCCTCGATTAATATCAATAATAATTAATTCATGCTAGTTAAGACTGTAATTCCTCAACAACCTTATTTGTATATTTACCATATTTATGGTAATATTTGTAAATTCGAGGATTTTGATTACACTGTCATTAGGTTGGTGAAAAAGGTTTGTATATGTTCAAAGAAGGTTGATGAGGAATTACAGTTTCGAAGTAGTGTTTGTTAATGGCATAGTGCTTCAGTTCCTTTGTTATTGTATTCAAGGCTTCTAGATTTTATGAACTCTGTAACAGTTCTTTCAATGAACCCTGTGCTGGGGAGTCTTTCCTCGTGTACATAGTGATTAAATGAAAGCCAGAGGGCGAAGATTTATGCATTTATAATTTTACAGGCAGCATGTTGCATAATTCTTTGTTACATCGAATAGCATTACAGCTTCTCAGAATTATCACAGTAAGCATTATTAAAAAGAAGGTAAAAAGCTCGGAATTTGAAAAATGACGGATTTTAATATTTTTATAGTCTTATTCCTTTTTACATCTAATGGCAGAACCCTTGCCAAATTGCTGCAGAAAATGGAAATAATTCTAAACAAAATTCTAAACTAAATAATTCTAGAATAATTCTACAAAAGATCGTTTTATGCATCGTCCAATAATTATGTTTTAATAATTAAATCGTCAGTATATTTTTCTCCGTACAAAAATTTGTCGTCACTATAATTTAAAGGATGTTCCAAAATAAAGATGATATTCCACTTTCTGATCGATGGACGTTTCCGACCAAACTCAAGGCGAACTCGTAAAATGATCCTTCGAGGGCGATTTATGGAGGCGAAGATCGCCAAGGACATTTGCTGTGGGACCAAAGCTTTCGATCAATTCCCCAGAAAGTTTCAAGTCCAAAGATCCCGCGCATATTTCTTTTCAACTCAGAACTGTCGGCTTTCGCGAGTCAGGAAGATGAATGCGTCAGTTGAAGGATCATTCGGAGATCCATCATAAGCAGTGGTCCTAGAATTCATTGTCTGATTTCCCAGCAGGCCCTTGGAGAGATTATAACCACTCTGCGAGGAGCCACTTCCTCGGTATTGAACATATCTCATTTACTTTAGAATGTTTAATCCTTTCCAGTGCAGGTTTACATTTGGGTAGGTGTATAAATGGCTAAATTAAGAAGCTGAATTTAACAGAGCTGTGCAGAGCTGTGCAATCTCGTGCTTGGAATTTCCCATAGACACTCAATAATTTACAAGATATTTGACAATAAAGCTCGTGGTAACAAACGTTCGCAGAGAAATATCTATGAATACTTTTTACGTCCCTGTAACAAGGGATTTACAGAGAAGCATATATGAATGCTTACTTTTTTTATCTCCTTCCGAACGACGAATGCGTTAATTTGAATACAAAAGAAATGATTGTGTAATACAGTTTACTGTGTAAATTTAAAGGACACAAAACGAAAGAGTGCTAATGGTGTGCTAAAATGGACCTCGAATTCGGAATTTCGGAATCACTAAATGCTGCGAAATGAGTACTTAATGAAGTAGCGAGTGGAACGCCATATCTATTGTTCAATACCTCGTAAATTATTAAGTAGGTACCTGTACGAAAGATCAAGCATCACTGAAATAGTAGCGTAGTCCCTTTATAACATGAAGCAGAGCTCCCACAGAAATATTGGAAATTATAACTTCGTAACATTGTAAATTATAATTCCCTTTTGTGCAAAAGAATGGTATGAACTTATTATAAATTGGACACTCAGCTATTAACTTAGATTCATAGTAATTACAAAAAATTACTATTAGAAAGAAGTTACATGAAAATTTTAAATCATCGTTAAATTCGCAAGCATTTATAATGAAGTTATTATCGCTAAATGGACAGTTTTACTCAATGTGGTCTTCTCATTTGTCGCGTGGTGTTTTAGGTGATCTCTAGAATTGAAAATTTATCACACTTATTCAATTATGCTCATTTATATTTACAATTATTTATTTACTAGACTTGACGCAGAATCGGCGACACCTTCGAAACCAAAGCTGCATTCGAAAAAAGAAAATTATTCTACAATTTCCATTGGTTTCTACACAAGATTCAATTTACACCTGCACTTGTACCATATTTATTCCTGCATTCTGGCAATTATTAGCCAGAAACACCGAAGCATAGACGAGTTTTCAAAATTCATAGTCTCCAAAACGACGCCCCAAGTAAAAAAATGTTATTCTACATTTTCGACTTATTTTTTCAAGAAGATTCACCCCTTTCGGGCTGTATCGCCAATAACGCATCAACCTGTGTAATTATTTCAACAATCGGCAAATACTGTTTCAGACGGGTGTGTGGGGGGGGAGGAGGGGAGGGGCACGCTCATTACTCGCTAGGTGAAATTCCGTTTTCGATCGAATGGCTGCTCGCTGAAAGCCCATTCTTTCATTAATAGAGTTAAGCCTCGTTAAAGCAAGCATTAATGTAGTACGCGTTATTAATTTCGTTCGGTGCCGAGGGCTCGATTCGATCCACCTGCTGATCCAGAGAATGAAACCGGGCTGCTAGCCGAGATCGTTAAACAGCGTTTGTTAGCTGCGCGCCGCCATCCGTCGAATCTCTTGGATCGACGAGCACGGGTGTACAAAGTTGTTCGAAATAATCGTCGAACGGCGGACAAACGCGTCAGACGATTAATGAACGCTCCAGTGCACCAAAATGGCGCCACTGAGGTGTCGGGTGGTCTGGATGCAGTTTCCTACGCCCCTGCGAGACAAATGCTGCTGACAATGAGTTATCGATGCATTTTTTACGGAGACCAGCGACGGTGGAGCCGCGATAATTCGTCGTAAATGCGATCTGAATTTGCTCGAATTGTCTGCGACTTGAAGGAAATGAAATACAGATAGCATTAGCATTCGCTGGTACACAGTCACCATGCACTGGATGCTGTGGAGAATTCTACGCGGTGGGGAAACCCCTCGAAGAATGTAAATTTATTTCCAACAGGATCGTTAACGACACGTTCCTTAAAATACGATGTTGAATTAAGGAATCTTCCTACTCCAGCTGTTAAAATAGTGCGTTGTTTTGGGAAGTTATTTTTTAAGAAGGTATAAGTATTCCCTCGAATTTTATAATTGAATATAAATTTTATAGTTACTAATTATAATAATATTAGTGACTATAATTACTGAGTCTAAGTATAATAATTAGTAATTTAGTGATTACTAATTCTAAATGTCTATAATAATTAGTAATTTCGTGATTACTAATTCTAAGTATAATAATTAGTAATTTAGTAATTACTCGTTCTAAGTATAATAATTAGTAATTTAGTGATTACTAATTCTAAGTATAATAATTAGTAATTTAGTACTTACTCGTTCTATGTATAATAATTAGTAATTTAGTGATTACTAATTCTGAGTATAATAATTAATAATTACTAAATTACTAATTGTTATAATTAATCATTTATAATCGAAGGTGAGCTTGATATCTCCGTAAACAAGCAAGATAGCTAAAAAGCGACTTTTACATTATATGGCAACTTGATAGCATGTAATTTTTATATGATTGTTCATAGGGTAGGTAATTAACTCGTAGAAATAGGTGGTTCACCCCATATTTCTAATTTTCCTCTGGAAATCATTGTCGAGTGCATTCCAATACGCCCGTTGTATTCAGACTGCATTCAACAACGTTTAACGACCCGAATTTCCACGCAGTCCATCATGCTCTACGAGCCAGACGGAATTCGCGACACAATGCCCCCCTCAAAATAATGTCACATATAGAGGTGACCCATCACACCACTTGCAAATATTTTCACCGTTAAAAAAGTCGAAATCCAGGCGACTGCCCGACCATTTGGAAACTGAAACATACCCAGAGGCATGATAGCGCTCGCTGATCCGTCGCAATCCCTACGATAGACTTCACGGATCGTTCACGTGGACATTTCTGTGGGATGTGAGCGAAAATCCTGGTATGGAATGGTTCCTCGTTAAAAAATATACCGAAAATCTCGAATAAAAAATTTTTCATACCGAACTTCTGTAAAAGCAAGGAATAACGGGAAAAAGCGTTCAGTTTTTATTAAAAGGAGGAAGTAAGGAATTTTGGAAAATATACGTTTTCAGTTTTATGGTGAATGTTAAAATACATGGCTTAATGGTGGGATATGTATGTGTAATAATTTAAAGCGAGACATTAGGCACTTCCACAGTGCGAACTGCAGAGCATGTCTGACCACGTACTGGGCTTATCTACTGGATGAGTAAAGAGACAGTTGAGGGAAACTAAAACAAAAACCCTTTTTGTTTCTTTAGTCGCTACGTTTCCATTACCTACAAGGGCATTGCTGACAGCATTAGAATTAAGTATAGTACCTATCATTTAATTTGTCTTAACGCTCTTTAATCACCAAGTACTTTACATACTTAACATCCTCGTTTCCCTGAACCTGCTTAACAAAAGTCCCTTCCGAAAGAAATCCACTTCAAACTTCCTCTTCTTCTTCTTCAACCACGAATAACCTTGTACCCCTTCTTACCCTCTTTCCATCTCACCCTCTACATCCATCATTTCGTAAGACCCTTCGAGTCATTTAAGTCGACAAGGGCATTCCCATGATATATAGCAACCGTGGCACGTCCTCTAACCCCAAATGTGGCATTCTTTTTTCTCTAAATTTGAGATGTGCCATAAAAGTGTCTTCCAAAAAAAAATCATTTCTCAACCGGGTATCACCCCAGTACCGCTTACTTTCGCCTCACCCAGTACATCCATAAATTTTTAAGACCCTTCGAGTCATTCGAGTCGGCTGAGGAGTCGCGCACGCGTCCCACGTTCAACGACCCGCCGGCAGCCAACCCTCTCCGTTCCATTCTCTGGGTCAGGAGGATGAATGAGTCGAGTGGAGCACACTCTAGGGATGTCACCAGCTTTCCAACCCCCTGCAACTACCCCCAGCGCAGACTACTCGCGCGCCACCCCCCCCCCCCCACTCCCGCGGCTAAAAATAGCTGGATCCGTTGACGTCATCGATCTTTCGCCGACGTACCAAACTATTCGAGCTGAGGGTGCGCGGAGAAGCACCCCCAGCACATCGCCCGAGAAACTAGTGACTCGTCACTGGTACGCTTCGCTGTATTAACCCTCGCACGGCGGATACTGGGTCAACTTGGACCCATCCACCACCACTCATGTTACTCGTTATTTATTAACGTCTCTGCTTTAAAAATAGAAGAATTTTAGAGCGCAAGCTCCAAACCTACTGTACAGGTCTTGGTAATGAAATATGAAAATCTGTTTCATATGTTTAAAACGCGTGAATGCATTTTGCTGTGTGTTACGAATACGCTCCCCTTGGCTAAATCATAAAGAGTCGTTGGATGGCCAGCTTCGGCCATTTAGTCACTGCTTTCCGCGAAATTTTCAGTAGCGCGCCTCATGCGTTTGATTTATTATTGTGCAGCGCGTACGGGGAAGCATTGTACCTGCAACTTTGTTTAACAGATGACGAATATTTACTTTCTGATAACTCTGTAATAAATCACTTTCGAATTTAGATTCATATAATCCTGAATACACTGTATCGATTTTGTGCTACCGTTTCAGGACACATTGTACAGTGTCTTTTAGGCCTGGGCACTTTTGAAATGTTATTTTAAACAACAGGTTATTTTATTTCATAATTATATCGTTTTTGAACTACAATTATGTTATTTTATTTCAAGAAATAATTTTGAAAATATTTAGCTTGTATCTAAAATAATACAATAATGAAATGCTCAGTGAATAGGTTCAACTGATGTATTTCAATCGTATCGTGATTACTTTTCTGATTATCCGATAATAAGAGACATTGTTAGATGGTCCCAAACAAAAATCTGTTAGTGATGAATTTTTTAATAGAGAGTTTTGCTCAAAGCAAACTGTTGTAAAAAATTTCTTGAAATAAAATCTTTCAGTTGTATTATCTTAACGATTATTACGTTGGCCTTTGAAATAAAAAAATAATGAAATAGTTCATTATTTGAAATTGCTGTAATTTTCCATATTTTCAAATAGCAGTATTGAAAATAACGGCCCGAAATATTATTTCAAGCAGCTACTTCTTATTTTAATTTCAAATAAAACTTGCCCAGAACTGCTGTCTATACACGAAAGAGAGCAATCAATGAATTAAAAAATTATGCACTCTACCAGAAGGAATCGACTTTGCAAGAGAGCACCTAAGTTAGTTTTACATTTTTCCTTGCAATAGTTTATTTAAAAAAATTGTATGAATATAATTCTATTATGGGTCAAAACGGACCCCACGTTCGTTCATTAATACATGGCTGGAATAACACGTGTCCTAAGACTTTTTGGACCATTTTGTGACTCCGGCACCAGGCCACGTGTTTTTTTCTCGCGTCGACCGCCTCCACGGAGCTGAAATTCTCGGCGCTGCGAAATCCTGCGGTCTATTGGTTGCAGAGTTTCGAACGGAAGTTGCGCGTCTCGGGGGTCGTTCCCCGAAACCCAACGATTTGGCGAAGCCACGCAATATATCAGTTGCTGAACTGTTCACGGATTGAAATTGGTATCAATGCGGAAAGTTACTGTGTACTTTCAAGTTCAACTTTGGCTGCAACTTTCACGTGTGCCTGGTGTACATCTTTGAAGGGGCTGTTTCGTCGCCCACTCACATTGTCTCGCGTTTGTTTCGATCCAGACTTTACGTCGAATGAGCTTCGCTTTCGAAAAGAAATTACTTTATATGTATATGTGTTATGTGTGCCTGCTTCTGATTAAGAATTGACAGACAACAGAAGTTGTCACGACCCAGTCACACCATAGGATCGCGACTGTTAACCACCTTGCAGAGTTGGGCGTTATTCGAATAAAATATCGAATAAATTTTTTCGAATAAGAATTTATCTTGGGGATTTATTCATTATTCGAAATAAAATTTGCCCAACTCTGCCACCTTGGCCAGGTCTTGGGGAATTTATTTCTAAGTGACAAAAACACTTTTTTCGATAAAAATTTTTCAATAAAGATAGAAATATCTTGAATAATATATACAATTTTCTTCGTGTTTTCTTTAAAAACAAATGTGGCAAGTTTCCGAATAGATTTCCGAAGCAAAATTTTAACATTATAATATTAAATAAAACTAAGTTGCTCATCGTCCGGCGATCAATTTTTTCGATTGGTTGAAAAATAACAAAATAGCTACAGTTTGAAGCAAAAAGCTCGTGTAGAAATTAAAATATCGAGAAAATTGATTGTCGGGCGATAGAACTATTAAGTGTCTAATCAACACTTACGGCCGAACAGCGGTGAAATATATTTCAATTCTCTACCTTTCTGTGAATTCCATCAAAATCGATGCGCAACCCCTCGCGTGGTCCCCTTGTCAGTCCCTCTCGCTCATTCCCAGCCTGTCTAATTCGCTGCGGCAACGGCAGAAGAAGTGGAGGGGATAGCGATCATCTTCCTTCGAAACAGTAACCCCATCCTTGTTTTTAGACACGAAATAACCACTCGAGTGGATCTCGGGTTAGTCACTACACCTCTATAAGGCACAGTAGCTGCATCGAGTTGCTTCGTAACCATGCCCCTCGGGGTGCTCTGTTATTTCGTCAAACGAGAAGTACTCTCCCCCAGTGCGGCTCCAACGTCGACTTTCCGCTCTACTTCACGCATAGATCCGCTCCAACGGCATCGTTCAAAAGTGTATCGCTGAATTATTCATGCCGCGTTTTCTTTTCGGCTACGTTAGTGCCGGCCACCGCCCAGCACGCTGGAACTTCTCGTTAAGACGTTCGCGGCGTGAATACAAACGCGCGCAGAGAGAAATAAGCACAATCATCGAATAGGGCGGGGGGGGGGGGGGGTCTGAATGCCCGGGCGGGATGGTATAATAAACGCGGGCTCGCTCCTCGCCGCTTTTCCACGTAAATCAAAAGGCTCCCGCGCCTCTGAATTTTGAGCGTGTGCACCGCCTCCGCTGAAATATCCCATCGACGCCTTTTGCCCGCCTCTGCGCTCGGATTAAATTAATTTTTACGGCCGCCGCCGCGTTTCGGATGCAGGAACTGGGATATTCTCCTGTCCGCCTGAAATGCCTTTTACTTCTCTTCAATTATGTACCTATACCAGCGAAATCTTGTGATTGCACCGTGGTGCGCGTTGTAGAAAAGAAACACAACAAGCTTCCTTTGTAAGTCCCGGAATGTGGGACGATTTTAATCTTGGAGTGCCATTCCGCGATCAACAAATACGAAATTTTTTTGCGCTTGATGTCAAGGGATATTGATGAATGTGCTATATGATGTAGTCCAAGTCGAATTGGAAGAGGTTTCAGGCATCATTTTGATGGTTTCGAGTTTGTTTAAAAAATACAGCACGTCGAAGGCGACAATTTTTATCTAGTTTCGGGAAAACAGGTTGTGTGCCTATTATTATGTAATATTTAACTCTGAAACTGTTAATCGCACAAAGTTATTCTCCTTTTGTTAAATGAGTTATTCTCCTTTTATTTAATTTAGTATATATTATTTTATTTATTTTACATAATCCTTGCCTCGCGACTTCGGATGGCTTCCGGTTTATTTGGAAGCGTTAAGAAGAAAATTATATAAGAAAATTAAATTCATTGAAGCTTGTTTCTTTGCTGGTGGACTAAAGTATTCAAATTTAATTTTCTCGACAAAGCTGTTTTGTGACATTCCCTGCTCTTCCTCTTTACCCTTCAAGTGATGTAAACTGCTACAAAATCAAAGCTTTGCTTATCTTAAAGAGAATATCCATAAAGTAATCTGTTTTCACTTCACTGGAGAAAGGTTTCAAACCCGCGATCGATGGTGTACACACTAAATATACATTTTATTATACATTCCAATCTCCAGAAGCAATAACCCTCAGAATTTAACATTCTCCAACATTCGCACAAGCACAGAAATTACAAACTTAACTTGTTAGAGAGATCCTACACACGTGCTATACAAAGTGAGTCGTGAAAAACAAACCGCCTAAATATCTTTGTTAACGACAATTAAAAATATACGAAATAAATAATTAAAGTACACATACTGTCCTTGACTATTCAGAGCTTTCCATTGTTCATCGAAGTATACGTGGGTTGAAGTTGAATTTTAAAGACCAACATGAAGAGAATCTCCTACATATTGACTTTTCTGAATGAGAGTGACGATACTGGAGAAATTAGTGTAAAATCTAACCATAATACATCCAGATATATTATATAACACTAATAGATACAGTAGAACTGCAGAAATATTGAAACCTTCTGCAAAAAACTTTATCAAAATTAATTTTTTTACAATGCCTTTATTGTAGCTAGAGATGGGATATGTACACTAATCTACATTTTTTTTGTATTATTTATTGGATTTCATGATTATTAATAAACAGTGATTCTAGGTGTTATTAGAAATGTTCATAAATAGACTAGTTGGTTGGAAAATAAAATTCATGGGATGGATGGCCCGTGATTTATCAAAATATAACATCCACTTCGCTTAGCCTACGCACTACCTACTTACATCTATTATTGAAGCACATTTTATCATTAGTGATGAAGACGAACAGTTGCCCGCCCCGTATACGCACTTCTTCCACGGTAAACGAAGAACCGTCGGTATTTCGTTGTTCCCTCGGCGGAACGGTATTAGCCTCGCGAACCGGGGAGAAGAGAAGCAGAAGACGAAAGAGAAGAAGAAGAAACCGGGCGAAAAAGAAGAAAACTTCAGCCGCGGAGGGGGAAGGGGGGGGGGGCGATGTATAAACAGAAACGCGGCGGTGGTTAATCGTGTCAACGACTCACGAGATCCCGGTAATTAATCTCAAATAGCACGGGCCGTGTTCGTTTCACAAAACCAGCTGAATTTCTTTAAGCCGCGGGGATGAAAAGAACCGAAGCAGCTCTACGGGCAGGGGAAAAAGGGTCGAGTGTAAAAACCTAGAAATCCATTTACCAGTGGTCCGGTTGAAAGAGCAAGAAATTTGAAGTATAAACGCGCGTAACCACGTTGCGTCTTAAGTACTCACCGGGACGCATTTGCCATTTGGTATAAAGTGATAGTTCGTAAGTTTTATTAGTCTGTAAATTTAGTTGTTATGGGGCTAACGAATCGTTCGTTGTTTAGAAACAGTTAAAGCAGCTACTTCTTCTTTTGGGTGTGGATATAATGCTACTAATTCGAATTTATTAGATACTTGATGAATGCGCTGAAGGGGTTGTGATCCTTCATGTAGAGATAAATAAACAAATGTGAAGTGAAAGTTTTTTAGGGGCTTACGAGGGATACCAGCTGACACGAGCCAATTTTGAGGAAGCTCGGTACACAGATAAAGTACCTGGCAGTATTTGACACGTATTTTTTTTTATCGACTCATATTCGTGTTTAGGGGTGAAATCTCCCTTCGAAGTTGAGGGTGGAAATCTGTTACGTTGGATAATTCGAAAACAAATGGGGCTAGAGGAAAATGTTAAATAGAAAAATTGCTCTATGTTTTATGGGGAATAACGAGATGTAATCGAAATCTTTGCAAGTTCATAGGTGGCGCTGCTGTAGCTAGAAAAGCACAGTTATCGATATTTGTTGTTAGTTTTCAGGATACTTTCTATCTGAAGTATAGAAATCGTAGAAAGATTGCAATCTAAAATTCTTTGAAATATAACAAACGCGTCACGCTTCATACCGAATAATAGCATAAGAGAAGATTTGCAAGTATCTGCAGTCAAAGAAGAAATTACAAAGTATAGAAAATAATATTCATGTGGAATTAATGAATCATCTTAACATGCAAGCGAAAGGACAATTAAAGGAAAGAATGACACACACAGACGCAGAAGATGTAAAACATTAGACAATGGAGATAAATTTCAAAATCTTTGAGACGCTCAACGCGAGGGGTGTAGCCAGTAGGCAGAACGTCCTGTTAACTGGATCATCCCCACCTGAAAATGGTAAATAAATAGCTTATTGTTACGATATAACAGTGTTCATATAAAAAAAAATTTCAGCAAAATAGAGTTTGAAATTTCATTGAATACTGAATACGACTTGGATATCGTATCATTCCATTAGTGATTATTTCTGTCAATAAAAATATACAGTTATATGGCTCAAATAATGTAACAGCTTTTTGCATATTAATTGCTTTTGATTATATCGCAAATATTGTTAAAAATAGTGCATTTCCTGTAAATTATGGAGTAAATGGAATGACGTTTTAAAAGTGGAAAAATAGCCACAGCCACACTGTGTGCAAAATTCATTCATTTCTGCTGATTCAGCTACCAAGGGCACTTCGTTTATTTTCACTCGCGCTGCAGAACTTATCTTCTCGGACACGTCCACGTTTTCACTGCACTTTCAGCATCCCGTTAGAGACTAATCTTGTAATTCAACTACTTAGTTTTCCACTTTTTTCTAAATGCTGAAAAACGGGTTCTTGCTTCTTGACCAATGTCACGTCGGCTTTAAATGTAATATTATATATATTGACTTTTCATGGTGGCGCAATATTCTGTACTGCAATGTAAAATTAATTCTCGTCAATTAGAAAAGTCAACAGACAGCTTCGTTAATTGAATATGTCGTACAGCTTCGTTTTAATAAGCAGAAATAAAGACTCGAATAAAAACCATTGTAATATCTAATGAAATCAAAGTGTAAGTTGCATATGATTTATTTAAGATAAGCACCCACTTTCTGTTCTCAATTATTTTTAACACTACTCGAAATAAGCATGCAAACTTCAAATTTCGTAGACGTTTCTAATCTACAATTCTTTCGGGAGGGAGAAAACAATCACGCAACGATTTCTTATAGTAATTAAAAATAAACAATTCTGAAAATTACATTTTTGTTTTAACTAGCAATAATTAAAATTAACGAAGCCATCGACGAAATACATTTGCATATAAAAAGGAACATGCTTTCAGGTTCATTTATGGTATCATAACAAAACAACATGAAAACGCGAAAATGAAAAAAAAATATTCCAACACTCTCAGCCACACAAGCAAGAGCTCAAACGCATTAATGAGGTATCGCAGTAAAATACTTTAACTACGTTCATAGAATACGATTCAAATTAAAATTTTTTTTAGCATTTTACATATTAATTAACTCACCGTTATAAACAAATATTCCATCTGGGCGGGTAACGCCTATAGGCGTTTAGCAAATATGCTTAACCCATAGAACTGCAGCATGTCCGCACGCGGTGTATGCTAAGCGTTCGAATCTCGACATTGAAAGAGTGAACTCTGAATTTTCGCTTGAATTAAGCAACAATCGCAATGGCGTGGAAAATATCATAATATTTTCAAGTTCTGTAAAGACTTTAAGTCCTCTCGCACGTTAAAAATTTTATTTAACTCATTAGTTAGATGCCATTTGGAATACTCGAGTGTTATCTGGTCCCCGCATCAAACAAGTTACATTAAGCTAGTTCAAAGAACTCAACATAAGTTTCTCCGGTTCGTCTCTCGCGTATTGGGATGTCCCATGCACAGATTTGACCATAATAATTATGAACACGAAATCGTTGGAGAGTGGAAGAACTCTCGGGGATGCTATTTTTCTATTTAAGGCCATTAATAATCGCATAGACAGTCCAACACTGCTTGAATTAATTAACTTTAACCTGCGGTTTGTGCCTGTTTTCCATATCGACATGTTCAGGAGCAGCCTTAAGTACAATGACCCTATAACTAGGGTGTGTTGTTTGGCTAACAATATTAGCCACTGCGTTGATTTCTTCTCCGGCTCCATAAACCAGTTTAAACATTCCATTCAAACGGCGATTTCTTCGTGACAATAGACCTACTTTTCATCTTCTGCGATGACGTTGTGTTTAACCAATTATATAATACTGGGCTACTGCCCGTGAATTAAATAAGTAAATAAATAAATAAATTTTTGCAACACGACAGATCTAAGAAAGTCGTCACAAAGTGAAAAGTCTAAATTCGCCTCAAGCCTTACCGATGAGTCCACTAGCAGGCCCAGGACGAAACTCACTCTCCTTCTTCGCCCTTCCGTCCTACCTTCTAACCGTTCTCAATCCCCGCCAAACATTCATCCCACTCGATGACCCTTCGAGGCGTCAATCCTCCCGGAGCACCTCCACCTCGAGCAGCAGGTTCGCATTAACGTTTCAGCTGACAGCAGACGCGCAGGTAGCCCATGAATCGGTTCACGGTCACGTTGACGTTATCCTGGCGATCAAGGGATCCATTTGGAGATTGCTGCCAGCAGGAGCAACGAGGAGGTCTCCGATAATTCTGCTCTCCCCCTGCGAACCTCGGTGCCCTGATGCCTGATCACGTATGCGTGCGCCCCGCCTATATGCATGCGCGGATGCGCCGGGATCAGACCTCTATCCGGGCAAACGGCACAGGGACTGTTCCATTCTGGTTTACCATTGAGCCCTTAATCTCCACGATTATACCTCTTATCGGGCGCGGCTGCCTGGACGCCGAATGCCAGATGCAAAATTCAGTACGGCTATTCATTACCGATTATCCGCGCTGGCTGATCAACCAGGCGGAAGACTATATTTCGTCCAGACCTAGAATCGAGCGACTGGGAATATCAGCTGCGTCAACGGGTCAATTAGAGACACGTCAGAGGCTGACAGTTGGTGTTTCTTGAGTTCGACTAACAGCGGTGTCTGAACCGTCTAAGCGGTTGATTAGGTACTTAAGGTTGGAGGCTAATTAAGAGACGATTGGTTCCGCAGTTGTGGCATTAACTGGCTCATTCGTTGGGCCAGCGAGTGGATTGCTTTCGCGAGGCTGCGGGCCCTCGCGTGGATGGAAGAAGAAAATCGACACGCTGGGTGATTTACTATTTTTTTTTTTTTTTCATTTCGCGGCTGATCGATGAGCTCGGTAGTCACTAATACGCGACGTGAGCATGGTTGATTGGCCGGGCACCAATGCTACAAGAGGCATATTAATATCAGTGTGTCAAGTGGCGCCTGATGAAACTGGCTGCAGTGAAATGTGGGATTTATGCTTCGATAGGACACAGCCTACATCCAGGAACCTCAACTAGTAGCTGCTATTCTTTTTTTATTCGCGTGTGTGTAACATATGAATACCACGGGGGGAAAAACATGATGAATTTATTTTTGTTGATTTTCTGATTTGTATGCCACCTGGTGGCTACAAGGGAGCACTTTAATATGATATAGGTAAATGAAAAGAGGAATAACCT
Source organism: Andrena camellia (assembly GCA_029448645.1). NCBI lineage: Eukaryota > Metazoa > Arthropoda > Insecta > Hymenoptera > Andrenidae > Andrena > Andrena camellia. The sequence continues at coordinate 40,319,337 of CM055679.1, read as the reverse complement.
TTCAAGTACAAAGATATAAGCCTTTAAAAATAGGTGTGCAGGGAAATCACATGGCAAATCCAAGTGAAACTGGGAATAATTAGCAATAATAATATTGAGCCATTGGAAAGGTTTGAATAGTAACTGATATTTAAGAATTTTTTTTTAAAAAACTGTTGATCATATTGGATTAAACTCTTTTGTGTTATAAGGAGGCATCTTTAAAATTGCAGAAAATATTTTTTTTATGTCGATCCTTCTTATTATTTATTAATTATTCTGGAATATTGTCCACCTCTTCGACGATGTAACTCCTGTTGGCGGGATGTGTGGCACCTATCACAGTCATCTGATTGCAAAATAAATAGAAGTTTCTTAAAGCTAGAGAGTTTACGCTGGTATTGGTCCACTTAAAAAAAAAAAGAAACATTTAAAGAGTTATAGCGTTTGAAAGAAAAAGTAAATTTTTTCCTTAGACAAATTTTTCATATTATTCTTTATATGACTCTATTATAACTAAAAACTAAAATTATAATTTTAGATCCAGCACCAGTGTAAATTATTTAATTGTAAGAAAATTTTCTTCTTTTCGCAATCAGATGACTGTGACAGCTGCTACACCTGACGCCAACATCGTCGAAAAGATTCCACAATAATTAATAAATAATAAGAAGGATCGACATAAGAAAAATATTTTCTGCAAGTTTCGAGATGCCTTCTTATATCCCACTAGAGTTTAATGCAATATTAACAATAGTTTCTTCAAAAAAATTCATAAATTTCGTGGGCTGTTACACGAGAATCCCCCCTTAAGAAGTTAAATGACCATTTAAGGGTAACCTAAGAAACGATTATTTGAAATTAATTCTACCTTTTATATAATATCGTAAAATCAAAATCGTATTGCTATTATTTTTACTATTACCGTACACGTACACACAGAACACTTCGAAAATCGTGATATAATTTGGAACGGAATAATTCTGCGTGCATAAGTATCTCAAAAAGGTAGAATAAAATGTTTTCACAGGAGGCTTCCCTAAATTAGCTCCCTACAAGAAAATATAATCGTATCACACATAAATCGGCATGAATTTCATCAATATTAATGCCCTCTGATATATATATGCCAACGTTTTCGCGTGTCACAGTGCACGAAACGTGATCAATTTTCTATCGACGCGATATCTAATCGAGAATTTCGTTAGCACGAAATCAGGTTGCCCAGGATATGAAACGTCAAACTGTCTTCTGAACGTCAATACCAGCTGAATTAAATATTCAATCAATCCTGAATATTAAATCAACCAGAAAGGAAAAGATGGCGGGTCAGTGGGGGTAGCGGAGAACGATCGCGAACGGAGACAATACCCCTTATGAAATTACGTTAAACGATCGCCGCCATAAAAACGTCAAATCTTCTTCCAGGCTTCATGCCATATCATAAAATCTATCTTCCCCACCCCAGCCCCTTCCTCAGCTATTGTCCCTTTAACTTTCCCTTCCAGAGAAGATCGAACTTCCGCTTTCTATGCCACTCGGAAGAGGAAATAGACAAGGAATTCCACAAGGAATCCTTTGCCTCGTATGTCGCTTGCATTCGCCAATGTCTCGCAGATTATAATTGAGGGGTTGAAATGGTAACCGCTGTTAGTGCCAAAGAAACAATAAATTATGTTTTTAGTGAAACAGGAATTTATTGTAATTCATGTAATCTGCATTTTTGCTAGAGTCAATTAATAATGAGTTATTTCAGGTTTGTAGTGGTTATCGACTCACTCTGTGTATAGCTTTAGAGAACGTCAGTAGATATTGAACAGCAAAGTGCGCCGAGTCCTCAAAATCTTGATTAAAATAAATGGCCCCTTGGTCATACACGGGCAGCTCGGAAATGCTCGGGGAGAAGTTCACAAGAAATTTTTAATTGCCAAAATACCGAAGGAATCACGTTTGTATCGTAAACCCACTTCACGTTGCCATAATCCCGATCATTTAGTGAATGGTACCATTTCCCAAGGCTGTAACTTTCGCGGAGGGTCAAGACTTTAATAAATAACGGTACCCGCGGCACAACAATTTACCGAATTGTGAAGTTCGGCGTGTTCAGTTTCAAGGGATTCCGGAAGCAGTCTGGAGACGCAAACTTTAAGTCTCTTCGGTTGGGTTTCATTATTTCGCCTGCAACGAAGTTTGTGGACCCAATTATTTCGGAGGTAAGGAGGCTATCTGCCAATATTATACAGATGGGAACTAATAACTATTTGAAGAAGTACTATCTAATGAAATCAGACCGATATATCAATTTCGCTTCCCAACGAGAAAGAATGAAGTGGATTCTAGAAGGACAGGAAGTCGATTGGATTTCTTCAGCCAAATCCGTCGAATCCACTTTGCTTTTTTTGTACAGAAAGGTGCGAAGAGTATACTGCTGGACACTATTTTTTGCCGATCGGTCACGCGAAAAGTTAAAAGGAAAATCTACATTCATTTTAAATTATCGATTATTAATTAGAAGAAGGTGGCGTATTCTTTCAAATTTAAGAAGAAACAAGTGGCTATTCAAGGCGGCAGACTTTATCGCGGAAGAAATGTGTAAATTAGCCCTCGTTATAAGTTTTCTAAAGTTGTATGTATGTATATTTCGCGTATTCAAATTATTTTCTCTGTCTTATTTACTTCTTACTTACCTACTTTTTTTCTTGGACATTTATGTTTCAATTAATGTACACGTGACCATATACTCGGCAATAAATAGTGTCGAGCCCTCCTATGTGTGAGGGCCCCCCTTTAAACGCCTGCAATACATGAATCCTTAGATTCCCAAGTTTCTAAACGATCCTACTGTCATTAAGGAACACGTCAAGTACCAAGCGCATCACTAAATTACAAAACGCTCTCAGCTTCGACCGTTCGCATTCAAATAGCAGTGTACGTGTCGACGATCTCTGCTGTCTGAACGTTAACCTCAATCAGGTGCCTTCTCCTGCGCCTCCACCTCGGTGGATTCAGACCTCGCTCCAAACACGCTGAAATTCAGGGAGAGCGTAGGCAGCGAAGGGAGCCGGCGAGGGTACGGGGCACAGTCGGAGGACCTGATTCGATCGAAAACGGTAGAAGAAAGTTCCAACTGCCGCGGAGGGGGTCGGTTTCAATCGGAAATGGGGTTCCAACCAGCCGAATAAACGACAACCGAGCCGTGATAGACGGTGGCGGTGCAATTTAAACTTTCCCGTTCTCGACGCCTTATGTCTCTCCTTCCCTCTCCCCTCCCTCTCTCTCTCTCTCTCTCTCTGTCTATATTTCCCCCGTCCTCTCTGTCTCCCTTTCGCCCACACTTCACCTCCCGGAGAACAGCCAGAGATTTTGGATGGCAGTCCGGGAGAAAGATGGCAAAAGACGACACTGATAATATACAGAAACCCGAGATTCGGCTGGGAACGATCAGAGGGAGCATCGGGGAGATTTCTGGCTGAGATCCAATGAGGATATTCCGCGCTACCGGAAACAACCGTCAGATAGTTTCGCGGTCGGGCGAGGAACGAGGAGTTTCTTAAGATTCTTAAATATTTGCTGATACGTTATCTTTGCGTGACGTAGTACACCAACCGATGTGGCTCATAAATTTCAAATATTTGAAGAGGAAATAGGGGACTGCGGGTGAGGCGAGGAGCAAGGGAATAGAGAGATCTGTGGAAGGAATGTAATTTAAATGCTGGGTCGCTGCACCACATACCGAACAGGTTTTTGTCGAGGGATTTTGATAAAATTCAAATACGATGTGGTCCACGTGAAATTAGGGAGGGTTTAAGTCATCCATTCTGTTGGTTTCAAATGTGTTAAAAAAAATACAGGACGAAGTTGTAATTTTTTATATTCTTGCTTAAAAGTTTCGTGTCACGTAGCATCGTGTTCGTACATAAGTTCGGGCTTGATTTGAAAGTGGAACCGAATTTTGATTGAGTACACGAGATCTCGGTGGATTTTTTAAATCACTTTTATCGAAAGCAAAGTCTCGTTCGAAAGAAAGGAATTCTACAATCGCGACTTGGCCCTACCAGAGGAATTTTCAAAATCGATTTTCTTAAATAAATAAGCCTACGGCGAATAAATTTGCTACCACGTTCTCTATTTATTTGTTTTCATACAGAATCACCACCCTTTCAGTTTTACTACGTATTACGAAACGCCCTGTATATTCCAGAAAGGACTGAAAAAACGCTGATAGAGCGGCGATAAAATACTGTTCAGACTTTTAGGCGAAACTCGTGTCGCGTTCCGCGAAAATAACGACAGCCGTTTCGTAGCATCCGTTAACTTAACTATCGCGAGGTCGGCTTTGAAGAGAAATTTCGGGGCACGAGCAAAAAGATGAGGTCCGAGGGATCGATAATTCCTTCAGTTACCCTCTGGAGGTTCTTGCTCGCCGAGCTCTATCCCGAGAGCAGTCTATAAGATCGCCGTTGCGTATCTTTCAGTTCACTTGATCGAACCACTCTCCTTAATGAACATCGCCAATGAATGCCTGGACGGGCGCAAAAAAAAAACGCGCGAATGCCTTGTTAACGACCATCCAAACGGAAACTGTAGGCGTCAGTTTGAAGTAGGCGTTACCGATGAATGACAAAAATATCCCCGTAAAAACTGATATAACTGACAGATTTAAAGGAATGCAGTAGAACCTCCAGTACCCTAACGCCTGTTATCCGAATGTTCTCTCATTCGGACGGTACATTTCTTTCATGATTAGATATGGCGGTATGTACGTAATACATCGATAAGAAAAGTTTTCAATTTTCAACTTTTTCTGTATTTTACATGTTTATCACAGTACAAGAGAATACATTTTTTTAATGCGTGGACTACAGTCGAAATCCGCATCGAACGCAGCGAAAGGGTTAAAAAGAAGAAATACAGAATCGGGACTATTGCCAGAAATCGGGGACAAATGGTTACCTTCAATTCGGAATTGGTGACAAAATCGGGGACGAAAATTACCGGGGACAGAAATCTTGTTCCGAGGACGAATGGTCTCCTTAATTTAGACTCGCCATATACATCCCTATACTCTTTTAAATAAAACTCCGCCAGACGAAGGTTTGACAATGTATAGTTTATAAACCACAAAGATACGAAATTGACAGAAGATACTAAAATGGCAGCGAAGCAAACGCTTCAAATGCCAGTAAGGTCCCCCATCTCTGCTTCAGATCCGTCTACGGAATCGCGTAGAAACTAAAGCTTTGCATAATAAAACGCTCGACAGGTTCATTATGCGTGAAATTATATCCATTGGAATCCAAGAGCAGCTAATTAGCTGTGGCTCGTTGCTAATTATCGGAATACGGAATTAAAACAATACCAGACACATAACACTGGCGCATAGTTCGCGGGTATCGGCGTTGTTTTCGGGGAATTGGATATTCGAGGGCTGGCAGTTTCGCTAAAAACGGCCCTTGACTCCCAATCCGTTTTAAACGGCTGTTTCCCAGACGCTCATTGTCAGCGAGCAGCTTCAGCCAGACGTACACTTGCCCTCCCAATTTCCTTCCACTTACAATTAGTTGAATGAATTAAACGAAACTTCCTTGGCTATGCAGACAGCCACGTACACGTCGGCTACAAAGAGGGCCGCAAAAGAGCGCGCGCAAGAGCTTCTCCGTGTATTCTAATGAAGCTCGTGTCTCTACATATATCCCTGGTCATTTTCTTTGTACACGAGGAAGTCAATAAGTGTGGATAGTCTACGAATCGGTCGCGACGATATTTCAGATGGTTCTGATATTTAATAAAATATTTCGAACGAAAGTTCATTGGTATCAAATGCCGAATTTATTGACGTAAAGAAAATTTTGAAAGTCTCTTTCTTGCATAAGAAATTGGAGTTAATTTGAAACCGAGACTGTATAGGATTTGAAGGATTTACTAAAGAAGGAATTTACCTAATTCCTTCTTTAATCTCGGTTGTAGCCTTCTTTAGTCTTCTACAGTCTCGGTTTCAAATTAACTCCAATTTCTTACGCAAGAAAGATACTTTCAAAATTTTCTTCACGTCAATAAATTCACCATTTGATACTAATGAACTTTCGTTTAAAATATTAATAAGAAATTATGTAAATTCCTTCTTTAGTAAATCCTTTACAGTCTCGATTTAAAATTAAACGAATACCATCGATTTTTTCCAAAAATTCGCATTTGGGGGTGCCAACTTCACAGACCTAATTAGGTAGGTACAATGCTAAAGAAGAAACTGTAGTAGGTTTTAAGAATTTTTAAAGTAGGGGAAGGATTGATAGAACAGGACAAAATTTACGAAATTTAGAGGACAGGGAGTTTAAGATTACAGTATTTATGAATCCCAGAAAACCTCGACCACGCGGATTAAGAGCAAGTAAGCGAAAATCAATGATTCCTTCAAAAATCAAACAAGGAGAAAGCAAGTGATTAATAACTCAAGCTAACAGCACTTACACCCGCGGAAACATTTTCCACGTTGCTCAGTAGCTCCATACCATCGCTCATCACTCAAAAATCGTACTCGCTACAACGTAACAGTCAGAGAAGAAGGAAGACGTTCCCTCAGACAGCTATATAAATATCAAAAGCCTTCTTGGAGGAATACAGAGTAAAGAACAGAAGGGGCAAAAGCATAATGCAGCACGCCGCGTTTAATAAAAAACGAAACGCGTGTACAAAGCGTAAATCTCGCCGAGCGTATCGAGGCGCGTTCGCGTCTTCGACTGGCAAAATATTCATATATTCCGCAGTCATACGTTCACGTAAATTACATAAGGTTCCGAGCCTGGCGGTGCAGTTACGAGCCTGGCGGTGCAGTTACGAGCCTAGCGGTGCAGTTACGAGCAAACAGCGTTACGCGTTACCGAAAGTGTCGTATCGGGCGTAAACACAGATCCCTCCGTTTTATTGTCGCCGCGAGTCTCGCCGCGGGTGTATACTTCGGAGACGGCCGTTTAACGCCCGATCGGTATTTCAAATCGCGCGCCATACGGCCAGCCGACCATTTAACGGCATTAATGCGAAGGCAATTAGAGGCTCGACGGTGAAATCGTTGAAGGTATCGAAACGTGACGTCGCGGCAGGATCGATACATCCGGCTGGAATGTTTCCGTTCCGGTTTAAAAGAAGGATGAGCACCGTTAAGGGGAGGTTCTTCTGGTCTAGAAATGTCGAAAAAACGATGTCTTTTTTATTTCACTTTTCGAATGTTATGTTTGACGTTTAACGATACATGTTTAAAAGGATTTTTAGCGGCGAATGCGTGAGTGACACCCCTTGGCGTAAAACTTTAAACGCGTTTTTCCCTAAACAGTGTTCCTCAAACTGGTGGGAGAAATGTCTCGAAAAGTTACTAACCGATTCGATTGATACTTTTTTATTTTGATGAAAATACTTTTTTGCGGGGGACATAATTCTATAATTTTTTAATTTGTCAAGGGCGTTTCAAGGGCGAAAAATATAGGGGGAAAGTGATTTCAAACTTCAAGTGTCGTTATTTTGTCCAAAAGTGGTATTTTAATTTTTGAAAGTTTGCCCCCTGTGGAATTTCACGTTCTGTGCCACATCCTGTCCCATCTGGCACTGTTTTATATTTCACGCCAATGGTTTAGGTGCATCACGTCCCGCCGTTTTGGATGAATTTTTTGACACCCCTACTTCAACGACTCCCCAGTGCCGTTTACAATGATTAATTAAATATATATATATATATATATATATTTCTATAGTTTGACATCCTTAATACAATGAAAAAAGTGCGATTAAATTAGATTTCACGTAATCTCGATTACCATAACAGAATTTTGTCAGTGCAATAATCAACTTCGATAACAAATAACTTAATCTAAAATTAGTATTTTTTAATGTTTGGTTTATTCTACTCCTCGATGAGTATTTTTAATAAATTCATAAATTCCAATGCAAAGAAAGGTTTATCGATCTCGAAAATAAATTGTAAAATCAACCTTCTTCTTTCGGACCGTCGCGTCGCCGTGGTTACCCCCCCCCCCCCCTTAATGCCCCCCGTACCGCCGCGTTCGATGCTTTTTAATAGCCCGTGCAGCCCGCTTTTACGAGCGTTATACTGGCAATGATATTTCGCCCAGCAAAGGCTGCTAGATTTCTGGCACGAGCACGTGGCGCTCGTTAGTTCTCCGCATTTCGAGGATATTTTATTTTACATGGGTCCGCCCCCTCCTACGTCATACAGAACGACGGGCATTAAAATGCGAATCGGGCGAGAAAATACGTTTCGAGAAACGTAGATTCGAATGTTGGGTTGAGGAAAATAGGGAAGGAAGAAGAATCTGGCGATGATGGGCCATGAAATGTGCTTTTATGAGGAACAAGGGGATGTCCGGGTCTGTGTAAAGTGGACTATGTAAGGTGTTAGATAAAGGGCTCGATACTACTAAAGTAGACAGTATGCATTCACGGAACTGACAATGGGGGTGCATAAGGTTCAATTCACGGATTTGTTTATACCACATGTGTGAGTATAGTAAGACCTTAAGGGGGGATTCTCGTGTAACAGCCACCGAAATTTATGAGTTTTTTTTTAAAAAAGTCTTTTTAAACTCTTTTGGGATATAAGGAGGCATCTTTAAACTTGTAGAATTTTTTTATGTCGATCCTTCGTATTATTTATTAATTATTGTGGCATTGTGTTAACCTCTTCGACGATGTTGGCGTCAGGTGTAGCACCTGTCACAGTCATCTGATTGCAAAGAGAAGAAAATTTTCTTAAAGTTAAATAATTTACGCTGGTGCTGGACCTACAATTTTAATTTTAGTTTGTATTTATATGGAAAAAACTTACTTCTTCTTTCAAACGCTAGAACTCTCTCAATTTTTCATATTATTTCTTTAAAGTGGACCAATCCCAGCGTAAACTATCTAACTTTAAGAAACTTCTATTTTTTTTGCAATCAGATGAGTGTGATAGGTGCTACACACCCCGCCAACAGGAGTTACATCTTCGAAGAGGTGGAAAAGATTCCACAATAATTAATAAATAATAAGAAGGATCAACATAAAAAAAATATTTCCTGCAAGTTTAAAGATGCTTCCTTATATCCGAAAAGAGTTTAATCCAATATGACCAACAGTTTTTTGAAAAAAAATTCTTAAATATCAGTTACTTTTGGGGCTGTTAAACGAGAATCCCCCCTTAAACGCACAGAGCGTACCTGTCACAATTTTACGAGGAAATCAAGATCAGAATTTTGCCCTTTTTAAATTCTGTATACGGATCTATACCCAAGAACGAGACCAACTTAAAAAATTAATTATAGAAGTGTTGAGAAGTGCAGTAACAACAGTGCTTTTGTTCAAGAGCGTCCATAAACTTTTTCCAGTAGGGGAGAGGAAGAGACTTTGGGGTGACGGTAAAGAAAAATATAATAATGAAAAAACGAGTAGCCCTCTTGCTTTTTTGAACCCATTTTGTAGCGCCAATTTAATTAAAAATTTAAAAATATTCACTATTGTAGTATAAACTTAATGAAGATCAGTTTTTAAAAATAAGCGATTTTTTTCTCGAAAGCCAGGGGCGATAACTACCCCTTTTGCCTCTCCCCGCCCCCCTCCGGACGCCGATGCTCGTGTTGATTTTACTTGTTCTGTAATTCCCGGTTGAGGGTGGCAGCCACGCGGACAGCCGATACCTGCTGGTAAAACTGCAACCATATCTTGGTTTTCCGTTTCACTGCATTACGATTGATCTGTGACCCGTGCAATGATCGCACGCCTGATAAACCGCAATACCAACGGCGACGTTAACATCACTTGTCGATAGTTCTGCGAAGAATGCACGACACGAGACGCGTAGCCAAATAACTTTGCGTCAAAGATAGTTGCGCTCCTATTTGACATTCCATTCCATGCCAACCCCGAGAAAAGGATATGTCAGTGACTAACTGCAACGATTTATTTGGAAATCGTGTTGTAATTTTAATGGAATTATTCACTTCTCAATTGTTTCGAGAAATTCTGTTCCCCTTTTGAAAACTCTTGCCTAGGAAAGTGTTAATTGCACGCGACCAGCGCGTTTACGACAACAGCAGGTTAGAGGTGTTACGCATTTTCGGTTTGAAGCGATTTTACGAAAATTTCCAGCGCATACGAATTTCACAGAGAAATACCGTGGCGTTTTACTGTCACGTTGTTTAATTTCCACAAATCACGAGCTGTTGAATGCGCTTCGCGAAACCATTTCCAACGGGACGTCAGTCTGATACGTTCGGAGCATTGTTCTGCGGATTGATAAATCCTGTTGCAAAATTTCTTTCACGCGGTTGTCTCCGATTAATTCAAGTATCGGACACCAATTGAGAGGACGGTTAATTTATCTGAATTCTCGCTTGAATGTGCATTGGGTTCATGTAGGGAAAATATTTCTTATTAATTGTTTATCGAGGGGTATGTTGGGTACTTTGTGCTATTTGGACTGGAGTTCTGTTAATTGTTAAAATACTCTTTGGGGCTGATACAGGTTTAAACTACTCTCCGAATCAGAATTTCTTTAGAATTTACAATAAAATTTCCGAAATTATATTTATGCAGTTACTTTCAGCATTAGTCTAACTGTGGTCATATCTTCTTGATTGCAGCGAAGCTGGACGGGGTGAAAACGTACATGAGAATGAGAAGAGTGCCGAAGCATCTTCAAGTGAAGGTGATTAAGTGGTTCGATTACCTTTGGTTAACGCAAAAGTGTTCCGACGAGGAGAAGGCTGTCAGCTGTCTTCCCGGTAAGTTTCGTCGAGATATCTTAAAAACGTTTCTAGGACATCCATTGATTATTACAAAAAAGAAGAATGTTCTACAGGGTGAGGCACATAAAATGTGACAACTAAACAGTTTCAAAAATACAGGCAATGTTAAGAAATATTATAAAAGGTCTATTTTTAGGCCATTTGCCTTTCATGGTCATTTTTTTTTTAAATGAACCTACATATTTTGTTTGTTGCATCAATATGTGTCATTTCGGCCATATTTCAAATTATTAATGTAATTCAGGTCACTACTAGAGTAGATTTAAGATGCTAGAAAATATTATTATTTTAGTATACTACTTTTTGATTTAATTTTACCCAAACCATTCAGGATCTTCCACTATACATGTCCTTACCCAGAATACTTCTATCTACTCCCCCTTATTTCGATTCGTGTGTGCATGTCACTCGCGTATTAAGATTTATTCCAGCGAATTCACTTTATCCGACGTCGTGGCGGCGCTATTTCGACTGCCGTTAAAATGACGCACGTAGGAATTCCATCTTACCTTTTTATTCGACAAAAATGATATACCCCGCTTCAAAGTATATTTCTGCTGAGCGATTTGAGGCTGCGTCGCGAGACCTGAGGGTCTTCCGTCCGTGAAATGCACCAAAAAGATTTCTGCAGAGCTTCCTTCGAAAATTAAAATCTGTAATTTTTTATAACGTCATTATTGGATAATTGTTTAGGTTTACTTGGAAGGCGAGGAGCAGTCAATAGACTGTTATTATACCTGCCCTTAATATCAATGCTCTGGCTATCTAAATTACCAAAAGTGAAGGCGTTAAATATGACGAGTATCGCGGCGATACCATTGTCTACGGTTTGGAAGAGAAATACACGTAGAGGCGGGAAATCTTAAATCCCCAGGAGCCTTTCTTAGCTTCAGCAGAAGTTTCTCCAATTTCTCCCACGATCCTGCTATCCTTTCCAATCCGGGGGTCAAGATTTCGTCGCGCAATAAAGCTGAAAAGCTGCCGCCCCTAATAATCTTATCGTTCGGTCTGCTGCAGACAAACTGAAAGCGGAGATCGCGATAAACGTCCACCTGGACACGCTGAGGAGGGTGGAGATTTTTCAGAACACGGAGGCTGGCTTTCTGTGCGAGCTCGTGCTGAGACTGCGGCCCGTTCTCTTCTCACCTGGCGACTACATTTGCCGCAAAGGTAGGTGGCCAAACAACCCCCAGCTACTCTATCGAGTCACAGGTCTGATTTACGGGGGCATATGCAAAATTCGGATCCACGCAAGCAGCGTTGTAAATCTTGGACGCTGGACTCGTCGAAATCACAACCACCAGTTTGCTCGCCAGGACTTTCTCTAGAAACTGCCAGTATTTGAAATTTGAACTGACCGATAGACATACTTCGAGGCGCAACGACTAATCAATTTTGTAAGTGGCGAACTTTCGTCAGTAACAATTAAGTAGGTATCACTTCTTCAGAAAAGTGAAAATTTTAGAGAATTTTAGAAAAAGATGAGAACTGTAATTAAAATCTTATCCCTCAAACTATCCACCTTTCAAGGGTTAAGGCCACTGTCTGGCTCTATATTGACCTATACCCCTAATGTTTTCAATTTACATAATGTATTATAAAAACAATCTCTAGAGTTCGAAATATCGATTTCTGCAAGAAAAGAGTCACGTTCCCACGTGATACAAAACGAAAGCAGGATAATACAGAGATACAATAATTAACCTGGGACCCACTCAAGTAATATACAAAGCAAATATTCCTGAGGGTAGAAAACAGCGAATATATCTCTCCTCGCTGACTACAGGGCTGCACTTACTTCATCGCATTCCTACACACCCCAGGCCCTTAAATTAAAGTACCATAATATCCAGAAAATCTGCTGAACACAACCTTTCATTCTTGTCTATTTTCTCATTGCCTAAACCTGTCTCAAGATCCTACACGCTTTACCGACCCACCCCCCTGCCTTCAAAACATCACTATATCTTTGTAATCTGCTATACTCGTGCCCTTACACAGTACCAACACCCAGAGCATTGCAACCCTCGCCGCGCAGCGCACACCCCCTTTCCGCCCCTCGCGTTGTGCGACATCTTTTTCCCCGGGCGCGACGCGACTCGCGGGTTTTGGAACGAGCCACTGGAACCGCGCCAAGGGATGTACCGGCCTGGCAGCGGGGATGGGGGTGGAGGGGGGAGGGGGTCGGAAAGTGATTGCTCACCCTTTCCACTTGGCCTCATTGCCAATAGCGCATCCAGAAGGCGCAGTTATGAGCGAAATACTTTATTTGGACAGATAACCGGCTGCAGCGCCGATGGTAAACGATTTCAAGCGAAGTGACTGCGCGGGCCTCGCTGGAAATTCGCTGGCGCTTTAAACGGGTTGAATCTTATCTTCCGATGCATTTTTCAGCGGGCGCCTCGCGCGCCCCTCATTTAACGAAGGGGCGCGTCTCGTGGCGGCGAGTGATTATTCCCGCGCCCCGCTCGAACGTGGAGCTTGGTGTTGGATAGTGATAAACAATGTGCATTATAATTTCGGTGATTGATGAAATGATGCATTTCAATGTTATTGTAAAGTGTCTGAGAATTTTTTTGGTAGAGAAGGATCGCTCTAGCTTTTTCGAATGGAATTGTGTGACTTTGATCTGATGTTGCGATGATATCGAATAATGGTATTTTTATTGGCGTTTTGCGACGAGATGTGATGGATAGGAGGTCGGAAAAGAGATTCTCATTTAGGACATTGTATGCAATGTCTATAAAATCTGGAGGGCCCATAAAAAAAGGAAATCACTAACAAAGCTAGCAGCTATATTCAGAATTCATCCCTAAAGGCCAATCGTTCTGGATTAAAATAAAAGTGGAACGACCCCCCTGCGGTTGATAGCATCAGATATAAAAATACGTTTGTACAGTCCGTTTTCGTGAAAATAGGCAAGAACTATAAACTTCCAAGTCCTTTATTCCCTGAACAAATATAATACCAGTAAAATGATAACCTCTTCTTAATTTCGTATGAACTACATTAAATTTCAATTTAAAAAGAAACCCTAACATCGAATATAAAGAATTCACTTCTTATAGAATGACCAAGAAATTGTCCATTTATTTTTGTGGTAGATGTAACGTAGTTACAATTAGCACCTCATATTTTGTAACACCTTGCATATGATCTAAGGGAAATTAGAAGAACGAAGAAATCATCGAAGGAAATCAGAAGACATTGTCGAAGATAAAAATCCATTTGCAGAGCCTGTTTTTGCAAAAGTGAATAAAAATCGCAAATTTCAACATCCTGTATTTCGAAGCCTGCATAGTGATGACTTAAACCCCCCCCCCCCCTAATTTCACGCAGACTACATCATATTTCAGTTCCATCAAAATGGTCCATTTATTTTTGCAAATGATACCCACACGTGCTTTGCAATGCCCTGCATACCTTATATGGGAGGCTGTACAAAGGAAGCTCGCAGAAGAAGGCGAATAAGGTCATTGTTCCCCGTTCACTGTCCTCTTCATCGTCCTGGAAACGACTGCCGCATGACTCTTGGAATGCGGCAGCCGTTTCCCGCCATGCTGAATGCTTCCGTTTGATGGCCGACCCTACATCGAGTGCATCACTGCCGAGCTGCTGGCGTCAGACGAGCTCACTTCGACTTACGACTCGCCATTACTACTTTAGTTACAAACGCTGACTTCCCCCAGACTTTCTCGCGACATCCCCCGCTGGGTTTCGCGTAAAACAAAATTCCTTCATAGAAAGCTTCCTCCTCGAGAAAATCGATTTCGAAAACTCGTCTGGTACGCATGCACCCCGGCTAAACATCAGACTTTGTTAGGGAATATGGAACAACTGTGACCGAAACGAATCCTGGTGCAAAAATAAGTCAATATTTTAGAATAACCTTTTCCCAAATTAGGCTCTGTTTTCGCGAACGTTTATTTTGAAAACTCGCCTAGTATACATGCATCCCGAAATTCGGAGCAGAATTTGTTAGGGAATATGGTACAACTGCGAATGAAACGAATCCTGGTGCAAAAATAAGTCAATATTTTAGAATAACCTTTTCCCAAATTAGGCTTTGTTTTCGCGAACGTTTATTTCGAAAAGTCATCTAGTATGCACGCACCTCACTGAAAGTGAGCAGAATTTGTGAGGAAATATGGAACAACTGTGAATGAAACGAATCCACGTCCAAAAATCCACGTCCACGTCCATGAGTCGAAGTATTAAAATAATATCTTTTCAAATATGGCTTTATTTTTGATAAAATCGATTTTGAAAATTCGTCAACTCGAGTGTCTACCTAAAAACGATTTTAACTTCAAATGGATTTTCTCGCAAACAGCACCCCACTCGAAAGAGCAAGTTATTCAACAATTTCCACTTGTTTCTGCAGAAGGATTCATTTCAGAAGCACTTATAGCATATTTACTGACTAACTTTTTTAGGATACTTATTATATAGGATACATTCTGTTAATATTTTCAACTCCTATGAACAAATTTTATTCCACATCTTTCATTTATTTTTTCAAGCAAAACCGCTATCCTTTCCGTTCTATAATATCCATTACGAAACACCCTGCAAATCTCATTCCAGCTCCACCTTAATCTGGTATTGCTAAATTGGAAAGAGATGAAATATATACATATATATTTCGTAAGATTTACGAAAGAAGCCCTCGAAATGCAGGATACATTTTAAGAATAACCGTGGAACGTGTTCGCAGGTGAGGTAGGAAAGGAGATGTACATAGTGAACAGGGGCCGACTGCAGGTGGTGGCCGACAACGGGAAGACAGTCCTCGCTACCCTTAAGGCGGGCTCCTACTTCGGGGAGATCAGCATTCTCAATATGGGGACTGCAGGTAAAGAGTGCGGTAAATATTCCAAGCGGACCAGGGGCCCGTGAGCTGTCCCCCTCGTATTTCACGATCACG
Organism: Andrena camellia; assembly: GCA_029448645.1. Taxonomy (NCBI): domain Eukaryota; kingdom Metazoa; phylum Arthropoda; class Insecta; order Hymenoptera; family Andrenidae; genus Andrena; species Andrena camellia. The sequence continues at coordinate 40,303,641 of CM055679.1, read as the reverse complement.
TTTTCACGTTTCACGTTCTTACCACTCTGTGAGAGGGCAAGCCGTCGAGCCGGTATGAGCCGATCTAAAAACCGATTTCTTCTAGTCACGTTTTTTTTTTTTTGAAACTCTTGTACTCTCTCTGTCGCCGACATTCCTATCGTCGATTGTCCACCTTCAGCCGCGATCGACGTTCACGCAACGAATCAGCCTGGTTGCTCCCTAAATTCATTGTCAAGGAAAATGCGGAAAGTGATTTAACATTGCACAAGTGAACGTATAATTCGCTTGGCTGGTAAAAGCGTTCGATCGAAATGGGGGCAAAGGATTCAGATTATTTGTGTAGAAATGTCGTAGGAGGGAATTCATTGATATACTTGAAATATGATGATTTAATGTGTATTATGGGTAAGAAGGGTATAAGAAGTTTCGTGAAGTGCGTTGTTTGAATGAATCGTGATTGCGTGTGAGTGCGAATAACTTCGTGTGAATGTGAAGCATATTAGATTGTGCAAGAAGCATTTCTTTAATTCGCTCTGAAAGGGTGAAATCGGCCCTTAAAGCCATCGGTTTTTTTTTTCGTTTTTAATATAGGTTTCGAGGAAATCGCAACTACGATCTAATTAGGGAAAGATCGACGGCGTAGAATCGTTGCGAGATCGTCGACGCGTTTCGAACAAGGCCCGTGACACGTATTGCCCTTTAGTCTTCGACCCTCTGTTTTTATCGATTGTTTCCTTCCGGCCGATGAATCAACACGACCGCACGGAAACGTCTACGGACATAAATCACATTCTATATCGCGAATGTGTGATGAAATGCTTGGGATATAAAACACGAGCGTGCCAATGATGGAATGGGGATCCTTCTTGAGAATCGACTGCAGGTTGTGTCGACTGATCGATCCGAAAGACAAACACATACTTTTAGTCATTCCTATTTTATCATGCTTCCGTAGTTACATTAGAAAATTTAGTTTAGAGTTTACCATTTCAAACTATTGATATACTCCTCCAGCATTCTGTAACCCGCCCCCACTCTCGATACTTTATGGGGATCGATGCTTTTATGACATGCTGATTCTTTCTTCGAATTTTCGTTTTCGTTAAATCGAAGGAAACATTCTCGACCTTTATCGCGAAGTGTAATCTGTTTGACATGGTTAATAAGTATTCAAGAATGAAACTGCACCACTAAATACCGTCGATCTTGTAGTCAGTTACGAGATTTGGTTAATTTGTTATATAAGTAACGAAGTGATTCGAAATGGATGAGTAACATTAATTACGTAGACAACGTGCAGTAGGTCACGAATTTGTTCGAACTCTTTGCAGTAGCAAATTGAAGACTACAGCAAGAAGGGGGTAGCTCTAAATGAAGAGTCCTTGTAGAAAACACTGTAAGTGTCAAAAATCAAATTTTTCAGGAGAGAGAAAAAACTTCCCAGACTTTAAATGATTTACGAATAAAATTTTTTTTTTAAATAATAATGATTAATAATTTAAAAATAATCATAATCATTAATAATAATTAATAGTTTAAAAATATTAATAATACTTAATAATGATTAATAGTTATTGATATTTTTTTGTTACGAGTAACTTATTATAATAATAATGATGATTGTTGTATGTTACCTACATATTAAATAAAAATAATACTAATAATCATTATTACGCCTATATGTATAAGCCTATTACGAGCTGATTAAGACTTATTAAGAGATATTATTTATTATTATTATTATTATTATTATTATTATTATTATTATTATTATTTTCTACAGAAGTGTCGTTGGACATTCCAGCGGTACCATATTTTAGCACTATTGGTACCATATATACAAAGGGAAATTGTTTTAAAATTCTACAGTATAGTATTACTAATATTACTATTGGCACGTAGAACATTTTCCGATAAATTTTTTTTTAATTTTGGCACTTACATTGTTTTCTACAAGGACTCTTCAAATGCATTAACTTTGGGAAACTAATAAAAACAGTGGTAACAAAATATTAGTAGACATATGTTCAAAATATTTCATGCGTATATATTAGCTTCATCGCAGTGTACCAATAACATTGTATACGTAAATAAGGTATTTGCATATGCAATACTTGTATGTCGAACGTTGACAGCTCTTGATTACACGTGTTCGAACATTTTATTGGCCAACTGCATAGAATACGCGGAAATAGTGGTTCATAAATAAATACAGCAAATGTTTCCTAGGTTTACTACAATTTTTCTATCTTCTTACTGTTACCCAGTGCACTGTCCACGTAATACATTTCTCACGATTCTTCATTGGCATATCTTGACGTAGCCTCTTTAATAATAATTGTAACTTACTGCTGGGATGCGTACACACTTGACGGATGTAATTGATCTGCATTCAGATTTGATATTTATCTTATACGACCATACGTTGACTATCGTAGTTAGATCCCTGTATATTAGATGATTTCCGTTGTATAACAGATTTTTTTATCAACATGCAATATACCGTGAATAGGAAGGGTAGTCAAAATGTACTGGATTTTTAAAGCATTAAAAGCACGCGATATTTAAAACTTCGTAAATGTAAGAGATATTAAAAGAATTACTCAAATTGTTAAGCAATGGATTTTAAAGGGACACCAAAGCTTTTTGACGATATCAAGATATTGCACGTATAATATTATATTCAGAAATCCTGGAGAAGCAGCTTGCACGTTATGATTAATACAATATCATCTACTTTGCATAAAATGACTGCCTTTCTTGAAGACTAATGGCTTGACACCAAAACTCTTATCACTGAATTACAATACCATGGGAATGGCCGTGTAATGTTGACACTGCGTTTGCAACATACCTACTATATTATACGCTTTCAAACTTTCCACAAATCATTTTTCAAATATTTCACAACTAAGTGGTTTTGAGAATAGTACATCTTTTACGAAGACTATGTAGTTTCTATCGAACTTTCTAATAATTTGATCAAACACCTTGAGAAACGTCGTAAGTACTCTTAAAAAATACTTCCTTTTGAAACAATAAATATGCTGCATTGGTCACAACCCAATTTATATTTATTATTACACCATTATTAATATGTACATATTCTAATCTACTCTTTTACGGTACCCTATCTTCTACCCTATAACGTATGTGATACCCTCGAAAACGTCCAACGATCTATTGCAATATCAATAAAATATAATCTCCCGATTTTTCCATTTTATATTTTACACGTATGACATTCGTACGAAACTCCTGTCGTAAAGGAACTAATCCTATCTGACATGGGAACCACGCGCAGTGTTGTTCACCGATTTTAACGAAACTTTCCAGGTAGATAGAGGGCAAAAAATATTTAACCCTTGCTTGGCCTTTTATCGTACTATATAATATATTATATCTTACTCCAAAAAAGTGCACGAGTACCTTGGCAACCGAAAGTTCTCCCGAGGACGTGCACTACACGCCGAATTTACATTTTGTTTTAATTATTAAATAAAATTGATATGTCTGTTCTCTATTATTATTTCATTAACATTAATGCATTAATATAAAAGAATCACTTCGCTCCCTAAACGATCATTTATTTCTTCGATTACTTTTTTCATTTTCCGGTATTTCTTTTTTTATTTTTCAAGAAAGCCGCTGTAGGTTTGAATAGTAGTAAAAACAATATCCGAAAAATTTGATACCTGCACACACGATATCCTGCTCTGTTGATTTTTCAACGGATTATAAGCTAGTTCAACAATAAAGTTCCTGTACGAAACATTCACAGAGGAAATCGTACGAATACTTTTTATTTCCCTTTCAAACGATGAAAAGTCAATTCAGGTACGAAATGAACAATCATAAAGCACTGTTCACTGTGCACATTAGGGCGGCTCTTATTTTCGACTTTTGAATTTTCTTCGCGACACCGCCTGCAATAGTTCCAAATAATAAAAATAAAATCTGCGTAAAGTTTGAGCCCATACCGAGAAATGTCTATATCTTCGATATTCTTGCGATTTTCGGTCCCTAATTTTCAGGAGACATTCATGACATATCAAACACTGAAAATATGGAAAAAAAAATTTTTATCTTTTTGGCATATCTCGGTAGGTATATGTCCCGCCTTAAATGTTTAAAAAATAGTCCTCGGAAATAAAAATTGGATTTTTTTCGCCTTCATAATTAAAAAGTGTTCGAGAAGGATTTAAATTTTAAAAATTTTAAAAATAACAATATTTTTTTAATTTTTCGGACTTTTTTCGAAAACCGTTTGTCGCACGAGAAAACGTAATACAACATAAAAGATGCTCATTGTCTGGATCTACAACTTTTGTTTGACATATTTTTTTATGTAATCAAGAACTTGAAGGATATTATACAAAATCGACTTGGTGAGCTGTTAAATAATTATTTAAATGTTCAAGGGCTCAGGGGCACCTTTTCCCGTTATCCGATCGTGCTCACACTTTACACAGATTTTTTTTTATTATTTGGAACTATTCTGGGGGGTGCCGCGAAGAAAATCTTGAGAAAAACAATTCACCATGCGTAAATGAGAATGCACCCCGGTGCACATTCAAACAAGGCGAAGCGAAGAATTAATGGTGTATTAAAATACATATCAAACTCGGTATTGCTAGGTCCCAGAAATACTTGTATCCTACCCACTAGTCTACATCAATTTGCTTGATAAATGTTTGAAGCCATAAGCACGCAACGAAGTGCCGAGTGAAGCGCCATCTTTCTTGTTGAATATCTCGTAAACAATTAAGCCTCTAAGCGAAAGACCAAGCACAAGTGGTGTAGTTCTTGCTTCTGTATCTACTTAGAACGTTACAAAAGAATCGGTGACTAACATCTGAGCCCCCGCGTGAGTGCAACAGCCGCCTATAAACTGTGGCTTAGTTTGTCGATCTACAACCAAGAACTTTTCAAGCATGATTTCCACGGCGTACGTGCCAAGGTTGTGTTTCTCGCATAGAGATCGCGGGCACGTGGATGCTTGAAGGTAGGCCCACACGATCGACGTGAATCTGTGGGATGAAGGGAGCGACCGATTAGGTCGGTCCCGAGCGGATACAAAAGAAAGCTTGATGCACCCCGATAACCAATAAATGGCTACATCGATGCAGGTAATCGACGAACAGCCAGTGTGCGCTCGGTAGGATACTCGGACCTCTTCGTCCTCAGCAAGAAGGACATGTGGGACGTCCTCAAGGAGTACCCTGCGGCCAGGATCCGACTGGAGGCCATCGCGGTGAAGAGGCTGGAGAAGTACAAGAAGGCTCCTCTCAAGAAAGGTAAGCTTTTATTCAATGATAAATCGGTTAACGTAGCTATGAGCTACAAACTGTTAAAAGTGGTGGAAATCACAGTTTTCGGCCTATAACAAGGATTTTACATATTTCGAATTTTCGATGCCTGTCGCTTTCGATGAAATTTTCAGCGTGTACACAACTTACTTAAATCTACAAACGGGATTTTTAAATTTTCATTACAGACAGAGATAAAAAAGTTGAAAAACGACCTTCACTATTTTCTTCGCTATTCCGACCAATTGCATTTTTTTCAAAACGACGAGACACGTCACCTAGAAAACTAATGCTTCTAGCTTCTAAAAAAAAAACTTAAATCGTTTGGACATGGCGTGTTTTATTTTCTTATTTGAAATTGAGGGGCTTAGTGGAAAACAAGCACTCGCCACATATGCATAAATTTTTGTTTCTTAAGAAATTGTGCAAGTAAAAATATCCATTTATAGCGCAATAGGGGCATCGTGAAGAGAACAATATCCTTAACGTTGTGTCAAAGAACAAGCCTCAGCTTCAATGTATTCCTTCCTAATTAATTGAAAAAGAAATGCTTTATTTTCGACAAACACGACTGCCTAGTTCCCTTAAGTCTATATTAACGTAATGGCGTGAAACTATGCCAGAATAGGGAAGAGTGTCAAAGAGCTTGCCAGCCTATTGTTCGCGGCTATTTGGTAGACAATGAGCGAGGACATCAAAGGGAGTCCTGGAAAGACTGTTCCTCCAGCGGGTGTGCCGGCACCAAACCTGGCCGGAGCTTCTAATTAATTAATCGAGAAGTTCGACGCGAAACAAATGCAACTTGTCTTCCCTTGTCCCTCCGTTCTTCCGCAGCGAAAGAAAGTTTCGCAGGGGGCGCGTTAGAAACCGGGGAACTTTCAAACCGGCGCGGCGGATCGCGTCGCGCGGTACCTCCTGAAGGGAAGTTGCGGGTTGCGGCACGCTCGGGGGTTGGGGCGCGTGCGCGCGCCCGACTGCAGTGGCCGCACAATGAGGAAGGCGGTGGCTTAATTAAAAGAAGCTTCACCTACGGAAATGAGAGACTGTCGGACGCCCGTTGCCGAAATGGCCAGATGCGCGGGCCGTCCTTGAACAAAGGAATCGAAGACGGAACAAAGCGGCTGAGAAATTTCGAGAGAAAAAACCAGACCACGCGCTCGAGGTCGCTCGAGTAACGAGTGGCGGCCATTGCAGCTGACACGTTTGAATCTCGCCGTAGTCGCATTAAGGAATGGGATTGTCTCAGATTTCGGAACAGGAAGGGGTTGGCTTTTCGTTCACAATTTACTTTGTGTCCCTCTACACGAGGTTCGCAAAAATGGAAGCAATAGGACGGGGTTGGAAAAGAGGGTTGTTGTCGAAATGTTATAGGCTGATCATACTTTGGTAAATAATAAAATAATGCAATGTATTTTTATAACTATTAGTAGGCTAACCATAGGTGACATAACGTGAGGTATATAATCTGTAAAATATGGTAGTTTTTTAGTGGACGTATAAAAGAACATTGGACAAATCGTTTTACGTGCCGCACGCCCAAAAATATGAAAAATTGATATCGTTGGAATTGTCACTCCGGTAAATCCTATCACCGCGTGTAAACGGTCGCCATTCGGCGATCCGTTGAAATTATTTAAAACAGTAAACCAAAATAATTTTTTATCGTGCACACATGTGGTTTTCGCGCCCCAAGCTATTTTGCATTATTTTGGTTTTTATTGTGGGGCGGTAGATTAATAGATCGATATCCAATACGCATGACGAAGTGATTACCCCTTTCATCGATAACCAGGTTTGCCACCTCTCCGGTTTTCGGTCGGAAACTTCGGGTTTTAAAGCAAATCTCCGGGCTCCGGTTTTACTGGAAAAATCTCCGGGTTGTAGACAAAAATGAGATAATAAGAAATTGTGGTATTATACAATGGTATTAATTTTATATACAATAAAAGTTATTAATTAAAGACACAGATACTTTTAAATTCTAAATTGCTTAAGCTTAAAAGAATTGCACATTTGTTTTCCGCATATTCGAGAACAAAACTTTTTTTTGCTTCTTCCATCTCCGGGCTTATATTCGAATCTCCGGGTTGAAATGTGTGGCACTCCGGGATTTATACGGTGATAAGGTGGCAACCCTGTTGGTAACTCGCAGGAAACAAGGAATATCAGTCAATTAGCACTCTCGGATTTTGATGAAGTTTGACACATGAGTAGAGTGTTAAAGAGTATTTAACACATGTTCTTCTTTATCAACTGATATTCGGTGGATGAATACTGTCACTAAATTTGGAATTGGAAAATCTACTTAATTAAATGTCTTACGAATTAATGAAAAACGAATGCTTGGTTTTTCGCTAGTTATAATATAGCCTAAAGAAATATTTGACCTATGTGGCGCCATTACAGATGTATATAAAATATTTTTATAAAACATCTTCGTCAGCTGAGAACTGAGTGATCTAACAATAATCAAACAAGTTATGCTAATAAGCACACATGTTCCCTGAATTCTCCAGTATTTCGAACAAAGAAAAGCATAAATTTTCCTTGAGCGTTAAAATACGGTCGTACATGAAATTTTAGGAACTAATTTACAAAGAACTAAGTACTTTGGAAACTAATTTTTTATTAAAATTACCTCCAGTCCTAAGTTACGCCGGGATTATTAAACTATGGAGAGCAGAGCCTGCATCGAGACTTTTGAATTGAGTTTTTACTTTGGATTAACTTTGCTTGTGGCTCTGCCACTGTGCTTGTGGTTCTACAGCTCTTTAACTCTCTCCTCGAATGAAATAGATGTGCAATTTTATATAGCTTAGGTGTTTGATAGGGAGAGAATAACAATATCTCTTATCTATACTTATATAATCGATGTGTCACTGATTCATCACCGTCCAGCTCAAATCGCTGACCCTAGAAACATGAAATTCGGAGGGTATATTCCTTTTGCGATCGTAGGTGCTCGATAAGAAAGAATTTTTCGAAATACCAACCCGAAGGGGGTAAAACGGGGTGAAATATGTTTTCTCGAACTTCTCATTATTTCTTAGGCCCGATTACATATCAACTTGGTTTTTACTTACAAAGGTTACCCACACAATTGCCTAAAAACCGGATTCAGCATTTTGCTCTAATCAACCCCTAAAGGAGTGAAAAGGGGCAAAATGTGTTTCCACGGATTTCTTAAAATCTCTTCGGCCCGATTAGATATCAACTTGGTTTATACTTCAAAAGGTTACCCACATAAATGCCTAAAAACCAAATTCAGGATTTTGCCCTAATCAACCCCTAGGGGGTGGTGAAAAGAAGTAAAATGTGTTTTCATGGAGTCCTTAATATCGCTTAGGCCCGAAGCGAAGCTCGGAGGTAGTTTGCTAGTTACTAATAAGACGAATAAGTTGAATTACGTATGAATTTCAACCGTGGAGTGAAAACACTGTGGTCAATAACTTTGTTTTAGACGAATTTGCTATACAACCCTTATCAGAATAATTAAGTGACAAGCAACTATTAACAAAAGTTTGATCTATCAACACTGCATCTTCACCACTACCTAGGGTAGGTACTCGACGTGATAAGGGATAAAAATAGACCCATTGTGTTTATATTCTTTTTCATCCAAAATACCCATCGATCATGATGGGCACATCAATTACCTCGAAACACGGTGCATATGTCAATGATCACACAAGATTAAATTAACCTGTAACGACGTAAGCCATAGCAGCCTGCGTAGTAGCAGGAGGAGATTGTGCAAAATGTATCTGTGAACGAATCCACAGACATCCTTTCTCCAGTATCATCCGCCACCGTACAAATCCCCCTATAACGCTAGCATGGCGCGTCCACATATTCTGGATCAATGAAATACGTTATACCAAAGGATCGAGGAACTCCTGAAGCCATTCATCTCCATCAATACGTCACCGCGTTTTATTCGAAGCCCCGTCCTCGAGGCTCATCCTTCGTATTTTCTGCCCTGGTACGTAACGTAACCGTCGCCTCACACGCGAGAAATTACATCGTGGTTACCATTTTTCCATCGCGGACGTACCTTTAGAAAATTCACAACGAACCGATCGAACCAATGTATCGAGCTTCTTCCTTGTTCGTCGTCATTGATGTATTAACTGTACCTAAGAGACAGTTTTATAGTTTGTTGGACCACCAGCTTCCTGCCAACATTCTTTAGTCACTAAAGTATCTCCCTTATTGTTTATAATGGCTAGTTTTCAGCGAATAGAAATATGATTCATAAGAAATACTGCCACAAAAGTAATTTGTCTTGTGAAATACCAAGGGTTTTTCGTTTTAAATATTTTTCTCTACGTCCAATAGTTTTCGAGACGTTTAAGTACATAGACACCCTCAATTTTGGAGGTGGTTTTCATTCCCTTAAAATTTGAAATTGTCACGTGGGTGATGTTCCTTGTTAGAGAAGTAAATACTTCTCGTCAGAACGATACACAAGAAAACTTGAAGAGATTAATACTTGAACAATGGCAAAATACTGCAAAAGAAACTGCAAAAGAATTGGTTGAACCAGCGTCAAGAAGATTGCAGGCGACGGAATGCATACAAAAGATTAAAACTTGTTATCTTGTTGATTCCAATAATTAGTATGGAACTTATCTATTCCTTATTAATGAAATTAATAAAATCATTCGTGTGCAAATACTTATTTGAGTACGAATTAGAGTGTAGCAAGGTAAGCATGAACAAACGGCCCCCCTGGCAAATTTTGTTATTATTGTTTGCTAAACAATGCTCCTCACCTGAAGTTTCCACCATTCTGTGAAGTTTCGGGTCTCTACCCTCTCGTTCAAGCATAATATGACAACTCTTCTTGTCAATTGTAACCAGTTCTTTTTATGCGTAACGTTACCAGAACATATTACATGGGTAATGTATAATTAAGTTGTCTGGAATGTTTCTTTCTCGCCATCCCAACTCCTTGGTCAGAAAGCTAGGTACACCCCTCGTTGATATTATGACCCCCCGAACAGACGATTCGTTTGCGGAGAACGAAACAGAAATGGACTCCTAACGAGTCGATCAAAGCAAAATCGAATATCGTTGATGTGACAAAGTGAGGGAGGGCGCGACGCCAGCTGCACGTGAACGCGTTTAAAATCAGAATTCAAGCGCGATATCGCTTTTTAGCCGAACGTCAGGGATGCATAAAACACGAAGCTCCGTCCGTTGTTACGGCTGGTTTTCAAAAAATTTCATCGACACGAACACGAAAATGTAATTCAAGGGAACAATACCGACATTTCCATTAACGAGGACTGTTTGAAACTCGAACACGCTCCCCTTGATTTTCAATACTGAAACTGCCTCCGTTCCGACTGGTTTTATTCGCGGAATGGTACCGAAATGGCTGTGCATGGTTCTGCATTACTGAAATGTTGAATTGCCTATAGATACCTAATTGACAACGAAATGGGTATCAGATTTTGAGATGTATGATTCATCTTGGCAATTAAGAGGGAGGTGCATGGCTCGTTTCAGAGTTGTAAACGCCATTTTATTTTCAAGAACACCCACGCTAGGTTAGTATGAATACTTAAAATTAAAAACAAAGGAAGCAGATGTCTTTTTGTGCTTCAAAAAGAATTTTTGGAAATATTTTGCTGTACTATGGTGTAAGCTCAATAGTAGCTAACAATAAACTACCCCCACCACATTACTCCGCGATTCTATGTATATCGTATTCTGTTTACAAAATGTCCCCCAAGACGATGTTTTAATTATTACTGCTACAAGTACCTGGAACAAATTTCCAGCTGCAATGGCGCGATGCCAGAGCACACCAGGACTCGTGGAATCAAAGGGGCGCGTGCCATTGGAGGAGATGTGGGTCCCAACCATGGACACAAAGTCCGCTCACGGATATTCGGCTGGCCACTCGTTGTTCTCTCCTAGCCCAAGTCCGGTGACAGCGCGCGGTTTGGCGAGCACTGCGAACAGCGTGAACGTGAACAACCTTACGAGGGGGGTGGACAGCCCGATGAGTGCCACGAGCAGCGGCCACAGCAGCGAGGATCAGACCGCCAGGGCACCACAGTCCATTGCCACGCAGCCCTCAACTGGCAGACAGTCCACCCACTCTGGCAAGTATCTCATCTTGGAACGCTATGAACTTAGCACGTAGTAGATATCACTGTCTTCGGTTTGAATATATCCACTGGAATTCCATCGTCAAGCAAAAAGCAGAATTAACCCCTTCGCTAGGAAAAACGACTTTAGTCGTCCCCTCCACAAAACAATCACGCCATAATTGTTAGTAGTAATGTTGATGTGTTTTCTACCACACGTTTATTTCACAATCTCACAGTTGCCATTTTTCTCTGTCATGAAACCTTTGTGTGATAATTTGTACTAAATAATAACGCATCACTATTTAGAAGTAGTCGTATGCACATATATTTCTTTTAAATGACAACAATTCACACCCTGGTAATCCGAATAAACCTGTGCCCTGCACACTTTCTGCGTGAAATTGAAATATTTAGATAAATTGTAGGTACTTGTAAATATACCCGTCACTTGGCCATAAATTTAAAAATACGGGAAAACAGCAAACGAGGAACTATGGTCTACGTAACCACGTAATGAAATAATGCCAATCATTAATCTCAATATACTCGATACGTAATGATGATTTAATATGTTACCATTAACACTTCCACAATTCTCCTTGGGCACTGAACCGTTCGATCGTCAATTTCAGAACACTTTTTACTGGGAATATTATTTGCCATTTTATCTAAACAAAACGTACAAGTCTAATTTATTTTATTTCACCACGTGCTTTTTAATGTGGAATTACATCACGTCCGATAAAAATATCTTAAAAAATTACGAAAATTGATGCGCTGATTGGAACCATTGAAAATACACGGGTATCCCATTAATTAATCTTTCATTCGAGATCAAAGAGCAGGGTCCATTCATCTGACTTTCCATTCGTTTGTGAAATTAAGACTGATTCTTCCAAGCGACCCATTTCAGAAATAAACTCGCAGTTCGAAAAAATGTCCACGTATTACTTATGAAAGCATACCTATAATTAATACACCACCCTAACAATCCAGTGTTTAATTTGTTGTGAAGATTATGAGGTCATAAAATATTTATTTAAATCAACGAAATTGATATTATTCAATAAAAGGCAATGTCACCCTTGTGGAACAAGTATATTTAAAATAAGAAAATGATTTACATCCGTGCAGACAAAAGATTCAAACGACTTTGTTGTCTGTAGAAATATATAAAGAAATGATAAACGAGTCGATTGATTGATAATAATATTATTCGATAATACAGCTTTGGCATTCTTATTTTAGGTCTGTTAGAAGATTCAATTTTTCTTAACCCATTTTTTCAACGTCGTAACAGAGATAATAGAGGTTAATCTATTGAAAATTGTACTTTATTACAGCACTATATAATATCTGTCATTACGTAGTTTATTACTTATTTTCCAACAATAAAAATAAGAGTATTTCGATTGAAGATATATGAAGACTATATTCATGACATCTTCGTAGCTATTCAATTTCTTTCATTTAGAAGATATTGCACTGATCAAATTAGGCGATAGCTTAATGATACCAAGTCAGAAGAATACGGTGGATGGCTAAGTATGTCCCAATTTAAATCATGCTGATAGTTTGCACAGTTTTGGCGTGCTTCCACGTCGATATGTTCTGCAAAGCATCGAAAGTATTTTTTGAGTGACCCCGAATATTCGCTCGGAGCGAGTTAAACGAAACTTTCACGGCAGAAACGGTCGCTGAGAAAGGTCTGACCGCCTTGAAGTGTTAATCGCTGCTATTATACATATATCGTGGGCGTACAAGGAAAACCCTCTAAACTAAGTCTCGAGAAAAATCGATTTTCTGTAGCAGAGACGATGAATTATTAGACTCACAAAATAACAGCGTCTCTTTCACAGCAATACAAATGAGTTTATGGTCTTGAAAGCGTTCCCACGTAAAGTACGCAACTGTTATGAATATAGTAATGGTAAAATATGAATTTAACAAAAATGGACTTCGTGGTTTTTTTTTTGTACGGCCACGATATCGTCGAGCATCGTAGTGGACACAGATTCCTCTTAACTAGCGTAGCCATTTCATCCTCAAGAGCAACGTTTAGTTTACCCCACTGTTAACAGTGCCATTCTAAATCAATGTGTCTCACCTTCCAATAATTCATAGTGTTCATAGTACACTAAACCCCCTTGTATCTCACCAAGCACGAAGCAAAACTTTCTTCTGGTGCACCTCGACCTTAGTCACAGTTGGTGTCGACATTTCTACATTACAATATTCATTTTTCATCTTCGATATAATCAGTTGATAATATGAATCTCAAAAACGACTCGGTATTACAACGAATAAGAAGGGATGAACAAATTCTTACTCGGCCAATTAAGTTCTTTCCTTGTACAGAAACGTACTTTAAAATAAATCCATGGCGTTTAATGTGATCCAAAATCGTTGTCCAATACACTGCAGGGACTCGTTGATAGCAACGGATGACGAGTTTGAATTTTTATTGCAGCATTCTTCGCGCGTTGTTACGGAAAAGCGCAGGTGGAAGTCCATAGCATGGTTCATCTTCGAGACTCGAATCACCGGCTCGATAAGAACGTTGGCACGTACAAGCAGTTACAATATTCCCCCCCCCCCCCCCCGCGAAATCTTTACACAATCTTTTGGCAGCTGTCCACTTATACGTTTAATGCTAGTCAAGTACACAGAGTCGCAAGTACACTTTACCAATGGATAGATACTTCCCCTCCAGAAACACCCGCGAGGGTCATTCCACGCCAAACCGATCGCTTTCTGCACTTCCTGTCAGGTGGTTCTGATAAAATTGAAATATAACGTAATCCACGTGAAACTACGGGCAGTTTAAGTCATCATTTCGATGGCCTCCAATTTGGTTAAAAAATACAGGATATCGAAGTTGGCAACTTTTGCCTATTTTCGCGAAAAGTACGTTTCACAAATGAATTTTTATTTCCGAAACTATGAAACATACAGAGTTCGATCTGCTCTTATTTTAATTTACAAGGATGGACCATTTTAAATAATTTTTTGGGGGGGGGGGCCAAAACGTTGTTTTTACTTTATGAAAATTATAAGATATTATAGATCGTGTTTTCACAAAAGTATGCAACAATTGCGGACTTATACATGCTGTATTTTTTAAACAAGTTCGAAGCGAGCATAATGATAACTTAAACTGCCTCTAATTTCACACGGACCATATCATATTTGAATTTCATCAAAATCCCCCGACAGGAAGCATAAAATATAATCGATTTAGCGTGAAATGACTCATAAAGAAATCATCCACTTCTGAAGGGACCGTGTTGCTTCGTAATGCAAACAATGAACAGTAAATCCAGAAAAATCCCCTGCCAACCGAGCTTTTCCCATTTATTGTAATCAGGTTAACTCAGTGCATGAATAGAAACGACAGATCTTCCCGCAGCCCCAACGATATTTGACACCGGTGAATTAAAAACGAACCCCCATCGAGAGGCTTATTGTGGGCGTGTGATGTTAACTGTGTCACTCTCTCTCTAGGCATGACCTGCAACAGCATGACACAATTAGTCAGCGAAGGTGCTACACCGTTGTTAGGCAACCACGAGGCGCTGCTGGCCGAGATCAAACGTCTTCGAGAACGTTTGATCTGCCTGGAAACCGAAAACGCGGCGATGAGCGTGAAGCTGAATCAACAGCAGTGGGAAGTGGAGCACCGGCTGGCCGAGATCGAGATGCAGATTTGCGGCGCCAGCTCCACGTCCAGCGTGGAAGACAACAACGAGAGAAACCGTGAAAGTATCATTTAACAAGAAACAAGGCCGCGAGAGCGCGGCAAAGCTAAAATGGGGCGAATACGACACTACTTGGCGGAAGCCGCCGACGACAGGTACGGTGTTGAATCAAACATGTTGTCGTTTTATCCAATGAACGGACACTCGAGCGTTTTAGAAATTAAATTAATCAACTCCACTTTCTGCAAACCTCTTAATTCTGGTACACAGGCATATTATTGCTTAGTTTATTAGTTATTTATTAATGCTTCACGAAACAACTTTCTATAGGTACCTTTTATGTCGTGGAGTTTGATTAGTTTGGCTTCTGGGAGGCCCACTTAGCCCCTTGCCTTACGATCTTTCTAGAGATTACAAAAACGAAAGGAAAATAAATACACTCATTATTAATTAACGAATTGTTGAAAGCTATTATAAAGTAGAGAATTAATGACTGCTTAAGAATTATTTAAGCGGACCCTCCGGTGATAACACTCGAAAAATAGGTGATTCTTTCACAAAAGTCTCGTGAACGCGATGGAAAATACTTTTCGAAAAAGCTGAATCTATACAGTTCATAATCGAAAACTTCTCTTCGCTCAGAGAGTTCTACGAGGATCCAGACTGCTGAAAATCTACTCACAGCAGGTCTGGTGAATACGGAGCGCGAGGTAGTATTCATCCAACTTCCATCGTTCTTTTTTGTGTCACTTTTGCCACGTGAGATGTCAGATTCACCAGTGCTGGTACTTTCTCCATTAATTTCTCCTCCGGGCGATTGAGTTGTTGCACGTAAACGTCTGCACTGCTCCGTTACGGTTTAACGACCCATTGTGCATAATACCACGATGAATCCAACAAACGCACAATGAAACCTTGTTTCTGTATATATAAAAGTAGGACCCGTAAGTGGCAATTTTCCCTGGGTAGGTATAAGTACCATTTCTTTAACACCACGTTTCCACGACCCCATTATTTATCCGCTGTTACAATTCTCTTCATGTAAGTTGGAACTAAGGGAACTCGCGAGAGCAATGACGGGATAATATTCTCCCATCTTCTGCTCTAGGAAAGCATTCAGTACCCACATTCCCAATTTGATTGTGACGTAATGAGCATCGTTATCAATTCCCTGTATGTCAGACGTGAATTACCTTGAACTACCATCGAAATCAACTGGGCAGCCTTATCAAAGTTCCTTTCTCATCGACTAGATGCTCCTGAAAACAATTCCTCGTCTGGCAGCCAAGAGTTGCACCACCTTCAAACTCACTATAAATTTCTACTATTAGCTTAGCATTATTTCCCAACTGAAACTACCACAATATCGTCCCTCCAATATAGCTGACCCATTTTCTTAAATTCAAAACACTGTATACGACGTACCTACACATTTATGTATACCAACAATTTTAGACTGCATTTACCAACAAACACCCCAACACTCGCTAAACTCCAGAACCACCACTGTCCAGAACACAGCCCAATGATATCTGCCGGTGACTCGGTAGCTGCAATGTAATCTTCTTACAGGTACGCTGCAGACGATCGGGAGGAGCCAGAGGAGGCTAGGATCTCTGGCAGGTCCAGCGACACGAAATCGATCGGCAGCCTCAGCCAGCACTTCTTCGAGAGCGACGAGGACGAGAAGTACTACGGCACGTGTAACGGATACGCCTCGCACCCAGGCAGCAAATCGAACTTACTACTATGCAGCGAATGCGACCAGAAGACTCGAACCTGCACGTACAGGCCGCAAACGCCTGGCTCCTACTGCACCCGGTACGTCGAGGAGCGGTTCGACGACCGGGCCCAGGATCCAGGGACCTCGCGCGCGTACAAAAGCCCGGTGCACATGTCCTCGCCGCGGTCCCTGCACCACGATCAGGACTACGCCGGCCAAAGCTCTTCGCCCAGGTCGTTGCACCACGACCCGGACCATCAGGCTCGGAGGAGCTGGCCGAAGAAGCACGAGCAGGAGCACGAGGACTACGGGGCCAGGGATCTGGAGCAGGACGACGACAGCCCTGTCTGCGAGCTCTGCCACGGGAACGGGAACGTGGTGCAGTGCGAGCACTGCGATTTCTCCAGCGAGGGCGACCTGATATGCTTCCGCTGCCAGAGCGACGAGGCCTCGTCGAACGGTCAGAACTGCCCGCGCTGCGAGAAGAACGAGAGGATGATGTCCGGCAGGCTGCGGCCACCGAGGGGCGCCGCCTCCTCCGGCGACGAGGGGAAGTACCCAGTGGACGCGGTGGTGAAGATCCAAGTGAACGATCGCATGATCGACATGGACTCCGACGAGGCGGGTGACAGTGACCCGTCGAGCAGCCATCATCACCAGAGAGGCACCATGGAGCGGCTGGACACTATTGTCGAGGCGAAGGGGGACACTGCCAGCGAGAACGACGATGAAAATGGCGGTACAAAGATAAACGGGACTAGCAGCGCGAGATATCTCAATTACATGATCGTACTGTTTCTGTAAATAGACGTGAGTAAGATAGCTGCGGTTGAGCTACGGGCTACGTTTGACGATGAGGAGCGCTGAAACGTTGATATTGCCAGTCGATGGAACGACGAATGTAAGGGTGAAGGTGTTGCACTGGTTTCTGGGATATCGAACGATTTCACGGTAGGTATGTGTATATACCGTGCTGTTATAATATCGTTATACTATCGTACTATTTCTGGTAATAGTATTAATAGTATACTATTATAACATTTTATACTGTATAAAAAATATACCCTTCCTGTGACCTAATTATGTACTGCTAAATCTGAGGTAAAGTGGTGTAAAAAAGAACACAACTTCTTTTGCCAGATAGTATCCTACTAATATGAAGTTATATACCAGCGATGGCGAACCTTTTTGAGAAGCGGATCAAATTTTCTTCATTTTTTTTTTTAATACTAGCCCCTGGGTCACTAAGTCAGTAGTGTCACTTGGAAAGGTGAGGGGGTGGTAAGAAGGATACCAATAATTTGGAAACACCGAAGATTTGTTAACAGAAAAACTTGGCAGTTGTCCCTTTTATTTTGGTTCTCACTTTCAAAATCCTCTAAAAGGTTTATGTTTCCTTTTTGTTTTACAACTTTTACTTTTACAAGTGGAGAGCAAAAAATAAAGGTCGACGTGAAAAAATTGATATCAATGGGGTGATACCATGAATTACCGCACCGGGTGTCGCCATGCCCAGTGGGTCATTTGAAAAGCCTTAGGTTCGCCACCACTGTTATTACGATTCTAAAAAAATCGAATGGGAGCAAGAATTTGTATCCTTCGAAGAATTCCTCTGAGCACTTCTATTACAGTTTTTTTTTTTACATGGTACGTTCCAGAAAACTGCATTCGAGTGAAAGTGAAAGAAAATATTTAAAAATTAGGGTGTTGGAACATTTCACGCTAACGATCACTATAATTTAATAACAAATACGGTTGGTGGAAGCATCTGTTTGCTAATGCTGAGCCGAGACACAATACTTCTCGTTCCCTTTCACTCGACCGATCTACAAAACTTGCATCGCCAGATCGCCAACGATCGGAATCGCCAATGATCGACATCGGCGCTCCCCATCCAACGAACGAGGCATTTTCAAATGTGTTTTAGCGCGGCACGAGGGTGAAACCGAATCTGTCGATTCCGGCGTTGCGTAACTTTTGGAGATGTTTTGCGGCTGACGGGTTGTTTGGCATCGAAATTCGCTGCCGCACGATAGAAACCGGCGCCGTGGCTCGACTCGCGTGTACATAAACTGCCAAAGAACCTTATATCGTAGGACCGTATAGATTACTATGTAGGTAACTCGTAATATTTACAACAGCAGCAGCAACAACAAGAAAAATGCTATGTGAGAATGTAAGAGAGAAAGGGAGAGAGAACCAACGAGAGAGAGAGAGAGAGAGAGAGAGAGAGAGAGAGAGAGAGAAAGAGAGGGAGAGAGAGAGAGAAAGATGTATTACGTTCGACACGCGCAGTGTTGCCATGAGCTGCGATCTGTGATGCCAACGGTCGACACGATTCCATGCGCGACTTTTAGAATGGGTTTGTGCAGAAATCGACGTACTTCCATCTTTTAAATTCGTAAAAAGAAAATCTCTTTTCCTTGAGTGGAATTTCGGCAGACACTATAGACGTCATATATTTAACAAAAAAAATGGAAGCTATATTTGGTACAAAGTCAACTGATCTGCTTAGTTGTGGAGTACATAACACTTTCAGCGTTGAGGTTCGAACTCTGTGCACAACGTGTGCGGAAATACTCCAGTCCTATGTGTTAACCATACTCGCTCAACGCCCCGTAGGCGTTCCCCGCACTGAAAACATGAATATGTATATGGATTCGTAAAGCTGAAGGGGTTAAACATTGGGCATAACTGCTTAAGTTGCATGACCTTGAACCGCCAGTTGATTTTGTTACGACTTATAGCTAATTCGTGAGTTTTCTTGTGTCAATTAGACGTTGGGAATATTATATAAATTGTGGCATTTTGAATGGCTCGTTCGTCAGATAATTAAGATTTATACACAAACCCATGCTAACTCATGTTCGGGACCAACTAAAGCCACCATCTGCATTACTGCTTCCGACTTCTGCTTTCATTTCTAGTCATTGTCGTTCATATACCGCTTTCGTATACGGAATATGAGAATAGTGCGGGGAATCTGAGTTAAAGCGGTTATTAAAATCTCGAAATTACTTTAGTGATTAACAATGAATCATTGTTCAAGAAGAAAATGACTCCACGTAAAGTTCAGTGGAGACGTCTAGGGAAACGAGAACAATGAAACTCTGGCCTGTTTTTACGAAATAATTTAGACGACACACGTCCAATCTCACTATTTTCATTTTCTCGTATGTGTTTCGTTCAGCAATATCGAGAACCGCCAAGCATAGAGAAATTACGGGCGCGAATACGTTTCGTTCGAAGCGAGACATTCGTACGAAGTTGTGCAATCGATTTCGAAGAGTTCAATCGAAACGGACGTCGGTAGAATCCCTTGTCCTCGTACCAAGAAATCATCTCTCCTCGAAGGCCACGACGGGACCGAATTCCCACGATTTGGAAAATCAAAACGGGATCACGCCCTTTCTACCTATTCCGATAGATTTCACGTGTGATCGTCGTTTCTCATCTCTATTCTCCATCTTGAATTGAAACGACACCGACGATATCACAGCTAGGGCTGCGAGAGTAATCTGAATGTTCTAATCCGTTCAAAATTCTAGGAATACACTTGTGTCGATGATAGAAAATTCTCCTCCCATGAAAAAAATAAATATTCCAGTAACAGGTGTTGCCATTAGAATAGCATCAAGATGACTAAGTATTGAAGATTTGACAGAGCTGAAAATTCAAACACTCTGCCCAGCACTGTTTTCAGTGCTAAATATATGCGGAGCACAATCTGAAAAATCTTTTATGACCACACAGTGAAGTCCATTTTCTGCAATAACTACTCAAATACCAAATACCATGAATAAAAAAAACGAATTCTAAATATAAGGATTGTATTGAAGTTTAGGTTGCTTCAAGCAGAATTTTTGTTTAATTATTACTCGACACCTATGGTACCAGTTACAGTAAATTAGGAGACGAATTAGTCGCAGTTAATGAAACATTCAGATACTCGCAATTCTAATTAGGATTTCCGAGGGCAGTGTTAGGCTAAGGTTGGGACTATTCGAATTTTTTTATAAGTACTCAAATGTTAGGAATATTCTTTGAATACTCTATTAGAATTAGAGCAGTATTCGAATATTCAGATACTAAATTTTTTCCTTTCCTGTACAATTCTACATTCGAAGCTGAATAACTTTTGCCTAAAACATTTTTTTATTCAACAAATAATTTAAAAATAATTAGAAAAGGACTATTTCAGCTAACAAACTTTAATGGGATATTTCACCTCAAATTTTTTATTAACAGAACAAACATTTTTCAACTCAAATTTTAATGTAAAATTTTATTTATACAGTTTTCGAATAATACAGTAGTGAAATTATATTCGATGCATACTCGAATAATAATAATGCTTGAATAATCGAATAGAGAAAAATTCGACAAATAGTCCCAGCCTCAAGCAGAAGCCACAATTTTTCAAGAACCGTTTGGATAGAATAAAGGGTGCAATGGTTGTGACTTATCGGTCATCCGTAACGATCCATCACGGGAGTGGCAAGCTCCGAAATACGCCCGTTTTTATATCATAGGAGAACACGAAGGGGATGATCAGGCTATATCCTTCGAAAATTAATACAAAGTAACGAAGCGACTAGTGTTAAGGATAGCGATTTTTTTAGTATTTATAAACCATCGAATAGATTTAAATAATTAACGACATTTTTTTAACGTTCACCTTCCCACTTTGTAAGCGTACCGCGCGTTTATCGCTTGAACAGACGAGAAATCCGATTTATTGAATGAAACGTAGTCTTCGAGATCTAACGTGACAGAAAACGGAAAGAAGAAGCACAGAGATGAAATATGCAAAATCGTATACCGCATTGTTGATTAGCTTCGAACGTTGTCGGGGTGGCGTAAGTATTTCACGCGACAGATTCTGCGAGAATAGGTTCACGTCATCTGTATGATATTCACGACGATAGACATTATCAAGAATACAACGTTAAAATCTAAGCGAATAAGGTGTATCGGTGCCCAGTAAAATACTTTGCCTCGAAAGATGGACGTAACGCCGCGAAGTGAGGCGCACTAATCGAAACGATTGGATCCTCAAAGCAGTAGATAAAATGAGTTTCCTATGCAGTACATAATAAATTTCTGTGTTTTGGAATTCGTGGTACAACCAGAAATCAATTTGTATCGTTCCAAAAGATCAATGTAAGTGTAGCTTAAAATATTTTTTTATAAAAAAAACGCGAGCATTAAATATACAAATTTAGAAGTCTAATTGCACAAGTTTTGCTGAAGTTTTAATTGCATAAAAGATTTTCACCCTTCAGCGTATACTGCATATGCATATAATAGCTTCATGTATAGTTTCATCCAATCTTTAAAATCGATTTTTTTAGGTTTACACGTGTAAGAGGTTACTCTCTCAATTTTTTATTCATTTTGGATACCACGAATTACAAGACATCTTGTATTTAATTTTCTCAGTTCGCAAAATGATTTTCGTTCGGTGATTTTTCAACAGCAAGGTAGTTGAGATAAATGAAGTTGATCGAGTTGCTTGGTCTTCGTGGCAAGGTATCGGGTGTACTATTCTACTGCCACGTTCTAAAGCTAGAAAGAACTTCGGAAACCATTGAATACCTAGCCCTATACACATCATCGCAAAGCGTTACATAGAGAACACCTGGCAACTAAATTCTCTCTCTCCATTTTATAAAAGTTTTACACGCGACGCTCATGCCCAACTGATCCACCTTCTTTCATAATACTCGACAGCGTAGAGTTTACCCTAATCATAAGTACCATTTGAAGTTAGTGTCGCTCGTGACTGTAACACAATGGAGAGAGAACTTTCAGTCGCATTCGAACGGGAAAGAAGCGCGTTTAATCAGCCTTACTTATACAATTATTGTCTACGTCTACATTATTATATAAAAGGGACATTATTCACTTCACAGAAACGGTTACTTCAACACAGACTTTCTTCTACTTGTGTAGGTTTATAGATCTATAGATTATAGATCTATAACTAACAGTAATGAAGTCTCCAATGCGCATACTCCATGTGAATTCTGTGAGGGATAGCCATGAACTACATTCGCGGTTTGACGGGCGATCTAGTATCGAGGTATTGGAAGATCTGCTAGGAACTCCTTTTGTTCCCACTTCACTCCTCATAAATCTCATTATTAGTACTCAATCTACCTATAGATCTATAGCAGGGGTGTCGAATTTCCCCTCTCCAAGAGCCGCACGAGTCGGGCCCCTGGTCAGCCGGTTCCCCCACTAATTTTCCTCCAGAAGTTGCACGTGACCCGTCGGAGGGAGAGTGCGGTACCCGGAGGAGAAATTCGTCAGAGTGAAGTAGGTGTGGAGGGAGCTGTTCTTCTACGGAGCAGGCGAAGATGAGAAGGAGCCACTGCGGCTCGCGAGCCGCTTGTTCAACACCCCTGATCTATAGGTTCACCAAGGAATTGTGAGGCCTCTAATGCGCATGCACAAACAGAGAGTGGAAAAATGGGGGGAGCCAATGGTTTCCTACACTCCATAACGCGATTTTGTGGGAATACCTATAATTATTTAGATTAGATTGGCAGGCGATTTAGTACCTACCGAGGCATAGCTACTTAGTAATTAAACTCATAGGATTCTTTATTCTCCACTTTCTCATTTTAACCCCTATAAACCTCATTATTTGGTATGGCCATACATGTATACACGAGCCATCGGAATATCAAGGCTTCTCCTGTATTCTACAATTGATAAATCCTAAGATATTCTACCATTTGCAGAAGGGTCGATTTCGCCCCATTTCCTCATTACCCAACTTCCTTATACACGGAGTAAAAGAACAAATTGGATATTTTAATAACCAAATGGCCATTGATCCTTGCAAAACCAGAAGGAAATTTGTATTTGTAACACCTTATGGAAAGTGAACAATGTCCCTTATAAGCACATTTGTGTACGTATATGTACATTGACGTACTTTTAATTATAACCCTGAGAGAATGCTGTGAACAACGATAATTTCTGAGCAACGCGTGGCTTTATTTATTGTCAGACTTGCATATAATTAATTTATGCTATTTCTTGAGGAATATATTTGTTATCCCCTGCAGTAAAAGCACTTATTCCTTATTGTCTAATATAAAGCACCTATGTTATCTAAACGAACCTTGGTACAGTAAGCACTCGTTATAAGCCCGACGAACGGGGCTGGCGGCGGTCGTACGGCGCGTTGTGGACACTATTCCGCGCGACCAATGGCGCGAGTGAGAAAACCCAAGAGCGAGCGAGAGGAAACGAAATAGCCTCTCGCTCGTTCTCGGGGTCTTTCACTCACGTCCGAAGGATTCCAAGAAATGGTGGGGATAGTCACCGGGCGTACAACGCATGGTAGAAACGGGCTTATAACGAGTGCGCGGTGTACATGAAACGTTTATAATGTATTCATTGTAATCGATCTATTTTAATCGAGATGCTTTAACTATTCTCCATCTATAGATGATGAGTTGTTGAACTTTCGTATGTTTTACCCCATTTATTTTTTTGATAATACTACATGTACTATATTCGTCCAAAAGTGACGTCTTCGTTTCTTTTAGTTTGCATTTTGGTTTCCACCAGCTTCTAAGCCCGTTGCTCCGAGTGCTCCCATTTCATAGCGTGAAATCGTCTAAATCACAGCACCGAAATTGCTGACGAACAATTTACAAAACTTATTCAATACTATAAGCCTTCCAATATCTTATTATGTATCGCCATGGTTTCAGAGATACTAGATTCATAGCCACGTCCTTCCACCTCCAAATTCCACAAAAACAACGTAGAATAATGTTAAGCAACAAAGCTGGACTTAATTCGCCCCCAGACTTCAACAGAGAATTTAGATGACTTTCAACAATGAACGGTGCAACGATCGTATATTTTCTCGAGGAAAATGCAGAATGCAAAACATCAGCCGTGCCGTTTTGGTGTTACAACAAGATGGCCCAATAGAAAGGGGCAAGTGTAAGAATACAGTGTCTCTGAGACGCCAAAGCGCGACCGCGCGGCGAACGTGCAGCGCGGTCGAGTTCGCCGGCGGTTCGCCTTAGTTTTTATTGAATTTTGAGAAACTCGAATTTACGCGATCGATACGATTAATCCTCGGCGGAACGAACCCCCACGCGACTGTTTGCATGATATTGATTTTATTAAGACGTTTATCGGTGTTACGGGCGAAGTGAGGCGTGTATATATTACAGTAGAGAGATCATGGACAGTCGGCGAACACGATTTCGCGGGATTTTGTTAACGATCGAGCGTGCGATCGGCAGGACGGCTGACTTTACACATCGGTCGACTGTGTGCGTGAAAACTTCGGCTTTCGACCAGCATACGAGGGAACCACGTGGATTTTCCTGATCGTTTTGTGGAACGTCGGCGAACGCGAGAGTGATGAATTTGTGCCAATATTTCGCGTTGTCCGTGGGAAAAGCGTTTGTTATCACCTATCGTTATACACCGAAGACTTTGGAATTGTTTGAACGGTTTCAGACTACCGTAGTACCTGAATAAGTTAAACGTTACGTTATTTGTACAGCGAAAGCTCGATAGTTGGAATTATGGTGGGAGGGATCGATTTGGTAGATTTAGGGGTGTTCCCTAAAAAACGTCCTCCAATCTCTGGTTTGCGACCCCTGGTCAGGGATGTTTTAAGGGAATTATTAGAAACATTTTGTTATTTGCTGGGTACAAATAATGAATTTTTTAGCTTCTAATTTAGGAAGAATAAAAGATTATTCTGTTGAGGATTTAGGAACCAGTATTTGAGGTGTAGATGTGGACGTTGTTTCAGTGGAATATTTTTATGATGATTATTGATATAATAAATAATCTTTTTGGTTGCGTGTTATTGTTAGATTTTGACATGTTTATTTGATTCCTAATTAGATAGATTTTTATTTTATTTTATTTTATTTTATTTTATTTTATTTTATATTCGGATGAATGCCTTTTGAAGCAATCTCATAAATAATTTCTGATGCTTCGATCTAATTGTGTATAATAACTTACTTCGTTATGGTTATATCTCATTAATAAACGAAATATTAAGAAATGAAGTTTATTACTAAAATGAAGATATTACTTGGCACCATTGTGCTTTACGCGCAAAGCCCAATATTATTTATTATTTTATTTAGCAGAGTTAATTTAAACAGAATGATTCGGAAATTATCTGAAATATTATTTCGCATATTTCATATTTGTTCCTTCTGTTTTCAAATAACACCATTTAGACAAAAAGTGTTCGAATAATCGAAGTTCCACTGTAATTTATATAATTAACGTAGAAATTACGTATGTGCAATATGAAAAGTATCTCGAACATGTACATCAATTTTTCTATATTACACGTCTTCAATTATTTACAATTAATGTCATCGAAAGTTTGAAGAATAAACTTGTGTGTAAAGAGGTTCATGTTACTAGATTATTAATGGAGATGATAATACTTTAAAACTAGACATAATTTAATACCATTGCTAGTGCCATAGTTTTTTAAATAATTTAGATATGAGTACCATGCGTGACTATGTATTCGATATACGCTATTTATTAAGATCATATTTATTGAATATACAAGATATTTTAGATAAGAGAATCCGAATATGAATAAAAGGTACACTTGAATTTAACCATTTATTTCATAATTAACTAGTAAGAATTTCACGAAGCATTCAACTTATCTATCAAGAATGATTTCAAAGGTAAATTCACTTTCAAGCCAAAGTATGTTTGCCAAATGCCAAATATTATAAAAATGCGTTTATATTCACCATATTTAAATGTCTCTTCCATTTCTATACATTATAGCGTTCCTCGTTCCACAAAATGATCCAGAAGAATCTCAAATTATATTCACACTGAGGTTTACATAATAACGCTAGTTCAATCTACATCGACGCATCAATTGTCTAGAAATACTTCGAGTAACGTTAACGATACGTTCGTTCATATTCATGGAAAATTGTTCTACGTATCGATAGTGAAATTTAAATAATTTCTAACTATTCGTTCGACCGTTAAACGTATTCAGCCTAATGTTTTTCAGAAAAAAAAAGAAAAATATTCATTTTTAAAGCTTTTGAAAAAATCTCTTTCGAGAGTTATCATAAATGTATTTTAAAAATATCAGTTGCGAAAACATGAAAGATTTATTAATTAATGTACACGTAGAAGGAAATCTTAAAGTTAATGGTGGATTAGTTGTAAATGCATCAAACTTCAGTATTATATATTATATAATATTTTAGTCACAGTGGTTAATTCACCCTCACTACTATATAAAAATGCACTTAATGTTCTAACTTCACATGGTTGGCAATGGGTATAGATTTAATATGGCCCATTTCATTTTAAACTTTTCCTCGGGATTATTTATGTTACAAAAAAAGTAAGAAGAAATCAATTTGGAGAAACAGGAGAACTTTAACAAATCTGTGTAATTACAAAAATCAGAATATTTCTGGCCAAGCATTAATAATAGTGACGACAAAATTAAATGAGATCTATCTTAAACTTCTAGTAAAATACAGCGGAATTCGAAAATAAGCTTCTCAGAAACAACAAAGCTCGAGAAGCTTATCGTTAACTAACAAATCCTTTTTCATACGTTTCCATTGCAGTAAAATAAAAAAATGATTTATCCTACACGCCGAGAGCTGAATACGTTTAACTGCATGCGTATCATAGGAAATAACCATTTCTCGAAAATTCTCTATGGCTTATCGTTAACCAGCTCAGTTCTCGCGTCAAAGAACTGTCAGTGAACGTATTTCCACATTCGTCATCACGCTACCTCGGTTTCTTATCGCGGCGCTCTAGTGTTAAATAAGACACATCGGGTAAAGGAAACAAGAGGGGAGGTCTCTTAATGAATGGTCACTCAGGAATAATGTTATAATGTAATAACAATTGCGATATTGAATATTAACATTTAACGAAACAACTTTTTGTAAATATGGATATAATATAAATATAAATATAATGATAAATATACGTTAATAATAGTTTAAATATGTACGGATATTGTGTACAGGGTTGTTCGAAAGGTGTCGTGCGATCGGAGGGAGCATCTTTGTTTAAAAATTATCAAGAACACCTCCACATAAGATATGTGGATAAACTGATGAATACAGTAAGCTTTACTTAAGCCACTTTCCTACGTGTCAGGCGCGCGACGATCAACGCACTTGAAACACTTAAAGAACAATCGTTTTTCAAAGTCAGCGCCCATTCAATGATTTTTCGACTAATAGTAGACATTGTTTACTCAGCTCAGTAATACTATTTATCCTACAAATATCCAACCGGTTTTTTTTTATAACTCTCTGTAGTTCCAACCAACACATTCGTTCGAGTATTTCGAGTTTGACGAAACCGTTTCGTTTTGCTTCCCCGATCAGACACCTAGAAGATGCCGGCCCCGTACAACTTGACGATTGCCCGAATAAGAGATGACAAGCCTGAGATAACGATGCGTAAATGGAGGAATACATGTGTGCGTGTGTGCGTGTGGTACGTCAGGGACGAAACGAGAGGGAGGGAGAGAAAGAGAGTGTGTAGGAGTGTGGAAAGAGCGTTACGTGAGAATAAACTTCCGATTACAAAGAATTGACCAAAAATAACGTCGGCATTAAGATATGAGCGCGTCATGTGCTGACGATCGTGACTGTCATGAGGGAGGCGTCGACGAATGCGAACGAGAACACAACAATACAGAAACAAAAGCAAAAAAGACAGAAAAACGAAGGAAGACTGTAACGTCACGGCGAAATACGACTGCAACCACACACGATTATCAATTACACCCGCAACGACTGCACACATCGCGTGTATCGTCGAGCCCATTATCAACCATAAAATACGGCTGCCCGCGCGAATGTGCACCGATTTTTGTCCATTTCTACACGTATATCCGTTCCCCTCTTCGACGATAGAAGTTATTTTTAAATTTTTCGAAACTTAGCTGCGCCGCTCCCACGTGCGAGTGTCTGTACGATCGGATGTCAGTAGGAATTCAAAAATATAAATAGACGATTGAAGTTGGCAAGACGTTTTCTTTCACAACCCCCTTTATAACCATACTTGTGAGAAATCGATGCTGCCGGTTTGACTTCTTTCTATTATTTTAGTTTCGATCATTTTCACACTTACGTGTTGTTTTTATTAAAAATTACTGTATAGGGTGGGCCAAAATTCGTGGCATGGTAGGGGAAGGGGTGAGACTGTAGTTCGAAATAAGTCGAAATTAGGAAATAACTTTTTTGACTTTGAATGTTACTCGGGTAGACGTGAATGTGACTCTTAGTTTATTAAATACTGGCTGAAATAAATCCTCATACAAAAATAAAGTGAAAATGTAGAATAATTATTTTTGAAACAAGACTTCGTTTTCGAGAAAATCGGGCTTGAAAGTGGAACTGATTCTGAATTAAATGCGCGTGCCCTTAACGAATTTTTCAAATCAATTTTCTTGAAAGCGAAACCTCGTTCGTAAAAACGTTATTGTATAATTTGGACTTACGTTTATGGAAGGTTTCGTTTCATCCGCAGTTCTACCATGTTTACTGCCTCACTCTGCTAATTTTTATTCAGATGCACGCGCACTGGAATAATATTTAAAGTTATTCTTTTCAAAATCAAAGCGCAAGATGAAGAAATTTTTTTTTTAATTTCAACGTATTTTGAGGCGTAGAATTACTTTGTTTCTGGTTCTGCTGCGAATTTTGATCCATACAGTTTAGTATAATTTGCAACCCCGAGCAGGGAAAATTCAAGTTGTTTAAAGTTTTCCACTGACTTACACATGATTACCACAATTAAATCATTATTCGAGGAACATATTGATGGAACCTGCCACGTTGTTGAATAAAGGTTATGAGGATAACTAATCCCTGGGTCATACATATGAGAATAAAATTAAAAGTGGAAAATCATGTTGGGATTCCTGATTACAGTGTTTTTAAATACGATACAGACGTTTGTTTCCTATGATAAATGCCTCATCTTTTTATGAAAAGTATACAAGGCAAATATTTTGTGCGATAAACACAGACTACAAAGCATTAAACAAAGGAATATTGAATAAATTTTCTCTTTGTTTCTATACATATTGTTTACATCTGTAAACTTACATTTTGATTAAAATACGCAGCTAACATTTTCACGTGCAAATTATCGATTTATGTACGCCAATGCGCAACACTTTTAGTGTCTTTTATTAATTCTTATATTAGAATTTAGATGATCTAGGTATACGAGTAGGTTTTAAGTCTTTGGAAAAGACAAACCATTTAAATGTGTAACAACAACCAAGTATTTTATATAACTTGATATCAATAATTCAATCTAAGAGTCTTAATTTTATTTCAAAACATCCCCAGCAGCAAACACACTTTGAACGAGAAAATCTGTGTCTGCCACATATGCAGAGCAATAAACGCAGGAAGTAGGAGTCTCCCCTCTTTTGTTACACACAACAACCCCCGAAGACTAAAAGTCAATAAAAACTGATCCTTCTCTTTGTCACAACTCGATCAATACCAACTTTGGAGAGATGCTAGAGAATAACTTTATTGCGCCTAGATTCAAGATGCTGTAACACCACTTCCAGGAAAAAAAGATACGCTATAACAGGAATTATATGTGTAGTCACTAAAAATTATAATTCGATTTTTTTTTATATCTAGTGACTTTCTACAGATAAATGGTCATTTGAAATATGTCCTGATTAAAGGAACAGATTAAACGTCAAAATTTTATTCTTTACACATCTTACCTATACAATACGAGAGTATTAAGCTATGGCTTTGAATTTTTTAAGGACCATAAGTGTACTTTTTTATCCAGTCTTACAATAAATATAAAAGTGCTAAATAAATGAATTGTGGAGTAACTCTAAAATGATACTAATTCCCAAAATGTGAAAATTTGTGCAACGTTTAGCGTAGTTGGAATACAGTATTTTAAAGATAATTATCGGAAAAATAAATAATCTTACTCGATCGATTCAATGAATTTGAGTAGATAAATAATTTTTCACCGAATTTTCGCCGTTTTTATTTAAAACATTCCTTTATGATTTCTATTGTAAAAATACCTTAGGAAAACTGGTTTTATTTTATCAGAGGGAGCAAGTTATTTGAAAATAATATTTTACTTAAATTAAACATTCTATTATGCATCTTCACTACAGTGTATGGTAAAACTATTACACACGATTAAAATGGAAGTACGTATATACTAGAAATGATCAACTTTAGACTTTTCCTTTCGTCAAATAAACTAATTTATTATTCCAATGATTATTTTTAAAATATTTCCATCAAATAATATTCCGATTATCTGTGAATATCATATACATATTATGACAATTTATTGTTTCCAGCGTACGAAGCGGGTAATACACTTTACCCGTTACTTTCAATGAATCATTCTTCGATTTGCGAAGAATACAATTATATAACATTGGCGTGATAAGTGATGATTCTTCCGTAAAAGCTTCTGACGCAATTTGCATGGTTGCTTTTTATACTGAGAATCAAAGCGGGTTATCTGCAGTCAGGGGACGTAAATCACGAGCACGTGTTCTCATGAAATACAAATCGTTTCCAAATGCACGAGTAAAATGTAAAGACTTTCCGCCGAAAATTTATATTTCGGGTTCTATTTTTGAACGTAATAAACATTGTAATGAGCACTTAAAACAATCTTGCAAATGTACATGGTGAGTCACCTAAGATTGGACCCTAAATATTATTGTTCCTTTTAATGACACAAAAAAAATTAGAGGAGGAAATAATTTTATAATAACTATACAGTAATAACTTTTTTAAAGGTCATATTTTTCCAGATTTTAAGGCCAATGTCATTTTTTTTAAGGGAATGATACATTTTCCTTGTTATATTTTTAAAGCTGATAAAAAAACGATTTCAATCACGTAGGATAGGTTGACCTTCAAATGACCTTGCACGACAAAAAGGTCGTTATTATGGGAAGAAAGGAACTGTATAAAATTTACGCGTGTCAGTGCAAATTTGTAGCTATTTATTTCAGATGTTCTTCGTAGCAACATTTGTCCCTTTGAACAGAATAATTTCCGAAAAGAACGGAAATAGTTTAGGTTCTACTCTTACATAGGTGACTCACTGTGATTCGAATCTAATTGAACACTGCAGTACAAAATCTTTGTACAAATCTTGTACGCCATAAATGACACTCAATTTTTAATAGGAAAAAATAAATAATACTACACTCTATTAAAGTTTTAAAGTTGTGCTTCTGGTTGAAAAACCAAATGCAAGCCACGTTATCAATACCGATGGTAATAATTGTATTATGATTACTAATAACAATAATTTCAAATGTAAAGGAAGAAAGAGATTTAAACTCTTTAACGTTGCTAAAGAACTGTAGGGACCTTCAAAAAGAATGTAAACAGTAAGGTAACATGAAAGTTCATGGAAGCAGAGTTCTATTGTCACCACCGGAAAGGTATTGTAGCAGGAACCCAAGGTTGTAACAAAAATCGTCGGTGCCTTGAGCACTCGTTCGAGGTGCACAAAACCTCTTTAAAACTTTCACTTTAAATTGCCATTATAAAACTTTATCTCTAAGATTATCTACAGTATTTCTTCTATTAAAGAGCCATGATATACATTTTCAATTTTCCAAACGATACTGCTTTGCCAAAGCATGACCAATCAATTAATTAGTACACGGTACATACCGAGGAACATAATGAGAATGGAATGCATTTATTTTATCGTATCGTCGAATGCATATAATAATGCTAATAAAAGTAATTGCATACAGTAATTTGTAATGCAATTTAAACATACATTATAAAGCCCTTTAATACTTCGATACGTTTCAAAATCCTTTATTGCAATCCTCAACTCTCAGAAGCTGGAGTGCAACATAGCCTCGCTACATCGACTGCGGCAAGAGCAGATGCGACTACATTGAACTCACCTATACAATCTTCGATTGAACGTTCCGAGGAAAGGTCAGTCTGGGGAAAAATCGAATTCTGCTTCGCATCATTGTTTAACATCTTACGATTCGATGGATTCAGGGTCATATCATTGAATCAGATGGTACGGAATACGGATGCATAAATGCATCCCTGAACGGAACGACCCGATGCTCTCGCTTCGAACTATCTCCATCTTTTTCCCGATTCCATGCCCGCACACAAACATACGCGCATCCCAGAAATACCTATATGTATATATCTGTATATGAGCTTCGGCACGCCTGTCGTTGCTGCGTAACCGTAGCCTCGAACCCAGCCGTCCATCCTCCGAAAACTTTAATTTCACTGCTCAGTGGAATCTAAGATTTTTTAACGAGTTTGCTGCAATTAATTCGAGCGACGCTTCTTCCCATTTATGGATATATTAATTACGAGCCGAACATAATAAATTGTGCAGAGGGAAACGGTTCATTGTTTCGCGAGTGATCGATATGATGGAGGCGCTGGGTTGGAGCCTACGGCCGGGAAGCCGTATGCGCATGTCACTTCACTTGGGCGATCTCTTTCTGTCGTGGCATCTGGAGGTGAGTGGTTGTTCGTGGTTTTCGCACAGCAGTATAATCCGTCGATTTTCTTACCGGGAAGATAGCATCGAACGTCAGGTACGGAATAGAACGACGAGGGAAATATCGGCGAGATGTGTTGTGACAACAGTTTTGCGGGATTATTAATTTTCTCGGTGAATTTCGACGTTGGATAAGTGGCGCATGGCTGGTCGGCCGTATTCGCCGGCTGTTCGAACGCTGACCACATGCTGATCTTCGTAAAAGTTGTTCGGCATGCCTTACAAAAAGCTTCGATCCCGCGATTAATTGTCGACCGCGTGAAAAAGAATCCAGGTGGCCCGGCGAATCATCGGTTAAAAACTTGATCGTTTAAGCTTAAAAAGTTCGAAAAATGCAAATAACCGGATGCAGTATGGCGGTCACTTGTCAGAGATGGGGATTCTCGGTCACGAGTTCGTGCATCATTTGGAACATTCGTAGTGTTGTAAAGCTCTCATTTGTGCGTCCCATGGTCTCACAATGGCATCGGTGAAAGTAATTTTAGCGGCACGACTGAAAAGGAGCTGTAATTGGTGCTTGATTCTTTGTAACAGAAGCGTCCAGGCATGCATTCGCGAGTCGGCTGGAAATCTTGTGCAACGACCGACCTTGTAGGACGACTTTGCGCCAACAATGAAGCTCGCTTGCTGATTTCCAGTATGACGGATTGCTTAAATCGGCTCTCCTCGATGTTGTTCAGACGATTTATCGCTGTGAAGAAGTGATAACAAGTGAACATTGAATCATGAAATCTATGGAGTGCATACATTTTTAATCGATTGCTATTCGCGTTACATGTAATACTCGCATTTGAGATCGAATGCTCTGTTACATAATACTAACCGGCATTTTTAGTGCTCACAATAGATATTTTTATATAAATATTATTCAATTTTTCAACAACCATTTCTCGTACAGGAATATTAATTCTCAATTTTAATTAGCTACTCGAAAGTTACTTTAGTAACATGGAAGTGGTAATATGTATTTCACTAGTGGTAATTCGCTTGGTAAAATTAAATGTTATCGCTTCCGCTGTCAATTTCCGAGTAACAAGAATTTGCAAATAATTAAGGATCATTACAGCTCTTTTGATCGAAAAATGTTACATTGAAAGTCTCGTAACGTGGCATCGTGCGATGCCAAGCGTCAAGAAAATCGTGGCAACGCTGCAATGCTCCCTCGCCATCTACAAAATGGCTACCGGTTCCGTTCTCGAATATTCACATATCGCCACGTGGACATTAGGACAAAGGCACCTGCCCGTATTTCAATCGAACTTCATAGTTTCCGTATTTACATAATTTTTATGTAAAAGTCGATCTTTCACGCGACATCTTGCAAATTCTAGGCGGATTATATTTGTAAATTTGGAGCACGGAATATCTTACCTTTCCCGAGCATGTGGAGTACGCATATACTTTTTTTAATTTCAAGCGATATTTTCATCATGCTTAATAGAATCAATAATCTGTTTTCCTAAATATTTATAAGTACTTTGCAATTATCGCGTTAATAGCTTACAACTATATACACACATATATATATATATTAATGTACCTATTTGTTTGTTTCCAGAGTTAATCGGTAGTTTTATTAAAACTTCACCATGGGTAAGGAGAAGATTCATATTAACATTGTCGTCATTGGACATGTCGACTCTGGCAAGTCTACCACCACCGGTCATTTGATCTACAAATGCGGTGGTATCGACAAACGTACCATTGAAAAATTCGAGAAGGAAGCCCAGGAGGTAAGCAGAGGATATTCGTAACGCATCTGTTCGTATCTACTTTCGAAATTTAGTACACGATAAATACTTAATGTCACTGATAACTTATTTTATCTTGGCACAGCAATGGTCCGCTGTAATGTTTGTTCTAATATTTTGTACTAAATTTGTGTCAGTGATACAAAGTAGAGTTAATATCCGATCAGATAGAACTTAACTCAAATTTATCTCTAATTTCTAGATGGGTAAGGGATCCTTCAAATACGCTTGGGTATTGGACAAGCTGAAGGCTGAACGTGAACGTGGTATCACCATTGACATTGCCTTGTGGAAATTCGAAACCGCCAAATACTATGTTACGATTATTGACGCCCCCGGACACAGAGATTTCATCAAGAACATGATTACTGGCACCTCACAGGCTGACTGTGCTGTGTTGATCGTTGCTGCTGGTACTGGCGAGTTCGAAGCTGGTATTTCAAAGAATGGACAAACCCGTGAGCATGCTCTGCTTGCTTTTACACTTGGTGTGAAACAACTGATTGTTGGTGTTAACAAGATGGACTCTACCGAGCCACCATACTCTGAGGCCCGATTTGAGGAAATCAAGAAGGAAGTATCGTCCTACATTAAGAAAATTGGTTACAACCCACCCGCCGTCGCGTTCGTGCCAATCTCTGGTTGGAACGGAGACAACATGCTGGAAAGCTCTTCCAAGATGCCTTGGTTTAAGGGCTGGGCTGTTGAGCGCAAGGAAGGAAAGGGTGAAGGAAAGACGCTGATTGAAGCACTCGATGCCATCCTTCCACCTTCAAGACCTACAGACAAGGCTCTCCGTCTTCCTCTTCAGGTCAGTTTCTAATTCAGCGAAATGACACACTGCACTTCTTATCTGTATATTCATAAATGATGATAACACCGTTGTTCTCATTCGCGGTTTCCACCGGAGGATTTTTTAATTCGTTGATGGTTCGAGGTGTCTGACTAAAACAATCTTAGGAGGATTATTAATATTTTTTAAGGAACGCGCAATAATTCTGTACTCTGTTCAATTGCAGGACGTATACAAAATTGGTGGTATCGGAACAGTACCAGTCGGTCGTGTTGAAACTGGTGTTCTGAAGCCAGGCATGCTCGTTACATTCGCCCCCGCGGGTCTGACTACTGAAGTTAAGTCCGTCGAAATGCACCACGAAGCTTTGACAGAAGCTGTTCCCGGTGACAACGTTGGTTTCAACGTTAAGAACGTGTCTGTGAAGGAGTTGAGACGTGGTTACGTAGCAGGAGACTCTAAGAACAATCCACCCAAGGGTGCTGCTGATTTCACTGCACAGGTGCGTCAGGATATTATATTAAGAATTACAGAGCAATTATTTTAATATAATAATTTAAATAAACCGTACGAAAAATTCTAATTGTCACAATGATGAAACATCTTTATATTTCATTCGTGGTTTCCACCGGAAGATCGTTAAGATCTGTTGATGGCTAAAGACGTCTGAGTGATACTTGCTTTAATTTTTCTTTGCTTTTCAATCATTTTTTTTTTATGATTTTACATTACTTTTTATATTTCTGTTGTACAGGTCATCGTGCTGAACCATCCTGGCCAAATCAGCAACGGGTACACACCAGTGTTGGATTGCCACACTGCTCACATCGCGTGTAAGTTCGCCGAAATCAAGGAGAAGTGCGACCGTCGTACTGGAAAGACCACCGAGGATAATCCAAAATCCATCAAGTCCGGAGATGCTGCCATTGTTATGCTCGTGCCGAGCAAACCCATGTGCGTTGAGGCTTTCCAAGAGTTCCCGCCCTTGGGACGTTTTGCCGTTCGTGACATGCGTCAAACGGTGGCCGTCGGTGTCATCAAAGCTGTCAATTTCAAGGACGCCGCGGGCAAAGTCACCAAGGCTGCCGAGAAGGCCCAGAAAAAGAAATAACTAGTTTCCGTATATG
The DNA here is from genome assembly GCA_029448645.1 of Andrena camellia. NCBI lineage: Eukaryota > Metazoa > Arthropoda > Insecta > Hymenoptera > Andrenidae > Andrena > Andrena camellia. The sequence goes on along the minus strand of CM055679.1, from coordinate 40,266,543 downwards.
TACCCCGCCAGATGAGTGTCGGCGTATAGTAGCCGAAGTAGTTTGCCTTCTTTCCTCACGTTACTCGCGCGAGAATGGCGTTACGCTGCCACCATCGAACGCCGCACTATTTCCTATGGAATCGCAACCAATAATTAAGAATAATAGAATTGGTAAAGAATCGCGTCGACTGGCCTTTCGTCTGCAAGAAGTTGCACGTTCGCCACATCTCTTTGACATTCGCATATTCCGTTTATCGAAGTGGTTGCTACGGCACTTCTCTCATCGAAAAGAATTCCGTAGGAAAGATGAACGGCCGGGTGGATGGTGGGCAAAGAGCCATTTCTCGATAAATACGACTTACGTGGGGAAAGACGGTAAACTACGAGAGCTGCTTTTAATCTGTTTCACAAGAACATCCAACAGACATCATAATTTAGCTCGGCTTAATTATATTTTCTAATTATTATACGGAAATAAATCCTATATCTGCGATATTCGGAAACATCTCATTATTATTTTTTTGCCGTCGTTATTACTAATTATTGATCATGCCATCCTTTATCGCGAAACTCTTCGTATTTCGAACATCGATCTTTTTTTTAACGCATCACTTCGACAAGTAACTCTTCGATCACCGTCTCAATTCACTCATCGTAAATCTGATACCTATGTTGATTAAATAAAATAAATGACACTGAACAGCAAAGTCAAGGAAAAGTTGGTAGTTCCAGTACAGATTTAGTTGTGGGACATGGGACCTGCTTTTTTTTTTAATATTGCTTTTTGATTACCTGACTTAGGTAAGGAATTGAACTGCTGAAAATATATACACAAAACACTTTTCTACGAGATATTTCTTTACAAAGATTTTACCTTGTCTTTTTACACTTCTATATCGAAAGGAAGTACATGCGGAGATACGATTGCTCTGCAATGATTCATCACTTTTAGCCCGCGATTCTATAATTGAGATTGGTTAACAACGGTTTTTTGTACATACGTATAAATAACAGTAATAACGAATGAAAGTGAATAAAGGAGCTACGGAAACAATTACTGATTCATTCTTGTATTTGTTGTCCAGCTTCCTGCTCCTCCCAGGTATTTCTTTGTTCCAAAACTTATAAAGAAGTTGTTACATTCTTTAGCGTACGAAACTGGGACACAAGGTATACAGTAATAAACATGGAGAACCCCTTGGAACATAATTGCTTCCATTACTATAAAAGGCTTTACCAAACACCCCGTACTCAGGATTAATTATCTAATTTTAAAGATCTATTATAAATTAAATATATTATCTTTCATAAGCATGTTTATTTGAAAGAAGAAATTATCTGGCAAAATTGTTTGTTTTTTTTAAACATGTAACAATCTTTTGCAGAAAAAGCAGAAATTGAAAATTATTTTTTTAACCTGTACATATAATTGTTTCTAATTTTTATTAAACGAATTGATGCTCATGGGCTGATCTTTCGAAGACATTTACAAGGAGTTTATTTTTCGTGCAGACAATATGAGCATACACCGCTGAATAAAATACTTCACCACCCCATTCTTGCCTCCCGAGAGACGCTACGAAAAACAGCATTCCCATCTGTGGCGAAGACCACATAATATTTATAAGAAATATACACTTCTAAAGAATTAATCATCTCAAATCCTATACTAATGGATACAGTTTCATGAGTTACAATAGTTTGATTATGTAGCATCCAATCAGATCGTCAGGCTGCTGTTAAGAAAACTGAATTCTATTAAACACAAGCAGAAAAAATACACATTTATTAGTAAAACCATTGCCAATTTATAATTTAATTTACACGTTTAAACTTTTCTACAGCATACGTAAAACATGAATAAGTATGTAAGCAGGGCTGGCGTGAGTTGTGTGGAATTCCACATTCGGGGATTTGGAAGGCATTTTACCATTTTTTATGTTCTGTTTGCGTACTGCTGTTTGCTACGCTGTTGAAATTTGATCTTTTAATTTGTACTCCTTCCCCAACTCCACACTCGGGAGAAATTTTCTCCGTCAATCTCCATCCTATACGTTTTTCTATGGCATACGAGTCAAGTTAGGAACAGCTCTGTGTATCAAACATGGCGGCCATAAGAAATGGTTTGTCAATGTTTTCAAATTTCCTTTTGAAAAGCACGAATATTATAGCACCCGGTGTAAGTACAAATAACTGTTTTCTATATATATATATATAACAGTAAGAAATATGACTGGTTTCATGGTTCGCCAGGGAGAATAAAATTTATAAATTCAATCATTCGCCGTTCAGTTTCAGCAGGTGCGTAATAAATATGTTGGTCGATGGATGATTCGCGACGTCAAACGAAGGAAATTGGCGGAGGAATATGCACCGATGAGGTTGCGAATGGTAGCAATGAAAAGAAATAATATTTTGCCGCCTGAAATTCGGGTATGGTATACTCATAGTTTAACCGTAAAATGTGAAGCTAGCTTGTGAAAGAGTTTCTGCTCCAACTCATTAATAATTTAACGATGAAAACTGCAGAATAATGTAATCATAATCCGGTGTTTACGATTCGTTTACAAATCTTTGTTCTCTCTTTCAGGATCTTGTTAGCAAACAATTTGACGAGCAAATTCCACGTCAGTCTGCTCTAAGGCAGTTAACGAAGCGTTGCATATTAACTTCTCGCCCACGCGGTGTAGTTCATAGGTGGAGGCTATCAAGAATCGTATTCCGCGATTTGGCGGATTATAATAAGTTAGCTGGGGTACAACGGGCTATATGGTAGAGTGGACTGCACTATCTTCTCACAAATTGGTTAAGATTTCTGAGATTGTAGATATAACGGAGCATAAAAGTGTTTAATAAATTAATAAAATTATAAACAGAAGTGAGCGCTGTGTTTTTACTATCTCTCTGTTACAATATGTTGTTATGTCACTGTACCAGTGCCGTTTTAACCTGAATGCGAAAGAGGCAGTAGCCTCAGGGCCCTGGAGCTTGTGGGGCCTCTGAAAAATTGGAAAATTAAAAAAAAAGGCTAGAACAAAATTGGAAATGGGCCTTTCAATTGTGACAGAAAGAAAATAACGATTACACCAAAATTTAGATTTTAAAATGAGGCCCTTTTTCGTGGAATGGACCCCACATTTAATCTTATTTATTTAATTGTTTTAATACTTATTCACTTCGCGTATTAGGGCGGTATTTTTGAGTTTATTTAATTTAGAATAATAAGACGGCACTGCACTGTACTAGTATTATATTGCGTATTTTAAGATTCTGAAGTTAAATATTTTTACAATGTTTTGATCAGGATAGGATCATTACAACTGTACTAGCGTTAACAATGAAACTTCTCTTTTAATGAGAAACACTGAGTAGATTCATACTAAATAAAAAATGTATAAAATGATTGTGTTTAATTCTAATTAATTCGTGCATACACATCAGCAACAAGATTTCGTTGTTCCAATGATAAAATTGCGAGACTGCAAAAGTTTAATTAACTTTAATATTTTACCACAGTACACGTCGATGACAAAGAAATAAAATCATGCATTTAGCTCGAATTCGAAAAAATCGCGGTTTCATAACTTTGCCATTGGAACGACAATATGTTTTCTAGGATACAAAAATCGATTCGCAAAGTATATAATAAAGGGGTCGTCCTTAGATTACGTAAGCCTTAGGGGGTCGCGAATTTCTTACGTTTTCTTACAAGGGGTGGAGGGGGAGTAAGGTAGCGTCTTACGTAATATTTTTTTAACCTAATTTGCAATATGAAACCTACAAAAAATTTAATAACTGAAAAAATGCAATGTTGAAAATATTACGTAAGGAAGGGGGGGGGGGAGTTGAAATATAAAATCTTACCACTTATACTTGTGGAGGGAGGGGGTAAGAAATCAAAATCTGGTAAATTTGTAATCAATAAAAATAATGACAATTGCGCTTGAACCAAGGTTTTCGTAAAAAAATTTAGGAATTGTTTCTTATACGTTAAAAACGAAACGCGGTAATTTGAAGGGAACAAATTATCTCTTTTGCCAAGGTTTTCTCATCTAAAAAATGGAATTTAGACGCAATGAGACTTGTCAATACATGATCGTGTATCTCGCGTACGATTACATATCAATGTGGAGCGTTAGAAGCCAGTAGTATAAGTACCTATCTGATCAGGCATGCATGGCGCAGGTCCGACTTCGTACCTATACAATATATGTACATACATACATATACAAGTTTAGTTCCTTCTGAATCAAGAAACATTTTACGAGTTAGTACATATTGGCATGCTCGCGCAGTGAATTCTCTTTTGTTCCCGTTGAAAATTTACCTGTTGCATTCGGTGTCATTGTTTTCAATAGCGGGACATCCAAAATATGGGAGTCATTGTCACGTGACTTTGTAAGTACTTTCATTTGAATAATAACGCATCAATTATTTTACTATATTTACCATCCATTCTCCAAAATTAAGATATTTATTTAGAAAGTATTAAATAATAATAAATAACATTTTGTGCTGTTGGAAATAGAAGGTTTTACATAAAAAATAAATAATAATAATTTACATAAAAATTTTAATGTAAATTTATATGTGATAATTAATAATTCAATTAATGGTATATGCAGAGAAAGGTGACCATTCTTAATAATAACAATCGTATTTTTCCTCTTTGTATTTATAACTGAAGTGATTTCAACGTAACGAATTGCTGCGAAATTGGGGCGAGGTGTGAAATGGCAGGGAAGCGTACAGACGATTTTATTTGAACATTTTATTTCTTCGGGAAAACGTAATCTTGTGAAATCGATAATATTACAAATCGATGAGAGTTAAAATAAGCGATTATTTTTGTACACAATAGTTAAACACTTATAATTTCCGCGAGGTTGTATTATAAAAAAAAAGATTCCCTTTGCGTGCAAAGGGGTGACATTATACATATATAACAGCTTGCGAAACGTTCTCTGTGTCAATATTTGTTTCATTCATTTTTCAGCTTTGAAATGCAAGAAACACATTTGCGTATGGCGCAAATGAAGGACTGAGAAAAATTATGTATACTTATAGATTTTTATACTTCTCAATGACATTTGAGAATTTTCCTTAACAAATTCATTTCACAAAATCTTTACCTCAGACCTTAAACGTTTCCCCAATTTCAACAACTGTTTTGTTACTTACAAAAATATAAAATTACTCTATGGACGCGAACCCAGAATTTACGCAAACGAACTTTCTAAAATTCATTTTCTTCAACTCAATATCACCTAATACTTTTATAAAAAATAAAATTTCGACTAAACGGCGTCATAAATTAATTCTAAGAGCGAAGAGAGCATATAGCAACTCTATGCGCGTTCGTTACCACATATTTCATTCATGTTACAATAATTTCGCTTAAACAGGGGCGACAGTTCACTGTAGACTTATAATAAAACTTTTGTATGGGGACCATAAACGTGAAAACTGTCATTGATAGACCGACTTTGTCTAGCTCAGCTGCTTTAAAGTGCATTTAGACGAAAAGGAATATTGATGTGTAACAGGGTAGCACCAGAAATAAAGTCTTTGCATAAGGACTGTGGCCGTCGTAAATTAACAAGACCTTGAAGCGTCAACACATTAGTTCATATCCCGGATAAACATTTGTCACCCCCTTTCCAGGAACACGGAGTATATCGTTGGTATCGTTTGTCTACAACGCGCGTCACGCTGTGGGATGTGTGCAATTGATAATTAATTAAAGAACACAGTCCCATCGACGAACGAGGTGACTCTCCCTTAGAGGTCGTCAAAATTCCGTGCTCTTGCAGCCTGCAACGTAACGTGCGATTTAATCCGATACCTACCACGCTCGTGATTAGGAACACGAGACATCAGCTCCAGTTTCGTAAAACGTAAAATATTGGTACAATTAATTTTACCACTTCTCTAGATCGGTATACAAGATGTTCCAGGAAAATGTCCCCTTAAGGGTAGTAGGCAGTCGTTCATTTTAGTCGTTCCTGTCTAAAATGAAGCATTTCTGTTTCAATTAATTACAAAGAAACAAATTGAAACTGAGACCTGTTCTTTGGCATGAAGTTTATTAGCATCATGAGCTTTAAAAAACATGTTTGTTTAGTGAAAAATATGCATTATATATGACGCTACAGATGGATCATTAAAGAGGATTTTTAAAAAAAGTTTCTTTTGTTTTGCAGTGATACCTAAAAAAAACGGAGGTTCCAATCGATTCAATTCAAATTCGAGCATGTTCACAAAAGGTGTAGTTTCGGACCGGACCTAAATTGAAGTTAATGAAAACACTTATTCTTTATGGAAAGTAACTAAAACCCCATTGATCAGGTTTTACCCTCTCCCAAGCGCCAAAAGATGAGGTCTTAGTTTATTTTAAGAATTTCTTTTTTCTACATAGCATTGAATGCTAAAATCTTCAAGACGATTCTTAGAAAAAATAGCATATCCTGATGTACTATTTTAGGTAAAATATTCTGAATAATTTAAAGAAACGTATTTACAATATTTTTGACGGCTGAAATAATATATCAACTCATTTGTTTTTAGATGAATTAGATTATTCTCGTATTTTGTAATAGAATATAATATCTCTCTAGAATTATTTTGTTAAAATGTTGCAGAAATTAATATGTATACTACTCTAATACTTAAAATCAAATTTAATTATTAATTTACATCTGTAATTGTTAAACGAAATATTTGCTTATCACATTAAATCTTCAATTGTTAAATGAAATATTTGCTTGTCACATTAAATCTTCAATTGTTAAATGAAGTTTCTAATTATTTATTGAAACATTTAACAGGATTATATCAGAAACACAATGTAATGGTCGCTTTAACAACTATGCGGTCAGATGCCGAGGTCATAATGCTAAAAACAAAAATTGCCCTGAATGAGATTCCTATTAAGAGTTCGAGGCCGTTTCTGGTGCATCAGAAGGATGACAATGACGCCGAAGAATTAAGCATGAATCCAACAAGTTTTTCGAGAGTGAGGCTCCCAGACAGTCGAAATTATCCTATAGATGCTCGGGTAAGATTATAAATAACATCATCCCTCGAGCTCTCGCAATGTTAACCTCTGCTTCCACACAAATTTTAACTAACATCGTTCATTTATTCTTTCACAGGTCTCGGAAAGCTTTCACTGTGCGATGGCACCAATTTTGAGCGTGGCCCAAATATTTGGTATATTTCCAATATCTGGGGTACGATCGTCGTCACCCACGCAGCTTCGCTTTAAGAGATTTTCGTTCCTAACTGTCTACTCTACATTCATCGTTATAATGACACTTTTCGTCACGATCATATCGGTGGTTTATATGGTGAAGAGCTTGAACGCGGAAACGTTCCAAACGCGTGGTAAGCGTTTTCTAAATCTCATAAATTTCTTCCAAAAATTTCTATAGGATTCACGATGGAAGATAAATGGTACATGCAACACTTTGAGGCAATTATATTACTATAACGTTGTTCCAAAATCCCATTCTACTTCCGACTTTGAAGAAATCCCATTTCAAAGTCCCCAAATATTTATTTTCGCCCCTCACATCTTTAGTTATCAACAATTTGCGAATTTCAAACTGGAAATACATCCGCTACCCACGTTCCCCATAAAATAATATTCCCGCTGCATAAATCAGCTCGAATAAAAAAAAAGGACCTATTTGAAATTAACGTCACTGCTTTCAAGCAAAACCGACACCAGAAATCGGTGACAACTACGAAGCCCTTTCGCCTCGTAAAATTTGAACGAACCCAAGAAAATGTCTTTTTGGAAAAAAAAACACAAACTCCAAACGCGCGAATTGGTTCTTTTAAATGTCGATTCTATGATATCGCAGATTGCATAGGCACGCGGCAATATTTGGAACGTCACGGCGTTCTAATAACCGATAGCCACGGAAAAATCCTGTTCCCCTGTGTAACGGGTGATAAAGAACGACGAGATAAGCTGGCCGATTACATTGTGTTTCAGGTGGCATTACCGAAGCAACCATGGGTGCAGTGTTCTATGGGAACAGCCTGCTGGGGGCGATTCTATTTTTCCGGTTGTCTTCGCGCTGGATGTCCTTTCAGTGCGAGTGGAGGGCCATGGAGCAGCACATAGACAGGTCGATAATCGCGGGATCACTCGTTGTCGCACAGCTTGACACGATTCTTTGGCCATCCGATCGCGTTGTTTGCATTTTATCAGCCTGCACGCGAACTTAGATACCTGCCAATCATCGTTACACTAGGAGGGGAAGGATAATAGATTTATTTTCGTGTAAAACGCGGCAATACGTCGGCACGAGATATGTACTCCTGGATGTCTTATCGCGATCTCCTTTACCCAGCTCGGTATTGTTTTATTTTAATCCCAGAAGAGTTTACGTTCATTTTGAATTAAGGGGTGGCCCTAGTTTGAAGCTTTGAAAGTAAGGTAAATTTGGGGAATTTTTTAAAAGAAACGTATCGAGTATTATAGTTCCACACTTGGTACGTTTATTAATTGAGATTCGAAGAATGCGCTCAAATTATTTTATGCGATAATAATAATTTTGCTCGAAATTATAGTGGTAGTAGTAAGAGGGGTTTGGGAAAAAGTTTCGTTGCTGGGGAACATGATTCTGGCTGTCGTAGTTATCTGAAACATAAAACGCTTTTTCTTAATCTATATGAGTGTCGTAATCGTATGCGTATTTTGTTTCAGATGACTACGACAGCCAGAGTAATATTCGCCAGGCAGAAACTCTTTTTTCAAAGCCCCCTTACTACTATCACTGCAACTTTGCACAAAATTATTATTATTGCATAACAAAATTTTAGCGCATTCTTCGAATGTTATTTAATAAACGTACAAAGTTTGGAATTATAATATCAAATAGTTTTCGTTTAAAAAATTCCTCCAAATTTGCCTTATTTTCAGAGCGTCAAACTAGGGAGACCTTTTAAATTCTGAACTAGATGAAGAGGATAATTGATGTGTCGTTTAGTGAAATGTGGTCACTCCATTGAATTGTTACTTGCTGCGTGAAATACTCAATTTCAATTCAGGCATGCAACTTTCGTTTATTTATTATCTACAGTAATTGCACCGATAGTCCACGTCTTCGATGGAAACTATTCCTCATTAGTGCTGTCGTTGTGCTGTTAGCTCTCATTGAGCATGTTCTCAGCGTGATAAACAATATGGAGGGATACGAGTGGAGTGAATCGACAAATTCGACGTTTCGTCATTTTCTGAGAGTATACAGCTTGAATTCGCATTCCTTTATCTTCGACATACGTAAGAATTTATCTTACAAGAGCTATGTGTATGTATATGCAGCGCGAACGTCGCCACCTTGCAACCACAGTTACTTCCTTTTTCAGTCGACTACAATTTGGTCTTCGGTTTGTACATCTTCGTCATCGGCAAAGTGGCAACTTTCACCTGGAACTTCACAGACATCTTCGTCATACTGGTAAAAATTCAATTAATAAGTTGAAAGCTTTTCGCGTTACTTGACTCGATTCTTGCATTGCAAATGCCCTTCAATGGTAGATACTATATCTGTGGTATGTTCCCAAAATTTGATGTGCCCCCTTTTCGTCAAATTAAGATATGTGCTATTCTATGTGTGTCTAGATCAGGGCTGAGCAACCCGCGGCCCGTTCCCCGACTTGCCTGCTCTGCTGGGCCGCAGGAGAACGACCCCCACCATACTCTTTTTAACTCCTACACCAGGGCTGAGCAACTTGTGCGCCGCCGCGGGCCGCACAGTCCCCACTACCAGTCAGCCGGTTCCCCCACCATCAGCAGCTACATGCGGCCCCCGAGCTACCAGCACAGTGTAGTGTAGGAGTTAAAAAGAGTATGGTGGGGGTCGTTCTCCTGCGGCCCAGCAGAGCAGGCAAGTCGGGGAACGGGCCGCGGGTTGCCTAGCCCTGTCCTACACTACACTGTGCTGGTGGCTCGCGGGCCGCGTGTAGCTGCTGATGGTGGGGGAACCGGCTGACTGGTAGTGGGGACTGTGCGGCCCACGGCGGCAAACAAGTTGCTCAGCCCTGGTCTAGATGAAATATAAATGTTTGCAAAATATGAGATCACTACGCCGTGTAGTTTAGAAAAAAAGCATGATATGATATATCAAACTTTTTTACCCTAATATGGCATAATGTGATATGTCCAGTTCAACGATTGAAGACGTCAATGATGCCTTCCGACTTTATACAAAATTAATCTTCACAGCTTTCCGTAAAAAAATGTTAAAAAAAATTACATATTCAGTTAATATTTTAATTAAAGTTTCTTAATAAATGGCTAGAAAAATGAAAATGATTTTTTCACAGCTGAGAAAACTTGTAAAACTGCTGTAAAATCAGGAAAACCGGACATATCAGGTTTTGCCATCTGACCACAGATATAACAAGTGTTAGAAAGAAGCAGATGCATATTTAAATATTGCTTTTACTGTGGTATTTAGATCTCCACGGGTCTGGCTGAAAGATACAAGTCTTTGAACAAGAAACTAGCAAGCACAGTGATGAAAAATCGATCGAGATTCGATTGGCGCGAGCTGCGCGAGGATTACGCGATCTTGAGCTCCATCGTGAAGAAAGTCGACGACCAAATTTCGCCCATCATTTTCTTATCTTTCGCGAACAATCTCTACTTCATCTGTTTACAACTACTAAACGGTTTATCGTGAGTGTGTTTGCTTTTCCATTCGCATCATTGTTCATTCTCTAGACAAAATAAGTTGAACACTTGGAATACACTTTATTTTCAACACTTTTCGTTTCGTTTCGTTACAACTTTGCAATCAAATATTTACACAACAATTTCTTATCCTTATTTCCATTCTCCTTGCAGAATATTTTGTCACAGATTGGTGATTAAATTACCATTAACTAGTTTGTATTCAATTACGAAGAATCGGCTTAATGTCTCGTTAATTTCCTGCGAATAGTATAAAATATATCTGCTAAAAGAAAGTAAGGTAGCATCAAAAGAAGTAATTAATTTCGTTTCATCTATCACAAGGAGATCAAGCGAGAGCGCCGCGATAAGCGCAATCTATTTTTTCGGCTCGTTCGCATTCCTCATTGGTCGCACGTGCGCCGTTACTTTGTTCGCTGCAAGAATACACGACAACAGCAAAAACGCATTGCCCTATTTGTACAACTGTTCAGCCTCGAATTATGGCATCGAGGTAATTGTATCTCCCGAATATCTATATTTATACAATTCTTTTCTAATCACAGTCAAATCTCCAATTGGAGCACTTTGGGTGTGTTACTTTACCACGGTTGAATTCAATTTATCAAAAATCTTGCTCTCAGATTTATAAATAATATCGTGAGAAATGTTTGCTCGCAGGCTCAGAGGTTGCAATATCAACTCGCTACGGACGACGCAGCTTTGACAGGACTACGTTTCTTCTCGATCACGAGAAACTTCATGCTTGCGGTAAATCGAGAGTTGTGATCAATTACTCAGAATCGAATAATCGTTTCCCGTATAATTTGTTTGACGAGTACTTATTTACAGGTGACTGGAGCGATTGTAACGTACGAGGTTGTACTTTTGCAGTTCAATGCCAACTCGAATTAATAAGTAGAAGTAATAAGTTAGACTGTTACCGACTTTACTTTTATCTGTACTTTGTTTAATAGAGTTATTAGGATGTAATTAATCACACCGTTTCTTCAACAGAACTCTTACGGTTTCTGTAGAAATATATACATTTACTTTCGTGAATCTATATCATCGACCCACTTATTGTCCGTTCGCGATGATTATTCGCAATACAGTGCACATACATATAAAGGTTACGAGCTTTTAGAACTCTTGACACTTTTCTAAATAAGAGAAACAGTTTTGTTTATTTAAATAGGTATTATAACGTAGAGTATATTTATTTACTGACCTACACAAATTATAATTTTGAAGTGTACATGAAGCCATTTTCTCGAACCGAAGGCAGTAATATTCATTAACTAGCATAAAGCACCCGGCGTTGCCCGGGTAAAACTATGATTTTCACAGAGTCTTAAGGGGGTGAAATAAGGGGGAAGGGATGGGATGTCCAGATTTCATGGCAGTCCATATTTTCCGCGAGTTCTAGAGAGTAATTTTGCAAAGTTTGGTCCAGATTAGGGGCGTCCGGAGATTTTTTTCCAGAGGGGGGGAAACTTTGGGAAGATGGTAAAAAAAATATACCCCTCTTGTTTTTTAAACTCATTTTATAGTGCCAATTTAATTAAAAATTTAAAACCGAAATTTAAATATATTCCCTTTTTTAGTATAAACTTAATAATGATCAGTTTTTTTCTCAAAAGCCAGGGGGGCAACTGCCCCTTTTGCCCCCCCCCCTGCGGACGCACATGGTCCAGATCGGTTAAAAAATCGGGATCAAAAATATCCTATATATTATTTCTGGTCCTAGACTACGTGTATACAAAATTTCAGAAAGATCCGTTGCGTAGTTGTGACGTGATGAAGTAACAAACATCCAAACACACTTTCGCATTTATTATATTATTAAGAGTACTTACACTGCGTTCCATATAAGAGTCTACCAACGCCCCAACCGATTTGCGACCGATCTGCGCAGCTCCCACGGATCTGACGCATGCGATTGGTCGTAGCACTTTCGCGATTGGTCGTAGCACTTTCCCTGCCGGTTTACTACCAATCAACAGTGTATCCCTGCGCGAAACGAGTACGCTCTATTGTGGAACGCAGTGTAGTAGGATTATAAGCTTACAGCGAAATGAAGTTGATGTGCATGGAAGTTGCTCGATAGGGAAGTGAACATTCAGAAGCCAGTGAGTGAAGAAATTATTACCACGCCTCGTTTTATTGTTGGTATACATTTAATATCGCAGTGACGATCAGATATACATACATATAAGTATCGTTCGTATTGTGATACATCGACAGGAATTGTGAATTGTCTTTTGCTGTGTGAAGTTATATAAAACAGAGAATTTTAATTGTTACAGTGGCGAGTGAGTTTTATATGGTTTAATCAGGGGCGAATTTGTATGTACACCTAAAATCTTTGATCTTTTCGAAATAATTTCGAAATAAGGGTTGTGAATTATTCAAGATGTAATAAAGTCATTTAAAACTGGTATATAGAGAAGACGGGCGGGCAAAGCTTGTTCCCCATGCGGAAGTTAATAAACAGCCATTACTGTAGAGCGTCCAGCAAGAACTATAACAAAGTACATCCGAAACACACAAATGTATTAGCCCGTTTCTAATATATCGAAATTAAATTCGCACAAGCAAACGGCATTAATTGACAACGAAATAACTGAAAACGTGTATGAATTAAATTTCGCGGCTACATAAACTTATGGATCCAATTATATATACTTACATGTTATAAATCGCAAAGGAGCCTTTTATGTGTATAGTGGGCCATTTCCAGTCAAGTCTTTGCATAGTCATGAAACTATATAATCAAGTAATAATTAGGATATTATTTGATCTTTTCATTTGACAATTATTTATGACAGATGTAAAAAGAGTGTCCACGTTCTAAAATTCCTTCCCATTATAAGCTACACTGTGCAGCCCTTTTTGCTAACTCTATAGATATAACGATAGATATATAAATATAGTAGTATATAAATATAGTAAAACGATAGATATGCACTTTATATATTGGCGAGTGAATGCAGGCAGTAGTGAAACTCAACGTCTGCGCCGACACACGTTTTTGCAGCGACGTTGCTCAGCCACGGTCACGTTCGCGGCAATTCTTTTTCACCTATTTAAACTAATATAGGTTCAGCAAAGTTTAAATAAGCCTTATTCAAAAGGCTTACTGCGAATACTGTTTGTGACGTGCAACTTTAAAAGACCACAACTTGAAAAAATAGCATTTTGTACATAACGTTTTCTTATCAACGTGCTTAGTAGAATACGCTGATAAAATTCGGCGAAACAATTTTGGAACTCCCTGTATACGCGACTTCAAAAGAAATTCGGAATTTAAGAGGTCGTGCCTAGTTGGCAGGCGAAAAAGAACGTGATTTTCGGGAATTTTTTGTGGAAAATCTAATGTATATTTTTTACAACTATTTGCTTATTTTAAAAGTACATATATTCAGCAACCATCGGTAATTTTGTTATAGGAAAATATTAAAAAATGAACGAATAACAGCCACTCTCCCGAAAGTTATTTTTTTAGTGGTAAGCACGATTTCTCCGAGCCGGATCATCTGAAATCGAAAAGTGACGAAGATTCTGTTAGTGTATGAGTTTATCTGGTGCGTGAACGACGCATTTTTGTTTCTAATGAAAGCTCTATTTTTAAATCACGAAAAGCCAACAATTTAGACATCGAAAAATCATGAATTCTGTCATTTTGTCTGAAATCATTTTTTTGAAAAATCCTTCGTTCGCACACCAGATAGACTCATATATTAACAGAATCTTCTTCACTGTTTAATTTCAGATGATCTGGCTCGGAGAAATCGTGCTCACCGCGCAACGCCTTTTTAAAAACAGCTTCCGCGAGAGTGGCTGTTATTCGTTCATTTTTTAATATTTTCCTATAACAAAATTACTGATGCTTGCTGAATATATGTTCTTCTAAAATAGGGAAATAGTAGTAAAAAACGTACATCATATTTTTCACAAAAAATTCCCGAAAATGACGTTCTTTTTCGCCTGCAAACTAGGCATGACTTCTTATGAAAAAGAGAAACTCGAGGAAGGACCCTTCGTAGGTGGCACGAAAGATGCTTGAAAACGCGTCTACTTCACCTCGCAGACGTTTGTAATGTTCATTGAATCCATTTGTTGAACAGAATTGAACTGGACAAGGACCAATTCATACGTGACTATGGTTCCCGCGACCTGCAATGTATTTTAGTCAGTAATTCGAAATGTTATAATAGGTAACTTATGTTTAGTGTTCAACCCTTTGCTTTCGAAAACCATATTTACCTATACGGCAATGGCGCGATTAAAAAGTTAAGATATAAAATGGCCACTTTAATATTTCATCTTTCTTTTATGAAAATGGTGGGTCACGTGGTTTTCTAGGTTGTAGAACTTATGGCATGGTTGCAGTCTTTATTAGACTAAAACCAATTCGTCTTCAAAGGGCAAAGGTATTATCAAAGCTGTCTTGAAATTTATTTACGGTCAATTTTTGATTTCTTTATGTTAATTGCAAAAGTTAGAGTTCGTGTTAATTGCGAATGTTTTTAGAAACAGTATTTATAGGTAATTCTTCGACTCACTATTTTCATAATGGGAAACGATAATATTTTAATATGACGATTTTTTATTATCTTTGTTAATGTTTCGAGTTGACAAGCTGGGCGTTGTAGGCTGCTATCGAGTGCAAAGGATTAAGTCATTTGAAGCCTCTTTCAATTTGTTTTGAAAGATAGCTTCATAGTTCAATACGTACAGTTAGGACGAGGCTTCTGGTCACTGAGAAGAATTTCATGCCAGTCAAGCAAATACTGTCTGTAGTCACTTGGGATAGGAACCTCATTACCTACAAACGTGGCAAAATTGAGTAGCCTTTACCAGTGTAAATACGCATTTTCACTGCAACACAACTATTGGCAAAAAGTCTTGATCAGATGAATAAACGCTAAATTGATTAAGTTTCGCAGATGTTTCTGTCGTTTCCTTTTTGTTTGAGCGGGAATAATAAAACTTAGATTACTGTAAAGCAAATTTTACTCAGGAAAATAACTTTCTTCACAATTATCCTTCTCTAACAGGGTGGCCGATCCAAAACTACCCCTTTGGTATAAATTCGAGACGTAATAATTGAAAGAAGCTCATCTGCTTATTTTTTAATCCAATTGTAAATTCTTCCGCTGATTTTACTCTCAATTCTTACAACTCTTAAACCTCAATTTTCTTAAAAGCTATGAAATTGTTGAATTGAAAAAACGATTTTTTTAAAAATTGAGATAGTATTTCATTCTGTGTTTCCAATTTCTTTTTTCACAAGAAATTATCTCGCATCTAACAGTACTACAAATTACATTTTACTGTGTATGGATGATCCTAATAATTTTCTCCGATTTTGCATCATATCCATCGAAACTTTTTATAAAAAGTAGTAATCTTAATATATAAAGCAGAGAGCTTCTATATGTTTGTGTCTTTGTCTCTCGCCTAAAAACTTTCGAACGATAAACTTTGGGATCACGAAATGTGCCACAGCTCATTATGCCTGACTAATCCAGATAAATGCGACTATTTTCACAAAAAAAAATTATTTTTTTTTTTTATAAAATTAGAATCTAAATTTCGGGCAAAGCCAATTAGTAAAGCTAGTAAGAAATGAGAAGTCTCTACATAGGTACTGCTTGCTTCATTCAGCGGCAAGCTTTCAGCTCTACGAAATCTTAAAATTTATCCAATCGCAAACTTTTTGCTGAGGGTTGCACAATTAGCCACAGTTGATGCCTTACTTCCGTGGAGAAGCTGCCTCCCGAAACGCTGTAGAGAACTGGGGCAGGGAGCAAGGATTCATCGTGGATCGATGCTGCACACAACGAAACCAGTGTAGTCCTTGCCAGCAGGAATCCAAAGGAGAAGCCAAAGTAAAGTTTCTCAACGATGCCACGCATGGGGCTGTTTAAATGTTCGAAGTATTAGCCTCTTATAATTTATTAGCGAACAAGCAACGATTAAAGACGTCGACTAGTGTTTTCGAAATGAAAAAAGCTGCAAAACTAACGAAGCAAAAATTATGGCGCTAACAAGTTTAGTTTCAAAATATGTGTAACTAAGACCTGATTGATATTATACATTCGTACAAATACATAGCTTTGAAAAAGAATGTAAGTTAAACGATTCTATTTAATTTGATCGAAAATACACTAAAAACTAATGAATAATTTAAATAAAATCGTGGGGCAGGATATTTCATAACAGGATACGAATCAATTTCATACAGAATTAAGCGTCGAAATGAGCGATGAAACATCCTGCCCCACGATTTTATTTAAATTATTTTTTAGTTTTTAGTGCATTTTTGATCCAATTAAATAAAATCGTTTAACTTAAACATTTTTTTTCATATATATTTTGTATAAATCAGCTGTCATTTAATCGCGTCTTTTATCCCTTAAACAGAGGGGCCAATTGATATGCCTCGGAGGTAAGAATCGAGTTTAAAATGATTCATGATAAGAGAAGTGATATTGAATGATTATACATCATTTTGATTATCAATTGCAATAATTATAGTATCTATCTTTTATTTTAGCCCATACATTTATTTAACGATGCGAGAAAAATTGCTGAATTTCTTAATTCCTAAATTAGTTATTTAATAAGTTATTAATTCCTAAAGAGTTTTCGCTAAAATCCTTACTTATTCCGACTTTTTCAAAATTCTTGCTGATGTGGCGCACGAATGATCCAAAGGCTATCGAAAAATTGAAAAACGAAAGTGTGCTTTCTGTATGGAATAAATATTATGCTCATAAACGTAATTAAAATGTGTGCTCTAATTAAAGCTCTGAAAGCGATTGTTATTTAGCCTCGTAACGTTCGAAACGTAAAAACCAGCTGGAGAATACCGTAAACAAGTCACACCACACAAGACAATTCGACAAGGTGTGCAACTTAAAATATACACTGCTTAAAATAATAGAGATCTTCTGAGAAAAGGTAATCGATATCTTGGAAGCTACTTGCGCTATAAAAGAGCTAAAGTGTTTGGAAAAAATTATACGATATTAAACATACAGTGTTCTTCTTTTACTCCTGATATATTAGGTCGGTGCAAAAGTTCGCTCGCTATATTAAGCCAAAAATCTTTAACAACAGTAGAAATATATTACATGTTTTTTTAATCAAAGTATTTTCTTTGGCCATCTACGACCTTTTGCCAGTTCTCTGGTAAAAGCACAAGTAGGTGTGGTAAAAAGGGACATTTCCGTACACCTAACAGTCAGCGAACGAACTTTTCCATTCCGCCTAACAATATAATTGGTTTATTTCCTGCGATCTGGTATTCGAAAGAATTTTAAGCACGAGGTCGTGTAACTGTCTTGAGCAACATATTTTTATCATGTATACTTGAAGGAGAAGAGTAGCTGTATGCAGATGAAGTAGAGGTCAGTGGCGAAGGAGAGAAGGACCATAGTGGAGATATGAGAGTCCAATTGCCTCGTCAAGCTTGCCAAGTGGTTATAGTCACTCCTTGCCTCGGCCCACCACCATTCTGGCATTGCCTTAACAACGAAATGATACTAACGACCAATATTCGTCATTAGAAATGATAGTATTAGTATATATTCTCGATGTGGGGATCGGAACAGTTGCGCAATGAAAATGGCTCTTTTTAGTCAAGAAAATACTTTACAGCGTGAGATCGGTACTTTGGTGAATTCTGCATCACACCGAGCAGAATAAATTCTCTGTTAGAAATGACCACAGTAATAGTTTCAATTTTCAGTGCGCAGCTGATCGATAGTGAATCACATTGATAAATTAGTCATAGTGTTTTAGAGTAGGATGTGATTTAGAATTTTTGGGGATGAAAAATATTTAAAAGAACTTGGAGCCCAAAGTGTCAATCACAATAAAATTCACATTTTTCGAACATACCGGAGGCATTTCTGTTCGAGAGACGACCCAGTGGACGGGTTAAAAGCATAACTGTTCCTTACCTTGCCTCTGATAGAGTACAAGCGACTGTTTAGTTGACGAAACTGATCCGTCAACGCTATGCTGATGAGAATGAGGAACAAGTCGACAAAGTTCCACGAGAAAGTGCTCAGGATGTTTATAACGTCCACAACAATTCCCTTCCACAGGCTGTAGGAGATTTTGGAAAATACCTAACCGAAGGTATAGGCGTAGTTTCAGACTTAACTTTGAAAGAAAAGTGTTTGCATCAAGCTTGTTGGCAAGTGATCGAAAGAAGTGGTTCTTCGTACCTGTGGGAACTGCGACTGGAAATAGACGCCGATGATGTCCGGGTTGCCTTGAAAATACGCGCATTCTCCGGCCTTCAGGGAGCCGTGAAGAATGGACAAACTGTGCTCCACTGCAAAAGTTTGCCATTTATTTAATCGAGCAGAAGAAAGTTCGTGGCATTCGCTTTAGCATTTAGTTGATATACAAGGTGGACCAATAAGAATACCTTGAATATTTCCAAACTCATTGACGTAAAAGAAAAATCGATCGTAAGTGACTACCTGCAAAAAAAGCATTATTAACTTTTATTCGAAAATTGTTTTCTCGTATTTTCTTACTTCTTATTGGTCCACCCTGTATACATAAACGTGCGAGAACATATGAGTATGAATAATGGCACAAAGGTGTCTGAAAAATTTAGTTGGTCCTTTTCATACGAAAGCACTTGTAATGTATTCACTTGAGAAAGATAGCGCTTAATTAATATCTTGAAATAGATTTAATAAAAAAGTTTATAGATCTTAGAAACGTGTCACTACCGCGGAAAAAGTTTAGAAGGAAAACTATTGTTGCTATATAAATAATATAATGCTACATTTTACTTTAGAAGCTTATACTTTTTGTATTCCCTTCTTTCAATTATTTATCCGAAAGTTACGCGGTTGAGTTTGGGAGTTATTTATTCGAAATAATTGTTTATAATAGTAGCAATGATAATACAAAGGCGAACTCACCCAAGGCAAATATTATCACCACTGTCGTGACGAGCTTGAATTTAGTAGATAAGCTCATCTTCGATACATTTCTGTGCCTGTTGGACAGCTCTTTCTCGAGCTTTTCCCACGTCAGCATCAAACAAGGCCACTCCGTGGCCAATTTCAGGAAGAGG
This sequence comes from Andrena camellia, assembly GCA_029448645.1. Taxonomy (NCBI): domain Eukaryota; kingdom Metazoa; phylum Arthropoda; class Insecta; order Hymenoptera; family Andrenidae; genus Andrena; species Andrena camellia. Next base: position 40,246,757 of record CM055679.1, on the reverse strand, counting down.
AAAGACGCGATCAAGTTCGTTCCGTTGAAAACTAGGTTGGCTGATGCGTGCGAAACAACGTAGCATATTTTATTTGAGTAATAAATATAACAAGTCGTCTGGGGGCCTTTTTCACACGAGTACCTAACATCTCAGCTTTACAACTGGCATTTCAGATATGCTCGGTGATGTTAGCAGAAATAATACTGATTTAATAAAGACAAAACGAATATATAATAAATATCAATTGCCAGCAACAAAAATAAGTTCCGCGTGTGAAACACCCCAAAAACTAAAAATTGAATGCGTACAATTATCAGACTGGAGTACTTTTAATTACATTGCAAGTTTGTCCACTGTTATATTCGTTATAAATAAACATAATTACAATTTTAAAGATATAATGTAGACATAGAAATATTGTGCCATTTTCTCCTGCATTGAATTGAAATCTTGAATTTAAATAAACAATCGATCGCTACTACGTTCAATCCAGGTGCCATATTCGCAGTCTTTACCTCACAAATCTGATTGTCAACTTTCTTATTTTCAAGTGTTTTGCTGAAAAGCGCCGATTGTAAAAAAGAATCACCCTCTAAGGAGCTTACTCATTTTCGTAGAATTGATCCCCGTGGAAATTACCCTCAGAATGTTGAAAACAGTCACCATCGAGGAACCGAGGAACGAAATCGCGCAGTATATAATTTTCGGGCTGCGCCAGGTGAACCTGATTAAATAGACATTAATCGTCACATTAATATTATTCAACTGCAGCATTCTTAGAATAGTAGCTTCAATATCTGTTATACAGAGTGGCCGATGAAGGGTAGTGCAGCCGATAATAGGGTGATTCCTTATGCAAGAATAAAATTTCTTCATACAAGCTTTCATTTTTAAGAAAACCGGTTTCGACAAATTCCTCTAGAAATCGTCAGAATACGAAAGTAAATATAAATAAAAACAGATCTTTGTGTAAAAATGAATCGAAATTATAGAATAAGCTTCTTTCGAACATCCCTTTGTTTTCGCGAATATCTACAAAGGTGGGAATTTTTACAAAATCACAACAAACTGAAATTTAAAAAAATCCAAAGTTTATGAAAACATGAAGAAAAAAGAGTATATTAGCACCAGACGCGTAATTACGTTTGTGATCAATAGAAATAAAACATTCACTTACAGATCCTTATAATATTACGAGGGTGGAATCTCAGAACAAATCAAAACGCGAGAGTCACGTGATAGAAGCTTTATTATAAGGATCGTTTAAAACAGTGGCGGATTTAACGGTGGCTAATGAGTAGTTACCGCCCATTTTCCAAAAAAAATTATGATTTTATCTAAACACTATATTCTTTTTTATTTCCCATAATTTTCATACCACACGCGCGTAAATTTATTTGCAATTCTGTCATGCGTACAGGGTGTCCTAGAATGTTTGCCACCTGGGCCATTTTCCATAAATCCGCCAATGTTTGTAGGTCTCCTCTTAGCGTTAAAAAAATTTGACACGACCTGCGAACATTCGCGAGAAAGGACGAATTACCTAAGGTTAGACGCGTCGGGAGTATTAACACCGGACACGGGGAACATGGAGAAGCACTGCGCCAGCATAATGATCGGCCTCATCGATGCGTGCAAGCTGTCAGTTCGTGGATTAAAAGCGCTGACCGAAGTCGCCGCTGGTCCAGACACTAAAAATCGAGGCGAAACATTTTCTGGGACAGTGACTATAGATCATTTGCAACTTACTTGCTGCAGCCTGTTTGCTAGACTTCAAACTGACGAACTTGTCGAATTGCGCACTGCCTCTGGGCGACCTGAAACACATCGCCACTTACTTACGTAATGAATCTCTTGTTATTTTAACTTTGGAGACCTTACACTTATTCAGCAGACAAAATTTTGGAATTCTGTTATGAAGAGGGTAAATAATTTTTTAATTTACAATCAGTCAACATTCATATTTAGCTGGAGCTGAGTCCAAAGGATTCGAAATATTAAGTATTAAATTACATATGTTGCTGATCAATGATATATTCGTTCTTGAAAAAGATAAGAATTTTACATCGTAGCAAAATTGAAGTCTAATATAAAAGCTTATTTTGAGGTATGTATGAATGGAATTATGGGTCAAAATGGATTGGAATCGGCCAATGGTTAAATAAAAGCAAAAATTAATCGAAATTAAGGGTACATTCTCGCGTAAACCCCTCAAAAATTTTAGGATTTTTTTAAAGAAAACTGTAGATACGTGTTTTGATAAAAGTGCCCGAAACCGGAAAATTAAAACAGGTAGCAATCAACGTATTTTCATTATTTTGCAGTGACGATTAATCATACGACAACCATACTCATATATTTAAAAAAAAAAACTTACAATTTTCGATTTCAGATGAGCCTTACTTGAAATATCATGTACATAGTGTTCTTATCATCGAAGATTACTAAGATTACCATTTTAAAAGATGTATAAATCAATACCCCATGTATTACAGTTTTCTTCAAAAAAGATCCTGAATTTTTGAAGGGGCTACGCGAGAATGCGCCCTTAAGAATTGTTACTTAGAAGGTGGGTGATAGATTGCCGTGTCGTTCAGAATAGAGTATTGGTTTTCTACAAATTGGGATTCATTTATGATTTTTTTTTAATTTCCTGTATATACTTACATACTGTCTATGCCTAGGATAATTCCAATTAATGGCGATTTTGACTTCTAGAGTCATACGAGACACCTCGCGAAATTAAATCTCATCAAGTTTGTATTAGGTGTATTTATAGCGTTTATAAGCAATAATGAGTCTATGTGTAAAATAGAAATAGTTATTGTTGCGGGTTCTAACTGGTAGTCGCAAACGAGGATCGATGGGTGACGATAATTGTCACAACATAGGAGTGGCGGCACGGTGAAACCATAATCGACTATTTTTACCTAATGTTTTATAAAGAAAAACAGAAAGTTTTCCTGAGACTCGTTCCAAAAGCAATAATAAGATTAATTTTAAAATTTATCTTTATATTCACGTTAATCCAAACTAGTATTCATTACTCCCATATATTATTACTCTCATGGCAAATTCGTTGGACGGTAAGCGATAATGGCAAAGTAATTAATAATTGAATAAAGTAAATTAAATAATCCTCCTGGTGTTAAATATATCTTCTATACCTCCATGCAAAGCTTTTCGAATACAATTGCTAAAAGAGTCGAACTCTTTAGATTTGAATAAAAAATAATAAATAACAGTTCTTGTTCTTCTTCTATTAAGCAATAATTTATCTCAAATAATATTGTGTTTTAGCGACCCACAAAATAGCTTATTACCTGCGGAGCCAATAATTCATCACTTAAACTAAATAATCTGCATTCTATTATCCAAAGAATTGCAAGTACAATAATCAGAAGACAATAATAAATTGAACATTTATTTCTCAAGGCATGCTTCTGTTTACTGGTTAAATTCTCTCGCGTGATAGAAATAAATACAAGATTAAGAAACATTCGACAATCAGGTAATATCAGAACAGAGAATTATGTAGGAAATTAATTAGATCACACATGATCGAGTAACGTCCAAGTCTAATAGCTAATTACTTCTACTACATTTCTTCCCTCCACCTTATTTAATGCGAACACTCATAGCTTTCGATAGAAATATTTTTCTACCTCGCACAATTCATCCAGATGCAATAAGAGCCTGTGCATCGGGCACTGTCTATTGCATTATTTCTCGAGCACGACGTTTACTTACAAGTGGTAGCTGGAGACCCCGAAATGTCTCTAAATCCACTCAAATTTCTTTCACAATCGAGCACCATGGAGCAGCGCGGCCTGAATGACAGAAAGACACGTAAATTAATCGCCGCATGGCGACTTTACGGTGAACGCTCGATCACGTTGAACTGATCTACGATCCTCGCTGATGGCGCGTCGCGATCGACGATGTGCGCGGCACAGGATCGCATGGCGAACAGAAGATAAACTCGTTATTTCAGAGTTTTATCGTGTGTCGGGGCAAAAGGGTGGAGGGCGTTTTATAAACAGTGGAAAGCTCGATAAACGTCTGCTTGAGCAGCCACTGGGGACAATCCTCGCGGATTCGATCCTTAGGCAGGACAGATCGGTGTAAAAATCCGTGACGCGAGTAACAGCTTGCCTTTACTGAGGCGAAAAATAGTAAAAGTTCCTTTTACTACCACTACTGGCTCTTTGTAAGTTTTAGCTTTAGTATTAGTTTCAGTTCAGTTTAGTTTAGGTTTAGTTTAGGTTTCTTCTATCTTCTTCTTTTCTAATATCATGCTCTGACACTTTATACAGAGATTAGGCGTAATAGCAGCTACAGCTGGGCCTTTTCACCAGCCTATGTAACCAAATTGGTATAACAAAGACGGCAAATAAGAAATAAAATAAAATAGCTCACAAGGAGAGCGATAGGTTCGAGTCAACGATTTGGTCAAAATTCTGCGTACAGTTATATAGCAATAATAAAAAAAAGATCGTATAAATTGTTCCCGAGTTATAGCCATTCATAAAAAATCAACTGTCTTTGAAGTTTGCGTATCAGTAGAAAATCAAATGTCACTGTAATTTCCGCACTGATTAATAAATAATTGTAGAAGATATGGCGATATATATAAACCCTGCGCGCCACCAAAAATGTGTGCCGTGACGAGCTTTACAACACTATATTTTTTCAAATCAAGTTCAACCACATTTAATTTTCCAATCTTTTTTAGCGTTTGAACAAGAATTTTTCGCATTTTCGAGCGCTAGTCCCCTTATTGCATCCGACCCTTCATTTGTACACTAAGCCATCGATATATTATGATGTTTTAAAATACACTTTGTTCACACACACTTCGAGGATTTCGAAAATATCGTACGTTTTATAAAGCTGCTTTGCTCGTTAAATAGTTGGAGCAGTAGACATAGTGAAACGATTTGCAGTGACAAATGAAAAGGAAAAGTCAATATGCGATTCGATATTTTGAGAAGAACGCTTATGTATGACTTTATATCCAATAAATGGGTTCTCGAACAATGGCAGGAGTCGTGGGAATATCGATGCGTGACTATCGGGAATATCGAGCCAGTATTGTCCACATTGATGTTCATACGTACCTAACACCGATGGACAGAATCCCTTGAGGTTTGGTAGTTGGCCAGTTTAGAGTCCGCATGCCGCTTAATGTGCTCTTCACGTTATCGTAATCCGACATAGTATTTATAGCATGCTTTAAGAAGTCAGACGTATAGAGTAACAATTGTTTTAAGGCAGAAAATAATTGTTTACAAGTTCCACCTCGGATACTTCCACGTTTGCTTTGACGAACAGAGCGCCGATTGCACCATTAAAAATCCTAGACATAGGAAAGTTGACTATAACGAAAGATAGATACTAAAAGTAAGGTAATTTCGAGGGAAAGAGAGAATAAAATTATTGCACTATCAGAGAATTTCAATGAGAAGAGGATGAGTGTAATGAAACATTAAAAATGAAGTGATTGTAAGGGGAGTAAGATCATAAAATTATTATCACACTTAAAAGTATGGGTATAAAAATAATATGTGTGGATGTAATAAAGCAGTTCTGCACTTCTAATAAGGGGACCATATGAATTTTTATGCACCGATTTTAATGAAACTGTGTAGGTAGATAGACAGTCAAAAAATATTTAATCCAGGCTTGCACTGAATAGTTTACGAGATACTTAACAATAAACTTGGCGTAGCAAAAGTTTGCACAGAAAACTGTGAGACTATTTTCTTCTTTTTCTTCCAAACTTCGAAAGCATCGATGCAAATGCGAAAAGACTAATAATAGAATACTGTTTACTGCGCAAATTTGAACGGAGCAAAAGGAAGAAGTTTGTGTGCTAAAACAAGCCTCGAACTCGGGATTTTTTTAAGTTCTAAGCACTTGAAGTACTTAACGAAGTAACGACTGAAATCTTTCATATTAAATATCTCGCGAACAATTATTATCTACGCAAAAGACCATGGATGAAATACTTTTCGCTGACATCAAAATTACTGCGCAACACTTCGTACGAAAGTGAAGACAGCAGAAGTGAACGATACTAAAAGTAAGTGACTGCAGAGGGAAAAATAAATAAAGTAATTGCGCTACTTAAACTATATATGGAAGGAGAATAAACGGAATGAAGAAGAATACTAAAGCAACGCGATTATAAGAGGGAGAAGAATAACAGAATCGGCTATTACGTTTATAAAGTCGAGAACTGATATAGGTAGAATATATCCTTTGTGTGTTCGGTGCGATGCGATGAATTGTAAACTCGTGGAGCCGACGTGGAAATTGAAAAGTTCCAAGCGAAAGTGTAGAATAGAAGAGAAAATGTGAGGAAAGGGTTTGCAGCGCGGTCACGTGATGCGGATACCCCGTTCCGTCGGAGGACGCGTCAGAAAATGAACTGAATGATACACGCCCCCGCGGCCGTATAAGCTATTGTTTATACAGAACACCTATAAACTATGGCACAGAAATAACAGATATGGACTACTGCGTGCAGGTTTGCATACGAACAGGCATTTGACACACATGCGCCAGCGCCAATGGTCGTAGTCAATGATTGTTCATCCCGTAGAACGGTACTCAACTTCCTCATGCTGTTGTTTCAAATTCAAATAGTAGTTTATAAAACATCGAAGACTAAGGAAGTTTCCCCACAACACTACCACGCATCAACGAAGAATTATTTCACATCCAGGTCGAATCCCTCCATAAATTAACACGAGCTTACCAAAAATCTGTATTTTTTTAACCGACTTCAAAAAAAGAGGAGGTTTTAGATTCGACACTTATATATATATATTTTTATTTCTTTTTTGTTTCATCCTACACTGCATCAATATTGGCCCAATATTTTTCCAGTACTGGTTAATTCAAACTTCGCCTCATTACATAATTTGTATTTCATGTATTCATGTTGAGTCGTAGACCCTATATAACGAATTTGAGACATCTTTATTCTCACTTTTTCAAGTCGCTTATTTTTGGAATCTTCCGTTTCTAGCAAACGGTTCTTTAGTAACGGTAGCCATAATTTTGTACGTAAATGTAGTTATATAACTTAAATAACTAAAAAGTAAAAAATAAAAAATTAAAACCGACTTAAAAAAAAATATAAAATACTTCTTTCCCGTATTTAATTTACGAGTCTAATTTTTTTTAAGTCGGCGCCAGATTTACACAGTGCAAATGATAAGGCGCTGACTTTAAAAAATTGAGAGTCGTAGATTAAATAAGGGGAAAAATTATTTTTTACTTAGCGCATTTTTATTTTTTTTTAAATCGGTTTTAATTTTTTTTTAATTCTTTTTAACGATAATGTCCTTTCAGGCGAGGGAGATTTACCTATGTGCGAAAAGTGAAAAGGGAAGCATGTGATAAATTTTGGAGGGAAAGAAGAAAAACCTCGCTTATTGGAGTAGAATTTATTAGCGAGTGCAGCGGTTATTTGAAAAGCTGCATTTCTTCTTTGATTAGAACAAACCTGTCCGCTCTGTTTACTTAACCGCCGTAATGATCTATTATGTACGTTTATCAATAGAGAAGCACGTCCATCATTTCGCTTCGTCATTGTTTGCAAAGAATACATATGAAAATAGTTGTGCAGTTCTTCGCTAAATTAATCGAGTTCAAAGAAATGTCGACTTTAAATCGTCCGGGCAGAAATCTAAATCTACAAAAATCTGCAAAAATGAAAACTCGAGGAAAATGGGCCACAATTTTCAGTTAATAAATTCTTCGTATCTTTAGAAGGTATAACATAATTTGTATTGCGTATTTTCAGGCGAAATCGTATCAGAAAATACACCGAGGGTAGTAAAATGCATCAGAGAATAAAATAGCGGTGACCTCGTGTGTGATTAATTATTTTGAAATGGTAATTAATACGTCAGTTATTTTTAATTTACACGATATTCTATTCCTGACTATTTATGAAATACTAAGATATTAATCACATACTATTGAGCAAGTAAGAAAGGAAATACTGAAGTACAGACGGCACAGATCACACATTTTGATTTTAGAACACCTAAAATGAGTTGAATTAAACAGAGAGTTTAAACTGATATCAGATTGAACCTTTACTACTATTTCGAATAGCTTCATAACCAATCATATTCCTCAATTACACTATCTTTTTTTTTTTATCATACACAATATTTATATACTTATTCATTTAACAGTATTGCTTCCCCTACATACACATAAAAACCAAAACGTAAATACCCTAACGTAAGATTACTGACGTTTACACGCAATCGAAATATAAAGAAAAATAAAAAAAATATACATAGAGTGCAAAGAAAAATAGAGGCATCTCTTAAATAACTGCATGCACTCAGAAATAGGAGTCGTATAAATGCAGAAACCATTATCAACGTCACGGAGCAGAAACACTCGTACGTACTATGTATATTCGTGAAACTTTTAACGACGTTTATTCATTGTGACAGAGAGTGCCGTTGCTTCAGTCTCTTCTATGACAGTAGTGTTCCCTGTGTACGTGGAACAAACGATAGCCTGACAGGCTGTGTAAATAGGATTTTTCCATTGTCACACCGCTTGCATTCGATTCCGGTGAAAAGGGGTGCGTATGTGGATCTTGTTCCGTAATTCCGACCTACTTTGATATCCTTCCCTTTGTAGTCCTGGAAACCGATAGATCCTCTCCACCAGCTACATATTATGCCGTTTATACAAGAGGTCACAGTTTTAAATGTGCGCGTGTAACAAGTATCAGGGAATTAAAAATCCGTGTCCCTAACACGCACAGAGTGCGATAAAACAATGTTGATGGATTTTGAGTGGTAGAGGGGATCGTAACAAGCATTTTAAAATAGGGAACTGTAGGTGGGAAATGCATAATTAGAATAATTAATTGAAAAATAAATTGATAACACAAAATTATAATGTTTCACCCTGCGTCACAAAAGCGTTGCGTGATAAAAAAAATTAGATCCGAATTTATCGAAGTTCCGAGTTTTACAAATTATTTTTGTACGGGGGACACTACTAATTAGCATGAGTAGTTTAAATGATTTCATGCTTCGACTCATTATAATTATTATGCATTTCTGATCCGTAGCTCCCTATTTCAAAGTGCTTGTTTCGATCCCCCTCCACCACTTTTTAATATGTATTACCCACTTCTTATTGCATATTAATTTATTAACTTAAAGTTTATTTATTGCTTTTCTGCACCACGCACATTTTATATTCTATGTGTGACGGAATCCTTTTCGTTACCTACGCTGCTGAATTTTTGTAAATATTTCTAGTACACGAATTGTTGTGTATTAAAAATTGCACGAATTGAAGCATGGATATTGGATTTGCTGGTAGCCGTGTTTAAATGCATATGTAAAATACATATCTCTTGTTTTTTCGTCGTATTGTTTGTTAGGTTCCATTACCCTTTGTGCTTCAATTAATTCGTTTGTCGAAGGTTCTAGATTTCTTAAAATATTCAGCTGCTTAGAATTATTATACGTGGAACTACATAAACTCGATTTCTGATGCCACTAATATCAGGAAATTGTTTCAAAAATACATATTTAATGGCGGCAATTGTGCAAGTTTGGTTGGCTAATCAGCTTTTTAGCGATGTTTTCCACTGGATAATTTTAACTAATATAAATATGGTTAAGAAGAAATAATATGATTAAGCAACACTATTTTTATTTATTGTTCGCTACAAGGATATTTACAAACTTTCATATTTATAATATTTTGTTTGGTCATAGATACATAGACGAGAATGAATAGAGAAGAAAGATGAAGGTTAATTGAAGGAGATGCAACTTCCTGTAATCGAAATTTTTGTTGAAAGTACAATAGTACATTTGCAATATGCAATTGTACACTTTTGTTAAATGTAACAATGTATTTTTCTTCATATAAATACCAGAGAATTCAAATTTGAGATTCAACTAATTAGGAGTATTCGAATATTCGACTAATTAGAAGTATTCAAATAATTAGAAGTATTCGAATAATTAGGAGTATTCGAATATTCGACTAATTAGGAGTATTCGGATACTCGAAGGAATTGTTCGTATTCAAATATTTACAGCTCTACTATAGACTAAAATATCTCCTCGAACAAAGAATATCCTTTAAAAATATTGAAAATTCCTAATAGAAAAACTGCCCCAATCGTCAACCGAATGCCTTCACACGCAAAATCTCCAACAGCATCGCTTGTTGCATACGTCAACATATCGAGAGAAACATACTCCCCCATCTAATAACCAACGTAAATGAAAAAAGAGTGTCACAGAAATTTACACCTCCCCAAAACCATTCAACTTTCCCCTCTCTGCAATCACCCAAAAAAATATGACACGTCCCAGTTGCACGACTCACTGTATACAATTTTTTAAATCCACCAGGTAAATAATCCACTGAAAATAATTTTCTCTTAAATGGAATCGAACAGGGGGATAAAGTTCAGCTAACTCCTGCACAGGAAACGCTGCAGTAGGCATCCAAGCAGTACTTAGAAATCACGATGATATCGTCCCAGAATGTTTATTCGCCACGAAAATCTGCGTTCCATGTCACGAATCGTTAAAGGTATTAGAGACTCCAGTATGTTCCCTCTGAATGCAGTACAGACACAAGTGTGTACGAGGCCTTTAATAAATTACACCCCACCCCATCTCGAGCGCTAATTCATAGCCATGTTTCGATTAAATATTTATTCTGTTGTGCGGGATACTGTGACACGATCGTTAAAATTTAATCTGCTTGTTTACGTCTGTGCTCGGTTAGCGATCGTGGGCCGATTTCGCGTTGAAGATGATTATCACAGGAGCAGAAGGAGGGAGGGCACGGGGTTACACAGCGTTTATATCGCAGTCAATTAACACACATGAGTTGTATTTATATTCTGCTCCCATAAAGGTGAGGTGCATATCGCTGACCATCGTGTTTATTCGCTAGATACAATGGTTGGTTGCGAGTCCTTAAATAACGAACTTAATGGCGCGAGGCCGTCACTGTGCACACAAACGGGCAACAATTTCTCATCGATCGACATTTATTATTTATTGGTAGTCTCGTCGTGTTATAAATCGTTATATCTGCGCTCAGATTCCTGTCCCCTGCACTTAAATCCTTCCAAAACGCGTCTATCGACGGCACACAGGCAAACGTGCACCCCAGAAGGGGTGGGTGTTCAAATTAACCCTTTGCAGCCTCTCTATCGCTTTTAAGTACACCAAAGTGTTTATTTAAATTTGTCACGCACCGACGTTATTGAACATGTTGAAAGTGGAAATGAATTATTGAGTTTGAAATCACTATCGCTTTTTAGGGGTGGGTTCGAACTTAATTCTTAAATTTTGGAAACTCGAATCCGAAAGTTTGCAAGGATTCGAAACTCGAAACTCTCGAAACTTGAAGTGCTGATTCTGTTTTGTAAGTGGGATATCTTGCTTCAAGAACTGAAGTGAATAAAATTTTTACACAAATCTCTGCTGGCCATAGTTAAACAAAATACAAAAAAAAATATAAGAATATGCAAATTCTCGACGCACGCTGCGAAAGATTCTGAATTCTTTTTTTTTGTCATCTGGGTTTGGAGAGTTTCGATTTCTCGAATAAGTTTGAATGTAAAGGGTTAAAGGTTTCGTCTAAGCTTACACAATATTGGTACTTGAGTCAAGATTATAGTAATATACAAGTGGATCTTGAATTGGTACAAATTGTCGTTATACAAAATTACGTAATTTAAAGGGAAAAGAAGTTAGCCCTTCTGTGGATGGGCAAAATGAATGCGAGAGTGATGAGTATCGCTGGAATCTTTTTTTAATACTTACACGTTAACTTACATGGTACCATTTACATAAATACTGTTGTAGGAGCTCAATGCTGTTTACTTGTTCCTTATTTGTTTTTTCTTAGTAACAATATAAGTTACCGACTTAAATTGTAACAAAAGTCTGACACACCTGAAACAATATTGTTACGTATTCGTAGTGCTAAACTGTTACGCAATAAAGACGCGTTAACGATAACAAACATGTATTTCTTTTGCAAGAAATCATTGTCAATTGTTTCTTACTACGCGCAAAAACATTCTATTTCAGAATACGCCGTGTATTTACAGTACGATAATTACGAATAGTGTTTCTTTTCTAAATTTAATTTATACAAAGCTATCTTACTCGATTAAGTGTCACGTTTCATTTTTTACACATAGTTAGTGTACTGTACACATGATGTCCAATAAAATCACTTCTGAAATAACCAAATGGGAATTGCACAGTAATTAGTATTCCTGTTTAAAGGAAATACAATTGAACCAGTGAAGTAATTAAATTAAGAACAAGCTTCTAGGTTGAAATAAGCTATTTGCTAAAGCTACAAGTAGCTTGAAACTTCAGTATCAATTATTCGAATTAATTCGAGATACTCGATTTTATCGAACTGTTATTTGAAGCCACTGAGTACTCATTTGGCTCGATGCATCGAGTTTCTCCTGTGCACGAATTTTTATCCACTGGGATACTTTCGACTACTCCAATAGTTTTGAATCGACTGTTTTTTTAAAAATTCCGTGCTCATCAGTCTTCCAATAATCGTGAAATTAAAAGCTTCAGTATGAAAGATGAGTCTCTGCAGAGTTTATGTGCAGTTATTTAATGCTAAAGAGGATTTACACCTAAAGAGACTTATCTATATACCGAATTACCCTTACAATCTTTAAAATGCTCTGATAAAAATCACAAAACTGACTGGTTAGAAAATATTGATTGCTTCTACTGCAACTTAAATTTCATTTGCGAATGTACAAATGGGATTAAGACACGCGTGCATTTATAAATATGTTTCCATAAGGGGAAAGAAAGGAAATTTCTGTTATGGAAGGGGAACCTAACTTATGATCACAATTCCAATCGATTACAAAATAGTGCTAATTATGACACAGGGTGAGTTTATAAAAATGGTTACATATCAAAGAAATTAAAAGGCTTGTTTCTTACGATACCGACGAATTTATAATTCTCATTGTCTGAAAAGATATAATTCAGACTCGAAAGATTCTAAAGCTACATCTGCAAATGAATTCAAATAATTTTAGAAAATACTAATGCAAAATAATTATTCGAATAGAAGTATTTTACTCGAAATGCTTATTCGAATAACCATTGTACAATTTCTTAATAATTTAAGTAATTAATCGACTAATGTTTCGAATCGGTATTGACGTATAATTGAAATAGGTCGAATATTAAGTTTAGTAACAGTAATATCAAGTTGCAACGTTTTTAGTATATATTGTACAATGATTCACGAAATTTTGTTAATGCAATAATTCTTAGATCCTTTTATTTGCCTATGGTTCATGATTACTATATAAATAGCGTACTAGTTTTTGTGTTGGTACAATATGCCACGTCTTTGCTGTACAATGTGTTAAAAAAAATAAAGAAAATTAAGAACAAGTGGAATTCAGTGTTCAAAATTGGATTTTAAATTAGTTTTCTCAGTGACTTACCCTTTACACCCTGTCGTTCATTTAACTATAACTAATCTTAACTTGACGTTAATCATTAAATTAAGATGAAATACTGTACATTAGAATCTTTTAAATTAATTCCCTTTTTCATCATCAAATCTTACCGTAACCAAACTGTTTTTTAGTTTTATGGTTTCTTGGGACTTTGTATCAAAATAAGTACCTAACATTCGGGAATGCTCGACTATTCTTCTTTCACGATAAATCCTATAAGAATTTTATTCAACAGAAGAAACAAAAAATGTTCTGTTACCGTGTTTATATTTACATGAACCTAGACTATTTCGTTTCATAATAGTCCTCTTACAGAAACTGTTTAATACTAAGCAACTAGTTCTATTTGTACTATCCTTATAATATTGACAAACGCAGTAAGCACAGTCAGAATATTAATTAACGCGAAAACACGTTTTCGTGACAACTAAATCTTCGAATGTAAAATATCAAGCGTCTAATGAGGTATACGTGTTTAAGAATTTATGAAGGAGCAGACAAAAAGTTTCTTTCATCGAAATTTCATTTCATTGTCAACCGAAATTCGCAACAATACAAAGTTCCACGTGTGTACCCAGATATTTAATAATATACCTATTTCTATTTGCAAAATGCTGGTAAAAAGCATCACGTTGCATAACAGAATTTCAAATTTTAATTTCACGTATATTTCTGTTTCCAAGATTTCCGCTTCAATGGAGTACTAATTCTGCGCAAATTGTGACAGTATTTAAACAACAAACGTGGATTTCCCACTCCCCGATAATCCATCTGCAAGCACCTAGAAAATGTCAATACTGAATCAAAAATTTACAGCATCTAAAATATATTCGATCCAATACGGAGATCCCTGTTTCGAAAAATATTCATATATATATATATAGTGAAGGAATAAAAGAACATTAGAGCCAGTCAATCACTAAGCGTGGAACAGACATTGATCGTCATCGTCATTATCGAAAAGTAATGAATCTTTTCGCTGATAATCTTTAACCGCTAAGCGTGCGCCGTGTGCGGGCTGTCTGCCCTCGCCTCTGTTTACCGTACTCTCCGAACGCCCATAGGAGTTCCCCGCGCGTGACGTACTGCTTCGCGTTCGCTTGAAAACTCCCACGATAAAATACGTTAGATCGTGATTTCGATGGACATAAATTATCACGTACGCCTCAAAGAAATTTTCTTATTGCAGCAAAGTAGATCTCGCGTGCATCGAGCTATAGTTACAACAATGCTCCGCTAGAGTCGCTGCGTTGCCTCGACACATTGCTTTTCAACCGGTATCGAACAACTTGACACCGCGTTTTATTCGTGATGTTTCAGTGCGCATTACATTCGCGCGTCTCGCCTGTCTACATAGGATCTTCAATGACGAACTCCATACAGAATTGCTTTTAAGTAACGCTTATAGCAACGCCTGTCTGTGCCTTAAAGTGGCCGTACTGCGCAAGCGCAAACATAGATGCGCGAGCGATCGTGCGCGGAGGTATGACGCGATCTGACGAGTCGATGGTTGTTTCCGTTGCCCTCGTAGAACTTTGAACAATACTTTGTTGCTTCTGTTGTTGCTTGCGTCGACGATACATGCCGTCACCATCGAGAAATGGTCGCGAAAGAAAGCTAGAGCCACCTCAACCCAACTATCTCGACATCCCCGGCGCGTTTGGATCTTGCCTGGCAATGAGCGGTTGATCTGTAACTAGATCGTGTACATATTTTACTATTCAATGTAACTCTGCTTAAGGAATAAGGATGCTTCGATTTACTATACTATAGACGTATGCAAAAACAAATCGATTTTCTGAAAAATTTTGGTAGGAATGTCCCCTTAAGCGCAACGGCTCGGTAATTCACGAATCACGTAACTAACCTGTGTCAGTGGAAAGCCCCTTGATGAGATCTGGCAAATCTAGTAATCTGGTTTCAGCGTCGCGAGTCCAAATGTATCCCATAGCATTCCTCCTGCCAGTTCTACCTATCCAAACATACTCTTCCATCATATCGCCATCCTCGGTTCGCGATGTGCCAGGATTCTTCGTTTCGGGCTCGTTGCCAGTCTCCTCTGGATTGATTGATGTCGATTGTCTCGACGCTAGCATCTTTTCCGCCGCTGCAAACAAATCAGAACGCTTTCAACTATACCGTACCCAATTTTAGTATACTCGACGCAAAATGGCCCCTTAGGATTGATTCTCTCACAATGAGTGGCGCTAGAGGCACCGCCTCCTTTTGTTTTCCTATCTGCCTCAACTCTGTTCATATATCCGAACGAGCGTCTTCGGACTTCTAGGAGTGTCTCTGAAGTAACTTAAGCTTATTCGTATCGCTGGTGGAACCTATTTGCCTTTCTCGTTCACTCCTACATTCGCCCAGGGCGTAAGGTGTGTCTTCAGCATGGCAACTGACTATCCCGAAATCTCAAGTTCACTCATGAATGCTGGGACCTTGCAAGAATGTATACGTCCCTACACTTTCTATCGATTTGGATAACTTTCACTGAGAAGAATTTTTAAAATAATTACAGACACATCTAGCTCCAGTCATATTATAGTTCGCAAAGCGCGCTTGACCACACTCAATCTTTATTCCCTTAGTCTCTCGTATTTCTTAACGAAGTGAAGGTTAGAAACGACGTTCTGACAAGGGACGTTTAAACAATGTACGGAAACTTTTTTTGTTCTCATTTCTGTTACATTATTCTTCTTCTTTAGTTTAATTCTTAACACATGAATGTAAATCATTGTTGTTTCTACTAATAATAAATGTTATGCTAAATGTATTTACACACCGTCCACTCGAGTGCCAATTTTCGCACAATCATGCGTGTTGCAATGAAAAGCAGCTTTAATCGTTGGGTTCCTACATCCTCGACCATCTAAATCTTTTTAGTGGCAAGCTTTTGAGGACTTTTAGATCCATGCTTGCTGATTTAATTGTTACCCATGGTACAGTCCGTAATAGGGGTCTAAGAGCGTCAGGGGGCTAATAGAGGAATTTTCCAATTAAGTATGTAAGGGTCGGGTATTCCCCTTCACCTTCCAAATCCTCACCAGTGGGGTGAGTGATGCTTTTCCATTCCACGTTAGTTGTCCAAGAATAAAGTGTGACCTCTCAGGGGAAACTTTGTGCCCCAAGTCCTCAGGATGCTGGCTTCCAAGCCTGTTCAGAAGTGCTCGTTGGCAGGGACTTGCACCTCTGTTAGCAGGTGACAAGTATGTGAAGAGATATAAGGGTTTCTTCATATGAGACACTCCCCGTGGCTTAACATTCGTATTTTGGATATGCAGACATTGCAAAAACAATGTTAGTTTAAAAGGGACAGCAGAAGATAGCGTTTAAATATATTTTATCAAAATGTGTCATTAGACACTTTCTTGGCCTTCAGCCATAAGTCTGGATACTTTTAAAGTCTGCAAGGGATAATGCAATAGTATATTCTAACTGTATCGTTCCTATATTGACTTCCTTTCTCTGGTCCTGCAGATATTCGCTTTATTGGCCTGACATCTTCATTTCCGTCTTTTCGTTTCTGTTTCCTGTTTTTGAAATAAATAATGTGCGAAATGAAGGCGACATATATACAGCGGCAGAGTAGATAAATGGTACAGTGAGGCCACACCCCAAAGGCCCTGAGGGGCCAATTAATTGTGCGTCAAGTATAGCGATGGATTACTTTAGAAAATGAACTAATTCACACGTTTATAATCGAATGTTATATTTCTTTAACTGTATTTAAAGCACGAATATCAGGGTTTAACCATTTGATATAAACACCATTAAAGAACTGAAAACATGCATCCAAGAAATCTTGGTGGTCATGCAAAAAGTATTGCAACAGACAATAGTTTTGTTAAGCAGCTTCGACAGTGCATCGCTGAACATAAAGTACATCTAAGAAGTATTACTTTCAAGAGAACTTTATTTTTGAAAAAAAAAAAGAAGCAACAACTGCATCTAAATACCACTCCAAAAACAAAATTAAACTTGAAACGAATATAAATACGCGGGATATTAGTTGAGAGATTATTATTAATTTCTTCAAAGAATAACACTTTCGTAGAAATATCCACTTAATAATGCAATGTGTATTGACTGGGTCGTTGCTTGTAGACATTCCATTTTTTTTTATGAAGTTATAAGTATATATTTATATATTGAACTTAACACCATTAACACCAATAACAAAAAATAAAAAGCTCTCACTCCTCTCACACGACATCCATCTAAAACTATCACTGCGCTCTGTCGCCATGCACCATCTCGCACGCCCATGGACCTGCGCTTGTACAAATAGCGAGCAGCACACACATTTTAATGTGAAAATGCAATATGAAAATCGTGGGTCGTCACAAACACATAATTTACCAAAATAGATGCAGGAGATAAAGCAGCTGGATTAATTTAAATTTCCTTTTCACAATCACCGCTTACAAGTTTGATTAATTTCGAGTAAATTCACAATTACGATCGGAGCCGCCTGAATGATGAAACAGCGAGACGCTCACAGTGGACACTAAACAAGACTGGTTCATTCGAAATAGCTTGATAAGGTGTTTATCACCGATAAGTTTATCTGAACATGAAAAAACCGCTGTTCCTTTATTTAGCTGTACGCGGTGTTCTATTAATTCCATTGTAACGAATTCGTCGATCATGTTACTGATCAAATAGTTTTCTTATCAAGCTTTGTAAATGATACGAAGATGTCTGTCGTATTATACAGAAAAGTAGACCTCGTGCTCCTCTTAAAAACGTAAATAGAGGCATGAATTAACAAGTTTTTAATGAAATCTTTGCAACATTTCTGTGCGTTTCCAAAGTTCTTATCAGTTTGGATAACTTTCACTGGGAACAATTTTTAAAATAACGGACGTTTTAAATCTTACGGGCGCGTTGAGCTTCGGTCACATTGGTTCGGAAAGCGCGTCTGACCATATACAATCCTTATTCCCTTGTTCTCTCGCGTTCTACTTTTCTGTTCAACTGTGGTCATACGAATCAATGACGGCGCACTGTATCTTGCTGCGTCGTTTAATGTTTAATGCGTTGCGGTGCGTTAAAGACTGTCTTGAGCTAAAATTTTTCAGATTAACAAGAACTTCGTAAAGATAATAAAAGAAGCGACGGAGAAAGTTGTTGAAAATTTTTAGTTTCCACGTGGGAGGAAGGAATCTCATCTTAAACGTCTTTATGAAAATTAACACTCTTGGATATATTTGAAATTTGCAATTGAATGCTGAACACACAAAAAAAATTGTAAATATTAAATTAGTGTAAAATATTTGTCGTTTGTATACGGATCCTATTTTAAATACAAGTATGAAGTTTTATTGAATGGAGAGAACTATAAATACAGAATAGTATTGTTCGCAACTCGATATAGTGAAACGGATATTAGTTTAAGAATAAGTAACGTAAAAGGCTTCCTCTACACGATAATGCTTAAACAAATATAACGCGAATGATGTATCATAAAGTTTAATGTTCAAAATTAGGATATTTCAGCATCCACCATACTCTTCTGATTTTTAGTTACTTTAGCATTTCGAGTACTTTTTACATCACGAAAAATTGTGCAGCTGTTCTGGAGTTCATAATTTTACAAAAAGGGGATTGAAAAACTTATTTTCAAATATAAGTATATTGGAGCTACTGGGGAGTAGTTTGATTATTGAAAATTACTTTGAAACTACATAATTTATTTTTCAAACTTCTTTAAAAAATACGAAGAACCTTCTGCACCAATCTAATGCATATGAGTATGAGTAATATTACTCATTTGGGAAATTAGAAATGACAGAAAGAGTCGGATCAATTTTATGGAGTTATTTTAAAAGTTCTATATTGAAGAAGGAACTTTATCATCTCTGTTGCCGTTGGCTTTTATCTGACTTTAATCAAGTTTGTACTCCGAAAGAGGAAAGTTTCTCGAGGACGATAAAGTACTTAATTGCCAGGATATTTAAACGGATCTTCTTCCAGAATGTCAAACAAAATAATATGTCAAACCTTGTGCTTCCCCGTTTTTATATATTTTTCTGCCCTTTTCTATAATTTCAATCGATTCCACTTTTATATAACGAACCATTTTCTAAATAAAACAAAAATACATTTTGTGTGCGAAAGATCTAAAAAAAAAATGATAAAACCTGTTTAAATGAAAAATTCTTTACAAGCTGAACTATGAAAAATATCTGTGCCCGTAATCCGCTACAATATACATCAAGAAAATAATAGTATCTTTCTAAATAATAGTACAGCATTTTTTAATAATAATTTTTCGACTGAATTCATATTTACTTAATTTTGAATAAACAAACATCGTTTCACGTGAACAGACTGAATAAGCCAACCGTAAGTTCACTGTTGGTAGTCGCATTACAAATTTACTTATCCGTGTAACTTTACAAATTCCGTAAAAGGGTTAAAGCTGATTACAGGCGAATGAAGAAACTTTATCCGCGCTAAATGCCACGCATGACCTAACGCATCATTTACGCGGTTTAGATGCTTTAACTTCTAAATTCTCCCGACGAATCTACTTGTTTTACTCCGCCCACAAGAATATCCAGATGACGAGTTAACTCATCTTCCCCAGTTAGCAGTTTAACATATTGTCCTATTTCTTCCAGCTTCCTTTGTTCGACCCGTTCCCTCGCATCATGCATTTGAAGAAACAATCTGCCATATGCCACGCAAGACTTTCCGTATTCATTTAATGCAGTGTACATTTTTAATTGGATACGCAACGAGTATAATAAAGAGGTCGAGTTGGTGGTCTGAAGGGTCTCTACTTAGTTTTGTTTCCGCATCGACATTTCAAAAAACTGGACCTCATTTCTTTTATCGGAGTAAAATGCGAAACTCTCCGTGCCAGGTACATACAAGGTGGCCGTTCTATCGCGCCAAATTGAGATGTCACAAATACAGTAACAAGGGAAAGTGTAAACCCGCGACACTAAGTGGCTAATAGTGCTGTATTATTACTTGAATATTTTACATAAAATGTGACACTTCGTTTTTGTTTCTAGAATTTAATAAACACATTTTATTTATATATATACTAATATCCCCTTCCACTTTTCTTTAACACGATATGAAGCTTAGTACGCAATTACATTCCCTCTTTCTAAAAATAAGTGGGACTAGAGTTCGTCGGGCGATATGAGAATACTGTTTTCGAAATGCCATCTTTGGGAATTTGTAAGCAAATGTATTATTTTGTTAAATGTACCAAGGAAAAGAATAAACCGAAAGCTTTCCAAAAAGAATATTACATACTAGGATTTATTGAATTGTCATATAAATCTGGTACAAACAATAAAAGTGCAATCAAGTCTAGCAAATTCACCCTTGCAGCTCTGAAAGACCTAACGTCAGAAGTTATATAAAAGTTATCAACCCTCGACTGATGGTTACAGGGTCCATTTAGACCCATCCCATGTTTCAAGCTACTTATATAATTTATTCCTTATTAACACCGTTTCTTTAACAAACTAACAATTCTTGATCCCAACAACATCAAAATATAATATAGAAACTAATTCTTGGATGTGTACGAATGAAATAAAGTATGCGTGAAAATGGACCTTGCAGCAGCAATGTTTTTCATTGGAAAGCCATCCACCATTCAAGAGTTAAATAAACCCTAATCCGGTATCCCTTTTGTTCGTTGCGAGTGGAGTATCAATTCGAGCTAAACAGAAGCAAAGCCCCCAGCAGAATTAATAGAGTTAGATCGTGAAGATAAAGCAATGTTATCCAGGTTAGTAGAGACGTTGATAGCGGGGGTTAGACGCAAGTCTGGCATGAACACGTTGAGTAAAAGATACCTTTGACACGAACAAGGCGCTTCCTTCGGTATCCCTTGAACTTCGGATTGTCGGAAACGGCTAGGCAATTTGTCTCTGCCGGCGGGGAAACGTCGTCATCTCGTAAGGCTTTGCGCAGCTTCACCTAATTCATTGTTTTTGCTGTTAAAAGATATCGTTTGCGACGGCAGTTGTGATTCGTAGCCAATACAACGGGCACTTTATGTCACGAAGAAAAGAATATTAGCGGTGCTTCTAATATACCGGGTGTCATCGAACTGGTGGCACCACCGTGTGAAATGTGATTCTACAAGCAAATCAAATTGAAAATGTAGAAGCTAGATTTTTTTTTTATAGGAGTCCTCGTTTATCAGAAAGCCGAGTTGAATAATTGTTCAGCTATGTGCGCGCTTGATTAAAAGTTGACAGTAGTGGTAAAGATGGTACGTACAACCCATGAAATAAATCCAGATTTAATTGAATAAATAATTGTGGAATAACTGTTTTTAGAACGAAGCTTTGGTTTTGGAAATATTGATTCTGAAAATCCGTGGAGTAGGCACGTGTGTACCTACTCCATTATGAATCAATTACATCAACGTAACAAATGCACACGAAAATAGGTTGTCGTTTGAACAAAAGTTCTACAATTTTAATTTACTTTTGCATTAAGGATTGATTTAATTCCCAGTTGTTACGATATTTGCTACTGTGCTCTGCCAATTTCTAGACAGATGCACGCATACCAGTCGAATTTTCGAAAACCAAGTACCATACGAAGAAAATTTTAATCTACATTTTCGATTTACTTTTACATTTATTATAATTCTTCGTATATGACGTGGCAGACGAAGTCTTTGAAGCTTTTATTTGTTAATGACAAATGGAAGAGTCGATTAATCGTTACTATTGTATGTCGAGCTTTTGTTCTCGTTATTGTTTCATCTTCCACAAACTCTTGAACTTTTTCGTAAAAAAAAAGCGCAAAATATTGAATCTATAAACTAATTCAGGGCCGGCCACAAGGGGCTGTACAGGGGCTCCAGAAAAAGGAAAAAAGAAAAAAAAATGAAAATCAATTTTTTTTTATTTGATTACAGTTAATTTAATTTCACAAACCGACTTGAATTTCACAGAACGGGATGCAAGGATTGTCAAAAAATAAATTAGAATATAATTTTTAATATAATAATAGGATTGATGTCCCAATTACTGCCAGTGTCCCTATAACTGCTTTATTTATTTTACTTAATAAAAACGTGACGTATAAAGAATAGTGTTAAAAAAAAATTATTATTAAATTGGGACCGTTCTTCTTATTATTATTCTACACTATTCTTTATACGTTAAGTTTTTATTAAGTAAAATTAATAAAATCGCACTAATAGGGACATCTATCCTATAATAATCTAATATTATTAATGATATGCCAATAAAAAAGTCATATATTTAAATATGTTAATGCTCATTTGTTTATTTCTTTTATTTTTTCATTTTCGTTATTATTATCCTTCTTGAGAAATTGTTTGCGACCCCACAATAATTCTTGCATCCGGGCCCCATTATAGAGGAGGCCAGCCCTGAACTGATTAGTAGGATATGATGCTCGAATACTAAGATAATTGAACTTAAACCAGGAATTTGATAAACATTCATGAATTTTTTTCGTCCTCTGCTCTAGTTGGCTGATCTTCTTGGATAGGCAAATCGTCCGTTAACTTCTCAAAATGTTTCCGAAGCTATGATTCGGGATGCTTGGAAATATTATTTCTAGGAACGTAATCTCAATCTTCATTTCTGCAACGCGTTTTATTCATCTTTCCTCTATTTCGTCCATTCGTATTAATGTACTGACACTAATTGCTACCTTTCGTGATAATGTTGAATAGGCGGTAAGATTAAAAGGAAGCCATTCTATTCTGCACTTCAAATTACTTACGTGGCACGGACTTGCTTTTACGCTTATCGACCTACCCACCAACGAATACGGTTTTCGCAATGCTCGACACGCGAACAGTTCGTTCTAGCACGTAGAAATGCGTCAAAAGTTTCTGTTAGAAATATATTCGCCACTAATAACAAACGAACTAGCTGGATAGAACATCAACATTTTGGAGCGAAACGTTAAACAAGTAGCGTTAAACAGTCATTACTTTTCCATACGAGACACTTTCATCACTGGTATTTCGGATAAATTCATACATTTCCTACCCTTTCCTATATATATCTTATATCCGCGCTGTCTTTGCCAAAGGAACAAATCCAAAACTCCATTTGCAAACCATAAAAGTATGTATCTTGTGCCAAACGGCTCTTGGGTACCGAGACATACATTATAAGCGAACTGTGAAACAAGAAATGGATGGTTCGCTCTATATAATTTTTTATAAAAAATTTATTGAATAATAATGCGCATATCACTTGCTTCCTTGCCGTAGATTCTATGACGTATAAGCTTTATAATAACCTACAGTTCAAGTCTTCTTTATTTTTATGATTTAATTAAAGAAGTAATTTTGCACTTTTACGAATGCTTTGGTAACTATGTTCAGTAATTTTTCTTATATTTAAACGTTAATTTTGATCTTAGTAAAAGTGAGAGTCGATTCCCAGCGACATTAACGTTTATCCCCTTCGGTCGAATTTCGTCACCCTCTCGAGACAAAGGTCTTGCTCAAAGACTGGAAAGATGAAAGTGCTTTTGCTATTTTTAGAGGGTCAGGTGGTCCTTCCCGTTGTACACATTTTTTTTTATCGTGGCCGAGGAACAATGAGTAGATACGTAGTTGAAAATATACGCCCTAGAAAGTACAGCATCACTTCGACGAACAATAAATTAGTTAAAAACGACAGCTTGCTGATTAACGAGAACAGAGATCAGCCGAGGTCGTGTTCACGCTCGACTTCCCTTTTACTTAGAAGAAACTCTTCCAAGCGTAGGTTCGCTCTCAGAATCTTATTATCTTTATCTGCCATAAAAGGTAACGAGCGAGGTGATCTCATACTTTCAGCTAACAGGGTATGCGTTGAATAATAATCGTCCGATACTCTTTAACTCAGCCACTTATCCCCAACATATCAAGGAAATGCAATTTACATTGTGAAATTCAATAAATATGAATGTAGCTGTAATGCAATTCACTGCCTTCAGAGGAGTTTATTTCTATAATTTAAGAAACAGAGATTATCGTTAATAGCTTGTTCAAGAAATTATATGTGAAACGAACTTACTCGGTACCTATATTCAATTTAAATAACTACACTCAATTATTTTTTAAAATAACAGGTAAAGTTGTTTGCATTGGCAGATGAAATCTAATATACAAGTCATTCTTTTCATATCACTGGTTGTGGAAATTGTAAGACATTCAGTTAACAGTCTTATCCCATAAAATTTTTCTAATATCTCTTTTATGAAACTAAAAGTATTATTTTCCATCACACATTTGTTTTACATAATTTGCTTCGTTTTTAAATTTTGGGTCATATAAGTGTTATGATTAATTACATTTTAAAAGTTTTAGAACAATATCTTAATCAACCGAAAGAACGAAGTTCAGAAGTTCTATGAGTACTGTTTCTACCGAGTTTTCTAAAATCTTCACATTAATTTTACACTTATATAATCATAATAATATAAAAACGGTAAATAATGATGATGTATAATCAAATTATATCTACACAAATTTCCACCCATTTCTAGAACTTCTACATTTCTAATATCTTTAAATATTTTCTAACATAGGTGTGGGGTAAGTAACTAAATTCATGCAATTTCAATGCAATATTTTACTGTTATTAAATAAAAAGATCCTACCCCAGATTTAATTCAGACATTACCCACATTCCAGTTTTTATTACGCGTATAATTAATAAATATATCTTTACAGTACAAAAAGTAAAAAAAAAATTTCTCTGTAGGAAAATATAATAATACATACCTACTTTTTGTATTATTCATAATGGGAGTACATTACTTTCGGAGCCTAGCGGTATTAAAAACGCAAACGCGGAAAAGTTCGCATTGTTCTTATCGTAAACTCGCGATATGTACTTAACATGAAACGAACATTCAAATATATTCACGTAGTTGAAAACGGCGATTCTGAAGGCTAAGCCCCGTTTCACACATACACGGAATCCATTTATACGGGACCGTTTTCACGGTAAAAAATGCGAAGATCATATTGAAGTCTTCTGTCTTTGCGGCGACGGCAAGTGTAAAAGATCTCGAATGATCTTCGTTTCTTTTACCGTATAGACGGACGCCGTGAATGTGTAAAACGGGGATTAATCATGCATGGACTTAAGGAACGGTGCATACTTTTAATTTGCGGGGGGAGGGGGGGATAAGTCGCAAAAAGAATCAACCGTAAGTGACGTTCAACTGTCTCGGTATGGTCAACTGATGACGCATTCTACAGGCGAGTTTAAGTATTACTTTATATTATAATTCGTATGGGTATTATTTATAAACACATTTATGAATTTATGAAACACGTCTGCTCACGCAGAAACAAAATCAGTCTGTAATTCACAGATTAATTTTAAATGTATCAAATTTTAAATGCATTTAATTTTATATGCAGTTTCAAACTTTCCCGCCGCATACATAGACAGACGGCAGCACCAGTTGACCATACAAAGATGGTTGAAAATACCTTCCCCTCATGCTCCCCGCATGTTTTATACAACCAGCGTCCATAATCCTATTTTTACTTTCCGCACCGTCCTTTAGGTCCATGTACTCATGCAGCAACCCTGAGAAGACATTAATCGATTCATGGATTGCAAGGGAACGACACCTTGCGTCGATCGCGTGCACGGCGTAAAAGCTCGTCTACTGAAGCATAAGTACACTATCGCGGCGTATAAAACTGAATACCGAGTCAACAGTTCGGTACATTCTTAAAACTCTCTCCGCCCCGATGACAGCTATCCGTGTACCGAACGGACGTTGTCGCGTAAACACAAATGACAACACGTAGATACCAAAGAAACACTGGGAAAGCAGTACAGCCAAGGATCAAACGGAATTACGATCAAATTACGAACAGAGACGAGCACAAAGAGACAGTGGGGGTGTGGGAAACCGAACGTCCGTGAAAATTGTCACAATGCCCGGGGGTCGGTCACGTAGGCAGACGCGTATCGAGAGTGCAGGTGCAGCGTGTATGATTTGGTCAGAGGCGAAGGAGTCACGAGGCGGCGATAACGTGACGTCGTCTGAATCGTAAACTCACCATCGAGGCGTTCAAGCGTGTCCGTCTGCTGTGTGCGTGGCTCACTGAACCGCTCCTCGGACACTGGGCTAGTCGCACACACGCATCTACGACTCATTCGGAAGTCCAATGTCAGCGCGGACGCGCGATGCAGTGTGGCACACGCCGGTTGTAAACCAGCCGCCCGCGAATCGATACTGCGAGGATAAAAGCACACGGTCGCTTCGCGGCAGAGGGGAGCGTGTGCGCGGTGTGCACGATGCCTGGGGGGACGAATGCGCGGGTACAGGTGAGAGAGGACTATGGCCACGGGACGCGACTGAGGGCTGGAAGCCTGCCAAATGTTTTTCAGCCGGTCTACAGGGGATTACGCACACGACGCCGTTCGCGTCATCGCTATACCTCGTCGCGAAGGGGAACGATGGGGAACACTACGGGGACGGCGTCATCGCTTCTCGCTCGTCTCATGATCGAATTCGGTCTGGCCACTGGACAATGGCGCACGACGCGCCGATTTCGTTCCTGCTGCGCAACGCGCGCGTCGCGACGCACACGAGCCGCGCCGGCGGTTGCCGACCGCGGCCGAACGATCAATTGAATTTCTGTGGAGCTTTCGTAAGCCTCCCGCTGACTTTCTAATTGTAAACCGTTTTTGGGGAAGTGTTTTGTGAGAATGTTTATAAGTAACGTTAAATTGTGTTGTTTTGTATTATTATCACTTTAGTCGGGTGTCATTGACTTTCGTTGTGTAGCCAGCAATGTGACATGTAATGTGGGGCCGACGTAGAGTTGTAAGTATATGTGACACGATCTATTTAAGTTTAATTTATGCTTTTACTGGCAGAAATGGTATGAATACTCGGAAAGAGTAATAGTTGTGATCTTGCTACAATAAATATTGTAGGGAAACAGTTATATAATGTTCTGGTAGTCGTGATGGAATAATAATAGATCGAACATATATGTATCTATGTTAGTCCATAATTGAAGCTGATTTTTAGCTTGAATTGTTTCAGAGGAAACTACGATATCTCTACCCCGAAATCAAACTTATCAGGTGTTATAATCTGGGTCGAAGAAATCATCGACTTGTGATTATGTGATTAGCGAGAGTCGTTCCAGGAACGACAACTTCCACTTTGTTTTCACCTCCACCCCCCTGTCTGGAGCACTTTCAGCGAAGCAGAAATCCAGGTATTATTCAAACAATTTTGAGTAGATGTTGATCTTAAGATTAGATAATTATTAAAATGTCACTGTGGTTGAATTATTTTCCAAATTTATTCGTAGTGTTTTGAATACGTACAGTTAAAACAAGTTAAATGACAATTTGGATAATGATAACAATGTTAAGAGGTAAAACATTAAATTGTTATAATACGTTTTAAATAAATATTATATAATATGTTTTATCTCAATACATTATTTTACAATTTAAGTAGTGCTTGGGATTATTTATTTCAGGATGGTTGAATATATTTCTACACCTATACTTTCGCTTAATTTTAAGAATTAATGTGTACGCGAGTTCAAAAAAGGCCAATGTCAAAATTGGCACTTTTGACTAATCAGTGTTAGAAATTTTACTAAAATTTTATATTAATTTTAACTTTATGCAACCCCAAACACCCAAACATTCTTGAATTCACGCATAGATATAAGTAGGTATTTGTAGAATTATTTATTGATTATTGATATTATTTTATGAGAACATGAAGTAACCAAAGTCTGGACGTATTTTGTCGTACGATTTCATTGCAAATATTTTGTGTCGTGTTTACACATCGATATAGTTCATATTTCATGTCCACTTTTCATAAATATTAATCAAAACTACTATTTCTCAACGATTATACTCTGACCAATCTGCTAACTCGGTTATTTAATTCTAAATTTCATTTCGGAACTCCATTTTGAGTACATTATTGTGGAGATACCCTTTCTATGCAGTCGGACTAATAAACAAACTCGCGTTGGAAAATAGTGCTCCCTACCAGAATCAATAATACCAATAACTTTTTTAAATGAGCGATGAACATTAAATAATATTTCTATCAATGGCCCACTAATTAATAACATTCAAACAGACAATGAAAAC
This sequence comes from Andrena camellia, assembly GCA_029448645.1. NCBI lineage: Eukaryota > Metazoa > Arthropoda > Insecta > Hymenoptera > Andrenidae > Andrena > Andrena camellia. Next base: position 40,218,095 of record CM055679.1, on the reverse strand, counting down.
TGCATTTAGGAACATCACATACGTTACGTAGTGTTAAATTAAAAATGCATCTGAATCACACATTTTTTGTCGAATCTACCACTTTTTGTATTGGATGCAAGGGATTTTTATGAAATTGAAATACCATGTATTCCACGTGAAAATGGGGGGGGGGGGGGGGTTAAGTCATGATTTTGCGCGTTTCGAATTTGTTTAAAAAATACAGAGCGTCAAAGCTTGCACTCTGTAAATGAATTTTGTCTTATCGAGTGCATGTCTAACATCGAGTGCAGAAAGTAATCTATTTGGCGCAGAGTAGCCCGGAAGACAATTTGCGTTCAATGAATAAATCGTCGAATGACAGGTGCGAAGGGAACGTCGAAGCACGGGAACGCTTTTACCGAATCAAATATTGACCGATTCAGGTAGGATAGACAGGAACACGGTATTTTAGTGTTTAACACAGAAACGAAAAATTAATTTTGCCCCCTTAAAATAATATTCTCTATACGCTGTAGGTATCCTTACTGTGCCGTACTCTGTATAAGTTGCGACGAATTAATTAAAATATGACGCGGAAAATTATTTACTTACACTTCGAATTTACATGGGCTTATTTGCGGGAACCTTTTGTCAAACATTCATAAAGTCTAATAAAAGCGTTAGCACATTTTGCAGTATTTTAGCAGGTCAATATTATTATTCGTTAGACACAGTAAACGTGGCGCGGGTGGTCTGTCAAATATTTAGAATTTAATCCAATAAAGTAAATGGCCCCGTTACTTGACGTATGAGATTCTGATCGTCTAAAAATAAGTATATTCTACTGGAGCATAAAAGTATTTATGGAACGTATAGATTATCGAGAATTTTAATTCTCTTAGTCTCTTAAGAGTCGGATACTCTTGCAGTCACTAATATTGAATATGGATAATGGGTAATATTTTGTAAGCTATGCACATGAAATTTGGTATTAATTTCGTTTCGGGAAATAATATCTGAACTAAGAAACTCTTTGGAGTATAATACTTACGATGAGTAGTAAGAGTAATACAATCGCATAACCATCTAATTATATATCCTATATCCTAAATATATATCCTATTTCGCACGGACATAATTAAAACGCATTAATATACTAAAATGATACTTCAACTCTTCTGGTACTGATACTATTGCTTTAATATTATTCTCACCCTTAAACTTACATCCTTTACTACCAAAATTCCATCAAATTCTTCAATACAGGGTGTCCCATCTAAATATCCACTTAATTTGCGATGATACAAAAATATTTCATCTATAATTTGAGGGCAATTCAATCGAATTAACTAACTTAAATCAATATCCACGTATACCATTCAAATTACATATGAAATATTTTTTGTATCATCACAACTGAAGAAGGGTGGGACACCCTGTATATCATAAATATGTTAAAATCCTTAAGGCATAAATGATACCATTTAGGTATACAGTTTTAGAGTTATTATTGTACGCAGAAAAATCTCTGTCAGAAGAAAGGAACATGTAGAATCAATCTGTCACGATCTTTCCATATGTAGCACACGAAGGTTAACATATGCTGACTATGTTGTACATTATACATGCTAAAGCAACATGGATCTACGTAAATAATTGTGGCCACAATCTACGACAGCCTAGTCTACCGTTCATTTATTATATTCTAGTTGTACGATGCGCCTAGACAAGTGTAATAGATTTAAATTCGCATCGCACGTCGTCGGTGCATTGCAAAACGTGTCAATAACAGGCGTTATAAATATTTGATCAAACATTTAATATGCTCCAAGCTGCACACGGCAGTATTACAATGCAGCGTCTAAAACAAATCATACGTTTGATCAAGGTCGTTGCGAGGATTGATACTCATCAAAACGTTAAAATGTCGAAATCTTCCATAAAACAATGTTATTATCTTTCTCAGAATTGGCATAAACGTTCGATAACAATTTCCGGATTGTCAGAATTGTTTATAAATTATGCAGAGTGGGGTCTAAATTATTATTATTACGTCTTTATCGCACAGAATGAGAAGGGATACAAAGAAAGTAAATTGTATGATGCTGCGCAAAGGCGAGATTCAGTTGTAGGACAGTTTGCAAATCTGACCTTACCTTAGTATCACAAAATATGGTTAAATATTTTTTCAAATATTAAAAAAATAATTTTTTAGCCACACTTTTTAATATGAAAAAAATGTTGATTCCAGATATTATTTACACATACAGAAAATGTGAAATAAATGTTTAGAAAATATGAACTAAATATTCATTGAAATATAAAAGGAATGTTTAGAAAATGTAAAGTAAATAAATATTTACTTCATATCTGGAAAAAAATATTTTTTCATAATATAAAATGAATATTTTCCGCGCATTCGGAAATAAATATTTGCTTCTTAATCTAGAATAAATATTGTATGTATATTTAAATGTCTAAAAGAGATTCAATCTTTTAATATTTTGTGCTACTAGGGTAAGTACAGTTTTTAACTTCGTAGTACAAATTAGGAAAAAGTTATTCTCCGTGTGAAAATAAGCAACAATTTTAGTACAAATTTTTTCGTTGTCGCAGAAACATAGTAAAAAAATATGTGGAATTTAGATAATTGCGCGCATACTCGAGGAAATTTAAAAATGGTCTTCCTCGAAATTGCAGCTTCGCATGGGAAAGATATGTTTCAAAATTCAACTCATGTTTGCACGAGAACTCACCCTGTCTCCGTTCGTACCAGGAATCTTTCCCCGCCTTGCAGTGGACTCGCCAAAATGAATTATGCGCTTAACGCATCGAAACTTTCTTCGAGCTTTTCTCGGGCCTCCTTTTAGAAGCTTCGGAGCATTACTCATAAACGTCACGTACTCTGTGTAACCGAATAAATTTTCTGAACGGGCAATGCGGAAACAGAGGGCGTTATGCCGTCAACGAAGAATTTTGTAAGCGGGGCTTTCTTCAGAATTTTTCTTCCGTAGGCGATTGCATAGCAGCACTTGAAGGTTTCGTGAATCTCTATTTGAATATAAGGAGCACAAAGAAATAATAATGGATAGAATAATAGAGAAGAAGAAATAAGAAAATTGTATAAGACGTTTCTTTTATGTAAGAATAAGAGGGGCGCGACAAGAGATATTTCTGGATACCTGTTTCAATGTCTCTACATTTCTGTTGATATGTAGGTTTTTATAATCATTTCGAAGCGCTTCAGAGATCGACCATCTGAAATCTTTGCGTTCATACTTCTCTACATAGTTCTTCACTAATAAAATTTTTCAGAAACGCATACATATTTTTTCATGTAATTAAGTAAGTCTTTTAATATAAATTAGGGGTAATTAAAAATGAACAATTAAAACGTCACGCTGAACCAACGAATGTTCTGGGTTAGTGAAGGCAAATCGATGGTGCTTGGAAAATTTTATAATAATCTTTTTTTTTATCGTGTTTATTGCGCTGAGCTTTAGCGAAGTACATTCGTGAAGTTGAGCTTTTACGTAAGCGTGATTTTCGAGGTGCAACAGAGTTGCTGTATTTAAACCTCACATAACTTTCGTTTTTTTTTTTAGATTTGGCGTTTCGCTTTAAATTCATTTATGAGCTACGCATAATGTAGATACCTATGTATTATATTTGCAAATTCGAATATCTGCATTTTATTCGACTATTTTCGTACCATCGCTAATATATTATCTCCTAATTAACGTATTTTTAGTACGCCTAATATTTTCAATTCGCTACCACTACCCTAGGGCAGACGAAAATTTCGAAGTATATGTAAAAATGGAATTAAAATACCTAGAATGCCTTTCATAAAAGCCGAAGTAAAAATGTGGTAGGGTAATACGTTGTCGTCACTCTTGGCGCGATGAATAATAGCAGGCAAAGCATTTATAATATCTACCAGCAGCAAGATTCCAATTCCGAAAGTAGGTATTGATTTTTCTGTGTTCGGCTTACAAAGGACATTACCCAACGATTTTAACGAGGTTTGCGTAAATTATAGTTCTTGAAAAATTATTTCATACGTATTTACTTTATCGGCAAAGTCCATATCTAGGGGGTGAAATCAGCTCTCAAAGTTGGGGGTGAAAAACACGTTTGGTCCAATATCTCGGAAACTATGTACATACATTAATTGTGAAACAAAAATTTTGATATAAATATAAAAATAGAATGAAATCACTGCTATAGTACTTATACGCATAGTTTAGTGTCGCTTTAATACTGATCGTCATCGATGACAGTTCTGACGTAATAATAGGCGAACGTGGGCACACATTTGGCTAGGACGTTTGGGAACACTTTGACGCTCGTAATTAGCAGTTTAAATGCAGTGGGACACTCGAATTTTTAATTACATTCGGCGGATGAATGAATTCAAGTTTAAGGACATGTGTGACGTTGTTTTCTTTCTTCCTCAACGGTCACACGTATATTTTCGTTTCATCAAGGACACACCGGTATTCTGTTAACTTTCAAGCTGTATTTTTTTTTATTATTATAGATTGGTTTATAATAATTATTCATCAATACGGAAATAGCAGAATCACCGAAGCTCATCGAATACATATTACAATATTTTAGGTTCGAAAATACTCTGTGATTAATGCGTCTGGGTTAGGTGTAGAATCATTGTCATCGTAGATGCTAATAATCACGAAAGAATGTTTATGAAAAATGATATCTATATATGTATATTACAATATTCTGTAAATTGCTTGGAACAGGACTGCACGGAGTGATTTAAAAAACGGATCGAAGAATTTAGGGGTATATAGTACTTGGAAAAATTGGGCAAAAATAATTTCTAGGAGTTTGCATTACTTGCAAACGCGAAATCAAAAAGCAGGGGAAGCTCCACGGTAACAGTATTATTATTAAGAATTCTCATTACCAAATCCACAAATTTGATTTTGGAAAAAAGACGTTTCTGTTACTACTTAGGTGCTCGTTAAGCTCCACGTCGATAAAACTGTAGAATCAAAGGCGTAATTCATGGCGAGCACGAATAGAATGTGTTGCAAGAATTGCTGAAGAATGCAGCATACAGGGGTCCCCGACCCACTCTCTATTGCAATTCGCGCCTGTGCAACGAAGATAACGTGCTCGTCGCAAATGTATGATTTATGGCTGGCTACGTTACAACAAGTATAGTATAGAACAGTGTAGATAATAAAGGAAAACATTTTTTTAATGAAAAAAACTTCGTTTAAAAAAACACTTTTGCTCGAATATTTGGCCATTTGAAACGCAACCCTCTATAACCGGAACTTTTAAATCAAAAACAAGTGCGGGTCATCCTGGCAACAAAACGAGTAAAATTTGTTTTACTCATTTTGGTATTTATCATAGCATTAGAACACAAAGCAATGTTAAGAATTTTTACCATCATGATCATAGTAGCTAATTGAAACAAAAATATGAAGTAGAAAGCACCTTCGTTCACTCATACTTCTGTGTCAACTTACAGGACTCTCATATTTATTAGTTACAAAATTCCATTTAGCAAATCCGAAATATATCAAGATATAAAAGAAGGAAAACTATATTTTGTTATTTTTATTTATCCACACATACATACAGCAGACTTCCAATTTCTGTTCCATATACATTTCCTTTTCAGCATTTGAGAGAAAAACAGAAATCAGAATAATGGAGGATAAATATTTCTAAGGAAATAGTATATTCATATTAGAATTTCAAATGCAATTCCATTGAAATTCTCACTGTTCAGGTAAAAGTTCGGCAACAGTTCAATGTGTTTTGAGAGGAATACGTAAAAAGATGCGAGATCTGTATTGCCAGTGTTTCGCGGTGACTTATCGATTCAAACGAAAATAACATTGCTCACAGTCCGTATTACGAGTGCCATTAAGGATATTCTGTGAATGTAAAATGCGTGTTGTTTTATTCCCGAATCGCGAGCGCTATTTCTCCTGAAATCTAACACTTTCTTATAACTTATGTAGTAGTAAGTTAACACGTTCCGTGCCACCGTGAGAATCTCGACTTTTGGTGGGACTAAAGTGGTATGAAAAGTAGACTGCGATATTCAATTATAGATAAATATTAGAAATTCCAGCTGTTTTTATTCTATTTCGATTTCGACAGTGAATGGGGAAATACTTTTTTCCTCCGAATGAAAGTTTCACTTGCAATAAATACCACGGCATGGAGCGTGTTAAATGAGCAGGCAGAAACGACAATTTGTCAAGCAAAAGTTATTTTACAAATTACTACGGATGGTGTTTCTCAATTAACAGTGAATTAAAAGTATTCTTTTACAAAGTATAATATATAACAAACTCCCATACTCCTTAAACACAGTTAATTCTTTGAGGATCTTTTTCGAAACCTGTCACGAATCCAATTAAGCAAGAAACCTCAAGCATGTCTCTAATTAATTCCTGAAAAGATTTATTGCAGATTACCCGAAAGCTCCTACGCGTAGTCAAAAATAGCCATAACGAGTTTGAATTTTACTGCTGTTGCTTCGCACACATAATAAATTCTCTCGTTAAAAAAGAAAAGGAATCATGGTCAGAAGCTTGAACTCAGAAACGATCGAAACCGTTTTTACCTTCCCAATTTTCAATTCTATCGTGAAACTTCCACCTGACAGACAACCGATACCATAAATCCCATGTAATTACCTAAAAGCAAGCTCGAAACTTAGTAATTCGGAGCAAGAACGTGCCTTCCACGTTCCCCGAGACCGAGCGAAAAGCAAGGTGAAAAAATACCTGTTAATTTCTCAACTGACTTAATTTACATACACGGCGTATCATAATCGGCGTCGTTTAAAAAAAAAAAAGAATAACAATGGTACGGCGTGATTTACGCAATTGTCTCCAGCAATTTGACGTCGAGCAGCAAGGTCCTCTTAAGACGGCCACAGTGAGAGGGGAGGAGGAAGGCAACGTCCACCCCTCTTCTCGCCCTCTTCGTTCGGCCAGGTGACTCCGTGGTTTCACGATCACTCATAAAGCTCGCCTTCCAACGATCAGGCAATAGAGAGTCCGTGAAACGTTCGGTAGCATTGTTTTGCCAAATCCTCCCCGAACCTCGCCCAATTTTCTCCCACGAGCCGAAACACGTACCGTCCGCCGCGCGCTTTCGAGGATCCCACCTGGGCAGCGTCTGTCGACACTCGTACCGCGTCGATCGACATCGGTCCTCCCAGTTCGCCAGAGCGCCGTTTTCAAGATCGATGTCGAATGGTCGAGCGCCCCCATAGAGCTACTGTGATCGTTGCTCGCGGCAAATTCGGATAACGAGGAGGCACCCGGCTCTGAATACATTCCTCGGTGACCATGGCCACCACGTTCCTCAAAGCGTGGACGCTGCTCCTGCTGGTGAAGCTGTGCTGCGCTGGGAAATCGGTGGACGTGGACGTGCTGGCTTCTGGAGGACTAAACACCCTGCAGGAGGAGCAGATACTTCGCGTCCTGTCACGCAACAAAACCAACTCCTCCAACAATTTCACCCTGATCGGGCTGATCGGCAACCTGAGGAACCACACCGTCGAGGCGGGCAAGGTGGCGTGGAAACGGGAGAAGTTCGACGTTCGGGACACCAATCCGTTTTACGGTGAGTATTTATCTGCTCGTTTCCCCCCGATCTTCCCTGCTAACTCTACTAGAATAACGTTTGTTTATTTATTTATTACGCGAAGTGATGATATGGAGAGCGGACAAATGAGGTAAAATTAAAATAAATACCAAAGAAGAGGGAGAATAAATGACCCATCTGTCCGACTAATGAACTTTAAGCTCTTTCGTTTAGGTATACTTTTACAAGGTTACCTTTTACAACGTGGGGTAGGTACGGTGTTAGCATTAGTGTCGCAAAAAATTAACGTTAGTATTCCAGGGTGACGAGGGTAATGTTTGTTGGTATTGGCTAGTGTGAGGCGCGTCGTGTATCACGGTTGGGAGCGAAGGTTGATTAATTGGATAAACCTGATGTATTTTTGTGTTTTCGCGCGATGATGCAAAGTTCATAGTGTCTCGTCGACGCGAGAAGTAATGAAATGTTAATGTTACCACCGCGAGTGGTTAATATTTGGACTTCCATTAGAGTAGTTATCGGTGAATCAACGGAAGTAGTAGCTGTTAATGGAAGGATCATGCTTGCACTAGACGCGTGCAGTGATATTTTTTTTAGAGAAGTGGTAATAAATCGAATGTTACTATTTAGTCGGTTACGTTGTTCGAGAGGATTCCCCACGCGGGGTGAATCTTAATTACGTGCCGATACTGTGGGTAGTTACAGAAGGAAAGGGGGAAAAAAGTGTTATATAGATTGTGTAGACTTTGTATTTCGAGGTGTAAGGAATTAAAGGAAGTTGGAAGAATAAGTACTTGCGTTTTAAGAGACATGAAAAATTTGAACAGACGTAAATGTTTTACATAACCAGTAGGAAATGGAAAAGTGTTTTTCCGTTACGCGTCGAAAAAAAGATGAGGAAAATTATTTTTTTTTTTACTTATAATAGTGTCGAAGTTTATTTGAAACTCCAAATAATGTGGGCAAAGTGCAAATTAGGAATTTGATCGTGTTTTAAAGTAGGTATTATTAATATATTAATAGTTCCACTATAGTGGAACCTTTTTTCTTCCTCTTTTAGTATTACTTTGCAGTAATAGTGAATATTTAAGAGGAATAAATAAGGAAAGAATTGAATAAATACAAGTAACTTATTTAATATGGTTGGTGTTAATTGTTTCCTAAAATCTGTAATGTTTCAAGCGTGTTACAAATACTAATTGTTTTAAAATATTTTAGCTAAAATTCAGTTTATTATTTCGAATTATTCGAAGTAACAACGAATTTTCCAAAATTATTTTGCCCACTTATTCGTATAAATAACAATACTATATGTTATTCGAAGTTTCTACCAAGTTTCGGATAAAGAGCTTTTAGGAAAAAAGTAGTATTGTTTACGAAATAAATTCATTTTGAATAAATAACATTCATTCTTTACTTGCCGAATAAACATAATTCGTCTTTAATCATTCCTTCACTTAAATAATTGTTTTATTTACATAATATGGAACGCTGCCTGTACTTTTATGTAGCGTTAAAGACGACGCAATATTTTTTGAAAATCAATGAAGCAAATCATTTGATATTTTTTAATAGATCATTGAGACAGCGAACATACCATGTCAATCAATTTCTTCAGCTCGCTATAACTAAAAAGTAAAGCTTGAACGACGAACACTTCCACGACATTATTTTCTTTATTTGTTTTATAAATTAAAACCCTCCTCAATGGTGACAAAACTAATTGTAATTTGCTCTTTATTCACACGGTAGTAATTCTATTTAAAAAAAAAAAAAAGAACAAAGAACAATAGATAGATCGCAGAAAAAATCAGGAAGACCTATATTTATTTGGATCACTGATCCTTAAATCCATATTTTCTGTGATTAGCTTCAAAGCATTGTTAGTTGATCTTCCTAAGCATTTGTTAGAAAAATATCGTTCTGTTGTCATCCGCTTCTATAATATTGTACTTAATATTATTGCATAAGGATCAAATGTTAACTGAACTGGAGTGGCGTCCTTGTTTGCATTGCGGATGTTAAAAAGTAAGGAACCGTTTCAATAGCAGGATGCTGTTCTCAGTGCCATGAATAAATCATTGTTGATACTCAATCTTTCGTATACCTGTTCATGTACAAAATATATGTGTATAAGAAATGAAGCTCAGATCATGCTACCCACGTGTCTGCAAAAACTTATTCGTAATATCGAAGGTCGTTCACGTGGATGATGACGTAAATAGATCTGTTTAGTCTCTGAATATTATTTTCAAGCTCCACTGTCTGTTCCACGAAAAATTATAATTTCACAGTAAGCATGACTCGTGTCACATTATATCATTTTTTTACTATTTATAATTATAAGTAGTTACGAAATTAACAATGTTATTATATTATAGATCTCAAGTAAATCGTACTTTATTGATATAGAATGATTTAATTCTTTTAATTAACGTTCTTAGTATATACTATTAATATACAATGTAATTACTTTTGTCACGTCTCCAGTGCTGTATTGCTTCATTACGATTTTCTTATTAATATTAATAAGTTATTTCGTAACTTGGTAAACTTCTAATATTTCACACAGTAACATAAATAATGAAATACACTTTTATTAGTAGTATAATACGTTACTCATTTTATTACATTTTTATTAACAATTCTTTTCAAAACGTGGCTGCTTTTATGCCAGTTAACTGAGAGATTCTGTGAAATATGAATAGAAACATAGTCCTTCCTTGTTAAATTACAATCCTTTTGCTACAGTTCATCTTTTAAACTTTCTTTTGCATATATAATGTACGTGTAATTAAATTTGTAAAGAAAACGAAAGAACCAATACTACTCACAGAAGATTTAAGTACACTCCATCATAGCTGAATTACATTTCAAAACACTGCTCTCATCGATCAGCGCCCTCTTGTAAAATCCTCTTAAATTTCGATCATAAGTGTTTGCACTCGTAATAAGTGTTTGGCCCCGTCGTTATCGGTTACTCGAAAATCATTATGCCGGATTACGTAAGGTCGATACCTTTCTTTCCCGCTGTCACTGAAGGTGCTTCATTTGGAGCAGCGTCTGCCGAAATGAATGCAGAATGACTGAACGTCGGAAAAAGGCCTGGCTAACTTTCGATATTTCGAAACGGACGCTGCTCGTTTTCGATTTTCATCCATGTGCAGTGCCTGCATACCACATGCGATTACGTTACTCGTTGTGTCGTGCACACGCCGCAGCGTCACATTTGCGAAGTAGTTACGCGGCTGCATTGAAAGGAAAAGTGTGGAAAAGTGGTCGATGATTCGATACTTAACTGTTTGAACGACGGGGAACAATATATAGGGTGGTATAGTAACCGTAGTGTGGACGGTTCTGGTTTCTTGTAAAAAAATAAATCAAAGTTGCAGTATGCAATTTTACAAAAAGATGGAGTGATTCCTTGTGAAAGCATGAGTCGAAGTTGCGATACAAAATTTTTGAAAATATGGAATAATTCATTATGAAGAAATAAGTGAAAATTGCAATATAAAATTTTTGAAAATATGGACCAATTCATTATGAAGAAATAAGCGAAAATTGCAATATCAATTTTTTAAAAAGATGAAGTCATTCTTTGTGAGAACGAAATGGCAGTATAATATTTTTTATAAAAAGCCCTGTTTTTGAAAAAAAAAAAAACTAAAAGAACCTTTTACGTGTTTTGAACATGACTATTAGATTGTAAGTCTTGATATAAAGGATATTACTATGGACTCTTTATTTCTGTATTTGATGAGGGTAACTTAGTTAATTTTTTAGTGTCGTTTTATTAATTTTTAAAGAAACTCATGTTGATTTCCAAAATCTGATTAAAGTGCCCATGTTAACGTTCAAATAATTTTTGTTTTAAATTTTTCAACCCTCGTGGAAAAACTTTTCATAAACAATTATATATGCCCCCTTCCTCGTGGTACGATTAATCAGCCTCGTTGTTTGTACCGTTGTTCTCTTCCCTACCCAAAAATGATCAAGGAATGTTATTAGCGTTAGGTCACATTTTATTTTTATATGTATTACCGTTTCTGGTCATTCGATCAGAGTGTTATCACTCTATTAATCTTAATTTATGCTAATTCAAGCCTAAATCTTATATCACACGTTCATGGTGGTACTCACGTTTACAGTTCCCTCTAGTAAGTATTTTCTAATATATAAGACATTGGAATATATAATGTTTAAATATTTTAGATCTTAAAATATGATGCCAAGAAAATGTTACAAATGCTTCGTGTGTTCTTCTTGCGGGGTTTCGATTCATGGGAAATATTCGAAAAGATATACTTCAAATATTATATTATACTTATTTTTTAAGCTAGGACTATCCGCACTAAATAAATATATCCGATATAAGTAAACTTGAAATCTACATAACAAAGAAGTGCAAAGAGATCCATTGGGATATGAATATTTTCACCAATCAAAAATCTTTTCCAAATTAATGTTTCCTGACTGCAAATCATTTATTTGAGAGTGCGCAGCAGCCTTAACTGCAAATTTCAAGTTTTTTTTTTAATTCAGAGCAATTTCCTAGAAAAATAAGTGGGAAAAAATTCTCTTACAATTAAAATTTAGCGAAGATTTTTAAAAGGGAAAATTTATCAGGTCAAGTTAGATCAAAATAAATCGTGGAAAAAGAGAATTTAATTTTATTCTAGAGCGTGTTAAGTCGAAATCGTGTAAGAACAGAATTAAGTGTATCTTTACGACAAGAGATTGCGCAATTATTATCGACAGGCCGATGCTGACCACAAACAGTCGCACGTTGAAGAGTTGAAGAGTTTGAAAACGAGTTTCCCCTTTGTGCCCCGCCTAACGTTCCATGTGCAACGGTGATCTTGCAACCACGCGATTTGTTGTGCGAAATTCATTAACATCCGCGCGTTCTTGTCGTGAATTCGGAAAGTCAGGCTCTCGTCTCCGAAGAATATCCTCTTCCATACTTTCAATTAATTATTCATGCCTGACACGTAACTTTGAGCAAAACCATCGCTTGTGGGCTGAAGATTTGTAAACACAAATTTCTAGTGCACTTTTGTAATTGTCCCTCCAGATTTTAATCGGCAAGTGTGAGTGTGTTTCGTTCAACAAGAGGAAAATGTGTATATTCTACTGTTTCAGAAAACTGGATGCATGTGAAATGTATTTATAATTTTATTCATGCTATTATAACATTATCTACCTTAACGCAATTGTAACTTGGTTCTTTTGCGTGAATATACACTGCTTGCGAAAAGTTTGGAACTACTAATTGATTTTTTATTAAAATCATATCGTGTAACAATGTTTCTTCTGATTCGAAATTGGAGATATCTTTTGTTTCAGACCCTTCAGAAAATGGATTATTCTTTCTTTTCAACTTTTTTTTTAAGTTCTAAGTGTTGGCACGTTCCTGGGAACGTGCTCCTAAATTTTGGGATTGAAATTCGAGAAATTATTAAAATCATATAAATTCAAATGTAACCGCGTGCAGGTATATGTGCATCGATTCTGTTACTAAAAAGTTCAATAGAAAGTTGACTCGAGGAATACAATTTATTTGGAAAGAGTTAGCTGACAACAAAATTGTCAATATACACTTCGCAGATCGTTCACAGAATTTAAACTAAAGTTTCAATGCTGCTTATAATAATTCCCTTCTGTATTCGCAAGAAGTACTTTCAGTGATCACTGCAGTGTTCTTTCTGTTAATCAATTGCCACACGTCATCGCGCGAGAAAATTATTCGGCTGGCCCGGACCAGCCAGCGAAACCCTGCTACCCTTTACTCACAGAATAGTTTCAAACTGTTAGCTGCCAGTAGGTATCTACATTCCAAAAAGGTCCGTTACTTGCCTCGAAACTCCGAGACCTTCGATGAAACTACTTATGCATCTCTACTCTCGTCGGCCATGAAGCCGTAATTTTTTCTTGCTAAAAAATTTGGCCGTTTTGTGCAACGCGCAGAAAACCTCGTATCCTGGCTGTCACCTCGTTACTCAAAAAGTAAGCATGAAAGGATTGATTAGTGACGTAATTAGTCACTCGTGCAACTTTCAAATCGTTTGCGGAGTTACCTTGATATGTGTGATTCTAGATTTTCTAGGACAGAACTTTGAAGGACATCTTTACTTTCGGCAATGTAAACGCACAGTTACGTTGGAATATAAATAATCTATATCTGACTTCTTCGTTGCACAAGGACTTCCTTGTTCGAGCAGCGAAAGATGATGATACATTTTAAAGATGCACTCTTTATGGTCACCTTGACTGATTTAAACGGACTTTAGGTTACAAAATTTGGGACGTTTTACTTTTAACCGTTTCCGCAGGAATGGAATGACGATGAAAATTTTATAGGCCCACCTGGTGATCTAAATTCGACATTAATTTGACGACGTATTGTGTTTTGAATTAAACTGGATATCAACATTTTGAAAATATCTTTTACCTGTGATTTAATGAGCGAGAAATAAAAATTCTGAAACATAATTTATTTACTATCAACAAATATGTTTTAAATATGTTATTTATACATCTGATTTAATTGAATAACTAAAGAGGTCGTTCTTGAACCGAGTAATTAAGTAAATAATGTTTCAGATTTTAACAAAATATGCATCTTAAATAGTACGTAGGATTTTATTTACACGAAAGTATTGAAAATTTATGCTATAGCGCTAAATTAAATTATAATAAAAAAGAACGTTCGAGTTTCAGCAAATTTCTAATTAATAATTCATTGGAGGTAAACATGTTAGTTAAAATAAATGCAAATACAAGAGAACAGAATTCACTTACAATATTGAACGAATTGTTACTCAAGTAACAAATGATCTATTAATACGTAAATGTTTGCTTGAATAAGCTATTAAACCATAATAAGATTGAAAGCGTATTCGTCATTCCCAAATAAATTATCTCCCACTCAAATTGCATTTCGTATTACCTGATTTCAGAATAATCGGTTCGTAATTACTGATTAATTTATTCGTGCCACGGCATGTATTGCGAACAAAGCGAGCAATTAAACGTCACACGAAATAATCAATGACACTGGTACGCGAATACCGACGTGAAGATCTCTACCCCCTCTCGTTAGGGTGATATGGCAATAACAACCCTAAACTTTACCATCTTTTTTCTCAACAACTACTTAAGATATTTTAATGCTTCAAAGTGCACGAAGTAGGTACTTTTTAGCTCTACCACCTGAAAGGACCTACTTCGTGCACTTTGAAGCGTTCAAATGTCTTAAGTAGTTGAGAAAAAAAATGGTAAAGTTTAGGGTTGTTATCCCCATATCACCCTAACGAGAAGGGGTAGAGATCTGAAAATTCTCTCAGTGTTTTTTTAGGCAAAGAGCAGTATTTATACATAAATACTGAAATTGGTGCTGGGGCCGTTTTCTTTATCCTTACATTTAATTAACACATTAAAACTATGTATTTCAGAATATAATTCTAACTTGATAATATTTAACTATCTGAATCAGTCTTATTTAGTGTGATGGTTGGCTTGCATCTGGGCAACCAGCTTTTCCTTTTCTCACTAGACCCCTTAGGGGTCGGGACTCACAGGTTGGCAACCACTGGCTTAATCTCTATTCTTATAAAACCCTTTTTACACGTTGGTGGTGGGACACGTTCTATATGCACGAACATTTTATGCGATTTTAAAATAAAATAATATTCCTTGATGGTGGAACACGTTTTACATGTATGAACATTTCATGCGACACGTGAATAAAAAAGATCATTTGGTGGGGCAGCATATTTTATACGGCTGAAGACTTTATGTGGTCCAACAATAAAAAAATTTATTCGTGGCCGAAACACACTCTGCATGCACGAACAATCGTGAGATCCAACAATAAAAACGTTGTAGCCTGTCGAGTGATCCTTAACGGTTTCCGGTTCTCCTTAGGATTGCGCACGAAGATGTGTACCGTTTCATGGGATAAATAAACATCAAGGTTACTTGCGTTTATAAACGGTCTGCACTCGTTACAACACGGTTCATTACACGGTGAATGTGTTGTTAACCAATTTGCACTCCGAGGTCATTTTTTGCTGAGAGATATTGAGGAACATTTTAAAACGTAAGCAGAGGAAGTGATTTGTAGCTGGTTCGCAATTTCTGAACAATTCAGTACTGTACAGGTTGTTAAAAATAGTTAAAATGTTATATTGCTTTCTAAACTAATTGTAAATAAAAATGAAAATTTAATGCCCTTTCATGCGCTATGAAACTGTACAGTGGAATTGTTCCAAACTGATAGTTTCAATAAAAAAAACATTCCCCGCCACAAAAAGAATTAAACAATTACATTGCACAGGTTTATAGTGTAAAGAACATTCAATTTTCGTCGTAACGATTTTTCTATATCTACTGTAGTTTTCAAGATATAAGTACTGCAGGAAAATAGGAAGGCACGCATTAACATTTAAGAGATGTTTTCACCCTGAAGAGAAGTAGCATATAAAAACAGGTTTCAATTTTCGAGCTATCGAAATTCCTTTGTTAGTTTCACAGAACCATGATAAAACGCACAACTCCTCGATGGTTTCTCTACTACTAGATCAATACCTTAATCCACTTACTAATAGTCGCGTTGCCACTTTACGTCAAAATTACAGCAAACATCGCGCTTAGACAAGTGTTTAGTTTGCAAAGTGCTGTATTAAAGAAACGGACGAATTCAAATTCGTTAAGATAAGACAAAGATACGTGTAAAGCTGATTGTGTACATTGTACATACTCTGTTTAAGTGGTTCTACACGGAAGCAGTAAAAGCTCCATTCCAGTCTTAATTGCTGATTCCACAAATCTGTTTTACACGACTGAATCATTTCCTTTAATAGATACTGTCGTAAAAACTCGTAGCGATTTTTAGACGTATTCTTATATTCATTAAATAAAATTTCTTTTTCTAAGATTAGGTGTTTCATTTTGTTTATGTTGGAAATTTCTGTTCCCACGTAATTGGTGTCTCTGCAAGCTTCTATAAATGTCGTGTTGCAATTAATCTTCGGTGACACGAGCAAACGAAAAATTAAGGCTAAATACATTTTGAAATATTTTTAATAAATCCTCTCCTTTGCTGAGAGGGGTTAGTTTTATTTCAATAAAACATTTAAACACCAAAATCAAATTTTTGCCATTTGTTATAATGAAAAGCAATAAAGCACTTTCTGTGGTACTACCCTTTGTGTCTGTGCCTATTACTGGAATTCGATTTATACAAAAAAATTGCTATTCAATTATAATATTAAAGTATACTAAAATATGAAGTACTTTTTATTAAAAATCTATCAGTATTACATATATTTCTCGTAAATAGGTATCTATCAATTGTACCAACTAGAACTTCAATTCGAAGACAGGTGTCCCTGAAAAATTGATTTCCAGTGCACGCATACTAAACAGATTTTCAAACTCGACACCTGACAATGTCACCTTTTTATCGCAAAATAATTCCTTTCATCCCCAATTGTACCATATTTACTGCCATAGCGTGTCACTTTTTATTTCTACTTCAATAATTATACGCGAACCTGAAGAATTTTCGAACTCGATTTTCTGCAAACCATGGCCTCGTATGAAAATATTTGAATCCACAGTTTCCATTTATTTTTGCATGTAGAATTACTTCTTGAGATTCTACCGCTCATTGCGCGACATCCTATGTTAGCTTCCCAGCGTGGCGCCGCCATGATTATTAGAATATCGTTTATGTTCGCCGTTAAATCTCTTACACGTGTTTAGGGTATACACGCCAGCATGCAAATAAACACAGTGAAAGTCGCTGGCGTTTTCGTCACGTACACCACTAACGTCCATCTCGAAGTGTAAAATACAACCGCAACAGGAGGTGTCCTGGTTTCCAGCACTTCGTCGTAGCGAAACGTCGAACGACATTTTGTTACGTCAATTGTCAGCAAACTAACAATAGAGCCGGACGTATTGCGTCTGTAGGTACTAATTTTGAAACGGGTCGATCTTTGATTTATTATCGCTAAAGTCTAACGTCGTTCATCCTTTAATTCTTTTCAGAGTGGATGAGGATTAATGGTCCAACCGGACATAGGGCGATTCTTTGCGGGAACATAAATTGAAAATATGGGATACAATTTTTTGCCTTTGTTTTTCAGAAAATCAATCAAACCTTAGGTAAGAGTAATTTAGGTAAGGGTAATTTTGGCGATTTCTTACACTTTCCCTCCCCCAGTATAAGAATTCATAAGATTTGATATTCCAACCCTCTCCTTACTTAATATTTTTTACGTTGAATTTTCAGTTATTAAAATTCTTCAGAAGTTTATATAATTCACTTAACTCGGTTTCGGGAAATTTAAACTAAAACTACTTTTCTGAAACATTAATGATAGAATTTGTATTTATTGAAAATTAGATTAAAAAATATTACGTAAGACGTTATCTGATCCCCCCCCCCCTTGTAAGAAAACGTAAGAAATTCGTGACACCCCCCCCCCAAAAAAAAAGCCTTACGTAATTTAAGGACGACCCCCTACCTTAAAGCTAATTCGAAATTGTCGAATAATACAAAATAGTTTGTCGAACCTAAGATCCAGAAGATCAGAACATTCTGGTCCTTTTGTGAAACTGAAATATTATATTTAATGTCTATGAAAAGTGTTTCGTGTGATCTATCTTCCATTGATTTCATATATTTCTACTAATGAACGAAATGTGAACAAACACTAATGAACATGATCCAAAAAGTTGTTATCTACAGTTTATCAATTTTTTAAAATGTTTCCCCACATTTCCTGATTTAGAAACGAAGAAGAAGTTTATAGCCGAATTTTTGCACATTTTTTTCTATCCCTACGTATATCCTGCGTAGATTCAACCATTAATTATTTGAACCTATTTCTGCACTTCTCAAGAAAGCATAATACATAATTCATCTATGATTGTCAATCCATGGCCACAATATTTATTCGGACACTCTCGAATTCTCTGAAAAACAATTTGAATTTGAGCATATTTTACAGTA
Organism: Andrena camellia; assembly: GCA_029448645.1. NCBI lineage: Eukaryota > Metazoa > Arthropoda > Insecta > Hymenoptera > Andrenidae > Andrena > Andrena camellia. The sequence continues at coordinate 40,199,503 of CM055679.1, read as the reverse complement.
ACGACAGGACATGAGTCCCAGTGCCATAGTGGTTTGTGAAACAGTCAACAGTAAAGCAAATATTTTCTTGTAAGAAGCCCAAGTACTAACAAAACATTTCGTCCAGAAATCTACTGAAATTCTCAGCTACCACCTTGGAAGAAAAGCTATACACACCACGAAAACTCTTTGATTTCACAATGCAGAAATGAAGATAAAATTTTGAAGACCGTTACGCTATCACACGCGATCTGTTCTAAGAAAGAAATCACTACTTTCGTCGAACAGACCAAGATAACGAGTTTCTCGTTTCCCTTGACTAGGCGAAATAATGCGAATGAATCAAACGGTTCTTCCACCTGCGGCTTAATAACTCGCCCATTCAATATGTTCACGTAATCCTTGGAAATTTAAATACTCACTGTCAGGCCACGTCAGTTCTTCCTTGTTATTCTTACGTAATACGCATAGTATTAACGCCAGTCGAGACTTTTTTCACTCGAATGTAACGGAGAAGTAGGATCACGGCGATGAATATATTAATTCACGAATATATTACACTGTATTGAAACAATGATGGCAACGTTCCAGTCTGCCATGATGCGCGTCAGGCATTGTTCTAATAATTACATGCCCAGTTTCGTAGGCAGCTGGCGCAATTGCACCCATTTACATCGAAACTGGACCATTCCGCTAGCTTTCGAAATCGGAGTGCTTCGAAATCAGCCGCGTTCGACTAACACTCAACCTCTGACTAATAAAAAATTCATTGATAACAGCTCATTGACTCGTTATTTGCCGAGTGGCTTCTTCTGTGGAGGCCCGAAAAACACGAGTTCATTGGCTTCTGATCGACATACACAAATTGTTTCATGTTCGTACAAAAGTATCGTACTATAAAAAAACTTGTCCGGCTTGCGGAAGTAATTGCGGGTCACTAGTAGTGACTCACTACTGTGAGTGGGAATAAAAGTTGCAACTTGATACGAGTTATGGTTTGAACTAGAATAAAGTTAAAATCGTAAACGATTAGTGTCTTTTTTATTAATAACAGAAACACTCGTATATATTGTTACAGTTTTAGAAGATTTCAAATTCATACCTTGCTTGGTTTATTTGCCATCGCTTCCGCAAACTCGAAAAATGTGGTTTCGAGAAAAGCGGCTTTAAAGTTTTTATTAGGTTTGCTACGTAAGTTCTGCTCGCTAGAGTGAGTCTTCTACAAATTAGATTTTTGAAAACAGGTTATACTTACTTCAAACTATGTATTTCACTATTTTCCGTCATTATTTATCACACTTTCCCCTCTGTGTGGGACTTGTGTTATGCCTCTTGTACAAAAACCTGTGGATTTACCATTAAAAAGGGAAGTTATTGCACTTTCTGTGGCCTCGAAATTATTGAAGCTTTTCCCGTCTAAACTGTTTTGTAGCGATCGAGAAAGGTAAGAATTCGTTGGTACCAGATTCGAGGAATATGATGGTTGGGGAATAAGTTCCCGTGGAAGTTCAGATGTTTTCTTTACGCCACGTGTTGTCTCGCGTTGTCGTGGAAGTACAGGGCACCCTTTCGATTCACAATGGATGGCTTTCGATTTTCAGCACTCGCTGCACTTTTTCAAGTTATTGATAATATAAATCAGCATTGATAAAATTGTATTTGGGGGAGGAACCTGGTGTAATCGGCAGGAATCAAAGTTCTTTTTCAGACTTTTTTGTAAGAAAAATATACATGTAATCTTTTTAAAACTTTCAGGCTATATTATCACGTTTTTTAAGAAGTGAACACACATTTTTTGAATTAAAAATAACGCGATAATGCCAAATGACGGTTAATTTAAACTGCGTGCAGTCTGGGATCCTTTGTCGTGACCTGAAACCAAAATACCATGTAGTTTTGTATTTTTAATAAAATTGCGCTATAGAAGAACCTCGATTCGCATTCAGAAATGCAAAATGAAGATAATGGTGAGTGTTTGAAAAAATAATTGCGTCTTTCACTAAAAATTTTCACGTCAATTGTGCAATAAACTTTATTAAATTTAATAACATTATTCCGGATTGAGGTACATCCACAGCGTAATTTTATTAAAAACACAAAACTATTTGATTTTGTGGTTTGACAACTTGGCGGTTCCGAAACACTTGCACCATTCGGAATTACCGCGTTAATTTTACATCGAAAAATCTTTGTTCCCTTCTTAAAAATCTTATTAATAGAACCTGAAAGTTTTAAAAAGATCACACGTATAGTTTCCTTACAAAAAATTCCCCCAAAAGATCCTTGACTTCTGCCGATTACACCAGGTTCCCCCCTTAAAATATGTGCTCATAATATAAACGAAGTGGCGGACGGATCTTATGCAGCAACCAGGCATAATAATTCTCGCTTGATTACAAAATTTCTGTATATTAACAAGCCGACAAACGCGTATGTAAAATTTGAGGGCAATCCACTCGGTAGTTTATTCTGTATAAATTCCTAGAAAATGCCCATGTATTTCGGATCTCCGAAGGTGAAACCCCGCTTAAACGTACCCAACCTGGAAACCTGTTCGTTTAAGATCACTGCTCGTTACAAGGTTAACGGAAGAATATGCAAATAAAGATCGATAAAGTGGGACCTTCGTCCAAAATCGAACGTGCGCCGATGCCTGCGCTATTACTATGTATACATTGGTCCATCTACGAACATATCTAATAACAATTTAATCAGCGCCGCATCTTAATATATAAAGCAGAAAGTTTATATGTTTGTGTGTTTGCCTGTCGCCTAAAAACTTTCGAACGGTAAACTCTGGCGTCCCGAAATGTCCCTCAGCTCATTATGCCTGCCTAAGGGGTCGTCCTTAAATTACGTAAGGCTTGGGGGGGGGGGGGGGTATCGCGAATTTCTTACGTTTTCTTACAAGGGGGGAGGGGGGAGTCAGGTAGCGTCTTACGTAATATTTTTTACCCTAATTTTCAATAATGTTTCATTAATGTTTCAGAAAAGTAGTTTTAGTTTAAATTTCCCGAAACCGAGTTAAGTGAATTACATAAACTTTTAAAGAATTTTAATAACTGAAAAAAATACTGGAGTTGATTTAAAGGAATGATAATAAATTCCTCGGCCTACATGAAGTAATAATATGCATACATATTTATAAAGCATAAATATTATTAATATTAATTATAATAAATTTAACATAATGTTGAAATTTATTCAAAAAATTAAATGTAAAAAATATTACGTAAGGAGAGGGTTGGAATATCAAATCTTACGAATTCTTATACTGGGGGAGGGAGGGGATAAGAAATCGCCAAAATTACCCTTACGTAATTTAAGGACGGCCCCTAATCCAGATGAATGTGACTATTTTCACCCAAAATATTAAAAAATAGTTTTTGTTAGAAAATGAAAATTTAAATTCCAGACGAAGCCGAGTATTAAAGCTAGTTTACCATAAAGCACACTAGGCGCAAGCTGGGGCCGCACTCTCTATGGGACCATATTTTAAAACGGTACTCCTCGCAAAGCACAATATAAAAATCAGCCTAATTATAATTGCAAAATAAGATACTTCTTTTTAAATATTAAATTTAATATAAAAACTAGAGGCTGCTAAAAAAAAATTAAGAGGCCTCATAACGATGTTGCGCCTAGAGCCTATAAAAGTAAAAATGCGAGCCTGTATTTAACGATGCCTTTGCTTCGACGTCTTCCTCGAGGAAGAAGAACTCTTTCGGCCGTCCGGTTCCAGCCAGCCATCATTCGTGCTTTGACCTTTTCCGAGATTCGAAAAGTCCTTCCGCGATGCTCTGGCGAGTGGCTGCCGTGACGAAGAAGGTCACGTTTGCAGGGAAGCCATGCGAACGTGTGCGGTAGCATGTCAATGTCAGGATACCCCGACGTCGATCGGTCGCGGCTTTTTTATTTGTCCTTTCCCTCGACGAAATTGAAACTTGCACGCGAAGCACGTACTTCGTGTTGGTTCATTGGGACTGCTGTGAATCGCCGTCGAGACGGTCGAAGGAGAGTGAAAGTCTTTCTTGCGTCGACTTCGCCTCAATAACGGAGTCATGCCGCGGGAGGTTGTTTGTCGAAGATCGATTCTTTGGTGGAACTGGAGCTGCGACCGATTTAATCTGTTTAGTTATTTATTCATGGAATCGTGTTTTGTTTATTATATAATGTTGGGTTATATCGTAAATAATGCGGTTTTTTTTATCTAACACAATCGCAGTAATATTGGTAACTAAATATTATCTTATATAGGGATCCCCTATGATGTTGTATTAAAATTTGACGAACACGTATTGAATATTTTATTTGTTACAAATGTTTAAGGTCGATGGAAGGGCATACACTGTTCACTCGTTGTAAGCCCGTTTTTACCATGCGTTGTACGCCCGGCGACTATCCCCACCATTTCTTGGAATCCTTCGGCGAGAGGCTCTTTCGTTTCCTCTCGCTCGCTCTTGGGTTTTCTCACTCGCACAATTAGCCGCGCGGAATAGTGTCCACAACGCGCCGTACGCCCGCCGCCAGCCCCGTTCGTCAGGCTTATAACGAGTGCGCACTGTATTGGATATCTACATATTATTATGTACATACCAGTGCCGTCTTATCGTTTTCGGGGGCCCCGAGGCGAGCTCCATATGTGGTCCTCTAAATTACTCTAAATTAAATACAATCAAAAATACCGCGCCAACATGCGAAGTGAATCAGTATTAAAACAATTAAATAAGATTAAACGTGGAGTTCATTCCACGGAAAAAAGGCCTCATTTTAAAATTTAAATTTTGGTGTATTCGTTATTTTCTTTCCATCGCAGTTGGAGGGCCCGTTTCCAATTTTTTCTAGCTTTCGCAAATTTTTTTTAATTTTCTAATTTTGCGGGGGCCCCCTGAGCTCCGGGGCTCTGAGGCGGCTGCCTCTTTCGCCTCTAGGTTAAGACTGCAATGGTACATATTATTATTTGTAAATGGAACGGAATATTTTATTATACTAAATACTTTATTCACTGTATTCACTATAAAACTGATTACCACAGACGCAATCTTCGACACGGCATGGAGCTCCAAAAGTCTTTCCAAAATTTAATTTTACTGAATATTCAAATTCTGATGTGGATCGTTAACAGATTTCCGCGTTTTTTTGCAGACGATTTTCCAGAGGAGATCGATCGTGAAGCGAGGAGATTACTGCAAGTCCTTCCTGCATACGATCCTGGGGTTGGGCGAGTGAGCCTGGAATGCAAAAGGCACGCGGACATTTTCCATCAAGAGCTCGCCAAGTTCACTTTATGGGCGCTCAAAAGTAAGTCCACCAATATATCAACCCGCTAACTAACAAGGGAAGTTCGGCAACATCGAAAATTCAAAAAAATCTTAAACTTTGCAGAGATGTAGCTCAAGTGATGCTAATAACGTAACTATTTTTTTATTCGGCAATAAAACGGTCCTAAGGGTGAAAACACCCCCTCAAGGAAATTGTAAGTTTTCATATTATCGTGAATATCTGCGAAACCGTAAAAGATATCGAAAAAAAGTTCAGCTCAAAGTTTTATGTTGTTTTAAATTGTCGAAAAAGAGGATGGTGGGGATAAATTTTGACAAAAATAATATTTTTTGCAAATTCTTTATCGCTGTTGCATAGGACAAAAAAACTAGAATTTTGTATTTAACTTCTTTTCGATATCTTTTACAGTTTTCACCCTTAGGGCCATTTTATTGCCGAATCAAAAAATACGTACGTTATTACCATCACTTGAGCTACATTTCTACAGTTTCAGATTTTTTTTAATTTTTCAGTTGCCCAACTTCCCTTGTAACTAAACGAGATAAATCGTCATTCGAAAATTCCGCTGTGTTGAATAAGCCTAACTAGGTGATTTGTCACGAAAATTTCAAAATTTCACTCTTACGAAAGTAATAAACAATATATTCGATCTATAATTCGAGTTAATTCGCTTGTAATTTTTATTAAATTCAAATTACTAATAAAATATAATATAATCAAATAATTATAAATTTAAATGCGGTTAACTGAAATCCTACAAATAATAATGAAATTAAAAATCTTATAAAAATCATTCTTAAATATTCAGCTATAAAAATTAAACCAAAAGCTCCTCTGAAATATTCAGTATTAAACCTTGAAACTACCTCTGATTCTCCTTCTACTAAATCAAAAGGAGTCCGATTTAATTCAATTATAATTCTTACTATAATTATTAAATAAATTGGTATCAATATAAAAATAAATTTTACATGCTGCAACAGTTTGTCAATAATTCCGAATTTCATCGAGCCTCCATTCTCGATCCACTGATCTTCGATCATATTTCGAGGTTTGAACCACTTACAACGGGGGTAGAGTAAGCTTGTGGCGATTTCGAGTTACGAAACCGCGGTGCAAACGAACAAGGGGCCACAACAGGAATACCTTACGAGAGAAACTCCTTTCACGCAATCGTTGAATTCAAAACGACCGAGAACCAATTGACAAATTTGTCTTTAATGATCTTTCACAATGGCTCAGTTCACAGTGGATGCTTGGCATCTACTGGTCCGTCTCTATAGCTGTTATTCCGTGTACGACACGCAGTGTAGTAACGCTGAAATGGTCACTTTAAACCGAGTCTTTTCGCATCGATACATTGGAGAAACTTCGTAGAAGAATCCCATTATTCTTTCCAAAGTTTAACCTTGCTTCTAATGTGAGTGAAGTAACTGGATAATTCAGGGAACGGCTTAACTCCCATCGCCCATCAACCCTCGGATGACGAGCGTGACGAAACTTTTCGTGGAGCGATAAGTATGACTGTTATGACATAACAGTTTTATATTAAAAGCTGTCAGAAAATAAAATACTCGTCTGGGGTCAGGAACCCCCATAAGAGGAAGCCCGGAATATAGTCCAGTGAAATTAGGATTTGCCTGGGGAATAATTCCCAGCGAGCTATATTTTACATATTATGTTAAAATTTTACAGAGTCAAAGGTTAAAAAAAAAAGTTTTTCGCGAATATCTCGTTATCTATTAGGTCTACGACAAGAATAATTATTATAGAATTTATAGCTTAGGAAATTCTCTACAAAAGAGGTTCTATGAGCTTTTTTCGTAGGAGTCACTATTTTCATGTACGAAGACTTACAATGTTTCAACCCTCATACTTTTGACAAGGGAAGATCCAGAACCCGGAGACTCAAAAAATTCTGAAACTTCGTGAATATATTAGGGATGTCCTCCTGAATACAGCGCAATTTTGCTTGCTGCCTAAATTCACTCTAAGAGGGTGAAATTGACACCTGAAAATTTACCAATTTTGTGTTGATAGAAAAAAAGTTTTCAGGAAAAAGAAACTTCTTTTAATTAGGACTATCATTAAGTAACTTATAGTTCTTACGGGTCGCGAGTAATAACACAGAATCGGTAAATTTTCAGGGGTCAATTTCACCCTCTTAGAGTGAATTTGGACAGCAAACAAAATTACGCTGTGCTCAGGAGGACATCCCCTATTCACGTCTTCTAATTTTTTTAATTTCCAGCTTCGGGATCTTCTCCTTGTCAGCCTATACATATACAAACCCGCCCCTGTACTTTGCACAAACATACGCTTTAACGCAATTTTTTAGCGCAAACAATGTTGGACTCGTAGCGTTTCACGAATGAAAACATAGTCGGTCCTATTTCGTTGTACTTCACGTTCACTATAATTCCGTTTCTTCGAAGTGTACGATGCAACGGCGAAAATACCATCCGGCCTTCTGAATGGAAATGTAAATCAGTTTGGCGATTTCGACGAATGCATCGGGATCCAAGGAAGCGAGGGGATTCAAGGGCAGTACTGCTTAGCGTATCTGCAGTTGAGTATCGACGAGTCGCGATCGGACCTCAAGTATCTTCATCGGCTTCTGCATTCTCACTACGCGTTCAGAAGCAACATTACCGATGTAAGTACGTACTAATGTTTAGCCATTCTCTTGGAGCGTAGAGATCTGCGTGATCTGTTCACTGCAGTGACGATTCGACAATAACAAATGAGGATCTTAGGATGCAGCAAGAGGGGTGCAGCTCCATTTTTTACTGTTTTTGAGTTATACACTTAAGGAGGAACACCACTGTGACGGCCGGAAAAGTAAGCCATTTTTAAGAATTTTTTTTAGGAATAATTTACAGTTTTCATAGAAACATTTTATTACCTACCTTTAGCACGTTGTCTTAAGAGACTATACAAAAAAAATAAATAGAAAAACATGCATAAATTTTAATATATTAATTAATCTTCTAGACCCTCCACGCGAGCTGGTCGAATTGGTAACTATGGAACAGCAGGTCCGAAATCAAATTTCATTTTTTTTTATAATCTATATGAGTGTAGTTTCCGTTGTGCGTACCGATTTCTTAAACAAATTATTTTTGTAAAAATGGTGCGCTTTAGAAGAAAAGTTTCGAAAATCCGCGAATAAGGTGGACAGTTTTTCGAGCGTGTTTCAAAAAATTTGTTTTCAATTAAAAAATCCGTACGCACAATGGAAACTACACTCATATAGTTGATAAAAAAAAATGAAATCTGATTTCGGACCTGCTGTTCCATAGTTACCAATTCGACCAGCTCGCGTGGGGGAGTCTAGAAGATTAATTAATATATTAAAATTTATGCATGTTTTTCTATTTTTTTTTTGTATAGTCTCTTAAGACAGCGTGCTAAAGGTAGGTAATAAAAATTTTCTATGAAAACTGTAAATTATTCCTTAAAAAAAATTCTTAAAAATGGCTTACTTTTCCGGCCGTCACAGTGGTGTTCCCCCTTAATCTGGACACAAAAGTGTCGTCGTGTAGAAGTATGTACCTTTAGGAGTAAACGATATATCTACTGCGTACAAGCGGGCTGGCGAAATTCCAACGAAAACTTTTGATTTTCCTACGGGTACATTTATTTATGTTTTATTTCTTTCGCGAGGGAAAGAGGAAAGAAGAAGAAAGACTCCTGTGAAAACGTAGAATGGAAAAGGAGGGAAATGAATTAACCCCATTACTTCCCCCGGGTCTTTTTTCGCCCAATGGCTTCCTCATTTCTTTGGAATCCCTTGTAACTGGAAGAAAAATATAAGAAAGCTTTTATTAACACACGTGTGTTTCCTTTCTTTATATTATGTTAAATATGTATATAGTGTACGCTGAAAAACATCATTGATTTTTTAAGACATCGGGAATTCATTGAAGAACAATTACTTGAATGAAATTTTTCTTTCAAAAGTCATGGACGTATTCGCTATTTATGAATAAATCGTTCAGTTTCATGCGTTATTCGAAAGAATATTTTCTCGAATCTGTTAGGCATCTTGAATTTGGCATTTTTTAAATAAACTCACTTGCATTGTTTTTCAAGTTTAAATTTTATTAACAATTATAGTCATTGCGTATACTACCTATTGACGATAAAAACGTTTTGTAATTGAATAATCTTTTGTTTATGAATTTATTGCATTAGCGTATATTTTGTATTTAAAATACTTTTTCCTATATCATGGAAAAGGATGACATTTTATTAAAAATTTGCTTTTACACGTTTGCTACGTATCATAATAAAAACTCATGGGACAATTATGCCGGAGTTTCTAAATACTTCGAGATCACCTCCTTTGTGACAACTTGTGCAAGTTTTACAGTGAATACGGTTCTTTTATAGACAACGTAACGTAATTCGAGAAAGTGATGCATGTCGTTACTTGTAACAGTTGTAACACGTTCCGCATTGAAATTACACCCCGTATTCCAGCATGTGACAAAAATACCAAAACGCGGTTCACGTTATTTTGGCAGAGATGCTCATATCTCTGCACAAACTTTTCACGAAAGATTTTCGTTTATTAAAAATTCTTTTCTAATCTGAACAATTATTAGGCACACAATTTTGTTTAAAAAAATTTCGAATTAACAGCGATTCTAAACAAGATGAATTTGATTCTGGTTGGTCGTGAAAAATGTTGAATATAATAAAGCATTATTTCATATCATTTAGCTATAATATAAAAGTGTAAAGTGTTCATTAGATTTCTTCAACCTATCTTCTTTAATTAATGTGTATCTTTTCCTTCAGCCTGGACACAGAGTACCTCGATTTACTGTGGTAAACTGGGGAGTGTGTGCACCAGCATCATGCAGCTTTAAAGACGTCGAAACATCTATTCGTGACATTGTCACCAAGTATACTTCACAAACTGGTCTCAAAGTTACGGTGAAGGTAAATGAAGAAATGTGTCAAGTGAAGAGAAAAGAATATCCAACGGAAACTATGTATGCTAGGTAAAGAGTTGAAGTGCAAATTAATTTCAATTTCAATTTCAATTTTATCTCAATTTCAACTTTTAATTTCAATTTTATCTCAATTTCAATTACAATTTCAGTTTCAATTTTATTTCAATCTCAACTTTAAATCTCAATTTCAATTTCATTTTCAATTTCAATTTTATTTCAATTTTAATTTCAATTTTTCAATTTCAATTTTATTTAATTTCAATTTTATTTGGATTTCAATTTTATTTCAATTTTAATTTCAATGTCAATTTCAATTTTATTTCAATTTTAATTTTAATTTTAATTTTAATTTCAAAATCCTGCTTTATATCATTTTCAGCTTATTTTTTATGACCATGGTTGCATTAACTATCGTAGCGGCATACTACGATCATTACAAGATACCTGCAAGCGAACTACTTTTATCATTTTCCATAAAGCGTAATTTTAAAAAGCTTATATCACTACAGCGGCAACAAAATGATATAGCTACGCTTCACGGTGTTCGAGCTATAAATGCTGTAATGTTGCTTTTCGCCCATAAAAGCATGGCTCTATTTTTCAATCCATATACAAACAGGACCGATATGAGTGAGGTACGATTGTATGCTCTTTAAACAGAGCACTTGCAATTTCCAATTTCCAATCATTCCCACGCATATGTGTACAATACGTATTTACCTTTTTAGTACCTTGGTAAATCATGGACAGTCATAGGAAGAGCCGCTAGTCTTTATACTGACCCATTCATTATGCTTTCTGGACTCTTAACGGCGTACTCTTTTATTGGGAAATTGAGGAAAAGCGACAATTTGAATATCAAAGACGAATACTTATCCCGTTTAATCAGGTAACGTGGACAACTTGTGTTTTAAAATTAATAATCTAACTTACATTCCATGTTTCGACTAAGAACGCTCAGAGATTAATAGAAAACAATATAGGTAATATAAGAACTTCAAATCCACTTTAGAAAGTGTTGTTTAACGAATATTAATCTTTCTTCTCAGACTAGTACCACCTTTAGCAGCACTGATGTTGTTCTGTACTTATATAACGCCTTACATTGGTTCTGGGCCACAGTGGAACTTGGTAGTAACCGAGCATGCAAATATTTGTAAAAGGACGTGGTGGAGGAACTTCTTATTCATCCACAATTATTTTGGATTTGAATCAATGGTGTGCAGTCTCCTCTGAAATGTACTTAATGAAACGTATTTAAATAATATAATAAATATTTCTTTTCTATTCTAGTGTCTCACCCACACTCACCATTTAGGTATAGACACACAACTCTTCATCCTTTCACCTTTAATGGTGTTGCTTCTGTACAAAAAGCCAAAGACTGGAACAATTCTTCTTACCCTGTGTGCCTTGTTTTCGACAGCACTGCGATATTTTGTGACATATTACAGACAGTTAAATAATTATGTATTCTTTGGCACGTCGTAAGTGAATACATTTAAAATCTTATTCCCATCGAATAGACGCATCATATTCCTTAAAACTATTTCCATACTTGCAGAATAAAACAATTATTCGATACAGCAGACTTTTCGTACACTCTGCCGTCGCATAGATTAACAGTTTATATAATAGGAATCTTCATCGGTCATTTATTAAGATATGTATCTAGAGATTATAAGATGAATAAAGTAAGAAGAACTATTTACATAGACCTACAAATGCTAAGAAAGATATACTTGTATTCTATGACTTTTATATTTGTTTAGGTAGCTTTGTATACCGGCTGGATCCTGTGCACAATAATGTTTTGTTGCGCATTTTTTGGACCCGCCCACATGGGATCTTTACATTATATATATAACCCAATACACGCAGCCATGTATAATGCGTTTGCTCCGATCGGTTGGTGTGCGATTTTCGCTTGGGCAACTGTGCTGTATCACACTGGAAACACAAATGGTAAACACCATTTCGCGTGACGTGAATTGGAGAGATATTAAATATCCACGTGCCAATAACAGTTGCGCTTGAATAACAAATCTTTCAAAAATCTCAGGTTGGTTTAGCAGATTCTTAGCCTGGAGGGGATTTTTAATTACCACCAGGCTGAGCTATGCGATATATTTGACACAGTTTCCGATATATTTTTACAACGTTGGGAACACTCGAAGTGCCGAGCATTACGAATTCTTCGGCATGCAAGTAAGTCGCGCGAATACTTAGCGTTTCAATGTATCTACTAGTTTAAATTACGTTTAAATGTGTTTCCTTCATTTGCAGTTAAACCTGAATGAATTCACATGGATCGTTGTACTGTCGGTAACTCTCACCTTGGTCTTCGATACGCCGTTTCAAAATATTAAAAATTACTTGCTGAAGAAACCCTGTGCGTCGGACACTACGACGAAGTTGCTGAAACAACAATAACGTGCTTATGTACCAAATACTTTGAACTTGCCCCAAAGTGGGGTTTAAGCCATTGTAAATAGTGCTCGAAACTCTCGTTCTGTTTTTAGTGAAATTAAAATCCCTTGCCCTCATATACAATGTATATGATAGCTAAGAACACTTATAATTTATATAAATATCGTCATATTCGGTCTATTGTAAATAATATATATTATTGTAACTGTAATTTTATATACATATTTAATAACTGTCGTGAACGTTAAACGTCTTGTTAACGTGTACAAAATTTGTACCTAAGTAATTTAGCGCAGTGTTACTTATTTAAAAGCATTTCCGTTCTTATGCTTATTCCATTGGTCTGAAGCAGAGTTGGGCATTATTCGACTAATCTCCGAATCAAAATTTCGAATAAAATGAAGTTATTCGAGGATAAGGAATAAATTTTTAGTCGACTAAATTTTATTATTCGACTAAACTTTTAGTCGTTATTCGTTATTCGAAGGGCCTCCGTGGCGACTAAGCGTCATGAAATAAACAGTAAACGGGTCCCGAGTCATGACGCCCCCTCCCCGCCCTCGGCCCGACCGGAGGCCGAGGGCCTTGGGCCCCGACCCACGCTTATTCCTGTCCCTTACAAGGGAAGATCCGAACCCGAAAATTCAAAAAATTCTGAAACTGTGAATATGTAGGGGATTTCCTCCTGATTACAACGCAATTCTTGTTTGCTGCCCCAAATTCACTCGAAGGGGGTGAAATTAACCCCTGAAAATTCGGCTATTTTCCGATTTTGTCTTATATCCCGCGAACTGTAAGAGATAGAAAAAAAGTTTCACGACAAAAGTTACTTCTTTTAATTAGATCTATCATTTGGTAAAAAAATATTTTACAGTTCACGAATATATAACACAAAATCGGAAAATAACCGGATTCTCAGGGGTCAATTCTATCCCCTTAGAGTGACTTTGGGCAACAAACAAAAATGATGTTCTAATCAGGAGGAAATCCCCTACATATTCACAAAATTTCAGAATTTTTTGAATTTTGAAGTTCGGGATCTTCCCTTGTTAGTCGCCACGGAGGTCCTTCGAATAACGAATAAACGACTAAAGATTTATTCGTTATTCTCGAATAACATTTTATTCGAAATTTTTGTTCGAATGTCTCGAGTAAAAATTTAGTCGAATAAAAATTTATTCTACTAATGCCCAATTCTGGCCTGAAGAATGTTTCAGAGCGTTTGTAATAGGTACCAGATAATTACTGCATTTATTTTGTAAATGTATATCTAACATACTATAGCACCGCAAGACATGCTCAAAGTAATTTATACTGTTGCTTGGAAAGATAATTAATTACAGAAATATCTTTATTTTCATGTTTTCTACCTTTATAAACTACGTTTAAATATATTTTTTACGTTTAGATGCATAAAGGGAATTTATATACAGATAACAATTGTATATATACTTGATATTAGCGCTAGTACTTTTCTACTAATTCCATTACTACTTTTCCCCAGTCTTTAATATAGTTACACGTGGATTAACAAATCTGTTGTTTGTTATCAAAGGTTAATAAAGAATGTTTTGTATTACTGAACTTGCTTTTATTATTTTAAACAAGACAGAGAGTATAATTATAAAAACAAAAATATCTTTTTATACTTATTACATCGAAAACATTAAATATAAAATGATTCAGTATGTTCATAAACATATTTACATTCATGTACGTGCAGATACATGAAACTTAAGTATAATCTCGCATTACATGCCTTAATGTTTCAATTCAATTAATAATATTAATGTTTCAATTTTAATTAAATTTAATTGGCACTTATTAATGTCGCTACAAAGACACGTAGCAATATTTATCCTTGTAACATATAGAATAAAAATAAAAAGTAATTCGTATCATTTCTTAAAACGATATTTTCTATGTCAAATTTGAGACGCATTTGAAATGACATTCTATGTCAAATTTGAATGCACTTGAAAGTGTTACTTCGGAAACAAGTTTAGCGATTCGTGTATAATGCTATTATACTTTGCAAAAGTGTCAGCTCAAGAGTATTAAAGATAACTATGTACGTATATTGTATATACTCAATGATACTTACAATTTCATGCTCTTCTATAGACAGTATCTTTACAAGAAAGTCTTAGTTATATAGGCATTGCAAAAACTGAAATTAAAAGCACAACATAAGTTTAAAAAAAAAGAGGAAATATATATATAAAAAAAATTGAAATGAATAGATAAAGAGCAAAATAAAATGTACTTAAAAGTACAAGCTAGTATTATTAGTAACCCGTATAAAAGTGGCACTTATATTTATTTATTTTACATAATAATCCCTAATTTCTAAAACTTTATAAAGCATGCTTATCATTAAGAATAATAACAATGTTTAAAGACGAGATTGAAAACGGAATAGTGTTATACAATATATAATCATTTATCATGTTAATATATAATTAGTATAATTATTCGTTAATTATAGTAGCATTCCATTTCATAATTACAATACCTTCAGTTAAACATTATTATAAGCAAATAAAATGATCCTGATAGACACATTGTAACTACATGTTCAACGTTTGAAATTTAATTGTATAGTTATGCTTTTTATAAACTCAAGTCTGTTAAATTCAACATCTCTGCGGAAGCTCGTGAGTAATAATAGAACTCTTACGTTAATTGGAGAAATGTATCGGTGTTAGTTATACTATATTATACGGATTTTTATACCTGTTAATTATCACTTTCAACCCTCTGCGACCAAGTTCCTCTGTTTAAGAAGAGAAATCTCGATTCGGTAGCACTGCAGGAGCAATCAGCGACCAACTGTACAGCCCCAAGCACATCCAGGACGATATAATTTTCACCCACATTGAGGCGGCATTAGAGTTCAAGGTATCCAAGTTGGAATTCGGTCTGCAAAGTGATTATCGTGTATGGTATCAAATTATACGAATCCAGTTCGCAAGATAAATATTTAGATGAATACTCACTGATACCAGTTGGTAAGCGTCATCATAACGTATAAGGTGGCGAAAGCAAACATGAGGTGGAAGAAACTCCAGTTGTACGCCACGGTATCTCCTTCGTTGTCCCACACTTTAGCTTCCTCTCCTTTCTCCGCGTCAGGATTGCGACCTTCTATCGGAGTATAATCTGGTTACATTTAGGAAAAAAGAAATAACTCAAAGAAAAGTGTCTACCTACGGTGCAAACGTTCCTGCTAGGATTAGTGACGCGACAGTAGCGATAAACATTTACACGTGCAGATTTCATGTTAAATGCTGTGCACATTAAAATGCATTCCGGATCAAGCAGCATCACAGTTTTAAACGAATAAAAATTGACGAGAACAAATCAAATCTTATCTGGTACTACGATTATGTTCGTATGAAGATTTACAATGTTGCTTGTGAAACAGTTTCGTTAAAGGCATGCTCTAGACTCTTAATGGAACAGTGAGAAGTGAAATCAAAAGAAAGAATATGCAGGTCAATGAAAGCAGACACACGCCAGCTACTAAGCAAATGTATCACTTATGGCAAGAATTGTCACATGTATCTTATATTCCCTTACAAATCTATTTTTCTTGCTAAATAATATATGAATCGTCTATAAAGAATGTTGAAGGCTGATAAACAAAATTATGCAGATATATAAAAATAGAATACTACGAGTACAATGCGATGCTATGTTTTACAATGACGAAAGAAGGGAAATGAGCTGCATAAATACACGGAGTTTAAATTCTACTTTAATGTAATAGTCTGCCTACCTTCATTGCCGATAAGAGACTGGTCTCCTGTATTCTGAACTGTACGAAGAAAGCACAACAATTTATTAAAAAGATTTTAATAAATTATTAGTGTGTATATGAAAAAGCGATTGTAATATAACATGTATGTTTATACAAAGAGGTGAACATCTCTGTTAAGTTGCTAAAGAATATGCGTGTTCGATTTTACAAATATGATATGCACAATTATCGCTCTTGCCTAGTTATTCGACTTCAAGGAACTCAGAGAAATGCGTAATATTCGTTTACATACCATCTCCAGTATCCTTGGTTAAAATGTTGTCGGACATTGTAAGTTTCGACGATTTCGATGCGGTACGTAAAGAGCTGTACAGCACGCAACTGAACCAAATGATTAAACCAATAATACTTTCTTTGTCGAAAGCAACGCGATTTCGCGCATCGGGATCGTTGCCAGAGATTATCTCGAAGAATCCAGGATTGCACTCATGGTCTGTAAAAATTATCGATGATTTTTAACACGAAAGTAAATAGACTGTGTTAATATTTTAAGCACACTTAAAGCGCAGTGTGTACCTGGGCTGTTTGAAATTCCGCTCCACGTCAAGTAAACGACGTACAGTGAAACGACGGATGATTGGAGGAGACCGGAATGCGCATTGTATTCCTGTACGCTCGGCAGTATTGATATGGCGCTAGCAATCACGCACAGAATCAAGTTGAAAGATATGAAGAATTTGTTCAACGCGCAGCTGTCCGCCTGCAACGAAAAGCAAATAATATAATTCCAAACTAAGTTACCAAAAAGTCACTGTATTTTCTAGAAACATACATGAGTGAAGTATACGAAAAGCAAAGCAATCCCCGTTATGGAAATAGCATAGTTCAGAAATGTTGCCCCCAAAAGCGCAGCGTACCTGGTGTATTAATATAAATATGTAGAATTAAGTCTGTTACAAATCGAATGCAGTACAAAACTATATTGACGTATACGTACCATCCTTTTGATTCTGTGTCGTTATAATTACCTACCCAAGCATCTGCCCATGAATGGGCAAAATCAACGATAAGAATTAACTGAATAATAATGAAAAGGAGACCACCTATCATTCCGAAATACATCCATGTTATTCCAAATGACTTTTCAGGAATGAAAAAGGCACCAATAATCCCGCCAATTATTAACAGATATTTAATACCCCAGAATCTGAAAAACGAAACGATTTGCGTGCCGAAAACGATCGTTAACAATACGAAACACATAGTAGACTATTCTATTTTACCCATTTTGTATAGCTGCACGCGGATCTTTAGAGCTTCTCACTCGAATCATCATAGCGGACATCAGGAAAAAGTACAGAGAGATGATGAAGCATATTCTATATACTGCTAAATAACCAACGGCGGATTCGCAGTCAACGGTGAACGTTGACGGAACATAATTTGTGCTATTAGCACAAAAGGGTACCTACGAGAAAAGTACATACGTAACACATGGACGCTTTTACAATTCAATTAATGTTTTTTAAGTTTATACTTGGAAGTGTTACCTTTTTAAGCGCATCTTGTAAACCAGGAGCCAGAGTAATGCAAGCGATAATAGTGCCTACCATTAATAGTATAGCATACATAATTCGAGTACTTGTACTGTTCCTGCATGATGGACATTGAGTGCAGCAGAAACTGCAGGCCGTACTGCCACATAGGCAGGCGAGCTACATAATTATATGAAAAGTTCTTGTAAATGGAATCCATTAATGGAAATATATGTGATCTTGAAATTTCAAAAACCATGATACTGAAAAGACTTTAAGTCGATCGAGTTTGCCTCAGAAATTTTATTCTCCTAATTCTTGTCAAAAGTAATAGAGATATTTGTGAGGAACAAAGTAAATGAACTCTCGTCTAGACCAGAGCTGTCCAATGTCTGCTCTTGCCTTCGCGGAGCAGCCTTGGTTGGTTGCGAGCGAAGGCAAGAGCGAAGGCAAGAGTAACAGCAAGTGGGGATAGAGGTGTAGTGAGAGTGACTAGGGCTGGAAGGGACCGCCGGTCTCTACATTCACAAGGCTTTCTCAGGAGGGACCATGAGTGGCCTGGCTCGGTCCCTCGAAGAACAAGGAACAACTTGCGGCTGCTTGTGCGAGCAAATGCTTGGACACCCCTGATCTATACTATACTGTGGATGTTCCAGTAGGAACAAGACATCACGGGTTAAGATTAGTGGTTGTAATTAAATAATGCATTGTTAAAGGAAGATATTTTGCACATTTATTGCAATCATTAAAATAACTGAGTATTCTAATGTGCCTTACATTTAATTTGAACGTTTTATTTTTTAATGAGTACATATTAATGTCAGCTATAGTAAAGGTACACAAAGAGATGCTCGGACCTGTTTGTAATTCTGGGCACTAGGTCCGAGCCAAGCGTAGACCTGTTAGTCCTGTTACATTATTTGGCTCTGACCCATCGCACAGAATCCCAAAGAGGTTCGAGCTGCTCTTTGTGCACCTCTGAGCTATATTATGCAAGAGGAAAAAATACATACATTGGTGACCTTGAAACTTTAAAATAAATTCTTCATGAAAAAGAAAGATGTTTAAAACATTTTTTGCTATTGTTACATCTAAAAAAGTTATATGTGGTCTCCTGTTCTGGACAAATGGTTCTACATACAGGACAATATTTTATTTTGATCTTTCCAAATATCTTCATTGCCTTTAGTAAGAATTATGGGAAAATATTTAATAGGAAAAATTTGCCTGCTCCAAGAAGACAAATTTTCTGATCGACATGAAATTTTTTTAAAGATCACGATTTCTGGAATTTCAGGATAATGTTTCAATAAATGAAGTGTATATATATATGATAAAGTTTATCTAAAAATCTGATTGAAAGTAACAAAGCATTTCTACTAAATTTCTCCATGTAATTATTCCTTCCCATATTACATAAAATCTTTCTACTCTTTTCTTCGTCAAAGAACGATTTCGTAATCTATTAAAAAAAGGTGTCCTCGTCTTATCTCAGTACACTTAAAAAATCAATACAATGTGTAATCAAATAATATGATCGTAGCCATAATTAAGTTTGATGATTCATCGGAGTTTTCCGAAGTTTCGTGGGCCAGAAGAAATGAGATTCTAATTTAGCATGGAGAAATAGAGCGATGATATGATTAAATTAGATTTTTTAAGACATTTTTAAGATGGAACTATTAAAGTGACGCTCAGAAGTGGTTTCTGAAAATGAGAACGGGGATGTTATTTACGACTGATCTTTTATACCTGCGCCGTAGAACAGATGAGACCCATTACGACACTTTCTCTCCGTTCAGGTTATTGAACGGTGTTGAGAGACGTCTAATTTATCCTAAAACCGATCACAAGATACGATGATTTATATGAAAGGACAAACAACACTGTAGCCCAACACAACAAAAATTTTAATAATAACAATGGCGACCTGACAGATGACTACAGCCAACTGCAGCCAACTTCTCGCTATCAGCTGACTCGAACCACGAACGTCATATCCTTTCGCCACAGATAATGTTTTCTGGCGTCGACGTTGTGGTGTATCTATCGGTTGATTAGACTTTTCAACTCTTTTATACTGGCGATTTCGTGAACATTATTTGCAAAAACAATTTGCATGAAACGAGAGTGGGTGGGATAAGGTTAAGGTAGGTCTCCATGGGCGAATTCCACTTACGCCCAAATCGCCCGCCAAGCCCGCGATTTTCATTAAGGATTAAATTCTGGACGCAACGTCAAGAATCTCAAAGTCGATTTTCTCGAAAATGAAGCGAATATTGAGAAGCCGGCGGCTTCGATCAAAGGCTCTCGAGACTCGCCCAGAGTTATTTAAGCTTTAAATAACTTGCGACTACAAATACAAATGAAAGTGAGAAAATTATTCGAAGCTTCGGATGAATTCCCGCCGAATGAAAAAGTTACAGTACTTCCACGCTGAGGGCTCGGTTTGGCCTACACGATGAGGACTTTTCGCTATCCCCACCACTTCTGTCTCGCTCTTGTACGGCAAAGGAGAGAGCGTTTCAGAGGGACTGAAAGCGATCGAGGAACGGTAACGAGACAGACGATGCGTTGATATTTTGTCTCGCTCCCGGAGCGAGCTGATCGCGGCCAAGGCATATGTAGCGTCCTTTCCGTGACGCTTCCGTTGGGCCTGGGGGGTTCCCCAAGTTCTCCTGCGCAAACGGTCCCAGCCGGTGTGTTTGGGTTTCCGGACAGTAGGCCGCGGTTCCGGGGCGTCATTTGAATATGCGTCCATCGGATTTTCTTACATAATATTACTTTCATATTATTTTCTCTGCTTTATACAATAAAGTGAAAAATATAAACTAGTTGAAAGCAGAAACTCCTGGTATCGATATATTGACTCTTGAGGGGTATTCTTTCACGCATTGCCATATGCATTTAAGTATATTCATAATCCGATATCATTTGCTCAGACGAAGTAAACAAGGTGTAATCACAGACCAGGTATAGGATAGACCCATCATGCAATGTAATTTTATGTCACACGCTCGGGGGGCTCGCGAGCCCCTTTACCATTTTCATGTCACACCCAACGTTATCGATTGAGTCTAAAATAAGATTGTAACGCTACGCGTGGTAGGAATTAGAATTCAACACGGATAAAATCACAGACGAGGTATAGGATAGACCTATCAACCAATGTACTTTTCTGTCACCGGTTTGGGGGTTCCTAAGAACCCCTTACCAATTTAGTGTCGCATACAACGTTACCGGTCAAGTCTCGAAACAGATTGTAACGCTACGCGTGGTAGGAACTAGAATTCAGCACAGGTAAAAGTAGGTAATTTTTTGAGAGTCGGAGCCCGCGATTTACAAATGTTTCTGTTAGAGTAACAATTTAAAGATCGTCTTATGAACACAAAAGAGGATGAAAATAAAACGATGTCACATTCGCCTTTTAACCTTTCTGTCCTATTCCGGTTTATTTATCTATACCTCGTCTGTGACAATAATTACACTACTCACGGAAAAGCGCTTGGCGTCTCCCATACGATTCCTCTTGCTCCGATGCGTCTCGACAGGAGCAAACACTTGACCTGACTCAAGCCGTTTTACGCGGAGATTGGGTAATCGGCCCGGGTGACTTACGCAGGCAGTGTACCAAAAGGTACACCCCCTACGCCCGAAACTTTTCCCTTTCGACCAGAACACCAGGGGATCAAAAACTGATCCACCCATACTAATTTCATGCTCAGTCACTTGCTTCCGGAAACGGAAGCAGCGGCCACCTCCTCACCGGAGATGAGGAGCCAGCAAACGAGCAACAAAGCTAATAAAATTCAGTGACTACTGGGCGATTTTACATGGGGCCTTAAATACTTTATGGTATAATAAATTAACCTACGTTTCCTTAAATGTCTTCTACCACTACCACTTTTCACCATCACTTGTTACTCGTTTCGGTTTAAATATATTATTTCATCAACTCCCTTCCCCGCGAAACGGTAAACCTGAAAAGCTGAAACAGTCAACTACTGAGAACTAAAAATGGAAACAGATCGATGAGATGCATGACAAGGGCACCGAGTCATACAAAACCATCGAAGAAATACCTACCCGAAACAGAATAAAATTCTGATTAGCTACCGAGACCGAACCAAAGTCACTGAACGTAAGTTTGGCTCGATCTGGGCACTTAACGTAGATCGTAGGCTTCGGTCATTGATTCCGTTTCGCAAGTCGCAATGCTTGGGAAACGTTACCAATTGCCCGAGCACACCAACATGGAGGTACCTACGAAAGTGACCCATTTCTACGAAATATATTTCTGGTCCATGTTCGACCTATGCTTTGTGCATTTTGAAAAATTTGGAAAAAGTCTTACAACTAAAGCAATTCTTATATCTAATTAGAATATTTGACAATCACAGCTATCGGCTCGGTTCTGACCGATTACCAGGTCTCACCGCGAGGAGGTTGCTGCACTTGGAGACCCGTAGAGAGATGGATGGAATCAAACTTCCATCGATCTCCCTGTACATGAAACCCTTAACCTACTAAACCAAAGAGATGGATGGAAACAAAGCTCCATCGATCCCTTTGGTTTAGATATCGAATCTAGAGAACTGTCAAGCAACCACTCGATTGAAATAAATTCAGCTAAGAAGGAAAGACTACGGGTGAGCATGAAAGGAGTATTGGATGGCGCAGTTCCTACCACCCTGCTGTCCGAGTCGAAAGGGAAAAGCGCTTGGCGTCTCCCTGGCGACTCCTGTTCCTCCGACGCGACTCGTCAGGAGCAAATACTTGACCTGACTCAAGCCGCCTTCCGCGGAGATTGGGTAATCGGCCCGGGTGACTTACGCAGGCAGTTTACCAAAAGGTACACCCCCTACGCCCGAAACTTTTCCCTTTCGGCAAGAACACCGGGGGATGAAACTGATCTACCCATACTAATTCCATGCTCAGTCACTTGTTTCCGCAAACGGAAGCAGCGGTGACTTCCTCATCAGAGATAAGGAGCCAGCAAACGAGCAACAAAGCTAATAAAATTCTGTGACTACTTGGCGATTTTACATGGAGCCTTAAATACTTCAACTATAATAAATTAGCCTAGGCTTCCTTAGATGTCTTTTGTCACTATCACTTTTCACTATCACTATCAATATCTAGAGACGCGGTAGCGTCTCGACGCCAAGTACAGGAAAGACACCCTGTATATGTCGACTGTCGCTACCGCTATCATTTACTCGAGAAACGGCTATTCCAACCTAGCCTGAAACTTATTTCATTAATATCTCATCACGCCTGCAATATTTTCTAAATTTAAAGGCATTTTTCTTATGTAAACCGCATATAAGCTTTCGCATAAATTTCTGGAAATTTGTACCATGCATGTACAAAATAATACCACGCATGTACAAAATAATATATATATTGTAACAAATTGCATTGCATTTAAATTGCCAGATATTTTTATACCAGCAATTTAGAGTTTTTATGTAAAGCTTAATATTATAGAAATGAAGGGGACGCCCAGGACTTGGATAAAAATGAAGGGGACGCACAGGCTTGGATATAGAATTGAAGGGGACGCACAGGCTTGGATGGATAGATATGAAGGGGATGCACAGGCTTGGAGGTTCTCCGGAGAAGATTAGATAGATAGACAGAGCATCTTGTTTCGCACAAGTTTCTGGAAATTTGTCAAATCAGGTAAATCGATAAAATTTGTCAAGACATAGCATTAAGAATTATTAAGAAAATAGATTATGGTGGACTGCTTGCAATGTAGAGCAAGTCACATTAGTGAAGAAAGTACGCTGAAAACACATCTCCCTTAATGCTTTTCAATCTTTTGTGAAAAACATTCGTAATACTTTAATAAAACCCACAGTAGTTGCCACGCTATTCATTAATTCATTAATTTTTTAGATTCCCATTAACAATATTTCAATTCACCAATAAACATAGTAAATTAATTTTATTCCAACACCAATAAATTGTGTGTTGAAAATATTGGATCTCTTTGTTCATGTTCGCTGAATTATTACCATAAGCATTTATTTAAATTTTCTGCAATAAGACTTTCTGTCATACGCTTTTACCTCCTTCGGACACATTATGTAGTCTCTACACTCACTATAGGAAAATGCTACTCTATTTCTATATAAGTAAGTTCTACTACGTTAAGTTGTATATAACTAAAATGTGGCTTTTATATATATTTACAGACAACCTAAGCAGAAGATGATGCAGTGTGATCTACATCAGACTATGTAGGCACAAATTTGCAGGTAGGGTTTTGCATACGCAATTATTCATTCAATGATCTTGACAATGAGCACGTGTGATAATTTATATAATTAGTAAATGTGTCCTATTTTTCAGTTAACGATGCAGACGAAGAGAATTATTTCAACAGCTGAAAGAGAAAGTAACCCTGCTGCATGAGTAAATAAAACCCATAAAAAAAACTTCAAAAAAGTAAAAAAATTACGCCAAGTACATGAAAAAATAAATCACAAAAAATAGAAGATAATAATAAATATAATATTAAAAATTATCTGAGGTCATTCCCAATGCAAATTATCTTTGTAAAAAGAAGTGAGATCCCATAAAAAAACTTCAAAAAAGTAAAAAAATTACGCCACGTACATGAAATCAAATAAATCACAAAAAATAGAAGATAATAACAAATCACAAAAAATAGAAGATAATAATAATTACAAAATAAAAAAAAGATGTGAAATCAAAATGAGCTGCAAGTACATAAAGGTGCTTTCCAACTGTGCTTAAGATGACACAACTACATATACACAGCTAAAATGCTGTGTTCATACATTCCATTACTCATATCGCGGACATTTTAATTAACCCATCAAAGAGAAAAATGTAT
Source organism: Andrena camellia (assembly GCA_029448645.1). Lineage (NCBI taxonomy): Eukaryota > Metazoa > Arthropoda > Insecta > Hymenoptera > Andrenidae > Andrena > Andrena camellia. The sequence continues at coordinate 40,174,681 of CM055679.1, read as the reverse complement.
TAAATAATATTAAGCAGATATATCTTTATACAAATAAATATTTTAATAAGAATAAATATTTTATTCAAAATACTTGGCGCTGCGCCCAGAATTGGTGTTGCTAAACTGAATAAATATGTATAAATTGCATTAATCTTTTTCTTTCTTTCTTGTGCGTGCGTTCGTGAATGTGTGTATGTGCATATGCTACGTATGATATTAGAATTATATATATGATGTAGAATAAATCTGACTGCGTTTCTAATGTATATGCTTATGTATTTTAGATTGTAAGGGAGTTATTGTAAATTATTAATACTAAGACAATTAACATTTTTTCAGTTTCGCAGCGCCAAGTATTTTGAATAAAATATTTATTCGTATTAAAATATTTATTTGTATAAAGATATATCTGCTTAATATTATTTAATACATTTTTCTCTTTGATGGGTTAATTAAAATGTCCGCGATATGAGTAATGGAATGTATGAACACAGCATTTTAGCTGTGTATATGTAGTTGTGTCATCTTAAGCACAGTTGGAAAGCACCTTTATGTACTTGCAGCTCATTTTGATTTCACATCTTTTTTTATTTTGTAATTATTATTATCTTCTATTTTTTGTGATTTATTTGATTTCATGTACTTGGCGTAATTTTTTTACTTTTTTGAAGTTTTTTTATGGGGTCACTATTACTTTTCACTAGTTTTTTTAAATGTGTTATTTTATTAAAAAAGAGCAGCAACATTTGGCCCTCTTGTATTTTAAACGCGCTATTTCAATTATTTTACATTCCTTGCTCTCGGAATGAACTCGTTGGGCAAAGTCTTTTTGCGTGCAATTAGGTAGGATGCTTATCCTTCCAAAATTGCACGCACAAAGATTGCTATCCAGGAATACAAGGTACTCGTGTCTACTATCGCATGCAAGTATAAAATATGACTCACCGGTCAGCGAATACGGTCCACCCAGTCATCATCGCTATCTTCCAAGCTAGCATGGTGACCCTAGACCCACTCCAGGGCCTCTGCTGCAGGTCTTCTCTAAGCCCCATGCTTTGGGCCCAATCCCTAGGGCCCCCCGTTTGGACCCTCTCTAGAGCCCACGCGCTAGGCTCTCTCTAGGGCCCCCCGTTTGGACCCTCTCTAGAGCCCACGCGCTAGGCTCTCTCTAGGGCTCATGTCTTGGGTCTTCTTCAGGGCCCACGACAGGCCCTCTCTAGGGCCTAGAATCTCATTGGTAAGTCTACGCTGAAAATTGAAGCTAAGCGAAAATTTGACTCTACTTCCGCGATAAAAAAACAATTAGAGCGCCGGTGCTCTGGACGAACTTTACACGCGCAAAAAAGTGGCTCTACTTTCGCGAAGAAATTTCAACTGGAGCTTCGGTGCTCTGGACAAGTCACAGATACGCAAAAATTTGACTCCAAATTCACGGTAGTACTACTCTAATTAAGAGCCGCGGTGCTCTGCAAAATACGTAGTTGGACGCGAAAAAAGCGGGGACTCTACGATCGCATTACGCGCGATCGCAAAGGATCTTGCTAGACTGCAAGATCGCTAGGAAGATTGGTTCCACTTGGAATTTTTTCAAATTTTTCAACGTGACTCTACTCAACTCGATCGATTCGATTATTTTGCGAATTATTAATCGGAATTGTAAAAATCGCGAGCAACTGTTGTATTGATTTAATTTTCTGATTTTAAGACAGACACATGCATGTCACTATCTACGAGTACTTTGTATGGTCGGCTCATTGGATACTGCTCTTTCCAACACGTATGTGCAGCGGTTAATGGCTCATTTCATATAATTGGCATTCGTTTTAGGAACATTTCTGCAATATTTCGTGAATGTGGTTTAGTAAAGAGCCACGTCAGGAGGCTACTGCCTAGACGCCCTAGACCATATTCGCGAAATATTGCATAAGAGCTCCCGAAACGAATACCGACCATGTGAAATGGGCTCCTGTTTGTCGCGTATTTGTGTTGGAACGGCCAGAATCGAAAGAGCTGGCTACGCTACATTTTCTACAGAAACCATTTTGTTCTATTGCGTGCACCCACATTCAAAGAATTATAAAGTGACGAACCGTTCGCTGTCATCAAGACTACTGCATCTCTGCAAACTCATAAGCCCTGACCAGCAACACCGCGACCAGCACCCTTCTGACCAGCACCCCTTTAGCCCTCAGCCCAGCAGCTCTAGTTGGACTCGTGCATGACTCTACTTTCGCGGTGAAAAGGCTATTAGAGCACCGGAGCTCTCGACTAGTTTTACTTGCGCAAAAGCACTGACTCTACGATCGCATTACGGGCGATCACAAACACTATTACTGAAACAAACAATTTGTATTTAAACAAGTTCCAAAAATTTCCTCTAAATTCCAGGCAGCCGTATGGAGCGCCACGCAATTCAGACATTAAGAAAAATTTCGAGCAGCCACATTGGGCGCTTAATGATTCTCAAGATTGATAGAAGAAAGGAGTGGCCCCTTTGAGCGTCTATCACTATCATTTTTCACTATTAATATTACTTTTCACTAGTTTTTTTTTAAATGTGTTATTTTATTAAGTCTCTTCCCAGCGAAGGGCTGAACCAGAAAAGCTCAAACAATCAACTACGTTATGTTTGTAATGATGTGGTCGGCCTGGAAGTAAATTAAGAAAACACTTAGTGAGTTGGTGCCAATCGAGATAATTTCGACCTATAGATGAGCACGCACGAGCATGCAAAACCATCGTCGAGATACATAAATAAGAGCAGGGAATGGAAACAGATCGATGAGATGCATGACAAGGGCACCGAGTCATACAAAACCATCGAAGAAATACCTACCCGAAACAGAATAAAATTCTGATTAGTTACCGAGACCGAACCAAAGTCACTGAACGTAAGTTTGGCTCGATCTGGGCCCTTAACCTAGATCGTAGGCTTCAGTCTTTGATTCCGTTTCGCAAGTCGCAATGCTTGGGAAACGTTACCAATTGTCCGAGCACACCAACATGGAGGTACCTACGAAAGTGACCCATTTCTACGAAATATATTTCTGGTCCATGTTCGACCACTGATTTGCGCATTTTTGAAAATTTGGAAAAAGTCTTACGACTAAAGTTCTTAAGCTAAGACTTATTACTAGAACTATGGCTAGTTGAACCTAAGCACGCGGACATGTTCTTCCGCGATGTATAAAACTTTAGGTTTAGTAGCATAAAGTCATTTTAATGCTTGAGAGAAAGAAAGTTAAGTTTAAACACCAGCCACTTTGGCAGCTGTCATTTATTATTATACTATTATTTTATAAAGGCACCATGTGAGGTCCAGATACGAGAAGGTAATAGTGTCATTTTTTATTTCTCGTAACATTGCCACTAGTGTTTTTAATGTCGGTGCATTATGATTTTAATATTGTACGGAGAGAGAAAAGTAGAAGTAGCGAGCATAGTGACCAAGTAGTACAAATATCAACTGTCAATCTTAGTTATTATTATTTGTATGAGAAAGAACTTTAACTTATATAATTGAAAATCCGTAATAAATTAATGCTTTCCATTCACGTTTTATTAAGAGAATCTAATGACTCGAATGTAATTAAACTTGAGAAGTGTAACTTGTAGAAAAAATGTGTGTCGTGACGTGCTTTACAACACTATATTTTTTAAAATACAGTTTAACAACATTTAATTTTCCAATATTTCTTCGCGTTTGGACAATTCTTTTTCGCATTTTCGAGCGCTAGTCCCCTTATTGCATCCGAGCCCTCAATTCAGCTAACTCCAAGCTTGTCTTATATGGGTACCCGGGTACCCCGGTTATCCAACAAGCGTGTATATAAGTTTGAAGTTTTACTATTTAAAATTTTATGAATACATTTTCATTTTCAAAACGTAAATCGACGTAAAAATGTCTACAGAATGGGGAGCCGAAGCGGTTTGTCGATATTTTTACAAGAACATTAAAAATTGTTAAAGGAAACATAGAAATGAGTACCCGGGTATCCGGTTGCGTACATAAGGGTTAAGTATGTATTCGTGGTCACTACGCTCGCAACAGCAATAATTTTGTTCGATGGCATGCAGAAAGATTGAAAGAATGAAAAAGTAGGTATTACTCACCGTTCGTTGCAACAGTCTCACTGCTATCCATGCAGACAAGCATCCCCCTTTAGCAGTAGCTATTCGATCTGCAGGCCAATGTCCCGCAGCTGCAGGGTCAGTACCGAATAGAACTTGTCACACTCACAAATATGTCGCATTAATTTCGCGATGAAGAAGCAATAAGAGCACCGGTGCTCTGAATTAATTCTAAATGCGTTAAAACACTGATTCTACGGTCGCGTTCACGTTACTAACACGCAGGGCCACTGTGCACTACGAAATATTTTATCGCGAAATAAGCACTGACTCTACAATCGCATCGCACACGATTACAAAAGCACTTCACGCTTTTAAACATCTCTCAACAGTGGAAAGATGTGTTCGGACTCGAGTAAAGTGTTTCCAAAATAGTCCTCTAGACACTGAGTGTAATGTAGTAGAATTTTGTTATTGGGCCTTCCACATAGTCCAGTAATCGATGGAATTGATGCAGCAATTGTGAAATCATGAAATAATATCCACTGTGGCTGCACAGATATTTAGCGATCCGATCACCGTCGCGGACATAGTCGAACTGTTAGGGCACACCGTTCGGCGATGTAGTGACTTTGGTAGAGGTTGTTGATGTTTTTGTCGCGCTCGGCCGACTCCCAGCTAACTTGAAATTCGTCAAGGCCAGAAATAATATTATATAGCAATGTCCATTGCTAGACAAAATTTTATTTCACAATGCGTGTTTGAAAAGTAACTCGATTTGCAGTTGCATCTAAGCACCCCACGACACTCATGCATTATGCAACTTTCTGCGAGGCTTTTAAGAATTACAAATAGAATCCAATTATTATTACTTCACTAGACTGATTAAACAGTGCATTAGAAATTTGCGGGAATGTGAGTAACAGCTTCAATTTTTAATACTTTGCGGGGTACGATACGTGAAAGGGTTCTACTACACGCAAAGTGCTAATAGACAATGTCATCGTGCAATTTATAGCTCGCACGAGCTTTGAAGAAATATCATTTTTGAGCGCCATAAGTGTCTTGATCCCCGAAATGGATTTTCGGAGAGAAATCCGCGTGAGTCGTTAACAAACCGAGCTAAAGCATAGCGTAGCAAAAGCCTGCCTTCTATGTCAAACTCTCTCATTCTAAACAAGTCACGCGTATACAAGCACACACACCTTTCAGCATTTCAACACATTTCAAAGTACTTGCTGAGTTGGACGCAGTTCATGAGCAGATGCCACTACATTCAGTCCTCAAATTATGGGCCGATAACACAGTTTGGGTGGCGACACGATCATCCATAAGGTGATAGGTCTATCCTATACCTCGTCTGTGGTGTAACATAAGATCATTTAATGTCGCATAGGGTTGTAAATTGCATACCGAGGCCTCCAACGAGTCAGGTGAACTAATTTCACCGTGCTTTTTTACCTAAATATGCCAGATGTGAGAAAGGTGCCACCAATATAACAATTAAAAAGTATTTTCCACCATTGCTACGCCTTGCGGAGACACAGGTCACACAGGAAGAATAGGGGTGGTCCGCTGACTGCGCTTCAAATTATAAATATGGATCCCTTATCTCTCGAGTATAAACACGCGTTCGAATATCAAAACAAAATATTATATACGACTAATCATTCCTTTCAAACGGCAACTTTCCACCTCTGCAATTATGTATACCAATCTTCTATACCAAGTGTAGTTAAGGTCGCCATCTCTTCAGTTTTCATTCCAAATTTCTAAATTCTCTTTGAGACTTGTCTATAACCTATTATCTATTAAATACATTCATGCGTAACGTAAATATAAAATCCAGAAAGTTCGAACTAAAATTTAATCGATTACAGCAGGCTGCATGTCGGTAAAGATGTTTGAGAAAAATCTGTTTACTCGGCGCTGTAGATATGTGGCGGCGTTCACACGTTCTGTTTATGAGTGTGAGCTGACTACTACAGTGTTCTATTTATACATCTATATACATACATAGCTACAACATAGTGATTCACTTGAAGAGATTCTTTGCTACAATAATTGATTGGTCCTCGAAAACATTCACCTCCAGGAAAAGTGAATCGAGTTAGCATCGTTGCGTTTTAACTGTGCTGATTGCTGATCTCATAGATGCTGATCTGCTCCACAGATATATGAAATCATAAAGTCCGCGCACGTACCGGTTTTACTACAAGTGTAAGCAAATTATACGACACGAATGTGTAGCAATTTTTAACACAACTAACAATGCTTGCGCACAATTTAATCATAATCGATTTATACCAGTATGCGTATGAATGTTTACGTGCAAACGTTAACCATTAGGAGGGTTCGTCTCGCAAAATTAAATTAGACTACATTGTACAGCGTATTTGTCCGAGCCCTAAATGCTTCTGGATTATTTGTACATATTTTTAGCTTCCAACAGACGCTTTTAATAATTGCTGACTAGAAACATCAATAAAAGCCTATACGTGAAAAAAATCGTTGATGACTCATTTCTGTTTGCGAAACCGCCACGTTCGGCGGGGAACAACATCCTTGCTCTTTCTGATACGCATTTAATCGAAAGCCACTGACGCGATCTTTCCAGTTTTGAGACTCAGATTCGTATCACACCTTCATTTAGAAGTCGCGGTGCCTTCCGGCACACGTAAGTACATACTCGTGATTTATCTTATCTGCATCGAGAAATTCGATACTCCACTAGCTTGTGAGTATTTAATATCAGACGTGATAATCATTATAATGAAATACTATATAATTTTCGTAGTTATCATAATTTGCATAACAGCTCTGTACATATGGAGATCGTCTTGAAGAAGTTAAAGCGAAACTCTACTTCATGCTGTCAATACTTTATCATTACTATTCTATGCTAATTTATTATTATCTTATTGCGTTCCTAATGTTGTATTTTTATTCCTCTATTTTGTAAATATTAATTAACTGCGATAATAAATATATTTTACAGAATGCAAAGTGCGTTTTTAAATAGTAGAATTTGAATGAGTTTCTTCATTTTATTATACCTTTCAGAATTTCGTCTTATATTCTGTTTGAAAAAGAATTTAATAAGCAAGTGTATATTTTACAGGAGAAGACCGGTAAATAAATTTCTTAACTGGGAAAATCAACTTTTTATACACAATAAGTTATGCGAATAAGCCATAAAAAGTAGGCGTAATAAATAAAGCATTGATAAACTAAAGATTTGATATGGAAGGCAAATGCGGAGACAATAACGTTGCCAAGCGAAATCCTTGGCCGTATATGAACATAGGTTCGCTGACCATATCATTTCTGGCCAAATTGGCGGCTGCCAGTGTTATTTGGGGATGGGGATACTCGAATCTGAGTATGGCGTGGTTAATCGCGCCCATCGCTTTAGCAGCATGGAAGTCGGAACGTCGGAAAGACAACGAATTAAAAGCAATCACTGCCCAAGCCAGTGTAATGGCCAAAGAAAAAGAATTGATTATGAGTCGATTAGACGAACTGCCTTCTTGGGTTTACTTCCCTGACTTCGATAGAGCCGAATGGTTAAACAAGGTACGAGAAACTTCGTTTTGATATACTTTTCTGTAATACCATGTTTTGCATTAATTGGTAATTACCTTTGTTTATATTTTAAGGTTCTATATAAAGTCTGGCCAAGCATAAATCATTTTGCTCGTGAACTGTGCAAGCAAAGTATAGAACCCGCTATTGTCGAGAAACTGGCAGAGTATAAAGTGAAAGGGTTTCAGTTCGAAAGATTAGTTTTGGGTCGCATTGTGAGTTAATTTTGATTTACCTGTGTAATATTAGTATGTCAATGGTACGACTAATGTTTATTTGTTATTATAGCCATTAAAAATATATGGAATCAAAGCATACGACAGAAACACCTCAAGGAATGAAGTTATAATAGATGCTGATGTTATGTATGTATCGTTTATATTAATAATAGTACAAGTTTCCTTAATTTGATTATTATTTATATTACTCAATTGTTTTTAATATGTTCCATAGGTATGCTGGTGATTGTGATATTACCTTTTCTGTTGGAAATATAAAAGGTGGCATTAAGGATTTCCAGGTAGATAAGAATGAATTATTACATACAGTGTAGCCTCTTAACATCAGCACAGTTTATTAGTTATTTCTGATGATTTAGCAAGAAAAACATTTTTCCTTGCAAATGCAAAGAAAACTTAACGTTATAAAAGCTTTTTATATAAGGATAAGCTTCATTTGCATACTGTTCGGATGTTTATTTGCGACACACAAATATTTTTATTAAACTATCCAAAATAGAGGCGATAATGGGACGAAAATCAAGAGTGACGAAATTGCGGTAAATGCTTCGTTTTCGAGAAAATTGGCTTTGAATTTCAGCTAAATACGCGTGCCTTTCAGGCGTCTACGATGCACGCGTATTTAGCTGAAATTCAAAGTCAATTTTCTCGAAAACGAAGCATTTATCGCAATTTCGTCACTCTTGATTTTCGTCCTATTTTCGCCTGTATAATCCCCCTGGAGGTAGAGTGACTATCAGCAGAGTAACACCCTGTATACTATTTCGATACACTGTAATTAACTTTCAGATTCGTGGGATGATGAGAATAGTCTTAAAACCATTATTACCTGCTATGCCTTTAGTGGGAGGTATACAAGCGTTTTTCTTGAATCCCCCAGCTATTAATTTTAATTTAGTGGGAGTAGCAGATGTCCTCGACTTACCTGGATTTAAGTAAGAAAGCCACTGCAATAAATAACTTACATAATTGCTTGAGCAAAAATAAAACTAGTCTGGCATTTTTTCTGCAGTGACATTTTAAGAAAAATAATTGTGGAACAAATAGCTGCTTTTGTCGTGCTGCCAAATAAAATTGTAATACCTTTGAGCGATTCAGTACCAGTCGAATCATTGAAAATACCAGAGCCCGAAGTGAGTCTTCCATTTATCACAGTTTGTTCTCAAATATTATAATGTGAAGCTTATACTGACAAGTAATCGTGTCTCCTTTCTAGGGAGTTTTAAGGATTCACGTAGTAGAGGCAAAACATCTTATGAAAAAAGATATCAGTGTGTTGGGTAAGGGTAAATCTGATCCGTATGCCATTATAAGTGTCGGAGCGCAAGAATTCAGGACAAAGACTATAGATAACACTGTGAATCCGAAATGGGACTTCTGGTGCGAGGTATGCATAATGTTCTTTACATAGAGAGTCATATTAATAGTACTCGATGCATGTGCTTTGCTATAATTTGTTCTTGTAAGTCCATTGAAATTTCAAGCACAACACCTTTTTACATGGTAAGAAATAATATCTTTTAAACAAATGAAAGCACATGGTACGGTAGATCCTAATTATTTCAACGAAGAAAACAAAGTATACGACATTTTAATATAGATCGCAATAATTCATCACTTTTTAAGTTAGTCATGCTCATTACACTCCCGTTATACGGTTTTGTCTTATTATTTTTCTTTAAAGGTTTCTTTTCTTCACGTACAAATATATGTCTGTTGTCCTGTTTTAGTTACAAGATGTTGCTGATCTAACTGATTATTATGCTTTTCCCTAATGAATCGGCGAAATGTTATCTCGCCTGTATTTGTATAAATCGTTGCCTCGCTTGTAGTAACGCAATGCAGGTTATTTATATGTATAAGATCGGGAACATCTTACTTCGTGTCAACGTAATTTAGTTTAATACCTTGGTATGTATGTGTGTATGTGATGTGCGATGTGTTATGTGGGATTAGTGTGCCGTGACATCGGCCATCGCTCAGCAAATTACTGTGCTGCTGTGGGACTATGATGACACCAAGGGCGATGAGAGTCTTGGAAGGTATGAAAATATAGTATTATACACTTTCTCATTTAAATTCTCTGTCAAACGTACAACCATTAACACGTATTATAATATTATTTAGTACATTCGTACTCCATTAAACCGTAGTTGAAGATATTTAGAATTTGATCCGTCATTTCGGCTACCATTTAATTGCCATCTATACATTTGCACAATATCTTCTGATCTGTATCAACATATTAAAACAATCATTAATGTAAAATAGGAGCATGCTCGTGTTGCATTGGTTTAAGGCGATGTCAGTGATATTCGTTTGCGAGTGATGTTTGAGTGTGTCGTTTTACAGTGTCGGCAGTTATTTGATGCTTCGTAATACAATTTTTAATAATGGAAGAGGGATTTTATTCACTTATTTTCGGAATATTGATTATTCTCTTAAGGGGTAATGCCACTGTAGAGCCCGGTAAGGCAGCCTGATTTGGAGATTTTTTTATGCGAGTATAGTGAATGGAATACAAAATCTGTTTGAAGGCCTTTATTGTACATACCTTGAAGTATGACCACAATTTTTTTTTAATTTTTTTAATGCAAAATGGCAGCGCCACAACTCAACAAAAGAAGCTTCTTCTGAAAAAGAGTGTTCCGCGGTTGGAAAGATTTCTTCTTTAATTTTTTACCTACAACAAAAAACCGAACATTTTTGAGTTCTAGATAAGATAATCTCGGGAAGTACACAAGGAAATTAAAGAGTACTGCTTTTTGTAAGAATGGTGCGTGATTGAACAAAACGTTTCATTTTGAGGTAAAAAGTGACGTGAAAAATTGTTAAAACGTTTTGTTCAATCACGCACTACTCGTACAAAAAGCAGTATTTTTTAATTTCCTCGTGTACTTCCCGAGATTATCTTATCTAGAACTCAAAATTTTTTGGTTTTTTGTTCTAGGTAAAAAATTGAAGGAGAAATCTTTCCGACCGCAGAACACTCTTTTTTAGAAGAATCTTCTTTTGTTGAGCTGTGGCGCCGTCATTTTGTATTAAAAAAATTTTTAAAAAAAATTGTAATCACTTCAAACAGATTTTGTATTCCATTCACTATACTCGCATAAAAAATTCTCAAAATCAAGCTGCCTTTCTGGGCTCTAGAGTGGCATTACCCCTTAATACTAATATTGTTTTCCTATTCATTATTTAAAATGTTTCTCAGTTCTATTATATTCATAGTCATTCTATGTGGCACATATACACTGTATGGCAATTCATTTGAAGTATTGATAAACTAGCAAACGCCATTGGTATATGAACGAAAGATTTATAAATCGGTATCTTCATCGTTTTTATTTCATACACTTCATAATATGGGCACACAGGCTGTGGTCTGCTCATGCATAATGCAGAAGGCTATGGTGTTTCTTTGGGATAGGGATACAAACATCCCATGTGTTCTGTATGATGACTTCCTTGGAAGGTAGTATGTAGATGTATTTATAGAGAGTTATATGTAATACTGAATAATCTAACAAAGGTCATGGACTTTAACAAATACTTGTGCACGCCACCCCGCTGTTTATAAATCTTTCCTATCATATTAACGTGATTCTCGATATTTCCTAGCTTTGAACACTAATTGTTATATTAGAGTGCGACGTTGTGACGTACCACACGTACAATGCGTGCCATGCGTGTGGATTTGCTTTGCTAATTTATTGTATTTATTACCATTACGTCCGTAGGAGATAACAGTTCTCCTAACTTACATTAACTTCGGAATTGTTTTCATTGTAGCTAGATAATTCTGTTATGTACATTCTTATTCTTTCAATACTTATTTTGTAGTTTGCATTTATGTTTTACTATGTTGGATTTACACATTAGAATTAATATACCGTTTCTTTTACGTCCTTTTATTAATTTTTCAATTAATTTCATAATACGTAATAACTCTGTGATTTTGCTTTTAATTTAATTTATTGGTCTCACGAGAGTGATTAGGTGACTACATATGGTAAAAAGGAGACTAAAGTAGATTGTATGATGACAGTTTATAGTGGAAAAGAGCTTGGGAGCCTATTACAACAGAGTGGTTGCCCACCTCTTTGACAAAGACAACGCTGGTCAAGATGATCCACTTGGCAGGTATTGCTACTTGTAGCAAGTACATTTTTCCAGGCATAGAATGCATTCGAAGATTCTTACACAATTAGTTTAGAAGAACGTTCCTCTGCCTTGGTTTCTGTAGATTGCGTGCTTGTAAATCTGCAGTACTTTCAAAGTCGAAATTATTATGGCGCATGTTGTTGAGAGAGGTCATTTACAAGAACATGGTAAATTGACATGATAGAAGTACTGTGAAATGTTTCTACACTTTACAGATACAGTAAGATAACTCACGTCACCACATTACTCTTCTCATTTTATTACCAATTATACATTTTATGATACGAGTACTTTGTTTATGAGATAAGATAATATTTTAGAGTGCTGCTTGTATGACTATGAATGTATGTAACACAAAAGAAACTATTTTTCATTTCTGATAATGAACTATATGAAAGGTACAAGGAATGTATCGCTGCATGAATGCTTCATAATTTGCACGAGGTGTATGGTAAATTTCATATATCACGAAATTTAACATGTCAATCATCGATCATAGTTGTATGATTATTATCATCCGAGACAATATACGTTAGCAGTAAGTGATGTGTTACGTGTTAGAGAAATTGTATAAAGTACCGAATATGTTATTTTTCCATGCCGCATTTATGTAGAGCTACTATTGAAGTCAGTCGGGTGAAAAAGAAGGGAAACATCGATACGGTTGGTACAAGATACTGTACTACTATTTTAATAAAAGTTCTTTATTAATAATGAAAACGCATCGCTTTTAGTGGGTTTCGCTGGAACAAGCAAAACATGGTATGGTTCACCTGCGATTAACGTGGTTTCAACTTTCAAAGAATATTGCCGACTTAAAAGCCGTACGTATTTTTGACAAGACATACATTCGGTCGTTTTAAAATTGTTATATAATTTTTTTGATATGTACAGGCTTTAATTGAAACTCAAGAACTTCGAGTAACATCGATGAGTACAGCTCTTCTCGTTCTTTATATCGATTCGGCAAAAAATTTACCAGTAAGCATACAATTAATTGGTTTAAAGTAAGATATTAATTTAGAACGAGGAAAGTAAATTTACATGTTTAAATTAGTGCGTTCGAGGAAATAAACAACCAGATGTTTATTTGGTAGCAAGTGTTGGTGGAAGCACGAGAAGAACAGGTACCATTCTACGCTCCTGTGATCCGGTATGGGAACAAGGATTCACCTTTTTAGTTAGCAATCCAGAAACTGGCATTTTACATATAAAGGTCGCATACATTTGTCTTTAAATCTTACTAATTCCTTCCGTCGCTATAGAAGTTTCAGTTCTTCAATCGTGTTGGTTTTTAGATCACTGATGAAAAGACTGGCCTTATAGTGGGAGAACTGAGTTATAATATATCTCTGCTTTTGAGGCAGAATAATTTTGAAATTGCGCAACAACCTTATGATCTGCAAATGGCAGAAGCGGACAGTAAACTAATATTGTCTATGTCATTGAACGTACGATTGCTTTATATTTACATATGTATTTGTGTGATATGAGAATTTGATGTTTATACATTTTCAAAATGTAGATTCTGAAGTACGACGAACCAGAGCCTACTTCAGAAGAGGACGACGACGACCACGACATTAATCAACTGAACAAAAGAATTGAACGCCAAGAATCAAATATTAGTAACACAGTATCCTCTAGCGGTGAGTGTACTTATTCGCTCGCACTTAAATTCGATACAATATACGTGTTCTTTTTAGTTCCACCTAGTCCATTGAAAAGGCAACTCTCAAAGGAGTCAGTTAACAGTTCGACGCGCAGTACAGGATCAGGTGCAGCGATTTTACCAGAAGAATCAAACACGGTGGACGAAGAATTAATTGTCACCGCTACTGCTGCATCTTCTGTTACCGGGAGCCCCCAATTAACTCATAGAACTCCAAATGCAATGTCATCCGCAGGCGACGCTAAATTAGGAAGAATACAATTGTCTATACGTTACAGCGTCCAAAGACAGAAGCTCATAGTTGTCGTACACAAAATAGCGTATGTAGATCGTGATCGCTCAAGAGTCAGAATATTTTCGCGGGGTCGTTAATCGAATGTTCTGTTGTTGCAGTAACTTACCTCTGCCGTCAAACGATCCGTACAATATACCGGATCCATACGTGAAGCTCTACCTCCTTCCTGATCGGCACAAGGAGACCAAGCGTAAAACAGCAGTGATGAAGGATAATTGCAATCCAGTATTCGATGAGCAATTCGAGTACGTTGTTTCCCAAGCTGATTTGAATTCTCGTACATTGGAGGTCTCCGTGTGCACGCAGAAGGGCTGGCTGTCCACCGGAAGTAACGTGATGGGCCAAGCCCATTTAAATCTGAGTGAAGTCGATGTGACGAAATCGTTCACCAGCTGGTACGATCTGCAACCAGAGACTAAAGACTAGAAGCTATGGAAAAGCAAGTGGAAATTCGAGCAGTTGTTTATATGCTTTCGAAGGCAATCTGTCGAATTTCCACAGCGTCGCTTCTCCAAACGTTGAAATCTCAAAGAAATGTGATCAGACCAAATTCTGCACAGTGCAAAAAATATTGAAGAAATTACCAAACGTTCGGTATTGCGAACGTTTATGAAAGTTCTGAGAAAGTGACAACTATTGCGTTTATTTTTTCTTTTTGCACTTGGACCGTCCACTGTCGCGATATGTTTTTAGTTCTGTAGGCGCCCAGCGTGTTATTTAACTTTATTTTATATTACCGTACGCTTATAGAATATTTTTTGTTGATAGCAAGTGCCATCAGAATGATCTGCTGCATAACATCTAAACAATATGCACATAAATATATGTATACATGATACGCGTTACACGCATAATATTACAATCGCTATTTATCACACGCTACTTAATACTTTACGTAAAAGTTTACTGATAATACTTTTTCGTTATGTTTGAAACTACGAACACTGGATGTTTTTTGTTTTCGCTTATAATACGCTTAACTCTCTCAGTAGATTTTGTTGCTTTATTACTAATTATACACACGATGCATTTATACACATCTCAAATGATCTTATATTGATTAAGTAACGTTACGATCTACACATTGTATTACTAAGTAACGAAAGATAATGACAAGATAGTATTGGTCAAAGTTTGCAGTTACCATAAATAATCGAGTCAAATTAATATAATATATACATGTTATATTTATACCAGAGTTTTTGCTATATTGTATATTGCTATATATTATATGAATTTATGTTTTTGCGTGTACTGGCGATAGACGGCGCCAGTATAATATTGCAAATTGTTGATGATAATAAAATATACATATATACACGCATTCGAAACTGTGATTTTCGTGAGTTCTATATATTCCTAGCGAACTCCATGGAATCATCACCAAGGAAACACAACAGTAGTAAATATAAACATCTGTTTTCTCATATCGATATCAAGTCGTGTAATGTGTTATCTACGTTTCTTGTAGATTCTTTGTATGAATTTAGCCTGTCCTTTACTGCAAAATGCAAGGCAGCCGCCCTGCGCTTCCCTGTCTACCGGGATACAGTTTCGACACAAACGTAAGTGACCGTTTTTTGAAATTAATTCGTTAAGTAACAGTTAATCAATGAAATTAACAACTGTAAAACGGACACTGGTGCCCAAACTATATTAAGTAAATCGCGTAAAAGTATTGAAAAGCTTTAAACTGTGTATACATGGTATATTTGTAAATTTTTTCCGTTTAGCTTGGTCGAACAAGATTCCATAGGGATCAATATTTCGGCAAGATACACGAGGGGGTTTATTATTTATCAGAAAAGGCGGATGTTGGTGATCACGTTCGCTTTCCCTCGATTTATGCTCGCGGAGAAGCTCAAGAATTGCCACCATGGATTGCGTATGATGGCCAAGTAAGATAGTTTATAAATTTAAATAAATTCAATACATTAACTCTCGCTATGGGCTCATTTCAACCGTGCGTTCGTCGCTAGCCACGCTACTTCTTGGAATCATTCGGTCGAGAGTGAGAACCCGAGAGCGAGCGAGAGGGGACGAAAGAATCGACACGACGTTACCGTCGGCTACGAAAGAGAGAAAGCATGATACTTTGTCTCGGCTTCGTTTTCCACGTGTCTAATAGCGAATTCGTCACGCACTGGCACTGCACTGGTGACAGAAATTATCATACATGACTGGTTGATTCTTATAGAACTATCTTCGTATCTATCAGAAACAACCAATCAAAGTTATGTATGATAAATAATTTCTGGCACCAGTGCAGTGTCAGTGCGTGCCTGCCAAATTCGCTATAAGTAAGTACGTTCTGCCTCTTTGAGTTCGACCAGGGCGGGCGTGCGGCCATAAGTATACCTACAATGTAAATAGCGTTTTGTATTCGTTATTGGTTCGCATCGCATCTTGCGCTTCGTACATAATTCGTTTCGCGACCTGCAATCAGTAGCCGAGTGTCAAATATGTGCGGAACGTAGAATCCTCTATAGTATTGAAACATGTATGAAATTTTTTAAGTATGTAACGTATTAGATTTTCTCGGTGAAAAGATGAGCAACCACGACGTCATCCGACCACTTATGAATATTACTTTGATTATGTACATATGCATACATGTCCCTTACCCCTCCCTCCCCGCCCCTTTTTAGGGGCCCTTAAACTGTAAAACGTTTAATATTAATCCCTACTGCCAAAAACAAAATAAACCGTCATATGTACTTATGAAATATAACTTACCTTTTTTCGGGACCGGTGACCAAGCCGTTTTCGCGTGTTTCCACCGATGTCTACCACCAAACGTTTCTTTCCTTTAGGTTTCTTCTCCCAGGAAATAGTCTTTTAAATTTTCTACGGATCGTTTAACGTATCCTGGCGCCCGTTCAGTCCGCTTCGTAAAAAATTCTAGCGCTCTTCTTATTTCCTGCATCTCGGTGTCTTCCTTATCACTTTTATCTTCGCCTACTCGAATTTTCTCTTCATGGGCTTCTATTTCTTCACGAGTTTCTTCTTCTCCTTCTTGTTTTGCTACTTCAGTCGCTTCTTCTTCTTCTTCTTCTTCTGCTCCCCCATTTTGGGCCTCTGCCTCAGAAAAATTGTTTTCCGCACAATGGCAGTTTGTTAAAAATTCTTTAACCCTTTCTTGGCAGGGCTCTTCCCCAGTAATTGCGGCGATTACTTCTACCAACTGTGGCTCTAGTGGATCCGTTAGCTCTTCCCCCGCTGGCGTTCCTTCATGGGCTGTCTTCATTATATTATTCCACGAATTCCGAATGTCTGAGGCGCTTATTTCTCTCCACGCTTCGTCCAACAAATCAATACAATCTTTAAGATTGTATTTTTGAGAAAATTCTTGGATGCTTCCGGAATAGCTTACTACCCGGCGCAGCATTCTGCAGTGGTAAATTCTTTTCGCCTTTAAAATCACCCCCTGATTCATAGGTTGAATGGTGGAGGTGGTATTGGGGGGCAGGAACAGAATTTCAAATTGACGATCCTCTGGAAATTCCGTTGACTTTAATTTTCGCGCTATACAATTATCCACTAGAAGGATTACGTTTCCCGTCGTGCCACCCTGTTGCTGGAACCCTCTCACTGCTGGCTTAAAATAATTTTGAAACCAATCAGCGAACACTGTGTCGTTCATCAAACCACTTCTCTGCCCCTTGTACACAACTGGCAGGCTATCCATGATTTTCATTATCGCCCTTGGATTGTGTAATGTATGAATGAGCAGAGGCTTCAGTTTGTGGGTTCCTGTCATATTGGCGCAGAAACCCACAGTCACCCGATCTTGCTTTTCATTCATGCCGCTGACGTCTTTGTCCTTGTCGTGCACTAACGTCCTCAAAGGAAGAGCTTTCCAGATAAGACCGCTTTCGTCCATATTATAAATATTATCATATTCGATCCCTTCCTCTTCTATTCGTCGAGCGAAGTCCAATGCGAATCTTTCTGCAGCTTCCACATTTGCACGTCCTTTCTCTCCGTAAACATCGGCCAAGCGTATCCCGTAACGATTTTTGAACTTCATCGTCCAGCCTACACTCGCCTTAAACGTGGATTCGCCTCCAAATTCATTCATTAAGTCTAGGGCCTTTTGGCGCAATATCAAATCTGATAATGGGTCTCCTAGCTTTCTTCTTTCCTCAAACCATGCGTATAGTCGATCCTCCAAATCTCTATACGGCGCTATGCGTAGCTTTTTCTGTTTCAGTATTCCAAATCCTCGGTCCGCAGCTCGATTTATTCTGGAGGTATTTTTTCGAACACGCCGCACGGTGGTTTCGTGAACATGGTAATCCCGAGCTATCGCAGTAACTGGTATCTTATTGGCCAACTGCTGTAGAATTTCCAACTTCTGCTCTATTGAAAGCGATGTACGCTTGGTCTTGTCGTTGCTCGCCATGGTAGATGTAACTTGCACGGATTGCGGCTCGTATCGATGCCCAGCCCTCGCTAGTTAAAAACCGGAATAAGACTGGGCCTTCTCGATGGCGTCGTCACTCGTAAGGCTCTCGATTCCTTTGTTCATTAAACCGCCAAACATTGTATCGGCGACGCTACGGCGAACAGCTCGAGCGACATTGCGCTCGTTCAGGTTTTACTGCACTGACCCACGGAGAAGCGGCGTAGCACCGCTGATACAATGGTTTCGGGGTACAATAAATTCTCCTTATAAGCGCGACGCACGGCGTTGGGCGGTTACATACACCGAGTAACGGACACTAGGTATCCCGAGCCGCCATGCCGCGAGTGGGAGAACCCAAAAGCGAGCGAGAGGGGACGAAAGAGTCGACACGAAGTGCCGTCGGCTACGAAAGAGAGAAAGCATCATACTTTATCTCGCTTCGTCTTTCACGTGCCTACGCTCCGCGTCTTCGAGCTCGACTTGCGTCGAACGCGTCTACAATGTAACAGTGCTTGGCGTATTTATAATATCGCACCGCACCTTGCGCTTCGTTGTACGTATTGTAATACGTTTCGTGACAGCCGAAGATGACAAATATGCGCAAACGTAGAATCCTACTGTAATTATTACAAATTTGTAATAATATTCGTACATTATACGTTGTCAGTATAAAGAATTATTATTGTAAATATGTGTAAATACGAGTAAGAATGAATGGGAGAGTGATAAGGGACACGCATGTGTACATAATCAGAGTATATAATTCGTAAGTGGTCGGATGACGTCGTAGTTACTTTTCCTTTCACCGAGAAAATCTAATGTTACAGAATTAAAAAAATTCATGTTTCAATACTATACAGGATTCTAATTATTGTAGGTACGTTTCACGCATATTTGCAGGGTTGCCAGGAATTTTCGTACCGTAGTGGTGGGGAACACCTAGCTTGGCATCGATTGATTGACGTCACGGCGTCATCACGCACACATATATCGCACTGCTGTAGGTGTTCCCACTACGGTAGGGATTTTCCTGGCAACTCTGCATATTTGTCACACTTGGCTACTGATTGTAGGTCATGAAACGAATTAAAGACGAAGCACAAGCAGTATCATGCTTTTTCTCTTTCGTAGCCTATAGTAATGTGCATCATGTCGACTCCAGGCTACCACTTTCTAGCTCGCTCTTGGTAGGCCCGGATTGAGATTTTTGGGGCCCGGGGCTATCAAACCTTCGAGGGCCCCCGTGGTTGAAAAGAGAGGAGGGGGGTAAAAAAAATTGTAATACAACATGCAATGAAATGCATAAATCTTCAAAAATCGAAATTTATTGTAGATAAAATTAAATAACATTCATCATAACGAAAAATAATATTAAACGATAAACGTCGGAAAGATATTGTAAAATTAACTTTTAGTTGAAATGTTTTTTTTCTTGACTTTAATTTTGCAAAATCTTGTATCTTTGAGTGCTTAAAACGGGGACTCCCTGGAGGGTGGGGCTCAGGGTTGCAACCCCCTAGCCCTCCTTTAATTCGGCCCTGGCTCTTGGGTTTTCTCATTTGCGCCTTTGGCAGTTTGGAATCGTCGACGCTATGCGTTGAGCGTTTACCGCCAGCCCCGAGCGCGAGGTTACTGTAATCGATAGTATTAATACTTATTTATTAAATATATATTTCTTTCTATACACTTTCTATTGAATATTTCTTTTTAGAGATTAATGTTCAAAGCCTTCTTTCAAGAAACAGTTCAAGAGAGATGGAAGACGAATTATCAAATTCGCGTAGTGTTTATCAGCTTTTTCTTGGAGGATGGAACAATGAAAATTAGTGAACCTTCCGTGAACAACAGTGGCCTTGAGCAAGGTTCAACGGTGCATTGTTTTCTTAATTATCCACATGCTTTTGCTGTTATATTCTCAGCTATTTAAAAATTATATTGCACTCTCATTTCAATATAAGTACAGTGTTTCTTCGCTAAAAGCTCAGTTTGGTCTACACGTTAGTACGCATATGTTCCCTCTCCACTGCGGTAGGGAAATTCCAGGCAACCCTGGAGAAACGGTACAAGACAGATTTGATCCTTTGTCTTGCTCCGTCTTTCGGATACCTGATATCCACTCCGTCCTTTGCGTGCGCGACGGGCGTGCGCGAAGGACATGACCGTTTAGACTCGCTTTCGAGTCCGGCAAGAAAGAAGCGAGAAACAATCGCTCGGAATCGTGGCCCTCTACGTTAAATGGTCGCTGGTCCCAAGCCGCGAGCTTTTAGCGAATAAATACTGTACCTAATTAAAATTAACAAAAGATGTATTTCTAGTGTTCCTTTGTTATGACTGTTCCTGAATTTTAGATCACGCTTTTATTAATTTTCAATCCTATTGCCTTTTCGAACATACGTGTCCACTGATTTCTCTTATATGTTTTTGCTGATAGAAAATGCAGTTTTAACGTTAGAAACTTGAATTTGCACAGGTGTTCTACTAAGGCGACAGAGGATACCAATGCCCGATCCAGTGAGATATAGATTTTACGATATAATTGATTTAAACATCGGCAAAGAACCAGAAATCTTCGGTAGAGTATATAAAATCGTCGACTGCGATAAGTTTACAAAGATATTTTTGAATCGCATGGGAATTCCGGTTCCTGATCCACTCGCTATACCGAAGGATCCATACGCGGAACTTCGACAGTTTGTAAGCAGGATGTATTTGATGTTCTTTAATTTCTAATCCATTACATAAGTAAATTTTTTTCAATTATTATTTCATAGGAGTAAATAATTTTTTATACATTCACATAACTAATTTCTTACAAACTACATATGTAAAAAGTAACACTTTACACAGTATATTTTAGTGATAACCATATTAATTGTGCTTCAAGTTCTTCTTTCACATCTCCCGAACGATCCCACGCTAATTTCTTATATAATTGAGTTCAATGGTAATTGGTATAATAGGAGGCGTTTCCGAAGAAACCCAACCGATCAGTGGACACTCGTGGCGATTTCCTAAAGTACGATAAACAGGTGCTTAGGTTTTACGGCTATTGGGACGACACGGATAATTTGTACGGTATCATTCACGATCTCGTGATTCATTACTACCTCGCCGATAATACGATGGACATCAAAGAAAATGTGCCACCGAATTCTGGACGGGATTCCGGCGGCATGTTTCTGGCACGAATGAACGTCCCTAAAGTAAGATTCTTCATTCATACTGTTGAGAAAAG
This sequence comes from Andrena camellia, assembly GCA_029448645.1. Lineage (NCBI taxonomy): Eukaryota > Metazoa > Arthropoda > Insecta > Hymenoptera > Andrenidae > Andrena > Andrena camellia. The sequence continues at coordinate 40,153,033 of CM055679.1, read as the reverse complement.
TAATTTCAACAGTAGCCAGTTTTAAAAGCGGGCTTATATGCGTGCGCTGCCTAGCAAATTACGTCATAGCGCCTTCTTCTGGTTCTCAGGACCAGAATCCCTTCTGTAGTACACATGCACTTTGATAGTAAAATTAAGATTGTGCGACGTCAATGTATGAATATTGATTCTTGTTTTGTCTACGTTGTTTATATTAGTTTAATATACATTTATATTTATATGTTCTCTATACGAGTGATGTCCCTTTATTTAAAAAAGATTTTTCGCTAATTCATCCCCTCTCAATACCTACAAGTACAGTAGGATGTCTCTTAACAGGGAACAACACTTTGACCGGTCGAAAAAAATCGATTTTTTACTCAAGTTGAAAATAACCTTTCGAGTATATGCTCCTAAAATGGCAAGCCGAAATTCATTTTGTTTTTCCGCGCACAAGACTCGCAAAGGTGCCAAAGAGGCGCTTGGACAACTTTAACGTGTTTTTCTCAAAATTACGTTTTTCAAACAGGTTGAAGGAATTTCTCCGTCAATTTTAATTGAATCAGCTTCTGGTTTCTTGTAGTTATTCTACATAAGGGTGTCTACCATGTTTTTCACCCCACAACGTACTCATTTCTTATCGAAATTCAAAAACCTTTTGTTTCAAAACCTGCCATTTTTCCAAAAATTATTATAATTTAATTTCCGTACGCTTAACTGAAACTACGCTAATATAGATTAAAAAAATGTTTCAGTTTTGTTTACCAGATGAACTGAACATGAGTAAAGTGGGAAACCATATGGGGAAAACTGATGTATTTGCAATAGCTTCCAACTATTTATTGTAATAGATATTAAAATTAACGAAAACGGTGTTAAATGTTAAACTCACGGTGTGAAATTCGTATTTCTTTCGTTTAGTCTTGCACACGGTTGTGTGCAATTTTGTCAGATTTACAATTGAAGGAATTAACGCATAGACTCCCGATTACAGTTCTTCTCCGATTTGGCCCCTATTGGCGCGAATGATCCTGTTACCGTTCTGAATATCATGGGAGACGATACGGCCAATGGCTATTACACGGTAGATTCGTTGAACACTGGGAAAGTTTGCAAAGATATTTACAAGGATAATGAGCTCGTCATTGGAGCACAAATAAACATTTTCGGGAGAAGGGTCGTTATAACGGATATGGACGCCTTTACGAAAGAGTATTATAGGTAATATATAGAAACTATAATGTCAACTAAAACATTATTTTTGTAGCACGTTTTAGTAATAAGAATATGGTGTCTACTAAAGTAAAAAATATAAAGAATGCGGTGAGAAATATTTTATTTATTAGTTGAAAACGATTTTCAAGTTCCCGCGGTATAAGAAATTGCACGTAAAACTTCTGTAAACTTATACTGATGATTTTTATTTTTATTGTATTATAATTCGTCGTTTAAGGTAGTGGAAGATTAAATAAATTACAATATTTCGATAATTAGAGGAAAATTATCAGTGCATTTATGAATATTTTATTTATATAGATTTCATTTGATATACTTACATATACATATACCTACTTTAGTAAAATTTCAAAGGTTTACCTTCGTTAAAACAAATGAAACAGAAAATTATGAGATATTATGAGATAAAAAAGTTATTTTCTAATAAGAATTCTGCCTCCAATTTTGCACAATCTTTAATTAAAGATACCTGTATTCTTCTCCTCTGATCACATCCAAGGAAGAAGTACGGTTTGGACGATTTCACGCCCCTTGAGAGACCTCAGCAACGAGGCGAGATCCCCATGAAAGTGGAGAAATACATCCCACCTTATAACGGCTTCGGCTCGTACGAGGATTCCCTTGGAAACTGTTTCAGTGTACTGCCAACAGCGCCCAAGATAGATATCGTTAAGTTTCTGTATTACGACAAGTAAGTAGATCAGCTCGAATCGAATTTTTTCATGTTAAATCTTACAACCACTCTCGTTCAATTTCAGACAAGGTTTCGACAGCCATGTTTTGAGATTCAGGGCGAGGATGATATCGGACATACTGCTAAATAAAGACAGACAGTTCATTATAAGGATTTTCCTCATGGACGACGGGATATCTATTTTCGAACTGACAAAAAGAAATTCAGGTGATATCACTTTGCAAGAGTAATTGCTCAATATAGTATGACCGTCTTCGGAAAAAATTTGATCCATTTTTGTATGGTAAACATGACGATGAAATATATGTATAGCCTCCGTGCGTTGGAATTTGTTATTTTTAAAAAAATATCGTATTATTTTATGGAAAGGTTGTGTAAGGACATGATAGTATATCTCTTCTTGGTGAATAACAGTATTTGAAGTAATAATACCTATTATAATTTCATCTATACTTATATAATTGCTGTGTCACTGATTCATCACCGTCCAGCCCAAACCGCTGACCCTAAAAACATGAAGTTTGGAGGGTATATTCCTTTTGCGATGTAGGTGCTGGATAAGCAGGGATTTTTTGAAATTCCAACCCGAAGGAGGTAAAAAAGGGTGAAATATGTTTTCTCGGACTCCTCATTATTTCTTAGGCCCGATTAGATATCAACTTAGTTTTTACTTCGAAAGGTTACCCGCATAAATGCCTAAAAACGAATTTCAGGATTTTGTTCTAATCAACCCCTAATGGGGTGGTGAAAAGGGGTGGAATGTGTTTTCAAGGAATCCTTAATATCTCTTAGGCCTCGAAACGAAGCGCGGGGGTATTTTGCTAGTTTATTAATAAGATCAATACATATTGCTAATAATGAATGAAAGTTTGCACCTTATAGTGTCCATGGCATGTTTCTAAACATTAGCTGCATAGTCTTCATGCTAACTATTACATTAAAGAAGTCGAATTATGTGGTTCCATTAAAAAAGAAACAGTAATGACTCTGCTAAGTTAGGAAAACATGATCTAGAGGCAAAAAAATTGTGTTCATCACATTCCTTTTTTCGCAAGCGTCTAAATTCTAAGTTCCTCCTGCACATTTCTCTTACATCTCCTAGTTCCTCAAAGCTATCCCGATATTCTGTTACTCGCGACTCGCCCAGTGTACTTCTAATAGATCCCTACTAATATATAAAATTGAAACGTTGTCTATTTGTTTGTTTCCCCTTCTTTCACGCCTAAACGGCTGAACGGATTTCAATGAAATTTTGAGTATACATTACATACGTCCTAGATTAGATTATAGGCTTTTTCTTTTTAGGATTTTTATTTTTGGAAACATCATAAATAATTTCCAGGTGAAACCGGGTAATGGGTCAGCTGGTTTTCTATAAAAATCTCAATGACACTCGTTTAACCATTGCACGCATTTCTCGCGCACTTACAGGTTTCATACGAGGCTCGTTCCAGGGGAAGACGCCGGTGATGTTGCCCAATCAGGAGATACTTACAAGCAAGAAACCGGACTATTACAAACCGGCGGATTTCTACATTGGGGCACGTGTTAACTTGAACAAGTTTATCTTCGAAATTACCTCGGCCGACGTTTATGCGCTTCGTTACATGGAAATACATTGCGATAAGGTTCTATAAGTTATACGCTGCGGGTTATTTTACTTCTCCTTTAATTCTGAACTCTAAAGCACACGATTGGCGTCTCTTCACTGCCCCAACCGTCCAAGTCCCCGAAAATATTTTACGTTCGTTCCTATTTCTCAGTTTCCACAAGCCAACATCAAATTGATCATGCGGAAGCTGAGGCAAATATTGATACCTGTTTACAAGGAGTTTATAACACTTCACGCGCCCGCGAAATCAACCGACGAGGACCTACAAGTACTGTCGTACGAAAAGCTCAGGTATTTCGATATTTACTAAATCGTTGGATCAAATTAAATAGAGGATAATTCGAGATCACTATACTAATCAATTTTAATGAAGAATTAATGCGCTACTATTACTGACAATTAGTTTTCTGCGAAATTATTAGAAAATCTGACTTTGAAGAAATATCTTCTTTTTTTTTTTAACAGGAAATGTGTTTGTTATGGGAGACTAATTTTAAAGCATTTCGCGTGGTATTTGTCTTTAAGAGTTCCAGTTAGTAAATTATGCGATAGATTTTAGTTAATTATTTTCAATTATCCGTATCGATGCATTCGGTGTATAGATTACATTTTATTCAGAGAAGCTGTGTGCAAGTATTCAGAAGGCAAAATAACGGAACACGAGACGATCACGATTGCTCGGCATTATTCGTCCCACGAAAAGAAAGAATTTTACAGCCGTGAATATGTAAGGTAATAATTTGCTAGCCACGTTCCTTCGATTCCGTTTTTCTTTTTTTTTTTTCTTCTAGGTATTACTGTACGCGTGGTGATTGTATATTTTTTTGCAGGCAATTGATGCACACAGAACTGTTGCGCTTGTTATGGGACGATCTCGATCGGTTGGAAGGGGATCTTCATCAGTGGGACAGGGGCAGGACAGGATTTTTACCACGTACCACGGTATACACTGTACTTCGTGGATCCAGAATACCAGTTGACGTGGAACTCCTAAATTCTATGCTCGATCAGTACGTAAATTGACAGTAATTTGGCTCTATTAGGCTGCAGCCCGTGAAACATTCTTCCATTGCAGGAAAATATAAAAGCTTCATCCCTTGAACAAAGCAACGGTATTGATTAAAGTAATTTATATATATATATATATATATATATATATATATATCAGTTTGAAAGGAAGTATTTTTTCTGATCGATTACAATGTTTTAAACTACTTTCATATAGTGTTCTAAGAGAAATAGTGTTGTTTAAAGAATTTGTCAGACGATAGAAAAAGTATCTGTCAATATTAGAAGATATATTTGAGAAGTATAGTGAACTAGCTTTACTACTCGGCTTCGTCCGAAATTTAGATCCAGATTTTATAAAAAAAATTATTTATTTTTTTTTAAATAGTCACATTCATCTGGATTAGCTAGGCATAATGAGCTGGGACACATTTCGTGACCCCACAGTCTATCGTTTGAAAGTTTTAAGGCGACAGACAAACACACAAACACTTTCTGCTTTATATATATTAAGATGTAAGTGTTTTAAAGTATTACTACTCGTAGGAACTGTTCTCCGTTGTCCTTAAAGAACAGAAGAATTGCATTTTTGTTTAGATTGATAGAATTTTGTTAGGGAGGAAATGATTTAGCTCTTATCAATTATAGTATCCCGAAGAATGAAGAAGGAAAATTAGACTACAACGATTTGCTGCGATTTATGAACGTGAAGATCGATCCGCTCCCTCCTGCAATACCAATAAATGTCAAGGTATTTATAAATACTTTATTTTAGTCAGAAATACTGAAACTGTTGCATGGTGTCATGAATTACTCTTGGTACTACATATTTAGGATAATTGGGGAGCTTGTTTTCAATCCAGCTTAAATCCATATTTTTAGAAAATGAGATTATGTTTACAAAATTTGTCATAGTATTTTTGAATGTGCATCTGCTTTGGCATTTTTATATGCAGAGTGGCTCAAAAATATGCAATTATTTTCACGTATTAATGGAGGAAAATTAACAAATTTTATCATAAAAGAAGAATATTGTAAGATATCTATGAAAGTATCGAGAGCCTGAAAGTACTGGAAATAGATTTGATATTTGTAAAATTTGTTTCAAATTAAAAAGAAGGAAGTAGAATACTCAGAAATTATAAATCGGTAACTGGTCGTCAGAATCTTAAATAAAAATTATTACGATATATTATATTTGAATCGTTTCAGTGTCCAATAATTTAATTTCAATACGTCTTATTACCCCCTGAAATGGCAAAATTATCTTATATTATTAAAAAATCATTTGCTGAAAATCGGGTTGAGGATTGAATTCATGCCATTTGGCCATCTCTCCCGAGATACCGGGAGAGATGGTTCGCGTCTTTGGGAGAGACGCCCTACAGAATTATTCATGAAAAAATAACAAAGAAGGAAGCAAAATTATTTATGAGTGAATATTACAACTACAGATTTATTGAAATTTAAATTGTTTATGCTAGACAAGTAAAGAACACATCAAACGAAAAGTGAACTACCTAATAACTGGCGATTAGCAAAACAAATGAATACAGAAACGAACAAGTAAAATAAAGAAACAAAAACTTTATTTTAATATTTTGGAAAAATATACACTACTAATTTTTGATTCTATAGAGCCTCATCAGCTTTTCTCGCCGGCCACAAACATTACATCTATCACCATACATTGTACATGTTTTATGCATGCATTTACCACACTCAATGCATTTTAGCCAGTCGACGTTTAAATCTGTTTTCGAATAATTTAATAAACATTCAAGGCAACAATCTTTTTCATCGTCTAATAAGATTAATTCAAAGAGATTCACTGGAAGATCATCTTCTTCACTTTCACACTCTCCTTGTATTTTCTCCTTCTTCATTGATTTTCTAGTGGCTTCAATTCTATTTTCACTCTTCATCGATTTTCTCTTAAGGTTATGTTTCTTTTCATGTACAAATTCTTCATCACGCGTCTTAGCAGATTGCCTTCGTTGCCTTTTCCCTTGCTGTTCCAATTTTAGCGCTGGACTGGCTCTGTGCAGATATTTTGAGGAGCTCGCATTATGAGATATGTTTTCAGTATTTTCAAATTTTATACTGCATGAAGGAGTTTCTTCAATGCTAGCTATTCGTTGTATAAGTGGTTGGCTTTCTAATTTATTTACTCCTTCTGGTTGAAAAGAAGCTGTATCCACAGATGACTTGACAATCTGCGGGACATGATTGGACGAATGTTCTGTTCTGCTGGTACCTGTGGCGTCACTAGTAGACGAAGAGGTACTTGATACGTTGAACTCTGAATGGAAAGTTCCATTTAGAGGGAATATTCCTGTCGCTCCGAAGCCATTGACAGCATTGTCAAATGTAGCGCTTTTTGCCCATGCATTTCCAACCAGAGCTCCAGCGTGTACTCTTTTAATTTGTTTCTTATGGTAATTCACCCACCCTTGTGTTTCTTCTTTGTAAGAAGTCATGAAAGGCTTGAGAAAGGATCTGTTAAGTGGCTGGAGAGCTTGCGTCGTATGAGTAGGTAAGCACAATAAAATTATGTCATGTGCAGCAGCAAACTCGAATATTTCTAAACAACTTTGATGGGTAGCATGTCCATCCATTAGAAGAAGTACTTTACCAAGTGGTTTTTGTGGCGTGAAATGCTCCACCATCCACTGGTAAAATATTTCTGAAGAGATTTCAGACGACTTTGGGTTCCTGTATACTTTTGATCCCGGAGGAAGCCCAATCTCCATTCCGGCAACTCCTCTTACTCCTTTTATTACTAATGAAGGGGAAAGGAAAACGCCCTCGGCGCTACAACATGCTATGACTGAGATGCTTTCTCCAGGATTGTTACTCAATTGACAACCAGTTTCACCAACATGGAATATGTTTCCCGGTTTTGTGTACATATCATGCTCATCGTATATTTTAGTGAGCAATTGAAAAAAATTACCCACTTCTTCCTTATTCTTGTTCATAACTCGAGCTACCGTCAAGCCTTTATTCCTTTTCAAAAAGGAAGCAAGCCAATCGTAGCCTGCCAATCTAGTTTCCGTATTAAACTTATGCTGGAGCCCTAATGATTCAGCGAATTTAAATGCTGTATGTCTGATTATTGTCCTGTCGGGAGCAAAGCCAGCTTCTTGAAGACGCAGAATGTGCACAAATAGTCTTTTTTCATTGTCGCGTCCCAGAAGTCCTTGGGGGCCAAGAGGCATTTTATCAAAATTATTTATTTGCCTCCTTCGCACAATAGTTTTGGCAGGTACCTTATAATATCGAGAAGCTTCGTTGACTCCCATATCTCCTCTTTCAATTCTTCTGACGGCTTCCTTTAAATTTTCCACCGTCCATTGATCTCTCCTTGATCCTGGTTTTCGTATGTATACGGTGGGCATCTTGTGAAACAAGAAATTGAAAATAATATAGGGTTAGATTAGGCCTAAAAAATTAATAATTCAATGCATCTAGCATCATGTTTATTATGAATTCAATTTGTATTTAATTTGTATCCCTTCGCAAAATATTGCAAATTTAATTCATAGAATGAAAGTTTAGAAAGTGTCATCTCTCTCCCGCAATTTGAAAGTGGGCATCTATCCCAATCAGAACTGAGGCATCTCTCCTCTCTTCGGGAAAAGATGCCCCACTCATTAGCTACGAAACGAAGGGTCAATATGGTCAAATACTTTCGCTGCATTGTCCTTCAATACCTCTACTACCTTATTATCCAAAATATTAAGCGAAAATTAACTTGGAAGTATATTTTAATTACGATTCTGTAAACTAGTGTTTTATGCAAGAGGTGAAACGTAGCTTCCACTTACCTTTTGTACCTACAGAAAATGTACCTATCCAGAAAAAACACAGAAGTACATAAACGAAATGACGTTATTCATTCAACTGTTCACATTGTAGCGGAGCAATTGTTCTGCACTATAACGCGCTCTTACGTATAGAGTCTGAAATATAGCGGCTGGGGCAACTCACCCGGTACGGCATCTCACCCTGATTTACCCTATAATGATATCCGACATACTTTCTTGTAAAAATATATATTTCAAACTACTAAACAAAATAATCACGATTTCCTCAGAATCACATTTGCTGGATTTAACAAGTAGTCGGTTTTGGATATAAGCTTATTAATTATATTTTCCACACAGATGGTACACAGCGTTTTAAAGATATTTTAAAGACGTCGTTGAAACGTATGTCTTAAGACGAATCTGAAATTTCTAGGAATGAGTCTAAAGATCGAATGTTGATATTCTGTAGAATATTTCGCGTCGATACGCATTTTTTATAAATAATTAATAATAGTTATATATCTAAATATTAAAAGTGTTTATAAGGAATTTTGTTGGATAGTTGCGAATAGTGGTTGGTTTGTAAGCGAGAAGACGTGTTCCAAGTTCGATTCTCGTCACCGCTAAAAATAATAAAAATTCCTTTTTTTAATATTCTGGACCAGTGATGACACGACATGACCTTTTTATCTGCGCGTGCCAAAAATTTATAAATAATATTTATCGAATTGCTGACGTGCCGGACAGTTTTTAATATGGGGAAAAATTAATCATTACAGAATTTTACCGAGACATGTTAATTAATTGAATAAATTTACGTATTCATTGTCGTATAGTAAAGGTGGCCAAAAATATTTTAGTAGACGCCTTTGTGACATCTTCTGGACGCCTGTGTGTTACCTGGGTTTCCAACATTCACTAAGGCAATTTTTTTGTTGAATATTTAGACGGCACTTTGGTGGGCATCGGAGAGGGAACCGGATTGCGGAGCTGGCATAAATTGGTGTGCCTTCATAAAAGATTTAGACATCAAAACCGAGGAAGAAGTTCCAGATGATGTATCGAAGTCCCTGGCTATGCGAGCTTCGAAAACAGATTAAGTATCCTCGCATACTGATCCATCAACAAAAAGTGTATCAAGATATTTTGGTAACTTTTCTACCATATTCAACAATTTCAACGAAAATTACGATTTTTTAGCAATACTACATAATTTGCACATCAATTGTATAGAATTCGTACGCAACGAAGTGGATAATCAATACTTTTGGGGTGAATAAAAGCACGCTTCGGTATGTCAAGTGATATTTATTGTAGAATATAATTTGCATATAAACTACGTCGAATTTAGCGAATTATTTACATTGTACTAATCACGTCTATGCCTAGCATGCCGCTAAAACAGTGTTGCCTGTCTTTCTCCTTGCCAATTAACATTTTACCGTTAAATCATTACCACTCGATTCTTTTCCTTCGTTCCCCGGCATAACGCTTGCGACGAGTTCCTCCCGTGTTCATATTCCCATATTTCAGCCGATGCCGACCGACAACACTGTGCTATACACGCGACATATCGAAGACAGGGGCGGATTTGGGTAGGCTAAGTAGGCTGCAGCCTAGGGCGGCAAATTTTGGAGAGCGCTAAATTTGGAAGCGAAAAATTTTGGGGGCAGCAAATTTGGGGAAGCGATAAAATTTGTGGGGGTCGCAAATTTTGGGGAGCAACAAATTTTGGGGAGCGCCAAATTTTAGGCACCATCAAATTTGGAAGCGAAAAATTTTGGGGAGCTATAAATTTTGTGGGGGGGAGGGGCGCAAATTTTGGGGAGGGACAAAGTTTGGGGAGCGCCAAATATTAGGGAGCACCAAGTTTGGGAGCTACAAATTTTGGGAAGCGGCAAATTGGGGGAGCGATAAATTCTGGGAAGCGGAAAATTTTCGGGAGCGACAAATTTTGGGGAGAGACAAATTTTGAGCGAAAGAAATTGGAAATTGGTGAGTTTTCATATTGACTGAACTTTGAAATTGTCTCGACTCTTTGAACTTAAAATATTTGATGATATTTCGCGAAAAGGACGACAAGACTCTTGTCAGCCTAGGGGTGGCAAATCTTCAAATCCGCCCTGATCGAAGATACAAAGTTTAATAAATAGCAGACGATATAAATAAGGGTCCTATGAAATTTTATCCTTAATTATTACGTTCTACTCGACGGTCTCGTCGTCGGCGATACGCTCGAGTAATCGTTACCGCGCGCGATCCCTAAAAACGGCTACGAGCACGCGATTTCGTAATATTACCCGATCGTTTGCAATTATGGCGACAATTAATCGTACGATATAAATAAGTTTGATTTCGTTCGACCGTAACGGAGGACGCCATTCACGTTTGTCATCAATAGCGATGCAAATGGATCATTTATCCAGACGCTGTAAGGACCGGTTTCAATCGAAAGGCTATTCGATTTCGCGCGTTCATATGCACTCGTAGGTCTTCACGACTTCCCTGCAGGTCTTGCACTTGACGTAACAGCAGCTGATGTACTTGCAGTCGCACCTCTCTAGGACCTCCTCGGTTTTAGTCACGTGACCCCGGCCGCAGCAGAGGTACTCGCAACCCTCGTAACCGAAGCTGCTGCCGTTGCATTGTCTGGGGAAACAAGGCGAAACCAGTTATCTTGCTAAATGTGGTTTATGTCCTACTATTATCCTATGTACGAGGCAAATATTTGACGCTGTGTGCCAACAGGGTAGTTAAGAGCATAGGTGTTCGGAGACGGGGGTGAAAAGTGGCATTTGCCTCCCCCTGGCTTTTGCGAAAAAATCGTTTATTTTTAAAGATTGATCTTTTATTAAACTTGTTAGTTTATACTATAAAAGTGAATATTTTTAAATTTCGGTTACCCTAAAGCTGCCCTCCCCCCCTCTGGAAAAAAGTTTGCGGACGCCCTTGCTTAAGGAGGATAAGAACTGGATAAAACAATACACTTTCCATTCCTCGCGAACTACTATTAATTTAATTCGAATTTATTAAAATACACTTCATGTTTAATTGAAAATTTATGAGAGTGGGTACTGTTATAAAAAATATACAAATATCTGTCTAAACTTGAATTTATCAAATTTGAAAAATACACTTTAAATACACACTAAAACTTTAGTCTGAAAGATTTTCTTTTTCGAAAACTTCACACTTCCGAGTTCGTCCTTGGTTTCTATCTCTCTGGAACATCCTGTATATGTATATCGTATATCTACACGAAACATTATCTTAATTCAGAGGAACATTAACAGCTTAATAATACATGCTCATTACGCGATCTCATAATGATGCACCGAGAACAAAGGGCCTCGAACACTCCGGCCGACTGTTGCAGTACTTTTTACACGGATGCGGTGTGAAGAAAAAAAGATTTGGAAAAAGTGCACGGGGAAATGATCGAAGGCGTCCCGTAATAAACATTCGCCACGCCCACTCTGTATAATCATACGGAGGGTTATAATTACTGGTTGTAAGCGGTGGTCGGCGAGCTGGTCAGTGGTGCCCAAAGGGAACTGGCACCATATATTAGTGGAAGGGAAATGAAATATTAACGTGTCCGAAACTAGCATCCGATTAGCTTACGAATCGCTCGCGGGTCGGTCTCGTCCATTAGTTTCTCTGTGATTAAATGCCCTAGCGAAACAGAGGCCAGCGCTCCTTTTATAGCAGCTGTTTTAATGTAGAACAGAATAGGGGCCATTCATATTGCCACTATGAATGGTGGTTTATAAGGAACATCATTAAAATCAATTTAATAAATACTAATGCTCTTCTTCTTTTTAAACGTCTCATGTATTTATTATGCCAATTTAATCTCTGCGGTTAAAAGTAAATTTCAGTGGTTTCATTGTCTTCTTTAGTGACATAGACGCTTGGTAATGATAAAATAGTGAATTATTAGCAAGCTAGTGGTAACAGTTTTATTTGTGTATGTTTCATTATCTAATACTGAAAGTACGAGCAGTTATATGGTAAGGTAATATCAGTTTCCAAAATTTTATTACCATTTTTATGTCATTTCTAATAAGCTGGGTGTAAGTATTTAAGTTCAAGGTATGTCATAGCTGAGTAAAATTCTACTTTTCATTAAATTAAAAATACCGCATTCCATTGGAGAAGATCAAGGTAACCTGGGAACCCTAAAAACAATGCGATTTCCTTGAAAATAATTTCATGTATCCGATGTAGGCACTCCATTTATAGATGCAATATATTTTTTCTGTCATCCCTATAGGAAGTAGAGAATTTACTTAAGCTGCTAAATGAACAGAAATATCCAAATACGCAGCTTAAATTTAACAGAAATTACGGTTTAATTTCAATTAGAAAGCACAGATAAAAGTAGAAATCTTATTCAACAGTGCCGCGAGTAAATGGGCCGTAATATCTTTATTCGTCGAGTAAATCCATTTATCCATTACTTGGCGGAATAAAGATAATACTAGTCGCTCGGACGTCGCGAGCAAAGAATAAAGATAAATCGTACTTTTATTCGATTTCTTATCCAGCTGAGCATTTTATCCGGATGACGCCTAATTGTGATATAGAACACACTAAACGCGTCATCCAGAACGGCTCTCTCGTCCGTTGGAGCGATCCCTCTGCCTTCCGAAGCCAGCCACCATTCCTGGAATTCCGTGGGTGATCTTAATTCACGAACACCGAGGCGTGAATAATTCAGAGATACGAGGAGGAGGCTCCTTTCGCCCTGCCGCCGGAAAATCCGTGGCGAATGCAATCACCGGCGAAAGGAGCATCTTTCTTTCTTTATTTATGCCGGCCGGGCTCGCGCGATTGTTGCACGACTCTTCGAGCCACGCTTTACCCCTGGGGGAAACCTTTCGTTAAGGATTAACGTTCGATAAATATGTACTTCTGGCTGATTTTCGGCGAAACCAACTGGAAATGAGTCATGAATACGAATACTCTGGTAACACCGTTGCTACGTCTTCCATTTGATCGAAGGGAATAGAACGGTACGAGGGGAAGAAATAGAAAGAGTTGCGCACGGTTGGTTGGTACAATTGGGGTGTGATTTAACAGAGGTTGGAGTGGAAAATAGAATAAAAGATTCGATTTAACTTGATTGTACTGAAAAATAAGTAGATGGACTTTTCTCAAATCCCATTTACTACTACCACTGTAACTCTGAACACAATTATTATTATTGCATAAAAAAATTCAGGGTTAAAATTTGTTCCCAGATAGGAGCTTCACAATATTTAATAATAAAACAAAGTTGATTTCTGCTTCTCCATTCCTATCTGCAATAAAATTAAAGCAATTCAACACTCGACAGAAGAATCACCACACTTATCACAAATTTCAACCCCCAAAACGGACCATCAAGGCCGACCAAAGGCCCAAACTCTCTCGGGCCAATAAAAGTGACGCAGCAGAAGGCACACGACGGACTGTTAAGGAGAGCCAAGCCGAATTGCTCGCTCACATAAATTCATGGCTTTATAATTACGATTAACGCGCTGGGTGCGCGAGCCTGTGTAATTATCAAGGTCGATTTATTGGGAGCTCGTAGCGGTACTAGACGGAGGGGCTCGTTGAAATATCGTAAAACAGAGGATTTATTGGATTTCGAGAACAGGTTTCCCGATCGCGGGGAAAAATGGGGTTCCGCCCTATCTCCCGAAGGTCTTCTCTCATAGGTAATTACCGGCACAGTCGCATAAATAAGCCGGTGTATCTGGCTGTGCCGAAGATAACTAAGATCGGGCGAAGGAATTCGTTGTGTGTGGCTGGCTGCGACACAGCCACGACCACGGGGCAGCTGGGGAATAAAAGGAAAGAGACAGGTGAAGAATCGAGCGGATGTACACGATGGAAGTATTTTATTAGTACTAGATAGCGATTAGTCGGCTAGATGAGGGGACAGAAATGAAAGCTGCAATCTCGTCAAATCGGGGCGCGTAAAGCGTCGTAAAATATCACGAGATATTTGTATTAGATGTTGGCAAGCTTGCATCCCATCCTTTTTTCAATCGTGCTCTATTATTTTCAACGGGGAGTGGACGTTCATAATGATTAGTGGACGGTTAAGAGCGATGAAAACGCTTTAAGTCTTTCGTGAATCGTAAAGGGACTGTGGATGTTGTGGGGAATCGAGATTCCGGTTCGAACTTGAAGTTATTTATTTTTTATTTTAAAAATCAAGTATTTTTTGCGAATTAATTACGAGAAGATGAATACAAATTGCGACTACTTAGTACTTGTGGGTAATATTTATTAATACTCTGAACTGTATATTTTTTTTTATAATATATACTTATATATGACGCCCCTTTAAGCAAAGTAGTAAGTATGTTTTATTTATTTGTTCGATAAATAAAAATTGTGATACAAAAAGCAATGCGAGTATAATGCAGAAGATGTAAGTAAGGTGGGCACGAATTAGAGGAGTTTTAATTCTGCCCACATATAGAAAAATCTGAAGATCTTCATTTTAAATTAAAGAGTTATCTTATAATAAAATTCCTAATTTTTTTGTTCTCTTTATAAATGAGTTATTTCGACGTTACAACCCTTCGTATGGAAAAAAGAAACTGTTCAGGTTGGGGGTTGCGCGAATGTTTAGTGAGTTTGGAAGAGTTGCTTGATAAAATTTAGTTGGGAATTAAAACATTTGCAAAATTTTGAATAATCTTAATTGAAATGGCGGAGGCATTCTTAGTCGTCCATAAAAAAGAAAACAGACGTTTCGTTGAATTGAAAATCTCATCTTCTGTAAAGACATTTAATTTACGATTTAATATTTCGTTGTGAAAAGAATTATTTCAATGGATTGAATCAGATTTACAGTGGCCACGATTATTTGCACCCAATGGGAAGAACCAAAACATGTGTTGGATCTAACAGCTTATTTTGGCTCGTGGAGTAGAAAGAGGGCGATATAATAGATGAGAGACCTGTGTCGGGAGCACGAACCAATTCACAAGATTTCTTCTTCTTCTCTCCGCACCAACGAAAACTAATTGCGCGGATATCGCTCGGATACGAAGTTTACGGCCTGGTCATTCAGTTTTATTGCACTCACTTTTCCAACGAGTTGCTTGTCTTAAAAGGTTACATTTACGAAAACAAATATAAATTCAGGAATTTTGGAAAAAGGTTATTGGTGAAAATTATTCCAAATATTTGCCCACTAATAGGTATATTTTTAAACGATTTTATTTAACTTCACTCCTCTGTTCGTTTGTTTGTTTGGTTCAAATCTGGGCAACACAATTTTAACTCACTTCCACAAATCCAATCGACTTGAAATTTAATGAAAATAATAGTAATTTGTTACAAAATTAATTGTAATTTGTGAATGTTCAGATACACCTAAATTCGATGTTTATTATTTACTAAGGGATATTTGAGCGAGAAATTCGTAAGAAAAAAATTGGTTGCAAAGCACAAACACTAAAAAGTAGAAAATAAAATATATATAAAAATATATTTAAGTGAAACGATTGTATTTAACTTGATCAATAATGCACTACCAATTTGTAGTGCAAGAAAATAATTATTTTTTACTTCTTAGTGTATTGCTGATCAAATTAAATAAAATCGTTTCACTTACCATTTTTTTTTTGTATATTTTTTATTCTTTTTTATTTTGTTTATATTATTTTTGTATTGCTCGTAAAGAACATGCGTTTCTTTCGACGACACTGTCCAACCTAGATGTTCTCCAATTTTAATATTGCATTTTTTTAAAAAATGGCGAGCATTTGAAGAAAAACCACGAAATTCCCAGTGAAGAAATCATACTTTTGTTTATAAATATTAAGCAGTGAAGACTGATATTCAAGATCGTAAGAACTTGTGGGCCTCGTCATCCTTCATCTCTTCGCTTCAAGAAAATGTTACCTTTTCTTCGTTGTTTACATATTTGGGACATATTTCTTTTTCCATTAGTAACACTGTTGGTGTCGCAACTTCTTTTCCATTTAGTCACAGAGAGTTCTCATTTTGTATGGATCTTAGACTGAACTAAACTTGTATGTAGACCAGAGAAAAATGAATAACTGGCGCGTTTAAACGCGACGTTTGGACGTTCCACCTAATCGCCGCAGATATACTTTTATGGATTGCTGGCGAACGAAAGTGGAATGAAGAGTCATTAGCACCGTCGTAACTCGGTTTTATGGCACACTTGCTTTTCTTCCTTCGTACGATATTTCTGTGCCAGAAGAAGAAAGAAACAGTCCCGAGCAAGGCAGAGTAATCGTCGACGTAAATTCGATCTGTAGAGTAAGTTGTTGATGAAAGAAAGACATTTATGATCTGAATCATTAGTCGAGGGTGAAGAAATATGGGGAAACTCGTCTAGGTTACACGCAGAATTAAGGAAGAAGAAATAACCAGTGATTTATACTTTAAATTGTTTGAACCATTTCTATTTATAAGCACTATCTTCTTCTTAACTAAAGTTGCTGGTGCATCCATTGGATTCGAATTCAATTCTGAATCCGCTGGATGAATATTTCTGACGGATTTACAGTGTAAATAAAGTGTACGTGAAGTTATATTTCGTGTGTCTTTTAGAATGAAGAAAAATTGACGAGATTCATACTTACAGAAACTTAAAGTTTCCAACTTTCAAACTTTGTTGCTTCCTGATTGATTTTACTTCTATTTCTTCAGAGGAACACGTAGGTACTTCTGTTTCTACTTTTATTTCTTCAGAAGAACACGTACCATTCGTTTCCTTCTATTTCTTCGGAAGAACAAGTACTTCTTTCTCTCTTTATACCTATTTCTTCGGAACAACGTGTACTTTTCTTTTACTTCTATTTCTTCGGAAGAACAAGTACTTCTTTTTCTACTTATTCCTATTTCTTCAGAAGAACGCGTACTTTTCTTATACTTCTATTACCCCAGAAAAACGCATACTTGTTTTTCTACTTCTATTTCTTCTGAAGAATTCAAACTTTTTCGTCTACTTCTGTTTCTCCTTTCCTCGTAATTTTATTGTGGCTATAGTGTTTCGCAACATCGAGATGAGGGTAAAGCAAGAGCAATCAGAGAGACAAGTACGCTCCACCGGGATGTACTCAGAGCTCAGACCTTATGAAAGATTCATCGATCGAGTACACAGCAAAAAGAGGATCCTACTGGATGATTGGCGAACGGATGCATCGTTAGCCAAAGGTTCACGAACCTTGAATCACCGAAAAAAACTGGTCAATTCCATTTTGCTTTTACGTCTCCCTTCGCGAAGCTCTCTTGCCACCGTATGCTCAGCCTTTTTTTTTTCGTCCGGCATTGAGCGTAAGAGCACGAAGAAATTCCGTTCGTCTTTAATGAACGCTAAATCTTCGTTTCTTCTCTGTCAGAACACGCCCAGGCAGCTCAAATTAACGACGATTCACTTGTGAGTGAATTTTTTGCCAGAACTACACTTCGCAGAACTCTCATGGCTGTGCAATCAGACACAGATATTGTATAATAATAATCGACAACGCTATGTTTTTATACTGTACATTAATTTTGAAACGAAAACCAGTGCATATGGACGATATTCCCAAATATACGCACTCACATATTCATGCCAGTAATTACGAAAAAGTTGCCTAAGAGTAAGTCATTAATCCAGAAGAAATGAATTTGTCTCATTTTTGTATTTTATAATACACACAAATACAAAATTCCAATACGTCGAAACGAAAATTGTTGCCTCTCACAATTAGATCACACAAATGTCATGGAGAAATTAGTGTACATAAAAAATCAAGTTGCGATTAAGGCAATGTAGATGAAATCGTAAAAAAAAGTGTTAATAAATAACAGAATTTCTAAAGGTCTATCTCGAAGCTGAATAATACCTTGCCAATTTTTAACATAAATAATTTATTTCAGTTCGAACGAGTACGATAAACATACTGATTAAGAATCCCCCTGATTTTTTCTTTTTGCCCACCCTGGGAGCTCCCAATCACCTACGCCAACAAGCCAGGATTTTTAAACCCGCGTTTATTGCGAGCACAATAAAACCAAGAAGCAATTAACTAAAACGGTTAAAAAAAATTCTTATGCACGCCGAAAGAGTGACTGAATAAACTACGAAAAGAATCATAACGTTAGAAGAGCGTATCGCTCGAAAAAAAATTCCTGAAAATTGATCAATCCTGCAGCGTTCGCAGAGAAACGGCCCCTTGAGATACGAGCCGGAGTACTCGCATCAGGCCCCCACTGGTCAAGCGTCCATTTCTGGCGCGCGAGTGGTATGGATTTCTCCACGGGACTTTTTACTGGCGTTCTTAAGCCTTTCATTACGACTTGCCCTGGCCGTAGGACACCGCTATTGCGCGGGACGATACTTATTCCGTGGCGCATATTTCGAATGCATTACCCCGCCGGATTATGTAACCGGTCGTGAGCACGTAAGTTATTAGGTTATTGTATACGGAATGACCGATTCGCAGATAAATAGCATCGCCAGCGTTACAGGTCATTAGCGTACATTATAGATGCCACTCGATCGCGTGTATCAATCTAAAGCCCCGCTCGCGCGTATTATTCGTTCATTCGTTTTTCTCGTTTCGGGCGAGTTTACGGACGCGGCCCATTGTGATCGGGCTAACTGGAGAGATAGATGAGAACGATATTCGTATGATTCTCTTATGTAACTAGACAATGGCGAAGGCTGCTGCCACTGTCATTGGAAACGCTGGAGCTGTGCTTCCGAGTTGCAGACACTTGCAATGCGTACTACGAGTGATTGCTTGCGGGGCAAACCTACGCGATTCGTACAGAAAGGGCAATGTTAAGCCTGTTGAGTGATTTGTCAGCTAATGTACAGAGGGAGACGAAAGTATGTGGACATCCTTTAAAATAGGACACCTTTTTTAAAATTGGTCCAAACGACTTGAGTGTTTTTTTAGAAGCTAGGAGGATCAGTTTGCTAGGTGACGTGTTTCGGCGGTTTGAAAAAAATTGCAATTGGGTGGAATAGCGAAGAAAATAGTGAAGGTTGCTTTATCAAGTTTGTTTTATCTGAGCCTGTAATGAAAATGTGAAAATCCCGTTTGTAGATTTATTTAAATAAGTTGTATACGCGCTGAATATTTCATCGAAATCGGTTGATGCAGAAACAGGCGACAGGCGTCGAAATATGTAAGAATCTTTTAACTGTTTGTAACCGATTTTTAACCGATTTCGACGAAATTTTCAGCATGTATGAAACTTATTTAAATCTGCAAACGGGATTTTTAAATTTTCATAACAGGCTCAGATAAAAAAGTTTACAACAGGGCCTTCTTTTCTCCGCTATTCCGACCAATTCTTTTCGTAGTGCCATCTTTTGTAGCGCCATCTTTATTTCATATGTTCAACCAAAAGAAACTTTTATTCATAGCTTGAGATATAATAAATATACAGTAGAAAGTTCGGCATAAAAATCTTTCATGAAGTCCATAAAAAAAAATCCTGAAAAAAGTTTAAAACATGACACGTCACAGTAGAATGCCCCCTTAAGGGGCATTTACGTAATGGACATGTCATACGAATTTTTTCACGACAACAAAAATTTGTAAATATTGTTAAAAGGACGATTAAGATATTAGGAAAAACTTTGTGTACTACGCTTACTTTGGTTGCCCATAAGAAATTCTGAAAACTGGTCATCAAACTCGGGCGCTATACCAGAATACCCCCTTAAGGGGAGGTTCTGGTCTAGAGCCCAAAAAAATAGGTGATATTTAGGAATTAATTAAAGGAAAACTACTATATATAATTTAATGGGACTTTTTGCATTGTATTAAGGATGCCTTAGATTATAGAAATATATTTTTTGTTTTATAATTAATCATTGCAGACAGCCCTGGGGAGTCGTTAAAGTCAAGGCGTCAAAAAATTGATCCAAATCGGTGGGATCTGTATCTCCAAAAGTTATTATCCGAATCGACTGAAATTTTTTTTATTTTGAAGAATATACTTCTGGCTAGGGGGGGAACTAGAAAAATTACAAAGATGACATTTTTTTAGAAAATAACGACACTTGAAGTTGGAAATCACTTTTTCCCTATATTTTTCGTCGTTCTAACGCCTTTGAAAATTATAAATTTGATATTTTTTGCAATTTTTTCTTGTTTCCCCCCTAGCCAGAAGTATATTCTTCAAAATAAAAAAGTTTCAGTCGAATCGAATGATAACTTTTGGAGATACAGGTCCCACCGTTTTGAGATCACTGTTTCGAGAAAAACGCATTTAAAGTTTTACGTGAGCGCCGGAGTGGACGGTTGTGACCCATGCATTTGCCGCTACTCAAATGCCTATAACTTCGGAAATTTTACGAATTTCAACAAATCCTTTTAAACACGTTTTCCTAAAAGGTTGAACATTCGAAAAATGAAATAAAAAAAAATCGACATTTAGACCAGAACCTCCCCTTAAATAGTTAGCCTATTATGTCCCAAAGATGAATTTGCATTTCCCACACCATAGAATATTAGCGTTGCAGGAAGAGGAAAGAAGAGATTCGGTTTACCTGCCGATAGTGCCAAGGCTGCCCCTCCTTTTATCAGGAAGACAGTAGTCCGGGCTTTTGGTGGTGTAGAGGAGATTGTCGTGGTGATACAAGGGTGGTAGCCTCCCGCCTGATCTTGGCCGAACTTCCGCCGCGGTGGCGTATCTTCGAAGCAAACGACTTCCGGCGGCCGAAGGCCCCGATGAACCGAGTCCTCTCCAACAAGTACGCACGCTGCAGGATCCGGACACACCGTGGCACTTGCACTCCAGGGTCAACGATTGCTCCACAGCCTTTCGACAAGTGTGTGGACAGTGTTTTGTATTAGTAATTAGGTCTAAGTAGTATTAGGTCTATTAGGTCGATTGGAAAGTTCTGTCGCTACATTTTACCTATACGTTCAGGGGCGTCCTTAAATTACGTAAGGGTAATTTTGTCGATTTCTTACCCCTTCCCTCCCCAAGTATAAGAACTCTTAAGATTTTATATTCCAGCTCCCCCGTTCTTTCGTAATATTTTCTACATTCCTTTGTTTCAGTTATTAAAAGTCTTTTAAGGATTTATATAATAAATATCACTTTTATGTGTGCGATGAAACATCATTTTTTTGGCCACCTGCCTCCCTCTGCTTCCCCTTGTAAGAAAACATAAGAAATTCGCAACCCCTTCCGCTCCCCAGAAATCCTTACGTAATTCGAATACTTATTCCAATACTCCTAATTATTCGAATATTCGAATTATTCGAAGAAATTATTCATTTTCGAAATTATCTCTGCTATAATATACTAATCAATTTCTGACATTCCCTCCGCTTAACATCAACGCAATAGTTTTAATTACCCTTCGACCCGCCCTGTTGTTGTGCATATTCACAGCGTGCATGAACTTGGCTGACGCGCCGGTACCAGGAGGCGTCGCGCCCTGGAGGAACCTTTTGGCCATCCGCGACGCTGACCTGACGTCGTCACCGCAGCCACCCCATTTGAACGAGTTCCTGGCAGATATTGTGCCGAAAGACACTGGGGTGGCGGTGAAGGAGGAAGGTGAAATCAAAGCAGACGGGGAAGGTGGCTCTCTTCGCGGTGGCGTCGCACAAGAGCAGGCTGCTAGACTTCCCAAAGCGCACCCCCTTGCCAGCCTCCAAACTGCAGCCGCAGCTGACATGGCGTACACGAACGCCTGTTCCCTCGTTCCTGTTTTGATTTTTTGCCAAGGTCAAAGTCAATCTTTGGATATTAAAGCACCGGCAAGTGAGTCACAAGTTCTCGTGCAGTTTGCGCGCAGAGTTCGCTTGTCTAAAAAATTCAGATAATAGTTTTTAGCCTTCGAAATAATTACGCCCTCCATTGGGCTTTGAAGATAAGAAGAAAGAAACAGCGAACTGGGCAGGAAGTTATGATTCATACTTTGTGGAGTTGAGTGAGTGATTTTTTGCGCAAATGTAGAATTAAGCTTTTTTATATGGACCTTTGATTTTTCGAAAATTGGTTAAGTACACGTACAATGGACGAAGAATTTTTTGGATCTTCAAATCCATTTTCTGGAAAGAAAATTCTTATTTTGAAAAAAGTTATTCTAGAATTTCAACTTATTTTTATGTAAGTATTAATTTAGTTAGCAGTAGTAGCATATTTACTTGTAATTTGAGATCAGATGAGTTTTCAACATCGATTTTCTCGGAAAGAAATTACTTCGCTAACTGTATTCTACATTCCCTGATTATGGTTTCATGTTAGGGCCACTCTCAATTAGACCACCAATTACAGAATATTTCTAACGTTTCATATTTCACTAAACCATCTTCACATGGCAAGAATATATCCATTATTTTCGAATATTTTAATGAAATTGGTGCTAATAGATTTATTGAGAATAAAACTTACAAAGCTTCGCAAAAAATACGAGGAACAATTGAGAACCCTGCAGCGAGAGGGGTGCGGCTTCATTTTCACCAACATCGAGTAAATTAGAAAAGACTGTTTATAAAATTATTACTTTGACTTAACGTTAAAAAGAGAACACAAACTGAAAAATATATATTTTCACACAATAAGTACTAGTTATTGGGTTGATAAGTTTTTATTTCTATTTTTGGCGAAAAATATTAATAATTTTTATTTTTATTTACTCGCAATAAATCGCTCATTTATTATCGGATTTGCATCAAACATGCACCAAAGGCTGTAGAATTTTTTAAACGTAAATTACACGCAACAACTCAAAAACTGTGAAAAACGAGCTGCACCTCTTTTGCTGCAAGATCCTCAATTGTAATAATAATATCCCTACGCGGGGGGGGGGGGGGGCAGGGAAGAATACCTCCACATTAACCCCTGCTTGTCGCGGAATGTGACTAAAATGGAAAAGCTACTCTAACAATAAGTTGGAGTTTCCAAAATCCATAAAGACATTATCATACAGTCTGATAAATAAATAATTGATCACGAGCACAGGCCGCCATTAACTTCGAATAGATCGAAGTGTCTTCAGCCTTTCATTCACAGAACAAAAATATAATAGTCCTCGTTTCTCTGAAAACTCTACAATTTTCCTCCATCACTTTTTCATTCGGAGTGGTTATATCGAGGTAAAATGCGCGGTAATTTATCATGCGCGGGTAGGATCCCCCCTCGAAGTTAGGGGCCGGGGTGGTCGTAAGAAGCTTCGCTAAACTATTCAATCTTGGCTGAAAGAGAGGTCGAGCCTCGAGATCCGAACGATGCCGGCGAATTTTCCGGTAAGAAGTCTCCAACGATGGCAATTAACGAGGCAAAGAAGGCGCGCCTATTCGACGCGAGCTACCCGAATTAAATTGGTAATAGTGCCCTTGGAGGCCGCATTCACCGGCCCCTTCTCCCAGCTGATGGCTTGAAATAATTGAAGGAAAGCTGATTAGCATACCGGCGTGTACCCCGTGCACGGAAAAGGGGAGAGCACCCCCCCCCCCCCTCCCCCGAGTCCTACGAATACGTATCGGGTGACTGTGTTTTTCATCGGCACCGAAATCCACCGCGGGCTTCTCAGTTTTCTCATTAACGAAGTATCCCCTTCCTCGCCAGGAACACTTTTATTTACAATACAATTATCGTCAAATGCGAAAAATTAATCCGCGGGTAGAAGGAGGGCAGGGAGGTGGGGGGCCAGGAAAAAAGGAAGCACCAGTTTGGTAATGACCACTAATTGAGGTGCTCCTTCGAGGTCTTCCTATTTACCGTGAAATTCCGTCAAAGGATAATTTGATCCGTACTCCGCGGCTCGTGTCGTTTTTTGTGTCTAAAGGAAACCAACGATATCAAGAGTTATACTATTATTATTATTGAAATCAACGGGCGAAACCGTTTAGTACACAGAATATTAGTAAGGATATTTTGCTATGAATTATAGGGATTGTTTATTATTGTTGGTGGTCTTACTATGAGTGTCTTTCATGTTTTTCCGTGAACTGTTACTTTTGTTTGGGACCATAAATGGGTAGATCAGGTGCCTGTGTATTCCTGGTGATTGCAGGTGAAATGAAATGCAGGGGGGGTAAGTAGGCACCTTTCTTTCTGAGTATTATTCTACGTGTAAGTAGAAGGGATGTTCTTTTCAGAATTTCGAGTCTTTTATATTGAAGGAATAGTTGACAAGAGGTAGCAGAAAATAATATCCAAATAAGAAACAATCATTTCGAACGCACCTTTTTTTTTTCTTTTCCATTTTCTACGGTCAGATTTGGGCATTATTCGAATAAACATTTATTCGTTATTCTCGAATAACTTCATTTCATTCGAGATCATTCGAATAATGCCCAACTCTGTAGATTAGTGCGGAAATGAGAGCCCTTCTGTTCCACGTATTCCTGAAGCGCAATCGCATTTCGATTCACTGATTATTACTCGATTAAATTATGAATTAATGAACAGTGCCTCGACTCGACTGGACGGTCTCGTCGATGGAGAGGTCGACAGTACGCGCCGGGCCTGAGGCCCACTCCGATATTGTCTGTACCATTCCATCCGCGAAAAAGAAAATGCAGGCCGCGATACAATAAATCGATTTCACGACGCAGTTGGAAAAACACTGATATAGAGCATACCGGTAAGTAGTTCAGGCGTGTAATCCGGCGCGCGCTCGATGCTGCTGCAGTTCCACCTACGATGTCGAAATGCCTGTTGGCACACCGTCGAGGTGTCCCTCGCTGCTTGCACCAAACTGGGCATCACGTCCGGCGTCGCTCTGCATGCCCTCGCCTGCTTTCTCTCCAGAAGGCCGGAGCTTTTCGCGCTGGTGCAAGCCTCCCTTGTCCACGTGTAACCGTCCCCCGTACGGCCCAGAGCCCTGAAATTAAAATGGCACGTAACGGGCTTGTAGTTTCCTTGATAAATTGAAGAGAGAGAGAGAGAGAGAGAGATGCGCGGGGTATACAGACTTGGGCAAAAAAGTATTTGGAATAGAAAATAAAAGGTAATATTTGAAACACTCAATTATTCAAATCACTTTACGAATTCTATTTTAAAAATAATTTAAAATTTAGAGGAAGTACCTAATTTTATTTATTTTTTGTCAAAGCCAAGTAAATCATTTCAATTTTTTTTCTTTCTATTTTACAGGTAGCTAACCCTGGTATAACGCGGATATTTCGTTCCACAAAAATGTTGCGTTATACAAATCGCGTTATGCGAGACTCGCGATTAGATCTAATAGGAAAAACGGGGTTGGGTTCAATTTTCTTTTTCTTTCAAAAATAGCCTTACGTAATTTAAGGACGACCCCTAACGGCCCTGTTCTCGGGAAGAGCAGCTCGGTGGACAATAACGTCCCCTGGCCGCGAGGGCCAGAAATCTCAGCCCGAGGGATCGAGAATCGAAGGTTCGGGTCGAAACCCACGGGATTTAAGGGAGGGGTGGTCCGCGCGCGTACGTGCAAGGACCGTCGACGGCAAGTTGCCCGCGCAACGGCTCGGCCGTACGGCCGTAAATCAGGGGTGAATTTCGAAAATTATAGGGCGTGAAGCTGAAAGGTGCCTTTAAACGGCACCGGTGGATACGTGCGGATGCCGCGGCGCAAACCGTACCGGAGGATAATTACGGACACCTGAAAGTCGGAATGGCTCGTGCACGGATACGTCTAGACGTAACAGCCCCGGGAATGACCGGCTCGCCAACCCCGTGTCAGGAGCCTACCCTCGGAATTACCCTATCAAAAGGCCGTAGCTCTAATTCATTATTCCGTCGCCGACTGCCGCGTGGATCGTGCCGTTTGATGGCGAGATGCCTGTCCCGCGTTATACGCTCGTCATCCTCGACGACGATCACGGGGCTCGCGACTCGCCGTGCCTGTGATGGGGCGGGAGGGGTGGGGGGATGGAAACGAGGGCGTCGTAAAAGGTGACGTTTCCCATTTTCACGGGCGGCCAGCAGGTGGGCTCGAGCTGTCGCTTCCACGTAATCTTATTGTCGGCTGGTGATCCCTTTTATTTCTCTACTGCGCGTCTTAAACCCTTGCTCGTGGATACTTCGGGGAGCTCGTTTCGCGGAAGTTGGGGGACGTGTTACCCGCCGAATGGCGTGGATGGGGTTCTGAACCTGTGCTTGTTTCGGTATGCACGATTCATTGTGAGGTACACAATTTTGAGATTGTATTAGACAAGTACCTTGGGGTATTATTACATGCGAATTTTGTCCATTTTTTCGGACAAGTTTGCAACTCCTCTGCCGAGGAATGCTCTATCACTGCTGTGCTCTGTTATTTGGCGCAACTATTCCTCATCTTTCAGACAAGCTAGCGATCACTCTGCTGAGGAATTCTGTGCCTTTGATGAGGGTTATTAATAGGTGCAAGTTGCATTCATCTTTTAGGCAAGTTTGCAATTCCTTTGCTGGAGGATTCCGCGTGTCTAGAGCTGAAACACTCGCTCACGTCACTTTGGCGACATCGTCACGCTGCGGGACCATTTTTCAATGGCGCGTAACGTCGTACTGGGTGTTTCAGAATTATAAGTAACAGCCGATCGAGTTGAAGCGGAAGGAAACGGAACGGAGAAGGTTTAAATTATTATTTATTATTGCCATTAGGCAATATGGTAGGCCGGACTGTTAGCTTGCAAACGAAAGAATTGAATATCTACGTAACTATTAGTTTAAGGACTGTAACTTACGACTAGTTTAAAAGAACGTACAAGGAAATGGAAAATATTTGAGTTTGCCTGAATTACCAATCGCGAGTGACGAATAGTGTCTCGCGCGAAACGCACCCGAGGCACTTTTCTTCCTTTTCGCTCTATTAACTGGTTGCATTTTTACCTGCAATTCAGAAGCACCCTGTATATCGTGCCGTGAGAAGATGATGTGTAGCGCGAGAGGAGCAAGGCGTTTTCGTCAATGAAAGAGGAAGGAAACGAATTTATTTGACGCGTCAGGCGCTTCAGAACGGACTCAGGGGAGACACTCCTCGAGCACGGCTCATTAAATTCACGCATCCCAAAGCAGGGACACGTGAAAGAGTTTATGCGTAGCCGGCGAACGCGTTTGGCTAATTTTTCACCGTCCTGCTGCAAAAAGTCAACTCATTTTAGTAGATAGCGATACCTCTTCTCATCTTCTCCTCCCCATTTCTCTCTCGTCCCCTATTTCCCTTCCCCTATTCACCTATCTAATAAGGAGAGATTATGCACACAATGCATAATGACACATTAAACGCTGGTACTTAAAACTTCGTGAGAAAGTTGAGTTGAAAGTTTTGGTTTTTCCAAGGCCTCGATATAACGATTAACTAATTTCATTTTCTATGCGTATTAGAATTATTTCTGCTATTAGCTATTTAAAATCATTTCATTCTTACATATTGGCTCATATCGAGGTTGTCACGAATATTCGAATATTCGAATGCTAGTGAATTCGAATTTGAGATTGGAATAATTCGAATAATTGGGTGTATTCGAATATTCGACTAATTAGGAGTATTCGAATATTCGACTAATTAGGAGTATTCGAATATTCGCAGTGATACGGACTGTAGCCAGCGCGAGCCGTAACTTTCGAATGAGAAATTAGTGTTTTCAGAAACCAGTTATTAAGGATTCAAAATTTATACCTTTCGTTTCAAAATCTATAAATTTACCAAAGATTAATAAAGTTTCAAATTTATCGTTTGAAAAACAAATGATTGTAAAGGCCAATATGAAAAGAATTTCACGATAAAGTGTAAAAAAAAATTTAAAGTTCATATTCCTATTCGGATACCTACTCCTATTTATTCGAGTATTTACAGCTCTTGTTCGTACATGAAATCTAAAGAAGAAAATATTTGATACGTCGTTGTGCATGATGTACAGTTACAACATGCAAAATTTCAGCTAAAGTTATGATTCAAATCACGTGCACTCCTCTTCTAAATATGAAAATGAAATTAATTGGGAGAAAATAATGAAAATAACTATTTACAGCATAAAGAAAGCAGGGCAACTTCGACTTTGACAATGATCCCACCATGTCTTCATTTCAATTCTGAACTTCCTTACCTTCTCATTACGATGAGTGATAAATGATGAAAGTATTCACTTGAATTGGGGATAGTAGGGAAATATAAACAGAATTAACTGCTCTCGATATATGAGTTATGATAGGATTGAAGATTGCCAAAGGTTTTCTACCCGTGTATGCAGATATTTACATCTACCTAGTTATCTGGTTACATGTCTGTCACGCGAAAGAAGAACGATCATAAATCATTAAAAGAAATCGTTGATCGATTGACAGATGACATGCAGTCATTCGTTTCTACTTTCGAAATAATCTGGAAGGGAACGTTTGCCTGAGAATATATTCTAACAAAACTGTCATCCACATTTCATGCAATAACGAGCGCTTAATTTCACATTTCTGTGAGAAAATTTCGAATTCTTAGATACATATACCTGAGGGGCTGGCTTCGACATTCTTATTCTAAAACTATATATTTTCTCAGAATTACAAAATGGTACTTTTGAACTAAAGAGAAACGTTTCATGCGCGAACCTGTAATCTGGCAAACCAAGGTGACAGCTTTCTTATCTTCCCAAGTATCGTGCCGCGCAACGAATAAATTCTAACCCACCCCGTTGTTCTCTGGAAGGAAAAATTGCGTGACATTTAGCTCGAGGCTAGTTTGGAAATAACGAATCGCAGACACGCGCACGAAACGGCGGAAACAATCTCAGAAGACAGATTCAATGTTCCAGAAATGACACTTGACAGATTGGCCATACAATTATGCAAATCTGCTGGCTGAAAAACACGCCAGCTGATGGGCAGTAATTATTTTAATACGAGAGTGTGATTTGCTTTACGTTAATAGCGCGATACTAATTTTCTTCTGCCTCCCTTTCCTTCGTAACCGTGATTGACAGAGTTAAAAACCCGCACGCCGCTGTCCACCTGAATTTTTTAACGCGCGCCTTTGAACTCGTATTACCTGAATTTTCTTATTTGGTGCATGGATATTGGGCGAGGTGATATTCAACTCTGAATTAAGAATCGCGGTCCTCATAATATGAAAAGTAATGTCTATTCGTTTATTTCTAAACGGGATAGTTCGTTGATAATTAAAATAATACTTCGCAAATATCGGTTGTGGTCCAAGAACATAGTATTACAGTAGTTAAAGAGGAATTTGAAAATTTTAGAGAGCAGTAGAACTAGAATGTAAATCATAGAGAACTTAATTATTACTTATATTGTTATATTAACTTATATTAATATTTCTTCAGAATTTAAAACACAGTTGACGAAATATCTGAGGATGGGGTGAACAAGATTTTGAATTTTAATACAAATTTGGAATTGAAAATTGCGATATAAACTATGGCGATTGTTAGCAAAAGGAAGGGAGAATTGTTTGAAAATTTTTTATGGTAATATTGAAATTGAGTTCTGTTAAAGTTTCAGGGGATATTATACTTCACCACCTATTACCAAGTAATATACTCGACTGTTATTAAAATTTCCATATAAAGTATAAAAGGAGAATTGTATAATTTATTTTACAGAAATATTGAAACTGGGTTCTTTCAAGATTTCTGTAAAAAAATTTATAAATGTTGAAACTGGGTTCTTCCAAGTTTTCTGTAAAAAAATTATAAATATTGAAACTGGGTTCTTCCATGTTTTCTGTAAAAAAAAAATTATAAATATTGAAACTGGGTTCTTTCAAGATTTTTGGAGATATAATTAAAAAAGTTGAGCACTTTAGATTCAAACATCAAATTAAACACAACTCCACAGTTGTCCAACCCTTTTACGAGGAGGAAACATTTACTTTGCAAAATGTCCCACCAATCTTCGTATCATTTAAGTAATTGAATAATCCACAGATTGCGCAATGCCTCTTGGAAATATTTCATGCGTAATAAAGCCCTAGTTGTGCAACAGACGTCGATAAATCATTCGCAGTAAATAGTGTGACGGAAACTGTCCGACATCCAATTTGCGGCGTGTGTGCTTAAATTCGTTACGAGTTATGATTCCCATACGGTATATATCATGTCGATAACCATTTCAATTAGCCAATGAACGCATTTTCGAGGCAATCTCGGCGATCGAAGCGAGATCTTGTCTCGCGGGACCACCTAGTATGCAACAAGTCCGACAACTTGTACACGCAGCTACGAATGAGGAATATCGTTCGTTGCCTATGGAGCTTGTACGCGATCATTGTCGATCAGATCGATGAGTTTCCCTTCCTGTACAAGGCTTGTGTCCAATTTTATTTACTACAAAAAATCGCTTCATATCTGCACGTACACTGTCGTCCAAAAGTGAATATTTGGTCACTTGTTAGACGTGGTTTGGTAAAGGAGAACACGGAACACCTTTCCACATTTGTGTCGTTTAATTTCCATGGTGCCATAAAAATCAGGGTATAGGTAATTTTTAAAGGGGATAGACTCCTCATAGCTGCAGAAAATTACGAGAAAGCAGGATTAAATACCTCGAATGCAGTTCGAAAACCGTTTTCAAGATTGGTTACATTGGAACTACCAACGGAGATTTCATCGACACTGTTTTCACCGACCAGAATTCATTTTTTCACAATTCACCCCCCATCACCATTTTTTCCGAAAATTCTTTATCGTCATATTGTAGGACATTTAAAACCACGAAACGTTGAATGAAACCTTTTTCCTATGTCTTTTACGGTTTCGCAGATATTCACGGTAATTTGAAAATTGGCCATTTTTTTTGACCGGGTGTTTCATTCAGAGCGTTGGAGCGGAGCGCGGAGCAGTGGAGCAATCGAGTTTTGCCCGGAGCACGGAAAATTTTTACTGGTCCACTGCTCCAGATTTGCTTTTATCATTTGAATTTTATTTTTCTTTATAAAAGTAGACGAATGAAATTCTTTCAAATACCATTTCTCAATTTCTCGTCATGGGGAAAATATTATATTATAGTTGCTAACGTCCCCCGTGCAGGCGTTTTACTCGTAGCATGAAGCGGAGCTGGAGCAATTAAAAAATTGGTCTGCTCCAATCCCCTGGTTTCGTTGCCGAAACAAAAAATGGCTAGGTCTTACAACCAGCACTCACCGATTGGAACGCAACTTTGTGGGTTTATAGAGTGACTGAAGACAAGAACAACGCTGTGTTTCATTCGGGCCCTATCGCCCTTTAAGGGGGTGAAAACTAACCACAAAGTCAAATAGGCACTTCCACTTTTTCGCGTATAACTCCTAAAGTACAAGAGACAGAAAAAAATGTTTCGAACAGAAGTTTAATCGTACAATAAGCGCTGCAAACTTGCGTAAACAAAATTTTGAAGAAAGTATTTTTTCGTTCAGTTATTTTTTTTTTAAACTCTTTTCAAAATTTTGTTAACGCAAGTTTGCAGTGCTCGTTGCACCGTTAAACTTTTGTTTGAAACATTTTCTTCTGTCAGTTACAGTTTGGGAGTTATACGCGAAAAAGTGGAAGTGCCTATTTGACTTTAAGGTTAGTTTTCACCCCCTTAAAGGGCGATAGGGCCCTTGAACTACGTTTCTGCGGGGTTTCGAATTCTTTTCAATCCTTTTGGGGGTAACGCCAGTCGAGACGACACCTCCTGGTTGACAGAAGGAAGGGTCCTGGCCATAGGTAGTGGCGGGCTGCCTAGCACCGTGGCGATCGGCGACCGCGTTCATCCGCAAGGCCCCAGACCCAGATTGCCTTCCCCAGGAAAAAGTGCACCCATAAATTGAAAGAAAGTGCCCTTCTCCGCGCCTTGTGTTACGTGGATGGGCGTGTAAGGACAGGCTTATCCCGCGAGAAGTTCACGGTCGTTCACGGCTGGGACATTCTTATGAAAATGCGCGACGGCACGATAAAACTCCCTGCCGCGCGTTTCGGGGCAGCCTGGCCACGGGCGTGTAC
Organism: Andrena camellia; assembly: GCA_029448645.1. Lineage (NCBI taxonomy): Eukaryota > Metazoa > Arthropoda > Insecta > Hymenoptera > Andrenidae > Andrena > Andrena camellia. Next base: position 40,120,816 of record CM055679.1, on the reverse strand, counting down.
CGGTGGCGTGGCGGGCGCAATTTCGAAATTCGTTTCGACTCGTGGAATCGTAAAGTGGCGTTTTTACGGGGCCGATAATAGGCTGGCGCCTACGATCCCCGACCGCCAGCCGATCTCTCGCGTGAGGCCCACGGGGCCCGACCGACCGAAAAGGAAACGAAGGCTGATGGTAGTGGTCGGTTAACACTTTGGCTGCCGCGTCGGCCGTACGCGGTGGCAGTCTTGTTTAGAGGATTGCTGGAAACATTAGTTTAAACAGTTATGAAGGATGCTAGGAAGAATTGAAGGGCCCAGTGGAAAACAGGCACATGGCATCGGTTTATGATTTTAGAGGAAAGCAAGGGAAAATTATTTTCGTAGGGAATGCGGTACGAAATCGTAATTATTCCGAACGGTACTTGAATTAGATGGTAAATGACAACTATTCCCAAATTTTAACTGGAAAATTAATTTTATTCGATCACGGTAGGAGCCGAGTGACATGGGCCCCTTTTCCACTACGCATTTGGTCTTTGTCAGAGTTAAGAAAATTTAATACGATTATGTTAGGAGGTGGTCGAATTACACTATATTGCAGGAACGAATTAATTGTACAAAGAAACGAAAACTTATGCATATGTGGCATGTGTCTGTTTTCCACTGGGCCCTCAATTTCGAACGGAGACTGTTTAGGAATGAATCAATTGATACTTATTATTATGTAGTCTTTTGTGCTACAGTTTATTGGATTGTCTATGGAACACAGAGCTTTTGGTCTGTGCTTACTTGAGAGTGTTGGGGTACAGCGGTGGTGAGAAGAGAGTTTGGGACTTATACAGGGTGGGTTAGAAAGGGTGGTACAGCCGGGCAGAAGGTTACTCTACATGAAGGAATACGTAAAAAATGTAGAATAAATTTTTCTCGAATTCGCAAATTTTTCGTGACTTTTGGAGTTATGAATAATTTTCGTCTAGGAATCAGTAATAAAATAAATCACTACAGTGTGTGTGTATACATAGCTGTGCAATTTAAGCAGCAATTATTTATCTGTAATCACGAAGAGCTCCATGGCGCAGGTACGGGCACCGAGGTACTATTTTAGAGAATTGAATACTACAATCAGAAAATAAGGGAAAATCTTGGGATGAAAATCTACGTAATGTTCAGGTAATAGGGGTTCTACTCTATTAGCAAGTGAATTTGAAGTAAATAAATTTGAAATCAAATTAAGTAAGCGGAAATTGAATATATAATTATTTGTCGTCAAGTATAACGATAAATAATCAAATTCGTTCATATACATTTAAATTAATCGAAACATAGAAAATAACGTAACGTCATAAATGCTTAGAAATACTACGAACACATTATTTAAAGACAATTTAAAAAACAGTCGTTCCTTCCAATAAATCCAACATATTTTCAACAAGTATGTGTGTAAATTCAAGAGGAATTGCAGGTAGATAAATATTATACAAAAAAAAGAGCGCAAACAAAATTCAAGTTGGTGGAACAGTATTGAAATCGTTGATAAATTTACTAACAGTCGACGTTTTTATATATTCAAAAAAATTCGAATAAGGTGTAGGTGAAAAAATATTTGAAAATATTCGATATCGATATTCTATCGATACTGTCATCAATTATAGTTAAAGCCTACCGCGTTTGGAAATTATAGTGGGAGGAACCGTGCGAAGATGTACATTATGGATTCCAAAATTGGCTTTGACATATGGACCGTAAAACACAGTGTTTACAGGCTTGATAATAGGCCAGGTTTCTTAAGGCCCTTGAAAACTTAAAAACCGATCGGCCCAGAATTTATGGACGAATAACTTGCTCGGTATTTCGAGAAATTCTACCTCGGTAACAAGCCTTTAGTAGCAACGCAGTCAACTTTACTTTGTATAAATTTACTTATACAATTGATCGTGCTCATCTTATATATAATTAATGTTTATTATTCACCAGAAGCAATTTAGAACAGATTGTGTTAGTAGAACGAATGACAAAGGACTTATGCGTTTCCAAATTGCTCTTTATGATCATCAATTAATATCATTGGTATATTATACGATATTCTATTAGAAAAATAAATTAAATTGCAGGAATATAGATAAATATCTAATTTTGTACTACAAATTTAGTACCTATATTCCTATTTTTCACGTAATATAATAAGGATAATAATTGAACATTAAGAAATGGATAAATCATTTGTTATTCGCTTTATTATTTGTGTTCCTTCTAAATTGCTATTTTGTTACTATTTTTTAATGTTATTATATGGCACGATAATTCGTGACAGCACAAATTTTCAAATAAAAAGTTATAATAAAATAATATTTCGCGTTGATTGAGTCTCCCTTTTTGAAATTTTCTAAATCCATCTTCGGAGAGATTCTTCATTTAAGATAAGGAATATCACATTTTCAACATCAGATATAAATTTGTTTAAGAAAAATAGTTTTTGATGTTTCGTACGACTTTAAGATTATTTTCGAAACTATCCACAATTAGAAATGTAAAGAAATATTATTTTTATATAAAAGTAAAACCATTCCCTCGTTACCCTTTTCGTTTCTGGTATTCACTTCACTAAATCTGTCAAATATTCAGTCCTTTGCTATTTTCTACCGATTTATCACTTGGCGTTTCCTTTCTATTTTAAGGAGACAATACCTTTCTAGACAGTTCTTGAGAAAGTTCTTGCGCCAGGTGACACTGTTCGTATAATCCAACATCCGGTTAAACAGTGCTCGAATAATCGAGATTCTACTGTAGTTAATACTACAAGCATATCGCCCATATTTACTGCTAGATATTAATCATCAATATTTCACAAATTAATTTCACGAATTTTTTACAAAGAAAATTATTATGTATTCCTAATTAGTATTAATTCTTAAAAAAAAAAAAAATTAGATACAAAACTCTTTTAACGCTTCGCAAGTATAAAAAGTACACAAATAGGTATTGAAATTAATTAGTACTTTGATGCATTCATTCCATTTCACCTGTCGTTGAGGAAGGGAAGCATTGTTTATTTCAGAATGAATATATAGGTATGTAAATATTGCCAGTAATACTCGATTTAAATCTCTTGCTCTTCAATATACCTACTTCATCCAAACTAAATCCACTGGGCACCAGGACTATTTCCAGCGAACATATTCTGCTCTCCCTTTGTTCCTTTTCCTACAGGACATTTCCGGTGAATGTGAATTTTATCACGCGGCCAACGATGCATAAAATACACTGGGATTTATATAATTCTTATCCAAACACGATACAAGCTACAAATTATAACATACAACCACCACAAAGCAACCGTTTAAAGCATAACACCGTCCGTTAAGAAGCTTACCAATACGTAGAGATTGAATTCTTTTTAAACTGTCAACTATCACGTGCCGGTGACATTACTGCGAGATTTATCGGGTTAATTAGATTGCTATTCAACACGAACAGCAGAATATGTATCGTTTGTTCAGCCCCAGGAGATACCTATTAATAATGAGTAAGACATTTCTCAAAGCCTCCCAGAAATGGAACACCGACGTCCAGTAGATAAAAGGTTTTAAACGTCCCCCTCTGCATAGTGCACGATAACGCGCGCCAGGATGATCCATATTCGCGAATGGATCACGCAACAGATGATTTACGAGCAAAGAATCGGCTATAAGTAGAGCACGGTTCGTTACGAGCGATTTTATAAATAGCAGCATCCACGCGATCTCGTACCGGTCCCACGTTTAATCAGGCTACACATGCAAATTATTCTAAATCGATCGTTAATCCTCGCTGGCCATCAAACACCGTGGCCAGGTCTGTTTAAAAGAGCTGATGATTGCAGCGAGAGGACGCGTTAGCTGGCTCAACAGCAGAAAAATCATTTACCGATCTTTAAGGGAGTGATTAATGGACGCCTACTTTTAAATTCAGCCATCGAAGATACGTCGCTAACTTTGGATGGCAAAATCTGGACGGCGTAAAAAATGATTCCGGGAGATATTGCACACGGTGTCATGTAACTGGCGGTAGAAGTCGAAAGGTGGTAATTTTATATAAAAAAAAAAAATTGAGTCGAAAATGTAGGGGAAGAAGAAATGTTTTTAAAACAAATTGCACTGAATATTTTCCAAGCGCGCGTTCGTCTGGTCAGGGATTGGGCAGAATTTGGTAGTAAATTGTAGTTTAGTTATGAATGAAATGAATTTTTAAGATGAGTCGAAATTGGAGAGCAACGCTTTTTTAATCAGACTTCGTTTTTGAGAAAACTCTGAGCAATTAGTCAAAAGCCGCATTTGAAGATAAGTTAGCTTGTAATTCTAACTGACTTTTCCAGATGAATTCATAACGCGTACTTAATGAATACTGACGACGAATGAAATTTTCTCGAGAGTCGAGAAATTATCATTTTAGCTTTCAGTTTGCACCTTCAGTTATAGAACACCCTATACATGGGAAAGTAGCAGATTCATAATTAAATCTGTGATCATAACTCTCTACTTGAAATTGTGCCAATAACTCTAAATAACTTCAAATGGTAAAAGGTAAATGATCCATTAAAAAACTTTAATCTACTAATTAAAGACCTTGCAGAAAGAGCAGTGCAACTCCACTTTTGACAGGTTTTTAGTTATGACGTGTAATGTGTGTAAAAAAATCTACATCGTTTGGCACAAGATTGCTACAAATTCGAAAAGAAATGGGCAAATTATTGCACCCACTACCGTTTTATGTAATACTTTTGCAGATCCGGATCTGCCTCCTTCTTGCACCAAACCAGTGATGTACAATCTATCAGTTGAGTCCCAGAATCTACAGTACACTGCTCCTTTGCCACTGAAAATGGCAAAATATAACGACGTAATGCAGTTAGCCAGCTCAAACGAGGCGATTAGGGTGGTAAAACGGAGAGAGAAAAAATGTTCTATAAACACGAGATATCTATAACCAAGAATGCAATTCCACTAAAATCTGTCCCCGCTAATTTCACCATCGCATCTGAATCGACCCCGCTGATTCAGGACACGCAGAAGAAACATAGATTCTTCCCCCGAACCTGCCAACATTTATCAAATTCCCTCGCTAGCGCTACGACCAACATCAACGTCCTGTTCATAAATTTCCGCGCGAAGGCTGACCCCTCACGAGCACGCGTCTCCCACATCGCTGATTGTGACAGGATCGATGTCATTCTGCTCCGCGGGGCAACAAAAACGGATCGCAGACGTAACGTTGCGCGAGAATCGCCCTTCGATTATCCCTCATTGTCTGTCGGCGGCCCGGCGATTATAAACAAAAGGCAAGGACCGTGGAAAGAGTGGCGCGCAAGAAGGGACCCGTGGAGAGGAGGCTTCTCGGAAGCGGCGCTTATAAATCACGAATCGCGGGCAACCCCTAATCTTCCACCCTGTTCCAGCGCCCTTCCACCCTTGGCCCGTCTTCCTCACGTACTTCTCTCCCCCTCTACCGCCACCCCCCCCCCGCCCCTCGTATTTTGGTTTTGCACGCAAAACCACCATCACTCCTCCATTCATCATCCGACGCCGAGCGGCCTTCTCTCTTTCTGTTTCCGCTTTTCCAGCCCCTCGCCGTCAGGGGGACTGCCCTTACCCTCCGTTATTGCGCGGCCCCGATGAGATTCGCCCGGAATCGCGGGACAATTAACGTCCACCAGCGGCCACGCGAAGTAAGGGAGGCTCGAGCGACGATCACCTCCGGCGTGACCGATAATGGGATATCTTCATGGCTCGTCGGGGGAGGAAGACGATGGAAGGCGAGGCTTCCTGCGAATCCGCCGCGAGGGGTGGTGGAGGTAGGGGCCGGGGGGGGGGGGTGGCGACTCGGGGAGGGACGCGGTGGAAAGGAATGGATTAATTGATAGGAAGAATGGGAATTAAAACGGGTATCTGCGGACCCCTGAGGAGGACCTCGCGAGGCTGGTTGGGGAGAGATTAATCGCGCGGACGAATCGAGAGGATTCGTGGAAAAGAGGAGGCCAGCGAATTCCTCCATCGAAAGTCGAAGTTATCCATTCTTTGTTGCGACCAAGCGGCTCCCCGATAATCCTCAAATTCGACGCCCGTGATTTCGGTTTAACGGGCTAAAATGGCGCGCGATAAATCCTCGTTGGGAGTGATTGTGGCCGCAGCGAGGAAGCGCGCGAGGGAAAAGGAACGTTCGTAATAGAGCTCGCCTCGGTGGCATTCCTCCTCCGCGTGTGCGTGCACCGTTCCCGCTTGCTAACCGATTTGTTCCTCATTAACGGCTCGGCATTAATCCCCGAGCACCCACGGGGCCCTGGCGAACGAGTGTCAGAACACCGTGGATGCTTGTTGCCGAAGGATTCATGGCTCTCCGGATCGAGATAGAGCCCTAACAGTCAGCTTTTAATCCCCCCCCCCCCCCCCCCGGTTGTGTATGCTCCTCGGAGCAACGAAACCACCAGGAGGGGCACATAGAAACTCTACCTGTGATTAATTCGCGGCCGGCGGATAAATAAGGAGGGCCGAGGATCGGGATAATAAACGGCGCGAGTAATGGGCCCGCGGTTAGCAGCGAAGTCTCGTTGTCGCGATACTCACAGCCACTTGATGCACCCGCCGCCCTGGACCAGCAACAGGAACAAGAGCAGCCAGGCCTCGGCACCGCTTCTCTTCGTTACCACCATCTTTCTTCGCTTCGCATTCTAGAAGACCTGCATGCAGCTCCCCGCGTCTCGCGCACAGCCACCTGCGTCGATCGAGATCGGGAATGTTTTCGAACACACGGCGCGCCGGCGTTGCTTTCAGGGGCCACTGTGCTTCTCCCGGTGATCGGCGGATCGGTGGACGGACAATCGCGGGGCCCCGGACTCCTCCATTTTCCGATCGATTCGCGGACTCGTGGGAACAGCGGGACCGAGTTTGAACGCTCCCGATGCTGCGCTCGGGGATAAATTACTCCCCCCCCCCACCCCCACCCCGCCCCCTCCCCCGCCCGCGGAGCGGTACGATCTTCCAGGCGACAGGAAGGTGGAACGTTTCCGAGATCGTCCACCGTGGAGATATCGCGGATAGCGCGGCGAGATAAATTTCCAGCGGAGAGACACTCGACTTTTGTTTCCTTAATTACAGCTGTCGATGAGGGGGCGATAAGGCGGGCTGGTTACAAATCACGCGCGAAACCCGCGGCTCGCGGTATCTCGCGGCTGCACCCGCGGAACATTGGAATTAACGGCGACACCCGGACGGTGAGAACGTGGAATTAGGAGAGAACGTCACACGGAGTTTGTTCACTGTCGAGCCGCGATCCAGGATCGATCGCCGGCGGGCGAGTACGCGTCAACGCGCGCTATCCTGAATGATCTGCGACCGGCACCGCACGCTATCGGGGAAGTTCCTTCGCACCGTCCCGTTCGACTGCAGGGAGTCTGCGTGGTTACAGGTGTCCGTCGAGCCGTCCTGCAGGATTTGCCGGTCCGTCGTGGAGGTGGAATCCTCCTACTACTACTCTATTTCCTCCTACTTCACCTACTCGTTTTTCGTTGGGCGAGCTGCCGGCCACGGGGATGGCGAGCGGAGGACGAACGGGAAGGAACCGCCGAAGGGAGGAGGCGAGGAACAGGCCAGTATATGTTGAAAGATCGCGCCGGGAGGTAGGAAACGGGGAAACCGCTGAGGGAGGATCCATTGCGTCCGTTGCTCCTCCTCGAGTAACCGAGGTGAGCATCGCTTCGGCCAATTTTTTGGGAAATTGAACGCTTCCGGTGGGATTCGTTGGGATTGTGGGTGAAATGGTTGGTGTTCGGCAAGGGCGAGTAATTTTTCATTTCTTCGTTTCTTCATTTTTTTCGTTTGTTCGTTTCTTCATTTCTTCATATCTCCTTCTTCTTGCAACCGAGTTGAGCACCACTCGTCCAAATTTTTTGGGAAATTTAAGGTTGCAATTATTATTTATTAGTATAATTTTTACCGCCTTTGTGAATGAAATGAGTAATATTGGGACAGAACGAGTAATTTCTTCATTCCTTCTTCTTCTTGTAATCGAGTTGAGCGCGTACCAATTTGGGGGAAATTTAAGGTTGCAATCATTATTCGTTAGAATAATTTTTACCGCGTTTGTGAATGAAATGAGTAATATTGAGAAAGAACGAGTAATTTCTTCATTTCTTCTTCTTCTTGTAACCGAGTTGAGCGCGTGCAAATTTGAGAGAAATTTAAGATTGCAATTATTGTTTGTTAGAATAATGTCTATCGCGTTTGTGAATGAAATGATTAATATTGGGGAAGAACGAGTAATTCTTCATTTCTTCTTTGAATCGATGTGAACATTCCTCGAGTAAATTTTTGGGAAAATTAGGGTTTCAGTTGAGATTCAATGGAATTAATTTCCAATGTGCTTATGAATAAAATAGTTCGTGTTCAAGGATATTTACAATTCTTCGTTGAATTGAAATAAACACTTTTTGCTTGGCGTTGCATGTGGATTATGTTTAACCAGTTTTCTCTGTTTTTCATAATATGTGGGTTTTGCTGGATAATGATATGAAGTTTTAAGAATGTAGTTATATCTTTATACAACATTAATCCCATTCACAACTTACGTCCTAAAAAAGCTTTGTTTATAAGCAATTACGCATACTACGTCATGGTTAATATGTTGAAAAATTGAGCGTGTCAATAATTCACGACTTAAAAACTAATATATCTTATTTTCGACGACTTCATTTACATATTCAGCATTACCAACTTTTATTCCCAATGGTCACGGCTTTTCTACGCGATCGTGGATTCATATTTTTGTCCTTTCTCTTAGTGGCAAACATTTTCTTTGGTCTCTTTTCTTAGGCCCTATTAATTTAAAGTGACTCCTCATACTTATTTAAATGTAACGCGAAATTTGTCGTTTAATTCTAGCATTAATCTCCGAAAAAAAATTTTATTAAACAACTGAACATCTCAAGAACGATTAGGTTACGAATCTGCTTTTGGTTTTTTTTTTAGAAATTCTATTACCCATTCTAAGTTTGTAGCGAAGCTAACGAAATACTTCGTACATCCCCAAATGGATCGAGTTCTGAGATGAAACAATTTTGTAATAATATTTTGCATGCAGGTTCCAAATGCATTCGGTTCTTACAAATAATGGCCATTAGTATCGATTACATCTCTCGTTAATTAACATTCATGCCCTTACAATGATTCACGCGCCATTGTGAACCTACTAGCAACAAAACCCTATCATTTTGGAGCGATGTTTTCTGCTCACCTATCATATTAAAATGGCCCATTAGAGTCATTAAAACGGACCAATAAAGCAATTGTAGAACGGAATGATCATTAATAACGAATTAAAAGTTGCGTTAAAGTTTCTACGTGTTCCAATCTATTATCATAATTTTTGTCACGTAGCTGAATGTACAGAGTGATTACTAATCAATGGTAGGAGCATGAATTTAATCGATTACATATGAAAAAAGTGGGTCGAAAATGTGAGATCTATCTAACACAAAAAACAAAAGACATTCCAGATTTGTTACTTACAGTTACTCACAAAAGTATCCGTCCACCCTTGTATGTAACTTTAAAATATATAAGAACGTACAATTCTAATTCACATTAACATAAACCTTGATTAATATACTTCTCTTTCGGGTGCACTCAATTGAAAAATTATAACGCTTTATTTAAGAAAGTATTATTATCCATGGAAGTAGCAAAGATCTTGCAAACATACATTCGCCTAAATTCAATGTTTAATTTATACTAACGTAATTACAATAAGTTAATAATCTTCTTATATTCCTGCTATTTTATTACAAATTTATTTTCAGTGAAATTCGGGCCTACCTTGTTCCATCTTTGCAGCCAAATTTCTTTGAGCATTTCTTAGATAGATGGTATTAACTAAAAATGTATTTAAATTATACCGGGTAATTCTGAATTTAACAATACTTAATTAAGTGAAATACGTTATACGTATGGGGCGGGCGGATACATTTGGAAGCGACTGTATATCTTCCTGTTAAGTCATATTATACAGTACAGAAGACACAGGTGAATCCTTCGGCCCTGCAAAAGGAGGCTGGATGAGACCGAGCCAAACTTAACGGCGTAATGAACGTCTGGCAGAGGTTTATTTATCGACTACGGCACAGTAAGTGGGGCCGAAAGGAACAAAGATGAGGAGGAAGACACACGTTCGTTGTTCTGAATCGGATCGTGCTAATTTTCAGGCGCGAATGAGCGAAGCAGTGCCAGGCACGGCTCGCCTTCGTAATTATTCGAACCACAAAACACGGAAATATTTAACGAAGCAAAAGTAAGGGACGAGAGAAAATGCTGAGGGGGCGAAAAACGCGCAAGCAATTGGCGGTAAAATACGAACTGAACGCCTTGGTGGCGAATGAACCGGCTCCTTAGACCTTTCTAGATACTTTCGTTGATATTTCTAATGGTGACTCTAAGTTCTCGAATAATATACGATCCCGCTTTCTCTTCGAAACTAATTGGCGAATCGCGCGAGCAAATGGTCCGACGTTTTGCAGCTGTTTGCCACATTACTCGGTTCGCCGCATTCTTCAACTTCAACTTGAATGAATATGTAAATGAACGATGGAGCCTGTTCGACGGAGTTCATTCTTTTTTCCCCCGTGGAACGCTGGAGGAAAAGGGGAAAGTGCCATTTGGCGGTATGAGCTTTGGGGGTGAAAACGTTGGCGCTGCTGACACGGAAATGATCTCTTATTGGTTTTAATTTTAATTTCAATTTAATTGCAATATACGGGTTAGGCAATCCTTTGATACAATCAATTACAAATGAGGTAGAAAAGGAAAAGAAAATCCATGAGTATAGAATATGAAGTCAACGCAACAAACGTAAAAGTTTTGTACAGATCTTATCTATGGAATCAGAGAAGAAGTCAAGTTAATCGTGATAAGAATTAGCAATGATTTAAACGAAGGAGACACATTATTTCAAGGGGGAGGGTCATTTGGATCGGGAATAAAATAAGATTTTTTTCGTCTTAATAATCAGACAGTAATAATACGTCATATTAATAGTAGCTACAATTCCGTCCCGTTTTTTTTTTTGTTTCTGTTCAATTTAAACAAATAAACGAAGGGACATCCCACGCTGATGCCAGTATTATTATAACTATGTGTTGTTTTGAGTGAAAAAAAAAGTATGTAATTTCTTCATCGCATATATTTATCAGACGTATGTAAAACCTGAACTCATTTGGTTGTACCTATAGATTTTTTTAAAAACTCATTTTATGCCCCATCCAAATTCCTTCAGTCTTCTGTTTGCAGTGGAATGAAAACAGTTGTCATAACTCCGTCATTTTACTGTTAAAATCGTTTCTGCGGGTGACTTTTGTGTATTATAATAAAACACAGTTTAGAAGTTTTTATTTGCCGTAATATGGACGTGGTAAATTAGTTTTATAGTTCTCTGAACATTTGGGAAGCAAATATTTATAATATTTAGAAAAACAATGGAAGCATAACTTTTGAACGTAGTTGAAATTAAATATAATTAAATTGACTGAAACTATCAAGTCGCAATAGATTCTATAATAACTCTATTTTTCAACTTAGATTAAATATTCTATGACAGCAAGTATATTAAAAGGGAAATAAATTGACATTTTATCTGAAAATTCAATTTACACCCTATCACTATTTCGCATAGTAATGGAGGTTCCACTCTACTCTGATATCCTAATACCAATAACCGTAACTTTGCATCCACCTGGCAAATTACAGAGATCACGCTTTGCATAACCAGAACGGCACGAAACATTGCAAATGTTTGAAGTTTCACGACACGTACGAAAATTTAGATTCAGTTATGCTAGTTTAGTCTAACCTCTGCTTTTAGTGGTAGGGAAGTCTAATCGTTTAGAAAGTAATTTCTTTGTTTTCGGCTGCTACTATTATTTGTCGCTCTGTACGACAGATTTGCAAGTCATCAGAAGACAATATAGCTGTACAATTTTTGCAAATGTAAAAAGTATCAGATTTAAAGAGAGTTCCTTCCTAAATAGTAATTGTTTATATCCCCCAAAAAAGAAAATCTTAACGAATGAATCATGTGTTCTATCGCCTGAAGGATATTTTTGAAAAATTCCCACGCTCTTGGGAGCACAGAAAGCAGTAACTGGCGATCAGTAACTTATCAGCACACATGGTTATATCTGATAATCCTCTGTTTTCTTAGTGCAAGCAGCGAGTAGATGGAAATAGGTAGCTTGCATTACTAAAATAGAAAGTCACTGTTTACTCTGAATGGATTAGTCTGCACACCCACGTAAACTAAGCATTTCCTAGGCAGCCTAAGTCAGTCCTAAAAGCATGCAAAGCTTTCAACCACCTTTCGAAAACACCCTGTGTATAATTTCTATCTTAGAATGGCCCGACAGCGTTCGTATTTAATTGCCTTCGTTACATTCTCTCGGTACCCTGAAAACGACGCCTTGTATGGGGAGGGGGGCCGCGCGAAGGGGTAGAAGGGAACGAGTTAAAAACGGTTTATTGGCGGAGGACCGCAAAGGACCGCCGCTTCTTTCGTTCCAGATTATTTCCTGCCATTATTCGTCGAAGACGTCTACCATAAAAAGGGGGCAAACAGATCCGGCGACAGCTGCTTGGCTATTAAAAGCGACTTAAACCTCAAACCCTCCGTACGATCGCAAAAGTTACCTCTCTCGTTCCACCGGCCTCTTCCACCCTCCAAACCCCCCCCCCCCCCCCACCCCCGTTCGTGATTACGCACAAAGCTGACACACGAGCACACGCATACACGGCAGAGACTTTTCCCAGCAAATAAGCAAATTGTTAAATGAGCCGTGACGCCGACACCCCCGCCTACGAGAACAGAAAGGAAGAAAATGTTAGGCTCGAGCCTTTCGCCGACTTTTCCCTTCCTAAATTTTACGCCTTCCAATACACTCGGGCCAGAGCTGGGCATTATTTGATTCGGATGACGAGTAACGAAGAAACTTCTATTGAATAAGAATTTAAACGAATAAGTTTTTAGTCAAATAATAATTATTCACCTATCGGGATAACTTGAATAATTTTTGTTCGGATAATTATTTACTCGGTGTATAGATGGTATGAACAGAGTTTTACAAAAGTGAAAGGAAATCAAAGCTATGACGAGTTATTCGTACCATTATTTGAATAATCTTCTAATAGATATGCGAATATATTATTCGAATAAATGGATAGAGTAATATGTTACAAATGACGAATAATTATTACCCGGATGGAATATCCGACTAAATAGAATTTACTCGGATAATCATCTTAGATAAATATTTATTCAATAGTTCGAATAGTGCATACAAATAGTTTGATTAAAATACAAGAAACTTTTTCAAAAAGCCTCTTCAATGATCCATCTGTTGCGTCATATATAATGCATATTTGTAACTAAACAAACGTGTTTTTTTTTTTAAAGCTTATGATGTTAATAAACTTTGTGTCGAAGAACAAGTCTCAGCATCAATTTATTTCTTTGTAATTAAATGAAAAAGAAGTGCTTCATCTTCGACAAAAACAACTACCTGATACCCTTAATTCCACGTAAAATACATTCAGAGAACGTTAACAAGTTAAAAAAAAGAAACAATAGCGATGACAGAAATACATTATAAATTCGACCTTACTTTTCATTTTTCAAGTAACCATAGCGGTTGTTACGGCCTTCTTCATCGGGTCTGTCGCAGAACTTTTTCCCTTCTATTTACGCAATTTGACAACAAAGATTAGAATGATTTCAACGTTGGAAGAATGGCTGCTTTTCCTAAATAATACGAATGTTTGTACAATGATTTGTGATAATATAGCCGCAGGCGTTGGTCTCTTCGTATTATTCAGAAAATTGTAATCCCGAAAATTGGAAGTTGCATGTCCACGCGGACATAGATTAATTAGTCCGATACCGTGCAATTAAATTGGCATCAACGTATGCCGCAACGACGGCGTCTCATCTGCATAATCTGTAAATGATAACGTCGCCGAAGGAAAAAGGAGTCAGTTCGCCGGGTGATGAACTTTTTACCACTTCTTACCATCGACGCGCGCTTCTCGAGGCACGAGCTCGTTGTGTATCTAAAATCTAAACTAACAGGGGAAGATCCTAAACGGGGAACTTGCAAAAATCACGAGACCAGAGTTGGGCATTGCCTGATAAAAAAATTATTTAAATAACGGATCGAATAAAAGTTCTAAGTATAAATTCTTAGAATTGTTTAGACCAGTAGTCATTTCTATATTATGATAAGCCTGTGCAAAAGAAATAATTTTTTAAATGCATAAATGCTGGTGTTTGGGCAGAAAAATATACAAATGAGAAACAACTCAGTCTTCAGGTATGGATTTCACTGGTTTACAATGAGTTCGAAACGACGAACAAAAAATAACTTATTATTATGATGCTCTGTACAGAGTCCCAAAATGACATTACATTTGGAATTATCGACTTCGTGCTCGTCCTCAGTCTATAGAAAGGGGAAGATTAGAACAATTCTTTTTTTCACAATACTGCGTATCATTTTTTATAAAAATACAGATAAATCCGATTGTCAGCAAAGGGGATGGAATGATTATCATTCAATATTATACAATTTTGAGCGAGAGATTTGCAGTCCTTTTTCTTCTATCACAAGATACATATTAGGAGCTTAGATGAAAATCGTAGTCGTCGGGCAATTGTATCCATGGCATCCACGTTCCATTGAAATGTTCTGGGAAGGAAGCTGGATCCACTGATTTGTTCGTTTGAGGTATCAACACTTTATTGTATTCCTCGATATAGCGACTCAATTCGTCGACAATCTGTAAACGAAGCAATTTATCAAGGAAAAATGTCGTTTTTAAATCTTGAACATGAGATACAAGAAACCGAGCATGTCTACACAATGAGAAATTAAGAGGTCAACAAATGAAAGGAGATAATATTTGCTGATTTTTGGATATTTAATTGTTCATCTATTTCTGGTCCGAACACGTAATTTATTATTAAATATTTGATCAATGGAACTGATCTACTATTCGTAGTAAACAGAATAACTAAATGCAACTATCGAAGATAAAGGGAATAAAATGTCTCGATTGAAAAATAAGAAACTCTTGAAGAAATGTAAAAAAAAATTCATAAAAAATTTTAGTACTTCACAGAGGATGAGTTATAAGTTCTTGACCAGTTTATAGTATCCATTTTCATCGACTGTTCATTCTACTTAAACAACTTTATTAACAAAGCAACGTTATTAACTTTATAATAACATTTTATGTGTTACGTAAGAAACTAAATTTTGTTGCATTCATTTTAATAGAAAAAATAAATTCTGCAAAGCATTGTGACACTTTCTCTGTGTATATATAAGCGCACAATCATCAGGAATCTCCACAAATGACTGTTTTTTCCCTCAAGACACGAAGTTTTATAATTAAATTAATAGTTATACGAATAGAATCGATAAATTGAAGAAGGCTCTACGTACTTTTGGATGTGCAGAAGACAAATCCGTGGTCTCGCAGGGATCACTGTAAACGTTAAACAGACACCTGTCCAAGCATTTTGGGTAATTTGTGAAATTCTTACAAATCACTCTCGATTCTTCGCGAAGATTAATTATTTTCTGAACGCTTAACGCAGACTCCGATATCCTAGCAATCGCGGATCCTGTGGACGATTGCAAAACAGTCGACACATTGTACTCCGGGTAGGATTGGTTCGTGCCACTATCTCCATAATAATCACCGTACTCTAGCTGCGCTCCTTTACAGAAACAATTATCGGATGAGGCACAAAATGCTAAATTAAAACCGTATGCGGGGAGAAGTCATAAGAAAAGATTCCCTAGTTTATTACTATGGAGCTGTTACATATAACTAGTTGTTACATCTTAATATATAAAGCAGAAAGTGTTTGTGTGTTTGTCTGTCGCCTAAAAACTTTCGAACGGGAAACTCTGGGGTTACGAAATGTGTCCCAGCTCAATACGCATAGCTAAAAAATATTATTTTTTTATAAAATCAGAATCTAATCGGGCGAAGCCGAGCAGTAAAGCTAGTACAATATAGGTAGCAGTACAGCAGTACAAGGGGAGTGCATAAGTTGTGCGTCACCAATTTAGCTGAAATATATATTGCTAGTTCATACTTTAAAAATTTGTGACCTCTTTTCAAAACAACCTGTATGTATCTTTATGTTGGAAAGTACACTAAATATGTGGTTAAATATCAGTTGCGGAGGTAATTGAATTTAACTTGATTCTATTAGAAAAGTAAATAGCATACCATTGATCAGTTTATATTTTCTGATTAAAGCTGCCGAAGTATGTTCGACTTCGTCAATATTCAACAGCACGCTGGTCCTCTTTGTCTCTCTTTCGGAAACGATGGTCGACCATTGATCGATACCATCCAGATTCTCCTCCAAATCCTCCTGATTACCACCTGCGGCTGAGTAGAACGTTGGCAGCCAATCAGTTACGTGCATCAACTGATTAGATATTCGGGAACTTTTCTTTATCAATGGCGAATAAATGCACGCTGCTCCGCGGACTCCACCCTCGAACAGTGTGAATTTTAACTGAAAATTAGAGTATTTTGTGGTTTGAGTGTGAAGAATAATGTCGAAGGAATTGCTTCTGGAATTAAGAATAAACTGTTGTATTAATAAGTTGATTTATTTGCAGGTGTGATATTTTTCAAATATTCGATGTCATCAAAAAATAATGGTTAAATGGAATTTGTTGGATAGATTTTGTAATCTTGATTGAATTTCTTTTAAAAAACGAAGGAATAATATAAAAATGCAACTTAAAGAAAAACATTTATAAAGAAAATATTTTTCTTATTCTCGTTTTTCAAACTCGTTGTTCTCTTTTCGCAAATTTAGACGCAACGAAATATTCAGAAGCAAACTTTTCAAATATTCCACTCTATAAAATAGTGTAGTTTATTAAATATGTATCTCTGCCATTATCAAAGATGTGGATATCTTGTGAAATGAAAAGCCCCTGATTTGAATTTCCCCACCGATTCGCCTATAGAGCAGACTCGGGAATTATCTACATAAAAAATTATACATATAACTAACTTATGTTAAATAATAATAACTAAATAAATTATCTTTATTCATCGAATAAACTTATTTATTCGTTGCTCTTCGAATAAATATAACCTCGATTATTCGAGCCTCGAATACCGAATAAAAACTTTTATTTAGATAAACTTTTTGCCCAACTCTACTAGAGAGTTATAAAACCATTAAGAACAGTTCTAATAGATCAGTAAATTCCTACAATTCTCTAATATAAATTTCCCACCAGCTCAACCCTCTCATTATACTACGACAGAAGTAAGCCCAAACTTCTTGAACACCCGATATAATTTAATTATCTCCCGGATTTCTGTATCTTCAAAAAGAATCCAAGGAACACCAGTATTTACGCGTTCCTATCTAGATCCCCCACCCTGTATATTCGAAAAAATATATTCAACATAAACTTTCGTTACCCCTCGCAGAGGGTAGTTGGACCCATAGTTCTCCAACACTCCTACAGTCTGTGCCCCGTTGTCCGACATGAAAACAATAATCGAGTTCTTCAACATCTCGGCATCGCTCAACGCTTTCACCACTTTGCCAACCGATTCGTCCAAGGCAGCTAGCACCCCTGAAAACAGAGCATCGTATCTTCTGCAACGATGCGTCTAAATAACCGTAATATAAATATACCAAGCAATAGTGAAGTTTGTAGGGGTTAAAAGGGGTTGGAGAATAAAAGAAGTGATAGAACTTTGCCTGCCAAGGGCGTGCTTCGATACTAGATCGCCAGTCAACCTCCAATCTAGTCGTCGCCACGAATTCCTCGTTTAAACTTCTCTCTCGGGAGTAATTCTTTAATCCATAAATACTTTAATTCTTTTCCATTTTCTGGCCAGGCATGCGCATTAGAGTACCTCACGATTGCTCGGTACACCTGCAATACGGTCAGTGCATGAGAAGAAGAGTGCAATCTAACTGTGCACGTTATAAACCTGCAAACTTTCTCCTGCTAAAGTCCTGGATGTAACCAAACGTGTCATTCGTTTCCTTCGGGTCGCGTACTTCCATTACAGCTTCAGCGTCGCTGGAATGAACAGCGAGATGGGCCAATTGAAGATAAAGAGGCTTCTCGCGATCATGCTTCGCGATCACACTTTCGGCCTTCTCCGTTATGAGGTCGGTCATGTACCGATAATCGTGCGCCGCGGACACTTTACCGGGAACATCGTCGTGCAAATCGTTTCCAGTTTCATTCTGCGAGGAATTAATTGTTATTAAAATATACGTTAAATATCGATTTAGAATTTCTCTTCTTTTAAGTCTCCGTTCGAGAACGAATGGGGAATGCGAAGCAAATATTTCTGTCGTAATTTTCTGCTAAAATTTGAAACAAATCTTTACGAAAATTGGTCACTTTCTGCACTATTGCATTGATGAAATTGAAATGTAATGTAGTTCGCGTGAAATTAGAGGGGGGGGGGGTGTGTAAGCCATCATTCTGCTGGTTTTGAATTTGTTTAAAAAATACAGGCCGGAAATTTGCCAGTTCTGATTATTTTCACGGAGTCTATGAGGAGTGCACTGTCGGAATGGCAAAGTATTTAATTTTCTTTGCGCTTAGTATTTTACTATAACGAGACAAAAAATTGTTTTATTAATTTTTGTATTTATGCAGTATTTAGTAAGACGACAAGGGTGCACTTTTTTACCTGTGGAGGCTAAATAATCGGTTTTGCTAAAAATTTAGTTCAGCACCCTACCAGCCTTACGACCATCCCTCAAATCCAGCATATTCATAAATGAAGCTTTATTGCGAGGTCACAAGTAACTTCGCCCGAATTTAAAACCACGACTCACATTCTGTCCGACGGTGTGATTGAAATACGTAACGTAACCGTTGTAGTATCCGAAGAAGGTGTCGAAGCCGCGATAGGTCGGTGTGTGATAGTCACTGAAATAGCCGACGTGCCATTTCCCCACGAGATGAGTGGCGTATCCCAATTTCTGCAGATACTCTGGCAGAAGGGTGTTAGTCAGAGGTATTGCGCGGGGCTCGCCTGCCTTGAGGGGGTAGCCTTGCATGCCTGTAGTAAAATAATAATAACGATATGACTTTATCACACCACAAAAAGAAAAGGTACAGTATAGGGGCAGGAAACCATTTAAGAAAAAAGTAAAGAAACAAAAAGAAAGTAGTATAAAGGAGGAGATTCGACAAAGGTAGATTACACTACTATTATTATAAAGGGACTAGGCAGTCGAAAAATCCATTTTTTTTATTGCATTTTTAAAAATTCAAGGTTTTCATCAAATATTAAAAAGTCGCGGATTTTTAACAGCGCACAAACACGACCTAAAAATCCGCGACTTTTCAATTTTTTTTTATGAAAATCTCGAATTTTTACGGACCATATCAGAGGTTTGGCGGGACATGGTACGTGTTTTACACATTCTGTAATTTTTTCAAGTCGATCCGAACCTCCGTTCAGTCGCAACTAGCCGAAAACCAAGAGAAGAAAAGATTCGAGAAAAACGCGTTTAAAGTTTCTGGGCAAAGGCGACGCTGTAGGTTGTCGCTTGACCTTTTTAGCTGCCAAATCAACAATTTTGCGAGTTTTAATATAAACCAACCAGCATTTTATTCAGAAAAGATAGTCCTTTCGGAAAATGCAATAAAAAATCGATTTTTCGACTGCCTAGTCCCCTTAACCCTTCGTGGACACACGGGGTGTATCGCACCCCAAGAGAGGTATTTGCCAATATTCCTGTAAATTTTTAGACCTTAATAATAAAATTTAAAAATTTGGTGAATTTCGACGACAGAAATCGCTTTTATCCAAAACTATTTTTTTTAAATACAAGTTTCAACATATCAAAATTAACATTTCTGGAAAAAGAGTATTACAGCATGATTTTATGAGTATTACAAATGCACAATTATCACTGAAAAATTAAAGATACAAAAATACGAAGATGGTAACTCAAAAATGTGACCAATTTGTGATTCTAAGATGGTGTGAGCACGGAGGTTTAAAGTGTTAATGTACAAACTGGACTTAAAACAGAAAAGAAATGATTTAATAGTTAACAATTCAGTAAATTATTTTTATTTGTAAAAGTTAACCGTTTCGTTCGATCCCTGCTCAAATGTTATCACTCACTACCCACGGAATCGTCAACAAGAGTAATAATATAGTCTCGAATAATCTATTCGAAGCAATTTGACTAATGCACAACTGCGACCTTGGTGCACATTCATGCGGAAAGGCCCTGTCGCCAGTTTGCTCGAGCATTGTTCGCACATTCGGTAAGAAAAAGGATCAGCGTGAATGCCGGAGCGAGTGTCGTTATCGTGAATCGCGTTGAAAGCCTACCTGTTCGAATAGGATAACGTCCAGTAAGAAAAGCTGTCCTTGACGGTGTACATATCGGCAGAACGTAATGGCGCTGGAGTATCACGCCGTTGTAAGCCAGAGCATCTATATTTGGCGTAGGTATTTGATTGGCCCCATGGAAGCTCACGTCGTTCCAACCCTTGATTAAAAAATTCGAATCGTTTAGCGGTAGACAATTAAATAATCAACTGAGGACCTTGCAGCCAAGATTGCAGCCACGTCTTTACCAATTTGGAGTGAATTAGAAAAAAAACTGTTCATAAAATTAGTGCTTTGAGTTGACATTAAAAGGAGAACACTAATTAAAATATATATATATATTTTCACACAATAAGTAGCAGTTATTGAGTTGATAAGTTTTTATTTCTATTTTTGGCGAAAAAATATTCTTATAATACAAATATTAATATTAATATTTCTAATTTTATTTATTTGCAATAAATCGCTTTTTTACGTATATATTACACGTTATAGAATCTAATTTAAAGGCGATGTTAGTTTTGTTCTATGTTTTATGCTGGATTGAATAAAAATCGTCAATCTACAAAATTTGACTGTATTGAGCAGGAGACGCTGAATTTCTGGCAAATTTTTCTGCTTAAATAAATACTCGCTATTCTACGTATTTAGCAATTTATCTTTTTAAAAAGTCGATTGAAATTTTCAATGTCGAAATTTTTAGCGATCGATGATAATTCTGTAAAATAATTTCAACCTAATTGCTTAAAATGAAGTGAGTTCAACGTTCGATTTTTAATATCTAGTACTATAAGAAACAAATGTAAATTGCAAGGAGTGTAAAAAGATAAGAAGTGTGCAAGTGGAACAAGGATTACGTAATTGGGGTCAAGTTTAATGCATTCTTGTTGTTGAATGACTCAAAGTTACGGGCACCGCTTGAAAACGCTACATCCATAATTAATGTTAGCGATTTCTCAAATCTTCGTACAGTTCGATCTACACGAAAATTTCGGTTCATTAAAAACGATAATAGAGATTAAATTAATCTGTATAATAAATTACCATTAAAGATTCTCCATAGAGGAGAAACTGCAAATATAATAAATTCTTATATATAATCTAAATATTTATTTCAATTTTTAGTCAACGAAACGTTGGCATTAGAGCTTTATTGCTGTGCTTATTAAAGAAGATTATTAAGTCGCGCAGGAATTCTTGCAGATTTTTCTGGACAACGACTCACTGACGATCGATCCCCAATGGAAAATGATTATTTACATGCAGGGGTTGCAGTAACAGCTCAGTAAACAATATTAACTAAAATTAATGTAGTGTTTCATCTCCAGCCTGTTAACTTCATCGAACTTTCGGTCGTTTCTTATAATCAGTGTTCAACTGATTATTGTCGATCGCCAGAGTGGCTTAGAAAAATAATTAATCTTTTCTAATTCGATATCAAAATCGATATCTCGAATCTATGCAATTTAAATTATAATTTAATTGTGAATATATATGAAAATAATTATAAGTTGAAAATATAGTTGAAAAGATCATAATAATTAAGCTACGACGATCTCGAAGTGATCTTCCAAGACACTAATAAAAATGAATAAAAATAATTAATTAGAACTATTTAAATTTATACTCATTCCTAGAACAAATACAGTTTTTTTTTTTTTTTAAATATAGTTTAGAAAACTTATCATTCAGTAATAGCATGTTTTTGTTTTTATAAATAGTCCTTTAACTTTTAATAATTCAAGCATTTACTTTTAAAGGTTCTACATTTATATTCCCAATTTTTAATAAATATATATACATATACAATTCATTTTTCGTTAGAACTATTACTTATGATCAAAATCTGAGATATATTTACTTACAAAATAGTAGATAATAGTTACTCTAAATTCTTCATAGTCGCACCAACACTTCCCTCCTGTTTCGCTTCACCAGCGAGCCAAACAATACGTGGAACATGTTTGATATTACGTATAACGAGTACCTACAGCTTTTTACTTCGCTATAGGAAATCTGGAAAAATTCCTGAAGCAATCCAATCCAACTTAAGGATCAGCAGCTTGTGCAACAGTCTCTACTACTTTCATTACTTGCACAAGTTATTATTTAATCAGCAAGGAAGCGAATGGTTTCAGTTACTTCCCCGGATATTCTTCCTACATATCTGATTAATGCTTTAACAACGTGCAGTAATTGGACGGGAACAACACCCTACTCATACTAGTACATAACATTTGTCAGCCTCAACTTTCCTTATTTAAGTGTGAAAGAACATAACAGCCTTACGAGATCATCTGCTACGATGACGATTATGTTTGGCCGCTGCACCTTCGGCTGCTTCTCGGAATGCAGTTTCTCGGACAGTGCGTAGTACAGGCACCCCGCAAGAAGAACCAGGGATAGCAGGAGGAGCGCGACAGCCTTCGCCATGATCATCATAATTCTCCTTTATTTAGACGATTATTATTCCACGTCGGCAGTCTTCATTCTTGATGAAATGGCACCACCAAATGCCACTTCTCCCGCAGATGATCGTTAATATTCAGGAACCGTTTAAGTCCTGATCAAGAGATTTATATCCACATGCTGAGGTTCAAAGGAAATATCCACAGTAATTGACATCCAACGGAGTTGACCTCCAAAAAATTGGTATCTACAGGAATTGAGTTTTAAAAGGATTTAAGGGGTCGTGCTCAGTCAGGAGGCCGAAAAAAAATGGTGGTCTTTGGAAATTTTTTACTCAAAAGCTGTAACACATTTCTCAAAAGATCTTTTTTCCTTTTAAGGATTGCATCTAGTACCGTGCATCGTAATTTTTTTATTTAAAAATATTTATCAATAACTAAGTTATTGTCCGTCACTCGAAGGTTCTCTAAAAAAAAAGGCTTCTTCGAAAGGATTTTTCGAAATATTGATTTGGGAAAAAATGGCTGATGTTTAAAGTAAAAGTTTCAATTTTTATCATAAATTGTGCCTGATTTTCGTCAATTAAAAGAAAACTAAGCATCGGATAAAAAAATCCTTCGTTCAAATACTAGATAATATAATATAATAAGTAATTTCTTTTGAATTTTTTATTTTAGATGATCGAGTTTCGAGCAACAGTGGTCACCGCGGAAGCCTTTTTTTTAGAGAACCTTCGAGTAATGGACAATAACTTAGTTATTGATAAATATTTTTAAATAAAAAAAAATACGATGCACGGTACTAGATGCAATCCTTAAAAGGAAAAAAGATTTTTTGAGAAATGTGTTATAGCTTTTGAGTAAAAAATTTCCAAAGACCACCCCTTTTTTCGGCCTCCTGACTGAGCATGACCCCTTAAATCTAGAACAGTTGTATCCACGTGAATTCATATCTAAGAAGTTCGATACCACGTGAATGGATATCTAAAAAGATTGATACAAACGCGAATTGGTATCTAAGTAGATTGGTATCGATATCGACGCGAATTCGAGCCAAGATAATTGAAATCCGCGCGAATTGAATCTAAAGCAATTGATATCTAAAAGAACTGTTACAAAAGGAAATGATTCTCTTACGAATTGCAATCCACGGGAATTGGTTTTCAAACGAATTAGTGTCCACGCGAATTGCAATCCAAAATAATTGATATCGGCACGAATTTGCTCTAAAGCAATCGATATTCTCGCGAATTTAGATATCTAAAAGAACTGTTACAAAAGAAATGATTTACTTAAAAATTGCAATCCACAGGAATTGGTTCTCGCAAGAATTGCTATGCACACGAATTGAAAAAAGAAATGACATTCGCGCGAATTGAAACCAAAGCAATTGGTACGCACAAGATTTAATTAAAAAGCAATTGACATCCACGCGAACTGAATCCAAAACAATTGATATTCTGAGAAACTGTTACAAAAAAATTGACAACCGCACCAATTGATACCAAAGCAATTAGTATCCACAAGAATTAAATACAATTGATATCCACGCGAACTGAATCCAAAACAATCGATGTCCGCAGGAATTGTTACAGAAAAAAAAAAAAACCGCACGAATTGAAATCGAAACAATTGGTATGCACAAGATTTAAATGCAAATCAATTGATATCCACGCGATCTGAATCCAAAACAATTCATATCCACCAAGTTCTCGGTCAGGCGAAGTATATAGAAAGTTTGCAGAAATTCTCAGAAGAAAAAAAAAAGTAAACCTTGCACTGCACGTGGCCACAATCTCTACGCGCTGTCACCGATAAGTATCAGCTACTCAAAAACAACTGCCTTAACGCCAAGAACCCTACTGCATCGTGCAACCTATACCTTGCTTGTTTTATAACGCCAGTGGAGAAAGTATTACCCAGGATGGTACTATCTATCATCGCCAACACTTGGCTAACCATTCGACCTGGAAGGTTACGCTACTGAGACCATCCACGGCGTATCTACACTTGTGTTCCTCAAGGAACAGTGGAAATACGCGGTTTCCTTGCACGACGAAAAATACTGTGCCGGTTCAATTCCCCGATAACGCGCGCTATTTGCTTAACGCACGCGAGCACGCGCTCGAAGAGAATCCGACAGGTGTTACAAAGGGTAGCCTTGCCCAGCTGATCACGAGAACATCCTCAGCATGATTGGCAAGACGGGCGAATAACAGATCGGACAGAATTCGAGGATTCGACCTCGAGAAATGACACTGTTTAATGTTATCTGTGACACACTTTAGTCCAAGGTCACAAGGGAGTGCACGAGAGTCTGGTCACTGAAATGGCTCAAATTTTGCATTTAATTAGTGCGCACCGTGTATAATTATGTGAAGACCTTTGCGAGAAAAAGAATTTAAAGAAAAATTGAAACCGACTTCAAAAAAATATAAATGCACTAATAATTCTTTCACTTATTTAATCTACGACTCTCAATTTTTTTATGTCACCGCCTCATCATTTGGCTTAAAAAAATTGAGAGTCGTAGATTAAATAAATAAAAAATTATTTTTTACTTTCTAGGGCATTTTTATTATTTTGAAGTCGATTTTAATTTTTACTTTTTAGTTATTTAAGTTATATAACTATATTTATGGAAGAAAATATGGGTAAACCTACACAGAGAGCTGCTCGTAAAAAAAGGAACCGTTTTCTAGAAACGGAAGATTCCAAAAATAAGCGACTTGGAAAAGTCAGAACGGGGATGTCTCAAATTCGTTATATGGGGTCTAAAACTCAACGCGCGGAAATACTTTAAAATGCGAGAATACGTGAAATACAAATTATGCAATGAGGCGAAGTTTAAATTAACGAGTATCGCCCTCTTTCGAATAAAAAAAATACATCATTAAAACAAACATAATAAAAAACAAGAAACATACATACGAGTCGAATCTATAACCTCCTCCTTTTTGAAGTCGGTTAAAAATGGAGTTAAAAGCCAAACCCAAACCAACTACCGATTACAGGTTTTCGCGAATATCTCGAAAACTAAAGTCGAGCGACGGCAACATGTACAGGAAAAAGTTGTTCAGAATGCTAATCTTGACAACACATTCCAAGGTCATCGACATCGATGAGGGCTGTGCTTTTGTAAATAATTACCGGAAAAATAATCGAGGCGGTTGCTTTATAAACAACTGAAATATCAAGTCACAAATAAGTCATGAAATATCGAGTCACATGGCATGTAGTCTATGTCACCGATTTCGCTAAAATTTTGCATAGAATTTTGCAAAACTTTATGCACTCTCCTTGGTAGTCTTTCCACAGAAAACACTTCCGTAGCTCCAAAATGATTTTTCGGATATACATATGTAGATATTCACTTCGCTAAGGCGGTGCTGGTTTAAAATCGAAAGATTGAATAAATCTTTCATTAGCGTTTGCGATACCTGTTGTTCTATAAATAAAAATCTCCTAATTATACGGCTTTATCTATCGTGTATATCAAATAAAGCCGAAGTCCTTAACTTTCTCCCACGATAACGAATCAAAAGCACAAATTTCACGCATACGCAATAACGGCAGATAAATCGTTAAGGTATAATATTTTAAGATTATTAAAAATGCTTACTGGTGTGACAAATTTGAAAGTTGAAAAATGTTTATTATGTAACGGCTGAAATATTTGGCCAATACGCGTAATTGAAAACATGTTGAGATACCTACCTCGCAATTTGTTCATTTATACTCCTTCATACTTATTATATTAATAATGGAAGAAATCGATTTGTATAAAAAATACATATGATTGCATTTAAATAATTTCAGTGTCACTTTGTAGATGCATTTCTACTGTTATGAAAAATATACTGCGAAAGATCAGCATCACAAAATTCTGCGGCACTCTTTCATCTATCATTAATTAAATTATTAAATTATCGTTCAAAATGAATGTGAATTATTAAATTGGGACTCTCTGTAATTTTGAAGGTGCAGCAGAACGGTATTTTAATACCGTTTAATATGTACACGGTGGCAGTAAAGATTATACTGATAAGATATCTTTGTAGTAGACTTACAATTAAATCTTGCAGCAATTATATCACCGTTTATCTTAATCAGCATTAAAGTATAAGATAGTAATGATTGCAGCAATCTTCTGTTTGACGATTGTAGACGATTCTTAAACGTTGGAAGATGTCTGAGCAGATATATCGCGTGCTTTAATTAGAAACACGACTCGTATAGAATAATGAGAATATAATAAATAAATGAAGTTTAAATCATCGACAGATTCCTGCTAAAAACATACAACTAAAAAATTTTTTTTTATCGACCATTTTAAGGCTTCTATAATTTATTCAGTAAGTTGAACGTTTGCTTTCACTTAATTTTAATTCATAATTTCAAAAGTCCAAATTACGATGAAACTTTTAAGTGAAACTTTAACTTACACTGCATAGGAGAAAGAACATTCTAAGTTTTACATTGCACGTATACTTAAACATTGTAAAATTTTCTTACGTTTTATTTTAAATTGTAAGATACTTAAAAAAAAATGAAGCAATGTGTCATTATAATTGACGAATTTTAAAATATTACTTTCTATTAGATAAAATTTGTGGTAAAAAAAAGAATGTAATTTACAATTGAAGGGCAACGGGGAAAAAACAGGGAATGTCCATTTTTCATGATTCTGCGATTCATAGCATATTTTGTTGGTAGCGACTCGGACTACAGAACTATCCAATTACAAAGAGGTATAAAGTTCAAATAGCCCCGTACGATAACGCTAAAGATATGATATACTGTTTAGAAACAGGAAAGTCTGCACTGAAACAATATTTTGTCCCCACTCTTTGCCTAAGAAATTATTTAAGAAGAAAATTAAATTCATTGAACCTTGGTTCTTCGCTGGTGGACTAAAGCATTAAAACTTAATTTTCTCGATAAAGCTGTTTTGTGACATTCCCTGTTTTCCCCCTTACCCTTCAATTGTTTATGGAGACACTCGTTTCCTTTGGTCTAGTCCCTGCGTTCATCGCAGTGGACATCAGTTTTGGACAGAATGTAGCGTAGTTTGAAATAATTATCCGCATGATTGCATACAAAGTCATTGCTTGAAAATAAATCAAAATAAACAAAAACGTCTCAGCATCGTGGATATAAGAAACAAGGGATTCCATATGTAATATGCAATATTTCTTGTGTAACTTTAGGTCTATTGCCAGAAAATAATGGTAACACCTTCTGTTATTCAGTTTATTCCATCCTTAATAAATATATCTGCTCTGTTCTATACACTGAAATGGAAGAAACAATATTATACAACACCTTCCATTTTGAATAAAAACATTTTCATTCCATCACTCAAAAGTATTTCTTTCTTATATCCATATTTACCATTTATTCATATAAGTATTATTTATTAATCAAAATATTATTTTAACATTTTTCATTTATTTTTAGAAATATGAACGAAGCTTTTTACCAAAAATCTATGGACATCCCTTAAAACGGCACGTATTCATCGCACGAAATTTTGAAAATGATCACTATTTTAATGTGTTACAACAAGCAGATATATTAATGCTATAATTCATCCGGAAGGTCGTCAACTTCGATGGCACATTTAACTTCAAATTGTGGAGATCTAGAGCACCATTTAAAGAGCCCAAGGAGACCTCTCTATCTAAAGAAGAGTACACGATGAAAGATTGTTCGTGCACACTTCATAGGCTGTCTTAGATCATGCTAGACTCGCGTGAAACAATATCCATCGGTTTACTTTGCAAATTTTAAGCTCGTTAAACTAAAGACCCCAATAACTTAAGTTGCGGCAAGTAATATGAGTATTCTCTGTTAAAATACTTTTCTGGAAGACCACCTAAATTGCTTATTCGTTTGAATTACGAAGCAAGGTCGGCGAAGTCGTTAATTATATCGTAGATATAAACTCGTTTATCCCACATTAAAACCTCGCCATAATTTGTCAGTCGAGCAGAAGCGTTTCGAGCCATATTTCTGCATTTTCCAACTTAAACGTAGTCGACCAATTAAACATATCAACAATACTTTGCCCGGAACCGACATCACCTTCCAATATTTCATCGCTTCTTCCATGTATTCATAGGAGCCCTAAATTCTAGTGACTTAAATGGGGAACCCTAGTTTTGCGGCTGGAAACATAGCATAATTTGAGAATTCTTTTTGAAGAAATTAGCGATTCGATTCATCTGAAACTTGGACCATATTTTTATGCATCTTTGAAGAAGTGGCAGTTATTTTTATTAAGTAAACCAGAATAGAACAAAAATAATTATTGAGGAGAGTGATGAGTTGTCAAACTGAAAAGCCTGAACCTTTAATTTTTACTATCCAATTTTTGCGCCAATTTTCTTTCGTAACAAAAGAAGTATATAACTTATCTGTATTCTGGTTCATTTTTCTGTTTCAGATTACCTGGAGGATAAATATCATGACACCAGCGAACGACGAATTTTGCGCGGCGTGATGGTCGATCGTGCATAACTCCTGTATTTATTATTAAAAATTAATAAAAAAAAAACTGCAACTTCATCAAAGATGCATAAAAGCATGGTGAAAAATTCAGATGAATCGAATCGCTAGTTTCTTCGAAAAGAATTCCCAAATTTTGCTATATTTTTAGCACAAAAAATAGGATTCCCCTTAACGCTCGCCTGGCGGACACGTGGGTCCATTTTGACCCACGCTATCAAATTACATACATTACTTATGGCCCTGTGAATACAAAATGGGCCAAAGGTTAAACTAAGGGTCTTCTTATCGTACCAAACGTCTTGTACCAAGATATAACATAAACAAAACGAAGTAAAGAAAAACTTTACACACACCGAGTGTAATTAAATAAGACAGAGACAGCTGCATAGAACGTATCGTGTGTCATCGAACTACGTACTCGTTCCTGAAAATGGAGGGAATATGGCCCGGTTTGACGCAAGCTTCTAATAACGCAATTCGTAAATTGCAAGTGTAACGTTATTGGCAAATTACAGATTGCACGTTCTATTACCCTGTTGCTCGAAGAAATCGTTCGGCGTAATTAACTGAAATTCTCAGTGCCCCTTCGGTGCAGAGCCGGCGTGAGTTGTGTGGAATTTGTGGAGTACTCCACACTTGAGATTTTTCTATGCGAGCAATTCCCCTTCCGGAATTTACCGTTTCTTACTTTTTGTTCGCGCACTACTGTTTCGTAGGCTGTTGAAATTTGATGATTTAATTTGTACTCCCTACCCCAACTCCACAACGCGGGAAAAAATTTTCTCCGCCGACCATGCTTCGGCGGAATGGTGACAATTTTAATAGGCGCGTTCGCCGTTTGTACAAACGTTGCACGATCAGATGAAAGTGTTCGACACCATCGACACGAAGATCATCAGAATGTGAACGCAGTAAAGTAAATTGCCAACCACTGCCGCGGTGTTTGGCACGTATATCGCAGCCCCTGAGTTCATCCACGGTTCCCAGGTGTTGTTCCGTCTCCTTGGATCAGCCAACCAATCGACAGGCAATTTGGTTTGCCTCACCAAAATGTGCCCATAGCTCTCCAAGTAGAGGTCCAAGTCCCGGGCAACCTAAAGTAATACGTACAACACTGTCACAGACATGCCAGAGTACCTCCTTGAAATGTGAAACCTAGGCACGTACGTAAAAACGGGGGGAGGGGGATGTGAAACGAGGAAATGAGGGGAGAGGGAATATTTGAAAGGAATAGCTTTGAATGTTTTTTACAATTCTTTTATATCCCCCCACTGACTACGAAGAATGGAATAAAAACGAAGGGCAACTCGATCCTCGGGAGTTGGTTTCGAAAAATGAAGGTGAATTCTAAACGTGTGTAACAAAATAAATAACGAGTTTTGATCAAATTTCACTGAAATCTACAGAAGGCATTTTTTACATTTTCATCACAGGCTCAGATAGAAAAGTTGTGAAAAGCGACCTTCGCTAATTTCTTCGCTATCCTGACTAATTGCAATTTTTTCAAATCGACGAAAACACGTCATCTAATGAGCTAATCTTTCCAGCTTCTTAAAAATACCCAAGTCGATTGGTCAAATTTTGAAAAAGTTATTCGAAAGACGCCAGGCGGCGACGTTAACGCCAACGTGTTTGCGCTACTTACCCTAGGATACGCCTCAGCGATGTTCTTCGTTTCGCATGGATCGTTGACTATATCGAATAAACATTCTGTAACGTTGCAAGTGGTGAACACGTGTCTGCTGAAGTACGTCACATTTGGACGGCACTGGACCGATGCATCTCGTCGTAATTGCATCATTGTACTTGGCTGCGTCACTGGACCACCCAAATGATAGGTGATACTTTGGGAGACAGAACTCTTCAGAACGAGGTCCGCGTACGGTGGACTCTCTATCGTCCTGCCTGAATCGCCATAGTATCCATCGAAGTAACCGTTTTCCGTGGAGCCTAAAGAAACAAAAATGACACGCACCTTATTAGGTATTACCATAAAAAATAACTGAATCGTATTTGTGAATATTAATTCTACCATTATGATCATTTCGAATCGAATGCTCATAGTGTTTCACTAATTTAGCATTTACACGATTATGTTTACGACGTTGTAAATAACTTTTTTCCTTCAACCCTTTGCATGCAGTCTGCGGAAAATACCTATAGGGTGTTCAGCTACACGTGGGAGAAAATTTAAGGAGTAATTAGACGTTAAAATAAGACGAAAATCAAGAATAACGAAATTGCGGTTGAGGCTTCGTTTCGTGATTATAAGCGTTTAAAAATTTAGTACGTTCCGCCTGAAGCGGGCAACCGGCCCAGCGCCGTGCACGCGGAAGAAGTCATTGGAGGGGTAGAGGCAGTGGGAGGCAAACCTCGGAGAAGCTGCAACAAAATTTACGACAATCGATATGGTCACACGATTCTACGACAGTTGAGTTTCGTTGTGTAAAAGCTTCTTTCTTTTTCATACCGGGAAGATAGTTTCAAATTTTTCATAAGATCAACCGTGGTACAAGTTGAGAATCTTAAATTGACTTTCTAACAAAGTTCTACAGCTTTACGAGAACCTGAGCAACTTCTATTCGAAATAAATTTCTCTAGTAATGCATATATTAGTGTGTATACAACGAGACACAGAGAGCTATTAATTGATTCGAACGTCTGCACTATGGTGGCTCTTATTTACACTTGGTGAAATTTTTTTTTCAAGATATTCTTCGCGGCACCCCCCAGAATAATTCCAAATAATAAAAAAAAATTGAGCCCGATTGTATAACGGGAAAAGGTGACCCTCGGTCGTTGAACGTTAAAATAATTATTTAACAGCACACAAAGTCGGTTTTATATACTATCCTCCAAGTAATTGATTACATAAAAAATATGTCAAACAAATAATTTGTAGATCCAGACAAGGAGCATCTTTTATGTTCTATTATTTTTTCTCGTGCGACAAACGGTTTTCGAAAAAAGTCCGAAAAACTAAAAAAAAATTTTTTAATTGTCAAATTTTGAAAGTTTAAATCACTTTTAATTTATGAAGGCGAAAAAAAAGTGTAATTTTTATTTTCAGGAACTATTTTTTAAACATTTAAGGGGGAGGGGGCATACCGAGATATGCCAAAAGATAAAAATTTTTTTGTTTATATTTTCAGTGTTTGATATGTCATGAATGTTTCCTGAAAATTAGGGACCGAAATTCGCAAAAATATCGAAGATATATCCGATTATCCGATCGGGCTCAAACTTTACATAGATTTTTTTTATTATTTGAAACTATTGCGGGGGGTGCCGCGATGAAAATTCAAACGTCGAAAATAAGAGTCACCCTTGTCTGCACTGTAAGAGCAAAGTAGAACGTGGTGAGCAAGGGAATAGGGATTGTGTATGGTCAGACGCGCTTAGCAATCCAATGTGCCTGGAACTAAACGTTCCTGTAACTCTTCAAATGTGCATTATTTTAAAAATCGTTTCCAGTAAAAGTTATCCATATTCATAAGAACTTCATGACCGCGCACAAATGTT
This sequence comes from Andrena camellia, assembly GCA_029448645.1. Lineage (NCBI taxonomy): Eukaryota > Metazoa > Arthropoda > Insecta > Hymenoptera > Andrenidae > Andrena > Andrena camellia. The sequence goes on along the minus strand of CM055679.1, from coordinate 40,087,959 downwards.
AAGGCAATATAATTTACAATTCTTGATTTACAACGTTATTTACGGTTTTAAGAAGGGCCTAAAGTCCAGAAGTTTATGTAACATGAAAGGCGTCTTCCTAGCAACGAAAAACCTTAATAAGACGGTTATACTGTCATTAATCCATGCACTTTTTATAATTGTATTATTAGTAAAATACCCTGCATAATTAAGAGAAATATAAAGGGTTTGACTTAAGTAACAGCTATTCTATTATCGTGAAGTTAAGAAATTTTTTTTGATCGATCAAAAAGCTTTTCATTAGAAATTTCAAGATCATCTAGTTTCTTAATTAGGAGGATATACAGGGTGCCCCGTAACCAGTGGTACAAGCAGAAGGGTGGTGATTCTACATAAACTAATGTGTCCAAACTGTAGAATAAAATGTTTTCATATCACACCGCGTTTTCGAGATATTTGAATTTTAGCCGAGTAGACACTTAGAACAGTACCTTGAGGGCACGCGTATTTTACTAAAATTCAAAGTCAACTTTCTCGAGAAGGGAGCGCGATATCAAAAAATTTTATTCTTTTTTTTTCGACTTCTTTTTTCATGCAGACTCACCACCCTTCCTCGTGTACCACTGGTTACGGAACACCCTGTATATTTGTCGCCAATAAGTAAAATATACAACCCCATTTTAAAAACCATGCACAACCTTCAAAATTCCTTCGACTGTGATCCCAAAAAAAATTGTACTTTCCTCTTATCGCCAAGCACAACAAACATGTCTGAGGGGAAAGGTAATGATAACAAAAAATACCTTTTATAACAAATTTTGCTTGAAATATATTTCAATTCAAAAGTGAAATAAAAAAAACCACTATGTGAACTTTGAATATCATTCTTATAGTTAATTTGCAAGGAAAGGAAGCACATGCAAACGAAATAAAAGTATTTGGAACAGCCTTCAGCTGATAAATATGCGTAAAGACAAGCCGTTTCCATGAACGACTGCATATTTAAATTTAAAAAAATATTTCCTTTGGTGCTCGCTAGTATCCTAATGTCGACCTAAAATATCTGTTTTAATGAATTTGCATCCATGTATTGCATTTAGCTAGTCTTCAGCGAACAGTAGCTTTCCAACGTAGAATATTCATTACATTCTGATTATATTTTTAAATCTTAATTAAAAGCATAAAATCAATTTCAACATTATCGCCACTATGTAATCCATTACCTCGCAACAATTTGAATCGTCTGTAGACCGCTCCCTCGGTTTTCGATGCTTCGTCGATATTCAATAAAAGCTTGTCTCTGCCGTATCCGTGACCCTCGCTGAGGACGTGCCAGTTATCGACACCGTCGATCTCGCCTAGATCCTTTAGATCGCCGCCAGCCGCGGAGTAAAGAGTCGGCAGCCAGTCCGTCACGTGCAACAATTGGTTGGAAACACGCGCTGCTTTTTGCAATCTTGGCGACCATAATGCTGCTACACCCCTGACACCTCCCTCGTACAATGTGTACTTCATCTGCAACGAAGAGAAGCGAAATACCATTTATGTGAAATTAATGATCGTTCGCTCGTTGAATTACAACGACGAAGTGTCTGACGTTTTTGACAATCAGTGGAACGTGGAAGCGACACTGCCATAAATTCTGTAAGCATTTGTCGGAAAACCTAAAACGACTTAGAAGATCCAGAAATTATTTCTGGCAGAAGAAAATTATTTACCATAGACTTTAGTTTAGAAGATGAATTGGTTGATAAATGTTTTTACGACAAACGTCATAACACTTTTATATTTGTTGTATCAATTTCCATGAATTTTACGTTCTAGTCTAGTTTTTCAAGCAGAGCACAGCATTCGTTTAATTGCAGTATTTCACTTTAAAATACATTGCAAATAAAGTGGCACATAATTCTCACATTATAGAGATATCATAAGAAATCGTTTAAAAAGCAAGACGTAAATTTGTTTTCAGTTTTAAAACATTATAAAAATATTAAGGTTCGTGGAATGTCTGAATTTTTCTGTAATAGAAAAGCTGTGAATCACTTCACTTAAAACCTGTTCCAAAATGAAGTAACGTAATTAGAAGAATTAGAATATAATTTTATAAGCTGAGATAACTCCATTATAATTTATAATACATAATTCTCGACATATCAGGCAACAAATATAAAAGTATTGGCGATATCCAACTCGCACGTACATCTCTTAATTAATCAAACTTGCTAAAATTACATATTTCGTGATCTTACCCCTCTCAAAGGATAGTTTGATCCCCAATTTCTGTAATGGCCTATAGGCGCTGCTCCATTATCGGTGAGAAACAGGATCAAGCAGTCCCTGAGCATCCCTTTATCGCCCAACGCGTGGAAGATGCGACCAACCGAATCGTCCAACCGCGACACCATCCCTATCACGAAGCAATCACGTGAAATAAAATCTCCCACGGATCATGGAAATGTGGAAAGGGAAAAGTAATCTCTGCTTCTTCGAAAACCTCTCCTCGCCCTTCAAACTTCGCGCGAATGTAGAGCATATTGAAGTATGCAGGGAGCAATTTTTCTTCTGCAGAAATTCACTCTGCGGGGGTGAAATCAGCACTTAAAATTGTCACGTATTTTCGATTTTTTACTCTAACTTTATTTTTCATTTGGTGGTGCGATGGAGCATAAAAAAGAAACTATTCTTATATTTGAAGTTTTATAAAAATAAAAAAAAAACGAGATAACTTTAAGTGGTGATTTCACCCCTTCAGAGTGAATTTCCGCAGAAAAACAATGGCTCCTTGCGTACTCCAAAGTCCAATATGCTTTACACTCAGACGAGGTTTCATTGAAATCAGAATTTTCCGGATGGGACCGTTTCCTTGTAAGATGTGGAGAAAGAAAGTTACGTCGCCAGAATTTGTACTTCTTGTTTCGCATTCTCCACTCCTTCTCTGGCGTTCACGTTTACGTACTGGCATATTTTCGACGATTCGGCTCGCGTATGTGAACGAATTCCTTGCTGTAATCTTCCGCGGGTTGTTCCACCGGCCCGTGAACAGCCAGATGCGATACCTGGAGGTAAAGGGGCCTAGGGAGCTCGTGATTCTGGATAATCCTAATCGCTTCTTCGGTGAACAAGTCCGTGGCGTATTCGCGGCTGATCCCGTGAGCCGGATCATCACCTCGGTGCATGTCGTAACCGCTCATGTTCTAAGGAACGAAAGAAACGCCCAGAGGTCATAATAATGATGCAGCTTCATTGCGCCGCCTAAGAAGTATAATTAGAAAGAAGGCATCGGGTCCCACCTGATGCGTGTATCTGTAGTCGTAATAAGTAATGTGGCTGTTGTAGAAGCCCAAGAAGGAATCGAAACCCCTGTGCAATGGAGTGTGCTGAGGTGTGTGGTACCCCATGTGCCATTTTCCAACCAGCTTCGTGGTGTACCCCAGTCCTCGTAGATATTCCGGCAAGATTTTTATGTGCAACGGCAGTCCACGTGGCTCGCCACCGGGGATTCCACCCCCCTGCATCCCTATAGAAACCATTACGTTGTTGGATCGCTTCAGGGCAGTACATTCGCAAAAAACAGGGACTCTCGTAACAGCTCAGTGTTTCCCTAGCTTTTTTTGAGTAGCGATCTCCGTTTATAAAATTCAAATAACCCGCGACCCTCTTATATAAGGTAGGAGAAATTTAATTAGGTAAAAAGGACACATTAAAAATAGGTATTTCAGAATATAATTCTAACTTAATAATATTTAACTATCTAAAGATATTTAATATATTCAATTATCTTATTTAATGCGATGGTTCTGCTTGCATCTGGGTAATCAGCTTTTCCTTTTTTCATTTTTGAGAAATTAGTGTCACATCATTAATGGAATATGGCAATGCAGCAATATTAAAATAGATAAGTGCTAAGAATCGGCCACTAAAAATTTAGGGTCGTGACCCACTGGTTGGGAATCACTGTTTTAAGGGGTTACATACTCCTGGACACTTGAAAAAAAAAAAATCTACCTATAACAGTTAACAGTTTGTTGAGCAAAAAATTCTAACGTTTACGTTCCTTTATAGCCATTCAGGTGTATGTAACTCCCAATTATAAAAACACTTATTCGTCAATGCACTTACCAATACGAAGGGGGTAGAGTCCAGTGAAGAAAGCTGTCCTAGAAGGTGTGCTGGATGGCAGCACGTAGTGTCTGTTCAATATGATCCCATTATACCCGAGGGCGTCGATGTTTGGGGTTGGTATCTGATTCGACCCATGAAAACCGACATCGTTCCACCCCTACGAGGTACCAAAATGCCTTTTCTCTTATTAAGGGAGACTACAAGCGATAGGTCCATAGGCGTGATGTTGACGTATTTAATGACGTTTCTGGCAGTGTTAGGGACTGAAGTGAATGATCTATGCAATTAGGCTAAGGTGATTAACAGTTTAGAAGATGTGTAATATCAACAGATCTGCCTGCCGTTATCTCTGGAAATACTAAAAATGCTGCACCGCCAACAGGCGTTTTACCAAGAACTGTATACATACAAGGTGAGTCACCTAACTCTACCACCTTAAATTACTTGTAAAGTTAATTGCGGGAACGAACGAAAAACTAATTATCACATTCTATACTTCCTCTCGATACCACGCAACTTTTGTTTGAGACCATTTTTCGTATAACAAACAGTCTTCAAGTAATTTAGGGTGGTAGAGTTTGGTGACTCACCCTGAATAAGTATTCTTTCTCATTGCTTAGAATGGGTTTCAATACGTAGGTATTACATTACTAGCATTGAAGCTATAAACTTTAGACAGGCAAATGTTTAACGCGTTGACTGCCACGGGGTCACCAACTCACCATTTGCCACCGCTTCGGATTTGTTTCTTTAGAACGCTTACGATAAGTACCATTAGATTTGCAAGCTTCCAAACTATTAGGTACTCAAGTCACTTGGTGTATGAATATTTTGCGACTCCTTATTGCACGCGCACATCATAGGGGCAGAAACAGTGGCGGATTTAGGGAGTCATTCCGGTTAGTCGGGTTGAAAAAATTGATTCTTTTTTCTGAATTTTTCGAAAGCACATATCCTCAAGAATGTGCTGCTAAATTTTCATGGAATAATTCCGATTATTTTAGCTTCTACAGAGGCAATTTGTAGGGAGCGCAGAAGCTCGGCCTCTATAGATGAAAACCTTGAACGCGTTTTTCTCGAAACGTCATTTCTTCAGATTGTGAAGATAAAATCTCAAAATCTATCGAACCGATTGCTTCATAAATTTTACTGCTTATTCTGCACACCTATGGCTCTCGCAGGGACTACAACCAAGTATTTTCGTCGACTCCAACCTACTTTTAAAATCGAAAACAGCAAAAGAAAAATGCCGAAAAACATTTTTCTTGCATTTTGCCCGCCATTTTGCTAATTTTTAAGATAAATCACTAATTAAAGTCCGAGCGATAGCGACAGTCATACCGATCAAGAATCTGTTTGGATTTTTGGGTTCAGATAAGTCTAACAGCTGAAATCGCCTTCACGAACGAAGCATGAACTTTTAAACATGTCATCCAGATCGCTTTCAAAAGCATTTTAAAAGCAATAATTGTATTACTTTTCTATTTTTTATTTACTGTAAAAATGTAGTTTAATAAATAGAAAAAAGTTTTTTCCATTACTATAATTATTTTCGTCGCAATAAATTCCTGAAAATCGCTGAATTTATCGGCGCGCTAACCGGAATGGCCCCTTAAGAAAAAAGGCCCCAGTGCCGAACGTTCTGAGGGGGCCATTTTTCGAAAAATGAAGAGGTAATTTTCTAAAAACGAGCTAAGTCTACAGAAACAAAAAATATAGTGATTGAATAAAACCATCATTTTTTTTTTTTAAATTGGGCCCTGGGGGGCTTTCTGGGCAGGGGCCCAGGCGGCAACTGTTCATCGGGCGGCCGTTAAATCCGCCACTGGGCAGAAATACTCGAGATGCAATGGATAATAGAAAGAATTCGTCTCGAACGTTTCAAAATGGGGGCGAGTGATGCAGTTTCTCATGCAAATTCACGTTTGCACGGTGGCGCGCGGGATGATGGGGCGATTATGTAATAAAATGTTGCGCCGCGTAATGTAGTAATTGATATTACGACAGGTTCGGGAGGGGGCGAGGGATTTTTGTTTTGCGGTTACGGTGAGTCACACAAGCGCTAGCATCCTTGTTAGCCGCGGGGGCGTGGATAATTTTCGAGCTACGATAATTGCCTTAACTAAGGACAATTTCAATTCAAAACGCTTTCGTAGTACAGATTAATCGTAGCGAATTAAGCAAAGTAGGCAGGCATATGCCACGTACAGAATGGCTGTCACGTTTGCATTTCCCATATTCGTGAGTCTCGAGTGTGTGCTTTTTTGCCACTTATAGTCACGCTGCTTTTCCTCCATAAAATATTTTAATACGAACGATAAGAAAATAAACTACGCTCTATTTTAAGAAGAAGTGTACACGCTTAAGGAGTTGACTAACTTGATAGATCGCACACAAATCTGGCGGAAAATCATGTGATAGATATTTACGTACTCAAACATACAGGATGCTTTGGAAAATGTTGGTTTCCTTGGGGCGGGTGATTGGCATCCCAAAAGTGAAACTCAAAAAGGCGAAATATTCGGTGACCGAGGAGGCCGTTTGAAAAATCAACCCTTAAACTGGTGGACGTTCCATTTTGTGAAATAAACGGTGACGTGGAGTCTCACAGACGCCTCTTTAATAATTTGGAAATAAATCTAAATTTATCTTTAACATATACTGGAGTTTATTCCATATTTGAAAATGTACTTTCGCATGTTTTGTTCGAAACCACTAAAAGTTGTCTTCACGCCATGGCATAATATTGTAAAACACGGTCGAATGAGAAGAAGGAAAATATAGGAAAAACAATTCCGCAGGAGTCTTCCAGACTTCACGTCGCCGGGAGTTCAGTTAGCTGCTAAAATTACCAAAATTAAGATAGCTTTTATAACTTTAATGGTACTTGTCTTATGACATGTACGTTTTCGATTGTATATGTAGGCCTTCGTTTACTTCATTTCACCTCTTTAAATCTCCAACCACCCCCCCCCCCCCCCCTCAAGAGACCATTCTTTCCGAGACACCTTGTGCTATCATCCATTCCTCAACGTATCCAAATATGCCATCCGCAAGTTGACACAGTTTATATTCTCTCCTTTCACAACGAAAGCAATCTGCATGTATGCCCTAGATAATATTTTCAAATACTTGAGCCAATTTAAACAGAAATGGTCCCCTACAAGGGCGTCCAGAGATTTTTTTTCCAGGGGGTAGGGCGCAACTTTGGAATGATGGTAAAGAAAAATATACCCCTCTTGCCATTTTCAATCCATTTTGTACTGTCAATTTAATTAAAAATTTAAAAATATTCCCCTTTTTAGTATGAACTTAATAAAGATCAGTTTTGAAAAATAAGCGATTTTTTTCTCAAAAGTCAAGGAGGGGGGCAACTGCCCTTTTTGCACCCCCCCCCCCCCTCCGCCCATGGTCCCCGAGCAATTACAAAATCTCTCTGTCACACAGCATCTACACCGTGCTAAGCAGCAGGGTCGAGGCTCGATTCCCCATTAAAATATGTCTGATAATCTTACCAAATCGTCGGCCACGAACACAACGATGTGAGGTGCCGTTTCGTACAGGCCAACGGCGTGGCCGGTGCACAGGACGAGGAGAAAGAAGCGTGCACTTAACCGACGCATGTCTCGCAAGCGAGAAAAATCCGTATCAGAATGGCACGCGATAAGATTTGAATCGGCGGGACTGTAAGAAACGAAGAAATGGTGGAGCACGATGGAATACTTCCTCTTGGCCACTATTCAGACGCGGATTCGCGGAGAAGCGCCGTCAGAACATTACGCGCGATGTTTATCGGCGGGCTTCTACGGAATACATGAGGAACGAGGAACGGAAATAAACACGTTTATATAGTCCACCCACGAGGAGGCATCTCATGAATGGACCGCACGAGAGAGTAGGGAAAATACACTAATAATTACGGTAATAAAGGAGGTACGTGTTTCAACTCGGTTGCTTCTCGTCTTACGTGCTGTCTTCCGTACTTGTGTAATTGACTATCTGCGTACGAGCCGTTCCGTGTGTGTAGTATGATTTTTGGGCTCGACCGGCGTATTTTAACAGGGCAAACTTCGGAATTTATTTGCGGCTACTGCTGTTGGAACTCTTGTGGACTTTGACGATCTCGAAGAATCATAATTCTGTATTTGGTAACACAGTTCGACAAAATTGGACTTTTCTTCGGACTTGTAACACTCAATAGCCGTTTCTTATAGGTTCTCGGGCGCTGAAAGTGAATCCGCATACCGTTTGTCGCCACCACCCTTAGTTTTTGAGAAATTCGATTTTGAAAACAAACTGCAAATTTTTAGCTTTGAACATTTTTTTGTGTCGAAACAGTAATAGTTGTTTGGTATATTGTTCGGTCAAATTATTCTATGAACCATCTCGAATACAACGATATAAGTTATTAGTGCATTGTGAACATTTAAATATGTTTAAACAACGATCTAAGGGAAACGAACACCCGAAATGCACCCATTTTTGCAGGTATCTTTCAATTTATTTCCAAAACTAAGGGTCTAGGAGAAAGTCTGACTACTCCACGCGATGCAGCAGACAGTTTTCCTTCGGAAAGCATCAACAGAAGTGGTAAGTCACGTTTTGTTTTCAATACCGAAGCGAAATAGTTTGGCAAAACGTGCGGCATCGACAGTGGTACTCTAGCGCGTTAAGGGTCTAGAGCCCCAAAAAATAGGTGATCTTTAGGAATTAATTAAAGGGAAACTACTATATATAATTTAATGGGACTTTTTGCATTGTATTGAGGATGTCTTAAATTATAGAAATATATTTTTTGTTTTATAATTAATCATTGCAGACGGCAGTGGGGAGTCGTTAAAGTCAAGGCGTCAAAAAATTGATCCAAATCGGTGGGAACTGTATCTCCAAAAGTTATTATCCGATTCGACTGAAACTTTTTTTATTATGAAGAATATACTTCTGGCTAGGGGGGAAACCAGAAAAATTACAAAAATTACATTTTTTAGAAAATAACGACACTTAAAGTTTGAAATCACTTGTTCCCTATATTTTTCATCCTTTCAACTCCCTTGAAAATTATAAATTTTCAATTTTTTGTAATTTTGTCTGGTATCCCCTCTAGCCAGAAGTATATTTCTTATAATAAAAAAAGCTTAGAGCATATAAACATAGAGGAAGCATGCAATGGGCGAAAATGTACACGGCGGTAAAAAGAGAAAAATATACATGGAGGAACACCCCCTCTCTTTCTAGCGCCAGGGGTGGCAGTGTTTTTCTTTCGATGTTAGAAAGAGAGAGGGTGTCCCCAATGTATATCTTTCTCTTTCTACCGCCGTCTACATTTTCGCTCATTGCATGCTTCCTCCATGTTTATATGCTCTAAGCTTGCAGATAATACAGGCAAAAAACTATATTCATTAACTATTTTCAGTATGCTAAATGTGTTAACATTTTCAACCGATAATTACGAATCTACAGAATAATTACTATGCGCTATGAAATTCAAATATCCAATAGAGTATTGCTCATTTGAATCATAAAAGTAAATGCTGATCATTTTACAAGTCAGAACTGAAAACAATTTTTTCTTCAAACCGTGCGTACAATATCGATGTAAAAAAAAAAGAGTGAAACTTTCTTCCAACTTTATAATTGGGGGATAGATTAATAAAAACACGAATCTATGACGAACGAAAGAATTTTTTGACGCAAAATAATGACTAAACGATCTTGAGTTATGATAAACAAAAATGGGAAAATATACAGAACTTTAGAACTTATCTAAATAATACGATGCAGCGCGATATAAATTTGTGCATACATTTACACAAGGTTGTTTCACTGAATATGCTATCGAATAAAATTGTATGAAAACGCATTATGTAAAAGTCACTTTATTTTAAAGTTACAAAACTATTCTTCGTATGACAAAATTGTATTCACAAAATGTACATAAGGACATAGATGGTTCCACGGTAATTATTCACAACAGTTATATTACACCCCCTTTCGCCTATAAATCGCAGGTTACATGGATCCCGTCGATTTATTTTTAAGTCGCAACAAATACGCAACACGCGCATTACTCCATAAAACTGGCCGTCCTGCGAGACTTTGTACTCGAGTTTTTCTATTGCGTTTACCTAAATCTTTGGACAACAACCAAACGTAATATTTTCAAATACTATAATAAAATACCGGCTGTGTTTATAAACATTCGTTGTATCGTAGCACTGTGTTCGTAAATAATGTGAGAATCGCGTTATTCGGAAAATCTGGAGAACCATTCGATTCTGTTTTCTTCGTTGAGAGCAGAAAGTTTTATATAAATCTTTGTATGGTTTTGTGATCCTGCATCTTTTCCAACGCGTGCAGATTGTCCCACCACAGTGGCAATTTATGTTTAAGGATCAACTCGAACCACGGAGTCAATGGAGAATTAAGACTGCTCACAAACTGATTGATTCCAGACCTTGGAACCCACTGAAGCTCGCTAATTTCGTCGGGGTTCGGATTCAAAGTTACATTGTCTTTCTGCATAAATAACACATAATCTATTTCATGTTCACCCCAGTAACCGTTTGCAGCCTGGTAGTGAATTCTTGTCAGATATAAAAAATCTGACGATTGAATTTGCGACGAAGGAATTCCTAACTCGTAGCTAAGCCTTCTCCTAGCTGCTCTTCGGATTCCCAATGCCTCGTGTTCCTCAGTTTCTCCGGGAATCTCAGCCAATGGATGACTACAGCACGTGTTTGTATAATAGCTTGGGAACGTTATCTACAAAGAAATAAGAATCTTCGATTAATCCGAGCATTCTACTAGACAGGCGTAACGATAATTCTACCACTTATATGTAATTTTTACCTTATTAGCGGAGCGCTGTTGAAGTAGTAATTCTCCTTTACTATTAAAAAGGAAAACACTGAACGCTCTGTGGAGGAGCACTTGCCCGTCCGAATTAACGGTGTGACAGTCTCGTTTGGTAGCTTCGCCAAGGGGTTTGTCTGATTCGTCAACGAGGATACAACGCTCCTCCAAAGCAGCTTCCTGCAAAGGAGCTGTTTGAGCGCTGCCGAAACTTCTCACTGTGGATGTCAGCCTTCGTGCAGCGGCGCACACATCCTTGATCGTCTTAGCCATCATGTCAGAGTAGGTTCCTTACGAGTAATATTCGTAGGCCAGAAATGCGCTGCCTTATATATAGCTCTTTTCACAGTGGTACATACGACGCAGCGTATGTAAATGACAGGTTAACTAAATCGATGACCTTGCATGCATTCGATAATATTATAAACGACCACATCTGCACAAGAACTTTGACTACTAGTGTGACGCGTACGTCGCGCAAAGAAACTTTCTTTAAAAAAAATGCGGCCACATACTTCCAATACACGCGTAACACAAAGGCTCCCCGACTCGACGTCCACGATCACCTCCTCCTGAATCACTCGCTTGCGATTGCGATTTGCGAATCACCTCGACACACGATGCCCCCCTATGTACCGTGAATACTATCGACTGTAGACCCACCACCACTTTTATTCTCCGGACGCTACGCATTTTCAAATCTAGGGAGCGTGATGATAGAATTTTTATCGAATATCGTCGCGGTCGCGCAATTTCTTTCTACGATAATAAAAAGAATATCAACAAATGAATGTAGTGCTTAAAAACAACGGCCGCTAATTCTCAGCCTGAAGGTAAACGGGGAAAAGGCGAATGAAAAGCATTTTGCTCATAAATTTCTCGCTATCCTTTAGTGTCTACCAAATGGAACACCATGAAGGATACGCTGAATCGTGGGAGATGGTTGTTACATTACGGATGAAGGAGAAATCAGGTGGAGAATTGAACGAAATAGGAGGCCTTTATTACATCGGATTTGCAGTCGGCTTTATGCACGCGTGCATGCATCATTTGAATCGTAATGATCGATAGTTCTCGTCGGTTCTCGTGTTCGATCGATCGAATCGCTTCATGGGGTAGTTGAGTAGGTTTCACGACATTCAGTGCGGCTGGAATAAAGACCGTTATATAAAAAAAAATACGTTATTCTTTCTTTAATGTGTTATTTATTGTCTACGTTTCGGTATAGTTTAAGTAGTTTTACATCGACCCGTTGATTTGCTGGCAAATAGACGCGAGATGAGTGAGAACGCAGAAATCACGGGAGTAATATCGCCCGAAGATGCGGCCAAAGCGGAAAAATTTAAAGAAGATGCAAACGAATACTTCAAAAGTGCGTTTACGAAGTTTCACGTAAAATCCACGCTCGCTAATAACTTTCCTACCGTGCCGCGAGGTTCGGGGAGGAATCGCAATTACCATTGGATTAATCAGATTTGGTCACGTGTATCTTTAAAACTAACCCAACATCCGCGGCGTAAATCATTGAATTATGGGACGAGACCTCTACGTTGGAATTAGTCGGCTAAAGATCCTAACGAATCGTTTCCTTCGTCACGTTCCCCGTACGCTCGGGATTTAAACAATCATAGTCAACTTTGACAACCATTCTTACAAATTGTGACACTCAACATTGCATGACATGTTTCGTTTTGAGTGTCATGGTGCTTAATCGCGTACCTATTTCAGTCGATACCGTATAAAAACTCGTTTGGCAGTATTTTATGCTAATTGTATGAATAATGTTTATTCTTTGGCACTACTAATTAATTTATTAAAGATTTTTGACGATTCTTATCAACTACGCATAATTACTGTTTACTGTAATTTTTTAGATCAAGACTATGCCACAGCCATAGACTTATATGGCAAGGCGATAGAGTTGAACCCCTCAGTGGCTGTATACTATGGAAACAGGAGCTTCGCTTATTTAAAGACGGAATGCTTCGGCTATGCACTGACGGACGCGTCGAAAGCTATCGAGTTAGATAAGAATTACGTGAAAGGGTATTACCGCAGAGCGGCGGCTCATATGTCACTGGGCAAGTTTAAGCTAGCTCTTAAGGATTACAAAACTGTTACTACAGCGAGACCAAATGATAAGGATGCGATGGTTAAATATTCAGAATGTAGTAAAATATTGAAGAAGTTGGCCTTTGAGAAAGCGATCTCGGTGGACGAGAACAAGAAGAATATAGCTGACATGATTAACTTAGAAACTATGGGTGAGTTATCGTATCCGATGCTTTAATACGAGCGTTCGATGCGACTCGGTGTGGCGGAAAGGCTTTGAATCGATTCTTTCTATGTTTTATAGCTATCGAAGATGAATATATAGGGCCTAAACTCGAGGACGATAAAATTACATTAGAGTTCATGCAAGACTTACTAGAATGGTACAAGAAGCAAAATAAATTACACCGCAAATATGCTTTCAAGATTCTTTTAGATGTGAAAGCATGGTTCATAGCGCAGCCAAGCTTAGTCGATATTACGATACCCGAGGATAGTAAATTTACTATTTGCGGGGATATACATGGACAGTACTACGATTTACTTAATATATTTGAGTTAAATGGATTACCATCGGAAACCAATCCATATGTATCCTTTATAGTAATGAAAACGTTACTTCTGCCACTAGCTCTTACGTTCATGACGATATTACTTATTGGACGCATACACATGCCTTGTAAACCATACTTCTTAACGCTTACATAGTTATTTAATGGAGACTTTGTAGATAGAGGCTCATTTTCTGTAGAATGTATATTCACTTTATTTGGATTCAAATTATTATATCCGAATCACTTTTTCATGTCCAGAGGTACGTTACCGTTGGTCCCATCGTACCGTCTATAAACAGCGCACATTTATTGTAGAACGTTTCGTTTAGGTAACCACGAGTCCGCGACAATGAATCAAATGTACGGATTCGACGGCGAAGTCAAAGCGAAATATTCTGCTCAAATGGCAGAATTATTTACAGAGGTTTACAACTGGCTTCCTCTCGCCCATTGTCTTAACAACAGAGTACTTGTAAGTGGCACGTTATTATATTCAGGGAAAGAGCGTTAAAAGATCCGAGCAACATCTTAATATTGTAAATATAAACTATTGCATGTAAATCCATAAATTGTTTTGTAGGTAATGCATGGTGGTCTGTTTTCAAGGGATGATGTAACGTTACAAGAAATTCGGGATATTGATAGGAACAGACAACCACCGGAGGAAGGATTAATGTGCGAATTATTGTGGTCAGATCCGCAGCCTCAACCTGGCCGAGCGCCTAGTAAGAGAGGAGTCGGCGTTCAGTTTGGACCTGATGTTACGCAAAATTTCCTTGCCATGAACAATCTTGATTACGTCATAAGGAGTCACGAAGTGAAACACGATGGATATGAAGTCTGTCACGATGGAAAATGTATCACTGTGTTCTCTGCTCCAAATTATTGGTAGGTTACAATACTTCTCTAACGTAACATATCGCATTCTAACTTTCAATTGTTTCTCGCAGTGATACCATGGGTAACCGGGGTGCCTTTATTACACTTACGGGCAAAGACATGGAACCCTATTTCACGCCGTATAAAGCAGTGGTACGTTACAATTAACCGATAGCTTCGGTACTTTCTATTTTTCCTAATTATTCTACGTAAATATGCTTTTTGCAGCCTCATCCGAATGTAAGGCCAATGGCGTATGCTAACTCTCTACTAAAATTCATGTGCTAGTGGAACATCCTAGGTATTGTTGATAAATAAATGAATAACGATAAATGAATACGAGTAGCCCAATCAAAGTGTGCGTAATATATTTGATACCGAAATGGAGAAGGTGAGGAACGTATAGGCTTCTCCAAAGCAATAAATGCTGTATTCTTTCTAGGAACAAGAAAATTTCTGTATCATAATAAATGGAATAACGGCATAATATTGATGGGTACAGAAATGGAAACCAAGTCCGCTCGTTTCCGGGCAAGTTCGGAACAGGCGTATTAAATTCTCTTGTCCGTGATAAGAACAATACCGCACTAACGATCTGTGTTTCATTACAATAAAAGTGACACAAAGAGAAGGTTCCTATTTTGTACCCTCAATCAAACCACGTTGTTCATTAAAGATATCGGTGTTCACGCACAAGCTGAATGTGATCTCAGAGATCTCGACGGATTAATTTATACTCTAACAAGGTGCTGAACATACAATGAACACACCTATTATTCTTTTAATTTATTCTTTAATGAATAATGGTGGTTTTTATAAGAACAATGATTATTATACAGATATCTAATACATATGCGATCTAGCATGACTATGATGTAGTACAATTTTCCAGCCAGTCACCAATTGCCACATTTTTTGTGGCGACTACTTTTTTATAAACGTAATGTGATTGGAAGGATTTTTTTGATCTAACATTTTGTTTTCCTTTTTGTTAATAATAAACAATGTTTATAATGTATTTGACCATTCAGATTCTTTCCCTTTGGGCAACGAATAGTCGTACCTTAGGAAGGTATAAGCGAGAAAATTTCATCTGGTAAATTATCTCGATTCTGACGATTCACAGTTACAACTTTAGATGCCTTATCCGCGTGAAGCCTTCGAAATAGAGGCAAATGTCGCTGCGGCACTTTGTGCATCTGCGGTATCGTTCCAATTACAAAAACTCCGTTTGAAGTACCGAAAAATAATTTCACCAATTTGTCATGGAACTTCTGGCTGAGCAGCTCCATTTTGCCGATTTCGTCTATTAACAATGTGTCCTAAAAGAAATACGAACATTGAGCAACTAAATTACAAACTAAGTAGTAAACTAAGTGCGTAATATGTAAAAAATACTGCTCACCGCAGTCGAATCAAATATCGGTAATGCCGTCGACTCGAAATCATTAAGAAACACGTGATAGTTCCCCACTTTATATTTAGAGTGTTGCGCTTGGTTTATCACATTCCTGTTAACGACAATACTACGTCAAAGAACGACATGAAATCTTTTGTAATTACGAGCTAATACTAACTCGACGCGTGCCAATGTTGATCTCCCGCGGTTCTTTGCGAGTACAACATCGAATCCGATCCTGCTACCACTAGGACCACGCATTTCCTCCGTGTAAAACCCATCAAACTTATAATTCCGCTCCTCCATCATCGATACCAACTTCTTACATATTGTCGTTTTGCCAATGCCTACCATACAAGTTCAATTTCATTCGGATTAGTCTATTGTAAAGAGATCATTTTTGTTTGCGAAAAATGCGATCGAACGCTTGGCAAGAATATCGATCGGATTCTTTTTATTGATTTATAATTGCGCAATACTGGATGTCCACAGAAATGATAAAATTCTTATAATAATAAACATATACCACCTTTTCTAAATACTGTGAATTGTTGTACATGATTATAAAATTCATTATATATTCTCCCGTACAGAGATGGGCAAAATTTTTATTTAAATAAAATTTCGAGTAACGAATAAAAGTTTTAGAAATTATTCGTCATGTGCCGAATAAAGTTAACTCGAGTTAACGAACGAATAGCGAATAATTTTTTTTAACTTTTATTCGTTATTCGGAATTTTATTTAAATAAAAATTTTGCCCATCTCTGACTCCCGTATACCCTAATCTTATATATAATGAATTCTACTAAAACAGGAGAATAACAATACTGCAGCTGTGAAAGGGAATAACGAAAGGGGCCACGTTTAAAACCTGAAAGAAATAAAGTGAACATTCTCATGAACTTCAGAATATAAACATCTCAAGTTCCATGCGCCGCATGCATCTCGGTGTCATGATTCATGATCTGAACCGCGCGCCTCGAACCTGACCCAGACACGTGTCAGGGTACTGTAAACGAAACGTAAGTATGGGCACGTTAGTCTGAGTTAGTCGATCGCGAATGCAAAATTGTTTAGACGTTGCATACATATCTAGAGGCGAATGTTGAGCGATTTTTGGAACACCCTGTAGCGTTCAAAAGTGGCGAACTTACCAGGGGGTCCGGTGAGAAGTACGCGCGAGGTACGCAACGTGGCGCCGGTATCCATGCTTGTTGTTTTTCTAAGTTTCAGCAGTAATTGTAGGTGACAGTTGCACTGCACGAGAAGAAAATAAACCCTCGGAATAGGTACGCGGAAGGTGGATGCTGGACTTTGTGAGGTGATTTCAGTGAGTTACAGTGCTTGAGATGCTCGTGGCAAAGGCTCCGGCGGGAGATCAAAGGAGACAGAACGGCAGAGGCTAGCACGACGTGGAGCCGCTGAATAGCGATCAGCTGATCGTGCCCGAGTAAAAGACAATCCGTCGGGTGGGCAGAAAACACGCCTGTGTGTATGTAGGTATCTACGTGCTTTGTCTGCGTCGCGGCAGTGCGTTCGTGCGTGATACGCGCCTCGTGCGGCCCCATGTTTCCGTGTGTGAGTTCGTGAGGCGTATACTCGCGGCACGTCTGTCAGAGAATAAATATAAGATCGGCCACACGACGGAACTTATAATAGTTGTAACTTCTAACAGTCCCGTGTGCCTGATTGCGCCACGATCTTCTCTGCTCCCTTAGATTTTCTCCTCGCCAAACGCTCCCCCCCCCCTCCGGCCCCCTTAATCGGAAAAACACGAGATAGCGTTTACAATCTCGAGTCGCACAGAGGACCAGAACTCTAAACGAACAAGAGAACACGGGCCTCAGTTGCAGGATACATGGAAGAAGAAAGGGTCAAGAGGTGAAGAAGACGGTTCTGTCCGTTCCAGAGCGCATATCGCAGTGTTCGTAAAGGAGAAATGGCTCGTCCTTCCGTCAGCAATCCGCTATCGTGCTTGGTCGCGCGGCAGATCGACGACAAAGTCGACCACTGCAAACGTCTCGTTAACTCCAGATTCGACACCTCCGAAAACCTATTCCGGAGAGATCTGCTGTCCCATTATGGATGCGTTAATGCAATCGAATTCTCGAATCAAGGAGATCTCCTCGTCTCTGGTGAGATATTAATAATACGCTCGACTTTATTTAATTTCGCACGGCACTATGCCCGTGGACTTCGATCACCGAAGTTCAACGGAAAATTAATACCGTCTAATGTTATGAATTATTTTGTAACATCATGACACTTTAGAACAATTCTCTCTCTAACCTCGTAAATTCGTATCTCTCTGTAATATACTGAATCAATTAACGAGATCGGCGTACGCAATGCGATATTACTTGATCCGTTAAATCTGACAGGTGGCGATGACAGAAGGGTACTATTGTGGAAAGTGGAGCAAGCGATACGGGGTGTGGGCAAGCCTGCAGTGATGAAAGCTCAACATATTAGCAACATCTTTTGCCTAGGCTACGATAGCAGTAAAACCAAAATATTCTCCGCAGGGAACGACGATCAAGTGATTGTTCACGACCTACGAACGTATGGCTACTTTTCTCCCAAATCAACTTCGCATCCGACTCCTCTTAATTAAATGCTTCCTTGAACGTTTCAGGGGCGACGTCGTAAATTTCTTCCTGCACGAGAAACCCGTTTATGGCTTGTCGATCCATCCGCATAATGACAATGTATTCGCAAGCGCCTGCGACGACGGAAGAGTCTTAATTTATGATATTCGCAGATCCAGTGCTATAGAGAACTTCTGTCTAGCACAATACAAAACTGCTTTCCACTCTGTAATGTTTAATCCTATGGAGCCCAAGATGCTTGCTACCGCCAACGCCAAGGAAGGCGTTAGCCTCTGGGACGCGCGAAAGCCTTTGGAGTAAGCGTTTAACTTAAAATGGTTTATTAAAATGCATAAATAGAAGGTATATTAATCTGTTTCCTTTTCTGCAGACCTGTGCTACGTTATGGGAATGGAAGTTCGGAGCAGAGTTGTATGAATGTTAGGTTTAACGCAGCGGGGAATAGATTACTAGCTTTGAGGAGGAGATTGCCACCCGTGCTTTACGCAGTGGATTCATCTACTCACTTATGTCAATTCGACCATTCCGGGTATTATAATAGTTGTACAATGAAATCGTGTTGTTTTGCTGGAGATAACGACGAATATGTTCTTTCTGGTGAGTATTAATATTACAATAGATAGAACTCGTGGAGAAAGGAAACGGAGATTTCTAGTAAACATGTGTTCGTAAACTAATTGTTCTTCGGGCATTCAGTTTTCTGCGCGATAAACCAATAATTCTTCTTATGGCTACACATGGCCTGAAATAAATGCTATCTCATAAGTTCAGTGTGTCGACAATTAACGGGAGATTTCGAAACGAATAATAAGTCTTGCTGTATACTAATTTTGTTTGCATTCTCAGTTGTGCAAATTTATTTCGAAATTGGCAGTTCGACTGTTGGATAAAGCTTTATGGACTCATGTTTGTTAAGACTTAGCACTTCCTATAAATATTATTATTCGGTTAAGTTTCTGCCTGTAGTCCTAAAACAGCTTGTTCATATACGTAATTCAAGCTTACTGTTTTAAGGTTCGGATGACTTTAATTTATACATGTGGAAAATTCCCTCCGAGGGTGTAAGATGGGTATATTCTGCGCATATGGTGTTACATGGCCACAGATCGATTGTTAATCAAGTGCGGTACAACCAAGCTAGTTGTATTTTTGCTTCATCCGGGGTTGAGAAGATTATTAAGATTTGGAGTCCGTTTTCTCTTGGACACAATTGTTTAGGTGAATTAAAGGTAATAGCAGCATAATTCATCTGATTAGCAGTTCATTCTGTGGTTTCTTATATATTTCTATTTGTAGAGAGACGCTGGCAATCAAGAAAGGCAACGCAGAGTATTTACACATGACGAATACATCGGATTGGTATTACGTAGCGGCCAATTCATGACACACGATTACAGCCACCAGTCGACCAGCGAGGATCCAAGGATGATGGCATTCTTTGATTCTTTGGTACAGCGTGAGATCGAGGGTTGGAGCTCTGAATATATGACTTCAGAGCCAGCTAGTGATTCCGATCACTATCCTCCACCCGACTATGCTGATAGTACAATAGAATCTGATGGTAACTTTCTTATGTCCAATTTTTAAGATACAACGATACCGAATTGATAAGGGAAACATTGTCACCTATACTTAAATGGAACGTTAATGCTCTCCTTCCTTACAGATTCTACAAACTCCGATCGCCAACTGATGTTAAATATCTTGACAATAACATCTCGCAGATCCTCCGGAGGAGTAGTTCCCCAAAGACCTTTGGAGACCCCGAATCGCATAACGCGGCTCATAGCAAATCGCAGAGAGAAACTCATGAGACTCGCAGCTATGGACTGCGGCGCACCATTAAATAATACTTCTACCGCGGCACCTGGTCCATCCGCTTCGGGCTCCGCTAGTGACGGGGAGAATGCACAAGTTAAGTGTCGGTCTGAATCGAAATCGAAATTGAGGGGTGTGAAGAGGAGGCACCTTAAGATTTCCGGGATAAGAAGTAGGGCCAGAAGAAATTGTGCTGGGTTACAAATTAAGAGTGACTCCGATAGTGACGAACAACCTGTTGACACAACTCAGCCTAGTACTAGTTCCGGTGTGATATCGAGAAGATCGCGATACGTCGCGAATACCATTGAGAGCGATACGAAACATTCGAGTTACAGCAGCAGCAGTTCGGAGGATAACGATAATTCTGGTAAGCGAAAACATTCGAAAGCCGATTCCGATACGTCGGCGGAGATCCATAGAAGGAAGCACGGGAAGTGTAAAAATAGCTGGAGAAGTGATAGTAGCAAAAGCAAAACCAAACGGCCGAAGGTTGATTACGACACAGAGGAGGAGAAGCCGGACTGGAAGATTTATTTAAATGGCGGCAGCGGGGCTAAAGTTGAAGAGGACGGACCGTCGACGCCTGTGAATGACTCGTGCAAAGTTCCTTCAACGCCTGACAGTGGTATTACATCGGGAGTATCTACGGTAGAAAAGAACGGTGAACAAGTACAGAAAGAGCAGAACGACGCGGAGAGTTCCGATCATGAACAGAAACTGAAAAATTTAGAGTTTTTTAGAAAAAAAGTGGACGTAGCAAGAAGGAGCTTTCGTACCCGACCGACGCCTTTATCACAAACCATTTCAACTACAACTGATTCTTCCGATTAAACTCCTGCTACCTTCACACCTTTCCCTTTGTACATAATTAATCTGTGATTCCTTGAAGTATATTTTTATAATACTAAGTTTGATCACACGCAAATATGGTCGGTTTTTTTCTATCTTCTTTTAGGTTTTATTATTTTTCTGTTATCTTTATGGGCGCTCTTGTTGATCATAAGGGCCCTTACGAGGATAAATGTTTTATCGGAATCTCTTATAATACAAGAAACCTTCATAGCCATTTTATTTGAATCTCTCGCGATACAAGACTGCTCCAGAGTAATATTTCAAATCATCAGAGATAAATGTTGTTTCCACCGTATTCAATAATCTCGATCGTCACCTAATCTGAAATCGAGTATTTTATAATTCATACAGAAATTTACATATTTGATGGTCTTGGATCTTTAAAATTACTAACGGCCGACAATTTAATAATTTAGAAAGACTCGATTTATTATTGCAACACGTAAACATGTTTGGGTATGACCATTAAATCATATGTAATCGAAACTACAACAAAATACCGCCGAGAATTATAGATAAATTAATGTTACATTAGCTATAATAATGCGACTCAGCTAATGCGTATTGTTGATATGGTTTGTAAGTGTGATGGAAAATAATAAAATAATAAATTGATATACATTTTTTTTTATATGTTCAGCTTTGAAGACAAGTTAAGAATATTGCATTATTTCATCCTGCATTTATACTTCGACATTAACTTATAAAGCAAATGAAATCTATCGTCGCGATCAAAATTTCAATTTCTCAGTCCATAGGTATTCCAGGAATATAAAATGCAAATATTCCCCAATTCCTATGTATATGATCTCATTGTGGTCTGTAGATATACACTTCCTTCCTGTAACGATGGACGAAACCTCTTTAGTCTTTCAAACTTCTTAGAACCGATACATGTAGTATTCTCTGGCTTGTAGTTTCATTACCATCAAGTATTTAAAATGTCGTACTCAAATATACCATTGTCAATTAAATTTAACATTTGTTTGTCTAGTTTTACATACGTAATTTTAAGATACAGCGTACTGGCATACAATTTGGATGTTAATAATGTTAAAGTGTTCGATGTACCCACAACTTTGAATCATAAACGTGGAAGTTACTTTGGATATTCCGTTGCACTTTACGCAAGTGGTGAAGATTCTGTATTACTTGTCGGAGCCCCAAGAGCAAATTCAAGCACGATAGAAAGTGTAATTGAACCAGGGGCTGTATATCAGTGCCCAATAAATGATACTTGTAAGGAATGGATTATCGATGATACTGGGAATGATTGGAAATTGCAGAGCTATGATGACATATATCAGATTAAGGATAATGCATGGATTGGCGCAACAATTGCCATAGAAAATAGAACTGATCCCACGGTTGTGGTATGTTCAGATTTTATGCTATACTTCTATTAATTTTCTTTTATATCCTCCTTCTGATCGTAAATTTCTAATCATAAATAGGTTTGTGGACCACGATGGAAAAGTAATGTAACTCGAGATACATACAACTGGTATATGAATGGTATCTGTTACTGGACAGTACTCGACGGCGTTGAAGCATTTGAAAAAACAGCTCGACATAGAATTTTAACAAACATGAATAACACACAAATTACTACCACCATAGATAGAAAGAAAATTTATAATTTGGGAATGGCTGAAATTGGTTTCTCCGTGCACATAACATCCAATGAATTGCAACGCGATCTCGTCCTAGGTAGTCCTGGTGTATACAATTGGAAAGGCTCGGTCCTGTTAGGAACAACATCGCTCAATGGCAACAGGCAAACAATAATTCCTTCGATTAAAGATGAACAGAGAATTTATTACCAAGAATATTTTGGTAAATATCACGCCTGTAATTTTAGAAACTTCGGTATACATACAGTTTACCAGACATATATACACTTATATAATAAAAAGGAAATTGTGTAATTATTAATACGAAATTAATATAAGAGGCATGGCGAATAGCTTGAAAAGAAAAGTATAATTTATGGTACTTCGTTTAGGATATGCAGTAACATCTGGTTGTTACTTTAAACAAGGAGAATTGTGGTTTGCTTCTAGCGCTCCGAGAGCTCAGAATATGTATGGATATGTTCTAGTGCATAGATTTTCTGGCAATAACAAAAAGCTAGAAGTGAGAAAGTTTGTATCTGGTAAACAGCATGGCGAGTATTTTGGTGCTGCCATAACATCGTGCGACCTCAATGGAGATGGTAAAGACGAATTAATTGTTGGAGCTCCGCAATGGGCAAAAGATATGGACGAGGGTCGCATATATATCTTTACCGCTTCGCATACTGTATGTACTATATGTAATATAAGCATTGAGAGTTAATTTTAATTTATCATTTAATGCATGCACTCATCACCACGCATTGATTCTAGGATTTTTTTAAGCAACAATCAATCGATGGGGAAATATTTGGAAGTAGATTCGGTTCTGTTGTAACTTGCCTTGGAGACATTGATTATGATGGTTACGCTGACATTGCTGTTGGCGCACCCTACGAACAGCAGACTGGTGCAATATATATTTTTAATGGGAACAGCAATGGATTACTTAAGCATTATAGTCAAAAGATAATTGGCCGCCAATTTGGAAAGAACGTTCGTGGATTTGGAATTTCAATTTCAGATGCTCGCGACGTGAACAGCGATAAATATCCTGATATCGCTGTTGGAGCTTATCTGTCCGAGCAAGTAGTTTTGATAAAATCTAAGCCAGCTATAACAATATTAACAAAATTCACTTATACGGATAAGAAAAAGTTACTAAGAAATTCTACATCCTTCCTCATTGATGCGTGTACATTCTATAATGGTACAAATGCGCCTACGCATATTCGTAAGTGTACAATTAAAATCTTACGATATAAGTATGTATGTATATTAATGAATATAAACGTCTTTAAAAAATTAGGTTTTATTTAGGAATTGTTAAGTTGTTGAAAATTGATCCCATGTACGGTAGAGCTTTCTATCGCGCGGAGAAAGGCGCTGATAATATTTACAAGCTTCCTGAAACTTTGTACGTATCTAAAGACTCGTGCAGTAAACTTGAGATACATCTGAAGGTAAAGCATTTTAAGATCGTGGTATTCTTTCCGAGATAAGCTATTATAACGTATTTGATTATATGCCCTTGACCTCTAGGGAAATATTCAAAATGTGATAGATCCGCTCGAAATATCTATATCGGTTATTTTGGAGGAAGATTCACAAACTAACAATAAAGGAACAGATTGGAATCTTTTCTGTAAATCTTGTGCAATCGTAAATAAACTTCTTTCCAAAAGCGAAGATTTAATAAAATTGCCATTTGCTGTAGACTGTGGCGATGATAATATTTGTACGTCAGATGTTAAAGTGACGCTGTCTACGGATTTAAAGTTGGATAACAGATACATTATTGGATCTACATCCAGTGTGAAATTTATAATAGACGCTTCTAATCGTGGTGAACCAGCGTATCAGGCTAAAACGCATATATATATCCCAGAAATATTATCTCTAGCAAGTATACCACCTTCGTGCATGGAAAGCCCTCTGATATATAATACCTTAGAAGTAATTTGTGATTTCGGGAATCCACTTAGAAAGAATGTAAGTTTTATGAAATGACGTTGTATGAAACACGATGAAATGAAGTAATCACGGTTTTCCACCAGAAAACATTAATGCTGGAATTGGATATGAGGAAAGTTCGATTTGACGTACATCATGTAATGCTATGGACGAATTTTACTACGCAAAGCGAAGAAAAGAATTCATTCCATAAGACACATAATTTAACCATGTACTTTGATATTGATGCTAATATAATAGTCGCAGGGTCAGTATTACCATTTATTCGCTATTGAACGATAACGTTAATGCTTGTACTTATTTTTCGCATACATGCGTATTAGAAAAGCACGAGATGAGTTGTATTCGTATTTACTCCATCACGAAGATGAAGAAGCAAAATTGAGTAGCCTTCAATTCCAGCATATGTATGAAGTTCAAAAATTTGGCGTCAGTCCAATTGAAGAAGTTATACTGACAATTAGCATCCCAACATACTGGAAACATTCTACCAGCGATATACAGATTATTAATATCAACGAAACAATTGGCTATATGGACGGAGAACAATTTTATTGCACACCATCCACTTCTTTAATTGGCGAGCCGCAAAATCATTCTACTCATACCGAGCTGAACGTACAGGAAGAATTTTCAGTGGGTACTGATTTGTCGATAAATTTGCCCCCTGAAAATAGAACGGTGTACATTAATTGTACGAATACTGATATAAAATGCACACGTATCATGTGTGAACTGGGTCCCTTTATAAGTTCCTCGACTGTCGCCAAACTTTCATTCATATTGGACATCTACTTCTCAAACTTTAAACGTAAAGTCTTTCTGTTTCCCTTGTATTTTTAATTCTTGAATTTGTCTTAGAAAAACTCGTAATCTTTTAATTATTTATTACAGCGAATATGATCGAAGGAAGAGACATTATATATTTTGTATCCAACGGGAGTGTTAATATTGTACAACCAACTATCATTTCGAAACATGGGGACAAACTAAATAGTACTATTGTAGCTACAATGTTTTTGGGATCGCCAATAACGGAGAAAGTTGCTACTGCGACAATAGTTTTATCAATTGTTTTAGGAATCCTATTGCTAATTTTGTTAGTTCTGGGACTGATTAAGCTTGGATTCTTTAATCGAAAGAAAAAGGAGGAACTAGAAGCTTTAAAATCTGAAACAAATGTAAGTTTCCTGTAAGAAAAGAAGCGTTATATCCTACATACGCAGATGTGTAGCAGATTTATTATGTTACAGGAAGAACATAGGATCACGTTGGAAACAAATTCGTCAAGGGAAGTTGTTGACTAACAGGTTTACTAATAGAAAAATATTCCGGTATACATTCTTTTATTCTTTACATATTATGTAAATAGAATAAATAACAAAATACTCGGCGTTCTATCGACATATATAAGGCATATGTTTTCCTAAGACCACCGGTGTGTTTATAAGAATATAATAAATCTTAGAAAGCATCAACTTGATTATAAATCTTGCAAAAGCCTTACAATAATAAATATTCTATTTCGTTCTGTTTGTAACCGTCACTCAGTAAAAGCGAAATACCAGTAGCAACTGGTTTAATATGAGATTCGCGTAGCTTGTACTATACTTTCTTGTTTTCCTCATTTAAACGTCCTACCTTCAAAATTCGAACAGCTGCCTTTTTACAACAGACATGGCTAACAAAACGTGCATATATGTGTAACACTTTAGCTGCTGAGATGTACGATAATATAGCGCAGCTTGTTATCATACAACAATAAACACGTATAAAACATTCATTGTATGTATTCTTTCATATGGATTTTTATCTGAACTTACATTAATCATCCAAACCTAGGCCTTTTGAGATTTCGTCCGCAGATAATTTATTTCCAGACGAGGGAGGGCTGTCAGCATGTGGAGGTGGCTGCGCTGATGGCGGAGTATTTGGTGTGTAAGTTGGCGAAGGCGCTGGACGATTCTCCTCGTGGGGCTTCTGTATAAATAAAAGTTACGCGATCAGAGTATGATGTTTATAGCTTTGCACATCATGGAATACTTTATACTTACATCTTTACCATGCTTGCCAAGACCTTCTAAAGCAGAGCTGAAGAAAGAGGAACCAAGGGCAGAACCTATTCCAGACAAAAGATCCGATCCTGAACTTGGCTGCTGGCTGGAGTAGCCACCGGAAGGTTGATAATTTCCGTAACCTCCTGAAGGTTGATACGCCGGTTGCTGGTTTCCACCACCTCCGAAAACACCACCAATAATCGATCCTAAAGCTCCCGACAACGGGTCACTTGGTTGACTCGGAGGATGCTGTGCTGGTGCAGGACTACCACCGCTGCCTTGTTTAACATGCATGTACATATTCAATTTATTGAAATTGCGAAGTGTGCGAGTACGATAATTTAGTTAAATATATTGCATATTGCAGGATAATTTCAACTGAAACTTAAATCTACTTAAATTGTCTACTATTCGCCAGTTCCTACTACAACCTTCAAGACAAAGATAGTTTCTAACGAATGATGTCATCTATCTATGCAGTCATTCCAACATTCCATTATAAACTTTCTTAGTTCGAGTCATGATTCATAATGACGAAATTACTCTGTTACAACGGTATGCTTTAACACAGCATTAAGTGTTTCAGCAACTAAGCTTATTCCATGAATTAATGGGATTTGAGATGTTTAAATGGGAAATCATACAATTACGATACCTAATGCTCCAAGAATTGAGCCTAATACGCCGCCGCCGCCTGATTCTTGAGGGGGATAGCCCTGTTGTGCGTGCGAATTGTTTGATAAAGCATTGGTTACTAAGGTGCTCGCTAATGCTGCGCCAATCGAGCCGAGGTTTCCCAAGCCTCCCTCGCTCTCTGTTTTCGACTTGGAAACATCTGATTTTTCATGGTCTTTCTCACCATCCTCGTCTTTCTTTTTCTGTAAATTGTAACAAATCTCGGATACCAACATATTTTTGGAAATTAAAATATCAAACATTCTTAGTTATCAAATTTACATACATTCATGGCATGCGCAGCAGATGCTATGCCTCCTGCCGCAACTAATCCTCCTAATGCCACACCAAGTTTTCCCAAACAATTGCCAAATACATCTGCTTCCTCCGGCTTTTGGTATCCTGGTTGATATCCATATGCTCCTGGATGATATCCGGGTCCTCCATAAGCGTCAGGCGGGGGACCATATCCACCCGGAGGTGGAGGGCCGTATCCACCCGGAGGCGGAGGGCCATAACCAGCTGGAGGTGGGGGGCCGTATCCAGCTGGTGGCGCTTGCGGTCCTATCGTTGGATACAACCCGCCTGGTGCTAAAGCGAGACAATTAATATCTAATAATACTTATAGAACTATCTACTGAATTACCTGGTGGTCCAAAGTTCGCTGCAGGTATATCCGGTGTAGGCGCAGCTCTCGGAGAACGCGGTGGATCGACGGGTACGATCTCGTACGAAATAGAATTCACATCGACATCGCCGTCGATAACCAAATGTGTAACTCTCTGATACGGTAATCTATGAGGGAACTCTGTAAAGTGTCTGCCATTAATGGCGATTTTGTAACACGCGTGATCGCACAGAAGCATCATCTCAAATTCTTGGCCGGGTTGAATCCACATAGGACCCTCGTTCTCTTCTGCGCCCCAAGCTCCTGATACTATATTATTCCTGGTAATAAATCCTTCCGAGAAACGTGGCGAAACATGGATGGCTATGTCATCCCTCGGATTTAACGTAGGCCCTAATTGGTAATTGACGGCGAAGCGTACAGCATCCGGTAGAGCTTTCCCTTGAATCTTTACCATTTTCCCAGGTACCAGGCCATCTTCGACGACACCCACATAGGGGATTTCCTGTGAAAAGGTAGAAGCTTCTTAATGCAACATTCATCTTCAAATACCGTAAAACCAGGGCCGGCGTGAACTTTTGCGGGGCCGGGTTCCAAAATTGTGCGGGCCGAAAAAAAGGATTTATATGTACTTTAAAATTTTATAACAATAAATATCTATGCATAGTGCCCCGCAGAATTTACGATGCGTTTTTCGTGAAGCGCGGGGTCTTTTAAAGCGTGGGGACGAGTTCCGGGGAACCCGCTGAACCCGCCTCGCGCCGGCCCTGCATGAAACTACAAATAAATCCATCATCTTGAATTTTCCTTCTAAATTGTGTTTATTTAGAAGAAGCAGAGGTACGCAAAATTTAAAATAATATGATACGCTATATATCCCAGTAGTTTGCAAGTTACGCAGCATCTACAAACTGCGATTAAAATCATTTTACAACTTGAAAAAGCATTTTATAATAATTATACTAAATTCCCATTACGGAGAACTCGCGCAGATGTGTACCATAAAGATAAACTAGCAAGATCTAAGGCGGTGTAGATCGATAAACCATTTTTCGTTGCGACTATCGCAGCACTGCAGATGCCAGATACGTCATGGATCAATGACAATCATTTGCATGACACTGCTAAAGCAAAGCAATGGTATGATTGAAGATACAGCAGGAATAGTACTTACAGGATTTAATACTGGATCAGATGACATATTTTATACTCGATTTTACGTTCTACGCGAACTGACACAATTTCTATTCCAATACAGGATCAGAATGCAGCAAACGCTACTGCTGGCTACTGCGCATAGGAAGACCACCCGTGGCTTCGCAGGACATGGGCTCTCCCACCACAATCCGCGGTCAACCACAAGCTTCTGCTCCTCGATTATATTGGTGCTAGTATCGCGCTTTTCGCCGCTTAATACATACTTCTATATGTGGTCTATGATCGTTGCCATAACTACTCATTGTTATAGTCAAAAAGTCAGAACCACTTTGCCGCTGACAATATTATATATATTGTCTGTTTTATACACTATTATGTACCCTAAATTTTGTTCATTAATAATTAGTCTATACTTGGTTCTCAGTTATTTATTGCGTGCGTATATATGCATATAAAGGAGCGTCACATACACATATAGCATATCGTGAAAGATTTTGGTAGCAATATTTATTATTATACTAAATGAGACATCAGTACATCCTAATTTTAAATATATCCGTTTAATTTATTACGTATGTAAAATTCTGTGAAATGCATTACCACGCGTTCATTTTCGGGACACTTTGTGATTGGCGACTAATGTTCTGGATATGATCACGCATTTTCCATATTTTACTTTTAGTTTGTTCATACGAAAGATACAAAATGCGTGGTTATATCCCAAACACCAGTTGTCAGTCACTGTGAGTTTCTTGCACGAGCTGCTCAAAGCCAACTTCAAATTGGATTTCCCGCTCTCGTTTTAGTTCAATCCCAGACGATTGTGGCGCTACATGCTGACCCACTAAAATCTTTCTTTATAGAAAGATACCCATCTATAAAGTATTATTATCTACCTATGCTTGAAACATTTCTATTTAGAGTGCTGACGTTCCCGGTGCGGCACTACCGTTGATATAACCAAGGAATAGAAGCTTATAGCCGGCCACGGTGGGAGTGCCCAGGTACTGGTTTCCAGCCTGAACTACGGCAATGCGGCACACACCATATTTTATTTCGTTAATTAAATTTCGTAGCAAAAGAGAAGATAAAAATTCAGGAAATGTTATTAAAGGGAATAAGATTATTTCTGTCATTAACTCTTCAAGCAAAGAAGATAAACTCAACGCGGTTCGAGGTGCGCGGCAGTACGTCTGCGCACGTAATTTAAAATTCTTCGCCGCAATGACGTGCAGGTGTAGCGCGGGAAACGCGCCATCTGAAATTTACCGAACCTGCGGGGAAGGAACCAATAACATTTCACCATTTTCAAAGTTGATCGGATACACGTGGCGGTGAACCAATTATAGGGCTGGGGATAACGTGACATCGAGTGCACGAGTATGTACGCGACTGATAAGCTGCGCAACTTTCACAGGAGCACGTATCGGTTATGTATTACGTATAGAAATTACGGAGCTCTACGATTGTTCGAAGCGTTCGAGTCCAGGGAAGGTCTCGACTCATTGCATCGAACTGATCGTTAGTGTTTAATCGTTTAATTTCTGTTTCAACTAATAGCTTGAAATGGCTGGAAAGAGTTGAATAGATCGGAGAAATTTAATTAACACGGATCTAGCTTACGTTTAATCGACTTGCAACTTTGCTTACACTCACTCGAGTTGCTCGAATTTCATGTATCGATTATCAGAGGTTCGAAATACTAATAATAGAAGGACAAATACAGCTAGATATTTTTTCTTTTTTTTTTCATGCTACACGAATTGCTGCAGGCTACTCGAACTTGCGAGATCGCATTATAATTTGTATACCTATTCTGATAAATAAACTAAGCCTAACAAACACCAATTGCTTATCTCAATTAAATAGATTAGCCTTTTATTGAATAGATAGACATTTGACTGAAAAATAACTCGGTAACTGTAACTTTCTTAAATCACAAGCAATAAAATGTATAATTTTTTTGTCTCTCAATTTTATTGAATTAATTCTCCTTTTTAACCGATTTCAAAAAAAGAGGAGGTTATAGATTCGACCCGTATGTACTTTTTTTTTATGTTTGTCCGTGCATAACTCCTCAGCATGTTGTGTCAATATATATATATATATATATATATATATATATATATATATAAAACTAAAACGTTAAAAATAAAAACATTTAAAAAAAAAAATTAAAACCGACTTCAAAAAAATAAAAATGCACTAAAAGGTAAAAAATAATTTTTTCCCTTATTTAATCTACGACTCTCAATTTTTTTAAGTATGCGCCAGATTTACACAGTGCAAATGATGAAGCGCCGACTTAAAATATATGAGAGTCGTAGATTAAATAAGGGAAAAAATTATTTCTTACTTTTTAGTGCATTTTTATTTTTTTTTGAAGTCGGTTTTAATTTTTTTTAATTTTTTTTAAAGAATCATTGCCGCGTGTCCTGTGATCTTCGTTTTTCTCCTATGAGTAATTATGATAAGTTTCAACCCTTTGATCATCAAATAGAATAACAATAACGTATGTAATTAATCAAATAATAATCCCAGCGTTTTTATCGCACATTCGTTATTGAATTTAATTTTTCAATTTTTGTTGCTCGATTTATTACTACGTTTTACTAGATGAACGGCAAAGAGAATATTTCCACTTTCGCGGAGAGCGGTGCGGCATAAAGTGGCTCCATTGGAATTATCTCTTAAAGGTTGCGCAATTAATTGGTGGAATGGCTACAGTCTAGCGTGCGCGTATTACCGCCCACGCTCATTTTCGTCCGTGCATTGTTTAACACTACAGGAAACTAAATAAACCGTCCATTGAGATACAACAGTCCGCCGTCGAAGAGAGTTTCCCTGGTACGGTGGAAAGTAAACAATTGAACGGGAGCAAGTTTAATAGTCGTTGGGTCTGTTATATCCATGTAAATCGATAAAATCGCGGATGAAGCGTGGGTACATTCCTGGGGGCGGATATATTCGTTCGAACTAGTATTCGCGGGTCGACTTTTCTTCAAGGAATTCCTAAATTAATTTAGAATGAGGCAATCATTACACATTTCATGGTCTGTAAACAAATTTTTAGTTTACTTTCTCCACATACGTAAACAATGAGGAAATTCATATAGTAGTAAATAGATTTATTTTTTGCCTTTCGGCCTCAAAATGGGGTTGTTAACTCGGGGACTGTTTCGGGGACTGTTAACTCAGAGATTGTGCTTTCGTTTTGACTTCTTCCTTCATCTTGGGCTTCTTTTCTTCTCCTTTTTTCCCCCAGAACCCTACGGATCCACTCCACTCCCTTCTTCTCCCTTTAGTATCTCCGAGGAAATTCATATAATGCAACAATATTTTTTTATTAGCAGATTTACATTAAAAGAGGCAAGTCGATTTCTGAACGAAAGTGGACTGTAATTATAGGGCCCCCCAGAATATTTACAAAATTATTTTCAGAAAAAATAGCGCCAAACATTGAAATTCCAATGTTGTCGAATCGGGATGATTATTTTATTAAATAAAAGTGGTAAAAGTGTACCGCTGTATTTATGCAAAGAAGTATAAATTTTTACAAACCATATTAACGATTTTCCTTCATTTCTTTTAACTCTGTTCCCACCGATTTTTCAATAGAAAATCAGTGAAGTTTTAAGAACGCGAATGTCAATTTTACGGTAATTGTAAATAAGTGAATTTTTTACACTCATTTTCCTTTACTCCACATGAGAAACTAAAATCGATTGAATTTCCAATACGAATTACAAGCAGATGTATTATTGCGGCCACAAGTTGTATCTTTTACGCGATCATTTCAGGGTCCACATATACAGGGTGTGTCATTATAAAAAGCACGTGGAGCGTGTAAAGGGATAGGCAGCGGCGCACCCATAATAAGTAAAATATAAACGATACTATTATACAATCCAATCGGGGCCAGTTCCCGCATCGACGTCTACGATCCTTTTGACCAATTTCTGTTAACGAATTCGCAAATCAGTCGATCACAAATGGTATTCAGCTATTTATTTCTCTTGAAAAATGTGCGGTTTTATCCGTAACAGAAAACAAACCAACTTTCATTTAATTCTCATCAGAATTAAACTGCCCGCGCCGCACGTTTTGCCAAACTATTTCGTTTCTGTATTGAAATTAAAACTTAACTTATCACCTCTGTCGACGTTTTCCAGGGGAAAAATGTCTGCTGCATCGCGTGGAGTAGTCAGATTTTCTTGTAGACCCTTAGTTTTTGAAATAAAATAGATATCTGCAAAAATTGGTGCATTTCGGGTGTCCTTTTCCATTTGATCATTATTTAAACATATTTAAATGTTCATAATGCAACAATAACTTATATCGTTATATTCAGGAGAGTTCATAGAATAATTTGACGTAACGAGCAACCGAATAACTATTACTGTTTGAACAAAAAAAAATATCCAAAGTTGGAAGTTAGCATTTTTTTTTTTTCAAAATCAAATCTCTCTCGAAAACTGAGGGTGATGGTGAATAACGGTTTGCGGATTCGTATTCAGCGCACAGAAATTTATAAGAAACGGCTACGGAATGTTATAAATCCAGATGGCTGTTGAACAGTGTAATTTATTCAAATTCTTTCTAGAAACATTTTGTTCCACTGCTGTTAGGCAGGTATATGCTAATCGACAGAGAGCTAAAACAGCAATAGTTGGGGCACAGCAAAAAATCCATGCGGGTAGCTGAACAGTCAGCAGGCATTCTACTTATTCCAGCGAACTACCAGAGCGAGCATATAATACGTTGCCACGAAAGTCCTTGCCAGGTTCATCGCAAACAACTGGCTTCTAGGATCAATATTTCCCGACGGTCCGGAGTCTTTTCAAAGGCTCAGCTACTGTTCCTTAGGTTCCCCTACAATTACTAACTTGATAACTAAGTGAATAAATAATTTACTAATCATTTAAATAATAAAGTATCTCTCAGGTCAGTATCGTCTATTAGCCTACTGTGGTTAAGGTTTACAACACTCTTGGGACCTACCAAGTGCCTGAAATTTGGAATAACGAACTACAGTGAGTGTACAAACTATTCGTACAGCAGCCAAGTTCACCAAAAACTTTGTAGAACTTTGTTTATTACAAAAATGTGCACATATTCTTAGAACTGTCTGGAATCAATTTCAAGAAAAGAAAAAGGTGCATCTATATTTTTTATGAAAATATACCCGCAATAATTATTCGCACGCATTTAACTTTACAACGAGAACTATAAATATTAACACGTAAATATAACAAAAGCTAATTTATTTGCTATTTTAATATCTAGTGGGATTGCCCTGGTGAGATTGAATTTACTAAACTTTCTGTTACCGTATTGGAAATTTAATTCCACTCGCTACCAAAACAAATAAGGAAAATAAATATCGTTACTATTATCCGCCCACGGATAGGTCGTACGAGAATTCTAATGAGGACCTAGCAGCTGCTACATTTTAATTCTCATATTAATACACTGCCGCGCCAGATCACGAACATTGCATAATTATGCATTTCCTTGGGATTGAAACGACCTATCGACGAGGAGTATCGAAATATTATTTTCCTCGAGGACATCGGTAGGCACAGGACTGAAGCAAAGCAAGGACTCAGCGACAAGATCAATAAGCAACGTGAACGGACCCTTGTTCGCAAGGCTTTCAATGCTTTCTTATAGGAGGCCCTCCACAACGGCTTTGCGCACGCAGACACGCGTGCCGTCCCTACGAATCCAGGTGTCTGCCATAGTCCGCCTGCAACGTGCTCGATCGTCCGCGACACACGTTCGCAGATAGAACTTCTCGCCAAGATAGCGGCGACTATATTTCGCACAACTGTCTCTATGTTGTATTTGCTTATCGTATGATTTCGCCGGAACCCTCGCACGATCTGCAAGCAAAGAATGAGTGGAAATCTCACGGGCGGATGGAAGCCATTGGAATAAATGAAAGAGCCTTGACGAACTTATGTTTAGGAGCTAAGAATACCAGGGTTACTCACTGTTCAATTTGTAAATTAGTGTAATTAATTCATTCTCTGTAGGGCTGCCATGCACTTCAGATAGGATAACACGCGCCTAGTAGATCAAAATAATGGCCATTCGGTTCGACGCTGGTTTCCAGAAGTTCTATTCCAGTAAATTTTCTGGCTTCATTGTCTTTTTGGGGAACCCTTTGTTTCTTCGAAGAATCGATTAGATTTGAAGTTTCGTTTATTTGCTTCTGGGCTAAGTCTATCGAGTACTTTATTAACTTACTATTAAGTCTTTTATTCTAGTCGAATAATTATAGTTGGAACTGAAATTTGGAGTTATTAATTTGTCCAAATTTTTTTTGGCGAATTTCAGCCAGCAAGCCGATACGAATGCTGGCATCTAATTTCGGCCTGCAGCTTTTGTGCACGGGTTCTCGTGCGCCGTTTCATACGAATGGCCGTGCGTTTAACCATTCGTACCGAGAAGCACGTATTCCTGGTTGTAGGGTCCTCGGCAGCTGAATAGTAAAAGTGTGCACGTGAGCGCGAGATCCATGTTAAAACGTGAATAGACTGGAGGCCGATTGTCAGCTGTGACTGGGGGATCTTTTATATTTAATATTTCCAAGGGCGGTGGGAGCAATCTCGCGGTTGATAAAACATTTCTGAATGTTTACAAAAAACGTCGTCGAAATTACAATAGGCAGGTAGTCTGGCAGCATCCGAGGATACAAACAAGTGTTTTCCAACTACTTGATACGTTTACCTATCCCGCGTACAGATACATATTATTTCGCTTTATTTTCGGAGCTGGTAGTACGGACCCGCTGTGGATAACTATTTATTATT
The DNA here is from genome assembly GCA_029448645.1 of Andrena camellia. NCBI lineage: Eukaryota > Metazoa > Arthropoda > Insecta > Hymenoptera > Andrenidae > Andrena > Andrena camellia. Next base: position 40,051,915 of record CM055679.1, on the reverse strand, counting down.
CTTTCGAGTTATTTGGGGCATTTACGGCTCCCTGTAACCAGTGAGTGTATAGCCTGCCATGTGAAAATCTTGCGCGAACGTTTGTTATGGTCGCGACGAAACGTTTGGCCTGCAAGAATTATGCAATAGCTAAAAGTTATATACTTCTGATAATGTTTGGACGTCGCAGGGAATTTACGCCCTTTTCGTTTGGATATTGGGAAATTATAGGCAGATGGATAGTTTCGTTGGGTGAAAAACATTTGGGTCAGAGTCATTTATTTATATTATTTATATTGGGTTGTTTATGCTTGTGTCAAGTTGCTTCATCTAATGGCGAGTAGTCAATTGCTTACAAGGGAGGATCTCGATCCCGGAAATTCAAAAAATTCTGCAACTTTGCGAATATGTACGGGATTTCCTACTGATTACAACGCAATTTTTGTTTGCTGCCCAAATTCACTCGAAGGGGGTGAAATTAACCCCTGAAAATTCGGCTATTTCCCGATTTTGTGTTATAACTTGCGAACTGTAAGAGATAGAAAAAAAAAGTTACTTCTTATAATTAGATGTATCATTTGGTGGAAAAATTATTTTACAGTTCACGAGTTATAACACAAAATCGGGAAATAATCGGACTTTCAGGGATCAATTACACCCCCTTAGAGTGAATTTGGACAGGGAACAAAAATTGCGTTGTAATCAGGAGGAAATTCCCTACGTATTCACAAGGTTTCAGAATTTTTTGAATTTTCGGATCCGGGATCTTCCCTCGTTAGTTGCAACTGGTTTCAAAAGTAATTTCTACGTAGCCTTTGTTTAAATGCCACTTGTAAATGTTTGTCTGGGATATGTTCTGTTCATTAACATGGAAATTATTTCTCCTTTCGGTTGGAACGTGTTTTGAAAGAAAACATTAAAACAAAAGGAAATTGCTTACAACTTCATAAAGCTGTATAAGTGAATGAATTTAATAAATTAATTAAATACCAGAATACAGAATTTCTAGAAATCGCAGTTCTACGAAATATTGGAAAATAAAATTGCTACAAAGCACTATAAAGTAATCAAAAATTTCATCGTGCTCAGTTAAACAATCCCGTATGAATTCTGTTGCTGCTACAATAATTTTTACCACAACAACGTTCAACGAAATTTCGAATCCTCAAATTGCCCGTATATGATAGAATGTTCAAACGATCGAAGATCTTTACTGGAAATTTACATCCTTTCATGGCTGCTGCCTGCTGAATTCTAAATTGGGGTTACACTTAAACGTGGGCTGCATGTTCGAAATAAAATCCATTTTTCTCAGATAGTGTACTCTGAACCTGATATTTATAAAAGTAATGCAAAGTAGGTGATTTGTTATTATTAATATTACTGGATAAGTCGACTACTATGATAGATCCATGAAGAATCGGTAATATGTTATTGCTAATATTACTGGATACACTGACTATTCAGGGTCGGCGTGAGTTGTGTGGAATGTGTGGAGTATCATTCCACACTGGAGATTTTGCTGCGTGTGGAATTCCACCTTCGGGAATTTGGAAGGCATTTTGCCAGTTTTTATTTGCATAGATACTACTGTTCTTTAGACTGTTGAAATTTTATCTTTTAAATTTTACTCCCCTCTCCCTCAACCTCACACTCGGGGAGAATTTGCTCCGCCGACCCTGTGGCTACTTGAATAAGTCGATGAAAAATAGTTTTCCTTCTTTCCCAACCCCTTCAGCTCTACTCAGAAGCACAGTACTTGAACAAAATATTGAAATATAAGTAATTTATTGTTATTATCAACAAGGAACAAGGGCGTCCGTAGACTTTTTTTTCCAGAGGAGGGAAGGGGAAACTTTGGGGTAACTGTAAAAAAAATATAGCAACGAAAAAACAACCCCGGCGATGACATCGACGAATCGGATTCAATTAAAAATTTAAAACCTAAATTTACAAATATTCACTCTTTCAGTATAAACTTGACAAACATCAGTTTGTAAAAATAAGCGATTTTTTCTCAAAAGCCAGGGGGAAGGAAACTGCCCCTTTTACCCCCCTGGCTTTTGAGAAAAAAATAGCTTATTTTTAAAAACTGATCTTTATTAAATTTGGTTAATTTGAAAAAGGGAATATTTGTAAATTTCGGTTGAGGGGTCAACTGTCCCTTTTGCCCCCCCCCTGGTTTTTGAGAAAAAAAATCGCTTATTTTTAAAAACTGATCTTTCTAAAAAAGTGAATATTTGTAAATTTCGGTTTTAAATTTTAACTGTCCCTTGTGCCCCCCCCCCCCGGCTTTAGAGAAAAAATAGCTTATTTTTAAAAACTGATCTTTATTAAGTGTATACTAAAAAAGTGAATATTTGTAAAATTCGGTTTTAAATTTTCAATTAAATCCGATTCGTCGATGTCATCGCCAGGGTTGGTTTTTCGTTGCTATATTTTTCTTGCAACTGTCCCTTTTGCCCCCCCCCCCCCCCACCCCCGAACGTCAATGACAAGGAATAGTTCACAGCCCTGTTCTGCTCGCCAGAAATACATAGCTACTTACATATGCCCGAGTAGTACGGCAAAAACATGACAATACAACGCGGAAGGTTATGGTAGTGGTGGCAACGGCGGTACGGAATAGTGATGGTGGTGTGGTGGTGGTTCCTAATACGTACTCTTTTCAGCCCTCGGCCGACAGTTGAACGCAGCCCGCTGTCGTCGACGGTTGCTCCGTGTGTCGAACTCCGATACGTTTGCCTCTAACGTTCTACGCTCTACGGAACGTTCGTCCACGTTTGACGGGGAGCAACGACGAACCACGTCGACTTATCGAACAGGATCTTTTATAATTTTTAACGACACGTGTCCTTCGCGAGCATGACGCGACAAGGTGGTTCTTGGAGCGTGGGCACGGCTACTTTGTGCTAGCGGACGTGGAGCATCGCGTGTCGAAGGTGGCGAGTAGCTTCATCAGTGTCAAATGGTCCTTTTGCCCGCGGGCTGTCTCTTCTGAACGAAAGTGGCAGAGATCGAGCGATGGTGAGAGCATTGGCATTGGCTTCCTTTCTACCAAGCAAGGGGAGGACTTGCGCGACAAGCAGAGGCGGGCGAGATTTTTTTTTAAATAAAATTTCGAGTAACGAGTAAATGGTAAAAAGAAAAGGTCTTCGTCATGCGTGGAATAAAGTTAACTCGGGTTAACGAACGATTGACGGATCATTTGCTTTACTTTAATCCGTTAGTCGAAATTTTATTTGAACAGCAATTTTGTCTGTGGTGGAGCAGGGAAAGTAATGCGCGCATTAGTGTGAAACATCTTTGAGATTAAGCCTTTGAGACTTGAATTAATTTTGACAAAAGCCGATATTAGAAGTGAACTTAGGCGAGATGAGATTTCGAAAGTTACCGTTTAGTTGCATTTATGTACGCAATTTCTGCTCAAAGGGACACTCGATATTCAGAGTTTGAAGATTTGTTATATTGGATTAATAATGGGTTTCGAAGGATCAAGTTTGATATTCTGATAGTTGGTTTTAATGTAATTATATAGTAGAAGAGAAAATATTGAAGTGGGGACTGATTCTTGATTGCGTAAAAAGGGGTATCGATAAGAACGACAATTTCTCTCCCAGTTTCTCGTCCCTCGTTTTCGTAATAAGAACGAGAAAACACGATAATTCGGTGGGATCAGAGGTTCAGCAGAGATAAGTATGCTCCTCTGGAAAATGTAACGAATAAAGTCAGTTGGAGGACGAAAGGGCTACCGTTGCTTCGACCCTAGATGCGAGTATATTCACAAGCGCGGGAGTGTATCTTTATTCGGCGTAATATTTAAGATAAGAGGATGATAGCTCGTCTTACATTAATCACCGACTGCGAATTCCAAAGGATCTTAAATTAAAATAATACTTAGCACTCTGATTAAACGTGGTTTAGTTGACGCTTGCTTTGGATCCCATCCAAATTTAATATTCGTGTATAATTACTTTAATCAATTAGCAGTGGACTATTACGAAACTCCAAGTGAATTTAATCGTATATTACGAAAAACTAGTAGATACACTACGCACGTACCATTTTTTACCGTATCGAAACTTAATTCTACTCCATCGCGATTGCATGCATTTATATTCTCAAATAATTAACATTATACGTGTGAAATTAAGAACCTTTTCACCAGTGGCGCACTCAGGATTTAATCTTGGGGAGAGCCAAGTTGAACAGATAAAAATATTTTTAAGGAACATTTATTTGAAGTAATTTCATTTAAAGGAAATTCAATAAAATTCATTAGGTAATTATAAAAAATTATTTAAAGAATAAAATCCACTTTTCTTTTCTTTTTACAAAGAAAATATTGCCCCCCCCCCCCCTCTGGGTGCGTCACAGCTTTTCACACATGACTCTTGTGACTCCTGACTTGTATTTCAGACATTTTAAAAAAAAAATCTACCCTCTTCGAACCATCTCTTCCACCGGAATATATCCAAAATACTATCCGCGAATCACGCAAGTGTCTCGTGTGAAAATGTACTAACAATTAATACTACAGTATGTATCAAAAGTTCCCGGACTCTGAGTTCAGTATGATAATTTATTGTGGTGGAATGAAAGGCAGTGGAAAGGAAAGAATTGTATCTGTCTTAGTACACCTGGGGATGACTTTTTTCACTGTAGATGCTGGAAGCGTCCACCGTTTTCTTCAAGGCATAAGTTCACCCGTCGGACCACAACGAATTATTAGACTCACAGCAGGGAACTTTTGGTACGCACTGTACCTACTATTCCTCCGGTTACAATGGCCCCGTTAAAGCTCGCCTTTCGCGCTTCCTTTTCACATTTTACATTGCCCTAATCTAAACTATAAAAACAATTGCAATTCCTCCGATCGATACCGCGACACTCCAAGGGGCCTTCACAATAATTGGTGTGCAATATTACTCCTAAGCTATTCAACCAATCGAATCGCCCTTTCGCATGCACGTAGATAACTAAATTTCGCTACATGCGAGCCTACCCGTTTAATAATTTTATCAAATTAAATAATTTTTATTCCATAATTTAAGGAGATACCTTTCTGTAAAAGTCGAAAGTTTTTCTTCTAAATCCTGTTATTTTCTCAACTTTGCATTCTTTACCGAACAAATAGGTTTATCGACGACAAAACTTTATAATAGAAGTAACAAAAAAAAAAAAAACGGGTTGATATCTGTTTGAGTGAAGAATTGCAAGCGCAATGCCGCACGCCAATTGCGAAGTCCGGCGCCGAGGCCTTTCAGAATCGGCTTCGTCGCTGCTTGCAAATGAAGTATTTAGCAAAGCAGAAAATTTCCTTAACATCCACAAATCTTTCTAAATATATAATAAAAGTTCCAACCAGTTTCATTCTATCGTCTCCTTAAAAAAAATTCCCCAAAATCACCTCGGTTTTAGCGTTTTTACACGAGGATCTTCCCTTAAGAAAAGTTTAAGAACACGGGAAGAACACGCCCACGGTTAATTCAAGCCTCCTCGACGATGCTCGTTTTCTCGCGCAAGGCGAAAGGTCGCGCTATAAACTTACAACATTAATACAGTTTTATAACCAACCTTGACTCTACATCGTCCAATATGCTGGCCATTATCGTTCCTGCTGTTGCATCGCGCCTTCTTCTGCTTCCCCAGAAAACGCGCGCGGTCGGTGACGTAATTCCTCAACTGGATGAACCGCGTCCGCTTTCCGCCATATCGCGTCCAATAACTTAATCACCTCTGCGCCAAGTCGCAAAACAGCCCGCGGTAAACACGTGTCGCACCCCCGCCACCGATGCCCCCCCCCCCCCCCACCCCCACCCCTCGTGTTTTGGCAGGGCAGAAGCAGAAATGTCCTGCGAAATACGGGAATCGTATCGGCAGGGAGACATTCCGCGATGCCACCTTGATTCGAACAGCCAAGGCATCCGTGTTTCGCGTGCTGGGCCCTTAATTGGGCTTAATTAACGATCGTCCCGTCTTTGTCATCGGGCTCTGACTCACGAGCAAGTCGTAATTTCTAGTACTCACCTTGCTCGTTTCTGCCCACCGTTCTCGCTTAGCCACCCTCCGGGGGTTTGCAGGGCTTTTGTAAAAGTGCTTGGTTAATTACTTTCCCTCGGGCGCGATGAACGCGCCAGGGTGATTCGTTACTTGCTGGCGAAATCGCAGAGGGTTGTTTCCTTCGAAAACATAGGCACATCTGCAGGAACTTGTTTTGTTTTTTTTTTTTTAGACTTTCGATTGACTTCTTCGTGAAGATACCACTTTTTCAAGGTTGTGTCGTTCGGGATGGTTAGCTAATTGTTTGAAATTGGCTGCTCTTAAATCGTATAGAGTGCAATGGCCACGGGGGAGTGAAAGGGAATGTTGCATTCGTTAGGCAAAATGACCTTCGATGGTCTTGATTAATGGGGATTATTTTGCTATCCTACGTGGATAAGAATACATTCGTTTCTTTACCCCTAACTGACGGGGTGAAAGGCTTCGTTACCTTACTGGTGAGGTGACCTACCCCAATTCTTATTTCTATTAGCACAGATAGTATTTCACTTTCTATTCTGAACAAAGCATTCGAGTCTTTTCATGTGTCTACGAGACATGTTCATCTATCTTAATTAATATATAAAGCAGAAAGCTTCTATATGTTTGTGTGTTTGTCTGTCGCCTAAAAACTTACGAACGATAAAGTCTGGGATCACGAAATGTGCCTCAGCTCATTATGCCTGACTAATTCAGATGAATTTTCACAAAAAAAAAAACTAAAAAAATTTTTTTTTATAGAAGCAGAATCTAAATTTTTGGCGGAGACGAGTAGTAAAGCTAGTAGATAATAAGGATAAGAAAAATTTTCTAAATTTCTTTTAACGCGACTGCGAAGGCACTATATAGATGAATTTTGAAATTTGTTTTCGCAAGAAATGAAGCCGTCAGTTATTATTTTATTTTACAAGCGCACATTATGTTTTGGAAGTCGTTCTTTTTTATACAAAGAATCACCCTTAAAGGGTGTATCAGTAATACAGGAGCGCTCTGTATATAATTTTGTGAATATTCTGTGTTTCAAGCGGCATAACTGTGACTAAGATTGAGATATCGGTGGAAATATTAATCCCATTTACATTTAGTAGTAAAATAAGATCGTTTTAATTGGCCAATTGGTATACAATACATAACTAATGAATTATTGAACCTGTTCAGTGCAGCAGACACAAAGAAGTACGAACTCGTAGAAATAGAAAAGAGTATTGATGTCGTTTAACCCGTTTGTTGGAATCTATGTTACGAAGTGTACTAGATAACTTTATCATCGTCCTTTTTGCATAAAAATAAGTTGGCCCAAATGATACTGTGAGCAATTTAATTGTGGCATACGAACGTATACAGTGTTTAAAGAAAGTAAAGGTTTGCAGTTCTTCCTTTGTAACATCGCGCACTCTGTGAACAATATAAGATTTTTCACAACAGTCTACATAATAATAATAGCACTAGTGTATGCCTTTATTGTGCTAGAAAATAAAATACAGTGCAAAAGACGAGCTATTATTATAACCAGCTATTAACGCCCCCTTCCAAAAAAACAAGTAACTAACATAGTTAAATTAAGTCATAGTTGAGATAAACAAAGTATGAATAAAAAACCATTAAATCTTCTTCATACCAATTTTTTTATATTTACTATAGTTTTTAAGATGTACTGGAAAATAGGAAAACGCTCATTAACCTTTGGGGGTGTTTTCACCCTGAAGAGCCAAAAATGGGCACAGACGAAAAATTGCCTGAGGTGCTCTGCAAGCCTGCACAGTTTAAAAAAAAAATCGGAATGTTCGGCTAACCGACCTTCCCTTGTCAGACGAGCCAGCTTGTGGCGTGTGCCAGAGATGGCGAGGGGTGAATCATTCCCGAAATGAAGCGAATTACGCGATCGATATCAAAACCACCCGTACTCGGGACTTGTGCTTGCCGCGCAGTTTGCGACATTAAAACATCAGTCCAGTCTAGCCACTAACAGATAGAGAGATAAGATGATGTAATTGTTTGATTTCGCTCTGATCTGGCGCTGTAATTCTGCACGATATTCCCCACCATAATTTGGAAAACTTGGATACCGCGACACGATTATATCTGATGCTTCCGTGACTGTTCACTGCAATTTGATTCGACGCTTTGTCGTTAGTCCTCGTACAGAAACGATGTTTAACTGCGCTATCGTAGCGAAGTTAATAATTTCAATGTTATTCTGTTGCGTCAACATTTCTGCTCCGACCGTGGTTATGATATTAATGGTGAGCTACTGGGTTTTCGAAATTTGATGGTATTATATGTGGCATTGGCAGCAAAAGTGGACTAACTCACATTGAAAAAATAAAAAGATTTTTTCCTATTTTATGTTTCAGACGAAAGTTAAAGTGACCTCAGTGATCGTCACAAAGTTATATCCATTGTGTACTGTCCCCCTCTATACAGTTCTATTTTCAACTGTTTCACTATTAATAGTAATATTTTATTAGTAGTGAGATATTATTAGTAATATTTTATTAATACTGAGATATTATTAGTAATATTTTATTAGTAGTGAGATATTATTAGTAATATTTTATTAGTAGTGAGATATTATTAGTAATATTTTATTAGTAGTGAGATATTGTTAGTAATATTTTATTAGTACTGAGATATTATTAGTAATATCTTATTATTAGAAATATTTTATTTTAGTAGTGAGATATTATTAGTAATGTTTTATTAGTAGTGAGATATTATTAGTAATGTTTTATTAGTAGTAAGATATTATTAATAATATTTTATTAGTACTGAAATATTATTAGTAATATCTTATTATTACTAATACTTTATTAGTAATATTTTAGTAGTAGTGAGATATTATTAGTAATATTTTATTAGTAGTGAGGTATTATTAGTAATATTTTATTAGTAGTGAGATATTGTTAGTAATATTTTATTAGTACTGAGATATTATTAGTAATATCTTATTATTAGAAATATTTTATTAGTAGTGAGATATTATTAGTAATGTTTTATTAGTAGTGAGATATTATTAGTAATGTTTTATTAGTAGTAAGATATTATTAGTAATATTTTATTAGTACTGAGATATTATTAGTAATATCTTATTATTAGAAATATTTTATTAGTAGTGAGATATTATTAGTAATGTTTTATTAGTAGTGAGATATTATTAGTAATGTTTTATTAGTAGTAAGATATTATTAATAATATTTTATTAGTACTGAAATATTATTAGTAATATCTTATTATTACTAATACTTTATTAGTAATATTTTAGTAGTAGTGAGATATTATTAGTAATATTTTATTAGTAATGTTTTGTTAGTATTGAAATATTATTGGTAATATTTTATTAGTAGTGAGATGTTATTAGTAATATTTTATTAGTAGTGAGATGTAACTAGTAATATCCTATTAGTACTGAAATACCTATTATTAGTAATGTCTTATTATTAGTAAGCTATTTTTAACGATTAGTGAGATATTTTTCGTAGTTTTGATTAAAGAAATTTTATTTCATTGGGCCATCTTGCCTGTATATCACTCGACAACAAAATTAGAAAACTTATTGTCCGACGCGAAATTTATTTTATCAACAATGAAAACTCAACACACCTACTACCTAAGAGAGATGCATGCTCAAAACTTCTTATCGTACAAATTAGCACTTGGGTCGCATCGCGAACAAAGGGTCCTTTTCAATAGTCACCTTGGATGATGATGATGATACGACAATCGTTATCGTTTATACGGCACTGTCTCGCCAGCATTCTTATCCTGTAATCTTGCATACGCTTCCGGTTGCGACAATCATTACACTATGCGTAGAAAATAAGTCTGGTTAATAAAGGGAAGGTACAGAATGCTTGGCAATCAGATTTAATCAGAGATGGAACAATGTTTGTACGACTAAAACATCGATTTATTCCAAATTAGATAGATATACCTAATACTTAATTAATATGAAAGTAGAACTTGCAAATCTATTTACACACCATAATAAATTCAGTTACCTACATGAATTGTTTTTTAATAATATTAACAATGTCGTCGAACACTTGTTTGCAGTTTTCAAATATGTAATATTATTTCACGTATTGTCTCATTGCCTCAGACCTACAATTTCTATTTGCAGAATTTCTCTGGCAATAAATTGATCATATCGTACTTAAAAAAAAATGGGATAACCATAAAACAAAATAACACGTTTTTTAAAATAATATTTGAAATAATACAACGAGAGTATTTCGTTTTAATAATAATAATTGCAAAGCTAAGATACAATAATAAAACAGTACAATAATCAATCAGTAGCCTAACACAAATATTTCAATTATGCATTGATACTATTTTCAGTATACAGTACAACGACTGAAATGTTCACATTTAGCTTTTATTCTCTGAGCCTGTGTAGAGACACTTATTGATAAATTCATGGTCTACTTATAGCAGAGTGCTGATAGATTATGCAGTCTAGGGCAGTAGATTATTGGCAGTGCTACTTTTTAAAATATCCCTTCACTGTGAGAACTCGAACAAAGAATGAATAATGAAAATGATTCTTAGAGACTGCGGATGTTGTCAAAGCTGTTTCACACTCATGAATACAAATTACTGCGTTACAATCATAAAACGATTAATAGAATGTATGTATGCATGTACAGTGACTCCCGAAAATATTCGGACACTTTTTAAAATCGCATAACTTTTTTAAAATTAATCCAAACGACTTGAGTTTTTTTTTTTGAGAAGCTAGAAGGATTAGTTTGCTAAGTGACATGTTTCGTCGTTTTGGAAAAAATTGCAATTGATCGGAATAGCGAAGAAAATAGTGAAGGTCGTTTTTAAACTTTTTTTTGTGAGCCTCCAATGAAAATTCAAAAAACCCGTTTGTAGATTTAAGTAAGTTGTATACATGTTGAAAATTTCATCAAAATCGGTTAACGTTGCTCTGAGCTACAAACATTTAAAGATTGCAGAATAAGGTCGAAAACCGCTGATTTCGAGAATTTCCACGATTCTCGACCTTATTCTGCAATCTTTAAACGTTTGTAGCTCAGAGCAACGTTAACCGATTTTGATGAAATTTTCAACATGTATACATCTTACTTAAATCTACAAACGGGTTTTTTGAATTTTCATTGGAGGCTCACAAAAAAAAGTTTAAAAAACGACCTTCACTATTTTCTTCGCTATTCCGATCAATTGCAATTTTTTCCAAAACGACGAAACATGTCACTTACAAACTAATCCTTCTAGCTTCTAAAAAAAACTGAAGTCGTTTAGATTAATTTTAAAAAACTTATGCGATTTTAAAAAGTGTTCGAATATTTTCGGGAGTCACTGTATATAATGCCTTCCCTCCCTTACACTATTTTCTCAATTTTCCTCATTCCAACCTCGGAATACACTAAAAAACTATCAAAGTTTCCCTTAAAAAATAATTACAACCTCCATTCGTCACTAAACAAACAAGAAAAATTCAACACACAAAGAATAATAACCACCACTTTCATTATTTAAAACTCCTGTTACTTCGAATAAATCAACACCTACAACTCCAAATGTTATTATTATTTTAACGCCTTTATTACCACTTAAATGAGGATACAGTAATTATATAATAGAAACGACACAAATAAACAAATATATATATATATACATTTGTTTATTTGTTTATACAAGGTGTTTCCCAAATCGTGGTGCAAACCAGGAATGAGATGGAGGATTAAAAATCAGCAGAATTGGTCAGTAAATATGTTACAACTGTACGTGAAATGAACCCTCGCCTAAAATTAGTTCGAAATTATGGAATAACTGTCTTTCGCCAGAACTTTGTTATCGAGAAAATCGATTCTTAGTTCGAGTATTAGTTCCACTTTTAAGCAGATTTTCTAAAAAAAAAAAAAAAAAACAAACACGTTCGAAGAAAAGTTATTCTACAATCTCGACTATTTTTTGGACAAGGATCCATTCCAGGCGCAACTGTCTCATACTCCTGTATTCTGCCCAATTCTTAGCCAACTTTCCAAATTCAATTTTCTTGTAAACGGAGCCTAATATAAAGAAGATTTCATTGTATATTTCCCACTAATTTCGCACAGAGAATCATCTCCTTTCCCGGTTGCACCACGACGTGTGAAACATTCAGTGATTTCTCATTTTACTTCGACAGAAAGGAATAAAAAAAATCGATTGTCCTCACAGAGCAGTGCTTTGCTTTTCCATTTCAAAGCGTCGACTCGAAGTGGAGCGCGGTTAAGAACCACGTGGCAGCCGATCGCCCTCGAAGATGTCGAAGAAGAGGCCTTAGCATGAGCCACGCCGCTGCATTCCGAGCCCTGATGCTGATCCTGATCCTCGGCGGTCTCGAGTCGGTGACAGTGGTGAACCACCATCCCGACGAGGAGTACTCGCTGGACCACGAGGTCCTCTACGACGAGGCGATCGCCGAGGCGAAGAAGCTGCAGATCTACCCCGGTGAATAGAAATCTGTTGCGCATCACCGTAGAATAGATGCTAAAACCGCTACGTCGAGCCCCGCTGTCTAACTTCATTCTGGTCTATAAAGCATCTTTACACAGCGCGGAAATCTATTTATCTTTCCTCCGAGAATAACTCCTCTTTGATCTGTTTAAACGGATACTCGGGCCACATCCTCCTCGCGCGGGAATTAACTCTGCGTTCGATTTTTATTAATCAGCCTGTCTGCGCTCCTCCACTGCAGCCGGTATGGACAAGAAAGGTACGACGACAGGAAGTTTCTCCGTCTTCCGTACCTCCTGTAGGCTTCGGGCACGCGGGCCAACGAAATGGACACCTTGCTCTCCGCGATACGCTCCTATGTTTACATTGATCCTTCAGCTTTCAAACGTTACGACTATCGTGGAGAGGAAACAGAGACCAAGGCTGCCCTGCTTTGTTTGAGAATTTCAGCTAATCAGCGGTCGGCTCGGCCGGTTGTACAGATTTATTTAACGAAACTTCTGTGAATTCTTTCCTATGCAAACGAGAAATCAATGTTGCGTAACGATTCGTTCGGTCTTATTAATGAAAGGGGTAATTCTTCGGTAAAGAAAATATGTCGAAATGTGGAGTAACTTCGTTTTTATTCGATGCTTGGAAGTGTCGGTGAAGAGGAATTGGCAGGATACGTAAATATGGTGCAACTGCTATCGAAATGAATCCTTACCCAAAAATAGGTCGAAGTTGTAGAATAAATTTTTCTTGAACGAGCTTCTATTTTCGAGGAAGTCAATGTTCAAAATCCATCGAGTGCATGTGCACTTGACTAATTGTAAAAATCGGTTCCATCCTCGAAACGGAGTTTCTCGAAAACAGAGGCTTATTTGAAAAATATGTATTATACAATTTCGATTTATTTTTACAGTATAGTCGCGCTACACGAAGAACTCTAATGATGAATCCTCTGAAATCGCATCAGCTTATACAACCCAGTTCTGATCGTTGATGCAGTGAAATTTTACAGTAGGATTCATTTAATTCACAGTGGTACCGCATTTAGCCGAAACCGATTTTCTCGCAAACGGAGATCCAAGTAATAAAGTTTTCCCAATTTAAGTTAAACGAATTTTAAGACGAACATTAATAACAGACCAATTTTTATATACCTCTGTTCAATTATTGTGGCTCTCTTCACTTTAATTTCACTTTTCTTTTTTAAATATGTCAGAGGTTTGCGCACCAAGTGGTACAAGGATGCATTTACATATCAGAGATGTATGTATATGTAGTATAAGACGATATCGAGAATAATGGGCAACGCCGAGTATCCACGACACGGTTTCAAAACGGTTGCGTAAAAGCCCCGAGACACTAATTAACGTGAATCATACTTGTGTTCCCTCGATTTAATGCGATTGTCGTCTGTTTTAATAACGGCACCTCGAATCGAGGATAATGAAATGTAATTCTTAATGACCCAACGAAAATGATACGCGCGTGGGCTTGCAATTTTTCAGAGCACGAAGAGCACGGTGTCCTTGCAGCATCGTAACACCGAGAGCCCATGTTCCATTTTCCAGTTCGCAAAAAAATATTCACCCGCTTGATAGCGATTATTTTTCAATTTTTATGAATTTCAACGCTCGTTTCGTAGGATGTGCTTGCTGGTTACTAACAAGAGAAGATCCCCAACTCGGATATTCCAAAAATTAGGTATGAAACTTTGGGGATACATAGAGGATATATAGGTATGTATTACGAAATTTTTTTGCTACCCAAATTTACTCCAAGGTGGCGAAATTGGCCCCTGAAAATCCGGCTATTTTCCCCATTTTTAACCGACTTCGAAAAGAAAGAGGTTCTACGTTCGAATTTCTCCGTAACTACTGGATCGATTTTCGTGAAACTCGTTGCATTTAGTTCAGCTTCAATCAACTTAGATCGTGCAGAAAGAATTATCAAAATCGGTTAAGTAGATTTGAAGTTACACCAAAAATAAGAAATCTGTTTCATTAACCGACTTCATTATTTAAATAAATGTAGTTATATAACTTAAATAACTAAAAAGTAAATAATAAACAAAATTTTAAAAGAAATTAAAACCGACTTCAAAAAAAAAACGCGCTAAAGAGTAAAAAATAAATTTGTTCCTTATTTAATCTACGTACTCTCAATTTTTTTTTTAATTCGGCGCCAGATTTACGCAGTGCAAATGATGAGGCACCGACATAAAAAAATGGAGAGTCGTAGATTAAATAAGGAACAAATTTATTTTTTACTTTTTAGCACATTTTCTGTTATAACTCGCGAACTGTAAGAACTGTAAGTTAACAAATGATACTCCTAATTAACAGAAGTAACTTCTGTCTGAAACGTTTTTTTGTATCTCTTACAGTTCGCGAGTTATAACAGAAAATGTGAAAATAGCTGGATTTTCAGGGGTCAATTTCGTCTCCTTAAGGGGAGGTTCTGGTCTAGAGCCCAAAAAAATAGGTGATATTTAGGAATTAATTAAAGGAAAACTACTATATACAATTTAATAGGACTTTTTGCATTGTATTAAGGATGCCTTAGATTATAGAAATATATTTTTTGTTTTATAATTAATCATTGCAGACAGCCCTGGGGAGTCGTTAAAGTCAAGGCGTTAAAAAATTGATCCAAATCGGTGGGACCTGTATCTCCAAAAGTTATTATCCGAATCGACTGAAATTTTTTTTATTTTGAAGAATATACTTCTGGCTAGGGGGGGGGGGACTAGAAAAATTACAAAGATGACATTTTTTTTAGAAAATAACGACACTTGAAGTTGGAAATCACTTTTTCCCTATATTTTTCGTCCTTCTAACGCCTTTGAAAATTATAAATTTTATATTTTTTGTAATTTTTTCTTGTTTCCCCCCTAGCCAGAAGTATATTCTTCAAAATAAAAAAGTTTCAGTCGAATCGGATGATAACTTTTGGAGATACAGGTCCCACCGTTTTGAGATCACTGTTTCGAGAAAAACGCATTTAAAGTTTTACGTGAGCGCCGGAGTGGACGGTTGTTGCCCATGCATTTGCCGCTACTCAAATGCCTATAACTTCGGGAATTTTACAAATTTCAACAAATCCTTTTAAACACGTTTTCCTAAAAGGTTGAACCTTCGAAAAATGAAATAAAAAAAAAATCGACATTTAGACCAGAACCTCCCCTTAAAGAGAATTTGGGTATCAAAAAAAATTGCATAATACGTATCTATATATCCTATGCATATCCCCAAAGTTTCATAATTTTTGGAATTTCCAGGTTGGGAATCTTTCCTTGTGAATATTAATTAGCAATGGCACCAAGCTGAATGTGAAGTCTCGAGTGTCGAATGAAGGGGAGCCTCGATAAATAATCTGACCGACAATGTGTTCGAATTGGACGAAATATACCGTTGACTTGTTGGTAAAACCGAGGAAGTCCATATTTCTTAATTTTCAGAAAATCCCATTTTAGGCTACTTCGATTAGAATACTGGATTACTCTGTATAGAATTTTCTAAAGCTTCTATTTTTCAAGCCTCGTAGCTGTGAATCAGATTGCATCATTGTTTGGGGAGAAAACAAGGCACGAGAGACTATTATTATTTATTTATTTAAACGGGACTAACCCTTGGTACACAAATGATTAGTTACAATTATTAGTGAGAGGAATTTTACACACAGCAGTTTGAAAGGACCCTAGTGAGTTATTAAAGAGACCTAATTACGAACTATATTTGTTTGAATAAAGGAAAAGATCTTATTTTTCGTTCTGGCACGTTCAGGCAAATAGTGATGAAGAATCTTCTCAAATTTTTATATAGAGTAGTTTATTAATTTTGCATTGCGAAGCTTAACGTCCTTAGACGAACTTCCCTTTTTGCGACAAGCATAGTAAATTCGCCAGTGGACAGAGGGAACGTTATCAAACATTTTTATAAATTTGACAGGACCAATTCCAGGATGCAAGCCTTGCACGAGTTCAGAGATCACTTACTGTAAAGATGAGAGTGTCATAGACGACCACTGCTGCTGCGACGGCAGTGATAATAGTAAGTATGATTACGGCGAACGGAAGGAACCTTCAACATTCCTAAAGTCCACAATTTATAATTCCTACGCGAAAAGAATTATTTTGATTTCTCTTTTAATCGACCATTGAACAATTCCCAGCGAAGTAGAACAATTACCTTGACGGCTGGCTGGTTTTTCTGATTTCGTATTTTGTTGCCGATTATACCACTCGCATTCTGTTCTTGTCCTTCGTCTATTTACGTATAGAAATCGGATGGGGAAAAAAAGAACGACAATCGCGTGTAGGCAATTCGTGCGTGAAGAATTGGCGGCGCAAACGCTGGCGGCTCGATTGTACGGCTCTTCATGGAAATTTCGAACGATAATGGAAGCTGGATTCGCTGTAATGCCCGTAATTCGTCCAATAGAAATAATGTCTCGCGTGATCCCAGTCGCATGAACGTAATTGGAGGGGCTTAAACGTGTGCCAATCGGCTGCGCTGCAACTGAACTCAAGCGGGCAAAGTAAAAATTTGATTGTATTAATTATTCTGTGATATTTAATACCGACCAGTTCCGCCGATGGCATTTTACAACGAGGATGATCGTCAAAATTGGTTAGTAAAGAATGTTACATAATAATTAATGTTAATAACTGGCATAATGAACCATTTCAGATGAAATGTTATCGAAAGATTTAGCCAAATAAGTAAAGTAAAAGAAACGTCTCGTTTTTTAGAATTTAAGTGAATTCTTAAAAACTCTTAACAAAGCAAATATCAACCGAGAAACTCTCTAAAGAAACTTGTCTAAATGGGGGATATAAGTAAGGGATAAAAAAAATAGTGATCTGAAAACTTATTCTCATTTTAAGCTCGCAAACAGAGAAAAATAAGTATTGCACAATCTGGTAGAAAAGCGTTTCGATAAAAAGCAATTCAACGAACTGAAACTTTATTTTAATTCAAATAATATTCGGTGGTATAAGGAACAGAAATATTACTATCAATTTAGAATAGGTTCTGCCTCGTGAATCAATTTTTAAATGGCTGCAGTATATTGACTGTACAAACGTAGCATAATTAGTATAGTCTTTTTATTGAAGGAAGTATTTTCACACCTTTCATCGCGATACTTATCGAATTAAAATACACTGCCGTTCATAACTATTAGGACACCAACACTGCGTGGAATAATTATGAGAAACGTTACAAATTTATTCAACAACTCTAAGAAATTTTACTTCATTTGGTATTTTAAATTAAAACCAGAAAATAAAAGTATCTACTGAGAAGTATTCAATCTGTATCAAACATCTCATTTTGTGCACATGCAGCGGGTGTCCTAATATTTACGAGCGATAGAGCACATGAAAAGGGAGCTAAAATGTGGAGAATTTAACAAAGTTGCCAGTTCTATAATCGAACCTCGTGATCTAATTTCTCATCGCGTTTTGTGGGCCCATCGAAAGTCGGAAATTCCACGATGGCAGAGAATGTGACATTTTAACTTGTTAACTGGGTCATTTCTCGACGAGTAAAGTTCTGCAGTGTATTAAACAATGTACGTTTAACCATCTTTATAAAGGAACCCGGATGCAAAAAATATTTTGGAGCCCCAAATAATTTCTCAACGGTAATAAAGCATAAGTTCTTTTCACGAAAAAGGGATAATAATAACAACAGTAAAGAAAATAAAATGTAAAATGTTATTGCCATATCATAAATAATATTAGATTATATTAATATATTAGAGATTATATTCTAATTTCCTTTTTGACAGTTCTCGCATACATTGGAATGATTACCACAACCACAATTGTGTTCTGTGCTTGGAGCGTGAAATTCAAGTCGGTTTATAAAGTTAAATTAATTTCAATCGAATCAAAATTTTTCGTTCCCATTTTTTCTTCTTCTTAGTCTTCCTGTTTTCTTCATTTTCCCTTTCTCTGGGGCCCTTGTATACATAGCATGGGGCCCGGGTGCCTTGCACCCGTTGCACCCCCCGTGGCCGGCACTGCCACAGAGTCTAAGGGCATTATATACCCATTTTTTATAAGTTTCGAAATTTTCCTGACGGGTCAACTCATCTTATCCAATCTCGAATGACGACCCAACTCGTATTTCCCAGTTAACAGGTTAAAATTAAATTCATCGCCCATCTTCGGGTACAGCTGGACGGAAGGACAATCACCTGTTCAGGAAATCATCGATGTCCGCCGTAACGAGCCATCCTTGTCCATCCGACGCGTGTTAACGTCCAGGCGCACGGGGTGGTTATACCAGGTGACTCGCGCGAAACGTTCATCGCAGAGCGGTTTAACGGGGACACCTCTCGCTCGTTCTTAGGTATTCCGCGTGTTCGTCGCCCGAACTCTTTACGCGGCTATCGGCCATCGACCCCTAACTCCGTTCCCTCGAATTTCTAATTAGCATAGCCCCTCGTGTCCTTGCTTCAAACTGGCGGGTGAAACGTTTCGTTAATTTGTCTTGCACCGCGATTAATCTCTTTTACGTGCATTTACAGACCGTACATGGGCAGTTATTATTTAATTTAGTTAGTTAAACGGAAGCCCTTTGGCGAATACAAGAAACAATAATATATACAGTGGGCAATGATGCGCAGATTGGAGAAAGAATTAAACAAGCGATACGTAAATATAGTAGAAGCATGAAGCGCGCAAAGGTACAAACACAAAACCGAAATAAAGGAAATAACAGCTACTTAGCAACTTGATCTTTCCTCGCGTCATTTTTCTTTTCTGCGAAACTTAATCTGCCCTCTCCAGTTAAAATGTCTTATCCAGCATTTCGAAACATCCGAGAAAGCTGAAGTTTTGCCATTTTCTTTGCGGCGTCCTTGTAAAAGAATTAATATATTAGACTGCTTCTAGATTTTTACGAAGCACGTAGGGCTTTCTAACTTTAGATACTTAAAAGATAAAAGACTTATGGTACTTTAAATATTTCAATATTTCTTGGAAAATGGAAAAATGTAATAGTATTGAAAGAAGATTCTTTTCTCAACTCTTCGAATCTACATCATTCCAAGCTTATTTCCTAGTTTCTCAATTTCAAACGATTTCTAAAAAACAATTGAATTCACTAGACTTTGAAGGAAGTGTGAATAAAAACTTAGTACCTACGTAATGAACTTTAGTTATTGCTGTTTAATCAAGGAGAGCCGCTCTGAATATACTATACAGTACTTCAAAAAATATTTCCAGCAACTCTTATCTAAGGACATGCAATTTTGCTTATATACATCATTTAATTACAGTCACGATTCAAATACAGTGCCAGCAACTTCAACAATTTCCGCACAATCTATGAATAATTTTGCAACGACGTCTTAATCGTTATTCACGACGCAATACTCGTTGTCGATGCACGTCCAGTGACTACTCGAATAGCAACGGTGGCAGCAATAGAATCGCGTTTCTGCACGCACCACGCGCACCTATCGAATACGTGAGTCCGTTCCGATCAGCCTGATACACGTCCCTCCCTGCACTTTTCTAATGGCTCGATTCGGTTAAGCGGAGCTGCAGCACAGCAAAATCACTGCAAGTCGAACTTTAGGCTTTTTCTAACACCACTTCGGTTCAAATATACAGTAGTGGGTGAAAGAATGTTTAAACGGCGAACAGTATAAAAAATAAGATAGTTGCATTAGGAGCAATTATATCTGAAAATTTATATCAAGGGGGCTCCGTTCTAAGCTTTACCATTTATTTAAAAAAAATAATCGAATGAAATTTTGTTTACTGCTTCCCATTCGAAACAATTAGAAATGACACTAAATGTGTATTCCAAAATATTTTTTCGATGTTTGTCATTTAATATTAATTAAAAAAGAACTATACAAATTTAAATCATTATTTTTCGTTACGATTAAATGTTATTTAATCTAATTTAGAATATATTTCAATTTTTGGAGATTTACGTATTTTATTGTATGTTTTAGTACAATAAAAAATTACATCCCCTCCCCTCCTCGGTTTTTAACTAACCAGGCCCTAGAAGGTTTGGTAACTCAGGGCCAAAAATTCTACAATTTACTACAAAAATTACATTCTTATTATTAAATTGTTATGCAAATGTTGAATTTTTATAGAACAGAGATAGAAAGTTGGGACTGGGACAAAAATTCATTTCGTTCTTTCAGGACTCTAACCACGTATTTCTTATTTTGCATGTAAATATTACAAAAATATGGCACATTTTGTAGCAATAATTTCATATAGAATATATGAATAACACGTGAAATAAATTACCCTTGAGTAGGCGACAAGGAGTTCCGCGAATAAATCGAATCCATTGCTGCCAGCCGGTTATACAGCCCGGAACTGATACCGAACCGGAAACCTTCGGTATCTCGTTACAAGAATTTGTTGTCTACCCGTCTACAAAACCGGTCAATTATCGCGGTATTACCTTTCGCGATCGGCAGCTTTATCGATCTTAGAAATAAATACGTTATAAATATTACTTGGATATTTATAGCCCACATCACTTTCGCGTAACATTTCTGTGTCTATAGTCAGCGAGCGTGAACATTCAAATGCTCATAGAAATCTTGATTTCGAACATGTCAAATTTAGTTATAAAGGGCGAAGTGTTATTTTTGAAGTTAGGTATTCATCATAAAGTTAAGATATATTAGTACATTTTCTCAATTGAGTACAAGTACTATAATATAGTATATGTTTATTAAAAAGTAACCAGATGTAATACATAGATACTTAAAAGTTTATTAGCGACACTTAGATCTATCTTTCATTGAAAATAGACAAAAATGGCACGAAAGTTACTGAAAAAAAATTAATAAAGATAATACGAGACTGAATTATTTATAGTTTCGTTTACGTAAACATTTCTAAAACTAAATTGTTCCATTAAACTAAGAAGAGTACGAGTGCACATTGCCTATTAAAACCATTCAATTTCATCGCAGCATTTTCTTACCTACCTTCAACCATTTCGAAACGTAGAAAGAAATTTACTATCTCCTCACTTTAATCGATCGTAACTTTCTTCCCGTTCAAAGCAATCGAGACTATTGGCTCCCCCTACATTCACCCGTCTATTGTTTTAGAGGTATTCCCCTTCGTGAAGCACACTTGTCGCGTGGGACCAGAAGAATGCAAAGTGCAGGCTGGGGACTGTGCTGAGTACACGAGACTACGGGAATGCTGTTGTCATTCCTACTTGGCCTCTCTCTGTAAGTATTTCTTTTCCGCTTACGCGTTACGGCGAAGTATGCAAGGTGCCACAAAGCTGTTATATATTAGAAACTTAGCAGTGAAAATTTGCTGGTTAAATTAAAGTTTAATTTAGTTATTAATTTAAGTAATGGTAATTGTAGTGCCGAAAAAAGCAATTAAACTAAATTTAGAAATTAATTTATTTAATTTATAAATTAATGAAAAAAATATTTAATTCAATTTATTAAAATATGACGAAATATCTTTTATATTAGATATATTAATTTTTAGCGAAGTAAAATTCATTAAATGTTAATTATTAAAATTAATAAATGTGGGGGATTTATAATTTATTTAGAGAAATTTGTGTATTAATTGATGAACCACAACAGGATTTACTATAATTAAATTTTATGCATTGCTGTTTGAAGAATTTATTTATATATAAAATATTTTAGGTAGGTATTTAAATTAAATAAAAATTCAAGTCAGAATGTAGATTATTATAGGTTGCATAAATTACAATAAATTTAGTTTCTGAATAACCGATTTGGACGTCGTCGATTTTACTAATTTAATTACTGATCAGTTTGATTCTTCAGTAACTAAGTCCTTTTTTTACAGGGAAATACCGAGCGACCGGCGCAGGATCTTTTCCGAACACGAATCTCACAAAGTTCCTGGCGATATTAATGGTGCTCAGGTTACTCCTGCGATCGATCTGACAGTACACATTTAATACCAAATATTTTGTATAATACGAATTATTTTAATAAATTATTTTTCCACCGACGCGGACGAACTTCGTAATACAGCTCAACGAATATTTATAACAACGAGGCCGAAGTTGCCCGAACTTCGTAAGGAGTCTGCGACCTCCTGTACGCGGGGAGGTGCGATTGCCACCGAAAATAATGAATGCTGTTCAACGATCATTTGTACTTTTCTATCCGTGCAACGAATTTTTCTATAAGCGCAACGAACAATGTACAAACGTATTTAAGAAAGTCTTTTAATGCCATTGCCCCCCCCCCCCGTTGTCACTGTAAATGTAATTAGGACGCGGCATCACCTTGCCCAAGTGACACTTACTTGCAAAACGATTGTTACTTAATTGTAAATAACAGGAGAAAATGATTGCGTGGACCGAGTCACGCGATCGAATCGTTGCTACAGCATTTTCTGTTTCACAGAACTGAAGAGGGAATCGAATAAATATTTACCTAAACGCAGAATTAGAAAATTATTGCCATGTATCGAAGTAATTTAGGTCTTTGCTAACTGTTTTTAGAATATGTAGCGTAAATGCGGAATACAAGATTTATACATAATACTTTGGCTATTCGACTGCAATTGCGAAATTAAACCGGATCCGTGTAATTCGATTTTCTACTCTATTCCACCTTCGCATCTGACGTATCCATCTTCAACGTCACCGTCGACTTTTGTGCCATTCCTAAATTGGCGCAGCAATCGAATGAAATAAATAGAACGTCGTCTTCGTTAAGCAGAAATGGCACGATGGAAGGTTCGATTTTACGAAGATTGTGTAACCGAAAGCTGAATTGTTCGAACGTTCGATTTCATTATTCGAATAGGATAAAAAGAGAAGAAAATAAACAGTGTTCGTATGGGCAAATTATTTATTACATCCGACCAGTGATAGCAATTATTCTTAACAACGATATATGTATTCAGGATTTTTTTCAGCTGACATCGCCTTGCTAAATGTAAAATGGTAACGCGATATTGAGTATTAAAGAATAAGAATTCGATCAAGAAAATGGGGAAGTGAAGGGACCGGAGGATTTTAATTAAATTTAATGAAGGTTGCCATGGGACAATAACGATAAAATGAAGCACACAAATGAAATCGAAATTGACGGAAAGAAATAATGAAGCGAGATACATAAATGAGAGGAGCGATGCAAAGAAAATAAAGGAGGCTAGAAAATAAAACTTTTATCATTTTTCTTACGTGTTATATAGTTTTAATATTTTTCTTATTTACAAGGGAAGATCCAGAAGCCGGAAATTCAAAAAATTCTGAAACTTTTTGAATATGTAAGAAATTTCCTCCTGATAATGACGCGATTTTTTGTTTGCTGCCCAAATGCACTCTAAGGGGCTGTAATTGGCGCCTGAAAATCCGGTTATTTTCCGATTTTGTGTTGTAACTCGTGAACTGTAAAATATTTTTTTTTTTCCGAACGATAGATCTAATTAAAAGAAGTGACTTTTGTCTTGAAACTTTTTTCTATCTCAAAACACAAAATCGGAAAATAGCCGAATTTCCAGGTGTTAATTTCACCCCCCTCGAGTGAATTTGGGCAGCAAACAAAAATTGCGTTGTGATCAGAAGGAAATCCCTTAAATATTCACAAAGTTTCAGAAGCTTTTGAATTTCCGGGTTCGGGATCTTCCCTTGTTAGCTTTAGAAACAGTTTCAAGATTATATGCGGCATAAGAAGAAAGTAAAAGCAGAGAAATACTTTGAATGATGTACGTGATATGACAACATTAAAAAGTTAAGAAACTAAATTGAAGGACGTTATTAAATTCGTATATATTTTGGCATAATTTTTCGATATTCAAATGGTAGTATGTGATAAACGATCATTCCTCGTGTTAAATTATTTTTTAACTATTTTAAATTATTTTTTAATTATGTTTAAACTATTGCCTTTTCTAAATCTTATGTTGATATACATACATACGTGTAAGGACGTGACAAATTTAATTAATTACTCGGAATAATGAAGAACTAACAGAACTGTGTACATAAATTTGGAATTATTATATGGATTGAGAACTGTGTAATACAATTGGAATTACTATTTTATTATATGGATTGCCGTCGAGTTTTCACTGCAACTTTATTACGTGTTCACGTACATAGCGTGGGTCCAGAATAGGGTTTATACAAAAACCGACTTTTGAAAAAACCGGTTTTCGAATTCCACTATTTCCAAAAAACCGGTTAAACCGGTTTTCGATTGTTCACATAAAATATAATTCAAATATTATGGAATTACAAAAATATAACAAAATAAAATATACTCTATGTACCTGAACAGAACCAAATAAAAAAAAATTAAAATAACTAAAATCCGTACAAATACCTACGTACAATATTTGAGTTCATTTAATATTTATGGATCTACGAAAATATAACACAATAAAATAGACTGCATATAAAACCAAATGAAAAAGAAACTAAAATAACTAAAATTCGTACAAAATATAAATCTTTTAAAAGGTGGTACCAAATTATAAATCTTACAACCATTTAGTATATTTTTCTGAAAATATGAACTCATGAAGATTAGTTTTACAATAAACTGTTACCTACTACAATATGTTTGTGTCCGAGGCGATTTCAAGTGAAAATATTAACGTTTTTAATCAAATAATTAATTCATTTCTGCATATTAATTCTAGTATATGAAACCGGTTGTTTAAATTTAAAAACCGGTTTTCGAATTTTACAAATTTATAAGTAAAAACCGGTTGTTAAACCCGGTTTTTAAAAACCGACAAACCCTACTCCAGAAAGAGCAAAACTTTGATGCCGATTTTCTCAGAAATTTTTCAATAGCTTTTTTCATCAGTTTACTAATTCCTCAGTCGTCAAAATAAATAATGATAGCCGAACGATGATTACAAAAATGACAAGTGCATCGATAAATCTGTGATCAGATTGCAAAACCTGATACCTATGTCCGGTTTTTCTGATTTTACAGTATAGCAGTTCCAAAGTTTTTTGAGCTGTGAGAAAATTAATTCTCATTTTTTCAGTCACAAATTTCAATCAAAATACTAACCGAACATGGAAATAGTAACTTCAGTAAGGACAATTAATAATGGTAACTATTTTTTACAGAAAGGTGTGAAGATTAATTTTTTTTATTTATAAATTTTCATTGAAACTAATTATTCTTTTTTTTTATGACAGTAAAATCCCTTCAACAATTTATCATACCGATATCAACAATTTGCCTCCTCCCCCATCAAAATCTCTACCTCAAACACTCCAGAAGTTGTATCTCCGGAAAGTAGTACATAAACCAATTCTGAAAAAAAATCTTAAAAAGGTACAAATTTCTTCTTCCACGTGATATAATTTCCCTGAGAGAATTGGTTAAACCGAGTATTTTTCATGGTTAGAAAGGGAGGAACAGAGATTGTTCAAACACTCTTATCGCTGTAATTGTCGCGTGACACTTTACAATTTACATAGTCACCTCGTCGGTACCCCATCCTGTTTTCTCGCTTCTCGGATACACGGGCACTTAGGAAGCGAGGAAGATCTGGGCCAGTTACGAGTAACGGGTACGTCGACCGCTTACGATACTCCCGTAAGAAGACCGCGCTACGTGTCCGTGAATAAAAGGTTGCGTAGGTTTCAAAAAGAAATCGAAGTAAAAGCCGCGTAGGAGCGTTGGTCCTTCGGGAAGTCTGTCGGTGTTCCGTAGTGCTGGCAGATGTGCGCGTTAAATTCAATTGGAAAGATGTCCGTTCACGCGCTGATACTCTGCGCGACAGCGATTCTGCATGCCTCCTACGCCACTGAATCGAGTGAGTACAGTAAATGCAATTTGTTTATTCGGTTAAAGTTTCATTCGCCGTGGAACTGGCACTTCTTTGGTGATTAACTGCACCGTAATTGAGTACGGAAATCAATTTTTGGAGAGATTCTGTAGCTTTGGTAATTCATGCCTGTCAGTCAAGGCTTTTCCACGCGAGTTAATTTATTGCTGAATGTTGATATTCTGGGTATAGTCATCTTTCAGGGGCAATACTGGTTTAACCCTGGCACGGAAATTGGGTCATTTTTACTCAGAATCGAGCCCCCTTTACTAATGTATTATTTCGAGTGGGACTTCTTCATATTTTTAAATAACTAATAACCATTAATAATAATATTTTTTTAAATTTGATTTGTTTAATTTTTTATTTATAATTTTTTTTATGGTGGCAATTTAGTAAGTTCTTAAAATATTACGCCGTAATAATTAAACGAACTGAGTTTTATTTTTATATGCTCGTTTCTTGTAAATTTAATATTGGGTCAATTTCTCCCAAATTTACTTACCCGTGCAACTTTACGAATTCCGTATAAGGGTTAAGAAATATAGAGAAAGGCAAGAAAGGTAGAAAAAAGATATGAAATATCAGCTGCCAGTGACAAAAGTGTCTTGTGTGAAAGGCCCTTAAAGCTTCATTTGCTGTGCGATTTTCAGTCCTTCGATGATCAAGTGCATTTTGCATCGTCAATTTTTAATACACCCTGTAACTTTGTTGCTTCGTTTTTTCCTTCAATTACTCTCGTTTTTCTGCGATTGTTTCGTAATTTATTTTGTGAAAACTCCAGTTCGTGTTTAATGGTATTATAATTCTTTAAGTATATGAAACATAAAGAATCTTCATTATTTAACTTCTATTTGGAAGATGTTAAAGAAATATTCATTTCATTTCTTTTAAAGCAAACTTGAAGATATAGATACGAGATTTTCTTAAAGATTGCTAATTTATTATGCACAGCTCTTTTCTTCCGCTTTCATAAAATTTTTAGAGAGCTGAATAAATTTAAGCTTTCGAATGTGACGAATATGAACATTGCAATACTTTAATACTGTGTGACGAAACGAAAATAATTATATACAAAATACGTTTTCGATCTGCGTCATGCCCCTTGTTTGATGTGAACCAGGCGTGCAGAGTGACATAGCAAGTAATCAAGCAGGAGGGGCCAAACAAGCAGGGCCGCTTGCTCAAGTGCCACAGGATAATAGATACTATAATTTCCCCACTGATAATGCTTACAGGCCACCGCCAAATAGGTAAGCACTTTATCCTAGAGCTATGAATTAGTTACAAAAAAGGTATCCATACATCTCAGGCCCTTGGTTTTAAGTGTTTTAACCAACAATAATTTTTTATATAAATTCCTAAATTAAACCGTACGTACACCAGAAATAGGGCTACTTGTCAATTTTTTTAAATATACATTTGCACAAAATTGAATTGCCTCTTTTTAACTTACTGTTGGTAAAAATCAAGATACCAAGATGTATGCATAGTTTTCTTTTGTCACTGGGTATACGCAATTCTCTTTAACAAAGCATACGGCCCCATATTTCTTAATTTTCGATAAATTTTACCACCAAAAGATAATGCACTCGGCATTTGCTAAAGAGCAAAATCTGATTTCTGGAAAAAGTCGGTGTTTAAAAGTAATTACAAAAAGTAATGGTCTGAGTGCACGTTGAAGAATGAAAAATAATTAACAAGAACAACAAAATACACATAATCGCATTAACGACACTCTGGCAAAGTTACATCGATAAGGGTACAAAGTTTCGTTTTTTATTTATCTTTTTTTTTTTTTTTATTCGATGGGTACAAAGTTTCATTGAATTAAAATATTTTTCGCCGATGCGATTGAATTTATCTTACCGAGTTATGGATATAACAGTGCAAAAAACGATAACCATCTTTATCTCCTACACGCGCTTAATCGATTCCAAATAAATAATCCGCTACTTTATTTCGACACTCCGTTTGATTCCGACCTTCTATTTCAGGAGGTGCCCTTTGTGCGACAGCTCGGTCTATCCCTATTGCGGAGAAAAATTGTTGCACGACGCGTGCTGCTGCACTGACCCTCACACGCACGCTCTGCCCTACCAGTGCAAACTGGCAGATTGCAGGTTCCTTCACGCGAACAATTGCAGGGAACACAAACTGATCGCCACCTGTTGCTGCAGCGACGACTATCGATCGTTACTGAGAAGCTTCTCGCTTAAAATTAAACTCTGATGTCTAACTCGACGATAACGTAACAAATGCCCACCAGGCTTGCAATCTTTCATTCATAATTTTTACTTAATCCTTGTACGAAAATCGGGTGACCCAAAATCGAGCCCGATCCTCATTCCTCCCTTGCTAATGCATTATTTTGACCGAAACTCCTTCATATATTTAAATAAATAATAATAATAATTTTGTTTTCTAATTTTTTTAATCTTTACAATTTTTTTTTAATTGTAGCAAATTCTTAAAATATTAAACCGTAATAATGAAATGAGCTGAGTTTTATTTTTGTGCCCTCGTTTCTAATAAATATGTGATATCGAAGTCATTTTGACCAAAATTTATTTATCCGTGTAATTTCAAATTACGTATAAGGGTTAAATTAAATAGAGTATAGGTATGCCGAGCAATGCTGAAGTCTTTCATGCGCATGCGCGAGCAGCAAACGAAGAAGCGGGACAATTAAATCCCAAAAGTTGAATCTAATCATTATCCACTCAGAATTTCGTCAATTTTAACATCTTGTGTTTCATCAGGCGCATGGGAGATCTCACTATCGTTTGGGACACTAGGTGAATCGTCATGTGAAGTGTACACTGGGCTCATTTGAGTTGTAAGTATTCTTTTTATGCTTGCAAAGTATTTAAAATGTATAAAACAATTTGGTTCGTACTGTAACCACCCCTTACAAGTTGCAATACGTAATTGTTCTGGGCAAAAAATGTTTGTGAATATTATTTTACTTTTCTTATCTGTTGGTGCTTGTGAGAAAATTGAAATTTGTTTTGGTTCTGTCATTACTTCTTTTGTAATTAATAGTTTCGAGTAATGGGTGGATATGAACTAGGCGAGTACGAACAGATGCAAATATTTGCAAACTCTTCTTTTCAGTGTCTCAATAAAACGAAGACTTTTACGTGTTTTATAATAACTTATCTTCTTTTTGTAAAGTAATATCGTATCTTTCATAAAAGAAAAATATTCAGGATTAAAAACACGATTATACGATTTATCAGTTATCGCTCCAAAATATAAAATCAGTATCAAATTTCGTGCGTATATTTTTATAAAATGCTACTTCTTGCCATGTACAGGGTAAATCGCAAGCAGCAAAGCACCTGAATATTTTTATAGGGATGCAAGAAAGCGCATGGGCCACAATTTTAAATGATTTCAAAATATTCCCCAAATTTTCATTTTTAATTTTCTCGAAATTAAAAACATAGGAACAAACAGCAAAAACTTGTTTGATTCAAATTACGCGAGTAAGGCAAATATTCGTCAAATCCAAAAAGCTGTCCAAACCAGTGGTGAAAGAAATGAGCCCAGTGTACGATATTAAATTAAAAATATCATTAAACGCAGTTGGAGGAAACTAATTTAAAATCGTTTACACGCTTACACGCACGTAATAATTGTTAACGAGTTAATGACTGTAGTCGATCGTACCATTTTCTGTAGTTGAAGAAAATGGGTCAGTGAATCTGTGACGAACACGTCATTCAATTATCTAGAGTAATTAGTCTTGACACGTGCTCGATAAAGCAGTGCTTACCAAAGTAAGCTCACGGAAATCTACCTTTTGTTTCTCTCTATGAAGCAATTATTCTAAAATATTTCTTATTTAGACATGAGAGTATAGTTCAGTGACGTTTAATTTTCAATCCAGAATGACATATTTAATTGAAGGAGCAGAGGACAGGACTTCAGCGGAGAATACCGAATGAAACAATTGCAAGCTGGATAAGAGATAAGTCCGACGACCCTCGAGGTCACATCTTTCTTTCGTCGTTCGTAATTATTAAACGGAAATATCTACGCGCTCTTGTCAACGGTAACTTAGAGTAGATGCATCATTTGTGGCCAATTTGTACCAGCTTTGGCCACTTCTTAAAAAATATAATATTTTTTCGTGTAAGCAATAAATGTAACCTTATATTTCTGGCGGTATACTAAACAAAATATAATGATCTGCAAGCAATTTAAAAATAAGATAATTATGCACACGGCCAAAAACAGTGCAATGGCCACAAACGGTACGTCCACCCTATTGTAACTCGTTTCGAAACTGGCAATTTAAACGATAACTGTGCATTTTATTGCCATTTAGCGATCAATAGCTGTGCACATGGAAACGGGCCGTTATTACGAGACCGCAGTCGACGGACGCACGATGGCATTATAATGACACAGTTTCTTTCATGCTCGCGAAATGACTCGAGAACTCCGACTGAACATTTTATTAAAAATACACGTTCGAAATGGCTAAAAAAAATTGTTGTGAAATTGTTGTAAATTATTTCAAATTCCTTCGTGTTCCATCACTCAAGATTCTCTAAAAGAAAATGATAATCCTGTAGGTTCCGCTGTTGTAACCATTGATGAATTAATTAATCATTGTGCTGGCTAATTTGAAAAATATTAAACGACTAAATTACCTAATCTTCTTTTTATTTTTAATGTTTAATGTACACTTTTTATGATGTGACGCGTTCTTTATTAATTTGTTTAAGCGTTTACTTTCTGTTGGAGAAGATAACACGTTGAGGGTGCGTTTAATGCTACTGAAATATTTGAAATGAACATTTAGGTTTATGCCTGATTAATTGATCACTTCATCAATTAAAGTATTTAACAGTTATGATAATGATGTGTAAATTTAATTTGATCAACTTTTAGTGGTACCTATATCTTCGGTGTCCTTCTGCGAGAAGTTTGCAATGGCTCTCTATTAAAAAAGCTATCATTAATTTCTAAAATACATACTTGCGAAGTTAAAGTTTAAGCACCGTAAGGGGTCTGCCTAGTTTGACGCTCTGAAAATAAGGTAAATTTTGGGGAATTTTTTAAAAAGAAACTATTGAACATTATAACTCCAAACTTTGCGCGTTTATTAATTAACACTCGAAGAATGTTCTCAAATTTTTTAATGCAATAATAATAATTTTGTTCAAAGTTACAGTGGTGGTAGTAAAAGTGGTTCGAAAAGAAGTTTGTTGCTGGCGGACATGATTCTGGTTGTCGTAGTCATCTAAAACAAAAAACTCAAAATTGTTCTTAATCTATATGAGTGTGGTTATCGTATGAACCATGGACCCGAAAACATAATTTATACTTACTCAATTTTTTTAATCGCTCAACGTTAAGGTTTCTTGAATATCAGAAAATAGTGATCGTCTGAAAAGAATAGTGTATCCAATCAATCGCCAAAAATAAGAAACTAATCGATATAAGCTTTAATAAGTAATACACTGCATGCAACAATATTATGTCTAATGATTATTTAGTTTCCCTCCTCTTTCACGGTCGCCAGCATTAATGTAATAAGTAGAAAATAAGTTGTCAAGGCGACTGATCCATGGAGATCACTCGGCCGCGTAATAATTTCCTATGATATTATTATTTCGTAATAATGCCTCGAGATCTGTCGCCCCGTTTCGTTTCGCGTTCGTCTTCGAACTCGGAATCCTCGCGAGGTGGCCCCACCTTCCTCGAAAAAGGTGGAACGCGATAACAGAGAAAAAGAAAACGACACTTTTGGAGGCAGATGCGTCGACCCTCCGGCTCAGGGGTAGGTGACTAGGTGTTCGTACAGTCGAGGTCGAAGTCAAGGTCATGCACGTGTCGAGGGGGCCGAACGGGTGGCCCTCCGGAACCCACGTGCACCCCCACTTCTGCGAGAGCGAACGGGAGGGCCGAGGCTAAATCAGACAGAAGCATCCAAACGGTCGATTCTCCGTTTCCAGGTAAAAATCACTCGTACAGGAAGGAAGACGCGCCTTCCACGTTCAAAGTCAAGGTGACGCGCAGGTGTCGTGATGAATTTTGGGAATAGAACGTTCCAGATCTACATTTTCTGTGTGTTTCTGTTACAGAAACGAGGCAAGTCTGCCCTTATCGCGAGGGTAATCTAGTCCAGAATTTTCGAAATATAAATATTTTTAGATTTTCTTAAAGTACATGCGTTCGAAATCATGTCTGCATAAGGATTTGTTTGAATTCGTAAAATTAACTTAGTTGTAGACGTTCGAATAACACCACACGCAATTTTTCACGAAACCTCATTCCTTGAAATGGCGGACACGATATTTAAAGTTTTAGTTCACCGATTGACTTAAAATTTCGAGAGAATCTTCAGCACATGAGCTGTTATCGCATGAACCAAAACTTTTAACGTCCGTTGTTTTTTTTCTTCTCACTTTTTTAGCACGATACAGACGAAAAATATTGAAAGAGTACTTCAGATTCAAAATGCCGTCATTTTTTTAATAATCAGGATTTTTATTTTACATTGGTTCATACCATAGCCACATTCATACTGATCGAGATACTTCTTCATTCTTTTGTTTCACATTAGCAAAATGGCTGGAATCGTGTACGCCAGTAAGGCACCTTCTTTTTAAAGTGACTCCATAAAAACAAATACAACTAATGCAATTTTGATTATTTTCACTTCAAAAAAAATAATTTATATACTTTAGATATCAGTATATATGTTGGCAAAAAATTTATACAAAAAGTCTTATGGTTCCTATGGAAAAAATTCTAAAAATGACCTAATAAATGATATTCCAGACTAGAATATCCCCTTCAAACATCTAAATGAACGAAATTCTGATGAAGAATTATAACCATACGTATATATATCGCAGGGATTAAGACTTAAACAATCTATCGATCGATAATCGATAACAATCTCCAGACTTAGGAGTCAACGCTCTACGCGTACCAACCGATTTTTTAAACACGAATATCTCGAAAGCAAATGACCAGTTTCACTACGATTTGATACGTCACACGTTTCTCCTCTCATATTTTTTTAAGTCCGCGCCAGATTTACACAGTGCAAATGATGAGGCGCCGGCTTAAAAAAAAAAAAATTCGTAGATTAGGTAAAGGAAAAAATTACTTTTTACTTTTTAGTGCATTTTTCTTTTTTTGAAGTCGATTTTAATTTTTTTTTTTAAATTTTTTTAAAACGATCGCTAGATCATCGTCCTGAATTCCAGAGTACATACAAAGGATAGTAAATTAATTGAAAAATATGGACCACTGTGACGAGATAAGGCCCGAAATTTCACCCCGCATGTTTGCCTTTTTTATGATTAACACTTTGCACGCTTACTGCTTTTACCATTGTCATTGATGAATCGCAGAGTGGGCATTGTCCACACTTCCATTAGAATAAGAAGAAAGTAGTGGAACTGGAAAATAGGGCACCTTTGCTAGCAGAGCGAAGCCCTTACCCCGTCATAGATCCTGCTCACGAGTGGCCCTGTTATGGTTCCTATACCACTGCCACTGGCCGAGCCCCCCCCCCCCCCCCCCCACCTTTCCTACCTACCTACCCCGCAGTTTTTGTGTATTCCGAATTTCAGGATAAACACTGATACCCTTGTCGTGCCTAGCCGCGAGTGTTCAGTATTATTCGGGCCGCGATAGCGGAAGGAATGCTCTGTCCAATGTTATTGCTCGCGCCGAATTTTTTAGTTAAATCCAGATAAGGCCGGAATTCGAGTGATGTGATAGTTATATAAAACTCGCTTTCGTTAATATTCCTCGATGCTACGGTAATCGTGAATGTGCATTCGTTTGCGTGACTGCAACTGCTACTGACATTCAAATAGCGCGCACTGGAAGTCGGGCTTCCAAACATCAGCTGGCTCTATCTTGTAAACAAAGCGACACATTGCAAAACGGTAACAGACTTCTCGATTTTTTTTTATAATGTGAGGAGCTAGCGTGTTTCGGCTTGCCTCATAATTCTGGGACACCCGGTACAGTCGTGTTTTGCTTATTAAATGTTAATACTTGTTTAGGCAAGCTAGGCTTTTATATCGTAATAAGACTAAATTATTCTGGGATACGAGTGAACGAAATTACGTCACGTTCGCCACCGCGCGTAACATATTTGTGATAGATGACTCTCTTGACAGATTAACATCGCACGTGTCGATAAAACAAATGATGCCCAGTTTTTCGGAGTGCTGAAATTATATCGCGAGGGTCATTCGGAACCATTTGACCTCTTCGATATATATTATTACTGTACCTAATTAAAATCTACACCGTATATGTCGAGTAAATGCCTTTTCACGTGGGACACTTCTATCATTCGATAGCAAAATTTCAGCACCAAAGACAGAAATAATTTGGAAATGATAAAAAGAAGTAGAAGGTGTAGGAATATTTGCGAAAAGTCTCGTGTGGAAAGGCCTTAAGGGGGGCTGTTCCGGTCTAGAGCCCATAAAAGTAGGTGATCTTTAGGAATTAATTAAAGGAAAACTACTAGATATAATTTAATGGGACTTTTTGCATTGAATGAAGGATATCTTAAACTATAGAAATTCATTTTTTGTTTTATAATTAAGCATTACAGACGGCACTGGAGAGTCGTTAAAGTCGAGGCGTAAAAAAATTCATCCAAATCGGTGGAACCTGTAGCACCTAAACCATTGGTCCGAAGTAAAAAACAATGCCAGATTATTAAAGGGCATGAAACTCGCTCGTGGACTGACCAGAAAAAAATACAAAAAATGGCATTTTTTGAGAAAATAACGACACTTGAAGCTTGAAATCACTTTCTCCCTATATTTTTCGGCCTTTCAACGCCTTTAAAAATTACAAAATTTCTTTTTTTTTTTAATTTTACTGGTCTATCCACGAGCTAGAAGTATATTCTTCAAAATAAAAAAAGTTTCAGTCGAATCGGATAATAACTTTTGGAGCTGCAGGTTCCACCGATTTTGAGAACACTGTTTCGAGAAAAACGCGTTTAAAGTTTTACGTGAGTGCTGAGTGGCCGGGTGTTGCCCATGCATTTGCCGCTACTCAAATGCCTATAACTTCGGGAATTTTACGAATTTCAAAAAATCCTTTTAAACGCGTGTTCCTAAAAGGTTGAACGTTCAAAAAATGAAATAAAAAAATCGATTTTTAGACCGGAACTTCCCCTTAAGGGTACTGAAAACACAGCGTGGTCTGTGGCACACAGTTTTCCAAATGTAATTACAAACGTAATATCGTGGGTCGAAATGACCTTTGTATCTGCTGTGCCGCTGACTGAATGAAAGCCCTTTTCATTGTCCACCCTCGTAGATATAAAACAGTACAACAGTGATTGTTAAAGGGGTTAATATTGAAAATGTTTATTTTAAAATGTTGAAATTTAAAGTTCCCTTTGCAAGCTGTTAACGATTATATTCGATATAATAAACGCAAAGTGATGTTCGTAATATACAAGCTAACTTATTTCTTGAATCTGCAAAATGTTGATATTATTCGAGGCACTTATTATTGGAACACCTATTATTATGGGCTACACGTCGTCTTGAACGCGTTTGTTCCGAAACCGCATTTTTTTAACCCTTCGAGTAAGGTAATTGCCCCAGTTGTCGATCAGTTAGTAGGAGGTCGAAATGTTTTTAATAAAAAAATTGCTGTAAATGGACAAAAATTAACTTTTTTCTTTTATCAGTTAATTTTAACATTAATATAGATAATAGCAAAGTAAACAATTAGAATCTATATCTATTTAAATGTGGAAATTATAATTGAGAATAAAAATGTCGATGCCCCAGATGTCGATCACTATAAATTACGGTCGGAACCAGTTGTCGATCAGCAATTGCTCTAGTAGACGATCAAGAAAAAAGAGGTTATAAAGAAAACTTAAAGTACGAAAACAGGTAAATCCTTGTATAAACATACAAAACACGTCCAACACATAAACTTTTATTTAAATTTACTAATAAATAGTAATAATATTGTTAAAAATGCTATAAAATCATAATATTTGTGAAAATGATCGAGAACTGGGGCAATTACCTTACAGAAGTTGAACCGCTCGGCGTACACCGTGTGCGGAAATCCACCAGTCTCATTTGTTCAGAATACCCGCCGAACGCCGATGGGCGTTGCTCGCCGGACTGCACGCACTGACTGGACGCACGCGTAATTATCGTGCTGAAAGGGTCGAAGTGGTTGTCCAGGTTTCTCGAAGACTAACGAACCTAGGGATTTCAAATTCTGACAGTGCATTCTAAGATATCCATATTGCTTATCTTGCAATCGTGATTTCTTCCCATTCTCTTACTATTTAGTTGCCATGTGAAATTATAAAAAAAAATTAAAACCGACTTCAAAAAAATAAAATTGCATTAAAAAGTAAAAAGTAATTTTTTCCCTTACCTAATCTACGAATCTCATATTTTTTAAGCCGGCGCCTCATCATTTGCA
This sequence comes from Andrena camellia, assembly GCA_029448645.1. Lineage (NCBI taxonomy): Eukaryota > Metazoa > Arthropoda > Insecta > Hymenoptera > Andrenidae > Andrena > Andrena camellia. The sequence continues at coordinate 40,015,161 of CM055679.1, read as the reverse complement.
CTGTGTAAATCTGGCGCCGACTTAAAAATAAATGAGAGTCGTAGATTAAATAAGGGAAAAAATTATTTTTTACTTTTTAATGCAATTTTATTTTTTTGAAGTCGGTTTCAATTTTTTTTTAAATTTTTTTATTTTTAACTCTTTAGTTTTATATATATTGATACAACATGCTGAGGAGATATGCGCGTACGTACATAAAATGATAATAATTAGGTGACAATAGTCTTTATTATTAACCAGAACTGGCAAAATATTAGGTTAATGTTGATGCAGTTTAGGATGGGACCAACGGGGCACCATCCTCTTTCGAATAAAAAAAAGATCATCAAAATCGGTCCATATGCTGAGGAGTTATGAGGGGACAAACATAAAAAAAAAAAATAAAAAAACATACATACGGGTCGAATACATAACCTCCTCCTTTTTGAAGTCGGTTAAAAATAATAGAAAACAATAAATCTCATGCCAGAAACAGAATTTTCAGCTTGACACGATAGCCACTGTGTTCTAAATTATTATTTTACCAAAAACCACTGTTGCGCGATAAACAGTACAAATTAAACCATACTAATAGAACTGGTAATCAATTTATTCATCAGATTCCGATAAAAGTCGCAACACCCACAAAATAATTTCTTTTTTCTCTTGCAGAATGAGTACCTCACTCTTAGAAGAGCACACTTTCGGCGTATTAATAAATTAAACATTATCCGCTTAAAAAAGAAATGGCGAAACTGATCCAAAGCTTTTCGTGACGGCATAGTGGTTATCCCTCTTAAAGGCTCCTCCAGACGCTGATGCATGTTGCAGTGAAACACTGATGCAAGCATCGCGATGCAGGTTTCATGATGCATGTTGCCTACGTCCGTAGATCGGTTTCCGTGTTTCAGCATCAGAAGCGGAACTGGTATCTTGCTCATCAGCTAGGCGCGTGAGCAAGATGCCAAGAGTCATGAAACCTGCATCACGATGCTTGGCATCAGTGGTTCACTGCAACATGCATCAGCGTCTGGAGGAGCCTCTAAGGTGAACGGAAGGTGCCCCCGATGTTTGCCCGCCGATTCCTGAATCGGTCTGCCCAGTGCACGGTTGAATGATTAATAATACACGTTTCGCGTTGAAAGATACATAGTTCACCTTGCTGGACAAGCTGGCACGTGGCTCCTCAGAATGTAAACATACGTAGGATATACGCAGTGAGAAAAGTGTTGCACAAGGCGTGTTGTTCCTCGAATCGGGCTGTCGCGCGCGAATCACGCGGAAAAGCGTTGTCGTGCCTCAAACGTCCACGCTCTAACGAGCCAGCGGTAATTATCGGACCCCTCTAATGGAACCATGGACGGCGGGAGAAAATCGAACGACATCTCGCATTGAGAGGGGATCGTTAGTTAATTCCGAGGACTCGAGAGACCTCGAGCTTTCCGAGCTTCTTCAGATCTTAAGGACTCTGTTTACCAACCTCGATAATTAAAAAAGACGAGCGAGCGACTGTTTATTCGCAACGAGCAAATTCAGCGCCGGCGCTCTTCTCGTCGACGGCGCCAATATTGGAAATTTCAATTCCCCTCGTCGCAGTTATGTTTCATCCCAGGATACACATACAGGCGATTCCCTTTCTCCGACCCCTGAGAAATCAATGCCGAGCTATTGATTTACATATCCCCGGCTCTTTTTTTTTCCCCCCCTTTATCCGCGGCGAAAAATATATTCCAGTTCCGTGATGCTTGGAATTTCGGTTGGAAAATAATGGAATCTTTCCTCGTGTCGCAGTGGACCGGCTGGACTTGCCTACTACTTATTTCAATTCTGCGCGCGTAAATTCGACGATATAATGATGCTTGATTTTTTTATTATGGATAGCGTTTATGATGCGTCAATTTTGGAAATGATATTTTTAGATCTTTTCAAACATTACACTTTGATAATTTATGTGCGTTAAATGTAGATATTTAATCACACAAATGATTGTATAATCATATTTTAATAAGATTAAGTAATCGTATATGTGATAAAAATATGTACATTTATTTGAATTAAAGTTGCTTCTGTTATCATTGATGATTTGCGAATACGAAATGCGAGAAAGGAGAAATAATGTGGAACCATTTCTTTCTGGTGGGAAATTGTAATTTAAAGCGTACGATAGCATTAGGAACGGCAGTACAGAGCATAGTCATTATCAATTACAAGATATTGTGATCATGAGAGGGAAAAATGATGATAACTTAATCGATAACTTAATATGATAATTTCATCGAGAAATTAGTGATGAGCTATGCGAATATCACGATGGGTATTTCTCACTCGTAATTTTTGACATTCCCCTTTGCATTGAACTCTGAAATTTTTCAGCTTCTGTGGACATTGAAAAATTTGAGGAATGCTTGTTAGCTGTTACGCGGGTCTACTTTTATATTTAGTTCCTGCAGAAATGATATTTCTTTATACATTTTTATAAAGACTATTTGTCTATTAAAATGTTATTCCATTTGTAATATCTATCTGTACAAGGATTTTCAATTCAGTTGCACTTATTGATATTCGAAAATCACAGTACATACTTATATATTTAAACAATTACTGAAAATATTCATTAATTGTTTCGTATTGCAATTCATTGAATATTCTACTGTACCAAATCGTACACAATTTTCTCCTAATTGCAATTGTTTGCTTCTAACCAGATTTCAAATGAAATTATCTACACTTTGTTACACGAAGATATTCCAGCATTTCGCAAATGTTCATACTTATTGTGTTTTTCTAAATTAAACACGGTTTCTTAAACCGTCGCTATTAAACGCTTTGTTGCAACATTTCCGTAATGCGAAAATCACATCTCACTTTGCATCAAACGTATTTTCAGATAAAGTGTTTCAATTTGGAAAAAATTGTACGTAATTGTTTAAACTGTGATAAGTGACGTAAGGCTATATTCTGTTTTAACAATTTATTAACGAACGACCAGTTATAATACTGTGGTGTCGGAATATTAATGAATGTAAATATATTACAAAGCCTCAAAATTGCAATTTTTTTAATGCTCTTATTCATTAAGCGCAGCAATTACTTTCACTGAACACACTTTGATCTTTTTTCATTTATTTCTTTTCTCTTTCACTTGTGTTTAACACGATAGGAAGATTAAGCTACATATCTATTAACGTGAGAGAATTATCTTCCCATTTATGGAAGATTTTTTAGGAGAATTGATCCCATCAAGAAGTTATCTACATATAAAAAAAAATGTATTGGGATTTATTCAATTTTTAACAAAGTCTGCGACAAAAGGCAACATATGTATACAAGCTGTGACACGAAACCATCGTGAAAGGAGCATTTCAGGCACAACACTATTACCCAGAGTGCTTTCATTAAAATAAATATTGTCATCAGAGAATTTCGAAACTTTAATTTGCATGTGCTAATAATAATCTGAGATAACGAAAAGCTGCAGATAGTAGTTACGTTCTATGTCGATTAAGTGTATCAGATTGCGTTTCGTATCCAAAACGAATGAAAAAAATGTTACCCTCCAAATTCACTGAACAGTAAGACTTCGGAAATAGCCCAGTTGGTGCCTAATGGGCATTATAAATTCGTAACTTCATACAACAATTATTACTCAAATTAATATTGCTTTAACCCTCTACTAAAATATCCCTTCGAATATGCGAATGTTGGAAGTATTCGAGTACTCGAATACCAGTAGAATTCGAATTTTAGATCCGAATACCAGTAGAATTTGAATTTTAGATTCGAAGATTATTCGAATTTCAGATTAGAATGTTATTCGAATAATTAGGAGTATTCGAATATTCGTATATTATACGAAATTATTCGAATTTCAGAGTAGAATATTATTCGAATAATTAAGAGCATTCGAATATTCGTATGTTATTCGAAATTATTCGAATATTACCTATTCGAAAATTATTTGAAATTATTCGAATATTACCTATTCGAAAATTATTCGAAATTATTCGACTGTTTGAATAGTTCGACGTAACCAGAACAAGATGAACGTCTAACCTTGCTTCGTTACAAATCAAAGTGAAGAAAAGAGGGACGCAGAGTGAGTTTTCGTTCTGATTTACTAAATGGCAAACGGCTGCGAGTAAACTCCTTAATCTGGTATTATCTGAAAAATGTTTTGGGGGATGAGTCATCGACACGCGCATCGCGAACACGATCTACCCGTAGCAGAATCTTCTGGAAGGGCTCGTGCGAGACGAGCCTACCTGACGAATTAGGAAGGATTGTAGGAGTCTCCTATGTTCTTGGCAGACACCTAAAAGACCTCAAGGACGGCGGAGGGTTACACGTGCCGACCGTTTCAGGGCGACAACCCTCAATGCCCGAGACCCGAAAGAAATTCCGATCCGTCCCATCTTCGCCTCTTTTCAGATAAATCCATAAGAGTCGCCTCTTTCTTCTTCCTGTTCGCCCTTCCCCCTCCGAACTCCCCAGTTCCGCTATGTTCCTCCCCGCGCGCCCCAGGACCCTCTGGGAACACACGTTCTGACTTTCGACCCGATCATTCCTTACTGCTTAAGGATGTATCGGACCTATTTTCAAAATGGTACCAAGTTCATGAAAATTTGTGAGATTGTTCTTTCAAATCTTCCTGGTGTGCTCCAAAAATTTTAAACGAGTTGGAACGATTTTAATTTTCACTGACTTTACACGCCAATCTTGACAGATAAAAAAGCTGAAAAAATGTTGAAGAAATGCTACCAATGTTTTCAATTTTTTTTTTTATATGTAGTATATGGGTGGATGAAAATATCTGCCGAGTTTCAATTGTTTTCACTACACCGTTTTAAAGAAATAAATTATAACTCGAGAAAATTGTGAATTCTGGGCATTTTCACTGCCAAAAGTTTAGCAAATAATGCTTGAGAAAGCATTTGTAATGTGAAAAATATCTTCCTAGGATTAAAAATAAGACCCCAACTGTCGTTCGAGTTCCTTACATCCATATTTACTATGCGCAAGACATAGATATTCAAGTATTTCAAATTTCATATACTTTTAAAAAATTTCTTCTATTTGCCAAAGAAAAACAAATCGCAACTGTATTTCCAAAGAGACCGAGTATGAAAATTCTTCGGGCAAAAATAAGTCGAAAATATACAACCGATTTCTTTTGAAAGGAGCTAAGTCTTCGAGCGTAATGACTTTGAAAATTTCTCGGATACGTAGTATGACTAGTACGAGTCCAATTACTTTGTCACAATACAGCAATAAATATGGCACCATTGAGCGAAATAAATCGGCATTGCGATATAACTGTTTTTCAAATAGAGCTTCGATTTCGAGAAAATCGGTTTCGAAGATGGAACCAATTCATTGCCAAGTGCACCCGTACTGGATAGATTTAAAAAAAAAAATCGATTGCTTCGGGAACGAAGCCTCAAAAGGGATCATTCTACAATTTGGATTTATATTTCATCCGCAATTATACGATACTCGCTTCTAAATTCCGCCAAATTTTTAGCATATGCCACGCGCACCTAAAATTTATTAAACTCGAATATATAAACGAAGTCTAATAAAAAAAAAAAATTCAACTCGCTTTTGCGCGTGTCGAATCGTCAATTTCTTGGTAGTATGTGTCACCAATTGCGGACAACTTCTACACGCGCCTCGTGAGGATGAATGAATATTCATTTGTTAATAGGAAAGCGCAAGTCATCGACTTCACCTAGTTCCAATGCATTATGGACTATCTAATAGCTAATTACGTAAGTTATAAACATTACGTTCGACGTTGCACGGAGCTAAGGAGGCGCTGTAATTCCGCCGATTTCGAATCATTGACGCGCAACACGTACGTACCTACCAGGGACGAAACTAGGTTGTAAGCACCCGGAGCAAGGATTCTGTGGGACGCCCCCCCCCCCCCCCCCAACATTTACCCCTTTGTATTGCCCACCTTAGGTGGTTGAGTCCACGCTTTACATAAAAAAGACGTAATAAACGTGTTTATTAACTGGTTTCAAACATATTGCAGGTACCCTAATTTGTTTGTTGTTTGATAACAAATAAATATATTTTGACTATTAGGTTCTTCATTACTTTTCCATAAAACGTGTATCTCCTTTATTCCTAACGGAATAACGTAATATAGTATAAATTTAAATATAGCCATTGATGTTGCTTTTCCAAAATTAAGGTAACTGTACTCGTAGTTGACAGTGTACCGATAGTTGACACTTTTATTTTCAGTCACGAATAATGAGCTTCCTATTAAAAAAATGTTTTTGACTAATACTTTTTTCAAATGGCGTATTAGTCGAAAACATTTTTTAATAGAAAGCTTATTCATGACTGAAAATAAAAGTGTCAACTATTGGTATACTGTCAATTACGAGTACAGTCACCCTATGTCTTTTCTGTGCAAAGATTTCTCATTTGACGCCCCCCGCAAATCGGCGCCCGGGGCAAAAACACCCGCTGCCCTCCCCTAGTTTCGTCGCTGGTGGTGGAGAGGACTGGCCGGTTCAAAACGATTAGCCAGTTGAATTTTGCGAAAGCAACCGTGTGTCGCGCGGTCAACGGGCGCAAAAATAAATCACGCAGAAATTGTGCCGCCGAACGTTGACCCGCGCATACCTACCCCACGGACCGCCTATATCTAAGCACTTTTAACGTGACTTTCTAAAATTAATCTTCAAACGTCAAGGCATACTTTCTTCCCCACCTTTTCGGACGTCCGCGATCCGGGCCCGCGGATCTCGACAGCGAGGCCGTCATAAAGTTTAACAGAGATATAAATAGTCCAAGTGGCTCGCGAGCAACGAATTGCGGATAAGATGTTAGATAAGAACCGGCGGTGACATAATTTCGGTATGCATCATCGATATTCGGTCTCGTACCGCGGCGCGATCACTGCCACCGCTTGCGTATGCCGCATAGTGATGGGGACGAGTTGGACACGCGCTCGTAAATGTGGAGCAATTACGTGGCCACAGAGTGACTTCGTTAGGATCGATTAGTAGTTAGAAAAACGAGGAGTCATTTTTCTTTATGCAGGGTGTGGCTGAAAGGATGGTGGGAGGCGGGCAGGTGATTCCTCGTTGAAAAATAAAGTATCAGTATTGTAGAATAGAAATTGCTCGATCGAGGCGCAGTGTTCGAGAAAATCGAAAATTGAAAGGAGCAGAATTATTTAGCTGTAAATACGGTACTGCCAGTGGAACGAATCCTCCTGTACGGACAGGTTTAGATCGTAGATTAACTTTCTTCGAATGGGATTCGATCTCGAAAAAATCGGTTCGAAGGCGGGACCGATTTTGAAGATCGAAAAATCGATTCTCTTGAAAATAAAGCCTTAGTCGAAAGTGCTGTTCTACAATCTCTACTCGTTTCTGTATAAAGATTGAATTTGTCAGCATTTAGGCGGATGTGTACTGAACAAAAAAATTTCGAAAACGATCTTCTGCGAAACTAAGCCTCGGAGGAAATAAGTTTATGCTATACTTTTGAATTGCTTTTATGTAAGGATAAGTAGAATCGAGCGGAGGGTCATCCCTTGTGCAAAAGTGGTTTGGAAGTGTTTTTTGATAAAAAGCTTTCCTTTTAGAGAGAAAGGAATTTCGAAGGTCGTGGGGTTCGCGCGCGTTTGACTGTCAACTTATTAGATTTCATCTTGTGCTATTACGTTTGACAATGTTATAAAGGGTGTGAACTGATAAAAGATTTTACCGATTTTTAATAGTTAATTTATTAATCTACACACAAGTGCAAATGGTATTAATGGTTTTCAGCGAGGTCTATTAAGTTAAAAGTTAAATAGTAAAGTACATCATAGGGAAATAGTGCGCTCGACGAATCTTTCGCCGAGGAATTTCCACGATGTCTCGTGGAAAGGATAGAAAGTATTGCTCGAAAGCCTCCACATAATTGCTTTGAAAACAACGTGAGCTTAGAGATCTCTTTGCACTTTGTTTGCATCTAGAAGTGAAAAGTTAATTTTCTATATATTCTATTAAATGAATTAGAGAAAGTTTGTACACTTAATCATAGGATTCACGTACTCGTGTTAGATTGCTGACTGCTTACTTTATTATTCCATTATCTGGGGCTGACAATTGATATTTTGGAAATTATTCCTTAGAATGGAATATTACTTTGCCGAACTTCTTTTATGTTCTTCTAATATAGCTTCATCTGTTTCTTTAAATTTAGTAGGGCAGATTTTATTAATATTAATATTAGTTACCTGAATAAAGATTTTTTAATTTTTTTTATTTGCCAAATTATTTCTCAAAATAGATCTCGATTTTGGATAATCATTAGAAATATTTCGCAATTATTACGAAACGAACCAACACGTCGTTTGAAGTAATATTTCGAATAACATGATTACAATAAGTGCTCGGGTTTGCTCGCAATGTAGTTGATCCCATCAGTAGTAGCAGACCAGTCTGGAGTTTCGTCCTTGTAAGTTCAGACACGTGAACGACGGATTACAGGACCCACATTCGGCTCGTACGCCGTCTTTAATGAATGCGACCGTTCTTGGAATTCGTACGGCCTGAAGAAAGTGTCTCGAAATAAACTGCACTGATTGAAACTCGCTTTCGCGCCGCTCTTAAAATAATAATTAGTGACGTAAAATGAAATGGATGCTATTGCGAAAGTTACTCCGGTTATGCAAGACATATACTTTGATATTAAAAATTCCAGCTGCGCACATTATTTAAAGTAATAAAAATATTCTATTGCTTAAAACTGAACAAAAAAAAGTGGGAAAACTATTAAACAGATAAGGACTCAGATACCACCCATACAATTTCTACACAAACAGTAAAGCAGTGGCAGTTGTAAAATTGACGAGCAGTTGTGTTCCAGGATTTTTAGGGCATTTTCGTGCGGGACAGTTTTGTGACCAACGATCGCTATTTCGGGTATTTTTACAGTTTCCTGCCTTTTTCTACCTTCTTTGAAACCAGCGCTGTCTCTACCAAGTGAATATATCTGGAACAGAGTCAAACTATCTCCAGTTATAGACGCGTTTGCATAAAAGAGCCCTTATGTCCTCAGTAACAAAAAAGATTAATTTATGTAAATTAAAAGAAACTTTTAAATGAAATATATTTGCGAAATGTGCATGCAACCACCACGCAAGATTATTCTAATGTTCGTAAAATAAAATATACAGGTCCATTAAAAGGAACTACAATCGTAAAATCTAATTGCATTCCTCTGAAAGTATTTACAGACGTCAAACAACATTATTCCAATTTTCGTGAAACAAAATGTACAACTTCTTTAAAAAGCAAATATTACCTAAAGAAGTTTAATGAATGCGATCGTTTCCTTCGACGCAAACCCTACTTAAGTAGTTGCATTCCGCTGAAAAATTTTCATAAAACAAAATACACATACATTTCTATTTAAAAAAATATACAAAAATCCATCTAATTCCTTACAATCGTAAAACCCAGTCCCATTCCTTCAAAAACACTTAAAGCATCAAGCAATATTATTCAATTTCACGTAAAACAAAATTCCAAACGCCATAAAAAAAAGCCCAAAAACCTATATGGATTTCTCTGAAAAATTTCCATCCCCAATGTCTCCAAAACAAAATACACATACATTTAAAAATATAAAAAAAAATCCCTCTAATTCCTTCCAATCGTAAAACCCAGTCGCATTCCTTCAAAATCCCATAAAATCATCAAGCAGCATCATTCCATTTCACGTGAAACGAAATTCAAAGCTCCCTAACAAAAAAGATGCCCCAAAAAAATCCATCTGCCCGAGTACAATCGTGAAAGGCAGTTGTACGTGTCCCTCTAAAAATACACGCGAACGTCCCGCGGCATTAATCCGAAGCGCGGGCTAGCGTACGACGTAATCGAGGAGGTGCCATCGGCAAAAGAAATATGCAAATGCAATTGGTCCGCGGCGGTTTCCGAATACGTGCGCGCACGTGTAGCTATCGTTTCCACGGGGGATTCCTTTCCGGGTGCAGCCGATCGGAGAGTTTTCCTGATCCGACTAGATCGCGTTACACGTGGAAACGCCGGGGTATTATGTAATGGAAGGTCACTTGTTCGCCAGCTCGCGGAAGATCGAGGTCAGGCACGTGGATCGCGCTCGTCTCTCGAAAAAGAGAGAGGCAACGTATGCACGCGCGCACCAAGGAATCTGCGAAATGGCCCCGGTGATTGTCTCTTCCCGGGACCGGGGACCTGTTTGCGCGCGCAGGCGCGCGCCAGCTGCCGGCTCTGCTCGAACGGCATTTCTCTTACACCGCGCAGGGCCTGCCCCTGCCCGCCTAATCCCACCGAATTCTAAACGCATTCTCCGTCCTTTTTGTTTTATTCAAGCTTGGCGATAAAAAAAAACGGATACGAATGTGACCGAGCGAGATTTTTATCGCCGACGCGATAATGAGGATCGATATGAGGAAGATAATCACTGGCATATATAGGAAATATGTAGGATTATTTGTTATTTATTTTTTAAGAGCGATCTCAAGAGCGATTGCTGAGCTTTCGTGACAATATCGCAATGTTATTAAATTATTATTAGCGTAATATACAGGGTGAAAATATTTCTTACAAAAGTTCCGTGGCTGGAAGAAAGGCGTAACGTGGTGGGAATAGTTTCTTTACGGGTGGTGGCGTATCGAATAACTCGGGAACGGTGAGTTTTAGGATAAATGTGCCTCAGTAGTTTTATACTCAGAATTCGCTGTTCTATCGAGCTACGCCATAAAAAATTGGGCGTTCCATTTGAGAAAACGAAATTCACCCGCAGTTCTCATCTACGCCTCCAACTGTAAAGAAAATTTTGCCACGATGTCATGATGTAACTTTTGCAAGTAATATTTTCGCCCATTGCTTAAAATAAGGGAGATATTTGAGGTGGGCAGAGTTGATGGGACACCCTGTATAATATGTAAACACACCTCACATCCTTAATTCCTTCGGCATTTGATAAAATTACCAAAGAAATTGTAAGTCAGGTTTTTCAAAAATATTTACTTTTAGGACTCTGAAACGATGGTCTTGATAAAAGGCACCTCCCATTAAGGAGGACTCCACCCCCTTAATTTGTAATGATATTTCAATTATTCGCCTTTTTACAAGCATTTCAGTGCAAATTTTTATGTAAAAAAATTCAAGTAAATTCTTCAAACTGCTATAATTTCCAAAATAATTCGAATTCTGAGAGAATCCTACGCTAGGTGGAAGATAATATATTCCAGGTTATATATCTTTTTTGTATTCCCTTCTCAGATGATCCAGTCATTCCCGAGAGTGTGGGCCACTATTTTGCAGTCCTCCGGGAAGTCATTTTGTCCGCCGCCATTTTGTACAATTCTTCATAAAAAAAAATTTCTATCAAAATAAAGGTTGCTTTAAAATTATATAAAAAAAATCCAAGCCCTATGTCTTTATTTATACGAACAAAAAAAAATCCCTAACTTCGTCTTTTGTTAGTGGCTTCAGGGTGGGGTGCCCCCTTAATTCAAATTCTGCTTTAACTCACCAACCCTTATCTTTTTTGTAAATTCGTTTGCAATAGAAAAGCTCGAGGCTGCCCTTTTAAATGCCCCACCCCGGTAACTTCATTATTCTACTTTAATTCCGAAGACTTCTCGGACTTCTTGAATGTTAACGTTCGATAATTACGATAATTATTCTGTCACTCGGAGATCTCCCGTAAAAACTCGCTCCGCAGAAACGATTTCCAGAGATCCCCGGTTCGAAGCTGTTCACCGACTCTCTCCCGAGGTCCACGCGTTGAACCGCGATTATCTTTGTTAGACGCGAGCCTTATCGTTCACCTAGCACGTGTCCTTTTTGTCACGATCGGCAGGTTCGACGAACCGTCCAGCTTACTATTCTTTGTCACGGAATATCGATAACAGTGCACTCCCGTTGGTAAACCGAATGGCAGATGGAGTTGTAAAATTTGCATCTCTAAACGGCGAAGTACATGCAGAATAAATATTTAATCGATATCGCATTAGCCTGTGAAACGGACGGACGAAAGAAGCAGGTAAACAAATTATTATCATCCGGAAGTGCCATATTTATAAGCAACCAGTATGTCACCCAGTAAATATTATCGCATTGGTCGTTTTGATATAGTCCTCGATGGAATCGCAACAATCGAAGTTAGAATGAAATGGAAGAAAGATGCCACAAAACGATGCATATTGATGGGATGCGAACTGACGTGCAGTAGAAGGACACCGGTTCATTCAGATGCTAAAAAGAGTTCCGACATTGTGGAATGAATGCACTTATAGAATTTGCAATTGTTTACCTTCTACGTACTAAAGAATGTTGCACGCGGTACGCGTTATCCGCTTATTGTAACATTTACGCTGGTACTAACGATCATCTCCTCACTGAATTTTCCAAATCGCGAATGCTCCGTTTTGTTTGGGATATTTGTTAAAATTATCGTTAAAGAATCGAAATAATTGTGGGCCATAATTTTCGAAGAATTGCTGAATGTTTCTTTGAGTATTAGATCTTCAATTTCGCGTTGAAGATTAGTAAAATTATTTTCAAAGAATCGCTCGGATTGCTTTTAAAATATCCATTGTTTGATAATTAATTCCTTTTAAAAAGACGCCTAATCTCAAGGAAATTTTGGAACGGTAGATCATCGACGTTACGTAGGTAATGATTATTATTGTCGTAAAAGGGTCAAAGAGATAAGTGCTCAATTTTCTGAACGCGATTACGGGGAAAAAAGAAATTAACGGATGACGTATGGCTGCGCAAAATGTATGCGCGGTTAATTGCAGTTGTAAAAAGGTAGGGCAGTAGTCGCTAATTTGAATACCAGTAGCCGACGATACGTAATGAACACAGCGTGCGACGAAAAGATGCGCAAAAAATTGTGGACATTCATTATACGCGCTGACGAGGCAACGCTTGAAACTATCACTCTACGTTAATTGCTTCTATCGTTCCCTGTCCTCTCTTCGACAACTATTCGGTTTATCAATAATCATTGTATTGAAAATATCCCAAATCTTATCCACGCCCTTTCAAATTTAACTCGGATAATTTGCAACGAAATGAAAAATGTTTGTAGGTAATCGAAATTTTATGATACAAGTTGTTAAAATTGGATTAAGTCTACAGTGTTGAATGTTGAGCTACAATTCGAAATTTTCTGTTTTATTCTTTGAAAAAGGAATTGTCAGATATTCAAGCAAAATACTATCTTTACTGAAATTCAATTATTATAAAGCATTTATTGAAACACAAATTAAGGGGTCTCCCTACCTTGACGGCCCGAAAAGAATGCGATACTTGAGATTTTTTTTAAGAGAAACCCTCAAATTATATTAATTAAAAATCTTAAACTTATATTTATACATATTTAGACAAAATTTAAAAAAAAATCAATGAAAAAAGCACTACCTAAAATTTTAAACGCGTTTTTCTTAAAACGATGTTTTTCGAATTGGTTAGCATGATATCTCAAAAACCAATCACTTGATTTACTTCAAACTTGGTATATATCTTCCGTAGATGTCCCAGTCTCGTTGGTACTAAAATTAAGTCGGTTTTTGTAAAATGAAACTTTTGCGATTTTAAAAAAAATAGCGATTTTTTTTGCAGAAATCGATCTCTGTTTTAGACGCTGCCATTTTTTTTTACTTTTCAGTATTTCTCATTTAATCTACTTAGTTCAGACGATAGCCACACTCATACAGATTACACAATTTTTTAAATTTTCCATTTCAGACAACTACAACGGCTAATTTGATGCTAAAAAATGCACATATGATTTTTATAAGGCACTCTATTTGAAGCACTATAACTCCGGATATAACCACTATTTTTGCATACAATTTGTTTTTTTCATATTCTCTAATGATGGACAAATAAAGCCACAAAGCTGGAAGTAAATATATTTAATGTTTCTGTTTCAAAAAATGCCCAAATTTCGCACCATTTTTCGTCCGTCAAGGTAGGGAGACCCTTTAAAAGGTAAATTCTGTTTCGTCGTAAAAAGAACATTTTAATAACACATTTTCTTTTTATTTACACACATACTGATTCAGCAAACAAGAGTCTGTCGCACAGTACATAAGCAAACTCTCGCAAAATGTACGTTCAGCTAAACACTAGAAGCCTAAAGAATTTCAAGTTTAACATGGAGATGAGCCTCGTCGCCGGAAAACTTGCGAAACTCATTCCGCGAATTTTACCTACCATTTTTGTGTTTCTGTTTCAGGAAGCATCGTGGGATCACCGGCGAAGGAAACAGAAGAAACCCGTGGTATTTTCTTGTGTCCCAAGTGTCTGAACGAGCCTAACGCGTGAGCATTAATGAACTTTAATAATACATGTATTTTTTATTATTAATTATGCCCAAAGGAGCCACCTTCTCCGTATAGTTTACATTCATCGACAGAATATTTTTCGGTCGACTGCACCTCAAAACACAAACTCAGTTCCTTGCAGCTAATACCAATTTCAGAATCAACAAAAACTTGGCATCCTTACGATCACCATATCGAACAAAAACATTTGCATTTCACCCCCCGTTTCTCGGCTTTCAGAATTTTTCCGAGCAAGGGACCATCAATTCAGACGACGCTGTTCCACGCGATCGATCGGGCCAAGAAATCGACGAGAAGCCGGCTCGCCGCTAGCGGGGCGTCCTCCATCATTCCGTGGGATTCGCGGTAGATATCGAAAGGGGGAACTGGCGAGAGAGACGTCCACGTGGACGGGCACGGTCGCTGGAATCGCATAGACCGCGAAATCATATAATCGGATCGTTATCGATCCTGATAATGCTCTGACGACCGGCCAGACAGAAGTCACCGACAAGCACCGACGGCCTTGGCTGCGTCCACTCTACGGCAGCCGAAGAATTCACCATTCGAAGCCGCTCCTCCTGCTCCGCGGTCGTTCGCGCTCCCGAAAACCTTTCCGACAATACTCCTGCGCTCGAAAGTCGATTGTTTTCATCTTCGTTTTCTTCTCCCGTTTTCCGGCGCGCCGGTCGCAAACAATTTCTTTTCTCACCAGTCTTTATCTCCCGCCCCGCTACTCCCGATTCCGAAATGTCTTGTTCCACCAACGACACTGCTCGGGACCTCGCGTAATGCTCCGCGAAGGAATTGATACGGAAGGACGCTAGAGGGAACCGCGACGCTGGAACAGCTAGCGACACCGATTCCCCAGGAAACGATCCTAGGACGCGTGGCCGCGAGTACATATAAGGGAAACTCGGATAGCCTATACCGAAGCGCTACAGTCTACCCGGTGTTTCGCGTAATGCCCGATTCTTGGATCGGTAGGGAGTATATCGCTGTTACGGTGCCACAAATTCGCGACCGTCGAATAGTGTTTACATCAGAAGGGACGAACTTTCTTTCACCGACAGAGCACCGAACGTGTCGAAGGTGAAACGGGAAGACAATAGCTCCTCCCTCCCTTCCGCCCCCCCCCCCCGCCCCTCCCGTGAAAGTGTGCACCGATGGTGCGCAATAATCCTCGCGGCGCAGAAGTGTAGCGCCTCGGCGCGGGCACGTCTGCCTCTCGTCGTGTTTTCGGAGTGGAACGTGAAAGTTTCGCCGACACTGATAAACAGGAGGATGAATGGACCGTTTTCCCACGGTATCTCCGATGATAAAAGTATATCGCAGCGTATTTGAGGCGTGTTCTGACGTCGCTTACGCGACCGTGCCGATATTGCTCTCTTGCACAATTCACGGAGATACTCTTGCACCGTTGTTTTCCCATTTCTTCCACCGCGGATGATCTTATCCACCTATCCGAATCCCACAAGATCGCAATCGAAATTCTCCCTAACCTCCTCCGCGCGCCTACTCGAATCCCTCCACATTCCCACGAAGAGGCGGGCCATTTTTTTCTACCGTGATTTTCGTCGATTCGGAAGCGCAGGCGGCCAGAAGCAACCTAGCGGATGGAGATCCCTCGTCCTTTTGCACAGAAGCAGCCGTACCTTTCGCGCAGGACGGGGCACCGGCGGGCACCTTCGCGCGCGGGCCCCACACAGACAGACAGACAGACAGACAGACAGACAGACACTCGCGCGCATAGGCGCGTGCGGCGGATCTTGCCACGTGTTTGCCTCGATTGGCGAAGGAGTTAACCACTGGACGGCGTTGTTGGTGTAGTACACAGAGCATTCAGTAGTATATAAGGGCGACTGTTTCGGTACGGGCACGCATAACCGAGGGAGTCATTCCATGACACGCGTTGCACGCGACGGCGACGACGACGACGACGACGACGGGACGACCGCTTCCTCCACTTCTTCGGCCGCTCTTCGCCGCCTCGCGATCGCCGCGGCGATCTCCTCTAGTTAGTCCGTCAAAGCGGGCCCCGAGGGGTAACTCGACCCTACCGTCCGAGATCTGCCGGCATCGGCCGCGGAGCCGCCGTTCTCCTGCGATTTTCCGCGCGAGTCTGCCACCCCGTGCCTGCCGGCCGCTCGGTGGTACAGTGAGCAAACGACGGGGCAGAGGATACGCGCTCGTTTTCGGCGGCGCGCCGAACGGAGAGGACACCTCTCCTCGTTGCCGGGCCACATAGAAGCGAGTCGCACTTCGAATATTCTGCCGATATCCGCGGGGAAAGGGTGACGGTGCCCCGGCGTGGACATGCCAGGCTCGGTAGTCTATTGAGTAAAGGTGATATATTTGGGAAAAGTATTCAGAATGATCGCCGCGACGATCGTCGCCGGTGGATCCTGGATCACGATGATCCTGTCCATGTGCCTGATGACGATCCTCCTGCTGTTGCTGGTGCGACGGGGCAAGTTCCTGTACGCCCTCAGGAAGGTGCCTCACCCTCCCGCGCTCCCTATCATCGGGAACGCTTATCAGCTGTGCTGCAGCCCGGAAGGTAAGTGGAACGATGGCCACGTGCCGTCTCTCCCGGCGGGAGGATATCTTCTACGGAATCGGATAAGGAGCTCCGTTTCCAGATATGTGTGCATTATATTGTTTCATCGGTTTAATCATTCCGCCAACTCGCTTCGCCTGATTTGCCGTTGTGTTTTCTTGATGTACGCGAAAGTGTCGGTGGTTATTATCATTAAAGTTCTTGCAAATTGATTTTACTTGCAGATCCTTCTCGGGATTTTAAAAAGTTTATTATGATTCCCTGCGACAGTACGAAGGCTTTAAGCCTGTGCGGTTCGCTGGAAATTAAATCTTAAAACGTAAATCTACATTTCGGTGCTCAATACTTGCCGCCACTATTCTCGCGGAACATGCCGCTGCGAGAGCTGAAAGTAATAACTAAGTGACGTGTCAGTCGGTGAACGCAATATTTACAAAATGCAAAAGCAGCTTTAGAAAAATCGAATTTCCTATTCGAAATCGAGCTGATGTCTCCTCGCCTCGACACGTGCCCTAATGTTTAAATCATTACCAGCCGGGACTTTTAATACACCTACCTGTGTCACACAGACATTTCCAAAGTAAAATCTTTGCGAAGAAATTTCTTCGCCTCGGTTACAGAAAAATTGAGCGGTTGGTTCGCGAATCTTTACTGAAAAAAAAAAAAAAAATGGCACTTTTACTGAAACGTGTTACGTGAATTGCATATTAAAATTCTGTAAGTCTGCCACTATTTTTCTTTCTCCCTTTATTTTCTGCGAACTCTTTAAAGTGGCCCGAAAACGGTTGCAATAAATTTCACGGAATACATGCCACGCCACTGGCGAACTATCGCGCAAGGAGCGCGCGCGTAACCCTGCTATTTCACGTGCCTTTATTTTCAAATTGGCACGAGATAGCGATAACCTCGGGAGATTTAAAAAAATTCAGAGGAGCGACCGTGCAAGGAGGTGCACCGATGTCGAGCACAGGCGGACTCGGGAGCGTGTTTTATTTCGTATATGACAGAATGCGGGGCAGATAAGGCACACTGGTGAAAGTTAGATGGCGAGGCGCGATACGCGTGTACCTGTGCACTCGGCAACCTAACTGTGCATCGAATTAGACGCTGCCTACCCAGAAAATCGATATCAAACTCCGACGGAGTTACGAAAATTTCAAAGGGGTCCCCTTGCGAAGTGCACTGACTCTCGATATTGACAACGAACAAATACCATGGTGCCACAACGAAATTGAATGTTTGCCGGACGCCTGCGTATACTTGACACTGAACTGCATACAGGGCGTTCGCAAACAGAAGTACATTGATTTTGGCTCTGATGGGGAATGCAATTTTGAGTCAAAAACTACGAAACATATGTTCGAAGATAGTTTAGCTAGTTGGAAAAGTTTTATGGATACTGTTTATCTTACATTGTAAATTACTGAAAATCTTTTCTAGCACCTTTCTCTTCGCTAATTACTTTTACTGTCGATTCGTGTTTCAATTCTGCCGAGATATAAAAATAAAAAAATATTAAACTTGGCGACCACCATACTGGGTCAGGCCTGTATTAACCCTTTGACAGTTTATCCCGTGCGAGGCACGGGCAGAGCGCCAAGTAGCTACCTAACAATTTACTCCGCGCGAGGCACGGGGCAGAGTAGAATAGAAAAATTAAAAAAAAAGAATTTTTTAGAATTTGTATCATAAACAGAAATATTTTAAAACATAAAAATATACATTTCTCGACTCAGAACTTGAAATTTTATTAAACTGTCAAAGTCCAACTCTACTTTTTTAACGTAGTCAGAATTGTATTTACTATCAAATCTCGGAAAAGTGTCCTTTCATTTTGAGACACCCTGTATGTAACTGTAATTCTTAATTGAATTTGAAAAAAAAAAAATTCTATATTCATTATTTACGAAGCTACGTAATTTTCTTATTTAGTCGTGTACAGTTAGCACGTTGACTGCAGCGCGATTTCCCACATTTTCCATTCCCTCGCATTCATAAAAGCGCTTCGTCAGAAATAAGAATGCTTCGTGATTTAACGATGGATTACTCTGTTTACATCGCTCCTAGCAATACAGTTCAGAAGATTAAAAGTTATTTATTTATTGTAAGCGTCCTAAAAATAATTGCAAGTCCGATGTGGTCGCTACCAGCGGCAGCCCACGTGTGAACGAGTCAGGGATAGCATTTGAGCACTTTGGGAGCGCCTCGAGTCTCTCCGTTCTGGCCATCGGAGGCGAATAAAGTCGCTCGAGTGCACGCGCGAAAGTATCGATGGGGGGGGGGGGGAGAGGAAGGGGCGTGAAAAAAAGAGGATTCATCCACCACGGTCGTACTGAATACTGAAGATAATCGTCACTCGTCAGCGTGTCGATCGTAAGGAGGCGAAGAAAGAAGCAGGTCGAGGTCGTTCGCGGCCTGAATAACGCCATGGTGGCTTGTAATTGTATGCAATTATGTGTATCTTTAAAAAAAAAAACGGAGGTTATCGACAAGGAAAAAGGGGATGTGGTAAAATACTCATATGTAGATTTGTCCCAGACCGTCGCCAACAAGTGTGGGATAGGTGCGAGCGCGATTTATGACCCGAACATGCTTAATAGAGTCTACGATTAAGGGCGGATAATTATGGGAAAATACATCGAGCCGCTACAGTTTGTAAAATATTCAATGCCTCGATCTACAGGGTGTCGTCGAATTGGTGGTGTTGCTTGAAAAGGAAATAACACGTCTTTAATATTATATTTTTATCAAAACTTCCGTCGCCGGTGTCTGCCCTTCGGAAATGATTAAAGGCCACAAAGGGTTAACAAGCTTGGGAAAGATAATTGAAGAGGTGTGGATAATATAATACTAGTCCAAGGAACAATAATAAGTGTGACGAAGAATTTTTTATCAGGCCAGCTTTGGAGGTCTTAGAAGAAGAAGAGCAAAGGGTTCGCAGATTAACGACCACGAAGAAAATTCCACGAGGCAGCTAGCCTTCGCGCTAAGGATTCGCCAGGTGAGCGGAAGTGACGGGAACGCTGATGATCTGGGCACCATAGACGCCACAGAAATGTGCCCCTGGAGTGGCGAGCTGGGTGACAAAGTCGAGGACCATCGGGGATCCCACTGTTCGAAGGTCGCTGAGCGTCTCATCGAGCCTCGAGCCCTCCAAGACAATACCTATTCGTTCTGTTTGGCTTTGCTACTCGACAGCGTCGCGTTGCAAGCTTGCACGTTGCCATCTCTACCGGTCAACGGCCGGTCACTACGCAGCCACTTGTTTGCTAGAGCTGCGACGCTAGTCGCTCTTCTTCTTCCCTCTTCCATCCTCGGACTATGCTCGCTCCGCTTGGCCGGCGCCTTCCTTCCCCGACGAGCAATCCGCGTGGCCGCGAAAGGGACCTAGGGATATGGTAATAGCGACGATTGGCCATCGCGATAACTGCAAAATGCCTACTTCTGTCCGGTCTCCCTCGGGTCGACGACCTTCGCCAATCACAGCGCGGACATTGAAGGTGCTACCGAAGTGCAAGGATTCTATTCAAGCTGAACGACGCTCGCGAGGCCCTCGTGAATCCCTCCTTTGTTGCGCGCTCCTCCACGGGTCTCGCTTCTTCGGGGCTCTCGCCGAGATCCCACTGGAGCGTCTTGACACTGGCAAGATTCCCTTGGGCATCTGTATCAATAGACGAGGCTCAGCATTTCTGCTGTTTTGCAAACCTAAAACTATTGCAAGGGAATAGCTTGAAGCTAGAGGATCAACAGAGAAATGTAGGATCAGAAGACAAGAAGGCTGGGAATGTTAAGGAAAGTGGGCGAGAATAGAGGAGCGGGAGCACGTTTGAAAGCAGTGATAGAAGACAAAGAACGAATTTCCATGGGAAGAGAATTATAGTAGAAGGAGGATAGATTATATTAGATAGGGGAGAGGAGATAATTGAAGAGTCCTTGTGCAGAACACTGTAGTGCCAAAATTAAAAGAAATGCTATCGGAAAATATTCTACGTGCCCATGGTAATACTATAGTATAGAATGCCATTTTTGACACTAAGTTTTAAAACAATTAGCTTCAATACATTCTTATGGAACCGTTTCCACCAAAAGCTAGGCTAAAACATAGCATCGCATAGGATAGCTTAGTTTAGCTTCCCGGTGGATTCCCGGCTTCACCGTGTCTTCTGCAAGGACTCTTCAATTCCGTTAGGTAAAATTATATCTTAAAACTTATACAGTACATACAGTAATACCAGCATAACACTTCAAATCTATATAGTATTAAGTTAGTTTCGTAGATATATAAAAATATGAGTTTCAAAATTTCTTTTTACCACCACTGTAACATCCCTTATCCAGGAGGATAAGACTCGATAATCCTAGTAGGATTTTGAATTTTGAATAGTTCATTCATTCGGTTTTTTATCAAGAATCAGTGATTAAGGTCGTACAAAATACTAGCTTTATTACTCAACTTCGCCCAAAATTTAGATTCTGATTTTATAAAAAAAAAAAAAAAAAAATTTTTTTTTTTTTTTTGTGAAAATCAAATTCGTCTGGATTAGTCAAGCATATTGAGCTGAGGCACATTTCGTGATCCGAGAGTTTATCGTTCGAAAGTTTTTAGGCGACAGACAAACACGCAAACATATTAGAAGCTTTCTGCTTTATATATTAAGATAAGGCTGTTACTTCAGAAATCGAGCTTCTCTTTAAATGAAATAAATGAGTATTTATTTCATCGCTAAAAAGTAGCTATCGTTCAAGAGAAACTACATCTTAAAAATAAACTCTCCGGGAAACTCTTTGGACCTAAAGTTACTATACAACGTTGACAGAGTCACGTTGATACTAAAGTTACTAATACTTAAAGGAACACCGGGTGCAAAAATCTGCAAGAACCTTTGCAACGTAACGTCTGCCCATTCATCGAGGTGAATGACCATGCGCAGCAGATAGACGAGAAATCCTTGTCACGACGCGATAGGTGGGAACGTATCTGCGCGATACATACTTTCGATCGTCATCTCCTTCAAGTGCTTTTATTAATCCCAGCGACTTGTGGCAATTACGTCAAAGGCACTTCTGATCAATCGGCAATTAATTAAACGATATTTCCTATACCTCAAACGTTCTTACTGTTTTCATTAAGGGGAGAGCCTGGTGTAGCGAGTCGAAGAAACAGATTTTTTTTTTTGCATAAATCAATAGTTAAACATCACGATAATATGCTCCCAAAGCCGCAAAACGAAATTAGAAAAATTAAAGCGGATATAGCCGGTTTTGCTACGGAGCACCAGGTTACCAGAAAACTTTAAATGTATTTTTTTATGAAACGACAGTATTAGAATTTGCGGGCAATGTAACTCCAAAAGTATTCAACCAATCGACTTGACCTTGGGCACGGATATTTGTGAACATTTTCTTCGCAGAGCTTAGCTATTGGTATAATGATATTGTTTAAATAAATAACTTTTTTTACGCATTTAAGGCAAAATTTCGTTGGAAAAAGCGAACTTTTTTTCAAGAGACCGCCGTTTGTTCAATTTTGCATCTTTTAAGTTATGAATTTATACGATTTGTGCGTGCACTCATAAACTAAACAAAAAGTGTTCGATTTTTGGATTCAGATGAATACAGTAGACGCTACGTTGCCCGCAGTGGATCAATTGCGTCGTCAACGGACTGGGATTAAGCCTGTATAACTCTGTTATTTGCCGCTCTTTTTTAATACAATTTTTTTTTTATCTACCTTAATCTGACAATACAATATCTTGAAAGTTTCAGAAAGATCGATTAAATACTTTCTTTAAAAAAAATTCCCGAAAAATGCCTCGATTTTCAGCCAGTTACACCAGGCTCCCCCCTTAATGGCAGACTTTGATGTACACTTTTCAAATACAAAAAATAAACCAGCTTGAGCTTACAAATTAATATGTTCACGGCGTAATATTACGTTCACCCCGAGGTGAGAAATTTTTTATTTCTATTGGCCATAAGTGTGATATTATGCATCTGGTATTAATACAGTTTTACTTGCCTCAGATTTTCACAAAATTGAAATTTTGTTCTCGGAAAAATTCAAAATTCCAAACGGCTAAAAAATAATAAACGATTCAGGGCTCGCGCGTCCTATACAATTTTCTGAAAAACCAGAGAGTTTGAAAATACAGAAATTACTTGCAGCAAGTATTAGTTTCGTTGCCTACAAAGTGTGGCACAGAAGGTGTGTATCCAATATCGCAGCGAACTAGTTAAATTGTTTTTAGAGATTTCGAATTCTTAAACAGCTGAAAGAGTATTAAATATTATTATCATTAAGCGAGACTTCTTCGGAAAGCATGGGTATCTTCAGGAATTTATAAAGACTAAACACTGAACTACACATTCATTGGCTTCTAAACAATACACACAAATTAATTCTTGTTCGCATAAATAATAGTGTTTCAAAAATATCATATTGAAAAGGTGCCTGCCTACTGATAAAAAAAATTCTACAGCTGGCAGAAATAATCGCGGACCGCCAATTGTTAAATGTGTACAACTCTGATTCTGGTTGCTACGGAAACTATTTTTTCCTTTCTTACTACTAACACAAAAACTATCGTAGATACTGTTATAGTTCTAGTTCATGCAATAGAGAAATATGTCGCCTACAATCTCCACAAATTTGGCATCGATGGCTTCATTAATTTTTGAGATATCAGTTCCGCAAAGTTAAAAAATGTACTTTCGCGAAAAGCAACTTTAAAGTTTCCATAATGTTTCCTACATACTCTGAAAATCTCTGTATTGTCCAAAACTGCAATTCCTGAAGGATACATATGTATATAATTTCGGTCCTCTCAAGAAGAAACACCCCTTATTGGATCCATCAAGGGGACTAGGCAGTGGAAAACTCGATTTTTTTATTGCATTTTCCGAAAGTACTATCTTTTCCGAATAGAATGCCGCTTGTTTTACATTAAAATTCGCAAAAATTGTTGATTTGCCAGCTAAAAATATTTCTATTCAATCTCTATGCTAATAATAAACATTGGCTAAAAGGATACATCTGGATTGGCTTTCATTTCTTTACAAGTACATTAAAAAGAAAGTGGCTCTTTCACGGAAAACGACTGCCTATAGTCCTCTTAAGGTTTCAACGATTTTGGCTTCCGCCCTCGCCCCGCCAAGTTTGCCTATCTCTGGCTTCTTCAATCAGAAGGGCGCGATTCGTTGTGTTGCAGAGGCCTTCAAGAAGATGATCAAATGGGGGAAAGAGCTGGGTGACATGTACCTGATCTGGGTGGGCATGCGCCCCTTCATCTTCCTCTACAAGGCGGAAGCGATAAAGCCGCTGCTGAGCAGCAGCATCCACATCGACAAAAGCTTGGAGTACCAGTACCTGCAACCTTGGCTCGGTACCGGCTTGGTGACTAGCACCGGTGAGTAGACCGAACGTGTCACCCAGCGCGCAACATTGTCGCCTCATTGATCACCGCGATCACGGTACATGCAAGTCGTTGTTTGAAATTTACGATCTTATTTTCGCCGCTGTTTCCCCGCGTAGCGTGAATTTCCACCCGATGCCGCGTGGAATGACAAATCGTTTTCCATCGAGCGCGTTGCATACAGATCCCTCGCTCCTCCGATGCCCCGTGCACCAGAGCGTCGACTAGGAACGCTCGGCCGCTATTAATACGATAGGCAGCTTTTTATCCGTCGAATCCTCGGGGCGTAAATTTCGGCGAATCGCGAGAGGGGGGGGGGGCCGGGAATAGCCACCGCCGATCGATGGCAATGGGGACCAAAAGAATGTTAAGCAGCCCAGATCGAATTGGCCTGATCTACTTGGCCGGCTATTAATTTCTGGAGGCTATTTTTAACCATGCCGAGGAATGTCTTTCGCTGGAATTTCGGCAGAACGCCAGGCCAGCGGACGGTTTGCAAAAATTTCTATGACGGACGAGGCTTCGGTCAGGTGTCCTCGCGATGACGTCCATGGAAATAATCGCCGCTTCCTCTTGCCTGCCTCTTGTGTCTTGTCCGCGCCGCGCCGCGGGCGGAGCTGTAGCTATCCGGCACTCGAAATGGGATTTTAGTAATGGAACTAATCGCGGGTAGTAGAACCAGGCAGGAAGAAGTGGATGGGTATTATGGTGGGATTATTTTCGGAGGATTGAGGGGGAACTCTCTTTCATTAAGGCCTCTCGATTCCTCCACGCACAGGATTGATTATATTTGCATTTTAATTGGAGGGAAGCAAGTCGACTCGTCATCTCAAAATTCCTGAACTTTCACTGCGGCTAAATAGTTTATTCATTCTGAATATTTGATAGCGTCATTTGTGACTAAAGGATAAATGAAATAGTGGGTGGGACAAGTTATTTCGTGTTGAATCCTTTTTAAATATGTTGCTTTGAAAACACTGGGGACGTTTCTGATTAAGAAATCATGCGGTGGGTTAAAGGATAAACTGGAATAAATGGATAAGCTAGAAGTTTTGCGCACAAATTTCCTGCATTGGGTTTTTTTTAAGTAATGTATAATGTAGATACTATATGTAGTAGTGGATCTATAATATAATGTAATAGTCTGATAAAGTTCGGCAACTCGAAAATTCAAAAAAATTTGAAACTTTGCAGAAATGTAGCCCAAATGATGCTAATAGCGTGACTATTTTTTGATTGCACAATAAAACGGTCCAAAGGATGAAAACACCCCCTCAAAGAAATGGTAAATTTTCAGATTATCGTGAATATCTACGAAACTACAAAAGATATAAAAAATAAGTTAAATTCAAAGTTCTGTGGTTTTTTATGCCCTATAAAGCGGCGATAAAGAATTTGCGAAAAAAAAAATTTTTTCAAAATTTATCCCCCACCACCCTCTTTTTTCACAATTCATTATCACCATATTGTAGGATATCGAAAGCCATAAAACATTGAATTGAACCTTTCTTCGATATCCTTTACGGTTTCGCAAATATTCACGATAACATGAAAACTCACAATTTCTTTGAGGGGGTGTTTTCACTCTTAGGGCCGTTTTTGAGCCGCATAAAAAAATCGTTACATTATTAACCTCCCTTGAGCTAAATTTCTGCAAAGTTTTAGATATCTTTGAATTTTCGAGTTGCCTAACTTCCCTTGTAAGAAAAAACTTCTATATTTCTCGATATCTTTTAACGGTTACCGTACATCGTTTTAACGATCTCACATAAAATTGTAAAGGATATATGAGTCTTAACCTGTACCCACATAGTAAAATCAAACTATTATCATTATTATCTGAATAGAACCGTTTCGAAAGATACAGAAACGTTTAATGGAAATCCACGATTATATAAATTATAAACAATCCAGTGGAGATGCAAATCGCATCAGAATTTCTTTCAGCTTCGCGCAGGCCTGGCAGATGTGTGAATACAACGTGACGTTGTAAAAACAGATTCTCTGCCGTAATTAAAATGTAGAAATGTACACGACGGAATAAAATTTCTCGTGTTGTTGCAGGCCAGAAATGGCACGCCCGGCGGAAATTACTGACGCCGACGTTTCACAGCGGTCTTCTGGAGGTGTACCTGAAGACAGCGATCAGAGAGGGCAATATATTCATCAGTTGCCTCGGGAAGCACGCCGGGCAATCCGCGTTTGACATTGTCCCATACGCGAAACGAGCAACGCTGGACATAATATGCAGTAAGCGGGCTCGATACTTTCAGCTATTCCTAATATTCCCAGCATTTCAAATATCCCGAGCTTGTCTCACAATTAGCCTCACAAGGGAAGATCCCGAACCCGGAAATTCAAAGAAATTCTGAAACTTTGCGAATACGCAGGGGATTTCTTCCTGATTACAACGCAATTTTTGTTTGCTGCCCAAAATTCACTCGAAGGGGGTGAAATTAACCCCTGAAGATTCGACTATTTTCCGATTTTCTGTTATAACTCGCGAACTGTAAGAGATATGAAAAAAGTTTCAAGACGAAAGTTACTTCTTTTAATTGGATCTATCGTTTGGTAAAAAAGTTATTTTACAGTTCACGAATTATAACACAAAATCGGAAAATAACAGGGTTTTCAGGGGCGAATTCCACCCCCTTAGAGTGAATTTGGGCAGCAAACAAAAATTGCGTTGTAATCAAGAGGAAATCCCCTACATATTCACAAAGTTTCAGAATTTTTTTTGAATTTCCGGGTTCGGGATCTTCCCTTGTCAGTGTAACTCATCTAGCATACCCAGAGTACAGTAGAACCTCCACTATCCGAATTAGTAGGGAGGCATGGAAATTCAGAAAATTATGCAACTTGGTGTGCAAGCAGAGTAGTTGATGGGTAATACAAACTTATTTTTTGTTGGTGCCATTGTGTAGTTTCACGGGGTGAAATCACCCCTTGAAAAAAAATGCAGAATTTTCTTTTTTCCTTGAATATCTCGAGAACGGAGAGAGATATCGAAAAGAAGTATAAACAAAAGTTGCGTCTATTTTTTATATCTCTAAAACTGCGTGAAAATAATTATCGAAGCATCCATAGTTTTCAAGCTAACCCCACCACCAATCCTGAATTCCATAATTACTTTTAAATGAAAAGGGAGGAAGACTTTAAAATTGCGGAATTTTAAGCTCAGGCTTCTAACGAGATATTTGCAATATTTTGCAGCAGGTAACATTCACTCCGACACGCGTCATTGTAATCATTATTCTTATTCCCTAATCATCGAGACTTATCCTGTTTTTCTAATAGTGCGCAGCGTTCTTGAGAACATTCATTCGATAAACTATAGGCTACACGATCAAGTGATTTACTGACACTAATTATCATACATGCGATTAACCGCGTCTAGAGACGATTCACTGTGGAGGATTAAAAAATTTAGTATTTCAACGTTGCAGACGAGAGGTTGAATGCCAATTAATCGGGACGCCTCGCTCCTAATAATCGACCGTGTCGTGTTCTTTTCGATTTGGTTCTCGAGTCCTTTCTGGGACTCAGGTCGACCATAATGATAGTTCTGTTAGAGTTCGATGACCTCGCCGAATGTTGCTTCCTCCTTGCTATTTTCTTCCTTTTTATTCGCTGACAGTTTTTGCTTTGGCAAAACGTACCATATTCGCGATCCGATTTCTTTTTTCCGCGACTTACGCGACACCTGAAAAGCAACGTGATATATTCTTAGGTGGAGCAGATTGCTCGATTAAATAATTAATGAAAAGTTGTTCGGTTGAATAATTATCGAAACAATTGTTCGATTAAATAATGGCCGAAATAGTTTCGTGCTGCGATTAGTTTTCGTACAAATTCCGATAAGGATTTTTAAACTCCCTCGTTTTCTTTTTATTGTTGTTACTTCTAATTTTCTAATTTGTCGCATAAATGGGAAACATCCGTACGTATGTTTGCATAAGCAATAAGTTTAAAGAATCGTCGACCAATCAGCAGTGACTATCGCAGAGAAATTTTTACCACTGTGATATGGAAATTTAATTAAACGACAGTGAATTTCTATTTCTCTAAAATCTTCTCCCTACTTTAGATTCATCAAGTTTCACCGTCGAATATTCGCAACACTCTGTATACTGTATAGTAGCTTTAGTTTCTCAAACCACCCCTTTACATATCTTCAGTAAATAATTACCATGATTTTCCTCCGCACAATTTTGAATATATTCTTGAATTACCAGACAGGTAACCAAACTTTCGTTTCTTCGACACCTTCGATTTTCGTTTCTTTTTCGGTTTTGACAATTCGATTATACGTTGAGTAGCTGCGAGACACATAAAGTTTGTTCATTACACGACTGCAATTTTTTTTTGCAATTATTATTTTTTGTAAAAGCCATTGAAAAAGTAAATTAACTCAATACTCGTTAAATCGGTTTGACTCGTTTTGAACTAGGCAAATATTACCAACCCCCTGCCACGCGAACACTTTAATTTTACCTCGCAACATTATAATGAAACAGCTGTGTTAAGGGGTGGCATACATTTGACAGATTAGAAAATAGAGTTCTTTTTATGATTTTTTTTTTTATATAAAAAACGTTATATTTACAAATCAAGATATACACCTTTTTGTGTATAAATTAAGTTGGATTCTCTTAAAAAAGAAATGATGCCATATCAGCCCCGTCTCCTAAGGACTAAAAATATCTCAGAGGTTAATGGACCGATTTGAATAAACATTTGCACGAATATTCTTAAGACTATAATCTAGTACTTGCCGAAGCCTATTTATGGATTTGTGTCTAGTTGTTTTTTTTTTTTTTATTAACAAAAGTAGATGAAAACTTAGATCGAAAATCACATGCTTGACTTTGAGTAGCTGCTATTTTTCAAAAAATAGATTTTTTCGAAATCGGCTTCGAGAAGGACTAGATTATGGTCTTAAGAATATTCGTGCAAAATTTTATTCAAATCGGTCCTGTAATCTCTGAGATATGTTTGGTGCGAATATTTCTTAAAATTTCGAATTTCTTTTTGAAGAGAATGCAACTTAATTTATACACGAAAAGGTGTGTATCTGGATTTTTAAATATATCGTTCATTTATATGGAAAAAAAATCATAAAAATAACCATGTTTTCCGAGCTGCCAAAGGTGTGCAAATTTTTAAGTAGAGGGTTTTAATTTATCGAGAATAAATTATTATCCTCGAATTCGATTTATTCGATAAAACAAAGTACAAACCGACGGCTGTCAGAGCGCCAGGGGAAACGTATCCAGCATGCTTAGTGGTTTTCTGATGGATCGTCCGAGGCCTCGAAAGCTCGATGATACGTTGCGATGCCTCTGGGATCTGCGATGCAATCTGACGCGGTTGCAATAACTTCCGCCTGCCCGATCGAACACGCGGTTGAGCCAACTGGTTGGTACGTTCGGTTATTTCGTAAAGAAGAGCCGACACTTTCACCTAACACAAAGCGATACAAGTCAACCACTTATTTTTGTACAAATCAACGGTATAAAGTAGAGGTCTCTTTCACGTGTCCGTACACTACCGCTCAAAAGTATTTCATCACTTGCTACATGTAAACTTGCTACGTGTAAAATAAGTATTTGCACACCCAATTTTTTCGACATACCTGTTTATAAAAAAAAGAAATTCTTCTTTTATTACTCGGAAATTCTTCTTTTTTACTAACAAACACTTTTTTATTAAGAAATTCTTTTTTTACTAAGAAATTCTTCTTTTTTTTTTACTAAGAAACACTTTTTTATTAAGAAATTCTTTTTTACTAAGAAATTCTTCTTTTTTACTAAGAAACACTTTTTATTAAGAAATTCTTCTTTTTTATTAACGAAACACTCGAGAATATTTGTTTTTAAAAGAGAAAGCGTAAATAAGCAACTCAAAAAGGAATTGAAAAATTACATAGATTGAAGAACAATAGAAATTATTTTAATTTTATACACTTTTACGTAATTTCTCGGTTTGGAGAGGTTCGATTACCCAAAAAATTCAAATAAGTATCTCGTCTGCCAATTAAGTTGTACGATCGAGATTCTACTGTCACTTGACGCGCCGATTCTTAAGAAAGAAAATTATGTTCGTACGTGGCTAGGTTCCAAAAACTCATCCGCGTAACCTTTCGATGTCGTCAAGCTTCCACCTTTCGAGTTCAGTGATTTCGGTTTGGGCGCCGGTTTCAAAAAGTTAATCTGCTTTCGAGGAGACACCGAAACTAACTGATCCTTCTGCGGACTTTCCGCCGGTTTGGTGAGATCAAGTTTGCTCGAGCTGCTCTCCTCAAAAATCTTCAACGAATCGTCCGATTCCCAATGTCGAGTACTTATAAACGTAGCCATTTGTCGCTGATGATTTTATCACTTAAAAAATTTTGCAAGTCATAAACAAACTAATTTCTTCCCCTTTATTTTTTTGGTTATTTTGTAACTTCTCCCATCGTGCACGCAGCTCTTATTGGACTTGGAAAAATCGAAGATTTCCCAGTGCCTCCTTGGACCATGCTCGAACACTAATTTCACACTGTTAATAAAAATTGCATGGCGGTGCAACTAAATAGGAAAGGGGCGATTCTTCGTGGAAGCATAAATTGAAAGGGGAGAATGAAGTTTTTGTAAATGAATTTTCACTCTTTGAGAGTCAGCAGATGTAGTTAGAGACCACATCTCGCCTGCTTCTTTTGAAAACCACTTTCGACACGTAATTACTATGAATCTATTTAGGATAGTAATGGTAATAATAACAATAATAATAATACGTCTGTATTACACCATCAGTTTAGTTACACTAATACACAGTTTTAAAATCTTACGAAATAAGTTGCCTAAACAAGTGACTTTGTTTATTATTTATAATACCTGGAATGTACAGAGGGTGTCAAAAAAGTGATGGTCACTGCTTTCATGGGTAGATCTATACCTCTGGATCGGTGGAGATTTGTAAAAAAAAACTTACCGAGAAATTGTTTAGAACATTTAAATTTAATGGCAACTTTTTTTTGAACAATAGTTTTATCAAATACATGGATCCAAGCCAAAACTTTATTAATTTTTTTTAGGAAACGTCTGCGACATATGGTACCTTTTAAACTTTTTCTCCCTTCAGCGAGCAGAATATGTTGACGTAACAAAAAATTGAAATTAATTTTCAATGTTATAAACAATTTTCTTTTGCATATCTCCACCGATCCTGAAGAGTAGATTCACCCCTGAAAGCAGTGGCCATCACTTCTTCAACACCCTCTACAACTTTCCAACCAAATATTACAAGTGAAGGCAGTGTCTATTCATCGATTTGTTCGCAAAAAATTCACACCCCTCGCTTAAATGTTACAGACAGTTCCATGGGCTGCAACATTAACGCGCAAACGAATTTCAAAAACGAATACGTGCAAGCTGTGAACACGTAAGTCCACCTTAAAGCCTGCTTGCTGAAGCACTTCTGTTACCGCGAATTCTATTAAGGGGTCGTGCTCAGTCAGGAGGCCAAAAAAAGGGTGGTGTTTGGAAATTTTTTACTCAAAAGCTATAACACATTTCTCAAAAAATCTTTTTTCCTTTTAAGGATTGCATCTCGTACCGTGCATCGTAATTTTTTTATTTAAAAATATTTATCAATAACTAAGTTATTGTTCATCACTGGAAGGTTCTGTAAAAAAAAGGCTTCTGCGGTGACCACTGCTGCTCGAAAGTCGATCATCTAAAATAAAAAATTCAAAAGAATTTACTTATTATATTATATTATCTAGTACTTGAACGAAGGATTTTTTTATCCGATGCTTAGTTTTCTTTTAATTGACGAAAATCAGGCACGATTTATGATAAAAATTGAAACTTTTACTTTAAACATCAGCCATTTTTTCCCAAATCAATATTTCGAAAAATCCTTCGTTCAAATACTAGATAATACAATATAATAAGTAAATTCTTTTGAATTTTTTATTTTAGATGATCGACCTTCGAGCAGCAGTGGCCACCGCAGAAACCTTTTTTTGAGAGAACCTTCGAGTGATGGACAATAACTTAGTAATTGATAAATATTTTTAAATAAAAAAATTACGATGCACGGTACTAGATGCAATCCTTAAAAGGAAACACGATTTTTTGAGAAATGTGTTATAACTTTTGAGTAAAAAATTTCCAAACACCACCCTTTTTTCGGCCTCCTGAGTGAGCATGACCCCTTAATCAGAAAACACTCCGGATGCAATAAAAACATCTCACCGCCTTCTTCAGACTAGCATCCATTTCGCAAAGAAGGTTCCTGAACGTCTGGATATCCTTCGACCCGATCTTCAAGCTAACTTCGTGGGGGAGAAAGCACGATCACGCGCTGCGCGTTACCCATGGATTTGTTAACAAAGTAAATCCATTGTTTCCTTTCTGCAGTTTATTCGAAAATGCAATAGCACACAAGCAGCATCGTCATTATTATTTTTTTTTCTTTTTTTTTTTTGTCTTAACGGTAGATAATCGCGGAGAGGAAAGCAGAGTGGAAAGCCAGCCAGGGTGAAAGCACCAAGGAACGACCGAGTAAATATCATGCTCTGTTGGATTTGCTGTTGGAAATGTCCCAGGATGGCAAGGTGCTCACTGACGATGATATTCGCGACGAAGTGAACACATTCATGTTCGCCGGTCACGATACCACGGCGACCAGCGTGTCCTGGATCTTGTATGCGCTAGGACGACACCCTCGATATCAGGTACTGCATTCACTCTATCGACCTCAACGGCGTCCGTAGACTTTTTTCCAGGAGAGGGGTCAACTTCGGGGTGACGGAGATGAAAAATATATGTAGTAATGAAGGAACGAGTAGCCCACTTGCTGTTAAATTGGCAGTGCCAATTTAATTAAAAATTTAAATTCGAAATTTAGAAATATTCACTTTTTTAGTATAAACTTAATGAAGATCGATTTTAAAAAAATAAGCGATTTTTTCTCAAAAGCCAGAAGAGGCAGCTGCTCCTTTTGCCCCCCCCCCCCCCCCTCGACGCCCATGATTGACCTTATACGATAGGAAACTTAAGGGGGTATTCTACTGTGACATGCGATCTTTTAACTTTTTTCGGGATTTTTTTTTATGGACTTAAGATTTGGTGTATTTTCAGATTAGGTGTAAGTCGAATTTTCTTCACAGAACCGTTTGCAAAACTTCAAACGCGTTTTTCTCAAAACGGTGTTTTAGGGATGGTTACCACGATATCTCAAATTCTACTTGACCGATTGGGTCCATCTTGTGCACACATCTTCAGCAGATGTGTGGCTATCGTCCTTAGTAGAATTAGGCCAAAATATTTTTTTCTATTTTTTTTTTAATTCTGTAGCCCGAAAAGACGAAGAGAAATCGGGAAAGTTGACACTTAGTCGAGTATAAATCGACGCTGACCTGGCAATGGACGTCCGGAGGGGGGTGCAAAAGGGACAGCTGCCCCCCCCCCTCCCCCGGCTTTTGAGAAAAATTGCTTATTTTTCAAAACTGATGTTTATTAAGTTTATATTAAAAAAAGGGAATATTTTTACATTTCGGTTTCAAATTTTTAATTAAATTGGCACTACAAAATGGGTTTAAAAAAGCAAGAGGGGTATATTTTTCTTTACCATCGTCCCAAAGTTGCCCCCTCTCCCCGCCACCCTGCAAAAAGTCTCCGGACGCCCTTGGACCTGTCTAACCCGGTAGTGGATACGGGCGAGTCGAATGAATCGAAAGATGAACGGGTAAAGAGCAGGTTGACCCGCGATATCAACATTATTTTATGGTCAAACCCGCTCGTTACCCGTTGCAGATCTCCCGTGTAGCTCGCCTCGTGTTTCGAATATATGTCGACACTAATGAAAATTTAAATTTCTATTGTTTTTATTAAACCTTCGCGAGAGTACTGGGCGGGCGAGGTTTTGCTGATTAAAATGAGTCCAAACACGACCTCATTTGGACCATTTTTAATTATACGCGGTGTAAAATTCTTTTACGCAAATTCAAAACTGACCCAAATTCCGTAGAATTCGAAATAATCCGAATGCCATCGAGTTTGTACTCATTTTCATCAGGGGAACGGTCTCGCAAAAGATAGAAATCCCTCGACATTATATATGAAGCACTTCTTTTATCCTAAAAATTTAATTTTCCTGAGTCATTCGAGAATGTGATTTCCTAATTATGGAAGACTGGACACGTTCCTTCGTTCCGCTGTGAGATACTTATAAAAGAAAGCTTAACATTTTTAATTGTATTTCCTGCATTTTTCATTGTAGGAAAAGATTCTCGAGGAGTACAATGAGATAGTGGGAACGAAGGAGTTGTCGTTGGATGTATTGAGCAAGCTGACCTGGCTGGAAGCTTGCATAAAAGAATCTTGGAGAGTGTATCCAGTGGCCCCGCTTATTGCAAGACAAATTTATAATCCCATTACGATATGTGAGTATCAGTAAATGCTCCGCGTGCAAACATCTACGCGAAGGAATTGCTAATTCCTAAATGACCTAGCCGCCGCTGTTAAATATTTTTGTAACAAGGAATTAAGTACTCGATCTGTTTTTTTTTTAGTGGGACATGATATTCCAGTAGGCTCGACGGTCCTCATCAATTCGTTTCTTCTTCACCGTGACTCCGAATACTTTGATGACCCGGATACATATCGGCCAGAGCGTTTCCTTCCTAACGCGCCGAAGCACCCTTCTTACGCCTTCGTCCCTTTCAGTGCAGGCTCTCGAAATTGCATCGGATGGAAATACGCTACGATGATAGTGAAAGTTCTCATTCTTCTCGTATTGAAAAGCTTTCACGTAGAGTCTTTGCATACCGAGGAGCAGCTCCGTTTCATTAGCGAGCTGGTGCTGCACAATGCTGACGGGCTTCGGTTAAAGATTACCCCACGGGTGCAGGGAACTTGCGCATGATCCTTTTGAAATGCTTGTAACCGAGTGAAGCGGGACAGAGAGATATAATTTCGAGCAGGGATTACATAATGGTTTGAACGTTTTATCTATCAATTAATTTGCGACCAAAGCAGTCTAATTCTTTTCTGTGTAATATTATGCAAGGTCAGAGATATCGTACTTTGTGATAGCGACAATGACATTCATTTGATACTTCTCTTAGGTTTATTGCTCATATTCATTTAAAGTAGAATGATTATTTAAGATAAGATAGACTAACAGATTCGTGGTAACTAAACGCATCGTCTCTCGCAGATTATGCAGAATTACTACCTTCTAACCGTGTTGTAGATTTTTCTGTTTTATTACTCAAACGTTCACTGTACTTCATAATTGCTTTCCCTTTCGCATAATACGTACTATATTTGTTTTGAAGATTGAGAAATGTGGTAATACTTAGGAACTACTCTACAAGCTTTATACTTTTATATGACATCGCCCCTTCTCGAAACATAGATATTGAACTAGCGAAGCCATGTCCATGTTACAGGTAGTAAACCTTTGTCTATTCTACAAGCGGCTCGCTCAATTCTGCGCTGTTTAGGCAAGAACCTATGGCGCAGTTTAAAATATTGTAGAAATGTTCACGAAACGGGAAACCTTCAAATTCATCCTCCAATCGAAATTGAACGAGTCGGTTGTACATTGTACATAAATATTTAGAGATCGCTACAATTTTCAATAATTACCATGTCGTCGACGTATCTTTAGTCCAGTTTCAATGTTCTTGAAACATTACATTATTGACACAAAGCTAGTCTAACTTTGCCTTTGTTTAAAACTTTGTATTAAACAGTTATTTGTTATATCGAAAGCATATCAATTGTTACATAAATATTTTCATGAAGCAATTGTAAAATTCTTCGCTGTGTACTCTACATCTGAGATGTAGGGGAATAAAAGTATAATTGTAATATTGTGATATTTTATAACATCCTGTAGCTTGTAAAACGTGTAAATATAATATAATATTATTTCTATTAATAAAATGTTGTACAAGTAATAATTCTTGGTTTTATTTCTTCATTAACATCAATCTAAATATATCTTACATGTCTCCCTGTATCTAATGTACAGGGTGTCCCAGAATTGAGGGACAATCCGGAACATGCAATATCCTGATGCAAGAAAACATCGAAAAGTCCTTTACCGTTTTACGATCGGAGGCTCCGTTCTCGAGATATTAATATTTGAATATTAACGGTGGAACATCCGGGGCGAGAGGTTCAAAGCCGAAACAGCTGACGCGGAACAGCGATCCCTAGCGCACGCACAGCAGAATCCGACCGTAGTAGTTCAAACAGTGAAAATGGGATAGCGCCACTAACCCATTTTTAGCATTCTCGTCTAACAGCCCCAAAAGTAACTGATATTTAAGGATTTTTCCGCATTCCATTTTTCAACTTGTTCCGGATATTAGTATTGGTTCGGGCTAGATTAGTGCGGGGGGCGCGCGCCCGCGAGCGGGCGCGTAAAGCATGGTAGCGAACCGATGTGAGTTCGGTAATTATTTGTTTTAAAAGTTCTGACTATTATCACAGACCAGGTATAGGATAGACCCATCACGCAATGTAATTTTATGTCACACGCTCGGGGGGCTCGCGAGCCCCTTTACCATTTTCATGTCATACCCAACGTTATCGATTGAGTCTAAAATAAGATTGTAACGCTACGCGTGGTAGGAATTAGAATTCAACACGGGTAAAATCACAGACGAGGTATAGGATAGACCTATCAACTAATGTACTTTTCTGTCACCGGTTTGGGGTTTCCTAAGACCCCCTTACCATTTTAGTGTCGCATACAACGTTACCGGTCAAGTCTCGAAACAGATTGTAACGCTACGCGTGGTAGGAACTAGAATTCAGCACAGGTAAAAGTAGGTAATTTTTTGAGAGTCGGAGCCCGCGATTTACAAATGTTTCATTTATGAACATATTCCGTTCAACGGAAGAGAAAAGAGGATGAAAATAAAACGATGTCACATTCACCTTTTAACCCTTCTGTCCTATTCCGGTTTATTTATCTATACCTCGTCTGTGACAATAATTACACTACTCACGGAAAAGCGCTTGGCGTCTCCCATACGATTTCTCTTGCTCCGATGCGTCTCGACAGGAGCAAACACTTGACCTGACTCAAGCCGTTTTACGCCGAGATTGGGTAATCGGCCCGGGTGACTTACGCAGGCAGTGTACCAAAAGGTACACCCCCTACGCCCGAAACTTTTCCCTTTCGGCAAGAACACCGGGGGATGAAACTGATCTACCCATACCAATTCCATGCTCAGTCACTTGCTTCCGCAAACGGAAGCAGCGGTGACTTCCTCATCAGAGATAAGGAGCCAGCAAACGAGCAACAAAGCTAATAAAATTCTGTGACTACTTGGCGATTTTACATGGGGCCTTAAATACTTCAACTATAATAAATTAGCCTAGGCTTCCTTAGATGTCTTTTGTCACTATCACTTTTCACTATCACTATCAATATCTAGAAACGCGGTAGCGTCTCGACGCCAAGTACAGGAAAGACACCCTGTATATGTCGACTGTCGCTACCGCTATCATTTACTCGAGAAACGGCTATTCCAACCTAACCTGAAACTTATTTCATTAATATCTCATCACGCCTGCAATATTTTCTAAATTTAAAGGCATTTTTCTTATGTAAACCGCATATAAGCTTTCGCATAAGTTTCTGGAAATTTGTACCATGCATGTACAAAATAATACCACGCATGTACAAAATAATATATATATTGTAACAAATTGCATTGCATTTAAATTGTCAGATATTTTTATACCAGCAATTTAGAGTTTTTATGTAAAGCTTAATATTATAGAAATGAAGGGGACGCCCAGGACTTGGATAAAAATGAAGGGGACGCACAGGCTTGGATATAGAATTGAAGGGGACGTATAGGCTTGGATGGATAGATATGAAGGGGATGCACAGGCTTGGAGGTTCTCCGAAGAAGATTAGATAGATAGACAGAGCATCTTGTTTCGCACAAGTTTCTGTCACATTAGTGAAGAAAGTACGCTGAAAACACATCTCCCTTAATGCTTTTCAATCTTTTGTGAAAAACATTCGTAATACTTTAATAAAATCCACAGCAGTTGCCACGCTATTCATTAATTCATTAATTTTTTAGATTCCCATTAACAATATTTCAATTCACCAATAAACATAGTAAATTAATTTTATTCCAACACCAATAAATTGTGTGTTGAAAATATTGGATCTCTTTGTTCATGTTCGCTGAATTATTACCATAAGCATTTATTTAAATTTTCTGCAATAAGACTTTCTGTCATACGCTTTTACCTCCTTCGGACACATTATGTAGTCTCTACACTCACTATAGGAAAAGGCTACTCTATTTCTATATAAGTAAGTTCTACTACGTTAAGTTGTATATAACTAAAATGTGGCTTTTATATATATTTACAGACAACCTAAGCAGAAGATGATGCAGTGTGATCTACGTCAGACTATGTACGCACAAATTTGCAGGTAGGGTTTTGCATACGCAATTATTCATTCAATGATCTTGACAATGAGCACGTGTGATAATTTATATAATTAGTAAATGTGTCCTATTTTTCAGTTAACGATGCAGACGAAGAAAATTATTTCAACAGCTGAAAGAGAACCCATAAAAAAAACTTCAAAAAAGTACAAAAATTACGCCAAGTACATGAAAAAATAAATAACAAAAAATAGAAGATAATAATAATAAGTCATAAAAAATAGAAGAACAAATAAAAAATCACAAAAAATAGAAGATAATAATAAATATAATATTAAAAATTATCTGAGGTCATTCCCAATGCAAATTATCTTTGTAAAAGGAAGTGAGATCCCCATAAAAAAACTTCAAAAAAGTAAAAAAATTACGCCAAGTACATGAAATCAAATAAATCACAATAAATAGAAGATAATAATAAGTACAAAATAAAAAAAAGATGTGAAATGAAAATGAGCTGCAAGTACATAAAGGTGCTTTCCAACTGTGCTTAAGATGACACAACTACATATACACAGCTAAAATGCTGTGTTCATACATTCCATTACTCATATCGCGGACATTTTAATTAACCCATCAAAGAGAAAAATGTATTAAATAATATTAAGCAGATATATCTTTATACAAATAAATATTTTAATACGAATAAATATTTTATTCAAAATACTTGGCGCTGCGCCCAGAATTGGTGTTGCTAAACTGAATAAATATGTATAAATTGCATTAATCTTTTTCTTTCTTTCTTGTGCGTGCGTTCGTGAATGTGTGTATGTGCATATGCTACGTATGATATTAGAATTATATATATGATGTAGAATAAATCTGACTGCGTTTCTAATGTATATGTTTATGTATTTTAGATTGTAAGGGAGTTATTGTAAATTATTAATACTAAGACAATTAACATTTTTTCAGTTTCGCAGCGCCAAAAATTTTGAATAAAATATTTATTCGTATTAAAATATTTATTTGTATAAAGATATATCTGCTTAATATTATTTAATACATTTTTCTCTTTGATGGGTTAATTAAAATGTCCGCGATATGAGTAATGGAATGTATGAACACAGCATTTTAGCTGTGTATATGTAGTTGTGTCATCTTAAGCACAGTTGGAAAGCACCTTTATGTACTTGCAGCTCATTTTCATTTCACATCTTTTTTTTATTTTGTACTTATTATTATCTTCTATTTATTGTGATTTATTTGATTTCATGTACTTGGCGTAATTTTTTTACTTTTTTGAAGTTTTTTATGGGGTCACTATTACTTTGCACTAGTTTTTTTAAATGTGTTATTTTATTAAAAAGGAGCAGCAACATTTGGCTCTCTTGTATTTTAAACGCGCCATTTCAATTATTTTACATTCCTTGCTCTCGGAATGAACTCGTTGGGCAAAGTCTTTTTGCGTGCAATTAGGTAGGATGCTTATCCTTCCAAAATTGCACGCACAAAGATTGCTATCCAGGAATACAAGGTACTCGTGTCTACTATCGCATGCAAGTACAAAATATGACTCACCGGTCAGCGAATACGGTCCACCCAGTCATCATCGCTATCTTCCAAGCTAGCATGGTGACCCTAGACCCTCTCTAGGGCCTCTGCTGCAGGTCTTCTCTAAGGCCCATGCTTTGGGCCCAATCCCTAGGGCCTCCCGTTTGGACCCTCTCTAGAGCCCACGCGCTAGGCTCTCTCTAGGGCCCCCCGTTTGGACCCTCTCTAGAGCCCACGCGCTAGGCTCTCTCTAGGGCCCATGTCTTGGGTCTTCTTCAGGGCCCACGACAGGCCCTCTCTAGGGCCTAGAATCTCATTGGTAAGTCTACGCTGAAAATTGAAGCTAAGCGAAAATTTGACTCCACTTCCGCGATAAAAAAACAATTAGAGCGCCGGTGCTCTGGACGAACTTTACACGCGCAAAAAAGTGGCTCTACTTTCGCGAAGAAATTTCAACTGGAGCTTCGGTGCTCTGGACAAGTCACAGATACGCAAAAATTTGACTCCAAATTCA
Source organism: Andrena camellia (assembly GCA_029448645.1). Taxonomy (NCBI): domain Eukaryota; kingdom Metazoa; phylum Arthropoda; class Insecta; order Hymenoptera; family Andrenidae; genus Andrena; species Andrena camellia. The sequence goes on along the minus strand of CM055679.1, from coordinate 39,974,379 downwards.
CGGTAGTACTACTCTAATTAAGAGCCGCGGTGCTCTGCAAAATACGTAGATGGACGCGAAAAAAGCGGGGACTCTACGATCGCATTACGCGCGATCACAAAGGATCTTGCTAGACTGCAAGATCGCTAGGAAGATTGGTTCCACTTGGAACTTTTTCAAATTTTTCAACGTGACTCTACTCGACTCGATCGATTCGATTATTTTGCGAATTATTAATCCGAATTGTAAAAATCGCGAGCAACTGTTGTATTGATTTAATTTTCTGATTTTAAGACAGACACATGCATGTCACTATCTACGAGTACCTTGTATGGTCGGCTCATTGGATACTGCTCTTTCCAACACGTATGTGCAGCGGTTAATGGCTCATTTCATATAATTGGCATTCGTTTTAGGAACATTTCTGCAATATTTCGTGAATGTGGTTTAGAAAAGAGCCACGTCACGAGGCTACTGCCTAGACGCCCTAGACCATATTCGCGAAATATTGAATAAGAGCTCCCGAAACGAATACCGACCATGTGAAATGGGCTCCTGTTTGTCGCGTCTTTGTGTTGGAACGGCCAGAATCGAAAGAGCTGGCTACGCTACATTTTCTACAGAAACCATTTTGTTCTATTGCGTACACCCACATTCAAAGAATTATAAAGTAACGAACCGTTCGCTGTCATCAAGACTACTGCATCTCTGCAAACTCATAAGCCCTGACCAGCAACAACGAGACCAGCACCCTTCTGACCAGCACCCCTTTAGCCCTCAGCCCAGCAGCTCTAGTTGGACTCGTGCATGACTCTACTTTCGCGGTGAAAAGGCTATTAGAGCACCGGAGCTCTCGACTAGTTTTACTTGCGCAAAAGCACTGACTCTACGATCGCATTACGGGCGATCACAAACACTATTACTGAAACAAACAATTTGTATTTAAACAAGTTCCAAAAAATTTCCTCTAAATTCCAGGCAGCCGTATGGAGCGCCACGCAATTCAGACATTAAGAAAAATTTCGAGCAGCCACATTGGGCGCTTAATGATTCTCAAGATTGATAGAAAAAAGGAGTGGCCCCTTTGAGCGTCTATCACTATCACTTTTCACTATTAATATTACTTTTCACTAGTTTTTTTTTAAATGTGTTATTGTATTAAGTCTCTTCCCAGCGAAAGGCTGAACCAGAAAAGCTCAAACAATCAACTACGTTATGTTTGTAATGATGTGGTCGGCCTGGAAGAAAATTAAGAAAAAACTTAGTGAGTTTTGGCACCAGCCAATCGAAATAATTTCGACCTATAGATGAGCACGCACGAGCATGCAAATGAAGTAAAAAGCTGAGAATGTAGACTCATCGATGAGATACATGACAAAGTGACAGAAATCATACAAAAGCATCGAACAAATCCATGAAATAAAATAAATCATGCAATACCATCGACGAAATGCATGAAATAGAACAAATTATGCAAAACCATCGAAGAAATACCTACCCGAAACAGAATAAAATTCTGATTAGCTGCCGAGACCGAACCAAAGTCACTGAACGTAAGTTTGGCTCGATCTGGGCCCTTAACCTAGATCGTAGGCTTCAGTCTTTGATTCCGTTTCGCAAGTCGCAATGCTTGGGAAACGTTACCAATTGTCCGAGCACACCAACATGGAGGTACCTACGAAAGTGACCCATTTCTACGAAATATATTTCTGGTCCATGTTCGACCACTGATTTGCGCATTTTTGAAAATTTGGAAAAAGTCTTACGACTAAAGTTCTTAAGCTAAGACTTATTGCTAGAACTATGGCTAGTTGAACATAAGCACGCGGACATGTTCTTCCGCGATGTATAAAACTTTAGGTTTAGTAGCATAAAGTCATTTTAATGCTTGGGAGAAAGAAAGTTAAGTTTAAACACCAGCCACTTTGGCAGCTGTCATTTATTATTATACTATTATTTTATAAAGGCACCATGTGAGATCCAGATACGAGAAGGTAATAGTGTCATTTTTTATTTCTCGTAACATTGCCACTAGTGTTTTTAATGTCGGTGCATTATGATTTTAATATTGTACGGAGAGAGAAAAGTAGAAGTAGCGAGCATAGTGACCAAGTAGTACAAATATCAACTGTCAATCTTAGTTATTATTATTTGTATGAGAAAGAACTTTAACTTATATAATTGAAAATCCGTAATAAATTAATGCTTTCCATTCACGTTTTATTAAGAGAATCTAATGACTCGAATGTAATTAAACTTGAGAAGTGTAACTTGTAGAAAAAATGTGTGTCGTGACGTGCTTTACAACACTATATTTTTTAAAATACAGTTTAACAACATTTAATTTTCCAATATTTCTTCGCGTTTGTACAATTCTTTTTCGCATTTTCGAGCGCTAGTCCCCTTATTGCATCCGAGCCCTCAATTCAGCTAACTCCAAGCTTGTCTTATATGGGTACCCGGGTACCTCGGTTATCCAACAAGCGTGTATATAAGTTTGAAGTTTTACTATTTAAAATTTTATGAATACATTTTAATTTTCAAAACGTAAATCGACGTAAAAATGTCTACAGAATGGGGAGCCGAAGCGGTTTGTCGATATTTTTACAAGAACATTAAAAATTGTTAAAGGAAACATAGAAATGAGTACCCGGGTATCCGGTTGCGTACATAAGGGTTAAGTATGTATTCGTGATCACTACGCTCGCTACAGCAATAATTTTGTTCGATGGCATGCAGAAAGATTGAAAGAATGAAAAAGTAGGTATTACTCACCGTTCGTTGCAACAGTCTCACTGCTATCCATGCAGACAAGCATCCCCCTTCAGCAGTAGCTATTCGATCTGCAGGCCAATGTCCCGCAGCTGCAGGGTCAGTACCGAATAGAACTTGTCACACTCACAAATATGTCGCATTAATTTCGCGATGAAGAAGCAATAAGAGCACCGGTGCTCTGAATTAATTCTAAATGCGTTAAAACACTGATTCTATGGTCGCGTTCACGTTACTAACACGCAGGGCCACTGTGCACTACAAAATACTTTATCGCGAAATAAGCACTGACTCTACAATCGCATCGCACACGATTACAAAAGCACTTCACTCTTTTAAACATCTCTCAACAGTGGAAAGATGTGTTCGGACTCGAGTAAAGTGTTTCCAAAATAGTCCTCTAGACACTGAGTGTAATGTAGTAGAATTTTGTTATTGGGCCTTCCACATAGTCCAGTAATCGATGGAATTGATGCAGCAATCGTGAAATCACGAAATAATATCCACTGTGACTGCACAGATATTTAGTGATCCGATCACCGTCGCGGACAACGTCGAACTGTTAGGGCACGCCGTTCGGCGATGTAGTGACTTTGGTAGAGGTTGTTGATGTTTTTGTCGCGCTCGGCCGACTCCCAGCTAACTTGAAATTCGTCAAGGCCAGAAATAATATTATATAGCAATGTCCATTGCAAAATTTTCACTTTTCACAACTACAGTCGTGCACCCCGCACCTTATACACGTATTTTTATCACTGCAAGATGTAATCAAACACTAGGCAACTCTGTCAAAAAGTCTACTAGATGATAGGTATATTCTAGTGAAATCTTGTTAAACGGTCTTCTATTTAGTCCAGTAGTCGAACGAATTGATGTAGGAATCGAGAAATCAGGAAATAGTATGCACTGTAACATCCACAGATATTTAGTGATCCGATCACCGTCGCGGACAAAGTCGAACTGTTAGGGCACACCGTTCGGCGATGTAGTGACTTTGGTAGAGGTTGTTGATGTTTTTGTCGCGCTCGGCCGACTCCCAGCTAACTTGAAATTCGTCAAGGCCAGAAATAATATTATATAGCAATGTCCATTGCTAGACAAAATTTTATTTCACAATGCGTGTTTGAAAAGTAACTCGATTTGCAGTTGCATCTAAGCACCCCACGACAGTCATGCATTATGCAACTTTCTGCGAGGCTTTTAAGAATTACAAATAGAATCCAATTATTATTACTTCACTAGACTGATTAAACAGTGCATTAGAAATTTGCGGGAATGTAACAGCTTCAATTTTTAATACTCTGCGGGGTACGATACGTGAAAGGGTTCTACTACACGCAAAGTGCTAATAGACAATGTCTTCGTGCAATTTATAGCTCGCACGAGCTTTGAAGAAATATCATTTTTGAGCGCCATAAGTGTCTTGATCCCCGAAATGGATTTTCGGAGAGAAATCCGCGTGAGTCGTTAACAAACCGAGCTAAAGCATAGCGTAGCAAAAGCCTGCCTTCTATGTCAAACTCTCTCACTCTAAACAAGTCACACGTATGCAAGCACGCACACACCTTTCAGCATTTCAACACATTTCAAAGTAGTTGCTGAGTTGGACGCTGTTCATGAGCAGATGCCACTACATTCAGTCCTCAAATTATGGGTAGGTAACACAGTTGGTTGGCGACACGATCATCCATAAGGTGATAGGTCTATCCTATACCTCGTCTGTGGGCACACTTACGTAATTCTTTACCGATTGTGCATGAGAGATATCAGGCTGTGGTATTGAAGAAGTTCTATACATATATAGTTTAGTAGATTAGGTTGAATAAAGTCTTTCACGTGTCCAAAACGCGGCCTTTATTTTTGTATGTTGTGTGTGTGTGTGGCGTAAGGAACTATGTGACGTTTACATGATACATCATATTATCATTCACTATAACTTTACTGATAATTCGCCTAGTCGTTAAGTAACGTATTCCACATGATTCGAACATAGAACAGCCGTAACGTGTACCTTTGAGGCACGCTGTTGCCTGATGATCTTAGGTTAAAGTGTCTCGTGTCCAATACAAAATAAAGAATATGCGGGCGGCTATTGCAGTCTTGTGCGTTTTCCTCGGCTGTTGCAGTAATGTTGTCTTCTTGGAGCTTCTTGTCAAGTAAGTATCTCGCATTTGCAATTATTCTATAATTCTCACCACTAGCTGCGTGTAGTATGTGACCGTGAGATTAAACGACCCAATGATTTACACACCACTTAAAGTAAATGGTACACAAATGATACCCTAAATGCAATAGTTATTACTATCGACGTCATTAAGATAATATCCTCAGTTTTTCTTTTTTAGAGAAGATCCAGGTAGCGGAAATCTTATCACATTCGCACAGTTCCTTTTCATATCGATAGAAGGATTTCTATTCACTTCGAAATGCGGAACTGTAAAGCCAAACATAGGAATTAAAGATTACTTTATACTGGTGTCTATGTTCTTTATCACAAACGTCTGCAACAATTATGCATTCGATTTTAATATACCTATGCCATTGCATATGATATTCAGAGCTGTGAGTATCTCGGAGCGAAACCTGCTATTTAAATTCGCAAGTCAGTCACGAAGTAATTGGCCATTCGTGTTATCCTAGGGTTCTCTGATAGCTAACATGGTTATGGGCATTATTATTCTGAAGAAACAATATGCATTTAGCAAGTATTTATCAGTATTTATGATTACGCTTGGAATCGGTATCTGCACGATCGTTAGCGGCCAAGAAATTAAATCGCTGCAAGCTAAGAATATCGAACAAGTAGCTACGACGCCATGGGACGACTTCTTTTGGTGGGCCCTGGGTATATCGTTATTAACGATCGCGTTATTTGTTTCTGCAAGGATGGGCATATATCAAGAAGTATTGCACAAGAAGTATGGAAAGAATGCGAGGGAAGCATTATACTACACGGTACATTTCTCTTTATATTAGTATGCCTGTGTATAAGCTCATGAAATACATAACGCACAATATTTCTTCCAGCATCTACTGCCTTTACCGTTCTTTTTAACATTGGCTCCTAATATTTGGGAGCACTTTAAGTATGCGCTCGTGTCAGAGCCGGTGGAAGTATCGGCGCTCAATTTACACGTCCCGTTATTAATTCTATATCTTCTAGGAAACATTCTTACGCAGTATCCTTTCGTTAATATCTGTGCACTTAATCGATTTACTCGGTTGGAAACAGGTTTCGCAGTTATCCACGATATACCCTTAACAATAATTCCAGATATATGTGCATCAGTTCCGTTTTCGTACTGACGACGGAGTGCACGTCACTGACGGTGACGTTAGTGATAACGTTGCGAAAATTCCTGTCTTTAATATTCTCGATAGTGTACTTTAAGAATCCTTTCACGATTTACCACTGGATTGGTACGCTCTTAGTCTTTGCAGGGACAGTGATATTCACAGAAGTATTACCAAAGATTAAGGAAAGTTTGCAACCTGCGAAGAAGGCGAAGAAAGTACAATAATTAATGATGTTGCTTGTAAAATAAGCAGAATGTTATATCGATATTTCATGAATAAACTTGATCTATGTGATTAAAGAAGGATGTAATTATTAATCGCAGTGGCGCGCTCAGGATTTAATCTTGCGGAAGCCGAGTTGAACTGATAAAAATATTTTTAATGCAAAATTTATTTCAAGAATAAAATCCAGGTTTCTTTTCTTTTTGCGAACTTCTTGAATTAATTCAGTCGTGGTGACACTAATCTCCTTTTCCTTGGGGGGGGTGGCAGGGCCCCGTGACCTCCCCTCTGAGTGCGCCACTGATAAACCATAATCTTTTTATCCTTGGATTTTTACATTTCACCAAGAACTATTTATGCCTATTCTTTTTTCACAAATATAACGGTGCCAAGTTCAATGTACATTTTGCAATTAAAAGATACTTTTATATACGAAATAATAAAAACTATTCCATTGGAGTATATATTACATTTCCAAAAAAAAAGCAATGGAAAGACAATCTTTGTTAAAGTAATCAACCATTTGGTTTTACCTATATTCAGAAAATAAAAGAGATAAACTGGTCGGTTTGCATAATTTATTCGCCTTATCTTCTTTCTGCCGTGAAGTTTAATACTGTTTTTAATACCGCGTAAATAAAATTTCTCTTTTCTGTTTAAGAAGAGATAAAGTTTCGTCGAATAGAATTAAGAAACTTTCTAGGAACTGTATTTTATGCCATTAGCATAATTTAGTTTATACCGCAGATGAGAATTGATATTCATAAAAATGATGAATTTTGTTATGCGTACAGCATTAATTATGCTGTGACTTAGTATTAAATATTTTCAGCACGCAAATGCACGTGTGTATTGTCGAACTTTGTAGAAGGTCCAAGATGCGTCCAAAACTTCGGTAGTCACTATTAACAACAATTCTTTTCATATAAATATATTTTGTTTCGTTAATTAAACGAGCTGCTTCAATTACAATTTTTGCATTGGAAAGACAGCTTTTTAATGATACAAGTATATTTTCTTTTATAGAATATACTTTATACAATAAACACATTTTTTTTCTACCTAGTAACAATTTGTATGCAATATTAGGTCACGTTATGAATGTTCATATATCATTGCTTCGTAATATATTTCGGTGATAAAAGCTCGGTGATCGGAAAATTGCCTGGAACACTAAATACCAAACGGAAACTGATGGCATCGTGTTGATAGAGGTCGGAAATAAGTTTCGCATGTTCTACTACCACACGACCTCCATTAATTTATGGGGACTATTGAATTTAACGCCTTCGGATGTATCGCGTACATCGAATGCGATAAAAAATTGTAGACATTAGGATGACTTATACACTTTGCGAGATAACTATCCCTATACAAGTCAGATACTTTCGTTGGAAACAAATATAATACACAATTCTTGTATAAATGTAGAAAATGGTAAGAAAATAAAGCTAAAACTTGAAGGAGCTCGGTTGACGATTTCTGTGGCTGAAGTATGGATAAATGACTTGTTACCTTGCAATACTATACATTCCTTTTCTGGCATAAAATTAATACGATACTCAGTTATAGTTATAATATATATATAATCATTCAAACTAATATATGCATTGAAGAGTACAACAGTTGAAATTGGAACCCTATCTAGTATCTAACTATTCTTACATTGGTCAACATATATGAAAAACTTCACATTGATTTATCCCCTGCTTTATACGAGAATTCTGCAACTTGAATGAAAGACATCCTTCTGTAACTTAGTTTACGCCTACTTCTCAGAATAGATCCGTCTTTGCACCTGACGCATATTAAATAGATCACAAAAATATAAGAATTTTTAGCCACCCGATGTCAATGCTACTTAAGGATGTATCGGACCTATCTTCAAAATGGTACCAAGTTGATGAAAATTTGTGAGATTGCTCTTTCTACTCTTCCCGATGTGCTCCAAAATTTTTAAACGAGTTATAACGATTTTAATTTTCACTGATTTTACACGTCACTCTTATGAAAAGAGACGATCTTGACGGATAAAAAAGCTGAGAAAATGTTGAAGAAGTGGTACCAATGTTTTCAATTATTTTTTTTACATGTAGTATATGGGCAGATGAATTTATCTGGCGAGTTTCAATTGTTTTCACTACACCGTTTTAAAGAAATAAATTATAACTTGAGAAAATTGTGAATTCAGGGCATTTTCACTGCCAAAAGTTTAGCAAATAATGCTTGAAAAAGCATTTGTAAAGTGAAAAATAACTTTCTAGGTATTTATAAAAATGAGGCTCCAACTGTCGTTCGAGTTACTTTCATATACTTTTGTCTAATATTGTACGTCCGATACATCCTTAAACGAGATAATTCAAATTGTACTTGATGCTTCTATACCTAGCGTTAAAAAAAATAGCTCCGACAACGCCGTATATCTAATAAGAATACCTACTACAGAGTCATCGAAAGTAAACGAAAATCATTATCGTAAATCACATGATTGGTTAAATTACAGAATTTCCACTACAAATGGTTCTCGCCTGCATCCCGTCAAATTTTCATCAGCACCGCCATTTGTAGTCGGTAGAATAATTATTATACTTAAAATTCTTTGTACTAAAGATTAAAATGGAACGGCGTCGGGTTTCTCAACGACCTTGAAGATATTTGACAACTCGTCAACTAACGTTTCGTATCGATAGGCCACCCGAATATCTGGCACATTTGTTCGAGTAATATCATTACCAGCTACGCCCTCCTTAGTATAATTCGGCCCAAGCCAATATTGTTTACTCTGAAAGGTAAAAAAAAAACAGAAAATATGTACAAAATGTTACATCCATACCCTTCCCGTTGCAGGGTGTACCAAAATTATAATATTCTGTAAGCTGAGGCTTTGTTTTCGAGATACAGCCGAAGATGTAGGAGCCAGAATTATAATCTTCGGACAATTGAATCCTACGCGTGCTATTTAAATGACGACGACACATGCACACGAACAAATTCGAAACACGAAAATGAGTTTCACGTTGGTGACCTCTAACAAAAGGTTTTTCGCGATATAGGTAGTAGCGACGAATCGCAGGAAGTATACCGCGGAACAGGTCTTCTCGGTCTCGTGCCCGAAATAGTACTGGCTTCTCGAAGGTACGCTTGACTTTACAGGGGTATTATTGTTTATCTTGAGATACAAAGTACGCAAGCAATGAGGGACAAGCAATTAAGAAAGGTGGGAGAGTCGGTGAGTGGAAGGATTTAGGGCATAAGGTTTCGGTTCTTTGTAGAATTTATGGTGGAATAAAGGCAAAGAAAAGTGTCACAGGGTTCGGTCCATTAATAAATGATCCTCTTTCCTAGCTGTTTTTTTTTTTTTTTTTTAGATTTTTTCTTAGGACCCCCACCTGGACATTACTTTCTGTAGATATTAGTAATGATAACGATTAGATAGACAAGCATACAAGTGTAATTTGGACCTAATCTTATCAGAAATTTCCTTTTCTATGTATTTCTTTCGGCGGCTTAATTTTCAATTGCTTGTGTCTTAAAAGCGAAGCCTTAAATTACAGAATGCCACTGGATGATTAACGCACCACGAGAAATGACAGAAAAATGTAAAGGTCTTTCCCTTTTGTTCTTTTCACTTATATGGACACACTCCTTCACAAATAAATATATAATATCAAATGAATGTATTATACGTACCTTATGTGGAAATCCACTCATAAGTACCGAGTTACGTGCTAATTCACACATATCACATGAACTGAGTTTCCATACTTGCGTGGCGATACTGTACTCTTCCATTAAAGGTTCCTATGACAAGTGATACTTATGATTACAGCAAGTAGTTACGTAGATATATTGTTCCAGTAAATAATCAAATCGTTATCCAATTATTACTACTTCACGCAAAGTATATACGAGAAATAAACCCTCAACGCGGTGGCTGGGTCTTTTTGGACCCATAATCTTTCCTATTTTACATGAGTACAACTTATCGGAATACATTCCTGCTACTAACTCAACTTCCCGAAAAATGTGGGTTAGTCCGTTTCTGTTCTGAATGCCTCAAATAGCGTTGCGTTACACTAACCTTGGTGAAGTGGAATTGAAGAGGGTCGTCAGTGGAAAGACTTACACACAGCCCTCTTGCTAAATACTCTGGAAGTGGATTACGATGATAGTTCAAAAAGAGAGAATTGTTACTGAGTGGTGACATCGCTATCCCAATTTGCGCCAGGTAATACAAGTACTGCAAGACTGGGACCTTTCGAAGCAACAGACCGTGAGAAATATTCTCCGCCATCATGTATCCACAAACGAGATGCTGGATAGGACCAGCCTCGCCACAATGAGGTCTAAGAACGAAGGTGTTGAAACCCTGCGCCCTGTAAAATACATTGCGCACTAGTTACACAGAGGAATACCCCCCCAAAAAAATCAACGTCTCAACAGTAAGAGAAATAGACTCACGCTCTAAAATGATTCAGGACTGTCATGTTAGCGTAGGTGTAGTATTGGTAATACGCATACGGAGGATTTTCGATATCGTCCCACTCTGCCGGTGAAGAAACATCTTTGTCGAACAAGGGATTTTCAGGTTTACTTTCGTCATCGACTGAATCAAACCCTATTACCTACAGCGCCAATCAATAAATTCAATTATCTCTTTGAATTTCATAATCGTACAGACGATGCGTGACTGGAATCACTTACATATTGAAGAAATTTATGTAGCTCTGGATGAGTATTGGGATCATTTGTCACTTCGAAGAGGGGCAGGAAGATGTTGTTCAATATCTCTTGGAAGTTCGTCATCAGTTTGTTCAGTTTGAAGATATCGCTGCACGCAAACGACGGTTTCAGATTAATAAACGTTAATTATAAATCAGAATACACATACTGTACAGTAAAGGACTCACTAAAGTCGAGGCATTTGAATGAGCCAGCGGACGTTGTCCGAATACACGTCGCTCTGGATCGCCCATTTCGCTAACTTGTCCCATTCCTCAGGATTCTTGCCGTAAATCGAGAGACGTAACTCCGCGTTCTGGTACTTCGATTCTTCGAGATCGCTCGCTACTTCCTTAATTATGCTCGCGAAGAATTTACCATTCAAGTAATTGTCCGTCTTTAAAAACACTTCGCGCAGCCGACTCTCACCTATCGGATTGTACTTGGCGTTGAATTTGTCGAACCTATGGAACGTGTTTCTGTCCTGGAAAAAGAAGAAGTTCCGCCTATAGCTTTCATACTTATGAACTCGTGTACCCCGTACAAAATACAAAGTGGTTTATAAACCACCATATATTATACCGAAGCAGGTTAAATTTGAAATAAACAGGCACAGATTGGTGTATCAGAATTAGAGGAAGTAATTGTAATTTTTTAATAGAATGTCGATATTACGCCTTCGTGCTTCGATAATCCTTTTCCCAGACCTTGGGTGACGTAACATCCAGCTTTAATTCTATTAGACGTAATTGCCCGAGGTTTCAGTATTCCACAGAAAGATCAAGGATATATCAGACTTTCATAACTACATTATGGAGGCAGTTGAAAAGAGGATTTTGTGTAATAGTGCCTGACGCGGTGCATGTACAATTAATCTTTTTAATCGTGCGTGAATTTTTCTCTGAAATTTATCCTATTTCAGCAATATATGTAGCGACTTCTGGCACACCAAGGCACTTACTGCGTGTACGTCTAACATGTCAACGCTGAGATCGTAGGTGGTCAGATTCATGGATTGGAACACCTCCCTGAGGGTCATTGTTTCTCCATTCTTTGAACACGTAACAATTTCATCTGCGTGATTCTTCAAAGTCTTCTTGATGAACCTGAGTAGATGTTTCTGATTCATACAGGAGGCCGCGTGGATATGGGTGTCGACCTGAAATGGAAAAAGCTTGAAACGTGTCCACGGGGGCGGCAAATCTCTACCGTTTCCTATTCCATACTGACCTTTCTGATGTTATAGAAATCTCTGTGTTGGACAGCCTTCTGGCTGGCGAGCTCCCCGAGCTCGTTCAGCAACACGTGCAGCTGGAATTTCGACGAAAGGTAGCTCAGTCTTCTGTAGCAAAAGGACTTCAATGGCCCATCGGCGATCATCGCGCAGAGGAGGTTCATGTCTCTGACGAAGATCCCCAGGTCGGGATACGAATACGGAATTGGCTTGCCGTTAGCAAAGTCCTCCTCGTTGGCGTACAGGTTGAACACACCGTTAACCGGTGCGATTTTGTAATTCTTCGACGGAGGGAATTCGCATTCCCATGGGTCCCCTCTAGACGCCGGTGCGTGCACCGGATGGTCTGGTAATAAAATTTAGGAGGAACATTTATATCGCCACTTTTCAGAGCCACGGGTTGTGTATTCTTTATTATGTTCTTGTTAAAGAAAATTAATAATATGAGAAAATATCGATTAAATATGAAAGGTAATACGATTCAGGACGTTTCAAGTTAAGGAGAATAGTGGGAGGAGGACCTTTCCAATGCGCTTCTTTGATCAGAGCATCGATGTCCGCATCGGATCGGATATGTAGCCATAAATTCGCTTTCAACTTGCGATAATGCCCCTTTACCCTCGGAAATAAAACATTAAGCTGACTTTACCATCATGAACATTTCTCTGGTGGGAGGGCAAACGAGTGTAAGTCGGAATTAATAGTTTTGCAGCATGACACTTGGAATATTTCAAGTGCTACGTAAGATCAGGTGTTAAATTTTTGGCGCCGATAACAAATGTGTTAAACATTTATTTTTAACATCGATTCACAAAAAAGAAACTGCTTGAGCTCGATGTAAAATTCACTTACACTCGTTTGCCCGCCCACCAGAGATTTATCGTATTTGACCCTTTCAGACCATGTATCCTTCATCAACACAACTGCAAAATCCTGCCAAGAACACGTGGAATATTTATTCATTTATTTATTTGCATGGAAGAATCCTTTTCGTCAGAAAACTATACGACAGAATTTTTTAAAATTTCGTTGAAACTTATGGTTTCATTATTGCCAAATGTGCAGTATAAATATTATTTCTATATACTCATATAACTACAAAAGGTACTCTCAAAATGAATTCTTCTACGAAGACTTTTGTATTAATAATATAATAATATAATTTTATAAAAGTTACTCAAAGTGTCGAATAAATATCAGATAAATACAAAAATCTTGATGAAAGACAATATGCAGATAAGATTATAAGAATTTCTAAAATGAAAAAAAAAGGCGCCTTTATTCGTCAAATAAATTCATTTCGAACATATTCAGTGACTAAATTCATTAACACTAATCGCAGTAATTATTAAAAGAAAATCATGGGGGTGAAAGTGTCGCCTTCTAAAAATAAATCAATGCTTGTTGGACTAATGCAATAGAAATAAATGATAATCATTTTACTATTGCAGTTGTGTGATAGAAAACCTTGTTTCTTTCTCTTTTCTTTTTTAACTTTGTCTCATCTCAGACTGAAGCGAATAGTTTTCTATAATAGTTCTCTCTTCTACTTAGAGAATCAATCCAGGTCTGAAAGGGTGAATGTATAAAAAATCTGATGACCGTACGAAGGAGTTAGACATTATGAAATCGATATCGCTTTACGGTTTTCGGGATAAATACCTGCAATGGCTTTACGATCGTCGTGCTGAACTTCATCGTCACTGTTCACCGGCCTTTTATCAACACTGCGCAGGAATCGCGACGTTATAGAAGGGAAGCTCTGTTTCGAATTGTTCATATACTTTTCACGTATTGCCAACGCTTGGACCAGCATCTGGGATGCCCGTTGAAGGTCTTCCAACGGCACCTAAAATATGTACTGTTAAAAATTTCAAAAGCTCGCGTTCACAGAGCCAACTCTTGCTTCTCTTTCTCCTGCTGCAGTTACCGAACATAGCTAAATCGTTCGAATGTCAAGATAATCAAGCATCATTTCTGATAGTACACACAGCGTTGGTCAGGACGAGTCGCGCAACCTCGTACAAAAATAATTCGAACACGTAGAATAAGATTCTTTTACACGAACCTTCGTTTTCGAGAAAATCGGCTTTGAGAATTCGTTATCAGTAAATATAGCACAATCGCGAATGAAATAAATGGCATCTACTGCAGAAATAAGTCGAAATTGTAGAATATTTTTTTTTTCGAGTGGGGCTTCATTTCCGAGAAAATCGAGTTTGAAAATCCATGAAATACAGGCACACTTTATTAAAATTCGGTTTTATCTTTAAATCGAGTTTCTCGAGACACAAAGCCCCGTTCGGAGTTATTTTACAAGTTGCATTCATTTGAACACGAGGTGTCATTCCGTTTCCAGTCGTGGCCATATTTAGTAATAAATTGCGCTGATTTTTAATTACGATCTTCTCGAAAACGGAGGCTGGTATAAATTATATTCTACATTTTCGATTTGTTTTGCTCGAGGAATCAGACTATGCTTGGTTGCACCATCCGTTCTCACTCACCCTGTATGTACAAGGTGATTAGAAAAACTAGGCCACACAGTAGCTGTTGTTTTTAACTGGAAATTGATAGAGAGAAATATTATGGTAGTTGGTTTTGAGAAAGTGTGACCGTAGGAGGATGGAATTAATTAAAATATGCAACATTTTCCTTTACTTTTATTTTGTAAGTTAAGAAAGAAGCTATAGTTTGGCCCAGTTTCTAAAATCACTCTGTATAAAATTGAGAATGTTTTTTTATGAAAAATGTATTCATTTAATTTAATTACCTTCGCAAAGTTTAAGGAAGGATTCCTCTGTGACACCTTGAAAAAATTGATTTTTCTTTCATTTTTCGGAAATATATATATATATATATATATATATTTGAGAATGTACTGTTAAATTTTGGAAGAGAAATTTCAAGTATCGTGGCTTGCACACCCCTCGCGGTGAGTGCTCCGAGTCCCTGACAACTTTAAACGCGTTTTTCTCGAACCGTAATTTTTCCACCTGGCGTAGATAAAATCTCAAAAAAAGCTACACACGGCCGATTGCTCTGAAATTTTTACAGGTTAGTCCACATACTACTAGCTCCCGTCGGTACCAAAATTATACTTTCATGTAGAGTTTATCGTACTCTTCTTTATTATAAAAGCACCGAAAAATTAGAATCTGCACTTTAAGCATTCGCCATTTTGCCAATTTTCAAGCATAAATTATTTATTTTGGTACGGACGATAGCGACAAACATACCGATTAAGAATCTTCTTGATTTTTCTATTTCAATCCACCCTGAGGGCTCCAATCGCCTACGCCAGCGAGATACGATTTTAAACGCGCGTTTATTGCGCGCGAGATAAAGAAAAAAAGGAACAATTAAAACTATATAAAAAATTATGACGAAGGAGTAATTAAATAAACTACGAAAGAGGCATCGCTGAAAAAAATTCATGATAGCTGTTATAAACTTCGCAACGTTCACAGAGGAATGCCCCTTTAATTGTGTTAAATTTAAGATTCAAGAAGTATACATAATGCAGACAATGATTTAATAAATTATAATTATTCAACAGATTTACCGAACAATAGTGAGGTCCCGAATGCGCATGCACGAACTTAATCTACCGATTCAAGCATGCCTCAGCTATCTCTTAACTCTGCCTAAACACCTCACTGTTGCTTGGTATACCTGTAGTACACATATGCGGGGCATTCTTGAAACGAGCACTGAAATCGATAACCTCGAAAGAGTAAAGGGAGGTTACAGTTTGAAGTTCCAACATAAAATCATGTTGCGAGCATACTGGCGAAGAACTTTGTGTATTAATGAAGACATACCATCGCGTAATAATTTACATAAATACAATGCACAAATATTATGCCAGGATTATCAATGGCCAAAGCTCGCCAAGTTATCGTGTCCTTTTTGGCTGGATGTTCAAGTGAAATTGAAAATAAAACGGTGAAGAATTTAACGCAACTGCTGTTTTTGTACTATAGTTTTTGGTGTATAGTTGTATCCGAGATTACGTTATTGTCAATATTCTATTAAAGATGAATGAATCCGACGCGAAGGTCACCGCTGATTGGAAAGGATAAACTCTTTAAAGATTAAAGAACCTCTTTATAGAACGACAGAACCCGAGGGTGCCAACGGCGGAAGGGGGTGGTAGCAGTTGAGAAGGGTTTCCTACGTAATGCAGCACTCTCCAGGTTTCTCAGAAATCACACAAAAGACGGAGTTCACGACGTAACACAGATTTTATGCACCAGCTTAATCATGAACTTGATTCGTCACGTTTGCACAGCGAACGAGACACGTGTGCAAGTTGCGACAGAATACATACGTGTCGCAACGGAAGAAAGGACATTTTCCATGGCAGAATAAGTGGACAATGTGGAATAGAATTGTTAAAAAGTTAGAGAAGTTTTTTCCTAATTTCCGTTTCCGAGAGGAATGTCTGAATATTAATGGCGAGGAATGGGGATTAATTAATGGTATTATTAAATGCTAAAAATCCAAGAGACGCGTACTTTTGCATCCGCGTTTCCGGTCGAAATTAAACGTGCACCACGAAAATGAAAAACTGGCCTCCTGCAAATAATGAATTTTGGAGAAATTCAGACGACAAAGCGAACGATTTATTATAAATTTCTGACGGAAGGGAGAGGGGAATAGCAGGCACCGAGAATTATTATGAAATACCAAAAACGTCATTTAATTCCACCATTTCCGTTTCTCTTCATTGCAAGCATGCGTATTAATTGTCAACGAAATGAAGTAGCTACAGAAATATTTGATTTACATTCACTCTGATAATGATAAGCAGGGAAAATATTATTTCAAACAAGGAGACTTTTACGTTAGTAGAACCTATAATAAAACGGTTATAAGTGAATGCAAGTGTTTCTTATAAAAACCGAATGCACGGTAGCCATTTTTTAATAACTGCAACTTTGTTATAGAAATGCGAGTATTTGTGCGCGTGTTATAAATACCCATATCTGGAATCACTGAATACTGATGAATGATTGGCTCTATGACCTTTGCGAACGTTATGATCATTGTGCCCAGTAACGTAAAAAAAATCAATACTGGCATATGCAGCTTTCAACGTACCCCAGAAGTATCCTCCCCGGAAATGGAAACTCTCTGAAAGTGCGGCACAAAGTCATTTTCTTCGAAGATGTGATCGCCGTCATCTGGCACACCAGGCCCAAGCGACGGCTCATAATGACTACGACGTTCCTCTAGGTCCTTGGCAGCTCTGAAAGGGTACCCTGAATATCATTTTTTTACTCGAAGCAACGAGCGAGGTTTAAATAAATGATACGCCTCTTCTCGGCGGGACTGTAGAGAGAGCGTTTAATATTATCTGGTGTAAAGTATGTAAAAAGTTTACTCGCTGAAGTCTTTGGGGGCATACAGCATTGTATATAAATCCCTGGGAGAAACCTGGCAAAATCTGTATCGATTTTGAAACTTGCGGTTAATTTTTTATTTCTGCATATTGCACAGGATAAAGAGAAAAAAAAAATGAAGAGAATTATGCGTGGCATAAGTACTCCTTTCTTACAAAGATAGTTGAAATTCTAACTTTTTTTGTTTTTATATATAATATGAAGGAAATGTTTTACTCTTAATGCCAATATAAGAATTGGAGTTTTAAAGAAGAAATGTGATTGCTTTCCGACCGATCTAATTCTATGTTGTTTATCTGCTGCATTATGTTCTTCGCGTGAGCTTCAGGTTAGATATACGAAATTTCGCGTACCGTTTGTGGACCAGATATAGGGAACAGCGTGAGGCCCATTCGAGCCGTCTATAAAGCGATCTTTTTCAAAGTAAAACAAACTATTTTACACGTTCATGCGTAAGTTCTGAATTTTGATTTATTACCACGCGCGAACTTAGGAATTCATTTTTATCAGTAATAAAACTGCACCACTGGAAGATTCTACTACCATTTGTAAGATACAGTTGCTAAGGTTTCCAAGAATCAATGATTAGGTTAAAAAAAAAGTGAAAAATAAATGGCAGTGAATGTAAGTGTGCCCTAAGAAATAAATACGCGGAAAATAAAAATTATGTAGCGAGATTCTGGAGTACAGTTGGTCATAAAAATATAGTGAAATCGTATTTTGGTGGGTAACTGTGCCTCGCTAGTCTGGGAGCCACTCAAGTGGCGTGCAAACCGATATTCCTGAGCTTACAAACCACTAAATGTGCTCTTCGTCACCTATTATAAAGCTGTATCTACTCATTTGGTCACGAGCCTGCACGACGTACCATTGTTCAAAAAGTCGGCTGAACACATCCTTGGGTTCTTGACTTACAGGAAGACACTCGAGGGCGCTACAGACTTTTCCCCCTGCAGCTTTTACATCATTATGTCTCAGCAAAGCACTATCTACAAGTGACTTCAAGTCAGCAATTATCACCTGATGCCCATATATGCATGGGGACATGACTATGACACATTCATAAACGAAATAGTGTCGGGCTATCTGCCTTCAGAACACGTCGGCCACCTGTGGTGGACCACCTGAATGCGTTCCTAGGCTATTAAGGCTCAACAGTGAAGATGGACACCGTTTTTTACACCTGCTGCTTTTACGAGTTCCTTATATCTGTTCCACCAACAATGTACCAAGATATTGTACGTTGCAGAGATATAGCGAGTACCCTGCGGCCTACTTGAATGGTATGGAAAGTGGTAATTCTGCAGACACAAACCGCCAAGTGTGTTTTTCGTCACGCAATTCAGAGTTGCACTTATTTGGTCACAATCCTGTATATCTCAGGATCTTAAGCTACTACGTCGCTGGTCTTTTGATTTTTTAACAAGTTACTTAACTGTGCAACTTCGCTCCTTGTTTTTACACTATAATATAGTTCGCTATAGCATAACTTACTATAATATAGCTCACTATAATATAATATAGATTACTATAATATATTTCACTGTAATATACTTCATTATAGTATAGCTCACGATAATATAGTTCACTATACTATAGCTCACGATAATATAGATTGCTATACTATAGTTCAACATACTATAGCTCACGATAATATAGATTACTATACTATAGTTCGCTTTAATATACTTTACTATAGTATAGTTCACGATAATATAGTTCACTATACTATAGCTCAAGTTAATATAGTCACCATACTATAGCTCACGATAATATAGATTACTATACTATAGTTCACTGTAATCTACTTCACTATAGTATAGCTCGCTATACTATAGCTCACGATAATATAGATTACTATACTATAGTTCAACATACTATAGCTCACGATAATATAGATTAATATACTATAGTTCAACATACTATAGCTCACGATAATATAGATTAATATACTATAGTTCACGATAATATACTTTACTATAGTATAGTTCACGATAATATAGTTCACTATACTATAGCTCAAGTTAATATAGTCACCATACTATAGCTCACGATAATATAGATTACTATACTATAGTTCACTGTAATCTACTTCACTATAGTATAGCTCGCTATACTATAGCTCACGATAATATAGATTACTATACTATAACTTACGATACTATAGATTACTATAATTTCACTGTAATATACATCACTATATTATAGCGCACTATAATATAATTCACTATTATACTATAGCTTACTATAATATAGATTACTATAATATAGCTCACTATAATATAGTTCGCTATTAAAAGCTCACACGATAATAGAGGTTCCCATAATATATTTCACTATACTATAGCTCACGATAATATTGTTCTCTATACTATAACTCGCGGTAATATAGATTACTATAATATATTTCACTATACTATATCTCCCTATAATATAATTCTCTATACTATAGGTCACGATAATATATAGATTACTGTAATATATTTCCCTATAATATAGCTTACAATAATATAGTACACTACACATGGTTGTATGATGTTATATTAAATCACTATAATATAGAGATATCTCCGCAAGGCTCAGTACTTATGCAGTAAAATACTTCCGAGACCCTGGCTCGACTCGAAATTTTCGAGAACCAGCGCATCCCTAACTGGAAGGCATTCGTGAGCCACCCCGTATAATCGGGGTAGAATCAATTGGTCCCTCAAGGTCACTACGTGGGGCTACTCGGCACCATACCGCATAGCCATCATGGTTGCTCTATCTCTCATCACCCTATACCACATTCGTTTCTCTCTTTGTGTGTGAAAAGCAGGAAGCGCAAATGTGCAGGCTCCCTGTCTCAAATGCAAGGACGGGGAACTGACATGATGTTAAAGTGGTGGTCGCGCCTAACACGATTCACGGTCGGGGAACTGACCTTGGCGGGTCAGTTTTATCTGTTTTTCTCGTGCCCTGTGGACAGGTCAGAATTGGATGGTTTCATCCGCGATACGATCACAGCAGTTCTCTCCCCTATTATTCACAGTGTAGTTACAGAGGACTTAACCAAGTAGAATGATGCTTGGTTTTTCGGATGATAAGTAGACAAGCATCTAACCACGAAATAGTGTTGGGATGTGATTTAATTAAAAAAATATAACACAAGGCAACTCTAAATCTCTGTAGCGCCTCCACCTAAAAAGCTTTTCCTTTCATCCACCTTAAAATCCCCTTTCGGAATCATACACCTTTATTTAACCCATTTCTTTCCGAAGACAGTGATGTGCATGTGTATTAAGAAACGTTTTCATTCATGGATCAAATGCAGCGATTCCCATACCGATGTCTCCAGTACTTAGCAACGTCTATTATTAAAAATGTACGCGTCGCCGCATGAGTGAACGAATCGAAAATGCGATAAGACGCCTTTGGATACCCTTATCGTTCATTTCATAAACACGAAGATACCACTATTGTCGGCGATTCCTCCGAAACCCAACGCGAGATACTGTAATCATGTACGACGTTGTGGTTGAGAAGAAACTTCAGATTGCGCCGTTACATTTATAGATTTATTGACGCTTGCGTTATCGTTAATCGGTGATCACGAGAGCTTTCAATACTGCAAACAGGATTGCGAGTTAAACAATTCAGCACCCAGTGTTTACGATGCCAGAAATCCCACAAGCTGTGTCCTCCAATGACTCTATGCTTCACTCCTCCGCACTAATTCGTTTAGCCAGCTCCTGCGTTTATGATACGCTTCAAACGATTCACCAAGGTCTTTGAATATTCATACGCGCTTCCAATATAGACGTGTGTATAAATAAAACATTAGTTACAAATGTAGTCAACAATAAAAGATCGTCTACAGACTTGCACTCTTGAGGGGCAATGTAGCGCGAAGAGCACGACTTACTTTACAACTAAAGCAAATTCAAATTGAAATCTACGAATTGAAGTTTAACCCTTTGTGGTCACACGGGGTGTATCGCGCCCCAAGCAATTCTCTTCCAGAAGAATATGTCTTTGCCACTATTTCTGTAAATTTTTAGACCTTAATATTAAAATTTAAAAATTTAGGGTATTTTAACAAAAAAAAATCGCTTCTTTCCACGACTATTTTTTCCACTACAAATTTAATTATATCAAAATTTACATTTCTAGGAAAATACTATTAGAGCATGATTGTATGAGTATTACGAATGTAGAATTATCACTGAAAAGTTAAAAGATTCAAAAATACGAAAATGATAACTCAAAAATGACGCGGGGGTGCAGTGAACCCCATGTGACCAATTTCTGATTATAAGAAGCTGTGACCACGAAGAGTTAACAAACTCTTGGCATACTTACAGCAAGGGTTAATTAAAATCTGAATATCATTGAAACATTAGATCTGTCGGGAGGCTCTATCAATTTCTTCGTTCACTTTCTACGACGTTGTAACACGAACAAATAGGACCAATTTATCACGCAACAGTCATTATTACCTAGGGCTGTCGTTTTGCAGTCAGTTCGTCCCACACCACATAAAAATCGGCGGTTCTTTATTTCAAACTGAAAATATTCGGACACTGCTTCCGCGATTTCCATTGAATATTTTATTATATAAAAATTTTTACAACGATCGATGGTAATTTGGCGGGGTCGAGTTGGGAGGCTGTTCTGGACGACTACTCGCTTCCCAAATCGTAGAATCATTTTCAAACACAATTTCTGCACGTGTTCGAGCACTGTTATGGTGGACAATGATGCTCCCGTTTTGTCAACGAGCGCCGGCCATTCGTCCTGGAATTTATTCGTTTGTTGGTAATACTTTAGAAAATTAAGGGTTTCGCCTTGTTTCAGAAGATTCTGACGTAGCTTAGATTCTTCCCTCTGATGCTGGTTTATAATACACGCACAGTGTATTATTATGCCGTGCCCGCTTTTCAGTTCCAGTCAACCATTTATTTATCATGACGAATAAGAAGAGACTAAAAGTTCTTCTCCGATAGTTCATGCGGAACGCAACTGTTGCACTTTAAAACAAACCCAGGGCGTTCAATATGATTCAGAAACCGCTGTACATATAATTGCGTTTCAGGATCTTTGTTAACGGCGAGATAGAAAGAATTCGAATTACCAAAGAATTTGAGTTTCCAAAGAATTCAAATTTCCGGAGAATTCATATTTCCGGAGAATTCAAATATCCGAAGAATTCGAATTCGCAGAGTATAGAATAGTCCAGCTTCAAAGTTCCAATAATCAAATCGAAATTTCGCGAATCAACTTTAAACGTCTTACTTTCGTCTTACGTCGAAGGCAGAGAAAACGTTGCATGCGTAAGGCCCAGTGCAGACGAGCAGCTTGCCGCCGCGTCAATATAAAATGTAGTGTTCTAGCAGTACATATATATACGTATAGAGATATATAAAATTCATGTATATGTATTCTGCGGCAGTATTATCAAGCCGCCCGTCTGCACCGGGCCTAAGAAGCGACCAGTGCCTTCCCGCAGACCCAACGTCTCAGCCTTCGAACTAAAGATTAATTTTCGAGCCGACCGAAAGGATACTCGCTACTCGACAACCGACTAATGTGATTAAAATGTTCCCCGCGTACGGGGGACGTTTCTCCCCCGCGGGGGTGGGAGCAATCGTTATTGGCGCGTTTAATTTACCTCAGGAGTATCGTATTATCCCTCAGCCATCGTTTCGATTCGTTCGCACCGGCGAACATGTTACACGATCCTTCTCGTTCTTCTCGTCTCCTGCGCACACGGCAACAACGCCAAAAGGACGATATGCTTCATAAAGATATCTTCTCTTCTCCGTTTATCATCCTACTCCGTATCATTCCCTTTTACTCGACGCCAACTTCAGGGGTACCGAGCGCCGGCTCTGTATCCCTTGCCGTTCATTTACACCGCGTTTCTTGTTATCGATTTCGTATCATATCATTTCACATCCCCCGGCTGGAAACAACTACGACGGGGGGCTAACCTCACAATGGGATCGTTACACTCGCGAAAACATGTCTACGACCTATAGAAACGGGATCGACCGCCTTTATCGTCACTTTTCATATGCCCTATAGTTCGACATGTATTAACAAGTGGCCGGCCGGCGGTTATGCTCGCAGTCTTATCGCAGTGTGGTAAAAGTTAGAAGGCCTCGTTTAACGTCGCCTGTCAGTAACTAATGTTACGGACACGTGTACGGTCGCAATGTTTACAACGTGGCAACGACCATCTTGCCGCGATGAGACAGAATCTACGGGAGAATAATTCTATGTCACAGGGAGGTGCTGTGAAATAGGGCTCGAAGCTCATGATTCCAAGTATTTAGCAATCGTGTCGAGGAGAACTTGCTTGGTCGCCATGGGTGGAAGAATTAACTTTCTTAGAGTTAGAAACGGTTTTTGGTCCTGGTAATGCCAGTATTTACTGCTCTGGCAGTGAGAATATTGTAAAGAAATATAATTGGGACATTTGTTTCGTTCATACTACAATTAATAATTATATTCTGATGGTACAATATTGTACGATATAAGCAACAAGTAATTGTGCACTAGCTGCACGAACCGAAGAAATCAAATCGCTACCATTACCAAACGCACGAACAGTTTGAACTCTTACAGCTTTGATTTCCTCGCTCCACGTCGATCAAACCTTTTTTTCCCCCCACACAATTTTTTAAGCACTACATGTCCGCCAAGCCCCGGACCCTATTCTTCAACCGGCCCCTGCAACTATACACGTATAAATCTATTTAGAGTAAAAAGTTCCGCGCGACCATACGGCAAATTAATGAGGACTAAATGGAACGGAGATCCGTGACATTACGAGCGATCGCGCGTCGCAACGATTCCGAGAAACGTTTGGAATTCTATAGTCTGGCCCACAACGGGAATTCTTAGTAAGACACAGACCGACAAATCAGAGAATCTCGAGAAAAACGCGATCAGAAAAGAACATCGACGATCATCGAACGCGACTGAATCGCTGCAGCCGCGACGAATCTTCGGAACGCGCTCGACTCGTTACCGTAGACGCTGGCGAGGCTTGAAAACATCTAGCCGTGACATCTGCCACCGACTATGGGTAGATTTGTTACACGAGGCAAGGCTGCGCGCTAAGAATACCGATAGTCCCATCGAACGGTCGCATTATTAAATGGAAACACGCAAGAGTGGAATAGGGATTTCACACGGGAGGCGAGAGTCCTTTTAATCATCGCGAGCGAATGGAACGGAAGATACGAAATCATAGAGAGGCATTGCCCCTGTCGACGCTCTGTTTTTCGTCGATCCCGTCGATACGGCACAATCGAACCGTGGGGGGCGACTTTCGAGAATGACATTTCTGCGGGATCGATACGCATTGGACTCACACAGCCTGGTGGCCACGGGGGAGCACTTCTCGCGAGGTGACCAAATAGTATCGATGAAGGCCGACCGACGATCATGCGGCTGTCCATGAGCGCGATATTTCGTGATCGTGGACTGGGAATAATTTACGTCGCATGAACTGCATAACGCGGGAACTCGTCTTATCAGCCCGACGGTCGCACGACGACTGAACAGGAGGACAGCGGCTGCGAGGGCCACTGTTGGCGCGAGCAACCCCCCCACCCCCCCGCCGCTGCCGCCGTCGCTGCGCCACGTATCTACGGGGTGTAAGAAAGGTAGCGTGCACGGTTTCCACAGATGCGTCCACGCATCTGAATCGATAGCCTTGTTAACCCCCCTCGAGAGGGCAATGCAGCCTAGGACTTCGAAAAGATTGGTCCCCTTTCCTTCTTGCACTTTCTTATGGCTTTGGATCTTGGAAATGTGCGTCCGAAGTATTCTCCATTAGATTTGGTAGAGATACGGTATATGCGCGCGACGGGACTTGGGAGGTGGGAGGCCGTACGATGCCCGTTCGGTGTAACATCTATTATAGGGAATAGAATGGTCAAGTTCTTGACGTTATTGCGAAATAGAGTTCTTGTCATGTATATGAGAAATGGGCACGGAAAAAAAATTTAAAGATTCATGAATGAGTGGGATTACTTAACACGTGCTTGTAGTTAGGGAGCGAGGCACAGTTATACAGGGCGTTTCAGTTAACGTCGTTACCTGAATATTTCTGCTATACTTTAAATTTAGCTGGTAGCAAGTGGCGAATGGAAACAAAGGCATGTTGATGAACAAGTGAAGCGGTCTGAAAGGTCAGGGAGATGTTGTTACGACCTTCAGTGAACTTGGAGGATTTATTGTAGGTCGTTAAATTCGTTTTCTAAGTGACTATCAAAGGGTACCGATAAATAAAATATAGCATTTTATTTAAAAAAAAGTTGATCGTATCTCGTTAACCCCTTGCAACAGAATAAAGCTATCATTACAATACGCCGGCTCCCACAAAATTATGCAACTTTTATAAAAAAAAAAACATTTTTATGAAATTGTAAATGTAACAGAAATATTTCAGGTGATGCAGTTAGGTGAAACACCCTGTATACAGAGGTTTTTTTTTATCGTTGAGGGAAAAGTACCGTGACAAATATGCTACGTGTATGGAAATGGCAACTAGAGGACGTTTCTAAATTTGTTGACGGTGAAACAATATGATAACGACGGTATTGTTATGAAAATTGAGTGGGTGGAGCGGATTGAATAATGGACGGGATCAAGGAAATGGAATCAACCATTCAGCACTATACGATTGACGGTATAATTTATAACAATTTTCGTTAATACCGCTCAAATATTTAAATATGTTTTTTGAACTGTCGACATATTTCTGCAAAAATTAATGGACTTAAAAAATGGTGCACACGTGAAGCACGCTTTCTATCTGCATGCATTATACACACAAAAACAATAGTGATAATAATAATAATAATAAACATTCACAATACCATCTGTTCGAAAAAATGGCAAGAGAGAAACTTACTATACCCTTTTCGTTTGGAGACTGAAAAGTGACTATACACACCAACGTGAATAGCCTTTGAAATTTCCTGTATGTATTCATTAATATGTACATTAGAATTAGAGAGTGTGAAAAGTCTACAGCGGATATCTATTATCATAACTTATTCATTGGCACCACACGATTCATAAGATACCACACACATACATTACTTATTTCCATAGCTGGAATAGGCAAGCTTGTATTTTGAGCAGTTCGCTATATCCAACTTTCACTCCGATTTGTGCATTAAAGGGTAAAAATACTGTGTTGCAGAATGTACGGCGACCTTGAAAATTGAAAGTTCAATTTTTTCAAAAGGGGCCACACATTGGGGCGGACGAACCATTTTTTCGTAAAGGATCGTTAAAGTTTGCCCCAGATCTCGCAAACTGTATTCCGGGGGCGGAGCATTTCCCCTACTCTGCCTCCTACTGCAGCGTACAGGGGCACATCACTTTTGAATAGCACTCGTCACTGCTTGAAACTTTAGCAATTTTTTGCGCGAAAACTGTGCTTGTGCTTTTCAAGTTTTTACCATTTTTAGGAGCAGAATGGATAGAAATAAGACAAAACTGATCTTGCATTTCATAGCCACGATCAATTTTGTTGTATTTTTTTTAGTGAAAACTTGTTGCAAAATGTGCCTTGGCCCAGTTTAAGATCAAATTGTCTTGTAAATTTTTACATACATATTCCAATTGACAAGGAAATAAAAGTTCCCAGTACAATTATATGTCGCAAATAAACCGTTCCTTTTTAAACAGCTGTTCAAGGTTGGTTGCCACGTGATATGGTAGGGTCGTTGCTACATGATATGATATGAATGGCTCACAGTAATCTCGAGTAGGCAGTTTCGTTCCGACTACAATATTCACATAGTGCAGGTTTCGAAAAAGGTAACAGCCAGAATACCGAGTGTGATTATGTGTGGTCGAGCAACTGGAGGAAATATAAAATGAACAAAACTTGGTTGGAAACGAGTGCAACAGGGTCTGAGATGTATTGATTAATACAGTTTTATATTGTGTTCCGCACTGTATCCTTTCTCTCTCAACAGCTCCATGCTCAATTCCTACAATAGTGACAGAATGGAGGGCGCATTTTGTTTCTTAATTCCGCGCAATTTAGTTGGCGAAAATTTCAACAATTTTTTTACAAAAAAAGACACTTCTTTATTTTAAAGCTCTTCCTCTCTTGTCAAATAAAACACGCAGTATTTTAAGGAAGCAGGTCTTTTTGTGAGAACCGCGATAAATAATGTTTTTTCACTCCACACGTTGTCGGAGCAGGTGTGCCGACATTATACCGTCCACCCCAGTTACTATCACAAACATTTGCTACTTGTTTCAAATGTAGAACGCGGAGGAGAATCTCGAAAAAGAGATATGCCTCTATTGCGCAGAAAAGATTATGTATACCGATGCGAGTTACGAATAACAATCGTTGCTGCAGACCTTGGAACATTATTCAGAATGCTTCTTCTGTACATTTCACGTCTCGAACAAATGTATAAAAAAAATAGGGATCATGGTCATTGCATACAGTGGTAAGAATTTAGAAATAAGAACTCTGAATGAAAAATTTTACGCATAGTTTCGTTAAGTGCTCTTTGTTTGGGAATTCGTTTTGTAAATATTTTCTTCGGACTATGACTATGATGATTATTATTATACTACGTACGCTCAAAATAAAATGTAATAAAATTTAAAAATAAGGGCCTTTTGTTGCGGACTTCAAAATATTATTGAACGAGAGGGTTTGATAAAAGAATTTGGTATTTTGTGTAAATAAACACTTAAGGAGATTTAAAATACAATTAAACTTAGCAAGCAACATTGTTTATTTGTTAAGATGCTACGCTTTTTTTTCGAGTTTCTTCGTTTGTTATAGGACCACTTGGTTCGAGTCGTAAGTTGATCTTAAATTATCATCTTGAACGTTAAAACGAAGAAAGGTAAACAGTATTCAATTGTGAACACAGGCTGATAGCTCTGTTGACTGCAAGCTTGGCCAGCCCGTAAAACAATGCGTTTATAAACGGGGTGTCCCATTTCACTTGACCTCTCTAAATACTTCCCTCGTTGTTCACGACACAAAAAATATATTACAAAACGTCTGTTCGTTTCGAGGAGGTAAATATTCCCAGCGTATCATTTATCCCGAAGTCCTAATTCCTCGAAATTTCAAGATTATTTAAAGTGGCCACAAAAATAATTTTGACTTTTATACTCTGTATTTCAAGCGAAGCTAAGAGCAGAAAATTTTCTAAAAAAAAGTTCATTTGCTGTATATAATTATTTAAATAATAATTCAGAAACAGAGAAACAGCTTCTTCTCGTATTTCCGCAAATAAAATCATCTACTTTATGGAATCTAATGTTACCACTGACCAAAAGGGAATTAAAAATAAACATTTCTTAAAGTTACTCGCTTTCTTCTTCGTAATTAAAGTTCTCTTATCAACTCGACGTTTTTCGAATCAGTGATACAATCGAATTGAACGACCACTTTCAATATGGAGACGGAATGACTGGCAACGGTAACTTTTGGCAATGAAGTCCTAGTAATTATTATATTTCTGCGGTTCTTTAATTGCTTTCGAAAGCGCTGCCGACATTTACAGGAGACGCGAGTGCTTCGCGCGTTACACAGCAATATAACATTCCTAAATGAACTGTCACGCTACGTTAAATAACTCGCGCCCAGGCAAACAGGTTCCTGCGTTGAATTATTGATCGGTACTTTACTGCGTGCGGAATAGGACCTCTGTTGCATAAGATCATTCCAGCGATGATCATTTTAAGGGGAGAAGTCCCTATAAACGGCTTATATCTTTATCAATTTTTAGGATTTTTTCGCAAAGATACCAATGCGCTAATTTGCTTTCGCAGCTTTAAGGGTAGTTTATTTAACATTATACTCAGAACAAAAAATTTTATGACAGTAAAATTACGATAAATACAAAAGATGTATCTTAAATAGGTTTTTTTTTCAAGGTGCAAAACGGCTCCGGGTGTAGGGTCTCTGGTAGTTACGTGAAACAGACCAATACAATTTTTATTTTTAATTGACAATTGTAAGGATGTGACCCTAAAATGGTATAAAAAAATTGCATATTTTAAACATGGTGGCACTTCAAACAATTAAGTGTGATTTATAATAAAAGGAATAAAAGGAGTTAAAATCAATCATTTTGTTAAACATTTAGGTTCGCGTTCTGAGGGATATTATAAACTAAATGTGTGTAAAGTTTGAAGTTGATCGGTCAAATAGTTTTTGGGTTATCAAAAAATGATGCCAACATTGGATAAAAAATTATATCGGCTGTCCTTGAAGAAGGTGGTAGTAGAGGTAAAATGCAGTAAAATGAATGGAATCAGAATAGTGTCAAATACGCATATTTAATCAGATAAGTCTCGCAAAACGTATTCAATATGCCCGTCATTTTCTTTCGAGCAAAGTTCAATTCACCGCAAAAGCGATGGACGCGGTTTTTACAGGTACATCTAAAGGACGAATATTACTTCGGGCACCGTTTATTATTTTCTTTCTTTTTTAATTTTCTCGTAATGTAAATCTAAGCAGTGACTCATGGCCATGAATGTGAAGCGTAAGAGAGTTTAGGGAATGCTGCTAATGCTAGACGTTAATACCTTCGATAGTTGTCGACACTGTTTTAATTTTTAATAGGATATTTTTTACTCTGTTCTTCCTCTTCCACCACTTTGCTTAAGAAGAACATATTCTTTTAGAGACACCCTTTATATAGGGAATAATAAATCAATAATGGATGACTTGGAGCGGTTTTATAATTTTTACTATTGCAATAATTTAAGACGAGTAGAGTTATTTTGTATAAAAATTAGATGAATTATTCCGGAATAATTGTTTACTCCAATTCAATCGCTGGGAATAGCATATTAATAGCATTGAGTTTCTAGCATAAAGTATATCGTGAAATGACAGTTTTGGTGATACTTAAATCGAGATAGTGTAATCTAAAAGCAATGTAAAGTCCAAATCATCTTATCAGGAATTGATTCAGGAAATAAATTCGGAGAAAAATTAGTTCTTATTCAAAACAGGTAACATGTAAATGCCTTGGAATAAAATTTGGCAAAATAACGTAACTTACTATTTTAATGATCATTTTTAAAGTAGGTACTTTATTAAAATAATGATCAAGTGTGTGTATGTAACGAAAAGACACGTGTAGCGTCGAAACTTAAAAGGTGAAGTTGAATTAACTTTGAAAAATAAAAAAAAAATCACCAAGACTATGCTTTATATTTTAGTTGTTAAAATCAAGCAACTGCTTACGAAAGTAATTTATTACGCGACACTCGGTTGTGCGGAAGCGATCTATAATTATTGATGATAACCAGCAAGCAATTATTCAATTTTATTATAAACATGAAATATTACGGGCAAAACATCAAAAATATAGATTAAGATATAATGCTTGATTTATACGAATATGATCGTTTGTTGCCAAAAATTGTTGGCAATTTAATCTGAATGATGTATTGCAAGCAGTATAAAATCAAAACTGTAACAGAAAATAACTATTCCTACGATTTTGCCGTCCTCTAAAAATCCTAACAATTCAATTTTTATAAGCCAGTAAAATTAATTTCCAATGAAAATGAATTTACGTCTGAAATTATTGAAGGAAAATGCTTTATTTTTCAAATCTACTGAAAATTAAGTGTACAGAAATTTCGTTTCATTCGATAAGTAAGTATGGTAATATAAAACAACCGAATTAAAGGAAAATTGTACGGTTTTGCAAACTGGGATAAATAACCTAATATTATGTAAAAAGATTAATTTTTTTCTAATGCTTAAATAATTGGTGAATAGGTATAGAAAGCAAGAAATATTGAAATATGCAAAGCTCGAATATTAAATGGAAATACATAATTATTGTAAGTAGAGCGCGACAGAAGATTTATTTCGAGAACCTCCTCGACTAACATGAAGAAGCATGATATGGAACTAACAACTGTAAAGTGGCCAAGAATAGAACTGAATTAGGTACACGACTCCTCGTTGATAATTCCAATTATAGGCGGCACTTAAAAAGAGATCGTAAATTGTGTCCACGCTTAAGCATGTACCCACTGCCATGAAATTAATGCGATTTCAACGCGACAAGGAAAGCTATTAATTGAAATGTGAAATGTGAAACGAAAATTTGAAGCTTTTTCAGTAAAAGAGTATAAATAAACAAGTAACTTTTTGGGTATAATTTTGAGGTAAAAAATGAAATAGCGTTTTTGCCCAATAAACAAAATCTGGCAAGCAAATTACGCGTAAATTTAATAACACAACACACCTTTCAAGTTAACACTTGAAGAACCCACTACAAATTGAATTGTGGAATGCAAATGTGCATTAAGAATTTCTTCATATATAACTTTGATATAAAAAACGAAATTCCAAATTATTTCTTGACTGTAATCTTTTAAATATAGCGTGACCCTCAGAAAAACAACAAATATTGGAGTTAAGGAACTTTTTGCCAAAGCTGACTTACAAACTATTTTTTTTTCTCAAAATATTATATCTCAACAACAACTCCGTACATTTTTAGCTTCTAATATTGAAATTTGTGAAAGTTACAATTTTTTGAAGATATTCTTTGTTTTTTCTCGATATATGGTAATCTAGATTTTTTTTACAGAAACTGTGATAAAATTTTAATAAAAAAACTATTGGAATACATTCTGGGGACCTTGAAATTGGCCCATGATTTTTTTCATACCGATTGGATTCTGCAGATGAGAATGGCAGTCGTCAAAGTTGATCGAAAAAAGAAGTGTGCCAACGAAGGGTGAGTGCAGATGATGATACAGATAATAAACTGTTAATTGTGAGGCATTTTACTTTCCGTAAGAAAAGACGCTTTTATTCGTCAAAATAATCGCTGTGAAATCCTTTCCTCTATTACTCATTGTTGCAATTTCTTAAATGGTATTATATGCAGAAATCAGAACTGCTTTAAGGTTCGCAACTGTTTTTCCTGTACGGAAAAAAAATTGGAGGAAAATTCGGAGAGATGTGATTCTACGGCCAACAATTGAGCAGGGTAAAAAACGAGAGCAGGCTGAAGTAAGAACTGCGGTAATATATACAAAAGAATAAGTAACGCCTGCGGCTGTTAAAAACGTCTCTGTTACATGTTTCTCTGATTTTTCTCGGTAACGCTTTGGAAAGTACCGCAGCGCGCATACACGTAACCGTTGCGACGAGTTAGAGGAGCGACCTCGTTCCAATGTTGAATTTTCATGAATTCTGGAGCAAACGAGTCGGTTTGTTCCGTGCCAGCTATGTATAATCTTTAACGGTTCACGCCAGGATATTCATATTTTAATGGGAATATTATAATATTGTGTATTATAACTGTACAAGTCTTACGAATCGATGGAAATTAGTGTGTAAAAGAAAAGTGGCTAAACATATGTTCATAAATTCTTAAGTCTTTCAGTGATTTGCATAGATGCAAATTCTTTGCAAAATTACATGGAGATTATTTACCTCTAGAAAGGAAATATGATAGGTACATTGCTCTATTTGTCGCATAAAAGATTTCCCTGAACCAGAAACTACTAAAAAAGAATTCTTATCGTAATCGTCAATAGTTTCTGGGAAATATCTTTACTTAGCCTTCCTGTATACATATAACGCGACGTGTTTGCATGTGTGCAATAACAAGATAGCCTCTAACATTCGCGACTACAAGTAAATTAGTATCAACGTGTGGCAAATTTTATCCTGCTGCGAAATTAATACTTGCAACATTAATTGCAACACTTTTTATTTAAATTACTTTTAATATCTTATATCATGCGGAAAGATTCTTTAAAGTTATTTGTTGAACGCGAAAATCCCTACTAATGTTAATTTAAGGAGTCGCTCCGCTCTTTTGACAGCAGTGCATAAGTGTTTTCCATAAGTCAATTTTACTCGTCATTCGTCGTATAAAATATTGTAATAAATACAGGATTTAAGCCTGCAGGCGCGTGGCACAGTGGTAGCACCACAGACAGCGAACAATTCTTCGAGAAAGAAAATTATAAGCGACTTTACTTACTTAACAGTTAATTGCCTCTGTATCAGGAGCTTTTTCTCAATCTGTTCGATTGGAAATTGCGGAACTTCATAGGGGGCTGATATCTCATTGGGCAACTCATGTGACGCAATCCTCAAGGAGGTTCCACCAGCAGCAGCTGTTCCACTGCCTTCCAGCCCGAAAACTGGACTTTCGCTGCCTGTAATAAAAAGTGTAGCCCCGTTTAGTTCATGAATCTAATTTACATGTAAAGCATATGACACTACGGGCCACGTTCTTTTAATAAATACTGCTCGGAGACTGGAGGTACATAGGTTTCAGCCTACCAACCAAATCAAATTTCTGACGAAGCTATGCTATACGGGGGGTGGGTCAGCAAGGCTGGTAGAACCGGGCATATGGCAATTCCTCGGACAGAAGTAAATCGAAAATGTGGAATAAAATCTTATTCTACGAGCCTCCGTTTTCGAGAAAATCGATTTTGTACATTCGTGAGTGAATTTGCGGGTACAATTGCGAGTGAATTAATTCCTCGAGTGAAATTCTGTAATTACTTTCTTCGTATGAAGGTCGTTTCTCGAGAAAATTGATTGGATGGCGGGGACTCAATTTTTAGCCAAGTGTATGATGCACTTTTTTCAAACCAAAATTATTCTATAATTTCTACTAATATAATATTCTACACCCAGATCCTTTAAATTAATGTGTACTGCACCCCGACTTTTTAAAGTCTTATTTTTTAGAAAATGAAGCCTCGTATGCATAAAATGTGTACAATTATAATTAATAGAATTTTTTATGAAGAACTACCTGTTCCCAATTATACTGCAATTTATTACTGAACCATTGTGAATAGAAATATCGTCAGATCAGATCAAAATATCCTTAGAACTATGTGCACCAATTTTATTGTCAAGTGTTATCACTCTATAGTAAATTTATTCTATGAAATTCCATATTGATTTTTTTTTTTTTTTAATATTTCTCTTCTTACTGAAGCACGCTACTCGGTAGTCAAAGCTGTTTGCAAAGATCAGGGAGAATCCATTTCCAATAATAACGAGTTTTCCTACTTACTGAAAGTAGGTCACAACGTTGCACGAGTAAAAGTAACAGAATTTCATACATTTTGTGGATAAATCTAGATAAAGAATATATTACATATTCGCATAAATTCCCGACGCATAACTCAGATCAAGTTTCAGTGTATTTACGACGCGTAATTTATCCTCCTATTTTCGTGGGTATTTTTGCCGCGTTAACATTCCTTAACGTAACTAGGGAACACGCACGCAGCATCCAGAAAATTACCATTGAGTTTTGCCTGCTCCGATTTCTGCAACCATTCAGTCACGGAATTCCGCTTGTACCCACTTAAGTATTCATTGTCATTACCCAGCACCATCGTGCGAATTGTTTTGCGAACCTAGAAATTTTTTTAGACCGCTAACATGGAACTGACCTAGTTTCACATATTCGCGACTCGAAATTGTCGATCGTCTGCTGTTAGTTTTTTTTTTTAGTATTATTAGATCTGACCGATATGATGGTCAATAAACAATTTTTCCAATCCTAATTGATCGAGATGATAACGGAAGCGAATGCAGAGTGGAACAGATAAGATAATAACAGTAAATTGAAAGGTCGGATAAACGACCAACGTTTCTGAAAGTATGAGGCAGAGATGGGCAAAATTTTTATTTAAATAAAAGTTAAAGAAATTATTCGTCATTCGTTCGTTGGCCCGAGTTAACTTTATTTGACACATGACGAATAATTTTTTTAACTTTTATTCGTTATTCGAAATTTTAATTAAATAAAAATATGAGGTAGATATTTGATCTATGCGTTTCAAATTCGTCCTTCGCCCTCAAACTAGTATGTGTACCTACTCACTGTTTCTACTACCAGAGCTTATTGCGTCTTCACATTTCTCAGAGAGCAATAAACTTGTAGCAAAACAGTGGCGTCGTGACAAACATAGAATATATCGCATGACTGTTACGAAATTAAATATATAAAGCATATCGCTGGATGGGTAGACAATTCTTATTGCGTTCACTTTTGTTTATTCGAGACTATCGTGGACTAAGTAGACGCAATTATTAAATATTCTGAAATTGGTTGAACGAATGTTGAATACATTACGGGATAATCGATAATCTATTGCTTTGAAAATTATGGCAGAACATATGGTAAGTCTGACGAATATATTCCACGTAAATTTTTTATTTTCAGAGTGCGAAACGAAATAAAACAATGTCTAATTTTCGTTAAGTGAATTTTAAATAAATTTTTGTTTTGATTATCTAGGAATACGGAGTAAATATTTTGTAAAATGTACATCACATTTACGTATCTCGTTAATGTGGCTTGAAACGCGTATAAATCGGACATACAATTGTTAATATAACAAGATTATCATTACGAAAAATGAAATTCAACTAATTCAAAAATATATTATATGTATATAAGTAACAAATAATAAAACAATTCTATAGCATTATAAACAAAGAACACCATCCTATTGTTAATTTCTAATCTGATAGTCTTGCTTCTCAAGAAATATTTTTTACTCCGATATTAGAAAGTAATAATACCATTCATATTAATCACTGCTAACAATGTATGCACAGAATTATTTAAAATTATTTGAATATCACAATAAAAGTAGCACAACAATTAGAATAGCAAAAAAGTAGCATAATACTTTTTAAATCGTACCAAACCCAACTACCGCGCCAACTACAACATAGTGCGCAACTAGTGCGCCCCGCAAGGCCGTTAACGAATAAAGAGAAACGTTTTCAATCTACTTCAAATATAATATAGTGAAGATGTTACATAAAGCACTGGTTATCAAGCATTCGAAACGCCCTTCTGGCGAACCAGATGAACCAAAAAGCTTATCGTGACAAGTTTACCAAACTCGATGAGAAGTATTAATAGAACGCCGCGGCGCACGAAGAATAACGCGAGTCAAAGGGGCAACGGCTGTCTATGCTCGTTAAGTGCAGCGAACTTTTTTGTCTCGTGCCGCCAGCCAATCGTGTAGCCAAGCAATTATTATGGCCACTGCGCGTACGCCGCGGGCACATTGTGGGCATAACAAACTGTTTGTCTCTGGGTGGCAAAAAAAGTGACGACAGGGGTGGGGGGGGGAGGTTCTTTGCGCGGCACAATCGCACCGTCGATTCGATCGAACGGGTAATGTTTCCTCGCGCCTAGGTATAAATAGACCATTTCATGTATTTAGAACCGTCGCTTCCAGCTGGCAAGGTCAACGAGTTAAAAACGACCGCCTCCAGAAAAACTGTCTGGCCCCGCGTGAATCATCGGCGCGAATGGATTTGGAGATGATCCAAAACCTTGGAAATCTACGCCCGATGATTACCGCCTAAGATAAATCGCCCACGGGCTGTTTACGCGATCTCCATGCCTCACAATTTATAGATAAGATATGACACACTAGACGATTCTAGGGAGCGTATCGTTGGATCGAGGAGAAGCGTATACGCTCGGCGAGAACAGCGCTTATCAAAGATGTAGGAGAGTCAGTAGTGGGTTCTGAACGAAACGTGATGTGAACCTTGACCGTTTAAAAACACCAGGCGCAAATACGATCGGGGACAGAACGTCGACATTCGTAGACAACGCAGTGGCACCGACTAATGGACGTGTCGCGCCACGAACGTGCTACGGAGTAGGTTCTATCACGCGTGAACACAGACGATCGACGTTTCGAAGACGTTTGAAAAAATCAGGAATCTGTTATGCACCGCACTATCGTCGTATCGGAATGCTGATCAGTTTTCGAAACGAAAATAGCACGATTACGTCGAGCTGGCTTCGTTCGACAGAACTGACACACTTCTGCTCACGGAGGCGCGCAGGAAAAAAATCTTCGGGAAACTGTATTTAGGAAACGAGCGAGGCGTGCCTGGTTGAGGGCACTGACACGTTGACTGCTCGCAAGTATCGAATACACTGACTGTAGCGTGGAGTTGGCAGTTGGTACACACCGTAGTGCACCCATACCCACGCTCTCCTATCTGCACGCACGTTTTCTACTACTAAGAGCGCTCTGGCAGCGCGTCGTTCACGCAGTGAGATCGCGAAGCAGTTCCAAGTTCCCAAGGATTATGAACCGCTACGGGATCTCGCGATGTTTACCTTCTTATTTCCATCGATCTGTATCGACGAAAGTGTTCTGCAATGCATCTTGAATAAATCAACACTTGTACGAACAACTTTCTACCGATTTACGACTAAACCTGTCGCAGGCATTCTAATATCCAAATCGTGCGTATTATTACACTGCATAATGCTCTCCTGCAGGGCTGCCACCTGCCGTATTTTCATCTAACGACTTCAGATACAGTTTTCTATCTCCCGAATTAAGTTAATTGAAAAATTATATGGGAATAATTGTTACGAATAAATTTAATGTTTAATAAATTTAGTCTTTTAATTGTAAGTATTCTTCAAATTCTGCGACATGTTAGAAATATTTTTCAAACAGTCCCATGCTGGTTATTTGATATATACAAGTTGAAAGTCCTGTTACGAGGTTTGCAGATGTATTTTGAACACAAAACCATTTGCTTTCAAAACATAGCCAGTGCAAGTTTTAAATTGAGACAGACAGTAGAAAGAATACGAGAGACTTTTGTCAACAATTATGTCTGGCCTTCTCTCGCGCAATATAGACCAATGGAAATCAGTTAAGAGTTGCAACTTATGTAAAGCATCTGCGATATTTTAAGAAATTAGCCAGTATATTCGAGTGCATGAGACAGCTAATGATACGGCGTTTCGAACATTTATGTACCGTGGACTGGAGCAATGCTTGCAACTGGAAATGACTATATCTACGAAATATATCATTTTCGGGCCTATGTTTATTAAACCTTCTTTTTTAGTTTTCAGCTATGGAATGTGCCTGCAAATTTTTTGAGCGGACTTTCTTAATTCGTCACGTAGCGTATAAGTAATTTTAAAACTGGACTTTTAAAAATATCCTTAGTCTATGTAACCTATGTACAATAGATTGTGGGATATACAGTGAGTCATGGAATCGCTGGAACAAGCAGATTCTTGGTAAAGAAGCTTGAAACAGGAGATAAACAGAGATAGCTTAATTCATTATTTTAGAGTGCACAGTCTGCAGTAATGACTATTCTAAGAAAAATAGTATTGTTTTATGTAAGAAATAGAAAATAAAAACGCATAACGGTAGGAAAATATTATGTACCTATCGAGGGAATGCTTTACAATACGGGAAATGAAATAAAATTCTAGAATCACAGCTTTTAAATGCGCGGCAGTATATACGTGGATAACTTTCTGAGAAAACCGTTTCCTCTGAAACGGAAATGTATCGCTCTGAAGGCACTCGTACAATGGCTGCGTTGCCAGACAGAAACCGTATGTGAGTATTGTTAATAGAAGAAAACCATTAACATTTCTCAGTGAATACGTATCAGAATCTATTCAGGTTATAATGCAATACTATATTTGGCGATAAAAGCACCGCCTGAGAATAGGATAGTCTCTTTCAATAATTGCGTGACTCGTTGTAGTTTCTTGTTAATCAGATTATTAATCTTTCTTGTTAAATTGTGATGTTTTTTGTTAGTATTTTTAACGGATATTTCTTCCATATTGCGGCATTCCATTGTTATAGAACGTCTCATATATTAATGTTAAAAAAGTGACTAATAAATAATTGCCAATGGTACAGAGTGAATGAAAAATTCTTTTCCACATTTCGGCTCCAACTTTACCTCCTTTTAATTTTGCCACACCTAACTACCCCCGCGCCTCTTGAAACAAATTTGAAAAGTTTTGAATGAAACACTGCTTTATTAGAGATGCTTGTATCAAAAGAAGCGCAATGTTCTGATCGCAAAAGCATCTTCACGCGTGAAAAAAAAAATAGAAGCGCGGAACACCTAGTACATACTAACTTTCTTCGCAGATTCGCGACTTTTTGTAAACCGATTCTTGGCACTTAACCAGAGTCTCGGTCCACCTGCCAAGAGGCTGCTTTTCGTGAAAAAGAGATCAATACCAATACTTGGCCCAAGTAGGTACATGCAGAGCTTACAACCTTCCAATGACTAGAAGTCTCCCAAAATCTTCCGCTGAAAGCCAGTCTTCCATTTGAAATTTTTGGATCCTCGCCGAGCGCGCAAAATAGAGATGATTATTAAAAATAAACGATCCCTTTTGACGGAAATAAAATAGACATACTGTATTGATTCTAGTGACACGATGCGATACCTTTCAGTGTGCGATAAAAGTCACGAAATACAGTAATTCCCCGTTATGAGCCCGTTTTTTTCCCCCCCGTTGACAGCCCGGCGACTATCCCCACCATTTCTTGGAAGCCTACGGACGAGAATGAGAGAACCGGACAACGAGCGAGAGAAAACGAAAGAGTCAGACATGAAGTTGCCGTCGGGTACGAAAGAGAGAATCATGTCCGCAAGCCACTATGAGCCCGCCGCCAGCCCCGTTCGTCGGGCTCATAACGGGGAATTACTGTACTGCAGTATGAAGTAGTTTTTTTATTTTTAAAATTTGAACACTAACTCTAATCAATTGACTATGCATGTTTTACACTAAACCGTTAAAAAATTAAAAAACAATGTTATGGAAAACGTGCCTATCTACCTACTACAAATATAAAATATACCTGCCACATCCAAAAACCGATTTTCCATATCCTCATTTTTTGTTCAGTGTGCATAGGCCTTTAAGAATAAAGAGTCGTGTAATTGAATTTCACTTTACACTAAGTAACTAATACTTGTAATCCTAGGACTGTGTAGGTGATCGTGATAGTAGCTATCTTTCAGGGAGAGTAAAGAAAAGGATTCGAAAACAATGGTATACGTGGAACGTCTTTGGCTACCAGCCACCTACTTACAATTAGTAATGTCCCGATACTGGGTGATCTGCCAAACCTCGAATCTAGTCACTAATTCACCAGACGGAACTCTGTTTAGGCATGCGCATTTGGAGGAATCATTACTCGTAGGTTTATCTACACACCGCAGTCATTTCTGTTCAAGAAATTTCGTTGCCTTTCGTAATTTTTATAGTAACGGATGGTTTAGACATGTCGCAGGCTAAGAATATTTTTAAAATCTAATGACACAATTAAAATGCTGATATAATACGGTAGTAGTGAAAGATTATTCTCCTCAAGGCTATCAAGTTGTCACAGTTATCAGTACTTCTTTTTTTTTTATCTTACCTTAGAGATAAAGTAACTTTCAATGTGACACTTGAGACAAAGTACTTAAGAGCACGACTACTTGAGAAGCGATCACACCTGAACAAATGAAAAAGTTACTGTGCAAACACGAGGGAGATGTTACATACAAAAACAATTTGAAAAAGTAGAACAAATATCTTTTATAGCAGCCTTTGTTTCCCAGGGTAACGAGTTTGAAAATTCTATTAGAAATTACCAGAATTTAGTTGCACGTGAAATAAATACTTCTGTAAAAATCAGTCGTAATAATATTTTTTCGAAAAACTTTCTCGAAAACGAAGCCTAATTCAAGGGAAAGTTATTCTACAATGCCGACTTATTTTTGCATAAGGATTGTACTAAGCATTATGCTAATTCTCCGGATAGTGCACTCGTACGAAACGAGTTTTCAAACTCAATTTTCTCGGTAACGAACGCCCGTATAAAAAAGCTTGAGAAACCTATATTTTCGAGTTGCTTTTGCATATAGAATTACTTTGTTCGTGATTCTACCAGTCATTGTGGGACACCCTGTATACATAAAGCTATCTTTCATATTAACTCTTCGCGTGCTATGCGCGCATACATTCGTTCGTACAAGTACATGCGATGTGTGCGGGGAACGCCGATGGGCGTTCAGAGACTATGTCTAAGAGATGCGACTAGAGGAGTCCCGCACGTTAGGTATGTTGAGCATTCAAATTGATAGCACCCGAAGGGTTCAACAGTAGAACTTTAATTAACTAAACCTAAACCCACCAGTTTCATACATATAAGCTACATGCGAGATAATAAATCGTTTGCAAAGTGGTGAAACGGTAAGTAGAATAGCGTCCAATTACGACATTGGAAAATCAACAGTTTGAGGTACAAAAAGAGTTATAAACCAGCTACAAAATACTACGAAAGAGGTAATAATCCCATTGAACCACTAAATTGGACAAAACGTGATTTAGCAGCTCAGAAAGATATAATTTTCGTTGGTGAATGTAGTAATATGTAACAAATGGCCCCGTTTTAAGCCGTCCATTTATGTAAAAACATAATTGAATGAAATTTTGTTTACTGCTTCCCTTTTGACATACAGTAGAGCGTCAATTATCCGAACCGTCGATTATTCGAATCATCACTACCACCGCCATTTTTTGGAAGTATATCATAACTATATATGTACATTACATTTAGGTGTAATTCCTATTGTTAAAAACTGGGCAAGCGCATGCATGGCTTGATTCTCCAAACAATTCGATTTTCTGAACAACCTCGATCCCAATATTTCATTTTAAAATATCTTCTCGATACTTGTCTTTTAATATTATTTATTCGTGAATGTTATTATTTTTGGTTGTGATTAAATGTTACTTAATTTCATTTAGAACAAATTTCAATTTTGAAAAATTGGAACTATTTTTGGAACACCCTGTATAATAAGGAACAAACCTAATGACACTGAAGTCACATAAAAACGATTGTCTTGAGACGAAACGAAGAAAATCGTTTCGTTACTTCAAGCGCAACGATGATGTCCAACCGTGTACTTTCAAATGCGCCACCCTGTATAACTCAGCCTTTCATACCCCGATAAACGGCATGCTACTCCACACTCCAATACACTGCATAATAAATCAGCGTTCGAGACACCCGTTGGTTCGAGGAAGTAGTTATACGGATAACAACTTGGTCCCCCACCTTTCCCCTGCAGACGGAATCTTCCAATTGGTTTCCACGGTGATTCCTGATTCATGACTGGATCCTCCGTTCCGACGGGACACGAGGTATCTTTTACTCAACTTTTCCTCTTATCTCGTTTCACCGTACCTAATAGGCAGCCCCATTGCGATCACGCGAAGAATTGCAGCGGAACTATGTAATCGAAGCACGAAACAATGAAAGCGTCCAGTGGAATGCAATTCGGGGTGCTTGAAAAATAGAAGTTCGAAGAATACTTCCCACTCGTTATCGCTGACTTTTTTTTTTTTTTTTTTAGACTGGCTATTGGCATTTCAACATTAATTCGAACGTACGCATAGGATACCGGCAGTTGCGCAATGGCACTTTCACGTCTGAACATCACGATGCAACCCGAGGAGAGCGCTGGGTTTAGGGAAACGGTTCTGTGAACTTCGCGTTTCAACTACGCAGCTGTGAACGGTTACCGATTTTCGTGGAAAACATCTCGTTTAGGCTCGCCACGAGACCGTGGTTGCGACAGATAAATGGCATGTATACGAGACCACCACACGGGCGAAGGATTATGCCGTGCGAACGAGGGCCGTTTAAGCCGCTGATAACGTATCGCGCGCGACGTTGAAAACTGTCGAAACAGCAACAAGGTGCTCCGTTTTAAAAGCATTTGTGCAATCTGTCGTCGATTCTCACCCCCCTAGCCTAAACAATTCGAGGAAGACAATAATCTGCATGCTTCTAGACCTATATTTATTTAACACGTTGACTACCACGTGATTGTTTCATCTTTTTGTATTGTCGCAAATAAGAATATTTCTTTATTGTGTAAGTTAACGTCGCATCCACTGTACCTAAGCGGTTACTAGCGACGAAGATTGGTAAATGAGCTTTAGAAAGCTAGATTTTGTTGTAAAGCTAAGATTCTATATTCGTACATGTGAAAATACATCGCGGAATATTTCTTATGTACTTTCCTTCAGAGAATGTAATTGTACCTTGTCAGTATACTAATGCATACTTAAAAAAAAATATAATCATATAAAATTAGAAATCACTAGTGCAGTGCTTCCCAACCTTTTTTTAGTCGCGATCCCCTTTTATAATATTTAAATAACCCGAATATAAGGTAAGGTAAATTTAATAACGTAAAGAAAACACATTAAAAATAGATTATTTCAGAATATAATTGTAACTTAATAATATTAAAACAAAAACCGTGATGAATCCCAGAAAACACTTCGCAACCCATAGGTTGGGAATCACTGGAA
The DNA here is from genome assembly GCA_029448645.1 of Andrena camellia. Classification (NCBI taxonomy): domain Eukaryota; kingdom Metazoa; phylum Arthropoda; class Insecta; order Hymenoptera; family Andrenidae; genus Andrena; species Andrena camellia. The sequence continues at coordinate 39,930,523 of CM055679.1, read as the reverse complement.
TAGTGCAACTTGTACCTCACCAATTTTCGCTATTTTGACTTACAGAAGAGTTATATTATAACCAAGCCCAATTATCCCAAGTACACACATACAACGAGAATGCCATATTTGCTTTTTGTGTTTCACGTTCCGAGTTGCATTCCATTCCTATTATTGACTTTCCTATATTATAGTGTTCTCTGCACTTCTGAACAAGATGAAATTGCCCAATTAAATCTCAGAAACTTTCAGACTCACAATTCCTACAATAGGATATTACCACGTGCCAGAGACGGACAATATTTATAAACTAGCTCATCCATTTCGCCCGAATATAGTAAAATACAGTAGAACCTCGATTATCCGAAGGTAATATAACGGAAAATTTAATGTTCGAATGATGTTCTGTATCGAAAGTAAGTACTATCTTATTACATACCTATTTTATCAGTAGAAAGGAAATACGAAATAAGGAATCAAAGGGAATGACACGAGGACATTGGTATTGAGAAAAAACGAATGAGGCCTGGAAAAAGCCATGAAGAAGATGAATATATTTCTGGGAATGATATTTCTATGTTGAAGCAACCAGATCTTCAGAAAGAATTTTTAAAGTGACACAAAGAGCAAAACAAGTAACTCCGTGAAATTATTTTATTATTAACTAAATAGACTGCAAGAAGTAACTAAAATGTAAGACGAAGAAAGTGATAACATTTCAATCTAATACCGCTTAACAAATGACTGTTTTTATATTGACACATATTTCTTCGATCACCACAAAAAGATCGCTTATCTGAACGTGTCCCCTAATTAATTGCAACGGGTCAAGGTTCTATTATAGTATTTAGCGGTAAGATTAAGTGTTTACCTTCATCTTCAGGGTCTATAAGAAAGTTCGATAGTCGCAAGGTTAAGTACAGATCATTTTCCGTCGGATTAAGGCCTCTGCTTGACATTTCTCCGCTCCCAGATACGATCACTCACCACTTCGAGTCGCACTCGCGATTAAATTAAAGAATCTCAATCCCGATCGAGCTGCCTAATATTTTATTTACTTCAAAGCTCGTCTGTGCGTTGAAAAACGTTTCCTCTTTCAAATAATAAAACGAAAAATGCGCCAACTGTCAGCGTCTACCTTCGCAGCAACTAGCCTTGGTATAAAATTTAGACTCCAAACCGTAGCCGCTGTAGTTAACAACTGGATTTAATGATCCGACGTCGGACTGGCTGCGGTTGCCTATTCGACGTTACAACACACACGTGCTAATTGGTGTGCTTAATGCCCGGGCAAATATTACTCGACGCATACGGTACCCATGATTCGCGTAGATTTCGTGCACCATAGAATCACACGAAATCACTTATCATCGGTGCAAACACTTTAAATCACGCAACGATGGCGGCGCTTCAAGTGGCCGTAAAACTATCCACAATAATGCGCACGAAAAACGAATAGCAATATGATTACGTATATACACGAATAATACACCGACAGGAAACGCAGATTATCGACGGGTACACGTCGGCTGCGTGACCATTCGAGACGTGAATAAACCACTGCGGAAGGTGACCGCCGCTGTTGTTGCTCGTCGAACGAGAATACGCACTGCCGTGGGATGAGAACAAAAAGTTTGCCTTGTTCGTATTCGCGCACCGAAAACCCTCGAGCAGCCTAGCACACTGCGGTCGAACGAACGGCCAGAGAACCTTTGCACGGTGGCAAAAATACTATTCAGTTTGTGAAGTACGGTGAGAGAGCGACGCCGAAAGGAACGAGGATGTAGGCTCTTTGCCAACATTCAAGAATGTTACCTGACGATACCGACGTCCGGTATAAGAACTTCGTACGCGCGTCGCGAAATATTGTTCCTAATTCTAAATATAACGACGCCCTGTAAGCGCAGAGACAAAACAGTTTCGACTATGTCAGGCTGTGTGATATATTCCTAACTCTATAAGCGAAAAATTTTTATAGTCCATTGTTCGTAGGTAGCACGCTGTGCAATTCATTGCAATGGAATGAATTTTTGTTCTCTCTGTGGTTACAATGTTTGTCTTCTTATAATAGGTCGGTGTGTTTATATCTTACACTATAGTTTATAGTACCCGGCGTGGCCCGGGCTTCTTATCTCTAAGCAAGTAGTATAAAATGAAGTCCCCGGTAGGCGTCTGATTGTGTGTTCAAGCTAATCTCGAGAACTACTGGACGGAGTGCGACGCGGTCCCTACCACCCCATACAGCATTTTCGAGGAATACTTCACTAAAATCGTTACTGCTCTGCTTCTTTTTGTCATAGGTTAGTGTTTCAAACTCTTAAACCTTCCTCGGGAAATGCTCTATAAAGTGGTAAAACCCGCATCACAATCCGCCCAGTGGTTCTCAAGATTAGCCCGAACAAACAGACACCTACCGGGGACTTTATTTTTTATACTATGTAGAGAAGAAGAGATGTCTATTGATTATATGTACCGTTCACACATTTCGTTCATCATACACGCTTCTCCCATTTTATAACCTATGAATTTAGATTTAATTTTTAATCCAACCTTCTCTTTATTTTCATTTGTGACGTTTACTTTTGTAACCATCGCTACCTTATTCTGTCCTTCACTTATGCTTATTACTGTTCTCTTTTTCTACTCACCCTCTACCCTTATTTCTCATCTTCTCCCTTTCCCTATCTAACTCCTCCATTTATTTTTCTTTTATTCGCAATTTATCTATCTCAGCAATTATTTAGAAACTACCTAGAAAATTATTTAAAAACTTGTGACGAAAATTGAAGAAAACAGATCTGAATCAAAGACGAAGAACGATGAACACGGTAGAAAGAACGTGATTGTACTTTTAACTCGACGCTGTCATGCAAGCGTCGTGAATTCACGCGTTTAAAAGTGTATCCCAGAAGAAGTTTAATTAAGGTTCGTGATGCACGTGACTCGAGAAGCGACAGATCGATACGAACAACACGGTTGGACAGTAACCACGAAGGGAAGAACGATAATGGGGGCAATTTTCTAATTTCAACCGTCCCAAAATTGTGACAAGATTTATTATTCAAACACGTCACTCGTTATTAAATCAGAGTGAAATGAAGGCGCCTCTTAATGTCACGCTATTATGGTTTATCAATCCTACTTAGAACTGAACTACCTTCCTCAGAAAATACCGATTCTCGCGACTTCTCTCGGCCACTATATTATTGATAACACTTATCCACATCTCAGACGCCATCGTTATTGCACCCGCGTGTAGCAGAGCAAATTTTACACTTCAGTGGTGCGCTCATGCCGGACACGTTAGAATGTGCAATAAAAAAGACTTTACCGTAAACAAACTGCGGATAAAATTAGCAATAATTCTCCGACACATTTTACTTTACAGAATGTCCGATTTAAATGCATTACAGGCAGGTGTGTTTCTAGATTATTGAAAATATAAGGAAATTGTTCGTCGTGGAATGTGAAATAGCATTCAAAGTGCTTATTCTGCAAATTGAATTAAAATAAAAAATAGAACTATATATTTTAAATACCATCAACCCTACGATGCCTTGAAAAAGACACTTTTGGATACTTCTTTGTAAGATATTACTTAGATATACATTTTCGACAAAGTACTTTTCATTACCATTTCTTCAATTTCTCAAGTATTCTCTATTACTGTTTGCTATTAAATTTGTCGTTACGATTGGGCCAAAAAAGACCCCAAGGACCGCCGGTCGAGGGTTATTGGAATACGGTGAATCGATATTTAAAATGAAACTTACGATCACGATGGGGGTCGACATTGTGTGGCGTTGTCGAGCTATCGCCATCGCCTTCGGCATCTAACTCGTAGAAAATCCTATCGGCCTCGCCGTTTACTTTCTGCATGCCATTCACATCTACCAGATCCTCCATGTCTCTGCAAACATATACATACGTTCTTAACCCTTTGATGCACGTATTTCGATTTGTGTTGACGCATATTGGGATAAGAGTTACTTGAGCAGAAAGAAGGAACAAACGAGAAAATTCCAGGTTTCTATTACTGATTGTGTGTCGTGACGGCTAGACGTTAACCATGAACTTATACCAAGTTATAGTCCCGTGCGGCATATCTTACTGCGAGTGCAACATCGTTAAGTATCGCACGAAACGTCCTGCTGTTTATATTTATCAGCAACGCCGTTGCACATTGCACGGAACGTAGGTACTACTACTTACGTTTATCAGAGTCGGGCACATTTCATTTGAAGTCGAGATAAGAACTAACGATTTCGCAATAAAGTAATGAAGGATCGAATTAAAGAAGAAGCAGCGCATAATACATACTATCTACTTATCGGAGACAAAGAAAATATCAATTCGTCTGAAATAGTGAAAGCACTTCACTATCTTTCATTGTAATATTGATGATTAAATAATGGTCGAGATCATTAATATTTAACATTCTAATATGTTTAATAGCGTTTAAATTTCTAATTTATTTTACTTTTAACTGAACGATGTAGAAAAATTATAATCAACTTTCTCAAACAAGTAATTTTAGTTGTTCTATAGATTGTTTCGATAGAAATTGAAAAAATCAATTTTAAAAAAATTTTTGATAATACAGTGCTGATTCGTTCTAGAATCTTGTTCGTTATAGGGTACCTACTTAGTAAGTATACCTATTTAAGGATAATACATATGTACATTCTTAATACGAAATATGCAAATTATAAATTTAATTTATTATATTTAAATTTTATACATTGCACGCACGTGTGCAGCCGACTGTATTTCCCCGCGTTCGTTGTAAGCGTTTTGATTTAATGAGAAAAACTGTTTGTTATAGCATTCGTTCGTTATAGGATACCTGACTGTATCTGCAATTTCTTTGAACAAGAGCGTAAAATTTGTTTATCTTTTGCATAATGTCCCTGGCGACAATGGCATAAACTATACTGCATTCCACTTTAGAGTAGATTCGTTCCGCGCAGGGATATACTGTTGATTGGTAGGAAACCGGCGGGGAAAGTGTTATGACCAATCGCGAAAGTGCTACGACCAATCGCGTGCCAGATCCTTGGGAGCTGCGCAGGTCGGTCGCTAATCGGTAGGGGCGTAGGTCTACTCTTATATGGAATGGAGAGTAATGCGAATTGCTATATGTATATGTACATATGTATCTATCCATGTTTTCGAACAAAATATTATTCAGTTTAATCAACTATCGTAAACTATGTTATCTGACTGCAATCCATTATAAATAGAATCTGTATTTATCAATAAGTGCCTCTACGCAAGTCTGGAAGAATGATAGTTAAACCTGACCATTACAGTCATTGGGTAAAATTCATATATTTGTGTTGGACTATTGAGTGATCATTTTGTTGAATTATTAAAATCAAATAGCATAATTGTTATTTAAAAAAAAAACAAGGTAATTATGAAATGGGAAAACATGTTACCTGAAATAACATTAAAGCAAAGACTAAAAAAAAATGTCGATACACCGATACCACTAATAATCTGCTGTTTATGCTCTAACATAAATCAGTAATACTAATTTAAATATTATATTAATTACTAAGAAATTACAGAACAAATTATTTTTACGGTGAATGAAGCGAAAATTTAAAAAAATAAGTAGTACATTTTATAGATACACTTTCTATTTATATCGTCTGCGACATTTGATTTAAAGAATGCTTAGGTTTCAACTGTAAATAAAGTTAAAACCTAGAAATAACAATTTTGCCGCAAGTCAAAATTAGAAGCGTGTCATTGATTGTTTACCATCTATTCAGTGTTGCGATGTAGCAAATATAGACAGAAAGCGATTAATGAAAAAATGATGTGCCGATATAAATTAAACAAAGTAAAATTTTTAATGGAAGCGAATAAGCGTCAAAGTATTCTCTCCCTTCAAATTGGTTTTACCTTCTGCATGTAATTATCCAAATTGACTGACTATTCAGACAATAAATCCAGCTTGTTAAGAGTTCGAGGTCATTTCCATTACCAATGCGAACACAGCTGTACATGCACATTTATGAACAAATTGCAAAAGGGAAACGTGCGTATAATATTCTGTTTCTTTATTACTACTTAATATTATTGAAGACAAAATCTAAAGATATTGCACAGATGGTATTCTCTTATATCATTGAAAAGATTAATGTTACTAATAATAATCGTAATAACTCTATTTACGTAAATCCAAATGTTTAATCATAAAAATAATATCCCCAAAAACACCATTTAAGTGATTTTATCGTATTATACAAATAAAAATCACGGAATGGATTGGCATATCTGTATCTGATTTAAATTTCGAACTATGTGAATCGTTTACATAGATAAATTCTGAGAGTGGTATATATAAATTCGATAAAAAGTCTTGTGTTAAGTTTGCAAATTTGATGCCCAAGAATTTAAATTGACTTTATGATAATATTATTTCAGGATGGAAGGCAATAATATTCATGTAGATGTTTTTTTGGCCAGCGTAGATAAAGTCTGTTCGTAAGAAGACTGCACATTCTTTCAGAGGAAGATACGCTTAATTGCGACGCATATTATTTTCGCGTGGAATACTTTATTCTTATCTACATATTCCTGCCACTTACATTTTTATATAGAAGATTTTCAAGTGGTAATGTATTTCTTGCGGGAAAAATAGAATTTTTGTTGGTAGGAATCAAAAGCAATATTTATGATTTTAATTCATACTTTGATCATCAAGTAGGTACATAATGACTTGCGCGTCCTAGTTGCATAAAAATATAAATTATATTTAAAATGTAATCGTACTCCTCATAACGTGAAACCTATAATTTAAAATTTTTTATACTGCATGGTACAATTAAAACAGAATATTATTACACAGTGTATGTTTTTAGAAAATGCTCTCACATGCGCGTGAACATATGGGAATCGGACTCTATAAGGGAAAATTCGACACTCACGCTTTAAATTCGTTTATATAAATTAAACTGTGATTAAGTACGTAATAAGAGGAACATTTGATTTTTCAAAGTCACGTGATAGATACAGAATTCATAAAAAAATACACTGTATAATTTACATTATTCAGGCGGTAAACATGATCCGCGTACATTGGAAACATGTTTTAAGTAGAATAAAATTATAGGTGCTAAATACGATGCACGAAGAAAACAATTCACTTCATGCATTCTCATTGTGTAAAATAAAAGAGCGGTGAATCATTAGTTATTTTAACTTTCTATACCCGTGCGTGAGTATCGTGACGAAAACAACTTGAAGGAAGAAAGGAACATTAATTCACTTACATTTTAGTTATCCCTGGAGATAATGAACGAACCGCCTGGGCATACGTTCCCCTCCTCAATTGATCAGAAAATACACCCAACGATGTTAACGAGTTGTAATCGCGAACTGTGCGCGTCGTAGACTGATCGAAACAATCACAACGCACTGATTTCTTAACGTTCGATATTTTTATAAGCGTATGTGTCCCTAGAAGCATTCAGTTTGTTTTTTCGAGCGAGTTTACGTGGAGGTACGAACAAGGTCACCGTCTCGTCGTTCTACGATACGTACAGAAATATAAGACTCGCATATGCTCGATCGCTGTGAGATTATCGTTTCATTCGCGGGATAGAAGCATCCGTCCCGTTGAAGGAAACGCTCGTGATACACTGCTTAACAGAATACACCGCACGAGAAACTTCCAGCACGCTGGAGCGTGCTGTTAGCCACCGACTGTCACTGCACGTTTCAGCCACGATGCGTACGGTTAGGAGCGTACCTACCCTTCCAGGGGCCTTCGGGCAAACTCGATCTGGCCGACTGGATTCAAAATAAGAGAACGATTAGCTTCTTTAACGTCTCCGAGTCGACGAAAGCAATCATTTACTCTTAACTTCTTTCATTCAATTGAAACCCACAACCATTTCTTTGTTACTGAATACCGCATCTACAACCTCGCTACACTTTCGCCAAACAGAGAGTGAAATAACTAGACACATAAGCTGAAACTCTTTTTTTTTTATACTCACGACGTACGGAGGTGTTTACGTAACAACTTTTAAGTCAAAATGCGCGTCAATTTTTTCCAACTTTCGAACTTATGATTATTCATAGAAAATTTTCGTGAGTGTGCCCCATAACATTCAAGCGGACGTTTCTCGTGTCGTTCGGGTAAATGTAAAGAATGTTTCTCGAGGGGTAAACTTGCTGGCAAGGCGAACGTAGCGAGCATCGGGATGCTTGGAAAATATATAATCTTTCACCTGTAACGTTAACAGTACTGGATACGAGGAACACCCAGAGCGACGAGCACGATTGGTGGAATAGCGCTGGCCGATGGGAAGCGCGTCACGCGACAGGCGCAGGCTCGCGCCTGCTTGTGAAAATCTATATTCTATACCGCACAAGTAACCGCCTCCTGTGCGCCCTTTAAATTAAACTGAAAGGTATATACTTTACCTAGTGTCGCCACTATCTCGGCTTCCAACCGCAGTCTTTCTTTTAATTCCGTGGCTTCGTTAGAGCGGTATAATTTTCCAATTTCCTCTGCTAGATTCTTTGAAAGGTTTTATTTCGTATTTGTGCAAGGTAATAATGTTCGCTCCAAATATTATTTTAAATAATTATTCCTTCGACACGCGCGCATCGTTGGCGCCCTTTTTCTCTCCCTCCCTCTTTCGCTCCCCACTTGCACTCGCAGCCAATTGAACGCGAAATTTTCCTGCCTAAGGTCACTCAAAGGTCAATGTGTTATACATGAATGAATTTCTTTTCTCGTCAGTTACAAAAGTACGTGATAAATAGGTAGGATTCTATTTTTAAAAAATGAAGGTGATCCTGAAATCTACGAGAAATATCGTTCTGTCAGTTTATCGTCCGCCTGAAGCATGTTGAAAAATTAAATATCTCAGTTTTTTATGCTGCTTGTAGTACAAAAATATTTTTATCATATTCTCTATCGTTAACTGTAACAATTCTAATTCTATTTTGAAGTAGAACTTTGCCCTTCACTGTTCAACAATATAGTAATAAAAAAACATCAAAGAACTTTAATTCTGTTGTTTTCACAGAATGTATAAATGCAAAGAAAGTAAAAGATGGTATCTATTAATATAGTAATCTATTATGTGCAGGCTTGCCAGAAAAACCTGCCGCGAATTTCAGTGTAACTTTCAAGATTCGGAGACAAATCATTTCCCCCACGTATTCTACTAAACAGCAAAAGAAAAACTTTAAAAGGAATCATCTGTCGTGAGTGAACCACTACAAAAATAAATCATTTCGTGGTAATATAAATCTCTATCATAACTAAATTAAAACAGACACGACGAAAGTATATCAAAAACCATTTCTTTCATTAATATATTATATACGTAACTTTATTACATTAGATTATGGTTACATTCTAGACGAATATATGTCGGGCATATATCGTACAAATGTGCGTTCTGTAACGAATAAAAACAATCTGCTTTCGCGTGGGGTTTTTAACAGATTTTTATTCGAAGCTGCTGATAGCTTTTACTTATTAATTAAAATCGAAATCACTTTCCGTGTTCGATACATTCCGCTCGATGGTGCTATCTGTATCAGACTCCAGCAGCGATTTTATCACATCCTTCTTTTTCTTTGGTTCATTCTCGGACGACAGTTTTTCATTTCTACTTTGATCCGCCTCGACCTTCTCCGAGGTCTTTTGCATTTCTTCGCTCTTCGATTCCTCAAGTGGCTCTTTGCTTTCTTCATTCTGTGCTTCTCCCGTATTACCCTCCTGTTCCTCTGCGACCTCTGTCTGATTGGGGTCATAAGTCTCGGTGTACTCAAAAGGCTGATTCACGTCGGTCTCGTATGCCTGATTTGGGTCGTACTGTTCATCGTAACTGTAAGCATATTCTTGATTCGGGTCCCCTTGGTATTGCGCGTTGGGGTCCTGCTCGTACTGGCTTTCAGGAACGTTGGCATACTGATCGTACTGTTCGCTTGTATATCCTTCGTACTCTTCATTCGATCCTTCCACGTACTCCTGCATAGCATATTCTTGGTAGTCTTGATTCTGCCCATTCTCATAAGCTGCATTTTGATCGTAATATTCCTCGTTCGGATTGGCATACTCTGCTTCGCCGTCCCGCGCATAATTTTCCAGCTGATTCGCCTCCTCGACGTAATTTTCATCCTTGTACTCTTCACCTTGCGTCGCAATTTCTGGCTCGTTACCTTGCTTCGCAACCGACCCAGAATTCATTTCATCATATTCTTCTTTCTTCTCCTCGACGTACTCCTTTCCTTCATCGAACCTTTCCTCTGCTGACTCTGCCTTTTGTAGTGCATTATCCCCGCTACCGCGATTCTCATCTTCCTGTACAGATTCTTGGCATTGGGAAGTAGATGTCTCACTCGTTTCAGCTTCCTGTTTGCCCACGAAATCCTTTTCAACCCGAAGAGCTTCAGCATTCTGTGGCTGTACCTCGCCTCTCGTTTTATTCGAATCCGTTCTTCCCACACTTGTCGCCTCCAGCTCATCTGCCTTACTTTCCACAGTGTCCGCGTTATTCAGAGATTCAGTTTGCCCTGCATCCTCTCCCCTCGATTCAGATTTATCATCCACCGACTCCTTCCCCAAAGGCAGTTCCTCGGCATCCCCGGTTAAAGCGATTTCCCGTACCCGCTTCTCAACCTCGCCCAAGCTCCATTCTTCTAATTCGTCGACAGTATCAAACGCACCCTGGTCCGCTTTTGATTCCTCCGCGACACGGACAGCGTCTCCACCGCAGTCAATATTTCTTTGTACATTTTCGACCGCAGTGCCCTCGCCGTTTTCCTCAGCGACCTTATTCGACGAAACTACGGAGCCAACGCGTTCATCTTCCAGCACCCCAGGCCGCCGGTGTTGCTGCGCCACTCGAGCTTCCTCTACGCCGGCATCATTCCGTTCCCAAGGCTTTCCAATATTCTGATGCGAGTCTAATTCCGGCCGCTGTAACGCAACATCGCCGCTAATTTCGTCTCTCGCGTACGCCATCGGCGTGACGCGACCTTCGCGGGCGCTCGAGACCGTCGCAGGATCCCCATCCGAGGCTGGCGTGGCGCTCCGCGCGATCAGTTCAGCATTTCTATTCCCATCTTTGCCCCGATCTCCTGGATCCTCGGCGTCGTTCAAATTCACCGACCTGGACGCCAGATCGTCAGCGAGCGCCAAGACCTTCTCCACCTCTTTAGGAAGCTTCTCCTTCGACCTGCCCACAGCGGTAGCCTCCAGCTCGTCGTCCGACAGTGTCAGGTTGAGGACGTCGCCGCTGGTGTTCTGCTCGTGGTCGATCTCCTCCAAGCTTTCCGCGTCAAGGTCGCGGTTAAGCTTCCGAATCACCTCCATGTACCTATCCAGCTCGTTCTCCACGGTGATCGTCGTCGCTCTGCTCTGGTCCACATCGTCGAGGACCTGCTTCATGCCCAGCGACACCCGACCCGCTCTTGTGCTGCTCGGACGTTTCGGGACGGAGCACTTCTGCCCGGTCGGTGGCGTATAATCGTCGTCGAAAGCCGAGTACGGAGGCTCGTTGGTGGCGGGTCTTCGACAGTAGTCCGCGTTCCTCGGGGAATAGCTTAGATGGCTGGGTAGCAATTGCTTGGGCAAATGTAAAGACGTATCTGGCGCGCTGCGCTCCGTAATCATCGCTGCGGTCCCGAAAGCTGGCGACAGCTCGCTCGCATTCCTCAGCCGTGGCTGCGGATTGCCCAGCAACCCTTCCGGGGTTTGCTGCCGGGAAGCTTCCATAATTATAGGTGGGTTGCTGTAGTAAGGAGCAGCTCGATTCTGAGCTACGTCCAGCGACTTGTACGCTGGCATGTTGCCGCTGGTAGGCTCCGGTGCCACGAGACGCGACGCGATTTCAATTGCTCCCATTCGTTGCGGCGAGGGCTCGTTGAAATGAGCAACGGCCTGTTGCCTCGACGAATTAATCTGTGGGCCCAACGAGGCGTGCGGAACGTGCGAGTTTGCATCGGCTTGGAAATGGTGATTTCTATTGTAATAAGGATGCTTTTCTTGGTATATTGGCGAGAACAATATCCGGGCCGGTGAGCGTTCGATGCTGTTCCACTGAACCGGCGAATACATTTGCGCGGCGCCCTGGCTGCCGTTTGGCTGCTGATTTAAGGCTCGCGGTTGTGGAATATCCTGGTGGCGATTGTCGTAATACATGTTCTGTATGGATTTCGTTAATCTCGACGCAGAAGGGGAGTGACTCGCTTGACGATTCGGTAGGAACACTGGCGCGGATGATATGGCTTTTACTTCCGGCGGTAAATAGATCTGCGCTGCAGTGGCGTTTCTTCTTGTGTACTTATCTTCGGCCTGGCTCGCCGCATTGCTGTTACCGGTAATGCTTCCTCTCGGGCTACGCGGCACGTAAACTCGACGAAGGTACGTGTCGTATTGTTTCTGAAAAACAGTGAAATATTCGGTATTGTAACGCGTAAGTTTTTGTACATTCCTCGTGTATTTGATATGCCGTAACTCGTGGTATAATCGAGAAGAAGATTCCGTGTTTAAAAGCCACTCGAATATGTAGAATAATTATTTCATTATATTATATCGGACTTTATTCTTGAAAAATCGTTTTTTTTTATTTGTCAAATACATGTGGGTTAAGCTTCTTTTAAACTGCGATAATTAACTGTTTACTGAACACTTCCCTGCACTTTACTATTGCATATACACTTTTTGGGGGTATATTTAACCAGAAATCGATGATTAAAGTAAAGTAAAATATATCTGAAGCTCTAACCGAAATTTTGGTTTCGTTGAAATTTTCAAGCACATTTCACAAGCGCTTTTATTTCTCCATTTTATTAGAAAATCCATTAAAAAAGTCTGTCAAAATTAATAATTTAATTTACGATCCCAAAGGCTGCCATTTGGATTTAACTAAGAATTAATTATATTCCCTTTTTCAGAAATACCTCGGCAAACATTTAACGTACCTTGATGCCCAAAATTGGCACTGTTTTTAGCGCGAACTAATTTTTTAACGTGACTTTGCAAAAGAAAAAACTAGTATTCGGGTTAACCCTTAACTGGTATACTGTTTTCGGGAAACGTGATTGGAATACTGGGGTCGTGGTAGACCCCAAACAAAAAAGGACACAGAAATTTGAATATTTTGTCCGTAGGTAATGTAATAAAATAATGGAAACGTAGAAAGTTAAACTATTGTTATAAAATTAATTAGAAATTCAGTTTACAAAGTTAGGCAACTAAAAATTTTGCATCGAACTTTGCGTGCTTGGGGTCACGAGCGACCCCAGGATACCAGTTAAGGGTTAAAGGTACGCGTGCGCAGCGAACGCGCGAAACCGGAAGCTTGGAAAACAAAATATTCTGTAAGGTAATTCTGTAATAAATATTTCACTCATTTTTGGAAGAGGAATTATACTCTTCTCGGTAATACTACGAATCGCAAAGCATACTGTATATGTATACTCCGTATTTACGTAGAAGTTTGCATGCAGAATTTAAATGTGTTTAAAGGAACTACTAATCCAAGATTAGAGCTGAAAGATTCAATATTAAGTGCATGATAAAATTGCATAATTTTTTTCAATACGTTTTTCAATATGTAAAATACAGAAAACGAGAGAACTCACTCTAAGAACGTTGAGTTTATTTGTTTTCGCAGTCATCAATGCAAGACTATTGTCTACTCTATCCAACGCATCGAGAAGCTTATGATTCCTTTCATCCCTCGTACGTTGTTCCTCTAAGAACTCTATATACCTTATGCGCAATCGATTTATACACGCATCGTGTCTGAAACGTTAATAATTTTATGAACTTTTCGTGCAATTTATGTCATGTGTGCAAAAAAGTTTCCTTCTTGAATTCTAAATTGCTACCCTACATTTAGAAAATTAAAATATCCCAACATTTAAAATGCGCCCTATTTTTGTAATAACTCCTCGGACAATTCGGCTCTCGAGACTTGAAAAACAAAATTATACTTTTCAACCAGGAAAAATACTTAAAAAAAGTGCTTTAATAAACTTGGAACATTTTTATGCCAACAATATATTCACGTTTCCAATTTTACATATCTTTTACCTAAAAAAAATATTTTTCATTTTTAATGCAAGAGTTTTTTTTAAACACACAATAATTTCTTCTTCATTGAACTTCGAACAATTCGTTCCTATTATATTGCAGATAAAAAATACATTATTTTAGAATTTCTTGTAAAATTATATTTGTTTTATTTGAAAATCTAATACTTCCTATATTTGTATCTTATAAAACAATTTATTCAGTATTTATGTATAAATATACAATTAGAATCGCAATGTAAGTAACAAGAAGCATATCCAAAATTCATAAAAACATATTTAAATAGTTTTTTCTTAAGGTCGTTTTTGAATTTTTAGAAACAAATTAAAAGGAACAGGTTTCCACCTTTTTAAATGTCTCCTAAACAAGAGAAAAAAAATAATACACAAATGACCCTAGTTCACGCTACGACTCAAGTAGTGCGCAGTTTCAGGGTTAACCCTTTGTACCATACTGTGACTTTCAGATAAATGGTACACGTACCATATTGTATTCTTATTTACTAATTTCATTTCCCTGCGATGCACCATTATTCTTTCAAAGTGACAGCATCCGATCTTTATTTCGCAATAACATATTTATTAAATAAAAATCACTTATGGACCTATGCATATCTTTGTTGAGACGCGACTAAAAATTTAGGTTATAGAGGGTTAAAACGCGGCCTGACACGACCTTCAAAAAGTAAGTACGAAAAAAGGTGCGTCGAAAATTCGAAGTAATCCGGCTCTCTTTATTTCTCGAGATAAAGCGAGGGAAAAGTATGATTGTCTGCCAAACAGGCAGCAGAAATGTTCACTGCGCAAGGTTAAACCTGGTACAGTTCATCAAATGTCCGCACGATCGAAGAACATTTCGTGACATTGGTAAAAGGTCACGTCCCCGCTGCAAACATAATACATATATACGCGGACGGTAGGCATATAGAGTCAGCAGCCATAACAAAGCACGAACACTGCAGTGCCAAATTAAGGTAGCGTCTATGTAGCCCCTCTCTATGTGTACGATCGATGTCTGCCCAGTTTAAGGTATATATCAAGAATGTAAACACGAAGAACGTGGAATTCACGTCCGAAATAAATAGCGAGACAAAGGTTATGTTCGCGTATATTGATTTGCGACATCCCCGAAAACTGGGTCGCTACCAAATCAATACACAATCTCCTAAATTCTTTCGTCTCATTATTACGCAACAAGGAAATAAAATCGATAATGCTAGCTCGCTGACAATCGAAACGTTAAATCACGTCGGGAAGCATGGATGCATTGTTTGTAAAACCTACTTCTTAAATTTGTTTCTGCAACGTTTGCCAGATTGCACTAGCCAATTTGTTATAATTTAAAAATGCTCGTGTCCGTGGCGGAAATAGTGGAGCTAAAAGGGATCTAAGTGAAAACTCACCTATTGCGTGATTCTTGTCCAAGTACTTTGAATCTCTCCTCTAATCTTATTCTTTCCTCTTCGCTGCAATGATTGTTTAACAGACGTATATAATATATACATTTTGATTTCGTACGTCGTACGCTGTGTCTTCTATTAAGTAGCTTTTCTTAGGCAACACACCCTGCACTTACCTTCTCCGTAATTTTTCCTGCAGTTCCAACATCCTTTTGTAATAATCATGACCCTCGTAAAACGATGTCATAGTGCTCAACTTTGAACGAATTCAAAAAATCGAAACGATCGATTGTATCGATGTTCGATATTTGGCGCTTACTACGAAACGGATTTTTATTCGAATCGAAAACTGTTTAAACAATGCTTATGAACGTTATCGCGGTAGGTCGCAAGAGTGAAAATAAATTCTCCACAAATATCGGGCAATGTTTTATGAACAGATAATTTTTCCGATAATAGCGCATATTCGCGTTGGTTATTCGTAAAGCTGTGTAAACTATTAACGAGTCCAATGAAATGAATGACTTAACGATATATTGAGAAATTTCGTAAATGTTTCGATGGAACGTGAAGTAGTTTGATTCTTAAAAAATCACGCAGTAATAAATGTTGCGACGATCTTTCTTTGTGTCGACGCAGCGAGCAACTGTCGTATTTGACGTCGTGCAACGGCAGGGTTGGGGGTGTTTCAGTAGGTAAACACGCAGGTGTTGTCCCTACTCCTGCACTAATAAAATAGCTGTGCATATACGTGTAAAATAATGTTTCAAATTGAAAACTGCATGGAAATCAAAATTTTTTAACCCACTTCAAAAAGGAGGAGGTTATAGATTCGACCCGTTTGTATTTTTTTTTTATGTTTGTCCTCGCATAACTCCTCAGCATATGGGCCGATTTTGATGATCTTTTTTTTATTCAAAAGAGGGCGATGCCCCGGTGGTCCCATCCTACACTGCATCAATATTGGCCCAATACTTTGCTAGTTCTGGTTAATAATAAAGACTATTGTCACCTAATTATTATTTTATGCACGTACGCGCATATCTCCTCAGTATGTTATGTCAATATATATAAAACTAAAAAGTTAAAAATAAAAAAAAATTAAAACCGACTTCAAAAAATAAAATTGCACTAAAAAGTAAAAAATAATTTTTTCCCATATTTAATCTACGACTCTCATATTTTTTAAGTCGGCGCCAGATTTACACAGTGCAAATGATGAGGCGCCGACTTCAAAAATATGAGAGTCGTAGATTGAATAAGGGAAAAAATTATTTTTTACTTTTTAGTGCAATTTTATTTTTTTGAAGTCAGTTTTAATTTTTTTTTTAAATTTTTATTCCTTTAAACTTCGATTGTTAGGGAATAAAGATTTTTCTTTCATTCAGTCAAAATTTCATGGACTTTGTATCACGGTGGCACAACGTATTCTGCTAAAGGGTATAAAAAACGTAAAATACCCGGTTAATAAATTTTAGAATGCAAAAATGCACAATAATATCAATATTTATGTATACTTGATGAAACAGTATTATTTATAGTGTAGGTCAGATCCAGAACATCATGGGAAGTTCTACGAATTGTTTTCTTCGAAATCATTGGGAATGATTTTACAAATATATATAGTTTCTTCGAAATATTTAAAGAATTACAGACACAATTACAAATAAGAGAACTCCATTTTGTGTATTTAATAACTTTAGAATACAAAATACTTTATTTTTGACAATTGTAGCATTGTTTTCTATCTCCCCTATGAAATATCTTGAGTTTATCAATAATTCTTTAACTATGCCAAAAGGAAAACAGTATGTATTCTTAATAATTATCGCAGATTTTTTAAAGTGCATTACGAAATATAAAGATATACGTGTTATTTAATTTCAAAAGGCGAGGAAGTGTCTGCATTTTTGAAAAAGGACTTAAACCTATTAAAGCACATGAAAATGAATCAAATTTATTACTAACATCCAAGTATGTAAATTAAGTTGTCTTATCATCCTTGCTTACTTTAGTATACTTTGCATGCAGATGTTCCTGTACTTGTGGGGTTTTTGTTGTGGCCATGCATAACATATGTTCTAGACAATCTCCAACGAGCTTAAATTCTCTTTGTAACTGTTCAAACAATAATGAATTATGCACAGTAATTTATTTATCAGACAATAATTGTTCTCCTAAGTAATCCTACCTCGATTACTGGCGGTGACTTTGATTCCACTGTTGCTCTCTGTATGCCAGTAGTTTTCAATGTAATACATTTGTCCTCAAATATTCCTTCCTCAACAGTCGTCACGCCAATATTATGAGCTAATAGTAAAATCAGTCTGTTCGTCTTAGGCATTATCTTCAAAAACCCAATTTCATAATGCAACGGCATTTTTGTTTCGGGATGCCAGCTCCTAGCTCTATAATTCAACATCGGTTGACCGATGGAAGTGAAGCTGATCTCTTCTATGTACTTAAAAGTTTCAATTGTTGGAAATATACCAATCCCAGGACTATCAGTTTTCCATGTGCCCTTCAACCAAGTTAATGGCTTGATCGCTTCGTGTAGTGGTAAGCGTTTCATATCTATCGAAACATATGTGAAATAATTATACATAACAATGGAAATGGCCACATTATTTACGTAAATTATTTCTTATAAAACTAACCTGTATAATGTTGATCAATATTTTGCATCGAAATGATTTCTTATCTGTCAGTAGTATAAAACAAATTTCTACGTCTTTTTTCTGCCTACTATGGTTGTATCTAGTTGGAAAACCTGTTAACAGACTGCATATCACGGGTGTATAATATGTTCTACCTGCATTTAACGTCACGCATAACGTGTTAATGTTTAATATAACTCCGCATGGTAAAAGACAAGCTTATACAATGCATACTTTCATTTTTTAAACTATTATCTACCCGAAAATCCTCGTGCGTTGATTTTGAATTGAATCTTCCGAAGATCTAATGTATTATAACATCGACTTTCACATTGTACTTTATGATATAATATAATAACCCATTCAATCAAACGTGAACATTTGTACTACGAAATTTAAGTAAAAGGAATAGGGCTATTAAATGTAGGAAATACATTTAAACATCTCATAGTTTTTAAATTAATCATACGAATTTTGAAAAAACCGCGACACCTGAAAATAATATGGCGCCTGTGATTAACAATCCGAGTAAATTATACCGTGCATATCTGTTTTGATTAAGTAGGTTTTTTAAACAGTTATAAACGATAATATAATTCTCCTAACTGATTCACAGTATATACGCCAATTATAACCAACTTTTATATATTTTTCTACGATATTCAGCTCGCAGCGTTCACTCCGAGATACGCTTAGCGCTCACGCACGATAGTTAACGCTTAATATTTAAAACGTCGTTCCATATAAAGTAATTTGACGCACGCGAATACATCGGACGTAACGTCATAATTGTTTACATAAAAGAAATAACTAGGATCATAACAGTGAGAAATTTTATCCAGCTTCTGTTTATTAGTTAAAAGGCTCGCGGATTTGATACATGGAATTTGAAATATCTAATTTTCTATAAGAAACGTGTACTTAATTGTACACTGTGTCGCATTTATCCGATTTAAGCAATTTTATGTGGTGTTATTAACTATTACCTTTGGAACTCAGGAACCACTACTGATATGTCATTTTCGAATTGTTTATCTCACATTGACAACCAAATTTTTTAAAGTTTAAGTCACGGGTAATATTTTTCTCCAACTACATTTCGTGTAAACATATCCATTATATTTAAACACATATCGAAGCACGTGTATCTCTCAAAAGAATTATGGCAGTTTCGATCAATGAAATCTGCGAGAATACCAAGCTGGCTCGTGAAATGGCGTTGACTGGGAATTACGATACATCCGGAGTTTATTATCAAGGTGTTGTACAACAAATTCATCGATTACTCGCTAGCATCGCAGACGCAACGCGAAAAGCAAAGTGGCAGCTTGTTCAGCACCAAATTGTCCAAGAGTTCGAGAAAGTAAAAGCAACGTCGAACACCTTGCAGCTTTTTAAAGTGGACACGCATGGGGAAAGATTATTAGGTATTGGTAATAAATATTTAACAGAACTATTCGCATAAATAAGATCTTAAAGTTCGAAACATGTTTAGGTACTTCGTGTTTATCGTTCGAAGAACCCACAAGAGATCCAACTTTGTGGACATATAATAATTCAGATACTTCTTGGAATCAAGCGCCAGCAAGAGATCCAGACGTCTGGCCACCATTGACGCCCGCAGAGCAAAAGTACATGAAACATGATACAATTCCGATGATATTAATATTAAAAAGAGTGATTATTAAATTGAAACTGTAGGAATCTATCGATTCTATCGATATCGGGTACTACTATAGACAGATATATTTGTAGAAATATTAGACCACTGAAAAATCAGCCGAAGCAACAAAATCGGACGAGCGCACGAAAATCAGTTGCTGCAGGAAAGAAGCCGGACGCCAAAGCAATGGTGAAGAAAGATGACAGAAAAGTGTCCAGAAAAGACGATGTAAATAAAGTTAGTCTTGTTTATCTTCTTAGGTGATTCTGTGTACAACGTAATAGTATTACAGTCTATAAACATGTTTCGCAGGAGAAGTCAGAGAATGAGAAGGTCGACGTTGAAGTAGAAGAACGTAAATTTGAGCCATCTGGGAATGACAGGGATCTGGTAGACTTGTTAGGTAAAGTATGTGTTCATGCATATTAATGATCTTAAGCATAAGTAGCTTAGTACATATTTACGTTATTGTTATAGAGAGAGATATTGTTCAGAAGAATCCAAATATTCATTGGGACGACATAGCTGATTTGCATGAAGCGAAGCGATTGTTAGAAGAAGCTGTTGTCCTTCCAATGTGGATGCCAGATTTCTTTAAAGTATGGAGATTTTTTCGTACAGTTCATGTTTGAATACAGAGTGAGATATGTATCCTACCTGCAGGGAATTCGTCGTCCTTGGAAAGGTGTACTCATGGTTGGACCACCAGGTACTGGGAAAACCATGCTTGCGAAAGCGGTAGCCACTGAATGTGGGACTACATTTTTCAACGTGTCATCCTCTACGCTGACTTCAAAATATAGAGGAGAATCAGAGAAACTTGTTCGCCTTCTTTTCGAAATGGTAATTATATAATTCCTTCTTACAAGGGAAGATCCTGACCCCGGAAATTCAAAAAATTCTGAAACTTTGTGAATATGTAGGGGATTTCCTCCTGATTACAACGCAATTTTTCTTTCCTGCTCAAATCCATTCGAAATTTACTCAAATTAACCCCTGAAAATTCGGCTATTTTCCGATTTTCTGTTATAACTCGTGAACTGTAAAAGATAGAACAAAAGTTTCGAGACAAAAGTTACTTCTTTTAATTAGATCTATCATTTGGTCAAAAAATTATTTTACAGTTCACGCGTTTCGACACAAAATCGGAAAATAACCGAATTTTCAGGGGTCAATTACACCCCCTTAGAGTGAATTCAACAAAAATGTAAACAAAAATTGCATTATAATCAGGAAGAAATTCTCTACATATTCACAAAGTTTCAGAATTTTTTGAATTTCCAGGTTTGGGATCTTCCCTTGTTAGAATGAATGGATTCTTGCACGATTTATTTGTCAACACCGAGACGATGCTGCTTCCAATTTCACGAAGTGTACTATACGTATTTATGCAGGCCAGATTTTACGCACCTAGTACCATATTCATCGATGAAATCGACTCTCTATGCTCTAGAAGGGGATCTGAATCTGAGCACGAAGCCTCGCGACGAGTGAAGTCTGAGCTTTTAGTTCAAATGGATGGTATAAGCTCGAATAGGTGAGTGAATTATAGCTAAAATACCATTTAGTCATACGAATTGATTGTAAGGTACGATATAAAACTTTGCAGTGAGGATCCAAGTAAAGTTGTTATGGTACTAGCAGCAACGAATTTTCCATGGGACATTGACGAGGCTCTTCGGAGACGTTTGGAGAAACGCATTTACATTCCATTACCAAATCGTAAGTCTTCCTGTGACTTGTCAATTTTCTACATGATATATTGTGCAGCTCTTTTACGTGTATGTTTGTGTTGACACAGATGAAGGTAGAGAAGCGTTATTGAAAATTAATCTGCGTGAGGTGAAAGTAGATTTGCCTGTAAATTTAGCGGACATTGCAAGAAAGTTGGAGGGTTACTCTGGTGCAGATATCACGAATGTTTGCAGGTAAATAATTAATATAAATATATAAGTGTCTACATATCAACTTTTGTGTATATGTTTATACAGGGATGCATCTATGATGTCTATGCGTAAGAAAATCGCAGGTTTGAAACCCGATCAGATTAGACAGCTACCAAAAGAGGAATTGGATTTACCCGTATCCGTCGCCGACTTTGACGAAGCTGTTGAAAGATGTAATAAGAGTGTCTCTCAGGAAGATTTAGAGAAATATGAGAAATGGATGAGTGAATTCGGTTCATCTTGATATCATTCTGCCCAGACAGTGTAACTATATAGAACTCATTCAAATCGAGATCCTTTGAATCTTTCATTTATCAATATCGGTATAGAAAATACGAACACTCGCTTTTTAAGATACGTTTATCAGTATTCTAATTATCGACCTTTTTTTTTAAATATTTCCCCATGTATTACTACGTATAACTTACTGAATATTTACTTTTAAATGTCAAAGAGTATTGCAAATACGTACAATTTTACGAAAAGCAAAAATCTTTATCAAAATTGTACGATGCGCTGTCTATTGAGCACTGCATAGATCGCATGATATTAAAATACTTTTCGAGAAATGGTACATTTGTGTATCTAGTATTATCTGAATTATAAGAATGAAGTGTAAAGAGAAATACCGCGAGTTCTCGGCATATCGGGTTTCCCGTTTATATGAACTGCAGTTTCAGGTTTTTGTTAATCATTTTTATTTCCACACTGGCAATTGATATCATTAATTGTATGTTAAGACTATTACTATGAGCTACGAATGTATTATTTTAAATTTCAATTATGTGCATTTAAATAGTATTTGTAATACAGAGCAAATCAAACGAAAAGATAAGACTGTATAAAATTTATAAAATATACGAAATACTGAAGGAACTGATTTTATGTATTAACATCACAAGGGAATATAAATAAGATTCAGCATAATTTACGAAATACACGTTTTCCTTAAAAATATATTTAAACGGTTTTGTGAAAATATGCATTTGCGTGCTTTATACAAATTTCCTAGTCAAGGGGAAGAAAAAAAAAGAAAACAAAATCAAGAAATGTACTAGTCACGACGTTATCGATTAAATATTTTTTGGGGCGCAACCTTCTCTTCTCAATTGTTTCGTCTCTTCGTCAATATTCTTCGATTCTTTCGGTGCTTTATAATTTGCAACGTGGTCAACTCGTATCGTTCTGCCTAAAATCTAAAACACACAATTATACCAAGTGCAGAGTATAATTTTTATTTAATTCTGCAACATTATTGGAGATAAGACAGAGAGTAATACAACTTGTTTTATTTAAAAAATATCTGTACCTTAATCCCATTGAAGTTATCGACAGCTAATACAGTACTTCTTTGGTCCTCGTAACAAATAAAACCATATCCTTTCTGTTTTCCTGTATCTTTGTCCCGAATTAAATTTATATTTACTACTTCTCCATATCTACAGTAACATTTATCAAACAAATTATGTTATTGTATATTAAAGAATATGTACAGGTAGGTCTCGATTAGTGCGAGTAATAAATCCCAGAAATTGATCGCGTTATTCGAATTCGCACTGTTCGAATACTTGAAATACAGGAATTGGTTCAAATTTAAAGAAAATATACCTCTTCATATGTATTTATTAAATTATAATGGCATAAACATGTTTATTATTTTTTAAAGTATTTCAACAGTGTTGATTGCTCTTTCTTCTGCTTCTTCATATACGTGGTGATAAAGCCGCAGTATATCTAAGTCACAAAAGACTAATTGTTTCCACAGTTGTACAGTCTGAAAGAAATCTCACAAACCTCGCATCAACTGAATTTTTGTTCGCATTAAATGCGACCTGGTACCATTTTATAAGTCGCACCAAATCGAATATCGCACTAATCGAGACCTACCTCTATTAAATTGAATCAGTACTTTAATCTTACTGAGAAAATATGGTTATGATGTCGCCTTCCGTTAGATTGTACGGCAAACCACCAACAAAAATCCAAGCACTATCTTTGTACTGGTCGTGCCAGGAAGTTTTCCTACTAGTTGATAGTTCTTGTTCGCCAAGCTTTTTTATATTTTTCACATTCCTGAAACCGTGCACAAGACCATTAATATTCTTTTGCGAGAACAAATAAATATATTTATGTTTTGTATATAGGTTAACGATACTCACGTTAGAGGATTCATTATATATTCTATGTAACGAAAAATCAGTATATAATAATTAATTTAATACTATGTTTAAATATAAAACGTCATCTTGGTTCCAACTTATGTGCTCGTAATGATTATATCGGCAATAACTACACAGGGATGCCAATTTAAAATCGATCTTTGTGTCACGATTTTTGATTTTTTAAATCGATTCTCAAAACAGGGATCGAATCGAAGATCGCATCGCAACCAAAGAGATCGTGGATTGATTTTCACATGCGGTGATATTGGATGCGTTCCACTTACGCCCAAACCAAGTTAGCACAAGTCCGAGGGGTTTGAAAATAGTTAGAGAATCGATTTTTTAGGTCCGATCTTTTTTACGAATCGATTCTTGTCACAACGATCTGAATTCTATAGGAAAGATCGGCATCCCTAGGCGATATATGTGACGTCCCCAACTTTTGAATCGATTCTTTGGTACTCGATTTTTCCCAGAATCGATTCTTTGATGCAAGAATCGAAAGTCGATTTTTTGCCCTCTGGGAGAATTACTTGTCATTAGTGAAAGGACCAATCAAATTGCTTAGCATCAGTTGGCTTGGTTTGGCGTTGGCCGTTTCCCATCGCGGCGTCTCATGCACCATATACCGCCACTGCTGTAGGTGTTTCCCCTCCACTACGCTCCGATTCCGCTGCTGCGGGGTATTTCCCGGCAACTCTGATTATATGATAAATTTGTATCAATCTTCGCGTCTGCTCTGTTCGAGATGCTGTAGCCTGTAGCGTAAATGATGTAAAAAATAAATGTCAAATAACGTTTATTGCAATAACCTTGAAGAAAAATCATAATAATTGTATGCTTCTCGCTAATATTACTCATCAATTTCCGTAGAAACACCATATCTCGTTCATACATCGACGACCTTGTTTGAAATGAAAATGAAAACGATGAATCGCAAACGATAAACTTATAATGTCCAAAGTAAATAAATCAATGGATTTGTAATGGAAGACACAAATAAAGCGGGATGGTGGAATAATAAGGAAAATAATGGAAACGAATGTTATGTATAGAAATCAGCGAGGTGATTATTCAATTTATGGAGCAGTTATAACCATGTCGTACGCCTGAAATACAGTTATTGCAATTCTATTTATATACATAACTTTATTGCAGCACCATGCGTGCAAGTTTTAATACTTGCTATACCTCGACTGAAGTATCATCTGACCAATAAAAACATTTTACAGACAGACCTAGTACTTAATATATTTACTACATATGTATACTCAGTATAATTGTCGAATGGCTCAAACTGTATAAAGTCGTATAAAGTTAAAAAACACTCTTGGTTCTACTTCTACTTGTACGTGCAAGACTGTGTCAGTCGGTTGGAGGCATAGTTGATTTTAGAATACAGGGCTGTAATCAGGGTTTTGTATACTGGCATCGGCTTTCACTTCTGCCAACTTGTGTAGTTCAGCCCTTCCCAACTTCTTCGGCAATTCCTTCTCTTTCTGCCATCCAGTTTCGAAGCGCATAAGCAATTTGAAAAGAAGAGCAGAAGTGGAAGAACCTGTAGATCCAGGAGATGCAGAAATTCACGGCAGAGTTTCATGCAAGGCCCGCGCATAAATTTTCGAGATCCAGGGATTCTGTAAAAGAGCGAAATGTGTACAGATAAGGGGGCTAAAAATCAAAATGAACTGGGGAAGAAGAAACATGAACTAGAAGTAAAACGGCTGGAGTAAGAGATGGAGAAGTTGGAAAACGCTGAACTACGCAAGCTGGCAGAATTAATTCTCGAAAATAAAACATTCCGTTTTTACCTCACGCGTTTGTCCGTCGCAAAGTTTTACATTGTTTCTTAACTGGGTCCTGTCGCTTGGTTTCTTTCTTTGCATTAGCGCAAGTCATGGGATTAGGAACGATGTTTGGTTGTTTATTCTCTTGATCGTTATAACTTTTAGTTCCTCTCGCCACAAGCTGCTTAGGGCTGGTCGGAAGTTTCTCTTTGCTTCGTAGATTCCCTTTGGACAAACCCCGTACCATGACGGGTTTAAAAGGAGGGACAGGATTGGCATGGAAAACGTGCGGTTTCTTATCCTGTTCCTGCATCTCTTTAATATGCTGTTCTTTCTTTTTAGCGAGACCCTTGTCTCTTTCTGCGAAGCTGAACGGACACGCAACCACTGATCTTTTTATATTCTGCTCTTTACCAGGCTTCCTGGATTTCAAAAAGTTAGGCACAGGCTTTGCATGGAACTCTGTCGTAAGTTTCTTGACTTCCTGAACCTGTTGGTTCCTCAAGTTCTCCTCTCTCTTCTTTTGGAACAGCTTACTACGCGCTTCAAAACTGGACGGCAAACAATTCTTCACAGACTTCGCTGTGTTCTCCTTATCTTGTTCCGTGCACTTTTCGTTCTTAACGATATTCGAGGGACTGGCGACACGAGCAATTGGCGCGGCAGTTTTACTATTGCAATCCTTATCGTCCACAGCGTGCAGAGGATTTACGTGTGGACCTGTTGGGTGGCGTGTTTTCTTAGGCCGAATCAACCGAAACTCCTCTGTAATGGTATTAGGTTTCTTCACCACCTCCTTTAGTTTAGACGGAGCTTTCAGAATATCGACTGGTACAGGTTTCGCTTTAATTTGACGTTTTTTCATCTCCTGCAGCTCCAGAGCCTGACGGTTTTTCTGGTTTAAAGTCGTAGTCTGTCTGGACCTATGTTTACATCTCAATGCAGGGGAAATTGGTTGGGTCAGTTTCAAAGGAGATTGTTTGAGTTTCATTAAGGGACCAGGCTTCAAATCTTTGCGATTTATGGTACGAAAACGTTGCGGTACTGCATTCTCGAATTTAAGAACTGCCTCCGCTATACTTACGAACTTGTTAGAACACCTGCGGTACTTCAACAGGCTTCGTCTGCGGTATTGGCATGTAAGCACCTTAGGCTGCGATTTACCCAACGAGCATCTTTTGAACGATTCGAATTGCCTTCGATGGACTCCTTGAGACGATCTCACTTCTGAATTTATTACCGGTTTACTCGTGTCCTTCATTGAAGCACTTTGTGCATTGGTTTCCTCTTTTACACCTTTCACTGCTCGATTATTTCTTACAGATTTACCAAGAACAGTACTCTTTGATTCCGCTGTGCGGACGTTTTTTCTAAATCTCTCTGGTGCTTCTACTTTATCTCTAAACAATGTTGTCGATGTCTGACCGCTTAAAGAGACGTTCCATGTACAATGAATTTTACGAGATTTCTCGTTGAGTCTCAAATTAGTCATACTTTTGCGTAAATCATGGTCGTCGTTTGCCTCTTTCGAAGGTGTCTTCCTGTTACTCTGAGGTATGAAGTAGGCCACATTAGGCTGAGGATTATCCCCAGATTCCAAGCTATCATTAAAACGCGACTCTACGACGGTCGAATCCTGTGCGGGTCCTTCCTCGCACTTCAAGGAAAAATCGGACTTCAGATCGGTCTTAAAATGTAGCAAAGGACCATGCACGTCATGCTCTATTTCGAAGTAACTGTCGGAGGGCAGTTGCGGACTGCGTGTGAAATCTGCCCATTGCGGAGCGCAACAGTTGTCCATCATTTCCAGAAGCAGCCGAACAGTCTATGAAAATGTCTAGGAGCTATTCCAGTAAACTCCTGCAGGCCGGAGGATGTCCAAGCATAATCTACAACAGAGAGGATATATGAGAAAGCTGGATAAGCAATACTTACTTCCTTGATGATGAACCATACATTCACCTTCTGAACAAATATGAAATAGAAAGAACTTGGTCCTCCCTTCGCAATCTCCTTTTACTAATCGCGTTTCTGGTTGAACACGTTTCGTCGCACGTTCCCGAATGTTCTTGAAGCTCGCCAGTCAACCTCTCGTCAAACAACCGTCAGACACCCATCAGACACATACCTTTTCAGATGCAGAAAAAGCTCGCGGTCGGTTAACGCATACGTTGCTGGATTTAAGTTTGAAATTTTCCAAACGCTAAGCTGATTGGTCGAAGAAAAAGTGACTGCATCGTATAGAAATGAAATATCTCTACATAAATTGCGGTGCTCTGCAACTAGGGAATTTTAGATTAAGTTGTCGGCATTGACTGTGGCGTCGTTTTCAAAGGAGGAAAAAGGTGAACGATGTATTTTTAAAACATAAACATTCTGGAACTTAAAAACGGCTTCCACCATACTTACAAACTGAATCGAACACCCATGATACTTCCCCTGACTTCGCCTGCGATATTGACGAGAGAGCATCGTAGGCTACGATTTGCCCAGCGAACATCGTTTAAATGATTCCGACTCCCAGGTAGCACACGACGTCTGAAGACGTCTTAAAAACGGCTTATAGACGTCGTGTGCTATCTGGGCTGCCTTCGATGAACTGAAACAATTCTGCGCGACGATCTTTTCCGTAGAATGTCAACTTCGAGATATCAAAATAACTGTCGGACAGCAGTTGCAGACTGCGTGTGAAATCTGTCCATTGCGGAGCTCAATAATTGTCTAATGTTAGCAAAAGCAGTCTGCGAAATTGTCTACACTGCGTTCCATATAAGAGCATACCGACGCCCCTACCGATTTGCGACCGATCTGCGCAGCTCCCACGGATCTGACACACGCGATTGGTCGTAGCACTTTTGCGATTGGTTGTAGCACTTTCCCTACCAGTTTACTACCAATCAACAGATATCCCTGCGCGAAACCAGTATGCTCTAATGTTGGAACGCAGTGTAGAAACTGTTACACTAAACGTCTGCAGGCTGGAGGATCTCCCAGCATAATCTGCAACAGAGAGAAAATGTGAAAAAGGTGAACAAGCAGCACTTACTTCCTTGATGATAAAACATACATTCACCTTCTGAACGAATATTAAATAGAAAGAACTTGGTCCTCCCTTCGCTATCAACTTTTATTAATCGCGTTTCTAGCTGAAACATTTCGTCGCACGTTCCCGAATGTTCTTGAAACTCGACCCACTCAATCTCTCGACAAACATCCGTCACCTGACTTGAATGTTTACTCGTCAGACACAGAAAAACTCGCGATCGGTTAACGCATACGTTACTACTTGCTGGATTTAAATTTGAAAATTTCGAAACGATAAGCTGACAATGAGTGGTCGATATATCGATATTTTTTATCGATATTTCAAACACTAATAATTACAGGTATCGATAATTTTGGTCAAAATATATCGATAATAATAATTTTCAAATTACTATTTACGTGTAAGAAAATTCAGTAATTATTTTTCATACTCTTATATTGAATGATGCCCATGATGTTTCTTATTAAAATATATCAATTCTAGTTTCCTTTATAAATGAGATTTGAAAAGTAAATTACTTGTTGTCATTTTAATACTTCGAACCTTAATTTAAATAAAATAATTTCTTAATGGTCACGTAGTATGTACATACACATGGATCTGTCAAAGAAACAAATAAAGTGTCGTTATTTTGACAGAACAAGTTGAATCATTTAATACATCTTAACCTACGCCACTTCCATTTTTATGTATCGTCACAGTTTTCAGTATTATGTCAAAAGATGACAGCTAATACGTCAACGGTTTTTTTTACGAGAACGATGAAAGAGAGGATTACATAAATTAAGCTACTGCCACTTAGTGAAGTGTATCGACAAAATTCGAAATACATAATAAATTAATGGAGATTTAAATTTATCACATTTATATAGGTTAACTGTTTTGATATTTGTGTATTACAACAAATATTGAATGAAAGAAATTTAATATGGTATTTCCAACAAGAATGTCGTATAAAACGAATAGAATCTCGTACCATTACCACAACGTGTTTGTGATATGTCTGCTGATATTCACATTGTTCATCATTTTAATCGCAACCTATCATATTTTCAAATTTGGAAACACCCAGAAACACTCTGTATATAACGCCATAGTTCTAAACGATGTAAATTCTTTGCCTATGCAAATACTAAGCGCAGACTCGCCGGCGGCAGACACGACAAACTCTGCTTGTACATACTTTGATTGTTTCAATGTTTATCATTGCGGTAGCCAAGGGAATAAGCTTTTAGTATACGTTTATCCACCAAAAATATATGTCGACACTTTAGAAAGACCAGTAACGAGTCAAATGACAAAAGAGTTTTATCAAATTTTAAGCACAATTGTTTCAAGTAAATTCTACACACCGAATCCATACGAGGCATGTATTTTTGTCTCTTCGATCGATACTTTGAATCAAAACAGATTAAAGCTACACGAAGTTTCACAAGCTTTGAAGACGTTGCCATTGTAAATTTCATTTTATTTTCTGCATAATCCAGCTTGGAAATTAACACACAATTTCTTGTCATACATATCTCCAATTTCAGCTGGAATAACGGGGAGAATCATCTTATATTTAATATGGTACCTGGAAGCGTTCCTGATTATAATACAATCATCGATGTACCTGTTGGGAAAGCAATGATTGCGGGTGCTGGAATGTCGTCGTTAACATACAGACTCGGTTTCGACATTAGTTTGCCAGTATATAGTCCTCTTATATCCAAGCTCAAACCAAACTTTAATAGTACAAGGTAAATGAAACTAATACTTGCCGTACTTGCTTTTACTCGTTGATGATATAAATCATTTATGTTTTCTAGACCATGGTTAGTCCTCTCGTCTCAAATCAACATTAACTCTGCTTTCGAGCAGGATCTATTGGAAGTTAAATCTATGTCGCCGAAAGACATTTTAATATTAGGTCCGTGTCTGCATTATAATTCTATGAATACCACAGTTCGATGTGCGGGAGAAGATGTGTATAAATATCCTAATGTGCTTCAGGTAGGTAGAATATTCGTGTTAAGCGAAAGGAACTTTTTGAAGGGTTCATTACATCGATGCTATTATCGTTAGACAGCAACATTCTGCTTAGTAATTCGTGGCGCGAGATTGGGGCAGAGTACACTTCTGGAATGTATGGCGGCAGGTTCTGTACCTGTAATTATTGCTGATTCTCTCACTATGCCTTTTTATGGTATAATCGATTGGACCAGGTAGAAGCCAATTCTATTATTAAATATTTCTACACAGCATCGAAACATTTCTATAAGTTTATAAATGGACGTTTTATTTAGGGCCGCTATGTTTGTACGCGAAGTAGATATTTTGTCAGTAACATCAGTTTTGAGAAAGGTGTCCCAGCAAAGAATTACGGAACTTCAAGAGCAAGGCGCATGGCTTTACGAGAAATATTTTAAATCTATGGAGAAGATAACAGAAACTACATTGGAGATACTTGCGGATCGTGTATTTCCACATTTAGCCAGAGATTATACATTTTGGAACGTCTCCCCTGACAAGGAAAGTTACCATTATGATAATAAGTATGTTGATAAGTTTTTAGGCAGATAATTATTGTGATATTATATGTGTATAGGATACGACGTCGCCGCTCTTTTTACCGGTTACGGCGCCAAAAACTCGAGGATTCACTGCAGTAATTTTAACGTACGATAGATTGGAGCTGTTATTCCTTTTGATTAACAAGCTTGTTAAAGTGCCAAGTCTATCTAAAGTTCTAGTAATATGGAACAATCAACACAAGGATCCGCCACACTGTGAGTGTAATGTTTCATATTAGTTAATGAATCAGCGTTGACCGTGATAAAGTTTTAAGTAACGAAGGATGAACGTGTTTGAAAAACTGTATGCTGCAGCGTCTAGATGGCCCAAGTTGAGCAAACCATTGAAAGTTATACAAACGAAAGAAAATAAATTGTCGAACAGATTTTATCCTTATGATGAGATCGAAACTGAAACAGTCCTATCGATAGACGACGATATTATAATGCTGACTGCTGACGAAGTAGAATTTGCTTACGAGGTTCGCTCGTTATAATTCAGTTTATATTCGCCAAGGCAAAATATGAGAATGATGATTGAGAGACGAAATAATTGCAGGTTTGGAGGGAGTTCCCGGATCGAATAGTCGGCTTCCCATCTCGAATTCATATGTGGGATAATGGGACCAGTTGTTGGAAATACGAGAGCGAATGGACTAACAGTATTTCTATGGTTTTGACTGGAGCCGCGTTTCACCATAAAGTAATAAAATATCTCGCATAGTTTCTTATTTAAAGTCACTTAATTCCCAACGCATTTTCATTTCAGATTCTACAAATACATCGAATCCTGGATTCGTAATTCCCTTCTGAAAAATGTACCCGACACTTCCAGCGTGAACTTCCTGCTATTACCCGACATATTCCTAACATAACGTTTTGAAAGATATTATGTAGAATAATTTGGATCTTTTTACGTATAATGTAATTTATAAAATCCCGTCAATATATTAATTAATGTTTCAGTATTGGAGTTATATGTATACCACTGCTATGCCCGGTGATATAAAAGAGTGGGTCGACGAACATATGAACTGCGAGGATATAGCAATGAATTTTCTAGTAGCGAATATCACAAGGAAGGCGCCAATAAAAGTGCGTTTATTAAAGTTTCTCGAGCATCTGAAATATTCACCTAACATCGAAGGAACACTCAAATAATCAATCTTGTTGTAGGTAACGCCGAAGAAGAAATTCCGGTGCCCGGAATGTACAAATACAGAAATGCTTTCAGCAGATTTGACACATATGATGGAACGCACGCAATGCATAAATAGATTCTCTTCGATTTATGGATCAATGCCGCTACAATCAGTTGAATTTCGCGCGGATCCTGTCTTATTCAAAGATGTATTTCCCGAGAAACTCAAGAGGTTTAATGACATTGGAAGCTTGTAAATATGTAATCATTCCGATAGCGCATTAATTTGATAAGAAGCTTTTCTTGCTACTACATTAAGGGGTTATACCCTAGTCAGGCGGCCGAAAAGAGGCGAATGTTTGTGAATTTTTTTGAAAAAGCGGAAGCATATATTTTTACAGAACTTTTTGCACTTAAAAGAGCAACATTTAAAGAACATTTGGTAATTTTTTCGTAGAAAAATATTTAGGTTTATAATAAAGTAACAACCGACAACCAAGAAGCCTTTTTAAACATTTGGTTTTGCGGTGAGCACCGCCATTCGGAACCAGATTATCTAAAATCAAAAAAACAAATGAAGTCGGTTAAAAAGATTTCGTTAGTATATTAATGTATCCTCTGATTAATGGAGGGAATTTCCAAAATAATAATTTAAAACAAAATGGCAGCTATTTAAAGTTGAAATTTTGACTTTTTTCATGCAAAAATCACCCGAAAAAATCAGGATTTCAACTTTAAATAGCCGCCATTTTGTTTTAAATTATTTTTTTGGAAATTCCCTCCGTTAATCAGCGGATACATTAATATACTAACGAAATCTTTTTTGTTTTTTGATTTTAGATAATCTGGTTCCGAATGGCGGTGGCTCACCGCAAAACCAAATGTTTAAAAAGGCTTCTTGGTTGTCGGTTGTTACTTTATTATAAACCTAAATATTTTTCTACGAAAAAATTACCAAATGTTCTTTAAATGTTGCTCTTTTAAGTGCAAAAAGTTCTGTAAAAATATATGCTTCCGCTTTTTCATAAAAAAATTCACAAACATTCGCCTCTTTTCGGCCGCCTGACTAGGTATAACCCCTTAATGTACAGTAAATATATAGAAGTGTACAATTTTTATACATAAAACTAAGTAGATAGCTCATTTGTTACATTATTTTTTGAAATGTCGATTTAAAAACATTTATCGTATTATTTTTTTATAGTTATACAATTCTACGACACAATTTGAATGTATTAATTTCAATTTATTCGAGTACATCAGTTTAACAATCGTGTGAAATATAGCAAAATATATATGTACATATTGTGTTGTATAAAATGCATTTTACTATGTAAAATTATGTCATTAGGCAGTTTCATTCCGGCTTTTCTGTGGTGTATAGTGATAATAAACAAGCTGTACAACTGCATTATAAAAAGAACTTAACATCAGTTTGTATATTTCCCAACAATTTCGTCTTAAAAAGTTGCACACGTTCATTAATATTACTCTTAAGTATCGATATTCTCAGTCTCGGTTATTTTAAAGCATATTCCTTCGACAACTGCTTTTTTCCCAACTTCGTGAGATGGTAGTATAGACATGTGGCTCTGGAGAATCGTAGATATGTTACATACACTATCCTTCTTTCCAAAAATAAGTAGAACGTACCATTGGTGATTGTTCGCTGGAATTCATGTAGCCTACTATCATTGAATTGGTTGAATGACTCCAAAGGAAATCCCCCAATCCTTCCTGTGGCGCGTATCGAATAGCAATGACTCCGCCAAGCTTTTGTTCAACTCTATACAGAAATTTCGAATCTGCAAAACAGAGATGTTTATCTGTCCACGGTAGTACGTATCCTTAGTTAATTTGTTTTCTAAAATAGAATTTTGACAGCGGAAGATAGTAGTGAAGTAGTTACGGGTGTTCACCGATAAAATCATCTTTCATGGCATGATGTAAACTCGTGATGGGGCAAGAGTTATGCGAAATAGTTTCTGCAACGGTACGTGCCAATGAAGTGCGAACTAGGTGCTCTCCGCAGCCCGATGTACTTGTCCCAACAGAATATTTGTCTTTGTACGCCCAAGTACCGCATCCCCACACACCAGCCTTGAAATTATTTTACGTTTTTAGTTTCCATTAAAGATATAAAATATCGACAATCGATCCTAGCCACAAGTTTTATATTTTTAATGCGCAGAAAATTTAAGAGAAATATCGTACTTGCCCTACTCTTCCGGGATATTTCAAAATTATGCCACCGCTGGAACAAGCCGCTGCGATATTTCCTTGCTTATCAACGCATATCGCGCCAACTGTATCCATTCTTTTCTTAGCACACTACACGCGTATATTATATTCTTATAAAATTCTGTTGTTAAAATGTCCCGCTAAAGTACAGATAAGAAATTGTTTACCTTGTGAACTTCGACGCTAGAATTTTCTACTTTCCTTTTATAATGTTTATATATCTTCTGGGCCTTCACTGAAATATTAATTAAAATCACATAAATATGGAGGATATAAAAACGTAATTAAATGTTTCAGTGCAATATAATATTGAAAAAATTATTAAAATCAATGTAAAACTGAATCTTCGCTTACTTGAAATTAATTGCTCAGGAGGTAAAGTCTGTATTCCCATTTCTTGTGCCCATACATGCGCGCCATTCCCAACTAGAAAGCTAATGCATGGTTAAATTATAAAGATTTGTTCTATTACTGTAGTTAAATCACACCAGCCTTGAAATTATTTTACGGTATTACGAGTTAAAATCAATGTTTCTAGCTTCGAAATTCACCTCGGCGGAATTCTGCCGTGCGCAATTTTGATCGATTGCTGTTCACAAAGTCGTTTCGCTAATAAGACTGGATTCTTTATTCCACTGACTGCGCCGATCGCTCCAAATTGTAATGTAGTACCATCCATAACGCTGGCGTCGCATTCTACCGTTCCTTCCAAAGTAAGATTGGAGCCAAAGCCAGCATTCGTTAAAGGGGAATTCTCTAATATAATCACTGCTTCCACTACTGCGTCCAACGTATTACCGCCAGTCTTCAGATTCTGTATGGCCTACAATACATTTGATAAAACTACCTGAAATATTCCTCCTATTCTTCGATATACTAAAATAAGTTATTTAAAACATTCTATAGACTTCAAGGGGACATTATACTCTCTCGGTCGAAAAATCCGCCACTTTTCGGCGATGGTTTTTATAATGAAATAAACGCTTAACGTTTTCGAACTTTTGGGGGTATATTGAATCACTCTTGAAATACAAGAAAAAATCTTTGTTGTTTGTTTATTTCACTTGTTCACTTAAATATTTCGCAGTGAAGTTGGCGTTTTCAGAATTAGACCCTTTGCTGGCGGTTGAAATTTCGGACGACTGGATCATCGGAAATAAAAGAACCAAACATATTTTTAATTTGCAGGAGTATGGCTATCCAGCTTACCGCGAATATCTTAACATTTTTAATATTTTCCCACTTTTTTATATCGATTAAATAGAATAGAAATTCCATTTCCAGTACCTGCAACTTTGATCGACCGCCATTTTAATAATTTTTGTCCAAAATTGTTCTTTCGCGGTATACCAGATAACCATACTACTGCGAATTAGAAATATGTTTGGTTTTTTTATTTCCCATCATCCAATCGTTCGAAATTGCAACCACCAGCAAGAGCTCGAATTCTGAAGACGCCAATGTCACTGCAAAGTATTTATGTAAACAAAGATTTTTTCTTGTATTTCAAGAGTGGTAGAATATACCCCCCAAAATTCGAAAACATTAAGTGTTTATTTCACTATAAAAACCATCACCGAAAAGTGGCTGATTTTTCGGCCGAGAGAGTAGAATGTCCCCTTAAGACACTATATCTTTTACTTTTAATACAACAGCTGATGTAGAGATGATTTTAACAAGGTAGAATGGGTCGCTCAAGGCTATAAAAAATGGTGAAATAATGATTTTTATATTATAAAACGTTTGAATCGCTATGTCAAAAAATGAACTTGCTAGCTTATGACCCATTCTATCACTTTTCACGATTATAAAGAACTTATTATTATACCTCATTCGAATCATCTCAATACTAGCTATCGAATTAAGAATAAACGAGTACAGTATTTCGTTGAAAATAATGAAGTTACAGAACAACAGAAATATTTGCTGTGAATAAAGTTAATATCCCACCCTCTATATATGAATAAGAGACTTACTATTTTGCATGCCTGACGACATAACTTTTGGTACTTCTCCTTAAGGGCTTCAGAATGTTGCCCTGCTCCTTAAAAGTGTAGAAGCATGAATGTTTATAAAAAGTTCAACTTATAATAATCAATAATTCATATTTCTTCCACTAAAATAACGCTACGACCCACCTTGATAAATAGAATAAATATAATGAATAACAATAGCGCAGTACTTTCGTTAAAATAATACTATAAATGGAAATTAATAACATACCCACATGCACAGCAATAAACCCATGATTAACATTACTCATCAGATCTAATTATTCTTTACTGTTATTGCTTTATAGTTTTTAAAAGCTCCTACAGTATCCTACGTGTATTCAATAGAAATATCGTTGTTTTCAAGCTTTTGTTTTATTGATTACAAATGTACAGTTACAGTTAAATTTAATTACATTCGTGAACTCTTTGTAATTATATGTTCAAACAATACGAAGTAATCTGTACACCTCACTATGTATTATTCCTTTCATATGCAAAAAGTTATATACAATGACAAGATTTCTGCACCACCTGAAGGAAAATCGAGGAAGAGTTAGCATGCATAAGTATAGAGTACGAACACGAAGGCATATTCAAAAACGCATACGTGCGATTCGTTGCTCGTCACAGGTATGGCGTATATCCTTTTGCAATTTAATCGTACGAAAATAGCAGAAAAATATACATTCAAAATATCGTTGCTGTTCACGGCAGCGTGACCAGTCTGAGTTTGTTAAAATTACAGTTCTGTTGAAATGAAAAAGCATGGGACGGTTCAACGCGCGTAGTTCGCGAATGCGACACCGAACGGCGTGAAATTTTTCTGTAAAATACGCGGGAGTTGTCAGTCCATACCTTGCGGCAATATCGATGGAATTGAATGCACCGTTTATTACTTGCTATGTTTAAATTTCTGTGTGATATATATGACGTATACAATTTTTCTATTTTTTTGGGAGGTTAATAACAAAGAATAAGATAGTGGGATTGTTGGCGTAAAGTAAGTATTTCCACGAGATCAAGTGAAATCGATACTCTCCGCACGTATGTTTGCCGATTCATATATATTCATAAGCTTCACTTTTCGTCTGTGATTTATATTTTGATTTCCACTTGTATCGTTATTAAATTATATTGAATTACCGTCCAGGTTATTTTAGGTTATTCGAATTCGCAATTTCAACACAGTGGTTGGAAACCAGAGGTTTATACTTAAATACTACGTATATGTATAATGTAAGTAGCATTTCTATTTCAAGAAATCGGTTTGTGAAAATATCGACTGTTGCTTTATACTCATGCTCGATGCTTCATTATCACTGAGATGGATTTAACATTATTTCCAGGATTCTATGGAATATCAAGGAACGTGTTTAATTTATAATATATTGGATGGCCATATCAGTAAAAAACATTTGGGCTTTGTGCTACCAGCAATTGTTTCCTTGTAATAATCATGTTGATATTCGACTTTTTGAAAAAGTTTTTCGGATGGGTAGATGAAGCACCCAGAAAGCGTAGAGCTGTCTCGTTCAGTTTAGAAGAGGAATTCATAGCCTCGAAAAGGTATCGCTGTGATTATAAAACTGCCGACGTGGAAGAATCTATCGAAGTGAAAGATGACAGCGACAGCGATGATGTTGAAATTCTAACGCAGCATAAACACTCTCCGATCAAAGCATCCAGTAGATTGAACGGCACGTGCAGCAGTAGAGACAAATCGTTTCCAGGCTGTACGTCGTCGGTTTCCTCACCTAAACCTCCGCAGTGTTACGATAAATTGAATATGGGTTACTTCGCCAACAAAAACGAGCGAGTGCAGTACGGGGGTCATCAACGATGTCCCACATTGACCAAAACTCATCGTCTGAGAGAAAAGAGTCAGTACGAGGAACTATTACAAAACTTCCTTCCACGTAGGATACATGTTCTAAGTGACAAAAATCACGAGATAATATCCGCCCAGGAACCAGTAGAAGTAATAGATCTAGAAAAGTCTGATGCTCCGACTCCTTCCAGAGCACAACAGCTTTCTAGGAAACATGACACGTTTCACATGCGGTGGAGTACTCCGAATAGGGAGAAGAGGGATAAGGAAAAGAAAGATGAAGTACATATTACCTTAGAAAATGATAAAGAGAAGGCGGTACATTCCATTTTTAACAGAACGCCATCTCCTAAGAGAAATGTCGACGTAGAAAAGTCACTTTCGGCGAAGCATATCGAATGCATAGCTACGAATACGCTGCGAGATCAGTTAGCAGCGAAGGCGGTGCTAAGGGAAGATTTCGTTCCTCAAGTGGCGAAAAGATATAATCAGCGTATAGAACAACGTTACAAAGAAGCAGAAGAGCTTAAGAAGATGACGTGCATATTATCTAAACATAATCGTTTAGCAAGAGAAGCTTCTTTAGAAGAGCAATTGGCTCGATCTATGAGGTTGTGCGGGGCTGTTCTCGACGAGAGAGAAGAGCCAGAAGAGCCAGCGTTCCCTACCTTAACCGATGGAATGCTAAAGGATGTAAAGAATGCTCTTATTCCTCGTCCACCAG
Source organism: Andrena camellia (assembly GCA_029448645.1). Lineage (NCBI taxonomy): Eukaryota > Metazoa > Arthropoda > Insecta > Hymenoptera > Andrenidae > Andrena > Andrena camellia. Next base: position 39,891,318 of record CM055679.1, on the reverse strand, counting down.
ACGAACTTCTCGTTGAAGGTTTCGGCCTAAGAATCACGAGGAAGGATATTCATACGTTAGCTGACTTGAATTGGTTAAACGATGAAGTAATAAACTTTTATATGAACCTGTTAATAGCCCGAGGCGCAACCGATAGATATCCGAAAGTACATGCTATGAATACATTTTTCTATCCAAAATTAATTACCGGCGGACACGCGTCGCTAAAGCGGTGGACCAAAAAAATTGATATCTTCGCGCGAGATCTCGTGGTCGTTCCTGTACATTTAGGTATCCATTGGTGTATGTCGATAATTGATTTCAGAGACAAGCGTATTCGTTATTACGACAGCATGGGTGGCAACAACCCGAAATGTTTAGCAGCGCTACGGCAATACTTGCAAGACGAAAGCTTGGACAAAAAGAAAAAGCCGTATAATACTAGCGATTGGAAGTTAGAGTCTGCCAAAAATATTCCGCAGCAAATGAACGGAAGCGACTGTGGTGTCTTCTCCTGCATGTTCGCCGAATACGTTTGCGCGAACAAAAAGATCACATTCACGCAGCAGGACATGCCATATTTCCGGAACAAGATGGTGTACGAAATACTGAAGTCCAAGCTTTTATAAAAAGAGATATTTATTTGAAGAATTGAATGAGCTAAATATCTTGCAGCAGCTTCTGTAAATTGCAAAATATTTCAGCGTAATCAGGTCTACCGCCGTGTAGAACATTCTAAACATTGATTTACAAGATCGACGCCAGAAAACAATATTCGTACTACTATTACCATGCATAGTATCGAAGAGTGTCGCACAGTATCAATTTCGCGCAGTTAAAACTCTACTTTGTTTAACAAGGAGATGTAAAGGTATTGCAAAGTAAAGGATAGTATCATGTGGACACAAGTTGGAAAGAGAACAGCGCAATAAATAATTTTCCTATCTAGGTGATAATACTTTAATTTTATTATTCTAATAACAAAATTAATTGACAGGGACTAATATAACATCTAAATACTACATATTCTTTATCGAAGATAAGTAAATGCGATGTATTATAACGCACGAATAAATGTAAATTTCTACAAATTACGTACGATATAAATATTTATGTATTTTAGTAACGACGATAAGCGGTTCTGATTATTTTTTCATTTCGAGAACATTTCACATGTTCGATTCTGTTAAAACGGAATACATATAATCAATACCAAGAACAAAGTAACAGGCAGTTTAATTCGACTATTTGTTCTGTCAAAACAGTAGGTTCATGTGTATATAATATATAATTAATACATTAAAGATTAATAATTTTATTCTTAATACTGCTTTTATTCCATATAATATATAAATAATCGTATGAAATAATATTGTGTTTACCATCAGAACTTGTAATTATCGATATTTAATAAATGAATTATTTTGTACGATCTGCATTCAAGTATCATAACCTATAAATGATCAATTGTAATACATCGTGTGCCGCAGCGTTCGAAAGTCGATCGAAGGATACGCCGACACAACTATCTTCTTAATTTAAGCAACAATGAGTGCTTACAGCGTAGTAACAGCGGATTTTGTGAATTTATCCATTACTAATTCCAGTCAGCAATCGTATTGCGTGGAGCGAAGATTTCAAAAAGGAATAACTATTGATGAATTTAAGGTAGGACTTGTTTTGGTAATGATGATTTGCATTATTATTTATTAGTTTATGTACCGTTGTTTTACCATGTTCAAGGGGAAACTGGAGCTCGTTACTGGTGGTAATCAAGCCACAATGACAGTTGATGCGTACGATAAGAATGATAAGTTAATTTGCAAATTGGACGACGGTCAACGTCTTTTAGGATCATACCCTATCGATGATGGGATGCGAATACATGTAAAATAGCAGTGATGTTAATTCTCTTTGATAAGAGTAATATTGATAATATGAATATATGTAACATTATAGGTAATTGACAATTTCTCTCGGGCAGAGGAAAATGCTGATGACGTTGAAAAATTTGAAATATCTGAAGAAGAATATGCCAAAAGGGCAGGTAAGCTAATTGTAATTGTGTTACACGTTAAATTATAACTGGTATCAGAAAATACAACTTCTTAATTCAGATACTGTGAAAGCATTCTTGGCGAAGAATAAATTGGGAAAGTACAATGAAGAAGAGATGAAAAGGAAAGCAGAAGAGAAGAGGCAAGAGGAGGAAGCGGAAGCAGCAGCCGCTGAGTTGTGCAAAATTGGCAATCGTTGCGAAGTTTGTGTACCGAATCAACCAAAACGAAGGGCCACTATCATGTACGTTGGTAAGTAGAGTACTCATTGTGCGTTTCTTTGAATTTATTTCCTTCTACACGTTTTGCATTCTATATAATTGTTTTTTTTTTTAAATTGTGATAAGAATAAGTAATTATTTTTATAGAAATTTCAAGAAAAATAAATTTAAATGCAATTTCAACAGTTGTTTTGTTGTTATACATAAATATATTCAAGTATTAATCTCAAAGATCCATAGATTCAACAATTCGGTCATTCACTGGTTGGTTTACCCTATTATACTCATACTTTCTGTACGAATATCTCTTGTTTCTAGGTAAAACTGACTTTAAAGAAGGCTGGTGGATTGGTGTAAAGTATGACGAACCACTTGGTAAAAACGATGGAAAGTAAGAACATCGTTAATTGTTCGCTGTCTTGTATTTTTATATACGCCATTCGAAATTTTGAATACTTCTCGTTTCAGTGTTAATGGGAGAAGCTATTTTGAATGTTTACCAAAATATGGCGGATTCGTAAAACCAGCGCATGTGAGAGTAGGAGATTTTCCCGAAGAAGAGTACGATTTGGACGAAGAACTTTAAACGACCTAAAATCATCCGATGAATGTCTTTTTTTTTTATTAAAAATTAGTACTTATAAGAAATTTGAAGTCAATAGTATTTATAGCATACAAAGACGCTTAATATTTCCTTCGTTTTATTATATCTGGTCTCCAGTTTATAGGATGCGATTCTTCCGTCTGAAAAAAAAAAAGAGTTAAACAGATGAGGAAATTTCATATTTTGGTTACTGTATTATTAATTTTTAATATATAAGTTATTCTTACAGCAGTGTCGTCTTCTTTGTAGACTTTGATTGTTTTATCCGCTTCCGTTGTGATCATTCGAGTGCCAGACATGTCGAACGTAATACTAAACACTCCAGCTTCGCTGTCCATCGAACCAGGCTGAACTGGTGCTTGTAAACGTTGGAAATTATACCTTGAAGTTTATAGGTCCGTTAGAAGCAATACTACGGTTAAAAGAAATAGCCACTGTACGAAGTACAATTTACCCTGTCCTCCAATCCCAAAGGTGCATAGTGCCATTATCCGCTCCAGAAACCAAGACACCGTCGGGATTAACAGCCAAACAGTTAACTATGGCATTGTGGCCAGATAAATTTTGAATAAATTTTCCTTCCGGACACTTCCACTGTTTAATATTATCCGGAGATGCAGAGGCGAACATGTACCTGGCGCAAAGTAAATAAATGAGGATATAGACACTGAATTGATTAAAAAGCAGGATACGTACAATGACGGATGGAACGTCACGGCCCTCACGCTCTTTTTGTGATTTGTTAAAGTGGCTCTAGATTTCCCTGCGGCTAAATCCCATAGCCTTATAGTGCAGTCATGACTTCCAGTGACGATCTAATGCAAGGAAGAAAACTGAGTATCAGATATCTACAGTGGGGGACAAAAGTTATGTGGACACTTTTAAAATCGTATAACTTGTTCAAAATTGGTCCAAACAACTTGAGTTTTTTTTGAGAAGCTAGAACGATTAGTTTGTTAAGTGTGCTAAAAAATGCAATTGGTCGGAATAGCAAAAAAAAAATAGTAAAGGTCGTTTTTTAAACTTTTTTTTGTGAGTCTGTAATGAAAATTCAAAAAACCCATTTGTAGTTTGAAGTAAAAGAAAATCGCGAAATTCCCGAAATCAGCGATTTTCGACCTTATTCTGCGATCTTTAAGCGTTTATAGCTCAGAGCAACGTTAACCGATTTTGATGAAATTTTAGGCGTGTATACAACTTACTTCAATCTACAAAAGGCATTTTTTAAATTTTCATTATGAGCACAGACAAAAAAGTTGAAGAAACGATCTTTCCTATTTTTTTTGCTATTCCGACCAATTGCAACTTTTTTCAAAACGACGAAACACGTCACTTAACAAACTAATCCTTCTAGCTTCTCAAAAAAAATCAAGTTGTTTGGACCAATTTTGAACAAGTTATACGATTTTAAAAGTGTCCACATACTTTTGTCCCCCACTGTGCATTCACAAAATTTGAGAATACGCGGCGAAATGTACCTGTGGTTCGACTGTTTGACAAATTACACTAGCAACAGTGTTAGTGTGACCAACAAGCGTATGAACATTTGCTTTAGTGCGCATATCCCATACCCTCCCAGTGGAATCTCTACCCGCTGTTACTAGCACGTCTATGCTAGGATGCAACGCCATGGAATATACAGCCGATAAGTGACCATGATAATGCCTTATAACCTGTAAGGGAAAACTGATTATGGCCGTAAGAAATAAATTATCAAAGCGTTAAGAAGAATTAAGTAAAATTGTTTCCATTAACCTTATTATATTCGAGATCCCAGCACTTCACTTGACGATCTTCTCCACAAGAAAATAGATATGGATGTCGCTGGGAAAATGCTAGCCCACGAACGCTACTTATATGACCGGTCAAGGAAACTTTTAATTTACCACTCGCAAGATCCCATATCTAGAATTGTTATGGAGGCAATGTAATTGAAATGTATTACCACACTGAACGATTACGTTTGCGTCAAAATAACAATCTTACTTTAATTACTCTGTCTGCCGAACCTGTGGCGAACCATTCGTTTCCTGGTTCAACAGCACAGCAGCGTACCCACCCTAAATGACCGCTGATAACTCTGTACAGTTTCCATGGTGCGTGCCACTTCGGTTTTGCCATGGAAGACGTTTTTTTCTGTGGTATAAGCACGGTATTGTTACCCGCATTCCCTCCAATATTCGATTGGGTGGTGGCTACTACATTATTGTTTTGTACAGGGTTATAAGCTACAACTGTGGTGCTATTGGTTCCTCCGAACGATTCATCTGCAGGTCAAATCGTTGTTATTAAGACAATAATGAAATTATTTATGTGTGTTTTATCCTGTATATGTAATAAGTACCGCCTGGCGGAGGAGGATCAGCGTTTTCATTTTCATGTTGTGCTTTTATTGCATTGTTACTTCTGACACGCTCTAACACAGGTCCATAACAGTCCTTCGCTTTTACAAACTTTTTCATCTTTTGCCTGTAAGACGTTAATATATCAATTCTAATATTCAATAGCATTTATTATACAAGACGTACTTACAAATTAGGATCCACAGGTGGTAAAGTACCTTGGTTTAATAGAAACATGTCATGCGTTCTTTTTAAGGATCTAAATACAAGGGTATGTACAGAATGCCTTTGTACATCCTATAAACAAAGATGCTTAGTTTGATTATCCTTTACAAATTTCATTATTATTATCGTTATGACATTTGTCGATGATAATAACAAACTTCTTGGCAGTACAGAAGAATACTAATATTATGTCTTAATAATAATTAAATGAATATTCTTGTAATTTCAGAGAAGATCGTTGAAGAATTTCAAATAGTCCTTACAGAGAAAATATAGAATTTCATTAAAGGTGTGATACTTACCATTTTTATGAAAACGAATCTTTCCTTAAATATTATGTACGTTTAAAAATAATTGGTGTAAAACTTCGTTATAATATTTAAGTTATAAAAGTAACACAAGGTTCTACACTCTAGTTCTTCATTCATTCCTTTAAGTAAGGTTTTATTTATGAAAAATGATAATAAATAACATAATGTTTTGGGATGTGACTTTTATTGACAAATTCAAGCACACAAGATAAGAAGGTTATGTACAACTAATTACTAGGGATTTTTGGGTTACTTTTGTCACAATTTATGGTGTTGCTTTAGAAATTTACAGCCAGACCCTTCCCTAGTCAAGCCAAGTGAGGCCGCGGCCAACCAGCGTCGTCGGGGAATCTGTTGTCGACGCTGCTTGGCCGTGGCCTCACTTGGCTTGGCTTGGCGCTAAATTTTCCTCTTGGCGTTGATTGGTTCGACGGTCGTGACGTCTTCGCGCGCATGCGTGGACGTGGGTAGCGGTCCCCACTCTCGTCCGGCTACCGGAGGTAGAGAATTTCCTTGCATCCCTGCTCGTCAGTGGGGATACGAAATTCTGTATGTAAAGTCTGTAGTGTATCGTGTACCTAGTTTCTGAAACGAAAATTTGTAAATGAAGTCTAAATACGGTATTGTATCTGTCACCACGTTTGTAAACTGATGATAAATAATTATACACAAAATAATTGCGAATATCATATTGAAAGTCAATAGTTTACACTGTAAGCTGTAATTACAGAGGTACTTATAAATTAATTCTACAACAAAATAATAGTAGAACAAAGGATATTTAGTCCTCAGTTGTACCAATATGGTTTTGGTAATTAGGGAAATGAATTTCATAATACAGGGATTTATAATATAAATAAAGTTACTTTATCTTTATTTAGTCCATGACTGAATTAAATATGATTCAACTTATTTCCCAATACATCTTCATTAATCCATTTCTCGATAAAAAAAACCAGCTTGTCTCTCTCATCAAACTCCATAGCAATACAATTGTATTTCGACGCGAGTAAAATTACAATGCAGTGTCTTGGGAAACCGCTGTTCTTATGCTGTAGTTCCATTAATCCAGCTGCAAGCGTGAACAAACACGTTAAAGATTTGCGAAAACGTAGTTACATATGCGAAAAAGTGACACTGTACCTTCTTGAAACCAATATCAGCAGCGTATTCTCTGAAGCACTGTCGACAAATATTTAAACCATACTTGCGAATCAATCCATGCCTATTTGCGCAAGCACGGCTGAAAAAGAAATTATTCTAATCATATATAAAGCTCGAAAGCATTTAACAAAGCAGTGGGAAGTAATAAATCAGTAGCGTTTACAATTATATACACATGATTTTGAGGTTACGATTCACACAACAAATACATTTCCCCTAATTCAAATATATTAACAAATATACTTGGTAGCCTCTGTTCAATATTAACAAGCTGATTATTCTCTACAAACTGCTTCCAGCGATTACTACAATAGTATTTTGTTCCCGGAGAACCGTAAACTCTGGTAACACGCGGTCGAGTGGGTTCAACGTGACTCACGCTGACATAAATCTATCTGCTTATCACAGAATCAAGTAAAAAGTAGTAGCACTTACCAGGACCTAGATCCTTGCCCATACTTTCGCGGATGCGAGTACCAGATATTTTGGAAACCCATTTCTTCGTTAGCAAGATGCTTGCTGTACCGACTCAACAACGTAAAAGACAGGAAACGCCATTAACTTGAAGCGCAACATTGTGCGCAGCAGCGCTCTAGCAGCAGTTCCCGCCACTTTTCAAATACTTTCAAATATAAATTCGACGTGTTGAAAACTGCTCCGGCTATGCACTTATTATCATAAATACATAAGTACATTAGAAATCGTAATAACCGGCTCTCCAAGTAATCATTTATGTACATTGCTATTAAACGTGTACATACATACCTAAATATATACCGCGTCATTCAGGATGATTTTCAAAATCTGCATTGCTTGGAAATTTACATAAACACTGAATATTGATGGGATATTATGAAAAGTAATTATGTAATTAAATCGAATGAATTGTGGTTTTCTTGCTTTGTTCGATCATAGTGTTCTTAGAAGATTTCTTTTCCAACTTGTTTACTTTCTGTTATCGTCGACTGTTTGCAAGTAGTGGCAAACAGAGCTTGACGAAGGAGGGCATAGTAAAGAATCTATGAAGAAGAACCGGTTCGTGTATCTATGCCCCACTTGGAAGAGGGAACGTTCGAGCGGGGATAATTGCAACGGTACTTTCGTTGGCTGCAGCTGGACGCTCCGAGCGCAAAGACACTGCGCCACTCCTAAGGTACATCGACAAATGATACTGGGATCGTATGTTCAATCATGCCGGGCAAGAAGAAACAGGAAGAAGAAGATGAGGAACGGGTTCGTAAAGTTCGTCAAGTAATTGCGCATTCATTTCGTTAATTTAAAAGCGACTATAACGAATATTGTTATCTGCTCCCACAGGATACCGATAGTATGGTCTACACTAAAATTATGAGCCTAAAGGTGAAGACAATCCTGAAAATCTTTCTGTACTCCGTGCTGGGCCCCATAGTTCTATATTGTTTGTTCTTCTCCTTCCTGTATTACCAACGGAGTCTGACAAAAGTACAGACGAAAGTGATTCAGATACAGGAGAAAAGACCGTCGTATCGGATATACGCGAGAAGTAACGATACCGGATACTTGAAGCACATATTCGCTGTGCTGGATCGCCTGGGCTTCGAAAGAGCCGATGACGATCCCAACTGGGACTTATTGTGGGCGCACGATTACCCATTCCGAGCTTTGCATTCCAACTTAAGTAGACTGGAAGCTCATCAGCGTGTCAATCATTTCCCTGGTTGCGGGTACATCACGAATAAAGTGGATCTATCGACGACGGAGGGGCGTTACATACTTCCGGCATTCAAATTGCCGGAGCAGCGGGAGGAATTCCTTCGGTACGCCGATCGTTACCCCGAGAAGATGTTCGTGCAGAAATCCAACGATCATCGGGGCATCAGCGTGAGAAACACGAGCGACATAAACTTCACAGCGACCGGCTCCTTCGTGCAAGAGTTTATACAGCGGCCGTTCCTCGTGGACGGTTACAAGTTCGACATTGGAGTGTACACCGTGATCACGTCCATCGATCCTCTTAGAGTATACGCCTACAAAGCTGATGTCCTCTTCAGATTCTGCCCCGCCAAGTACTATCCCTTCGATCCGGACGTGCTGGACAAGTATGTGGTCGGTGACGATTATCTGCCGATCTGGAACGTTCCATCTTTGAAGCATTATTACACTAAACTAAAATTCTCGATGAAGGACTCGTTCGATGCATACCTTAGATCGCAGGGCAAGGATCCTACGAAGGTCTGGCACGGCGTGCACGAGGCGATAAGAGAAATCACTTTGCTGAAAGAAAGCCACATTAAAGAGGCCGTAGAACGTTTCGGAAAAGGGAGGGGTTTCTTTGAGCTAGTTAGATTCGACTTTGCCCTCGACGAAGATTTAAACGTTTACACTATGGAGGCCAATATGTCGCCGAATCTGTCTTCGGCGCATTATCCACCGAACCAGCTGCTTTATGAGCAAGTTCTATACAACTTGTTTGCGCTAGTCGGTGTTGGGCAGAGAGTCAGGAAGGATTCCTTAAGAATGAGGTCAAGTCTCGTTGTCGATCCTGATGAATCCTACAGTAAAGTTGAATTAGAGATATTTTTCATTGGGATCGTGATAAGATCAATTTGTATTTCAATTTCAGGAGTAGAATGGAGGAGGAGATGGAGGTTGCTGATAAGAACTTAGTGGTTCTGCCGCAACTCTGTGCAGAATGCAACGATTGCTTCCGGGTGGAGTGTCAGCTCTGCGGTCCATGCTTTACTGCGGAAACTAAATTAATTTTGACTGAAAGCTATCGTGAGCATCAAAATAAGATGGACTTCCAAAGGGTCTTTCCACCTCCTATAGTGAGTTTCTTATTGGGTACCATCGTTCTCATTTAACATTGCTTATATCGATTCTCATTTTCAGGCAAAAGATATGATATTGAAGGACTACACACTGAGGAATCAATTACTGGTGAGATGGTACCAAGGCAAGTGCGAAGTAGATCACTCGTGGTGTTTATAAGACATTCCTAATCCTTAAAATGTTTATTCCAAAAAGAGTTTTACATGTTTACGAACAAGTACAAAATAAACAATGCTGTGCGTGCAACGCTGGCAGTGTACGTCGACTCGTATGTTATACATTTAAATACTTAATGCGTACAAAGTTTTGTTCCAAATTATAAAAGGAATGCTTTGTTGTTATTTAGACTTTGACTGTATTAAAATGAAGATTGAAAACCTTTTCCTATTCATTAACGAAAAATACAAAATAAAATTGTTAAAAACTATATGTTTTCCAAACTTTCACAGCCTTTTATTTTGCGATCCTTTTTCGCCTTTGACTCTGGTGCATTTGGATTTGTACCTTTATAAAATGTCTTCAACAAAGCCATTGCTATATCACCCTTGATACCTCCCGTTATCTTTGTTTCCGAGTTATAAATTTTGGGCACTTCGAAGACACTAGTGCATCCGCCAAAACGGTCATTCGCGCAACCGTATACAATATTACGTACTTGTAGTTGATACAACGCTGATGTGCACATGATGCATGGTTCTACGGTAACAATAACATCGACATTGCGAAAGACTTCTTTGTAGTTTAATTCCTTTTCCTTAGAAAAGTGTAAAACTTGATCTATACAATTTATTTCTGCGTGCCGAGTCGCATTACGGGTTTCGTTAACTGTATTATTACCTATAGCAATGACTTCGTTGTTGTACACGAATAAACAGCCAACTGGGACTTCGCCTGCTTTCAACGAACCATTTGCTTTTTCTAATGCAACATCCATCCAAGCCAAAGTGTCCATTATGTATTTCTTACGTAATAACAATTTAAATCTTTCAATTTTCTTTACGGAGACAAAAATTTGTAGCTTAGGAGAATTATAACTCACGCACACAAAAACACTTACTATATTAATAAAAAAAACAAACAGAAGATATTTTTCATACTGACTGACACGAAAGGGAACATATTCGAATCAGTTTCATCACTAAAAGTATCTTCGTTAAATGTTATTTTAAAAAATGCACTTAACTGGTGAAGCCCTCTAGTAATCCAAACTCGCTCAACTTCTTTGTTGCCTTTTCACTCCAATTCGTATTATTCGCAGCTCGTGGACTTGGGTGAGGCAGGCATAGAATCTGAAAATGTAACGCAAGCACGTAAACGCAAAATCTCAAGTTACAGTGGCGGACGAAAGAAAGTTTACAACTTTTAAAATCGCATAACTTTTTTAGAATTGGACCAAACGACATGAGTTTTTTTTTGAGAAGCTAGAAGGATTAGTTTGCTAAGTGAAGTGTTTCGTCGTTTTGGAAAAAAATGCAACTGGTCGAAATAACAAAAAAAAAATAGTAAAGGTCGTTTTTTAAACTTTTTTTAGTGAGCCTGTAATGAAAATTCAAGTTTAAAAGTTTAAGAAACGACATTTACTACCTTTTTTGGGCTATTTCGACCAAATGCATTTTTTTTCACTTAGCAAACTAATCCATCTAGCTTCTAAAAAAGACTCATATCGTTTGGACCAATTCTAAAAAAGTTATGCGATTTTAAAAGTTGTAAACTTTCTTTCATCTGTCTGCTTCGTTTATATTGTACAAAGTATTTACGAGTACCTTGACCGGCAGTTTAGAAGATCGGGCTACAAGTTGCGCTCGTTTCTCCGCATACCCGCCGATGCCAATGACAATTTTAATATTTAAAAGTCGAATCACATTCGCCAGAGCCTTGTCGCAAGCATTATGCAACGTCTGTTGGTGCGCCCCCTAAAAATATGCAACATTTAGTATGCAAATGTGATTTAATTAAAAGGCTAAATATTGCCTTCATTTCTGCCGGTGTGATGTTGCAGCCTTTTTTGTTCATTAGCGCAATAGGACAATAGTTATGTACATATGCATCCTGAAAGAATTTTTCTGGAGTTCCACACAATTCTTTAAAGAGACCCCATAATCTTTTCCCACTGATCTCTGTGCGGGTACATTCAAATCCGGTTACTTTTCTGTCTGGTTGCTCTTTGGCAGGTTTCCCAACTGCTCCCGAAATTTGCAACCAATTGCGAACCATATTTATTTCGCCAAATGGTACCCCAGTTTGGGACATACCCCATGGACCAGGGTTCATTCCAAGAAACAATATTCTTTTGACATTAGTGCAATATTTCTTTACATACATAGCGTGTGTATCAAATGCATATTCGAGTGGACTATAAACATATTCTATAGGCAAGGGAAATTTGATTTTTCCCAATTCAACAGCCAAATTACGTTCCAATGATAACAATTCTTCGGTAATATCTACGAGCGTCGAATCACTCGTAACTGCTACATCATTCTCCGGTTTTTCACTGTCTACAACAGTCACCTTCATTCTCTTAGCATTACTTTCTAAAGGTTCGCCATTGCGCCTCGCTCTAGTTATCCTTGAGCTTGACATTACGCCTAACTCTATATATTTACTCAATGAATAGTTTCTTGTAACACCACTGAGTATAGACTTAATCCCTTTATTGATTATAAAGTGTGAATACATAGAACTGATTAGATAATTAGATAGATTAGATAGAACTGAAGTAAGAACAACAATGAACGAGTTTCTATATCTATTAAAATACTTGATCAAGCTAAAACGTTGTAGACACTTGATACACAACTAATTCATTGCTACTATTCGTATATAAAACTTATTCAAATCAAATGTATGTATTATTTTCACGTGCGAGATTAAAAGGGCTGAGGATCTTTCCCTCTTTACCGCACACATGTATCTCGCACGTTGATAAAAAAACAGCCGTTGATCTCCAATCAACTTAATCGCAGCCAAAAAAGGATGCAACATAAGTACAGTGCAAAGCAAATACTTGCCTTATATACGATTACGAATTAAGACGGAAGGGACGAGTTAATTCTCCTACTCCTCTTTTTGACATTAATATATAATAGTAAAACAGCGAATCGAATACCTATTCCGTATATATGCAATTCAAATACACGTGGCGTAAATCACATTTCTTTCAACCAATGACGATGATCGAAGCCTCGTTGTAGCCAATGAACAACGCCGAAAATGTGGAAGCGTATACTTACAAAATCAGGTGTAAATAGTTGATAGTTAAAAGTGAGTGCGATTAAGTGAAAATACACGAGTTTATGTAAAGAAATACATGAAATGAACGATGTAAAATAATTACGAACATATTTCTACGCGAGCGCGCGGTTAATCTATGCACGTGTTCCTTGTACCTACGTCACTTGCGTCATGTGCGCGAAAGTTTCTATTCATAACCTCAACGCGAACGTTGTAGCGTTAAGTTAGGTTAATAAAAAGTTAATAAAACTCACCATGGAAGTTCAAAACGGTGCGACTGTCAAGAGCAATAATCCTGCTCCGACAGTGGAACAGATCAATGCCGATCGAATAACTCAGGTATTTACTGTCTGCGAATGTATTACTTTGTTGCGCCGATGAATTGCTAGTATTAGGTGTATCGTCTCTTCAGTGTGCGACAGACATTCGCACGTTTATATCTCTGTTACAGCTCGCGAATAAATACTGGGCGCCGCACACAACAGACTCGCATCTCCCCTTCAACACTCAAATAGTAGAAGACATTTACGTTCAAGAAATATGCGCATCCAAGTTCTCGATCCGGAGAATTATGATGTTAGAGTTCAGTCAGTATTTAGAAAACTTCCTGTGGCCAAACTACGACTCCAGCGCTGCCACTCGCGCTCACACCATGTCCATCGTTGTCATGGTCAACGAAAAGTTTCGCGAACGTGTCCAAGTGTGGGAGGCGTTCGAGAAGAACTCTGAGCATTTTCCTGAATTCTTTCAGAAGGTTCTAGAAGCATGCCTCGAGGACAGTATAATGGACTTCGACTTGAAGGAACAGACCGCGTTGATTGTTTTCTTGAATCATTGCTTTAACTCGATGGAAGTGTTGCTAGTAAGGGAGGAAGTAAAGAGATTAGTGTCATTGCCCATGTGGATCTCGCTGCAGCAAGGTCGCAGGGAATTGGAGTTTAGAAAGTATCCGAAGTGGAGGAAGTATTGGAAAGTTATAAGGAAAAAGGACAATCCCGAGTGCAAAGAGAAGCTGGAATGGGAACGTAAATTCCTGCACAGACTAATGATTAAATTTATGACGATTTTGGAAACGATTTCAGAGGAAGGTAAAGTTACTGGAATAAAGTCTGGTACGATTCAGGGGCGGATTTGGGATTTTTGAGAGAAGGGGGGGCAGGGGTGAATCCGAGATTTTCTTGAGGGGGGGGGGCGTAGATCTGAGAAATAAACCAGGGACCTTTCCGAGATTTTCCTGCTAAATGAAAAAGTGTTTTTTTAGTATCAATTTATCATATTTTCCTTCATATTGCTAAGTTAAAATAAGTATTTTGCAAATTAAAATAAGTATTTTTCACTTCGCCCCCCCCCCCCCCTCTGAATCCGCCACTGCTACGATTTAAAATTACTTCGTCGCCGTAATGTTTCGATGCGTTAACTTCTTTTCCAATAGGTCTTCTTTTACCCGACAAGGTGCGATACTGTGAAAGATTTCTGGAACTGGTAATAGATTTAGAAGCTCTATTACCAACCAGGCGTTTCTTCAACACCGTCATGGATGACTGTCACTTGGTGGTACGATGTCAGTTATCTAATCTGCTATGTCGACCGGAGGGTGGATTGTTTGGGCAGGTAAGTTGTACCACAAAGTTTTCATAAGCAAGTAGAAAGCATGGGGAAATGACAATGGCAAATTGATACGTTTTGAAAGAGTATATTGAGGTTGATTTATCGAAGGGAATACATATTTTGTACAAAAGTTATATTTCTATACAAATATAAATACTATATGAATATCTTAAACGTAAAAAAATTACTTAAAGGATAATATTCCTGCTAAAAAAGTGATAGATGTGATGAGAATATGTACGAAATGTTACATCTATGTTATGAATTTATTAATAATCTTAATAAGTGCACATTTTTGTAAGGCAGAAGTAATTTCGTTTTAAGGCACGCGTGATCGTAAGCGTTAAACGTTAGAATAATAATTAAAGCCGATAAATTTAGATTCTTATATTTGAAAGTGATTAAGTTAGTCCCATTGCATCGTACTTTACTAAACAATTCCATTGAAAATTTGACGAACTGCCACGGATAAATATTATATACAACATCTCGGTCCAATCTGTTGCCATTGATCTTCGAATTTCTATATTTACTTCCGCTACATTTACTGGATAGATTGCGCATTCACTAATATTAACATCGCGGTGTACTTAATACTGTTTACGTGACCGATGATATGCTTTGTCATACACCTGCTCCCGCATTATCGCGAGGCAATATTTACTAGATAAAAACTCCGATAGTAAATCTTCACTATCTCATCCGAGCTATTACTCGTTTGTTGAAAAAGTGCCAAACAAATATCCTAATGATTGGGCGAGCGCCATTTCGGGTTCGAGCGTATGTTTCTAATACCCCGCGTTAATGGCAGTCATTTCTTCGCCCCAGTCGAGACCCTCGACGTTCTCCCCCGAGTTGCAGCAGTTGCATGTCTTCCCGAGCAAGAACGTGACTCTTCTCTGGCCGAACACGCAAACGTACAGTATCAGGATCGCTTGAAGTAAATTAATAACGATATGACAATATACAAGTACGTCGTAATTGAGTCGCGACAGTAAGAGCGACATCCACCCAGTGCTGATCAGCGCGAACAGGAGAACGAACATTCGGAAGCTGTACTTCATCTTATGATGGATCCGGCCGTACGTGCTCATCCGTTTGATCCTATTCGTGGTGGTTAATACGAAGGTGAGATCCACCATTATCGTGAGCGCGATACACATAAATATAACGGAAATGCCAAGCCAGCCGATCGTTTCCTGGGGCGGATAAATCGTCCCGCCGACCATGGGCTTGCTGGTCTCTAGGACGAAGTGTGCGAAAATCGCGGTGCCCGCTATGGTGACCGTGGAGCCCCAGACATACGTTGAATAATAGCAGTATTTTCTGCCATCGGTTACCCGAAGGAACACATTGCGCGAGCGAAAAGTGCTCCACACGTAATATCCCAGGGCGTTGAGCCAGAAAAATGCGGCTAGCAAAGAGACATACATTACGGTATCTGAAAAAGACAGAAAGATGACCAATAATATACAGCTGCAAAAACTACAGCTCCTCCTTTACTCTTCCCATTAAATTAACGAAAGCATTGCATGCCGTACCAGCAACCATGAAGCTGACGTGACTGCCGAACTCCGTGAATATTCTAACGGTGGACGCGCATTGGCCGGCTATGAGGCAGAGAGTCATGCTGGTTATCATGTTTCCCACGAGATCACGCAACTGCGGTAGAACGAAATAGACGACAGCGACCACCAGGTAGCTGGCTATCGATATCGCGTGAAAGGCTGGATCGATCGCGTGCCTCATCAAATAATTCGTGTCTGTCCATCCGACTACCACGTCCGGCACGCAGATCATCGCGTACGTCGCCACAAGACGATCCCTGCTGAGTATCGTCTTGTCGGCGCAGTAATGCCCGAACGGGTAGTCGTAATAAATGGACACGGTGTCGAGATCATCCTCGTCCATCAGGCCCACGGAATCGAGCCCGTAAACTTTCTTCGTCATATCTGTGGTGTAGTGCCGCAGCACACCGGTGGTCATTATCGCCAGTCGGTCCTCGCCGGATTGGTAGTGGTAGACGATCCATTGGTGCTCGTTCGATTGACACTTCGGCCGACCGATCTTCAGCTGGTAATTGGGTTTGACCGGTCTGCTCCGCGAGATACCGTTCACCTTCTCCTCCACGAATTCCGGCCGCCACTCGGTCTCGTTCGTTTCCGTCAATGGCGTGCACGTGTCGTCGACGAGAAGCTCCTCGGGCTCGCAGCACTTGGCCACGCTTATCAAATTGGTCCTGCCGTCGGTGCTGGCGATCACCGCCCGGGGATGGCTCGTCCCCGGCGAGCCGACCGCGAGCACGAGTAGCACGCTCACGAGACAATGCATGTCATCGAATCGCCACCGTTCGCGTTCCTATCGCACTTCTTCCCGTGCATTGGTCCGCTCGATTCGCGCGGCTCTATTTCCCCCTGGCCGAGTTAGCGCAGTTGATCGATTTCGCAACGGCCACGGCTGGCCTCGAGGACGTTCGCGTTCTATTCACTCGTTCATCGGGACGCGACGATGGGCTTTCCGTGCGCTCATCGCCATACCTGCCCAATGCCGCCTGCGGATTGCCCGCCTAGCCGAGACCTACCCCTGCCATAACCGCCGCCATCGCATCCCATTCCCATTCTCTCTTGCACTGTCCTTCTGCCTCGCTCTCCCCCCCCTCTCTCTCTCGCCTGCTAGCTCGCTCGCTCTCCCCCTTACCTCTTTTCCCTCTCCATGGTCTGTCTCATCGTTCCCCCTATCTCCTTCCCCCTTCCTCTACATCCATCCTTACCTTTCTCGTTTACTCCGCGCAAATCTTTCTTGCCTTCTCTCCCACCGAGCGCTGGGTCCCTTCTGCTTCTCTCCATGTAGCGTTAATTCACCTCGAGGATGCTTCGCATTTCGTGCCTGTAAAATGTTAGTATTAGCCGATTGCTAGGGGCCATTGTGCACCTCTGGTACATGTACAGTTTCGGAAGAAGAGTGTGATATTTAGAAGTAGTCTGTAACATCATTATTAGAATCTTCAATTCGTTGGTACATAATATATATTCGCGCGTACGCTGCGATTTCTTTGCAAATGTATTGCGCAATCGCTTGGACCTCGAACTCTCACCGTCATTCACGGTTTTTATTTCCTTTTTTTTTTATATATTTTTATTTCGACACTGATTACGGCCATTGCTTCGAGGGAGATAAATATGAGCCATCCCGTTCCTATCTTGTATCGTTCATTTGCCATTCCAGCTATAAATTCCACGTGGATGCACAGTCCACGTGGCCTTCGAACAGCGGCATGCATAAATTCATTCACTTTGGAGAAGCCGATCGTTATCTGTATTCTATAAACGACTGCGAGCTGCAATGGAACGATATGCTAATCTAGGGACACTGTTCTTTAGCCATTGGAATGAACTCCTTCGTTAAAGGGTCCTCCCAGACGCTGATGCATGTTACAGTGAAACACCGATGCATGCATCATGATGCAGGTTTCATGACTCTTGCATCTTGCTCACGCGCCTAGCTGATGAGCAAGATGCCAGTTCCGCTTCTGATGCTGAAACACGGAAACCGATCTACAGACGTAGCAACATGCATCATGAAACCTGCATCATGATGCACAGGCATCAGTGTTTCACTGCAACATGCATCAGCGTTTGGAGGAGCCTTTAAAGGAAGAAAGAGCGGGACGCGGAACTAGCTTAACCACTCTGTAGCAAAAATAGATCTCTTTTAATGCCGACGGCCCTCGCGTGTTGGACAACTGAACGCTTAATTGCCGATTTAATCCGATTACTCGCGTGTTGCCGTTTGTTATTGAGGGTCTTTATTCTCTTCCATCCTTTGGATCCATTGTACGTGTATACACACTCTCATATTTATACAGAGAAAGCCGTTAGACAAACATTTACGATACATGTTAGAAACCTAAATACTCTGGCAACGAAGAATCTGCAGTCACCTTATCCACTCATAAATTACAATCTAAATCAGCTTCATCTAGATTAAATGATGCCCAAATTGAACATTCTTCGTCCATGAACTATCCTAAATATAAAATCCCCTGTAATTTGAAACAGTCGCGATTCATAAAAGTACGTTTAAAGGGAATTACAAAGAATTTTACTCGGTGCACGCTAGGCTACAGAGGACAGCTTCGTGTTTCTCGTCGAACGAGACGCGCTCGCGTTACTGAATTATCGATCGGCGAACACGTCGCCGTCGCGTTGCGAACGCATTGCACGCCGCATGGGAATTCTGATCGTTGCGCGAGGCTCGCGGCTGGCATTGCTCTCGTAGCAGCGTGGGCAACGGTATGAAGTTGCTCCCAACGCACGTTTCTTCTTCCCATCATTCAGTATCACTCTCTTTATTCCGCCTTCGTTCACCGGCCGCACTTAAGCGTTTGCGCACGCTGCCTTGTTCAATTGCTGTTCCTGCGCGACAAACGCAGTCCCATGGCTGTAATTCTCATTAACTGCTCGCCCCGACTTTTCGCTGTCTGAAAGTTACTCGTTCGCGCCGTCTACCGGGTGATTGGGCCCCATTCTGACAGAATTTTGTAGAACGGGATATTGAATAATTTTCTAACGCAATGATTCTTTGTTAAGCAGCTGAACTGCACAGTAGAACCAAGTTGAGGTTAACTTAATTGCTGCTGCGATGGTATGGGTACATATGTGGCGATTATGGGCCATTCTTTTCACTTTCTTCTTCCCTTTTCCTCGAAGCAAAGTCTCAGTGGGCGAGCCTGTTAATTTTCATCGGCTAAGAAGGGGGGGGGGAGGTAGCTTCGTCACTCTTGCGTTCATTTCGTGCGCGTCGACGTTCGTTCTTAGTCACTTGGTTACGCATTGCTTTTATACGAGTAAAAGACGTCACAGGTCGCGCGTGGCTATAGGTGAATCGTTCCGTGGCGTGAGCAATGCGCCGCGTCAGTCGAATAGAATGAAAGCCCGAGCGTTGGAAGTCTTTATAAAAAAAAGTAGAAGCCAACAAAAGGGGAAAGGATTACGCGGAATCATCGGGATGAGTCGTCCGAGTCAATCCCTGCGGCGCGACAGATTTCTCTAGATAATCAGTAAAATCACAATTAGCCAGCGCGATCGATCGCGGACAATCGGCACGATGTTTTCGTTTTATACCGGCCACTTCGATTGTCGTCGCTCGACGACCTTTGTAGAGATTCTTAAGCGCTAAACGGTAGTCAATGAAAACGACTCGTTCGGGACTAGGAGCAACGAGACTCATAGTATAAACGGTTCGATGAGTTGACTTACGTTTAAAAAAGACTAGGCGTGTTAGTAAGAGTATTGGAGTACTTTTAACAACGATGGGCGATTTCTGTGATCACTTGAATGGGAATAGTTTCTGTTTATCGTTGATTATGATTACCTTGGGCTGACGGGGAATCTCGGTGTGAAGGAGAAACGGGGATATCCGGCTGTTTTAAATTTTAAACTATGAAGGGAATGGGGATGATAGTGGCTGTCGTGTTTTTTTTTGTTTTTTTTTCGAAAACAGCTAGGATCAGCCTTGCTGCGACAATTCTATTTCTTCTGGGAGTACATCCTCGCACTCCTCGTCCTCGTAGGCTGCCCAGGATTTTGGGAAAGCGATCCCGCAAGGTTTCTTCTTCGCCAGCAGCTTCCTCACGCGTTTGCGTGTGGCCACCAGCAGCAGGAATATTACGAGGCCTTGTAACGCATTCAGAATGTCCGTCGGGATCCTGAATTTGCATTAAGAGCCAGTGTCAACCGCCATGCAAATGAATTCTTAAGGCGATACTCTAGCGTGAGTGTCCGCTTTCCAACGCCATCTTGGGAAATTTATTTAACAAAAACTATAAGTTTATACTATCTGCCGTTTTTCCCGCATATTAAGGGATGTCTGAAGTAATACTCGGAATTTTTTTGAGCTTCTTTATCGCACATATACATAGATATAGTCAGTGGCGTAAGCTTCTTAAAAAAATTCTTTTCCGACGCGCGATGGTCTGGGAACTGTTATAGTCATCCAAAATGGAGAAACTAAGGTTTGTTCTCTTTATTATGACTGCCGCTATGACTGGAACCACGGACGAGTATCTATATTGTAAAAAATTAATTTTACAGATCGAAAACAGTTCAAATTGAAGCAAAAATCGAGCATTGTTTTCATTCTGCAAATTTTTATTGTTAAGAGCCCTCTGTGGTTCCAACCATAATAAAAAAATAAACCTTAGTTTTTTCATCTTGGATGACTATAATAGTCCCCACACCATTGCCCGTCGGAAAAGAGTGTTTTTGAAGAAGCTCACGCCACCGACTATATATATATGCGATAAAAAGGCTCAAAAAAATTCCGAGTACTACTTCAAACATACCTTAATATACAGGCAAAACGCCAGACAGTATAAGCTTACAGTTTCTGTTAAATAAATTCCAAAAGACGGCGTTGAAGAACGGGCAGTCGCACTACCCCCTTAAATTCATCTTTGCAATTGGGGAATGTAAATGCCGCCGGAAGAAAGAGCTGCCTCTATTATCGCCGGGCAGGATAAAAGTATAAGTACCAGTAATTAGTTTTGGAACCGTCGGCGTACGATAACACCTCGAAGATCCACGTGACGCCCATGACGAGTATTAGCTTGACATAAAGCAGGCACTTGAAGCGGAGCGCCCGTAGCTTGCTTCCGCTGTAATCGCGATATTGATGCCATAACCGCCAGCTGGTCAATCCCAGATAAACCATGTTCAGCGTCAATAAAGTGCCGATGGGCCCGTAAAAGTACGCCCACATCGGCTTAGAGCCTGCAACACGCAGATGTACAGATACCACGGATCCCCGTGATCCCCCTAGCGGGAATCAAATAATTGATTCATCCGATATCGATCTCACCTTTGAACCAGCAGCTGTGCTCCCCGAAGCCTGGCCTCAAGTGGTGCCCCTTTATGTGATGAGTGATCAGTGCTACTATCAGGAAGCACACCGGCGCGCCCCATCCGCAGAAGCAATAGATAACGAAGAGCGGCTTGTCCCTCACTGGGAAATTCTTGAACCTGTAAAGGGAGACGTGGGGAGTAGAGGCGGGTCGTAAAGGGTCGATGGGCAGCTCGGAGCTGTTGGCACTCTTCGGACTTACCAAACGGTTCTCCATATATTGAAGGACACGATGTTGAGCCAGAAGAACACGGACACGAAACTGAAGTACAGGATGAATCCTGGCGGGACGGATAAAACGGTAATCAAGGTGGCTTGAGAACGCGAGTTGGGGGGGGGGGGGGGAGAATTTATGTAAAATGCTGTTTGGCATTTAATACCTAGAGAAATGCATATCGGGAGGTCCCCGTCCACCTGCGGTCTCAGATTCTGAATGGAGAGGATGATGTAGCTGACCGCCAAGCATGTGACCACGGCCATCATCGCTTTATCCTGGACTTCCCTTAGCTCTGGGAGCAGAACGTACACGGCCAATGTGGCGATTAAGAACACAGCTGATATGATGCCCAGGGAGCTGAAGAGCTTCTGTTTCCATATCGACGAGCTGCTGTAGTCTTCCTTATTGAAACAGACCACAGCGACCCGGGAGCCGTTTCCCCCCCGGTCCGCTACGCAGAACCTGAATGCAGAATAACAATATATTTATATGTTTGTAAGCCGGTGACTCAAGAATTCTTCTACTCTTAATCACGTGCAGGCCACAGCTCGCCCTGGGCTTATACTATACATATTATCAAACGCTGGGTGTGTCCTTTGGGAACAAACGTTCTACAATTTTTCTGTTCCTAAGTAGGTTAACGCGTTACGTGCCAGATTTAGGTATTTATTAGGTCTATAAAAAGATTCCGATATTCAGTTACAGAGAAATAGTTCTGTTATGTTCTTCGGAATTTCCACTTCTCTTCGTTCTACTTTCGTTTCGGCACTGAATCGAGAAATACCTATAGTGAATCACGAAAATATTCGGACACACTTTAAAACAGAATTACTTTTTGAAAATTGATCCAAACGACTGGAGTTTTTTTTTTAGAAGCTAGACAGATTAGTTTACTAGGTGTTTTTTTTTTTTTTTTTTAAATTGCAATTGGTCGGAATAGCGAAGAAAATAATGAAGGTCGCTTTTCAACTTTTTTATCTGAGCCGGAAGATTTGGAAATCCTGTTTGTAGATTTAAGGGGAGGTTCCGGTCTAAAAATCGATTTTTTTTATTTCATTTTTCGAATGTGTTAAATGTTCCACGTAGGGGTGTGCGGGTACCCGAAATTACGGGACCCCGATTTGCGATTCGGGAGCCGATTTTCTTGCTTAAAAATTCTTACACCTGATCACACTGCAAAATCACAACTTAAAAGTTATCGGGTACCCGAGACCCGATGCAGTGTGATCAGATGTAAGAATTTTTAAGCAAGAAAATCGATTCCCGAATCGCAAATCGGGTCCCGTCATTTCGGTTACCCGCACACTCCTAGTTCCACGGCGTGACTATCACCTACAGTCGGACCAGCTTGGCAAACAAGACTGCTCTAGGGCACACACGGAACTCTAAGTTCGACACAATACACCCTCGAAGGCATAAGAGGGTATTCCGCTTCTAAAAATTGGGGTCCAATTGGCTCCTTCCCCAGTTTAACACTCCGCAACGATTGCTGTCTATAGCTCAGCTAGCCCGACAAATGTGGCCGCTTTGCGACTGCGCGAGAACAACGTGGAATTCATGAACCGCGGAGACAACTCGGGTATGAAACTGCACTTTTAATAATTATGGGGTAGAAGGAATTGATGAGACCGAGCAATCAACTCAGTGTCTTCGTCATCTTAACAGGCTGCTTTGCCGTCAATTGAGCTATTTAGGTCGCAGATGCATTCGCGAGTCTAACACTCCAGAATGATAGCCGTCTTCGAATCAAGTAGCTCTATAATTCCAATCTCTGAGTGCAAAAGTATCTGGCAATGGAATTGCTACATTGAGGGCTAATGCTTGTCGAACTTTAGGATAACGGCCATTATTTATTTTTAAGCTTATTTTTAGTTGACGATTCTTAGCACTTATTTATTTTAACATGGTTCCACTGTCATATTCTAGTAATGATACAAATAAGAAAATTAAATATATTAAATATTTGTAAGTATATTCTAACTTAATAATATTTAATTATCTTAATACTATTTTTAATGTGTTTTCTTTACCTTATGAAATTTAACTTACCTTATATGGGGGAGGGGGTCGCAAGTTATTTGAATATTATCAAAGGAGGGTCGCGACTCAAAAAAGGTTGGGAAACACTGAGCTAAGATGTTATCGATAGATGCATTCTCAAATGCAACTCGTATGTACATTGTACACATGGCTCAAACAGTTGTGACCGTCGAGATTCGATAGTGGATTGATAATGGCTTCACATAGATGGTAGGATTTTGAAATATATACGTATTTCTTTATCCTACACGGTTTTACTAAGCGCGAGACATTTTTTATGAAGACTGCTACGAATGAAATACAAGAAGAAACCTTATTTATTAAATGATTTTACTCAGCTTCGATCCTCTGTATGTTTGGTGTTGTTAAATTAGAAGTAAATCATTTACTTCTAATTTAAAAATTCTTTACGGTCGAAATTTAAATTATATTGTTTGGTGTTGGTTTCAACTCAATTTTCACCCACTTCCACCAGTCCAATTGTCTTGAAACTTTCTAGGCGTGCATGGGTGTGATGACAATTCATTTTTTTATAAAAAAAAGTCAAAAAAAGAAAAGAAAAATACAAAATGGAAAAACGCTAAAACCAGAAAATAAAAAACTATATAAAAAATAATTTTTATGTTAAACGATTTTACATAAAATGCACTAAAAACTAAAAGATAATTCTTTTCTTGTACTACAATTTCGATGGTGATATGTGACTTTCAATAAAATCATACAAACTCTATGATTATCCTGTAGAATTGTTGAAACCAATTGTAAAGAAAAAAGGATAATCATAGAGTTTGTATGATTTTATTGAAAGTCACATATCACCATGGAAATTGTAATGCAAGAAAATAATTATTTTTTAGTTTTTAGTGCATTTTTAGTAAAATCGTTTAACATAACAATTTTGTTTTAGCATTCAATTTTCCTAATCCTCACCTCTCCAATTAACATGCGTTTCCGTTCTTTTCGTTATCACACTACTCTCCTACTTAATTTATTTGTTCGCTTGGAAATTTTACAGTGATTGTGCGCCCGCCATTTGACCTTTATGAAAGTCATGATAGCTTAATGCTTTAAATAATACTTTGTCAACAACTGATAACTGGCGCAAGGAATCGCACCAACGCGCATCGATTTTAATATTGCATATACATTTGAAAATCAAATATTTCTGCATTCAATTTCCGTAGAAGCACGTTTATCATTCATAGATTAGTGGCCTCAGTTCAGTGGAAATAAAGACAACGAATCGCAAATGAATTTGAAATATCCAAAGTGAATAAATCGTCAAATTAGAAGTGTTCTAAACGGGAACCCTCGGCGTGGCAATGCCCCCATGTTCACGAAAAACTCGACGGGCACAATCGGTTGAACCGAGTACTGAGCCGTTTGAGTACTCGAATGATCATCGACCACTCACCCGCCTGCTGGGATTCTCTCGTAGCTGACTTCCGTGAATTCTAGCCACGAGTTGCCATCTTCGTGGATCACGGTGAAATTGTCATTGGCAGTCGTGTCCGGGTCGATCAAATAGCTACCGTTCGGGCACCTGATTTTGACCTTCGTGCCGTCTGAACAGTTTATCGATCGCAGCCACGTGGAGCCGTCGGGGCAACAGTTCACGTCGATCGCGTGGCTCCCCGAGATCGGCCACGCTAACAGGCAGATCCATAATAATCCTGGAAACGAGACACTTTAATTGCACGTGTGATCGATCCTGCTGCCGTCGCGTCTCATCGCAATTAAGCCCCAATTATTCAGACTAGATTGCGCCCATTTTTCTCCCACTCGACCCCGTGACTCATCCTCGATAATTATCGTGCGCAATTTTCGATCGCTCTTGCCACAGATTTCTCGCGCTCGAGATTAGCGCTTATCTGATAATCCTATCTAAAGGGGCTGCGGCGATCGCACGCCTGACCGGAATATCGTTTTCTAAAGGCGATAGTATTGTACACAGAAGTCTTACGAGGGATGCCGCGCGCTCACTATGATCGTGCGTGCGAGTGATTTCCAATACTTTATCTGTTCCCGGTACTGTCCGCGCGGACGTGGCGATCTAGCATCGCCAACAACAACGAATAACTGGAACTGCTGACCAACACCAACAATACACCGATACCCGCGGGCTTAACGTCCCGACAATAAGCGCAGCATTGTAATGTCACGCTAAACAATGGAGAAGTGACGCGCGACAAATCGATTAACAAAGGTCCAAGACCATACACATTTTTTTCTCTCCCATTTATAAGATAAACAGAGACATTCCGCCTGAACAGCATGCCATCGGTTTTTTAAGCCCAAACGATTAGAGCTCCGCAGAGCCGCATGTCGAAGGCTGGATTAAGAACTTATTGTTTATGAAACCGAACGAATATAACTATTACGCTTAAAAAAAAGTGCTCTGTCCATGATAAGATAGCGCGTATTGCAGAAAATTGTTTGCGAAGCGATTCCGTATCGAGCCATGTACATACATTCAGTCGAAGAGCAAGACACGCGGCTCTCGTATTTGTAACCCAGTTTACTGCGGGACGTTGTGTGCGTGTAACGTGAAGAAGAAAGGATGCTTCTGTTAAGCGAGTTGCTGCCTTTTTACGTTTCTTGATGCCCGCACACGCGCCGTTGCTTATTCCATTCAGCCACGTGCACCTCGCGCCATTCTTTTATTTTTCCCCGAACAGCTCCGACCGTGATTGCGCCTACTAATCCCTTCATTACGTTTCTTGATGCCCGCACACGCGCCGTTGCTTATTCCATTCAGCCACGTGCACTCGCGCCATTCTTTTATTTTTCCCGAACAGCTCCAACTGTGATTGCGCCTACTAATCCCTTCATTCAATCAACGCGACGGAGCCCTGTTTACAATGTCACCCCCCTATCGCTTACCCTTATGTAATTCGTTTCGAACAGTTTCTAAATTCAAGTTTCGTGGCATGGAAATTCTCCAGCCACTGTTCGGCGGGCATTCAGATTTTTAGTAGGACCATGAAAAGTAATCGAACTAATTTGCGACGTCCAATTACAGAAAAATAGTAGTTGCGTAATATTGAAGATAACTTGATAGTTACGGAGGAGGATTGAGAAACACCTGCTTCCTTCGAACAAATGTTTCATCACCGATAAATATCGTGGGCCACCGGTGGAAGAGCTTTAGACCGGGCAAATTCGCAACAAGGAATCGAACCGCGATAACGCTGTTTTCTGCGACGCCTTATCTAACGACCGTAAAGTGTATCTATGAACCTAGCTTCTTTTCGCTGGAACCTCTGAAACGTCGTCGCTATCGCCAACGACCATGCGACGGGAGATTAATGCGTTTGCTAATTTTTCATTCCGAGCCTCGCGCGACCCGATCTTCTATTTCGACGTGGAGAAGAGACACTAGCCTCGCTGTTTTGCATGGTAATTTCGTTTAGAAGATTCCGAAGGCGACGCGTGTGATATTCATGATGTGACGTAAATGTGAACGCGTGAGTCACGTAAGGCATAAAATCAATGAGGCGATATCGGTTTTAGTGGATGCATCGCTTGGTAATGATCCGTTCTCTCTAAGAGATTCGTCGTAGGTGAAAGATTTTGGTACGAGGCGCAGAGCCTTGAATCGAGCCCGCGAGCCTCGCAATGTGTTCGAACAGATCAATAGATCGTCAGATAGTCTCTGACAAAGATTGAAAATACCTTTTTCCGCGCCAAGCTGATCCCTAAGACTTAAAATACATGGAGGAATCTCGATCGATGAAGAAAGACGATACGTCGAAAGTTTACGCACCTTTGGCTGGCGACGTGCCCAGGTACCCGTTGTATCTCACGTCCAACGACATTGTTTCTTATATTCCCGTTACCGCATTGTTCTTTCTTCGTTCTTCGCGGGACCGACTTGTTTCCGCGAGATTCGACGAACCACTTGCCCGAGCTTCGGTATTACAAACGAAGAAGCTCTCCTTCTGCCTCCACTTTTAATCAAAGACTAGCGCAAACAGGATCGCGCTATAAATCATCCAGTCTCGCGTACGTAAGCGATGTTTGTTTACACGGGAATAGCACGCGACACTGTGGCACGGTATCACCGAAATTTTTCCTAGCCGATCGCGTAAGAAATTATTTCACGGAATCCTTGGTGTTGTTGCTTCCACGGCGAAAGCGGTAATAAGTCAAGGATTGCCAGTGTGTCTCGAATAGTGTCACCGTGGATAGTGGTCCCCTTGTTTGGTCATCGATTTATCCGATCTGGTTTCGATCTATTTCGAACGCCCCCCCTTAGAGGCATTGAACGCTTGGGAAAGAAGAGGTCGAACGATACACGCTCGCGCGATTGCGTTACGCGTGGAACTGAAACAATCGCGGAACACGCTACCTACCCGCTCTGGGATAGCACGATCCTCTCCCACTGTGGCATTCCTGGCTCTCTCCATACGTCGCCACGGCCGTACCTGACGCCTCTGCCTTCTCGCAAGGAGAGCGTTCACGCCGAACGGGTTCAAGCATTGCTTCTGACCCTGCTGATCTCTTCGAGGCTGCTCTTGAACTTTTCTTCGAACCTTGACGATCCACTCGGATCTATTCGTGCATATGATATTGCCGATGGCGAGTAACAGGTCCATTGTTTATTGTGAGGGTACAATAACAACTGCTAGCGCCGGCCTGCGACTCGAGGAATTTCACAGAGACTTGAAGCAAATAAAATAGCCGAATAGCAAAAATATTTTTATTCAAACTTCCTACGTAATAATATGTTTATATAACGTTGTATTGAACATTGCTTCAACTGTTCCTTATGGGTGTTCTTCTCGTGCCGAATTTTTATTTCTGTTAGTTTGTATTTTATACAGGGCAGTGGTTCCCAAGCTGCGGGTCGCGACCCCCGAGGGGGTCGGGAAGTCTTTTCTGGGGGTCGCCCTGGTTAGTTTTAGTTGGCGATTCTTAGCACTTATTCATTTTAATATGGTTTCATTGTCATATTATTCTATTAAGGGGTTATCCCTACCTGTGGGTTCTGAAAACACATGTATATTCGGGAATTTTTGGGGGAAAAACTTGAAGGCTTTTTTTTATCAAACCTTTATGTATTCGAAAGTGTACATGTTAAACTACTTGTAGTAATTTTTGCGATGGAAAACTAAATTTGGTCGAATTTTTTATTTCTGACGAACCAGTTCAAGCTACCAGTGGTCACCGTAATAAATAAACGCTGCCAGGAGATCGCCTATAATTCCATGATTTATTTAGATATCGCATTGCAAAAAAATCTACAAGATCTTTAGAATACATACTTTCGAATATGCAACCGCTTATTTAAAAAAGTCTTCAAGTTTTTTAAAAAAAAAATCCCGAAAATACTTGTGTTTTCAGACCTTACAGGTAGGCATAACCCCTTAATGATGTAACACTAATTTTTCATAAATGAAAGAAGAAAAAGCTGGTTACCCAGATGGAAGCACAACCATCACACTAAATAAGATTATTAAATATATGAAATATGATCAAGTATATTTAATATACTTAAAGGTGCGCCTGCAACTGTGTCACTCAATATATCTAAATGCAGCGTACCTACATAATGCGTTTCAGTAGTAAAAGAACATCTCTGGGCGTGGTTTCTCTGCAACAGCGCAGAACTGTATCGGATTTAATGTTCGTTTTTAAGATTATAAATAATGATATCGACTGGTCTTCGATTTTAGAATTATTCAATCTTAATGCTTCACCTAGGAACCTTAGGAAATTTCCGCTTTTTCACCGATCACGCCACACCTATGTTTTCGGTGAGAATAACACCATTGGACGTTTGTGCAACTTACAATTAGCTAGTAAGTTCTGTCACGCCGTAGACATTTTTTCGAACACCAACGTGTCTTTCAAGAACCAGCTCTTAAATTTAATGCGCAGCAACTCTGTATAATTCTTTTTGCGTTTGCGTATATTGCATCTTGCCACTTGTTACATAACTCCGTCTTCTGTTTATGTATATTTTACCTCTTACCAAAGGGTGCCCATCCGTATATAAATAAATGAATAAATGAATATACGTAATTATATTATTTTAAATATATTATTATTGTAAATATTATTTACTTACCTTATTATTGTAAATATATTAAATATCAAGTATATTTAATACACGCAATTAAATATTATTAAGTTAGAATTATTTTCTGAGACACATATTTTTAATGCGTTTTCTTTACCTTATTCAATTTAACTTACCTTATTTGAATATTATGAATGGGGGTCGCGACTCACAAGGGAAGATCCGGAACCCGAAAATTCAAAAAATTCTGGAACTTTGTGAATATTTAGGGGATTTCCTCCTGATTAAAACGCAATTTTTGTTTGCTGCCCAAATTCACTCGAAGGGGGTGAAATTAACCCCTGAAAATTCGGCTATTTCCCGATTTTATGTTATAACTCGCGAACTGTAAGAGATAGAAAACAAGTTTCCAGACAAAAGTCACTTCTTTTAATTAGATCTATCATTTGGTAAAAAAATTATTTGTACAGTTCACGAGTTATAACACGAAATCGGAAAATAACCGGAGTTTTAGGTGTCAATTACACCCCCTTAGAGTGAATTTGGGCAGCAAACAAAAATTGCGTTGTAACCAATAGGAAAAGTCCCCTACATATTCACAAAGTTTCAGAATTTTGTGAATTTCCGGGTTCGGGATGTTGTCAGAAAAGGTTGGGAAACATTGATATAAGGGAATGATCGTTAGTTAGGATTCGTAATAGATTATTAGAACGAATGAGGAAATAAACAAGGTGTTTCCAGGGGAATCTTTGGAGACAGTGAGGTTCAGGTCTATTCTGCTGATTGCTGCCAGTGGCAAGTTCCACGAATGATTTAGAAATTGACTTTATGTTAATTCAGGAAGCCCACCGTTAATGATAGGTGTTTGTTAGCCTCTTGTTCCTGGTTGAGCTTGATTAGAAGCGACGCAGGCTTAATCGGAACGAGATATCTCCAGTACTAATTAGCCTGATAGGCTCCTGCGTGTGTCGTAATTCCTAACGGCCTTTGCATAATATTTTCGCACCTTGGAGGAATGATTGATTGCTCGGTGCCTAAGTAGTCGATCCACCTCGCCGATCGTACCTCTAAATATGAAGGCACCGCGAGCCAAGCAAATATGTTTAAGTAGTCAAACATACGGAACGCAAGAAAACGTGACGGGAAATTAGGAGAACTATGACGGAACTGATTGCCTAGCAGCGGCGTTGATAAGCAGCGATAATGCGATTCCCGTGTTTCTTCCTTCCAACGATTTGCGCGTTTGCTTAATGGGAATGAAAGCGCTGGGATACACGCGAAGCGGAATGCGCAAAAGCCACCTTTTAACGATTCCACTCGCCCTTTTGCTCGCAGCTGCTGGAGATGCTCAAGTTCTACGCCAGATTCGAAATCAACGAAGAAAGTGGCGATCCTCTCACGGACCACGACATGACGCAGCTGCACTACACGAAAATCACTTCCCTGCAGGTAAAATAATATGACTAACTGTAAGCTACACACCAGGGTGGATGTCCCTATTACGGCGCTTTGGCGGCGACTTGCCCGCGAATGAATTAATTACCGACTTCTCTTACTTTAATTTTGCTTGGTGAAGTTTTATATCGTTCTTTTTTTTTCTAACTTTTCTCTTTATTAAGGCATTTTTTTCGGGTTGAAAATGTTAATTTTTCATATTTTTTTAATTGAATTAAAAATACATGTTTTTGTCCCAATTACGGTGCCCTGAAAAGTGCGTTGTCCGTATTACGGTGGCTTTTTTTTTTAATAGCGTTCCGTTTCTTTCTGAGAAAGGAAAATGAGATTGGGTTTAACAGTTACAGAGGAAGCACTAAGGGGCACCTTAATACGGACAAGCGTTAAATTCCTCTCCATATTACTGACTTCACTTTAAAAAATACGAAAATGTTTCAAAAGTGCTCATTTTGCTATTTTTTTTTTTTTTCATAAAATTAGAAACTTTTGTGATATAATTAACAAAAGTGCAAATCATGATAATTATCAATTTATTCGCTTCTGTAAAGTACGTGTTTCTTATCGTTTTCGATAAGGATTTGGGTAAATCCATCTAAATCTTCATATGCAGTTTTGCAAAACATTTTACTACGCTTTAATTGTTTAGAAATTCAACCTTCTCGTTTGTAACGCATACATTAATAGTTTAATTTAATTAAAAAAAATTCTTTCTCTATTTATTTATGCGAGCTTTTTTGTATAAAGGGCACCGTAATAGGGACATCTACCCTAGCCCAACTCACATTCGACATTCCAGAAGCTTTAAGAGGCTTAGGCAGTCGAAAAATTGATTTTTTTATTGCATTTTCTTAAAGTACTATCTTTTCTGAATAAAATACCGCTTGGTTCGTATTAAAATTCGTAAAATTGTTGATTTGGCAACTAAAAAGGTCAAGCGGCAACTTACAGTGTCGCCTTTGCTCAGAAACTTTCTACGCGTTTTTCTCGAATCTTTTTTTCTCTTGGTTTTCGCCTAGTTGCGACTGAACGAAGGTTCGGATCGACTTGAAAAAATTACAGGATGTATAAAACATGTGCCATTTCCCGCCAAACCTCTGATATAGTCCGTAAAAATTCGAAATTTTCATAAAAAAAAGAATTAAAAAATCGCTGATTTTTAGTAGCGTACAAACGCGACCAAATTTTTCTTGAAACAATCGCCGTTTTTCGGCCACCAATTTAATACCTAATCCTGTTTGAATTGTAGTTTTTATTGATTTCGCGGGGAAATTACCTGAAAACTACAGAAGAACGTTAAAATGTTTATCAGTCAGCACCGCCATTTTTAAAGCACATGTATATTTCATACCAACTTCTTTTCAATCTCTATGATAATAATAAACATTTGGTAAAATGATACATCCGGATTTGCTTTCATTTTTTTTCCAAACACATTAAAAAAGAAAGTTTCTTTCACGGAGAATGATTGCCTAGTCCCCTTAAAAAACGAAGAGGATTCCAAATTACAAGTAGAAAATACCTATACGCCCATCCATCATTTTATTTTCTCCGTATTTTTACGAACTTGTATCCGATCGATTGGAATCTAAACTCGGGGAGGCATTAAGCTTCTGGCTAATGCCTTATTAATGACTCCTCTCCGTCATTTGCCAAGTGGTAAACGTTATCTTTACAATAAACGTGTTCATTATAAGCTACTGGAGGAACGTAGGCCTAAACCGAGAAATAAAATTCCCAACTGTTCGCAGAAAGCGGTCTTCGCCAAGTTCCCGGACCTGAGAGGTTTCGCGCTGGCGAACGTGGCGAGCGTCGACACGAGGGACGCCCTTCGCAAACATTTCGGCTACCTCAGGTACAATTTCGCTTTGTCATTCACATTTCTGTGACGCGTATGTCTCGCGACGAGATTACCCACGAGCTTGCTTTTTTCCCAGCCAGGAGAAGCTGAGATCTATCGGGAGCTATCTCAGCCTGGTTCCCTCGGAGGAGCGGGAGAAAGAGGAGAATTGGTACCGATATGACATCGAGTTCCTTCGAGAACTGTTGGCAAGTGACCAAGAGAAACGATCGTGAGACGTTCGCGATGTAGACTTCTCATTAACGCGAATGAAATGTAATTGCAGATTTCGCGCCACGAGCGCAGAGCATCCCAGCTGGAGGAGCTGAACGAGATGCCTCTATATCCGACGGAGGAGATCATCTGGAACGAGAGCATCGTGCCCACGGAATACTTCTCCGGCGAAGGCTGCCTGGCTCTGCCTAAATTGAATTTGCAATTCCTCACTCTCCACGATTACCTGCTGAGGAACTTCAATCTCTTCCGATTAGAATCCACCTGTAAGTGTGAAAATCTGATTGCCCGAGCGTCAGTGGTGATTTGTACAAAAAATCATGCCCGTTAATCGTTTTCAGATGAGATACGCCAAGACATCGAGGATGCTGTGAGCAGATTGAGTCCTTGGTAAGCCAGTTTCTTTTTAATGAATTCAAGCAGCTAGCGTGCGTCAATGGTGATTCTGTTCCTTTTCTCCAGGCGCGCCGAAGATAGCGGTGTTTATTTCGGTGGCTGGGCGAGGATGGCGCAGCCCATCACACAGTTCGCTGTGGTCGAGGTGGCCAAGCCGAATATCGGCGAAAAAAGACCATCCAGGGTGCGCGCTGACGTCACGATAAACCTCAGCGTCCGCAAGGAGATTAAGTCCGAGTGGGAGAACCTTCGGAAGCACGATGTCTGCTTCCTCATCACGGTCAAGCCCGACAATCCGATCGGTACGATTTCGCCGAATGTCGGACGCGGATCGCGAGGAAAGTAACGTAAATGAATGAATACTGCAGGTACCAAGTACAGCCACAAGCTGCCATTCATCCCACAAGTTGGGCTAACCACTGTTCGGGGATGCGAGGTGGAAGGTATGCTGGATTCTAACGGCAGGGTGATCGAGGACGGGCCCGAGCCGCGGCCGATTTTACCCGGGGACACTAGAACGTACAGGGTATGGCTGGACTCGAATCAGTATCGAATCGACATGGACAACGCTAGCCACGGTGGCGAGGATGTGTACGAGAGCTTTAACATCATAATGCGCCGCAAGCCGAAAGAGAATAACTTCAAAGCAGTCTTGGAGACGATAAGGGAGCTGATGAACACGGAGTGCGTTGTTCCCGATTGGCTTCACGATATAATTCTTGGGTACGGCGATCCTGGGGCGGCTCGTTATTCCAGGTACACGGAGACTACTATTTGCGAGCTGGAAAGAATTCGGACTACCCACAAGCTGAAATGTCGCAGGAGCGAGGGGAACAACGAAGAACGCGAACGGAACATATCGCGACAGGCTGCGGATATGAACAGCCGCTGGGAACCTAAAAGTAGGATTTCGTGGAGGGGATAACGTGGAGCGAGCGAGCGAGCGAATTCCCCTTGCCCCTGTGTACATTTCAACTTGTTGGCAGTCCGACTTCTTTCGAGCTCGCAATAGTACATATGCCATCTTTCGCGTGTATTCGTTATATATTCATTCTCGTGCTGCCACATCTAGAATGCCAAATGAAATCGCAACGATGGATTTCAACGATACGTTCCTCGATATAGATCACTTAAAGGCCAGCTTCCCTCAGCACCAGAGCAAAGTTTCTACCGACGATGAAAAGAAATTGGTGCGACCTTTTCGCTTGATATACGAGGATGTTCTCGCTAAACAGAATAATGAGCCAATAAGGAAAGCGATCAAGGTCGAGCCGCACGTACCGCCCAGCCGAGGTCCTTATAAAGCTAATGAGCCAAAAAAGTGGGTAACAAATAAAGCCGCGTTGTTCCTTTTTCTATACTTTATACGTGACTGTTTGCGCGCGATTTTATTCCAGGAACCAGATCCCCTTTACGCCGACGCAAGTCGAAGCCATTCGCGCTGGCATGCAACCAGGCTTGACGCTTGTTGTCGGCCCGCCTGGTACCGGTAAAACGGATGTTGCTGTTCAGATTATATCGAACCTTTATCACAACTTTCCCAATCAGAGAACACTCATAGTCACGCACTCTAATCAAGCGCTGAATCAGCTTTTCGAGAAGATTATGGCACTGGATATCGACGAGAGGCATCTGTTGCGTCTTGGTCACGGAGAAGAAGCGTTAGAAACCGAGAAAGACTTCAGCAGATATGGTAGAGTTAACTATGTTTTGGCTAAACGTTTGGACCTTCTAATGGAAGTCCAAAGGCTGCAGGTGCGTGCTTTATGATACGCGTATACGTAGAAACGTTTTCCTGGCGTTCTTCCTTACATGGATTATTTATTTGTTTCCCAAGGAGTCTTTAAACGTGAAAGGTGACGTGGCGTACACGTGCGAGACAGCGGGGCACTTTTTTATGTACCAAATATCGACGAGGTGGGAGCGCTTCGAATCCAGAATCAAATCGCGACAAGGCACAAGGAACAGTTCGCCGCCGGCTTTCATCGTCGACGAAGAATTTCCGTTTCACAAATTCTTCGACAATGCACCGCAACCATTATTCAAGCGCAATACGTTCGAAGAGGATTTAGAGACAGCGTGCAGCTGCTTCAGGTATATCGAAAGGATCTTCGCGCAGTTGGAAGAGTTCAGAGCGTTCGAATTGCTGCGGTCCGGTCTAGACAGATCCAAGTACTTGCTGGTAAAGGAGGCGAAAGTAATTGCGATGACGTGTACTCATGCCGCACTTAAGAGACGCGAGCTCGTCGACATGGGATTCAAATACGATAACATTCTTATGGAAGAGTCGGCGCAGATCTTGGAGATAGAGACTTTTATACCGCTGCTGCTACAGAATCCGCAAGACGGATACAATCGGCTGAAGCGTTGGATAATGATAGGGGATCACCACCAGCTGCCACCAGTTATCAAGAACATGGCTTTCCAAAAGTACTCCAACATGGAGCAATCTCTTTTCGCAAGGTTCGTCCGATTGGGCGTGCCCACCGTTGACCTCGACGGCCAGGGTCGCGCTAGGCCCAGTATTTGCAATCTGTACAATTGGCGGTACAAAAAATTGGGCAATCTTGCGCACGTGGAGAGTAGCCCGGAGTACCTGGTGGCGAATGCTGGATTCTTGTACGACTTTCAGCTCATTAACGTCGAAGACTTCAATGGCGTGGGAGAAAGCGAACCCAGCGCGTACTTCTATCAGAATCTTGCCGAAGCCGAATACTGCGTGGCTGTTTTCATGTACATGCGACTTCTCGGCTACCCGGCGGACAAGATTAGTATATTAACCACTTACAATGGGCAGAAACACCTAATAAGAGATGTGATAAATATAAGGTGCGCCAGCAATCCCTTAATAGGTCGGCCGAATAAAGTGACGACGGTCGATAAATATCAAGGCCAGCAAAACGATTACATATTACTGTCTCTTGTAAAGACTCGTGCCGTGGGCCATCTGCGAGACGCCAGGCGTTTAGTAGTGGCGATGTCGAGAGCACGCCTCGGCCTTTATGTGTTCGCTCGAGTGTCCCTTTTCAAGAACTGCTTCGAACTGACGCCTGCGTTCGATCAGCTGATGCACCGACCTTTGAAGCTGCAGCTCCTCCCACAGGAACGTTATCCCACCGATAGACTCAACGATGCTACTCCAGCTAATCCCCCGATGGAAATCGATGACATGCCTCACATGGCTAAATTCGTCTACGATTATTACATGGAGAAAGTCAGCGGAATGAAGGTGAGCGAATTCTTCTGCTCGCGTTTGTTAATGTCGCGAGCAATTAACGAACGATTACCAACGATCGATTAAAAATTATAGGAATCGCAGAAAATGTGGCAGAAGCCTGGCACGATGCAGACACCTGGCAGTCCGACTCACAAAGTTCCCGCCCATCCTGGAGCAGACGACGACACAGACGACGAGGAGCTTAACCAAATGGACGAAGAGCAGCCGAAACCAGATAAAGCGGAGAAACCAGATACCGTGGAGCCCAAACTCGAGCTAATAAAGAATTTAATCGACGATCCAGTTTCAGAGGCTGACGACAGTGAACGTTAGCGATAAATGAATGTCGAATAGCAATACGAAACTATTTGTACCGAAAATACATCCTTTTTTTTTATTAAAATCATATTTATTATACAGTGACACGGCAACGTGCCATGTCGTAATAAAATTAAAAAATATTTTCATCTGATATTTGTTACAAACATAGCGTTCTACTTTATATATCATATTTGGTATTCATTATCAAAATACTGTTCAGGTAAAGAGATCTATATTCCTCTTAGTCGACGACTCTCTTCGCCTCGACGAGTGTTTCTCTGATTGTTGCCTCCTCGCCTCCTCCACAGACTTCCTCGAGTTCTCATTAGTTAATCGAACGCTAGACGGCACGTAGCTATTATCGAATTTCATCGATTTAGTTGTAAAGTCCGGCTGGTATTCCTCAATCGACGCTTTGGTCCCCTTGGAAGTAGGAACATATTCCTTGGGAATGCCCACGATGCTCCTCGCGCTAGGTTCGTAAGTTTCATAAGACACTTGCGACGAGTCCACGGAATTCGGTATGTATCGAATAACTTCCGTCACGCTTTTGTTATCCGACACCATCGGCGAGTATTCGTTCGAAGATACTTGGAGCCGTTCCAATGCGCTCTTCCTGCTCGGTATATACTTAAAATGCGTGCATAATTTCTTTGCCACGGGCGCGTCTGGCACGTACTCCTCAAACGCGCTGTGCTCCGAGCCCTCAAACTGTAAATATCTCTTGTTCCTATTGTTCTTCATCTCCTTCGATATTTCTGCGACAATATCATTGTCTTCTGCCTTGCTCGCTGAAGTGTTGCCATAATACTCTTGGTGCGCGCGATCGTAAGTGTCGTTCCGCGACTTTTCTAACGTCCGATCGCGAACCGCCCCTTTTTCTAACGTCGATCCACACACTTCGGTCTTCCCCGATTTCTTCTTCGCGGGGGACACGTTCACCCTGATCGTAGGCAACGATGTAACGCCCTTCACGCTTCCCGACGGCTCGAACGTGTACCTGATTTATAGAAACACCTGTATCAATATACATACTGGCAACAACGGAACCTCCGTTATCGTTATCAATCCGAAGTGTGCAACGTGTGCGTGTTGAAATCCAAATGATATTTCTGTCGCGCAGATGTTACAAGGAAAAATGGTAACGATAGTGGGGAAAATATCACGTCATTTCTTACGCGGGGTACGGCAGCTTAAATCGATTTTCTAAATTTATAACAAACTAGCTGACCCGTTATCCGGTTTCACCCGAGAATTATTTATGATGTTTTCGAAATAAAAAAGCCTATAAAAAAGAGCCTACACTCTAATCTAGGACGTATGTCATGTATATTCAAAATTTCATTGAAATCCGTTCAGCCGTTTAGGCGTGAAAGAAGGACAGACAAACAGACAACGTTTCACATTTATATATTAGTAAGGATATCGAATCTGCGTTCTACGCGAACGTAAAGAAAATGCCTAAAAATGCCCGCTTATCGAGTAAACGGAGGATTCACACTGCTTACGTGACTTCCAGCTGTCGGGTAGACTTTTTCCACTTGCAATTCTCGAGATCTCGCAATGACCCCTCCGCTCGAACGTTGCGCAAAATCGCTCTCTCCAGAATTTTGTACAACGCCGCCCAATCCTCTACATCCAACCACTTGTTGGTGGAAACCTCTTTCTTCTTAATCTTTATGGTCTTCTCTTGAACAGTCACAACAGCCGTAGCTAAACAAGTGTCTGAAGCCTACGAATACAGCTTCTGTTTTACCTGTTAGACGCACAGGGCCGTCTATTAACAGCTGTTGACAGCTGTTGATTGAGATACCTTGATTACTTCCAAATATTGACCGTCGCGAAACATATTTGCGATACGCCTGTCTGTCAATCGTTCGATTATTCCCTCGCAAGTTAATTATTGTTCGCTATGGATGTTTCTCGTGCACTATACGCATTTCTTCAAGATCCTGCGCAACTATGTATGCAATATGTATGTATGCTCGCTTGTCACCTGCGCCGTGATGTCAGCGTTCACTGACGCGCGCACATCAGCACGTGTGGATATAGGTAAACGAAAGTGAAAGATGAAAATAAACCGAAAAGCTCGTGGGAGGCCTTTGCGCGTACACATTAATGCAATCCCAAAGGGAACTGTACAATTTCAAATTAATACGTAACTGCGATACGAGCTAATTGCGATATATGAACTTATTTACGCTCGATACTGTTTTTAATCGCTTTATTCACTTCGCCGGTCCAGTTCTATTTAAATGTATGCATACATTGTTCCTTACACATTCTTACATATTGCATGCATTAAAAAGAATGTATGAGATCGTCAGCAGTGTAGATGATCGTTGTGTATGAATATGTACAATGAAAATGTTTTTATTACAAATGTTTATAACCTGCTATTTTGTAATGTAATTCCAAGTTATCTGTGATTATCGCAGAGTTAGAGTCGGCTCGCGAATTTGTGTAAAAATATTGATGATCAGATACATACTTCTATAGATATGCGGTCGGTAAGGTATTTTTACTCGAGCTGATTGTAGATACATATTAACGTGCAGCGTTTTTGAAAGAAGCAATCCCGTCGATTTACAATGGCCTCGAAGGAAAAGCCAAATGTCCTGGAAAGGTTCATATTGTTTAGCGAATATAATGCCGAGACGATGAAGGTACGTTCTAACCTATATTCCCTTCAACTACCGATCGAATAATTTCTATTTGTATTTTCAATTCTAGATTGTCAGTTATGGCATTGCTAGTATAAGTTTAGTTACCGCACTCTATCGAATCAGGCCTGTACGTATGTATGACGCGGACATCGATGCTACGCTTTATTTAACTTCGGTCTTTTATATTCCTCGCAATTCTTTTTTTAGTTCGCTAAGTTTAGAAAGCCTTACAGCGTACCGTCTCATTTTCTGCGGAGAAAAGTTCCTCTTCAAGGTACCGTAATGCGCATAGAGCCCAGTTGCGGTACGCTTTTGATGGTGGATCACAAGTCGTTAATACCACTGCCCCGATTGAATAGTTCAACGCATTTGCCAGTTAAGATAGCCGGAGTCAATGTGATGGCTAATGGTGAGCGTCGAGTAAATATCTACGAGTATCTAATAGTAATTTGTATTAACTTTCAGGTGTCAACTGGTTACAGACAATTATCAATGGAAAGGACATAACTTTTATACCTGTGGCTAGTGAAAAAGAATATTTAAGTTGTATAGTTACTACGTCGCAACGAAATCAGGTAAAGAGAAGCGATTAGGTTGCGATTGTCTTCTCTGTTTGCTGATTTACATTGAATTTGTGCAGGAACAGATAAGAGTCGCAGAAGAGCTGGTGAGACTCGGTTTCGCTCTGGCAAGCGAAGACTCGTTAATGTCAAAGGACAAAGAAATCTTAAACTATCAAAAGAGATTACTAAGC
Organism: Andrena camellia; assembly: GCA_029448645.1. Lineage (NCBI taxonomy): Eukaryota > Metazoa > Arthropoda > Insecta > Hymenoptera > Andrenidae > Andrena > Andrena camellia. The sequence goes on along the minus strand of CM055679.1, from coordinate 39,850,700 downwards.
GCGCAGACATGGGCGCAGCGTAAAAGAAATGGTCATTGGCATTTTGTTAAGTATCCGACACTTCTCTGGAAAGTCCAACAGAGTTTAATAGAAAAATTAAAATCCATGTTGCCCGTTTCCATGGTACAACAACTTAATATCTGAGTACTTCCCACAGTTGTGCATTCTGATTCCGTAATGTAATTAAAACAGCGTGTATTTTTATAATATAATTTAGAGCTATTAAAAGATACTGCGGTTCCTGATGTGTACTTAAAGCTTTGAAAGTTCTTGAAGAGAGTACAAATTGAGAGAAATGTATTTGATTAAAAGTATTCGTAACAGTAAAAAAAAAGGAATATTTAAAAAAGGAATTTTATTCTTATAGCATTTATACAACCATTTCCCAAACTTTCGTATAAAATTAATAACATTACTTTAAACCACCGTGCACGAAGCTAATGTCTAGAATAGAAAAATAGATCACATATAAACATAGAAATGAAAAATGTAATGGAAGATTCATAATATTCCTATGATTACATCAAACAAATTTAATAACAAGGGAATGATTCAAGTTTAACAAACACATTCGATTTAATATAAATTACCTTATTCATAGAATAATCATTTTAATATTTAATCTTATCCTATTATACACTCTTCTTTTCTCTGGAATGATAATTGATATGAAAAACAACAAGAACATCTGTAACAAAATAACATTTTCCCTTCTTTCATTTGGACCTCATCTTTGTTATACAACTAAATAAAATTAGAATTTACAACATACATATACAACTTGTGTGTATGTGTATATATATATATTTATATAAATGTGTATGTATATATACTAAACATGATACTAAGTAGTATATGTAATGTACTGCAACGTGGAATGGTTTGCAAAAACATTTTCAACCTTGTGTACAAATCTAAATCACAGTCTCTAATGACTTTTCCTAATCTTTTTTCCATTTATACGGGAATTACAGCGAAATTAAATAATCTTGTATCATTTCACTGAACTACTTGTTCAAAAAAAAAAAATGTAAATAAAAAGTGAACTCTGTACGTTTAAAACGGCAATGCGTATGTATGTTAGAAACTTGTAAAATCTAAACAAGTAAGTCGATATGTTTGGAATATGTAGAACCTGTAATATGTAATAGAGTTGATAATAGTAATCAAGTATTAAATAAAACTTGGAAGAATGTCTGAAGTTAGAAGCAGTTTGCTTCTACTTCTTAGCGGAATCACTTTTCTTCTGTGTTGCCTCGGAATTCTTCGTCTCAGTTGCACGGGCAGTTTTCTTAATGGACTCGTCAGACTTTGGCTTCTCTGTTGCTTTGTTGCTTGTCTTTGATGATTCAGTGTCTACATTTGATGGTTTTGTATTAACGTTTGAATTAGAATTGTCTTTCTTAATGACTTTTGGTTTATCGGTCTTAGCCTCTTTCACTGGTGCTTTGGAAGCAGGTGGTGGTGATGATGGCGGCGGAGGCGGAGGCGGCGATGACGTTGGTGATGCTGATGAAGGTGGTTTCGGAGTGGTAGTAGTTGTAGTACTACTACTAGTAGTAGTGGTGGTAGTAGTAGTGGTAGAACGTGCTTTTGGTTTTGATGTCGTTGCATCTGAGGCTGGTTTCTGTGTGGTCGACGTTTGAGAGGGTGGTTTAGGAGTTGGTGTAGTTGGTTTTGCGGTAGCCTTTTGTGCAGTTGGTTTCGGAGTTGCTGTAGTTGGTTTCGCGGTAGCTTTTTGCGCAGTCGGTTTAGCATTCGTTGGTTTCGCCTCAACCTTAACATTTGGCGTACCTGTAACTGTTATAACCGGTTCTTCCTTTTTCTGTTGTTTTACATTCGATGATTTCGTACTCTCCGATAAATCCGGGAATGCTTGTTTCAATGGTACTCTCATGATGTATTCGTTCCAAGGAGAACCGAGCCACAGGTATCTGTTGTGTATGTAAGCAGAGGAAATGCCGTGAACTGCTTCATCCTCTGAATATAAAGCATCTAAGACATTCCCAGTCTTACCCATTCTGAGTATTACTGAAGTTTTCTTTGTATCAAGAATCCTTGAGCCATCGAACGAACCTACCGAATGCAAAACTCGCTCTGCGTAATAATTTGGATAAACATCTTGCAGAAATTTGAATGGAGCTTCTATCAAATACAACAGCCTAGTGGCCATTTTTCGTATGTGTGGATGGGGCATAAGGGATTGAAGTAACATAGGATGAGCAGAATCTATATATACCATCAGAGTTACTAGGAAACCTCCTTGTCCATCGGTATGTACGTTATCTGGCGTACCAGGTAAACCTTCGGCAAAGACTTCTTGCTGTCCAGCTTTCGGACCTTTCAAATGGTACTTGATAATACGCGAAGCAGTAGACTCTAATACGATCAGAAAACTTTCATCATCGCTCAATAAGACTCCATTCCCGAACACCAATTTCTTCGCTAATACTTCATTCTTCTTTGTCGCTGCATTGTATCGAATCAATCTGCAAATAAGCAATGTGGCATAATCATACAAACATCTTAAATATCAAATTCTTACCTTCCGGAAGGATTAGCTAGGCACGAATAGATTCCATCCTGAAGGGAAAAATCTGTGGACGAGTCGACCCAATAAATGTCTCCGTTCTTTGCGATATCCAAAGCATTAAGTAATCTTGGTGCCTTTCCCTCGATGGGTTCAGAACTATTAACTATATTCGTATACTGTCGTGTATTCACGTTAACTTTGAAGATACCGTAGTAAGCATCAGTTACAAATAATTCTCCTTTACTATTGAACTGCAGGCCCAGAGGTCTACCACATCTCTCTTCCTGCCATAAGCCATCTGCAAGAGTTCTTTCCTTTTAACGTGTCGATTTCAAAATCGGCTTATATTCTCTTAAAGATAAACTCGTCGATTAAATCGTCAGATATTAGCCACACAATAAAAAATTTTATTTCACGTACCACATTTTTTACCGAACTTAACGACCGGCACGATGCGATTTTCTTCGATCTTCACGACGTAACCTCCGCGAATACCGGTGTACAACTCTCCATTGTACGAGGCGAATGATTCCGGACCTTTAATTTCTCCGGAGAATAGTACTTCCGCTCCCTGTAGTCGATTCTTCAACTCGAATGGATTCGGTGTATCACCAGGCCGCTTTATACTGGAAACACGTATCGCGGGACCGTAATTGGTTAGCACGTAAATATCCTAAATAATAAAACAAATATCGTACCTATACTCGGAAAACTCTGCATCTGGAGGTAAACCTGGGAGAAAGGTGATTACAGCGAAGAACAGACAAGTATATATGATGACGGTGCCAATCGACTTTAAGTATCCCATTTTTAAAACTGACGAATATCAATATCTTCGAAGATGTATCTTTGCGGCGGAACTGTTATTTATGAGGAATGGCGAGAACTCCGGCCACTCCTAGTGCTTCATCTCGACGCTGACGGGCACTGAGAAAAAAGAAAGACTACTTTTACGTAACTGTTTCTTGCCGGCGTAGATAACGGCATTCACGGCTTTAATGGCGTTGAATCGTGTGCAGTAAAGTGCAGGTCTTTGCCAATGTCAGCAAAAGTAGGACCAAATAAGTGCCACGCGGGCGGAAGATGCCCGTGCTATCGATTTCCGTCGGCCACATGATTTTTATTTTCATCGCCAACGCGGCAGGTCTTTTTTACGACCCGGCTACATTTCGGTTAATACGGTCGAATCGGTATAATATTTTCCGGATCTTAGCTTTGATATACTTTGTCGTTGCTATTGATCTATGCTTTATACAGGGTCATCCATTAACGTTGCAACGCACGCACGCGCGAACAGATGAAAATGGCAACACCGCCTCACGGGCGCTTTCTACGACAATCATACGTCGATGCTTCCGCCATCTATGAGTCGATGTTGAAAGTGTGGCGTCTTTAGTTGTAGTAGAGAGCGCAGGGTGCTTTTGGCTTTCGCCAGAGGATATTAAATTTGACGTAGCAGACGGGTAAGAAAACGGTAACCATTTTAAGAGTACGATCGCGCCGATCCTGTTCCGCGTGGAAATACCTACCTATCCTACGGTCCAGCTGCCGGTAGACCGGGCTGACGCGGTAGTGGCCCGGATTGTAGAATTTGGTGCCTTTTTCGTATAACTTTTGAACTATAAAAGATACTTTGACGAAAGCCAAAAGCACCCTGCGCCCTCTACTACAACTAAAGACGCCACACTTTCTACAGCGACTCATAGATGGCGGAAATATCGACGTATGACTGTAGTAGAATGCGCCCGTGAGGCGGTGTTGCCATTTTCTTCTTTTCGCGCGCGCGTAGGTTGCAACTTTAATGGATGACCCTGTACTTCTTATGAAACTATACATGAAAGTTAATATTTATTACTAAATTTATAATAATATTAGGTACATTGTAACTATGTTTTTGCTTTTACTGATCGAGCACTTTAAATGCAACCGGTTATTATTATAAAATGGATGAGATTTCTTTCTAAGAAAATAATGCATATTTACTACAGCAGTATCACAGGTTACAAGAATCTCTTAAAATCTATCAATTTGGATGAGTGTTCTTAAATATCGTATCAATATTTAATTCAATAGCGTTTGTAAAAATCCTAGAATGTAACTACCCAAATCTTCGTCTTGATTCGTCCATGAGACATACACACTCTTTTGGTCATCTTCGTCACCTTCCACTTTCACTAAAACAGATTCAACCGATATCGACCCATCGGTTAATTGAACCGTCCAGCCTGATAATCTTTCTTTCAGCGGTTGTAACAATTTTAGAGTCGTCGAATGTGCAGGACCAGGATCTCTGACTTGGACCGTAGATGTAAATCGCACTACATGCTTCATTATACCTGCCGCTTTCGTCACCTTAAATCGAAGATTAAAGTTCTCAATTATTTGTACACTTCTTGAATAAGGTGCAACAGTTACCTCGTCTGCGTCTACAAGGCATACTCCATCTTCGCGTAGCATTAAGACACTGTGGAGTAACCTTCGCCTTTTAGGATCTGGTGGCAAAGCTGAATATCTTTTCGCTTCGGCTTTTAATAAGGCCAGGGAAGCATCTACTGGTACTTTAGATATAGTCGTGATAACGCAAGTCTCACCATTCGCAGGATTATAACAATTGGTTCCAAACTCCTGTTTAATCTTCTCTTTCAAGAATTCCATCTTAGCGAATTCTCCGTGCACCAGCATAACGTTTTTGGGCTCGCAATATTGTATCAATTGCATGATACCTTTCGCGTCTGCGTGCGCAGAGAAGGACATGTATTCTACAGCCATTTTAATTTCAACTATCTGCCGATTTTCAAACTCGATCCTCCTAGAACCGTTCAAAACTTTGTGCCCAACGGTCCCTTGAACGCAGAATCCAGGCATGATGACCATGTTCGCTTCGTTCGGAGCCCATTTCTTAAAAATCTGTAAGGACAGCCCGGCGTGTAGCATTCCTGGAGTAGCGAATACTACCATCGCCCCCGGATTATCGATGTACGCTTTATCAAAAGGTTTTATGTGCTTAAAATCAAACATGTTTCGCTGGACAAAAGTTTTCTTGATCTTTTGATTAGTCCAAGTGATGAACATTTTATAATAATTATTAGCTTTCTCGGTTAACCCTAGAGCGAAATACACGGGAACTTTTAAATTCATTCGTTCCCAATATGTTTCTAATAATATACAAAGCTCTTGTGCGCGTCCAAGGGCGAACACAGGAATTAATACTTTTCCGCCTCTATCTATGCATTCGTGAACCTAGAAGAAAAGTTTTACAAGTCTCGAATGAAATTCTACGTGTTTCGGTAATCGTCGAAGTATACCTTTTTTAAAAAGTCTCTCTCCCTACATCTCTTAGAATCTCTGATAGTTGTTGCGTACGTTGATTCCGATATTAATAAATCCGGCCTGCATTTGTCTATCCACGCGGCGCCTAAATGTCTGTCGGGTGTCATGTTGTAATCGCCGGTGTACACGATCGACTGCGAGCCGACGCGAACCCAAAACATTGCCGCGCCAAGAACATGCCCCGCGTAATACGCCTTTATCTCTAGTTCCGAGTCGACCATTACAGACTGATGCAATGTAACGGCGATGACTTTCTTCATGCAATCTTTTATCATCTGCGACGTGAAAAAATTGCTTTCACCTTTACGTTCGACGGCAACTTTCCTCATATCCTCGAGTAATATAGGCGCTATAGCTTTTGTCGGATGTGTCATGTAAATTGGACCAGTGTATCCTACCTATAAATGATGCCATGTATCGTAAAGGCTATGATTTTAGCGTAGCGAGTTCAGTAGAGGGTCAATTAACCGAACCGTCGATTATCCGAACCAGTGCTGCATCATCGCTATCCCCACCACTTCTTCGAACCAGTGTAGCGGTATCGATTGATTAATTGACTTTTGCGTAATATAAATTAACGCAGTAGTACTCTTGTATTTAATAAGTAATTTTAGGTGTAATTCCTATAATTATAAACTGTGTAAAGTACATGCATGCTTCATTCTCCGAACTGTTCGATTATCCAAAAAATTCGAATTTCCGAACCACCTCGGTCCCAAGCTGTTCGGATAATTGACGCTCTACCGTGCGAGTTATCCATGTTACGTTACCATTTCTGTAAAATATGGTAGAGCACCGCAGTGATCTAAATGGAAGTGCGAAATAATCACGCAGTCGATGTAATTAGTCGCAGGACCTTCTGGTACGATATAGGAGAAATCTGGGAATCGTCTTTCGTCGTTGAATCCCATGTGCATGCCGCAGTCCAGCATGATATTCTTTCCTCCCATCGTTACGAGGATGCAACTCCTTCCAACATCCTGACCAGCCCCCAAAGGGGTGACTTTAATGTCTGGCATGTTTCTAAGCAATACCTGTGTCGATTAAAATAATGTACACAATCATTCTGTTTGATTAGAAGATATGACAGTGTCAAGTGACGTCTATTAGACCAATCAAAGTAAATTCCATACGAATAACTATAAGTTAATTCTATGCGGTAAGTATTATGACTGGATAAGCTGCATATAAAAATTGTCTAACTCATACGTGATTGAGAGCAGTCAGTGCACGAAAACTTATCGACGATCTTTCATTTCATATTTATTTCTCTGCTATGGAGAATAGACAGGACTGAACTGCCGGTTCTCATTGCACCACCGTATCATTAACACCTATATATTGCTTATTTAGCATTCGTCAATAAACATAACCTTTCAACCTTGTTATACTTGGTTATACTAAAAAAACGGTGCATTTGAAATCGCGCACGAAGATATCAGAGCTGTACACTTCAGTGTGAAACCTCCCGTCCACGTGTAGCGTCCATCACGGAACTACGATTTACTTATTAACTAACGTTATTAGTAAACTGTATTTAGTTTTATGTAATTCTATAATATATCAGTATACGGAGAGACAAAATTTATAGTAACTGGGAAACATGATTTTTTGATCGATTGACAGAACTTATATAAAACAGTATAAGCAATTATTACACGTATCGAGAGCGAAAGAAGCGACGTGAAATGTTATTACATTTGATTAAGAAATAGCATGCAATAGGCACCGTGCTGTGAATAATTTCCAAACATGCTGTAGATAATAATTGATAATACCACAAATGATAAACACCTAAAATTTGAAGGGGGTAGACACGGGTAATGCAGCGCGCTGTATACCGACACAATCTGGCCCGAAACATGGATTTGGGGGAATACATTGTTCGTCCTTATATGAGCAGATTTTGTGCTGGGTGTGGTCTCATTCGAAAGAGGAAGGTTCAATGCAGCCCGCTCTAATCATAGTTCAACGAGATTGTGTTGATGTCTAATAATATGTGTATCCAAAGTAGAGAAAAAATCGACAAAATACACTCGGAGTTCGTGTGGCAGGAATTGAAATACCGACTTCGTGAAAATAAATGATTATCCCGCGTGTATTTATCATCGACAAAGTATACCTCGTTTGTGGTTTTACTACGTATCGCTGATAGCGTTACGATCTTATTCCACTTTGAATCGATAAGTTCGTATGTTACTGGGAAATGGTATGGTTACTCGTGCCACGACGAAGTGTAGAGTTAGGGTTATTGTGTTGGTATGTTGTATGCCTGTATGGTGGTTTGCGCGCGAATTTGTAATTTATGGAATGAACGAAGTGGGTTATTAATGTTTTATGTATAAATAATATTTGTAAAATAGTTATTTTTTCATGATCTAATTTGTTCTCAAACAGTTAAGACGTGCTTTACTCTTACGCTCTAAAAGTAACGATCATTCCTAATTCGATATCCCTCACAAAAATATACCATTCGTAGCCATCTGGTAGCAGATTCAGAAGGGCCTCGCCACAAAGCTTCACGAAGTCGGTACTTCAGTTTCTAACACAGACGTCAAGATTTTACATCTTATACGAAATTTGTTTACAATAATAATAATAATATATTACTATATACATTTAAAAATCCTCAAAAAGATTATAAGATTTGGAACTGCATGAAGTTGCATAGTGTTGCGACTTGTGCATATTGCGGCGTGTTGACAAAATTTAAATAACTTTTCTCAACATTGCATAAGAACACTATCGTTATTAAATCGAGCAAATCCGTGAAAAATAAAGTTCTTCGTATTCGTCGCATATTATATACATATTTCATCGTGTTAATTCTAGTCTAGTAGATAATTGAAAAAGCACGTTCAATGTTGTGAATCGATAAATTTGAACAGTGGAAAGGATCGATATCGCGGCGGGACCGTCGAGAGTATCGTCTCGTTTGAGTTATCGATAAGCATCGTCGATAGTTCAGATCCCTTAATCCACACGATGCACACCAACAATCGCTCGAGATCATCATCTTGGACGGAATGAGATCACGCAATCGTTGACAGCATTTTCGCAAGCACGACGGTTGTTTCCAGGCGCGCAAAGCTTACTTTCTGATTTCACGGAGGAATAGCGCATGATGCGAGCATATCGTGGCAGGTAAACGAATACGATTGCTCTTATATAAAGTATCAGCTTTCATATCGCCAGTTTACTATCGCATACAGAAGGTATGCATATGTGATAGCTTGGTATGCAGCAACATATTTCGTCGACGATAAACAAGATGCTCTTGAGCAAGTGTCTAGTAAACTTGAATATTCTATAAGTCGGTTAAAAGAATGCAATTTCTTGTAAGATAAATATTAATATCTTGTTTAATTGGACTTGAGATTTAGTTGATATCCTGCTGTTCAGTCTCATAGATGGATTCTTTAAATGTCACATTCTCGTGAATATATAATGTCCGTACGCAATGAGTCGTAGAAATAGACGAAGGTACTAGAAGCTACTTTATTTATGTTCTGAGTATTCGTGAATGTAGTGTAGATGGTAAGGCGATAACTTGAACACAGGTATAGCATGATTGCTCGCTAGAAGACGAATAGAAAATTTGAAGGAAATTGCTCATATGATTTTCTGATTTAGCTGTAGTTAAATTAAAATTATCCTTTATATGATTTCAGATTCGTATGACCACAAAGCACGATGATGATACTGTATTGATAAGTTAATTTCTTACAGTATTAGAATCATTATATGACAGTTATGCAAGCTTTAATACCAAGGATCTACAGACGACGATTTGGATTCAAATATTGGAAGATGTTTATCACGCTAATGTGTTTATAGACGGTATAAACTTTTGTATGAATCGTTACATGAAATCCATAGAGAAAGTTTGCCGAGTTATTTGAACGCACACTTGGACATACACTATGGCGGGAACTGGATCCGTTATAACGCCGACCATAAAACAAGTGCACGAGAAGGATCGTGTACCTACTGCTAGTGTAGATTATTCTAGTATCAGAGGAAAGGTATGCTTCTCGATCTCTGTATTTTATTGTAATATACTGTGCTCCGATGGAAAGGAGTCGGGCAGCAAACGAATTTGCGTTGTACTCAGGAGTACTTCCCCTACATATTTACAGAGTTTCAAAAATTTTGGAACCTCCGGGTTCAAGATCTTTCCTTGTCAAATGTGTGGGGGTTAAAACTTGGTAACCCAACATACATGAAAATGGTAACTCCTACGAAAAAAACTCATAGGATCGTTTTTGTAGAGAATTTCCTAGGCTATAAATTGTATAATAACTATTTTTGTCGCAAAACTGTTAGATAACGAGATATTCGCGAAAAACAGTTGTTATTTATTTCAAGCCTCGGTAAAATTTTTAGCGGCAGTCGGATCAATGGGGACTTTTAACATATTGTTTAAAACGACCAAATAAAGGCCCATTCCAAAATTTAGCTTGGTTGGAATTATTCCAAAGACAGATCCTAATTTCACTGGACTATTTGTATTTGTCGACGTTCTCGCGCCGGCCGGTAGGGATATACTATTCAGACCTGATTCGGACCCTACAGTTTCTCGCCGACTTGTTTTCATCGAAGCACAGTACAGTATCCAATGATAGCGTACGTTAATTTATAACGCATTTCAGAGTGTCTTAGTTAGCCCTTCCGAGGAGCAATACGAATTGTTACTTAGGCGCTTGAAAGAGAGAGTTCAGGATGGGGGTAGCGAAACAATTTTTGATATTGGCATTGGCGAAGGTTCGTATCTGATGCTGAACAATGTTTGTATTTCTGTATGTTAATGTGTGTAATGTATGTAAACATGCTTATGCGCGTTTAGATGGTTCAGAGGACGGTTTGAAAGATGACGAATACGAAGCGTCTGTTGCTACCTTGCAATCGCTTGCCGCTACGTTAGAAGCAGATTGCGTGCTCCTACGTCAGACTAAAGTAGATCAAGGCCTTATAGGACAATATTTAGTTCGAAGGCGTTTAGACATACAGGATTTCCTAGAGATCAGGTCTTCATTTTAGATAACGCAGATTATAAAAGGAGTAGTCCTTAAGGGGAGGTTCCGGACTAGAGCCCATAAAAATAGGTCATCTTTAGGAATTAATTAAAGGAAAACTACTATATATAATTTAATGGGGCTTTTGCATTGTATGAAGGATGTCTTAGATTATAGAAATATATTTTTTGTTTTAAAATTACTCATTCCAGACGGCACTGGAGAGTCGTTAAAGTCGAGGCGTCAAAAAATTCATCCAAATCGGTGGGACCTGTATCTCCAAAAGTTCTTATCAGATTCGACTGAAACTTTTCTTATTTTGCAGAATATACTTCTGGCTGGGAGGGGGGGGGGGGGGGGGGGGGAGAAAAAATTACAAAAATGATTTTTTTTTTTAGAAAATAACGACACTTGAAGTTTGAAATCACTTTTTCCCTATATCTTTCGTTCTTTCAATGTCTTTAAAACTTATAAATTTTCAATTTTTTGTATTTTTTCTGGTTTCCCCCTAGCCCGAAGTATATTCTTCAAAATAAAAAAAGTTTCAGTCGAATTGGATAATAACTTTTGGAGATACAGGTCCCGCCGATTTTGAGAACACTGTTTCGAGAAAAACGCGTTTAAAGTTTTACGTGAGTGCCGAGTTGCCGGGTGTTACCCATGCATTTGCCGCTACTCAAATGCCTGTAACTTCGGGAATTTTACGAATTTCAACAAATCCTTTTAAACACTTATTTCTAAAAGGTTGAACATTCGAAAAATGAAATAAAAAAAATCGATTTTTAGACCGGAACCTCCCCTTAAATGTGATACAATCGAGACGAAAAGAAGTTAGTGTAATAGAGTTTAATTACAGGGTGGCTGTGGTTGGCAACGTTGATGCCGGGAAATCGACACTTTTAGGTGTATTAACACACGGAGAGCTGGACAATGGCAGAGGTTTGGCCCGTCAGAAATTATTTCGCCATAAGCACGAGGCCGAAACAGGTCGTACCAGTTCAGTTGGGAATGATATTCTTGGATTTGACAGCGTCGGTATGATAACATTACGAGCAGCCCGGATATTAATAATCGCATTTCCATTTTACTTTACAAAATCAGATATAAGTAATATATGTTGTATTTAGGTAACGTAGTAAATAAGCCAGAGCATGGATCTTTAGATTGGGTAAAGATATGCGAGAAATCTTCCAAAGTCATTACATTTATTGATCTTGCTGGACACGAAAGATATTTGAAAACAACTGTTTTCGGAATGACCGGACACGCCCCGGACTTCGGTGAGACAAGATTAATTTTATAAAATATATATGCCCAGTTATGTATCCCTTTCAATATAGAAATGCTTTAAATACGTTCTAGGTATGCTAATGGTTGGGGCGAACGCTGGTATCGTTGGAATGACGAAAGAACACTTAGGCTTAGCTTTGGCTCTATCGGTACCAGTGTTTGTAGTAGTTACGAAGATCGATATGTGTCCGCTGAACATATTGCAAGAAAATTTAAGGCTATTGATACGGATCTTGAAGTCCCCAGGCTGCAGGAAGGTACCCGTTACCGTCAAGACGCCCGACGACGTTGTCGTTAGCGCTACCAATTTCGTATCGCAACGGTCAGTTGCCGCTTTTATATTACTTTACTTACAATCCGAAACTACTTTAACCGTCCACGCGTTTACGTAGGCTGTGCCCGATTTTCCAAGTGTCGAATGTAAACGGCGAAAATTTGCATCTTCTTAAAATGTTTCTAAATTTATTGACCGCGAGGATGACTAGTCACGACGACGAGCCTGCGGAGTTTCAAATAGACGATACGTACTCGGTACCGGTGGGTACCTCGTTCAATAATAATCATTAATGTCTAATGGCAACATTTTTCTCACAATTCTTGCTTCCCCTTTCGTTCCAGGGCGTCGGTACTGCAGTTTCTGGAACAACTCTGAAGGGTGTGATAAAATTGAACGACATATTATTATTAGGGCCCGATCCTTTAGGTCGCTTCATTCCAATCGCGGTGAAGAGTATACACAGAAAGAGAATGCCCGTCCGCGAAGTGAGGGGCGGCCAGACGGCTAGTTTCGCGTTGAAGAAGATTAAAAGATCGCAGATTCGAAAGGGCATGGTAATGGTCGCGCCGGCGTTAAACCCATTGGCTAGTTGGGAATTCGAAGGAGAAATCCTTGTACTGCACCATCCTACGACAATCAGCTCCTGTTATCAAGCGATGGGTAATTCCTCTCCTAATGCTTTAAGTCTCGTTTATACATAGAGCTTCAATTTTTAATCCACTTTACCTCGATACTAAAATTTCACCTGATTCTCAGTGCACTGTGGAAGCATAAGACAAACAGCAGCTATAATTTCTATGTCGCAAGATTGTTTGAGGACCGGGGACAAGGCCCTGGTTCGCTTCAGATTTATAAAACATCCCGAGTACATAAAGCCAGGGCAAAGGATGGTATTCAGAGAGGGGCGCACCAAAGCGGTGGGCAACGTTCTAAAGCTGATTCCAAATTCCAACACTATGATCATGCCGAGCAGGGCCAATAAACCGAATAAACAGTCTCAAAATCGACAGGGCTCCTCGTCTGTGATGCAAGCATGCAATCGAAATGTAAGTATATTCGAAATTTGCATAACGGTAAATAGAAATTTATTCCATTGCGTTAGTCGACAGACGGAACAGAAATGGGTTCCTCGTTCGAAGGACAGGCGTCCAAGCAAGAAAACTTGCTTCAGAAGTCTGGCATGAGTCAGAATAAGAAAGGTAGAGGTCGAAGGGGTGGGCGATCTCGTAATACTGGTAATAGTATTATTCAACCATTGTCGGAACAAAATCCTCCCACAAAAGTATAAAAGTTTACATACAAAACTCGTATACATGTACATACATATGCGCACTCCATATGCAGATTGTTTTAAAACTCTTCAAAATTAATTATAAAAGTTGAAATATTTCAGGCAGTTACATTCAGCTGTGAATTGTCTTTTTTCTTTTGGAGCGTTTCTAGATTTTGTAAACTAGGGGTATATGTAGTTTTATCAGTTTACATGCGACTGGACGCCTCGAACAGTAACTATAATAGCTGTATTTGTACCAAGAAACTTTTCGTTTTAGTTCTTTCCCCAAGGCAATATTTCTTAAGAGATTGTGTATCATTACCCTGATTAATTTCTGAGATTTTCAAAACACCCTGCTTATATATAAATACATGTATTATTTTCGTAGTATTTATATCGAGATATATGTAAAACTCTCCCTTATAACGATGGAAGTTTAATCTGATTACGGGGTCATTTGTATTCTTCAAAAGTGTTATCTTTCTCCTACAACACAGAAAGAACCCCTGAATTATTACGACACAATGCACGTCGTGCTTTTAACTCTATTACAGTACAAATTGTCGTTCAAATTTTGACTAAATTGTTGAAATTAAAAAAGAAAAACGGACCTTTCGAAACTTACGACGTAATGTACGTTGCTATTTATAAAGTCTTATTTTTCTAAGCACAAACGTATGTCGAACTAATACGGAGTAAATATAATCTGCATAAAAATATGTACAAATGTTTCTTTAAGTCTTTCAAAAAATTAGTCGACTACGTGTGCATTCGATTTATCAGTATTTCATAATATATCTCTATGGACATATATTCAGATGTTCTTTCTTTGTGATATTATAAATTTATTTTAATTACAACCAAATGCAGAAGAGAATTCTTAATTTGTCGAACGTAATAAGAACACACTTTCGTAACATGTTAATAAAGTATACAGTGTGGACTCGTGTATTGCGATGCACTTATTATATTATACTATATTTCAAATATAAGAGAATAAAAATTTTCATAAAAATATCGTGTACATATATCATCTAATATATTGTATTCGTTATAAAGTACAGTAGCTTACATACTTCCTAATATTACACGGTTTCCTTACACATTCATTAACAGAATTTTCAACTAGGGATACAAATATAAAATCTTTTATCATTTGTATTGCGGTTATTATGAAACCAATTTTTCTTCTACAGGTGAAATGATCATTTAATAAATAATAACTATTTTCGCAGAAGTTACTTAGGTGGATTTTTCTTAATGTCGTCTTTTAGTTTCTTTAAATCATTCTTAAACGATTGTGCTATATTTCTCAACTGTTTCACGAATTCTTGGGGATTGGAAAGAGGTCGAGCCGGACCATGTAACGTACCCGTTCGAGCTAATAGATACACGACGAACTGTGCAGCGCGTCTCATCGGTTTCGATTCTGCTAATTTGTTGATCAACCGTTCGTTATTCATTAGATATATAAATAGAGCGCGAAAAAAACGCATATTGACCGGAGCCTTTGCATAAACAGTTAAAAGTTTATACTTTCGGAACTTCGAACGTGCACATATTACGATATTTCAATAAGAGCTCTCGTTTAAGGCGAAGCTGTTTGCGGAGGGTTTCGAGCTTCTTTAATTGCTCTTCTTTACTGTACTCTATCCCTGGTAATCTTTTAATCTGCAAAGTATAAAGGACGAATTGCATGAACATCAATGTAATTATATCCGCATATATTTTTTATACACGCTATACATAAACAGCTTACTTCAGCTAAATATATACCATTTCATTCCGCAAATCCGTTACGTTAAGATCTCTTACCTGTGCCCTCACGGAATCTAATTTCTTTTGAAGCTCTAATATTTTATGGCTGGTGTCCTGAGATTCTTTGGCCTTCTGACTAGTATCATGTGGATCTTTTTCAACGCTAAAAATAAATTCGATATGTACGGTAAAATCTTGTTGCGTAACAAGATTCTTAGGATCTAAGTCTATCTTGTTAAACTGTTTAGTTGAAATATGTCTCACATATGCTAGCATCTATTTTTAATACTTTTATACATACTACTCGTTCTACTACTGATAATATAAATTAACAAACAAGACGTGCAAAGAAATACATGCATATATTATCGCATTCGTCCAAGCGGTGGTTTATCGCAGGGGACAATAACTACTAGTAGAGTAAGAAAACGATTGTAAATTAAACAAAATCTTGAATACTGCAAGTGTCTTATAATGTTGCCTGCCAATCCGAAATGAAATTCTCATGACAGCGTTCCAACAGGAACTGATAGAACGAGCACTGATATTTATAAACACAAAGATATAATACTTTTTAGAAACAAAAGCGTACACAGTTTATGTATAAGAAAACCTTTATTATTGGCGTAACTTAAGCAATATTATTATGCAAAAATAGGTTATGTATCGCGATAGTTTCGATATAAAACAACACAACGATATACTTGGCGAGTGCAAGTACTCTAATTGTCAACCTATTGAAGTAAACGAACCTTCGAATTATTTCGTATATAAGTGGTAATATCTCAATGTCCAAATCATCAACTGTAAATTGTGCGCGTACGGGCACTTCCTCCGATAATTCTACTGACTCCATTGTGATATTTTTAAGGCTAATATTTAAAGCACATTTCTTGAGTCTGATATACTGTTTCCATGACAGTTCGGCAGAGAATCCTTCTCAATTGAAAACTACCCTGAACTAGTAACTTTCTGGTTATTATTGGCTTCGCAATCTCAACTCATCACTCATTTCGTGCTACTATCTTTTCTCGTTTAACGTCGTCTGGAGCCAGCAGGTAGAATTTTCGTTTATCCACCGTAATCTAAAGGCATCTCAAAATGTATTAGGCATCTCCCTATTCTGCGTCATTTTAAATTATTAGATAAGCTTTTACAAGTGTTATTTCATTATCTAACTCATATTTGTTATTTATTATTAACAGCCAATATGGGGCGCCGTCCAGCTAGATGGTATGTAACAAAACATTATTTTCTACGTTTAAGGAAACTTTTAATCGAATAAATCGGACAAATACTAATTTCCTGTTCTTTCGCACATTCTAACATAAATTGCAACACATTGAAAATAGAATTTCGGAATCCCGTGAGAGGTTAGAAATATTTACTGGATCTCCATGTTACGGCTTTCTAACGTGAGTCATTTGTGTTTTATTATAGCTATCGGTATTGCAAGAACAAACCGTACCCAAAATCAAGATTCTGTCGCGGTGTGCCCGACCCAAAGATACGTATCTTCGATCTTGGTAAAAAAAAAGCTTCTGTGGAAGACTTTCCGCTATGCGTGCATTTAGTGTCAGATGAATATGAGCAGCTCAGTTCCGAGGCTCTCGAAGCTGGACGCATCTGTGCGAATAAGTACATGGTGAAGAACGCTGGAAAAGATCAATTCCATATTCGTATGAGACTTCACCCGTTCCATGTCATTCGCATTAACAAAATGTTATCGTGTGCCGGAGCTGATAGGTATGTAAATAACATTAAACGTTACTTTTTAACCGACTTCAAAAAGGAGGAGGTTATAGATTCGACCCGTTTGTATTTTTTTTTTATGTTTGTCCCTGTATAACTCCTCAGCATATAGACCGATTTTGATGATCTTTTTTTTTATTCGAAAGAGGGTGATACCCGGTGGTCCCATCCTACGCTGAATCAATATTGGCCCAATATTTTGCCAGTTATGGTTAATAATAATTTATAAACGACTTGAAAAAAATAAAATTGCACTAAAAAGTAAAAAATAATTTTTCCCTTATTTATTCTATGACTCTCATATTTTTTAAGTCGGTGCCTCATCATTTGCACTGTGTAAATTTGGCGCCGACTTAAAAAATATGAGAGTCGTAGATTAAATAAGGAAAAAAATTATTTTTTTTACTTTTTAGTGCAATTTTATTTTTTTTGAAGTCGGTTTTGATTTTTTTATTTTATTTATTATCATTGCTCGCGTCTGTATTGTAAACAATTCTGATTAATTCTCTATCCTGTTCAAAGGCTCCAAACTGGGATGAGAGGAGCTTTTGGTAAACCGCAAGGCACCGTGGCTAGAGTGCACATTGGGCAACCTATCATGAGCATACGTTCGTCGGACCGTCATAAGGCTGCGGTGATCGAAGCGTTACGTCGTGCGAAATTCAAGTTCCCTGGTCGTCAGAAGATTTATGTATCTAAGAGATGGGGATTCACCAAGTACGACCGCGCTGAATACGAAGATTTGAAGACAGACGGCCGCCTGGCTCCTGACGGTTGCAATGTCAAATACTTACCTGAACATGGACCCCTCGAAGAGTGGAAGAAGTACAAAAGAATGCTTTCTGTTCTCTAAAGAAAAGTAATCTTTTGCAATTCAAATTTCAATAAAATTCTAATAAACAAGAATCTGTATTTTACTCCACAGTTATTCTTCCGTTGCATATCGCCGTTCCAGTACGATAATGACGTGGCTGCAAATTTTCAGATAAACGCGTTACTAGTCTCAGACATATCTAATCTTTTCGCGTTGCGATTTATATATAATAACATTTTATTTACAGCTTTAAATGATTCTCCTACAAGTAATCTTATATTACAAAAGGCAATTGAGTTAAATATACATGTTATAAATGACGCGATTAAATGTTTTTACATATAGCGTATCCTATTAATGAGACACGTGACACGTACTGTCCGCATCATTCTCATTTTCTGTAGTCTGAATTTCATCGTCAATATGTATGTCACACATCCCGTAACCATGAGCATCGAGCGCTTCCATACTAATTTCTGCGTTCAGCAAGGGAGACAATTTCTCTGCTTCGCTATCTTCGTCCTGTCCCTGTCCCTGACCCTGTAAACATTTACAGACCATTTGGACAACGTGGCACGGATCCACGCTTTCTATATTTCGTTCGGGAACGAATGAAAAACTGAACGGATTACCTTGTAAAGAGAAACTGGTTTTTCATTAACGAGTCTAAGAGTGTCCCGTGATTTCACAGCAGATTTATCTCGCAAATGGCCGGAGATTTTCATTCTCATCGCTGGGGATCGACTATGAAGATCCTTCTGTGACCCCGAGTGTTCGTCTCTAGCTAATAAAACCGACATTCGAAATTCCGGGGTGGTACATGCAGTACCACTTGTCCTGGCAGATGTGTCTGTTTCCTTTGAAGATACATGTTTTGTTACAGGGGTACGTTCTACAGATCTGTTGCATAAAAAATTTGCAAAGCCGCAAATTAATTGTGAAACAAAGAACGTGGTTCGATATCTTCGAAATAGTAAAGTGTGTTTGCCTATTTAATGCTTCAGCCGCTTGAATCGCGCTACTTGTGTCCGTATCGGGTGTGTCCGGAGATTCTGGGGCGACGACAGCAGTTCTTGGACTGTACGGACCATTCAAAGCTTCTATCAATGATACAGCCTCGTATCCAGACGGAATGTTTTCGCAGCTTCCCTAAGTATTTAACATTAATCAATTATATACTGCCGAACTGTACTTAAATGAAATTTTATAGAAAGGTAGATTAAATATATATTAACTTCCGGCAACGGTGGGTTCGATATAATATCTCCGGTCGCTTTCTGCAGTGCTTTAATTTGAAGGAGAGCTCTGAAAGGGGCGCGACATATTGGACAATTGTTGGCTTGGTAACGAAGAGAATCTGCGCAACCATTACACAGGCATAAATGTCTGCATGGTAATATTAAAGTATCTCGTACGTCCGACATACAAATCACACATTCTGATCCATTATCATCTGTATCCTCGTCACTACCTTGTTGCTAAAACAACACGTTATTATTATTTCAATGACAAAAGATCAAGGCTGGTTCAGTAATTTAGTCGAGTAGCGAGTAATTTAGTAATTTATCATGTGTGGACACTAAAATTTAGTCGAGTAGTTTAGGAAAACAATGATAAATTACTAAATTACTCGCTACTCGACTAAATTACTGGACGTGTCTGAATCAGCCTTTAAACAAACTTGACTATCTCCTTGCACGATATACCTTTGCGTTCTCAGCATTTTTATTCTCAATTCCATATATCTCTTGGAGCAAGTAGCAAAGACCATCGACGTACAGTTTCTGTTTCAGTGCCTTTAATACGTAAGTTCCATCTGAATGTTTCTCGACAACCGCAATCGTTGTATGAGACTGTTTCGGTTCGTCCGAACCCTCTTCTGCTACACAGTGTATCGCTATTGGTATTACCTACGAATAATCGAAAGGATTAATAACAGAAATAGTTGAATAGCTGCGGGAGCTTGCTACACAGACAATTCAAGTGTACATACTTCTATATCAGCATTATACATCAGATCTTCTTCGTTACAGGCAGTTGGATCAAACACATGCGATGTTTGAGAAAACAGTTGATTCGCACCTTTCTTGTAGTAATATGTTTCAGAATTCACGGAAGGATCTCTCGGTGTATATCTACAAATACATTTATATTTCATATCCTGCAAAATACTTTGTCACGAAACCATTGAATTTTACTATTCTTTGCAATTGATTTCGAATATACTTCCGAATGGCCCCAGTGGCCGATCGACTCGAAGTTTGAGAGGAGAGGTGTGGAGGGTGCGTGGACCCTAAATCTAAAATTGTAGCTTCGGGTATTTATTAGTTTCCGAAATATTAATAAAACATTGTTAATTTTTTTTACAATTATTTTTTTGAACTGCGCATAGGTAGCCCTAACGGGGATCCATCCTGCCGCCCCCCCCAATTTGTTCTACGGACAGTTGGACGCGTTCTCAGGCGCCTAAAAGGCACTCGTATTTAACTGATATTCAAAGCCAATTTTCTCGAAAACGAAGTGCGATATTAAAAAATTGTATTCTATATTTTCGTCTTATTTTGGCCTGTAGAATCCCCCCGCAGAGTATTCATTATCAATAGAGTAATAGGTATCCACCCTGTATAATAGGATGGATCGCATCCGCAAGTTTCTGGTTCAAATCTCCAAACTCGCATCGGTTCACTACCATGCTTTACGCGGCCGCAAGCGGGCGCGCACCCCCCACGCTAATCTAGCCCCAACCAATACTAATACCCGGAACAAGTTAGAAAGTGGAATGTGTTGTGTCGGAATAAGCCAACAGAAATACTAAAAGTTTTTTGTTAATATCTCGGAAACTAATAAATTCCCAAAACAACAATTTTAGATTAGGGTCCACCCTCCCCCTCCTCCGCCCCGCAAACCTCGTGTCGATCGGCCACTGGGGCCATTCGGAAGTACAGTCTTGATTTCTATAACTTATCTAATACATACGTAACTCCCTTCGTTGTGACTTCTTCGGTGCAGAAATAATATATCGTGATGGCACACCTTACGTCAGAGTCGAATATAAATTCAATATTATAACGACTCGGCTTTTTGTCGATATCGCCATCCCCGTAATGTTTTACATTATGACACTGAGGTGAACCGGATGTTTGATCAACATTACGAACCAGTCTCAATGATTCTCTCCTTATATTCACTAAACTTTTCAATGTTTTCGTCGGGTCATTGGCTTGTGGCGGAGGATAGGGAAACTATAAATAAATAACATTTATGAAAATTACACATTATTAACACACTTATGCTGTATACTGGAGAACGCAATGTATAATACTCTAATATTACATATTATCTTACGGGTGTTGGTCGACTCCCTAAAAAGTTCAAGTCAGCATTCTCTCCGAAAAGATATGCTTCCGGCTGAGAGGTATCGAATCTTTCGCCACCCATTATGAAGTGGCTGCCAAAGTAGTTTCCTAAAAAGTAAAACTAACTCAATAAAGTACAAAGGGATTTTAATCAGGGCTGTGATTATTCAAATATTTTACAAGTATTCGAATGCTACAGATAAACCTCGAATATTTGAGTATTCGAATGTTATTATTCGAATATTTAAGTATTCGAATACTACTCGAATATTTCAAGCGAGTTCGTGATTTATAATTCACACCATACTATTCGAATACATCAGTATTTGAATACTTAAATATTCGAATAGTATTCAAATTATATTCGCCAAATAATTGAGCAACTGAAGTATTCGAATATTCGAATAGTGAAAAATTTGAGAAATAGTCCCAGCTCTAATTTTCATACATAGCATGGCACTGCGATACATCATTTTATTTGCATTAAAATTAGCTTACTACTTTGCGCAACTAATATTACTCGTATATTACGAAACTACTTGTTAATTAAGATTAACAAACCAGAACGAGGTGGATATTTGTATGCATGATTTGAAACAATATCAACTTCTTCCACGCCAGCATTCTGTCGACTCGTTAGCGATCCCATCGCTTAATTATATTAAAGATAATTACGAATCGCCACTGCCTGGATAAACGCAACCGCTACGTAGAATATAATCAAATAACGATCTCTTTCATTAATAGAAACAGAGGAATAATGCGAACCATAACCGTTGGTAAACAAGGATCGCACGATACCAGCAATTTTGACAGTCAATTTATCCAGTTGACACTTTACGATCCCTGAAAGCGAATCACATGAAATCCATCGCACATGCCTCTTACAATTCAGCCAACCTAAAAATTCTAAACACCTCGTCTGGATAAGTTTCATGAAAACAATACCGGTACATAATTTATTTAAAACAAGCTTCCAAATAATACAGCTTTCTATTTGTGTATTAAAAATAAGGCTTATTAATTGTCACAGTAAATTATTAAAAAGCGCGATAAATATTTCTGGGCACGTTTCCCAGACTGCTACAGTAAGACGCGCTATTTCAAAATTTTCAGTGGCAGTCTGCAAACTGCTACAAAGTTTGCAGCAGAAACTCTACAGTTGACATACGTTGACGTTAACGCATGGGACGTTATCGGTGTGTCCGATCTCGCGCGATGATGTAAATATGTTTGTTATAAATAATTTCTGATAAACATTGAGCGATACTATTGAAACCCACGAAAGCTGGCGGATGAATGATGAAGTACGGTTGGAGTTCGAGCATTGAGAATTGGCGATAAGGTTTGGGGATCGTGGCCAAGCTTTTTAATAAACGCAGCCGAAGCCACCAGTAACATGAATACGTAATATGATCGTGCGATAGCATTTATACCACGCAGGACTGCTCGCCGTGTAAATGGTTCTTTATCATCATGAAGTTCAACGAAAAAGAACTTGCGGAGGCAAGTAATGGCCCCGCTGATATCGAGGGCCGTTTAAATCACAAACGAGCACACAAGTCAGGTTAGTTTAGTCAACAGTCATTTAAATTCAATCGGACGCATTTGTGTTCACTAACCTATTAATTCACTAATTTACACAACTGCGTTTATTTTAGCGGTTTAAAAATGATTTTATCAAAATCGATTTCGATGTCGGAAGAATATAGTTTCCAATTAAGTTCCGTCGTACTATTGGCTGACATTGCTATTGTTTGTTTTTCAGGATTCAAAGAGAAATGGTTTAAATTGAGGTGCAATTTGTTATTTTATTTTAATATCAACGAATTAGGACACATCGACAGAAAGCAACCAGCCGGCGTGATCGTTTTAGAAAACTACAGCATTAATATCGACACTACGTCCGAAGGGATGTTTGCATTTAGTATAGCATTTCGAGACGAGCACGAGAAAAGGCATGTTCTGAGCGGACGTTCCGAGTCTCAAGTAGAACAGTGGGTCAGCGCGCTTAAGCAGGCTAGTTACGAGTATTGGAGGTCGCGCTTAATAATGCTCCAAGAGGAGTTATGCAAAAAGACGGGGAAAGATCCATTGCTGATGTATCCGAGAAATCAGGGGATTATCAGAGACGAGGCATGGGAATCCGCGTCGACCTTTCGATCTCATGTACGTTCCTTTACAACCTCCGTTGTAACATCGACTGCGATAAACACAGTAACGAAAGAAGTGAACTTGATTGAATTTTAAATTAAGTAGCTTAATTATACTTCTCTTAGTTTGCGAGCCGAAGCTGAAATACCATTCGGTTATGTAAATCTTGGACGCAGACATAGGAGTTTCAGTTTCGAAATTTATTTATTGTAGCTAATATACTTATAATTTATACAACTTATGTGTACGTGACAGAATAAGGGTTCTCTACAATTGCAAGCTATTTACACGTAATACTAAATGTAACTGTTTTATTATTTATTAACTTGAAGAAGTTTTATATGTATTTATGTAAAGTGATTTTGATAAAATTTTCGAAGAACCAAAAACACAACATTATAATGCAATGTAATTCTTAAGAACTGTTATTTGCAATTTAACTATACGGCGCTAATACATCGTAATCGAGATATTTTATAGGAAGAATATGACAATTGTACCTTTTAAATAATTTGTATTATAGGCAGGGAAATGAGCGATCACTGAGTTGTCGCCCATACTTTCTACCTCGTGTACAAATCTTTCAAGTATTCGTATACCAAATACTCTATTATTTGTAATGAGCATAGATACTATTAAATTTTACCAATCGATGACGATCTGTATGTAATACTGTAATGAATAAAACATATTTTTTTAAGCGGTATATTTAAGCAGTTTAAATCAATTATGAAACATTTTATTTCGACTTCTATGTTAGTTAAAATTCATTGTTAGATTTCAGAACATTATTATTTAAAGCCATGCTTGTAAATGTATTTATTTAACACGATAACTGCTCAGAAGTATCATTCTTCTTTTGTAATTTGAAATTATAAATATCATTTGATTATGCGGGGGCAATCTATATATATATATATATAAAAGAAGTCCTGACTGACTGACTGACTCATTAACGCCCAGCTCAAACCATTTAACCCAGGAACGTGAAATTTGGAAGATACAGTGTTTTCGTGACATTGGCGCCCACTAAGGAAGGATTTTTGGAATTTCCGTCCCCAAAGGGGTGAAAAGGGGTGAAATGTATTTTCACGGATTTCTCAAAATCTTTTAGGCCCGATTAGATATCAACGTGTTTTTTTACTTCGAAAGATTACCCACATAAATGCCTAAAAACCAATTTCAGGATTTTGCCCTAATCAACCCTTAAGGGGGTGGTAAAAAGGGGTGAAATGTGTTTTCATGGAGTCCTTAATATCTCTTAGGCCCGAAGCGAAGCGCGGGTATATTTTGCTAGTAATTTCATATAAGGATTGATTATTTTGCTAAATAATTAATATAATATCATGATTATCGCGTCTTTCAGTCGAAATTCTACGAAAAACGCGGAGATATTGTGTGCTTAAGATAAGCAGTTGGTAGCGTTGTTTCCAACTACTTACCACGTGTCACCAACTCATCACGCATATCCACGTGTCCTCAAAGAGGTCGCCACAAACGGATCGTAGTTGTGGACACTATTTAACCTTACTTGAGTCAAGCTACCGGCAGTCGTTACAGTTTTACGGATAAAGAATTGATAATATTTATCCTCGAGCGTACGAGAGAAGCTCGAATCAACAAAATGAATCGATTCGCAATTCTTTCTATTTTAATAGTTAGTGGCATTACCGGAATTCTCGGCGAAACTTGTCAAAAACCCGAGGTTGTTGCATCTGGATATGTCACGGAAGACGCAACGATTCTTACGAATGTTGCGTTCACAACGCAATTTGTGCTTAAGTGTAGCAACGGTGTGAAAGGTATTACACTGTACGCAGAAGTTGAAGGCAAATCGTTGCCCGCTGCTAGATTAAGTTCCGGTAACAAATACCAGGTAATTGACATTTCATGTATACATATATATATATATTAAATAAGCCGGTTAATCAATGTATCATCTTACGTGAACAATAGAAATCCTTTTACTGTTATAACCACATTAATTTCTACAGGTTTCTTGGACAGAAGACGTGAAGAAAGCACGCTCTGGAGACTACAGAATAAACCTATACGACGAAGAACGGTATGCCGCCATTCGCAAGGCGCATAGAAATGGAGAGGATCCGAGCACTGTGAAGCCCTTAGCTGTAGTAGTACTTAACAATCCAGGCGTATATCTCGGGCCCTGGGTCAACTCGGAGCTTCTCGCTGCACTTTTGGCAGCCCTAGTTTCTTATTCTGCTTTCTCTTCTAAATACAAGCTTCTCGCTTGAATATTCTTAAGTAAATAATTTTTCAAATAAATTATTGTTTAAATCGAGCATTATTTCACTAAACGACCAACAAACTAATAGAATTATAATATTATAATTGTTATTTAGGTTCTATCTCAAATGCGGCTTTATAATTTAGTATCACGAGATATTTTAATTAATAATAGATTCAATGGCAGATGAAAGAAAGTTTACAACTTATAAAATCGCATAACTTTTTTAGAATTGGTCCAAACGACATGAGTCTTTTTTAGAAGCTAGATGGATTAGTTTGCTAAGTGACGTGTTTCGTCGTTTTAAAAAAAAAATTGCAATTGGTCGGAATAGCAAAAAAAATAGTAAATGTCGTTTTTAAACTTTAAAACTTTAATTTTTATTACAGGCTCACTAAAAAAAGTTTAAAAACCGACCTTTACAATTTTTTTTGCTATTCCGACGAATTGCATTTTTTAGGACACTTAGCAAACTAATCCTTCTAGCTTCTTGAAAAAAAAAACTCATGTCGTTTGGACCGATTCTAAAAAAGTTATGCGATTTTAAAAGCTGTAAACTTCCTTTCGTCCGGCACTGTACTTCGATATTAGACTTTCTAGTTTATAATTTCCTTTCGTGGAGGAGGAATTTTATAAATAATGCAAAAACGGTTATACATGGAGTTTAATATACTTCAGAAGCAGGTGGATTACCAAAAAAGTATTCCCAAGATGGCGGATACTTAATATCTATGTCACCATGAGCATTAGTGTCTATTACATTCAACCACTGATTTAAACCTTTGACTAATATCAACGCGTCAGAGACATTGTCTCCTTCCGAACAATAACAGAACAGCACTGTGCAAGGAATCTCCATTGATTTGAGATAATCGTAAAGGCCGTTTGCGTATCCACCTCCGGGGATATGGTTCCCCGAAGAATCTGTTAGAATCTTCTTTTCGTGCTTTTTCCAACAGAGGTTTTCCAGAAGCTCCTCGTTATCTAATAATGAACGATCCGAAGAGAGGTACCTTAAACTGACCTCTGATCTATCGGCACGCTCATAGTCGTAACTGCTGCTTAAAATTAATATCTGCGAAGATAGGTCTTTTATTAATACCGAACTGAACGAACGGACAGGTATATGTTTACTGGAATAAATAAATAAATAGCACCTTGCTGATCTTTCTTTGTCGGACGAATTGTGTTAGTTCATTGAAGAAACTAGTGCAATTGCCGATGTAAGGTGAACGTAGCTGTAAGATGATTATTTTACGCGCAGCTCCAACATAGAAATCAGCGGTAGTGCAAAGGGAATTGGAGTTCTTATTGTATGGATCCAGACCAGAGATTGGAACGAACATGGAACTCCACATAGATCCGCTTTTGCACAGATTTAAATTAGAGATCAATAGATCGATACATAACTGTCCAACATTTCCAACAGCCACCGATGGAAGTATCAGAGTAAAATTTTCAAGACTAATTTCCTCTGGTAGCTTTATCATCTTTTAACGAATACTTATCGAGCACCTGGTTTAACAAGAATATTCGTTAAATAAAAATTCCAATTTATACAAACTTGTGTAAACAGAATTACCGCGGTGAAAGTAAGACTTGAATAAAATCGACACGTAATTCAAAATTTTTATCGCGCTAGACACTGGTGAATTTCAAATTACACGAGTCACTGCAACGACGTAAATATTAACCAATGAATAGTTGCATACCAGTTTCTTATCTACGCAATTAAAATTTTGCGTGACCGTTACGATGGTCAAATTAAAATAACATAATCCACGCAACACGGAATTAATAAATTTGCACGCGGAATTTGTGCGTACGCATTAATTCAAGCTTACGACTAATAAATAGAAATAAATAGCATAACAATTACTCGACATTTGTAGCAGACTAAAATCTAAAGTTGGCAACTCTGTTTCAGCTGCTTTCACTCCGGCAGACGGGAATGAATTATTATCTTCTATCTATATAGATAATTATTCAAATGCGTTTATTCTAGATTAATAGTGTACGATCAAACAACGTCTAACAAAATAATCGAACTATAGAAAGAAACTTCAGAAATGGCAACAAATGCTTATTAATGAATATTTCCCGTGTATTCTTTCTTTACTAATTACTTCGTTCAACCAAATGTTCTTATCCATCGATAAAACATTGAAGGTACACAATTTTTTATCTAGAACGATTAAAATTCCGTACA
The DNA here is from genome assembly GCA_029448645.1 of Andrena camellia. Taxonomy (NCBI): domain Eukaryota; kingdom Metazoa; phylum Arthropoda; class Insecta; order Hymenoptera; family Andrenidae; genus Andrena; species Andrena camellia. Next base: position 39,822,691 of record CM055679.1, on the reverse strand, counting down.
TATATATTAACCTATAATTTCTACGATACTTAAGTCTCAATACAACATTCCGTCATTGTAATACAGTTTAATGATACAGGATTAACATAACGGAAGAATGCACGCCTTGCAGGGGGAACGAAAAGCATAAATGTTCATGGAATAATTTGCGTTTAGGTGATTTGATTGGGCGAAGGGCGATCGGTATGGAAGCGCGACGCGTTACCCACCGGGCGCGGCGGCGGCGGCATGTGACGTCACGCATCACCGCCCCGCGATGCCTTTCGGGAAATAGCGCCGCCATCTTGAGTGGCATGGCCCAGCTAGACAGTGCGCCCTGAGCAAAGACATGCGATTTATCGTGAAAACATTGAACGTCCCAAAAATCACGGATCCCTGTGAAACATAGCGAAACCTCGGTGCTTCGCACCCACGTCAGAATGGAGGCGGTTAAGGCGTTTAACGCGGAGGTGAGCTGACTCTTACCCTCGATTCTTCTCCTAGCCCGCCGACTCTCCCTCTTCTTTTTTCTCTCATTCCTCGTTTCCCATTTCCCCTTTCGCTGTATTCCCGTTTCGTGGGGCTATGCGATATGAGCGTGGGACGGAGCCCCGGAGGGCGAGCGGGCCTCCCCCGACGGCCCCCAAGTGATCGTGACCCGAGGAATCGAGTGATTTTCGTGCACGGCGAATGCTTTGATTTCTAGTCCCTCTGTGCGCAAGAGAGAGGAAGAGGCTATCCCTGCACGGGAGAAAGAGGGGGAGCAGTGAGGGAGAGAGAACATTTATTGTGATTTAGAGTGTTTCTGTGATACACGCCGCGATGATTTATTGTTATTATTCGAAAATACTTTCAATTTACACGATTAAGGATAAGTATTGGTATTCCTGTGCTTCTGGAGGATGGTTATAAAGGGGGGAGGAATGGGGATGGGGCGTAAAAGGGAGGCCCATTAAAGGGAGTTCGCGAAGCACGCAGAGGCACGTAGGAAGAGGATAATGAAATCCTGCGATCGATGAATGAATGTTTACGTGCGCTGTTGCGAATGGTTTAATTCGAGAACTCGAATCACCATGCTCCTCGATCTTACGAGAATCTTTTTCTATTTATTCGTTGCCAGGTCGAAGACGGTTTAATTGTATATTTTGTTCTTTCAGCTTTCCGCTCTCTATGACGTGAAACCACCAATCTCCAAGGCTAAGATGAACTCTCTGACCAGGGGTGCGATCAAGGCAATCAAATTCTATAAACATGTTGTGCAAAGCGTTGAGAAATTTATTCAAAAGGTAAGGCGTTTGATAAACTGCGTTCTATAGTTCTTCTAAAAAACGGATTACGAAAGGAGGTAGATGGAAATTAATTAATTAATGTGATAATTGTGTGTTACAGTGTAAGGCGGAGTACAAAGTGCCTGGATTGTACGTTATAGATTCAATTGTACGTCAGTCCAGACACCAGTTTGGAGTAGAGAAAGATGTCTTTGCTCCACGCTTTGCCAAGAACATGCAAACTACCTTCTTGAACCTTCTGAAATGTCCCCAGGAAGACAAAAGCAAGGTGATAAGGGTTTTGAATCTTTGGCAGAAGAATGCAGTGTTTCCTTCCGAGGTTATACAACCTCTGTTTGATCTCGCGGACCCGAATCATCCGATACACAAGGAGCAGGCAGTTAATAGCAATGGTAAATGAATCGAAGAGCGAGAATGGTAACGGATAATATCCGCATTAAGATTGAAAGCGATTATTATAATTTTCAGGCACACTGAACACATCTTCAACGAACAATGCAAGCAATACTGGTGCCGTCGTAAAAACTCCTCCCTTAACTGCGAAAAATACAGTGAAAGATCAAAAGTTATTCTCTTCCGCGAAGCCAATCGATCCCGCTTGGCTTGCACAAACCAAAATGGAAACAGCAAATATAGTTAATGCTAACAAGCTCTTGGTATGCCTCGCGTTTAAATGCTTCTTCGTCCATTGAGATCGACAATTTCAAATTATTTTTTTTTCTGCAGGGCCAGTCGAATTCAAGTCAAATGGACGCTTCTTTCCTCGATCAGCTGCAACACTTACAGCAGCTATTACTTAAAAAGCAGGAGGCAGCGAACGAGCAAAAGAGTTCGGTAAAGTTTGATAAGAAGCTCCTAGACTTTGATTACGGCGAGGAAGAAGACGATGATGTCGTTGTTGCTAGTTCGCCAGCAGCGACGGCTGCTGCGAATGTTGCCCAGCACAACGCAGTTTCTACGGGAAACAGTTTGGAGAGTCTCGGGCTACTCCTAACAAATCCAGAGGTATAAATCGATACATCTTACATCCAAGTAATTACAATCGAGTATAATGCGAATTAAGCGACTCAACGATTGGGGTGACGATAGGTTCTGAGGCAGCTACAGACATTACAACAGACAATGCAAGGGAATGCTTCCTCGTCGCAACATGAAATGGAAGAAAAAATGCGGAAACTCCAGCAAATGAAGCAGCAGGAGGAAGAGTTTGATAAGCACCTAGCCCAAACTGTTCCTGTACGTTATTCGCGTAAAAACGAACGAGCTCTGCGCTCGTAAAGTTTGCAAGAACGATTAATTACATCGGTTAATGTATTCCACTTATGTTAATTAAGTTCGCTTTGCCTTGTCCCGCAGAATCTGCCGTTCGCGTCGGAATGTGAATTGAAACCTTCGGATATCTTGAAACCAAGTCAACAAAATACGTATACCACAAATGTAAGTAGTGGAGTCATACAAGATATGAGTCAACCGCCACCTGGTTATCCACCGGCTCTACCGTATGCCTCTCAACCTTTGTCAAATATTAGGCAGATCAATCAGCAGGCGCATCAAAATCAAAAGAGTCCGCTTCTCGATGAGCGGCAAGATACGCAAGATTATTCTGGGTAAACATATCTTTCGCCCTAGTTTCGCAGAGTTGATTAATTGCATTTAAATCGATTCGAATCTTCTCGTTCGAGGGTTAAGCTTAATGGTTGATTGATCGTTGATTTGCAGAAATGGTGCAAGGCGAGATAGTAGCAGCGTAGAAATTGTAAATTGCGAAAGTACAAGATCACAGAGTAGATCGCCTGATCGATATAGACACCACAGCCGATCTAGATCACCACGGCATAGAGATAGGGACAGAGATAGAGACAGGGATCGAGACAGAGATAGGGACAGGAAATCTCGATCAAGAAGCAGATCCAGAAGAAGAAGGTAATTCTATGGAGATCTTTTTGCCAGTAGTAAACTCGTGGTTGAGGAACGATAGACGTTTTACTATACTTATTCGTTGTTTAATGTGTGATTATATACGCGTTGCGTTGTAGGTCTCGTTCCAGAGATAGGGGGCGTGATAGAAAACGCGAAGACAGCCGAGAAAAGATGAGTGAAGAAGAACGAGAGAAAGAAAGAGAAAGACGCAAACGAGGACTGCCGCCAATTGTGAGGGATAAATTAAGCGGTAATTGAAAGATTTTCTCATTTACCGGCACAGCTGAGTATCGATCGTTTAAGTTGTTTCAGAGAGGGTTCCGTTATTACTTCTAGCCATATCTTGGTCGGGCCCTGTGCTGCTTTTGTAAATAATACACTTAAATATGCTTGCAGTTTGCAGTACCACTCTTTGGGTAGGGCATCTATCAAAATTGGTACACCAGGAAGAACTTTCAGATACTTTTGGAGAATTTGGTGATATTGTCAGCATAGATCTGATATCGCCTAGAGGTTGCGCCTTCATATGCATGAACAGAAGGCAAGACGCATATAGAGCACTTACTAAACTTAAGAATCATAAAATGCAAGGAAAAGCAATCACTGTAAGTTATTCGACTTACAAGTAATTCTTCATCATCTCTGAATACATTAAATTAGTTCCTAGTTTTTCCTTTTGTTTTTTTTTTATATATTTATATATATATATATTTCTCCGCCGTAAAATATATTGTATTTCTAGAGTAATAGAATTTTCCATGTATTTCAGTTAGCCTGGGCACCGGGGAAAGGTGTGAAAGGAAAGGAATGGAAAGATTACTGGGAAGTTGAATTGGGAGTTAGTTATATTCCATGGAATAAATTAGTAAATGTCACTGATCAGGATTTAGAATTACTCGAGGAAGGTGGGATGATCGATGAAGATACTTTGCCACCCAATTTAAAAGGTAAGTGCGGTCCTATACGCGCACGATCATTTGTTTGCAACATTCATCGCGTTGCGCTCGAAAAGAGGCGGTGGTTAAGGCCACAATTTAAAATCCAACGTCAAATCGGCAGGTAAATTAAAGCATTCCGGGACGAACGCAGACGTGCTTCAACAGCAGTTACAGTTGCAGCAACAAGCCTTAGTTGCGGCTGCTACGATTCCAAGTTTAACAGACGGTATTGTGAACGTAATGCAGCCCCCGACTAGCGTCCAGCAGCAACAAAGCCAGCAGCAGGCTCAGCAACAGGGTCAGCAGCAACAGCAAGTGATCGACACGAGCCAACCGCCGCCGATCAGGCCTCCCACGTCGGCCGCACTTCTGCCGCCGCCGAATACGCAGCTGCAGATGATGCCGCCTGCTTTCACAATGCCGGGAGTTCCTCGTAAATGACGATCCGTTTTAACGATATTCCCCGGTCAAGCTTCCATTAATAATTCCGTTTCAATTTATACTTCGTTCTGCTGTTCAGGTATGCTCGGACCAATGGGATTACCAATGCCGCATAGTTTAATGCCCAACGTCCCAATAGGTGTACCACCTCCAAATATGCAGAGCTTACTAGGCCCTCCTGGAATGATGCAAACTATGCTAACACCTCCAGTAAATTCCCCGTTCGGAGCCGGCGTTGGCGTTGGTTTATTAACGCAGATCCCTTTACCGGCACCCGCCGCGCCCTCGGATAAGCCCAATTCCACTGGTACGTGTGACCGAATTAAGGTCGAGCTCAGAATTAAAATTGATAATAGAGAAGGCTATGGTAATAATGCTGGAAATATTGGCGTGGTCTTTAGGTATGCCACACAATGTTCCTCCGATAGGAGTCCCACCGCCAACGACAGAAACGGGTATGCCAAATTTGCCAATGTTACGTCAACCTTACGGTGTAGGACCTTCTGCTCCCTTACAAATGCAACTACCTCAGCCACAACATTCTGCAGATGACATGGACGTAGAAATGGAGGACGCGATGCCGCAGAGCTCCAACGGGGCTAAGAACAAGGGCAATTTAAACGAGCAGCACATCTTACTCGAGAGTGAGGAAATAACGGAGGCCGACCAGCAGGTAGAGGTAAATATATGGAACACTTTTCTCACCGTTGATATTTATAATATCTCGTTCGTGCTTACCGTAACAGATTTGTACAGTACATATTTCGCTTGGATCTCGCTACTAAAGTTAATTCAAAGCGACATTTATACGAATCAGAGTGCACTGTACAGGATTATATAAATTTAATTTAAATTTAGCAACAGCAGCATCGAGATTATAAAGAGAGAGAAAGGGAACGTGAGAACAGAGAAAGAAGGGATAGAGAAACGCATTTGTCTCATAGAGATAGGGAAAGCAATGATTCCAGAATGGATCGTGGAAGGGAAAGGGGTAGGGGAAGAGAACGTGGACGTGATCGTAGAAGAGATATTAGGGACAGAGACAGAGACGACAGAAGAGAAAGAGAAAACAGAGAAAATCGAGAAGGGAATCCGCAAACTCAAAATCTTCAGGTACTAGCCTGTTAATTTTAACATTCTATAATAATAAAACGTCAACAGAAGCGACATAAAGGAGCATAAAGTAAGAAAGTATTATAACATACTGCGAGAAAAATTACGACCGTTTGAACTTTTAACCTGCCCCTCCTTTACATTCAACAATATTGGTATCATTAACAGAACGTTTCACTTCTAGGAAAACGATTCCCCTCCGAAAAAAGACGGCAAACCGAGCTTAGCCGATCGTCTACGTCAATTGGCCGATGGCACTCTTCCTCTTGAAGATCGAGGCGACCGAGTGCCTCCTCGTAACCGACCAGATCGAGAGAGATCCGACAGGACTTTCGAGGAATCTCGATCGTCACGCGGAGAGCCCCTCTCTTCCCTGATGGACCTGCCCAAATTCGGCCTGCCCCAGGAAAGGAGCGATTTCTCTGCCCGACCGCCGGATTTCCGGACTCCTCAAGATCCAAGGGAGTTCCAGCAGCAAAGGGAAAGGCAGAGCTTTGGTAGGGGCCACAGAGGATCGCAAATGCACGAAGAGTACATGGACGCCCCTAGGATACAGGGGGGGATGTATCAAGAAGAGTTTGATAATCGGATACACGGACAGCAAAGAATAGAAGAATTCGGAAGACTTGGACCTCCCCGGGAACAGAGGTAAAAGCACGCTCCACTTCCGAAAAGCAAACGAGAGTTTTCTCTCCCCTTTATCAGTAAATTATAGCGGGTTCCTGATTGTGCTTTCGGAGAAGAATTGAGAAATAAATATGGGTTGTTTAATCGTCGATTAATTGTTTGTCAAAGGGAGGAATTCGACAGGTCCGAGGTGCGAGGAAGAAGGCCACTCGACGATCGGGATCGATTCGATTACGATATCAGACGAGATGGTTTTGATCCTCGGCTTCAGGACGGTTTCGATCCAAGGGGGCACCTTGAGCGAGGTGAATTCGAGCCCAGGAGGCGGGAATTCTTTGGAATGGAACCTATGTTCGGGATGCCGCCTATTATGGGACCCAGAGGGCCTAGACCAGGACACCCTGATGGGTTTGGGCCTCGTACAGGTCCTCTAGGAGCTCGCGGGCCTGGTAAGAGTGATCTTCCTGCTTTACTATTGAAATTAATATGAAAGCTAATATGAGAATTTTATTTTTCTGTAATATGTGAAGACAATTGAAGAATCGGTTGTGTTGTAGAACATAATGTTAACGAACGTTTGTGTTCCAGGTCCTTTAATGTTCCATCCGCGAGGCCTAGGACCTCGTCCTCTTCGCCCTGGCATGAGGCCTTTTGGTCCCCGTGGTCCACCTTTCGATCCCCGAGAACCGGATGCCTTTTTCAGACCTCCTTTCGATGACATTCGCCCGCATGTTAGACCGCCCTTCGGCCCTATGGGCCCGCCATCAATTATTCCTCCAGAGTCTGCCGCTCCCTGGAGGAATCAAGAGCATCCCTCTGGCACCTGGCCAGCTGATTCTGAGAACCCGCCGCAAAGAGACAGCTCCAGAGACAAGAAAGGTGGCAAGCATCCGAACAACCAGAGCATGGACAGGGAGAGTCGAAACAGGGGACGGAAATCCAGGTGGACAAATGTAAGTCCTTCTGGAGAGGACACTGAGGAATCCAAGGAGCAGGAGCCAGCTACTGGAAGCACTGAAGAGAAAGAAGAGCCTATAAAGGAAGAGCAAGTGATGATGGTGCAAGAGCAGGAAGTGGTAACTGGAACAAAGGAGGTGGTTCCTAGTGACATAAAGGAAGATACGGAACAAACAATTGAGATACACCAAGAAGGCATTGAAATGAAAGAGGAAGAGGACCGCAGGGATTCTTAGACCAAAGTAAAGAGCGATTTTTCTCTTTAAGAATTTTTTTTCTTTCTTACTCTGTGGAGTGGTGTGAGGGAGAACTCGTTGCTTCGAACTGAATTGGGTCGAAATGAGAAAGCTTATTTTGGAAAATGATGCACTGAGTTTTAGAATAATTATCATGTTCAATCGATGATACATTATTATTCTTATTATTATTATTATTATTATTATTATTAAAGTAATCATATATTCTTTTAAAATTTGTCTGCAATATGGACAAAATTATGACTTGTTGCTAGAGGTAGGTTTTAAAAAGTGCACGTAATGAAGAAGTCTTGATAAATATAATTAATGAAATTTATATTAATACTTTCGTGCAGTAGTATTCTTTTATAAAACATGATATTGTACAAATGAAATGACGTTTTGTATTGTTTTAAGATGTATGTGAAACAGATGTAACATAGAGTATATCATTGATTGAACGAAAGAGATATATTTCTTTAATTCAACGTTTCAGATTTCAAAGGAATTAGTTTTGCAATCGATTTGACAGTAAGGCACCGTGATTTGTAAACACAGGACCTATGACCCACGGATACTCCAAGTGGCGACTTATTTATTGAATTGTAAATACTTTTGTATTTTCGTAGTAAACACGTATATAGTATACACAATTTAAATGCATACTTTCAAGTATTTCTGAAGCTATTGAGGGTGTCAGAAAATTGTTCGTGCAAAAGTTACTTCGCTTGAAAGAGGAAACCGTAATAGCGAGAATGCTATTCGATTATTAGTTTCGTAGCCTTCGAGATGTGCTTCGTTTTATTTCTTTTAAATGGAACTGTGTATTTTTCCTCAACTCGTTGAATTTATTTTGAAACGCATAATAAGATTGACGTGGTAAAAGTGCATAGTTTCATTTGAGAAAACAGATGGCAATCTTGGAATCCCTGACACCGTTCAATTTCGTTATTACGTTTCCCCCTTTCAATCGAAACAACCCGTGCGAAAACACATTTCTCAAACCATCAATACTGTACGAGATAATTGAGTGTAATGCATTTAAATCGGCTGTACTGTATAGATAGATGAATCTTAATAGTAGGATCTTGATTAACCGTAAATATTACAAACTTCGAGTATTTTCATATGCACATTTTTGTTGATTCAACTGTACATTCAATACGATTTTTATAATTCATCTGTTAGATAAAAGTCGTGTATAAAGTAGAAACTTAATTCAGCACCTATATCAGTTTAAGCGACTTTTCGTCGCATGTAAATTATTTAAATTTAATCCTCAATTCTATACTTCTTTAGATATGACTTGTCGTATTCCCTGTGGCAAGCGTAAGGAAAAGAATTTTATTATATTTATGTAGAAAATTGAACGTTCAATCAACAGAAAGAGTCAACCAGTAAAATGTGTAAGCATTCATTCGGATAAGCAAGATTCTACCATCGTAAATATTTAAATAGATAGAGAGAGAGATTATATATAAATATATATATATGAGAGAGTGTAAACCACAAAGAATGGGAGAGAGTGAAAGAGAGAGAGAGAGAGCGAGAGAAAGTGAAAATTAGAGGGCGAGAATATATATAGCGCCGATGTTCGGCGCGGCTCAATCAAACGAACGAAAAATAAATATTTTCTATATAACGTCTTTCTTCGTAAGCAGAATTCTAGCCTCTCATTCCGCTTGGCTCCCGGAATTATATTCACTTTTTTTTGTTTTCAAAGACAACTCTCCAGCCGTAGGAAGCTTTGAACGATCCATTGGAATTCATTATTTAAAATTCACCCGATTAACGCAAGATACTTAAGAATTGCTCTTCGTAGATTGTATCTGGGAGTCTTCACAGGAAAACTAGAGAACTTAATTATTTGTTAATTTGAACAATCTGTTTTATCATTTTATGTACTTTTCTTTGCGCCACAAGCGAGAAATCTTCTACATAACGTTAGGAAAAAGGTTTCAGAGAAAAAGTTGCGTAGTTCAAGGTACTAAAATACGGCGAGCCAAACGACATCATCTGAGAATTCTTTTCAGATGGAATATTCTGCCCGTAAGATGAACTTTTCTCTTTTAATAAATATTTTCTGCGATCATTTAAGCGTTCAGCCCGAGAACAAGGCGTATCCTCGATATCGAGTCATTTATTTAGAACAGTCGATGCAATTATTATTTAATTTTAAGTGCAATTTTAATGTAGCTTACGTTTTTATACATTTTTAAGTTGCTGTTCTATTTGAAGCATGATCTATTTCGCCATTCAGTTCTTTTAACTATGCAATTTTTATCTGAAAATTTTTTCCTCCGAATATCGAGTGACATATCGTTCATGGAACCGAAGCATAGGGTGGACAGTTTTGCGGTTAATTAAAGGCTGGTATATTTAGTTGAAAGGAACGGAAAGTGTTAGAGGGAATAGAGAAGAAAAGAAAAGCTTAGGAACGATATTCGGAATGGAGCGAAATCTTTTCAGAGCAGCTTTGGATACTTGTTCAGTACTCGTACTCGTGTGTTCACATGCGTGAGTCTCTCTCTCTGTCGCCACACGACGATGGAACACCAGCCACCAGGTCGCTTGCGCTCAAACTGAGCGACAAGTGCAAGGTACTGTTGTGTTTATAACTCATTATATTTATATACTGAATGCTATTTTCCTTTCTGGACGAACTGCGGGAGATAGTGAGCCAGAACGAATTGATTTGTGTTGTAGTGAACGGGGACCGGAAGCGAACCGGCTCGCCCGAAACAGCATATAATTTCGAATTCCAGCTTCGCCCTCTTATTTTAATTATGTGGAAGCTTGAGCTTTCTAGCAAATCATTGCCGATCGAGAATTGAGAGGCCGACTCGATTTTAGTAATTGGCAACGCGTTCTTAGCTCGTTTTGTGAATAGCATTAATATTAAGAAGTTTATGGTGATGAAAAATTGTACATTCAATTTATAACTAATGAGGGGGCAAAATTGATAATTGGATAACATTGTCGAGATGCACATTGTCGAGCAAACAGAACAATTGTTTAGCTTATTAACTGATTATGTTTAATTAATGTGTAGGTTGGATAGTGTAAACTGTAATTCATCAAACCTTTTATCGATCTTTTTTATTCAAGGTATCAATACAACGATCGCCGATTGCAATGCGATCTGTTTCGGGGGGGGGGCTTGAAAGTTCGTCCAGAATGTAACAATATTTTTTTACCGGATAATCGTATTATAAACTTCTCAAAAAAAGCAAAAGATTTACAAAAATGAAGAAAAAAAACGAAACGTAATTTAGGATAATATGAAGAGCCCATGCACCACTCCGGAATAGAGTTTAAGAAGCTAGAAATTCCGAACTTTTTTTTCTCTCATTTTTAAGAGAGTAGCTTCGACGAGGGAGAAGTAGAAATACCCGCGATTTATTTATCTGCATAAACAGATTGTTGATCGTTTGTGTGAACATCTATTTATATACAAACGGCGATGCAATAACAGGATCGAGCGTGAATGGACAACGAAAATGATAGTATTGGCGACCTTGCAGGCGATTGTAAATAGATCATCAGCTTTTAATCTACTTTCGCAACGGAAACGATTGCCCTCGACATGTCTCGATTAAACGTTGGATTTGTTTCTGCGCCCGGTCCGTGTTCTTATGCAAGGTATCGTTTTATCCCATTTAAAGGCCATTTTCGCAATTGCGTAATCACGTGCATTTCGTAACCTGTTATTGACGTCAATCTGATCGGTGGGAGGAAAAAAAAAGGAATTGGTATACACGCACATGCGCGGAGGTTCGTGGTCAATATCAGATTTAGGATTCTAGCATATACAAGTAGTCTAACGTAAACTGTTACAAGCTCATATATATTTTTTTTTCCTTCTCGAGAACTGTCGGGGATAGCTACAAATTTTTATTTGTTGCTACTTTAGGACTCGTTGCGGCCCTTTATGCGACGTACATGGAACCGAGTCAACTCTAAGGGCCGGAGATGGCAATTCCACCATATTTTTTATTTTCTAAAAAAAAAATGAATGGAATAGCAAATAAATTTCGACATTTTTTTTTTATTCTTTCTTGTGAAAATAAGTAATATTTTTTTATATTTTGCATAGTTAAGGAAATATGACGAGAAATGTCCGTCAGTAAGACAATTGCATAAAACACATTAGTTTCTAACGACACGCTGTTAGAGACCGTTATAATTGAATGTTTAATGTGATGTACGTGCATCAGTAAACATTTATCAAATCTTCTTTCTTTACTGATACTATTTCCTGTATTTGATGATATCGATGGAGTTAGATACTAAGGCACCAATAGAATACATCTTTCCACCGCTTCCGTTATTCCGTTTCTATTTCTTTACTTATGCAAAATGTTGGCAATTAACTCCAACGATGTTATCGGATGTCCGAGATAACGTCAGTGAAAGGATTGTTACAAGTACGTGTACATCATTTTAAGCATTTAATAAAGTCAGTTTCAATTCATGTCCGCGATGTTATTCACCCTGTTTGAGGATCCTTCGAGAAAGGATACTTTCCGCGTTACTTTATTAAATAATTATACACCGAATATGATAAGGGATTATTGGAAAATATATGTACGAGCCGACGTGCAGGCGTGTTTGTCGCGCGAGAGCCGCAGTGGGTCCCGAAACAGGAAATAAGAATGTTGCATCGCTGTTCGTAACACGATAGTTTTCAAGGGAACGATTTGTAACATTTTATGTGGCCACCCTGTATATGCGGTAACCTCGAATTTTTACGCGTTCTCGCACGTGACGTTTAAAAACATCGAATACTTACGAGAGTGGTCCAATTATAGAGAGCGCTTTGTAAGATTTGGTACAACCTAGAGATTGAGAAAGTTACTATTGAAAAGTAAAGCAATTGTTGATGTTTTTATGGCTATCACCATTATACGTTACTAAAGTTTTAAAGTTACGTAGCAATGTAACTCGTACGGAGATGAAGATTTCATCACGTATCGTTGCGCGAACAGTTGCAAACAAGCGATATGAACAATGCAGTACAGCCTATTGTGAAATATTTCAGTGTACACGTTATTAGTTTTGAGTATAAATAATTGAAACCTTCTCTAACACTGTCTTGATTTGGAAATTCTGTATTTCCTGATTATTCCACATCTTACGAAATTGTTTATACATGATTTACTTATTTTGTGATGTAACATAAATAGAGCATAGGTAATTATGATTATGCTGCAAGTGTATATTGGAAAATTCAAACAGATAGAATACATTATTTTAATTTGCTGTACTTCTTATTGGACAAGAAAGAAATTAACTAACTATTAGTTAAGTGGAACGTTTATATAAACAATAATCGACCAAGACTTGAGGGGGGACCCCACCCAGAAGCCACTAAAAAGTTTGGGACTTTTTTGTTCGTATAAATAAAAATATTGGGCTTGGATTTTTTACATAGTTTTAAAGTAATCTTTATTTTGCTAGAAAATTTTTTTTTTATGGAAAATTGTACAAAATGGCGGCGAACAAAATGGCTTCCCGGAGCCCTGCAAAAAACTGGCCCACACTCCCGGGAATGACTGGATCATCTGAGAAGGAAACATAACAAAGATATATAAACAGGAATATATTCTCTCCAACCTAGCATAGGATTTTCTCAAAATTCAAATTATTTTGGAAATTGTAGCAGTTTGAAGAATTGACTTTAATTTTTTACATAAAAAATTTGCACTGAAATGCTTGTAAAAAGTTGAATAATTGAAATATCAATAAAATCCTACGCTAGGTTGCAGAGAATATATTCCTGTTTATATATCTTTGTGGTATTTCCTTCTCAGATAATCCAGTCATTCCCGGGAGTGTGGGCCAGTTTTTTGCAGTGCTCCAGGAAGCCATTTTGTTCGCTGCCATTTTGTACAATTTTCCATAAAAAAAAAAAATTTCTAGCAAAATAAAGATTGCTTTAAAACTATGTAAAAAATCCAAGCCCAATATTTTTATTTATACGAACAAAAAAATCCCAAACTTTTTAGTGGCTTCTGGGTGGGGTCCCCCCTTAAAACTTTCTTAGTTTTGCTACTTTATTAACCGATTCGACATTTTACTTCTACGTCGTGTCTTATTCCTTCGTTCTTGAATCTTTACTTGACCATCGAACCTTAAAATCCAATTAATTTAGTAGAACACACATGTCTGTAAGCGTTTAGCGTAATGCGTGATTGGAGCTAAATACCATCATTATTATCTGTTTCAGGCACATTACGCTTTGGAACAATGAATGGATCTATCGCGTGAGTTTTCCTCGATTCTGTGTATTTATTGTAAACATGAACATTTTAATAAAATTGAGATATGAATGTATAATACAGCATGACTATCGTATTAAATAAAGCGGGATTGGTCTTTGCTTTTTTATTCGCGTAGCAGCCGTTCTTTTTTCCTTTAATCGTTACAATAATTTATAGCAATTGTATATTTTTTTATTAGCACCACGTTTATGAAGGCTCTCAGAAAATTATTTGCATTTTTATTTTACATCCACGTGGTGTTAAAAAAAGTAAGAGTACTTTTACAATCGACCGTACGATGTATTATACTTATCCTAATGACTGAAATGCATACACGATGTTGGAATCAATCGTACGATTAGCATTCTTTATCGATAGCTTCGAGTCTTTCGAGAAGTGGAGGATGGCTATGATGCCAGCTGGAATATAGTTTGTCGTAAAGAGGATAACCGAGATTATCCTTTTGTAGCTTAATCAATGCACTCTTCAATGCGGTTCCATGCCCTAGGGTCGTCGCGAATTTGTCCGCTTCAAATTCATATTTCCTTCCTAGTACCACAGAGACGAATTGTATTAACTGAAACAGAAATGCCAAGTGTTTGAAATGCGAAGTTAGTCGCCCTTTGGATTCGTATCGTTCGTAGCAATGGGAGCCACACGCTTACAGTGTTTAAAGGTATTAAAATATACGTAGTGACGATAACAAGTCCTATGAACGTCGGTTGAGTGTCCACGAAGCCGAAGGCAACGTACATCGGCGTGTAATTCAACAGCTTTGCACACAGAAGAGTATTCGCCAAGAAGCTCACCTGCGAAAGTACGAGTTCGAGAAATTACAAGAGAAACAAAAAGTGAGATAAAGTCGAATGAATACGCGAATGCGCTGCAAAATAAACCTGAGCCAGCATAAATCCTTTCAATGTATGATTATGTTTCCAATGTCCTAATTCGTGAGCTAATACTGCCAGAACCTCATTCGTTTCGCATCCTTTCCCTTTGTAATACTCTTTCACCAGAGTATCGAACAGTACGATCCGTTTGTGTTTATGAAACCCGTACAAATATGCATTACTGTGCGAGGATCTCTTTGACCCTTCGACGATAAATAACTTGTAAAGTGGGAACTTGACGGACGCGGCTAGCGCTTCGATCTTGCTCCTCAAATCGCCATCCGGGAGTGGTGTATATTTATCGAAAAGTGGAGCGATAACTTCTGGATAGAGGATCATCATGAACAGAGTAGCCACGATTGAAAAGATCCAGAGGTAAAGGAAGAAATAATCCCCTCCGTTCTCTACGATCCATACCACAGCGCAGAGGAGAGGTATCGCGATCACTTGAGCGACAATAAATTTCAGAAGCTCGTCTTTGGCAAAAAACAATGGCGTCTGAAATTGATAAATTACACAGAAGTCAGAACAGAAATTCTCCGATAATTTTCGAAATAAGATTTTCGTTTCTTCTACCTCTCTGTTAAATCCATGTCTCTGTTCTATGACGAACGTATTGTAAATCTTCAATGGCAGATCGATTGTTTCGTAAATAACATTTATAATGAACATACAAATGCCACTTAATAGAATTTCATTCTTACGATCGAAACTGAAGTACTCCGCCAAATCGATGCTCCACTGCCAGAAGTGGCGATAACAGAAAACTAACAGGAAGCCCTACAAATGTAAGAACGCTTATAGTATTTCAAAATAAATCCAGCGCTCGCATAGCGACATTCGCTCTTTAATAAAGCAAGTCGGAAGTAAATCAGATTCCATACCGTGGTAAGAAGTTTGGGATAAAAATCCTTAACGTTGCTAAACATCAATCTATCTAAATCGTAACTACGTGCCTTAGAGTAAACATCTTCTGTCATTATTCCTTCAACAGATTTTGGTAAGTCAGCCAAACGTTTCATCAATGCCCTCTGAAAAAGTTTCAACGTAACGCAATATACTTCAGATTATCTACGATCGAAAATTGATATTTGAAAAGTAAAATAGCAATTTCGGTAAATTTATTACGGAATTAAGTAGAAAATTTCTTAAAATATTTATTGCCAGATGGCAAGATCAGAATTTAAGTTCATTTTTAAAATAAGTTAATGTAACGGAATAGGAAAATCGAATGAGGTTCCTATTAATCGAAACTGTTACTTAAACCACCACTTACCTGACGAAGACTCAAATAAAACTTCCATAAAAATAGTAGCCATATTAATGCCAGGATCTCATAAAGTAAATTTTTTTCGACTAATTCTGCAAGGTCAGCCATTATTTTCAGGCGCAACAGCGTCGAGAATCAACGAGAATCTCGGCTACAATATTCTACCGGACTACCGGTTTATTTGGAGGTTAGGATATCACCCCCCCGTACTATTCCACCGTCCCTATATTCCTATGTCCATGGCTTCGAGTTACTACCCGACATGATTAACTTTCTATCTTAAATTTTGATTAAGGGAGTAACTCGAAATGAATGTTGGAAATATTTTATTTCGTCCTTGTGTTATTTGCCCGCATCGCCGCTTTCGCTTAAAATCAACGTAACTAATCACCCGTATTTAAATCCGTTATTATCAGTACGATATTACAGAATTCCATGAATTCCAAAGTTTCAAGTATGATCCAGTAAGATTGCTTTTATACAATTCAAATTGCGCCGGAACAATTGAATTATTTTCACCTATTTTCACTAAGCAGATTAATGTATTTTCCCGTGTTTGCCTTCCATAAAATTCAGGGGCCACATTCGGATAAGAAAATCTCTAAGGAGGAAATCAGTTGCAAACCTGTGCAAGGTTTCCACAATGAATGGTAACATTCACAGTTGTCAAAAGATCATATCCACGGATATTTACACGTTAAGCGCAGATGAAGCTGCTCTTTGCATTTGTAGAGGTGCTATGAACTTTGTACAGGACGTTTCGTCGAAAAGACGATAAACAGATCATCGTTAACGATGACGCCTGACAGATCGAGTGGTATTAATGCGAATCAGTTAAAAAATGTTCCGAATATTATGAGCAGGTATTGGCTTCTTTACAAGTAGATTTAAGATTTTAAATCATTATTTTATTTTAATCTTTATTCAGTAGAGCATGACAATTTCAAAAATCAGAGTTCCAAGTCCAATAATGGAGGAATATGTATGAGACATATGAGACCTGAAATCTGAATTGATCCCATCTTTGTAAAAACAATTAACAAAAATCACTTTGCGTTAAAGATTGACAAAATCCTATTTGAATATAGTAAATGATGTTATACGTTGTTCTTATGCGAAATAAATTTTTTATAGCATACCAAGTACGTCGTCGCCATTCGCTCATTTAAATATTCAGCCAGGAAATGTACCTCCAATTCCGCCGCGTCAACCAGTCCAAAATCAGATGGGATTCAGCGATTACAGACCATATGGGTCTACTTACGGCAGTGGATATGGATATGGAAATCAGTATAGAGGATTCAATGGATTCGGAGGGTATAATTCGTACGGTTATAGTCCCTATTCTAGCTATAATAATTATGGAGCATTTGGCGGGCACAGTGGCGATGTTGAAAACAGGCAAGTCTCATAAGTCGTTTAATAGTAATTTAGCATAATAAATGTAACTACCGAACTTAGTAGAAGGGTATACAAGTCAAGATGTACATGCGACTTCTCAATCTTTATCACAGATTCTTTCAATACGTCGAAGATAGTACCAGACCAACTTTTCAGTTAATCGAAACTGTCCTTCAAACGTTCTCGTCGATGACAATGCTCTTGGAATCGACATACTTCGCTTTGACCAATTCGTTCAGGGCAATTTTAAGCGTTGCAGAGAACATTGGAAGATTACGATCTACCGTAGGACAGCTATTTAGTACTTTTGCTCTGATTAGATTCTTGAAATGGTTGTACAGAAAAATTGCGCGCAGGACTGGTAAGATCGATGTATAGAATTTTGTGGCAACTAGAATTAATTTAAATTCTATGCAAACTACGAGAAATTATAATTTGCGATCTTTGTTATTTAGGGTTCCAGGGTGAAAGTTCCATTAACGAAGAATTGTGGGAGAAATCTATAGCGAAGATTGGAAATGATAATGTTACTAACCACACTTCTCTTTGGTCTGGATTTTTAATATTTAGTGTATTTTGTATAGTACCTTATATGATTCATAAAATCTCAAGCAATATTAAAAGCATTCAAATGAAAGGTACTGAAATTGGGAATGTATTAAAATGATCTTTAATAACACTAATTTACAGCCATTTTGCGCAGCAGATGCCACTATTTTTTTCTTATGTAAAATGGCCCGCTGATTCCGAAAATAAGGTCCAAAAATTTTTCTATGGATACTGTTTTCGAGATATCGACAGGTGAACTTTTTACCTGTCTGCCCAAAAGGTGGTCCCATTTAATTGCGAATATCTCGTGTTGCGAATGACCGAGTTGGTTGAAAATTATATCAAATTAAAGAATTGAATTTCAATTTTGGTTGAAAAAAAAATGACTTTTCACATATTTCCATCGATTTCACTCGAACTACTAAACCGATTTGAAAATTTTGTGAGGCATATTTGTTGGTGATTCAATTGTCTTTAATGTGATATAATTTTCGACCAAATTGGTCATTCGCAACACGAGATATTCGCAAATAAGTGGGACCACTTTTTCGACAGACAGGTAAAAAGTTCACCTGTCGATATCTCGAAAACGTACCCATAAAAATTTTTTTAGACCTCTCGGAATCTGCGGGCCATTTTACATAAGAAAAAAAATAGTGGCATCTGCTGTACAATTTTTTTTTTATTTTGTACACTAGTGTAATCATTGGAATATCACTATTGTGCTTAAAGAGTTAACTACACCATGACATTTATATTTTAGGCAAGGACCCAAAGGAATGGTACCAGTGCGAAGAACCAGTGTACGTTGCAACGGTACTGTACGACTTTGTCGCAGCAAATAACGAAGAGCTTAGTGTGAAAGCTGGTCAGAAAGTCGTTCTTGCGCCCCAGTCTCTTCAACCAAAAACTTTACCAGGCTGGTGCAAAGCTACCGATAATGTAAACATTGGCCTCGTTCCCTATAATTACGTGAAGGTTGTAGGGCAGTTAAAGAAACGAAAAGAAACAGACGAGACCACTCCCACAAAAGGGGAGAAGCCTTTTGCAAACGAAACTAATTGTAGTAAGAGTAATAAAGGAAATTCTGATGTTTCAAGGACTGATGAAAATTTCGCAAGTGAAACGTAGACACTTAGAATTTATTTTACAGCATTGACATATTTTTCATTGAATTTTCGGGATGTCTTATATTTAAACGGAATACTGGATGTTCTACAAACGTAGTCTATGAAAATTATATTCCACAACGTTCTCGATTGCTCCTAATTTACTGTCTATTGAACCTAGTTTGAAAAATACCGAAATTGCCTTGAAATATACATCATAAGCAAGCACACAAAATTGTGAAAGGTTTACAGAGAATTTGATACTGGAACGATCGCGTTTAAAAATGTTAAGGTCTCAATTAAACTGAAATACTATGCCAGCTGATTTTTAAGCGGAAATTTCATATCCGATGTATTAAAGGGTTTAACAAACTGGACTTCTAGTGTCACATGCGGTACTTATGTTTATACTGCAAATCGTAATAGGCAATTTTAATAATAACAGTAGGCTACATATTACATTGTTACATTTGCATACAGTTTTCTACTTTAATCTTAATTTTCGTTTATAATAACTTGGATATTTAAATAAATATTTGTAAATCTGTTCTTTATTAAAAAACGAATGCTAAGAAATGATGTATAATCGATTATTTCTTTATGCAGTGTGAAACTCTACATAGAAAATCTCAATTTTTTGGAATGCTTTCAAAAATAAATTCTTCAATTACGAGACAAATTTGTTACAAAAAAGAAAATACGAAGTAAAAAGTTGCGATATGTATTTTAGCGAGATTAATATTTCTTCAAGGCAAGTATACTTACCGCGATAGGTACAGATTGAAAGATTGTAGTGAAAATAACATCAGTTACAGTAAACGGAAGGAAATTATTTTTTTAAGGAATTTTTTTTAAACATTTACAATCTTGTTCACATAAAATACTTTATAGGTATATGTATATTATATTTATATATATTTATATTTGCGTGCTGCGCGCGCTCGCGCGCGCATATTTATATAATTTACAATTTCACTTTCTATCTTTTTCCAACAACGTCAACAATAGATTCTACAGTCTACACAACGAATTCTGCAGTCATTTTAGCATTCTAGAGAAGGGAATGTTTTGTTAGGAAGGAAAAAAGAATGAAAGGAGAAAAGAGAAAATGATAAAGGGCTTCCTTTTAATCAGTGAACTTGCGATTAGGGTTCCTTCCAAAGAGGGCAGAGCGTACATCCGGTACCAATTGCTGTGCTATTAATTCTAATCTTGTCTCCAAGGCATTGCTGACTTTTATGCGACCTGAAAGAAATGAATTTATTGCTTCGTTCGCTTTTAATTCATCATTAAACACTGCGTAACAAATTTCAATAGTCTTATTTCAGACAGGTGGATCTGTACATTTTTGGTGAATAAATACCTCTCGCCGCGAATAAATCAACACCGCCGCAACTGTCAGGTGGAAGGAAATTATCTTGATCGATCTTCAGTACCACATCCTTTCCTTTTGTTATCTGCTTGTAAGTATCTTGCACAGATTCGAGAATAGATTCTATCAGAAGAACATCTACTTGACGCACGCGAATAGTAACATTGTTCTCGGTCAACTAAAAATTGCAAGCGCGAGGATTATATTTTAAATTACAACCGTTTATGATATCTTTCAGAGAGCCACGAGAAATAGATGTATACCTGGCACAGGCCTTGCAGGATTAGTAATTTCAGAAGTTGTTTATACCGCGCATTATCTTGCGTTACTTCAGTCAATTTCTTTCTAGCTTCATCCAGAACGTTGCGCACATGATCTTCCCTGACTTTCAGAACTTTCAAGCGGGCCTGATTCAGCATATTCGAGGATTGACTGTGCAAAATAATTGTAATTAAGAATAACAGTAGGTCTGTAAGTATGAGGAATTAATTCTCGTGCTACAATGTACATTTTTTTCTGAAGTTCTACTTGTTTCTCTTTCTTCTCAAAATATTCCATAATTTTAAGTCTTTGCTGCTGAACCAAGCGACCCTTTTCTATATTAAACTCCTCTTCTGCCTTAGCATCAATTTCTTCAGCCTTCTCATTGGCCTCCTGCTCGATGAAGGCCATCATATGTTTAATCTAAAAGAAGGGAATCATGAGAATAATGCCATAACTGACTGTACTTAAACAACCAACATCTCCCCATTCAGTATTGAAATACAATTTAGCGATCGAGTCGTGATTACGCTAATATTCAGTGCTTCCATGAACTCCACGATATATTTTTCATTCCTCATTTGTAAAATGCATCTTTATATAATTACAAAGAAATAAGATAAACTTTCGAGAATTACATCGAATATTATTAATAATTAATGTATAATCGTAATATTGCTGTTGTCTTACATTTTATAGTAAATCATGAATTAAAGGTAGCTAATTGTCTACTTGAAGAACACCTTGGTTCCAAACCAGCAGACAACTGCTCCATTTTCTGCCAAGACTTTAATTACTTGAAATACTAAGTAAAAGTTAAGAATCTTGTAGAAATAGCTTAATAAGTTATTCCTCGCTTACAACGAAGATAATATAATTCAGTGTTTATATATTTGGCTGGAAATTTACTTTGGAAATCTCTCATGACTTTTTCTTATCGAATTTTTTTTCTTAAATTGTTCTGCACGCCAAAGGGTATAGAAGTACGAATTCGACGAGGAGAGCTGCTGAAAGCAAGTATTCCACCGAGGCAGCAATATATGAAATAAAATGCAAAAATAGCTTAAAATCGATGCTCGGCGAGAGCATAAAGATCTTTCAATTTCGATGATATTCTACCTGTTTTTTAACATCCGCATCGCTGAGTGCCATGTTGAAGCTTTAGAGAACTCGCTGGCCTCCTTGAAATAAAGATTTCCTAAATTATTCCCCCAATCTATCCTTTTCGAATCGAGTTTTTCAAGGAGTCAACGCCTACTGACGAAACTGTCTTCAGTTAATGATGATCATATGACACGAACCGTGCGTTCGTAAAATCTCACTTACCATTGTATAGGAGGCGAATGTGTTCCTAAAGTACACGAGGGTGTGCATTACCAACGATCATTTTGGAAAATATTTAATTATAATTACGGAACTGTTTACACAGAATGAAAATAAACGCACATAGAAATATCCTGTGCGCATATATGTATATATAAATCATTTGAAATAAAGTAAATTTGTGAAATCATATTCTAAACTGAAGGAAATCTGGAGCGTCAAAAAAACGAATTCCCAGCTTGGTGAACACGCGTGACACGCGTACTTGCTTACTTCATCACCGAAGACAATAATTCTTCGATTATTATATTCGAATCGCGGGAAAACGAAACCTCACTAGAATAATAGAAAACTGTACGTTTGTGCTTTCGATTACTTTCGCTCGAACCATATATATGCTATAAAAAGGTACGTTTCGCCGATTTGAAATGCCTCTCGTATGTAGCGTCTCCCGTTAAATCTACATTAAAAGGCACTAGCGCGTAGAACCAACGTAAACAATAAAAAAAATGATCCCGTTTTATTCTGACATCCCGATGGATTTCAGAAGTCGAATTAACTAGCTGGTCTTCAGCGTGCATGTCGGTGGTTGCGTTTCATACTTTTATAAGAAAACATTGTTTTCCATCAGAATTATTGCATATTTTTGCAATTTAACAGAATTTAGCTGGCTTAAACAGGTAACGTGCACAGTGATAGCTGGCGAACCGCGTTAAATGTCAAATAGATCTCGAGGAGGTAACGTTTCGTTGACTCTAACCTAAAAAGACACGCGCTGCATTTCGTCATCTGTTTTTTAAAAAGAACCTGACAAATTCTTTTCATTAATGCAATATTCACTTTTTCATTGCTCTCGCTTCAATTGTTCTCGATCATTTACATCTTTTTATGGACCCCTTGCATGCTCCCTTTTTCCGACGAAGGTTGATCTTTGTTTATCGTACATTGATTTTTGAGGTTAAGTTATCAGTTGGCTTTGGGTTTCGATGAGCGACCTTTTAATAATATTGGGACCACGAATAAGCATTAAATTCGTTTATTTCGATTGTTGGTTCATTAAAGGAGAGTTATGTATGTTGTGTACTCTTTTACTGAGCAGTTATGTCAAACCTTTTCGATTTAATTCTGTTGTGGAATGTACACTGGCTTTAATAATAATCTTCCATCTGCATTTTAATTAGAATTTATTTAGTTGAAAGTTAGCTTACTTTAACTTTAATTTACGGAGAAGTGAATGACCAGTATTCGTGACAAAAGGAATCGATAAATAAAAAGAATACCTAAATAATGGATCATTTTATGCCGCAGATGTCATTGTTGCTCCAATTTTTTTTACTATCTCCGATTACTTTTCCACTGCACAAACTCTGGAGTTATATATTTTTTTTAATTACTTTGTATGAATTCATTAAGATGCTATAAGCGTTTTAATTAATCTATTATCGATGTATCGTCTATGGTCAGTGGAACTATATTATTAAGAGATAAAGCTTAAAAAGACAAATATCAATGTAACTGACTCTTAATATCAATAACGAATGTTTGTACGCACTAAGTAGGTCAAATTTTATTCATATTTGTAGGAAAATAGAGAGAAAGATGTCGAGCGCAGAATCTTTAGCAGAAGTGACAGATGTAGTTCAAATTCTCCGACAATGGGAGGAGGAGCACACATCGCCTACGTACGATCCAATTCCGACGCTTCAAAGACTGGCGGAAATTATAGAATTGGAAACAGAGAATTATTTGAAAATGGATCCGGATCCGTTTGACGAAAGGCATCCGTCGCGTACAGATCCAGAGTGCAATTTTGGGCATATATTAAAAGTTTTATTTAGAAAGGATAATTTTATGACCAAGGTAGATCGATGTACAAGAATTTCAATTCATGTCGATATTCAGACCGAATATATAATGTATTGCATTTCCAACAGCTTATAAATGATTACTTAAGAGACACTTACTGGTCTCGTGCGGGTATCATGGGCCGTGATGTTAGAAAACTGAATATCGCTGCCTGTCGTCTTATGCTCGATATTCTTCCCGGATTAGAGACTTCCGCAGTATTTCAACCAGATATGGAGGGACTTATTCATCGTCTCTTTTCCTGGGCAGAAAAGAGCGTGGAACCATTACAAAGCTACGCGACCGGACTCGTAGCTGCTGCAATGGAAGTCCAGGAAATTGCTACAGGTTTCTATTTAAAATATTATCGTTACCACAATTTTAGGAGCAAACATATTCGTAATGTATAGCAGTCTTTAAGAAGTACAATGCACAACGTGATTATTTAACGATTCTGCGACAGGCTTTAGAGAACAAAATGCAAAAATGGTACCTCTGATGCTGCAAAGGCTTCATAAATTGCAAGAGAAGGCGCAGGAAGATAGGCAACTCGCAGTGAATAATAGACCTTTTGCACATTTTGGTCAGGATAGAAATAGCGGCGGAGATGGCGAGAACAAAGGTGTTCCTGGGAAAAGAAAAGTAAGCGCAGTTAAAGTATCTAAGTGAAATTCAGTGTATTAACGCATTGCGTTATGGGATCTGATAAAAAGTATCGGACACCTTGTAACAGTAGAATTCTATTTGAAGGTCAGAGAGAAACGAAAAGAGAACGGAGTTCTCAAAAGCCCTAGCCACAGTAACTATTATTCTGACGAAGAAGACTGCCTCAAATCCCCCGAGGATTCTGCTCCTTTGCCTAAGAAAAAGAAAAGCGATACAAAATGTGAAACTCCCATAAAGGGTGATGTCATCTACCCAGAAATAATGTCGCCGCCTCTGTCCGTGCCGAAGAATTCTAATTCTAATAATCAAGTAACACCATCTAAGGTACAAGGCGCTCATGGCAGGCCGTTAAATGTTTCTTCGGCACGATGCAATTTGCAGAAGAATTCTGCATCTTTGTTGCAGAATTCCAGTACTTCATCTCCATTATTGGAAGAGAATTCTAACTCTTCATGGGCAGAGATGGAGTCCTATGTCATTGGAAATGTGCAAATACATCCTCCAACACTGGCTACGAGACAAATGCTCATACTGAGGTAAAGATATTAATTTCATTAAGTCTTTGTCTGGTGCAACAGAAAGAGAAATTTTATTCTTATTCCAACGCAGGTATCTTACACCGATGGGTGAATATCAGGAGTTCTTGGGTCACGTTTTCGAACAGAATGCGCTGGAACTGATTCTCAAATACATTAATGTGAAAGAAACCAAGGACAGTCGTTTAGCTTTCGAGGCTCTGAAATACTTGGCTTCTCTGCTCTGCCACAAGAAATTCTCCATTGAATTCCTCAATGTAGGAGGCTTACAGAAACTGTTAGACGTTCCAAGACCCAGTGTCGCAGCTACCGGGGTTTCTATATGCTTGTACTACTTGGCGTACTGCGAGGATGCAATGGAAAGAGTATGTCTTTTGCCGAAGCACGTTATTTCGGATCTGGTTACTTACGCGTTGTGGCTCTTGGAGCGAAGTCACGATTCGGGAAGATGCCATGCAACAATGTTCTTTGGATTCTCCTTTCCGTTCAAAGTAATACTGGAGGAGTTCGATGCTCAGGATGGACTGCGAAAGCTTTTTAACGTGGTAGATATTTGCTTGACTCGTTGCAGAGGTCACATTTATTAAACGAATTCTCAAAATTGTTTCTCGGCTGCTGGTTAATTCGTAATTCAACTTTTTCAAGATATCCACACTACCGATTTTAAACATAGAGGAGGAGCCAGCGTTAAACGATGATGAAGAATGCGCTTCTAGGCAAATAGTTCGACATGTCGCGGTAGCTTTGAAGCGATACATGGAAGCTCATTTACATCTGAAAGCTGAGCAGCTGCAAAGGGCAGAGAATGTGAGAGCTGAACGCGATACGTGGCAACCATCGCTACCACCTTATAAAGCCTGTAAACTAAGCAGCGAGGAAGTTCAAACGAAGGTAATACAGATTAGATAATATTCCCTGTAAACCGGCACACAACGCTAGCTTAATTTCTCCCCTTCTCATTAAAGGTGGAGGTTCTTCAAGAACTAATGTCTGTAAGAGCGGTATGGCCGCCAGTAGAGGAATTACATCGGCTTGGAGGCATAACACTTCTGCTTCAAATTATTGCCTTCGCTAGGGAATGGAATTACAGCGGTCGGGTTCATACAACTTCTAGCGCTGAGACAGTCCGCTCTTGCCTTGATGTGATAGCTATTTGCTCTGTGGTGCCGAAAGTGATGCTGCTACTTTGCGAGAGAGTAGACATGCCGGATATGTCTATGACAATGGCAATTAATTTACTCTTGGCTGCCGCAGAGTGCGAAATTATTGCAGATGCTGATGTGCAGAGAGCCGCACTGAGGGCTGTGATTAACTGCGTTTGCGCCCCTATAAATAGGGTGAGTAATCATATGAATTATTTAATTAATAAAAACAATTGAATGTATTTAATAATGTTACGTTGCAGATCGGTGGAAATGTAGCAAGATATTCGGTAACTGGGTCTGCTAAGAAGAAAGCAAATATTAATAACAGCGAAGAATTGATACAGAAAATTTGGGAGAGCGTCAGATCCAATAACGGAATAATGGTACATATCTCAGTTATAACTGCTTTTCTGTTTGATTTCACATTTAATAGTAGTATATATCGTTATAACGCCTCTTTTGTGTTACAGGTTTTACTACAATTGATGATGGTTAAGACTCCGATCACAGATGCAGATAGTATAAGAGCTTTAGCGTGTCGTGCTTTGGCAGGATTGGCACGTAGCGAGAAGGTCCGACAAATAATTAGCAAGCTTCCAATGTTCACCGATGGACAGATTCAGGCTCTTATGAAGGATCCGATACTTCAGGAGAAGAGGCAAGAGCATGTCACGTTTCAAAAGTATGCTTTAGAGTTGATGGAAAGAGTTTCTGGGAAAGCGAAGCCTACTGGAGCGGAGTATGAGATTTCTTTGGTCAGCTTACATCGCGTAAGTTCCCTTCGATTTATTACCGATCAAGATAACATTGATTTAATTTATACATTTCTTTCAATTAGATTCCAGACTTCTATATTACATTTCACTTCGTTTCCTTTCACAGGCGAACGTAGTAGCACAGACAAGAATACAATATAACGAACGACAGTTGAATCAATTAATATACCAGCACTTAGTGTCGAAAGGTTTAACGGAAACTGCAACAACACTTCACAGGGAAGCGAGCTTGGACTCCTCTGCAATAATGAAACCAATGTGCACATATCAACCATTTACTTATCGCAGTCCTGCAACTACCGGAGTAAGTAGCTACTGTAATGATAACACTGGCAATTATGCGCACGCTCGTAACGTAATAATATCAGGGATGATACGTAAATTTAAATTTATTTATCTTTTTTTACCCAAGACAAGAAATGGATTCTCCCCCGGAGCTCCAGTTAATTTGTACAATACAAGATGTAATCAAAGAGAAGTGTCTTCTCGAAACAACACGACTCCTACTTCATCCTCTAGGTATATATCTCACTCGAATTTTGGCTCAGGCTCAACGTCTCTAAATCCTGGGAGTAATATACGTTTAAAACTTTCTGACTGCCTCAATCAAAACGTTATTCCAAATAGCACCAATCAACCGATTAAGCTGCAAATTAACCAAAAGTGAGTTAGACTTTTCTGCGATTCTATTTTACCGAAACGCGCCGGTGTGAAATGTATTAGAAGAAGGCAATAATAACGAGACGATTTCAGGAAAAGTCAGGTCGATAAACAACCTCTAGTCAATTCGATGAATTGCCAGTCAATCACATGCAGATCGCTACAGAAACAGATTTCAAGGGATCCTGGTGGTGGCGGAGGGCCTGGTGTAGCTACGTCCAATCCAGCCACCATAACATTGGACTCTATTATCACAGAATATTTAACTAACCAGCACGCGCTCTGTAAAAATCCCATGGTCACTTGCCCACAATTTAATCTTTTCGCGTGAGTATATAAAATTACGACGTCAGTCGCTCATTAATCATTCGAATAGAATTCGCAGCAAAATAATGCTTTCGTTGTAGGCCACACAAGTGTCCAGATCCTTGTACAAAAAATTCAACGCCAACAAATCTAACGGTAAGACTGGCTCGAAGAGCATTGGGGATGGATGGTAGAAGATTGGATAGAAGACACATTTACAGCCGGTTCTGTCCTGTAAAAACCTTCCGACCTTCGGACGTCGGAACCTTTACCTGTTGCATTTTTTCGGTAATTAAAGCTCCGCCCAGTACCATTCGAAAGAAACACGCGAGATATGCATTATTAATGTATCACTGTTCAACGCCTTTACAGCCTTGCCAGCAATATTTAATGCTGGGCACTTACGCGGGAGACGTGAAAATGTTCCATGCATACACAGGTGTAGAGGAGGTAACATATCCGTGCCACGAGTCCTACGTGTATCATATGGAATGCAATCAGCGTGGTAATTTATTGTTAACTTCCACTGCATGGAGAAGCCCCATGTCTGCGCTTTGGAGTATAGGAACCTTCTTCGATATGAAATTGTCATTAGAGAATGAGGATTACGTCGAGTTCGGAAAGCTCCAGGACAGAATTATTGGGACCCAGGGCGAAAGTGCCACGGTACGTACGTTTACTCTCTTTGGAAAGTAAATCTGCATGTTAGCGGCTGGGTCGGGAGTAAGATGGGGTCTTGGCATAAGCCATACATATTCTCTTGTGGCTGGTCAGTGGCTCGAAGTCACGTAGCTATTGAATATGAGGTGGTATTGTTTAGACTGAGAAAGAATAGGGACTTTGCCTCCTAAAGGATCTAGCCGCAGAGTGGGCGAGCAGATGGGAAAGCATATTTCTTCTCTAAGATCTGCCAGAAGTCATATCTAACGTACGAATCTCTCCTTACATAATTATCTTTCTAATACCTGTTTCCAGATCTACGATATAGCCACAGGGAAATTATTAACTACGCTAACTCCTTCGATCTCCAATCAGTACACCAAGAACCGTGCCACCTTCAGCATGAATGACGAATTGGTTCTCAGCGATGGGATCCTCTGGGACGTGAATTCAGGGAAAGAGATTCACAAGTTCGATAAGTTGAATCAGACGCTCAATGGAGTTTTCCACCCGAATGGTATTGATACGAATTATATAGCATCTCTCAGTTAATGATGGTAGGGGGAAGTCAAGATTAGTATTTATACAGTAAATACTTTTCCAACAGGCACAGAGGTGGTGTCGAATACAGAAGTCTGGGATCTAAGAACTTTCCATTTGCTGAAGACAGTGCCGACACTTGATCAAATGGAAGTAATATTCTCCCCCGTTAATAACATTATATATGCCGTGTCCTTGGATCAAGAGAATGGGGACGAATCGCATTATGTTACTTCGTTTAAGACACTAGATGCTCTGGATTATAATAATATTGGTAAGTATCGTTCCTTCGAATCTCATGAACGACGTTCAGGCTTATTAATAATGAAAGCAATGACTGGATGAGATTTTAATTGTAGCAACTTGCGATGTCAAAAGAGGGATTTACGGGCTGGCTTGTAATAAATTCGACACGCAGATAGCAATAGTCGAGAATCAAGGTGAATTCGATAGTATCCAAGAGTCTTGCGTGAGGCTGTACGATGTTGGCAGAAGAAGAGACGACGAGGATGAAGCTGACGAAGATGACGATGAAGAAGATCTGGATGCAAGCGATGATGACGGTTCCAATTCTGGCTCCGACGATAATAATGCTGATGGTACGTATTTACTACTTTAAAATCTTTCCGAGTGGAAAGCGTTTCATATTTTAAGCTCTATCTTGGAGGCCCTCAAGCATGTAACATTCCATTTAGATTTAAATGGTTACTTCAATTATATTTCCTTCCAACTAGCCCGACAAAGCACATTTCACTGGTAAATCATAATAATAGTGAATCATGGAATCTTAGTTTCCACTACGATTTAATTCTTAAATTCTTACAGGTTTAGTTCACATTGAATTCCACTTTGACTTTTAGTGGTTCTATGTAATAAATGACGATGATGGCGATATTGCCTGATGGTTAAATGGAACTTAATTTTAATAGCTTATTTCTTAAGTTCTGTTCTTACTGCCTTTGTGAGTTTCTTTTGAGAGTGAAACACGAAATTCATATTTAAATAGACGCAGACAATCCAGACGCAGCAGCAGGAGAGAACGGCGATGAAAACGAACGAAACGATCGCGAGAATAACGACGATGATGATGACGACGACGACGAGGACTATGATACATCCGATGGCGACGATCCTGGAGAAAATTTGCTAGATTACAGTCGTTCTCCTGATTCTCTAGATTTGTCCCTCTCTGATGTCGATGATCTGGAAATCCTTTTCCCATAAATATTCTTCGAATACGATCGGAACGGATTATGAGAATTTTAGTCTTACAAGGGGACCTTCAGGTTTGGCAATTTTAGAAAATTTTTATACTTTGTGTACGTGAAGGTCTTCACTCGGACATTAATTTCTCAAAGCAGTAAGATGCGCTTTTCAGCTAAATTCGAAAAAATCGACTTTGAAAAATTCCCTTATGTACAGGGTGTTTCTCTACCTATGGTCAATACTGTAGGGGATGATTATACAGGCAAAAATAAGACGAAAATCAAGAGTGACGAAATTGCGATAAAGGCTTCGTTTTCGAGAAAATCGTAGGCGCTGGAGGGGCACGCGCTTACGATGCACGCGTATTTAGGTGAGATTCAAAGTCAATTTTCTCGAAAACGAAGCCTTCACCGCAATTTCGTCACTTATGATTTTCGTCTTATTTTTGCCTGTATAATCACCCTCTAGAGTATTGACCACAGGTAAACGAACACCCTGTATATAAGGGAACTCGGAATCTTTCAAAGTTGATTTTCTCGAATTTGGCTGAAAAGCGCGTCCTACTGCTTTGGGAAATTAATGTCAGAGTGAGAACCTTCACGTACACAAAGTATAAAAATTTTCTGAAATTGCCAAACCTGAAGGTCCCCTTGTTAAACAGTTCCAATGCATTGTAAAAAAAAAGATGAACTTATTTCATTCTGGGTGAATCATAAGGCTGAAGAGAAAGTTTCAATACGAAATAATCATTTGTCATACTAATCGTTAATTGGCGAAATGGAGGAAAAGTATTGTAATACCATCAACCGAGTAGACCCAATGTTCGACTATTTAGTTTGCTCACTCTTTAATTGTAAAATAGTTAAGCTTTGATGAAGCAATCGATTAAGCATGCTCCCTTTTTGTAGTCGGCTTAAGTAAAGAAATTTTTAATACTTTTTATCGCAAGTGTTAGATTTCAATTGAAATAATTTGCAGAGACCATTAAAAATTTCCGTTTCGATGATAAATTAAATTTAATATTCTAATGGGAATTTACCAATTATCCAATGGAAATGAATTTTGTCCAAAATTGACTCGCTTCGCCAATATTGAAATTCTCTTAAACCTTCGTCTGGTTAAGGAAAGTGCGCCATCGAGCTTGGCTAAAGAAATGATTCTAAAAATGAATTTACTCAGCCATTACTAAAATACCACTTAATAAAATGAATGGTTGGTCGCTGATGTAATTTTCAATTTCAATCGAATGATACGCCGACCGACTTGAATGTACATATATACTATTATTATTAAGGTATTTGTTGTTCAGTGAACGTGTATCACATATTCTCTACTAATAATATGTTTATTCTTAAGAGATTCTCTTCCTCTTCGCGGTGATCGGACAAATTTTTGTCAATCGATAGATCACGTTGAACAATCACTGGAATCGATGATCACGATTATTTTCAGACCTTGGTTAATCAAGGCAGCAAATTTTGAAGCTCTGCGAACTTATACTTCTATGTATATGAACAACAACAGGTACGAGGGAGAGTGCGCGCGCGCGCGCGTGTATATGTGTGTGTGTGTGTGTGTGTGTGTGTGCGAGCGAGAGAGAGAGATTGTAAAAAGTTGATTTAATCCTGTCGTTTGTTATCATTAATAAAGAATCGTGAATTTGTATAGACTTGCTCTAATAAATAGAATCGCGCTTTATGAAGAATTTTCAGTAAGCCTATCTATATTCTTATTACTACTCGAAGTTGATGAACTATTTAGTGTTTTTATCTTTCATTCGTGAAATGAGGGCTATCGCGCTGTTCCCTTTACATTCTTAAATAATTACGATACCTACACGCGTAAAGATATCCATTAAGAAGATTAAACACAAGTATTTTGTTACACAAGCATTCAACTTGTCATTTTTTAGAGGTGGTTTCAATTTAATTTATGTGTAATAGTATAAGTTCCAGAGGCCTATATATCTAGTGGCTGGAATTAAAAGTCGCTTTAATGAGATATCCAGTATTTTTTCGATATAAGTTTGGTGGTTTATATTGTATACTGTACATATGTACATATTCCAGGGGTGAGGATGGCGGGGTGGCGAACGCATCGTTCGGTTTGGTGTCTCCCCCAAGTCCTCCCCCCCGTCGTGCGGACCTCATCTGTCAGGAGGCCACCCTAAAGTTTTTAGTGGGTGCAAACCCCACATAACGCCGTCCCTTCCCCGGGGGACGGTGTATCCCAGTCTCGGATTAAAGGGGGGGGGCTAGGGGGGCTCTGCAGCCCTCGGGCCCCACTTTCCGGGGGGGGGGGGGGCGTTCTAAGCGATTAGCTCACTCTGTCTTCATTGGAAATGTATCAAATAAATTGTCCGAGTTCCACAACAACCTTAGCACGTTTAACGATTGAATCTGAATTATTAAGATCTATCGATTGTGAAGACTTGATACTAGAATTTGCAAAATTAAAGATAAGAAAAAACATTTTAACTAAAAGTTAATTATACAATATCTTTTTACCCCCCCGCCCGCGCTGTTTAACCATGAGGGCCCCTCGAAGGTTTGATAGCCCCGGGCCCCAAAAATCTTAATCCAGGTATAAAAAAAAGAGGCGAGGATTGCGATCGAATTCCACTCCGAATTGATAACGTTAAACGCGCCACGGTAATGCTAAGGGGGCTCTAAATAGTATTTCCTGTACTTTATCGATGCTCGTGGTTTCAGTTAGCATTGCGTATAAAGATTGATTGTGATTGCTTGTAGAATAGCATTGCGAGTAATTATCGTGATTGATTTGAGAGATTGCTTATAATATTGTTCTGGTATTGTATTTAATATTAATATTTTGAGATTCGAGATGAATATTTGATTTCTTCCTTGCCCACAGCGGGGACTAGATTCATTTTTGACCTACCGCAGCATTCAATCTCTTCCTTATTCAGAGCAGATGGCACGATTCCTTGCTTGCCTACACTAATATTCAATTTCTTCCTTTTCTACAAGAACGGTTGAGTCTTTCCTTACCAACAATCGAGTTTGATTTCTTCCTTAACTATCGTTAAGGGGCATTTTATTCCACCAATGGCTCTCATGCATTTGCCGTGATACGGATAAATTATTTGTGCCGTCTATATGCAAGCCCAAGTTCCATGACAGGGATTCAGTCATTGGATTTCATTGGATGGTATTTGGTTCCTGTTGGTTCCTCTGAGCTGTCATTCTATGTCATTATCCGAATAACCTCTATAAGACTCCCACACGTAAGAGTATTATGAGAGGTGATATCAATTTCTCGCGTTTGTGATAAGGACACTCGAGAAGAAACATGTTCTCCAGCGGGCCGAACTATACGAAGCTGAAGACGCACCTGCGTCTGGCGATAAATCGGCTCAAGTTACTTGAGAAAAAGAAGACGGAGCTCGCCCAAAAAGCGCGTAAGGAGATTGCTGATTACATCGCCGCAGGAAAAGTGGAAAGGGCGAAAATACGCGTCGAGCACATTATTAGGGAGGATTACATGGTCGAGGCCATGGAACTGCTCGAGATGTACTGCGACCTTTTGTTGGCACGTTTCGGACTTATTCAGCAAATGAAGTAAGCGCGACACCCTAACGATTCGATCGATCAATCATTATCAGCAAGTACGATTAAGAAGTCACCGACAATAACAAGACTGAGTCACTCTCTACACTTGACATTATACAAGCATTACAACTGTTCCAACGTATTCTATTCTATTACTTCGACTGTTATAGAAACCTAGACGAAGGATTGGCGGAAGCGATTTCCACGATAATTTGGGCCGCTCCCAGAATTCAAACAGACGTTCAAGAGATCAAAGTGATCGCCGACATTTTAACATCAAAATATGGCAGGCAGTATACAGATGCTTGCAGGGAGGAGGCATTGCAGACCATTTCCGAGAAGTTAAAACACAAGATGAGTGTACAATCGCCATGTAAGCTTCTCGTAGAGAAATATCTCGTCGAGATAGCCAAGAATTATAATGTCGAATACGAGCCGGATCCACAGGTGAAAGTAACAAATGACCGTCGATGATATTAATACAGCGAGAGGCAATAATAATAAGCTGCAACATTTTAATGTCGTAGGTAATGATGGAAGGTCAAGATGCTATGTTGATAGACGTTGGAGCTAACGGAGAAATTAGAAACAATTTAGACACAGCTTCTGGAGGCGGTATCCCGCAACCAGTTGGATTTATTGGCTTTCCACAACCTCCGCTTTTACCGAATCCTACGCCTAATTTCATAGTAAGTAATACTTCCTCGTTTAGGTGCTTTGTGTCCATGGGAATTTGTTTGTTCTATTAAGATAAATTCAACTGTAATTTATTTGTTTAGAATTCAGAAAAAGGACCTATGGGGTTCATACCTCCGTCAGGGCTTTCAGAAAGTAAAGACCAAAATGTTCCTTACGCTCCTAATGTGTCTTATAACATTCCTTTGGACAATTCTAATAGTAACAGGCCTGTAAGTAATCATGACGTCACTTGTAAATAGCTGGCGTATATTACCCTTTAACATACTTTAACTCCTATGGCATTTCTTAACGACACGATTCTCCTTTGTCTAGGAAAATGATTTACCTCCACCATATGGTTCATTTCCACCGGATTTGAACAAGCAGGTAATACGATAACAGGGACAACGACGATCGTTATACAATATAACGAATATAAATTATTTTATGAACATTTTGTAACCTTTATTGCAGTCTGATCAGAAACCGAAACCACAGCCACGATCGAAAATGCCAATGAATGATTTCCAGCTTCCGGATTTGCCAGCCGTGCCGTCAGAGAATGATTTCCCTCCGAACAATCCGTCTACTAGCGAAGACATCGATTTCGCCGACTTGATGAAGCGTTTCGAGGATTTGAAGAAGAGGAAATAGTTTTTTGTAATTATGAAAGTATATCGTATGTCGCATATGATATATATCTTAACACAGCCATGTGTAAGTATAAAGATTGAAAATAATATAGCTTTATCATTATATAGTATCTTGGAATTTAAATCACCCAGAAAGTAATTAAAGCAATGATCTTTGTGAAATATTTTCTCCAGTGGTTCTAAAGGGTATAAGCGAAACTTTATCTGCATTAATGTAGCAAGATCAGAAAAGTTACGGATTGAATTCAAAGCATCGTAGTGTTATAAAGCGCTGCAAACGGACGTCACACTTCGATCTTCCAGAATAATTCAAATTGAGCATCCTTTGGATATTGTACAATACTTAAGTGTGGCTTAAGGAAAAACTGTACAAATAATTCATACAAATGGGAGGCTGTAGTTTGAAAGAATATTTTATAGTCAACTTCTTTCGGCCTCGGCTTGCTTTTAGATTAGAGGCGGGCTCGAAGCTAATTTTTAAATTCTCGGAACTCGAATCCGAAACTCTGTAACGCTTCGAAACTCTCGAAACATGAAGCGCTGATTCTATTTCGTAAGTGGAATATCTTGCTTCGAAAACTGAAGTCAACAAAATTTCATTTTATACGTTTTCCTATCTGGGTTTCGAGAGTTTCGAATCACGAAGAAAGTGCAGAGTTCTGAATTCCCGAGGCTCGAGACTTTCTTGGATTTGCGAAGCGGTAAATAATTATAATAAATAATCGGCGTTGCGTGCATTGCCGGCGCAAAAGAATGTTTCTAAACGAACATTCACATTGTTATACGAAAAGGTCATTTATATAATTTCAGTTATAGAAATTGCTTACGATTCTCCGTTCTTGAAAAGATATTATTACATCATGGTATGTATAGTATTTTTATGAACATCGCTTTTTAATGGAATTAGAATTTCGCTGTTTTTTAATATTGTAATTTGAAAGTTTATAAAATGTATTTTGTGAAAGATATGTAGCGTAGTCTGCAATAGAAACAAGCTTTTTTTAAAAGTATCTATAACTTTATATTCTCTAACAAATACACTTGAACGAAATATTTAATATTTCTATTTATTTTACATACATTCTTTATGCATTATTTATGCTTCTATTGACATTTTCAGAAAGACACGAATGCAGCTTCAATTCTCCCAGTCGTCGCACTTCTGAAAGCAACAGATTCTCGTATTTTCACTTCAACAGTTTCCTACTTCATTGACGAGGTCCATGACATT
This sequence comes from Andrena camellia, assembly GCA_029448645.1. NCBI lineage: Eukaryota > Metazoa > Arthropoda > Insecta > Hymenoptera > Andrenidae > Andrena > Andrena camellia. Next base: position 39,786,279 of record CM055679.1, on the reverse strand, counting down.
AAGGTCGTACTTACATCTTGCCCCTTCTCAGCCAAACACTTCAACAAATTTTGAGAGAATTCACACTTGTCCTGCTTGTCTGACTCGAGATAACGAAAGCACTCTATAATCGATTCTTCGACAAAATCTTTCAAATCCGGATTGTGAATATTTTGACTCATTAATGAGATCACCAAGTCTCGTTCTGGAAATCCCGTTTCGTCTACCTACGATTTTTGTGTGTGTTCAAGATGAATTATTTTAATGAAAAGTATGAACGTAGAAAATGAAACGAGTAATACAGATTATACTTACAGCGTTGAGTTCATTGAACAAACACTGCATAACACACTGGAATATTTAGAAATATGGAATCGTTATTTGCAAAAGTAAATGAAACCTTCGGTCCAACTGTTTTAGCTAGCGATTGGGCATAATTAGAATAACTTACAGCCTGCCCCCAACTCGTGTTATTTCTGTAGCGCGAGTCTTCTCTATTAAAATCACTTTTCCCAGTGCGCAAGCCTCTCGAGTTCCACGAATCTCGATCATTTTGCCTCCCAGTCTGCTTCATATTCTGGAAATCTCTGCGGTTACTATTTGTCGGACGGTCGTGCGAAGTATCCGTGCCATTGTTTCTACCAGAGCTCCTGCGCCCATGAAAACAGGAATTAAAACTTAGTAGCCGTTACAGGGGAAGAATTAGCCTTGAATCGTATAATTTGTATTTCTAAATGAGACCTATATCTTCGATTAGGCATGGACTGATTGTAAGAAGACCTATCGTTCTTTCCGTAAAAGAAATGCTTGTCGTAAGGATCCTCTTCAGAATTCGAATCACTGTCCGAGCTATTGTCCTCCGCAGACATAGAATCCTCGTTGTCCATGTTCAAATTAGTGTAGCGGCGCTTGCAGGTTTTGAATGCTTCCTGAAATTGCGTGTCCACTTGCTGATTTCTGGACCGACACTTTAAACACTGAAAAAGATGCAATTTATGAATTTAACAGGCAGAAACCACAGAAACGTTAACTTGAAAATTCAAGCGATGAGGATTCATTACAGAACTAAGATCAAGAAACGGCAGACATTGTGTCTTTAAAGACTTACTGCTCCTTCGTTGAGAAGAAACAAAAGAATGCAGCAGAGAGTAAAGGTGCCAAAGTTCTCCATGATTTGCTGCCGGCGTTTCGTGGAATTAACGTAGGATTAATGAAAGCGTGCTCGTTCTCGGTCATCTATATAAACCAGATTAGCAGGAAAACGTTTGAACGTTAATTACGTGCCATCCGACATTTGAAAAGAATGGGAATCCAGTGGACGTTTCGATGACATGATGTATCCTCAATTACCCACGTCCTGTTTGACGCAAGTTGCATAATCGTGGCCGAAATCAACGCGAAGCTTTTATTGTCCTCGCAGAATATGCTTCTGGGTTTCATAGTTCTGGATGATAAACTCGATAGCAGGAATTTCCGTTTATTCCTATTCGTTATTATTCGTCTGTTCTGCGAAAAAGTGTCTAATATCTTGGTGATTATATTTGAATTTTGAAAAGGTCGAATGGAACGTGGTTTACCGCCACCTCGAACGTTCGATCTCGATTCCGATCGCGGAAGAGGGAAAGGGTGGGGGAAGTGAGGCACAGCATGAAAGAAAGCTGATCTCTAGACAGTAAGAACGAAAAATGAGACGGTAATTCGTGCGAGGATTTTGAGATAGAATTGTCTCTCTTCTCTTCTTCTTTTCCCCACGTTGAAAGCAGGATGCGTATTATATTCCTCGTAAGTAAAGACTCTCTTATACTTAAAAGCTGTAGGTATTAGCCAAATTGTTAGGATTCCAAATCGATTTAAGGACAGAATCGTTGGAATAATCGATTATATGGCCAATCAACTGACTGTTTCAATCAGATTATCGAGGTGGAAATTATAGTTTATTTAAGGAACGTTGAAATGAATAGCCTTTTTAAAAGTAACAGTATTTTACGTTCGAAAATTATATTGAAATTATCGCGAAGTTACTATAAAAACTACTGTAACATTATTCTAAATTTGAATGGAATCTCTGAGTCGGTGACAGATTTAAAACGTTATTAACTTTACTATCACGAGCTACGATTATGCATAAGTCGATCGCGGAAAACCAATGGACCATAAGAATCGGTGAAAGCGAGACAAATTGCACACGAATACGCTGTCCAGAATATTATTTAGGCTTGTACCATAAATGTCAGGCTAGACATTATTGGAATACTAAAATTAACGAAGCGTTAAAGTAATGCAAAATGCTGGATTTCCCTACAAATACTTTATTCGACAAAATTGCGAACTGTACTTTCCAATTCCTTGTTCCTTTCGCTCAGATTCTAACAAACGCGATCTTCGCGCTCGCGACTACAGTTCCGCGGCCCGAAAATCATCGATTTCACGAGAACGATCAGCAGTTACCATCGCATAGTAAAACAGATTCGGAGACGAGAATAGAAAAACAGAATGGATCGATATCGCGAGGATCGAAAGGAAATAGGTCGATAAGCGATAAGAAGGAAGACGAGGAATATTCGAATCCTTGGAACTTGTCGAAAGAGACGGACAGGGTACAATTTCAAATAGAGGGGCACGAGGGCCCGGAAACGTACATCTTTGGATTCGATACTGGATATGGGTAATGAAACGAATACAAATTTTAAATAAATACTTAATCTCGGAACTCAACGGAACTCTCCACTCCCTGTTCCAGGAAGAGTAGACAGTACAGACTGGAAGAAAGGCATCGAGATGGCACGGTGAAAGGGCAATATGGGTATTACGACGCGAAAGGAAAATTAAGAACAGTGCGATATATCGCTCGACCTTTCGAAGGATACACGGAGAAGCACCACGAAACTAGCGCGCGAAAATTAAGGAACTGAACGAAGGATTATTTTAATCGTAGATTATAAATGTTAATTGTTGTTGTTCGTTGTAATAAAATTGATAAAATAGGCTTCTTACGCCGAAGAATTTATGGCGTATTAGATGCGTGCGGAAAGGAATTAATAGGATTAAATCATTTATTTAACAATAACAACAGCTATACAAGAGAAATGAAAACAGAAGTTAAACAGAAATATGAATATAAACTTCAATATACTGGTAAGAAAAAGACACTCCAGAGGACATACGCATACATATGTATGTACGTGTACATACATGTATATTTTTATATACATAACATTCATACTCGTGCAACACACAGCTGCTTACAAAAGTATTTGAATAGAAATGTTTAAGCGAAATACATACCTCAACGAAGTTGTTTCCAACAATCTTACTTAATTACGTATGCATCTAGCGTTAGGCAATGTCTTTTATAAAAATGCGCTTCGCCCTGAACCAAGAAATTCTAAATTTGCGTTTGAAATGTTTACTCGTATAAGTTTGAGAATCTTGTCCCTCTCGAATCACAATTTTTTCACGCCCGTTACTGAACCAGACATTCTATTACGTACTCGGAAATTCATTTCTCGAGGCAACAGGAAATTAGGGTAAAAATATATAAATGATTAACATATTATTGTGAGCAATCAACGATTTCTATAAAATACCCATTTTTGTAAAAATAGAAAATCCCCCAAAATATCGAATTACACGAATGAAGTAGAGTTACAATATGTATTGGTAACGCAATACAATTTCATATAGTTAATGAAAAGTTACGATAACTTACGTATAAAACTCAAATACTTTCGCAAGCCGTTAGAAACATGCCGCGGAAAGCGATTTGTACAGAGGAAATCACGCGGAATACATCACGCGGGAAAGATAACTCGACGATGCTCATGTGGCGATAGCCTCTAATGACGTATCGTTATTTTCTCACGGCGTATTCCTTTCACAAATGTTCTCTTCCTGTTCTATTCCGACTTTTTCACACCAGCTCCGTAAGAGGAGCTCTTACTTATTTCCGACATCCCTATTGTTTTGTGCATTAATAGGTAAACTGAAAGAAAGACAGCAGATATTGATTTCTGGATGGAAAGGAAATGATAATACAGCCTACCCCGTGGCTTCGTTACGTATTACCGAAATACTTACACAGGAAAATAATGCCCACACCGATGGAAAAGTAAATGGTCGATCCAGACAAGAAAAGATTGACCAAATAATAAAGCATTGGTACTAATACTATCACTTCCCACAAAATTATATTTAAAAGGGTATAATATCTTCTATTCAACTGAAAACAATCTGTCCTGGGTACACCACTGGTCGCGAAGAAGTCACCTGTTTCGAAGAAACTCTCTGCCAAGCGGTCCTGAAGGGGAAGAGAGAATTCTACAACGTTTACGACTTTAGAGCTTCTATGATGTTATAGTTTCGTAAAGCGCTACCTTTCTCTGATATAATTTGTGTAACCACTCGGCTATTGCCGCATCACCTTCTGGCACTTCTTCCACTGGAATCCTGTGTATATACAAATGCGCCTCCACTTGGTTCCCCAACAGCAGGTTGTTTATTGTTGGCTTCACCGGATCTTGCGGTTTGAAATGTAACTGTACGTCATAAATCGCGGGAATTTTACCCTTCATGTGCGGCACACTTGCCGCGAAACCCTTTGTGCGTGGCGTTAAATGGTATTTTAAAACTGGAAGACCCTTTTCCCGGGCAAACTTCTGGCTGGCCTCTAACTTCTGTTCTGTGAAACGTGTTCCCTCCGCATTCAAAAGTAGCTGGAAAATCATTTCAAGGGAAACAATAATTTAACAGGAGGAATGGAAGATTAATTTGAGGGTAGAATTGGAACTACGAATAGAATATAGCACCTTCCCAAAATTAGAACAGAGTATAAGAACTTCAATTACCCATATGCTGTCCGGATAGCTCGAAAGTTCTTTGATTTGAGTGCCGATGATTTGCTTATCCTTCTCCCAATTTCTCTCCAAGAATATACTTTCGGCAAACTTCCATGCCCAACCTAACGTTGGAATATATTGTATCGACTTCTTTGCGTACGCTTTGCAATTCTGAAATACGCAGAAGCATAACATGAATCCCATTTCTTGTTATATAATGTTGAATTGTAGTATGTGCACGCAACTTACGCCGAGCACTCCGATTCGTTCGCAAACCACCCATCCGATGAGCCAGTCTATCTCATAGCTGTGGTTCATTAACAAGTATCCATGCTCCTTCCCATAGTACTTTTCAAAGTCTTTCTTATCTATATACAATACCACACGTATACCGGCCCACCATTCTGCTATAAATACTAACTCTGAAAATACAATTCATATTTAATTACTTATCTGACGTTTCTCCTAAGTTAGGTATCGATATTATGTAAACTGGATTGAAAAATAATACTGCTACGGTGGAAGTGAGATTCGACGATTAAACCGAAGAAGCCGAAGCAACTTTCCAAGTTATATTCAAACTTAAATATTGAAAGTAAACTGTTGATTAGAATTCAAGAATAAAATCAAAGAACTCGTGAATATAGGATATATGAATTAAAAACCGAATATAAAAATATTACGCTCGGAATAAAGTATTAACTTACGACTATAAAAAGAATAGCAGAGATAGTAATTAATCTTCCGATAAAAGTATCTGGAAAACGGCCTAAGACCAAAGTACAAAAGACACTGGAAGAGATTGATTATCAAACCAGACGTAAAAAATGTTATGGCAAACATCAGGTGAATGACAGTGGACTGCTTCAATACAGGCAACAGCCCCATCTTTTAAAATCTCTTATTTGTGCGTTTAATAAAGAAAAGTCATACATATACATTACTTGTGGATCACGAATACTTTGTGCCTGAAACAAACAATTTAATTTTAACAGTAGAAATGTTTGACGTCCGTGCCAAAATGTATTCCCAATCAAATTTGTAGATTTATTTAACATCGCTGTAGTATTCGCGTTTTGTTAGTAATTCTAATGTTTTCTCAATAAAATAAGGTGAACCTTTTAAGAGGCACCGACAATGCAAGAATACGTTAGGCAGGAAACAAATTGTTTAAAGTGTAATTACCCACATGACAGAAAACTTTATTCAGCAGAACAAATGGATATTGCAATGTTCTAAAGAAATAACACACTAACATTTTCTGAATAATTCATGATTACGTACAACGCATTTCCTTGCATTCAATTTAAATTGCAGGTTGCCATGCTGACCTTAATATTACCTTGATAATAGTTTGACCCTAATGTCTATGTTAAGCACTAACTAGATCCAATCTTCTTTAGACTATTCTTAGTGATAATTTGGAATGCAAATTGAATGCTAGTAATTACTAAACATTGGAGTCTAATAAACTATGGGAAGTTTGTACCATAAAGGAGAAATTTCACTAAGCGGGGAGGCAAGTAATTTTAACAGTCGAGCTTTTATTAACACTTCATGGAACATAATCCTAACAAGTACGGATCATAAGAGTAGGATTATCTAACCTCCATGCGCTAATAACATTAACAGATATCATATCAGCCGCGCGTTATCAAGAATTACGTTAATTGTATTGATGAACTACGTAATTCGCCAAAAACTTAATCGTTATTCGAATGAACGTGCTCTTTTAAAGTGCATCTTATCGCCTCTGTTTCCAATATTTACAAATAATCTTTAAACCGGACTTCATAACCTTAACCCCATGTCAACGAAGATCGAAAATCTATGAAAGTTTTGTATCCTCAATTAAACACTGCCATAAAGTCCTTTTCCGCGATCGTCCTCGAAGACGAAATTACACGGTCTCGAGAATTAAATGATACCTCGCGCAAATGAAAATATCGACAGTTACCTAAGTAAAAGAATATGACGACTTGTCAATGAAACTGAGAAGCAAATACGAGGGAAATGATATTACACTGGACATGCGAAAACGGGTCACAGTTTACTTAAAGCGCTCTCAACAACGAAAAACAGGATTCAAGATCTGTAGAAAAATGAAACTTACCCGTCTCTCATCATTTCTAGAAATTGGGTGTAACCAACTCTTCCGATCGGAATGCGTTGAAATGTGTCGGGAAGTGGTTAGAAATTGTAAGTTACAATAGACCAACAATAGACGAATGTTGCCAGAAGACTAATTCATTCTCGTGCGGCTGCGGATAGAAAAAAATTAGTGAAAATTGATTGGTCAGAGGACGGATGATATCATTAACGAATAGGCAAACGTTCGAAGATCAAGGATCAAAGTCATTCCGCGCGCCCCGAAACCGATTATGTTACGCAACTTACGTAAACGGTAAACTTGCTAATGCGAGTATTTACCATATCGTTGATTCCTTTCTAAATCTGCAAACAAAATTCATGAAAATCGCCTGTCAAATAGAGCGCGAAACGAGAAAAGATATTACTAGATTATCACCAGACGAACATCATGCCTAGATGATGTTACTAATAAATTATTTAAAATCCCTATGTTACTTAAGGAAGAATATAGAAGAAAATGTGACTTTTTTATAAAACACATTTTCACAAGTTTCAGTCGAATCCTGATCTACTATAATAGTCGTTGTAAATTATATGCGACAGATAGTATTTGAATGCAGATGGGATTAAGGTTTGAAATTGTTTCAAGTGACAAAAATGGGAGATCATAGTTCTAGATATAATCATTTAATATTATATTCACAGTCCGACGTTTCATCATAAATAACAGTTAATTGTCGTTTTATTGTCAATTCAGGGCGAATTCCACTTACGCCCAAATTGCCCGCCGCGGTCACTTTCGTTTCCATTAAGTTGATAGCATTGCGTGACGTGTTGGCCAATCAGCGCTAGTCTTGACACGCCCCTCGAATATTCGTTTTCGGTGACCGAATGCGGGTCAGAGGGTAAACAGTTACGATAAATTTTTCATTAATTTTGTAATTTTGATTGATTGATGCTCTGATCGACGTTCGCAAAATTTTTCAATCGTTTAAAATGGTGAGTTTAATACTCCCAATTGCTAACCCTAACGTTATATGCTTTCCTTAATACTGTTAATCGGGATCGTTGCCGAAATGATAATAAACAATGTTTGACGTAACGGGATTTAACTTCGCGGAATCCATTGCTTACGACCAAGTTCGTAATGGTTGTTTATTGTAAGAATGATCATTTCCTGCGATTTTAAAATCGAACGGAAATGTTCACTTAACCTTAACGGGACTAAACGTCAAAATGGCGCCCCCCAATGACATACATTGCAATTTCGATTATTCGATCAGCATTAACAAAGTATTTAGTACATTCAATTTATATAAATGTATATATTACTCGTAACTTTTATCGTTGATGAGTCGCGTTGCGAATGACAGTGCTTTAAATATTTCGGCTCCTTTGTACTGGCTAAATCGAAACTTGGTAGTTTATAGACGTTTGCCTTTGTTTTTTTAAGGATCATGAATTGGAACTAACGAAAGTTAATCGTAGTCAAATAATAACGCCTCTTTCTACAGTGTACGGCTTGAAGTGAGAATTATTTTTTTGTCAGAATCGGATCTAAGTGAACTTCCGTAGAGTCTTGTATAGCAAGGGAGCATAAGTCTGTTTTATCAGAGTTCAGTTATAATTTTGTAATCGACATTTAGTTGACATTACGTTGGGACATAATTTCCCCGATTTCAGAATGTTAGAAGCGAAATTAAACTAACTTTTATGTGTCGCTTTCAAAGACGGAGCAACAGATGGATTGCGCATTGGATTTGATGAGAAGATTGCCACCGCAACAGATCGAAAAGAATTTAAGCGACTTGATAGATTTAGTGCCCTCTCTCTGCGAGGATCTTTTGTCTTCTGTCGATCAGCCTTTAAAAATCGCCAAAGATAAGGAATCTGGAAAAGATTACCTGCTATGCGATTATAACAGAGATGGCGATTCCTATAGGTAATTATTTGAGAGAGATCACTGAAACCTTTTAAAATTATTTATACGACTGTATACGTAGAATTGAGTTGCAAAACTATATTCTCTAGATCTCCTTGGAGCAATACGTACGATCCGCCATTAGAAGATGGATCGATGCCTTCCGAGCGGCTCAGAAAATTGGAGATAGACGCGAACCATGCATTCGATCAGTATAGAGAACTCTATTTCGAAGGTGGAGTCTCCTCCGTCTATCTCTGGGACCTGGAGCACGGTTTCGCGGCCGTGATTCTCATTAAAAAGGCTGGGGATGGTTCGAAGAAAATTAAAGGTTGCTGGGACTCGATTCACGTAGTAGAAGTTCAAGAGAAGTCCACTGGAAGGGCCGCGCATTATAAACTAACTTCCACTGCAATGCTTTGGTTACAAACTAATAAGCACGGATCTGGGACGATGAATCTAGGGGGCAGTCTTACTAGACAGGTTTGTGATACGTCATCGTGTTTACGATAAACTTACTGGAAGCTAAACGGAACTGAAGTTGATCCAATCTGAAAGTACAATTAGGTTTAACGAAAGTTCTCTTTCAGGTCGAACAGGATGCCCATATAAGCGAAAGTTCCCCGCATATCGCCAATATCGGCCGCATGGTCGAGGATATGGAGAACAAAATTCGAAATACTCTGAACGAGATCTATTTCGGCAAAACTAAAGATATTGTGAATGGTTTAAGGTCCGTGCAATCGTTGGCCGATCAAAGACAGCAAGCTGCCCTCAGACAGGATCTCGCGGCTGCCCTTCAAAGGAGAAACGCTAATAATTGATCCTGCGAGGAAGATCTGTTTCCCTCTGACTACGAAGAGTGTCAATAGGAGAAGAAAGCGGAAGAAACAAACAAATAATCGTAAATGATGAAATTAAAAAATTGAAATTGCGCTACAGCCGCTGTGACAAGAATTTTTGAACAGTTTCCTGTGATACGCAGGGCGCAACGGTTAAGATGAATTTTTCCTCAAGTATTAAAAGAAATTTTGAAACAAAACAAAATGGATAATTGAGTATCAATTATTAATTATGTCGAGATTTTGAATAAAATATTAAGAGACATTACGAGTGTCCTGGGTTTTATATATAGGGTGTGTTTAAAGGTATGTAACACCACGAATCGATGTTGCATTTAACAGTGAAATAATCGATTTTATGGCTATCCCAAGCTCTTCGTGTTCATGCTCGAAATTTCTCGCTCCGAATCCACGTACTCGTAGTTCCTTCCATTATGTAATTTCTATGTATTACCTTTTATTTATTTAAACACGCGCTTATTGAATGTTAACTTATAATGCATTGCTATGACGTACAATGCACCTTCATAGTTTTATATATTGTTTGTTAGTTTTTATAAATCGCTATATTTCTTGTTGTTTTCATGAGGATCTTGACCTACGTGAATCGTACAAAATTTGTATGGTAGTGGGTGACGAACTTTTTTTATCAAAGTGATCGTATTTCAATCACTCGATACACGTGCGACGTTTAATACGTGTAGACATAAGTTACAAAAAAAAAAAAAATATGAGAAGAGAAGACATACACTTGTATAAACGCATCTAATTTTTACAACGAATAAATTAGAGAAAAGGAAAGCAGTCATCGCGCATTTAGATCAATTCTTATTTCTGTGTTACATATCTTTCGACACATTCTCTGCGTACGTGTGCACTGCGTGTCTCCGTGTGTGTGTATATGTGTGTATCAGACTTGTGTGGTGCGTGCGGCGCTCATATAAGCGTGAGCACAAATATATTATATATATTATATGTAATGGCACTCGTAATGTTTGTTTAATCATTACTAATTATTAATAATACGAGATATAAGAGTATTAATGTTTGAAAAATGTAGGAATATTAAAGAGAATATTTGCGAATAAATTTGTAACAATTTCTTCCATCATTTCCGGATTTGTATACTTAAAACTATTTAAACACATACAAATTAGCTGAATATTCAACAGATTGAATGCATTTGCGAATGGGGAGTGTTCGACTCTCTGCAAGTAATCCCGAATCGAACATTTAATATAAATCCCATGGAACGCGTTTTCAAATTTACCTTACTATCGTTAATTTCTATAGCAATTTGGAGAAATCACGGAATTAGCAATATTAATATGCGGTAAGAAATCTTTGACATAAATTCATTCCAATTGCAAAATATTTGAATATAATTTTAGCAGCATTGCTCAATACAAGAAATGTACGAGATAATCGATAAGAAAAAAGGCGGCAAAAGCCATCGCTCCGTTAAGTTCCCTGCGAAATTGCATAAAAAGGCAACAAAATATCGAAGGTGACACAAAAGCACCGAGGGCTTTTTTTTCCTTTATTTATCCTCCATTGGCTTTCGCCGTATAAACAAATGCTCGTTGGTATCCATTTATTTTGTATATTTTACGCCTGTTTTGCTGTTTCAAATTCCATAATCGTGTACTTTTGCATATACTTGTGTATGTGTGTGTCTGTCTCTCTCTGTTTCCATATGCTTTACTACTACGTATATTCTGTATACGTGTGTATGTGTGTCCTTCGTCTGCTTATATACGCCAATGCTGGTTATATACTTAAAAATATCTATGTACCATCGTATATTCTTCAGTACCTCGCGCATTACATCGTAACATCTTTGCAGACTGATTTGCCGCGACACGTAAGAATCGAAAATAATATTCCGAGAACACTTGCGAACGGAAAAGCAATCGCAAATACGAAATACTAATTCGTGACAAATACATTCGTAATTTGAATTATATTCCATATTATGTAACGTATCATCGCCACATAAATACTTACAATTATTTGTCGATTCATTTACAAATTAACAGCGCTGAGTAAGTGCTTGATGTTTTAGAAAGATAGACGTAACTTTAGAAAGCAGTATCCTCGAAATATTATTTACACGCCTGTGCTCATAAAGTGAACGATTATCTTTTACTACTCTTCTAGTGTCTGACAACTATTTTAAGTAGAAATGGATAGAATTTGATAGAATGACCAGCAGTGGTGTATAATTAATTAAACTGAATATCGAGAAGCAGAAAAGAATGGTTTCCGTCTCTCGTGACTGAAATCGGACCATGAGGCCGATCATTTTCGTTTCATTTCTTGTCAGTTTTCTTCTTTAATCGATTAAATTCATTTATCTAGGTCGTCTTAATCTTAAATTAGTCTGCTTAGATAATAGTAGCTTAGTTGTTTCTTATTATTCGTTTTTTTTTCCTTTATTTATTTAAACTTCCATACTTTTTTTTCGTAAATGGTAGAATTTGATTTGAAACCGAGTCTTTAGTGCGAGATGAAAATTCATACATTGGAATTCAAATTTCAAATCAAAGACCGAACGTGAGCGTTGAATAATAAATTTCAGAATTCAACTTTGAAGTCTTTATCGCTCCAAATTCAAATTGAATTCCAAAATTTCGCGCCGAGATCCGCACAGTCTGACATCCACTAAATCTGAAGTTTCGATTCGGAAAAATTACGCTTCGGAAGTTCTTAAATATGGAACAGCGCTGCAAAATCTTAATTTCAAACGAAACCTCAGATGTTCGTAAAAAAATTAATAAAAATCTCTCGGGTCTACGTTTAAAGTTAAAGTTTTATATTAAGTTCTGGAATAGTAAGTAAATAATTACACTTCAATGTTTCAAGCGAGAAGTACAAACTTGTGTTCTTCGTATATAAAATTGAAAAATTAAGATAAAGGTTACATGAGAGTAATTTTTATCAAACTGGAACTGTAAATAAAAATTTTTTAAAAGGTAAAAAATTTCAAGGATCCGAGCTAATACAATCAGTATTGTACAATAAAATAAAAAGGCTCTATAAGGAGAAATTCTAACGGGACAAGAATTTCGGTTAAATAAATTTTAAGGGCTTCTAATACAGTATTAATTTCTCAACAAAATCAATTGGTATAGAATTCTGGTACAACGGGAATTCTAATGGAAATTAAGTAGTTATTGTTACATATATATATAAAAAAAAGGCTTCTGTATTACAATGGGATGGGAATTCTGAATTGGGATCAGATCTAAAACACAGAATTTTAATAAAAAAGAAATAAAAAAAAGATGAATTTGTTGAACTTGAATGAAGGAAAACCACAATTCCAACAAAATTAGGGTACAGTAGGGTATAGAATTCTAATGAAATTGGAATTCTATCAAGTCCATTAGAATCGGAGTTCGAGTACATCGAGGCTTTAAAAAATGATACCTTTAAAGAAATTGAAACTTCAATTAAAGTACAAAATGACAAAGGGTTGTAATCATTGAACAAAGCTTTTATATAATTAGAATTCTAGGTGTCGTGGAATTTCAATAAACTCATGACTTCGATAAGAATTTTTTCTTTGTAATCGCCATCGCGAAACAATTGGAATTCCAATAAAAGTAGAATTCTAATCATGTTCTCAAAATTTTAGAAATCACAAATGAAGGCAGAACAGGTCCTCTTTCAAAATTTCCCACTGTCAAAATTGCCTTTTAATCGCAACATTTTAAGCCGCCCCAAAAACATTCTTCTTTTTCTCAAGATCTAAGCTGATACTGTTTCTTGGTTTATTCTCTTTTTATTTGTTTTTTTTTTTTCTTTGCAATTACTTCATTATTCGTAATCCTATCCTCCCCCACACTTAACACTCACGCACATTTGCCTTTCGCTTCCTTCATTTTAAATTATACGTTCGCCCTCTTTCCTTTATCTTGCTCGTTTCACTTCGCTTCGTTTTACTCTTTCTCAAATGCCCCCCACGTCTTTCCTTTCTATTTGCTGGTGGTAGTTCTTATTTTTAACCATTGATCATCTTGTATTGTATCTTAGGTTTCTCTTAATATATTAGCTGTGTGTGGTTTTGTTTTCTTTAATGTGATGGTGGAGTCTGGACTGAACACAATTATTTATCGATGGCAGTGTTGGTTTTGATGGCAATCACAACCTCTTCACCGCAGGCCTTCAGCACAGTGCACTGAAAACAAGACATTGCTGGTTTCTTTCCCCTTCCCTTTCTACCGTTACAAGTCTACTTCTATTTGCTTGCTTATGTACGAACAGTTCAGAACAGAAATCTGATTAAACAGATTCCTTTTTAGATACGTAAACAGTTCTCCAGAATTATAATAGTACTCACAAGAAGCTCCTTTCCAGCCTCATGATCTGCACGTAACTGAGCACCCAATTCACCGTCAGGAATTTTCAGATCCTCGCGGAGTTCACCATTATCAGCCATCAGGCATAAGTAGCCATCGTCGGATATGTCTGCTAGCTATAGTGCACACATACAAATTTTACTTAAACACGTTTCATACACAAACTTGTACTCCGCCATTTACCGTTCATTTCTCTAAATAATACCGTTACTGTTAAACAAGAAAACATCGTTATAAACGTCGAGGCTATAATTAATATATCGATTAAACTAGAAAGGCTCCCAAGTACCTGATAATCTTCCCGTTTAACAAACGGCACATCCATGTTGTGCGTAGAGGGGCAAATATCCTCATATTTCTTTGAAGTGAAAATGTCAATGCCTACAAGATGTACTTTGGCATGGCCGTGTTTCCCTGTCTTGGAGGTTGACATCTCCACAATTTTACATGGCCGAGACTTGAGCATTACGAACCCATTTTTACGCAGTGCTGAGCACTGCATGGGGTATGTTACTGAGGCGCCGGAGTCTCCGGTCTCGAAATGAGTATCCTCTATGTCCGCCATCCTTAGTTTCTGTTATTCTAAAATTATGGTTTAACGCACATTTGGTACAGAAGGGCAAATAAAGCGTAAACGCGCGGGAACAATGTAGGAATAAATGTGCCATCTATTAAATTTTTCAGCGCAAACTAATTCGTTCCGAGATATTCAGTTTCTTAAATTTTACATACACCATGGAACGACGGATGTCTCGGAGGATCAATGTGCTGGCAACTGATGGGATATCCTCAAGATAAATATATAACTTACAATAGGCCCATTATGGATTAGGTTTACTTACAGTTTTAGTAATTCAAAGATTCACTCTGACAAGGAGAAGTCGCAGCACTGGTCGCCGATTTCAATTCAATTCTTTCTGGTCAATCTACAGCAAAGACGAACAAACATATAACAGGTCATTTGTGCGAACGTGCAATATTTAAAAAATTATTTAACATCGAAACTTTTATTATAATCTAAATTAATAGAAGAAGTAACATAGTAACTTCTGAACTTAAGATTCTGCTGGACATATCTTTGTAGCATTGCACCAAGTGCCTTACAAAATTGTAAGCTTTTCATTTAAAAAAAAAAGAAAGAAAGAAAAAAACCACATTGAATAACTAAAGAAGGAATAATTTGTGTGTTCATTCGCATTGTATCTTTAAAATATCACATGTATTACAAGCCTTTCGAAATTACCATATGGAATATAGCGAGCGATACAATAACAGCTACCAGGAATTACAGTGATAAAGAACAGTACCAGAAATCACTATGATTTTAAGTCAATTACAATTTCAAACATAAACAAGACTTAACACAACCAAAATAAAAATAAACCTAATATAGCAAGATCCTAATAAAACGCAATTCTGTAGGTGATAGTATTTCATTTAGCTTGGCGAGGCATCAGAATTGTATCGATATTATCATTTAAAAGAAAAATACAAGCGTCGAACATAAAATCATTCAATTCTTAATGTACGCTGGAACGTGACACTATAAACGCTTCGATTACTGCTATTTCTACCCGAAGAGTGTATCGATACGCCAGCACGCAGTGCAGTTGTAATCTTTAACTGTAAAACGTGCACGGTCTAATTAAACTGACACTGTTTGAAACAGTAAGAGAAGTACGATGTCTTCACATAGCATGGGACGAGTTGGTTGAATTTTCAAAAAATTCCGGGCTTTCGAAGGTATTAGAAACGGGGGCCGGGGCAACCAGAGAGAAGCGGAATACCGTGCGATAGACAGATCCCAGGAAATGTTATCACAGAGAGCTTGAACGTTAGAGAACTCCGGGAAGCTTCGAGGGGACGATCGAGAAACGCACGAGCACGTTGCGGAAGTACGATCTAACCAAAGATTCGACCCGGCTGACAGTTCCGTGATTATCAGAGGCCCCTTATGAAAAATCGACCGGCAAATCTCGCGACCGTCGAATTACCTTCGAGGGCAAGTTTACTGCGGTTTTTTCACAGTTTTCCTCGAGAAGATGGCGCGAAAAGGATCGCGTGCGGTTCGCCGTCGAAGTTGCCGACTCTCGGAGGAAGTTGCGAGGTATCCCGGCTACCGATTGCTCTCTAATAATGCCGCTCTTTACTATCCGGAGGTTTCGATGCACGTTCTACGAATTTGCTCGATTGATCACAAGCCGATCGGCTAAACTCACCGTGAAAAAAGGAGAACAGACTGGAGATACTCACATGTGATCAAAATGGACACTCTAACCAGAAGAGCTGGCTGCGCTTGCGCGAACCGCTAATCGGCGACAGGGGGCCACCCGAATAGATCCACGGATTCCGGCTGGGAATCTAACGCGTGGGGGTAGTGCCGAGAACGGGAAAATCTTATCGCCGGTTAGGAATTTAGCGTAATACGCAGGCGTCGCACTGCGTAGTGGAATCTGGTTAAATTTCACACTAGGCGCGCGTAATTATTCAACTTTTCGACTAGTAGACCGTAAAATGCAATTCATTTATCTAGCTCGATTTTTCGCTGCAACTTAAAAGCCAATATTAACAATCATAATTTAATATATTTGTTTAGGATTATACACATGCGTGCCTTTGCCCGAGCACGTTTCTACTTATCTATGTAACGTAACAGGTAAAGCCGGCGTTCAAATGAAATTAATATTTCAAAAAATTTGATTTAATCAGTGCGACCTTGCATATATTGAATGGGACGCTTTAGTTCACAGGTGCCGACACTAGGTGACTATAAAACGTTCGATGGTCCCAGATTTGAAATTTTTTTTTTTGAAAAACTTTTGAACTCGAATTAGTAATGTGTTTGCTCGATATGTCGCGTAGCGTAATATAAAACATGAGAAACATGTTCCGTTGTGTATGATAGTAGAATAGTACCGATTTTTATTATAGTTTTAAATAATGGAAGTATTTCTGATCGGCGTATTTTGTTATATTAATCGTGAATCGATCATTCACTTCAATCGTGCTCGACTTGTCGAGCTGGAAAGAGGGGGGGGGGGGGGTGGTCGTGTCTCCATCTTATTCGATTTTAACATTAATTCTAACATTAATCCACAATAGCAATTTATTATAACAGTATATTTTAATAAGTAAATCGACCCAATGAATTACACTGAATGCACACCTTTGATGAAAGCATGAACTGATGCAATTGGCGTATCTGGTGAAATGCCGTGCCCCAAATTAGCAATATACCGAGTTTTACCAAACGCCATTGCCATTTCTCGTCCTCGATCCGTTACTTTTTGCTGTATACAGAAATGAATTATATGCTAGAATTGCTTACTTTAATATGTATTAAACGAAAGACTTATCAGTATAATAGCGCGAACCTTAGAAGCATACAATGCGCACGGATCTAAATTTCCTTGCAAAGTAATATCGGGACCCAATCTCTTTCTTGCTTCCGCAGCATCCACGGTCCAATCTAAACCTATCACCTCGTATGTTTTTGACTTCGCTAGCATTTCTAGAGAATTCATTGTTGCACCCTTAGGGAAAGCTATCTAAAATTTGTTTAACAATCCCTTTGTCAACGACTTAGTTTCGTTGGTGTTTAAGAAGTAACAGATAGAATAAGATGAACACAGAAATCGTATTTACTCTAGCACATACCATTGGTACTTGAGGAATATTTTCTTCTTTAAGTCGTTGCCTGACCTTCTCACTAATTTCTTTCAAATATTTGAACGAATAATTCGTGAACAATTCATCATTCAGAAAATCGCTATGACTTTCAAACACTTGTAGCAACTGCGAGGGGAAGTAGAAATGAGATCGTTAGAGATGCAGTTGGAGCCCTACGTGCTAGCTTATTTATTTAAAGACATGATTTTATACTTGTGCTCCGGATTTCACTTGCATCACAAGATAGTCCACTATGACATTCGTAATGAGCTGTAAGAGCTTGTGAGAATCTTCTGGATATTTGTACAACCAAGACCGTGGTTTAATCATTGCCGAATTACCTCCACCTTGGGTCATGTAGCTCATTAATGTCCACTAACAATTCGAAAATATGAATACTATGTTGTTATAAAATCTATATATGTAAAAATGAATGTGGAAAATGTTTGCGATATCTCCCACTCACCGCTGCTCCAGTGAAACCAATTAACGGCACTTTTCCTTCCAGCTTGTGCCTTGTCAAAGTTATAGCATCACCCACGTATTTTAAATTCTCTTCTACATTTGGTTGGATCAATCTGGCTAAATCGGATGGATCGCGCAAAGGATTGGGTAGAACTGGTCCCTGTAATAATTACTTACCACGTAAGATAAATTTCATCCGAGTAATCTTTGGTCACTAATTCAACCTTCTGAATATTAAATTGGAAGTATTGAAATCGTATGATTTAATAAGATAGAAACGCTCACCGTCCCAGGAATCATTTCAACGTTCAAACCCATTGCCTGCGGAATGACTAAGATATCGGAAAATATGATACTGGCGTCCAAATCGAACCGCTTCAGAGGTTGCAAAGTAACTTCGCAAGCCAAAGTCGGCGTTCGACAAATGGTAAAGAAGTCGTGCCTTGATCTGGCTTCTTGAAACTCTGGAAGATATCTTCCAGCCTGTCGCATTATCCAGACTGGAATACGCTCCACTGGCTCCCCATTTGCAGCTTTCAAAATCAAATCGTTTTTGAGTGACGGAAATTCTGCTTGAGCCATTATTAGTATCTGAAGAGAGGTCTGATATTTATGAAGCCATTGATGACTTGTATTTATGGAACGTTCACTTTCAAATACATACTTACTATAACAAAATTACAAAAGTCTAAAAAGTTTAGAATAATAAAACTGTAAAAACGTTATAACCTTCCACTTAATTTCTACTTTGTTCTAATTTCTGCAATTTCAGTGCGTCTGTCAACCAATTGACTTTCAATTACAATTCATCCATCTATTCTCTGGTTGTCTATGTTTAGTCTCACCAATCAGGATTTTCCATAAGTATTTCTAAATGTTTCAAATTTACAATGAACGAGTTCTTACGTTTAAAATTCCAGGTTCTGTTACAAAGTTCAATTCTTTTTACATATGGTGAAATAAAAACAAGAAAGGAAATATCCGAGTAGATGATTTTATCGTTGCTTTGACGCTGACTTGCTTACGAATAAATTAATTACTGATTTCTCTTACGAAACCGAAACCGATATCGTACCAAAACGGATGAGTACCGAAACCGTTATGGAACCGAAATCATTGAAGTACCGAAACCGAAATAAATACCGGTATTTTCCGGTTCTTCTTTCGGTGACATGGTAGATTAAAGTAATATCTTCATAGCCTTTATTAATTCGAACTGTAAAAACACCGACATAACGTAATATCTTTTCATAAAAATACCAATATATTAGTATACGTTTAGCGTATAAATTCTTGTCTAATAATATTTTGAAAACTGTAATAAAATCCGAAAATCGAAAAAATTACCGGTAAATATAGGTAAATATACCGGTATTTGCATATATCGGTATGACGTCATACGGTATTTGCGTATTTCGGTTTTTATAAAGGTTTTGAAGATGGGACCGAAAAATACCGGTATCATACCGGTATTTTCAGTTTCGGTAGAAGTCCCTGCTTTAAATATAAAGCCACAATAATAGGGACAGGGCACCGTAATAGGGACACCTACCCTATATGGTCTAAGCATTCCACATTCTCTTCTATTAGTCAATAACAACAATTTACACTGTGAACGCATCGTTATTGTTTTTTCCTTTTTCCTTACATCATGATTAACTTTACCGACTTCGGTGATGGTGTCGAAGTAGTTGCCCGACTTCACGAAGTCGGTATTTCAGTTAGTGTGACACGAACTGCCATGGGATGCAGTTCTATTCTCTGCCTCGTCTATGATCTATGTGCGACAGTTGGGCGCTTGCTGGGCGAGTTAAAGATGTTTGTTTATAGTTGATAATTGTCCCGAAAACATTAATCATGATGGATTACGAATTTAAAATGAAAACTCAAAAAGATCGAACTAAGGTCGAAGATCTATTCGAATTCGAAGGATGTAAAGTTGGAAGGGGGACTTACGGGCACGTATATAAAGCTCGTAGGAAAGAAGGGTCAGTCTATCTAACCTAACCAACAAGGCTGCGTAGCATTTTATCTTTTCATACTTTGTATTTTCACACCACAAGCGCAATCTTAAATTTTTACAAACTTTCAACTTGCTGCAGATTTTCTTTCATCATCAGGAAATCCTGGAGCTACACCAATGTTTTGCTTAGTCTACTTCTCTTCATTAGGACACTTTACACTTTGTATTTTAAAACATTCCTTATATTCATTCTACGCGCGTTATAATTAGGCGACGCCCATGTGGATATGGTTCTTTAACTTGTAGTATGAATATAGTACATGAAAATTTATCGTGCAACTTTTCTGTATCATTCTTCTCGATCTACATGTAACGATCTGTTTGAAATGAACTTTCAATAGCGTACCAGATAGCGAATTAAAATCTAGGCCAGACACAAAAGATTTCGGTCTGAAACAAATTGAAGGCACAGGTCTGTCGATGTCTGCGTGTCGTGAAATTGCTGTAAGTTTATATTCTTTTATTCTTAGTGTGAAAGCTATGTGCTTACATATGTTATATATACAAAATGTTCAGTGTTCTAATAAATCTCTATCCACAGTTGCTCAGGGAGCTAAAACACGTTAACGTTATCACTTTAATCAGAGTTTTCCTGTCGCATAATGATCGCAAAGTATGGCTATTATTTGATTTTGCTGAACACGATCTATGGGTAGGTTTGTATCTTTCGGAACCCCTACGAGGTTGCGTTCCTAAAAAATCCTTTTTACAGGTAAGATAATAAGTAATTTCGTCTTTAACTTCTAGCACATAATAAAATTTCATAGAGCAGCGAAAGCTAATAAAAAGCCTGTTATGGTACCAAAGGGTATGGTAAAGTCCTTGTTATACCAGATCCTTGATGGTATTCATTACTTACATTCCAACTGGGTGCTGCATAGGGATTTGGTAATAATCAAATAATTTGGTAATAATCAATAATACCATTTATGACGAATACGGCTGTTTGTTGTATCTTAGAAGCCAGCAAATATTTTGGTAATGGGGGAAGGAAACGAGAGAGGACGAGTAAAAATTGCCGATATGGGATTCGCTAGGCTGTTCAATGCTCCTCTGAAGCCACTCGCAGATTTAGATCCAGTTGTTGTAACATTTTGGTATAGAGCTCCGGAATTACTTCTAGGCGCTAGGCACTACACGAAGGCTATAGGTACATTTTATGCATTCGGGAATAAATTTGTTACCCTTTCTTTTTTCTGAAAATGTTCGTTTCATCTTTCAGATATCTGGGCTATCGGATGTATATTCGCGGAACTGTTAACATCCGAACCCATATTTCACTGCAGACAGGAAGATATTAAAACTAGCAATCCATATCATCACGATCAATTAGATAGGTAAAGATATTATCGCTATAACGATCTTTCTGCTTTTACCTGCAAGTAATGTGGAAATTAATAAAAGAGTGAAATTGCATTCAGGATATTCAACGTGATGGGATTTCCTCTAGAAAAGGATTGGGAAGATATTAAGAAAATGCCGGAACATCCTACTCTTTTAAAAGATTTTAAAAGATCAAAGTAAGTGTTGATTTAAGAATGTAGCTAACGTCCGATAAATTTCGAATTCCAATTGCGAACGGTTCTTTTATCTTACAGTTATGCAAACTGTTCTCTTACAAAATACATGGATCGGCATAAAATTAAACCTGACAGCAAGGCGTTTAATCTGGTAGGGGTAAATAAAATACGATACTTTTTTTTTTGCTTCAATCGTTTCTTTGGACAGTGATAATAATTTAGCTGTTTTAGCTTCAAAAACTGTTAATGATGGATCCCAATAAACGCATAACGTCTGAACATTCTATGCAAGATGCCTACTTCCAGGAAGAACCACTACCAACGCAGGAGTATGTCCTTTGTACCGTATATCGTATCGGTCGCTCGTTCACACATTTAACGGGTATCATAATGTTTCAGTATATTTGCCGGATGCCCTATTCCGTATCCTAAAAGGGAGTTCCTAACGGACGACGATACAGAGGAAAAGACTGAAAACAAAGCTCGACAAAATCAACAACAAACAGTGAGTATATTGTTTCGTCTACTTCAGGATTGGGAATTAAGTGCTCTTTTCGGCCGATTTTCAGAAGCAATGACCTCTTTCTCCCGCCGTGCGTCTTGGCCCCCGCTGCTGCCGTAATGTTCGGAGCTCCTCAGGCCCGTCCTACGTGAACCACGCGTGACGCATTAGGGCGACATTGTATCAATAGATTGTCGATCGTTTTTGTTTTGTCAACGCGCGGTTCACGTGGTACGGGCCTGAGGTGGCTCGAGCATTACGGCAGCCGCGGGGGCCAAGACGCGCGGTGGGGGAAAGAGGGCGTTGCTTCTGAAAATCTGCCGAAAAGAGGACTTAATTCCCAAGCCCGGTCTACTTAATTTACCATTCTCTTATGGACACGGTAAAATTATAGCAGCAAAACCAGCAACAGCAAGGAAACGGCGACCATAACCATGGACAAAACGCGAAACGAGTTAGACTCAACGGGCCACACGGCGCTCCAGAATTTCATCAACACCAGAGTCACGCGATGACCCACCAACAGCCACCTGGAATGGTCTATTCTACTGCGCAGCCAACGCAACCGTCGAATTTTCATCAACGTTTCTAAATCATCTCTATAACAGGAGAGCTTATCGGTTGAATGAATCAATGACTAGTGTATTAATTTAATTCATTTCTGTATCTGATCAATGAAGAGATGAACGATTCTTGTATATTCCATTAAAGTATAATAGATTAATTTTATTTATATATAAGTCACGTGGAAGCATTCTTTACCCTGTGTTACTCCATCTCCATTGACTTTAAGAGTTGATAGTTTTAAAGACACTAAGGACGATATTTCATAAGTGTTTTTGAGAAATTTTTAGTCGAAACGAAAGTGAAAAGAATAGTTGCCAGAGGCAGAGAAGGAAGAATAGGAATAATGAACGAGGGCGATCCCTGCCAAGGGAGTGAGAGAAAGTAAGAGTAAAAGAAGAAAGAGAAAATGAGATTGAAGAGAGACCCCGTTCTCTCCTTGCCGTGGAACGATAAGGAACGGAACAAGTGGCGATTTAGCGGAGAGGGAGTACGCATGCGCAGTAAATAATTCCTCAGGATCGTGGCGGTCCGTCGCGCCGCGCCGCGCGCTCCTGAAACGCAGTTTCCGCGAATCGGTGCTCGACGAAAAAAGTGAGTGTGTGCGCCGCGTGCTACTGCGCTCGGGATGCCAATTAATCTACTAATCATCCACTCGGCAGTCAACCTGTTGATCGGATGAGAATTAAGTCGGGTGAGCCACACATTTCGATACTCCTGCTTCATTCCCTCGCTTTCGCTTCCTTTTCTCTTTCATATTCAAGTTCCGCTCATCTTCTCAACACCTGTCAAACTTCGCGGCACAAACTTCTCTCTTCTTTTCTCTCCTTTTCTCTCTACGAGGAGCCTCCTTATCAACCGTAATCGCACATTTCGCCTTAATTATCGTAACGCGCGTCACTTGTTTTGTCACTCTCCTGTCAACACGGCCGTCGGTTTATATCCATTTTCGGACAACAAGTTTCATTCTTCGCTACGTCGCGCCAAACCCCCTTTTGCATGCATTAATTCACTACATTTTCGATGAATAATGATCGCTCGTCTTCCCCCCCCCCCCCCCATGCAAACGTATCCAGGCTACAAAGTATCGGTCCGCGAATCAAGTACAGGTGACATTTCGGTGGGAAAGCAACACGAAGACGTATAATTTAAATAAGGCGTTATATAATTGGAACCCAAGCGTCAAGTATTACCCGCTCGCATCGGCGTCCGCAGCGGGGGGGGGGGGGGGCAAAAGGGGCAGTTGCCCCCTGGCTTTTGAGAAAAAATCGCTTATTTTTCAAAACTGATTTTTATTAAGTTTATACTAAAAAAGGGAATATTTTTAAATTTCGGTTTTAAATTTTTAATTAAATTGGCACTATAAAATGGGTTTAAAAAAAGCAAGAGGGGTATATTTTTCTTTACTATCATCGCAAAGTCCCCCCCTGGAAAAAAGTCTCCGGACGCCCCTGCCCGCTCGGGGCATTTTCGTTTCCCGGGACTTGGTCTTTACACAGATTGTTGCTTGAGCATGCGAGAGGAGGTTGAATCGATGGAAATTAATCGCGCGACGAAAAGTCGCGAACACGTAGAGCCGTTGATGAGCGTCATAGACGCAGAAGTAAAAGTAAAGGGGGGGGGGGGGGACGATCCTGACCACCGTATCCCCGATCCCGACCAGTCGGGGCCATGACCACGTTGCGACAAGGTAACCTCACTTAGCTCCGCTTCGTGTAGAATCACTCGAAATCCCAGCCCCGATTATTCGCAACGACAATTAAAACAGGTGTACCCAATGCAGCGTCGAGACGCTTCGTTCACGAGCCACTTCTACGTTATCGTTGATGGAGTTTTCCTAGAAACGTTTAACGAATATCAATGAACGCGCGCGACGCAATCGCGATCGATGGCAAAGAAAAATGCCCGCTATAAATACTCTTACGCGCATTCTTCGCAGGCAACGGTATGCAATCTACCGAAAACCGTATTCGGACGTTGGAACCGCGATTTCGTTTCGCGCAAGGACGATTGCTTTTCTATTCTGACTTTCACGCGAAGACGGAACGTGACGAAACTGTTAAGCACGCGTGGTCCGGCATAAAGATTTGATGCGACAATCCAGCGAAATGTTAGTTTGACGAGATCGGACATTGTCATAGGTCACGGGCCATCCAGCCGCGGCGCGAATAAAAATACATAGGACGGTTGGTTGGTTTGTAAACGGCGGTGAGTGCATCAGCTTCAGCTTGTTGCGCGATCCACCTTCTGCCTCGATTGCTTCGCCATCGACCCTCGTCCTTTGATTCTAAAGACCTCGTTATCCATCATTTAGTCGTTTAATCGGTTCTTCCTAGTTCCGTCGGCACGTGCAACGAAATGTAAAAAGTTCATCCTGATCGCCTTGATTGCGTCCATATATGGACATTTGGAAGCAGCTGGAGGACATCTATCGATGCACGCCTTTCTGGCGGACGACTAAATTAGTCGAATTAGCAATTACTAATCGCGAAACGATTCCGAAATAATACGCTCCGGCCGCGCACGTGCGCTCCTCCGCTCCGGCGAATATGTAGTAGGATTTACGATCATTCGCGTAAAGTACGTATCCATTTTCCTGGATCGTTCCTCATCGAAAGTCTCTACTCGAATTTCCTTTCGATTCGATCCGCTTCGGGGACTCGGAACGCCGCGCCGGCGATATTCTTCTTTCGCCCGCTGCGCCGCGCCGAGAAGAGTCGAAGAAAATTAAACGACATTGGGCGACGGCCGAAACTTCTTTTGTGAGTAGTGAAAGACGTGGGAAGTGAGGAGATCGGATAGTCGGTGAACACACACTTGCGTTCGCGTTTGCCTTTGCGTTCTCGGACGAAAGAGAACGAGAACGCGAGCGAGAACGAGAACGAGAGACAGAGAAGAGAGGCGAGGTCAACAAGGTACCCGATATGGTATCCCACGTCCGCCGTGAGTGCTATTTCATACATGTATACGTATGCCTAAATACGCACGACACACGCGTGAATTCGTGCATACGTCCACAATCGTCGCCGCAGTTGCCTACTATTAGTAATCGTCGCGATCAAACTACCAAACGCAACTCTATACGCAACTTGGGCCCGCCGCGGCGATCTATAGCCCGAGTCCCCCTATTTCTCCATGCTTCCCCGCGCCAGCGAAATTTCGGCACCGCTACTCGAACCGCGTCGAGCCAAGCCACGCGATTCGAGTAACCCTTCCGTCTGGAAATCGCCCACGCGACACGATCATCGACCGACCGTGGACCGTTATATAAATTAAATTAGAAAATCAAAGAAAGGAATCGCGACCATTCGGGGAGGAACTGGAGAATTTCGTAGAGCGACAGTCTCGGGAGAAATATCGGATCGGTGCGCGTTGACTTTTTTTCCTCGTTTCGATCGCGGCCTTCCTAAGATGGCCAGTGACCGTAAATGCAGACATGCAAGCGTGAACTTGCGAGGTCGCCGGCTGGAACGATTGCAGGAAGCTCCGATGGCTTAGTACGGCCGTAGCAAGGCGTACTAGCATGAATCACTCGCTTCGGCCAGCTTCTACCGTTCGTTCTACATATGTTTCGAACTGTACTCGCGAATCTCGCTTGCCTACCTTCCAACCGTCCGCCCTTTCCGTCTCCATCCAAATACAACACAATAATGCAACTTGTCGTCTCGTAATTTGAATCTTCGATCCAGGGAGTCGATCGAAGGGCTTCCAAGAGTAGCCGTTACACCGAAAAGTCCATTTCCCCATCGGTTAATTGGCCGTACTCGGAATTTACAGCGAAACCTCAGTATCCTGGCCCTTAATATTGGAGAATCTATTTTTAAACGTGACTAGAGGTATGTGCATGCATATGGTGACGCAATCCTATGGTCTTTCCCTCTATACATATCTCCCCCCCTCTCCGTTTCACTCTTACTCTCTCGCATCTTTTTTCCATCTCTATCGCTGTCTCCTTTTTCCTCTCCCCGCTTCTCATTCCCCTTTGTCCCTCTTTGCCCCCCCCCTCAGTCTCTCTTCCATTTCTTAAAGTTCCTTTTTTTTCTATGTGCCTCCTGTATTCTCGGGTTCACACTTCACGGTGTCCCATAGCGCCAACGCTCTATTCAGATTCCATCGAAATCATTGGGCAGGAGCAGTTCCCTTGAGAATTATTGGTAATACTATTCGCGAGTAATTTACTTCCAAGACTTTCATGACCTATCGAGACTCAAGACTTATCAAGACTTTCAAGAGTTTTAAGCTTCGAATCATTTTCGAAGTGCTTCGAAGTAGTCGCCTGATATTCAAGACAGATTCGAAGCGGTTCGAATCCCCATCACTACGAGTAAACGAAACGCGACACGCAATACCCTCTTTTTTTTTCCTCGGCTACGGCGACGATCTTGCAATTAGTCATACGAACGAAGCTGTGCCCTCGTGTTCTCAACCTAGACCTCGCTCCAGCTCCGAGTCCAGTACTGTCAGTAGTCACTCGACTTCTTGCCACTAAAAATCGAGCTCCTTCCAATCGACGATCAACGCGATTCGCGATGCAATTCGTTCCATTGGCCGCGCGAGCCAAACTACGAGATCCTTGCGCGAAATCTTACGTTTCCACACCTATACGCGAATAGAAAAAAATAGATTCGTAATCTCCATTCGGCGAGGACGGGTCGTGCGATAAAGTAGCAAGGAAAACTTTTTATACGCCGCGTCAAATACGCCGATGAAAGTTTGAGCGTCCATTAAGGTGCGTTGAATGGGTTTATTTAGATTTCTTCTACGTAGTCGTTTTTACGTCGACTTTCCTTATTGGAACATTATGCCCCGCGCTGGAGCATAATGCCGCTTGCCGTGCATTCGTATTTATCACGCGTTCTCTGATTTTCCCCGTTTTGCTTTCAGACTGGGTGCGCAGCTTCCACAAATGCAGCCAACATGGACTCTAACGTTGGTCTCGACTACATCGTGGATAATCCCGATTACTGCGCAAAGCTTGCCTCAGGTAAACGATTATTTATCGTCCTCGGTAGTTCGAATCTCGAGCAGCCTGCGTTCCAGCCGCGTCGCACTGATCGCCTGTGTCTCGTTGAATTTTCAGCCTTAGACACCGCCTGCCCGTCGGCGTCGGTGAAGAAACAAGTGGTGGAGTTGCTTTCCGCTCTTTGCGTTTACAGCCAGGATGGAAGGCAGAGGGCTATCGATACTCTTCACGCGTATCAGGTGATAGGCTTCCGTCAGTTAACGTTAGGAATCACGATCGCGATGCACGCGGGAGAGGCTGCGCTGGCGTTGAAACGAGAGGCTGCCGCGCCGCCGGTGCCCGTTTGTCCATTCTAACAACTTCGTAAGTTGTAAGAGGGACGCGCGCGCGATCGCGGCGATGCTGGGTGCTAAGCTCGGATAAAAGTCACGGTTCAAGGTCTTCCTTCGGCAAACAAAAGAACGATCTGCACCGTAAATGTTCCTGGGCGAGTTTCGTTCGCGGCATCCTACTCGAGCAACGTCTGCTTAACGCCGTGAACCTTGTGAAATATGCTTTTTATCGCGGAGCAATTTGTCGCGTTAATCAGCCATTAAATGCAGCGCGAGCGCCTTATCGAATATTAAAGTCACGCGTGCAAATACAATTCATAGGCGCGAATGTTACGGTTAAACGCGGCGCGATGTATGCACGGAGCTACGCGCGCGTATGCTCGCTATCGGAACGTGCTTTCGGAACGTTAAGATTCGACTAGGAACGTTACAGGAGCGCAAAGGTGAGCGATACCGATTACGGATCGTGGTCGACGAGCTGGAAAAAGCAACTGCCGAGGATTACAGGACCGCCCTGTTGGCATTCATAAACTGTCTAGTCATCTCCACGCCGGAGCTCAAGGATCGCATACGGATTCGGAACGAGTTCATCGGTTGGTACAGAGACTTTCAAATTTTCCGGTAACCTCCAGCGGCAGAGGCGAGGAAGCTGATCGCGACGAATTGAACGTTAAACCACTCGAGAGTAGTTATAGCTGTGGACCGGGTACCCGAGATACCCGGGAGGAGGAAAATTCCCGGGTAGGCGCTACCCGGGTAAACTACCCGAGATACTCGAGATATCCGAGAACTTACAGAGTACAGCGAATTTTATGGAATTTATATTCCTTATGTAAAAGCAGTCCGATTTGCACGAAATTTAGTATAATTTTAATCAGGAGAACGCCAGGAATTCATTGGTGTCGCTTTCATATCGATACGATGAACAATAAAGAACTTCTTAATATACTGTAATGAATATTTTACCCTCGACTGCGGGGCGCCGACCTCGATTCGCTGCGGTCGGCCGAGGATTCATACCTGCTTCAGAAAAAAATAATTCTTTATTCTTTATCGTATCAATATGAAAGTAACACCGTTGGATTCCTTGCGTATTTCCGATGAAAATCATATGAAATTTCATGTAAATCGGACTATTTCTAACGAAGTCAATTTGAAATTGTGCAAATCATTTTTTCATGTGATTTCCTTCATTATGGTCCGAAATACGTCGTTCTTGGTGTTCTTTTCATCGGCGAAACGTAAGGAATCGATTGGCGTCGTTTTCGCAAAGATCTGGTGAGAAATGCGGAGCTGGAGATTTCTGACTTCTTAATGGGTATTCCTGCCGCCCCGGGGGTCAAAGCCTTCGACCCGAAGGCCATGATGCTCAGTGGGGCATCAATTATGGAACGGTACTCTGTGACATCTCGAGTGTTTCGAGTATCTCGGGTGTTTCGAGAATCTCGGGTAGTTTACCCGGGTAGCGCCTACCCGGGAAATTTTTCTCCCGGGTATCTCGCGGGTACCCGATCTCCCGGGAATCTACAGCTCTACTCGAGAGAGGCAGATTACTACCAGAGAAGCCAATGGTATCGTTTTCCCTTGCAGGTTTGAAGCTGCTGCCGATCTTGAACGAATTGCGGTGAGTACTCTACGACGTCCTGGATTCACGACATTAACTGATTAACACCTTAACATTGTTGAATAATAAATAATAATGAACGTTACGAAAGGGCGCTTTATTGTACCCACACCTTCTCATTTGCACCTAATGCAACGTTAATGTCGCGCATGCATCGAGCGTCGTACATGCCTACCTACCTAGTCAAGGACACTTGAGCAATTGTTCTGTATCAAGGATGGGTTAACTAATCAACGGGTGCATTCGCTCCGCGTATCAGACGCGCGCATCATTTGCATGCCACTAATCCAAATAATCATCGTTGGCCCCTGCCTCGCCTCGGGATCTTCGTCTCGATCTTACCTTGGATCGCGGGCAGCAAGCACGCGTTACCATAGCCTTTTTCGTTCGTTGTGTTGTGTAAACAATAGCCGATCGACGAAAAGGAAGAAGGGAGCCGCGGCAGAAGCACGGCTGGCACTACAAGTATTTGCGCCGAATCACGATGCGACGCGGCGGCTCTAGCTGTTTTGCCGTTTTCTTTAGGCATCCGCTTAAATCACTCCCTACAGGAATAGTACCGTCTGTCATTCCTTCGCGGGATGACGGACGAGCAAACTATTCTTGATCGAGCAAAACTATTCAAACAAGTCTCTTTAAATATCGCCGAAAGGATCGGTCTGTCGGAATTCGGGATAAAGGGAGTTGGCCGATTTCCTATTCCGCGAGCTCGCTCAAGGGCTGGTCGGGCAATGAGAAAGAACGCCGCCGTACGGCATCCGTGGAAAAGATCTGGCACGAGAGGAATGTCAAGGATACGGCATAGGGATCGCGGCAGCATTCGACGGGAAATATGTAGAAACGCGTGCACTCCTATCAACTTTTCTTTCCCTCTTCCTTCCGCCGCCTTCCCGAATTCTTCGGCTACGGCTACTGTGTGAAAGTAACAGGGTGAAAGGGAGGAAGGGCGGGAGAGAATCGGGAGGAGGATCGGCTGGAAGAGGGCTCGCGCGAAACGGAGGAAAGGGAAGAAAGGAAAAAAGGGGAAAGCGAAAGAGGCAATTCGAAGGGAGAGAGAAAAGCCCGAATTAACTCTTCGCGCGCGCGATGCACCTGCAGCTGCACGATCGCACTCGACTGGAGCGATCCGCGTAGTGCTCCTCTGATGGCCAGACTACTGCACCCACTGTCAACGGCCCTCGGTTCTCATCTCAAATTTCTATTATTTCAACTTCTCTCTCTCTCTCTCTCTCTCTCTCTCTCTCTCTCTCGCTAATACCGCTGTACAGTCGGACTGACACTCAAACGAATCTCGCTTGTGTTCCCTTTGACAATTACCGAATTACCTAATTACACGTGTACCTGCTTCCTTAGACTCCCGGTACGTCTAGTGACATCATTAAAACGGGTCACCCTTTGCGCCCGATACGGTGTACAGTGAAAAGTGAAGTTTCCAGTTCTCCATTCTTCTGCTCTGAATTTGTAGGCGACGATTTTATGTTCTCGGTTGGGGCAGGAGATCGACGACACAGTTAGACAACCGCAAAGACGGTGACTATTTTCGGGTGTGCATCGTGTGGAGACGGAAATCGTGGTCGGCGCGGAACTGGAGCTCGCCGTGCATACGAGTAGTGATGGGATCCAAAGCACTTCGAACATGATTCGAAGCTTAAAACTCTTGAAACTCTCGATAAGTCTGGAGTCTTGATAGATCTTGAAAGTCTTTAAAGGCTCGGTAGGTTTCTGACCCCTATGTACGTTCACCGCCGACTTGCGGGGACAATACAGTCATAAACCGCGACCCTGGGGCGAGACCCTCTGGCCGATCAACCTGGATAATTTTGGCAACCAGCAGTGGCGGATTTAAGAAAAAAGGCCCAGGTGGCAAACGTTCTGAGGGGCCCATCTTTTGGGGAAAATGTACAAGTAGTTTACTGAAAACGTTTAAAAAAATTTTAAGTTTAAAAAATTAGTGTTTAGTTAAAATCATAATTTTTTTTGAAGATAGGGGCCTTTTGGGCAGGGACCCATTTTTTTTTCTCTCGGGAAAATGAAGAGATACGAAGGGCTAAGTGTAGTAGCACGAAAAAAAAATTAGTGTTTGGATACCTATACCTAATCATAATTTTTTTTGGTCATGGGGCCCTTGGAGGGGCCTTCTGTGCAGAGGTCTAAGCGGCAACTGCTCATCAGCCGCCCCGTTAAATCCGCCACTGGCAACCAGATGTTCATTTTTAAGACTTTCAAGAGCTTCAAGACTTTATCAAGAGTTTTAAGCTTCGAATCATGTTCGAAGTCCTTCGAAGTTTTCGTCATATATATATAGATTCGAAGTGCTTCGGACCCCATCACTACATACGAGCCGTGATAAAATTGTCTATATTCGTTTTTACCGTTTAAGCATCGCGCGGCTGGATCGAAATCTGGTCGGATGCTATTAACAGAGCAATAATCGTTTCGCTGACACGGTGCTACTTGGCTCCCTTCCCCGGAGCCAAGCCTGACGCTTGCCTCCGTTGATGGACGGGATCACGGGATCGACGATCGGGGATATTGCATAGGCATTATGACAAACACGTATGCTACTCCTACCGCGTAAGAATAGCCGGATAACGGATCGAGCGTTTCGAACGGAAGCCACGTCGATTTATGATACACCCCCGACAGTGTTCTCTGACAGATCGAGCGAATGGTAAACGTCTGTGTAAAGACAGCGGAAATAAACAGCGGTGCCGCGTTAGCAGTAAAGCGATGAAAATCGGGAAAGTTGAAAGCACGGAATGAAACTATGAAGGAGGGAAGAGACGGTGAGAAAGAGAGGGGGAGGGGGCGAGAGCCTAGGGTAGAGATATCGAAATTCTAGAGAAGACGTGTGTGTGTGTGTGTGTGTGTGTGTGCGTGGAGTGTGACGAAAATAGAGCGAACAACTGCGTAAAGGCTTAAAATGTACCCGGATCAGGAAGGTGGCGATTGTTCTTGCAGGAAGAGTCACGCTCCGGACCTCCGAGTGCAGCTCGACGTGTTCGACGATCAGCGAGAGACCGACGAGGAATTGTCCAATCACGGACCACCGGGAATCGATCTTTCCTCTCACGTCGATGTTTTTTACGCAATTCTCGGACAAGTAAGGAAATATCTGTACGCGCTTTGCGATTGTCCGGCCGGTTTGAAAGTGAGGCATGATCCGCCGTCGTCCGGTTGGCCCCTAACTCGAGAACCCCCTCGATACACTTTCAGATAGCGGACACCCCGCAGGAAATACCATTCCTCAGCATTCTTCAGCATCTGTTGCGACTGGATCCCAAGGATGCTGCGAGCGATTTAGCATGGGACACGGCGGAGACCTTGGTGCACAGAGCGACCCTCTTAGAAAACCGAGAAGACGCTACCAAGCTACTGCGGTCGCCCAGCCTACAGGTACCTTCTCTCGCTTCTTTGCGCCTACTACCTACTCCATTTTCTTTTCCAAATGAAAGAGACATTCGACACCGTCGACTTTCGTCGTTACTACCGTTTAGCGCTTTCTCCTACCGCCGCAGCCGCGTAATCGGTTGCCAAGCTCGCGTGCCCGTTACGTCAGCTGGTGAAAATTTCACGCGAGTTTCTCCCATAATTGTCAATGTCATCGGCCTAACGCGAACTGACGCGACGCTTACCTGGACGCCGCACTTTTACTCTCCGTGACCCGAGCCTGGCCGCGCTCCGTCTCGCCTCGCGCCTTTCCCCAAGAGGAGCGAACGATGTACCTACCTACGTGCGTGTCGCGGTGAATGTTTGCGTTACAGACGAATCTCTGCTGTCACTGTCGAGGTGCCGATCAGACGTGCGGAACGTCGCGGAAAGCCTCGTTGCCGGTGAACAATTCAGCAACACCGTCGCCACCTTTGCCACCCCCGCCACCGCCCCCAGCTCTGGGCCCCGCTGCCTGTTCAGGCCCCGGTCCCGCTGTTGGGCCCCAAGGTCGCGCCTTACCGCCGCCACCACCTCCGCCGCTTTTCACCGCCAACGCGAGCCGCGCTGATGCATCGATGGAGCCGCCGCCCATGCCGCCGCCTTTGCACGTGCTACCGGTTACACGGGTGCCCACCCCGGATCCGCCGAATAATCACGCGAGGCTACTGCCGCAACAGGAGATACCCACCCCCAAGGCAAAGATGAAAACGATCAACTGGAACAAGATACCCAATCATAAAGTACAACACGCCCCCACCGTTTCGCTTCGCCTAGCCTGCCCCCTGTTATTAGGAGTAATTTTTACCAGCCAGACGGTTTTCGTGCTCAGGTAATCGGCAAGCGGAACATTTGGTCTTTGGTAGCAAACGAGCATCAGAACTCCCCCATGATGGACATCGACTGGGCAGAGATGGAGGGCCTGTTCTGCCAGCAAGTGCCGCCGATTCTACCCGCTACCTCCTCCTCCTCTTCCTACGGCGGTAACTCTGACGCCGAGAAGAAACGTCGAGAGCCAACGGAGGTAATACGCCCACTCTGACCCGCTCTCTTTGCTCCTCTTGGCGCTCGCGACAATCTGCCGGAATGTTTCAGATCGCGCTTCTAGATGGCAAACGGAGCTTGAACGTGAATATATTCTTGAAGCAGTTCCGAAGGTAGGTAATATCTCGTCGACGCGGCCCCGGTTAATAAAAATTACGCGCACACGCCCCCCGAACGGATTCGTTGCAGCTCGAACGAAGATATAATACAGTTAATAAAGGACGGCGGCCACGACGACATCGGGGCGGAAAAGCTGCGCGGTCTTCTAAAGATTCTGCCCGAGGTGGACGAGCTGGAGATGCTCAAAAGTTTCGACGGCGACAAGTCGAAGCTCGGGAACGCCGAGAAATTCTTTCTGCAGCTCGTCCAAGTACCAAAGTAAGATGCGCGAATAAATCTATCTCGAGCACTGGTCCCTCCGACTTTCCGCGGGTCTAATTGTTTTGCGCTGCGCGTCCGCCGAAAGTTACAAGCTGCGCATCGAGTGTATGCTGCTGAAGGAGGAGTTCGCTGCCAATATGAGCTACTTGGAGCCCAGCATCAACTCGATGATCCTCGCCGGGGAGGATCTGACGACCAACAAGCCGCTGCAGGAGCTGCTCTACATGGTTTTGGTGGCTGGGAATTTTCTCAACTCGGTAGGAAAGTGAATCCTCGGGCTTGTCCGAAATGCATACATTCTGGCCGGGAGCGACAAGAGAAATGATTAAAATGAATGCCGTAGGGTGGTTACGCTGGGAACGCTGCTGGAGTAAAATTGTCGTCTCTGCAGAAATTGACGGAAATTCGGGCGAACAAGCCAGGAATGAATCTCATACACTACGTGGCCCTGGTAAAGTAACTTTCGCACCTTTGTTCGCGCGCGCGCGCGCGCGCGCCCCCCCCCCCCCCCCCTCCTCGTTATTATCTCACGCTCGAACGTTTCCCGCCGCAGCAAGCCGAAAGGAAAAGGAAGGATCTGCTGGACTTTGCAAAGGGCATGAACACTCTCGAAGCTGCCACCAAGTAAGTGCGTCAAAGCGATCCTAAGAGTCGAACAAGAAGGCTCGAAATATTGACCGTTTATCGTGTTCTCGCGGCGCAAGGACCACGACCGAGCAGTTGAACAACGAATTTAACGCGCTCGACACGAAGATCAAGAAGATCAAAGCGCAGACTCAACTTCCTTCCACGGAGCCGGACATACAGGAGCAAATGGCTGAATTTTTGCAAGTAGGTTGGGATATACGCGCGTAGCCTTACAATCGAATTCTAACTTTGCCACGCTCGCCTAGCAGATGGCGGAGCAAGAGATGAGCCAGTTGAAAAGGGACATGGAGGAGCTCGAGACTTGGAGGCGATCGCTGGCTGAATTCTTCTGCGAAGACACGAATACGTTCAAGATCGAAGAGTGCTTCAAGGTGTTCCACCAGTTCTGCCAGAAGTTCAGCCAGGCTGTCGCGGAGAACGAGAGGCGAAGGATTCAAGAGGAGCAGGTGTTGGCGAGGCGCAAGCAACGGGAAGAGCAAATTCTGGCCAAAAAACGATTACGTGCGTGGTCGTGTTTTCGATTTATCTGTTTAGCCCGACACTTGCGCTTACTCTAAGCGTGTGTTACAGTGACCAATCAAGCCGAGACCCCAGCCTCCGAATCCGAATGCAACTTAATGGATTACAGCCTTTTCGACTTCCATACCGGTTTACCTCAGAGAAATTATAGCCGCAACGATGCCAAGGTAAGCGTTTCTCTCTATTCCGCGCGTGCAACTGATTTCTGCTCCAATTCGAAACGCTCCTTGCTCCGAGCGCAGGTGAAGAGATTGCAAAACGGAGGAGTCACGTCGGACGAGGATGTCTCGATCACCGGTTCTCCGAGCATTCGAAGACGCTTGGGCTCCTGTTCCGGTGGAACCGGCGACCAACAGTCAACCAAAGAAGAAACATATTCGCCAGGTTTTATTCCAAAACTGTACGACAACCACGCGAGTCTTTTCCCCCCATTTTATCAACGTTATTTCTCTCGCGTGGTAGATGTTACGCCGAACGGCACTCTTCGTCGTCGCAGAAGCCGGATACCCAGCGAGGACGACGACGGCAATCTGATGGACTTTTTGAGGACCTCGGGGCAAGACAGCTCTCGAGAAAGAAAATCTTGGGGCAGCTTAGGTATGATTCGCGTCGTGTATAGTACCGTAGCAATCTGTAATAGGGCTCGGACTATTTGTCGAATTTTTCGGTATTCGAATATTCGAATACTTCAGTTGCTCAATTATTTGGCGAATATAATTCGAATATCCAAGTATTCGAATACTGATGTATTCGAATAGTATGGTGTGAATTATAAATCAAGTTCTTTAGGAAAATTTTTTTCACAAGCTTTTATTTAGTTACAGTTGTGAGGTCGTTAGTTTGTCAGGGTGAAATCTTAGAAGCTAATAACTTGATTTATAATTCACAGCATACTATTCGAATACTGAAATATTCGAGTAGTATTCGAATACTGAAATATTCGAATAGTATTCGAATACTGAAATATTCGAGTAGTGTTCGAATACTGAAATATTCGAGTAGTATTCGAATACTCAAATATTCGAGTAGTATTCGAATACTGAAATATTCGCGTAGTATTCGAATACTGAAATATTCGAGTAGTATTCGAATACTGAAATATTCGAATAGTATTCGAATACTGAAATATTCGAGTAGTATTCGAATACTGAAATATTCGAGTAGTATTCGAATACTGAAATATTCGAATA
Organism: Andrena camellia; assembly: GCA_029448645.1. Taxonomy (NCBI): domain Eukaryota; kingdom Metazoa; phylum Arthropoda; class Insecta; order Hymenoptera; family Andrenidae; genus Andrena; species Andrena camellia. The sequence continues at coordinate 39,749,374 of CM055679.1, read as the reverse complement.
GTATTCGAATACTGAAATATTTTCGAATACTGAAATATTCGAGTAGTATTCGAATACTGAAATATTCGAGTAGTATTCGAATACTGAAATATTCGAGTAGTATTCGAATACTGAAATATTCGAATAGTATTCGAATACTGAAATATTCGAGTAGTATTCGAATACTTAAATATTCGAATAATAACATTCGAATACTCAAATATTCGAATGGTATTCGAATACTGAAATATTCGAATAGTATTCGAATACTGAAATATTCGAGTAGTATTCGAATACTGAAATATTCGAATAGTATTCGAATACTGAAATATTCGAGTAGTGTTCGAATACTGAAATATTCGAGTAGTATTCGAATACTCAAATATTCGAGTAGTATTCGAATACTGAAATATTCGCGTAGTATTCGAATACTGAAATATTCGAGTAGTATTCGAATACTGAAATATTCGAGTGGTATTCGAATACTGAAATATTCGAGTAGTATTCGAATACTGAAATATTCAAATAATAACATTCGAATACTGAAATATTCGAGTAGTATTCGAATACTGAAATATTCAAATAATAACATTCGAATACTTAAATATTCGAATAATAACATTCGAATACTCAAATATTCGAAGTTTATTCGTAGCATTCGAATACTTGTTAATTATCCGAATATTAAATTATTCGAATAGTCCCAGCCCTAATCTGTAAGCGTAAAGATGCTGAAGGAGTCGAATTCGTTTGTTTCCTTGACTCGGCCAACAGATCGATCATGGGCGCGAAGAGCTCGCGGGCAATCTCGCAGGAGCGATCTACTGAACTCCGATTTTTCGGCTGATCGAGAGAGGCCGAGTTCTCCGTCGCCTTTGGCGGAAAGCAAACCTTTCTTGCAAGAAGAAGAGACAAAGCCTGCGGGGTAAGATGCGCACAGTGGAGAGAAATTAATATCCAAATGCAGATACCGTATACGAGAAACGTGTCTTTCCGTGTTGAAACAGAAAAGCGTGGCGGCAGAAGATCGAGGCGTGGTTGTCGGAGAACGAGAAGGAAGATCGTGCCGGTGAAGAACTTCAAAGGAAAGCGAGGCAATTGCATCAGGCGAATCGACGGTCCTTCGAAGACTCGGGTAAATACACGTACGCTCTTACCACGGTGAAATCTTCTCCTCTAACTCGGCCACGTTACCGCGTTGAATCCGCAGAAAGCGAAGGTAAGACGAACACCCCGAACGAAGGCAATTCTGCGCACGAGACATTCTCCGAAGTTTACGACTGGCGCCCGTCGGTTGAGAAGACAGACGTGATGCGCACCATGGAAGCTATAGAAGGTTATTCCTCCCATTTCCCATCCCTCGATTACGCGTACAATACAGGTATGTATATCGAGAGTAAGGCCCGACTAATGCCAGCTTCGTTCCAGAAGCCGAAACGCATCCGTCGCAAAAGGATAAATCTCCTTGGAGGAAGTCCAGCTTGAACGTACCGAATAGCATGGAAGATACTGATCCGCGATACTCCCGTAGGCTAAGATCAAGACTCAGCACGGAGAATGTTCTCACCCCGACCACCTTGCAGGTTAATATCCCGTCGAGAACTATTCCACGCTGTAACTGCTCTTTCCCCTGTAAACACAGCGTCCTGTTTCCCTTAATTCCAGTCGATCAAAGAGGAGGACAGAAAGAAGAGCAAGATGAACGATCCAGCGAACTCGGAGAATCGGGACGAGTTAACGATCTATTTGCGGCAACCTTACGCCAACTCTCAAGTGCCGGCGTCGCGGAGGATCTCCAAGTTCAAGAGAGGCCCGAACGAGGAGAAGATCAGCGACAAGATCGAGATCGACTCCGATAACATCGAGACCCCGCCGGCGACCAGAAAGCTGTTTAGCCCGCCGAGGGAAGTGAAGCCGATCGAGAAGGAGCCGTGCAAGAGGGAGCGCTGCAGCAGCTCCTTCCAAAGTCGAGACCACAAGAGCCCCGCCGCGAAGGCTGCCAATAACAACGCCGATTTCGGGACAGGTGAGTAATCCATCCACCTTTCCGTCGGCTCTCCGTCGAGCCGGAGATTGACGTCGACGAGTGTTTCAGGTAACTTCGACCGCTACTCGGCGACAAGGAGAACGCGGCGGTATAAAAAGATACAAGACTCGCCGGAGAAAGAGTCTAGGCAGGATGTGGCAAGTTCCGAGTCGCTGGAGGACAAACCAGCTCAGCGGCCGCAAACGTTGCCGCTGTCCGAGGAGAATCACGACGAGGACTCGATGCTGCGCGCCTGGCAGGATAAACTGAAGCGACGGGAGGCGTCCGCCTTCGAGATAGACGCTGCCCTGGCGGATATCGCCCGATCCGGCGAGGACCTGCAACGGTTGTCGCGGCCGGTAACGTTGACGCACAGAAACTCGAGGCTGCCCGTCAGCCAACCTCCACCCGTCCTCGCGGTCACCAACACCGTCCTCAGCCCGGTCATGCAAGAGTCGCGGCCGCGCGAACCTTCTTTAACCGTGCTCGCGGAAAGGGCGGTGACCAGCCGGGAACGGCAGAGGAGCATGATCGATCCTAGCCAGGTAAAAGAGGCGATAAGGCTGACGAGCAACCCGCCGAGTCAGGTGAATCAGATTAAAAGCGGCTCGACTCTGTCGCCCTGCGATCGGAATCACGTTACTCAGGATTACAGGCCGTCGAACTCGCGGCAGGAGGAGCCCGCCGAGGACCGAACCGACCTAATGGACGTTTCCCAGAGTCAGTTCGGCGCGATCACCGGGGCAGTTTACGATGATTTAAGGAGCAGCATGGAGGCGACGCGGTTGGACGCGTCGAGTCCTAACGAGATCAGAATCGAATCCGCGCAACCGACGTCCGACAGCTCCGTGTTCCGTGGCAAATTTATTCCCGGCATAAGCGTCACGTCCTCCTCGCCTCTGCCCTCCTCCGGGAAGGTTCGCGACCAGGAGATGAACGACGAAGGATTCGAGGAGACGCAGAGCCTAGTTTCGGAGACGCTGAGTCAAGAGACGTCATCCGGTAATTACGAGACCGACACTCACGACTCGACGCGGTGTTCGCCGGCCGAGCTACAATATTCTGGAAACGACAACGATCACAAGCGAAGCGTCGCTGCCACTCGCGAGGAGGTTGACCACGCTGCGAAGAGGTCCGTCGACAGGACGTTGAAGTCGCCGATTAAAGGATTAGAGAAACGAGCGAGCTCGATGAGGCACACCAGCGAGAAATCTAGCTTCTTACCGAAACGGACCAGCAGCTTGAAGCGAGACAGCGGCCCCGGGAAGACGGAGTCGGTGCAACGGAGCTCGATCTCGGGCCTTACATCGGACAATCAGCCGAGGAACGAAGTGGAACGTTCGGGTTCGAGAAGCAGCCTTCGGAGTTCGCGGAGCTCCTTGAATAGCGCCACGTCGGTGAATACTGTAAGGAACTTGGTACCGAATCACTCTCACCTTCGCACCTACACGTCCGCGATCTGCGCGCTTACCAACGATCTACGAAAGAGCCCGTCCAACACTCCGCTGCCGCCGAAGAGTATCGAGAAACGACGCACGAATCCGCGGTCCACCGTCAGCAGAATACCCGCCAGTCGAAGCAGCAGCAGCGGGAGCAGCATTGGCCCAGCTGCGAGGAATGCTCGCAAACCAATAGGGGTGAGTTCTTCCCGCACAGTTCTCTTTATACCGCGTTCCACATTAGAGCGTACTGGTTTCGCGCAGGGTGACACTGTTGATTGGTAGTAAACTGGCAGGGAAAGTGCTACGACCAATCGCGTGTGTCAGATCCGTGGGAGCTGCGCAGATCGGTCGCAAATCGGTAGGGGCGTCGGTACGCTCTTATGTGGAGCGCAGTTTAGGTATTGGGAAACCAAGTGGAGGCGTGGCTTAGATTTCAGCGCTGTGGTGGTAAGTTGGCAAACTATTGAAAGTAGGCTCGGATCCCACCGAACATTCCGAATAAGTAAAAATTTAGTGTTCAAAAAGATTTAAAAAACACTCGTTTTTCACCAACATGTCTATATAAACACTGATAATCGTATGGACTTCGACGGATTTCGGCCTACTCTCAGTAGTTCAACTTTCTGTCACTAGTTGGCGTATCGAAATCCTTGGTTTCCCAATACCTTTGATTCCTTAGATTTTACGCTCGGCTCAATCCTGACCCCACACTGCTTTCAGGCGTCGACCGACACACAGACTGGAGGCAAGGTCCGGGTGATAGCTTCGCGTAGCAGTAGCAGCGGAAGCGGAAGCAGTATCGGGCAACAATCTCTTCCCTCCAATCGTTCAACGAACATCGATAAAGCGCTAGCCACGAAGAGCAAGTTGGTCCATCCTCGAGCGGGAATCCGGAACCACAGTTTCATGAGACCGACGGCCGCGAGTGTAAATAAAGGCTCTATCCCGAATCTTCCCAGGAGCATCAAAGGTTTGGTTAAGTGATTCTTTCGGCAAAAAAAAAAAAAAAAAACAGAGAGCGGGCAGAGGAGCGACTGAGCCGTAACATTTATCAAGTTTGTACGTATGTACATTAACAACGGTAATCGCTCCGTTATCTACGATTTAGAGCAATCACTTTCGATCCGCGCATACCGTTAAGCATCCAGATCCGAGAAGATTAACGGATTAATAGCTTCGTTACTCGATTTCAAGTTACACAGTGGCATTATAATTGCAGAGATCTGTGCGATTAATCTGCAAAGAATCGTAAGGTAGGTCGCACGTGCCGCGGGACACGGAGCAGCACGTGCGGATTGGCAATATCGTTTTTAAGCATTTTGCGAATACACGGAGTTACACGGAGTCTCCTATAATTTATGTCGATTTAGCTAGAACGTTCAACGATACCTTCCAGCCCTCTGGAATGCAGCTACGAACGTGTAATATACATATAAATCTACTAACTAAGCATGTACGATGTGCATAGGGATATGTACCTATGTATAAGGTTTATCGAGCATACTATAGTAAGCATGTTGTGTAGAGCACGATCGTTAGTAAATTAACGAATTAAATAAAGGTGATTTAATTTCGTTGGCGAAAGCTGGGAAGGCTAATTGAAGGAAGGAGGATGCAGATTTATCGACAGATATATCGTTATTCTCAACAAATAATATCTACATACACATATATTATACACTGCGTAAAAAAAATGGTTCTATCGCGTAACTGTTGCTTCTGAACAGTTACATCTTCGCGACGTTTGAAGAATTGAAATCACATCGACGAGGCGCTGAATACGATTTCGAAAGCTTCTTCGGTAACTCCGTATGTTCTCCGGTATCAATAATAACGAAAACTTAACATCGAGCAACCGCTCGAAGTCATTTCTCCGCGCCTCGGTGGAAACGAGCACGTATTCGAGATCTTCCTACTCTTGCATAAATTCTACGCGTCGCTAATGAATAAGAAGATCCCGGGAGACCCGTGCGCGATTAAATTATAAATACTACGAGTATCTGTAGGTAACGATAAATATCTAAAACGGACGAACAAAAATTACTTTCAACGAATTGGGCGTGTCGCGCACGATATAAACGTAAAATAACAACGGGAGATCGAGCAACTAGATCTCCAAGAGGATTTCGATGAGAGTTAAATGAGCGTGTGAGCCCTCATCAGCCCGGTGCGGCGTGACTTACATGCGCGGGCGGCTCCTATGCTGGCTCGGAACGGTCACGGAATCCAAGGGACACGGGACTCTTCGGTGCAAGAATGAATTCGAATTGCAAATCGAGCTTGTCGTCTACGACGATCTCGAATTCCCGTATGATCTGCGAAAACAGAAAATTTGCTACATAACGATAACGAGGTGTCGGGGCGTGCATGGGTCAGAAGTATCGATCTGTGAATAGTAGAGCTGTACTACCCGGGTACCTGTGAGACACCCGGGAAGAGAAAACTACCCGAGATGTCACAGACTACCGTTCCATAATTGATGTCTCACTGAGCATCATGGCCTTCGGGCAGAGTTGGGCATTAGTCGAATAAATTTTTAATCGACTAAATTTTTATTCGAACGAACTCGAATAAAAATTTCGAATAAAGTGAAGTTATTCGAGAATAACGAATAAATTTTTAATCGTTATTCGTTATTCGAAGGACCCCCGTGGCGACTAAGCGACACGAATAAGCGTGGGTCAGAACCGGAGCCGTTTCGTCTGGGGTCCCGAGGCCCTCGGCCTCCGGTCGGGCCCAGGGGGGATCATGAGATACGGGACTCGAGCCGAAGCGGCTTATACGTGACGCTCATTCGCCACAGAGGTCCTTCGAATAACGAATAACGACTAAAAATTGATTCGTTATTCTCGAATAACTTCATTTTATTCGAAATTTTTATTCGAGATCATTCGAATAAAAATTTAGTCGACTGAAACCTTATTCGTTATTCTCGAAAAACTTCACTTTATTCGAAATTCGTATTTGAGTTCATCGAATAAAAACTTAGTCGTCTAGAAATTCATTCGTTAGTCACGAATAGCTTCATTTTATTCGAAATTTTTATTCGAAGGTTAGTGGAAGCATAATTTAGTCGAATAATGCCCAACTCTGCCTTCGGGTTGAAAGCTTTGACCCTCGAGGAGACCGAGATACCCATTAAGAATTGATAAATCTCCAGTTCTACATTTCTCATCAGATCTTTGCGAAAACGACGCCAATCGATTCCTTACGTTTCGCCGATGAAAATAACACCAAGAACGACGTAATTCGGACCATAATGAAGGAAATCACATGAAAAAATGATTTGCATAATTTCAAATTGACTTCGTTAGAAATAGTTCGATTTACATGAAATTTGGTATGGTTTTCATCGGAAAAACATAAGGAATCCAACGGTGTCACTTCCGTATTGATACGATAAAGAATAAAGAATTATTTTTCTCTGAAACAGGTACGAATCCTCGGCCGATCGCAGCGAATCGAGGTCGGCGCTCCGCAGTCGAGGGTAAAATATTCATTACAGTATATTAAGAAGTTCTTTACTGTTCATCGTATCGATATGAAACCGACACCAATGGATTCCTGGCGTTCTCCCGATTAAAATTATACTAAATTTCATGCAAATCGGACTACTTTTACATAAGGAATATAAATTCCATAAAATTCGGTGAGGCACCACGGAGGGTTGACCTCGCCACGGGGTGCCAAGCGGCATATCTCTGGCAGGCGTCGCTCCAGAATCATCTTGTACTCTGTAAGTTCTCGGATAACTCGAGTATCTCGGATAGTTTATCCGGATAGCGCCTACCCGGGAATTTTCCTCTTCCCGGATGTCTCATGGGTACCCGGTCCACAGCTACGGCTCTAGTGAATAGATACGAACCTTTGCCAAGACAAGCTGCAGGCCGAGCTCCACGAATCGTTTGCCCGGGCATATCCGTTTGCCAGCCCCGAAAGGTGCAACCAGCATAGGCGAATGCGGGGTCGTGGGTTTCAACCATCTCTCGGGCATATACTTTGCAGCATCTTTAAAGTTCTCCGGGTTCAGACAGGCGACCCAAGTGTGCAGCAAAACCACGGTCTAGAGGAGGAGAGAAGGGTGTACCGATAAAAACCGTTCGCTCAGGCTGTAACGGAGAAACGAAAACGAACGGTACAGATAATCGAATAACTCACTCCCGCGGTAAGATGATATCCGGTGAGCTCGATGGGTTCATCCAAGATGCGAGCGATACAAGTTGTCGTGGGAATCACTCTAAACCGAGCACAGCAATGGTAAGGCCACGTTACGCAACGGCACGACCAGAAGAACAGAGATACAAGGTTAGCTACGTACCGAAACGATTCGGTGATACAGGCGCGCAGGTACTTGGCCTTTCGCAAGTCCTCGATCGTGAGATCGCAGCCGGCCGGCGCCAACGAGTACGCCTCTTCGAAGAGATGGGCCTGCACCTTCGGATCCCGGCCGATCAAGTCGAACAGAAACACCAGGGTATTCCCGAACTGCGCAAACCAGCGAGAAAATGGGAGATTCGTTTGAATGGGGGAAATGGGAATAACGGATTATCCAGGCGGCTCACCGTGTGTATGCCAGCTGCTATAAAGTCGACGATAGCGGCCTTCTTGTCCCGCACATCGAGATTCTTTTGCCGTAGGATGGATTGAAAAACAGCCTCCACCGACTCGTCTTTAGCGTCGTTTCGCTTCTCCTGTATCGTGGCCTCCACGATCTCCGAAATGACACTGCAAGCCGATAAAAGCCGGGGATCCTCGAGATAGGAAGAAAGCCGTATCGGATATCACTCGCGAAGGAAACGCGGAACGTACTTGTATATCGTGTCCTCGCTCTCTATCAGCTGCTTGTACGCGGACGTCGGCAGCAGCTTCCATAACGGCAAACCGTAAAAGGCATCGCGCGAGGCCGTGAAGTGAATCCTGACGGCTTCCGCTAATCTGGTGGTGAGCGTGCTGCTGGAGCCTGGCTTTAGGAAGCCGAGGTGCCGACCCAAGATCAGCGTGCACGTAGCTACAACAGCGAGGCAGCAAAATGCAAAGGTCATAGATCTGTATACATACACTTATGTGTAATGTACAGGAGGCTATACCGAACATTGGCAAAGTTAGCTTACTTTCAAGACCCATTCTGTAGGCGAGCGTCTCGAAGCCAGTCACTCTGTGCCCCGCCCTCTGGCGACGTATCAAATCAATGAAGGAGTCGGCCACGATGTTGAGGGCCGGGAAGAAGCCAAGGACGGTACTGGCCCCGGTCAGCTCTGACGTAAGAGCGGTCCGAAGATCGTGCCACGTTTGCCCCTGCCTATCGAGTTATTTGCTTGTATAAGTGCACCGAATCGTCGGCGACGCTTGCTGCGGTCAAAGTCGCGATCGCGCTTTAAATGCTTCGGCGAGCATGAAATTCGAGATGGTTTTTACGGTTTCGACGGCTTACTGCCGGGGCGACTACTCACTCGTTCACCAAGCCGAGATTCGTGTAACGATCGCGACGAGTCCGACGATAATGGGATATGACCTCCTGCGGAGGGCGAAGCGGGAACCTCGAGCCCCGTCTGAGAACAGCTTCGATGTCGCGGCGAGAGAACACAGAGATCACAGGGAAGTTCCACAGTGCCTCCTCCTTGCACAGCGGCCCGTATCGTTCGTTCAGATCTATTCTTCAATCAAAAACAACCCCCTATGTTAAAACCTGGCACAGAGTAGATAATCTGTGGACTTCGCGCGTCGGCAACGGCCACGGGGGGAGGGGAGGAGGGGGGGGGGGGCAACAACGACGCTCGACGGTCAAACTGCTTACCTTTGTACGCCTCGTGAACTTTGGTCAGTTCGTAGCAACCGAAGCAAGAGAATATCCACCTGGTTCCAAGAATCGGCAGAGAGAACGGCCCCGGCACGTCGGATACCGTTTTAAATTTTCTATCCTCTTTCTCCTCGGCCGGAGCTGGCAACCATCAGAAAAACCATTCCACTTCTTAGCCATTACGCTGTTACGAGCTTTAAGGTTTCTCCTTGCGTCCGGACGCAAGAAAGTGGTTTCTAAAGTTGAAGGACGCAAGGACGGCGCGGCGGTGCCGCGCGACCTTGTCGCAATGAACCGCCGCGCGATTCTCGAAGCTTAGAAAGGGGGGGGGGGCCTTCTTTTGCGCGAGCGAGAGCGCGAGCGCGTCGTTTACTTTGACTCGAAGGTCGCCTCGAACGCCCCCAGCCCCCTGAAATACAATTTACCTCGCTTCCTTTCTTTTTGCTACACCGAAGAAAGGAATCGTCCGCGCCAAAACGAGATTACGCGTCCTTCGTTCCCTTTGACCGCTAGCAGACGTAACGCGCGTACGTATACATATCTGTGTTATAGCTTTGCAACGTGGAGCGCGAGATCGTTCCTCCAAGGATACCCACAGGTATACTCACCGCTGCTCTTGTGGGAAGCTCCGGCCCAGAACCACCAGGCTGGACGGTAGCTAGTTGCGAGGATCAATATCGTGAGGAGCGCTGCCGCGATCACTTCGAACCAGGCACTGGAAAGCAACATCTCGACACTCGACACGTCCCGCTGAAATTCCTACGGAAACGTAAACGAAAGCCCCGCTCTTACGATACTGTCGTTTAAGCGATATCCATCGTCTGCCGCCGCGCCGGACGCTCTTCCTCGCGCGAAAGATGCGCAAACGAGACCGTCCTATCGCTACCGAGTCTATCATCAACTTGTCGGATCGTCATTCTCCCAGACATCCGTTATCGCGGCGATAAAGGATGGCAGAGCGAGCACCGCGTACCCTTCCAGGAGCTCGAAAGCGTATTTATATTTCCGTGTGATTGCCATGAAAAATTGCCTGAGCAAGCGCGAGTCTCCGATTAGCTAACGCGGCGAGAACGTGTCATACGTAATGGCTATATAACCAGGTAATATGCGAACAGCGTAGGTACCTACAGGCAGGAGAGCCAACTCGAAGCTCATAAATCGTGGATAGGTGGTTTCATCCAGGCTGCGAGGAACGTGCGCGTAACAGGAAATTGATAGAAAGGGAGCGGGAGGAAGAGAAAGAGGGAGGAATTCTTGTAGTTGGATTTACGCGCGAAACATGTCGGTAGCTCGAGATGCAGAAGAAGCGCGAAGAAGCGTGAAGAAGCGACTAAATGGAGGTGCAGGTACGTATTCCGCGTGTACGGAGCGCGTACACACTGATATCGCAGTTACTATCTACAATCCCGCGTGAAGAAAGGAAAAAATGTCGCAGTGCAACTTCTACATCTACGCGAGCTTAACTGACTGCCCCACTGGTATTTGCAGACCGCCTTTCTTCTATTTGCAATACGCCGATAGTAGTGTCGTCGCTGATGACCCCGCTGCTCCCGCTTTGACTCGCTAATCTCGAAGCTGTTACACGGATCGGGGAGAAAATGCTCAAGTACGTATTACATATGCCGCGATATAGATACTTAATTGTCCGTCCGTGCGCGCGATATCGGGCGGAAAATTGAAACTGATCCGAGGATCGGTATTGCTCGTGGAATTTCGTCAACCTTTACGAATTCGGCGAAGCGGTATCGTCGCCCGTAATACCGTGACAACAAGCTGGAGAACTCGAAACTGCCGGCGCCGGTAGATCGTTCTTGCACCTTGACGTTCTTTCCGCGAAACGGATTATTGAAAGGGCACTGGGGACATCCCCAACCGTTAAACGATCGCAAAAGCACTCTCGACTTCTCTTCCGTGGTTAATCCCGGACGAAAGGAGCTGCGCGTTCCAATACTCGACTTCACCTACCGCGCGTATAATACGATAAAAAGAGAAGAGGTCGACTGTGCCCCAGCACGGGAGCGTCGCGCGTGTTATTCGATCGGCAAAAGTTCGTGTGTGTACGAACAGAATCCCTGGCAACATACGGAGGAACAGCAGTACAGATAAGAAATGTGGGTAATTGTGTGCGGAGATAGCGAAATGGCAATGTCGCCGTCCACCAAGCTAATAGCAAACAGAGATTAATCTCGAAAGGGAAACAACGGCGCCGCAAACAAATCAAGCTTTAATATTACAGAGGCGAATCGGCTCGTTATCGCGTAACCGAAGACTAAACTATCGCTTTACTTCGCGTAACCATTATTTTCAACTTCACATTCTTAAATCACTACTAGTCGTATTTAAGACGTGTCCTTAAGAACGCCATCGTAAACGGGAGGATTCATCGATTAATCTCAATTTTACTCGCCGCCGAAAAAAGACGAATGTAAATCGATGGAAGAAGAACGCCACGCGAATCTTTATTGTTTATTACTTCGTGACGCGTGATAAACGTATGTGTATGTTGTAGTAAGTTGAAAAACGAATGCATATTGTCTTGTTAGTGCGACCTAACTGTCGGTCGATCGAGTGTTTACCTTGGACAACTTGCAATTAAATGTATCCTCTAATCAGACGTATCGACGAATAATATTTTACTCGGCGTAGCTAAAATTCTAACAACGGGACCTTCGAGTTTGGTAGTTTTAGAAGATCTTGATACTTTGTACGCGAAGGTCTTCACTAATTTCATTAATTTACCAAGCAGTAAGACGCGCTTTTCAGCCAAATTCGAGAAAATCAACTTTGAAAGATTCCGAGTTCCCTTATATACAGGGTGTTCGTTTACCTGTGGCCAATACTCTAGAGGGTGATTATACAGGCAAAAATAAGACGAAAATCATAAGTGACGAAATTGCGGTGAAGGCTTCGTTTTCGAGAAAATTGACTTTGAATTTCACCTAAATACGCGTGCATCGTAGGCGCGTGCCCCCAAGCTCAAGGGAACTCAAAATTTCTCAAAGTCGATTTTCTCGAATTTAGTTGAAAAGCGCATCTTACTGCTGTGAGAAATTAATGTCCGAGTGAAGATCTTCGCGTACACTAAGTATCAACATTTTCTGAAATTGCCAAACATGCAGCTCCCCTTGTAAGATTTATTACACATATTTACAACGGCATACGCGTTGCGTCACCTATCGCAGCCAAATTATAAGAAAAAGAAGCAAAGTATCCGTTAATTGTAAGTAACCAATCCACTCGGCGCTCGACGTTCACTTTCCGCGTTTGCGTGCGCATTGCTTTCTTCCTTATTTCCGGTTCACGCGTTCAAATTACAATTAAAGATCAATCTCGATCGGGTTAAACGTCGATTTACCATCAGATACGTAATTACGTATACACGTGCGGCGACACGTTCCGTTAAATCAAATGTCATCGATCGTGCGAGCTTAAAGCGACACCAAAAAGATAGCATTTGAAATGAGCTTGCGCGGATGAAGGAGGAAATTGTAAATACCCCGTGACACTCGTGTGTTCGCAGGTGGTCAGAGATGGGTCAGGTGGCAAACCGATCGACCGGTAGACAAAAAACAAAAGGTTCTTCTACTTACGGAGGGTGGACGTAGTCTGATTGTGAGGAACAGTTAAAAAGAGACACCAAACGTAGCGTCTTCGTAGCGTCGTGTCGTCACCGTCGTCGCTGTCGGTCGGTGTCGGTGTCGTTGTCGCGTCGCGTCGTTGGTATCGTTATCGTTGTCGACGTTGTGTCGTTATCGTTGCCGTTGTCGTCGCGTAGTTGATGATGACGGTGATAATGGTAGCGGCAATGGTGGTGGTGGTAGTGGTGGAAGTAGCGGTAATGGTGTAGTGGTGGTGCTGGCACCGGCGGTAAAGTTGACCGTAACCGCAACACAACGTTGGTAACTCGATAGAAGGTGTATTTCTCGGCGATACGTTTCCTTTCGTTTCCTATCGTTTGCGATGCGAAGGGGAAGAGAGTCGAGTGTAATTGTGCTACAGCTCAACTCAACGATGAACGGAAAGGCACGGACGAAAGGGGATAGAGCCGGTAAATCGAGCGCTAAAGTTAAAGCAAAGTTCGTGGCAGCGGTGAAAGAGAAGAGAGCACGGGTAACAGATCGGAGAAAAGAAGCGAGAACGAGAAAGAAAAGAAGAAAGGCGAGAGAGCGAGAGGGAGAGAGAGAGAGAGGATAAAACTTCGAGAGAGAGTCGCGTACTCGGCAATTTGCGAGCGTGCCACCCAAGTATTACTCGCTGCGACGAGTGTGCCGGATGGAACGGGAACGGGACCAGACGCCAGCAGAACAGTCGAAACGTGATGGGACAGAGCAGGCCAAAGCTGGGGCGCGTCGGGACGAGAGGCGAGTCGAGACGAAACGAGACAAGACCTAATTGCCGTTAATCTGTATATCGTCCAGCCGTTGGTACTTGGTAGACGTCGGGCGTCGATTCGATTAATCAAGCCGCGCGCGTGCCGGTCACACGACGAACGGAGCCTCTGCGCTCGGTTTCTTTTGACTTTCGACTTTCGACTCTCCACTTTCAACTGTTAATAGAGGAGAGGATGATCCGGAAGGAGCGGAGGCCGCGGAACCCGGTCCGGCTCGGCTCGGCTCCGCTCCGCGGTGACGCGACGCGAGGAGACCAACTTCTCTTATCTCCTTGTCCTCTGTTTACATGCTCCGCCGTTCTTCTTACCGGCCCCGGACAGCGATCCACCGATCCTGTTACACGGAGGGGGTAGCTTACACCTTGGTGGGGACATGAGCCGAGAACGGGCAAGCCCGATCCACTCGGCAGATGGCGCGGAGCAGTATCGCGCGTTCTCCTGGCGAACAATTTCCCACAGCCAAGGACTTGGCTACACCACTATTTAACAGCCACCACCCTTCCACGGCACGCATCGCAGCTCATTCTTCCGCCCACAAATCCTCCTATCGGTCGCGAAATACATTTTAGACGCACTTCTATCCCTGCGGACAGACATCGTAAAACATGTAAGCGTAGAAACGCGCGACCCTTGGACCTGTTTCTGATACCTGCGCTCTGGGAAAGACGGCAATGAACGGCAGCTGTCGCATGGAACAGAGAACGGGCTAGATCTGGTCAGAGAAAATGAGATATAGCTATACCTATGAGGGGCGTGAACGCGCGCGGTACGAAACGTCGATGGAAACGAGTTTCTGGACGAAAGTTGCGTAAAACGAAGAGGAGCACCAGTTACTAAATCGTAACTCGTGACCTTCTCGCGTTCACCAATTTAAATTCCTAATTTCGTCACGCTTTCTTGATCATCGAACTTCGAACGAGAGTCAGCCAGTCGAGTACTCTATGAACGCAACGCACGAAACGACGACGAATAGAAAAGGCCGGCCTGCGAAAGCACGCGAGTGGTATGTAAAATTCTATGCAAAATATTATCAAAATATAGCGACATGATAGACAGTTTGCGATGTAACCGGTCTTGCGAACGCTTCCGGTACGGCAAAAGTTTGACCTCCCTGTTGGTAAATACGTATGTACAGTGTACACACGCGCGCGCGCGCGCCCGCGGCACAGGTACACACCTTTACAAGGGGAGGAGATGAAACGCAGCCACGTGCACCCCTACAAAACACGCGCGAACGCACACGCGTGCCGCTGGTAATATCGCCACATCGAAGATGGTCGGCCAACCAGGAAGCAATCATGGACAACTGGTCGGTCTGGGTCACTCGCCGGAATTCTGTCCGTTGCGATTGCACGTTGCTGTGGTCACTTTTAAAATCGGAATCCTCCTCGGAACTCGTTTAAACCCAATGCCATTAATGCGATTCCTTGTCCCGTGTCGCCACCCGACCCCAAACGTTCTCCACGAAATAAATAACTCGTCTTTGGAAATGCTTTTAGACTTCTTTATGAAACGCAACGAATCGTTTGAGCGCATTGGGTGGAGGCGCGGTTTTAATCTCTAGTCAGCCACGACGTTAACGTATTCGCTGTCGACTCGACTCAAGAGATATTTTGGAAAATTTCTCCACCTAATCGTCGTACAGCGATCTAGTAAAGATGAACGGTAAAAGTTCCGCGAAGATGTCGATGTTTGGATCCAAGCTACGTCCAAGGCCCTCGATCACCACCATGCTGAGAATCACGCTGCTGAAGGACCCGTCTTGCTTCACCCGGTGTCGAATCATCGCGGAAAATAATTCAGTCACAACGGTGCTCACGTTTATCTAGAAAATTTGCGAAGCTTCGTTAAACGCGAAAGAGCTGTCGTTTCGCGCGTGTGGTGTTTACCCGCCGAACGGTTATCGTTATCGTTCTGAATCTTTAAACGTGTTTCCAAGTATTTGAACAATTACATTGACCCTGCGTCGTACATGAGCATTTACGATATCCCGCATTGTATTTTTGAAACCGTCCGGGTCGGGAGATATGTGCGAACTATGCTCCAGAATGTACTTGGCCGCCAGCTCACCCTAAACATGCAAACGATAGTAAATATAAAATCCAATTCCGCGATTCCACCGATTACCTATGTACAGTGGCGGACGAAAGAAAGTTTGCAACTTTTAAAATCGCATAACTTTTTTAGGATTGGTCCAAACGATATGAGTTTTTTTTTTTGAGAAGCTAGAAGGATTAGTTTGCTAAGTGACGTGTTTCGTCGTTTTGAAAAAATGCAATTGGTCGGAATAGCGAAATAAAAAAAATTTCAAAATAATATTAAAACCGACTTCAAAATAATAAAAATGCACTAAAAAGTAAAAAATAATTTTTTCCCTTATTTAATCTACGACTCTCATATTTTTTAAGTCGGCGCTAGATTTACACAGTGCAAATGATGAGGCGCCGACTTCAAAAATATGAGAGTCGTAGATTAAATAAGGGAAAAAATGATTTTTTACTTTTTAGTGCATTTTTATTATTTTGAAGTCGGTTTTAATATTATTTTTAAATTTTTTTATTTCGCTATTCCGACCAATTGCATTTTTTTCAAAACGACGAAACACGTCACTTAGCAAACTAATCCTTCTAGCTTCTAAAAAAAAAACTCATGTCATTTGGACCAATTCTAAAAAAGTTACGCGATTTTAAAATTTGTAAACTTTCTTTCGTCCCCCACTTCATAAAGCTACTCACGTCTCCCATCAATACCGAGCGGAAAACGTCCCTGAGATTTCGTTGACAACGGTCGTTGAGTGTCGCTACCAAGCCGCAGTCGAGTATGATCAAGCGCGGATTATTTGGTATGTAATTAGGATTGATGAATCTCCACAACCAGCTAGCGAGCCTTCCAGCGGGCTCGCAGTTTGTATCAACTAAGATGTTACCGGGATGTAAGTCGCAATGGATGAAATTATCTCTAAATACCTGTAATTCAAAAAGAACCGTTCCCTGTAATTATAAAACCTGCCCACGAATTCGTCGTTGCAAAGAGCCGATCGAACGTAAAGCGAACTGTCGCCGACCATTTTTAGAACTGCCGTGATTCCTATTTTAGCTAGTTTCCCTTGCAACTTTGTGTCGTCGTACTCCATGTAATCGGAAATGGGAGAGCCCTCGTGGAAGCTCTCCACCAGTATCTCGCGCTGGGTGAAATTCAAATATGGGCACGGAAAAATTACGTTCTTCTTCTCGGAGAAGTTTCTCGAAAATTTCATCAGATTGGCCGCTTCTAAATTCATGTCGACCTTCGCGGGGAACACAGAGACGGGCAGTTAAGATCGTAATTACGGGCTACGGAAAGTTTAGCTGAACATTTCACTTGATTTTCCATTATCTGCGAGAACTCGTCGATGCAGTCGGTGAGACTGAGCCATTGCAACCCTGGAACGAGGTATGTCACGCACTTGCAAATTCCTTTCATTATCAACAGGTCGCGTCTAAAATAAACCACTGATCGTAAGATCGATGAAATTCTTTTTACGAGAATTAATTGCGCGCGCGCGCGCGCGGTCATGTCGCACCTCAGCTGCTTCTTGATTCCAGGATGCAGAACTTTTATCGCTACCGGCTGCAATTTCCTGTTACCCGTGTCATCCTGCCAGCTTTCACCGTTACTGTTCAACATTCTATCTAAAATTAATTTCCATACTTTATTTCCGTTTGCATCGCTTCCCCATCGATACCGCCACATAATTCGTGTACATCTATTTACCAATGCAACTGACAAGTGACCCGAGCTTCAAATATTCCACAACTGCAAAAAGATTCGTTTAACAACCACCGCGGGAAATGTCTGTTCTCGAAAACCTTAAACCTTCGTCCATATTAGCACTATCGTAATAACGTGATGACGTAATCTACTACACTACGGTTAGAGAGGAGTGAGGAATTTCTAATTTACTTTGAACAAACGTAGATATTCGGGGCCTTTGCGTTACTTCCACTGGAACATTCGGATCCACCCATGCTTTGTACACCTGCCAATCGAATACGAGTAGAGGTATAGGTGTATTAAGTATGGGTATACGTATGTCGTTGTACACACGTACTTGAGCACAGCATCCTGACCCGAGAGGAACTTGATCCTCAAATTTTACGAATATCTTCCTCCAATTCGGGCCGTAAGTGGCTTTTAGCAAGTGCTTCGTGTAAATCCACGAATGCGAGGAAACGGTCCGCTGCAATTCCGAAAGCGTATGACAAATATCTTGCGGGAACAAGTCTTTCCGCGTGGACGCCCATTGACCGAGTTTTATAAAAATCGGCCCGAGAAATTCCACACCTACAATCGTAATGCCGTAAATGGAAAGATTCTAGCGACACCTCATTTCTACCTAAGGGCAGATCAGAAATGCTTTCCATTCTCTCTGCTCATTACGAAGGATTAATTACTTTTCCGTAAGATCGTCGGGAATAGGTGTTTGTGCGTGAGACGCGTGATCAAGTACACGATCGCCAACCCGGCAACGACAGATCCTATCACGGAGATTCTTGCTAGAATTAGAATAAAATTCCAAGTACCGTCGAGGAAACCTTCGTGTTCTACGTCGTGTTTTCTTATCAACGCTTCCCTCTCGTGTATTCGCGTTAGTTGCTTTGGCTCGTAAGAGAGAATCAAAACAGCCTCCACTGATCGCTTAAACCCTTCAAGATTAACCTGTCTTACTACCGGCCGATTAAGTCTAATCGATCCTGTATACTTGTGCTCTCTCGTTTGCCAATTCTCTCTTCTATTTTGGAATAATTTCTTCGAACGGAACACTCTCGAAAGGTTCGAAGAAAATCCCATTACGGACCATGTTCAACCGTTGGCTTTGCAACACCAACGAACGAGCGATAACTTACGAAAATCTGACCTTCGTTAAAACTCCATTAAGGTGATACGTTCGGATTGCGTAATCGGAATCGGCTCCAAATCACGTAACGTGGACGTTAAAACACGATTCGTACATACTCCCATAAAAATTATGCGTATATGCGAATAACTATATTATAGTATTTGCGAATAATTCGATATAACTCTGATGCTAAAATATTGTGTTTGAAATTAATTTCACTTCAATATAATTATTTTCTCTTTTGGTAACACTGCCCGGTGAACCATTGACCATGGTTGACCACCGTCGAATGTCGATCCACCCTTTTCGTTCATGAAAATAGATACAACCAGCGAATGAACCTCGCTTTAATTTTCAAGACTTTATAATTCAGGCGTTTAACGTGCTTTCAGAATAGACCAGGAAAGATAGGCATCTTAGGGTCACAAGCAAGAAATACTTATGAATTCTTCTTTCGCGTATTGTGTATAGTGTATACTATTACCCTTTTCTAACCATACCTGACTGCTATTCACTGCTATTCGTAACACCGTCGTCCGTCGTCGGTTCATCGGTTTTACGGAAAATATTGTCACATTTCTGAAACTTTATGTATGCATGTATGTATTTATCAAATGCTTAGAAATACAATTAAAAATGCTGTTTCCATTCGTGGACGTAACTCTTAATGATAATTATTTACAGTATGTATTGTATTACAGGAGGTTTGGTCTATCTTTTGACGGTTAAAAGTATAAGATGAATTATGAAGTTGAGAGAAATAACATATCAAATAAGTAAATTTGAGATAATTAAGCTGTATATTTAAGTAAACAAATAGAATCGAATTGACGAGGAAAAAGGAGGATCATGGTATGGTATCCCACTGTAAATGAATCACGAAGAGATCAATTGTAATGGATGTGCGCAAAGAGAAAAGGAATATTCTCTTTAAAGAAACAGAGAGCAATTGAACCGGTTCGGTTCGGTTGTACACGAAGCCTGATAAATGCGTGTTTCTTTCATGCCGATAAAAGTTTGATAAGATGCCTACGATAGCCAGTTCCTCCTTAACGTACGAAATTCTCATGTACCTAAACTCCTTTTATTTTGGTATGTTTGCCATTTGCGAATTAGGCATGGGATTCTTCAAGGCTGCGAATTTGCCTTCCCCTGGCACGAGTACTGTATTGACAGAATTTGCACTTTTGTTCTTCCTGATAGCCACGGAAGGTGCCAGAATTTATCTCGGAAGAAAAGGAAACTTGACTGAACATGGTTTACCGATCCTTATAGGAGTCATCTTAACTGTGCCAAGTTCGTTAGCGACGCTATATTTCTTGATCTGGCAGAATTATGTACTCAGACTGGAAGTAATTCTTTGCAGCATACAGCTAGTACTCCTGGCATCTGAATTAATTATTTCCATTTTGTGCCTTATAGCTATCTATCGACCTCCGTCTCCCGAAGAATAAGCCTCGACAATACGTGCGATCTCATTGTCGTTGAATATTTGCTTTTGATAATCAATTATCAACCCTATCCAATTATATTGTATGTCGATAAAAGTTCCGATTAACTTTACGCTAATAGCCTTTATATGTTATCCAGTGTTAATGTAAACAATGTATGAGTGGAGAATATAAAAAAAGTATAAAGCTTGCGAGTATTTAATTCTCGTACCTCCGAAATCGTTTGTCAAGCATAAATAAATGTGCATTTCATAAATTGGGTTCGCATAGAATGCTTCAACTAATAGAAAAATCCACGATAACTTTATATATATAATTTACGTGAATAAACAGAAGAAACGCACACAACGGTTTACAGCAATGAATGTACGATTTTAAGACTCCGCTCCTTTTATTAACATTTTTTTGTAAAAAGTACACAAGTTTTTGGCTTTACACGTGATACTTGTAATAAAATCAACATTTCTTAAATAAATAAAAGATACTTTTAACTTAACAATTTTTAATATATAGTTAAAAGTACGAATAATCATTCGAAGCGAATGTGAAATAAATAAGTGGTTGCATTCTGAATGCACTTGTGGAATATGTGCTTATGAAAATAATGTTAATGTTAAAAGAACATTGCAAATACTTTACAGAGATTAATAATTTTCGATAATCAGGAATATCTGACAAGATATGCGCATATTCAAATATATAATGTAAAAGAATCTCATCACATATGTACCTATATTCTTTATTCGCGTAATTAATCTTTTATACTATTTGCCGCAGCTCTACGCCTTCTAATCGCCCGTAATCGATTATTGCAATATATTCGTAGAAATACTGAACCAAATACTATTAATATGCCAATTATGCCGATAGCCGTTACCCGATGATGATATATCAAACAGGATAACAATATAGCCAAACCCTAAAGGAGAGAAAACAGAGGACATATTTAACATGTATACAAATATTCTGCTAAAGGTGAGATCAGACGGAACGTGGCTCGGCGAACTTTGCGTCAGTCATGGCTCGCTGAGTCGTGCTCGCCAAGCCGACTTGCCGAGTCTGGAAGAGCCGAGCAAGCTCGCCGAGCCACGATCCGCCTGATTCCACCTTAACACTGATGAGTGCAAGAAAGATTATATTACCTGTCGAATAGTCATTATGATGACAAACGTCACTGGGCCAAATTTCGAAATTGTATAAAAAATGTATAACTGGCCGCTTGCAGAACAAATGGATATCAGTAAACAATCCATGATAAATCTAGGATACTATAAAGATAGAAATTTTAATACCGTATTGCGGATGATCGGTGGTGTTATCGGTATTACTTTTACTCTATAACGTTCAGTTTTAGTCACCTGTGTCATGAAAGCAAATATGAGGGGAAAACTTGACCGTTGAAATAAGGACATTGCGGTGAATAAGCAGGAAAACATGTTAACTATACACATCATCTGTACACTCGTTGCTCCATACTCCACAAACAACGCATTCTGCCAGGTACTTGTAAAACTGTCTAATAGTAAGTAGCCTCCTAAGAGAACAATACCAGAGACGGTAGTAGCTCCATCTAAAAATTTTAAGATAACAATAACAACAGAAGCAAAAGAATTAACAAAGCTACATAAACGACGTAAGTAACATTACCGTTTTTATAATCGGTACTATCTAACATGAAAAGTGTCATTCCAATAGATATAAGTACCGCTGTAACGTATTCGTAATACTCGTATGTGGTTTGCGAAATGATTTTTCCCATTATCATCACTGGAATTATTTTAGATGCTTTCGCCAGTACCTGACAACATACAGGGCATCGATCAATCTTCCCTCTACGCAGTCGAACGGAAAGGTAAAGGAACGGAAAATAATAATTACCTGTGTTGGGAAACTAACAAACTTTAAAGCTTCGTATTGACACCAACTGCTCATGATATTTGATAACGAGCAGAATGCATATTTATAAAGCGGCGCTTTATGCTGCGGTTGCCTTTGAACTATCAAATACAATCCTGACATGCAGAATGCAAGAATCCGGTTTATGAATACTAGAAATTGAGAATCTTGAAAGCGGCTCTTGTTGCCAGCAACATCTTCGTACTCCTGAGAAACAAAGTTTTTTTTGTCACAGAAACTATTAAATAACGGGACGTACCGAGCCACATCCTATCAGGGTATTTGTAAGTGTAACGTGTTATTTATTCCGCAGCTTGCACGAAGATACAGTTTCATAATATCATCGACATTAATAATCTCAATGAAGCACAAACATTAAACTTCGTTTCAAGCATCGTGGGTATTATTATTATTACCCATACCGTGTCTGGTGTAACCAAGGAGTAAAAAACATCATCTTCAGAACTTTGTTTCACAGAAAGCCTGGATCTCCTAGAAGCAGCGACTAGATGATTCGCATTGTGCTTCTGAAAGCTAAGTTAACGGAGCGCCCTTGTACGTTTAACCGAGGCAACATATACTCGTGGAATAACTATTAAAATCAATTGTTCCATTTCTCAAATAACAGTCTTATAAGTATTCTCAAATAACCGTCTTATAGTTTATTAAGGGGGGAGCCCTATTTAGGACGGCTAGGAATGAGGTGATACTTGGGAATTTTTTTCTAAGAAACTGTTAAGCGGATCTTTTCCAAACATTCAGGGTATTTTAGTTCATATTCAAACAATAAAAATTAATTTTTACGTTACAAAGTGTTCGATAGAAATGAAGATATATGAACACGTTCGTTAGGACTCGCGCGCCGCAGTTGCAAATTTTGGCGGGTGTAACGGTGACCCCATTTCTTCCCTGAAATAAAAAAACCAAGGATTTTCTTATTTCTAGTATAATTACATTGCCGATGAACCTAACAAACGAAAAAAAAAGTTAAAAGTTGGCAAATTGGTGGGACTTCAAAGAAAAAGTTACGATTCTGCCCCAGGATATTTCGTACTATTTATGGAAAAAGAGTTGTTCAATTCAATTTATTTATCAATGTCTTGGGTTCATCGACAATATAATTATACTAGAAATAAGAAAATCCTTGGTGTTTTTATTTCAGGGAAGAAATGGGGCCACCATTACACCCGCCAATTTGCAACTCCGGCGCGCGAGTCCCAACGAACGTGTTCATATATCTTCATTTCTACCAAACACTTTGTAACGTAAAAATTAATTTTTATTGTTTGAATGTGAACTAAAATACCCTGAAAGTTTGGAAAAGATCCGCTTAACAGTTTCTTAGAAAAAAATTCCTAAGAATCACCTTATTCCTAGCGTCCTAAATAGGGCTCCCCCTTAAGGTCAGTTTATGGTAGAATATGTTTCATGATTTCATGAGTCGATTCGTCAGACACAGCTTGTAACCTTACGCCGATAAAACTTTTGCGGTACATATTAAACGAATAGTACCTGCGTCATTATCTTCTCTTGTAAATAACCCCATGTTAAATAACTGACTTGCAATCCAAAGAAACAATAGAGAAGTAATAGGGCATCCTGCGTAAAAGTACGCTGGTTATTAGGTGGCGTAGAAGGGTAAGAAGAATCCAACAGCCCTGTTTCGCAATGGCCCACAAAACAAGAACGCACCAGCCTTAAAATGCATCCTTTACCTGCTCGAAGAAAAGGTGTACTACATAGTTCCAGGCAGTAATGTATAGATGTTTAAGTTTTTAACTGTCTCTCATTTACCTCCTCTTTGAATATATTTTGTGTAACAAACGTATTTATAGATAAGACAGCCCGGTAGTAAAACAGTAGCGTAACTTAATAGATTTAAGCATAATTGGACAATCCAATTGTAAGAGGATGTCTTTAAGAATGTTTCTCCGCTATTCAAAAGAGATTTAATAAGTTCGCTGGCTTCAAATATAAGGCTGACTGAAAGCAGTAGCAATATGCTAGAAAAAAGATGATTTATTTTAACACACTTGATTATTTCCAGTGAAACCTAAAGTTAACTATAATATACATAGGAATTAAAATGCTAAGTTTCACTTATACAATATGTATATATATATCATATGTATATGTGTATATATATATATATATATATATATATATACATTTCTCAAAAAAGGAAGGTATTAGCATTGAAATTTATAATTACGACTTACCAAATGACAATTTCACCCACAAAATTTCGCATTGTGCTTATTATAATTGAATTGGCATAGGCAAACGATTACTAATTATTAAATGGTTTCATAACCTTACTCTTCCGAAATCTGACGTCCAATACCTTACACTAGCAATTACACCCAGTAGCGTAAGCATATAAAAAGCTATATACCAACAATTTGTAATTAATATTGTGTTACATGTTGCGTGCATACACAATACGCAACGGTTTCGAGATCATAATTTTGTAGATTTATAAAAATATGCTGGAAAATAAGATCCGAAATCCATGAATAATCGTTAATCGAACACTACAGCGTACAACGTTCCGACTGACAATTCAGGAGCAACCAATAATGATTCGTCAAATCATTTTTCAAAGTCAATCGCATCTTCCTAGCGACTAATGTCAAACCCATATCTAATAACACTACCTGGCAGCGACGTGATTTCACGTCAAAGCCCTACATCTCACATCTGTTCGATCACACCGGCAATCGGCGGACTCGGCAGACACCGGCGTCTTTTAACGCCGATAATCACGGATGAAAAGTATTGGCCCATAAGTTTCACGTAGAAATTAGAAATACCTATTTCAGATTATTCTTAACTATTCATTTGATATACAAACATAATATGCGCACTGGACTATGATACATTTTTATCGCTTTTGCGTTTCCGTTGCAAACAAACAAAGCATTAATTCGTCTGATGTCTTTCTCGCTTTTTGTCGTTTATTGAACATGTCGATCTAGAATACGAATACGCTATGCCTGTTATCATGTGTCGACCAGTGGGCCAACGTCGAGTCGACCAATCATTGCCGCAAGGATACCGCATTAAAAGTGTTTATTTCTTACAATTTAAACATTGTTTAACTATCAGCCAATCCGATAACCATGTCTTTCATCGGTAAATTTGAATTTGATAAATAACTAATCGTAGTAATAGTGACCAACAATAATTAATAATCACCGGCAGCGCATGACATCGAGTATACGTGCATGCGTACTTACAGCTTGCTACAGCAGCACCACTCAGCAGCACGTTTTCATCCCCTCCCTAAAACATTGCGACGAAGTTTACGCGGGAATTGGCGGGAATTCTACCAAAAGTGCCAAGCGCCGAGGGAGCGGTGTATTTAGTGTTGATAAATTTGAGTGGATTTTGTATCGTTACTAGATTACGGGCACAAGTTGTTTCCTCAATATCTTCTATCTATTGCGTGATACGCCGTACCCTTTCTCTGTCATTTCTACGCGTTATTTTGTGATTATCACAGTCAATTTTTGTCGATAATTGGAGCTCGTTCTGTCGTCATAGTCCACCTAAAGTAATCCTTTTGAAGATCCATGAAATTTTAGATATCGTTCCTCTTAATATTTCGATAACTCAATTGTTTGAGATAGAAGTTTTTATTTTATTTGAGTAAGTAGTGCAATACAAACATCAGTGCGTTTAAAACCATTTTTACGCAGTGTAAAAACTTGATCGAAACAAATGAAACGAAATGGAATGAGTTAATTGCTATGTTCTTTCAGGCAAAACTGTGATTACGGTCTTGACAAAAATGACTGGTTCCCCTCGAAAGTTCTACAAACGGCCATTCACAGTATGTATAGAGGGCAATATAGGAAGTGGTAAAACAACATTTCTAAGTCATTTTAAAAAATTTAATAATACAACAGTTTTACAAGAACCAGTAGAACTTTGGCGGGATGTGGCTGGGACAAACTTATTAGTAAGATTTCATGAACTTAAGCCTATCCGATGTAATAATGTCTAGTACCAAGTAAAACTTATGAATTTTGTATTGTTACTATTTAGGAATTGATGTACAGCGATCCAAAACGTTACTCTTTTCTATTTCAATCCTACGTGCAGTTGACAATGCTTCAACTCCACACTCATAAAACTCCATATCCATATAAGATCATGGAAAGATCTGTGTATAGTGCGAGATGCTTTGTAGAAAATATGAAACGTACAAAGATGTTGCATGATGTGGAATTTGTAGTGTTGGAAGATTGGTATGACTGGTGTTTAAAAAGCGCTAATATAGAAACAGATTTAATTGGTAAGACTTTGATTGTACAAAAGACAAGCGTCGCTATGTTATATTAATTATCATTTTTTCCCTTAAATCAGTATATTTGAGAACCTCTCCGGAAATTGTGTATCAAAGGATGAAGGCAAGAGCAAGAAAGGAAGAAAATTCTGTCTCGTTGGAATATTTAAAGCAAATTCATGACATTCACGACGAATGGCTTTATCATCGAACCTTATTTGATATACCAGCGCCAGTTTTAGTATTGAACGGAGACAAGAGTCTCGATGAAATGTTAGACGAATTTGAGAATTGTAAAAATAAGATATTTGGTAAGAGGAAAGAGGAAAAGACTGAAGGGAAAAAGGTAGAGGCCGCCCTGTCACCCGTACGTCCTGTGCCAGAAATTAAAACAGGTGTATCAGAGTGATAAATACAATAGTATTCTGGAATATGGTGCTATCTACGCAAGCATGCTGACTTACGTTTTTAAAATGGTATTTGATGAATTTTTTGATTTTCAATTGCTTATATATTATTCAATTTAATGTATTTTTGTAATTTAAATTCTGTATATATATATGTAAATGTAATATAGTATCATATACCAGTTCTGTAAAACATACTTCAGTTCAATAAAATCTAATTACTAACATAACTTCATCTGTTTTCTATTTAATATGTTTTGTCTTTACGGGGTACAATAAAAAAAAAAGAATTACATTTAGGTACATTTTGTTTACGTGGAAGTTGGATTCCTTTATTGGGCGAATTCCACTTACGCCCAAATCGCCCGTGATTTTCATTTAGGTAGGTTTTCCTATACGCGACTGGACGCAACGTTAAGAGTTTCAAGGTCGATTTTCTCGAAAATTAAGCGGGATATAAAAAAAAGTTACTCTTTCTTTTCTACTTATAACAAGTAAATAAGTCGAGGAAAAGGAATAAAATTTTTTGATGGGCAAAGATAATATCTGGATAAACTCGAATAGAAGATACTTCGAATAACACGATTTATCTTTATTCCAAACACCACGGATAAATAAATTTATTTGAAGTGCATTTATTCGACGGCGAAAGATAATTTTTTTATTCGAAGTCCGTTTGTTTACTGGTGACGCTTCGATCGATTCAGACCATAACAAAACTTGGACGGCGCCCTTAAGTGGAACTCTTACGAAAAGAGACTAATCGTTCTGCGCAGTCGTATTCTTGGCAAGCCCATAATACGTTCATTAGATAACCAACTTCTGCACTGTTTGTGTTAGCTTGTTTCCAATCGAGAAATATTTGATAAATTACCTGCAACCAAAACTATTGACACGCGAGAAAATATAAACATCGTCCAGATATACGTAACTTGTTATGTTTACCTCACTTATTCCCCTGAACCTATAATTTTCTTCAAATTGTTCAATTTGACCATCCGAATATAACAACTTTCTAGCAACGTCCCTCCAACCGTGTCCAATGTGAGTCTTTACAATAAATACATCTTCCAAAGTGATTTCGTCGGTGCAAGCGCATAAGCGCTCTACTTCCGCGGGCATCTGTCTAATCTCTGACTTGGACCACGATTCCTCCGACGCCGACGGTGCGGCACCGGCACCTTTCGTGGCAAACTGATTAACGTTGCAAATATAACTAGTTCTCGCACCGATTTTCACTCCATTTGAATTAACTATATTGTAATTCACAACGCTAGTACCTTGAGCTGTAAAACACAGAATTAACATTGTCCAACACGAACAAACGACAATCGAGAATTTGCACTTACAATACTTGGACTGTTTGGATTTCGTTTTTGTTTTAACATTCGGTTTTTTATGTTCTTTCGGAGGAGGAGTCGAATATTTCGTATCGTCCGAGTTTTCCTCTGTCGCGGAAGGAGGAACGTCTATGGGTACTGCACCGTTTGACAGAGATGTCTTTTCTTCCGATGGCGTCACATTGTTTCGTTGAACTTGTGGATCTGGCGTAACAGGCGCAGATTTAGATATGCCATTTGTTTCGCTGGTTACCGTATGTGGATCTAAATTGTGCGTATATCCAGTGATCTCTATCCGTGGAGGATCGGGTTTCGCATCGGTCGTTAGCATGTGGAATCGACGTGATAACTTGGAAAATATCGGCATTTCCTTCAAAATTGATATTGCTCTAACAGAAAGTCCTTTCACATTGCTTCCTTTTTCCTTTTGCTAAAAGCGGCGTTCGCTTCTGCTTTGATATCCGCGAAGAAGAAAATTTTGGAACCAAACAAAGTGTTAAACGAAACTTTGGCGAACTTGTCGAAAAGCTACCTGCCACCGATTGCAATGAGGTTTGAATATATTGTAGAAATCAACATTCTGAACAACTGTTTCCTTTAACGAAAATGGCGGTCAGCTCTAGTTTCCGAGATATTTGCAAAAAAATATTTTTACTAGCGCATTGAATTTGTTTTCATCCACTTGTTCACAAGAGCATACTTCCGCTGGAAAAGATCAGTTACTATACTAATACCCGGGATAAGTTGGAAAGTGGAATGCGTTGTGTCGAAATAAGTTAACAAAATGTTCTTATACATGTAACGGGCGGTCGGCTTTACTTTCTAAGATATTCGCAAAAAGCTTTGGTAAACTTCTCCTTTATGGATTTAAACGGAAAATTTTGTTGACTTATTTCGGCACAACGCATTTCACTTTCCAACTTGTCCAGGGTATTAGTATAGTTTGAGGCTGGATTAGGACGAGGGACGCGCGTCCGCTCGCAAGCACGTAAAGCATGGTAGTGAACCGATGTGAGTTTACGCATTCCACTTTCAAACTTGTCCAGGGTATTAGTATAGATCGCATTGGTGGGTTTACTACGTTACATTGCATTTACTACATGACACGCGTAAAAATATAAATAATTATATAAAATGTATAAAACGTATTCAATGTCAAAAATTCAAATACAAACTATTGACCTCTACCTACCTGTTGCATTGAATTTTACTGCACAATATTTTAAATTACTTTAAAAAGAAAGATTGGAATGTAATTATAAAAAATATAATTTGAAATTTTTTTAGTAAATTTCATATCTTTGGTGTGCTAAAGATACTGGAATTTTTACATATATCAACATGGATTCTGAAGAAATTGATAAAGCTTTAGCAGATTATTTCTTTGGATGTAACATTCCATTTCGTATTATTGCATCTTTAGGAACTTTGTTCATAAATTGAATCCACCTTATAAAATTCCAACTCGAAAGACATTGTCGAATAATTTACTTAACGCAAAATTTCAAGATTATAAAAAAACAATAATCAGTGTGGAATCCAAAGATGCAGTTCTACTTTTCAGATGGTTGGAAAAATTCATCATCCAACAATAGATATGTTGTTGCAATTCTGAATTTAATGAATACAATATGTCCATGCAGCTTATGGCGATTCACATTCTGCAACGGTGTTTTCAAACAATATAATTTTATACAGTAAAATACATGAACATAATAAAGTTACAGCTATTTACTACGTCTTATTCTACACGTAGAGAATTCACGTACAGGCTTGCATATACAGTTGTGCACGTAGCTTTCATTGGAGAAATACTATAAGTATAAACGAACGACAGATGTCGCCCGACAATCACTACTAACGCATATGTTACCACGGACGCACAATTATAAGCAGAATTTACTGTAGTGGTAGCGACAGTTTTTTGCGAATATATCGGAAATTAGGGCTGATCGCCCATTTCGACAAAGGAAAAAGTTGTTCGGAATGTTAACGTCTATAACATATAAAACTTCATTGAAATTGGTGATAGGTAGCTCTTCGACAAGTTTACCGAAACTTTTTATTGCGAGTGTAAAAAAAGAAAAAATTCTTACGCCAACTCTCGCTGTAAAAATTAAAGAACGCTGCAAACACACGCGATTGGTGTTATTCTGTTAATTCCTTTGTTGCATGGGTTCGTGACGCTTTCGCTTTTCAATTGCGTACGCCATACGGCCTCAATATAAAGAATCATAAGGAACAGTCGAAGGGAAACATTTGCGTAAGCTTGTCCCAATCCTGATATCCAAGATTCGGTTATATACATACACTTTATACACTTTACACAGTTTACACGTTATGCACAACAGTGCACGAGTGCATTCTTTATTTCTTTTTCTAAAACAAAACCACACAACCGAGCAGTCGATCTGCGTACATACGTATCGGAAATTGTTCTTGGAAATATGTGTCAATTGCGATAACAGGTTTCTTAAGACTTTCACGTTTAACTGAACGTTGTTCAACGTTTGTTCCGTACTAAAGAATACACTACGCGTCCTACCAACCTCGTCCAACGTGCTGTGCCGTTTGTGGTGGGTTAAAATAAATATAAAACAAACACAGAATAAATTCTAGTATTTCCAGTTAAAAAAAAATGCGTATGCCAGCGCTGTCCAAGGTCGTGTACGCGCGACACTCGGGGTTCTCCCACTCTCATCGGCGTTGTCACGGATACCGTGCGACGCTAAAGAGGCGACCATGACAGACCAGCCGCTAGCCCGGCTAGCCCGTCATGGCAGCCTTCGCAGCGTCGCGCGGTCTCCTTGACAACGGAAGGCACGCTGCGCGAAAGAAAGTTTGGAAGGGGAAGCAGGCGGTGAGGGGCCCCTATGCTGGACACCGCTGCGTTAAATACTCAACGCTCACGCGATCATTTGGATTTTCCAGGAGCGACATCGGTTCTCCCATTCAGTATAAGAGCTTGACAGCAAACTAGGGTTGTCGAGTCACCTCAAAGAATCGATTCTCGAATCGATTCAGAATCGGATTATAAGAATCGATCCTTCTAAAAAATCGAAACCAAGGAATCGATTCTGGAGGAATCGATATAAAAAGAGATTTTGGAAGAATCGTCATAAAGCAATCGATTCTTCTAAAAAAATGTAAATAAAAAAATCCACATTAAACAGACATATTTATGCAATAATTAATTATAATTCAAAAAATTTTATAATAGATTTAGATAAAATAGATTTTTTTTATAAAATCAGAATCTAAATTTTGGGCGAAGCCGAGTAGTAAAGCTAGTATCCTATAAGCTCACGAAATTTGAAGGCATTGCGCCACAGACCAGGTATAGGATAGACCCATCACGCAATGTAATTTTATGTCACACGCTCGGGGGGCTCGCGAACCCCTTTACCACTTTCATATCACACCCAACGTTATCGATTCAGTCTAAAATAAGATTGTAACGCTACGCGTGGTAGGAATTAGAATTCAACACGGGTAAAATC
The DNA here is from genome assembly GCA_029448645.1 of Andrena camellia. Classification (NCBI taxonomy): domain Eukaryota; kingdom Metazoa; phylum Arthropoda; class Insecta; order Hymenoptera; family Andrenidae; genus Andrena; species Andrena camellia. Next base: position 39,717,976 of record CM055679.1, on the reverse strand, counting down.
ACAGACGAGGTATAGGATAGACCTATCAACCAATGTACTTTTCTGTCACCGGTTTGGGGGTTCCTAAGACCCCCTTACCATTATAGTGTCGCATACAACGTTACCGGTCCAGTCTCGAAACAGATTGTAACGCTACGCGTGGTAGGAACTAGAATTCAGCACAGGTAAAAGTAGGTAATTTTTTGAGAGTCGGAGCCCGCGATTTACAAATGTTTCTGTTAGAGTAACAATTTAAAGATCGTCTTATGAACACAAAAGAGGATGAAAATAAAACGATGTCACATTCGCCTTTTAACCTTTCTGTCCTATTCCGGTTTATTTATCTATACCTCGTCTGTGACAATAATTACACTACTCACGGAAAAGCGCTTGGCGTCTCCCATACGATTTCTCTTGCTCCGATGCGTCTCGACAGGAGCAAACACTTGACCTGACTCAAGCCGTTTTACGCCGAGATTGGGTAATCGGCCCGGGTGACTTACGCAGGCAGTGTACCAAAAGGTACACCCCCTACGCCCGAAACTTTTCCCTTTCGGCAAGAACACCGGGGGATGAAACTGATCTACCCATACCAATTCCATGCTCAGTCACTTGCTTCCGCAAACGGAAGCAGCGGTGACTTCCTCATCAGAGATAAGGAGCCAGCAAACGAGCAACAAAGCTAATAAAATTCTGTGACTACTTGGCGATTTTACATGGGGCCTTAAATACTTCAACTATAATAAATTAGCCTAGGCTTCCTTAGATGTCTTTTGTCACTATCACTTTTCACTATCACTATCAATATCTAGAGACGCGGTAGCGTCTCGACGCCAAGTACAGGAAAGACACCCTGTATATGTCGACTGTCGCTACCGCTATCATTTACTCGAGAAACGGCTATTCCAACCTAACCTGAAACTTATTTCATTAATATCTCATCACGCCTGCAATATTTTCTAAATTTAAAGGCATTTTTCTTATGTAAACCGCATATAAGCTTTCGCATAAGTTTCTGGAAATTTGTACCATGCATGTACAAAATAATACCACGCATGTACAAAATAATATATATATTGTAACAAATTGCATTGCATTTAAATTGTCAGATATTTTTATACCAGCAATTTAGAGTTTTTATGTAAAGCTTAATATTATAGAAATGAAGGGGACGCCCAGGACTTGGATAAAAATGAAGGGGACGCACAGGCTTGGATATAGAATTGAAGGGAACGTACAGGCTTGGATGGATAGATATGAAGGGGATGCACTGGCTTGGAGGTTCTCCGAAGAAGATTAGATAGATAGACAGAGCATCTTGTTTCGCACAAGTTTCTGTCACATTAGTGAAGAAAGTACGCTGAAAACACATCTCCCTTAATGCTTTTCAATCTTTTGTGAAAAACATTCGTAATACTTTAATAAAATCCACAGCAGTTGCCACGCTATTCATTAATTCATTAATTTTTTAGATTCCCATTAACAATATTTCAATTCACCAATAAACATAGTAAATTAATTTTATTCCAACACCAATAAATTGTGTGTTGAAAATATTGGATCTCTTTGTTCATGTTCGCTGAATTATTACCATAAGCATTTATTTAAATTTTCTGCAATAAGACTTTCTGTCATACGCTCTTACCTCCTTCGGACACATTATGTAGTCTCTACACTCACTATAGGAAAAGGCTACTCTATTTCTATATAAGTAAGTTCTACTACGTTAAGTTGTATATAATTAAAATGTGGCTTTTATATATATTTACAGATAACCTAAGCAGAAGATGATGCAGTGTGATCTACGTCAGACTATGTACGCACAAATTTGCAGGTAGGGTTTTGCATACGCAATTATTCATTCAATGATCTTGACAATGAGCACGTGTGATAATTTATATAATTAGTAAATGTGTCCTATTTTTCAGTTAAAGATGCAGACGAAGAGAATTATTTCAACAGCTGAAAGAGAAAGTAACCCTGCTGCACGAGTAAATGAACCCCATAAAAAAACTTCAAAAAAGTACAAAAATTACGCCAAGTACATGAAAAAATAGATCACAAAAAATAGAAGATAATAATAATAAGTCATAAAAAATAGAAGAACAAATAAAAAATCACAAAAAATAGAAGATAATAATAAATATAATATTAAAAATTATCTGAGGTCATTCCCAATGCAAATTATCTTTGTAAAAGGAAGTGAGACCCCCATAAAAAAACTTCAAAAAAGTAAAAAAATTACGCCAAGTACATGAAATCAAATAAATCACAAAAAATAGAAGCTAATAATAAATCACAAAAAATAGAAGATAATAACAATTACAAAATAAAAAAAAGATGTGAAATCAAAATAAGCTGCAAGTACATAAAGGTGCTTTCCAACTGTGCTTAAGATGACACAACTACATATACACAGCTAAAATGCTGTGTTCATACATTCGATTACTCATATCGCGGAAAATATTTATTTGTATAAAGATATATCTGCTTAATATTATTTAATACATTTTTCTCTTTGATGGGTTAATTAAAATGTCCGCGATATGAGTAATGGAATGTATGAACACAGCATTTTAGCTGTGTATATGTAGTTGTGTCATCTTAAGCACAGTTGGAAAGCACCTTTATGTACTTGCAGCTCATTTTGATTTCACATCTTTGTTTTATTTTGTAATTATTATTATCTTCTATTTTTTGTGATTTATTATTATCTTCTATTTTTTGTGATTTATTTGATTTCATGTACTTGGCGTAATTTTTTTACTTTTTTGAAGTTTTTTTATGGGGTCACTATTACTTTTTTTTAAATGTGTTATTTTATTAAAAAGGAGCAGCAACATTTGGCCCTCTTGTATTTTAAACGCGCCATTTCAATTATTTTACATTCCTTGCTCTCGGAATGGACTCATTGGGCAAAGTCTTTTTGCGTGCAATTAGGTAGGATGCTTATCCTTCCAAAATTGCACGCACAAAGATTGCTATCCAGGAATACAAGGTACTAGTGTCTACTATCGCATGCAAGTACAAAATATGACTCACCGGTCAGCGAATACGGTCCACCCAGTCATCATCGCTATCTTCCAAGCTAGCATGGTGACCCTAGACCCTCTCTAGGGCCTATGCTGCAGGTCTTCTCTACGGCCCATGCTTTGGGCCTAGTCCCTAGGGCCCCCCGTTTGGACCCTCTCTAGAGCCCACGCGCTAGGCTCTCTCTAGGGCCCCCCGTTTGGACCCTCTCTAGAGCCCACACGCTAGGCTCTCTCTAGGGCCCATGTCTTGGGTCTTCTTCAGGGCCCACGACAGGCCCTCTCTAGGGCCTAGAATTTCATTGGTAAGTCTACGCTGAAAATTGAAGCTAAGCGAAAATTTGACTCTACTTCCGCGATAAAAAAACAATTAGAGCGCCGGTGCTCTGGACGAACTTTACACGCGCAAAAAAGTGGCTCTACTTTCGCGAAGAAATTTCAACTGAAGCTTCGGTGCTCTGGACAAGTCACAGATACGCAAAAATTTGACTCCAAATTCACGGTAGTACTACTCTAATTAAGAGCCGCGGTGCTCTGTAAAATACGTAGATGGACGCGAAAAAAGCGGGGACTCTACGATCGCATTACGCGCGATCACAAAGGATCTTGCTAGACTGCAAGATTGCTAGGAAGATTGGTTCCACTTGGAACCTTTTCAAATTTTTCAACGTGACTCTACTCGACTCGATCGATTCGATTATTTTGCGAATTATTAATCGGAATTGTAAAAATCGCGAGCAACTGTTGTATTGATTTAATTTTCTGATTTTAAGCCAGGCACATGCATGTCACTATCTACGAGTACCTTGTATGGTCGGCTCATTGGATACTGCTCTTTCCAACACGTATGTGCAGCGGTTAATGGCTCATTTCATATAATTGGCATTCGTTTTAGGAATATTTCTGCAATATTTCACGAATGTGGTTTAGAAAAGAGCCACGTCACGAGGCTACTGCCTAGACGCCCTAGACCATATTCGCGAAATATTGCATAAGAGTTCCCGAAACGAATACCGACCATGTGAAATGGGCCCCTGTTTGTCGCGTATTTGTGTTGGAACGGCCAGAATCGAAAGAACTGGCTACGCTACATTTTCTACAGAAACCATTTTGTTCTATTGCGTGCACCCACGTTCAAAGAATTATAAAGTGACGAACCGTTCGCTGTCATCAAGACTACTGCATCTTTGCAAACTCATAAGCCCTGACCAGCAACACCGAGACCAGCACCCTTCTGACCAGCACCCCTTTAGCCCTCAGCCCAGCAGCTCTAGTTGGACTCGTGCATGACTCTACTTTCGCGGTGAAAAGGCTATTAGAGCACCGGAGCTCTCGACTAGTTTTACTTGCGCAAAAACACTGACTCTACGATCGCATTACGGGCGATCACAAACACTATTACTGAAACAGACAATTTGTATTTAAACAAGTTCCAAAAAATTTCCTCTAAATTCCAGGCAGCCGCATGCAGCGCCACGCAATTCAGACATTAAGAGAAATTTCGAGCAGCCACATTGGGCGCTTAATGATTCTCAAGATTGATAGAAAAAAGGAGTGGCCCCTTTGAGCGTCTATCACTATCACTTTTCACTATTAATATTACTTTTCACTAGTTTTTTTTTTAAATGCGTTATTGTATTAAGTCTCTTCCCAGCGAAAGGCTGAACCAGAAAAGCTCAAACAATCAACTACGTTATGTTTGTAATGATGTGGTCGGCCTGGAAGAAAATTAAGAAAAAACTTAGTGAGTTTTGGCACCAGCCAATCGAAATAATTTCGACCTATAGATGAGCACGCACGAGCATGCAAATGAAGTAAAAAGCTGAGAATGTAGACTCATCGATGAGATACATGACAAAGTGACAGAAATCATACAAAAATAAAATAAATCATGCAATACCATCGACGAAATGCATGAAATAGAACAAATTATGCAAAACCATCGAAGAAATACCTACCCGAAACAGAATAAAATTCTGATTAGCTGCCGAGACCGAACCAAAGTCACTGAACGTAAGTTTGGCTCGATCTGGGCCCTTAACCTAGATCGTAGGCTTCAGTCTTTGATTCCGTTTCGCAAGTCGCAATGCTTGGGAAACGTTACCAATTGTCCGAGCACACCAACATGGAGGTACCTACGAAAGTGACCCATTTCTACGAAATATATTTCTGGTCCATGTTCGACCAATGCTTTGTGCATTTTGAAAAATTTGGAAAAAGTCTTACGACTAAAGTTCTTAACCTAAGACATATTGCTAGGACTATACCTAGTTAAAACTAAGCACGCGTGCAATTTCTTCCGCGATGTATAAAATTTTAGGTTTAGTAGCTTAAAATTATTTTAATGCAAGGGGGAAAGAAATTTAAATCTATATAGCAGCCACTTTGGCAGCTGTCATTTATTATTATATGGTAAATGTGGCATTTTTGATTTCTCGTAATATTGCCACTAGTGTCTCCTTATATTTAGCAGATGTAACGGTCAAGCAAAAGTAGCGAGCATACTGAGCAGGTATGACCAACAATGACTGTCATTGTTAGTTATTATACCAAATTAATGCTTTCTATTCGCGCCTTATTAAGAGAATCTAATGACTCGAATGTAATTACTGTTAAGAGAGAAGATTTGAAAGATCTCACACGGAAGAGTTCAACTTCAGAAATTAAACTCGTATTCGATACATTAAGCATCCCGAATGATTGGGATATTAAGAAATCTAATTTAGAATGTTTGAAACGCGATATTAAAATTTCTATCGCGACTTAAAAATTTATTTATTGCATGTTTCTACGCGTATTAAACATCTGAAAGCACACGCATTAATGTTACTATTCACGAGTACTAAGTATGTATTCGTGGTCACTATGCTCGCTACAGCAATCATTTTATTCGATGGCATGCAGAAAGATTGAAAGAATGAAAACGTAGGTATCACTCACCGTTCGTTGCAACAGTCTCACTGCTATCCATGCAGACAAGCATCCCCCTTCAGCAGTAGCTATTCGATCTGCAGGCCAATGTCCCGCAGCTGCAGCGTCAGTACCGAATAGAACGTGTCACACTCACAAATATGTCGCATTAATTTCGCGATGAAGAAGCAATAAGAGCACCGGTGCTCTGAATTAATTCTAAATGCGTTAAAACACTGATTCTATGGTCGCGTTCACGTTACTAACACGCAGGGCCACTGTGCACTACGAAATACTTTATCGCGAAATAAGCACTGACTCTACAATCGCATTGCACACGATTACAAAAGCACTTCACGCTTTTAAACATCTCTCAATAGTGGAAAGATGTGTTCGGACTCGAATAAAGTGTTTCCAAAATAGTCCTCTAGATACTGAGTGTAATACAGTAGAATCTTGTTAAAGGGCCTTCCACATAGTCCAGTAATCGATGGAATTGATGCAGGAATCGTGAAATGACGAAATAATATCCACCGTGACTGCACAGATATTCAGTGTTCCGATCACCGTCGCGGACAACGTCGAACTGTTAGGGCACACCGTTCGGCGATGTAGTGACTTTGGTAGAGGTTGTTGATGTTTTTATCGCGCTCGGCCGACTCCCAGCTAACTTGAAATTCGTCAAGGCCAGAAATAATATTATATAGCAATGTCCATTGCAAAATTTTCACTTTTCACAACTACAGTCGTGCACCCCGCACCTTATACACGTATTTTTTTCACTGCGAGATGTAATCAAACACTAGGCAACTCTGTCAAAAAGTCTACTAGATGATAGGTATATTCTAGTGAAATCTTGTTAAACGGTCTTCTATTTAGTCCAGTAGTCGAACGAATTGATGTAGGAATCGAAAAATCAGGAAATAGTATGCACTGTAACATCCACAGATATTTAGTGATCCGATCACCGTCGCGGACAAAGTCGAACTGTTAGGGCACACCGTTCGGCGATGTAGTGACTTTGGTAGAGGTTGTTGATGTTTTTGTCGCGCTCGGCCGACTCCCAGCTAACTTGAAATTCGTCAAGGCCAGAAATAATATTATATAGCAATGTCCATTGCTAGACAAAATTTTATTTCACAATGCGTGTTTGAAAAGTAACTCGATTTGCAGTTGCATCTAAGCACCCTACGACACTCATGCATTATGCAACTTTCTGCGAGGCTTTTAAGAATTACAAATCGAATCCAATTATTATTACTTCACTAGACTGATTAAACAGTGCATTAGAAATTTTCGAGAATGTGAGTAACAGCTTCAATTTTTAATACTTTGCGGGGTACGATACGTGAAAGGGTTCTACTACACGCGAAGTGCTAATAAACAATGTCATCTTGCAATTTATAGCTCGCACGAGCTTTGAAGAAATATCATTTTTGAGCGCCATAGTGTCTTGATCCCCGAAATGAATTTTCGGAGAGAAATCCGCGTGAGTCGTTGACAAACCGAGCTAAAGCATAATGTAGCAAAAGCCTGCCTTCTATGTCAAACTCTCTCACTCTAAACAAGTCACACGTATACAAACTGGAACACACCTTTCAGCATTTCACACATTTCAAAGTAGTTGCTGAGTTGGACGCTGTTCATGAGCAGATGCCACTATATTCAGTCCTCAAATTATGGGTCGGTAATACAGTTTAGATGGTGACACGATCATCCATAAGGTGATAGGTCTATCCTATACCTCGTCTGTGATTGCGCCTACTTATCGCATTTTATGGGGTTTGTTCGGATAAAGTGAAGCTAGCCGGGTGCATTATGAATCACTCCACGAGAAATTATGTGGGAACTGTATGGGTATATGTGGCGTGAGAGTAGTTTTCAACTACTATACTTACAATTATTTTAAGAATTGTGCGATAAGGGAAAACCACGTTTACTGACTACCGGCTGCTGTAATTCATTGTCAGTTGAATATAGTTCCATGGGCGTCCGCGGCGGGGGCAAAAAGAGCAGTTGCCCCCTGGCTTTTGAGAAAGAATCGCTTATTTTTCAAAACTGATCTTTATTAAGTTTATACTAAAAACTGGGAATATTTTTAAATTTCGGTTTTAAATTTTTAATTAAATTAGCACTATAAAATGGGTTAAAAAGCAAGAGGGGTATATTTTTCTTTACCATCATCTCAAAGTTGTCCACCCCCCCCTGTCCCTTGGAAAAAGTCTCCGGACGCTCCTGTATAGTTCCCAAAGTTCGTTAACGTCGAGTGCCCGATGAAATATGAAACCATTAAATTTTCATGGAGTCGATATTTCAGTTCGTATTCGTACATAACACGAACTTCCCCGAACTCCCATATGCTACTTTTTATACTTAATTTCACTCTCTAACGATGTAAAGTATTTTGTAAATCATAATAACAAAATAAACTACATAATAATTTCATTGGTATATGTATCTGTGTGTAATCAAACATATTCTTCCTGTTCAAGGAAACATTAAATTCTTACCAAAAACATGAACCAGAAAAATATTTTAGAAAGCTATGTATTATCTCAGTATACTCTGGAAAGATTAAACATAATTAAGGAGAAATTGAAAAAAGATACAATTGAAACTGATCCTCTATGGAAACTCATAACAGGACAGGTTTGTATTATCGGTGGAAACGCAACATAAGATCGTTAACATGTAACAATGTACCATTTAGGAGGAAGAAGAAACATGTGTAAGTCAAGAGGAAACTACAGACGAGGACGATGAAAATGAAGAGAATGATAAGCCATCTGCAATGCCTGATTTTATCGAGAGTGCATCTACTCAGTTCTATTTTACGCAACGCAATAAGAATTTCGATGGAGGAGCTAAGCAGGCATCTATACAAAAGTCTGATATCGTTGAATGTTTGTTCGAAGAACTAGAGAGTCCCAATGGAAAATTAGATTTAAATCAATTAGAAAATTTATTGGATGAAGAATTAGTGGAAGTAGCGTGTGACTTAGAGAAAAAATTAAGCATAACGGGTATCTATAATCTTTGTTGTTCCATGAATTGTATGATATTAGAACAACGAATGAAGTATGCAATGAGTTTTCATACATACTTGTTACTACCGAAGGTAATATTCAGATTAGTAATCCAACTCTGAATTTGTAGAGGAACTTAGTAGTAATGGAAATTAGTAGTAAGATATTAGTAAAATATGGTTATTCATATACTCTTATAGATAATGGCTTTAGAAGAACCATCGAGACTGTTACTGTCCGTTATCACAGAATGCGTACAAAATTTTCCAGATGATATCCAAAAATTAATTTTTATCCCACTCTTAAATATGGATTTAAAAGATACATCGATTGTCAATGCTATAGCAAATGCTTTTGATCCTCAAAGGAATATTATCCTTCTTACGTACGTACACGTTTCTGTGAGATTGTAATATATTATACTAGATTGGTAATTAATTTTTATCGTCTTTACAGGGAGTACCTATCACATGTAAAAGAACTTAAATCCTGGCACCTTCCCATTCTATACAATTTAGTATCTGTTAAAACAGATATAGCTACAAATGACAAATTCGTACAACTGTTATCAAAAAAAGCACTTGATTTTGCTGAAGACAAAAACTTTGGAAAACTTGCGTTATTATTCGTAAAAGTACAGGGAAATTTTTCAGAGCAACAGAAACATTTATTATGGGAGATAGCCAATATAAATCAGACATTGTTCAAAAAACCTATGCAAAATATTTTAAAAACTCTATAATTTGTACATATTTCCTATAAATTCCGTTTTTACTTTACTATACCACTGGAGCACTATTTCTTTACAGCGACCAGTGACTAAAAATTCGTGAAATACCAATTCAAAATATCGCGCGCGAACGCGCGCGTCTGACAAATTGGCTTTATTGCATCGCGTGAAGTTAGTTAGATATACATACCTATCTAACTGTATCTACCGTAAATATGACGGAAGAACTTTCTGGTGTAACGATAGTAGTATTTATTGCAGCTGGAGTATTAACTATATTGTTACTATTTATTTTCGCGAAACGTCAAATTATGAGATTTGCATTACGATCACGTCGTGGTCCTCATATTCCTATTGGACATGATACCAGAAAGGTACGACCGAATACGAAGGTTATATTACACAGAAAGTTATTTTGAAAGAGAAATTGTTTCAAAGAAAGTTAATAACGCTATAAGAACTTTTACACATCAATTCACTGTTGCGTGCTTTTAATTATTTAGTCACTCAAGAAAGAGATCGAAAGGCGAATAGAGGTAATACCGAGAATTCAATATGAAGCGCAACTTATCAGCGATCCTCGATTGATCATGACATCGCGGGGACAAGTTCCACCGCATTATTATAGACTGAAAGCAGTAGATGATATTAAAACTTTAGGTCTGACAACATTGGTAAATTTAAAGCGACATACAAAAAGTTTCAAGTGCGAATCAATCTTGAATGCGTTATTCTTGTAGAGGCTGAAATTACGAAATACGATAATTGTCTAAAGAGACATCCATCTGAAAATTTGCGAGCATATCTGCTCGCAACATTGGCTATTCCGTTGAATGGAAGTGGACAACGATTGATACATCAATTCTGTGATTTGTACGAACATGCACGACACGATCCAACTGAATTTGGAGACGAGGAGTATCAAGTCTATACAAGGTTGTTTCTTAAATTAATGGATGCGTAAGTATAATTGTCCTAAATTGTAGAGGAATTGAAAAATTAGAATTATGTAATAGTTATATATAAGTAATAAGAACTTGAATGTAATTGCCTCCTTTTTAGAGCACGTTTACTAAAATCGTATCCGAGTAGTAGAAAATCTAGTCCAAGTCGTACACCTATAAAAAAGAACGTTGAAACAAAACGAAATATATTAGAGCCCAGGATGAAATTGCCGGAAGACCAAATATTAACTGGAGCAAGGCCCAACACATTGACTGTTATGACTCTGGATAATAGCGAAACATCTGTTTAGCATTATGAGCATCGCCACATACACCACATGTGACGAGATATCTGTTTCTAACTGCCAGGCCATTGAATCCTCTGGGATTGCATGTAAGTGAATTATATTTTTATGCTTTCCCCATTCCAATTAACGTGTTGCACGGATGCAACTTTGTTTTTCGTTTAATAATCAAAGTTGCAAACACCGTTTCCTGCCGATACATACGATTTATGTTCATATATCGATTTCAGTCTTGATTGATAAATATTTCGTCCATACATCCTTATAGTATGAATTATGTTTCAGATAAATTAATGACCTATGAAACATGAATTTATACACATTAGAAATTGTGCTCGTTCTCATGTAGTTTAACCATTCCATCACCTGAAAGGTGTAAAGTATAAAAACATTTCAATTTTCTAGCGAAATCGATACCAATTTTTTTCACCTTTTAAAATATTATTCGATCGGTGATTGTATAACGTACGAATAAAGACAAGTGTAAATACCTGTGGTATTACGTGCTTCCAATCCTGTCTAACAGAAAGTACTGCGAGAGCTAGAGGAAATAATTGTACCCTTACGTTGTGCGATGTAGTCAATAAATCTTCTTTCATCAACATAGAATCTGTACCAGACAGACTGATGACGGAAACGAGTAAGATGTTGCAATAGAATTCTGCTTTATAGCAGTGTTCTTGCGATGGTTCTACTAAAATTCCTTGAATCTGAGTCATAATTTCAATAATCCAATTTACAACGGACCTTTCAAATTGAATTGCAGCTTGTAGCTTTTTTATAACTCCAAGAAGATATGTTTGTACGCTTGAACAGATATAATGAAATGCATATTTGTTTGTGGAGTTTGGAGGCTGAATGATAATATCGTATCGAATAATAATCTTACCTGGGTATAGTAGTAGTTTCATCGATAATCTCGTTCAACCACGATAAGGGAAATTCCGAACGTTCCTTCAGAGCCATTTCGGCTCTAATCGCAATGGCATTCTTTAGTTTACTCGATGTTATTTCCCACCATACTTTGGGGGATGTCATTCTTTCTAAATGCTTTGGCGACAGTTCTAAAGCCGCCACAAAGTAGGATCCAAAGTGATTACACGTCAAATCAATTTTGTCTAAAAGTTTCTCCAGTATGGTGGCAATCAGTGTAGAGTTGCCGTCGTGTACCTGTTGGTTCTGTAACGTCCGGGCATATGAAGACATAATACACTGGAACAAGTTTATCGAATTCTCATCGTCTACGGTAATTTTTCTGATTACGTATTCTAACGTCGTTTCCAAAAATGGCTTAACGGTGTTCGGTTGTAGAGCTTGACATAAATCTTCAAGATTCGAATAGAATACACGATACTCGTCCTGTTTCAACATTAAATCCGAATCAGTTACGGATTTATACGCTAGCAAATAATTTTCTACGAAAGTTTTGGCAGACAAGGATATCGTTGAATGATGGGAAGCGATCGAGAGTGTATATTCGGGGGATAGATCGACGGTATCCCTAAGGAAACACCAATTTATGTTGGGCAACGGCTTTGGATATTTATGAGCGAGTATTCGCAAGCATTCCGTAACGATACGATGATTATTGGAATCGGACTTGTTGCATCGCCTCAAATGTTCGCCGACAGCTCTTATAACACTTTTCTCAGGCAGATATTTAAAGTTCTGCGGCTCCCCTTGAGGCCAGACGTAAATTCTAGAGGGGAAGCTATTCAGTTCGTTGGTTATGAACGAAATTAACAGATCCCCCGCAGCCGATATGGCCATTTTATTTACTTTCTGAAGCATTTGAATCCAACAAGTGCCAGGTATATAAGGAAGTACGTCCTCTGGCTTCTTATCCGCATCGATTGGAGTTTTAGCGTATGCCGCCGGTAATACAAGGTTACATCTGAAATCCGCCGGCAAAGCTTTTAAGGGAATGCTCTCCAAAGAGTAGCAAGCTAGCGCTCCGAGTGCAGCATCGATAATTCTTGGGTTGCTGTGTGTCGTGTATTTCCATAAGTTCAATATGATGTCATCGATCAGTTTATCGTGCTCCTCAACAGACCCAGATGGCGGGTATGATGTAATGTCGCCAAATAGTTGGCAAAGACTTTCTAAAACAATAATACGCTTCTCTTTCTCCATCTTTGGAGCTAAAATCCTCCAGGTCGAAGAGATATCGATTACGGAGGCTTTACAAAGAGCGGAGATGCTTTTGAGTGCCAGGGCGCTGGCTGTCCCTCCATTCGTCTCCGTGGAGCGATTTAATATCTGCGATAGCAACGGTACCAGGGTCTCCCCGTGTTCACAATGATTCTCACAAATATATTTTATGGCTCTTGCACAAGTTGCATTCGAATACCAGGAACGATCACTTTTCATCAGACGAATTATGGCGGTTGAAACGAATCTGTAACATCTTGGTTCTTTTCTCAATGTTTTTAGATACAATTCGATAGCAAAGTATTTCAGTTGCTGATCACCGTTTAAGAGCGTATCCAATGTATGGGTAACGATTGGAACGTTCTCCTTCATAGCAACGAGCTCTGGTAAAACCAGCAGTAAACACTTGGATTCCGTACTGTTCCTAGACTTTGCCAATTTATGTAACACTAGAGACAGTACGTGCGATTCGAAACTTTTCCTTTCCTTGGAGACATCGACGAGTATTTTACAACTCAATTCGGTCACTTGTGGATCGTTCGATTGCAAAAACAGGCCGCACAACAATAGTTTACACTTATCTTTTAAGTCGATCGGTACACGCGACATGCTTTTCAACCACAGTAAAATGTCATTCGACTTCCAGGAACTTAGGGAATGCACCATCTCCCAGTAAAATTGTATGTTGGAGTCGGAATGGGTAACCGCTGCGAAGATTCGGCTCGAGAACACTGTATCATCGTTGTCCGTGCACATTGCTTTTGTAAAGACTTCCTTTGTCAAGTCCGTAGCCATGTCTAAAGCATCGGAACATAATATAGATGGATATGCCATCCACTTTAAAACACATGCCATTAAAGTGTTCAGAAATATATCGCTGTATAGCATTTTGTTTATTATCATCGTGCCTGTAACATAAATTAACGAAAATGTGAAAAGTAGATGGAAGCATCAGCTGCTCTTTACATATAAAATACTAAGGCTTACAGATCTGCAAAGCGCTGTGCATATAAATGGCCGGGCATAGAGTGATTATCTCCGCCATTAATGCCAGCATAATATTTCCGACGCGAGTATCGCACTCGTCTATAATAGTCGATATCGCCTGAAAATTCGATTTTGGATCGGATCCGTGTTTCAGCAGCTGTATAGTCAAAGACACGACCATTAACGACAATGCTGTGCAAAATTGTTTATCCTTCTCTAACATTGCCTTCTCGGCAAATTCTAAAATTCTATAGTTGATATTTATACAGGTGAAAGTTTCGGCCGTACACATCCAGAGCAAGATTTCCGTCTGCAGGCGTGCACTATGTTTTGATTTAATTAAAAGCTGCCAACAAACTGGCTGCGCACAGCTCTCCAACGAATTCAAGGAAGGATTGCATAAAATATACAGAAACACAGGACGTAAAATCTCTATGCTGCTTTCTCGGATTCTGAAATACTCGAACTTTTAATACATGTATACACATACATTCTTTTTATGCATGTGTTTCTGTACATACTGTGGATCCCGATGATTCACAAAGGATGTCATTTCATTTAATACAAATCTCCAACTATGTTCATCTCTATTTAAAATCATTATGAAAGGATGCTGTGGTGCATGAAGAGTAAATGGATATATAGTCCTGTTTTCTCCGCTGTACTTCATATCCAACAGTAACAAACGACCGATAGCTGTAGCAGCGACCACACAATTTCTAAAATGTACAACACATTCATCGTAACATTCAAGTACTTAAGAAGCATCGTAAGACTAAATTCGTATACTTTATGGAACAGAGGCTGGACGAAAAGGTGGACAGTGCATCGCCGATGTCCCACAATCCATTCTCGACTAGAGCGATCAGAGCCTGGCAAGCGGATATGCTAAGCGTGGCGTCCGAACTATCTTGCTTCGTCAATAGCAACTTAAATTCAGGTACCTATTGAGAATGGGGAAATTACCAGAAGATTCAAATGAAGTTAGTCGTGCGCAGATTCAGGGAAAGAAATAGTTTTTACTTTCGAGATATGATCCGTGTCTTGGCAGCTTCTCTTCTTCTTGATCGAATCGAAGAGTTTGGATATTGCCTGTAGGAAAATGGAGAGAAGTGTCGCGATAGGAACATATAGGTTGCTTTATAAAAGGTGGCCAACTCACATGCGATATCAACACAGGATTCCTTGATTCTAATTTGTATTCTATTTCGTCCATTTTGAACGAGGAGAAATATCTTTACTTCGAGCTTCTCTGTGCTTGGACCGAAGGTATTTCCTTTTTAAGTGATATACACGAGAAAACTCGTGCTTCATTACGTACAGAATTACTAATTCTTTAAGCAACGTGATCTGCCACAGTTGCGCGAAAACGTACGTTTAGGTTATAAAACACAAACCATTCTAATTTATCGCTGAAAAGCAGCTTTGTCTTTCGCGCGCTTTGCCGGTATACCCTACACATCACCGTCCATAGAAAACATAAAAATTGCAATGATGGGCTAAAAATATGAAAGAGGCGTATGTATCCTGGCCGCGAGCAAGAAGAGAAAGAACCGAGAACGAATTACAATTTTCGGTCGTGCGTGCATACACACATACATACTACATATCTGCACGTACAGTAGTATTCACCACGCAGGGGTTCTCAGATGAATCGTTTAGTTTTAATTTAAGGGAAATTTAGGGGACCACGATGACGAATCCCGTGTCGGTGGCTAGCATCAACGATCTTGGATACTATTATATAGTGAGATTTTTCAATATATTTATTCGTATGGACAAGTTGGAGCATAGTGCACAATATATTTAATATATATGTATATACATATATATGTACACATAAATATATATACGTAAATATTTAATGCGTGTATATATATATGTATATATTAGGTAGTCTGAGGAAGGGGATCAGAGTACATTCTGGAGTTTTGAACACAATATCTTACAATTTAACGACAAGATGCCTGCATTTCTGTACTTGTTTCTGTACGTAATGTTACTCGTATATTCATACATTCGAAAGTGTATAATATGTATATAAAGCGTAACGACCCACTATTTGTATCATTCTAAAAAAAAAAAGGAGACGAGAATACGGGTCCTTGTTCATTACGTTACGTTAGGTTTTTTTTTTCAGTCCATCTTATGTTGTCATTTAGTTTACTCGTACGAGCATTTTCGCAATGGATTATGCAACATTGTGGCAAATACGTAGTACTCGTTAGAGTATACCCTTAGTCGGAGGTTGTCTCCAATTGCTAATTACACGTTCGCTCTCTTTCTCCTCATCTCTCTATTTTCCTCCTCCCCCTGGCCCACCGTCTGCTACTCACGCTCTCATTTATGTTAGCAGATAGGCGATTGATACGGGAGAGCTGAACAGTGACCGAACGAATGGTGCAGTGAAACGAAAGGAGGATGAAACCTTGGAACCGCACAATGTCTTTCGCAATCGTAATACGTTGCAAGTTTGCAGTTTGCCGTTCGCAATTTGCATATATAAGGTGTACGATAAGGTTAGAAAAATCTAGGCGGTTGCGGTTTAGGATGATGCTCGGTTTCGTGGAAGGGTTTCGTTTGGAATGAAGTGTGTTCGTGGGCTCGCGAATTGACCAATAAACGAGCAGTATTTGACGATTGGAGACAGCTCCTTTTTCTCACGTAATTAGCGATTAACCATCTCTATTAAATTTCGTTTAAAAGCAAATACACTTTACAGTCTATACAATCGATACAATTGTTGGTTTTCACGTGTTTGCTTTGTTCCGTCCTCCTTACGAGGAGAGCGGGGCAGGTCCAGGTACTTAGGCTATCTGCGTATTTTCGCAAAAATTCGTCAAGATCTTTCGTTTGCTCCGACCCTCTCTGTGTCATGTCTCGTCGATTACTTTTATAAAAATCACAGCGCAGCACCAGCAATTTACTTTAAAGCCTGCCCGTTTCTCCCTTGGGACGCCTCATTAAAACTGAGGCGGCTACACGCGCCCTTCCGCGCCCTGTACGCGGCTACAAACGAACTCGCCGTTGCTATAAACGAATTAAAAAAAAAAAAAACACCGGCTTGATCTTTTTTCTTTTATTTGGCATTTGCGACACTATGCACGGCACGGTAAAACTATTTCCGAATTCTTGGCAACGCGCGTTTCACCAATCGTTCGTACAACGCTTCCATCTCGCATCGATACAATAATAAAATAATGTAACCGATAATTATTAATGAATAATCGTAATAAAAGATATAATGATAATAATCGTTACTAAACTAGTATTAGGTAGGTCGCCTGGATACAATGCGCGTGTATCAACGATGGGCGCACTTATATACCTAACAGCTTTTCTTCCATTTTCTCATCAATTAGTCTTATCCGTCTTGTCTCTGCCCGCTCACACGTCTCGCACGTCTCTCGCTCTCGTGCACAATCGCTATCCTCGGTCTCTCGCTGGCTCGCTCAATCACTTCGCCTCTCCTCTACTGTATTCCCGCGACACTAACTATCGTTATCTTTAGTAAACAAATAGCATTCTAACGCATTCAATGTACAATCACTTACCGCCACGTTATCGGTAATTTAGAATCCTGATTTCTCTTTTCGCTCACACTCGCCTACAAGACCCAAGCGCCCTGTGCCTTCTTTTGATATCCTTACCGTACTACATACATCCGCCGACGGGCTAATCAAATCATCTAAGAATCATGTTTTCGTCCATGTGCCACGCAATTTCCCTACAAAAATGTCGAGTTTCGCGAATTTCGCAATCTTCTTTTTACAATAAAATACAACGATCTATAATTTCACCGCTATACGCAACGTTCTCGTTTGACGTTCATACGTGTCATACCACAAGCATACGTATTCATGCAAGCATTCCCACGCGCGCGCGCGCGCGCGCACACACACACACAACATAAGCACGCAAATACATACATGCACGGTTCTCGTTTCTTCGTTAGCCACTCGCACACACTCTCCTTCTACATTTCGACGAGCGATAAAAATGTTGCTTCGGCTTCGATTCGAAGGTATGCGCGCAACGCAACGCAACGCTTGTATCTTATCGAAGAAATATCGAGTTGATTCGTAGTAGCGCAGTCAAAGCTTCGTGCTTGCTATGCGGCACGAGGGATTCTACGAGCATCCTCGAAGGAGTCAGTCTAACACATTTCTCGTGCTTTCGTTTACTCGCGTCGTCCTTTTGTTTGTCGCGTGGCCAACCATCCGAATGCCTCGCTACAGATCATTTCTGTCCGTTCAACGTTCGTTTTACCGCCTAGAAGCATTTCAAATTAGCGCGAGTGTCCGACTCGCGATTGCGACGCGGCAAGTTTCGGAAACATCGCTCGCTCACCGTTTCGACGCGACAGTATACATTATACGCACCGCGGGGCCAAGCTCCCATCAACCACGCTTACTTACCGCCGTACACCACTTGGCGTTTGGATTTCGGCTGCCACGTTTCTGTTCTCATACTCGTCAACAATGAATCGCCGTTCTACCCGTAGAACGAACAGACCCGTAATCGATTCGCCCTCGACAACTACCACTCGAGACGCTTAGCAACGATACAATCGCGTGAAAATCAAGTCCCTTTTCTCCCGCGTTTCAGAGCAACGGCACGCACTTCTTCCCCACCGAAGTTTTTCTGGCGTGTCGGTCGAAACGCTTTCTGCGCGAGCGAACGCCACCGACCATCGACGTCGCGAATATTGCGTGTACGCTCCGTTTGTGTCGCCGTATCGCCGAAAAATTTTGCTCGAATCTCGCATACGCTGCCCGCGCGCAAAGTACGACCACACGGCGGGCTTCGCCTTCCAACAAACTTCTCCGCGTCCAGAACGCGAGACGCGCGTTTCCGCGACCATCTGGAAAACTTCTTACTTGTTGGATGCATGATGCAAAAAGAGCCTCGCGGAAATTCAATCAAATTCATTCGTTTCGATTTGTTTCGTTCCGTTTGGTCGCGCAGCCGTAACGCGTTTTGGTCAGGAGGCGGCAAAGACACGGGCAAAGACAAGTCACTTTATAAGATTCTCGCCGCCCCGATCCACTTGGGTTTGCTTGCGGAAACGTAGATGCGGTGAGTTTCGAGCGGTTCTCCAGTTTGTTCACCAACCGGAATACGATGATCGGTGGTTGTTTAGGTCGTCGCATCCTCCTACTCCCCTCCCCCCCCCCCCGCTCCCCCCTCCCCAATCTCTCTATCTGATTCTCTAATCGCACGTGGAACGATCGAGTCAGAATCGGTGGAATCGGCGGGCGGCAGTTGACAAAGACGGTTACGGAGACGAAGACGGGGGAACGGCGACGGCTCAGGCGACAACGGCAGAAGACAGAGCGAGACGACGCTGGTAGGGCCGGTAAGTTGGTATCCCGGCAGACGATGGGCGTGTGAGTGGACGATAGAGTCGTTGAACACTGGCGTGCATTATCGGGGAAGAGGTAGCAGGCTCGAATTAGTGGTATACTCGAGAGAGGCCATCCTAGGATTGCCTGCCAGCAACGGCGGCGGCAGAATGCGGATGTCCCGCAGCGGTCGCGCCGCTGGCCGCCACTGATGGCGGATGATGAGGCGTGTGGTGAGTTTGTGCGGAGGTGGGTCCGGTCGTTCCGGCAGCTAGTACGGGACCGGGGGCCGCGGGTCACTTGGGCGGGAATGGCGAGATCACCGATGCAGCTACCGCGGCGGCCTGCTGACTCGCCAGCATTGCCGCTGCAACACACACACAGACAGATACCGGTTCATTAATTCGTTTCGTTTTCTCACCGTTCGTTCGTGCTTTCGTTCTCTCGCCCGCGCGCAATTCTCGTCGAACGTTCGCGGACAGTAGCGATTAACGTTTCGAGATCTAGCCGGAATCGGACGTTCGCGTTCGATCGGATCGAGTCGAACGGCGTACGCACGGGTATGGTATACGGCGCGCATCGCTCTCCTCGCTCTCTGTTCCAATCCCGCGGCCGTTGATCCCGGTTAAGCAGACGAATATCTCGGTGATTCCGCGCGCCACTCCAGCCCAAGTGTCGCGCAACAACGAGCGAGCAATTTCGGCGGAATATTAAAGCGAGTGACAAGTGACGGGGGGAGGGAAGAAGAGAGAGAGATAAAGAAGACAGAGTACTCGCGGACGGCACGCGGAGAGGTAGACGCATATACAAGGTAGAAGGAAGCGGTGATGTGAACAGAGGGAGGAGAAACGGGGGGGGGGGGGCGCAGATGCTAGTTGATTCGGCCACGATCGACGGACGGACCAGTCGATTTTTAAACCTCGAAGTTTCGTCGATGATCCGAGCACCGCTCGCTCGATCAACTCTCTACGTCTCGGCGCGTCGAGCGGAGCATGATGATATCGCTGGAGGGTGGATCATCTTGCCGATTGTCCGTGCGTCCAGAAGGAATACCGATCGCGTGGAAATCGCGCGACTCGCAAAACCGGAGCAACCAACATCCAAAATTCACCGAATGCGGGGAGAGCTTTTAAGGCGCTTACGATGGGTAGGCGGCGCTCGTTTGTCCGGTTCGGTCACGCGGATTCCGGTCGCTCCGAGTTTCGCGATCTCGCTCGATCGATAACGAACACGTGTCGAAACAAAACATTCTTCGTACGAGCATCCCGTATACGTTTATGTGTTAAGAAAGCTACCCCCATCGAGTAACGAGGAAACGAACCATTGTCGCGTGGTGACGCCTGGGTTCAAAGACAACTCTCGTGCGCGTCACTGTACACTCTGGCGGAATACGCGCCGAATATCATGGCAGTGGGCATTTCGGCAAACCAAGAAACGGAGGAACGGCTGTAGACGGGGATCTACTGTTTGATTCCAGCGGAAGACTACGAAAGGCTACGCGACCAAGTACACGGACACGTACGTACGCGCCAGTCCTCCGTTTCGAAATCGCCAGCGCGTGTTCTCTCGCTGTTCGCCGTGCTTGTCGATCGCGAATCGTTTATTCTGCTACGGGCGCAGCACATGTCGCTGCGATCGGTAGAACGCCACGAATCCTCTATTTCTCGTTTCCCGCGACTCGCGTACTCGAACGGTTCGTCGTTTTTTTTTCCGGTTAATAATTATCACAGTCTGAACTATACGTCTAACTATGCGTCCTACGAGCCTCGTGGCAAACGGACCGCGACTTAACGTACCTAACTCCTTACGCTCGTGCTTATACGTCGACACTTGCAAAGTATTCAGTCCGTTGTTAAGTAACAAATCGTCTAAACGAGTATTTACATGTCTAAGTATCAATTGCAATTGCGTGTGATCGTTAAAAAAAAATGATGTAGCTTGCAATTTGCCGGCGTAGCTGGCGCAGCTTTTCGCGCTCGTCTTTTCACCGTTGTCGTCAAACTGTACCACTCTTCTAGCATTAAAATTATTTACACGCTTCCATTCGTCGAATCATGCTCTTTCGAGAATCCGCGTGGTCTCGTTATCAGATAAAAGGGAAGAGCAAAGAAATAGAGCAAAGTGGTGTGTAAGGGGGGGGGGGGGCAGAGGGCGATGGGGGGAAGGAAACTCACGCACTGGCAAACGCTCTTCCAACGGAGTTGGAGGGGTACCCTTTGCATCTTCCTCCTCGATCCTCTCCTCCATTCGGGATACTCTCGCATCCGCATGCACCAATATGGTGTACGATTAGGCGACGATCAGGCTTCGACGGATTTAGATGAGTTTGCGTTTCGCGAGATCCGCGTAACTGCGCACGCGAAAATCCAGGGGCAATCCGAAAGCCTAATCTCCAGCAAATAAATCACGATAAGATTCGGAATAAAATTCGGCGCGACAGAACCGGGGTGGCCCTATTTCTCTGCGCGTTCGCACTCGGGCAGGCAGGAGGCCCGTGGCACGTGATCGCGAACAGGAACGACACTGAAACCAAGACCGAGACCGAGACCAAGAACGAGAACAGGAATTGGAATGGAAATGGGGAGTGGGAAGGAGGGAGGAGTTTCTCGAGCGGTCGGGTTAGGGGACAGAAGCGGCGGCGATCGATTTCCTTCGACTCAAAGACGCTGAGTCGATTTAGTCCGTGACGCGATTAGCGGTTCCTGTCGCAAGTCTTACTGTCAGGGTCTGACAAGAGGCTTACCTCCATAAGGAGCGGGATATTGTCCGGTCAATAGGGGATAGCCCAGGCCTACGTGCGTGTGATGATGGGTGTGCACGTGCCGCTGAGGCGGGGGCGATCTATTGTCTTTTGGCAAGGTTCCGGTGCCTGCGTCGACGGGTGGCTGCTGTTGCTGCTGCTGGCCTCCTTGCTGATTCTGCTGCTTGGCCGGGGCCTGTTGGCCCTGCGGCTGAGGCGGGCCCGGGCCAGCCACCGAACTGGGCGGCCCGCTCGGTGGTCGCGACGGCGTCGGCCCCGCCGAGGACGGGCTCGCCGAAGCCGCGGACGTTTTCGGCGTCGGGGACTTGAGAGCACGCTCCTGAAGCTCGTGTATCTTGTGCGCCGAATAATACTGATTGGCATGATGCTGAAGCAGATCCAAAGCTTTGCCGCCGGGTGGCCTGCTCAGATCCTCCGGCGCGTGATACCTCGGTAGCTGGTGGAGGTATGGGTTGCCGGAGTACGGGCCCGGGACCAGCATCGGACTGAGGCCACGGTAGACCGGATGGCCGGGATCGAACGGCAACGCGCCGTAATGCTGGGGCTGCATGTAGCTCGGGTGAATATAGGCGTACTGGGAGGTAGGCGGCGGAGGGCCCTGCGTTTCCATCGTTGGCTTTACACCCTCCTGCTTGCTCTTCGAGTCCTCGTTCTTTCCCAGGTCCTGAGGCTTCTCTTGCTTCGGCTGATGCTTCGGACTCGGAGGTGGCGCCTTCGCCTGTTGACTCTGCTTGCTCGTCTCCTCCTTTCGCCTCTGATCACCCGCGTATAGGTAATATCTTCGATCGTCCTGCATCGGGCCGGGTGGCGGCGGCGGTGGCGCCGCCCTTTGGCTCTGAGAACCGTGGTAAACGTGGTACGGGCTCATCTGACTCTTCATCTCGATGCTCTCCTTCAGTATCTGATGATTCTCGTGCTGTTTGTCCTTCAAGCTGGACTGCTGCGACTGTGGCTCCTGCTTGATCTTGGCCTTTTGTTCGTGAATATCTTGCTCCTGCTGCTGTTGCTGCTGCTGTTGCTGCTGCTGTTGCTGCTGCAGCTGCTGCTGTTGCTGCTGTTGCTGCTGTTGCTGCTGCTGCGGAACAGGTTGAGGAGGTTGATACGGATAGCCGGGTGGCATGTACCCGCCGTAGCCGCCGTAATAGTGCGGCTGTTGCTGCGGTTGCGGCAATGACTGGCTCAGCTCCTTCTTCTCCTTTTCCGCCACGACGCTCTGCAAGCTGGCCATCGTCGGCATTTGCGGTATGTTGAGCGGCTTCATCTCTTGCTTCGGCGCAAGATCGTTAGGCTTCTGATCGACCGGCTTGCTTTCCTGCACGCTCGGCACCAGATATGGCGGTTGCCCGTAATAAGGATACATGCTGAAGTGAGCCGGCAAATGGGTAGCCGCGGTGGCCTTGCTGTCTTTCTCCTGGCTCTGCTTCGTCTTGTCGATCGGCTCGGCCTCGAGAACGGGCGCCGTGTCGTCGGAGATGTCCGAGTAGGCAGGGCTCTGAACGTCCTCCCTGGTGGAGTCGACGATCGGCGCCTCCAGCGGTGACGGATGGGGACTGCCTCCTGGCGATTTTCTCGACTTTTTCTTGTAGCCCTGAGGCTTCGAGGACCGCGGATCTTTGCTCTTGTCTTGCTCGGGCATCAGAGCCGCGGTCGGCTTAACTTTGAACTGTGGCATTTTCGCGTGTAACGACACGCTCTGATATGGTTGCAAGTGCGACTGCACCCCCTGGCCGGGGTGGCCGGGTTGCGGAGGAGCCGCCGCCTGCAAACCCGCCGCTTGCTGCGATACCTGACTCGCCAGGCCCTGCAGCCCTGGATGTTGGCTCCCGATACTCTGCATATTTGTCGGCTGTGGCTGTTGTTGCAGTCCGGCTTGCTGCACCACGTGAGCCTGCGTCGGCTGTCCAAGCTGCGCGGACAGTGAATGCTGCACGGAAAGCTGGTGAGCTGGCGGCAGCTGCTGCTGTTGCTGTTGCTGAACGGCCGACTGCAACTGCTGCGACTGCTGGTTCGATGCAAGTTGCTGCGCCGGTGAAGGCTGGCCAGGCTGCAACGATTGCTGACTCTGTTGCAGCAGGGGGTTTTGTTGCTGGTGCTGCGACATTTGAGAGGGCTGAGGCGGTTGAGGAATATTCAACTGCGCAGGGATATTCGCGCCCGGATGAGGCGAGGGAATCGGCCTGGGTGACTGACTCGGTCGAGGACTCGGGCTTTGCGGGGAATTGGAACTACCCAACGACATTTGATTCTGCTGTTGCTGCTGTTGTTGCTGTTGTTGTTGCTGCTGCTGCTGCTGCTGCTGCACAGACTGCTGCCTCGCAGAGGTCGGTATCGTGGAGGGTGGGGCAGGCAAGTCGTCCTGTCCGAATCTAAGCACGCCTGGTTTCACGATACTCTTGTCCGAAGTGAGAAGAGTCGCGGGCGGTTCTATACTCGGCGAGGCAACCCGAGGAGGAGGAGGAGGCGTCTCTGGCGGCAGACTGGTCGCGGGAGGGCTAGCCGACCTTAGGGGTGTTCCCTCGGGTTTGTCCACGGGCGATTTCACCGGTGTCGCTGGGCTCGGGGCCTCGATGTTGCTCTCGTCGTTCTCGGACATGCTCGTGATTCCTTCCTTGGTGTCGTCATCGTCCGCCGATCCGTGCGCGTGACTCTGATGATACTTGAGCCCGTTGATGTGTTTGTACTTTTTGTTGCAATTCGGCTCCGGGCACTCGAGCAGCACTGGGCTCGCCGGCGGGGAGCCGCTAGGCGGCGTCGGCGGGGGTGCACGCCTCTTGTTCTTGTCCTCCTCTTCGGGGCCGCGAGACTTCCGTTTGGCCGCTGGATCCGGTCGCGGCGGAACGAACGCCGCCGGACTCGGACTGGCCGCCGGCGAACCTTGAGCTCCGCGGCGTCCCTTGGCGCCGCCGTTCCGCAGCTTGCTGTGCACCGAGCTCCTCGTTTCCGTGAAGTTGCTCAGATCGTTGCCCGGAGTGGCGTTCGCCGCGGCCCTTCCGCGCTTCCCGCGCCCCTTGGGCGTCCGAGCGTCTAGATCACTGGTCGGCGAGTCGCAGAACCTCGGCGGCGCCCAATCGTGGCGAGTGCAGTCCAATAACGTACCCACGTACGTTTTCCCTCGCCACGTCACGTTCACCACCAGCACACCTGCAACCAACACACCAGGGCTCGGTCTGACCAAGTGACCACGCGTAACCACGATTCTGCGGGGTCCTAGCGAATCCGAAGCGTCCTTCGCCCGTTCGCGTGAATCTACCTGCTATGCTTGGCGAAACTTTCACAGGGACGAGCGTGAAGGAGAGCGCGAAACGAAAAAGGGCAACGACTGGCATTTGAAAGAACTGCTGTGGCAGGGACGATAGGAAGGATCCCAGTGTTAGTTGTGCTGCTAACTCAAGTTCGGTAGCTCCCCGAGGAGCTACGTTCGGTGGAACGCGCTTTCTTATCTAGATCAATTGTAACACGCGTCGACACCATCGACCTACGGTAATTCGCGAGAGATCTTGGAGCAAGCAAAGTGAAACGGAATATGTATAGATATGCACGTACTACGGGGAGACGCGACTCGATGGCAACTGAACGTCGCCTGAAACTCACCTCCTTCGGTTTCATGCCAAACGATACCCTCGAGAGTCACCGACGTACCAGGTTCGCAGGGGCCTAAACATTCTGGCTCGGTAATGGTCCCCACGCTGGTCCCGACGCACACGTCGGACATGTCCTGCAATCAAAAAATTTACGTGTACATCGTCGAATCGCGAATGCGCGCCAGATCCCGCGAGCAAGCTTCTGGGGCCCCTCCCGTTTCCTACCGAATCCCGCTATATACTTAAATTAACGTCGCATTTTCACGCTCTGTCTTTTCGTCCACTAATAAACTCGATGATCTCGAGGACGTACTTCCTCGAGGCTGCGACATACTTTCACCGTCATTCGACACACGCTCTACCTCTCTTTCTCTCTTCCCTCTCCTCCTCCTCCTTACCTACCTACCCGTCTCTGCACGTATATACACGTGCCACTCCCTATCTGCATGGTATTACTCGCACATTTTGGACAATCGCTTCTTTCAAATAGTGGCAAGGACGAGCGAACGACAAGCTCGAACGAAGATAAGAAACACTCGTATCTCGCGCTGGTAAAAAGGCACTGGTACTGGGCATATCACGTTAATTTGAAATTTAACTCGAGGCCTCTACACCGTTTGCAACATCGAGTTGATTGCAAAGGCGGGAAAGATGAGAGCTCGATGCGAGAAGAACCGTCAGAGTTTCAGGAAAAGAGATGCGAATAAAAGCCTACTCTGCAAAAGAATATACCTATTTATCCAAAGACACGGGCACCAATAGAGAAGCGCGATCTAACACGCGAAATGGAATCATCGGTTTTAAAAATTTTCCATCGGCTCGGAGTCTAGGGCAAACGATGTCTACAAAAAAAAATTCAACGTTTTCGTGAAACGTATGTGCACAGGTGCGGGTGCAGCAGCAGCAGCAGCGGCTCGTCAGCGATGGTCTGTAACGTAAGCGTGGGGGACAAGCACGTGTGTGCCTCCTCCACTACATACCTACTCTAATAAACGTACCCCGATCGAATCGCGTTGTCACGCGACGTACTTCGCGCCGCATAATTCTCATCGCGATAACAATGATTTATGCAAGTGCAAGCTGCGCCTTCAACGATCGATCGACAGAAACATTGTCTCTGCTTCCCCCCTGTGGGCCTGCCATTCCCACCATTGACGCGTGATACCGAAAAGCTCGAGGTGAGGAGGTTCGTAAGCCGGTGGTTAATTCGAGCAAGGATCTTGCCTTTGTGACCAGGCGGCTAAAACGGAAGCGATAAAGGTGCAGGTGGCACGAGTGTGCGCTCCCTCGGCCCGAACGGAGACCGCACGAAATTATACTATGCCCTTGGTAACCGTTCCCGAACCAGTTTCGTAACACTTTCATCAAACGCGATAGCTTTGGATAATTGGTTGGACCTAAACGACCGTAACGACTGCGAATCCATAGGAAAGTGGGATGAATGGAAGTGTACGCGATGCCCGATTCACGCGAGCATCGTCCAGAGACGGAACTTTGCAAAGACGAGTTGATGGCTCCGACAATGTACGTTCCTCTGCCTGCTGGCTCGCCGAACGAACAATTGGTCGTAAACCAATTCTATCCCCGATTCGCTCTCTCTACACTTTAATATCTGCTCCCTCTCTCTCTCTCTCTCTCTCTCTTTCTCTCTCTCGTCTTCCCTACCCTAGCCACTATTACTCTCTCCTCTGTACACCGTGCTCCCTCCTCCTTTTCCCCTGCCTTCTCCACCCTCTTCTTATCGCCACTCGACCGTCAAACGATACAGCCGCTTATATTTCCGCGCTTAAACCGCTAATCGGCCTACGCGCTGCTCCAGTCTACCGATTACCCGGCATTTACTCGCCGTCCTCCGTTACTTCATCCTATCCGTACTTCACTTTTCCATCAACCGCACGACGAACCAGTATCGATAGAAACGATTACCAGAGTTTGCTAAAACGCCAGAGAAACTGTTGGAATTCGAGTTTTCTTCCTCTTTATTTCGTCAACAAGATTCGCGTGTTTGGAATGTAACGAAAAATAGGATAGGAAAATCAACGGCCGTGGATACAAACGGAAGAAGAATTATCGTTGGCTCGTGCAACAGCAATTACTGCCTCGACGCAACGCGCACAGTGGGGCTGGCGAGGAAAAGAGTCTTAAAAATGAAAGTTATATTTTTGTGTATATATTTTCGTGTTAATTAGAACGGAAAATTGATCTGAAGTTGACCGTTCGTATTCTAACGGGAATCGTGTCGATATTCCAACCAGATTGTCGATTTTTTTTCTGAATTCCTACAGATACGTATAATTTTCTACCTCGTGTATTTCGAATGCGTGTAGCAGGGGTGGCGAACCTATGGCACGCACGAAAATGTTGCTGGCCCGTCAATGATTTATAGGTGCTATCATTAATATCTGTATATTAATCTAAAATAATTATTATATGGTTCGATACACGTGCGAAAATATTTTTGGCCAGCTTTTACTATACGACAATGTGTATGTCAAGTTATGAGTTAATTCCAGAGATGGGCAAAAAAATTGTTCGTCATGTGTCGAATAAAATTGCACCGGGTTAAATTCGTCGAATAAAGAAATTAACTGTATTCGTCAAATAATCTAAAGTTGAAGTAAATTTTATTTGATCCGTTATTTAAATAATTTTTTATTTATTTAATGCCCAACTCCGGTTAATTCTTATGAAGATCTATGTTAATTTTTAAACTTGTCTCAATACAATTCTGCAATTATTAATTTTCTGCTAATTTTGCCCCTACTAAAAACTGCCCGGCACGTCAGCAATTCGATAAATATTATTTATAAATTTTTGGCACGCGCAGATAAAAAGGTTCGCCTCCCCTGGTGTATAGTCTCAGCTTATTTGTCAGATAAATACTTTTCGAAAACGCTTCACCGTAATCCTACTATGCCACTTCAAATGGAGCTACCTAGTATTTCAAGTTTTCATTAACTATTTTAGGTTTATAAAAAAGGCTTCAATTTCCTCTGGGCTCTAGATACTACTATTTGAAAGCAGATACCATCTACTAACAGCTCTGTAATAATTGGCTGCGTCTTTTTGCAACTTTGGCTGTTATTAATACATAATCACAAGAGTGCGCTGTGCATGCGATTTCGCAGAAACTCATCAAATCGGCATTTCTCGCTATTTTTGCATACTTTCTATTTTATATTTCGTTTTACCAGCTTTAGTTCGCATGGACAGTACTATTAACAACATTAAATAATAAAAAAAACAAAATAGCAATAAAAATTATAAATAAAGTATTGTTACCACAAGCGTTACAGAGAAAACATATTTCATAATTATTTACCAATACTTATATAACACTCCTTTTCTCATTATAAATTAAGATTTTAAGTCTTATAACTTATGCTTTATTTTACATAAACGCATATGATTGCTTAATGTTTATGAAATCTACACGTACAGAAACTTTTATGTAAATAGTTCTAAATGTTATATAAGATATAAATTATTTTATGAGCATGCTCATATCTGAATCTCTTCCTCTATTAATAGCAAAAATGATAAAACATTAGTTACAGCTTCAGCATTTTTTCCATTTATTACAGTGCAATACAGGATATTATTAATATTATTTTATTACGTAATTTTAGTCGTTTAATGTAATATGTTATAATTCTATTGTGTTATTTTCTTTCTCTATTATGTTTTATAACGCTCGAAGCTAATCAATTCGTTGTTTATGTAATGTTACATACTTATTAATACATAAGTATCATACATGATTTTTGTATACCGAATGTTTACGGGGTTTATTACTATTTTATTTGTTATAGATGCTTCAATTTTATTAATGTTCCGGTCCATGTAACCCTTGGTTATTAACAAGCAGTATGAAAAAAAAGTATTCAAAAATATTGAGAAACACCGAAGTTATGAGATTTTTTCCGTCAATCCTATGTTACGTGCCCCACTGTGCGCCGGTCGCGGCGTGGCTTTTGCCCCTTGCTAATAGCGTTTCGCCGAGTTGTTTGCGTTTAATGCGGATGTACGATTTCATTATTCCGACAATTGCCTTGGATTCAGGTCTAAGTTTCGTCTGATGAAAGAAACCGCTCGAGTCATTGCTCATATCGCCGCGCGCCCCCCCCCCCCCCCGCCGCGTCGTATTATCTAGATCATTGTCCAATAACATCTATCTTTGCGTCAGAACCGGCAGATTTTTAATTCCCGATCTGACCAACGATTCTTATTCATTGAGCGAGTGGAAACGCGTAGATAACGCGACGAGCACGGATAGATATCTCTAAGCGTAATATATACTGTAGGAATAATATTGATTTATGCGGAAGTTGTTCGCGCCATCTGTCAATGGGTTGCAGCGAGTTTCGGGCGCATGTAACACACTTGGCATACGGGATGGGGTGGAGTGAAACGAGACGCTGTCGACGCGTCGTTTCACAAGATTCGTAAGCCGGTGATCAACAGTTGGAGGCGTTTCTCCTGTTACGCAAATGAAGGAGAAAAAAGAAGGAAATTACGGCAACGTTATTCTCGGCGAATGTGTACTGTTACGTACTTGGAAGAAGATGGATTTGAGAATGAAGATTGATCGAACAGCCAGCCTATAGAAGAGAGAAACGAGACGATAGTCTTATGGTTAGGAAGCTCCAGAAACACCGCCTCCACGAAGGTAGATTGAGGTGTATGGGAGTCGAATCGTGGCCAAAGTATCAACGGCCACGACGATGCCGCGTTTGAAAATCGGCCAACTCTGTTCGAGAAGGGGGTGGTAAAGGTGGACGTGGTAGCGGAGGCAGAACCTTTTTGAATTTAGAGTGTTACGCGTAAAGAGAAAAAGGGAATAAAGGAAGAAATGTAGGAGGAGGCTAGAAACGAGAATGAGGGATCGTGGATGACAGAGTGTTAGGTCATCGAATAAGCCCGTCCGGCCGACTACGCTACGCTGTCTCGCCGGCAGCCGTGTTTGTCTCTATGTATTCGTCCGGGTACTCTCGGGGGCGGAGACCGCAGAGTATTGATTTCACCCCCTTCGCGTACCCCTCAGCCGCTTGCATCCCCCAAGCCATGAGCCCCTAGTCCCAGAGTCTCGGCACCGACACTGACACCGACTCGTAATACCCGCCGCCACCTCCTACGCTTTCGACTATTCGAGTTTCGATAGTCCGAACCGCTGCTGACTACTATGTACATTTGTAAGTCGACCAGCAGAGCGCGACCCGTGCCCCAGCACCCGCCCTCTATTACAGCTACGAGAATGTTCGATATCGAGCGTTCGCTGGATCCCCCGGAAAAGCCCATGACTCCAGCCGAGCTGCAATTTAGAGATATTCAACGTGTGGTGCGCGTGGATCGTGCTGCAACGCAGCCGAAACAGCGCGGAGGAAATGGTTGGTGAACGAGCGGAAGCTCGATCGGCGCAAGCGCACGTCAAACGACCTGCGACTCGTTTTCATCGATCTCTGCGTCCTTTCACGTGAGATTGCGGCCGCGCGAAAACGGAAACAAGGCATCGTCGATCGACGATAAGGGTATCGTGCGTATTTGGTGAATGTGGGAGAGGATGAGGATGAGGGTAAGGCTGAGAGAGAGGGGGGAGAGAGGAGAGAGAGAGAGAGAGCAAAGAAGCGTGGATGAGAGGTGTGCCCCCAATCGAGAATCGTTGACACGCGAAGGAAGTTTGCAAAGGGTTTTACCTTCGGTTCGGAAGCGGAAGTCTTCAGTTTCTTGGGAGGCGGAGGACTGGCTGCGGTATCCATGGCGTCGTCGGGCGTCGTGGTGATCGGAGGTCCGGTACCGGTTACCGCAGCAAGTTTGGTTTGCTCAGGTTTGGCGGCCGGTCCGGCGGCGGTCGCGCTAGCTGGGCTCGGAGGCGGACAAGGGGCCGCGGCGGAGCTGGGTGGGGGTCCAGGTCCCTGGGAAACCGAGAACCCCGTTCGCGAGCTTGGCGAAGGGCCCTGGCTCTGCTGAGGGGCGGTCGCGGCCGCTGGAGGTCCCTGAGATTGCGCGGCAACCCCTACCGCCCCGGCCCCAACACCCACACCCAGACTCGGCCCCGGCCCTGGCACTGGCCCAGACCCTGGCCCCGGCCCCGGCCCCGTACCCGTCCCGCTCGACGTTTGACTTTGGCCATTGCCGCCTCCGACCCCGACACCTACTCCAACCCCAACAACTCCAACTCCAACCCCAACAACTCCAACCCCAACCCCAACACCGACACCGACACCAACTACGACCCCGGCTCCAGTGGTGCCGCCGGGGCCGCTTGACCTCGCGGTGCCGTTCATCTCTGGCTTGCTCTGCTGTCCCGCCACATGGTTAATCTGCGGCTTCTCGTGCTTGTCCCGCGTCTTGTCCCGACGATGTCCGCTCGAGCCTCTCTTCGACCCGGCGGTCGATGAGGTCGGGTTTCCAGCCCCCCCGGCGGAGCTCGCCGAATGGCTCGGTTTCGATTTGTTCGACGACGATGACGACGACGACGACGACGAAGACTGACCACCGGCACCACTGCTACCACCACCGGCCCCGGCACCGGCACCGACACCGACACCGGCACCACCGACGCCACCATTTCCACCAGTACCGCAACCACCGGAACCGCTACCACCACTGCCGCCGCCGCCGCCACTACCACCACCACCAACGACACAACCACCACCGGCACCGCTGCCACCGGTCCCCGCGGTACAGTCCGAGTTTTGAGCGTTCTGGCCGATCGCCGAGCCGGCCGACGACGACGACGAGCCCGAGCCCCCCGAGGAGGACGAAGAGCCGCTCGAGGACACCGAGCCGCCTCCGCTGGCGGCTGCCTCCTGCGACGACACCGATCCGTTGATTTCGTTCGACTTGACGATCTCGTGTTTCGCCTCGCTGCTCTTCGTACCCGGTTTCGTGCGCTTGATCTTCATTTTCAGGCCCTTGTCGACGGTGGCCGAGTGTTCCACGGCCATTTTGCCGGGATTACCAGTGTTCCCGTGCGCGTTGTTTACGCCACTCACCACGGCGTTGTTTTGTTTGTTACCCGTTCCGGCAATGATCGCCGAGGAACCGTTCGCGTTCGCGTTCCCGCCCCCGGGACCGTTGTTGCTACCGGCGTTACTTACAACGCTCCCGTTCCCGTGTCCGTTCCCGTTACTAGGGCTGTTTGATCGCCCAGATGAGTTGAGGCCGCAGGAGGATGGCGCCAACAGCGCTGGCGAGCACGAGGAAGATGATGACAAGGAGGACGACGATGACGAAGACGAGGATGACGAAGACGACGATGATGAGCACGACGAGGACGACGACGATGATGAGGATGACGACGACGTCGATGAATTGGAGGATTGTCCGCAACCGTTGGGCCCCGTCGACGCGACGACTGACGAGGACAGGTTCGAAGAGCTTAAGCCGTTTGTGGAATTTTGAAGCTGCTGCTGCTGCTGCTGTTGCTGCTGATGGTGATGCTGCTGATGGTGATGATGATGATGATGATTCGGGGTATTCGAAGCCGATGATGCCGAGGCAGGCGTTGAAGCCATGCCTGTCCCTGAGCTCAATTTCTCGTCCCTCGTCTTCTCAATGTCCGCATCAAGGTCGATTATCAAATCCCCTATTCCGATGTCCCATTCGTTGTCGTCGTATTCAAAGTTGTTGGTCGCATTCGTCGCGGCCGGATCCAGCTCATCGGTGTTTGCAGCCACCGTGCTTGCTTTAGAATCTCGCTGCTGGCCCGATGACGACGACGACGACGACGACGACGAGGACCTGTCCCGACCTTGATGGTGATGGTGATGATGATGGTGATGATGGTGATGATGATGATGGTGATGGTGATGATGCCGATGGTCCTTATGGTCCTTATGATCCTTACGGTCCTTATGGCCCTTACGATCCTTCCGCTCTTTATGGTCCCTTCCTACCAGGCCGCGTTCCTGTCTCTTCGACGTCTGATCGCTTCCTCCTCCTCCGACGCCGCTACCACCGTTTAGCCCGCCGTTATGCTTGCCGCTCCCGTTATTCTGATTGTAATAGTTGTTGTTGTTGTTGTTGTTGCTTGCTAGATCGATCACGTTGTTATTCCCGCAATCGACAGCACCGACTTTCCCCTGGCCGTTTACGTGATCCACGCGATTGTCGTTATTGGGACTGTCCTCGTTGTTGTTACGATGACCAACGTTGTTGTTGTTGTTGGTTTTGTTGTAATTGTTGTTACCGGGATCGTCGTTGTCGTAGATGCTGCTGCTAGTGCTGGTGCCGGTGCCGGTGGTGCTGTTACTGCTATTACCGCTGCCACCGCCGGTGCTGTTGACACCGTTGTTGCAACCGCTGTTCTTGTCGCCGTCGCTGTTGTTACTGTTACCGTAATTAACGTTGTTGCCACCACCACCACCACCGACGAACGGGGATGGTCCTTTGCGGTTTACGTTAGGGAGGCGACCGCCTAGTGGCGTGGTCGCCATGCCCTTTGAAACGTTTCCCCGGTACCCGCCAGCCTGATCACCGACTGCCTGCCTGTTCCCGCCGATTCCAAGCAATACCACCGCGCGCCAAACGCGTCCTTTTTACCCCAACCACCACCCGCGAGACGCGCCTCGTCCATCGAACACATCACTTACTCGATCACGTCTACCCTCCACCGATATTCGCGATATTCCCGACAATCCGCCCTTTCCTTCGCTTCCCTTCGCTTTCCTTCCTAATCTCTTCCGGTCCTCTTCGCCCTCCCACTTCTATATCTCGCTCTCTCGCTCGCTCTCTCTCTCTCTCTCTCACTCACTCTCTCTCGCTCTTTCTCTCTCGCCTCTCTCTCACTCACTCTCTCTCGCTCTTTCTCTCTCGCGCGCGCGCTCTCCCCCTCCCCCCTTGTGCCGCCCACGGGATACTCTTCCGTTTCAGAAATTCACGCAGCCACTCGTTTCCATCGACGCTTCTTCAAGTTCGGCTCACCTCCTCCCTTCTCCTCTTCGTCCTCCTCTTCCGTTTTCTCCTCCTGCTCCGCCACCGCTTTATCACCGTCACTTTTTGCACCACCGCCGCCGACTTACGCCAACTTGAGCCAACTTGCCGTTTCCCGTCGTCGCTCAGCTTCTCCGCGGGTACTCGTACGCCGCCAATCACCGTTAGTCGTTTATCTATTTCGCATATCACGCGGAAACCAGCGACACCGCGACGTGGCGCATCCCTTGTGCTACTTTACTTATTTCCTCCACGTACTTTCTCGCCTGCACGCCCGAACCCGCCGCTGTCGGAACACCGGGACCGGAACCGAAATCGGAACCGCCGCCGCCGCCCGCCGCGATCTTCCTTCCTTTAGGCACGTCCGACGAGTCTTCCTCTGGTCCTTTTACAAAGCATTAGCTCGGAACGCGGTTTGTCCTTCCGACTTGGTACTAAAGCGGCGACCGTGTCTCTGCTGTTCGTCGTAGTTTCGATCTGCAATCAAAAGACACGATTCTGTGAAGAGCGTTGGGGGATGCGTTTGCCGCGCAAACCATTCGCTTCGTAGCCTCGTCATTTCCTTCGGATACCGGTTCGTTGGCCGAGTTACGAATTCATCGCTCTTCGTGCAACCTCCTTTACGATTTTCCGCCTACAGGCGAACGTTTGGGACGAGGCCAACGAAATCGGTTGGTCGATACACTTCCCAACTATATGCCAGCGGCAAACAACAATGGAAAACCAAGAAAAACAATGGATCGCACGGAGCGCTAAATGGAAGAGAAGCAGTGTAGGTAGAGACATAGAAAGGGGGGAAGGATGGGGAAGAGGAGGCGGAAAACAGGAAGAGAAAGAGAAAGAGGAAAAGATAACACAGTGGCACGAGAAAGAAAGAATCGTATCGCCTAGCCGAGTTTTGCGCTAAAAGACTCGAATTGCCCCTACGCGGATCCTATCGAATCGCTGCTCCTTGCCTACAAATCGGTATTCCCACTTACAGAGGAATTCGTGTCAGGGAACGATTAATTTTACCGGTGGCATTTGGCACTGGCCCAATCTCGTCGGCGTCGACGTTGGCATCGGCGGCATCGTAGACGGTCAACCCTCTGAGAAAGACTAAACTATTCGCCTCCCTTACTGCCATTCGTCTTTTTGCACTTTCTCGCGCACGGTATCCCGCGGACTGAACCAGATTCGATTAAACCTTCGATCGCTAACAAATGTAAACACGCATTTCCAAACCCCATCCGTTCATTCGTACGAATAGTATGAAACCCTTGCCACGGCCACAACCCGCTCTCCCACTTCTTTCTCACTGTCAGTCCCTTTGTGGAATTCTAGCAGGCCATCGTCGCATCCCTCTGCCTCGAAACCGGTGAAAATCCCCGACCCGTATGTAGATCCAGGTTACTACGATACGGTGCCGAATTCAATTCAAATTACGGCAAGTTAATATTCCATTACGCTTGTCGGTCGGCGGTGAGTGACGCGCGTACCGAGTCGAGATATATCTCTTTCCCCTCTTGCCTCTCTCTCTCTACCCCCTTCCCCTAAATAATTGAACGACGCGATCGTGGAAAGCGGAATGGCGAAAGCCTGTTTCCTTTCTAGTCGAGCGCACTGCAATTCGCTGGCTCGGTGGATCACTGTGCATGTCGCGGGGGCTTTGCGCTTCGAACGGTTATGCGACAACATCTAACGCCTCCGCCACCACCGATTTTATCTCTCCCCGTCCCGGCGCCCTTGTAAACACGAGACCACCCTTATAATCCCATTCGTGCTTCCGTTCGTTCTACGCGTTACACTTCTGCCGCAGTTTTAACCGCTTCACCTAGACTTCGGAACGTCATACGGCCCGCGCGTCACTAGTTTTCGCAATATCATCCTTGTTTACCGACACCAACGACGATATTTACCGACGAAAAGTCCGCGTGTCGTACACAAATTTAGCTGTGTCGGCTACTCTTGAGTGCCTACCGTTTCCCGTTATCGCGTCTATAAATATTTATAATACGCTCAATAACGACAGCGTATTAAACCAAAGCCAAAGCTAGAGCCACAGCCACTAAATTATAAGGAGCATTGGTTGTTGGCGCGAATCGATGGATAGGAAAGGGAAGGTTTATCGCTGCTAATGAGCCGTTATACCTTGCTAAAACACGCACACTAAGCCCGAAGGGGTGTGATTGAAAAACGTCCGGTCCCTCGTGGATCGTATTATCTTTTGGCTCGAGTCACAGAGGCGCTTTCTCTCTGTTGCGAATTTTCCCAAGACTAGTGCCAACGGCGACTACATTTTGCAACTTTAACCCTGCTCGTAGGTGTTGAATTATTCTTCAATAGGACAGAATCCGTGCCAACTCGAAACGTGCGTTTTTTGTAAAATTAGAAACCAACGGAACGAAACAGGTCGTCGAATCGCGCGCTGGCCGCAAAAAGGAAGCGCCAAACGGCTGGGCCAACCCCGCTCTCCCCCTTCTTTCAATTAGCACCGCTCGCATCGCACAATATTTACAAGCGCAATCAAATCATTTGCCACTTTTTCTCTCCAAGCAGCTCGTACTTAATCGACGCTGAGATACCAACTTTTTACGATCACTTTGCTAGATTGCCCGTGGCTGGTAAAACTAACTGCATTTGCCTAGCCGTGTAACCTCGCGATATTCGGATTAAAGATCGCTGATACTCGTCTTCCAATATCCCGTGAATTCTATCGCGATTACTTAAGGGGTCATTCTACTTTGAACCACCGAAAAATTAAGCTATCTTTAAAGATATTTTTCTCAGTAAATGCAACATATAATGAAATAAATCTTGTTGGTATTTATTAAGCTACACTTATATTATACAAAAAAAAATTAAAAAGAATATTTGCAATTTGTCAATACGGTATCTAAAAAAAGAGGTATGTTAACGGCGTAGATGATTTCCCGGCTCAGGCGTATCCGAATCAAAAAATTCCAAAAGATTCTCAATCTGTATGAGTGTCGCTATAGTCCCTAGCTCAATTAACAATTTTCGTTGAAAAGTAAGAAAATGGCGCTGGTTTGAAAAAAAAGTTCGACAAGACACCCAAAAGGATGTATTCTCGGGTGTTCCATGAGAAAAATCTCGGTTATTTCTCGGCAAAAATTGTTAATTGAGCTAGAGGTTATAATTAGAAGAGATGATTTCGGCGCGCTGGTTCGGTCTATTAAATAATTCACTAAAAGCTATTTTGCAATTCTGAGAATTTTTATCAAATTCCAACGTTTCGGTCAATGATTATGACCATTCTGAAGGAAAGTTAGATAAAAGGAAAAAAATACTGCGTATGCTTTTATACAGAAAATTTTCATTTAAACAAATATCACGTTCATTGCTGGGAACGTGCGACGCACGAGTCGGTTAATCGGTGACTGAGGTAAACAGTAGACACAAGGCAAGAACATCTAGAGGGCAAAAGCCAGAGTGCGGCGTAACGATGCTAGAGCGGTAACCGTTAAAGATTATGAAATGAATTGAAAGGACAACCTCCGAAGACTCGCAACAATACTGCCCCGATACCACCGTTATTGCTTATGCGGTAAATAATCCACGTGCGTCGCACGTTCCCAGCAATGAACGTGATATTTGTTTAAATGAAAATTTAAGAGTCATTTATTTATATTATTTATATTGGGTTGTTTATGCTTATGCCAAGTTGTTTCATCTAATGGCGAGTAGTCAATTGCTTACAAGGGAGGATCTCGATCCCGGAAATTCAAAAAATTCTGAAACTTTGTGAATATGTACGGGATTTCCTACTGATTACAACGCAATTTTTGTTTGCCGCCCAAATTCACTCAAAGCGGGCGAAATTAACCCCTGAAAACTCGGCTATTTTCCGATTTTGTGTTATAACTTGCGAACTGTAAGAGATAGAAAAAAAGTTTCAAGACAAAAGTTACTTCTTTTAATTAGATCTATCATTTGGTAAAAAAATTATTTTACAGTTCACGAGTTATAACACATAATCGGAAAATAACCGGATTTTCAGGGGTCAATTAAACCCACTTAGTGTAAATTTAAGCAGCAAACAAAAATGGTGCTGTAATCAGTAGGAAATCCCCTGCATATTCCCAAAGTTTCAGAATTTTTTGAATTTTCGGGTTCGGGATCTTCCCTTGTTAGCCCCCCCCCCCCCCTCGCCCCGCCGCTACTTCTCAATACCTACGTATAATTAACGCATTCATCTCTGATTTATAACCAGCTGGAAACGCCTACTGTCCCTGAGCCGCATCCGATCGGCATCGGCAGTGGAATTCTATAAGGTCCTATTTAGCTATTCGACCGATCCATTAATTTCTAGTACCACCCAAGCATCCACGCAGCCCCACGCGCGATCTTATCTCTCGTATGCGCGCAACCTTTCAACCAGTTAATTGGAAAAATCCTTTCCCGACCATCCACAAATACTTGTGTCATCCACAATACCTACTGCAAGTTATCGCGAGAGCGTCGCAACATACGTACGCCGAATTCCACGCATCTCTCGATAACCGATGGTCCGTTGGATATTAATCGCGGCAACGCGACGATAACGATTCGCGATATCCGGTTGGTAAATAGAGTATCGGGACAATGTCGCATACGTCGCCGAAACAAATTGAAATTATCATTTGTAACGCATTGCAAACACGTCTCCATCTGTCTGCTCCATACTCGTCCAGTGGGAATAGCCGAGTTTGGAGCAGCGCTCGTTGTAAAAAGGCAGAAACTCTATGTGTCACGGTGTAACATGATTTGTGGAAAGGAACGCGGACGAATGTAAACGCAGCAGCGCCTTTGTCGTAAGTAGTCCCATGCGAAGGAGGAACGGAAGGATGAAAGAGCGAAAGGTAGTCGAGGAAGAGGAATTCTTTTCGGGCCTCGTTAGTGCGTTGAAGGGTAGTTAATGCGCGCGACTCAATTTACTAAGGCGAGTGACGGTAACGGGACAGTCTCGTAACTGTCGCTACGTAGTCGCAATAGCTTGCGCAGGTCGATAAATACATGCTCCGGGGGGGGGTCCTCCCAACCGGCGTTTTCACTCACGAGGCTGATGCCCGCAAAAGAGCACGAGACGCAGTCAAACGCATGCACGCAAGTACGTAACAGCCGACACATTCGGTGTTTCAATTCCGAATCGAACGTCCTCGTCGCATGCCTCCAAACAAACTTCTTCGGAAAGGAACCGGAGAAACATACGGCAGAGAAACGGCTACCGTACACAGAGCAGTCGGAGAAGAGCACGCAGCAAACCTTGTCCCGTGTACTACGTACCTACATTACCCTTCAAAAGTATCTCTCGTCACTGACTACGCGTATGTACGTTTGATAAAGGAAAAAATAGAATAAAACGTAACATATTGCTTGTCCTTATTAAATTACTACTTCTGTTCTCTTCGTATCTACATTCGTAAATGTGTAATTTTGCCAGTGTAATTTAGAGATAAGGCTATTATTGTTGCTTCCTATATGATTCGACTGTTCAGATCCTAGTAACTTGTATTCAACTTTTGGATATACTTCCGAATGGCCCCAGTGGCCGATCGACACGACGTTTGAGGGGACGGGCGAGGAGAGTGGGGTGTGTGGACCCTAAATCTAAAATTGTAGCTTCGGGTATTTATTCGTTTCCGAAATATTAATAAAATCTGTCTGGGTTTAATATAGAATATTTTAGAGGTAGATTTGCATTAATTTTTATAGCTGAATATTTAAGAATTATTTTTATAAGATTTTTAATTTCATTGATGTTTACAATTTTTTATCTGTCTAGAATTGCATTTTTAATTGTTTGATTATATCATATTTTTTCGAAATTATTCTTAATTTTTTTTACAAATTATTGTTTTGAACTGCATACACGTATCCTGCCCACCCCCCCCCCCCAATTTGTTCTGCGGACAGCTGGACGCGTTCCCCCTTAACTCCGCGTGCCCCTCAGGCGCCTAAATGGCACGCGTATCTAGCTGAAATTCAAAGCCAATTTTCTCGAAAACGAAGCGCGATATTAAAAAATTGTATTGTATATTTTCGTCTTATTTTGGCATGTAGAATCGCTCCCCTGGAGTATTGACTATCAATAGAATCAAATCTCCGAATTCACATCGGTTCGCTATCACGCTTTATGTATGCGCCCGCCAGCGGGCGCGCGCCCGCGGCAGTAATCTAGCCCCAACCAATACTAATATCCAGAACAAGTTGGAAAGTGGAATGCGTTATGTCGGAACAAGTGAACGGAAATACTAAAAGTTTATTAATATCTCGGAAACTAATAAATTCCCGAAGCAACAATTTCAGATTTTGGGTCCACACACCCTTCCCACCTCTCCCCTCAAACCTCGTGTCGATCGGCCACTGGGGCCATTCGGAAGTACAGCCGAACTTTTTGCTACAGAATTGTTCAATTGTATCTGAACGCTGGTAATGTTACATTTTAAATGGGATATATTGCCGGCAACCACCAACATCAACAGTTATTTCTCAAAACGAGCAAGACTATACATTTGGAGCAGACCGATTTTTTATTTACTCCGCTCCGACATCAAAATATTTGCTCCAGCTCCACTTCTGCTCCCCTCCAGCTGCTTTTTTTTTTAAAATAAAAATTCTTTTAATACCTTCGAACAGTGATCTTTCATTTGCAACGAATACCATCTTCTTAGCTTTTCATTTTCATATAGAAAAAAATTCATAAAGAATGCTTAATTCTCGGGCAAAGAAAGTACTATGCCTCCTTAACACCGGGCTGCGCGGCCCTACGATATATTTTTTCAAGGATGAAAAATTAAGAATTTATTAAAAACATTTCATTCGTCTGCTCTTTTAAAATGAAAGAAAAATCAAATAATAATAAAAAAAATGGAGCAGTGGAGCAGTAAAAATTTTCCGCGCTCCGGCTCCGCTCCTGCTCCGGGCAAAACCGCATTGCTCCCCTGCTCCGCGCTCCAGCTCCGAGCTCCGCTCCAACGCTCTGCTACTACATACATAAGTAGATACTACATACGTGCTTTTTATTCACTTTACGTTTGTCCAAATTATCCCGAATTCTACGATCGCTTGCCGTCTATCGCGCTCGGGTGAAATAACTTGCTACACGCAATCATACGAATTACGTAGAAAACAGTCATATACATAGATCGGTAAAACCATACGTTATAGCTAGCTCCACTGTCGCCGCAACGTTTGTTTCGCTGATGGAAATGAACTGCATGAAACGATCGCCTACGGTGACGAAAGAAATCCCTGACCTGCCTCGATCGTCTCGTCGCATCGATCCAAGTATCCTGGCGATTCTATAACGATTCGCCGAACGCGACAAGCACGCACGCCGCGCCGCGAAAGAGTCTAAAACTTCCGTTAGTGCGAAATAGTAGTCGAGTCTATCGTTACTCACCGCTTGGGTGTAGGTAATGCTCGCATTCTACATTCGAGCTATGCAGGCATGCCTGTAGAACGAGATCGTATACGTGCTGTAAGCGCATCTGCTCACAAACTATAAACCATACGTTCTATAAGCCGGCGGAGAAATTTCTAAGTCACGTTTAAATGGAAACCACCGTCAGCCGACACGATGCTATTCAAGTCTAAAGCGATCGGAGCGAATACGATAACACGATTGAGCTCACGCTACCACTTATAACATTGTTGCTTGCCAGTAGCTTCGCTAAAAAAAAAAAAAAAGAGAAGAAAAGAAGGGTATAGTGAATAAGTATGTGAATTCACACGGGAACTTTGAGAATAAAGTAGTCAGCAACAGTTAACAGCCTACAAGTGTGATCCATCGTTAACAAGATATCATTCGCAATTCTCTTCGTCTATAAAAAGGCCAATACGCACCTATATACACCTATGTATAACGGCTCAAACACGGCTACATAATCGATAAATCAACTTCGTTCGGAGCTGCCTATCACTAATTGAAAGTAATTCGGAGAGTGACTATTGTTACGCGGAACGGACAAGAGAGCCGGAAAGACGAGGGTTCGTAAAGAGAATAGACAGAAAAGAAGGGGGGAGAGTGAAGAATCCGGGAGATGCGAGACGAGCAAAAAGGCAGGCTGTTCTGCAGTTTTGCGGTTTTCTATGACGAGCACACGATGTACGTACATCGAAACTATGTACGTACACCGTAAAGGAGTGCCGCTGGTATACATTGCGGAAGAAACAGAGGTTAGAATCCCAAGTTGTATCCAATACATATGTATGCACATGCATTACGAAAAACCGTTCGGTTCTTTCTTTGTTGAACGAAACTTTGGTAAACATTTCGTGCGGTGAATACCGGAGCAGCTGAATCGAACGGCCCGAAATTGGAACGGGATCAAGCACGAGCAACGCTTTGTTACGCATTCAGAACAGCATTGATCGGCAATATAAATTAATGCCATTTCTGGATAGTGTTCGCTAGTAAATAGCTGAATACTACTGCAACAGAGTCGTGGCTTGAACGTTTGCCGTTTACCAAGCCATCGCCCCTCTCCTCTCCCTGTCCCATTCCCCTCCCCACCAAGCACCCAATCGCCCAAGCACTCCGGTGGCCAACCTCGACAACCACGCCAATACGAACGGCCACTGGCGTAATCTATCAGGGAACCAACGATTTAGGTGTCCCCGTTAGCTTTTACACTTTTCTTTCTTCTCGGGATTCAACAACCTTCAACATAGAATTAAAAGCAAAACCGTTTTCCTCGTGAACAGCACACTACTTCGCACTCGCAGCTGGCACGGAAAGTGACACAGTCAACATCTACCGCAACATTTTTTGACGAATAATCGTGCGACTATTATAAGTTGCATCAGGGCCACTTATCAATTCAATGGACGAACTACAGACAACAGAAGTTTCTTAACAGTAAATGGCAATGGTTGAAAACGTGTCTTTTGTCCCTACGACACCGATGCTTAAACTGTGTTAAATACTTTTTGGATATTCACTTATATGGTGAAGTAGAGAAAAACCGTGTCTGTACGCATACGTGCAAGCATGTATGTATGTATGTACCTATGCAATGCGCTCGTAGTTGATGCGACAGTACTGTGTGTAGTTTGTCGTAAATACGGCGTTCACTCGATGCGTCGACGCTGATG
Source organism: Andrena camellia (assembly GCA_029448645.1). Lineage (NCBI taxonomy): Eukaryota > Metazoa > Arthropoda > Insecta > Hymenoptera > Andrenidae > Andrena > Andrena camellia. The sequence goes on along the minus strand of CM055679.1, from coordinate 39,674,216 downwards.
GCAAACTGTATTGGCAGATTCCATCCCTGTTAAGCCCGTGGGGTTTTATAGGCTGGCAAAGTCTACCTGCCTTTTCTTCGAGCAGACTCATTCGCCTTCGTCTCCTTCTCTGCATTGCCTCTATTGTATCCCCATATACACTTCCCTATCCTCTTTACAGCTCCGTCTCCTTTCTCTTTTCCTCTACCAGACCACCGTCTCACCGTCCACCTCTACCTCATCGTTCCCTTTCCCTCGTGGACTTTGTCCCTCTGCCCCTTTCTTCAATTCTACCTCCTACCTTCGCCATTTCGGTTTATGTGCTTTCTATTCCCTGTATTTTCATAGACAGAAAAATACTTTGATCTCTCCTGGTCCATATCTCCTGTACCACGGTCTAAAATCTCGACACCGGTTGTCCGGCCGTTTTTGTCGCAGAGCAACCACGTGTTGGCGACAGTATCGGATAAGGAGGGGGGAATTAGACTGTGACTGAATCATAAGAATGAGGAAGAATGCGGAATACTTCCGCCAGAGACGATTAAAGGTACTCCAGCCTTTAATACATATAACGAAAAACAAATTGGTTCTCGAGCAAATAAGGATTCATCGATAATCATAAATGTGGGTAACAGAATCGTTTGATGTAGGGTACTGCCCAAGCACAGCACGTACGTCTAAACAGTCTCCGCGCCATTTCGCTCATCATCCCTCTATAATCTATAATTCTATAACGTGGACAGAGAAGCGTCTCTCGCTCGACAATGCGAGAGTCGACGGTTCGAGGAACTTTGTTCAAACATTGTGATCATAATTAAAACGCGCTTAATACATATTTCCATGTGTTATCCCATCTGCGGTATACGTCTGCGGCTGTATCCATCTTTATTCCAACCATCCCTCGCAATTAGTCCAACGTTGACAGATATTGTCTCGGTTGATTATAACATTCGTGATTCATTACTCATGCGGTAACGGCTACGCATCCCTACTGCCCTTGATCGTTTCGTTGTCGTAGCCTTTCTCGTTGCCCAATTTAACAAAACCCTCCCCCGCCATGCATTCCCACACGTCTTCCTATCACAAACACAAACGTTAACACTAATTCCAAATCACCCTTCAAGTTTATTAAGCGGGTACCCTCGATAGCCCTAAAACAGGCCTTTTTCCAAACGCAAATTGTAAAGTGATAAATAACAGTACAGAGAACGTTTTTTTCTAGTTTTAATCGTTATTCTATGAGTTTTAATACAAAAAAAGAAAAATCTAAATATCTCTATGTACATAAAAGTTGTGAGTAAAAATGTAAAGGTGTGTACGCGGTGCACCGTTTGATGGTGAACATAAAATCTCGATAACCGCTCCAACGATTTGGATGAAAATTTAATGAGAGATGCAGAAAAACATTCCCTACGATGTGTCGGGAAGCAGATTTTCGAGAAAAATAATAATACAATTTTTATGTTGAAAAATACGATTTTATCGATTTCTTGTATGAAAAATAATTAGTTCCGTTAATAAACGATTATTATTATTATTATTTATCTTTTTTTTAAAGAATTTATCTCGAAAATCAGCTCCCGGCACATCGTAGGAAATGGTTTTCTGCATCTCTCATTAAATTTTCATCCAAATCGTTGGAGCGGTTAACGAGATTTTATGTTCACCATCAAACGGTGCACCGCGTACACGCCTTTACGTTTTTACTCACAACTTTTATGTACATAGAGATATTTAGATTTTTCTTTTTTCGTGTTAAAGCTCGTAGAATAACGATTAAAACTAGGAAAAAATGTTCTCTCTACTGCTATTTAGCATTTTACAATTTGCGTTTGAAGAAAGGCCTGTTTTAGGGCTATCGAGGGTAACCTACCCCCTTAACTTGAAAACAAAGGTGCAAAGTAGTAGATCGGCAAATAAATGGCAAATTATAAGCATTCAAAAATCTGGCCGCGCAGGCTTCCGTGCGAGCGTTGTGCGCGCATAATAGGGAGGGGGGATAACAATGTAGCTTGGCCAGTTACGCTGGACAATTAGTACGTATGCGGTGATATCGGAATGTTGCGAGAGCCACGAGCGACCGTGTACCGTGTGTTACAACTGCTACACATACATATGTATGTAGCACGCCTATACGAAAAGAGACCAGTTTCAGTGGCATCGATATACGTCGTGCCATTTTACGCAACGCAACTTTCCCCCTATGACTATGTACTCGCCTCCTTACCCCTAACCCTGGTGTACCGTTCGCGTGTCATACCCATCCTTTCTATGAATACCTCATTTTATTCCGTCCTTTACTGCTCAACGTATCGCGACAAATACGAAAATATCAATGGAAAATGCGAATGGACAAAGAGAACCTAAACCTAAACCTTAACCGAGACAGTAGATATCAAGGTTTCGCTCTTTCAACGGGAAACAATCACCACGCTATGATACTAACGGCAGGGGAACGAGACTGTGACAAATTATCGGGCGTTCGCAACCAGAAATTCGTAGCCTTCCGATGCGAATAATACATACATATGTACGTACATATATATATGCAAGCGTCGCCGCGCTTTAGACTGGAATAAAACTAAAGCGAAGCAACGCCGTTCCAGCGATTCTGACGGTAAAACGGTGAACACGAAAAACACGCGATACCTGCCTGACCCGTGCTAATGTAAGAGAAAAGGACAGCCCGATGGGAAGATTGGTGATTTACACGAGAGGAAGGAGAAAAGAAGAAGGGAGCGAAGGGGAGCGAGGGAGGGGCGGGGGGGGGGGTGAAACTGCAACTTAAACGGAAAAGGATATTATGTGGTTAAAGAGAAAAAGAAAGAGACAGCCTAACAGAAATGTACGGTTAAACGAATGTAAACGAGAAGATACGAGAGGAGCGAGCGCGAGAAAGGAAGAGGAAGAGAGAGAGGGAGCCTGAGAGAAGGCGCGCGCGTGTGAATGTAGGTAGGAAGCAAGAAGGGAAGAAACAACATCGCCTAACTCGCTTGCTCGCACGCACGCACGGTCGATCGCTCCTGCTGGCAGCCATTTTGTGCTTGCTCGTAGACCCGACATTCCTACCCCGGGAAAGTATTGGCTGTGATTCGTTTCAACCGTACATCTGTCGTACAGTATACTTATACTTGGCGAAGCGGCGACAAAAGTGTGGACAGAGATGGTGCCTACAGAAGAATCAACTTTTTCCTCGCAAGCACAGTTGCTTTTGTCGTCGTATTAAAGTGGCCGAGCATCTCGCACCCGTTGGACAATTAGTTCTACGCCTGACACTCTTTCGTACTTCATCTGGTACAGTCGCGATGAAAAGCGCACCGCTTCGTTTCACTCTTTATAAATTCGATGGTTAACTCTGCTCGTACCCCTCCCTACGTCTGACTGGACAAAATACACACGTGACGTATCCACGAGCCATCGTTAGGCCACGACTTCAAAAATGTAAATGATGTTTGACACTGTTCTGTCGCATTTGTCTGGCACGCATCCACTGTGACACTGTAACCGTAGCCATAAGGAAAAATCGTATACGGCGTGTGTCATTGGCGATACATATGTACAAAGAGCCAAGTAGGTAGTATAGCTTGCAAACAATATAGCAGGCTCTAATCGAGTTGGGCAAACAGACGGCAGATATGTAAAACGCTTAAACTAAAAGGATAAAGTACGATTCGAGTATTCGCGGAGGCATCGTTCGACCTGTTCAATCTGACAAATTAAATATCGAACAGCGCACGATTACAAATCAAGTTAAGAATGTATCGGACGTACAATATTAGACAAAAGTATATGAAATTTGCAATACTTGAATATCTACGTCTTACGCATAGTAAATCTAGATGTAAGAAACTCGAACGACAGTTGGAGTCTTATTTTTACTCCTAGGAAGGTATGTTTCACTTTGCAAATGCTTTCTCAAGCATTATTTGCTAAACTTTTGCCAGTGAAAATGCCCTGAATTCACAATTCTCTCAGGTTATAATTAATTTCTTTAAAACGGTGTAGTGAAAACAATTGAAACTCGGCAGATATTTTCATCTACCCATATACTGCATGTAAAAAAAAAATTGAAAACATTGGTACCATTTCTTCAACATTTTTTCAGCTGTTTTATCTGTCAAGATCGTCTCTTTCCATAAGAGTACGTGTAAAATCAGTGAAAATTAAAATCTTTGTAACTCAGCAACCGTTTAATGAATTCGTTTAAAATCGGTGGTGCAGATCAGGAAAATTAGAAAGAACAATCTTACAAATTTTCATTAACTTGGTACCATTTTGAAGATAGATCCAATACATCCTTAACAACCCGAGCTACGAGTATTCTTCCGCGAAGAAGACTATAGAATGGCTTGGACGCTTTCCAGCTAGCTTTTCGAATGGAATTAACAGAAAGCGTTTCCCTTTGTATTGAATGTTAATGGCGACGCGAATCAGTTGTCAGTACGTACGAGCATCTTCGAAATGTAACGATCAGAAATAATTTTCGTCGGAATTGTCGTTTCTTAATGCTTGTATGTCGTACGTGCTCGATATAGGTATGCATGTTGGAGCCAAGCAAGACAACGATGAGAGATTACGAGATCCGTGATAAAGTTTCATAAATACTTTTACGTTTAAGATCGCATAACTTGCGTATCGCGCGAAACGGCTGTGAATCGCTAATGACGCTGATAATGATAGGGACAATAATAATTTACCAACGCTACAGCTACAGGGAGACGATTTCATCGTACAAGGGTTATCGTTGCAAACACGACGTTTGCTCGATGACCGTGCGTCTAAAGTCGATCGTTTAATCAGTTCTAGATTAGAGTGGTGTACATGTCGCCGTACGTTAAAAAAAAAAAAAATGACAAACTATAATTTTGTAATTGTTTCTCGATCAGTTGTACGAGAAAATAATTCATTTACAACTTCATGATAATCGGCAAGACGGAAGACGACTGAGAGATATCGTTTCTTCGACGCTCTGGTCAATGTAAGTTTACGCAAGAGGCAAGGCTGGATATACTCGTAGGTAAGTGCGTAAGTGTGAAAAATAAGAGAAGTAATGTTACTGGCAACGATCGATTCTCGATATTCCGTCTGAGATTGAAAGCATCCTGTTGGCGTTACATATTTGTGTATCGAGGAGTCTGCAAGTACGTTTAAAAATCGTACAGACGAGGGGAAAATTAGATGCGCACGAACAACCGTCGGGGAACACGAGTAAAAGAAAGAACGAGGCAAAAACTCATTGGAACAGAAGTATGTAACTGGTACGTCCTGTTCCGGCGAAGCGACGTCGAAAGAAAGTGGCAATAGAGAATAGAGATGAATCGATCCAACATCCAGCAATCGATTTCCCATTCTCACGGAGAAAAGCAAGCATTTAAACCGCTCGTTAACGACACCTCGAGGTCGGCAACGATGCCGCCCCACCGACGACCACCGCTAATTACTCTCCACGAGAATCGTTTGGGTTCACTCACCGCTTCTCGGTTATAAGCCGACAATAGGCGATCCTATCGCACCGTATACGAGTACACCGTACCTAGCGCTCTCTCTCTCTCTCTCTCTCTCTCTCTGCATACATACAGAATACGTAGATGTGCATAGTGCCTGTTCACCACTTCCGGGCAAAATCTTCAAGTTTAATGTCAGTGGAGTTTCATGATCGAAATTGTTATCGGCTTACTGTTACAGCACACTTTTATCGCTAAAGTTTACTCGAGCCTCAAAATAACCAGGCACGGAACAATGGAGGAAGGTGGGGATTGTAAAGCAAGTGCTACGTGTCCTACATATAAATCCAACGTTTCGAGTTTACCTATTGTCAATGAGAATCGACGCTTCCTATCCGATACGATCACTCTTCGCCTCATGTAAATAGATCTATGTATGTTGGGACAAAACTTGCAGGACAGTTACAAAATCGCCTACAGAGGTATAAACGAAAAGTAACGGTCGTTGAACTGAATACATTGCTGTGTTCTCCCATCCAGGAATAAAGTCTTGTAATGCAAAGAATGGTACATTATTAACTCTTTTACTCGAGGAACAACGAATATCTCTTACTCAAATATATCGAAGCTTTGCGTTATTATGTAAATCGTTGTATCGGTGATTTGTCCCTTGGAACCCATAAGGATCGGTACACGTGTATAGACAATCGTGAAATTCGATGCCACGTGTGAAAAGGGATTGTTTCCCTATCGCAAGTACTGCACCACTGTATGTACACATATAGAAGACTTGCAAATTGGACAACGAGATGTCGTTAGGCCGTGCTCTAGTCGCCTGATAAAGCGTCAGTTTGGCTAAGCTAAATCCATCGTACTGAACTAGAATTCAAGTACAAACAAGCTATTCTCTTTTCTGGATTCGTCCCGTGAGAAAGGAATAACTGAAAATCGAAGATCGCCAGGCTCGGTTGCCCACAGCCTTCGTGTACCGTTCAAGGCAAGTGGCCGGTCGAGAATATACATCTCTCTGCCATACAGATGTAACGCGACACGATCCAGTCGTCACGAATTTCTTGAATAACACTTTTGCTTCTGACGCAACAACAGTAGGCGCGCGTGGACGTTGAAATTAGTCGGTCGTTGTAATTCTGAACCACTGAATGTCAAAGATAAACATACAGAATGGATAACGAGTTGAGAGAAAAATGATAGGAAGACGAGGAGAGGCGAGCTTCTATCCAATTCGCTGGAGTGCGATCGTAATCGATAGCACCGAATAGATGACGACGATGACGACGATGACGACGACGATGACGACGACATCGACATCGTGAAAAATTGTTCGCTGCACGAAGGCACGCGATGACAACGGCGAAGACGAGCAGCCAAAGCGTAAAAGACGCGTACAAGTAACGTGGCTCTCGTACTGCGAAATACACAATACCGGTTCGAAAGAAGAGAAGAGACAAGCAGCAGCAGATCGCTACAGTGGAGCGGTAGAATGTGTGCGCGACACGTACATCGCGCGTACCAGCATCGCTTTTGCTCACGAGACTCACGGCTAAAAGGGACGCCGGGCGGGATGAGAAGGGTGAGGTAGGGAAGGGAGGGTTCGGGGGGGGGGCAGAGGAGGGCGGAACGCACACATTTGAAGAGCTATATAGTACGCACACGCGCCGCGATGCAACGGTCGAGTGGCGAGTACGTATGTGTACGATATAAGCTTGCAACACGCGCTCGGGCTGGAGCGCGAGCGCGCACACGCATGAAAAGTGCGATTCGACGCAAGTACGAATCCTTACCATTGTGTACGCGTATCGGCGACCAGGAGCACACGCCGACCAAATTCAGCGTTTCTCAAAGTATTTTTCCTCCCCTAGATGTTATCCGTTTTGTTGGTCGTATGGATTCATCGACGCCAGTATATTCCACGTTCCAACAGCGATGATGAATTTTCCGGTCAAGTCGAGAGTGCCTCGCGAACACGCTGTAACTTCACTTTACAACTCTGTTCCCACGCACGTATATGCGCACGCACAAATATCCGCACACCCAACAAATCATTCGACTGGATAACTCGACGCTACACCATTCGCCAACCAATGAATTAACGTTTAAATGCACCATACACTCCGCGCAATCCACGGTTCCGATCGAATTCGAGGCGATTATTCTTTTTCGATGGTGGTTAACCGGTGCCGCTTGCTTGCTGGCTCGCTCGCTCGCCCACCTTCACTCTCACTCTTCCGCTTTAACTCCGCCGTCTCTGTCTCCCATCACGCACACTGCTCCACGTCCTTCTTCTTTCAGCGTTGCACTTTATCTTTCAACGCGGGTACATTGCCAACGCGCATCACTTTTCGTCATACGACAGTAAACACGAACACGCGATACAGAGCGAGCATAGGAGCACACCTTTCCCGTGGCACGGTACGGAACACGACGCGTACCCTCTGTACTAGTTCTCTCTCGGCGCGAGCAACCGAGAATCGAGCTTCGTTTGCTCGAGCTCCGACAGATCCAATAGCAGCTCGCCAAACTCACTCCCGGGAACCGAACGATATCGTGGCCACGAATTCACGAAGCTCGCGACCCCCGATTAACGAGCCATATACTCGTCATGGTTTCGCTACGTTCACGCGACATTAGCTAGCAACAAAATATACAAAACACACGAACGAGAATACTAATCGCAACAGAGAAACGAGCATGCCCGTGCGCATTCGTTCGTTTGTTCATTTGCTCGCGCGTTCATCCCGATACACAGGCAAGGTACACAGAGGAGACAGAGGTAGAGCTATCGAGGGAAAGAGACAGAAACGGGAGGATAGAAGAGGGTACGCTAGGGAGAGGGATAGAGGCAGAGATACACAGAAAGGGAGGGAGAGAGGGAGAGAGAGGGAGAGGGAGAGAGAGAACGAGTGAGTGAGAGAGAAGCAGAAGGAGGGAAGGAGGTTTCACGCAGCACCCTGCGCGTCTCTGTCCGGCAGCTACCGAGGATACGATTATCATGCGCACTCTCTCTTTCTTCGTGTCCACTCGATGCCTCTGTTTCGGTCTCTTTGCGTTCGCGAACGTCTACCGGTCTTTAACTCGGCCGGATCGGTGCTGTTCGTTTCGATCGGACACTCTCACATCGACACACTGAACACGGTGAACAGAAACTCGCGTACACATCGAGAGGCGAAGCAGCAGCTCCTTCGTAGTCGTCTCGTTCACCGACGCCGCTGCGAGAAATACACACACTTTCTTTCCTAAATGTCCAACTTCTCCCGCGTTTAGCCACACCAGAGTCACGTTCACAGGATTCAGCGATGCTTTGGCCGTCCGTAGCTCGTCGACTCACTCGAGAAATCGCAGTTTTCTAGTTTACGACGAGTAAAGAAAAAACGCAGACACCGCACCTCCCTTGTCAGAGAGCACTCACGGCAGACCGCAACACATGGCTACGGGCCTCCACCAAGATCGGCCATGCTCGGCCGTATTCGGTTAACTTCGGGCAGGGCCGTGCTCGTCGCTCCAGTCGCCACCTCGAATCATTCGACAACCGACACGCACAACCTTTTTTCTATCGTCGACAAAAAATGCTCTTCTAACCTAACCGATCAAACTTCTCGCCGACTTGCCAGCTTTGCACGCGATCTACCAAACAGCATGATAAAGCGCAGCTTCGCGGGGCGATATTTCGTTATTAATTATTATCTTCATGCTTCTCGCCCACAATCGTTCGGTTCGTAGTTTAGTCGTTATCGCACGAATGCCTATGGGACGAATTATCTGTTCTAACGGTTTCGCCTAAACATTAGCTGACGTATTCAGCTATTTTCTTTATAAAACATTCCGCCCATGGTTATCGTGTTCTCCAGTTTTGGGTATAATGGTTGTATCGTGTATGTATGTATACCTCTCACATGAAAAACTGTGTGCTGCGTTGTCGTTGCTGCAAAATCGATGCTTCGTGTTCGTGCTGTGTAGACACGCGACACGCCTCGAAGAAGCAGCACCGATTACATCGAGCGTAGATACCTGTAAGCGTGGATGAAACGTCGAAAACTATGGAAACGATTGGTGCGAGGACAAATGAAGAATAGGAGGAGGCGGGCTCCCGATAGTCGGTTTCCGGTGGTGGGCAACCGTTAGAAGCAGGGCGAGGGTTCTGCACAGGCGTCCTCCGTCGTCTTCTACCGAAGGCCGTGTGGTGTCACGGTGAGCGTGAGCGTGGCAAAACCCGGAAAGAAGAAAAGAAGCCGAAGGAGCTTGGAGAAGTACGAAGGAGCACGAAGGAGCCCGAAGGAGCTACAAGACCCTCCTCTCTCTCTTTCACCTCCTCGCCCTTCTCGCAGCAAGCAGCCCTGTTTGCCGGCACCGTATGTCCAACGTCCATCCAAACGAAACTCTTCTCTCCTTTTCTCTGTCTGCCTTTCTACATAATACGTTCCACCCTCCGTTTTGCTATACCTACACTCCGCCTATCGTCTCTTAGACAAATGACAAATAATGCTCTCGGTGCACCGTTTCAAGTTTCAACGAATAAGAACTACATTAAGAGCTAGCTTCAGATCAATATTCGCGTGATCGCGAAATTCTTTTGACAAAGATATCGGTGTATGTATACAGATACATTGTCTGACATTATAAGGAAAAGAATCCGCAGATGCTTAACCTCGGGGATTCTGCAACGTGTTATTTTAAAAGTACGTGTCCTTCCCTCACCCGTATTAACATAATACACTACCTACTATGCACACGTGTGCCGTAAACGGTCGACTTGGCATCGTATATATACGCTATACACGTTGACTTTGATCCCTCGACAGTTTCATAACGTACGTATGTATGTATGTGTATATTCCCCTGCCCTAGACGCTTAGATCCCATCCGAGGCCGATACAGAACATTTTTCTTTCCCTTCGTCATTCTGTTGCTCCTATTCTTTTCATTCCATTATCTTTCCTCGTTCCTCGTTCCAACCTCCCCCATCTCTCTCCGAGCCCTCGCCACTCGGCACCCTACCACTTCGCCCCATTGCTTTCGTTCTTCTCTTCCCTCTACCCTTCTTTCTCTGTCGCACACGCGCCCCAGCAGTCGCAGTATCTCCCTCTTCTCGACAATTCTCGGTTCCCATAATGAACCGTACGACGTGGTCCGTGGTTAAGAGCAAACGGACGTACCAGTTTCCCCGTCCCATTAATAATAGCTTTAGTAGAACTTGACCTTTTAAAGGCTCCAGTCAAAACGATCGTCAAAATTCATTTCTTTCAGATTATTTCGCAACATTCCGTCACTAAAACTCGTAGCGTTGCCGATTAACAAATTCTTCCTTCATCCGTACTGCCAACACTCTTTCCGCCTTAAATCGCGTATCAATGTGACGGCTGTATTACGTTCTATAAAACACAATTCGATCGAATGCGCGTTATCTAATCTGTCAAGGAAAGCAACATACATACTTAGTACATAGTTTGTGTATCATTTTCGATTTCTCATTACAGACGACACGAAATGGAGCATACATGCGATCACGCGTATCGGAATAAATAACTTTGATTTAAATTCGATCGAAATGCCGCGTAATCTTGATGGGGCCGTCAAAAGGGCGCGCGATTTTTTGTCTCGCCTCACGGTGCTCTATCTAGGGTTGCCAACCGTACTATAATATATAGTATTGTACTATATTTTTGTCTAGTGTACTATATACTGTTAGAAAAAGATATAGTACGTAAAAATACTATATTTCTGATACATTGATAAAATTCTACAATTTTCCATATTTTTTTATTCTATGGCTACGTCAAAAATTTAGTTTGCGAATTTAAACTTTAACGGAGAGGATTTTTTCTACAATGAATATGAAGTGACTGGAAAGGAGAAACAGAGCCAGTCTATCTCTCATAAAAAAATGAGCACCTTATATATGTTAATTTGGAGTTTCAGTGCAAGTAAACCTTTGACATATTTTTTAAAGGCAATAAATTAATTACTAATGAAAATGCACAAAAGATATACATTTAGAAAATAAGATGTCGTTTTAATGTAGTTTGATTTTGTACCACTTTCCTCTGAAAAGTACTATATTTCTTCACAATGTACTATATTTGTTATCACATTTGGCCTGTAGTACTATATTTTCCAGAGAAAAAGTTGGCAACCCCAGCTCTATCCTACCTACTTGTCTTCGGAATATTACAGCAGGCGTAATATAAACATGTATGTATGTAGGTACACATATATCACGAGCCGTGAAGCAGATGTCAGCAACTCTTTTATTGTCGCATCGATCCGACTCCAAGCGTATCTGCGACTAGATTGGCATCTTACGTTTTCAGTAAGATAGGTACATATTTGGTAAATCGTCCCCGAAGAATTTGTACCCGGTAGGTAAGTACACTCCGATATTCTGCCGCGTAAAGCATAAACGCGATCGAAAGGATCCCGATGAAGAAATAATGGGGCGGATACGTGACAAAATAGGCAGTTGCCCCTGAAACCAGTTATATATCGTTTTTCTAATTAGACCGACACGGTACACGGGATCGTCGTAACTATCGCAACGTGATATCCTCGAAGAAGACATTATGTTTGTGACGGTGACTTTCTTCGAGTCTCGCTGGCTTTCGGAGCGAGTGTTCGAAACGAACGGTTACAATCGCTTAGCAACTGCTGGTTTGCCGTTCGCGAGTTTCGGAAGGAAACGCGAGCAGGAAGTCGGCACTGGTATTTTCGAAATGTATGTAGGTGGAACCGAGTAACGGCCGACACAGTCGATAAAACGACTCTCATAGTCGTACATTCGAGTCGAGTCAATTTGATGTCTCCCCCCGACTTATCTCGAGCTTCACTTCCCTTTTTATCAGCTCCCAATCATGTTAAATACCTGTTTCGTTCAGCTGTTGCCCATTTGCAATCTCGGCATATCGATACGTAGTGCAGGAGACTCCTTTTTCTGTCTCCTTTGTGGTAGCTTCGATTCCGTTCAAGGATAAAAGAGATGATGGAAAGAGAGGACCGACCGATTTAATGGAAAACAACGATGATGTTAGTTCCAAGTTCGGCATGTCCGAGGCGCAAACGAAAGCAACGTTGTCAACGAATCGATATCCGGATGGGTGTGGCCTTGTTGATCCTCGCGGATGCTATACCGTGCAATCACTCGATTCAGATGTTCGCCCTCGGAACATTCAGTGCCATCGAAAATCTGTCGCTATGAGCGAATAATGCAAGGAGAAACGAACTTGCAGTGTAAGAAATAGCACGAACGCTCTGCTTTCTATCTGCTCTGACTCCCTAGTCAGAGCGATAGGGGTGAACGGAAAGGAAAGGAACGGAACGGTGCGGGAAAGGAAGAGTCGAGGAAGTTTCCGAAGTGGACCGAAAGAAGACGAAAACGAGAAAGAAAACAGCGCAAAAGAGTGAAACGTCTCGCTAAAAAGTCTCGTCACGTTTCGGCGTTAGTGGGGTGTTCGCAGAACGTCGACGAACCGACGGTGTAAAGTCGGAAGAGGCCTGCCAGTGGTCATAGTGACGGGGAACTGCCGGATGAGGGGAAAGGGAAAGGCAAAGGGCGAGGGCGAGGGAGAGAGACAAAGATACGGGGGACAGACAGGGCGCGAGAAGAAGAGTATTCGCAGCATGTGGTCTTGTCGACCCCCTTGCTTCAGTCTCTTTCCACTCTCGCTTCTCCCCTCGTGTTTCGTTTCTATCTTCTATTTACCACCGCGTACCGATTTTGTACTCTCGCCCCTACTGCTCCAGCAGAATTTCCCCCTGGATTCAAACTTGCTTCCTACCGCTCCTCCCCCCTTTGTAAATACTAATTGCTCTGTACAAACGCCCGAATGTACTTAACGTCTCCCTTTTTTTTTTTTCCCCCACAAGATCCCCGTGATGATCAACTATCGCGCCACTTTCGCCTTCTCTATCGCACGCGATTCCTTGTGTTCTTCTTAGAAACGAGTCGCGCACCTTTAACGTATGTTAACCACCGGCTTGCGCGGTAGTCGATTCCGGATAGGATCGACGACAGATCGGCGACTACATAAGTACATAAATGCTGGATCAGTTGAAAGACAGAGGATAAATGCATAGGACAACTTAAAAGGCAAGTTCAAAAACGGTTATCGCAATACGTCCCCGTGCTCGGTTCAGAGCAGCGCGATAGAGAGGAAATAAAAAGCAGAAGTGGCAAGGGTAGTAAAGCGTAAAGCGAATCGCGCGGCGATCGAACAAATCGAATCGCGGCAGAGACAAAGGCGCAACTGTAAACGAATTTGAGAGGGAGCAGTTTCTCTTTCTAGCCAAAGAAAGCGAAAGAGAGACGAATAATTTGAAAGGTGATTTCCGTTGGAATTACGTCATGGGAATTTTATCGACGAAAATTAGTTTGATGGAAGAGGGTGATTCGATTTTCCAGACGAACGGAAGAAACGTGAAACGCTTTACCATCGCGTCGCGCCATCTAATTCGAGGGAGATGAAATGCGCTTTATGTATCTATATTCTACGCGATAATACGTAGAGAAAGAACGCCAAGAACCTAACTATGTATATATCCAGCCAGTTTCCGCTTTGATTGGGGGTTTAGGGACTTAATAGTGGTGCGAGGAAAGTCAACGAATAACCTCTAACCCCCTTGTCAGCAACGGTGTTGCTCGTGCCGTCGCGTCGGTATTGGTATCGACCCTCCTACCCTCACTCACACTCTCATCGACTACCCTTTCACCTAATCCTTACAATTCCTCTTTCCCATTCTCGTTTCATCTCCCTTTCCTCCCGACACACACACACCACACGCACTCAACTCCTGGCCCTTCCTTCCCAGCGTACGATCCACTTTGGATATTTTGCTCGAAAGTTTAAACGAATCTATCATTCTTTTGCAAAGTTACCTCAACATCCAGACGAACGCATCACATGGACAATTCTATTATTATGGACCCTACTGTCTGTTATCCATATTTTTCACTGCTGACTAGCTCCAACGTACGGCTTACCCTTTTCTTCCAGTCCCTAAGGGTTTTCCCTAGCCGCGCCGCGACTACCCGATCCCATCCTCTCCTTTCCTTCGTGCATTTATCTCGAAATATTCTGAAAGTTCCTTTTTTTTGTCGCCTGTCATACCTCTTACCTCGACCTTACCTTACTAATACTACTCTCCCCCCACTCTCTACCCCCTCCTTGCCAACCGTTCCCGACAGTCACAGATCCTCGCTCAACAGCTTTTACTAACAGCACGTATACAACTATACGCAACTGACTTCCCTCTTCGCCCTTCACCGTACTTTCGTCTCTTCGCTACTCTCCTGTTCGTTTCGCTAAAAGCTTGACAGGGTTGTTACGCAGAGAGAATTCAATATATGTAGCCATTACTCTCGGATACTTGTATCTACGTGGTCACAGGCCTCCCCATTCGAATAACTCATTACCAAAGAAAGTCAGCGGAAAACGCAATCGCGAGAGGAAGCTTCGAGAAATTGAAGCACGAGTAAAGGTAGGCTCTCACTACGCCTCGCCTCGCCCCTCTTCCTCAAAATATTCTCGAGGAAGAATCCGCGGCTCGGAGTCGCGCCGAGGCGAGGTGCAGTATGAATCAAATTGTCAAAATATATAAGAAAAGCATAGGAAGAATAAAATGAGCCGAGGCGAGGCGTAGTGAGAGTCAACCTTAACGATTAGTCTCGTGTCGATTCCGCACATCGATAATGGAACCGGCAGAAAAACGGTAGGTACATACTACTTATGTACGAATAACAAGCGCTGGACAAGGGACTTAATGGTGAAGGATTGAAAATTAATAACGTTTCTACAGGTTGCCAGTGCGGCAGGTACCAAGACTCATAGTTACGTTACTGAATGACTACCCTCCAGCAATTCCGGTGAGTTGCTAGGATACACCCCAGGCTCAAACCCCCTACGGTTAGGCTACCAGTGCTCACCGGTCCACCCGCTTCATACGACTATCTCTACTTCTCCCGCCGATTCTAAGGAGAACACCTACGTCGTCGAAGCAGCTGAAATCGAAGGAAATCGAAGAAAATCGAAGGAAATCGATGGATATCCAACGAAATCCCCGGTGTCCTCCACTATCGCTTCGATCTCATTCAAGGATTTCTCGCGACACGTGTGCAGACTGTGTGCCGGAACAATGGAACCTTTCTCGTTCAAAAAGCTGCAAGCGTATTCGACAAAGGGGCATCGACTTTAAAATAGGCTAAAGGGAAAACGACTATATAGATGCATTAAAACAAAAACGCACGGCTTTCTGAGGGTTCGTTAAAACGAGTGTATCGATTATTGTTTTTCGACGCGCAATGTTCTAGGATGAATACCGAATGAACGAGACCCCCCTCACACCTACGCTCCGCGTTCCATTTCGAGCTTTGCACCATTTTCCTCTCCCCCTATTCCCGAATACTCCGAATGTCAGAGACATAACTACATATTATAAAAATGTTTGTTCTTTTTTATCTGTTTCGTTTCATTGACTAATATTGTTCTAACTTTAATCGTATCGTAGAGTTAACCTTTAATCGAATTCGAGTCGCGTTTATTTCAAAGATTCCACCGGAATTATTCATCGATCTGTCGCGTAAAGTGTTAAGCAATATGTTACGAGTTGCTCACCGCAACTTTTTAAGATACGTAAACAATTCATTACCGACAATAAAGTCGCAATTGACTTTACGAAAAAGTTTAACGGCTGCGCGATGTTGTTAAATAATTGCGTTTATGCTGGAATAGGATACCTCTAGTAATCGAAGGAACGTTCTGCTACGAAATCTTCCTACTTTATATTCTTCTCGCAAGTACACGATACTTGCTCGTTCTCGCGTCTTGCGTGCTGTATTTTATAATTTATATACAATTACCTACTACAGTCTCTACTTTATGCTCAACTAAGGTTATGTTACTAACGCTTATCATTGCTAATTACATCGAACACGATACCATCACAATAAATAGACATAAAAAATAAAAATACAAAAGGTCCTTACTGTTTCCCTCCAAAGACCGGAAGTAGCTTTAGATGTTCCACTGGTGACATCTTCCGCACTTGCAATGAACTTTTCTACCACAGATATACCGGTTTATTCGGCAACCGGTATTAACCCTCAACATGACACAAAAGCTTTTTTTCGCGCACTAAAAACAACCGTTTCATACTCGTACCTATAGGAGATTTCGAAGATTTAACGGGAAACCACTAAAACTCCACGATACAACAGATTTAGAATAGAACTGATAGTAAATACACGCACAAAATGGCAACTCGCGAACCAATCGTCTCGGCTTGTGCGTATACAGAACTGCCGTATATACTGCCAAGTCAAATGAGCAACTTTATAACTCAACACAACTCAACATTTCATCGGTCTCGGAAACGTTCGAAACAATGAATTTTCTGTTGAAATCGTCTACTTTAATTGCACGATGAGCTGTACTGCTTGGCCTTACAGATATACGCGATAAACTATGAATATTATAGAGTTGCGCATTATAGTTGACTCGGGTGCCTAGAATCCGGCAATCACAGGCCGAAGCGCCACTAGTGTCATGGCCTTTTCCTGTTCACGCTCAATCCAACGAAGACGTGAACGTAAGTTGTATGGTAAGAAATTCGGAAGTTCGATGAATTTACTCGCCGGTCGTGTAAAGAAAAGTGATATCGAGGCGTTGGAAACGCACGAAGAATCTCAGTGACTACAAACGTACGATACGTTCGAAAATTTATGAGTTGAAAGTGTTCCTATCGCACACGCGACCACATGGCCACATGTTTTCACAAATTCATGCATTTTGTATCAACAAAACTTCGAAATAGTGTTACTCAGAGAAAATTTCAACTTTTAAATGAGCCGTATTGAAATTCTATATGATTTCCAAGAACATTCTACGACGTAACGATACTTCCCAAAATTGTGCACTCCGATTAAACGAAATTTACACGTATTTCTCCTTCTTGTCTATGCATCATGTTTAGTGACATCTGACACGAATAAACTTTATCTTAGTGTTTACGAATATCTTGAAGAGACTATTCTATCTTTCGTATAAAGACCGAATGCGCTCAGTTTCTTTCGGGTTCCGTAAACTGATCACGGTTTTTCTATTACGGTAGAGTTTCGTCGGTCGATGGAATTTGTCATGTACAATTGCCCTAGTTTCCTCTTCGGTCATTATATCTACGCACGATATAAATCGAGAAATCTTCGACATTCAGTAACTGTTGGACAACTGTTTCACCTACAGATAAGCCATGGCTGACATAGAAACGTTCGATGACATAGTGGTGCCCACCACTACAACTTTGCCAGTGACGCTTTCTGCGGAATTACCAGAAATCAAGTTGTTTGGTCGTTGGAACTGCGACGATGTGCAGGTCAACGATATGTCGCTACAGGACTACATCGCCGTCAAAGAGAAGAACGCCAAGTACCTTCCACATTCGGCCGGACGGTACGCGGCGAAAAGGTTTAGAAAAGCTCAATGCCCTATCGTGGAGCGTCTGACAAATTCGCTAATGATGCACGGTAGAAATAACGGCAAGAAATTAATGGCTGTCAGAATTGTGAAACATGCCTTTGAAATAATTCACCTGCTTACAGGCGATAATCCCTTGCAGGTAATCCAGCTTTTGCAACCATCTCTTTTCACGCAAATACCTCGGTCTGTGCCCATTTCTGTGAAACTATATCCATGCTCGATTTAGGTTCTCGTGACAGCCATTATCAACTCTGGGCCGAGGGAAGACTCTACGCGTATTGGACGTGCTGGTACAGTCAGGAGACAGGCAGTGGATGTATCTCCTTTACGACGCGTGAATCAAGCCATTTGGTTACTGTGCACTGGTGCTAGGGAAGCTGCATTCCGCAATATCAAGACAATCGCTGAATGCTTAGCCGATGAACTTATTAACGCTGCCAAAGGTTCGTCTAACTCGTACGCGATCAAAAAGAAGGACGAACTCGAGCGTGTCGCAAAATCTAATCGATAAACATCTTTACTTCTGAAAACATGCAAATAAATGTTCTATCTTTAAAATGATTTTTATTGTTATGTTCCACCCTTCTTGTTACAAAAGTTTCCTTTATAAACGATGTAACAGCAAATGTGTACTCTTGTATCCTTCAGATACAAAAGGGAGATGACGAAAATTTATGGACATACGTAGAATACGTGATCCTGAAATCACAGTGCAGTTGGTACCTTTTTTAACCGACTTCAAAAGGATGAGGTTACTCAATTCGTCACGTATATTTCATTATGTATGTATGTTCACGCATAACTTCCGCATAGGTGCACCGATTTCGATGATTCTTTTTTTTATTCGAAAGAGTATGAAGAGCCGGTGGTACCATGCTAATTTTTATTTTATGCTTATCTAAATACTCTGGAATTATCTAGAATTCCAGTTTTAATGTATGTTCGCGCATAACTTTGTAACGATTTGGCTGATTCTCTCGTTGTTATATAGAGTATGTTTCCCAATTGGTACCATGATAAATGTTTTTTAACCGACTTTGAACAAAGGTAACAAAAAATTAAAAAAAATAAACTTTTTTAAGGTGCACTAAAAAGGGTAAAATAATTTTTTTTTAAAATCGGTGCCAAAATAGAAACAAAATTAAATCTCTAAATCTTTATAAATTACATGGACGTCCGCAGGGGGGGTGGGGTAAAGGGCAGTTGTCCTCCCTGGCTTTTGAGAAAAAAATCGTTTATTTTTCAAAATTGATCTTTATTAAGTTTATACTAAAAAAGGTAATATTTTTAAATTTCGGTTTTAAATTTTTAATTGAATTGGCACTATAAAACGGGTTGAAAAAGCAAGAGGGGTAGGTATATTTATCTTTACCATCATCCCAAAGTTACCCCCCGGCCCTGGAAAAAAGTCTCCGGACGCCCCTGATCAATTATAGTCCATCAGCGCACTAACGCCCGAATTAGAGCGCGCAAAAATTTAATTTTGTTTCAATTTTGGCACCGATTTAAAAAAAAATATCCTTTTAGCGCATCTTTGAAGTCGGTTTTTTAATTCTTTTAAAAAAGTTTATTATTATTATTATAGTAGTGGTAGCGTGAACTGTAAAGTGGCAGTGCTGCCACTGCAAAAGTTACAACAACCCTCTGCCGGAGACCCCGGAGACGTATAGTTTGAGGGTCGTTCGCGTAATTGCTTTTCTTTCAATCATGTCGGGGGTACTAAAGAAGGTAATACATCTTTAAAGGTGCATTAAAACCAGAATAATGTTTCGTAGTATCTGATTTATCGTACATCCTATCTTTCTGCAAAACATAACCACAACCGCAGTGATCTCGAAATCTACAGTACATATTTCTTTCGCTTTTCGACGATTTGTTTTCTGTTCAGACAACAGGACTAACGGGCCTCGCAGTAGCACAATATGCGCATCGTGATCTCGGTAGACTGTATGTTAAAATTATGCGCGTTTTGGAGACCTTACCAAACGAGTCTGGTTACAGAAAACACACTGAGAAACTCATCAGAGAAAGGAACGATATCTTACAGCAGGTACTTTACAATGTTTCTGCAGGAGTGAGACCTTTTCAATATCAAAGTAAATTGTCTAACAAAATCCAACTGTCTTGGCATTACAGAACAAGGTGGTCGCTGCTGTAGAAGACAAGATCAACTGCGGACAAATCGAAGAGCTCATACTACAAGCGAAGAATGAATTACAGCTTGCAGAAGAGATGAAAGCATGGAAGCCATGGGAGCCTTTGATAGAGGAACCTCCACAGCATCAGTGGACCTGGCCTCCTAATAAATAATTGAAAGCTTATTCCGAGAATTTGTATATATAGAGTTTGGAGAGCTAATTTTCATACGCTTAGAGAATACCATAGATTAAAGCATGCATCGTGATTATCACATTATTCATTTATTTGCGTCCCAGTAAGGATCGTTGGAAACTTGGAATAGGACGTGGATGCGAACCTCGAGTTTTCTAATAGTCATTACATTTTTCTCGCGTTTGTTTAAAATAAACAAATGATCACAATTGCAAGTGGTTGAATGATTGAAGCCAAAAAAAATGAAAAGAATCGAATATCGATCGAAACGCTTTGCCGAAGAGTATTGAATCGGTCGACTTATACGTATCCTGTATGTTCTCGATTAGAAACTGTAGCAAGAGGAATGTAGGAAGGGTAAAGCTATAGGGAAGAATAAGGGGAAGAGAGAGAGGGAGAGAGCGAAGAGGAGATAGTTTGGAAGGGGAAGAAAACGCGATGCGTTGAACGATAGTGGGGAGAAAAGCGAGGAATAGGCAGGTAGATAGGTGGTTAAAGCTCAAGCGAAGGTAGGAGAACGGTTTTAGCGTTGCGAGTTAAAGGTGCTGGCGTGAGGAGGAGGGGAGGGGGGGGGGGCGTCGGTAATCGCCGGAGGAAGAGAGAGTAGGGGATTCGAGGGTCGCCGTCACCGTCCCCAGTCAGTCCCGATTTCGCGTCGCGCTCGAAGAGAGCGACGCGCGAATCGTATTTCTCTTCGAGAAGCGAAACATTCGATACGTTGTACCGTTTCACGTTTTTCATCTTTGCATTCTTCCTCTTTCTCCTCTTTTTTTTCCTGTTCCATTCTCCTTCTCTCTCTCTTTCCTTCTTACCCTCCTAGTTCTCGCTTTCCGTCCTATCCTTTACTCCACTTTTGTGAACGACGATATCTTTGTTTTTATCGCATACCAAACGTCAAAGGATAGGTCGTTTCGCGTAGAGAGTAGGAAGAAAGGTGCCGACTACTACGTTCGTAGACGAAGCATCCTGTCGTCGCATTATCGCCAATCCGAGATTCTGTGCCGCGAACTTGTGTGTGATTCAGTGTATATTGTGAGTTTTGCTTCGCTAACAAATGACGTTACCGGTAATTAGTTTCGTGGCAAAGAATGGTTCAACAATTTCCTCGCTGTATGGTTTGTCTTTTATCCGCGCGCACTGATCGCCTCGGTTAAGACAAGTATTCAACTTGTCGGTTAGTGATATTTGTGAAATTTCGATCGATCCATGGATCATTCGGGTTGGGTGGCTTGGTGAAACGTGAGCAGCACCGGAGCAGCGAACCAACAGAATTGACAGTCGGTATGTACAACGTGCAACATAGGTACATACTGAACATACAACGCTTGGCCTCTCAAACATACGCCCATCAACATTCCACAACGTTTTTACTTAAACCTGTCGCTTTGAAACATACCAGATTCCCCCAATGTAAGTATGTTCGAGTGAACCTTTATTTGTCGCGTAGGATTGGCGACTCGGTAGTCTCGGTACAGAACAGTAATACCGTAAGACAGGTTGGCAGAGCAACGGTAATCGTCGGAACATAGAAAGGGGGAAAAACGATTGGCTTGGTGTTTAAACGAATCGACGGTTATTCGCGTGTTTCGAAGGGGATGGAAACTGAGTTTGATGGTACTGCATATGTTCTGGCGGGAAACAATGCTCGTGGAAAGAAAACGCGTTCTCGTTCGTAGACAATACCTACGCGTGATTTCGTCGAGTACGGGCGAAAGCGGCCAAGATATTACGGTGGTCTGGTTGAACCGGACGAACCGCTCGCTTCAACGATCAGCGGAAACGCTTGCCGACATTTGATTCTCGGACGAGATTCTTTTGTTTGCTCGCGCAATCTTCTGTTCGCGGGATACGCGTACTCGTACAAGTCGTAGAAAGCTGGTCGGTTTGTTTGCGCGCTAACGCGAGCGGCTTCCAGTTGATTTCGGCCCGGAGAACCGGAGAAGACAAGCAAGTGGCAAGCAGGCGAAATCGGAAGGACGTTAACGCGGCGTGACGTTATTCCGTTATATGCTCCGTGGTTAACGTTGCTGCCGTGATCGCGGACATGGGCGGAAACTTTGTTTACCGCGTTACGCCTTCGTAGACTGAACCGTAGTAGTTAGTTGTAACTCTATGGAGTTTTCCAGTTGGAGCCCAAGTTAGGCTGGAGAAAGAAAGGAGCTAGTCGCGCGAGCGGGAGGTGCTGGTTGCGAGTGAATATCGACGCCTGCCGGTATACGCTTTCGAAGGAACTTTCGATCGGTGCTCGTAAGAGGTTGTTTAGAATGCGAGGCTGTTTTCGCAAGGCCGACCAAGCATCGTTCCTTCAATGCGTCTGATTGCGTAACGCGTGCGTATTCTCGGCGCGTTTTTCTCCGGGGCAATTGAACGGTGCATTATCGACCTCGGCGAGACATTTTCTGGCAGTGAGTGAACTCCGCTTTCACGATGGAAAGTCACCGCCACCGCAAAGTCTAAAGGCACCTCGGAGATTTATTCGTATTTCGTACGGAGGGAAAAACGCGTTTCCCGTTCTCCGGTTCGATCAGATTCCATCAGAGGCGGTGGAAGCGTGTCGAGCCTTGGCGAGAAAATTGCGAGACCGGTCCGCCTCGTTGCAACGCCTCACCGCGTTTCGTTCGCGCCGGTTCGGTTCGCGGCTTTAGTTCTCAATCGCGGCAAACCTGTCCGAGCACAGCTGAGATGAGTCGAGTCCAGTCGAATCGAATTGCGCGCCCTATCGCGCCTTTCGTGCACGCGTCCGCCCAATGCCCATGCGCAACATCAGTGCGCGCGCCCGCCAACTATTCGACGCGCATACAACAGAATACGTCTGGCTGGTAACGCGTGCGATCGGGCTTTCGCTCCGTCTTTCCCTTTTAATTAACGAGAAGGTATCTCACGAGTTGCGAACAACTTCTCTTTCTCAGCTTCCCTGAGAACGCGACTGGTCTTCCGTTTAGCGGATCGTCGCCGTTCGCGCTCTTTCTTCCCATCCGCGTCTCTCCTCCGGCACTGTACATTTTTCGCGGGTGTATGCTACATTTATGTTCCACTCGATTTCGTTCGTTTTTCACGCGTTGACAAATGGGAACGCGGCGCGACGGATCGAGGATTCCCGTTAAACATCTACTTGAGTAGTTACACGCGTCTCTCGCGTTTCTTCCTCCGTTAGCGATTATGTGGGTCACAGCGGAGTGAAAAGCCTCGCGTCGACGGACGACGCGACGCAGTCATTAAATTTCCAAGGTGCCGTACGACGATCAACTTTCTCGTGCGTTCAACTGTTTTTTCTCACGGCACCAATCGCTAGGTGCTTGATCGGCACGAAATTCGAATTTTCGGTATCGCAGTCCACGGCAATGTTTCGATTCCAAGCAAACTCGCGTCATTATCACTACCGTTCTTCTTTCGCGCATGTAACTTTCACTTTTCGTCGGTTCCCGTGCTGTTGGTCCGTCAGCGTCTAGAACGTCCCGCGCAGATATCACCGTTTTTGTCCCGCCTACACGCGTCAAACGCAAGGCGGCAAGGTTCACAGTCAGGTCGTCGGTGACCGATATCGCGCGACCGTGCCTTTGACTCGTCCGATCTCTTAGCCCGCGCACCGCCCCGGCAGGTTTACACTGTGCACTCGTTATAAGCCCGACGAACGGGGCTGGCGGTGGGCATATAACGCGTTGTCCGCACTATTCCGCGCGGTCAATGGCGCGAGTGAGAGAACCCAAGAGCGAGCGAGAGGAGAGGAAAGAGCCTCTCGCTCGTTCTCGGGTTCTCTCACTCTCGACCGAAGGATTCTAAGAAATGGTGGGGATAGTCGCCGGGCGTACAACGCATGGTAGAAACGGGCTTATAACGAGTGCGTAGTGTACCTACATACGTACCATTTTGTCGGGTACGCCTCTTTTTCGCTGCGAACTTTATGATATAATGAACGAAGCATTGCGTTGCACCACCGGCAACAATAGAAGAAAGTCGAACGGTACCGATTTCTTTCACAAGGGGAAGACGTAAAGCAAGAATAAAAGAATGCGCGCGCTAAGATCCGCGAATGCCGAGAAAGGAGCTTATGCGAAAGGTGGTCCCTATAGCGAAAGGGTAATAGAGGAGGAATACTCTTTTCTATTCTCGCAGCATTGTACTTTTCTCTCTCTCCCCCTCTCTCTCTCTGTCTCTCTCTCTCTCTCTCCGTTCCCATCGCCGTCGTCCTCGTCACCGACCCCGGCAGCTCCAGCCACAGCTCCAGCTGCAGCTCCGGTCCCGGCCACACCGCGGCATTCGCTGGTCGCGCGGTCGCGCACACGATCTCCACCACCACCGTCACCCAGCCCCTTCTCCTCCCACCACCTTTCGCTCAATCACTCCTCGGCCTCTGCCTCGTAGCTTTCCTTCCGCATACCGAAATTCCTGAGAAACTATGCTCGCCGATTTCTAACGACGCCGCAAAGCAGCGCACTGTGTCCATAAACTTTTTACACTCTGTGTCTCTCTCTCTCTCTCTCTCTCTCTCTCTCTCTCTCTCTCTCTCTCTTTCCGTTTCTCCCCTTCCGAATGCTCGATCGGATTTATCGCGCCGGGGGCGACCGCGACGCGACGTTCCTTCCCATTCCATCCAATCTATTCGATAAAGTGTTAGAATCTTACTGGCCGAGGCGCATGCGCGCAGGTGCGAATAGAATGGGCGCGTCACGGTGCACTTGCGCGATTGCGCCTGACCCAGATGCCTCGCGAATAAAACCCATCCGTGCTCGTTCCTCGCATCCTGCCACTCTATACTCAATACTCTACAGCTGCTCCTCCTCTTCCCCCCTGCCGCTTTCACCCCTCTTCTAAAATATTCCATTCTTTCTCGTCGTTTTCCGCTGCATTTTCTAAAAATCGCTGCTGGACGAAATGGGACGGAAAGGCCGCGCGGCGCGTCGGGTCCACTCGATTCGAGTCGAGCGGCGCATTCTCGACAACCTCGAGCTCGATAAATTAATGCTGTTTTGTCGAGGGCGAGTCTTGGAACGCGAAGCATTCCCTGCGAATGTTACAGGAAAATTCGCTCCGGGGGTTCCAGCAGGGAAGGTATTATAGATCTCCTCCGTTTCACAGGAAGATACGATTCCTTTCGCCGGTCACGTTGATCGCTGGTAATCCATGATCAGAACAAGGGATGCGTTGACCGTTCACTTCCTCTGGACTTCGTATCCAACAGTCAGTGACGCGCGCTCCGCCTGTTCGTCCGTTACCCCGGTTGAAAATCCCACCATCCAAACCGTTATGAGAGAAATCGTGGCGAAGGTTCGCCGCGTGCGATCGATCCAAGATCGTGCAACTATTCACCCAACTCGTGCTCCGTGAAGCGAGGTAACGATCCACGACTAATCGCTGAACGAGGAAATGGATAACAGGCTGGATCTATCGAGCGCGCGCGAATAACAGCTACCGGCCTTTTCTTCCACCTTCCCTTCTTCGATATACCTTTTCTATCTGCACCTTTCCCAACAATTTTTCTTATCCCCGAATCGGAGTTTGAATGGTCGGACTAATCGTTGCAGACAGATCGTACTTTTAGGTGGTATCGCACGCCGCGCCGCACGGTTGTTTTACGCAACGTCGCGCGGGTCGGCGCGGCGTCGATGGCTAAGATACATAGAGCGATGAAGAGAATGTAGACCACAGAGATCTGTGCGCATCCTCGGCTGTATGTAGGGGAGACCGGGGCTGTTTGTATCAAGGGGTAGGTTGACTAATTGTTAGTAACTTTGCATCGACATATGCTCTGCTGCGGAAAGATTCACTGTAGAAAGAAGTCACTTCTACTATGCCATGCACTTATGTCCGACCCCGCGATCGCACGTTTCTTTAACAGTTACCAGCGTTTGTCGAAAAATTGACTACGTAAGTAAATATTTTTTCTTAAAGTTTTTATTTTTTCACGCTCTATATAGTTACAATAGAATAAATGTTAAGGGACTATTTTAAAGTTTCATTATTAGACGATCTATTGACATAGTATTTTTGATTATACATAAATAATTGCAGGTTATACAGATTGTTGAAGTCAAAATGATCGGTCGGGGCTGGTTGACTAATGACGTTAATAAGGTTTAAATTCTTATTTTGTTATTCAGAAAGCGATTTTTATTTTTTTTGTTCAAATTTCACTATGTCATAAATACATTATAATTTATGTTTAAGTTGAAAAAACTTTCAGTTTATTATTAAAATATGAAAGAAAAAAATTAATATTTTATAATGAAACAACTCTTGTGACATTCTGTTATTTTATTACGACTGAGATAAGTTACTACTTAATAACATTTTCTTAACTTATTGTAGTTATAGTGAACCTACCCCATACTGTAAGCATGAAAGGTGTTAGAAGAACATTAAAATACCTTAATTGTTGTCGCATTGAGTCAGCTTTAATAATTTAATCGGACAGCCAAATGTATGCCCTATCAAATATTCTAACCGGTTTAATGATATTTCGTCCACATAATTTATTAAAAATCAGAACCCGAAAAGCTGGCCTACCAGTTTCCGTCTCCCCTACTTACGCGGACTTGCGTCGATCGCCATTTCCACCCAGACACGTTCGATCGCAATCGATTTCCGCCGAAATACTCGGGCGCTCCGCCGCTCTCTACGCCGGTGGAGGTATGGCTCCCGTGCACTTGGCGTGTTTGCCAACTTTCAGATTTCTTACGCATTCCGTTTGCGTTCTCGTTAAACGAATTTCGGTCATCGAACGCGCTCGGTGTCGAAAGCGACCAGCGAACGGAGAAGAGAAGGCAAAAACGGGCTGACAGCAGTCGCGGCTCGTCCGCTCTCACCGGATCTACCGGATCGAACTCGTCCGCGCCCCAGGAAGACTTTCTTTTTCGCGCGAGGACCGCGACCTCGATCCGATTCCATTCGATCCGATCAGTTAAAACGGCTTTCTTCGTCCCGCCGCTCACCTGCGTCGGCGCTTTCGGGCTGTTTCGCGCATTCCTATGCGATCCGTGCTCGCGGACGACCCTGCGACCGGTGCATTTACCGTACCGCGGCAACACGCGCGCACCGAGCCGAATCCTCGCGGGAATATTTGCCAAGTACGTGAGTATCTTACCGCCAGGTAAGCCTCCGCTCGCCCCCACACGCCCGAACCTATCCTTCAAACCTTTGCCGCGGAGCTTTCGTTGCGCAAACCTACCAGCGGGGCAATCTCGTCGTTCCCTTTGTAATCTCCTGAACTAAGGTGAAATAGGAAAGGTAGGAAAACATCAATGATTCGTAGGAACGATGCGCACTTGAGCAGCACCTTGATACACGCGTTCCAGCAACTTTCTCTTCTGCTTTACGCAACGTCGCGTCGCCTCGCCTTTTACGTTTCTAGAGGAGGATCGCCGCGGAATGGAAGGCGCCGTGGTACCCTCCGGCGTGCCGTCGGCGAGTGCTCGGGGAATCAAATATTTACCTCGGGCTAGAGAACAGTGTGAAAATAGAGAAGCACGGTGGTCGGAATAGTTGGTGGAAGAGAAGAGTCCCCCCACTGGCGGTTCAGCGAAACGAAATGGCGCATTCGTTGACGGGCCTCTATCGCGTTAGTAGCCGCGGTCGCGGCCCGGTCCCTCGTCGATACATCTGGTAGGTATCTCGTCCCTCGAACCAATTCGAAACCGTTAGGCAAAACCCGTTATCGCTGGTATCGCGGTTACCTGCTGCTGCTTCGCTTCGCTTCGACGGACGCGCATCGTCGCCGTTCCGCGGACAGAATCATTGAAGGCTCGGGGAATTAAGGGGCGGCGAGGGAGGGGTTGGTTATACGCTTGCCGGACCAGTTGCGGTTGAAGTTGCGCGTTTGCGATTTGGCAGATGCGAGATGCTGGGCGAGTGGCGTATCTCTTAAGGGGGCGGGAAGGACTGGAAAGATGGGCAACAATGGGAGCAGCTCGCGGGATCAGCAACAGGCGGCGTCCATGTGTTCGAACGGGTTGCTGATGTCGGAAACGAGTCGCGGGTGGTCGCAGTCGTTTCCTCGGGAGCTCGCGAGGCACCGCTCCCAGCCGACCGCGGCGCGGAAGGTTCTGCCCGAGCCACCGAGTCAAAGGCTACGCGCCACCGACAACGGCTGCATAATTCACAACGGCGGGACCATAAGCGGCCGCAGACCGTCCACGTTCGCGTCCTCGCGTGACCTAGACAAGGTAAACCCTCCACTCCTAGATAGGAAGCGAAGTAGGTACACACGTCGCGAAGCAGCCGATCACGTGCTTACCTATGTAAATCGGATTGATGTTTCAGCAGCACGACGGGGTCGCCCCGTTCCGAGGTAGGAGCATCACCATGTCGAACGTCGCCGAGTCTCGGCCGAGGAGGACCGGCGAGCGCCACTGCTGCCGCTACCAAGCGGACTCCGGTCGAACGGAGGCCACCGGCGGCCCGCCTTCGGATCTCAAGCGATTCGGCAGCGAGCCGGATCTCCGCTACTCGCCGGATGCTGGCTCGTCGATCCAGGATCGCTCCCGCCGATCGGACAGGGAGGCCAAGGATCGGGCCGAAAGCAGATACAAAGCTAGAAAGAAATACAAAGCTCCGGCTCCGCCGAGGCTGCTGGACTCCGGCAATCACCCGTCGCCCGTCGAGCCCCGTTTTCGGGTCGAACGAGAGCGAGAGGTCGAACCGCCTCCGAGGAAGTCACGTCTGTTTAAAACTCGAGCGGAGACGAAGAAGGCGCAGGTCAGTTGGCAGCTGTCCGGCTGCAATCGTTCCTTCGATTGCGATCGGGAACGGATACCGAACGACCCGATGGATGTCGAGCAACAGGGGGAGCGCGCGTCGGATCGTCGGTGCAGGACGCGCGATCATTTCGACAAAGGCACCTCGAACGGGAACGAGTGGCCGGGACGCGATCCGATTCGGCGCTCGAACCAGCATCGGCAACACGCCAGGCTGCTCGACGGCAAAAACACGCTTCAGAGGAGCCTCAGCAGCCCCGAGTTTCAGGCCGAGCTTATCCAAGTGGCGAGGAAAGTTCGCGACAAGCTCGACTGCACGAGGAGGACCAGCGGCGAGTCGACAGCCGATTTTCGGTCGTTGGGCCATCGAGGAGGCGATGGCTCCGACGTGCGTGTCCGAGATTGCTCGCTCGAGAAGGGTAGCCAGCGCGTGGAGGGAAGCCCGGCGACCGCCGCCGCGGCTGACTCTTTTATGGAACAACCGGATGCCGTGGGATGCGTTTCGCCGAACGCGCGGAATCGGAGCGGGCATTGGAAGACGAGGGGACCACCGATCGTCGCGGACGAGGCCAAAGCCGGGATCGGGGAGCAATCGAAGATTTCCAGGGATGCGAATGCATCGAGCGTCGATCGGGACGGAACCAGGCAACCGTTGCGGGAGAGACTCGAAGCCGTCCAAGTCCGCGCCAGGCTCGAGCGTAAAGACGCGGATCGTCGTCGGCGAGTGGACGAGCCCGGAAAATACGGCAAATACGGGAAACGCGTTGAAGCTCTGCCCAAAGAAATCGCTCGGAACGCGACGAACGCGGAAGCTCCGAATGCGCGTTACGTAAAAGACCCGCGCGAGAACCGAGGTTGGACTGGCGAAACGGCGCCGACGCCGACGCCGACGGACGCGCTCGACAAGCTTGAACGGCAAGCTCGTGACAAGGAAAATTCAGACCCGAGATGGTGGAACGATGATAAACGCGTGGTCGCGGTCGCGGTCGCCGATGAGTGGAAATCCGAGCCGATATTCAGGGATACCCCTACCGCGGAGGCAAACGCATTGGGCCAACATCGCGGAGAAGACGGCCAGCCGTAAGTTCATTTGTTTATTTATTTATTTATTTATTTATATACGGGTGGGCACCCTTTGGTAAGAAGTAAAATATACGTGAACGGAGCCGTAAGTTGTTGATTCGTTGGCGACAACGTTTCATGTGGGACATAATGACATTTTTTGTTCAAATCACCCTACAGGTCGTAATTTTTCAGTAAACTTGACGACTTTTTTTTTAAATTCCTCGCAATTAAATTCTCTATCGATCTGCCCGGTCGGAATTTTAAATTTCGTTGCTGATTTTTTTATATTTAGCGAAATATACAGCATTTTTAGGAGATCAGTAGCTGTGGGCTTTTTTGGCCGCCAGTTCCGAATTTAAAGTTAAATTTTCGAAATTGAAGATTGCGAATCTAAATATGTTGAAGCGAAATTTCAGAAAATGGGCTTATTCGGAAGAAACTTAGTGCGTGTAGATTTTCGGAGACGCTGAGTACGTATATGAGGTAATTATTATAAACGACCAAAATTTTAATTTGTACCACAAAATCTAATACTGTAGATCAAATTGTAAAATTTAAAATGTTGGATCAACATTCGTATTCGTACAAATTTTTAGGCATCTCATAAATGTGTACGTGATGTTGCATATTTAAGAGTGTTCGTCCCCGTTCTTAGAGTTGACTTTTCTGATTCAATATTGATCAGCAAGATTTTTAATGTTTGATATCTTTAGAAGACCTGATTTACTTAACGTTTTATCCTAGTTAATTTAAAATTTAAATATAAAATTCCGGCCTGACAGATCGATAGAGAATTTAATTGCGAAGAAATTAAAAAAAAAATGGGGTGATTTGAACAAAATATTTTACTTAATAATGTCAAAGTTACGAGATTCTCATCTTAACGTCCCGATTTTTCCCCGGCCTCCCCTACCTATAGATATTTGCACTTGTGAACCAATCCTTTTTTCTCGATCCGCAGATTCGTCTCGTCGGCGCAAACGGCTCCAAAGACATTTTACTTCGGCATGAACGAGATCCTGCTAACCGAGACGCGAAACGACGAGGATCTACGCCTACGGAAAGAGGAAATGCGGATCACGTCGACCTTGCGAAATGGCGAAGACGGTAGATCTTCCGCGGATACGGCTGATGATACGGACGAAAACGTGAGCTGGAAATCCTTGCACTTTCCCTCTTGCCCTACCACCATATTGCCACCATGTTACCACCACCCCGACTTTACTTTTTATCGCTGTTAATCGCCCATCGTGTACGATTGTTTAGGGACGGAACGTGATAGAAGACATCTCGTTGAAACTGCGACCAACCCTGCCGAAGAAGCAACTAGAAATCCCACGATTCTCGCCGTCGGCGGCATGGAGATTGCTTTCGGCTCTGGAAGCCCCGGGACCGAGCCTCAGCACCGCCAGCGAGGAGATGCCGGTTCGTAGTTCGTACTTAAGGGTGTATTGCACCTATTTTCAAAATGGTACCAAAGTCGATGAAAATTTGTGAGATTGTTCTTTCTAATCTTCCTGACGCGCGCCAAAATTTCTCAACGAATTCACTAAACGGTTGCTGAGTTATAACGATTTTAATTTTCACCGATTTTACACGCACTCTTATGGAAAGAGACGATCTTGACAGATAAAACAGCTGACAAAATGTTGAAGAAATGGTAGCAATGGTTTCAATTTTTTTTTACACGCAGTATATGGGTAGATGAAAATATCTGCCGAGTTTCAATTGTTTTCACCACACCGTTTTAAAGAAATAAATTATAACTTGAGAAAATCGTGAATTCAGGGCACTTTCACTGGCAAAAGTTTAGCAAATAATGCTTGAGAAAGCATTTGCAAAGTGAAAGATACCTTCCTAGGAGTTAAAATAAGACTCCAACTGTCGTTCGAGTTCCTTACGTCTAGATTTACCAGACGTAGATATTCAAGTATTTCAAATTTCATATACTTTTTGTCTAATATCGTACGTCCGATGCATCCTTAAACCGAGCTTGGGGTTTCGGTTTCATTCGACGGCGTCCCGGTGATACGCTGCGCGTTCGGGTTCCAGGTGATGCTCGAGGAACGAATAGAGCGTATGTCGAGGCCTCCGCCACCTTTGCTCGCCTTGGGACCACGGAGCTTGCACGACAAGTCCGGCGATTCCGGAATATCCGGTGACGCCGGGGCGGCCAACGAGGACACTTTGGACGTAAGTACCATCAACAGAATGAAAACACCGGCGACAAGGCCGACCTGGACGCCGCAGCAGGACTTGGGCGAGGAATCGAGCAGCGACGCGGGAGTGGATTCGCCGCCGCCTTTACCCGCCTCGTTAAAGTATCCACCACGAGCGCACGTTTTCTCTCTGTCGTTGCCCAGGGAGGACGCCAGAGCCTATCTCTGCAGCTCCGAGACCAAGGCGAGAGAAGGATCCGCGTTCAATTCGCTTAAAAAGCTGAAGAGATCGGTATCGGGCGCCTTCGGCATCGGCATCGGTATCCAGGACGGTCAAAGAAAGCGCACCCACGACGTTCTCGACGATAATTGGTTGTTGTCGACGAGCGCGCCGACCTCGTTGCAGCACAATCAAATTGTCGAGGCGGCCGGGGTCTCGCCGTGCGTTTGGAAGCCATTTGCTGGTCGCGAGCTAGTTATACGCCGCGAGGACGAAGGCAACGCCGATGGTAATAGCAACGATGACAACCGTAGTAACGATCGCAACGGCAGCAAAGAGAACGGTCACCACGACGGCGACGTCGAGGACGACGACGATGACGTGGACGATGAGGACGACGAGGTCGACGACGACGACGACGACGAGGACTATGACGACGACGACGACGGTCAGGATATAGCGGGGGATGAACGCGAAGAAGAGGACACGGACGGTGGCGCAGAGGTGAAGGGCGATGGGTCCGAAGAGAAAACATCGACGGGTAAAGCGAACGATTTCCCGGTGATACTGAAACCTCCATCGTTCTCGTATCTGGCGCCAGGCGGGCACGTAATGTATCTACCGGAGTCGAACGAAGCGGAGCATCGGGTGCAAAGTCTGAACGGAAGGAAGGTCGGGTCGATAGGGGAGAGTCGCTCGAAAGAGGCGGGGACGATCGCGGAAACGGATTTCTCCCGTTTCAGCGACGAGGCGATCTCGATGAAACGTCGGTCGGACGATTCCAGGCCGTGCGTCGGCGTAAAGAATTCCAGAGGAGCCAGCGAGCTTTCGAGGTATCGGGAATCGCGCAGGAATCCATCCCGCGATCGAGAGAGTGCACTGGCCAACAAGGAGGCGCTGCTGGACGCGAAAGAAGCGAAGCCGCGGTTAAAGAGCGGCTCGAAGAGCAGGCGATTTACCTTTCAATCGACGGTGAGACAGATCGAGAGACGCAGGTTGGCGGAGAAGCTGTCGAGGGAGGCGGAGGCGAAGGAGCGCCAGAGGAAAGGGGAGCTGGAAGCGATGCGGAAGGTCGAGGAGGAGTTCCAGCGTAAACGGGCCAAGGAGAAGGCCAGCATCAGGCAGCAGTTACGTCTGTTCAAGGAGATGGAAGAGAATTTCAAGTAAGTAAAGCCGATTTCGAGTAAAACTAAAGGAAGGAAAGACGAGAGAGATCGCCGTTGCTAGAGTGCCCCGTATTGCAGTAGCCTGCCGCCCGCGCCCGTCCAATGGGATGGTTCGCAGCTCTCCCGTGCCGATCCGGACGGTGCGCCTTCTTCCACCACCTCCTCTCCGACTTGGTTGCCGGCCGGCCAACTGCCGGCCACCCCCGGCAAGGGCCACGCGAGCAACGAGGGCTCGCGAACGAGAAGAGGCGCCGCTGGCTCGCGCTCGGGCGTCGGTTCCGCTGCCGCTTCCGCTTCCGCCTCCACTTCCGCTTCCGTTTCTCATTCCGCTTCGGCTTCGGCTTCTGCTTCCACCTTGGACCCGATACAACGTCGCGGCGAGCGGAAGACCTGTCGGCCGAAATGTTACGACTGGGCGCCGGACACCTCCTCGCATCTAGAACACAAACAAACCACTGTCCACCCAAAGATCGTTTGCGATATACCTAAGAGCTCGCCCTTGTTCGTCCACGTGAATCCGGCACGTTCCGCCAAGCCGGCAACCTCCAACTCGACTCCCAGATCCGACAATTATAGGTAAGCTCGAGGGAAGTGTGATTTCGGCTGATCGACGCCGAAGCATTTAATCGGGAGGGGGGAGGGGAGGGGAGGATGGGGGGGGGGACTGCGCATACTTGTGTGCCTACTGTATAATCGCGTTGTCGTTTGCTTCCGCAGGAAAGATTTCGCGCACGGTATGGTGATAGCTAGGTCTTCCTTTGCGAGCAGCGACAGCGAACTCTCGCAGCCGAACACGAGACCGCATTCCAGGCAAACCGGAATCAAAAGCAAACCGCATCGATCTAGGTACGTTCGACGAAAACCTCGATAAAACCTGGACCCTCGATCGACTCGATCGGGTCAGATCGATCCCGCGATTACCTTTAAACGTACATACATACCTATACATAGATACCTGTACTTACTGTACATACCTATCAACGCGCGCCACCTTTTCCTTCCAACGGTTCCCTCACCGTTTCCGGCTCACCTATCGCTCTCGGCTAGAAATCTTTGTCCAAACTTTGGTGAACGGTTCTCGCCGTCTGGCGTGCATGAATCACCTCCAGCCTTCTCGCATTTACCAAGATCGTGCATTCCCAACAATCCCAACGGCTCGCGCGTAATCTCCCGCCGCCATATTTATGTTTCCGCGATCTGTCTTTGGATACAGTTACTAATCAATGGCCTTTTCATTTCCGTTTTACGCAGGTTTTAAGGTGGGCATGGCATATAAATAGTCTTAACGTCTCTAGTCATCTAACAACGCTTCATTAAAGCAGAATGAGTGAGTGTGAGAGAGAGAGAGAGAGAGAGAGAGAGAGAGAGAGAGAGCGAATGTTTTTAATCGTGCATGGTTCTGCGAGAATTTAATAGAAAGACCATGTGCGTACGCGTTCACAGATGGATGCCTTGGAAGAGTGTGGTTGCGAGAGCATCGAATCGAAGCGTCCTCCTCGAAAAATACCGTTCGATAGTGTAACGCGTTTAGTGCGCGCATATATGCATATGTACATACAGTGGCGGACGAAAGAAAGTTTGCAACTTTCGAAATAGCATAAATTTTTTAGAATTGGTCCGAACGATATGAGTTTTCTTTGAGAAGCTAGAAGGATTAGTTTCCTAAGTGGCGTCTTTCGTCGTTTTGAAAAACAAAATGCATTTGGTCGGAGTAGCAATAAAAATAGTAAAGGACGTTTTTTAAACTTTTTTTTTTGTGAGCCTGTAATGAAAATTCCAAAAACCCGTTTGTAGATCGAAGTAAGTTCTATACATGCCTAAAATTTCATCAAAATCGGTTAACGTTGCTCTGAGCTATAAACGCTTAAGGATTTATCGGACGTACAATATTAGACAAAAGTACATGAAATTTGAAATACTTGAATATGTGCGTGTTACGCATAGTAAATCTAGATGTAAGGAACTCGAACGACAGTTGGAGTCTTATTTTTAATCCTAGGAAGGAATTTTTCACTTTACAAATGCTGTCTCAAGCATTATTTGCAAAATTTTGCCAGTGAAAATGCTCAGAATTCACAATTTTCTCAAGTTATAATTTATTTCTTTAAAACGGTGTAGTGAAAATAATTGAAACTCGGCAGATATTTTCATCTACCCATATACTGCGTGTAAAAAAAAATTGAAAACATTGGTACCATTGCTTCAACTTTTTTTCAGCTGTTTTATCTGTCAAGATCGTCTCTTTCCATAAGAGTACGTGTGAAATTAGTGAAAATTAAAATCGTTATAACTCGGCAACCGTTTAGTGAATTCGTTTAAAATTTTTGGAGCACATCAGGAAGATTAGAAAGAACAATCTCACAAATTTTCATAAACTTGGTACCATTTTGAAAATAGGTCCAATACATTCTTAAAGATCGCAGAATAAGGTCGAAAATCGCTGATTTCGGGTATTTCGCGATTTTAAGACCTTTACCATTTTTTTTTTGCTATTCCGACCAATTGCATTTTTTTTTTCAAAACAACGAAACACATCACTTAGCAAACTAATCCTTCTAGCTTCTAAAAAAAAAAACTTGTGTCGTTTGGACCAATTCTAAAAAAGTTATGCGATTTTAAAAGTTGTAAAGTTTCTTTCGTCCGCCACTGTACATACATACATATACAATATACGTGGATGCACGCGTTCGCACGTATACGAACGGTTAGTAAGAATTCCTTGCGCTTATAAAATTACGACGTCTCGATTTGCGCGCCTCGGTCGAATCCTAGCAGAAACGAATAGCGCGCGCTCCACGATTCCCGCGAAATTTTAAATCTATCACTAGCCTACACTAGCTTACACTAGCCTATGCCTACTTAGTTGTGTACGTAACGACACATTGAAATTGGATTGATCGCGTGGAATCGCGGAGTCGCAAAATTTTTCTGCCGATTCGTAGCACGGCGGAAGAACGAAACATTTGGAACGCAGACAAAAACAACAGCGAACGAACGTTAAGCAGGTCCGCTAGTCCGGAACGAAGGGAGGATGCGGCTATCTCGGACCAGGACATTCTGCTGGACCCAGCGAAATCGGCCACGAATCCTGCGCACGATTTTTTACTAAGCGGAGTGCAACCTTTTACGAGAGAGAAGACGTACCGACCGATTTCCTTCAACCCTCAACCACCTCCACTCATTCCGAGCTGATCGTCCCGAGGCTTTCGATCTTTCGATATTTCCACGCGTTACCACTCCGCGCGGCGTACGCAGCAACGCCAAAGCGAAATCGCAGATCGAACGATTACCGAATTGTACAGTGTAGAGTTACGCAAGAGCATCCAGTTTTCAAACGTCACTCGCCACGTTTAAAGACTTTATTTTTCGATACAACTCCGCTAACGTCCGCGAGCACACTTCCTTCGGCGTAGAATACACGTATACATACGCGCGCATGCGCGTGCGTCACTCGTGTAAAGCAATTCAATAAAATACCATGTCGTTACCGTGTAGTTTTTCATTTCAATGCCCGAATTAGCGACAGCAGCTGTATCGACTCTGGTTCTAGCCACATTCGTATTACGCGCGTAATAGAACCAGGAAGTGCTCGGGACTCGGGACTCCTCGGTGAGTCTCGGGAAGGATCGCGGAACGTCGCGGCGCAGCGCCAGCAACTTCCGCCCTAACGGCACACGCGCGTATCTCGTGCAGGATTACGCTTTACCTTCCTTCGCAGGTCGCAATAATAAAACGCATTTTCAATCCCGTCAGATAGTAAGGCGAATTCATTGATCATAAGTTTCCTTCGTACATACGTGAATCGGCGACACCGTTTCAACGGCTACCATAGGCTGGACGTTTTAATCGAACTGAGAGTAT
The DNA here is from genome assembly GCA_029448645.1 of Andrena camellia. NCBI lineage: Eukaryota > Metazoa > Arthropoda > Insecta > Hymenoptera > Andrenidae > Andrena > Andrena camellia. The sequence continues at coordinate 39,636,822 of CM055679.1, read as the reverse complement.
GAACAGCATAGAGAATGCCCCTGGACGTGTCCCAGCGTCTTCGTCTGTCACGAGATCCAGAAGCACGCCCACAAGCGCTCTCATGTACGACCGTTACTTTATTCTCCCAAAGTATCAGATTCAGAAAATATCTCTCATTTATTGCGATCAGACGATATGAATTCGAGTCTTTGGTGTCGGAGAGCAGCGACGAGGAGGAGGCGGCGGTGGGGGAAGAGACCGCGAGCAGGAGGCAACCGACAGGTCGAGAAGCTACGATTAATTCCAACTCGACCGACGCCAACGGATCCGTTGACACGGAGGAGGTTGGTACCTATAGAGTATTGTCGGGCAAGAGTGCGCACTTAAAGTTTAGACTTCCCTAAAATCCTTGGTATTACACTAACAGCACATATGATTGTGTAATAAATAACTACTACTATCTCTTATTATTCGATAGGCAGTGACTTCGTGTAAGTCTACCTGTCACGACTTATATAAAATAAATATTTCCAAAAGGTGTGAAATGCGAACTTTTACCCGACACGTGGGGCAAAAGTTCGCGTGTTATGGGGTAAAAGAACGCAACGAGAAATTTTCACAAAAGTGTTTCATTTTCCTACGTACAATAGTTATGGTAATATAGTAAAACGACTAATAGTTAACAATTAATTTTTTTTTAATCAAGGTAACAGTAATAGCACATAACATTACCCCCACCTGCGTAGTTTGCGCAGACATCAGTCTTCTGAAGGATCAGTGTATTCTTCTCCACACGCAGAACAAATTATTATTTCCATAGACGTTGATGGTTGGGTTGTTCTCTTTTTGGCACCGATTTGTTTTGTTCCTTTCAACAATTTTCAGAAGTAGATGTTATTTTTTTGATTGTTTTTGCTTTTCTAATTATTTCTTTGCACGTTCGCATTCAGATTTACTTTTCACTGCTTCATTTACTTCCAGCTGATTTTTAAATGGGGAGTTTGCATTCGAAATCTTGCCCCACTGCATTCTGCGAACTCTTGCCCCAACAGCTACTTTTCCATTGTTTAATTAATCCTGTTATCTGCGAGGAGAACTGAAAACTTCTTGTAGTACTTTTGAATAGAAGAATTTCAGCTCTTTCAGGCGACATATTAATTCAAATATTTACTGATCAATTTATAGAAAGAATATTGATTCCTAAAAATGAGAATATTACATTACAACGGGGCTAGTTGATACAGGGGCAGGTTGATGCAGACGAATTATCTCGACACCGTATATATGGAGCTCCATTTGAGCGAGATATGTAAAGCTTGTTGTTCAATTCTTTACTACGATCCACCGTACGTCTGTGTACCTTGACGTTAACAATCGTTTTTTAACTGCTTTCGTTTATATAGAGAAAAAGTAAATAGTTTTGATACATCCAAATTGATTGTCCAAATAACATTTTTTCATTCATTATGTATGTATTTTCTAAAATTTTCGCTTACTATATATTAAAGAGGAAGGACCAAACTATATTTTGGCATGTACGTTATTAAGTAATTAATTCAAATAAAAAATGAAAAAAATTGAAAACAAAGTAACGCATCAACTAGCCCCGCAGTGGAGTAAATTGATACATTTTCCTTCGTCCAAATAGCATTTTTTCATTCATTTTGTATGTATTTTCTAAAATTTTCGCTTACTATATATTAAAGAGGAAGGACCAAACTATATTTTGGCATATACGTTATTAAGTAATTAATTCAAATAAAAAATGAAAAAAATTGAAAACAAAGTAACGCATCAACTAGCCCCGCAGTGGAGTAAATTGATACATTTTCCTTCGTCCAAATAGCATTTTTTCATTCATTTTGTATGTATTTTCTAAAATTTTCGCTTACTATATATTAAAGAGGAAGGACCAAACTATATTTTGGCATATACGTTATTAAGTAATTAATTCAAATAAAAAATGAAAAAAATTGAAAACCAAATAACGCATCAACTATCCCCGGTCTCCCCTACTTATACATAGTCGAAAAAAATTCGTTCCCGATCATGCAAATATTTGCACGCGCGAATGAATCTCGTTCCGTGTGATAGATCATTTTGTCCGTGATTTGGAACAAGAATAAGCTCGGCGCTGCCTACTACGACCTCGTTACATCCGAATTGTTCGTAATGGAAGACGCGACGGGGGACACAGAGTGTTTGGAGATAACGAAAGCTCTGTACAGACAGTGTCAGGCGCATTACGTCCTCACGATAGCCGGCACACCTGCTCGCCTAACCAACCTGTTGAAAAAGATGCTGGTCACCGGAACGTTGAGCGAAGAATCCAACTCGTTTGCGTCGAGCACGCGGGACCGCGCGCGCCTCCCTGCGTTGAAGCAATTGAGCAAAAGGGAGCACAGTTACGAGCGCTGCTTTCACAGAGTAAGATGCCTTCGACTGGAATCCGAGCCGAAGAACACGAGCAACGCCGACAGGCTCCCCTTCTTGAACAGCATACTGAACTTTAAGTGTTGCGCGATGATCCACGCCCTCGGCTTGCTCCTGCTGTACGTCGACAGATCCTGGAGCAGCATCGCGCTCGATCCGTCCGGCAAGGCGTCCTTCATTTCCCTCAATTACGTTACGCTGTAAGCGTCGGTGAATCTTTCATTTCTCCATCCGTCGAACTTTAACTCATCACGCACGTATCTTTGCGCTACCCTATCAAGCCAAGACCTGCTGATGGTGGACGAAGACACGTACGAAGCGCTGAGCATCGTTCAAGCCAGGGACCATCCGAGCCTCTTCAAGTTTGGCAAGACAACCACGAAAACTAAAGGAGCAAGTCTGTTCTCGCTGTTCAGTCGTTACTGCCAGTCAAGGCCGGGGGCGCAGTTTCTATGGTACCTACATACCTACATAAATCGTCAGACTGGCCAAATGTTCGGGCGACTGGGCCAGTCGGCGTACGTCGCCTGGCACCCAACATTTCATCGGTTGGCTCTTGTATCGGCAGGAAAACCCTGCACTATCCGACGCGAAACGTTGCAGTGCTGGAAGAGCGATTGGACACGGTGGAATTTTTTCTGGATCCGAATAATCAAGGGGTCGTGGAGAACTTGTCCTGCTGTTTGCGACACGTGTACCGTCTGACGAACGCTATACTCGCCTGTTGCTCCGGACTCCAAGCTACAGCTGCGAATTGGCAGAAAGTGCACAAAGTGAGAGAAGCTTTGCAGATTTGTTTTATTCGTTCAGGCGAGAGCCGGTTGCTCGACCGAGGCGCGCTTGCCCTATGTATTTTCAGACCATCTCCCACGTAATCTCTATCGGGGATCTGTGCGAAAATTACGCCGAAAGGATCGGACTGTTGAAACGAATCTCCGAGAGCATCACGAACGAGATGCAATACGTGAAATACTTCATCGAGTATATAGTGGATTTCGGGGAGAGCAGACGAGAGAGAAAGCTGGTGGTGAAACCGAACGTCGATCCCTTGTTGGACGAACGTGCGTACGGTTTTGGCGTTGGTTTTTCATTGGTTTCTGAATAAAAAAAGATCGACATTTAGACCGGGACCTCCCCTTAGCCATGACGCCAATAGCCCAGTAACCCTTTCTCGTTCGTTCCATCAGTGAATCACGTGCGGCGCACCTTGCCAGAATTGCTCACGCGAATGGGAGAGAGGGACATGCGCGAGCATCTTCCGGCATCCGTGACAGAATGCAACATGCTGTATTTGCCAAACATCGGCTACGTTCTGGCGATAAACAAATGGAATCCAACTCCACCGGAGGACGTTACATTCCCAGAGTTGGAATTCAAGTTCAGCATCAACGACGTGCACTACTACAAAAGTCCCTCGGCTCGTGGTCGGTAGAGGCAGCTTTTCATTTCGAGTTTCGGTCCGCCGATACGATTGCCTGCCTCGCGAACCTCCCCCCCCCCCGTCTGGTAACGAGCTCCATTCGTTTCAGAACTGGACGAGAGCGTGGGTGACATAATCCTGAAGATAGCGGTTCGAGAAAATCGCATCGTGCAAAAGCTTACGCGCTACGCGAAAAAGCATACCGGGGCAATACTACGCGCGACCGAGCTGTGCGCCGAGCTAGACACGTGCGTATGGAATTATAAACGAGTCGATCTCTTTCTAGCTTCTTGCCCTACCATGCCCAACGTCTCATCCCCACCTCCCGCTACAGCTTGCTGGCTTTCAGCAAAGTGGCGCGCGACTACAATTACACCAGACCAAAGATAACCAAGTCGAAGCTCGTGGAGGTGAAGGAAGCACGGCATCCGTTGCTGGAATGTTGGACGACGTTCGTGCCGAACGACATTCGCTCCGGGGACGGCAGCAGCCTGATCAAAGTGTTAACGGGGCCGAATTGTTGCGGCAAAAGCGTCTACTTGAAGCAGATCGGACTCGTGATATTCATGGCTCACATAGGTTCTTACGTCTCTGCCAAGTCAGCGGTCGTAGGCACGGTCTCCCACATCTTCGCGCAGATCTCCGCCACCGAGAGCGTCGGTTTACACGCGAGCTCGTTCCTGCAGAACCTGCGACAGGTAAGTACATAGATCGGCTCGGTCGGCATGGATCGACCGCTCGAGTAACGGCGCTTGGTGGTTCACGTGTTCCAGATCAACGTAGCTCTTCGCTCGTCCACGCCAACTTCGGTCGTGATCACGGACGAATTGGACAGAGGAACATCGGAGATTAGCGGGCTGTCACTGGTCGCAGCTGTACTGAACACATTCGCGGAAAGGGGCAACGAGTGTCCTCACGTGTTCGCAGCGACACACGCGAGGCCCGCGCTCGCCTTGCTCGATCAAACTCCGCTGATCGAAATTCAGGTAATAACCGACCGGTCCGCAAGTTTTTTCCGTATCCTAACCTAGAACGCAACAGATACACATACATGCGCGGCTTCTCGCATTCCATTCAATCCCCGTAGACTTTTGAATACGTCGTCAACGAAAACGAATCGCTGACCTTTCTCCACCGATTGACGAACGGCAGCACCACGCGCAGCTTCGCCCACTTTATAGCGAGAACCGCGGATGTGGACGAGAATTTGGTGAAGCGGGGCCTCGAGGTAATCGCCCCGCTAACGGGAACCGTGAAGCGCGAGTCAAGGCTATTTCACGACTAACGCTCGTATGGGCACTTTTCAGGTGTTGGAGAAAATGAAGCAAGGCGATCTGCCATCGAGTATTCACCGACGTGCGGACTCGTAAGCACTCGTAAGACTGCTAGCAGCGCGGCGGTTAACAATCGCGTAATCACTTATTTCTTTACAGCCTAAGACGCATCATCCAACTGTCAAGAACGCCCGGGGATTTTGACTTGGAAGAAATGAAATCGTTGGTGCGAGACGTGATGGAACCCAACTAGCGGCTACGCAAAAGATATTCGTCAATAAAATTTCTTATTCAACATTCCAACGTATTATAGATATTTCCTTATTTTTCGACCATTAGATTTGTTTGACGTGCGGACTCGTAAGCACTCGTAAGACTGCAGCGCGGCGGTTAACAATCGCGTAATCACTTATTTCTTTACAGCCTAAGACGCATCATCCAACTGTCAAGAACGCCCGGGGATTTTGACTTGGAAGAAATGAAATCGTTGGTGCGAGACGTGATGGAACCCAACTAGCGGCTACGCAAAAGATATTCGTCAATAAAATTTCTTATTCAACATTCCAACGTATTATAGATATTTCCTTATTTTTCGACCATTAGATTTGTTTGGTCTCACCCCCCAGAATTGTGACACTTGTTGGGGAAATGATCTGGAAAAAATTTAATCGAATTTAAAAATGTTGAATTTTTTAAAACTTGACATAAATATACATTATGATATATCTTTAAAATTTTTTTTCTGTTTAAGAATACATACACAGCTTATATGATTGTTAACAAAAAAAAACATCCGTGCCCTTGAAAAGTTATGAAGAACCGATATTCTGAATAACTGTTATAAGGAACCGAAATTTCTGACTACATCGATTTCGGTTACGGTTCTACAGAACCGCTATTATATCGGTTCCATAACAGTAATGTATGGATCGGTACCGAGAGTTTACTGTATAACCAATATATAACCGTTATAGAACCGGAATCGAAACCGATATTGGCCAGAAGCTTTTTCACTCGCAATTGATTAGACATCGTAAGAAGATTACTTCGATTCTTATAACTGTCACGAGAACCGAAACCGATATCACAACCGTTTTCAACCCCTGCATTTTCATTAAAACGCTTCGCTGTACAGAAGAAAAACAGTTCTAAGACTGAAAATAAGTTATTATAGCTATTATATAAATTACGAATACAAGTGTCATCAAAGCAGGCCCGGATTAAGATTTTTGGAGCCCGGGGCTATCAAACCTTCGAGGGCTCCACGTGGTTGAACAGCGGGGGGGGGGGGTAAAAAGATATTGTACAATTAACTTTTAGTTAAAATGTTTTTTTCTTATCTTTAATTTTGCAAATTCTTGTATCAAGTCTTCACAATCGATAGATCTTAATAATTCAGATTCAATCGTTAAACGTGCTAAGGATGTTGTGGAACTCAGTCAATTTATTTGATACAACATTTCCAATGAAGACAGAGTGAGCTAATCGCTTAGAACGGGGCCCCTCGGAAAGTGGGGCCCGGAGCTGCAGCCCCCCCTCCCCTAGCCCGCCCTTTAACCGGGCCTGCATCAAAGTATTGCGTCCCAGATCTGCTCATGGACTCGCAGTGGGGCCCAGCAGACCCTGGTTCAAATCCCGATACGTCTTACTACGCTCACCTTGATTTTAAGCTATTATGTAAATTTCTAAATTATGGATACCCTAAGTGTATGTATACGTACTACATATCGCGTTTAATTTGACCAGGTGAGGTCAGCTAAAGGAAATACATATTGCGGCCGGTAGATGGTGGACCGATACTGGTTTCCGTGGCGAAGCACAAGCTCGTCGGACAGATGTCGCTAAAATCGTAGTCGACCGAGAGTTGGCGCTCGCAGTCTTTCCGTTGTCAATAACGGACACTGGCAGTATCCCGGCATAAAATCCCGGAAACGTCTCGTTCGTGAAATTGGACGGCTCTACGGCTATAATATCGAATTGTCGTCGGTTTATTTGGGAAACGGGTGTGTAAACTCGTGGAAAGGAAGCGTGCTGTCGCGCAGGATACGCGACCAACCGTTTGAACGAGAGTCGGCGAGACGGGCGTGCCTTGGACGATCGGCGACGTCCCTGACGCGAAAATATACCAACAGCGTCAAGAGGCAGCGAACGACGGCGGCGACAGCCACTGCGACTGCAACTGCGGCAACGAGAAGCAGAGCCGAGGACGTAGACGTGAACGGCGACAGCTCGCTCGAGCAAAACAGAGCTGTACAACGGCAGCAGGAACGGGAACGGGAACAGGAACGGGAACGGGAACGAGGACAGCAAAATTACAACGGCGAAGGAGACAAGCTCGCAGCCGCGTGATTTTGAATGCGAACGCTATCGTAACTGTCAACGGTCGGATTCGGGGAAAGTTGGCTCGTGGACACAGTCTTGATAAGGCTTCTGGGCGAGAAGCATTGCGTTTGCGTCGCGTCAACCACGATATCGTCGTCGGTCGATCCGGTGAGGTGCCGGCTATCTTACGGTGGTGGCTACGCCGCGATAACTAGACTAAATGATCATGGACCACGGCATGTGCAACATCGAGACTGGCTGCAGCATAAATATCAAGAGGACGGACGGTGAGTACACCTTTCGCACGGAGATGATATTTTTAGACATTTCCTCGGCTGATTGAAGACACCCGAGGGTCTCGTGCCAACGATTCCCGTCGTGGACGGTGATGACGGCGATCACTGCGATCAGTTAGACACCGGCCAGCTGCCCCGCTTTTCCCCTTTTTAGCGAACCAGTCGATACGGACAACCGCCAATCGAGTCGTCTGGTTTTGCTTCCGCCACGTTCAGCGGCACGCGTTCGCCCTGAAGCCAGGACCATTGCGAGATTTCTGCGTTGGTCGAGTAACCTAGTCGGAACCCTCTGACACACGCCGCTTTCGCTTTCCTATAGCAAGACTCTCGTGCTTGGCGTAGGTATATGCCTATAGCGTATTCGGCTAGGGCTACGCGCTTTCCTCAAATACCTAGCTCCTCCCGCGTTTCCCAATCAGTTGGGTGATCCAGATCGACCAAATGGACCAGCAACCACCTACTTACATACTCGAAAGCGCCCCGTATCGGCCGTATCTCTGCGACCACCGGGGTTGTGTCGCCTGATCGTTCGCACACGTACGTGCTACATATACGCGATCGTCACGCGTATTTACACCTGTGTACAAATGCTCGTCCTTGCGCTTCGACCGCGATCGTCTCCACGCCATATTTGTTTTTCTTTCTTTTCTTCGCTTTTTTTAGCAGCGCGGTTTCGAATGAATTTTTAAAGGAACTCGGTTGTATATGTAAGTATAACGCACGGACTCTGCGCGGCAACTGTTCGTTGTCGGACGCAACGAGGGACATGGGGGTTCGTCTTCGATCTGCCGATCGTGCTCCAAGACAGTTGGACAAGCCAGCGCCAACGGATAAATATCCTTTCACCGTGCGCGCGGCTCACTCTCCGTTCCGTTCCGTTCCTTTCTCATCCGATCCGAACCGATTCAATCCGAACCGTTACCGAGCCGCCTGCAACGAGACCAGAACGAAATCCACTTCCGAGTCATTGATCGCGTTCCTCTTACGCGCTCCACATGTTATACACGTCGAACCGTCTTCCTCTTCTCCGAAATTTCCCTATACTTAGATTCGAGCGGTAAACGAACCTCCTCGCGATTCTCTTTTCTGTCGCATCGATTAACACGGCCCAGCAGAAAAACGAGCGGCGACAACCGGTGACAACGATGCTCCTCTCTAGCTCGCGCATACGGGGGCACGTGTATGCATACTCGTAAAGGAAACCGCGAAACCGTATTCACCTCCCGGAACGTGGACCCGACCGAATCTAATTCTAACGACAACACCGTCCGCAACGATTCCATGGTCCATCCCAGGCTACTTTGATCGACGAGGAGGATCAAGCTGTCTCTCGAAAGATAACGAACCCGGTTTTATTTACTCGATCTCCACCGTTGAATGAGTCAGAGCTGTCTCCGAGAAAGGAGAAGTCAGCCAGCTGCGCCGACCAACCGGTCGGTCAGACCGCGGTGCGCGCGATCCGCCTTCAATCTTACCCGTTCGCTTACGATCGGCCGAGCATCCGGAGAATTCAAAGTCACCGACGCGACGGACTCTGGGAAAAAAAAACGGTCTTGGTTAGGAGAATAGGGCGGGCAGATCGCCGTCCCAATCTCGCACGCGGCAATAATATTTATAGCTCGCACTCGTCCTAGCGGTATAAATAGGTGGACACGGCGCTCCACTCTTCTTTCTCTCGATACGCGAAAAATCGCCGCGATCGTCGTCCATTTCCTCGAGCGGTCTTGCCGATTACCGAAGATAATTCGATTATCCAGGATATATCGTCTATTATCCAGCCGATTGCCGTATCGCTGTTAGAACCGTTTCATATGCCAACCCGCCGCGCGCCGCCTTACGTAGCGTATCGCGCGATTAAAGCGGTTAACTCGGTTAACGCGATTGCAATGCTCGTTTAACTGTCACGATGTGCTGTACACGCTCTAATCCGCGTGTCGAATGCGCCGACATTGTGCCCGCATTCACGGACGCTTTTATTAGCAAGAAAGAAAAGACCTTCAGTCCTACCGAGAATAGGCGCTTGATCGATCGTCGACAAAAGCACAAGTCGAAACGCACCTACTTATTAGATGAACATTGCTCCGCCGAAAGTTAACGCGGGGATGCCGCGGCGGGGCGCAACAAGTGGCTGTCACGCATTCCGCTCCGAGAGCCCGCCATGCACCTACATAGGTCGCGGGCGATTCTTCATCACAAACAAGGGCGTCCGTGGACTTTTTTCCAGGAGGGAGGGGGGGGGGGGGCAACTTTGGGGTGACGGTGATGAAAAATATAATAATGAAAAAACGAGTAGCTCGTTTGCTTTTTCGAACTCATTTTGCAGTGCCAATTTAATTAAAAATTTAAATCCGAAATTCACTTTTTTAATATAAACTTAATAAAGACCAGTTTTTAAAAATAAGCGATTTTTTCTCAAAAGCCAGGGGGGGCCAACTGCCCCTTTTGCACCCCCCCCCCCTCCTCCGGACGCCCATGATCACAAATCCGTCGATGAAATCGTGGAGCACTCGGTAAAAAGATGCCCAGATCCCGCGTGATGCTTGTATAAACTCGGTGTCCGCGAACGAGGGAACGAACGAGTGATCGCATAGGCATAGGCCATAGTCAATGCCGAGCGAAGGCACGCACCGTGGGCGCTGTATCCTTTTAAGGAGGCTCGCCACGAGATTCTTACTTCGTCGAACGTTACCTTATATTTTATCTGCTCTTACGTCATTCACGAACAATTTCCCTCGCGATTCGTTTTCGCGTCCATCGTGTTGCCAAAGTTTCTCACCAACGTTCGCTACTTTAAATTCCGTACGTACAGTTACAACTGACAGCCACGGCGACGTTTCGCCGGTCAAAGAGGTGCTTCTAAACGAGTATAGGAGCCGCTGTCTGTTGGCCGAGGCAGTGGTTTAAGTAGATTAGGCAGCCACCGTATTTTCAGCTGTCACCAGCTATTCTACTTGGCACGAAGGATCGTCTGTTCGATCGTCAATGTGGCGAGAAGTTCGAAGGCGACGCCGAAGTGATTTACCTTTATTGGTTCGAATTCAATCGCGTTCGAGTTGTAATACACTTGTAATGCGTAATTGACGCGTAGGAGTGTCGCATCAAAACCACGACGCGACGGTCGCGCAATCCGTCTTACATTTTCCCACGCAATATGCAGGTAGGAGAAGGGGGGGGGGGCGTGATGGGGTAGCTAATGAAACATGCAAAAAAATTGATATTTATACCTTTTTTTTTAAGTTTTTATGAAGCAGTCTATAATACTTCAACCTTTGGTACATAGTTTGAGCAACATTTTAATAAAATTTTGAAGTTATTAAACTTTTAAAGAAAAGTAATGAAAAACCATCTTGCCCCTGCCACGGGGTATGACGGGGTACCGAAAATGGTTCCCCTAAATATTTCCACAGTCGATGCAAATATGAATTTCTTCTAAATTATTTTCTTCCTACCCTCGCATAAGAGTTGCGGGGCCATATCTTTTAAATATTCGACAAGTTCTTCCTCTTCTGTTTGGGAAAATACACTCTTAATTGGGCCTAATGGTAAACCCATGACCACCTCATTTCCCTGTTTCAATTTTTAGACATAACGTTCCAATGCTGTTTTGTGGAAGGCAATATTCTCAAGCCGCTTTCTTGTACCCCATTTTGTTGCTTAAAACTTCATCTACAGATTTCTCCATAACTTCTTTTGGCCATTTTCCTCGTCTAGTTTTTTTCTTATATGTTCTTACCATTTTCAAATCCGAATTAAAAGTAACGAAAATTCGACTTAAATTATAATAGAAAACGATGGCGTTGTTCAATCTCACATGAACAACCATAGTGCGGGGTATGATGGGGGACCCCATCTTCCCTCAAACCATCATTTTCCGGAGACTGGTGTTATTTGTACGACAGATAAATAGATATTGAAATCTTTAATATTGTACATTAAAGTAAATAGAATGGAGATTATAATGTAACAAAAATAATTGACATACCGTTTTTAAATATATATTTATTATAAGTCTTTTTAGTATCTAAACAAAATAAGATCCACGCAGCATGTGGACGATTTCACGGCTCTAAACCAAAGACGCGTGCTCCCCCACTCATTTCTATTAACAACTTAAGGATGTATTAGACCTATTTTCAAAATGGTACCAAGTTGACGAAAATTTGTGAGATTGTTCTTTCTAATCTTCCTGACGTGCTCTAAAAATTTTAAACGAATTCACCAAACGCTTGCTGAGTTATAACGATTTTAATTTTCACTGATTTTATACACGTACAGTAAATCCTCGTTATAGTCCCGTTTTTACCATGCGCAGTACGCCCGGTGACTATCCCCACCATTTCTTGGAATCCTTCGGTCGAGAGTGAGAGAACGAAACAGTCGACGGCAACTTTGTGTCAACTGTTTCGTTCCCTCTCGCTCGCCCGAATAGTGTCCGCATCGCGTCGTACGCCCGCCGCCAGCCCCGTTCGTCGGGTTTATTACGAGGAATTACTGTATTCTTATGGAAAGAAACGATCTTGACAGATAAAACAGCTGAAAAAATGTTGAAGAAATGGTACCAATGTTTTCAATTTTTTTTTACATGTAGTATATGGGTAGATGGAAATATCTGCCGAGTTTCAATTGTTTTCACTACACGGTTTTAAAGAAATAAATTATAACTTGAGAAAATTGTGAATTCTGGGCATTTTCACTGGCAAAAGTTTAGCAAATAATGCTTGAGACAGCATTTGTAAAGTGAAAAATTCCTTCCTAGGATTAAAAATAACACGCCAACTGCCATTCGAGTTTCTTACATCTAGATTTACTATGCGTAAGACGTAGATATTCAAGTATTTCAAATTTCATATACTTTTGTCTAATATTGTACGTCCGATACATCCTTAGCTGTTACAATACAATGGTTTCTTTCATCAAATGTCCAGCATTTTTCTATTATCGTTTTTTTTTGTTACGATACCCCATCTTACCCCGCTACCCCATCATGCACCGGTTCCCCTATGTAACCGTTTTGGATCTGTCCATTCTACTCGATCCAGGATTTGTGCGACGCGATCGAGCCACCCTTCTTTCTGTCATCTTGCCTCCGCTGGTTACGGACCCGTCTAGAACCGGATCCGTTTCCACCCTTGGGGGTTTCTTCTGTTACGAACAAACGGTCGATCGAACCGTCCAGTGCCGCCCTTCTCTGTCAGATTTCAGCGAGATGGCAGACGCGAGAAGCAGAATTTGAAAACCGCATTCGCTGCCGTTCGGTTTCGCCTCGTCGCGTTTCAAGCCGTGAAAATCACTTGTGTTTCAGGTCGCGTCCACTCGGCTGTGGTTTCAGGCGTTAATTGGGAACAGCGCACCGTCACCGTAGAATGGTTCGAGAGAGGAGAGACCAAAGGGAAAGAGGTAATCGCGTTACGAATGGCGACGTGTTCGCCTCCCCGCGATCGCGTGCCACCAAAACCAGCATCCTTGAGAAACCACGTAACGTTTGGCGCGGAATTTTTAGGTGGAGATCGACGCGATACTCGCCTTGAATCCCGAGCTGATGACGAATCAGAAAACGATGGGACCACCGGCTCAGATGAACAACCACGCGGTCATGCCCTCCAGAGCAAGGGTACGTATCTTTGGTTTTCCCCCTCGAGGCCGAACGAACGCGCGGAGCAAACGGAAGCGGAGGAGAAGCTTCAACCGGGTAAACCGTGTGAACGGTCAAGGGAAGAACGGGGCCGGAAATTCGGCCAGTTGGCTATCAGCCGATTGAGAATACGAGTTTCATCCGCTGATGGTTTGCAGGTTCTCGTGTACGCGCGTGTAATCGCTTTCTACGTCCCGTTCGGTGGATTATAGGTACTCGCGCGTCTTCCACGTAGTAGCCTCCTCTCATCGTTCGTCATTAACGACAGATTATCCAGTAACGATCCTAGGATCGTTACGATCTTCTTCGTTGCCCCTGCCCACAACCGTCCCGCTCTTTCGGCGTGCTACGTGAACAATCGAGCTACCCTGGACTATCGAATTTAGACTGATACGGGGCAACTACAACCGCTGAAATACTCTCTTCCTCGGCGCTGTCGAAACACGGCGTCCGAAGCTACGCCGAAAGAGCAACACACCACGAGCATCAACGTCGCTCCGTAGTTGCCGCTACTAACACGATAACATCTTTTTTCCTCCATGGACGCTGCTCATTATCACGGACTTGGGTCGACGATGGATCATCAACGACCTCCGGATCCCGTCCAAAACCGATCGAATCCCAATACGACCTCGCATCGTCGTCTCATCGTACCGCCGCGCGCATCTTCGCATTGACTACCGACGTCACGTTCCCGGCGATTCCCCGGCTCGCCGATCCCCTCGTCGCGCAACCTGCCGCGATTCAATTACGCTCCGCGAGCGAGACGATCTTTCGCCTCGAAACTCAACCGAACCGAACCGAATCGAATCGAATCGAATGTTTATCGGCGAGTATATAGGACTCTTCGGGCGAAGAGGATGAGGGGGTAGACGAGTCGGAGAACCAAGAGGAGGAGGGCTCCCTTGGACGGCACAGCGTTCACGTCGCAAGGAACGGTCTTGCATCCGCAACGCTTCCTGTACGAGTCATATCTGCTGTCTCGGTAAACGCGGAATCCCATCTTCCGTCATATTCTCTTCTCCTCCTCGCTCTCTTTCCCGTTCTCTCTGTATAATTCCATCCCCAAGGGTCCAAACCGCTCGGCCGCGAATCTCGAAGCTCCTGCCACGCGAACCAATCGCCACCCGGGTTACACTCCGAATCTCCGTACGCGCTCCAATCCTCGCGAATTCTTCCCAAAGACCTCCCCCTCCTCCCCGACCTTAGCGTCGGTGGCTCTCTCTCTCTCTCTCTCCCCCCTCTCTCCTCTCTCTCTCTCTCTCTCTCTCTCTCTCTCTCTCTCTCTCTCTCTCTCTCTCTCTCTCTCTCCCCCCTCTCTCCTCTCTCTCTCCCCCTCTCCCTCTCTCGCTTGCTCTCTCCCCCCTCTCTCTCACCATCACTGCACGGCTCTTACCATTTTTCACAGCTTGCGCACGTTGCTCGTACCGTAGCCTACCCTCCCTTGCCGCGCGTATCACGCGTAACAGGCGCGTCGCTTTCGCGCCTCGGTCACCCACCGCCGGTCACGCCACCCGCGTCTCTCCCCTTTCAAGTTGCTTCTTCCCTGTTTACGCACAACGTTCACGACACTACGTTGCGTCCTCTTCCAAAGGTGAGATCTAAAACGATTAATCGTTGGTCGTTCCACCAACCGTGTTCCGTCTCGTTTCGCTCAGCAACGTAGTTCCGAACGATGTATCATACACTTGGCTTTTCAACGAGCAAACATGATCTACTTACTTTACAATTTCTCGAATACTCACGGATTTCTATAGTACATAGGTACATAACGCTAAGCATTACTACACGAATAATTGAAATTGCATTCTTTTTTTTTTTCTCTCTCTCTCTCTCTTTTGTTGTCGATGGACGTTACGATATGTTTCCTTTGTTTGTTTCTTTGCAGCATTCTACGAAGCCGTCGATTCCAGTGAAAGGTATGTCGTGTGCAACTGAAAGCCTTCCACTCGCAAATAACGATCTCGAGGCTTGAGAGCGCGAATGTCGTCGCCGGGCTTGACTCGCCCCGCGAGTCTACTTTCGCGGCAGCTTTTCGGCGAGAATAACGCTGTCGCGGGGGCGACGCGAGCGAAGTTAACGCGGGCGAGTCTCGTGTCCCCCGTAGCTCATCGCGCGTTCGCGATATCGTGTCGCATCGCCGTAGGCCGTTAGATGCGCGTACGTGGACACGAAGTAAATCGATTCTCCGCGCGAGCCGCCGAGGCTATTACGAGCATGTGCCGTTACTACGCGCGATGGTCGCGCGAGCGTGTTGGAAAAGCTATCGTGTGTCGGTGCGACGGCTATCGTAGGAGGAATACTGTTCGTTCGCTCTGGTCACTATCGACGTTCCTGCGCTAGGTGCAATAGCGCAAGGGCGTAAGGGCAAGGACCCCGACCGGGCGGCGGACAGTGCGCGAATGTACATACGAGTAGGAACGTTGGACAGGCGAATCGTGCAGTCTAAGTACAACCAAGTCACACTCCGCCGCTGCTCTGTCCAGCGTATTTCGATCTTCGTGATTTTCCTGCGATCCAGTTTATCTTGACGTTGCGCGAGATCGGTCGAAAGTGGTGCCGGGGCGCGTCGCACAGTGGAACGACGTAAGGACAGTAACTGGACATGGCAATTACTTCCAAACGGTTTGGACTTTCATTGTAAAAATTTTTGCACACTTTCAATTCATGTTATGCAGAGTAACTGAGATTTAGAAGAAATAAAATTGCGATCCTTCTGGCCTTTCTACAAATAACGGGGGAACATACCGAAACCGGAAATTCTAAAAATTCTGAGACTTTGTGAATATGTAGGGAATTTCCTCCTGATTACAATGCAATTTTTGTTTGATACCCAAATTCACTCTAAGGGCGTGTAATTCACCCTTGAAAATCCGGTTATTTTCCGATTTTGTGTTATAACTCGTGAAGTGTAAAATAATTTTTTTTACCAAATGATAGATCTAATTAATGGAAGTAACTTTTGTCTGGAAACTTTTTTTCTATCTCTTCCAGTTCGCGAGTTATAACAGAAAATCGGAAAATAGCCGAATTTACGGTGGTTAATTTTTCACCCCTTTCGAATGAATTTGGGCGGGAAACAAAAATTGCGTTGTAATCAGGAGGAAATCCCTTATATATTTACAAAGTTTCAGAATTTTTAAAATTTTTTTCGGGTTCGGGATCTTACAATGTACCGAAATTATTAGGTACAACTTATAGTCACGATTCATTATTAAATATAAAAATTTTATTAAAAATATGAACAGAAAAATATACATTTAAAAATTAATTATGTGTTAATTATCGATATACGCGCGTCGCGACGATCGAGCATGTCTGCTGGCCGAGACTAATAACCTACGTATAAACTGAAATGTTTACATTAGATTTATTTTATTAGTCGCAGCTAGTAGCAGGTAATTTTTCTGCTTTTTAAAACCTTACCATTAAAGGATTAAATTCAGGTATTTTAGACATTGGGCGACTTTGAGCAAAACTTTAAATCACTGCTTGAATTATTATAGTATTGAGTGGAACGTATTTTTATTTTATACAGTTGTTTCGTGATGAGATCCAAGTTAATTCAGTATGTTTTTTGTACAAAATCATTAACAATAAGATACTCGGTAATACGTAAAATATTGAGAACTTATGAAGTAATAGGATTTCGGCAATAATTGTTTAAATTGGTGCAACTGAAAGACAAAAAGACTGAAATTTTCATACAGGTCAGATTCGTATACAATTGGATCAAACCTAATGTGAATCTAAAGTTTATTTCTTTGTGTTTTCTAATGCTACGAACACTTAATAAAGATTTAATGAAGCTACGCAACAGAATTTCGACGCTTCGAATTTTAGCCGACGTCCAAATAAATAAGGCATTCTCGTCCCACTGTGGGTCGCGTCGCGTCTCCGTGCTTTCCCGTCATGAGGTTCGACCCGTTGGCCTACTGTTTCGGGCGGAAGAATAAGATAAACGACAGCGACGACAGGAGCATCGGCAACGTACGAGCCCTGTCCGAAGAAATCGAACACGGTAACGAAGCGATTCCTTTGAAAAATCGGCGCGGCCGGGGCGCGCGATCGTGAACCGAATCGTGTTCGCGCGAATGCCGCCGAAAGCTCCGTTAACTCGGCCTACCGGCAGAGATTCGTTTCATCACTCGAATCCTCTAAACATCTCGCGACTGATGTGTCGTTTGCAGCGGGCTCCAACAGGCAATTGCCGCGGCAAACGGGTCGTCCGACCAACATAATGCCACCCGCTACGTCTGTCAACGGGCACGGTGACTCCGTGACCGGATTAACCAGTCGCCGAGAGCTCGAGAACATACCGCCCACGCCGACCACCACGTCGATCCCCTTCAACATGACCACAGCTGTTCAGGCCAAACAAAAGCATCAGCATCAGCAGCAACAACAACAACAGCAACTGCAGTCTCAGCAGCAACTGCAGTCGCAACAGCAGCTGCAGGCTCAAGTGGAGAACGGCCGAGGGAGGCGATCGAACGTGGTGAAAGAGGTCGAGAGGCTGAAGAAGAACAGGGAAGAGAGGAGGCAGAGGCAGGCGGAGCGGAAGGAGGAGAAGGAAGCTCTGATGAATTTAGATCCAGGCAATCCGAATTGGGAGTTTCTTGCGATGATAAGGTCAGTCGGTCGGTTGTCCGACACGTTTCTCTCTGCGCCGCCGTCTATTGGTCGGTCCCTGTTACATAGTAGCATTTCCGTATTGATAAGCAAAGTATAAAACTACTCTAACCAGTAACCACGCAACGTTCTCGTTCGCAGGGAGTACCAGAACAGCATAGATTTCAGGCCATTGCGAGAAACGGACGTGGTGGATGATCATCAGATAACCGTGTGCGTGAGAAAACGTCCGTTGAACAAGAAAGAGAACACGCGCAAAGAGGTGGACGTGATCAGTGTGCCGAGCAAGGACCAGATGGTGGTTCACGAGCCAAAGGCAAAGGTCGATCTGACCAAATACTTGGAGAACCAAATCTTCCGTTTCGATTACGCGTTCGACGAAAGCTGCACCAACGAGATCGTTTACAAGTACACCGCGAAACCATTGGTGCACACAATCTTCGAGGGTGGGATGGCCACGTGTTTCGCGTACGGGCAGACCGGGAGCGGGAAAACGCACACCATGGGCGGTGACTTTAACGGGAAGACGCAAGACTGTAAGAAGGGCATATACGCCATGGTCGCCAAGGACGTGTTCAAATGCCTCAAGCTGGCCAAGTATCGCCCGTTGAATCTAGTTATTTCCGCCAGCTTCTTCGAAATATACTCCGGCAAGGTGTTCGATCTGCTGGCGGACAAAGAGAAGCTCAGAGTTCTGGAAGACGGCAAGCAACAGGTATGGACGAGTTTCGTGTAGAGTGGCTGTACCTAATATCGCCTAGCAAAAGTTAAATAGCTGTCATTTGAATAATAATTGATATTTTTGCACGCAGTTCGTTTCGAAGTAAAGAGAAATTATTCATCTCTCATGCAGTATAAGTTAGAACCGTTGAAACCCACAAATTTTCAATGGGGAATTAAAGAACGCAAGACGTGCAAAAATCCGGTCCTGAAAAAAGTGTACCTAATATCGCCTACTCAAGAAATATTGATTAATTCATGTATATATGAGCTTTTAAAGTCATTTTCACATGTGCTTTTATTATTTCTTGCTCTATAAATGTTTTTCCATCCATCTTTGATTTTATTTTTATTAGAAAAATATAGAAATTTAAAAATATAGATTTTTAAAATATTTTATTTCTTACGTTCCGATGTACATATTGGACAAATAATATTTCTGTTGCTCCGCACATTTCGTGACCCCACCAGTAACAAACATTACATCGGAACCATTGTTCTCCGGTAGGCGGTATTGAGAACGCGCATACTGCTAAAAGAAAAACACTATTTTCATTACGAAAAACATTTGAATCGATTTCATTCCTTAAGTACATCATTAATTAGGTATTTCTAGTAGATATTCTTGAATTCACGGAATTATTAGACTTACCTTCTCCGAATGTGATGTAAAATTGTGGCAGTCCAATAAATTTTTACACTATTAAGATTCTCTAAAATCCTTCCCTTTCTGTAATTGCAGTATGTCTTCCTACATATGATTAGGCACCAATTCAGTGCATAACCGATAAATTTTAGTGGTTACCTTGCGAGATATAGCGATTGGCGATATTAGGAACATGGGCGAATTTTTGGTACGGTCACCCTGGTCTGTAACTGGTCGCCCCCTCGCTCCCAGCTCACTCCTAAATTCCATCCGGAATCACGTACATCTCCCGTTAAGTCTTCTATATTCTCGTAAATTCTCCTAGGTGCAAATTGTCGGCCTCACGGAGAAAGTGGTGGAAACTTGCGACGAGGTGCTGAAGCTTATACAGCATGGGAACAGCGCGAGGACCAGCGGGCAAACCAGCGCCAACTCCAACTCTTCGCGATCGCACGCGGTATTTCAGATCATTGCGCGAACGCCGGGCACGCACAAGGTCCACGGCAAATTTTCTCTTATCGATCTGGCCGGCAATGAAAGAGGGGCCGACACGTCCTCCGCCAACAGGCAAACCCGTGAGTTCTCTCGTCCCATTCTAATCGCGATCGTGGTGGTAATCGGGAAACACGGGTAACGTGAACTGTTCGCAGGTATGGAAGGCGCCGAGATCAATAAATCACTGTTGGCTTTGAAAGAGTGCATTCGCGCACTGAGCCGCAAGGGCACGCATCTACCGTTCAGAGCGAGCAAGTTGACGCAAGTGCTGAGGGACAGCTTCATCGGCGAGAAATCCAAGACTTGCATGGTAATCGATTATCCGGCCGCGTTTCCCAACCCAAGCGTCTCGAGCGAATCGCGTAAAGCCGGTCCCTCCTCCTGTTTTCGCAGATAGCTATGATCAGCCCGGGGATGAGTTCTTGCGAGCATTCCTTGAACACTCTTAGATACGCGGATCGAGTGAAAGAGCTAGCCGCCAACGATCCGACGGAGGTGAAAGCTTCGCCGACGGACGATGAACGATCCTTGAAGATCGAGGAGCAGTCGAACAACAGCGTTCTGTCCGACAGCGATTTAGCGCAACTTCGATCGCTGAACGTGAGTTGATGATCCGCTCTACGCCGTTACTTTACTCTTCCCTTTTTTTTTTCTCTATATACATATATTATCTCCATTCTTCCTTTCTTTCTTAGGAAGGCGAGATCTCGCAAGATCTGTATACCTTTCACGAGGCAGTATCCGCGTTGCAAATGCTGGAGGAGGAAGTTTTGGACACGCACAAAGTAGTCATGGAAAGTACAACCAGATTTCTCAATGACACGCACAGCGTGTTCGGCGCGACCCACGAAGTAGACTATGACCAAGAAGGTAAGATCATTCGACACATTCTCTCTTGATAAATACAATCTTTCGACGCACGTAGCCTTACAAATGGTCGCTTTCTTTCGTTTTTTATCGATTCTTCCTCCTATTTCGTGGATGTTGCGACTCGAACGTATACGCACACACATATATATATATATATATCTGTTGCTCTGACGAAATCATTTACCGTTTCCTGCACGCACACGTAACTGCTCCTCTATCGCGTGTATTTCGTGGCAAAACGAAGTGGATCTGTTGGCTTTGTATCAGTTTTACTGCATCTCGCATGCCTTTGCACGAATGTGTACATATAGATATCTACCTCGAGCTGGTCGATCGCTCATTCTTTCGATCTCTGCCAACGGACGAGCGCGCGCGGTGTTGCGAATTACGCGAGATTAGCGAAACACGCGATTACACGCGACACACGTGACGGCTAAGTCGACCAGAAACGTTTGGGGATGGGGGAAGCAACACGATAACGCGAGGAGGAGAGACCTAGCTCTGAAGCATCATTGTGTATGAAATTTTGCAACAGATTCGCGCGATAACGATAAGGCAAATGCGAGCTGCACATTAGAACGGAACCGAAACCTGAAAGACGACAGGACGACGACAACGGCGACTCTGAATGTGTTGGAGGCAATGAGCGACTACTCGATCGGTTCGGGCAGTGACGTGGATTCCGATCTGAATAGAACCGTTGACACGTCCGCGATGGATTCGTTAAAGTCCCCTTGGAAGGACGAGATGGTATCAGATAGTAACGTGATTTCGTGCGACACCGACTGCGAACCGAAGATTATTGACTGGAAGGCGGACTGGTCGGGAAACTCTTGGAACGAAAACATTTCAACGAGAGGAAAGTATCCCTGCGGAACCGACGGTGCTGTACGATTTAAACGCTCCTCCGTTCAGAGAATGAAATCGCTGAAATACCACTGGTCCGGCACCTTCAACGACCGCTTGAGAAAATATTCGCGTCCCGGTGGCAAAGCAGCCGACGACAGAACGTCTCGTTGGCCCTTGGACAGCGAAACTTTCAACCGTCACCAAATCATCGGCGATGCGATTTATAATTACAACTTGAGAGTGTTCGACGACGAGAAAACCGCCAAGAAAACCAAGCTCTTTAGCTGCGACGGATTCGTTCTGGAGGGCAACACAAGCAGCACAGCCAACGACGGGGGGATGAAGTGTTGTTACGACGGTCGATCGCCTGTCGGTCGGCATAACGCCGAGTCGAACGTATCGCAGGAAAATATGAATTTTCCTGGACGAGACGACTGTGAACGGATCGCGAGGCGCCACGAGAATTTGCGAAGCAGGACGTTTCTCCCAGACGACGGTGGCGCGAACAGACTTGCGGAGGACGCGGACGGTGCGAACGCGTCAGCGCGATCCTCGCCCTCGAAAGATCCACCCCTCGTTTACGACTGCCGCGAAACCTTAGGAACGGCGTCCAATCTATACGCTCGTGAACGATGGATCGACAAGCTGTCTAAGTCCAGATGTTGGAACGTTTTGCTATCGCTCTTCAAACATTTCGTTCTCTTCTCGTTTTTACCGAGCGCGTACGTTGCCATTTTTATGTACGTCAGGAGAACGCAAGAACAGTGAATCGAAGGCAAGCCTGTTGTCATCTCGGTTATCGGGTCTCGCGGTCGCGGCGCGATCGTTACGTTACGTTATTGCCTCACGGTTTCTCCACAGATCGGCAACATTCCACGTTCAGTCGCATTTTAACGTTGCGACGAGCAACCATTCTCGTATTCTTTTTTATATTGTTTGTATCGATAGTGACGGACTTGTTAAGTTTTATAAGCTTTTAGTTCTAGCCTGTACATTATTTAAACATAAAATGATCGTCTTTACTGTGTGCCTTCTCAAGTACATACACTTATAGTCTATACCGAGCGCGCGCGCGCATCAGGGAACGCGTCCGATGCGGGTGATTGGAAGTTGCAACGAACGGCGCGGCGCGGCGCGGCGACTCGCCAGACCTGCTCGCTCTTTCACGCGTCGTTTTTCATAGAATCGGCGACACTTTGCAAATTTTATTGTTACTTCGTTGTACAGAGGGAGAGATATAAATAAGAAAGAGGAGCGCCCCGGTGTCCCCGTGTTGCGCGTCTGGCCGCGCGAGATTCCTTACTTTGTACCTATCATGTAAAACTAAAACGATAGAGAGCCGTATGTACGTACGATACAATTTGAAGGTAACGCCCACGGAACCGTTGCAGATTTGAGACGGAAAAGAACAAAGTTTGAGTCGCCCGACCTGAGGAGGTTCTCGTTGCGTAGACGTCTGATAGAGAGAAAACAATTCTCCGATGGTACGAAATTCATTCGACTCACATCCATGAAAAGTCGCCTGACAAAAGCTGCTTTCGTTAACACGCACTTGGAAGTACACTAATTGTGCGTTCACGCATCGATCATTCGCGATCGTCGTCCATCATTTGTGAACTTATTTTTTCATTTACGCATCTACGCCGCCGAAATCCTAAAAAGATAATGCTTCTCTCGCCCGACTCTATATACCGCAGGACGAGAAGGGTTTCTCATTGCCAGTACACGGGTACTCGGTTCTCTCTCGTGGCCAAATAAATACGTAGCTCGGAGAGCCTTTCGTTGCTTTCCACTCTGTAGTCGCGGATCTGTTGGCGCGACAGCTCGACCGCTTCTCTTTTTCCACTGTCTATAATTCGAGCGCGGAAGCAATCGATTTAGAGCGGTCATTAGCGAAACATTATTCTTTCCATGTACCCGGATCGAAGTATTGTTAATAAATATTGTTTTTGTGGATTCTCAATCTAACGGTATTGTTTCCTTCGCACTAATTCTAGCCCGTAACTTGCCGGTCTGATCGTGCACGATAGTCTCTTAGTCGGGGGAGGGGGGGAGGACCCACCCCCCGTCGACGACGATATTCATTCACGATCATCGAGACGCCTCGAACACCAACGGCGCGTCAGCCTTTTCTTATCTTCTGAACTGCTTCAATTTCAAATAGTCGCGTCGATTCGATACCGCGCGACGCGCCGTTCTGTTCGAAGACAATGACGGAACGGCCGCTGTACCGAGTCTACGCCGACTCACGCCAGCCAAAACTTGCTTGCGTTCACGCAGCCTCTCATCAGACTTTTCGACTCACCATCGCGAATTCTCGGGGCTCTTGAAACCGATCACTGAAAATCTGTTGTTTGTTGCAGCGTATGCCCAAAAATGGGAGCAGCTGTTGGTGCAGCAGCGCGACATCTTGAATGCTGCGATAGACCAAGTGAGTCAGTTTCGCGGGCAGCTATTGCAAGAGGAGCAAATCAGCCAGAAGATGACACGAACTCGTAATTTACGGCACAATTAAGCCTGGATACTTTTACTGAAGAGAGGTAGAATCACAGAGTATCACGGCCACGGCGGGAAGATTAGGAGTGTGATAATTCGGGGCGGAATGGGGACGGGCGGCCGCTGGGGGGGTGCGGAGATTCCGAAGCGTGCAAATCTGTTCAATCGGTGGTTCGTCGGAAACGATGAATCCTTTTCACTCCTTCCACGCAACTGCAAAACCTCCTCGACAGTGCCGAGATTCGCAAAAGAAAATGATTCAATCTAAAAGATCAACGAGAGCTCGATTCCTGCTTAATTCGCGAGGCATAGCCAACGAACGGAACGAAGAACAGTAGCCAGTCGACAGGTTCGCGAGAGATCACGAGGATAGGTGCCGTGCGAATATCGTCCATTGTTTCTTGCATTATGTCCTATTTAGATTCTATTTTACGATCGCCTCTTTCTCCTCTTTTTTTCTTTCCCTTTCCCTTCCCCTTTCCCCTGCCTTACGCTGGCTTTAAGACTTTAGAAAAGCGAACATCTCGGCGCAGCTTTCATTGAAATACCATAGCCAAACATCCTCGATGATTCCTGATTTTAGCCGCCCTATATTCTCTAAGCAACGTCTACATTTTAAAGCAAAATGACCACAATGCACCCGCGCGAAGAAATACTCCTTCCCCCAAAAAGTTGGAATAAATTTAAGGATCACGAATCGCGTAAATTGCATTCGAAAAAGATCAATGCCAGTCCGCTCGATGCGATCTTTTGTATCTCGAACGCTCTTCGTAATGGTTAACGTTGTCCATGGTTCTTGTCATCATCTTTTCACTTACCTGTCGATTTGGTGAGCTTTAACAACTCCAAACGAACCTTCCGACCTCCAAGCCGCGTGTTCACTTCGCTTGCGAGCCATTCCACGTAGTTCCACCGGGAAGAAAGCTCTCGAGTCGACAACCTAGGCTGTATTCAATCGAAGACGATGGGAAAAGGTCGGAATCGGAAACTACACCTAGGCAGATGCATTAGCGTCGCATCGAGGATCCTGAGGAGCCATGCCAAGAAACCCGTTCGCAGAGAGAACCTTTATACAGTGACATTACAATGTACACATGCCGCGTTCGTGTACCGGTCACCGATATATATATATATCTCCAATGAACCAAATAACGACTGATTTCGAGAATACGATTAGGTGGTAAGGACAACTATTGCCGTGCAGAAACTCGATTCGAGATTTTAGACTAAACTATACAAACGTTTTTAGACTCTTTTTTTTACGCTTTCTTTACTTTCTTCTTCCTTTATCCGATTTCTTGCCTTAAGATTCTATAATCGATACAGCATCGGGCATGTTCCTCTTCTTATCGTTTCTTTTCAATTTTCATTACTACCGCTCACCCGCGTAAAGGTGCGATGTCTGCGCGAATACCAAGCCGGGTCCCATTAATAAGCAGGCGCGGCTCGTTTGTGTTTCCTTGCACCGTATTATCTGTCGACAACGCTATTCACGTTTAGAAGCGCATAGTCTGGAAACACGACGACGCGCGCGCCCTTCCCTCGTGCAAGCATCTTGCGATCAACTTTTCGTTCGATCGATTCGATCGATTGGCCCGTGGGCGTGGGATCGACCAGCCGATGAGCGACAGACGAAAGGGGTGAGAGTGAGTGAGAATTCAGGTGACTGTGTGTGTGTGTGTGTGTGTGTATTTGTGAGTATGTGTGTTGAAAGAGAGAGAAAAAGAATGGAGAGAACGAGCGTGAGAAAAGATAAAACGATAGATGGTCAACTCACGTGTACACGTTGTTGGCGAAATATGATTTTTATAGAAGTGTATTTATATAGATAACCGCGTCGTTATATCGCATATAAAACGATAAATTTGCACGTCTGGCATAACGAACGCAGCGTAAAGTTTTTCTGTTCACACATGATACTTATTAAAATCGAATGCGCTTTATAAAATTGTGCGAAATGCCTCTGTATTGTTTCTTTCTCCGTCAAGCCGTCAGTAATGTTTTGTTAGACGTTAAAATTAAAGTTTTGTAGAAGTCGTACGTTTTACTATTCTCTGTGTTGTCATTACACATACGCCGAGCGTGAAACGCAATTCGCGCCGCGACTATTCGCAAAGGAAATATATCGCTAGCCGTGTGTGCGCGCCGCGTGCGATTCGACGCGCGCCCGAATCTGCCGATAGCGCTGTTATTTTTGTAATGAATAATTAAAATAAGTAGTTGCGATAGGAAACGAAGGAAACGGCTCCATACGCATTCTTCGCACGTAACGCGTAAACACGAACGCTTTACTTTGCCCTCTCTGCGAACAAACGATGATTGTTTCCCCCACAGATGAGAAATTGCGGGCCCGTTTAACGTAAGTACCAGTTTAACGGCGTAACGTAAATTTCTGAACATTTGTATAGAACAAGGCCGTAACAAAATACACGAACAATAATTTTCAAAATAACGTGTTTATTAAAATCCGCGTTTATTTACATATTCCGTGCGTAGCAAATAACTTGACCAGCAAGTAAGAGATTACACGTCGTTCTCATTAATTTAAACACGATGAATTCGCGATAGTGTTTAAAATTCGCCTAGTATAATACAGATAGAGACAGAAAGGGGGAGAGAGAGAGAGAGAAAGAGAAAGATTCCCTGATATATTCTTACGTTAGATCACAGTCTTTGATCAAGATTTGCACTGTACTTGAAGCATGGATTATTTTCCGTAAACTATAAAACGCAGAACGGAAAGTAATAATGAAACGGAAGCATTTTGTTACCCGATAATCCTGATTACGGTACTTTGACTCGAAGTCGTTGAAAACCAAATGGATATAGGGTTTTTGTAAGAACGGTGCAGCAAGTGGTAGCTTGAAACAATAAACACACCTCCATGCCGATCGTACATGGAACGTCGGTGTTGCAGACCCGGAAAGGTCGGATGGATGTGGCATACGTGCGCCATTAAGGTTCTTTGGTTTCTATGAAATACTTATAAATCCATGGATCGTGGATCCAACAGACACTCAGTCATTATCGAACTGATTGTCGGCGGCGTGGGTAGGATCAGCGGTTTCTTCGAGAGCGATCGTGGTATGTCTGTCGGTAAACAGAGTGTCTTGACTGAGCGCAGGGACTTGCCGGGAGAACTCGCTGGTCGCCCACAGGAACAGATCCAGCGTCTGTTCGGTACACTCCGCTATGAATCTTACAAACGGTCGGACGTCCCCCGTATTAGCAATTTGGAGATTTTCGTAGTAGGTGTGGCGGTGCTGTTTGTGAATAATTACAGGTGGATAACCGGCCTGCATGAGGATCATATTCATGAGCAGACGCGACGTTCTGCCGTTTCCGTCGGAGAACGGGTGGATGTGTACCAGCTTGTAATGCGCCAGAGCCGCGTACCTGCAGAAAGATAAAAGAGAAGAAACGAAGATTAAAGAAACTGAAGGTTGGACGGAACGGTTGTGGCGTACAATCTTGTTATTTACCTGACCGGGTGCATTCGAATGGCCCTCTCGCTGTTCAACCATAACGCGAATTCCTCCATCAGATAATGTATGTCGCCGGGTCCGGGAGGTACGTGACCTCCGACATATACCTGGGTCCGTCGAAACTGACCGCCCTGCACGGGATCCACGTGTCCCAATACGCGCATGTGTATCTCTAGTATCTCTTTTATGGAAATAGAGCCGACCCGGTTGACCAAAGTAGCGTTTATGTATTTCATCGCGGCGTCTAGCCCCAGTATCTCGTTGTGCTCGTCGATGCTCTTGCCAGCGACCGCGGTCCGCGTCTCTACGATCGCTCTGGTTTGTGCCAGGTTCATCGTGTTCCCTTCGATCCCGACCGTGTGATAAATATGTTGAAAGTAAGCTTCCTTCTTGGCGCGTATCAATGCGGCGTCGCTGTCGGGTTTCGCCGCAAGCTTGTTCCGCTTGTCGTCTATACGTCTGAGCATTCTTCGATCTAGTTCCTCGACCACGCGAGCCGTCCTCTGACTGTTTATCAAAGCTTCCTCGTGATTTGGCTGGTAGCTTAAGGCGCGCGCGTAATACTCGTTCGCTTTGATCACGTCGTCCTGCGTGTATTCCAAAAACTCTCCGTAATGATTCAAGATATCCGGGTGACGAGGCGCCAAAGCCACCGCGTGTTGAAACAGCTTCACCGCCTTCTTCTGCTTGCCGGACAACTTCATTTCTATCGCCAAGTGGAGGGAGGTTAACGCTTCCGCGGTGGACGCTGCGCGGTTTTCACGAACCTGCAGCTGATCCGTCCGAGAACTATGCAACGCCACGTCCAGAGTACCTTCATTGTACACGTTCATCCTACCCTCCGATGGAAGAGGGATAAATACGTGGCGATAGTCATGAGCATCTGAAAGAATCGGCAGATACAGAGGAACACCCTCGGCGAGGAGATTACGCAAGCTAAATAGGACAAGCTATGTAAACAGGTCCACTTACCCGGCAGCTCTTTCAACGATTCTCGGATGTATTGGGAGAGCAACGTGCCTATCACGGCAACCGCAACACCCGACGCGAACACGAGAAACACTATGATGCGATTCACCGTCATATCAACACTCGCATTCTCTCGAGTTCTCGCCTTTACGTGAACAGGCTTCTCATCGAATGTGGAAAGCAGTGTCGTCCGCGGCACCAACATGCTTCCGCGACACATCTGCCGTTAGAAAAATTCGTTGGAGCGATCAGTCGCGATATGCTCCAGAATGTATCTCACAACACACGCGTTCCGCCACGGTCCAGGCAAAACTTGCACAAAAATGACAACACCCCTTCATCGCTGCTAGACGATCCATGTGGTTCTCTTCGATTGGTCTGAGGTGTCTGCTGTCTGAGCACTCTGAGGTCTGACTGACGCAGTCTGATTTTCCTTCATGTAGTCGCCGCTGCATACAGATGTCACTAACAGTCACTAACGCTGATCGGGAAACTGACAATCAGACGCATCGGCGGCTACAACCATAGACGAGTTAGGCAATAGACCGATCCACTCGACGATATTTTCTGTCACCCGATAGTAGTGTTTGGTAGAATCGGTAGTTTTAGAAAAATGGTAGCGAGCAGCGCTACCAGCGGTAGGAATTAAAATTATAATTGCGGTAACTAACATCACTGGGTACTTGGAAAACATCAAAAAGCTGTAATTTTGTTTAAAAAAACGTCCTGCGGGAAAACTGCATTGAGAGAGAACTTGTTCACAATAGCAGCCCCTACAATCTCACCGAGATTCAACGCCCTAGCTCGACTTTATAGGAACGAAGTTCATTGAATCCTCGAGAAAGTGGTGGCCACCCACATATGCATTATAGTTCGATGAATCATTTAGGACAGATACCTACCTCCTCGTAGACATCTTGTGTAACTTGTAACCAGAGAAAAAGCAGCAAGTATGGACTGCCCCTACATAGGGGCCACCTACTTAATCGTGTATGTATGATTGCCTGAAACGATTTATCGAGACGCTGTGCACCACGATACGTCATAACGTATATTCGTAATAAGTTCTCGTAATAAGATCTCGTTTAAGCTTTGAAAAGAGCTATGAAAAAGCTTGTACAAAAGAGGAGTTGAAAAGTGGTGTCGGTAGAAGATGAAACGACCACGATACATATATCGCATTTGTTACGTTATCGACTTTCTTCTATCCATATACCGGCTTTAGTCAGATCGATTCACATTTTTTCGTAGCAATTTTCACCATATTTAGTTTCAATTCTAACCGTTAGTAGGATTGCAATCGGATTCCAGTCTGAATTGATAACGTTGCATGCGACAGGGAAATGGTAAGGGGGCTCGCGAACCCCTCGAGCGTGTGACACAAAGTTACCTTGTCGATGCTTGTATGTACCCTGTCTGTGATGCTACAACGTAACGTTCCGATACGCTCTGTGAAAGTAGCGTCACAGATTCTGGACGCGCGAATACGAGTCTCGACAAGGATTGGATCAGACACGAGAAACATGGCTCAAATTGTTTCTAATCTCGGCAACGGTTTCCCTTTTCACAAGCAAGTGTTAGTCTTCTTTGGTAAAGTTTAAAGCAAGTATCCCCAAAGAGTTTAGGATTTGGTGAAGATCCATATTTAGGCGCGAAGAGGGACGAAGTGTGATGCGCGGGGTGCCACGAGCCGAAGCGAAACGAAACGAAAGGATGCATTGGTTGCTATATACATAGGCGGTGATACGATGCAAGGCAGGGCAAGACATACCGAGAAGCGTGGCGGGGAACCGATGCGGGCGAAGAGAAGGCGAGGTAGGTCTGCGCGAGCGAATAATAGTCGAAACGACCCTGAAACCGAGGCCATCGTTGTTCGTTGGCCCGAACAGCACGCAAGCACCGTCGTTTCTCTTTACCTTCGCGATCTTCTGCGTCGCTTCGCGTAGCGAGTGCAAAAGCATTCGCGCGGTAAATTCTCCGGCAGCGATCGTTCCAGACAACACCTGCCGAGCATTTTCTCACTGTTTTCTCTGTTTCACCAACTGTGTGATGTCAAAGACAAGACGAAGCTGGCCCCGGTGGAACAGTAATTCTTTCCGCAAACAGGAATAGCGAGTGTCGATAAAACGTCTAACCATTTCAGCTTAGTTTCGCATCTTTATACCCGAGGGCGCTACCCACGCGCCCTATCGTACCATTCGTAATAAGTTCTCGTAATAAGATCTCGTTTAAGCTTTGAAAAGAGCTATGAAACAGCTTGTGCAAAAGAGGAGTTGAAAAGTGGTGTCGGTAGAACATGAAACGACCAATTGCTTTTTCGACACATCGAAGAGACGAAAGTGTATCGTAGATCTTCGCCCCTGGAGTAGAAATGTTCTTCTCTTCCCCGAAAGATGCCTGTACCATCGATTGGTTTTGCTCTAATTACGTTTACCGCGTATGTAAGTACTTGGATCCCTTGCCTCGTAACAAAGTGTAAATCCAATGCGACCTAACTCGCTTGGCATACGTTTGTTTGTCAAAATGAAACACACCTTTCCTGCCCATCGAAATTACATTATCTCTCAAGTCCCATTCTTCCTGAAATCTTGCACTGATTTCGTTCTTCCGATACGAATCCTCTCTCGCTCACTTACTCTCTCTCTCTCTCTGCTTCTCCTACCCTAAATCCTCGACCCTCGCCACTCTCTATACTCTATACCCACACCTTAGACTGCACAGTGCACACACTCTCATCTCCGTACCCGGCAAGCCTTGGTCGCTCCCTCCCCCCCCCCCCCCCGCCAGGTCATCATACACAGATGCTCGTGTTTTCCTCGAACAAAAGGCTAGGTATTCGCGACAGTGGTATTTCTTCGAATCGTTCGTGTATTTAACAACAGCCGTCGAACGAAACTCGCCGGTACGCCAAACAGTTGCCTCTTTCGAGATACGGATCCGAGATAGATTGAAGCGCGGCTGGGCTACGTTTGCGCGAGTCCAAAGACTAAGCGGAAATACCCATGCGTGGTGGATCGTTGGCTCGTTGGCGGCTGTTTCCTACTCGGCTCTACATACGTAGGTACCAATGTGTGTGCGCATTTGGCATCGCGTCCCTCGCCGTGCAGTTGGCAATTGCCAAAGCCGCGGTAGCGCGAGGTGAACGTCGTGGTTCACGGAGCTCCGTGACGAACCATCTGATCGACCTTCGTTGAAAACGGAGAAGCAGCCAGGCGCGAACCCGAAAGCGAGGCAGCGAGCGTAGCGAGGTTCACGCGCCACGCCGGGTCAACGTTCTCGATCGTCCAGTCGGGTCACGTTCGCGATAACGACCGGGAAAAGAGAAAGGACGACCGTCGCGAGAAACGGTGATCGAGAGAACAGGGATCGCGCGCTACCGAACGCATGACCGGAACGAAAGCTCTGGACGATCGAGTTAGGGACGTGCGAATTATCCTATCGCGAGGCAAGCGTTTCTATAATTTCCCATAGGTACACCGCGAGTCGTCCGCGTCTCCGATCGGCCCCACCTTCGTATCCCCCGATTTTCCTTGCTACGGTTCACCGGCGGCAGCGTTCCCAAGATGCGAGTTGCGGAACATCTCCTTTAGAGACAATCAGCCGACGCGACGATAGTTGCTGGGTGAACTATGATTTCCCAGCAAAGACCTGTTGGGATCTGCAGCAGCGCGCGCATGCACAGCACACTCCTGTGCTGGCAAACAAACTCGCGCAGGCAGACGTGTTCCGACCTACTCGTAGTCGAAACGCAGAATCGCCACTACCTACCTACCTACCTACCTCCGCGCGAGAAAAGGGACGAGCGAACGTTTTCTCTGAGCTGCGAGAGGATCCGGTGAGTCTCAGCGGTCAAGTTATTTGTCCGTTCGGGAGACCGTTCGAAAGGCCC
Organism: Andrena camellia; assembly: GCA_029448645.1. NCBI lineage: Eukaryota > Metazoa > Arthropoda > Insecta > Hymenoptera > Andrenidae > Andrena > Andrena camellia. Next base: position 39,604,433 of record CM055679.1, on the reverse strand, counting down.
GACCGAGGGGCAGATGGCCAATGTAGTTTCGAGGCAAAATTTCCGACCGGGTAAACCGAGGGCAACGGCGTCGGCGACCACGTTCTGTACCGGATAAGAAGGAATACCTATGTATTTGGATCGCCGCGCGGCTGATTCACGACGGATGAGTTGACTCCACCGCTTTCCTACGTTCCTACGCTTATTTTTCTCATCATCGGCGTCCGGAGGGAGGGGGGCAAAAGGGACAGTTGCCCCCCCCTGGCTTCTGAGAAAAAAATCGCTTATTTTTCAAAACTGATCTTTATTAAGTTTATACTAAAAAAGGGAATATTTTTAAATTTCGATTTTAAATTTTTAATTAAATGGGCACTATAAAATGGGTTAAAAAAAGCAAGAGGGGTATGTTTCTCTTTACCATCATCCCAAAGTTGCCCCGCCCCCCTGGGAAAAAGTCTCCGGACGCCCCTGTTTCTCATCCTTTCGACCGTTTGATTCGGCATCCATTGACACGCGACCGCACAAACGACTGCGTTCCCCATCTCGCTGCCTGAATTTCCGTTCGCCGAAGCTTCGCGAAGGAGCGCACTAATCCGAAAACCAACACCGACCTGCGCGTTTACGCCGAACCGGGGAGCAATCAATTTATCGAAGAATACCATAATAAAAGCGGTCGAGCAATATCGGAGTAGCGTAAACCTCGCGGTCGTCCTTCCACGAGAGCTCGGCTCTCCTTTTACGGCATGGAAGGTCGAAATGGAAAAAAGCGGTTCGTGGAAGGCGTCTATGCCCCGATCCCCGGCTTGGCCGCTCGGATAGTCGGGCACTTTGTCGGCGAGTTTATTATTCGTAACGGAGAATTCGAGAGGATCGACTGGATTATCGTGAACGCTCTCCGCCTCTCTCTCTCTCTCTCTCTCTCTCTCTCTCTTTCTCTCTCTCTCGTTTGCCCTGCAACAAACCGCCACAACCTCATCTTCGCCGCACCTCCACCGCACATCCGCCGTCCATCGTCCATTCGGTACATATAAATATAGGTATGAACATACGTAGTTAGTACATATTTTCTTTCAGAAGCTCCTCGTCGATCCCGCGATCGTAATCGCGCTCGTGACCTTTCCCAATCCAGCACAAGCAAACTGTTTGTTTGGCAATCGAGTGTTGCCTGGACTGGGGAGATATGTTGACTCATCCTCAAATTGGTTCTCTTTTTTCTGGCCGTCGCCGTTAATGTCTCCGTGCCTGTTTCCCACGAAAGAAGCGAAAGGGGAAAGCGCTTGGTCGAGCCTCGTCAGCGGCCAATAGCGGAGATTTATGAGCGGTTCTACGCGAGCTTTGCATTCTCGATGTTCTATCGGTGAACGATCCTGCATGTCCGCGCGGTTACCCTTCGATCGTCGTGTTTCGATCGCGCGGAAGAAAAGAGGGGAACAGGATAAAGGCTCGGATTTCTAGCAGCGGCGAAAGAACGTCGATTACGAGAGGCGAACGAAAATTTCGGTACGAGAGCCCCGTTGCGTGGAATAATACGCAAGAGAAGAGATTATAGGTTTGCGTAGGTTAAAGCCTGGCTTTATTCCACCCGTGGAACTACGTACCGACCGGCGAGGGTCGCGTTTCTCGGTCACGGTTCCTTCGGTTGCCTTGGATCTGTGCGAGGGGCACCTCGGCTGAAGAATCGTCCTCCCTTTTGTGTGGGGAACAGCATCCGCTCTCGTGTTCTTGTTCAACGTCTCTTGGCTGTCACGAAATCGGACGTGGCACGGCCATTGAAACTCGAGACCCTCGCGAGACGGCTCATTCAAAGAGCGCACCGTTTCGTGCGACGATCTTTACTTCTCTCATCCTCTCGGATGAAGCTCGCCTTATGAAAGAAGGCAAAGATCGTGGGGATCCAGAGTTGAAGATGGAACGAAATAAAGCCCGTCCTTTCGGAGGCGAAGACGCTCGCGGCATTCAACTTATTCGTTCGGACGTTTGCCGCGGGTAGAGCGTAGAACGGTTTCGGCTACCTGCACCACACCGTCGCGTCGGCGTCGCGCATCAGATCGAACCGGCTAGCAGCTATCTGTGTACCGGAATCAGCTGGATCAGACGCGCTTGGCTGAGTTCACCTCGAAAATCCACCGAGTTCCCCTCCGTTTTCCTCCGTCCCTCAAGGGCGACCTGCGCTGAAACAACATGCTTGTGCGTTTCGATAAATTTCACGTGCACACGTGGCTCTGTGTGCGAGAGAAACAGCGCATCCGACGGGAAACGGAATACATCGCGCACACGTACGTATTTACTACGCGTTTCTCCGCTCCAACTTGTTCTCACTCTCGTTCCGTTTCGCCTCGAAAAGCCCAACCGGTTCGGCGAGCGAGGCGCGATGACGCACGGGGAAAATTCATCTTACATCTCGCCCGCCGCCTTTACATCGGCTCGGCTGGTGAACCGGGATTTCGAGTCGCGGGGAAACCTCTCCGTGGCCCGATCGGATAAATATAACTCGCGCGAATTCTCCGTGTACAACTCGCTTTAGCCGCTCGCTTCTACGCCGTAGAAGACCGTTTGGGTTCTTTGGTGCTTCTTTCTGGTTCGTTCGAAAGTATCATAAAGTGTAGGTATTTATACATACACACGTGAACGGCGCAGGAAGAAGTTGGCCGTCCCGCGATCCTACATTACCTTGCTTTTCGGCCAGCATTTGTGACCCGCCACCGTTTATCGCGAGCCAGCCACTTTCGTGGACATCGGCCGCAAATGCATAATTTCTTGGAAATGCGAATGGAGATCGCGGCGCGGCGCGGCGGACGGACCGGCATCGGCAGATCGATACGCCTAGGAGCGAAGGGGAGATTAAGCGTGGAACGTAGCCCGGTGCTCGGTCGCGTGCTTCCCCTCGCGAAAGATGTTGCGTGTCGCGTCGCCGCCCGCGACGTGGTCGGAACGAGGTCAAACACGGCGCAGCGACTCCGTGGACGAAAGAGATCCCGCGCGGGCCAGCACGCTGGCTGTGATACATACTTAGTTGGAACGAAAATTCGTTCCCGCCGAGCCACGATTCCCGGATGGGTGACCTACTTTTCACACACGTGGCGCTTTACGATCGTCGCCACGGGGCCGAAAAAAACGCGCAAGCCTCGACGTCCCGTTCCCTCTGAAAGAGCCCCAACTCTCCAACAGGGGTACCATTGTGCTCGGCCGGGACAGCTGCTCCGCGCGACCATTTAAACGCGGCTTTATTTAGTGATCTCGTAGACACGATGTCGGTACGATTTCCACCGTATCGATCCTCGATTCTCGATTCCCGCGCAACCATCGCCGACACTATCTTGCAACGATCCAACTTGATCCTGCATGCTTTCTCGTCATCGATAGGCCCCCGGAATTCTCTTCGGCAGTAACCATTACGAAATCGATCGCATGGCCGGCATTCGGTCGAAGCAACAGCCCCGTCAATCCCGCCCGTTTCGCGCGACTACGCGGCAGAACGCGAAGCGATCGTGCTGCAAATTGCTGGAGGCTGGAACATAGAGGATGTCGGGGGGGATGGCGGCGGGCGCTACACCCTCGCGCTGGTTGCTCGCTCCGCTGCCTGACGCCGACCAGGGTGAACCCGAGCAAATCGACAACGATTCTATTCTTCTCAAAGCCGATAAACGTCTAATCTATGTACGCGCACACGTAGATACGTAGCGTAAAGTAAAGTACCTAAGCGATCGTGAGCGGTGTCTACGTCCGAATATCTCGCTGTTGCGCGGAAACTAGAAAAACGTCGCACAGTCAAGGTATCAGCTTAACGCGCAACTTATCGCGCTCCTGCCGGTAAAGCTTCAGTAATCGCTCCGAAACCCCATCGGTTAATCCCAAACTAATTCTCGTTGCGACGGATCAGGCGTTCCTACAATCCGTAAAGTTCCGGCAGCCCCTCGAGTTCGTCCTCTTACCACTCCACTTCACCCTACTCTACCTCCGCCTCTGCCTCTGCCAGTAGAGTCGGACCCTATTTCTCTCGGCTCCCTCGATCGGCCCTCGCCGAATCCTCCTACGTGTACGTTCGTTCGGTGCATCTGATTCTTCACCTCCGTTTGAATTTTCCTCGAATTTCTGTGTTCTCAATAAAAGTTCTCGTACGGTCTCGCGTCTAACTGGAAACGCGAACGCGGGATGATGCGAAGAAAATGAAAGGGGAGTATTGAATTGACGGCTTGTAATCCTGGACTACCATTGTAACGAATGTATCGTAGTTCTCGAAACTTAAACTTTTCCTCGCGCAAAGTTATCACGGGGAGGATGGCCGCTCGCTCGTCGATGCACACGCGAAAGTACGCGTTGCTTTGCGTTGGGTTGCCTCGTCTTGTCTCGCTTCGCCCAGCCTCGTTCCGCCAGTCCTTTTCACGCTTTCGGTCGGTCGGTGTGTGCATCGCGAATCGTGAACTCGACGACTCGAGCACTCGACCGAGGATTCTAGAAATAGCGATGTATTTTCCCTCGGAGGGAATCGAACTGGCGACCTTACGAGTAACACCTCGGCCGCACCCCGTTATATTTTTAGAAGGTAAACCGAAAGCCGCGACCACCGTCCTCGCTGTTCCTTCGCTGCTCTCTCGCGAAAGCCAGCGCAGCGATTGCCCCTCTTCGTTTTACCTATCTTTCCCCTAGCTGCGATTTCACACAGCTCTCGGATTGGGTTAGGTCCCTTGAACGGGGAAACGCGAACGCGCCCCCCCCCCCCCCGCGCTGCCATCGTGCCGCAGATTTACATGCAACCCCTCTCTCAGACTCTGATGCTTGGTATACCTACCTATCGGAGAACTTGGCGGGATGGCTCGCAACCCTTCGCGTAGATACGCGTTCCTTCGCAGTCAACGATATGCGAACTGCTCTGTTGAACAGTACAGCACAGCCACGAAATGCGAGGGCTGTAGGTTCTTCTCCTCCTTTAATTTTCGGTAGTTTCGATAAAATTAATAAAAATCATTCGAGGCGGTCGGAGATTGAAAAATCTGTCGAACCACCGACTTCGATCTCGATCTCGAACGCACCCGCTGGGAGGAAAAGAGCTAGGAAATACATACATACCTACACAGATAGGTTTGCTTGGAAAGAATCGCGCTCTCGCGCCCCAACGACCGGTCGCTGCGGTTTCGTTCTCCGCCGGGAACAATTTTGCATTCGACGGAGAGGCAGGTATAACTGCCGAGGACGAAACCTATTTCGTAGAACCAGTTCCGTCGAAGAAGCCTGGAGATTTACGATCGCTCGGAGCCCCCTTTCGGATCCTACCGTCCCCCCGTCGCGGCCGCTACCTCGTGCCGTTTGCTTTGGCTTTGCCGCGTCGCGTCGGCGTCGGACTCCGTCTCATCCTTGATTTTCGCTCGATTCGCCGCGATACGCGACGACCGATAACGAGCATGCCGGTCTCTTTTCGGCAACCGCGAGAGAGCCTCGGGGACCCGGAAGGAACGGTTGAGTAGGTCGCTCGTAGATCGTAACCGGCCAGCCACTCGACACGAATGCGATCCGATCGCTGTCACAGTCCCTTCTCGCGCCCGTCCAAATCGAATCGGCTACGATCGAAACGAATGGATCTCGAACAAGTCTCAAGGTCGTGCTCCTGCGAGAGATCGAACGCGAGTAGGTATTCGACCCGTCTCCTCGCCGGTCGAGACCTCGCGGCGTGCCGCGTCGCTCCTCTTTTACCTTGGATCGAGCGAGACCAAACGCAACTGTTCCATTACAGTCCAGCATTGAGAGTGAAACTAAATTTCACGTTACTCACGCAACTTTTACTCCCTTGTTCCGTCTAACGGCACACCTCAATCATATTCCGCTATTCGGAAACTAATAAGACCTATCTACCGATTTATTCGCCTGCTTGCCCGTCTGCTCGCCTGCTGCTGCTGCTCTCGCTTGCCTTCCTGCCCGTTTGCCTCCCTGTTTACCTACCTGCCTACCTACTTACCTTTCTACCTACCTACCTACCTACCTACCTACCTACCTACCCACCTACCTACCTACCTACCATCTTACCTGCCTCTCCGATTGCCCGTTTCTAGCAACTTACCTGCGCGTCTGATTCTTCGCTTTTTCGAGTCGATCGAGCACGGAGAACGAAATTCGACCGATTCGTCTCGTTCCTGATAATGTCACGACCTGAAAGCTGCCGCGTGATTGGCGGCAAGAGCTGCGGAGTCTGTGGATATCGCCCGACGCCCATTACGTATCGTGTACCATAGCGGATCCGATAGTGTTGTGCGCACAGAATGAAAAGTTGCTCGCGATGCTACACGAAAGAATCACGCGGAAAGTTGCTTCGGAAATTTGGAGAACGCTGATACCATGATAGGTGAAAAGCAGGGGCGTCCGGAGACTTTTTTCCAGGGGAGGGGGGGGGGGGGGGCAACTTTGGGATCGTGGTAAAGAAAAATATACCCCTCTTGCTTTTTTAAACCCATTTTATAGTGCCAATTTAATTAAAAATTTAAAAATATTCCCTTTATTTAGTATAAATTTAATAAAGATCAGTTTTGAAAAATAAGCGATTTTTTTCTCAAAAGCCAGGGGGGGTAGCTGACCCTTTTGCCCCCCCTCTGCGGACGCCCATGGTGAAAAGTACGAGGAGCTTTGGCGAATGCACCGAAAGACTGTGCGGCATTAACTTCCCTTGCAAGTACATCTGTATCCGTATCGGTGTATATATATAGGTATTATTATCTACGTATATCGCGAACGAGTAGAATCCCTCGCTTTCACCGAGGTTGCTTCGAACGCGAGCCTCGCCCGTCCATAGTTGCGCAAGCAAACTCTACGACCTGGTTCCCATAATTGCCCCGAGTGCGCTGTCACGACCACCGACCCAAAGTCATTTCCGAAAGTCGGGACAGCCGACCGGGGGAAAAAGATTTGGTGGTCGCCATGAGCGATCATATAGGTATCTAAGTAAGTAAGATGCTCACCCGTTGATCCAAGGAAACGCTGGCTCCGTTCGATCGTCGGCCGCGGCTGGGACGCTTCGTTCTGCTGGGAGCGGTGCCTCGAAGAGCCTGCGACTGCATGCATATCTCGCGCTCCACTTCCAAACGGACAAACTACGGCTCGGAGAAGGCTCGACGAACGCCACGACGGTGAAACAACCTGGATTCATACGACCATCAACTCTGCAATCTTCCAAGTCGCTCGACCTTTTACCGGGCTTTAATAAAGTGTGGTCGATTGGCAAGCTTCTCTCTACTTTTCTACAGGTTCGCTTTTGTTTCGGTTTTTGGCTTTATTCGTTTAGATTTTAGATTCTAGATTCTACGCGCCGTTTGAAAAACGAGCCACGGCCTTTTGAACGCGACGTCGCCTTCCCCTCGCTTTCCCTCGCCACGTTCGAGCGGCGAGAGTAATCGGTCGATTTCCGCGATATTCCTCCATCGCGTTTTACGACCGACGATAATCTGGAGAGGTTACCAAGTGCTCTCCTCTTGGTACCCGGTACCGCGAATGTACAGCGGCGTAGGTTCCCCTGCGTTTGGCCGGTGCCGCCGCGTCGCGGCCGTCAACGACGGAGCGAAAGGAAGGAAGGATGCACGTGACGTAAACCGACGCGACGCGACGCACGGTTCTCGTGGCTCGGGAGGCTCAGGAGGTTCGGGAAGCCGACGTGGCCGACGTAAATAATATTTTTACGAGGGAGCCGCGGCATGGCTTGGCGCGCGGCTTTCTGCTTTTTGCTTTCCACTCGTTTTGCCCCGGGAGGGAATGAGTTTTTTCGGTCGGTGACGCCTGTCTCGGGGCCCTCTCGAATAACTCTACGGTCGCGGCCTCCGTGTCCCTCGATACCAGGAACTCGACGGTGCTTGCCCTCTGCCCGTGCCGCGTGCGTCTAAATCTTTTCACGAAAAGCATTCGTTCGCCCCCTTCTTCCTCTACCTTCCTCTCGGCGCTGACGGTGCTTCCGTCCCGATCGGACAGCACCGACCGTCAATCGAACGTCGCGACTATAAGCGGTTTCTCGTAGCAAACCACTACCGTCGCGCACCGTCCGTCCACCTTCCGTTCCATATCTTTCTACGAATTACGCGGCGAACGCAGATGCGAGGCAAGCGATTTCAACGTCTCCCAACCACACCACCGTTCCTAGAAGACGTGTCAACCGTGCTCCTTCTATTTCTTTTATCTACCCATCCATTCATCCGTATCCATCTTCTGCTCCTTCGACCCGCGATGCGCGATCATCAACGAAAGGAGAACGTGAGCGGCGCGGCGGGTGCGCAGCAGCCTGTCGCCCCACTCGTTCCAACAACAACGACCCAAGGAATCGAGTAAGCTGGTTGCAGAGAGCGAGTGAGAGGGTGAGGGAGAGCCGAGGATGGATCTCGTCCGGATCCTGGGGGGGGGGGGAGAGAGGAGATTATGGTAATGTCGACAGACGTTTTGGGGCCGTAAAAATAATACGTACGTCCATGTCCCTGCGCGGCTACCGGGTACTTTGGCCGCTCGCGTGCAAGCTGATTCATTCCGTAGCGATAAAAAGCTACGTGACTCAAACGCGAAGCAAACGGAGCTGCGCCGCGATACCTCTCGCACCGTCGCGCGTCGCGGCCGTCAACACGATCTATCACCACACCACGGACAAAGACAAAGGCATCCGATACAACAGGTATCGTCGATGTCTGCCGATTCCCGATTCCCAAGTTGTGTCGCCAACTTTTCCACGAGAAACCGACCGTCGTCCACCAAGTCCGTGGTTTACCGCGCAACTATCTCCCACAAAACTGTCAGTAAACCTATCGAACATGGTTCAAAGCAGCGTGTACACGTTATGAGGTACTTGTTCGCGAAGCGTAGCAACGCAAAGGCTACCACCGATCTGGACGAAAGCCTGTAAAATCGACCCGATTCGAAAGGGATCCATTTGTCGTTTCTTTTCCACCTCCGGCGATACCTCCCCGCGCTCGCGCGCGCGTTGAAGCGAGAGCGCCATTGCCAATTCTCCGTTTACCATCGCGCAGATTGGTGCACCTATTAATAACCGTGCTCCGCGAATCGCTCGGCGAACCGTAATGACGTTGGCAAGGACCTCGTTTATTCGCGGCGAGGAAGGTTAACGAATCTCTTTAACGCTCGCGCCCTTGGCGAATTGCCACGTGGAATTTCAAGTACGAGCATCGGAAATCTCTCAACACGCTCTCGCTCGTATCGCGCGGTAAATCCTCGCTACTCCCATCCGATCGGCCCAGCGCATACTTTTTTTTTTTATCGGTCTTATCCGTGTCTCTTACTCGGTTAGGGCCAAACACCACTGTTGCGACGCATACGGCACGCCAGCCGAGTACCTAGCGTAGGTACCTATGATTTGCCAGCGGCCTTTCCGACTTTTCAAACTTCACCGTGATCTTTAAAAATGCCTGGATCGTGATAGGTCGTTGCTCTGTCTGGGCTTGCGCCTGATACGATCTACGACGCAAGCGCTCCGCGCTTTAACGATACTCGGAAACTTTATAACGCAGTAGACCGATGCTCTTGCATTCATCGATCACGGGGGATCAATATTCGCAAAGAAAGACGGCGCGTCGCGTCGCGTCGACGTTGCGGATCGATGACGAACGTCGCGCGACCCTTCGTCCGTCTCGAGGTCTCGGCTACGGCTCCCTCCCAACTCGTACGGCCGGGGAGCAACGATTGATGAACGCGAAGCCGACGGCAATGACTTTGAATCGCTGTTTACGAATTTCCTTAGACCTTAGAGTACTTTTACATTGGATGTTAGATTTATCCAACGCATTGTCTGTGATGATATTAATAATACTAATGCAAAATATTATCTTCCTCCATCTCGTTTATAGTTACCAAACTTTATGAAGCGACTCTAGATACCGAAGATGTTTAAGTTCTTAGGTTTTAGCATCGTTGGTATTTCCATATAATTCTCAATTCCTTCAGCTTTTCCCCACCACTAACGATTCTTATTGTTAGTCATGCACGTTACGGTAGGCACGCTTGTTCTTTTCTCCTTTGGTTTTTCGCCCGCCTCATCCTACCGCGAATTGCCGCGGTTCGTGCCGCGCCGTCCTTTTCTGCCCTGTCTCGTGTATCCTGTAGATTCGCGCTGCCTACATCGTTACATCGCCGCATCGCTACATCGCCAACCAAGTGCCAAGGATATTCGCGGTACACGAACGAGTTTCACCGACCTTGACCATACCGTGCCGGCTGGCGAAGCGGTCAGAGGTGTTTTCTTTGATCGGTCGATAATCGTGCGGACGGAGGTTCGCGCTCCCCGGCGAGTTTCCCGCAGTGTTTTTCCCGCCGATCGGAGGCGGGAAAACCGCGTCAGACGGTTGGATGCGCCGCGTGTGGGACCGGCTTTCGACGAGGTCGCAACCATCGGCTGTGCGGCCAGCAAGGTCAGAGACCCGCGATCTGGTTGGCAAGCCATGTGTACCGGGGGCCCTCGCTCCTCTCAACGTGCACAGCGACGTTTCCCAACGAGTCGACAACGTTGATGCGTTCATCGCCTCGTTGAAAACCTCCCAACGCCGAGCAGCCGAAAATTCCGCGAGACAAGGATTGCACCAGCGACTTTCTTCGCGGAGAGTACGAGCTCGTTCGTCCACGTATGTCGTTAAATATCGGAGTTGACATCGTTTGACCCGTCTTCCCGTTGCTCTCGACGCTCGACACTCGACTCTGGGGCTCTCGGCCCTCGGCTCGCAGCGTCTGAGTCACGTCAGTACGAGGCCGTCGCCGTCGGTACGAGGTCAACGACAAACCAACCTCCTCGCCTCTGATCGTCAGCCTACGATCCCGTCTCTTTTCGCTGCGCGTCGCTCCTCCTCTTGCTACGCACGGTTCGTCTTCGTTTGCTCCCTATCGGAAACAACATCTGTCTGCTTTCCCGCCTTTCAACATCGATGCTATCCCCCATCCCTAACTTTTCCTCAAATTCTTTCCGAAACAACAACTTTCTCCGCAAAGGATAATACTCGCCAGAGACGGTCCGACCGCTGCGCCGGGCCGGTGAATTTTTAATCAATTCACATTCGTTAGACGTTTAGATAAAAGTTTGTTGGTTTGGTGGTTCAGTGACCATCACCTATCCGCCAGCGCGCTCGTGCTGCTACGATTCCGATCTAATAAGTCATAGAGTTAGGTATACCTATAGGTAGAGGGACGGTCGATCGGTCAGTTGGTCGATTGATCGAGCGATCTAGAGGGCGGACAGGAAAGCGAGCGAGCTGGTGCACGGTCGATGAGCCAGCTATACAGCGAGCCAGCCAGCCGCCGGCCAAGCCAAGCCAAGCCAAGCAAGCCAAGCTAAGCCAAGCCTCGTTTTCAGCCAGGCACCGAGGCTGCCCCCTGAACCGGATCGCGGCATTAACCTCCGTCAGCGTTGTATATCGCCGTACGTCCCTGCCTCTCTGCCTTCCGCACCACTACTACTATCAACCGTCGACCCTACCATTACCACCGTGACCGCCACCCTCTCCTGCGCATCACCCGCCGTCTCCGCCCCTCACCCTCACCTTCGCCCTCGTCCTCGCCCCTCGCTCTCGCCCTTGTCCGCCCCCGCCACCCTCTGCTCCTCCATCCTTCTTCCTCCTCCACATCGACCACCTTCTCGTCGATGATTCTTCCCATCTGCTCGCGAAGCAACATCCCAACTCTGCCCGGCAATTTCCCACAGTCCGGCACGGCTTATCCGTGCCGCGACGCAAAAAGTCTATTCTCGACCGCGATAATTCGCAAACCGAGTCCCGTCTCCAAAGCTGCGCGCCAAACGAAAACGCGCATACGTACGTATATGTACACACATGTATATTACATCCTCTACCTCTCGAAAGCAGCCCAAGAATTCTCGGCAACTTGGCCGTTCTATCGTTCGATGCCAAGTGAAATTGTAATTTTACTCGGGACGAGGTAGGGAAACGTGGAGCGCGTGGACGGGCCGCTTCGCGAAAGGCCGTCGAACGGTTTCGTCGTGTCTCCCCCTCGGATCGATATATTCAAGGACCCGCCGCTGAAAATTTTTCGCTCCGGGAGAAGGGAGTACGCGCGGCTAACGCGTACATGGGCAATAACGGGAGAAAGGAACTGCTGTGCCGGGCAAGAGAAACGGCAAGTTGGAGAGAAAAGTGGATGCACGTGAAACACCGTGACGCAGCGGAGATAAGCAGGAGGATGGGTAGCAAAGCGTAGAACGGTGAGGGGGTTGGCGCGGCGTGGCGAGGCGTCGTGAAACGCGCCGCGACCAGATGAAACGGGTGGGAAGGAGAGGAGCGGTAGCCGGGATAGGATGAAACGAGATGGTACGGATCGAGACGAGGCGAAGGGAACTCAGGAAAGGTCCGATGCCAGCGCGCAGAGTCGCGCGAGATGTGGTGGTCGGTGTCGGTCGAAGACCGAACGCCGAGGGGACCGAGACGGAGCCACAGCGAACGACGCAGGACGAAGGCAGTAGACTCGCGGCTGAGCGCGCCGCGCCGTTCGGTATAGGGTAAATCCGGGAGACGCGGTCGGGCCGGAGAGTTGGTCGAGTCGCTATATTTCAGACTCTACACGTGAAAATGCGTTAAAGTGCAGATCAATTACTTCTCTAGAAGCCAAACAGTTGAATGAATAGCGTTATTTCGCTTCCTTCTGTGTTTTTCTGAATTTATAGGCTATAAAAAGTAAATTGAGGTTACATTTAACCTCTTTTGTCAACCAGCGGTGTACGGAATCGTATTTAAAATATACTTCTAAGTTTATCTTCGTTTAATGTTTGGGATAATAAGATAGACAATACAGCCAAAGTATTTGGCCATATTAACTCTTCCTCTCAAAACTAACGAGAAGACCATCTCTCGTTGCAAAAAGGAAAGATGGTCGAGTTATGATTTTTTTTTATTATTTTTGTTTATCTAGTTTATTTATTCACTTTTGTATTCATTTGCCTTGCTAATCGCCGGTAGGTAGTTCACTTTTTCTTTGATATGTTCTTTACTTGTTTAGCGTAAATAAATTAAATATCAATGAATCTGTAGTTGTATTCACTCGTAAATAATTTTACTTTATCCTTTGTTAATTTTCCATGAATAATTATGTGTATCACTTCAATATACAAACGGGTTTTCTGAATTTTCCTTACAGGCTCATAAAAAAAAGATTAAAAAACGACCTTTACTATTTTTTGTTATATTCCGGCCAATTGCATTTTTTTCAAAACGACGAATCACGTCACTTAGCAAACTAATCCTTCTAGCTTCCCAAAGAAACTCAAGACGTTTGGATTAATATTAAAAGAGTTATACGATTTTAAAAAGTGTCCGAATATTTTCGTTACTCACTGTACTACATATAGGCGGTGGACGGAGGACGGGAAAGCGGCGCAAACAGAAACAGGCCGAGTAGAGTATGCTTAGCAAGGGAAAAACGGGAGAGTGAACATTGCTTTTGCGCTCCAAGGCAACAGCACTGGCAACATTCGCCCGAATCTGGTCGTCTTCGAATACAAATTCGACGCCTGCAGAATTGTCACGACTAGATTGCAGATTCCAGCACTGACAATAAGTTAAATACCTGTAGGTGGGCAAGCAGAACGAGACTACGACGATTCGTTGTCTCCCGAGTAGATCTGCCAATGTTTTACGGTCAGCTTGTACGCGCCGAGAATTTTACCGGCGCGGCGACCCCAGGTGTGTCTGGTCTGGCCCAGTGGAGCGTGCTCCCGCCTGCCGCGCCGTCATACTCGGCACACAGAGACAGTTTCCCATTCCCATGCGCCTGCACGCCGACGCGACGGAAGTACGGTGTCTCCATCGGACCAACCAATTATTGCCGCGAATGTATGTAGTTGGATCGAACCGAATCGTAGGCGACCGTGCGGTCGTTGGCGAGCTGTCAAATTTTCCACGTGCGACAGAGAGAGACAAAGACAATGCTTTCGCTCACCTTGAACGCGACTCGGTTCCGAGCGGAGGTCCGACGCGGAACAATATCACTTCGCTCCTGACAATGAGACGCTCGACCGTGTGAGCGTTGCGGCGCAGTCACGCGACACCCTCGTCCATCATCTTCCTACGATTCACGCGACGCACAGCGACGCGTCTCCCCCTCAATTTCATCCGCCTCTTTAAACTCCGTTCTCCTCGCCGTCGGACGAAATTTCCGGATCTTGGAAATTTTAGTGAAATGTTCTAGACTCTGCGGCAAGCCGACAGGTACACCGGCTGGTTAATTTGAATTCGCGGTTACCGAGGTTACGCCGGAGATTCGCTTCGGCGAGTCGGGTCGATTCTCCTCCAGTAATTCTGTTTCGATCGCACGCCCGCCCGCCCGCCCGCACACATACAATACCATGCTCGCACACAATTTTCTACGTTCCCCTCTACCTAGGGGCTCGCTGCCATTGGCATCCTCGCTCCTTCTTCCTTGGCTCTTCGATTCGCCACTTTTCTTCCGTTCAAACGTGCAAACCGTCTGAGCAGTGCAACTGGTCGCCCTGCTACCCGATCGCCTCTTCCTCTCGAGAATCTCGGAGATCCGATCTGTCTGCCGTCCTAACCGGCGATCGTGATCGCCGGGCTTGTAATTACATCGTAATTTATGCGTGTTACGGTGTACGGTCAGGCTCGCCTGTAACCCTTCGACCATCCTTTTCTTCCCCCATCCTCTCCTCTTCCTCCTCCTCTCTCCTCATCCCAACTGCCCCTCAAACACACGTACGCATGCACTGCTCTCTTTCTCCCCCCCCCTCCCTCTCTCTCTCCCCCTTTCTCCTTCCACAGTTTACAACTCTATTTCCCGTTAAACCGTCTATGACCCAAGCAGCGAAATTCGTAACCTTCCTCCACCGACCGGAGGTCGGAAATTTGTACGGCGCATTTCGTCGGACGAGCTTCGCAGACAACGCGTCTGACGGGATGGTGCGCGCGGCCGCGACACCTGATAAGATAAAAACGATACCGTGCAGGCTGCTCGTGGCTGATTCACCGATCGCCGTTCGTGGTTGCCAATGCGTAATACCGGGTCGTTTCGATCGCATTATCCAGACAAAAACATCAATCTTATCGCGGGAGATCGATATCGGTCGATACACTTCCGGTCAGACCGCTGCATGCGTCGCGGCCTTGACGCGAGACTGATACGATTACAAACTAAGCAAGTAAATAAGTAGGCAGGTATGCGCACGGCCGTAGGTGATTTCGGCGTAGATGTGCCAGAGTTTACGATTTTATAAAGTGAATCCCCGTGATTGCCAACGGCAAACATTCCTTGTCTCTCGTGCATAATGTTCATATTAATAATGTTCGTAACGCTCATAATGCAAGGAATACCCCTCTTCCGCAGACACAGACCAATCTTCCGAGAATTTGGTCTGGCTTAATTATTGCCGTCGGCGGCTCAACTGCCGCGCGCCCGCGCGCGTATACATGCATGCATGTTTGCGCGCGCGCACGCTTACGCTAGCCCACGCATATTCGAGGGGATGACCATTCGAGTAAGAAGAAGGGCGTACATACTTGATAATACTGTCATCGACCATCGATCACCGACGAAGCTATTGCAAATCTTTTGCGTTTCACTGAGTTCTGTAGGCGCATAGGTAGGGTAAACGCGCCAATAAACGAACACTTAAGGCTAATGAATGAACACTGTTATAAAATTATATTTGCAGCGCGATTGATTCCACGTGTTGCAAAAATTGTTTGGATATGGAGCAAGAAATTAAAAGAAGTCTCTAATTAGGGTGACTGTGCCTAATGTCGCCACTGTTCCTAATATCACTAAAATTTATCAGTTATGCACTGAATTAGTACCTAACCATATGTAGGAAGACATACTGTAATTGCAGCGTCATGTGATCAACAATTACAGAAAGGAAAGGATTTTAGAGAATCTTAATGATGTAAAAATTTATTGGACTGCCACAATTTTACATCACATTCGGAGAAGGTAAGTAATAATTCTGTGAATGCAAGAATATCTACTAAAAATACCTAATTAATGATGTACTTAGGAATGAAATCGATTCAAATATTTTTCGTAATGAAAATAGCGTTTTTCTTTTAGCAGTATGCGTGTTCTCAATACCGCCAACCGGAGAACAATGGTTTTGATGTAATGTTTGTTGTAACAACCTGTAGGTGAGGTCACGAAATGTGCGGAGCAACCGAAATAAACTTTATTTGTCCAATATTTACATCGGAACTTAAAAAATGAAATATTTTAAAAATCTATATTTTTAAATTTCTATATTATTCTAATAAAAATAAAATCAAAGATGGATAAAAAAAATCATTTTTAGAGCAAGAAATAATAAAAGCACATGCGAAAATGACTTTAAAAACTCATATATACATGAATTAATCAATATTCTTACGTTTTTTGAGACCTAATTAGAAATTTGTAGGTTTCAACGATTCTAACTTATGCTACATGAAAGGTGAATAATTTCTCTTTACTTTGAAACGAACTGCATGCAAAAATATCAATTATTATTCAATTGACAGCGATTAAACTTTTGCCTGGCGATATTAGGTACAGTCACCCTAATTAGTTGCTTATTTTGATAACTTATTTTACCCATTTTAATGAAAAATGTCCATTCACTGGTACGTGTTCATTTATTGGCACATCCACTCTACATATCTATGTACTGTGAACTGGGGGAACATTAGGGTGGCCCTTATTTTCAACATACGATTTCTTTTGCTCTCATAAAAAAATAGTCCCTGAAAAAGATTATTGTAATCAGACAACAAGAAGGGGTGCCGACCAGGCCTTAAAGTTTAAAATTCATCAATGATTTGAATGTAAAGAATTTCTGAAAAATGGTAAGCCCAATCGAAATTTTGTTCAAATAATACTAAAAGAGCATTCAATCTTCTACAATTATTGTATATACAATTTGTTCGTGCTCGCAACCAGTTTTTAGGTAATGGAAATCAGCGTTCGCTGATTTCAGAAATTTCGCGATTTTCGACCTTATTCTGCGATCGTTAAGCGTTTATAGCTCAGAGCAACGTTAACCGATTTTGATGACATTTTAGGCGTGTATACAACTTACTTCAATCTACAAACGGGGTTTTTGAATTTTCATTACAGGCTAACAAAAAAAGTTTAAAGAACGACCTTTACTATTTTTTTTTTTGCTATTCCGACCAAGTGTGTTTTTTTTTTCAAACGACGAAACACGTCACTTAGCAAACTAATACTTCTGGCTTCTAAAAAAAACTCAAGTCGTTTGGATTAATTCTAAAGAAGTTATGCGATTTCAAAAAGTGTCCGAATATTTTCGTTACTCACTGTACCTATGTAGTAAATTGCTGGGGAAAAGTAGGGAGGGAAATGTAGGGGCAGGTGGAAAAGACCGTGGCGTCGGAATGATTTCGGTGAATACCTACCTGTGTTGGTTAAGGATAGGTGGGTCCGGTTGTCGGGCCTGGTCGGATCCCCTCGGTCTGTATCGGGCCGGGCCGGGCCGGGTCGGGCCCGAATGATCCTGGTCGGGCAAATCGACGCGGACGCAGGCCACCGTGCGAGTAACTCGAAACCACGGACGGGTTGTTACTCTTCTCTATTTTCCTTCGAGCTCCGCTGCTCTTTCCTTTCCCTTTCTTTCCCCTCGAGTCTCGCCTTGCGAATCCTACGATTTCACATCGAATCATTTCATTTCCTTTCCAGTCTACCATTGCTCATCGACTAAGTAATGTCGTCGCTGTAGTTGCATCGTTGGATCGTTGCATCACGTGATCGCGATCGTCGATGTTATCTGCGAAGTGAAGGCGATGGAGGAAATTGAAGTTAAGTCGTGCGCCCGCTTGAGAAATTCTCAAAGAGCGGGGAGGATTTTTCCGCTGAAGCCAACCGCTGCGAAACGACCAAACGGGGGAAACGCAGCTGGCAATGCTGTGACACGCGGCATTGCGAGTGCCAATGCACCGAGGTCACCAGGAAGCCGCTATCTAAGGCACACGCGGTTGCGAGAGTCCGATATCGTTCGCGCTCTTTCTTTGTAGCGAACAGCTGGTCGCGCTGAGTCAGTGGTACGGCCTTGATTGCGCCGTAGCGGAAGATCGGTGTTGCTTTCGTTGCGTTTGCGTCGTGGTAACGCGACTCGCGTACGCTACGCATCGGCTACACCGAGCCTTCCATTCTGCGCGCAGTCCTGCACGTGTTCCTCTAGCTATAGCTCCAGCCTCGCGCCACCTCCCGAAACGGACAACCCGGAACACACCGTTCCACCCGATACGCATCGCGTCCTCCGCATCTTTACCGATTTCGCAATTGTTTTTTTCACGCTTTGTCGCTGTACTGCGAATCGCACACCTCTGCCTCTCTGCCTCCCTCTCGACGATAAACCGTGACCGATAGCAGCCTGCTCGAGCGTGAGTCGCCATCGAATGTCGAAACCGCTGCTTTCTGTCAGAGATCCATTGGCAGCGGTGCAGCGAGATTTTCCTACGTGGCTCCTGCCCTGTTCGGCTTTAGCGTGCAGGACGAGGATAGTCTGCAAAATGCATAGGTACGTGCACACGTTGCACGGCTCGATCATCTCCCGTGTTTGCTAGCTCGTCACGTTCCGAACTCGTAATGCGTTCCACGCGAACCGCAGATAACACCTTCCAAGAAGATTATCGCGCGAGCTCGATGTACGAGCTGCTACTTCCATTCGTCGTTCGAAGCAGCGTTCTATATAACTGTGGGGGCTATGGCTTCGCCACTCGATTGAATCTAATCGATTCGTAATGCTGACACGGAACTGGTCGACGACGTCGTCCCCTCGGTCGGTGATTATCGAACGATCCAAAGAATATCGAAATACTATTGAAACCGGTGGAAACTGGGTGTCCCACCGAGTTGCGAGCACTGCCCGATAACGCGGGTCACCGATTGCGGGACGAGGCGTGCGCGAGCTCGGTACTACGCCAGCTGAAACGTTCTCGCTGGCTATCGTTGCGCTTCGTAAATTCCGTCGTGTCGCGTCGCCTCATCTCCTTGGGGAAAAGCGACGCGGAGCATCGCGTGCGCGCGCCAGGCAAAAGACCTAAAAACCCAGATAACGCGAACAACGTCCGTGGAAGACAATAACGATCAGAATGATTCACGGTGTTAGATAAAGCCGGATACACCGTAACTGCGCCTCGTACTTTGCCCTTGCTGCTCTGCCGCGAGCAAACGTCACTGCCGCGAACCGATCATTTATCGCTCATTTCGCGCTCTTTTCGAGCACCGTGGGCGAACACGAAGCAGAACGCTCTACACCACTTGTCCTCATTTCTTATTTTCTTTCTTCCGCATTTCGCTTCCTTCTATCCATCTCGCTGTTACCGACTATGTGTATTTAGGTACCACCATTATTAGTACGCATTCGATAACTGCCCCGTTAAGCGGTCACTCGCACTCCCTTCCATCATCTCTTTCTCCGACTTGGTAGGTACTTCTCTACGAAATCTCTTACGCATTTCATGCTCATCTGGGAGAAGTGCAATGAATGATAAATTGATAAAATTGAGATGGAAGGGGAGGAGGAATGAGGTGATGCGATGGGGTCGGGGTGGCGGTGAAGGAGGAGGCTGAAAGGAGCAATAGCAGGGGGGTTAGTGTCTCGTGCGCGGTTATATCGCCGGTTCTCGTTGCGTAACCACCACAACAATTGATAAAACGCGAAAGAAACGTGGACGCACAACAAGCAGCTGCTTGTTGTGCTGATCCTCCTTTATCGCGTCTTTATTCTAGCCTCCCCGTTTGACGCGTGATCCGCGATTCGTTTGATCGCTGCTTTCTTACGGCCGCTTTCCGTCTTCCCTCTGGAACACGCGTTTCTAATGCACAAACGAGTTGGCGAAATGTGCAATGCGTATACATCCTACGTGTTTAAATAGACCGCTCAACTGCTGCCTCTATTAGTCTATTTACTTGTCGCCGGATATAATCGCCCGGTGAACCATCCACTATGGTAGAGTATTGCGGGGCAAGAGTGCGCACTTAAAGTTTAGACTTCCCTAAAATCCTTGGTATTAAACTGATAGCACGTATCATTGTGTAAAGAATAACTACTATCCCTTAGGTATTATTCGATAGGCAGTAGCTTCGTGTAAATTTACCTGTCACGACTTATATAAAATAAATATTTCCAAAAAGTGTGAAATGCGAACTTTTACCGTATATGTGGGGCAAAAGTTCGCACGTTATGGGGTAAAAGAACGCAACGAGGAATTTTCACAGAAGTGTTTCATTTTCCTACGTACAATAGTTGTGGTAATATAGTAAAACCGAGTTAACAATTAACTAACTTTTAATAATATAGTAAAAATCGTTAACAATTAATTTTTTTTTTTTAATCAAGGTAACAGTAATAGCACATAACATTACCCCCACCTTCGGAAGACATCAGTCTTCTGGAGGATCGGTGTATTCTTCTCCACACGCAGAACGAATTATTTTTTCCATAGACGTTGATGGTTGGGTTGTTCTCTTTTTGGCACCGATTTGCTTTGTTCCTTTCAACAATTTTCAAAAGTAGATGCATTTTTTGGATTGTTTTTTGCTTTTCTAATTATTTCTTTGCACGTTCGCATTCAGATTTTCTTTTCACTGCTTCATTTACTTCCAGCTGATTTTTAAATGGGGAGTTTGCATTCGAAATCTTGCCCCACTGCATTCTGCGAACTCTTGCCCCAACAGCTACTTTTCCATTGTTTAATTAATCCTGTTCTCTGCGAGGAGAACTGAAAACTTCTTGTAGTACTTTTGAATAGAAGAATTTCAGCTCTTTCAGGCGACATATTAATTCAAATATTTACTGATCAATTTATAGGAATAATATTGATTCCTAAAAATGAGAATATTACATCAGAACTAACGAATTCAGTACTTACCGCGTTGTACGATAACGAAACGAAGCACAGCTACAGAATTCGACACTGGTGACTCTACCTTGATTGACAATTCACTGTCAATCACCATTGGCAACTGCCGCAACTCAAACAGTGAAATTCGCGTGGCGCGAACTTTTGTCCGCTGCGAACTTTTACCTACGTCTGCTCTACCACACAGCCACATAAGTATTACGTACGTAAGTAGTTATACATTTCGGTCGGACGATTCTCCAACGAACCTCGAGATTCTCCGCGACACCTTCGACATTCTCGCTTCCGCGATCAGAGCTATCTCGCGCAAAGAAACGCGGAAGCAACGTCTGTAGCACGGTCGGGAATCCGCGATAGTCTTGCCGGAAGTATCAGGTAGGGAGATTTGTTCAAACGCGAATCAACTTGCGATGCAGACCTCGCGGTCATCGGGACTCATTTCGAGGTCTCGACGCGCGCAAGGCTTTCGATTCGCCGCGACGTTTCTGAATCACGCGTCGTGAGTCACTGCCCGCGCGTCGACGAAGGTGCAAAGTATCGCCAGAGAATACGCGGGACCGACGCATGACTCCAACTAAAAGAAGTCGAATAGATAGGAAAACTTTCTTGCCGATCGAGTCATAAATCACTAACATCAAAATAGGGGTGGTGTGTTTGCGTGGTCGCGCTACCGGCAACGCGCTAACTGTATCAATCTATCAACAGAAGTATCTTGTGGCCCGAGAGCTTGAGATGAGCATGGGGCGGAGGTGCGAACAAAAATTTTTCTTTTTTAATTTTTTCTTTCTTCTTTTACGGCTAGATGTTTTGTTTTTGGTTTTTCTTTGTTTTTTTCTCTTTTCTTGTACGTATGCCACTGTATCCTTTATCGTACAAATGGGGATTGTCCCGTAATAAATAAATAAATAAAAATGTAATTAAGTACGTATGCACGCTAATATTTCGTCCCAGTTATCTTCTCATCAATCAACTTTGAAGACGCATCGACGATTTTATGTCGCCAAGCGAGAGGTATCGGCCGCCGTCTGCCGCCTCCCTTCTCCCGTCACCCATTACCCATCACCCGTCTGCCGCTTCCCGGCTGCTCGCCTCGCACCATGGATCCCGCACCCGCACTCACACCCACACTCATACCCATTCTCCTATCGACTTTCTCCCTGGTCAAACTGATCACGATCGGTCCATGTTAGCGGTCGCTCGGATCCGAGACCAGAAACATTGCTCGCTAATAAGAACGGTGCGGGTGCATCCAAGCGCACTAGCTTCTGTGATTTATCATCTATATTCGGTGATTCCCACAATTATTAGTCCGCTGTCTCTTCCGCTTACCGATCTCGTTTATCCGTTCATGACCGACGGCGATACGAGACTTGGGCCGATGGCAGCCTGCAAACAATCGGGAATCCGGACCGCGAGAAGAGAAGGACGGGATGAAAATCTGAAAGTTCGCGTGTGAGTTTTCGCGTGCAAAAGGGAACCGCCTACGGGAGGTGGAGGACGAAAATGAGAAGAAGCAGAAGCGAGAGATATGGGGGCGAAGAGACAGATAGATTGTAAATGGGGGAGGGGTGCGGGAGGGGAGCGAGGGACGGTGAGGAGGATAGAAAGAGCGAGAGCGGAGAAACCTTGAGCCTAACCGGGTGGTACGGCCTCGACTTCCCTCCCCACTGGGACCTTCGACGCGTTTCCGTTCAAAGGCAGAACTCTCGGGTCTCGTGGACGTTTTCGAGCGACGCGTGTGGTCGTAATTCTCCCACGAATTTGATGGTTCGCGAACCGATCGGTCGCGAGCGTGATCGGGGGGGGAAAGGGAAAGGAGAAACGAAGTTGGCCAGTGGTCGAAGCACGCATGTTATTTTTATCATAGCGGATTGCAGCGCAGAAACGGAAATCTCTCTCGCCGTTCACGTTTGCGGTTGCAATCGCGGTCGCCCCGTTTACAGCCAACTCCGCGTAGCTAGGAAGAAACGGACCGACCAGACGTTTCGCGGCTGCATAACTTCCTTCGGCTTTCCTCCATGCCGTTCGCCTCGCACTCGCAGTCGAATCGTCCTCGAAACGATACCCTACCTGTTTGTAGGATAGATTTCTTAGAGCGTAGAGTACAGAGGCGACGGCCACGAAGCACGACCGAGGACGAGAACGTTGGGCACACCACTGCCTTTAAACGCACCATCGTAAATTATACTCCATCGGCAGCCAGCGGTATGTAGTTATGGACTATAAATCTACGCTATCCAAGTGTTTACATTACTTTCTTGTTGCGTGATTAGTAATCGCGCAATAAGAGCATGTCGAACAAATCGGCCTTACTAAGGGGGACTGCCGCCGTTTCGCGATACCGAGCACGATCTCGGCCGTAAACCAGCGAACCCGCTTCCATGCAATTGCTATCGATTGGCTTGGACGGAGATGACATTTCCTCGGTGGCCTCTGCGCGTTCATTCACTCGCTCCCTCGTTTCTCCGTAGAGAGCCGTGTCGGCCAATAATAGAGAGGCGACGCGACGTCAACTAGAATTCGGCGATTCCTTCCGCACGCGTTGGTGCGTTCAGGGCGAAAGGACACACGCGGCAATTCGGCCCCATGTCGTAAAGGTACATACATAGAAAACGTTTTGTTCGAGTTACTGCGAGCTGCTAGTAAGTGGGTCGCGCGTGCAAACTCCGGACTCGGATCGCTCATGCAGCAAGCCGCGCGCGAGCTAGTGTCGCAAGTTCTGACTAACGGACGTAATTTTTCCTCGCGAGACTGGTCGCTCTATCGGGACACGGTTATCGAGGCGATTCGTTGCAACATTGCGCACGCCTACGCTTCACTTCGACACCACTCGACACGACTCGATTCGACTCGACTCGAATCGATTCGGTTCGATTCAGTTGGATTTGATGCCGCGGTTGTATAAAAATCAAATTCGGGGCACGGAGCGTGTCGGTCGCGATAAGTTGGCATGCGGACAGCTGTGAATCTTTGAAACGGACAGACGTCCTACAATAACTCCGCTCGCTATCAATTTGCCGTTTAGCTCGGATCTATCCGGAGATTTCCACTTGGAATCGTTTCGATCGAATAGCGTAGTGTAGTTACAGACGCAGCGCTCCTCTACGTAAAAGGATCAATGCGCGTACTTACTTGCGACTGTTTTTCCCTTAGACCATATGTACCCATAGGCACGGCCTGCTCTATATGAAGCCACGAGTCAAAGTGAAGCAAAGATAACGGGGGGAAAAGTGACGTCACTTGTGGGCAAAAGATAATTCAAAATGGTTTGACCACGTGTACAAGTGAGCGTTATATCTTTTTCTGTGAATAATTTTTTTATTAATTATTAATAGTGGTGCAAGCATGTTGCATAAAGAATTGCAAAGGCAATGATTAAATTGCATTTTCGTAAATATTTATACATTCCTGGAATTTCCATCATTACTTTGCTCCAGAGCAGAGTTGGGCAAAATGTAATCTAATTACAACTTACAAATTACGATTAAAATGTACTCGTTGATTTTGGTAGTTGACGAAACCAAATGGTCAACTACCTAAATTAACGATTACAGAAAATAATGTGTAATCAACTACACAATTACATTTTAATCGTAATTTGTAAGTTGTAATTAGATTACATTTTGCCCAACTCTGATTTGCCCACATGTGACGTCACGTAGATGATTTTATCTTTGCGTCAAGGCAGTTATCTGGAGCCGTGTCTATAGGTATATATGGTCTAAGGTTTTTCCAATGTACCTAGTTTCGTGTTAGCAGCTTGTATCGATAGCTGCAAAGAATGCGGGCTGATCTAGATTTCAGGAACAACGCTGAAATGCTGATGTCGATGCCAATGTCGAGGACGAAGAGGCGAGGACCAGGCGTCGTGCGAGCAACGTCAGACGGAAACAAAGAAAAGACCAAAGACCAAAGACCGAAGAAGGATGGAAGGCGGGTACGTAGAACGAGTCGGGTTTACGACGTCCGACTTAAAACCGTCCGCGTGATTCATAGCGTTCGTCGCGCACCGCCGCGCCGGTCGAGCGAGATCGTGCTCTCGCTCTCTCACTCTCTCTCTCTCTCGAGCGACCGGTTTTGGCAGCAGCCTGCGATACACGTGTTTCCAATAAGCTTTTATCGGCGAATAAATCAGTCGCGACCTTATCGCGAGATTATGATGTTTCGATGCGTCGAAAAACGCGATCTGTTGACCACTTTTGCTTTTCACGCGTCACTCCTCCCGCCGACCCTTGCCCTCTCAGCACCGAGATCTCAGTTTTCCGCGATCGCGCCGTCCCGCGAGCCACTCACCTTCGTTCGTTCCACTTCTCGCGTTTCGAGTGCTCGACAAAGCGACCGACCACGCGACGCGACGGGTACGACCGCTCGACCGCCAAACCGGCCAGCGAAAAAACAAGGAGCCCGCGGTTCTCGTTCTCCGAGTCGCGCGAGCGCACGGCCTCGAGAGTTCCACGAACGGGGATCGTTGTTCGCGAGAGGAAACGCCGAGTCGCGTTGAACCCAGCCGCGAGATTCGAACTCAGGACCTTGGACTAACCATTGACCTCGATAGCTATACGCTACCTCGCGGTATGCAGTCGCCACCAACATCCTCTGCCCGCGCCGCATCCTCTCCTCGGTCCAACGATCGTGCCTCTCCGACCCATCCGTCCCGACCTCCTCTGTCGCCCCCACCGATTTCTCCACTATTCTCAACAGAGCCACTAACTTTATCCACACAACGCTGTTTATCCTTTCGATACAACCAGCGAGGAAAGCAATCGGCGGTGCAACGATTTCGTACGTCAACTTCAGCCGAATTCTCGTCAACTGATTCACCGATCCACCACTTCTTGGATGATTTTCTCGAGTATTTCTTAAAAATCCAGTACCGAGACTAACCTTGATTAGTCTTTTATCGCACCGTAGAGTCGATTCGAAATAGCATAGAATGGAAAGAGAGGTAGAAGTGCAACCTGCAATCTGCAACCTTGAACCTCGATGCGGGACGAAGGTCGGGGTGATTAAAAATGTCTTCTCGAAGCGCAGCTCGTTTAACGGAGATTCGCCGTGCGACGCAGTGGACTGCCGTGATCTTTGCATTTCATCTTTATCTGATGAAATTTTAGCGAAGGTGAATCTGTTCAAACATCTTATCATCGAACGTAAAACGCAGTAAAAATGGGCTTTAGGTTTGGGTTAGGAGCCGGCGTCGGAAGAGGTAGGTATGTAGTTGAAACTGGCGAGTGGACGTCGGGGAACAGAGTGAGGCGGTCGGACGGTCGGTGCGGGGTGGGGCGGCGCGCACAGTGCACACGGTCGCACGATGTAAACAGTGCGCGGTTGTTGGCAGGCTTGCTCCGGCGTGGCGGGTGCAACGCCACCGCGGACCTTGAGCGATTATTTTACTTACCACGGAACTGGGACTGTCCGACTCGCTCGACTCGCGCGGCCACCAGCAACGCTTTGTCTTTATTTCGCTGGGAAAATAAAGGGCGACGCTTATTTTCGAGTGAACTGAGATTTCTTCGCGCAGACCGTGGCCTTTTAACTTGTCGTTTCAGCTAAACGGGTCCCGCCAAGTTGGAACAGGCGGAAGTGCAGGCGAATAGCTTGTTAATACGAAATAGATGGGTGCTTGGAACAGGTATAGGGAGGATAGGAGAGAGTAATGGAAGGAAAGATTAGGGAAGTGGGAACTACTGGAGGCTGAGGAGCGGAGCGCAGCGTGCCAGCCGCTCTGCGAACCACGCCGACGCGACGGCCGCGGCTGCTATTAATAGCGTTACTGCGCCTTATTATCGTTTGACGCACAGCGCCTCAGCTCATCGCTAGATCGCTCGCGAGAGGAAAGCTGGACGACTCGAGAGAACTCGGAAAACTGGTGCTCCGTCCTGAGGGCGAATTAGCCACGAGGAGAGTGAGGCGGCAAGGCGATTGTTTGAAGGTCACTGAAAAATATCGTCCTTCCCTTTTAAATATTTTTTAATAAGGTCGATAAAAAAATTATATAAATCGAATACTTGATAACAAGGTAATAATAAAGTACTATAAACAAAGGTCTAGATACAAATGTACAGTCGTTACGTGTATAAAGTTGAGTGTTAGCGCAACTAATTTCACTATCGTGTATAATGAAAACTTAAAGCTACGAGATAGAGCTCGGACACGTAAACGTTCCGTTTCGAAGCGGTAAACATTAAACACGCTCGTCTTTCGATTCTCCGTGAACGTTGACGCGCGCGTAATCCACGCTTGGGCGATAATACGTCTTCTTTCGCTCTGAAAATGAAGAAACACATACATACCGAGAAACAGAATGCGAGACAAATGAATAATCTACTCTTGGCGCTCTGTTCGTTTTCGTTTCCGTTTTCATTCGCGACGAGAACCGAGGCAGCGCTGCTCAATGTATGAATATACGTAGCTAAACGATCAAAAGCAAAATCAACTAAAGAACACGGTTAAATGCAAAGCTGCTCGCCACCCCTCGCGGTGCCCGTTGTCTTTTTTTTTTCTCAGACGGTTCCGAGCGATCCTCGACAAACGCGTCCTTTCCGCCAGCTACATTCGTGGAAAAATATTGCCTAATTCTCGTTGGCAGTCTCTACAAAATTCTTTCGAGCTGTATATGTATATGTATAATATAATACATAAATGTAGGCAGCAACCATCGATCATGTTTGAAAAAATATGATAGCTTCTGCTTGAGATCGGCTGTGTTTACCTTAATATCCTTTCCGCCCTCTTTATACGCGCTTACACACTTGGATAGAGACCGTTGCCGTTTTTCTTCGGTCGCCGGACATTTACAGACATATTGTACACATGTATACGTGGAATATTGCACTTTGGTGTGTTGGTTTATTTCTACTTAGCGATAACTTTCGAACGTATGATTCGTCCGGAGCGTGGCTTTTCGCTGCGTTGCTCGCGACCAAGCCAAGCCTCCGCCACGTGCCGGATTCTGTGTTCGGATGATACTTGAGCAGCAGCAATTTTCAAGGAAATACCACCATCGGATACTAGAATCGGAGAGCTCGGCGTTTCATTACGTTTTTCATTTTTACAATTCGTCCGCAAAACTGTTCTAAGTTCACCCACCCAAGTTGGTTGGATCATCCGGATTTTCTTGCGTCAAAAATTATTCACAGCCTACAAGTCGTAAAGGGAGTAGTCCGCCTACTTTGGTTCTCGGCATTCATTCGCTTTTATCGACAAACTCGAATTGCATCGTGGAAAATAATATCCTGCGAGCGAGACACACGCACCTAAATACGCGTCACGTATCTTCTACTATCTAGCGGGAGGAGAGCAGAATCATCGAGGCATCGAACGATAGCTTTTAAGCTCGTGATCTGCGCGCGCGCGTGCGCGCAATCATTAGCGAGCCTCGATGCTTCGCTGCTGACCAAATTACCAAACGAATACGTGCCCAAGGTTCCGTTGTTGATCATTACGATTCGCGATCGTGTCTGCGGTCGAGAGAATAAAAGCTACGATAAGATGGACCCGGTGGTAATATGTATTAACACGGTACAAACAGTAGAATTATTATGGTACAGAGTTGAACCGCGCGGTAAGAAAACGTTTGGGAAATTGGGAATGAAGCGGACAGCGGTGCTTCCTCCATCGAACATCACAAGCTCGTTCAGTCATCCGTTATTTTGGCAATTAAATTCATACGAGTTCAGCAGGAGATGACTGGGCACAGAGAGGACATCGCGCATCTTTGCGGGCCCTGCTATATATCAGCGAGCGTTAGCGTTACAACGATAACGTTGCCGCTGCACCACCCGGCTTGCGAAAAAGATTTGGATCGTGGAAAACGAAATCGATACGCCGGTATCGTGCGTAGTGAAACGTAGGTACATAAACGCTAAATTTAAACGTAAGGGGAACATGAGATCAAACGTATGACGCATAATAGGTATTATATTTGAAAAGGTTCGTTTCGGCGCGGCGTTCGTCACGTGAAACAAGAAGAGATCATCGCTCGCGGCTACCCTACTGTTCTAGAAACCGCGAGACCAGTGAAAACGGAAACGCGGCACACAGTGGCGCGTCGCGTTCATACTATGTACGCACATAGTTCTTTCTCGATACTAAGTGGCTTCGCGGATGGTTCGTATACAGTGGCGGATTTAAGACAGAGCCCATCCTGTGTTTTTCCCTTTATTATTACATTAAGCCCGTTTCCAGTAAACTACCATTTTATTTCCCCGAAAAATGGGCCCCTGCTCAGAAGGCCCCCCAGGGCCCCATCCTGTGTTTTTCCCTTTATTATTACATTGAGCCCGTTTCCAGTAAACTACCCCTTTATTTCCCCGAAAAATGGGCCCCTGCTCAGAAGGCCCCCAGGGCCCCATCCTGTGTTTTTCCCTTTATTATTACATTAAGCCCGTTTCCAGTAAACTACCATTTTATTTCCCCGAAAAATGGGCCCCTGCTCAGAAGGCCCCCCAGGGCCCCATCCTGTGTTTTTCCCTTTATTATTACATTAAGCCCGTTTTCAGTAAACTACCCCTTTATTTCCCCCGAAAAATGGGCCCCTGCTCAGAAGGCCCCCCAGGGCCCCATCCTGTGTTTTTCCCTTTATTATTACATTAAGCCCGTTTCCAGTAAACTACCATTTTATTTCCCCGAAAAATGGGCCCCTGCTCAGAAGGCCCCCCAGGGCCCCATCCTGTGTTTTTCCCTTTATTATTACATTGAGCCCGTTTCCAGTAAACTACCCTTTTATTTTCCCGAAAAATGGGCCCCTGCGCAGAAGGCCCCCCAAGGCCCCATCCTGTGTTTGTCCCCTTTATTATTACATTGAGCCCGTTTCCAGTAAACTACCCCTTTATTTCCCTGAAAAATGGGCCCCTGCTCAGAAGGCCCCCCAGGGCCCCATCCTGTTTTTTCCCTTTATTATTACATTGAGCCCGTTTTCAGTAAACTATCGCTGGATTTTCCCGAAAAATGGGCCCCTGCTCAGAAGGCCCCCCTAGGGCCCTGTCTTCAAAATTACATTACCATTTTATCCAAGCACTATATTCTTTTCTATACTTTTCTGTGCACTTACCCCTTTTCAGTAAAGTAGTTCTTCATTTTCCCGAAAAAAAAAAATGGGCCCCTCGCAACGTTTGCCATCTGGGCCTTTTTTCTTAAATCCGCCACTGTTCGTATATCTATGTATTGTGGCACACGTAACTCGCGCGGCGATTATGCGATCGTATTCGGATGAGACCGACCATTACTCGACCAGCATTACACAATTTCCTTTCGTTTTCTTTTTCATCGCCCACCAAGGTACCACGATTCGCGGGAATTTCCATAGCTTCCGTCGTTATATTCACTCTATGTGTAGTCGTCTATGTAAGTCGTAAAGTCAGCCAGGCGTTGCAGTAAAAATATTTCGGGTGTCTAGGCAACGTGTTTGTAGTGGTTGAATCAACGACTCTTGATAGTTTGAACGCCAACCAGTACGAACTACGAATACAGATATTTGATAATAATGTTTCGCGCTTCCGTACCTCTGGCGACAAAATTCCGGCGCGAGAAACGAGAATCCGCCGGTGTGTGAAACCGCTGAAAGTTCATTCATCGATAGAAAACCGCATACATACCGTGTGCCTCTCACTCTGGGCTTCTGTGCATCCGGGACACGAATGAGAAACGAAACACCTCACCACCCTCGGCGTACGCTCGCCTATTTATTCTCCCACGTTTTTCTTCTTACGTGTTTACTTTAACGCCTCGCTGAGTTGGCCTACTTCTCTATATCGCTGACCACAGATTTAGAGTCGGTGGGGAGAGAAATTCGGGAACAGATGATCCACGCGTCAAGGTAGACACGTGTCGAGTGTCAGTGTCGAATGATTCCATCGGGAGCGGCGCGGCGCACGGTATTCCCAAGCAACAACACGGTAGCTTAGCGCGTGGATGATGATTATTGTCTTTCTGCCTGAATCAGTGCCACCATGCCACTTAAATCTTACCATTTCACTATATCCCTACCATCAAGTATATAGATATGAACGATATACACATCGAAGAGCGTATCGCCATGAAAAGTATCGGCGTTCCCAACTCCGATACTGTTCACCGTAAATGCAACACTCCGCTACCACTGCCTATCATTTCCTCATCACGGACACGATCGTCAGAATCCTCTCCGGTTAACACTGCCATGGAGTACAAAATATCTTAAACCTAATATGCTACAGTAGATGTACAAAAAAAAGAAGAAAAAAAAGAAAAAAAGGCACGCGTCATTCGCTACCGCCGCGATTTCCGTCGAAGCCGTTACAGGCCTCTTGGTTGGAAGAGTCGTCGATCTGACGCCCGGCGGGGCAAATAGCGCGCGTGCATAGTGTACAATAGCGTACACAGCGTAGTAGTACAAGAGGGGGTGCGCAAGGTTTCATCGCGAGATCGAGACTCGGGAACGAGTATGCAAAGTAGCTGTACCGCAAAATATACAGGCTCGGTTTTCTTAAAAGCTGACCCAGTCGTTGCCGACGCCGATGGTGGACAGCATGTCCGTAACATCGGGAGTGCAGGAGAACTCGAAGTGCGAGCCGCTGCTTGAGCTCGCGGTCTCGAAGGTATCCAAGTCGGTGGTGATCGTCTCCATGTCCAGATCGATCTTGAAGTCGGACGGCTGTATCTGCAGCAGGTCCGTCAACGAGTAAAGATCCGCCAAGCTGGGATTATTCGTCGGCTCCTCCAGCTTAACGACCATGGCAGTGGTTGCGATAGCCGTGGAATCGTCGATCGAAAGTCCGTTCGGCAGCGTGTTGCCTATCGCGGTGGCAGTGGCGGTGGCAGTGGTCGACGGCGGTGGCAGTGTCGATGACGTTTCCGCGTTCGTGGCCATCAGGCTGCTGGTAGTGAAAACTGAGGACCCGGTAGGTATAGTGGTGGTGGCCGTGGACAAGGGCGCGGGTTCCGCGTCAGGTTCCATGTCGGCGTCTACCTCCACCGGCTCCTCCTTCACCAGGAAATGTGACCGACGTTCAGCGTGGCAAGTTGTTCGTCCGCGAAAGCTCCTCTTCGCGGGCAGGCCCATAGTCTCGATAGAAGCGGCGGGGAAGGAGGTGACGACGGCAGCATTGGGGGCATGGCTGGAGCCAACAGGGCCGACCGAGGACAGCAGTCGGTCCTTTGACTCGAACGTCGCCGTCGTTTCGTAGTCCATTTCCAGGCTGACTTCTCGCTTGACCCTGCCGCTCTTCGTGCCAGTGGTGACGGTCGTAGTCGAGGGCAGATGGGTGGACGATCCACACTCGAGGAAATTGTCGTCGTAGAAGCTGGCCGATTCCGGGGAATCGGGCGTGACGCAGGAAGGACTGCTCGGTATCTTGGCGGTAACGATCGGGGCAGTAGGAGTGTAATCGAAGGGTGGTCGCTTATCCAGTGCCAATCTGACCTTGAGCCGCGACACTGGCTTGCCACCGCTAGAATGTGCTTGCAACCTCTTGACGGTGACACCGACCGAGCTACCGACGCTACCGCTTGCGTGCATGTTGTTATTGGTATCGTTTCGCGCGTGACCCTTCGCCGCCCCCGGTACGACCGCGACGCTACCCGTCGATGCCGATGATTTCCGTGGCTTTTTCCCCCCTTCCTTCGCCTTAGAACTCGTCGACACTACCGGCTTCGAAGTCTTTTTCCTCGGCCGATACTTGTAGTCCGGATACTCCATCATGTGCAGCTGCCTGAGCCTCTCGGCCTCCTCGATAAACGGCCGCCTCTCCGCCTCGTCCAACGTTTTCCATCGCCTTCCCAGACGTTTGCTAATCTCCGCGTTGTGCATATCCGGTTGAACCTCGCATATCTTTCTGCGCTCTATCTGCGACCACACCATGAACGCATTCATCGGCCTCTTTATGTGATTCGGATTGTTCTTCTTCGTCTGAAACAGAGCAACGAAACATCGTACAGTTAAAGCCATTTTAACGACGATTCAGCGGGCCAGTATCCTCCTCTCGGCGCATTAGCGGGAACGAGATAGCGAGAGGGAGGAAGAATGGTGGACGCGGGCAATTATCGGGGAGCGGGCGCGAGAGCAGAGACACGGTTGCTACTTACCGAGACCGATTGCGATTTTGCGTTGCTTATTTAGACGGCGCGGCGCGGCGGTACGCGCTCAGACGCAAACATCGCGCGCACTGTGCGCGTTGCGGCCTGCCCCATTACACTTTTAGATATACCCGCCCGATTACTCGACACGCACGCACGCACACACGAGTGGAAATCGAAAGGCTGCATGTAGGTTACTGGTTAGGAAGGTGCGACGATGTGACGGCGGCGGGAACGGCAGCGCGTTCCGGAATGCTCGCGCAATGCCTCGATCAACATCAAACCGAGTCTCTTACAGCAATCCATTCGATCTACAGAGTCTTCAGAGATCGGACAGTCTTTTCGGCTTGCCATTATTGCCTTATCGCGTAGAATGAGCGAGACTGAGTGCCCCTCTCGCTCGTACACAGTCTGTCTCATTCACCGCGGCAATAACAGAACAAGTGGAGGGGATAACGATCACCTTATTTCAAGGCAAACCCCCCACCCCCGCCGCTGTCCTTCTTTCGAGACACTACTGTACATTCTCTTTCGAACGAACAATTCTGTCTTATCGCTAAATAAAAGCGATACAATTCTGATGATAACGCATACGCGGTTGATTGCCCGACAGTGCCTAATTGTCGTCCATAGGTCGGAAGAAGAGCAGAGTCGATGGTTTAATTTCCATTCGCGATTCAATCCGTATAAAGTAACAGTCAGCGTCTACTTTCTCGAGGCAGTATGGTCCTCGGCGTAATAACCACGGCATGCAACCCTTGTATCATTTCACAACATTTCATCTCAGCCATCCTCCACACTCTCTTGCCCGACCTGCCATTATAAATCAGTAGGAAGAGTTTTCTGCGTGTATCGCACAAGCAGGTACTATGTATAGTGCTTAGACACGTGCGCGTTGACGCGCAGAGAGAGAGAAAGAGAGAGAGAGCCTCGTCCGTTTCCAGTTTCCACGGCCGCACGATCAGCTGATGGATCGCCACACATCGCGCATCCAACCAACACAACTCGAGATATTTCCATTCGAAAACGCTGGCGACACCGAACGAGAGAGAACGGCAATGCTCTCATGTTTTCTGTCATGGATTGTTCCTTTCCGTCCCTCTCGCTGCCGCCTCGAACTTTTATCGAATAGACAGAAGAAAATAACGTTTCGCTTGACCTTCGCGCATCCGAGAGTGATTTACCATTACCGATATCGAGTTACCGACACGACGCGAGGATACTGACGCGACTAAACATAACTCTACACCCTACACAGCGTTCTTCAACGCGTTCCCTTCTGCTATCGGAAGAAAAACGTCGAAACAAGTTCGTCGAGAAAGATGCGAGTCGTTTCGCGGTGGAAAATTTAACGAGCGAAGAGGAAGCACCGCTGTCGCCGTAGCATTCGGCCGAACACAAGCCAACGTTGAGACGGAAAGTGGCAGAAATCGAAAGTAAAAGTTGATCAGGATCCCATCAGGTCAGCGGAAGAGCGATGAGAAAAAAAAGGGGGGAAAAAAAGTCGAGTGAGACCTCGCCACGAAGAGCGTAAACAACAAAAGTCGAAACAGCCAAGAATAACGAACGAAGGACAAAAATAATCTCTTCTTCCGTTCGACGGCGTTTCATCGTTACCAAAATAAACAGGTGGACGAAAGGAGGCACGGTTCTCGGTAAGCGTTTATCATGGACGCGTGCGTCCAACCGAGAAGACGGACGCCTGTCGTGATTATCATCGAAACGCGGCCCTACAGTGAACGATGCAGAGGAAGCACAGCCTGCGATCCGCTGCATAATGAACATGTCGCGCACGCAACTCTCCGCGGACAGCGGAGTAGGTATCCGTGAGGTTTGTTTACGGTTTACAGCAACCGCGTCTTGCCCGTCAATCGTGGCCATTCAACGTTGGGAAATACGTAGTATGTACATCGAGTACCGAAATTCAAAAGCATTTTCGAGAATATACCTAATACGTATTACGTACTAGCAACACAGGGCGCTTTAGCGAGTTTACGGAAACGACTGAAAAAGAAACCGTGACCCCGATTGAACGCGATAACGTTTCAACAGCCTAGAAAACAAACACGAGAAGGTGTTCCAAGATATCGCGGTGTTGGGGCTTTTTAACGTGTTCCTCGTACCTGGGTAGCATCCGAGTACGGTGTTGCCGAATTTTTATCCACAAGCAGCGATCCAAACATAGGTATCCCCGAACTGGAGGGGCTGTCCTGCTGCTGTGGCACCATTTTTGGGCCCGGGGTTCACTAAAAATTCCTCGTCACTTCACTTTTAACGATCGAACACACTGCACTCGCGAACCAATCGTCGACTTTATTAACTATCCTCTTAACGAAATCAAATTTTTCTCAACCGAACATTTCTCGGCGGAATTTTCCAGAACAACTTTCTGTATCGCGAGCACAATATTTCCCTTTTTCTTCTTCTTCTTCTCCTTCTTCTGCTGCTGTTGCTACTCCGCCTCCTCCGCCGCCTCCTCCTCCTTCACCTCCTCCTCCTCCTCTTCCTTTTATTACTGCTTCTTTGAATTCAAGTGATCTGTTCTCCCTTGTTTCATTGAAAAGGGGAAATGTATCCAGGGACTCGACGAGGGCAGTAACATGAATGGCAGTGATGGTAGATGATCGACCGCGATAGGAAACGCAATGGGCTGGCATTGACAGTCGCGACGTACCAGGCGAGACGCCGACGCAAGACGCGGGTACGCGTCGCCGATGCTTCTATAGAGTGGCGTAATCTTTCGCCAAATGCATCCGCAGGGGCCACACGTTTTCTTCTCGATCCAGACAGAACGAAAGCGATCCGAGAACTACACCACCTTGTACTTTCAAACGCACGCACTATTATTGGGTTGCGCAGCAAACACGCACCAATGTACGCGTGCTTTATCTCGCGCGGTCTATACGACTCTCAAAATCCGACGGGCGATCGTGGATCACGAGACGGACATTCTCGAGCTCGACTGAGAACGCAACGACGCACCGACGACAACAACGCAGCCACGCTCGCCCGTCGAACGCTCCTTTGCAACTAGCTTACCCTCGCGTCGCACTTCTACCTCTATACTGCGCTCAGCTGAGACATCGCGTATCCCCACTATCTCGCCGCGTAAACACGCTGCTTTTCCAGCCAATCGCGGCGCACTCATTCTTTCGTCCCTCTTTAACCCTGAAACCTTCTACGTTCCTCTCTTTTCTCCCTCTTCTATCGTCGCCACCGGTCGCCTCCAGTCGCCTCTAGCCCTCTGCACGGCCAATATGTGTACATACACATAAGCGTTTACTCTTTTCTCTCCTTCCTCCACCTTCTTTCCACCCTTCATCATCACTCTCCACTCTCCTTTCCATGCTTCTTCCTCTTCCTCTTCACCTCCTACACCTCCTACACCCCCTCGCCCTCTTCCTCTCCTTATTCGCTGGATTCTCTGTCGCGTCGGTACGGAGAAAGCTTTAAAGCGCGTTGCTAATTAGCCACCGCCAGTATTAATAAACGAACCAGAATGCTTTCCCTCCGCGAATCGTTCAAGGTCGTATTTAGTTTTCCCCTACCTTACCCTCCTCCGCGTCCACACGTCCGTCACTCGATCCGCCTTGGCGTATCCGTAGAATCGCAAGTAAACGATATAATGATCGTAATGTCTGGATTTTTCCGAGGATTTTATCGTTCGCGATCGTTTTTGCGATAATCCCCGTTGCAATTCGTTGTCCGAGATATTATCGAGCAGCTTGTTTTTCGATGAATAATCGCGAGCGTTGCTAATCGGTCGGACCGTTGGAACAACCGACTGTCACCGTCACCGTGCCGGAAGAAAAGGTTCCGTTCGGTCTTTGCCTCGAACGATGTCTCCGACGTCGCGAGTCCTCGTTTCAAGGTCTATGTATCTCAAAGGAGTAAAATGGAATCGAGCCAACGTCGACTCTGGAATAAGCGTTGTACGCGCTGCTCGGTGGGAGCGACTGTCGCCACTTAACCGGATGCAACCTGCAACTCGAGAATACTAAACGCTGGTCGTCGGTGTATGTATTTACAAGAAGTGTATTTCCGACGACGCAATCGTTGCACGGATACCATCCAACTATCTATTGACTAGGCTAGGCTCGTGTCCGTTAGTTCCCGGCAGATGAAGCAAATCGATTGTTTAGGGCGTTTAGGATTAGGCAGACCTCACCTTCAGTCGTCCCATGCTAGTAGAGAGATGATAATGATAAGTTTATTTTGCACATAACCGATTCGCTTTGGCTATCCTCGAGTCGCAAACTAAATACACCGTTCCGAAGGAAGCTTAGAGGAATACTACTACTATGCATACACCGATAGGTTGCGAAACGACTGGTCGCCAAGCGTATACGCGCGTTAGCACGAACGAGTGCGCACTCGGTCTACAACTATCGCTCGACACCGCCACGGAACACCCGCGCTGCATTTCACCCGTCTGAGTCAGCGTCTCGGCGAATCGCGCGAGTCGCACGACTCGTTGCGCAATTCTCCTGCGCTCTCCGGAACCAACAGGAGGTCGCGCAGACGCCTGCCGAGATTCTCTGCCTAGTCCTAGCGAAATTCTCACCGACGAGACGGGTCTCGGCACTAACAACCGTCTCCACGATATTTTCGCTTTCCCAAAAACAAATTATTTTCACGATGATAGCATTTCTTACATTTCGTCCTTCTCTTTACCTACGACGTCTAATTAACCCATTCGAACTATTCCATGGGAATTTGCAGCGAATTTCCGAATCCTTTACGATTTACGATCGGCAGTTCCTCGGCTCCTCGATCACCATCCATCCGTTGCTGGAAAATCGAGCAACGAAAAGGGAGAAAGGCGCGCCTATGGAACATAATCTGTATATAGAACGGTTCTTCGTAGTGCGCCAGCGAGCGAGCACCCTGCTTCGGCTTATACACCGAATAAAGCCCGGGGATCAACTGGAAAGCTAAGCTAGGCTAGGCTATGCTATAAAAGTTGCACAGATTCGGTATCCGCCGAAGCGAAGCGTGCTAGTATGCTATGCTATGCTCTGTGTATGAAAATTTTCCAACCCCACTGCATCCACCGTCAGTTCCAGAGAACGGGAACGAGAACGAGAAGGAGAGCGATACTGATTCGGACTTTGAAGTGCTGGTAGAAACAGCAATCTTTTGCTGTCCCGCAAAAGAGAAAGAAAAAGAAGAGGAAAAATAAGAGGAAAAATAAGAGGAAAAATAAGAGGAAAAAGAAGAGGAAAAAGAAAAGGAAAAAAGAAATGGAAAAAGAAAAGACATCGATTCATTCAAAACATTCAGCATTCCATATTTTGGCCTCTCCTTTTATTTCGTTGTCATTGTAGACCGCTTCTTATACATATGTATCCCATACACATGGGTTAGGTCTGACATGATACAGAAGTAGGTAAGTAAGTTAGTAAGTAGTCGTACCTACCAAGTTTAAACTGACAACTGAGGCTGTGCCAGCTGAAAGCTATGTTTCCGAAAAATAGCTCTCAAGGGGGAATCTTGTGTTGCGTCCAGCTAACTTATTAACTTACAATTAGCTTTTGACAAAACCATAGGGCAACTTAGCTTAGCTTTTGGTGGAAACGGATCCGTGTATGTAGAAATATTTTTAAGCTCGGCACGGCATCGTATAGCTTAGCTTTCTGCCTGATCCCCGGCTTAAGAGCAAGTAATTCGATCGATGTTGCGTCTGGTCTGTCACGCTTACCCTCTATCCTCGCGATAAATGTTATCGTCGCAACGAATTAGGCTCGCTAATACCGCGAGTCAGTTTCTGTCTTGGAAATCTTGTTTTGTTTGTATCACTTTCGATACCTACAGCTATTTGCGACACGTCCGATACGTCTTATCGAGCCGAGCCGAGCCAAGCCGATATCTTGGCAAGACCTCAAGCCTGCCCCCCCTCGTTCCTTACAATCGTCTCCACTTCGAGCGGACGCGGGCGAGAAAAGCTGTATATACCTGAGCAGACGAACGCGGAGAGACGGGCCTTTTCTGCGCGATATAATGTTGCCCAAGCGTTGGAAATTCTGACGGACACACAGCACCGGTGAGACACGGTCGAAATATCTGACGGATGATGTTTGGCGTTCCGTGAGAACCGCCCGAAAAACGATACGATCTTGAAGGTTTACAAGAGGACGCGGGTGCTCGCCTATATAATATATATGTAGGTACATTCTTGGCTGTGTATACGTATGGCCTCCCGAATGGCAAATACCGACCAGTGCCGGCACACGCATACGTACGTAGGCATCAGTTAGCGCGTACCGATGAAGGCCTTTTCACGGGCCAGGCAATGCGAGACTTTGCCCCGAGGAAGGATGTGGTTGAACGGAGAAACAGAAGCAGGTGTTCTCTTCCGTTCTCTTCTTCCTTTCCTTTACCCCCGCCCCCCCTTCTTTTCTTCTTTCGGTTTCGATTTTTTATTTGCAAAAAAGTAAACGCCAGCCTTGCGCTCGAGACGCCACATTACGTATGTACTTGCAAGAATGTAAAGCCAGAATCGACCAACATCGCTCTCGAGTCTGACCCTAAATAGTCTGCTTCATTACTCTCCGCTCGTTCTATACGGAGCGGCTGTTGTTCAAGTCCTCAGACTATTCAATACTATTTAGCTTCCCCCTACCTCTACGAGATCCAGAGAGCGTAAGCGCAAGGCTTGATCGCGCGACGCGAAATTGGCCAACGTTACAAATCCCATAATCGTAAACTTATCATTTATCGCCGATGGAATGTACCTGGACACGGATATCGGTCCAGCTGTCCAGCTGTCCAGCAGCTGTGCACTTCACCTGCCGTTGTATCACACTGCCCACAGTGTATACCTATAGGTACGCGCGTGCACCAGTTAAACGTATCGCATTGGAGGTTGTGCCCGAAAGGTGCGAGTACCGCTCATATCCTACAACGGAAGCCCCCCCTCTCGTCCCGTCTTCTCTGCCCTTTCGATTCTCCTCCCGCGTCTGTTGTTCCCACGTTTTTCACAAATCTTGTATGCGAAAATGTATTTCTCATCTCTTTTCGTTTGTACATTCGACTCGCGGCTACTTATCGGGATAGAACCACGAAAATAAGTCAAACATATTGCTTGGAACGCGTTTACTTTTTTACTTGGCAGATTTTTTTGTATCTAATGTTAAGGGGGTATACCCGTTTGAACCCTTGGAAAATGTGTACATTCTGTGGATTTTTTTTACAACTCAACGGCTTGATGAAGATTTTCCGTTTTTTTACTATCTTTACATAGTATTATGAACTACTTAAAAAACAAGTTTAGGTTAAAAAACTATTGTTTTTTGGAAGTTATGGATACATATCTGAAAGTCTCTCGATTTTAGCCGGCTAAACGGTGGCCCTGAAGAAAAGGATGTATGTCGTGTTTGAAATAAAAAACAGTAAAATTTTCATATAAAATATGTTAATAGCTATCGTCCTACGGGGCCGATTTTGAGATTTTTGAAAAATAAAGAAATGGTGAGAAATCAAAGGTAAAGTTAGATTTTTCTAAGAGAAAAGCCCACCTATTTTCTTTATAAATAATAAACGGGGAATCGGAATAAAAAAAAGCCCTCGTAGGACGATGTGGAATCTTATTACGATTCTGCATGCAAAATTGAAAGTTAATCGGTTGAACGTAGCGCGAGTTTTTAGGGCGACCGTAATGAAAAATATAGTTCCGCTGCGATTGGTCGAGCCGCCGCGCCGCCCTGTGCTACCTGGGATGTTTCACTCAAATGCCTATAACTTTGTCAGTCTTCCGAATTTTTACATCGGACTTGATTTATGTTATTCCCAAAAACACCAATCTATAAAAATATGTAAAAAGAAAAAGTCCGATTTTTGACTCACTTTCAAACGGTTATACCCCCTTAAGGCGAGTTGGGGAGGCTCAACTCGGTAGTTAGATGGGCAGGTATATTGTTGGAATAGAGGTGGGTAGGTACAGGCCCGGGTTAAGTTTTTTGGGGCCCGGGGCTATGAAACCTTCGAGGGTCCCCGTGGTTGAAAGGGGGGTGGGTGTAAAAAATTTAAACAATAACGAGCTTGCATTCTCGTTATACACTGTAATTGCGTGCGAAATTTCAAATGAGATACCGTGTATATGTCTAAAAATATATAATTCTCAGAAATTAGTAAAAATTTAAATAGATGTAAAAGATATTCACAGGGAGGTTTACAAGGAGGATAACAATGAAATTTTAGAATAAAAACAAAATTGGAAGTTGTGGAACTCATAAACAATTTATTTGATACAACATTTTCAATGAAGACAAAGTGAGCTAATCGCTTAGAACTGAAAGCTTAGAACGGGACCCACCTGGAAAGTGGGGTTGAAGCCCCCCCCTAGCCCCCCCCCCCCTTTAATCCGGGCCTGGGTAGGTAGATAGATAGGTAACGAAGTAGACGGATACGAATTGGTAGGTAAGCCAGTAAAGAAGCAAAAGCAATGATCCGATAGGCAGAAAATGTTCAAGTACTCGCATGGATAGGCGTGAATGACAAGCGAACGCATCAACGATACACCTGCCAGCTCCCATACATACTTTATCGTTCGCACCTTTCTTGTCCCGCCGCGCCGGGTAAAGGATAAACGCACGCGTTGGCTAATATCGAAAGCAAGACGAATATCCCCGCGACAAGGAATTACAACGGAACCGGACGGAAAGTCCATTTTATTGGTTTGTTCGAAAGATCGGACAGGTGCAAAGTGAACGATGCTACACCTGCGTGAATAACCGTACATCGACTCTACTGTTACGCCTGGTTCTACCTTGAGTCGTCTTTGACACGCGCACCTGAAATCAGTCAAATCCAACAGACGATACGACAACTCGGCAAGAAGAGACTCGAGGCGAAATGTCGTGCTCTCGAAACCCACCGGCCACCGGCCACCCGCACTCCTCATTACCCACAAATGTTACGTGCATTTCTCCCGTATCAAACTGTCTCCACACCTCTTGACTCGGACGTCATCGGGCAAAGCTTCACGACGCAATAGAAAACCATCATGTACATATGTACTTACATACCAGAAGGTCTGGGTCAGCAAAAGCTATCCTTCTGCCATATCGAGAGAGCGCAGTTGGCGCGAAAAAAATATGTTTTCAACTACCTTCGGTCGCCACTTTGCCCGATCCCTAATTATTCACGGTGCAGACTATATTTCGCGGAAAACAGCAGCTGTCCTAGAATCCGTTGCGATCGATCGCCGGTAATAGGCGAAAGGATACCTTCTTTACCTGGCCTGTAATCACGCGCGAGCCATGCTTTGCAACAGTCGGTAAAATAGTTTACGTCGCTCGTTACCGATGGAACGCGCGCGTTATTGTTCGTTCGTAACTTGCTGCGAAGAGAACGCAAATCTTTCCGCACCCTTGCGTTGTTCGGAAGTGTAATGAGATTACGCGACAGCTGACATTTATCGTTTACCATTTCCATTATAAAAAAAAACCGCTTTGGGCGAAGACGGCGCGACGAAGAATTTATGTAGGTACCTTATGCACACGTTGCAAACGAGACCCACTTATATTATTTCGTTACGTAGACGTGAAATTTTATTAAGGCAAAGAGGGGTTTCAGCCGGTTCTGGCAGACTTTCACGCAACGAAACATTAATTCTCACCCACGTCGCCTCGCCGAGCAGCGTGTACTCTATAATACATAACGCACAGCGTATAACGGATAATCGATTTTCCTTGGTGCGGAATAGATCGAGTTGGAATTTTGTTAAAACGTTAACGCTCTTCGAGGCGGAAG
Source organism: Andrena camellia (assembly GCA_029448645.1). NCBI lineage: Eukaryota > Metazoa > Arthropoda > Insecta > Hymenoptera > Andrenidae > Andrena > Andrena camellia. The sequence continues at coordinate 39,561,822 of CM055679.1, read as the reverse complement.
GGTCGTAATTTTTAAAAAGCGTTCAGACCGTCGCGTTCGCATATGCTTTTGTACCTACGTAAGTACGTAAATGTGTACGAAGCAGCGAACATAAGGTGTGTGTGTGTGCTGTATACAGTAGATAATACGATATTATGTGCTATTTAGGTAAATACATATTATTCTGTGGGTTCGAATAGGCGGCGTTTTATCGTTGAGTGTTTAGGATCGCGACGAGTTGCCACGGGGGCTCGGGGACGCGAGGCGGGCCGGGTAAGTAATCAGAATTCAGCTGACTGAACTGGTTGCAGGCCGGTGTCGATCGGTAGGTTTTACATTAGTTACGAGATAGGTACGCGCGCCAACTCGATTTCCCTTCCCTTCGACCGCGCACGATCTTCCACGCTCGATCGGCTACAAAAACGATAAATTCTAATTACAAGAGGAGAATCCGACGCGGATGCACCCTGCGCGTTACTTGAAAGTTGAAAGCAACGTCCGGGGCGTTGTTGTCCGGGAACGGTGGGATAGGTATAGGCGTAGGGGGAATCGAAGCCGCAGTTTACCAAAGTTCCAACTGGTCGAGAAGCGTTTACGGTACTAGAGTCTGGTATCTCGAGGGAGGGCACCTTCTCGGGAATGTAACTAAAGGGAAGCTACTTTGTCGGTGGTGCACGAGCTAATCGATTTCGCAAGGAATCGATTTGGATGGGTCTCCTCTCCTCCAACTGTTCTCGCATGGGAACGCGAAACTTTGCCGATTCTACGATACGTTTCGATACCTACCTATTTAGTAGTGTACCGAGTAACGTATTCCGCAATCGGGAGCTACCGCTAAACTAATTCCCTCCCCCCCTCTCTCCCTCCCTCTCCCACCCTTCCCCTCCCTCCCCTCCCCGCCCCTTCCCCCTCTCTCTCACTCGTTCTCTCTCTCTCTCTCTCTCTCTCTCTCTCTCTCTCTCTCTTTCATCCGACCGGGTGTTGGTCGAAAAATCTTTGGCCAATATAATATCCTCCCTCTCCCTTTTCTGTTCGAGCTCCAGGATCGCGAAAGCACCATTTCGAATGTCTAAATAAATGAACGTTTGCACCGTCCGTACTAGATTGATTTCTAGTTTATGACTCGACAAATAACCCATAAAACCGATGGTGGTATTTCGTTTCATCGTCTAACGATACCGCTTCCCTCGACATTGCGAACCGATCGACAGGTTTGACTTAAGGGGTCATTCTACTTTGAAGCACTGAAAAATTAAACTATTTTTAAGGATCTTTTTCTCAGTAAGTGCAACATATAATGAAATAAATCTTTTCGGTATTTATTAAGCTACTCTTATATTATACAAAAAAAATTTAAAACGAATTCTTGTAATTTGTTTTAATTGCACGTTTACAGTGTTAATATGACAGCTAAAAAAAGAAGCATGTTCGTAGGTGATTTCCCGGCTCAGGCTTATCCGAAACAAAAAGTTCCAAAAGATTCTTAAAAATAACAAAACGGCGCCGATTTAATAAAAAAGTTTGACAAAATACTCAAAAGTATGTATTCTCGCGTGTTCCATGAGAAAAATCTCGGTTATTTCTCGACAAAAATTGTTAATTGACAATCTCTCTTTTTTGCAGGTGCCATATTGACGCTGTAAAAAAAATAATTAAACAAATTAAAAAAATTCAAAAAGATTTATTTCATTATATGTTGTATTTACTGAGAAACAAAGCTTTACAAATAGCTTAATTTTTCGGTCGACCAAAGTAGAATGACCCCTGAAGGTTGAAAAAAAATCGATTTTTTTTTAAAACATTTTTCGAAAGTACATATCCTCAAGAATGTATTGTTAAATTTTCATGGAAAAGTTCCGATTATTTTAGCTTCTACAGGGACATTTTGTAGGGAGCGCAGGGGCTCGGCCTCTATAGATGGAAACTTTGAACGCGTTTTTCTCGAAACGTAATTTTTTCACATCGTGAAGATAAAATCTAAAAATCTATCGAACCGATCGCTTTACAAATTTTACTGCTTATTTTGCACGCCTATGACTCTCGCAAGGACTACAATCAAGTATTTTCATTGAGTCTAACCTACTTTTAAAATCGAAAATACCAAAAGACAAAAATTGAAAAAAATTCATCTTCCATTTCGCCGGCCATTTTGCTAATTTTAAAGATAAATCACTAATTATAGTCCGAGCAATAGCGACAGTCATACCGATCAAGAATCTGTTTGGATTTTTGGGTTCAGATAAGTCTAGCGGCTGAAATCGCTTTCACGAGCGAGGCATGAACTTTTAAACATGTCATCAAGACCGCTTTCAGAAGCATTTTAAAAGCAATAATTGTATTACTTTTATATGTTTTATTTACCGTAGAAACATAGTTCAACAAATAGAAAGAAGTTTCGTTCCACTACTATAATTCTTTTCGTCGCAATAAATTCCTGAAAATCGCTGAATATATCGGCGCGCTAGCCGGAATGACCCCTTAACGAAAACGTCTGCAGAGAGGCAACACCCGAGGAGAAATTAAAATGGAAAGAAAGGAAAAAAAATGACGAACGTCACCTCCGACTCGCTCGTGCCTCGTCTATCCTATTTCCTCATCCCTTTCCGTCCCGTTGCCAGCGAGCAAATTGATAACCGATAAATCGGCAAATTTCTCCAAGTTAAAGGCGACACCAACGCGTGCGCCAGCATTTAAACCAACTTACGGAATCGGAAGCGATTAAACTGATTAAAGTTTCGTTCCGCCAGGCGAACAAGATTCTTTTCTCGCTTCTTCGCCTCTACCTCCAATGCATCTGCGGTACCAGCCACCTCAACCCCCCTATCCATCCGCTCTCTGGGTCTCATCTTCTACGTCGAAACATTTCCAGACTTTGATTTCTCCGATTAATGGCCGAGCGGACGTAACGAAACAGTGGGTACCTAGCTGGGTACGCGAGACACGACACGTGGCACATCCACACGCCTACAACGTAGCTAGCACTTGCGTCGTGCTTGCTCGAACGCGCACACGTCCATCTCATATTCCGAGCACTTGGACCGCTACTTTGCTCGGCCGTTTATAACGCATTATGCTCGAGACGGGGGCTATTTGTTTCGTGCGACCACCGCCGTTTCAGGGGCATTATTAAAATGAACTATTAGGTGATTTGCATGCCGACAATGGTAGACGGCGCCCGGAAAAAGGGACGTCACGGGCGCCACGGCAATAAGGCGATTCTTGAGTTCTTGCTGGCGATACGGGTGAAAGAAGGGAAAAAGGGAGGAACGCGAAAGAATCAACTAAACCGGGGGCTTTGCTGCGTATCATCCCCTCGCACAATTCGCTTTCTGCGTCGTCCTATTTAAGCACCAAAAATACAACAGTAGCTACACGCGTATCTACATATAAGGCTTCTCCTTCAGTAGATTTCGTCGATTTCGTCAAAGCACCAGACCCGCGAGCTTCTTCCCGACGATCTCGACCGAGGCAAGCTAGAGGGTTAACAGCATTTGCCGTAACAATATATTTGTATTTATATCGCGGTGAAGAAGAAGGGTTCGTATCCCAGCCGAGCCGAGGATAATCGAAAAATAATAACTAGCTCAACACCTTTCTCCTCCCGTGAATGTTTTTCAAACTGGCGTCGCAAGTTAATCCATCTGCACCTACCCGAAGCGTCGTCGAATTCCTACTTATTATAGATAAGGTTATTCCACTTATTCGGCAGCCACTTGTAAGAGATAAGAATCGCGCGGCTGTTTGTTTTCATTTTCCATCCAAGCTTCCAGTACCAGCGAATTTCCAATCGCGACAAATAAGCGCGAGCGCACGTATCGCGCTCGAACGAGCGAGTGCTCGCGAGTGACTTGGAAAAAGGAAAATCGGTCGTTGCCGTGAGAAGGCAAACACGAGCAACGGTTGTAAGCTTAATGGACCCACAGTGTCGTTCGATCGTATCTGTACACGTCCAAGAAATTATCGACGGAATCAAACGTGACTAACGACCCACGAGTTTGTATTTTCTCTCGACTTTGCTCCTTCGTTTCTCACCCGACCCCGTTTAGACGCGGGAAAACGTTTGTCCAGCGGTACGGTTAATTTTATTAGCCCCGTCTCCACCCTGGATGTGTGCGCGACACGTCGATGTTATTACAGGGACACGGCTTTCGTCGCGTCGCGTCCCATCGAGCGGCACCGATAAGCGATATCCACAATTTACGCAGAAAATTTCACCAATCCATAGAGTTATTTTTAATATCCCTGTCCCCCAACCACTGTAGAGACCAATTTACAAAGTCGCCAACCCTGCCCGCGAGCGGACATTCGGAAATCATCTTTCGTCTTCCTTTGCATCTCTAACAATCTTATTCGTTAACCGGAGCGGCTACACGCGTGCAGGTTTTGCTCCATTTTACGGGGAACGGTGAATGTCAGCGCACTCGACAAACAGACATGCCTGGACCGTAAGGCCAGCAGTGTAGATACTCGAGAAAATCCCCCGGGAGGGTCGAAGAGAAATATAGCCAAAAAGGAGAGACAGATGGTTGGATTGACCGTTTGCGATTCGGCGACGGTGGAAGCTGGCGGCGTTCACGGACCGCGTCCGCGGCCGCGGACGCGCTCGTACTCGTGGGGTGGTTACCAGGACGATATAGGGGGATGGTGGTAGGAAGCTCGGACGGGGTAGAACACAGGCCCGTTTGATTGGACGAGAATGCTTAGGTGTATAGGGGTGGGGATAGTCATGAAACGAATGCCGCAATTCTCGCGGGCTTATATAAACCGGCGGCGAAGGATTCCGATTCGCAGAGCTGTACTCTCCGTTGCCGAAGGAACAAGCCCGTTGCAGAATCTCCTCGCCGGTTGCCGCTATCAATCCTTACCCTCGACAGCCGATTCGCGAATCGAGGTAAGTCGCAGCTTCTTCAAACGTCCTCGCGCATTTCCGCTACATCCGATCATACTCGTCGTCCGAGTTCCATTCCACTACTTTGCTATTCGACATCAGCTGGGAGGCAGTACGCCGGGATCCGATTGCCGGCGTTCGAGGTTTAAATTTTTAATTAGTCGCTCAGGCTAGCTTGACCCGCAACGTATGCGAATATACCTTCTACCAAGAAATACCGATGCTTGTTATCAGGGGCGGTGTGCCCGTAGATTTCGATAATCCATTGTAAACCTCCGTCAGATCTCCCTTCCAATGGTAAACGGCGTTTAACCGATTCCCGGTATTTCTCAACGTGTCACCACCCCTGTAGAGACGAGTTCTGGGGGGAGAAGAAATTTGCACAAACACATACACGCAGCTATCGGTGATCTGCTGCGGTTTCGATTTTCTAGACATGTATTAGATATTAGATATTAGATTGAAATAAATGCAACATTGTATCCCGTCGAATTCCGAGGACGAGAATTTGCGACACGTTCGCGTTAGTTCCATCTGTTTCGCCACGCAACAATTAAACCCTGTACACCGAGGCACGGGTTCGCTCGATAGGCAGCATTGCGCTCCGATGAGCGAGCAAAACTGGACGCTCGTTCAAATGCATTTCCCGATCGAGAGCCTCGGGTACTTGACAAACTCGAATTTCAAACGTTTCAGAAGATTCGCTTCGAGACGCGAGGACGATGTTACCTGTTTGGGGAAACGGATAAACGTGTATGTAGACCACGTGTATACGTAGACCAGGTCTGAATTAAGTCTACTCGTACCACGTTAGTTACCTATTTAGCTATAGATTCGCTTGGACCCAAAAACTGCCTGCTACCAGGGAGAATGGCCGATCGTCCTTCGCCCAGACATTTGGTACCATTATATTTACAGTAGATACGAGAACCAAAGGCAAAGGACAAAGGCTGTCGTCCGTTTAGCTCCAAACAACGACGTTTAAAAGAACTCATTCAAGGACCTTCGTACGATCAATCGTAGATCGTTAAATCTCGCGTCCCGGCATTGCCATCGCAGCGATCTATCGCTCTCCTATTAAGGGGCCATGCCTAGTTGGCAGGCAAAAGAAACGTGATTTTCGGGAATTTTTTGTGGAAAATCTAATGTATATTTTTTACATTAATTTGCTTATTTTAAAAGTACATATATTCAGCAACTCTCAGTAATTATGTTGTAGGAAAATATTAAAAAATGAAGGAATAACAGCCACTCTCCCGGAAGCTATTTTTTTAGCGGTGAGCACGATTTCTCCGAGCCGGATCATCTGAAATCGAAAAGTGAAGAAGATTCTGTTAGTATATGAGTTTATCTAGTTCGTGAACGAGGGATTTTTGTTTTCGATGAAAACTCTATTTTTAATTCACGAAAAACGAACAATTCAGACATCGAAAAGTCATGGTTTTGCGTTAAACGGCCGCCATTTTGTCTGAAATCATTTTTTTTTAAAAATCCTTCGTTCACGAACTGGATAAACTCATATACTAACAGAGTCTTCTTCACTCTTCGATTTCAGATAATCCGGCGCTGAGAAATCGTGCTCACCGCTAAAAGAAATAGTTTCGCGGAGAGTGGCTGTTATTCGTTCATTTTTTAATATTTTTTTATAACAAAATTACTGAGAGTTGCTGAATATATGTACTTTTAAAATAAAGAAATAGTTGTAAAAAGTATACACTAGATTTTCCACAAAAAATTCCCGAATATCACGTTTCTTTTCGCCTGCCAACTGGGCACGACCCCTTAAAACGCAACTCGGCAGAGTCATAGCTGCTTCTCCTTAAACTGTGCTTAAACTGTTTAGTAAAATACAGGCAAATATACGCATGCACACAAACTGTAAACGCGTTCGGTGGTCCAAGGGATTCGGGCATTACAGGTTCAGAGACAGGATGAATAGTGCGCGTTCGGCTTTCTTCCCGGTCCGACGCGACGGTCTTCTTGTGTTCCTTTGGAAAGTGGGCAGTACCTGTAAAACCTACTTACCTATCGAGGCAAGTGGTTTATAGTAGGTACTCGCGTACAGAAATCACCTCTAACTCGTCGTTTTTGCAATACGAATGGAATCTCTCTCTCTCTCTCTCTCTGACTCTCTCGTAAAGAAAACACCGCCGGCTGCCGTTTTCGACCTCTTCAATGGAGAAAAACGAAACTATTTGCGAGCTGCGAAGCTCGAACGTGTCCGTGAAAACTCCTTTCTTCGTACAGATACGGCAGATGCATACATGTGTCGAGTTCGCGTATCCAAGCTGATCCTTTCTCTAAAGTAGGAATATCTATACCTCGGCACTGAAGTCTAACTTGTTTATTGCCCAGCTGTCAAAGTGATAGTTTAAAAGATTCGACAGAAACACGCAAGACAATTCCCGTTGCTAGAACCAAAGATGTACGCGAAGGAACGAGGCAGCTGTTGTGCGCTAGGGTTTAATGCAAGTTCGAGCCCGATTTAACAATGTCACTTATTCGCGCGCGTTCTATTCGCGTCAGCCGCAATGCTTCCAATTCGGAAAGTGGGAAGCGGGAGGCGGAAAGCGGAAAGCGGAAATGATGAACGGAGAACGGAAAACAGGATACGCAATATGGGACACGGAATGGACTATAGAGAATACAGAATGCGGAAAGCGATAGAAAATGGAGAACGGAAGAAGAGGAAGTGGCGGTCCTGGAACTGTTAACTCTCAAGATGAGGTTCCTGCCCGGTCGGGCGTACTCCGTCTTCCTAGTCTTCCCGATAACACCCTTTCGACCGTTTTACTCGCGCCTGAGGGGCGCGTTTAACCGCCACGATACCGCCGCGCCACGCCGCGCCACGCCGCGCCAATTTCAATGTAAATTCGAATTCGACTCGGATCGGCCCCCGTCCTGCTTTTCCACCTATGTACATACATACATATCTACTTATCCTTTCGTACAGTTAGTGTACCGCGAATTGTAACAGTCACCCCCGGAATATCGTTTTTGTCAACGCTGTCGCCTTCTAACTGAATACCTATTGTACATAGGTAGATACTTGCATATTCGGAGCCGTGGTAAGTGCGGACTGAATCGAAACGCTTTTACACGATACCGACGCAAATATGTAGATACCTACTTAGGTATTTGGAATTAGTTGTGCGCGCGTGTGCGTTGACAGAGGAAAAAGGTGCGAGACGGTAGATGGTTAGGAGTGTGCGGATCGTCCCGAACCCCGAACCTTGGGACGGGTCGGAAAATTTCGGGCGGGGTCCCGATACTTTCGTATTGCTCGGGGTCCCGAGCCTTGGGACGGGTCGGAAAATTTCGGGCGGGGTCCCGATACTTTCGTATTGCTCGGGGTCCCGATACTTTCGTATTGCTCGGGGTCCCGATACTTTCGTATTGCTCGGGGTCCCGAGCCTTGGGACGGGTCGGAAAATTTCGGGCGGGGTCCCGATACTTTCGTAATGCTCGGGGTCCCGAGCCTTGGGACGGGTTGGAAAATTTCGGGCGGGGTCCCGATACTTTCGTATTGCTCGGGGTCCCGATACTTTCGTATTGCTCGGGGTCCCGATACTTTCGTATTGCTCGGGGTCCCGATACTTTCGTATTGCTCGGGGTCCCGAGCCTTGGGACGGGTCGGAAAATTTCGGGCGGGGTCTCGATACTATCGTATTGCTCGGAGTCCCGAGCCTTGGCACGGGTCGGAAAATTTCGGGCGGGATCCCGATACTTTCGTATTGCTCGGGGTCCCGATACTTTCGTATTGCTCGGGGTCCCGAGCCTTGGGACGGGTCGGAAAATTTCGGGCGGGGTCCCGATACTTTCGTAATGCTCGGGGTCCCGAGCCTTGGGACGGGTTGGAAAATTTCGGGCGGGGTCCCGATACTTTCGTATTGCTCGGGGTCCCGATACTTTCGTATTGCTCGGGGTCCCGATACTTTCGTATTGCTCGGGGTCCCGAGCCTTGGGACGGGTCGGAAAATTTCGGGCGGGGTCTCGATACTATCGTATTGCTCGGAGTCCCGAGCCTTGGCACGGGTCGGAAAATTTCGGGCGGGATCCCGATACTTTCGTATTGCTCGGGGTCCCGATACTTTCGTATTGCTCGGGGTCCCGAGCCTTGGGACGGGTCGGAAAATTTCGGGCGGAGTCAAGACTCTATTAAGACTCAAGACTTATCAAGACTTTCAAGAGTTTTAAGCTTTGAATCCTGTTCGAAGTCCTTCGAACTTTTCATCACGTATATAGATTCGAAGCGCTTCGAAGTGCTTCGGATCCCATCACTACGCACATCCCTGTAGACGGTAGAGGAGAGAGCGCGTATATAGCGTGTTCCTCGTTAAACGCGTAATCCATTAGCGCTTACAATAGCAGACGAGTCTCGCACACGCACGTGCATTCCATTGCAATAAATGGTATCGAGGAATACGGTGGACGAGTTTGATAAACGTGGCGAGGAACTGCTTTTAGGCAAACTTTTGGAAACGGATGAAGAACAAGTTTGGATGGTCCCAACTGGCTGGCAACTGAATGAGCATCGTGTTGCGCCGAGTATTGCATTGTTCTCGGCGTATGTAAATAACACACGTACCCTCGTGTGGCAAAGCACCGTCGCCATCAATTATCGAAAGGGACGAATCCAATTATTCCGTGTTACGGCAAATCGGCGTGCTGAAAGCGACTCGTGATTGCCCTCCAATAAAATACTAATTGAACGAGCATCGATACGGCGAGCGATTGAAAAATATCTCTATACATAATTCGAGGTGCGTGGCAAACACTCGCGTCGGTTTGTTCCGGCGAAAATGAAATTCCTCGAAAATGATCCCGCTATCGATAACGATTGCAAACTGTGAGTGGGTATTTAAATTTTAAAGGCTCGGAGAAATAGGAAAGTGGAAAGTGAGAAGCTGTGTAAAACAATGTTGCGAACTGTGATTCAAAGGATTTTCAATCGCAACGACCGCCATGTCAGAGAACGCGCAGGAAACCTGCTTTGCTCGCCGTCGCGACCTTTCTTTTCTAGATCGTCGTCTGAATAGTTTGTTAGGCGCTTTACTCGAATGCGCCAACCACCTCGGTCCTCTGAAACAGGAAGCCCTGCCCTCTATTTCCTTTCTTTTCTCTTCTCTTCTCTTCTCTATCCTTCTGCTTCTCCTAAGTAGTTCTCTTCGAAATGCGCACGTGGACACACGAATTTGAATTTACTGTATAGGTAGTTGGTCTTTGAAACTGCAATTCCACGGATACCTATACCTATACTTATACATACAACACTTGCTTACGTTCCTGTGTGTCGTTGCATCTGTTTTCCAGATCTAAAAGAAGCTATCTCGAAGATGCAGCAGGGAGTTGTATCGTTATGCATTATTCTGGTGATCCTCGGCCTTTTCGTATCCTCGACCCCTTCGGCGGATGCGGCACCGTAAGTTTCATTCATTTATTTTTCGCACAACAAAGTAGGATTGCTCGCAATTTCAACCACAAAGATAGGCTCACACTAGGCCTCTTCTAGAAACTTCTTTTCGCACTCACATCTAGGCTCGCGTCGCCTCGGTTTTTCCGTAAGTACCTGAAGTTATCTGAGCTTGCCACGGTTCATGCGTTTGGTCAGCTGCTCAGCGAACCTCTTCCTATGCAGTCGTCAATTCAGAAAGCTCACGCTACGCCTCACCTCGGCCCGCCTCGCCTCTCTTCGGGGCGAGGCGAGGCGCAGTGTGAGTGAAATTGTCAAACTGCATAAGAATAGCATGGGAAGAATAAAATGAGTCGAGGCAAGGCGTAGCGAGAGCCTTTTTTTTTTGACTTGGAGGAAATCCCCACGGATACCCCCAACCCTCGGGGGAGGGTCAGGGGTTATGTGGGACTCGAACCCACTAAAACCTCCAAGGTGGTCGTCCTCCGGTGCGGAGCTGCGCGCCTGAGGGGGGTGGGGGGACTTTGCGCGGGAGCAAACTGCGTAGTGAGAGCCTACCTTAACCCGGGCTTCGCGTACTAATTTCCACGAAACTATTATTCGTAAGTGAGGGATTAGTGCTGGGGAAACTGGAAGGACGATAGCATTTCCACTCTGAAGTTTAAAACAAACATTTCCAATTCCTTTTAATCTATTATTATAACTCTTCCATACACCCGGATCTATTATGACGTTTACGAATTAATATTACATGTGTACGGGAATTGACCGAGCGCGATTTGCCAAGAGTCGGTGCAAAGAGCTACTGATATGCATACGTATAGATATAGACTGCAGAGAGAAGCCGCGAAGAAGCATCTGCCTGCGTGAGAAAGTTTAACCCAGTTCCATTTGACGAGCCGTCGTTCAATGAGAATGGTCCCTCGTATCGGGAAGTAAAGAGTGGCATTGTTACGACTCGTCGTTAATAGAGCTGCGCATAGGAATGGAGAAGTTACAGGGCCCCAGCGGCCGAGTCGTAAATATCGAGAGAATGTTGCTTTAAATCACCGGCAATTTCGCGAACGGGGGAAAAATCGATTTACCATAGAAGAAACGGGAAGGAATTCCTAAAGGTATGTTAAGGATGAAAAATTTGGATACAGGCAACAGAGCTACTGGAGCCAATTCGACGAAGAAGATCCGGAATCGCTGATGGAGATACTCGCCCGACTCGGTCACACTATCATGCGCAATCCAGAAGTGGAGAAGTAAGTGCGCAGTTCGCTATCTCCGCGGGTGAATTCGCAGTCGCCCGGCGTCTCCGTCGGTTTCATCCACTCGCCCGATTTCTTTTCCAGCAACAAACGAGGCTTAGATCTGGGGTTGAGCCGTGGATTCAGTGGCTCGCAAGCGGCAAAACATTTGATGGGACTGGCGGCAGCGAATTACGCCGGAGGACCTGGTCGGCGACGCCGTTCCGAGCAACCCTAAATTAAAAAAGGCATCGTTCCGTTCCGTTCCGTTCGACCGACCGACCGACCGACCGACCGACCGACCGACCACATCTTGACCTCGAGCTCGGTCATCGTGAATGTCCACTTACGTTCCTTCGTGCATGCTAAATTCTTCCCCTTTGCTCCTTTTTGCGCCTGCTTGCCCGAAATCTCCTATCCTTATACATATTATCCCTTATTTCGTATTGTTTGCTACTTATTTATTTATTTGTTACGGTTAGCTACTGTAACTACCGTTGCATTTAAACGCGATAGCGTATGCGTACTCCGTGTGAAATCTAGTCACTATTGTATAAGATAATTTTGTATGCGCGAATATTCGCTTGCGTGCGAATAGGGAGAATAGAGAGGGAAGGAGGCGACGCATACCCGTAGTTTTTTATATAAAGCCGACATTAACGATAACCAATGGCAATTGTCCGTTTAACTGCAATTTCGGTGCACATGTGCGTTCAGATACCGTTACGTGACTATACATAGGTATATTCATTCGCCATGGTGCACATTATTTTCTCACACATTCTACACTACTTAGGCAACTTTACTATTTGCAGAAATGTTCTTTCTGCCAGCCTCGGCGCATGCACCTGCGTGAGAAATAATTCAACTCGGACAGATCATAGCCAGCGATTGGAATGTAGCGAAACTGGAATATCGTAGGTTGCTATCGTATCATTCATCCTTTATCGTGCAAATACTAATCGTTCGTTCTCTAATATTCCTCGCATCGGATCGTTCCCGTAGCCACATGTACACACGTCTATTTTTTTCCCCCATTAAATACGTGGTCTGTGTGTTCGCTATGCAACTCTGTCTACATTACCTTCAATTTACTGCGAATAAATTACACCTACTTTCACTTAACGCCGTGTGTTCCTATAACCGTGTAAAGACCAGCGAACCCGTTTCCCAGCGAATACTCGAGATGAGCAAGTTGGTAACGCAGAAAGCAGCATTAAGGGGCCTGCTCCAGTCTAGAGCCCATAAAAACAGGTGATCTTTAGGAATTAATTAAAGGAAAACTACTACGTGTAATTTAATGGGCCTTTTTGCATTGAATTAAGGATGTCTTAAACTGTAGAAATCAATTTTTTGCTTTATAATTAATCCTTGCAGACGGAAGTGGGGAGTCGTTAAAGTCGAGGCGCCAAAAAATTCATCCAAATCGGTGGAACCTGTAGCACCTAAACCATTGGTCCGATGTAAAAAAACAATGCCAGATTATTAAAGGGCATGAAACTCGCTCGTGGACTAGGCCAGAAAAAATTACAAAAATAACATTTCTTGAGAAAATAACTACACTTGAAGTTTGAAATCACTTTCCCCCTATATTTCTCGTCCTTTCAACGCCTTTAAAAATGATAAATTTTGAATTTATTTTATATTTTACTGGTCTATCCGCGAGCCAGAAGTATATTCTTCAAAATAAAAAAAGTTTCAGTCGAATCGGATAATAACTTCTGGAGCTACAGGTTCCGCCGATTTTGAGAACACTGTTTCGAGAAAAACGCGTTTAAAGTTTTACGTGAGTGCCGAGTGGCCGGGTGTTACCCATGTATTTGCCGCTACTCAAATGCCTGTAACTTCGGGAATTTTACGAATTACAAAAACTCCTTTTAAACACATATTCCTAAAAGGTTGAACATTCGAAAAATTAAATAAAAAAAAAATCAATTTTTAGACCGTAACCTCCCCTTAATGTATTGTGAAATGAAATTTAAACCACGCCGCGCGCCACTCGAGCAGAGTTGGAGTCGGTAGTCGAGCGAAAGTCGACTGGGAGTCGAACCAGAGTCGAACTTCGTGCCGCGCCGCGCATCAGTCACGCGGTCACGCGGCCAAGGTACATATGTACAAGATTACACTAGCAAAATGAACAAAGTGAGTAACGCGCGATTACGGGCTTGTGTGTGCATTATCTACTCTCTACTGTATTGTCGATAATATTATAAAGTTTAAAGACTAATCGAATACCGACTGATTAAACTTGTCAATTGCCAGAGCAACGCGCGTGCATAATAAACTTTCAAGCCGGCGAACTAAATTCCTCTGTAATGCTCGGTTAAATACCACTAAAATCTGCAGGAACAAATTTTTCCTCGACCATCGCCTCCAACTCGCAATCAGAGAAGCATCTTTGCCACTGATTTACACACTTGAACAGTAATTAAATGCACTTTCCTGGTGAATCTGTTACGAGGGCCAACTCTTAGGATGAAAAAGACGCGACTCTGCTCGCGAGGAGCTCAATGCACGCGAACTGATTTAAATTTAATATTTACCTAACTTGCAACTGACCGTTTCTGTTTACTACCTGCCTGTTATTCGCTGCGTCCTGGCGCACAGTGGCGAGAATGTAAACACATGAAAATTTCCTTAAATATGTCTATTATAATGGTCAAAGTTTGTTCTTTGTTTAAGAGTATTACCGACTGCTCTACAAATGTCTAAAGTTGAACAAAATTTTCGAGGCACTTTTCCCCGGGCGTTCTATTTCTTCTGTGTTTGCCGCATCAAAGATTGCAACAGATCTGTGATATAGTCGACACAGTGTAGTATGTTTCAAGGCGAACAAAATGAGCCGCAGATCAACGTTTTCCGATTATTTTAACGCTTTCTGTAACGTTTTTAAATAAGCACATTTTATTTGCGGCAATTTTATGTATATAAAAAATGTGCCACGCTGAAAGTTGTTTCATTTGAGAAGGCAGAAGTGTATACTATCGAATGGAAAAAGAATCAGCTGCTACTAGGTGCTGCTTTTTGTGTTAGGTGTCGAAAACCATTTTTTACCGACTTCAAAAAGGAGAAGGTTATAGATTCGACCCGGTTGTATTTTTTTTTATGTTTGTCCCCGCATAACTTCTCAGCATATGGACCGATTTTGATGATCTTTTTTTTTATTCGAAAGAGGGCGATGCCTCGGTGGTCCCATCCTACGCTGAATCAACATTGGTCCAATATTTTGCGAGTTATGGTTAATAATAAAGACTATTGTCACCTAATTATTATTTTATGTACGTACGCGTATATCTCCTGAGCATGTTGTGTCAATATATATCAAACTAAAAAGTTAAAAATAAAAAAAAATTAAAGCCGACTTCAAAGAAATAAAATTTCACTAAAAAGTAAAAAAAAAAAAATTTTTTCCCTTATTTAATCTACGACTCTCGTATTTTTTAAGTTGGTGCCTCATCATTTGCACTGTGTAAATCTGGCGCCGACTTAAAAAATATGAGAGTCGTAGATTAAATAAGGGAAAAAATTATTTTTTACTTTTTAGTGCAATTTTATTTTATTGAAGTCGGTTTTAATTTTTTTTTTAATTTTTTATTATGACTTAGGCCCGAGTCGCTTTCCGGTCTCGTGTGAATAAATTATTTTATGCCCTCTTACTACGTGTTTCGACCTGTGGATTTCAAATATATTGTTATTTTGCTTGTAAACTACAAAGTGAAGGTGGTATTGAATAATATTTCGAATTTTTAGGTGACTATGATAAATATCGAGATTTCTTGTTGAAAGAAAGTTTGTGAAGATAATATTATAATGGATTATTTATACTATTTTAGTAATTTTATTAAGTTATTTCGCATTATATTGAATATCGGTCGAAATCACCGACCTTCTAACTAACGTAAGTTATTTGGCGCGCTTACTCCCGGGTTAACAAGGGAAATTAGGGAACCCGGAGATTCAGAAAATTATGAAACTTGATATGCAAGTAGAGTAATTCATCCGTAACAAAACTACTTATATTTTTTTATGGTGCCATCGCATCGTACAGTTTGAGGGGGTGAAATTAGCTCTTGAAAAAAAAAAACATATCGAACAGAAGTTTAAACAGAAGTTACATCTTCTTTTTATATCTACAAAACGGCGTGAAAATAATTTTCGAAAAATCCCTACCTTTCAAGTTACCCCCACCGCCAACCCTTAAACTTCAGTTTATTTGGAGTTTGCAAATATATGCAGAAATACCATTGGATAACTCTTTTCATACATACAAATAGTCTATGAGTTATGTTTTTTTGCGAACAAATGAAACCTTCATTTTTAACACTTTTTAGTTTACAACAAAAATAGCAATATATTTGAAATCAGCAGGTCGGGATACGTAGGAATAGGGAATAAAATAATTTCTTCACAATTTCTTCCCCGATAAACACGCCACCGTGTACCGGTTGTTCGCGCTTGTCGAATCTCGGCCTCGATTGCCGTTACAATCCCTCTCTCCTCCGATTCTGATCACGCGACCGCGACACTGTGCTCCGTGCGAGCGTCTTCGGTCGGTTGCGGAGACGAAGGCGGAGGTGGAGGCAGAGAAATAAGTTTCGGCATGCAACTTGTTGCCCGTTGCTCGCCACGTCAGTCACGTCACTCGCTATGCCGCCTTCCCAGCAGTGGATCTTTCGCTCGTTGCCCGCATCTCCACAAACATACATTTGACTGATTGCTGTTGGCGAGGCGAAAAGGAATCGAAGGGAATTTTGGTAATCGACGGGATTTATGTACACAGGTACGTAGAACAGGCCTGGATTTATTTAGTACGGTCACAGAGTGTAATTACGCGATTGAGCAGGGAAATCTGAATACAAGATTGGACGATCATCGCACGAGCAGAAGATTTATCTCCTGATAAGAGAAGATACAGCTACCTAAATGTAGGTATGTATTTGGCACGTGTACGAAATTCCAATGAATGGAAGAAGAAACGAAAGAGCGATCTAGCCGGGATCGTCGGTTCATCAGGAAGAAACTAGGTGTTGGTCTAACGGTTACGATGCTCGGGATCGGTATCGGTTCCGTGCTATTCGCGTACGCGGCCTTTGCCTCCGTAAACAGCGGCACCGCGTACAACCAGACCATGCCCATTACACAAGCGATATTCGTAAGTACCTATTTACCTATCATACCAGAGATAGCGAGTGTTTAAACAGCTTAAACGCCCGCGGCCGTGTTGCTCGGCAGGTTTTTCGACACGGCGATCGGGCTCCTACGGAAGCTTATCCAAATGATCCGCACCGAAACTACCAATGGCAAGGTGGCTGGGGAGCTCTGACCAAGGTTATAAATTATAAAATCCAAATGAATACGCCAAGTTTAAGCAATGATCTCGCGACGGTAAACGTCGAATCGTTTACGTAGAAAGGGATGCTTGAAATGTACAACGTTGGCCGGTGGATCCGCGACAACTACGGCTCGATAATTGGCCCCAAGTACGAGAGCAGCCTGTCGTTGGTACAAAGCAGCTACGCGGATCGATGCATAATGTCTGCGCAATCATTGCTGGCTGGTTTGTATCGGCCGAGCCCGGAGGAAATCTTCGTGCCCGATTTGAACTGGAGACCCGTGCCTGTCCATTCCACCCCCCGACATTTGGA
This sequence comes from Andrena camellia, assembly GCA_029448645.1. NCBI lineage: Eukaryota > Metazoa > Arthropoda > Insecta > Hymenoptera > Andrenidae > Andrena > Andrena camellia. Next base: position 39,544,662 of record CM055679.1, on the reverse strand, counting down.
TAAGGTGGGTAAATAGTGGATACCTAATACCTACGTTTCCCCGCCATCTTGATCAAGTCGGACCAGTGGACCATTCCTTGCAGATTATCGTGATGAAGACGCCCTGCCCGCGATTAGAAGAAGCTTTGAAAGAAGCCTACGCGAACGAATCTGTGCGAGTGGGATCCGTATCAGCTGAATACTATCGGCAACTTTCCGCCCATACGGGACAAGAAATCGCTACCATCACAGACGTCGAGTTCTTATACAATACTCTGGAAATAGAGGAGCAGAACGGCTTGGAATTGCCGGAATGGACAAGCAGATACTACAATCCGGAAATGCGTGAAATCGCGGCTCGAAGTTTGGCCATATTTACCAGTAACGCGTTGCAACGACGACTTCGCGGAGGTAACGCGCGATTTTTCATTCGCCTGTTCTCTTTCTCCGGCGATCTGTCTCGAGAAAGTTCTCCGATTAATTTACCTAAACATGTGCTTGACTTACAGGGCCGTTGCTGAAAGAGATTTTAGGTCACATGCGAGCTGTGAAAACTAAGGAACGTACGAGGCGAGCCTATCTATATTCCGCGCATGACATAACACTGGTCAATTTACTGAGAACCATGGGCTTCACGAGTGAATATTTTAAACCGGAGTACGGCGCGACACTCGTCTTCCAGTTGCACGATACACCCAGCTTCTCCGACGACGCCGAAGTAAAGGTATTGTTTCGGGCACGTAAAAGAAATTTCCATTCCTTTCGTCTGCCCACTTTTCGCTTTTTGCAGTTGATTTACCTGAACAATACGGATACTGTTACGCCGCATCCCATGGAAATACCAAACTGCAGCACGCCTTGCCTACTCGGAACTTTGGCGAATCTGTGGAAAGACGTGCTTCCCGATAACTGGGACGAGGAATGTCTCCTATGATCCCTTCTTTCCCTTCCTCTGCCACCATCTATTTGCGCTTGCACGTACATTGTACGCGTACGTGCCATCGGCTGATTCCCTTACTGCTGCTACATATGCAGTCCAATGCGAACGAAAAGATCGGACGGTATTCAGCTACGCGTGTACTACTAGGGTGGCCCTTATTTTCAAGCTACGATTTCTTTTGCTCTCACCTACTAATATGGTTCCATTTCATAAAAAAATAGTCCCTGAAAAAGTTTATTGCAATCGGACGACAGGAAAGGGTGCCGACCAGGCCTTAAAGTTTAGAATTCATCGATGGTTTGAATTTGAAGAGTTTCTCGAAAATGGTAAGCCCTATCGAAATTTTGTTCAAATAACATTAAAAGAGCATTCAATTTTCTACAATTACTGTGTATATCATTTTTTTCGTGCTCCCAACCATTTTTTAGATAATAGCCTTTGAATATAGAGAGGTCCGCACCTCGGGCGTCCCACCTGTACGGCGTGACGTATTGTCTATACGCGCGTGTCGCGGACCTCTCTATATTCAAACGCTATTATTTAAAAAATGGTCGGAAACACGAAAAAATGATATATACAGTAATTGTAGAAAATTGAATGCTCTTTTAATATCGTTTGGACAAAATTTCGATAGGGCTTACCATTTTTTGAGAAATTCTTTAAATCTAAACTATCGATGAATTCTAAACTTTAAGGCCTGGTCGGCACCCTTTCCTGTTGTCTGATTGCGATGAACTTTTTCAGGGACTATTTTTTTTTTATCAAATGGCACCGTTCTAGGGGATGAGAGCAAAGAAATGCAAGAAAAAAATTTCGACGCGTATAAATAAGGGCCACCCTAGTGTACTACGCTACTTACTACGTGTTCGCCAAATCTTTGCCTCCAAGTCGTTTCTAATTTATCACCGCGCGACTAATGAATGGCCAAAGGGCTCGATTAGCGCGCCGCAGTTCAGCCGTCATGTATATCTATATATACCCTACATACCTAGTATGTAACTAGCTATGTAGTATTAATACCTCATGCGGCATGACATACCTACGAATCAATTCTAATTCCAGCCAAGCTGGTTAACATTACTAAATTGGCACAAAATCGTTTAACCAGGATGTGTCCGCGTTGCTTACGCAACAAATGACACTGGATGTTTTGCACGTCTCGTTACGCAATGCGAGAACGATTATTACAAGCAGTCTTTCCGTTGAATTCAAATACGCGAGCGGAAGGGACGCGAGCATCGATTAAACGTCGTCAAGTTCGTATCGCTTCCACCAACATATCTACGTATGCCGTGTGGGCATACCTACATATCGTGCCCTCTTCGAATGCCACGCTTTCCCCATTATCATTGGAACCTTGAATGCTGAATACCGTTCCGATCGATTCACTCGCTACGACACCTGTGTAGATAAATACCTAAGTACTTAAATATCTACTTATCGCATTAATAAATTATCCATCTACTTATGTCGTACTTGTGTACACGATTATTGCACGGAAAGTGCCTACTACATAAGTACCTATTATAATATGCAGCTTTGTACAAGGGCGTCCGTAGACTTTTTTTTCCAGGAGGGGGCAACTTTGGAGCGACGGCGATGAAAAATATAGTAATGAAAAAAACGAGTAGCCCGCTTGGTTTTTTGAACTCATTTTGTAGTGCCGATTTAATTAAAAATTCAAATCCGAAATTTAGAATTATTCACTTTTTTAGTACAAACTTAATAAAGACCAGTTTTTAAAAATAAGGGATTTTTTTCTCAAAAGCCAGGGGGGAGGGGGCAACTACCCCTTTTGTACCACCCTCCGGACGCCCATGGCTTTGTAGCTGCCGATGCCCTGCATAAGTGCACGTGGGTACTCGCGTTTTACCTACGTCTTCTATTTTTAAGAAGCTACGGAAGTTCTTAATCTATCAGTAGCACGTATGCAGCGTGCTCGATTAAGGATAATGCTAAATGCCCGTGCTTCTCAATGCAAACGTCCTCTGTCGTTTTCATTTACGTCACGAGTTCTCGGTTCTCGGTTCTCGGGGGGTTGCTTTACGCGAAAGATTCCAAAATAATTACATAGTCGAATACGCTTTTAATCACACACGTGCACACGTAACCACTTTATATTCTGTGCCCTTATCCTAGCCGTCAGCATCCAATTACCCTCGACGCACAATAGAATATAATTACCCTTGCCTTCGTCCGTACCGTTCGCTACAGATCCAAACCATTCGAATTTTTTCAAATCCATACGTACGTATGCATTTAGAACAGCGGAAACTGTTTTCACAGCCTGTGCTGCAGTTTTCTTGTGGTCCGCTGTATTTAACTATTTACCGAGAAGGAAAAACAAAGGTGAGAGTACGCGAACGGCGAATGTAGACCGTGGCGTACATACACGACTATTACACGATCCAAAGAAAACTGCTAAGTGGTGAAGTGACGTTTAACGACGGGGCAAAGGAGGAGGTAATTCTGGCGGCGGGTGGGTGGTATGAGGGGAGTGGGGGCGAGGTAGGAGCAGAGTCGAGAGTTGAGAGTCGAGATGCGCAGTCGTATCAGTGCAAACTTATCCGCGATCGGCGACGTGGTCCGTTAAGCGATTGCGTTTGTCATTTGTGATCACTTGTGATCGACACGACTGAGCAGTAGGACAGATCGAGAAATCGATCGCTAACCACTAGCCAGTAGCGGACCTGCCGGATAATCCGGATAACCGAGGACACCGAGGATAACTACTATTGCCTACCGATTCAACCGTGTCGGGAAGTGAAATAATAATTTGTCGAATCTCGTGTCAAGTAACGTTACCGTTTCACGTGTCAGCAAAAGTTGCATGAGCTGTCAATCCTACTGTATGATATATGATAGCGCCCGATCGCGCACCCACCATTCTCTTTTTCTTCTACTGGATTCAAGAAAAGAGGTTAGTTTCCTTCTATTCTGGCCTTCTAAATTTTCACTTCCTCTCCACTATCTTTTTCATTCACCTGTTTAATCGTTTATTCCCCCTTTACCGATTCTCCAATCGAATGCGTCGTATACTCGGGATGTTCTCTTCTAAAACTGTTCATTCCTTAAAAAACGCGTCCACGGTCTAATTGTAAGATTGCGAGGCTATCGGCGCAAAACGAAACGATATACATAATTCGTAGCGCGTCTACGTCATCCTACCCTCTTTTTAATCGCCGCGCCGCGTGTCAAATGGTCAAGTTGAAAGGAAAATCGCGCGGATCCGTCGATGCAATGATGTTTCTCACGAACTATATTTCGAATTTGTCCACAGGATTATCCATTGATCGTGACGCGAGATGTTCAGTTGGCTGGGCCGGGAAGATACCGGCAGACAAGACCTCTTTGAAAATGTTACGGAAGGTCTTAAAAAGATATACAAGGCGAAATTGCTACCTCTGGAACAGCATTATCAGTTTCACGATTTTCATTCCCCGCAACTCGATGATCCGGACTTTGATGCCAAGCCTATGATCCTTCTGGTGGGCCAATACTCTACTGGCAAAACTACTTTCATCAAGTATTTGCTAGAACGAGACTTTCCTGGCATAAGAATCGGCCCTGAACCAACAACAGATCGCTTCATTACAGTTATGTACGAAGAGAAAGAGGGTGTGATACCTGGGAATGCTTTAGTCGTCGATCCCAATAAACAATTTCGTCCACTTTCCAAATTTGGTAACGCGTTCCTTAATAGATTCCAATGTTCTATGGTAGCATCTCCTGTCTTGAAAGGAATATCCATCGTCGATACCCCTGGTATCTTATCCGGCGAGAAGCAAAGGGTAGGTAACATTCGACATGTGTCTTGCCCTATTTTTTTCTGTAGTTGACGAGGCGCTGTATTCGTTTATATTAGGTTGACAGAGGGTATGATTTCACTGGTGTTTTGGAATGGTTCGCCGAACGAGTCGACAGAATTATATTACTGTTCGACGCGCACAAACTTGACATTTCCGATGAATTTAGGAGATCTATAGAAGCGCTGCGCGGTCACGATGACAAAATTAGGATAGTTCTGAATAAAGCCGATATGATCGATCATCAGCAACTTATGAGAGTGTATGGCGCATTGATGTGGTCTCTTGGGAAAGTTTTACAAACACCCGAAGTAGCAAGGGTATACATTGGATCATTTTGGGACCAGCCCCTGAGATATGACGTAAATAAGAGGTAAGTTTTCTTTACCTTTGTACATACAATTATCCTGTACGCAGGGAATTCTTCTCGCCTCGCGTAAAGCTATAATAATTCCAGTCATTGTAGAAAATCCTTAAGGGGGGAGCCCTATTTAGGACGCTAGGAATAAGGTGATTCTTGGGAAATTGTTTTCTAAGAAACTGTTAAGCGGATCTTTTCCAAACTTTTAGGGTATTTTAGTTCATATTCAAACAATGAAAATTAATTTTTACGTTACAAAGTGTTTGGTAGAAATGGAGATATATGAACACGTTCGTTAGGACTCACGCGCCGGAGTTGCAAATTGGCGATTGTAATGGTGGCCCCATTTCTTCCCTGAAATAAAAAAACCAAGGATTTTCTTATTTCTAGTATAATTACATTGTCGATGAACCTAACAAACGAAAAATAAGAAAAAAAAATTCCCAAGAATCACCTTATTCCTAGCATCCTAAATAGGGCTCCCCCTTAAATGTTACTTATTCCATGTTGCGTACGCGCACGTAGATATGTTTAAGTGTGTTTGCCAGATATCAGCGTGATACAAGTGTATCTGTTACCTTCTTTTAAATCTTTTACAGATTATTCGAAGACGAGGAACAAGATTTGTTCAAGGATATGCAATCGTTGCCAAGAAACGCAGCACTTAGAAAGCTGAATGATCTGATTAAACGTGCACGGTTAGCAAAGGTAAGCAAAGAGAAAAATCGGCCTATCAGCGATCGTGTTCTATCGCTCATGGATCAACATTGATCATGTACTCATTCATACATTCACGGATATCGTCTACGATCCAGAATCGATAACGTTCGATCGCATGTTGGCTGGTTCATAGGTACACGCTTATATAATCAGCGCCTTAAGAAAGGATATGCCTAGTGTGTTCGGCAAAGATACGAAAAAAAAGGAACTCATAAAAAATCTCGGCCAAATTTACGATCAAATACAAAGAGAACAAAAGATCTCACCCGGCGACTTCCCAGATTTGAAGAAGATGCAGGAATGCTTAGCGCATCACGATTTTAATAAATTCAACACCTTGAAGCCGAAATTATTGGAGGTAGTCGATAAAATGCTGGCCGATGATATCGCGAAACTCATGGCCATGATACCACACGAAGAAATCGGAACAACGACAGAGTCGCTCGTCAAAGGTGCCTTTCTCTATTTACTTATAATCTTCTAGGAAAGATACGACCATTTTTATAGAAACCAAAGAACCAAGTGCACGGACATTCTATTTATATGTCTTACTACTCGCTCTACAAACTCGTATAACTGAACGTCATCGTAGATTAGCGTTTCACAGAAATCATTTCATTCGTCGCATTAATTTCAATTGCGCGCAGTGAAACTTTAGACAAACGTGAGCACTATATCGTTCAAAGTACCTATGTACTTGTGTATTCACGATACGTGTGCATACACGCCATTCCTTTTACTTTTATTCTTTCGGAAAAAGAATGTTAACTTTTATAAAAGTACTTTACACCCTACCATTTAATATTTAATGAGCGTGTTTGCAAAATGTAGTTTTCTTGCACGAAAGTGTGATAGATGTTTAAATGAAATGATGCATTGTATATTATTTCAACGACAATGATAGGGGGCGCGTTCGAAGGAGTAGAAGATCAAGTAAGTCCGTTCGGGTATAAACGGGGAGAAGGTATCGATGCTGGAGCCGGAGAACCAGAATGGATCGTCAACAAAGAGAGACATAAATACGACGCGACCTTCGATGAACTCGGTCCATGCGATGGAAAAGTTACGGGTGCAGGTAATTTATTATCGTACGATGATATGCGTGTCTCTTCTAAATTCAATTATGGGGAATACTTTCTTTCTTTCTTTATGATGATACTTTTTAGTTTTTATTACTCAAGATGACATTAACCATATACACTTATTAAATGCACTTTCAGCGGCCAAGTCTGAAATGGTGAAATCTAAATTACCAAACAGCGTGCTTGGGAAAATTTGGAAACTATCCGACATCGATAAGGATGGATTCCTGGACTCCGATGAATTTGCCTTGGCGATGCATTTAATTTCCGTTAAACTCCAAGGTTACGACCTTCCTGCACAATTACCGGATCACTTGGTACCACCATCCAAGCGAGACATATAATTTGTGATTGCAATTTCTATATTATTAACATTTTATAAACATCAATTCGCCGATACGTCTGGTATTTATTTGCCGCTCATTTTATGCGGCCATCTGAATCTATTAATTAGTGAACAAAACGACCCAAAACACGACCCGTCGACCAACGTTTACTTCTTCTCAAATCTTCGAAATAATATATGATATCCTTGAATATGTTACGTTATCAAATTGCTATATGTCGCTTTTGGTCATCTGTTTGCTTGGTAAATCAAAAACAACAAAAAGGAAAGAAGCAGACCATTTCATCTTTGATTTATCATCTTTCATGGGGTCTTTCCCTTCGGACAAACAACTTGGATTTTTCTTTTAAATGCTACACGCACACACACACACACAATCTCTCTTAACCTTGTGACAGAAAACAATGCTAAATAAGCACTTGACGCGATAATGGAAGGATATACATGTATGTATGTCGAATGAAATTCACAGGCGTGATGCGTTACGTGCGCATATGTTTAAGCTGGTATGAAAATATTGGGAATAACATACTGAAATTCCATTTATGCGCGTTAATTCGAATAATTGCAACAGCAGTGGAATAACACCACGCATGCACGGGAGTATTCGGTTGTTTAAATACGATTGTTGTTGTTAATAATGTTATTTTCTATCGGCGTCGTCGTTACTGTTGTTGTTCTATCGTCGAACTATGATCAATATTTCGTCTATTAAATTGCACACGCCATAGGCGTCCGGAGGGGGGTGCAAAAGGGGCAGTTGCCCCTCCCCCCTGGCTTTTAAGAAAAAACCGCTTATTTTTAAAAACTGGTCTTTATTAAGTTTATACTAAAAAAGTGAATACTAAATTTCGGATTTAAATTTTTAATTAAATTGGCACTACAAAATGAGTTCAAAAAAGCAAGCGGGCTACTCGGTTTTTCATTACTATATTTTTCATCACCGTCACCCCAAAGTTGCCCCCTCCTGGAAAAAAGTCTACGGACGCCGTTGGCACACGCAAAGCTTGTAGATAGTTTTTCATTTCACAAAACTTAGCAAGAAGGGGAACACTTGAGAGAAGAAGAGAGCAAAGAGAGATTGCATACGCACGATCCGATTACCTACTTACAATTAGCTACCTGAGTACCTAACCGAGTGCTCGACAAAACAAAAACAATACCTCTATGCCAAGTGAATTAATTTTCAATTATGTTATCCTGCGGTCGTTTCTCTGTCTCTCGATCATTTCCGATAGTTTCTATCAAGGGACAAAAAAAAATAGCAGCCCTGGGGAAATGATAAAGTGCTGATAAATATGATGATAAATTTTAAGTCTTGTCAGCCTTAAATCGTTCTGTACGATTTGTTTTGTTAACGACGATATTCATATCGAGGCGTCATTAGGAAAGAGACGAGAATGCATGAAAATCGTGATAAGGAAAAACAGAAGAAAGAATGGAAATACCTACATAATATTACGAACGAACTGGAGAATATTAGCGATAAGTTGTGTGTAAGTGATTTGACGCTTTCATTGAAAAGTAATTGGATTGCGAGAAATCACGTTGCCTTTTATCAGCACTGCCTTCGCGTAACGCGTTTCTATGTGATATTTAAATTAAGAGGAATGAATTCCAATTCATTATCTCTCTTCTGTCTCATAACAAAGTATTATACCAATAATGAGATATGTAAATTATTCTTAATATTATGATTCATACGTGGTCCTACGTTTTCATACATACCAGAATACGCTCGAATGAATCGATCGCTCGAAGGGAACACCACGGGAATATCGGTAGGAAGGGAAGAAAGGAGAACGCGACTCGCGGTTACATGATATGCAACACCTGTGACTATAAATTTCATTGCATTCAAAAACACAGTCTGGAATCAACACTTATACTCGAAAATGAAAAGCGGTTTCCCCTCAAACAGTACTAGTTGCATAAGTCAGTCTTGTCCGCGAACCATGTCTATTACGCGTTTTGTCACCCTTTACGCGCCATATTGTGTTATACTGTTGTGTTATGTTACGACAGAGATAGAGACAGAGCCGCTTTTCCGGAGCAAGCTTTCAACAAGGCTGATTTAAGTATTAAGTACGATATCGTGTAAATTTATTCTTAGACTATTTTACGCAAAAGATATTTAATACAACGTTTCTCTTTGTAACAAATGCACATCCCACTTGTATCATTATTTTATTTTATACAATATATTTTAGAAGGACAAATATAACCTGCCTTTTTTACGTACTACATAAATGTATGCAATATATGTACGTAAGTATCATCTAAAGGTGTGCACGCACCCACATGCAGACGCAAAACAGTCATTGTTTTGTTTGTTTCGGAATGCAGAAAAACAAATGCAATGACTTATCAGTGTCGTAAAAGTGGTAAAGATAAACATAAAGTGTAAAAGGGTTTGAGATTTTAGTTGCTTCTTACCGATCGAAGAGAATATTCAATGTTAATTTCCACACCATCAAATTTTATTCGGTTTAAAACACCATTTATTTCATCAAATGTTATGCAGAAATTAGAGAAACAAATTTACGTATATCCAAATGCAAACTAATCAGTCTTAAGATTGATTGAAGAGAGTACACGTAGAATACGTAAAAGTCTATTTTAAAAAATTGCGAGGAATATTGTACAATTGTACTGAGTATTATTATTATGATTATTATTATCATTATTATTATCTCGTTTGATGCAGGTAGAAAGTTTGACCGATCAATTCAAATGGTACGATCTCAGTGTACATATCAACAGTTTTACCGCACGTGCATTTATACGCACACACGTACGAATGAACATGATAAAGTACTTGTGTATTTTGTGTTTATCATGCTAAATTAACACATGTATGTACATAAATACAGTCGCACGTGGTAAAGACATCACGTGAGTACATACGTATGTACATATCGTATGCATACTATAATTCGTCATGACTGACACGCGCAGTAAAATCTAAAACGCTGCGTTTTATGTCTTCTGCTATGGTTCCATTAATTTGAAAACCATCCGCAAGCTTCTTTTTACTGAATCGAGAATCATATACCATTACCGTTGGATGCAGCTTGATGCCAGCCTTAATGCATTCGGCAGCATAAATGTCGCAATTAAAGCGGCCGAACCGTATCGTTTTCTTTAGCAGCTGAAGAAAGAGAGCCGTAAGAAAGTATCCTAATGCGATAATTGACGAAAGGATAAGTTTAGGATGTGTATTAGGCATGTGTATATACATATGCTTACTTGAGCAGCGATAGCAAACTGGGGTTGCAATTTACGGCTACGTTCGCACCATGGAACGAAAAATAGAACGATCCATACATTCTGATCACTTAATACTTCTCTCTGCAAAATCGACGGATCCAACTCTCGCACTTTTCGTGGAAAGAACTGAGTAATCCATGTTAATATTGAGAGTGAATCACGTTGGCCGTTGTAAGAACTAGAAATGAATAATTGCTGGTGAGATTAGTAAGTATGACTGACTTGTAAGTATACTTACTCAAACATAGTCGAGTCATGCTTCTCCCTCGAATAGATCCTTATTGTTGGATAGCTACGTATTCCTTGGATAGAACACAGAATGGACTCCGTTTCGCAATCTACGCTGGCTACTTTTACAAATGAAAGCACGGCGAGAGAGTTTGCCATTGCGATCCATTCGGGCGTAAGCCGTTGACAGGATGCACACCATGGCGCGAAATACTCGACTAGCCAGATGAATTTACATACGCTACTCTTGAATTTTCTCTCGCCGAGACGCTCCTCGAAATTTCTCGAGGAGAGCCGCACGACTGTGTCGAATGTAAAATTTACAAGAAACGTTATTATTTCTTTAAACGAAACCATAATATGATCTCGGAATATTCAACCACTAGATAATTCTCTCACCTACGGGATTCCGTGCTTCATTGACAAACTGAACGATATTGATAGCTGTCTTTTCCAGCGAAAATTTATAAACGTTGGTACCATTTATAAGCATCGCAGTTGGATACGCACGAATGTTGTATCGACGACAAACCGAAGAATGTACAGTACAGTCAACAGTTCCAAAGCGAACGACAGATTTGTCAAATTCCATCGATGCTTTTCGAACCTCCTTTAAAAATTGCACACAAGGAGGGCACCACGGCGCGTACCAGTCGAGAAACCATACATCATTGACTGCGAAGTGAAATAATGCGTTAAAAAATTAGACATTAGATTATTATGCACGGCGGACTTTAGGTGACATTCGTTTGGTGAACATTTCTGCAAATATTTCGTGAATATAGTTTAGAGAAAAGTAACGCTGTAGACTATATGACCCTGTTCAGGAACTATTGTAGAAGAGTTCCCCGAAAGCAATGCCAGCCATGTGAATCAAAGGAGCCAAGCATAAAGGTAAGGTAAATATGTAGTCCCCTAGCTAACTCGCGTTTCAAATCAATATCCTACCTCCATTCTTTCCTTCCAGTATGGACGTCACTTGTTCAGCGGATAATGCCCAGACATTTACTGCCTTAACGCTACTGTATAAAAATTTAACGATATCGTTGAAAGTATTCTTTCCTTGATACAGTTCGAATGCTCCTCCTGGCTTAACAATACCCCACATTGGATAACGATTTACGCCCAGGGTACTGCAAACGTGCGAGTATTTGCCACAGTTAATTTTACCTGAAAATTTGGATCGTTCATTGGGATTTATTGTGGGAAAGAAACTCAAGTCCGTGAATGATATCTTACCCAATTTCATAGTATCGGTAACACCAGGGAGTCGTTTCAATATTGGATCCGAGTCAGCTACGTGACCGATGTGAAAATATACGAGCCAACCGGATTCGGATATTTCCTCTTTCAAGTATCTTCTAATATTCTGTAAGAAGCGAACGTAAACGTCGGTAACTGCATTATATATATGTATTATAATTATAATAATACTTACTTGAAATTCGATAGCGTCGAGGTCGCAAGGTTCCGGTAAATATCCAATTACTTTTTCTATCAATACACCTGCTTCTTTTATGTTTTCGAACGAAACCACGTGCCACGAATTATTCGTAAACGGAGACACAGACAGATAAACTGCATTGGTATCGTAAGAAATCGCATTCCCGCATCTTTTCTCTTGGCCGCAATAAGATATTCTTACGTCTATCGTATTTTCCTGCAACAAATCGTGAACAGATTACAATCTCAAGCGATATTAATTCTAGATATGATAGACAAAAGTACAGTAATACAATAATGAATGAAGGAGAAAGAAATATTTGAGAAATGGATAAAAAGTGGTTACAAAGATCGCGGCAATTTTTGATCGCTCAGTGGACGTAAAACAATGACGTTCTGCACCGCAAACAAATATTAGCATAGGTTTCTTTGTTCCTTCGGTACCGCGAGAAATAAAATTCTCCAAAGACTCTTCTATCTCATAAATATCAATCTCCAACTTGCTTAAAATGAAGTTCATAATAGCCGTGTACGTCCTTTCCCCGCTATATTCTTCTCCGTGCTTTGAATTCTGTAACAAAAGAACGAATATTTCAAGGAATATTTCAATGCTTGATAAAAAGAACTTTTACATAGTTGGTTTAATTAGTTTTACATACCTTTGGGTGGTGCATCAAAGTAGGATAAAATCTTATACCAATCTGACGACACAGACGCCATTCATCTTCGCAATTTACAACTGCTATTCTTACCGCCCCGTCAAGTTCTTGCGCAATTCTTTTCCAAATTGGAGCAAGTTGATGACAATGACCGCACAGCGGAGAGTAGAAGTTTATTAGCCATACTTTCTCGGTATAAGTAACACTTTCAACTATGACAGACATAATATACACGTTAGACTTGTAAATCTAATTTACAAGCCTCAAAGAAACTCTGACAGTACATAGACAGTATGTGCTTACAATAATCATTTTCATCGAGCGTAACGATCCAAGGATCATCGTCGTAAATTCCAAAGTTATTCGCGTAATAACTCCAAGAATGGTATGTCCCTTTCTTACTCGCAATGTCGACACCCTCCTCCCCATGGCTGTCGTATTGTTTTCTTGAAATTGGATCTTTCAATGTATCGTAGGCCCTTGTCAATTGAATAAACTTTTCATAAGCTTCAGGATTGTCCTATAACACGTAAAGATTATTATCCAAATTTCCAAGCAGATAAGTCTCATAAATATGTACTCCCATTTTCAATTATGTGATTATTTCATTAACAAAGTTGCGGATGCTAAGCTATAAACACAAGATACGTCAAGCCATATAATACATTGATCGTTGTGTAAAAAGTTACTTGACTTACGTTATTTAACAAGTTGATAAGAGACTTGCGCTTTCACGTACATTATTTTTGTCAGGATGTTCGATCACCGCTAATTTTTTGAAGGCTCTTCTAATTTCCTTCTGATCCGCTGTTTTGGTTACATGAAGAATTTCGTAATAATCATGTCCGTGTCCCATGCTCGACCATAAATGGACAATGGCAAGGAACAAACTTATAATGATGCTTTTATACCTAAGAAATTACAAAGTCATTGTTATAAAGTTTTGCTTTTCTTCTAGCATGAAATTTATGGAACTAAGTATGTATATGTCGTATATATTTAGTTTTAATAAATGTTTTTGTATGTCATTATTAGTAAATGTTTTTCTCTCTGGTCGTTGGTGATGATATGTTTGTTGGATAGAATTTTTTAAACTCTTATTGTTAGTTAGATGTTTCTGCTGGTTATGCTTGCTAGTATATACCTACATTTTTACTTTTTTCTGCCAGCGAAATCGTTTGGTTTCGTTTCTCAGCGTCTCCTGTACTGCCCACTGCCTGCGTGGAGCGGAAATAACTGTGGTTAGTAGTCTTTTTAGTGGTGAGGGAACACCACGCATGCGCGTAATGACGCGACGACGTCAAACCAATCAACGGCAAGGTGGGAAACGAAACGGCGCCACCATCAAGTCAAATCAACTAGCCAAGGACGAATTCCACTTACGCCCAAATCACCCGTAATTTTCATTAAGCTAGGTTTTCCTGTACGCGACTAGACGCAACGTCGAGAATTTCAAAGTCGATTTTCTCGAAAATGAAGCGCGATATGAAAAAAAGTTACTCTTTCTTTTTTACTTATAACAAGTAAATAAGTCGAGAAAAAGGAATAAAATTTATTGATATTGCGCTTCATTTTCAAGAAAATTGACTTTGAAATTCTTGACGATGCGTCTAGTCGCGCATAGGGAAAACTACCCTAATAAAACTCACGAACGATTTAGGCGTAAGTGGAATTCGCCCCAAGTCAAGTGAGGCCACGGCCAACCAGCGTCGCCGGGGAATCGGTTGTCGACTCTGGTTGACCGCGGTCTCACTTGGCTTGCCTAGTTTAGCTTGGCTTAGCGCTGGCGTCGGTTAATTTCCCAGCGTTTCCCAGCTTGGCGTTGATTGGTTTGACGTCATCGCGTCATCACCCTCATGCGTGATGTTCCCCCACCGCTAAAAAGACTACCGGGTAAGTTATTTCCGCCCCACGGTGCCCACTTCCTGCCACAGCCTACACTATATAATGCATACATACAACAAGGACTCTATGTCATACATATGCATACAGTATACTGTTGGTAAACGCGGGTAAAAGTCCTTTTTCCCTCCCTATGTATGCATATGCATTCCAATGCATACTTCGGCAGCGCAACGATAGGTTACGCATTTACGAAGCGCCCCTCGGTTTTTAAACAAGTATGTAAGTATGTATGTACTTAAGTACATACATTTTCAAACGGGTGTTTGTGTCGAAAGATCTTAAAGATTCGATGGAAAAATTTCATTCAGTTTTAATGTAATCGTAGTACCTAATATATAGTAAATAGCTAAGCAAGTACTTAGAAATAGGTTACGAATCATAAATGCCGTAGCTCTTGCGGGATTCGTGTATGTATTGGGTTGTGTTTGATTTTCGGGCCATTCGTGCTGATTCGTGGTTGAAGTTGGAAGTGGTTGAAAGGGAAGAGAACCGATCAAAATGGTACCTTTCAGAGCTTCTTTCATGTTAGCTGTCAAATAAACAGATGTAACCTAAAACGTGTAGATCAGGGGGAAGCAAGCAAGGCTATAAAAATGGATGTCGTGACGACAAGTTTGGAGGCTTTGATACGTAAGTTAGAATTTCTTAATTACTTTATAATCTGGAGATGTTTATGGTACGAGCAACATAACCGTGGTGCATAAAGTAGATTTTAATAGATTTTACTTTCACCATTCGTTGCGTATGTGCATCGCTGGTAACGTCGGCGTTACTTTACTTAAGTCTGTAAATCTAATTTTCAACGATATTTCCTTTGTAGAAAGGGTAACGAATCCGCAAAATCAGAAGCCCGATGCAGCGGCCACCGAAGCTTTCTGTGTCATGTTGACTAAAGAACCAGAGGGTATCCAAATCGGTACTAAGTTATTAGCATTACACATTCAATCGTCTAATGAGTCTGAAGCACTTCAGGCCCTTGCTGTAAGTTTACCACTAAACTTTCACTTAAGACGAAAGCTAAAAGTACATTATTCTTTAGTTTAGAAAAGGAACCAACATCAGCAAAATATCTTACTATTTTTCTTCCACTTGTCTAACGTCACAGATTTACTATTTTCCAAAAATATCAAATCATTGCTTAAATATTGTATGTACAGCAATTGGTGATTGTCAGATAGATACATATATACATATGTAGAACAAATAACAGATTTATAACTATAACCTTAATGCAGAAAATTTATCAATTTAATAATTCCATAGCTATTGGACACGTGTATGCAAAGGTGCGGGTCATCTTTTCACACTGAAATTGGTAAATTTCGTTTTCTAAATGAAATGATCCGTCTAGTTTCACCAAAGTATTTAGGCGGTAGAACGCCAGTTATGGTCCGTCAAAAGGTGCTGCAATTGTTACATACATGGACAAAAGAATATCCACGAGAATTGAAAATCAAAGAAGCTTATGAAATGTTGAAAAAGCAAGGTGTCGTCGAGGTTAGTTATTCGTTCGACGTACACATTATCAAGGCATGCGATGCATTTTCCTGATAAAACTAATAAGTAAACAGAGCGCATACATTTAGGATGATCCAACATCAACGATTAATATCCCAGAGGACGGAATGAAAGGGTCGAAAGCTAGAAATACAATATTCAATGACGAGGAGAAATCTAAATTGTTGCAGAAGTTGCTCCAGAGCAAAAATCCAGATGATTTACAAGCTGCGAACAGACTGATTAAAACTATGGTCAGAGAGGTGAGTGAACAAACGAGCAAATAGATTTAAAGGCTCCCATACACGAGCGAACCGCTCGCGAACTGCAGGCTCGGCTCGCATGCCCGCTGGTGTGTGGGATCGACGAGCGATTAACATGCTCGTTCACGAGCCGAGCATCTCGCTCGTCGATTCCACACACCAGCGGGCATGCGAGCCGAGCCTGCAGTTCGCGAGCGGTTCGCTCGTGTGAGGGAGCCTTAAGAGACTGTGGAGCTTTATCGGATACATATCTAACCAAATTATTTTGCAGGATGAAAGAAGGATACAATTGAACTCGCGTAGAATAATGGAATTGGAATCTGTACATAACAATGCAAAATTATTATTGGAAATGTTAGACACCTATAATCGCAATGATACCAGTAGGGAAGACCTCGAATTGATGAAGGAACTGCGTCAAGCTTGCGAACGTTTAAAACCAATTGTGTTAAGGCTAGCAAACGAGACTCAAGATAACGAAGAAATGCTCGGTAAATACTTGCAATAATCAAATATTCCGAACCGTGCTCAACGAATATGGTAATGTTGCTTTGTTGTTTTCTGATATCTGAAAAATCGTTCTATCAAGTAGAAACGAATTATTATTATTATTACATATTATTACTATTATCATCATCGTCATTATCATCATCATCGTCAGTAGTATTAGTATGCTAATTACGGAAATCCTCATCAACTCATACATATAGTTACCGCTTAGAATTTCAAGACTATGAAGTGATGAGATTGCAAAGACAGATCGACTGTACCTTGTTCAAATGATCTGCGTTAGGTGATGTGCTTGCTGCAAGCGATGAATTGGGACAGGTATTCGAAAAATACACTGCAGTGATAGTCCGTGGTGAATGTGTAAAGCCTAAGACGGACTCCGACATCAACCCGTACTTGTTAGATTTATCTTCTCCGATAGAGAACATTCCTCTTGAAAGTGGTGACGTGAATACGAGTTACGATGCAACGACAACGAACAACCATCAATCAGATATGGAAGCTTTGGGAGATATCTTCAGTTCGTTAGGGAAATCAGAAAATTCAGAAACCTTTTCTGTTTCTAGCACGAACCTCTTAATACCCGAATCAGCGATCATGCAACCAATCAGCGTTTTACCTACAAACAAAAAAGGTCTGTGAATCTAAGGTGCTTAACAAGTCGAACATGTTTGATAGTGAATTTGCCCATTTACTAACAATAAGTAGCTAGTTGATAATACACGATTATTATAAAGTGAAAAAGGACAAACGGTGAATAATTCTGTTCCATCGCCAGGTGATGAATCACTCGACACACCTGAAAAAAGAATAGACAGTAAAGCAAGAGCACTGGAGGAATTGAACGAATTAGGAGAGTCTTTGCTTAAGCAAAGTTTATCGGGCACGATGTCAAATACACGTTCCAATTCAGTATGGTTGGTAAAGCATGTTGTGCTAAACGTAATAAATCTCCAATTACATATACGCATGTATATTGCTATTTCAAGCCTGTTGTTAATAGCTTCCATTTTTTTTTCTTGTGTGTTTTATAGTAAACAAGCCGCAAATCCAACATACGTGACACCTCCAGCAGAACGTTGCGATTCGTCGCATTGTTCTAGTCCACTAAATGCTACAGTTACGACAACTGGCAAGACAGCTGATGTTGAATCTGAATCGGTGACCACTCAAAATGTTGCAGCTCATGGTGGTGCAGATTCAAACAAACCCGTCGATTCTAAAGCAAATGAAAGAAAGACGGACACGTATCTATGCAATAATCGACTAATCGCACGTGATCCTATCTCGACGGTAACAGCAACAACAGAAAACTCTGTTAGCATAGGACCGGGGATTAAACCATTGACAGACATCAATGTTAATCTTCAAGATATTAAACCAGGTACGCATTAGCATTAGAAGTAGATTCGTGATTAAACTCATTGTCAGCCAAAATTCAGCTCACCATACATCTTAACTGTTCCGCTAGGTATTAATCCGCCTATAACGGTGATCGAAGAAAAGAATGGTATTACCGTCGTGCTTCATTTTGCTCGAGACAATCCAAGGCAAGACGTGTTTGTCGTAGTAATTACGACGATGAGCAAAAATTTGAAACCACTTAGCAATTACTTGTTTCAAGCAGTAGTGCCAAAAGTAAGTAAATTTCCCACCTTTGGATCTGTAAACTGTAAAATATGTATTCTATCATTTGATATCAATATCTGATAGAGATAGGGCATAAAATCCTCTGTACTTGAATCCGTAGATGTGTAAATGTAGACTTCAACCACCTTCTGGAACTGAATTGCCTGGTCATAATCCATTTCTTCCTCCGGCAGCAATCACTCAGATTATGTTGATTGCCAATCCGAACAAGGTAAAGTGAGAAAGAAAATTTCCTTCTAAACTTCTTTCACCATACTTGATTAAACTGTAAACATTAATTTAAGAGCGAACTTGTTTGGCAGGAAATTGTGTCATTAAAGTTCATGTTAAGTTATACAATGGACGACGAGACTTTTACAGAAATGGGAGAAGTAGAAAGGTTGCCTTTGCTTTGAAGAATGTTTCTTGTGAGTCGTGACAGTTACTTACACTAAGTACTTACAGTCGTTTTAATGAATATGCTTAACAAGTTGATACTTGAAACACTTAAAAAGGAGGCGTATAATTTTTCAAGGCTGGGACATGGGAATGGTTCCGGATGGAATTGGAATTGCAATTGCAATTGTACGACAAATTGGGTGACAAATAGTTGTTTCCATTTTAATTTTCTTATTTACTAAGCACATTCGAAGACGAAGGTAACGTTAAGCGGGCATTTATAAATCCTTTTTGTGATCTACGTACACGCTTGAAAATGTGTGAAGCTATTTTAAGAGCGGAACTTAAATCTAACGAAATGTAAGAGGTTGATTGAAAACACGTTGCCACGTCATACGCAATAAAATCGAAGTAAGGAAAACCAAAGGTTCAGGCCCATATCCTTTTCCAATATTATAATACACGAAAATTTAATACGTTTAAGAAACGGAAAGGACCTCGTCGCGAAACGCAAGCGCCGTAACAGCTTTCTGATGGCCCTGATATTCTCGTTCGACGGTTCCTGTTGATACATTCCACAGCCTTGCGACGCCATCAGACGATGCTAAATCGCGTAAAATGTTAGAGTTAATCAGTAAACAGCCAAGATGAGGAATAACGAGTACTAAAAAATGAGAGTGTCGCGTTGTTACCGGTGAATATATATTGCGAGTCCGCACTGAACGCAGCATCCCAAACCCATCTTTTCGCTTCATGTTGAAGCACTTGTACTTCCGAGAAATCTGTTGTTTTCCAAACCCGGGCCGTCTGATCGGCGGACGTAGTTACTAAAAGTCTGTGAAAGATGAAGAATTATGATTCCTGAACAAGAGTTCTATTAATGTATGTATGTATGTTTCGCGTGGCACAGGACTGATACGGTATGCTTACGTAGAATCAGGACTGAACTTGCATCGAAGGGCATAACGTTTATGCGCTGATAGTTTATGCCGAGGGTTGAGGCGCGTAGGCTCTTCACCCACACCACCGGTCAGCGTCCATATATAGCAATTACCTTTGTTATTCACCGCTGCCATATACGTACCATCCTGATCGATTGCTATATCTTGTACAGATGCTTCGGCCTCTGGTATCTTTGAACAAGAAATCATTACTTTCATAAGCTATTTTTACTTACGTCGATATCATTATAACGATATCCATCGAGATTTGCAAGCTATTAAACTCTGTAGATCTATACCAGCTGTTCATTATGATCGGAACGTAGGTCCCATAGATGTATGACGCCGCTCTGATCGCCGACGATAAGTTCTGCTTGATTAGGATGCAAACATACGCAATTCACAGGAGCTGATACTTGAAATATCCTTTGGCATTGAAAGCTACTCGACCTGTATTATCGTCACTCTTTTTATGGACATATCGTAATAAATTAGCACGGTATTATACAGAATATATTCTACCGAGTACCTACCTTAGATCCCAAATGCGAGCAGAACAATCCTCGCCACCAGTGTACATCCATGTTCCATCTTCCTAAGCATAATAAAGAGTAGTGATATGTAGATACATCATCTACATATATACAGTTACAATGTGAAATTATCATTATAAGAGACCTGAAAACCCAAGCCTGTAATGTTCTTTGATACTCCTTCGTAATTAATAACTGGGTTTGGATTATTAGAGACTAGATCGTACATTCTTATATGTTGATATCCAGCAGCAGCTATTACATATTTGTCCGGAGTAATGTCCAAAGCATTAACTTGCTAAAAATAAGGGAACAAAGAAAAGTTTTCCTTAGAAACAAGGGAGTAAAATTCAAAACAGGCTCTACTCTTCAGCACCAAAGGAATACCGAATCTGTGTGTTCCGCAGTACGCTGACACACTCCTGTGTGGGGTTGCCATATTTTGATAGTATGATCATAACCACCTGTTACAAGGATAACTTGTTCGTTACCATTACTACCATCCACGGTCATTGCTGAAAATGCAAAAGTAACAGAGGTCTACTTGTAACTCCTTGTACGTAGCCCTGTATAGCTAGTAGGTATTCTCGCCTTATTTTCTATGTTTTTGTCTTTTCATCGTCAACATTCGGGCGCCAAGAAACTGAAAGGAAAGTATTTTTTTTTCAACGGTTAGTGACGGTTAGTCGACTGCTACCGCGGGTGCAACGTCAAACGGGCATTCTCTCGCCCCTTACTATTTACTAAGTACTTACTACGCTCCTCACACATTCGTATATACATACATGCAGAGTTGAGTGCTGCGCTTATACCAGCTAACAGCTTATGCATTCGAGATGCGCATCATTACCGCAATGTCGTTGAATAGTACTGAGTAGTATTCATCAGAATTCATATTCATGTATAACACTGATTGCTATCCGTCCACAGGCATCCACAGGACCACAGGCGAAGTGTTCATCACCCCTAACCCCTCTATCACACATACGTATTCATATTGATTAAGGGAAAGTGGAAGAAAGCTTCTAACGATAAGTTCCGGAGCTTATATTAGGTTAGGTAGCACTGGATCAGTGTATATGTTACAGTTTATTGTTAATTATTACGTGAAAGTAGTAAATTTGTTACTTGAAAGGAGAATGTAATATGAGCGTCTATTGCTTCCAGTTTCTTCATCAATATTAAAGATATCAACTGCTAGATTTGTAACGTCCGAGTTCCGCTGAAAATAAACATGTCCAATACCGTATTTATGAGTTTGAATAAATATTAACTTACTAAATAGGTACAAATTTTCATCGAAATCTGTTCACGTGAAAGAAGCAATTCTAACAGTCGGTAATCTTTGAATGCTACTTACAATGTATGTGTATTCAGGATATTATATATATATATATATATATATGTATGCATAAGACTGCATGTACTTGCGAAGAAACAAATCTTTCATATAAAAGTACAACTAGAAATCGTTTATTTAAATTTACAAGTAATTAAACAAGTCCTAATCCACGTTCAATAAACGTTAACATCGTTCCTTGGATCTTATGATTATAAGTGATGCTTATTCTGTTAACATCAACTGAAATTCAAGAAATTTCGACGGATCTTCAAGTTTGTTGGAATGGCAGCACATATAACATATAACAGGACACGTAGTTTACACTTTACACTCTTTACAGTAATACATCTGAATGTTTGTCAACTTACAGAACAGAAATATTTTGTGAATATCGTTAATCAACCAGCGGGTAATGTACTTACATTCACAGACGCAACGAAAATTACAGTGAAATTTTCCTCTCAAATGATTAAGAATGTTACTGATATAAAAAGTAAACAGAATACAGATGAATCTGAATTGTCGCGTACAAAGAGATCATATGGATGAAATTAAGATAAGGATCGATCGTACGCCACGTAACTTAAATATATCCGCGTTTCCGCCATTACGCCAATTCCATAATTCCTCTTGTTCAATTTCCATTCGCGCTTCATCCTTTCCTCGAAATGTCTACGTTTAATCAACAATTTGCAATTGATACTATGCTACTGGCAGAATCTTACATTAATACCACGTTTCGTACATACAAAGAAACTGAGCGTTGAGTGAAACATGGATAGAAATTAATAACCAAAATATTTATGATACATGATCGCACATATTTATGCATGCATGTATGTATGTATGTATATGCGATCGATCACATGTAGGATCACATGTTGCATACACACGTACACGAAATGCGCCAATGTTCTGTGTTTACGATAAAACATTAAATGAAGGATGAAATGTTGCTTTCTTAAAAGTGATATTTACAAATGATTTACAGAATATGTTACAGTCTTTTCTTTGGTAAAGATCCAAAAGCCGATATTACCGTTGCTTTGGTACCAGTCGCAGATGACGTTAAAGTGGTAAGAGTTGGTTGAGACAACAAAACTGTAGGCTTTACCGAGGCAGTGGCTCCTGTCGCCACTTGATCCCATTTACTCTTCCTCTTCTTAGCATCGTCTTCGATCGTGTTAGAACTATTGGGTCGTTTAGCTGTACCAGAAACAATCTCGATCTTTGTCTTCTCCTTTCTAGCTTTCTCAAGTTTATCCATTTCTGCCTTCTGAACCTTGGCGAGCTCCTCGTAATAAGAATCTTTGCCCCACTTGAATGGATCGAATCTGTCTGGAGGGTAATTGGTGCCCAATTCGTTGATGCTACAAAACTGAATGAGTTTTTCATAAATGGATGGATTTCTGAAATCCTTTCGTTGTTGTATAACTTTGTTCATATCCAAACCGCCGCTCTCCATTTTCCTAAAAAGTTTTGTTATCTTCTCTTGCAACTCGACGGGACACTGTCCTGGTGGTTCTGGTGGTATAGTCACGCCGTAGGGATCGACTTCACTATCTGAAACTAATTCTCCTTGACAAGAGGGAGAGCGTTCCGTAATCGAGGAGGGCCTTCCATTCTCAGAAGGCTGCCCATCGATTGGTGTTTGCAGCACTCCCTCGTCATCGGAGACTATTGTGTCATCAAAGTACGAAACCAATCTCTGCACCTTGGACGTCACGTCTGTCACTAAGGTGGGCGCGTTCGACAAATCGTTACTAGACTTGCCGCCGACGCTGGGAACAACGACGGGACTATTTGAGGCTGATCTGCCAGATTTGGGACTGGTGAAAGCCTGGGGCTGACCGACTTGGGCATTATGCGGGGCGGCCCCCTGGGGAGTGTTCGAATTCTCCTGAAGGTCGTCTTCCACCCCGTCTTCGCCCTCCGAGTCGGTATAGGTGGCCGTGAGAGATGCCAGAGCAACACTTTGTACAGACATGGTTAGTTGGCTTTGAGTGTCCGCCGTACTACCAAGCAATATTTTGTGTTGGAACTCACCGATCTAGCGTCGAGTTGTATGCCTTTTAGTTGTAGGGCTTTTATGTATGTAGATATGCCTTATATATCGACTACAAACTGCCCCAATCTTTCTTTGGAATGTTACTATTACTATACCGTATCTGAAACAAAAGGAATTACAAATATGCGGTTCCTCCCTTAACTCTACTCTCATTAACATTATCTTGTTCAGTTTTCGTGACAGAACAAGCCAAGGAAGGAAGGAAGGAACAAAGAAAGAAAGAAAGACGGACGATGGAGGAAAGTAACGAGTGTTCCGCGCACCCGGATCTGTGTATTGTCTTTCGCTTCTCGAATAGGCCAGCTTTCTACCAGTTTTATCGGTACTATCATACCAATCAAGCGAATCATCGGTTCCTTCTCTAATAAAGCTATTCTAATTACGTGATTTACAGTCAATTGACAAGCACATCAGGTTATGTTGGTTCTTACCGAAACTCTGCGTCATAAACAGTACTAACCTGACTATTCGAATCCACGGTTACCCTGACTACACTATACCTGATTTTCCGTTCATTGCAATAAACGGACAAGACATTAGTCGTGAATCGATTACCCTTCCTTTAAATCTAACAACTTGAATTCTCTTGAATTCTAACGATGCAAACCAATGCATACCGTGGCGTATTCGTTTTAACTTACTAGATTTTTCTTTACGAATTCACTGATGCGCCTGCGCGACGCACTAAACAGCCATGCTCGAAGTAATAAACTTGTGAAACAAGCATAATTCCCGTTCATTCCCCTCTTCTTCCCCTTTTTCAACGTCGTCTTCTTTTTCATCCCATTTTCATCGCAAGTATGTACTTACATATGTATGATCAAAGGCGTTCGGGGACTTTTTTCCAACAGTTGCGGGGGAAAAGGCAACTTTCGGATGATGGCAAAGAAAAATATACCCCTCTTGCTTTTTTAACCCATTTCATAGTGCCAATTTAATTAAAAATTTAAAACCGAAATTTAAAAATATTCCCTTTTTTAGTATAAACTTAATAAAGATCAGTTTTGAAAAATAAGCGATTTTTTCTCAAAAGCCAGGGGAGACAGCAGCCCGTCTGACGTCTTAAGGACGTCCATCTTCACAAATCAAGCCGACAGGCGTTCGGACCTAAAATGGACGTCTTTAAGACGTCCTGTGCTATCTGGGTAGGTAGTATACGCAAGTGGCGGGAACCAGGTCATTTACACTGTGAACGCATCGTTATTGTTTTTCCCTTTACTAACTTTACCGACTTGAATAATTCGGTTGTATTTGTTCCCAGAGTCACCGTTCTTAAATATAGAGTGCGCGGCAAAATCTCTAATTTTTTACAAAGTCGGTACGTCGGTATTTGAATCGTGTGACACGACTGACGACCGACATGAACGGACACGAACTCCCATACGACTCATGGGAGTCATGGCACAGATCAGGTATAGGATAGACCCATCACGCAATGTAATTTTATGTCACACGCTCGGGGGGCTCGCAAGCCCCTTTACCATTTTCATGTCACACCCAACGTTATCGATTGAGTCTAAAATAAGATTGTAACGCTACGCGTGGTAGGAATTAGAATTCAACACGGGTAAAATCACAGACGAGGTATAGGATAGACCTATCAACCAATGTACTTTTCTGTCACCGGTTTGGGGGTTCCTAAGACCCCCTTACCATTATAGTGTCGCATACAACGTTACCGGTCCAGTCTCGAAACAGATTGTAACGCTACGCGTGGTAGGAACTAGAATTCAGCACAGGTAAAAGTACGTAATTTTTTGAGAGTCGGAGCCTGCGATTTACAAATGTTTCTGTTAGAGTAACAATTTAAAGATCGTCTTATGAACACAAAAGAGGATGAAAATAAAACGATGTCACATTCGCCTTTTAACCTTTCTGTCCTATTCCGGTTTATTTATCTATACCTCGTCTGTGACAATAATTACACTACTCACGGAAAAGCGCTTGGCGTCTCCCATACGATTCCTCTTGCTCCGATGCGTCTCGACAGGAGCAAACACTTGACCTGACTCAAGCCGTTTTACGCGGAGATTGGGTAATCGGCCCGGGTGACTTACGCAGGCAGTGTACCAAAAGGTACACCCCCTACGCCCAAAACTTTTCCCTTTCGACCAGAACACCAGGGGATCAAAAACTGATCCATCCATACTAATTCCATGCTCAGTCACTTGCTTCCGGAAACGGAAGCAGCGGCCACCTCCTCACCGGAGATGAAGAGCCAGCAAACGAGCAACAAAGCTAATAAAATTCAGTGACTACTGGGCGATTTTACATGGGGCCTTAAATACTTTATGGTATAATAAATTAACCTACGTTTCCTTAAATGTCTTCTACCACTACCACTTTTCACCATCACTTGTTACTCGTTTCGGTTTAAATATATTATTTCATCAACTCCCTTCCCCGCGAAACGGTAAACCTGAAAAGCTGAAACAGTCAACTACTGAAAGCTGAAAATGGAAACAGATCGATGAGATGCATGACAAGGGCACCGAGTCATACAAAACCATTTTCTGTCATACGCTCTTACCTCCTTCGGACACATTATGTAGTCTCTACACTCACTATATGAAAAGGCTACTCTATTTCTATATAAGTAAGTTCTACTACGTTAAGTTGTATATAACTAAAATGTGGCTTTTATATATATTTACAGATAACCTAAGCAGAAGATGATGCAGTGTGATCTACGTCAGACTATGTACGCACAAATTTGCAGGTAGGGTTTTGCATACGCAATTATTCATTCAATGATCTTGACAATGAGCACGTGTGATAATTTATATAATTAGTAAATGTGTCCTATTTTTCAGTTAACGATGCAGACGAAGAGAATTATTTCAACAGCTGAAAGAGAAAGTAACCCTGCTGCACGAGTAAATAAAACCCATAAAACAACTTAAAAAAAGTACAAAAATTACGCCAAGTACATGAAAAAATAAATCACAAAAAATAGAAGATAATAATAATAAGTCATAAAAAATAGAAGAACAAATAAAAAATCACAAAAAATAGAAGATAATAATAAATATAATACTAAAAATTATCTGAGGTCATTCCCAATGCAAATTATCTTTGTAAAAAGAAGTGAGATCCCCATAAAAAAAACTTCAAAAAAGTAAAAAAATTACGCCAAGTACATGAAATCAAATAAATCACAAAAAATAGAAGATAATAATAAATCACAAAAAATAGAAGATAATAATAATTACAAAATAAAAAAAGATGTGAAATCAAAATAAGCTGCAAGTACATAAAGGTGCTTTCATCAAAGAGAAAAATGTATTAAATAATATTAAGCAGATATATCTTTATACAAATAAATATTTTAATACGAATAAATATTTTATTCAAAATACTTGGCGCTGCGCCCAGAATTGGTGTTGCTAAACTGAATAAATATGTATAAATTGCATTAATCTTTTTCTTTCTTTCTTGTGCGTGCGTTCGTGAATGTGTGTATGTGCATATGCTACGTATGATATTAGAATTATATATATGATGTAGAATAAATCTGACTGCGTTTCTAATGTATATGTTTATGTATTTTAGATTGTAAGGGAGTTATTGTAAATTATTAATACTAAGACAATTAACATTTTTTCAGTTTCGCAGCGCCAAGTATTTTGAATAAAATATTTATTCGTATTAAAATATTTATTTGTATAAAGATATATCTGCTTAATATTATTTAATACATTTTTCTCTTTGATGGGTTAATTAAAATGTCCGCGATATGAGTAATGGAATGTATGAACACAGCATTTTAGCTGTGTATATGTAGTTGTGTCATCTTAAGCACAGTTGGAAAGCACCTTTATGTACTTGCAGCTCATTTTGATTTCACATCTTTTTTTTATTTTGTAATTATTATTATCTTCTATTTTTTGTGATTTATTATTATCTTCTATTTTTTGTGATTTATTTGATTCCATGTACTTGGCGTAAATTTTTAACTTTTTTGAAGTTTTTTTATGGGGTCACTATTACTTTTCACTAGTTTTTTTAAATGTGTTATTTTATTAAAAAGGAGCAGCAACATTTGGCCCTCTTGTATTTTAAACGCGCCATTTCAATTATTTTACATTCCTTGCTCTCGGAATGGACTCGTTGGGCAAAGTCTTTTTGCGTGCAATTAGGTAGGATGCGTATCCTTCCAAAATTGCACGCACAAAGGTTGCTATCCAGGAATACAAGGTATTCGTGTCTACTATCGCATGCAAGTATAAAATATGACTCACCGGTCAGCGAATACGGTCCACCCAGTCATCATCGCTGTCTTCCAAGCTAGCATGGTGACCCTAGACCCTCTCTAGGGCCTATGCTGCAGGTCTTCTCTAAGGCCCATGCTTTGGGCCCAATCTCTAGGGCCCCCCGTTTGGACCCTCTCTAGAGCCCACGCGCTAGGCTCTCTCTAGGGCCCCCCGTTTGGACCCTCTCTAGAGCCCACGCGCTAGGCTCTCTCTAGGGCCCATGTCTTGGTTCTTCTTCAGGGCCCACGACAGGCCCTCTCTAGGGCCTAGAATCTCATTGGTAAGTCTACGCTGAAAATTGAAGCTAAGCGAAAATTTGACTCTACTTCCGCGATAAAAAAACAATTAGAGCACCGGTGCTCTGGACGAACTTTACACGCGCAAAAAAGTGGCTCTACTTTCGCGAAGAAATTTCAACTGGAGCTTCGGTGCTCTGGACAAGTCACAGATACGCAAAAATTTGACTCCAAATTCACGGTAGTACTACTTTAATTAAGAGCCGCGGTGCTCTGCAAAATACGTAGATGGACGCGAAAAAAGCGGGGACTCTACGATCGCATTACGAGCGATCACAAAGGATCTTGCTAGACTGCAAGATCGCTAGGAAGATTGGTTCCACTTGGAACCTTTTCAAATTTTTCAACGTGACTCTACTCGACTCGATCGATTCGATTATTTTGCGAATTATTAATCGGAATTGTAAAAAATCGCGAGCAACTGTTGTATTGATTTAATTTTCTGATTTTAAGACAGACACATGCATGTCACTATCTACGAGTACCTTGTATGGTCGGCTCATTGGATACTGCTCTTTCCAACACGTATGTGCAGCGGTTAATGGCTCATTTCATATAATTGGCATTCGTTTTAGGAACATTTCTGCAATATTTCGTGAATGTGGTTTAGTAAAGAGCCACGTCACGAGGCTACTGCCTAGACGCCCTAGACCATATTCGCGAAATATTGCATAAGAGCTCCCGAAACGAATACCGACCATGTGAAATGGGCTCCTGTTTGTCGCGTATTTGTGTTGGAACGGCCAGAATCGAAAGAGCTGGCTACGCTACATTTTCTACAGAAACCATTTTGTTCTATTGCGTGCACCCACGTTCAAAGAATTATAAAGTGACGAACCGTTCGCTGTCATCAAGACTACTGCATCTCTGCAAACTCATAAGCCCTGACCAGCAACACCGAGACCAGCACCCTTCTGACCAGCACCCCTTTAGCCCTCAGCCCAGCAGCTCTAGTTGGACTCGTGCATGACTCTACTTTCGCGATGAAAAGGCTATTAGAGCACCGGAGCTCTCGACTAATTTTACTTGCGCAAAAGCACTGACTCTACGATCGCATTACGGGCGATCACAAACACTATTACTGAAACAAACAATTTGTATTTAAACAAGTTCCAAAAAATTCCTCTAAATTCCAGGCAGCCGTATGGAGCGCCACGCAATTCAGACATTAAGAAAAATTTCGAGCAGCCACATTGGGCGCTTAATGATTCTCAAGATTGATAGAAGAAAGGAGTGGCCCCTTTGAGCGTCTATCACTATCATTTTTCACTATTAATATTACTTTTCACTAGTTTTTTTTTAAATGTGTTATTTTATTAAGTCTCTTCCCAGCGAAGGGCTGAACCAGAAAAGCTCAAACAATCAACTACGTTATGTTTGTAATGATGTGGTCGGCCTGGAAGAAAATTAAGAAAAAACTTAGTGAGTTGGTGCCAATCGAAATAATTTCGACCTATACATAGATGAGCACGCACGAGCATGCAAATGAAGTAAAAAGCTGAGAATGTAGACCCATCGATGAGATACATGATAAAGTGACAGAAATCATACAAAAGCATCGAACAAATCCATGAAATAAAATAAATCATGCAATACCATCGACGAAATGCATGAAATAGAACAAATTATGCAAAACCATCGAAGAAATACCTACCTGAAACAGAATAAAATTCTGATTAGCTGCCGAGACCGAACCAAAGTCACTGAACGTAAGTTTGGCTCGATCTGGGCCCTTAACCTAGATCGTAGGCTTCAGTCTTTGATTCCGTTTCGCAAGTCGCAATGCTTGGGAAACGTTACCAATTGTCCGAGCACACCAACATGGAGGTACCTACGAAAGTGACCCATTTCTACGAAATATATTTCTGGTCCATGTTCGACCACTGATTTGCGCATTTTTGAAAATTTGGAAAAAGTCTTACGACTAAAGTTCTTAAGCTAAGACTTATTGCTAGAACTATGGCTAGTTGAACCTAAGCACGCGGACATGTTCTTCCGCGATGTATAAAACTTTAGGTTTAGTAGCATAAAGTCATTTTAATGCTTGGGAGAAAGAAAGTTAAGTTTAAACACCAGCCACTTTGGCAGCTGTCATTTATTATTATACTATTATTTTATAAAGGCACCATGTGAGGTCCAGATACGAGGAGGTAATAGTGTCATTTTTTATTTCTCGTAACATTGCCACTAGTGTTTTTAATGTCGGTGCATTATGATTTTAATATTGTACGGAGAGAGAAAAGTAGAAGTAGCGAGCATAGTGACCAAGTAGTACAAATATCAACTGTCAATCTTAGTTATTATTATTTGTATGAGAAAGAACTTTAACTTATATAATTGAAAATCCGTAATAAATTAATGCTTTCCATTCACGTTTTATTAAGAGAATCTAATGACTCGAATGTAATTAAACTTGAGAAGTGTAACTTGTAGAAAAAATGTGTGTCGTGACGTGCTTTACAACACTATATTTTTTAAAATACAGTTTAACAACATTTAATTTTCCAATATTTCTTCGCGTTTGTACAATTCTTTTTCGCATTTTCGAGCGCTAGTCCCCTTATTGCATCCGAGCCCTCAATTCAGCTAACTCCAAGCTTGTCTTATATGGGTACCCGGGTACCTCGGTTATCCAACAAGCGTGTATATAAGTTTGAAGTTTTACTATTTAAAATTTTATGAATACATTTTTATTTTCAAAACGTAAATCGACGTAAAAATGTCTACAGAATGGGGAGCCGAAGCGGTTTGTCGATATTTTTACAAGAACATTAAAAATTGTTAAAGGAAACATAGAAATGAGTACCTGGGTATCCGGTTGCGTACATAAGGGTTAAGTATGTATTCGTGGTCACTACGCTCGCTACAGCAATAATTTTGTTCGATGGCATGCAGAAAGATTGAAAGAATGAAAAAGTAGGTATTACTCACCGTTCGTTGCAACAGTCTCACTGCTATCCATGCAGACAAGCATCCCCCTTCAGCAGTAGCTATTCGATCTGCAGGCCAATGTCCCGCAGCTGCAGCGTCAGTACCGAATAGAACGTGTCACACTCACAAATATGTCGCATTAATTTCGCGATGAAGAAGCAATAAGAGCACCGGTGCTCTGAATTAATTCTAAATGCGTTAAAACACTGATTCTATGGTCGCGTTCACGTTACTAACACGCAGGGCCACTGTGCACTACGAAATACTTTATCGCGAAATAAGCACTGACTCTACAATCGCATTGCACACGATTACAAAAGCACTTCACGCTTTTAAACATCTCTCAACAGTGGAAAGATGTGTTCGGACTCGAATAAAGTGTTTCCAAAATAGTCCTCTAGATACTGAGTGTAATACAGTAGAATCTTGTTAAAGGGCCTTCCACATAGTCCAGTAATCGATGGAATTGATGCAGGAATCGTGAAATGACGAAATAATATCCACCGTGACTGCACAGATATTCAGTGATCCGATCACCGTCGCGGACAACGTCGAACTGTTAGGGCACACCGTTCGGCGATGTAGTGACTTTGGTAGAGGTTGTTGATGTTTTTATCGCGCTCGGCCGACTCCCAGCTAACTTGAAATTCGTCAAGGCCAGAAATAATATTATATAGCAATGTCCATTGCAAAATTTTCACTTTTCACAACTACAGTCGTGCACCCCGCACCTTATACACGTATTTTTATCACTGCGAGATGTAATCAAACACTAGGCAACTCTGTCAAAAAGTCTACTAGATGATAGGTATATTCTAGTGAAATCTTGTTAAACGGTCTTCTATTTAGTCCAGTAGTCGAACGAATTGATGTAGGAATCGATAAATCAGGAAATAGTATGCACTGTAACATCCACAGATATTTAGTGATCCGATCACCGTCGCGGACAACGTCGAACTGTTAGGGCACACCGTTCGGCGATGTAGTGACTTTGGTAGAGGTTGTTGATGTTTTTGTCGCGCTCGGCCGACTCCCAGCTAACTTGAAATTCGTCAAGGCCAGAAATAATATTATATAGCAATGTCCATTGCTAGACAAAATTTTATTTCACAATGCGTGTTTGAAAAGTAACTCGATTTGCAGTTGCATCTAAGCACCCCACGACACTCATGCATTATGCAACTTTCTGCGAGGCTTTTAAGAATTACAAATCGAATCCAATTATTATTACTTCACTAGACTGATTAAACAGTGCATTAGAAATTTTCGAGAATGTGAGTAACAGCTTCAATTTTTAATACTTTGCGGGGTACGATACGTGAAAGGGTTCTACTACACGCGAAGTGCTAATAAACAATGTCATCTTGCAATTTATAGCTCGCACGAGCTTTGAAGAAATATCATTTTTGAGCGCCATAGTGTCTTGATCCCCGAAATGAATTTTCGGAGAGACATCCGCGTGAATCGTTGACAAACCGAGATAAAGTATAGCGTAACAAAAGCCTGCCTTCTATGTCAAACTCTCTCACTCTAAACAAGTCACACGTATACAAACTGGAACACACCTTTCAGCATTTCACACATTTCAAAGTAGTTGCTGAGTTGGACGCTGTTCATGAGCAGATGCCACTACATTCAGTCCTCAAATTATGGGTCGGTAACACAGTTTGGGTGGCGACACGATCATCCATAAGGTGATAGGTCTATCCTATACCTCGTCTGTGGTCATGGGCACTCGTGAGACTCATGAGCCTCATGAGTTTTAAAACCGCGTGAGTCGTGTGTCGTGTGACAGGTCTATTCTACATATTGCTCATGTCTATGGTTACACGTTGTTACACATTGCTTGCACATTGTTACACGTCGCGTGCCGGTAACAGCCGGTAGTAGTGCTGCATGTCGATAAACGTCAGTTTACGCAGTTTACGGGGTTTACGGTAAGCGGTGACCAGTGAGTTGGAAGGTTTGCCGTAGCCTTTTACTTGCTCCAACTCGCTCTTAGCAGCTCTTAGGAACTGGTACGTCGTACGAGCCACGTGGGTTTTGGCATAAGTCGAATAAACGTTAAACATGGTACTGGATTTGGATCTTTTTCGGAAGGATAAAGGCTTTGATCCGGATAAAATACGAGAAAACCAAAAGAAACGTTTCAAAGATGTAGATCTAGTGAAGACGGTGATAGAAATGGATAAAGTGTGGCGTCAATTGCGGCATAAAGCTGACAATTTCAATAAATTGAAAAATGTGTGCAGCAAAGAAATTGGAGAGAGAATGAAGAGAAAAGAGGCAGTGGGCAGTGATGATTCCATTCCGAAAGATATTCTTGAAAGTTTAGAAAATTTAGTACTCGATAACCTGAAATCATTGACGGTCACGCAGATTAAAGCTGTTCGTAGTTCTATCGACGATGCCATTCGCGAGAACGACAAACGTCTAATCTCTACCGAATTAGATAGAAATCGTGCTCTCAAAGAAATAGGAAACTTTTTACACGACTCTGTACCGATTAGCAATGACGAAGAGGAAAATAAGGTATACAATCGACTGCTGAGTCCGGGGTACTTTCTATGGACATTTGTATAGACTATAGATATATATACAGACTTATATATATATTCCTTTGATTTCTAGGTTGAAAGAATTTATGGAGATTGTTCGCAACGGAAAAGATACTCTCACGTCGACTTAATACACATGATCGATGGATTAGACGGGGAACGTGGTACTAACGTTTCAGGTGGACGTGGTTACTTTCTAGTAGGACCAGCTGTTTTCCTGCAGCATGCTCTGGTGCAATTTGCTCTTAGGCAGTTGTTTTTAAAAGGATACAAACCGCTTTACACGCCTTTCTTTATGCGTAAAGACGCTATGCAAGAAGTAGCACAGTTATCTCAATTTGACGAGGAACTGTACAAGGTAGAAAATTGATAGATTACATCAATTACATGCACTCGAAGCAGTATCTACTGTTATTTTCGATTAGGTGATTGGGAAAGGTAGCGAACGCAATGATGACAAAGAAATTGAAGAAAAGTACTTGATCGCTACATCTGAACAACCAATAGCTGCATTTCATAGAAACGAATGGATTCCCGAGAGTGCTCTACCGATTAAGTATGCTGGACTATCGACATGTTTCAGGCAAGAAGTTGGATCTCATGGACGCGATACAAGAGGGATTTTTAGAGTCCATCAATTTGAGAAGGTAACTGAGACTGTATTCTTTTTAATAGACTTAACGGATCTAATATACAAATTTAACAGGTGGAGCAATTCTGTCTGACATCGCCATATGACAATAAATCTTGGCAAATGATGGAAGAAATGATCTTGAACGCGGAAGAATTTTACAAAGCTTTGGAAATCCCCTACCGTATAGTGAATATAGTATCGGGTGCACTGAATAATGCAGCTGCGAAAAAATTAGATTTAGAAGCATGGTTCCCAGGATCTGGTGCTTTTCGTGAACTTGTATCATGTAGCAATTGTTTAGATTATCAAGCAAGACGTTTATTGGTCAGGTAATGAGGTGTATTATAAGCATTAGCATCAGCTGTGACAGGCTTGGGAATTAACTGCTCTTTTCGGTTGATTTTCACAAGCAACGCCCTCTTTCTTCCGCCGCGCGTCTTGGCCCCAGCGACGACCGTAATGCTCGAGCCACCTCAGGCGCGTACCACGTGAACCGCGCGTGGCGCGTTGACAAAACAAAAACGCATCGACAATCGTGCTCTCTGGGACGATGTGGAAACCTATTGATACAATGTCGCCCTAATGCGCCACGCGCGGTTCACGTGGTACGGGTCTGAGAAGCTCCGAGCAACACGGTAGCCGCGGGGGCCAAGACGCGCGGCGGGAGAAAATCGGCCGAAAAGAGCATTTAATTCCCAAGCCTGAGCTATGACTTTAACTCCACGATGCTTTTAGCATTACAATCATCAATCCCCAATCATTATATAAACAGAACTGTTATTCCAACATATAGATATGGCCAAACTAAAAAAATGAACGCTAGCACAGATTACGTTCATATGCTAAATGCAACGATGTGTGCGGTGACTCGAGTGATATGTGCGATCTTGGAAGTACATCAAACCGATACCGGCATTAAGGTACCAAAAGTTCTCGCACAATTTCTGCCAGCACAATACGAAGATGAAATTCCATTCGTTAAGCCAGCCCCTATCGAGGAAATTGAAATAAAGAAGCAAAAGAAGCAAAAGGAACCAAAGGACGTTATCTTAACTTAAACGGTTCGTTTTATCAATCAAGTTGAACCAGTGTAACGTAATGATAAAAAATTCAATTGCGAATGAGAAACTGTAACAGTCAGCTTTAGTTGAGTCGCAAAGCTGAGCGATCAGTTGTTCTCGTATGTAGTAAACGGATTATAAACGTTGCTACCACACTTTAAACACTCGTCAATCACGGCTTGGGTTAGCCACTTTTTTTAACCGTATAAATACGTAAACCAAGTAATTTTAATTATCTTAACGATACGCGTACACTTGAATAGCTTTCTGTTTGTATCTGTGCAATCATGATTTTGGTATTTGTCTGCATCCTCATAATGATAATGATAGAATAAACACAGCAGCATTATCAAGTGGTATTTTATCAATCATGTGCCTTCCTCTAAATCCGATTTTGCCAGACACCTCTTTCTTTCTTCCGCTCTTCTTAGGTTATTCAATACGGAACGCTCGAATTCCGCATCAGATATTTCGATTCGATTTACCTAAAATAGGTATCAGGTTCGTACTCGATACATAATGACAATATTGTATATCGTGGAAAGTATAAGAAACGACGTCTATTAATCTAGCCATATAAATGTTGGCTCGTTAACACTTACATAAGCTGTGCTTTCATTGGTGAAATTCGATTGCTCCGATGTATCCCATAACTTCTGAAGCCTCAATGGATTTTGCGCTAAACCGACTTCTGTATTTAGAGCCATTTCCTGACGAAGAGAATAATCTTGTTGGTTTTTTCCTCTATCAGAGACGTTTTACCTTTAATGTTCTACATTAACGTACCGCTTCGTTTCTGTTTCGATATTCAACTAATGCCCTACCCTCCTTTGTAGATGAAATAACAAGAGCTGCTATATCACCGTACTGGCAAACAATAGTTTTATCAATAAATATGCCTTAAGACTTGGAATTAATTAGTTTAACAATTTAGTACCTTCGATAAAATTCGATATAACGAATCATAGTTATACCCATCGGTATTGAAATTATTTCTACTAGATTTCCATTTTATCTTCATTTTATAAGAACAATTATCAGGTTTAGGATGTTTACGCAATTCCATCGACTGTTGTTCAATCTTTCTCTTCACCAGCGCTATCTCTTCTTCCACCTGTTTCGACCCTTCCTTTTGTAACCGTTCTATTTCAACCTAGAATATAGGAATACAAGGATGAAGGAAGAATAATCCTGATAAACTTGCAAAGTATAAAAGCAGACGGCAACGTACCCGTAATTTATCTTTGTCACTTTTATTAGAATATTCGGGATTTAAAGACCTATTGTAAGCATCCTCCCTCGCCTCCAAGTCTTCCTTCAATTTTCTACGTTTTGCATCGAGTTCTCTGACTCGTAGTTTCGCTTGGTATTTGGCATTAATAACTTTGTCATAAGCTGCCTTATTTTCGTAGAGAAACATTTATATATTATAAATTATACAATGCAATAAATTAAAAGCGATGGTAATCGTTTGATATGCTTACCCGAGCAGACGTATCTGTAAGGATTTCCAATGCCCGTGATAATTCATGAAATAATTCTGCTGCTTTCGGATTATTTGGATTTTTATCAGGATGGCAAGACAAAGCTTTTTTCCGATATGCTTTCTTAATCTGAAAGAACAGTAAATATTAGGAAAATCAGTATATACACATTTAACTTTGTCAGTGTTACGTCATATTATACAACATTCTAAACAAAAAAAATAAAGAAACAGTACAGAAACTATTGTAACATGGAAGCTTTATACCTCTTGCGTCGAGGCTGTTCCTGCTATGCCGAATAATTCATATAAATCTATATCCATTAAAGAATCCATTGTCTTTTCGCTCATCGTACAACGTTCTACCTTAGATGGTGGTTAGACTCCTTTGCTACTCGATTTCCGATTTATGTTACTGTCGATTCCAAAGGAAATTTACAATTATACTGCATTTACAATTATATATGTATTTTATGTAAACAAAAAGCTCCACTATTCACAAATCAATCAAGCTAAATAGATATTTAGGTATTTAAATAACCTCATAATAAAGGTAAAGACAAGTACTATCATATGCCACGAATGCTGCGCAAACACGTACTTATTACGTGCACGTAATAAATTCAACAATGTTCTTCGACGTTATCAGGAAAAGTATAATGAAAATAAAAATCATAAGTCACAAATACGTGTGCGCAACAATCTGCTGCCCACTGCTACCGGGTGGAAATTTGTTTATTTACTTATTTACGATATTTCGATGCATACTGAGTTATACAT
This sequence comes from Andrena camellia, assembly GCA_029448645.1. Classification (NCBI taxonomy): domain Eukaryota; kingdom Metazoa; phylum Arthropoda; class Insecta; order Hymenoptera; family Andrenidae; genus Andrena; species Andrena camellia. Next base: position 39,506,745 of record CM055679.1, on the reverse strand, counting down.
ACACACATACATGCGAAGGTGGAGAAATTCGTTTACACATTTCATTATTTACTTGCACAACCACATTCAACGATGAAATCGGTTCTTTATTGCTGCAAAAAGAGCGTTTCAAAATTGTCACCACATACTTACCTAGCGGTGAAAGGTGTGAATTAAATTAACTGATTGATAAACCTTAATAAACGCCCAGTGTCAGTAGAGCACTAAAGAGGTGAGTATGCGCATCTGCCATTTTGAGTCCTCTGCAGAGGGAAAACAACTTTACACTGTTACAATCCTATTTTTCTGGCATGGTCTCCATCAATTTTCGTTCTACAAAAATCATAATTATATGTTGAATTCAACAAGTGTTTAAGCATTTGTTTCATTTACTATTACATAAAAAAGAAAATAAATACATACCACTATTTGTTAAAATATTGTCAAATTCACTTTATAAACAGAATATGCGTTGCTGATATTGATACTTGGTACACACTATTGGAGTATTTTATTAGATTTAAGTTTGTGCGGAACTGATAAATCAAAGAAGAACACTTTCAACACTTGTTCATGCGGATTTTACTACTGGATCTATCATAACTACCGTATTTCAATATGTTTTAACTGATCTTAGCGGACTCTTCAAATTGTTTTCTCCTGCAGAGGACTCAAAATGGCGGATGCGCATACGGCATACTTACCTCTTTAGTGCTCTAGTGTCAGGTTAAGGCTGGTACAGTTACTTGCGGTTCCTTGGCTAAGTAGCATTGATGCGTTTTCATAGTAAGTAAATGGTTAATTTTAATTTTCAAGGATGACTCTTTGCAATTAAAATAAGACGCTATTTTATTTGCATTGCTGTATGAAAGTAGAAGTATACAGTTTTGGTTGGGATAAATGTACCAGGGAATGTATTTTTTAAAACTGTTTTGGACAGTGGACGCCGAAGCCGGATGCAAATAAAATAATATTTCCAATGCGATATGAAGGCTCGAGAGGTAAATTGGTTTTATTTGAATAGTAAAAGTTTGAGAACAGTTTGGTGACATTATCAAGAATAGAAGTATTAATGGAAAGAGGCACAGACAACACGAGGGAAAGGTTGAAGGGTATGAAAAACGAGGTGTGGAAGAAGAAAGTGATGCCGGAGCAGTGAAAGAAAAGCCTAGTAGTACCGATATACAAAAAGGGAGATGAAAATATAGTAAGCAACTACAGAGGAGTGAGTTTGTTATGTACAGCAGATAAGATTTATACCGCGGTTTTAAATGAAAGGCTGAAAGCAGATTTGGAGGAAAAGAATATCCTGAGCGAACCATAAGCTGGTTTCAGGAAACAGCGGAGTACGATGTACAATATCTATGTACTATAACACGTAGTGGAGAGAGAATTAGTTAAGAAAGGAGGAAAGGTATGTATATGTTTTGTTTATAGATCTAAGCATAGCTTTTGATAGTGTGGATAGAGAGATTTTATGAGGTATTATTACAAGTTAATTAGATGTATAAGTATGCCTGAGTATTTAAATAAAAGAAGGGAAGAGAGTAGCCAGAGATTGATAGCCAGAGCAAGGTGTGGTAATCTCGAGGTAAATAACGGGTATTGGATGAAGGAAGAAGGGAGAAAATGTGGACTATGCGAGAGAGGGCCGGGGACTTTGAAGTACCTAATTGAAGACTGCACGGAAACAGAGAGACTAGGATTCAGTATAGAAAGGGTATTAGAGGGGACAGTAAATGGAAGCATAACAGAGTGGCTGAGAGAGATAGAAAGGAAGGTTAAAAGAAACAAAATGGAAAGATGAGTTAGACTTTTAGCTGAAAAGATAGAAGGAATGTTAGAGTGGATGGATGGACGAACGAAAATTGTAAAATCAAGTTCCTTTTGAAGGCCATAGAGGCTGAAAATAAAGCTTATATATATATTAATGGAAAGAGTTATGTATAAGCACATGATTTTTATATAAACATAGACAGTATATTGAAATCTAAAGATTTCAAATCAAATAACTTTTTCTTAATGGTTGTCTATTTATTTCTAACAACAGAAACTAATAACACGTTCCTTATGAACTTGTAAGAGAATTCAATAGCTATTTCTCATCCATACCATACAATAGTTGTTTCAAAGATTCTTCGTTTATGGTTTGTAAAGTGCTCGCAACATTCTCTTCGCTACTAAAATTTTGATCTGTACTTGTATTCGTTATGTTCATCTCCATATTGTGCGTCGTACTCGTGAAATTACTATAGAGTTTGAGTGAATTTTCTTTTTCTGTTGGAGATGATACTCGTAAATGTTCCATTTCAGCAGTGGGAGAAGACAGTCCGTTCTCCATGGGAGACATTATCAAGGAAAAGAAATCGTTTGTATTCTCTTGAAGTGGCTTTTCATCTTTGGAACACATTTTTGTAGAAATTTGAGGGGGTTTCTTCAATATAGAGTTATCAGGAATGTTAGGCTTCCATGTGCTTCTTGTTTCTGCGTTCTTGTTGTTTATCGTTATATATTCTTCTAATGTTTGTTCTTTATTTGGAGTTACCTGTATTTTCTCGATATTTGATTCCTTTGTTAAAAGATGTTGACCTTGATCATTTATTATTAACACATACTTGTTTTCTTCGTTATTTATAACATTTAACATTGGTTGGTTCTCTTCCAAAGGATCCCTTTGGGGTTCGCACGAATCTTTCGCATCTTGCATATTTGATAATTGCATTGATTGTTGATTTGAACTATTCGCCTGTTGCACTGGACACTTGTGAGTTCTCTGACTTACCTGCAATAATAGATAATTCATGGAATCTCAAGAATCTTATCGCTACAATTATAATGTACCTTGTATCTGAAACTTTTTCCACAAGCTGTGCATTTGTAAGGCATAACGCCGGTGTGGATCCTGCGATGAACTAGATACGAAACGCGTTGACGGAAACATTTTCCTAAAATGCAAATGTAACTTGAAATATTTTCATTTTCTCGCATTACTTAATCAATTTCTTATTGTAATACGAAAACTTTTACTTTTTTTATACAAATTCAACAAAATTAAAGTCCGAAGACTTTCCTAGCCAGTGCTCACACTGTTATTATTTGAGGCTTCGCTTTATAAGCTGCTTGTATAAAACGTATGTGGTAATAGTCATGAAAAATTATTGTACATACATTGCAGAAACAGAACACTCCGTGTTAAATTGTTAGTAATAACTGAAAACAAAACATGCATTACTCTAAGATCCTTAGAATGTTTATTGAATATTTTGGTTCCACTAATTCCACATACCACAAGTTTCACACGCAAAAGGTTTCTCTCCTGTATGAATTCGTTCGTGGTTATGCAAAGTCGATAGCTCTTTAAATGATCTGCCACAAGTTGTGCATGTATGTGGCTTATCATCTTTATGATACAATCTATGTTTATGGTACGATTGTTGAAAGGTGAACGTTTTATTACATATATTACATTTATAAGGCATTTCTCCTGAATGTAGTCGTTTATGTTTCTTTAAAAAATACTTTGTTGTGAACATTTTACTGCACACGTCGCATTCCCACTGTTTGGCTTCGTGTGTCTTTAAATGCTGTATTACATGCTGTTCCTGAAACGATAAACGCATTTAATTTTCACAAGAATCGTTCGAAAATAATCGAATAATTACCTTTTTAAATGTTTTCCCACATGTAGGACAATTATATTTATTTTCATTTGATATAAGTTCTACTTGTCCACCTTTAGCCAAAGAACCTAAAGACATGTATTCGTTAACTTCGACCAAATGATACACTTATAATATAATCTTAACAAATTACCCAAATTATATCCCATATGCGCTACCCTCATATGAACCATTAGACTACCTCTCATTTTGAATACTTTAGAGCACAAATGACACGAATAATTCTTAAGAAAATTGTCAGGAATGGCATGCAAATCTTTTTCATCGATCATATGTACTAATTGTTTGTGTAAAAATAGAATATTATAATCAGGAAAATGAAAGCCACATATATCGCAGCGTTCAGTCTTTTCTTTGGTCGATAAAGTTTTGAAAAATTTTAACTGAGGCAATATCTGATCATGGGCGACAATTTGCTCTTGAGTCTCATTACACGTAGTAGATGGATCGTCCCGTGCATTTTTCTCATTGTTAAATTTTTCCAGTGATCCATTACTACAAACTGTTGTGACATTTGGAAATTTATTCAGTACTATCATTTGTTCATTGTAGTCTTGTTTATTATTACAAGGGTTTTTGCTGTCTATAGAGCTTTTCAATTTATTTGTATTTTCTTTTGCAGAAGTTTGTTGCTCACACTGTTGATCTTGAATCCAGGATTTAAAAGTTTGAATAATTTCATGCTCTCCTTGACTGTGGTTTTGTATCAAATTTACATGCTCGATATCATTAGTAGCATAATACTGTGCGTCGTAGTTTGATTTTATTCCTCCTTGTAATGTTTGCAAAGAATCTTTATCTGATTTTCGCATTACTTTACCATTTTCATGAATCGTACTTACTTTCTCATTTTTGCACATTGAATCTGATAGACGCGCGACTTGAGTCGCACTGTTCAAAGGTAAATTCTGATCTTGAATGCAAGCCCCTGAATTTACGATGGAAACTTTGTTGGCTTCTGTAGTATGTAAGTCCTTAGATGATTTCGAACAGTTTTGAATATTTAGATTATTTTCTGGAAGTTTATTTATATCTGCCATTTGTACCTTAGATACATTCCAATCTTGGAAAGTAGTATTTTGTAGATTATATACTGCTGGTGGATTATTATCGCTAGTAGCAACATTTGTATGTATTGCCGACTCCATTGTACTATTTCCATTTAAATTAATAGTGTGACTGAATAAATGAATTGTCAATTTATCGATACCGAGCAATACTTCGTTACAGACAGGGCAGGTAAGAGGTCGAGTCGCCACGCTTATTAATCCTGTTCGCAATGCGTCCAATGTTAAAAATCCTGGTTGCGAGCACAAAGGGCACGCTAAAAGTCGTGCGCACATGTTTCTTATAAATTCTTTATTCACGGTATATATTTTCCACATTAACTACTGTAATGCAGTTTCATATTGTTCTCTTCCCTCGGAACACAAGGCGCGATAGACTCAACAGCAGAGGAGAGTATGAGATATGAATGTTTTCCTCACATTTTATTTTTCTGTTAACAAAGACGAAACTTTTATTAAGATCCAATCTGATACTAACTTTGAAATATAAAGTTGACGAGGTACGAGTTTAAACTAACTGATCAGTTTAAATTTAACATTGTCATCTATAATGTCATTGGGGTTATGCTTGAACTTGACCTGATAGCACAAATTAAACGCCAAAATCATATCTCGCGTTGCAATTAAAAAACAAAGGGCTTACTGAAGAGGAGCATTTCTTTTTCAGTGCGCACAGAATAGAGCAAAGTTTCACATCTGAAAATCTAATTATAGAATAACGATTTCAGATATTTATCCGGGATTCCTTTGATTCTATGTGGAGTGTAGGTGACGATCTTGAAGCTATATTTAGACAGGGGGCGGGACATTTAAGAAGAAAGTGTATTAGTGGTAGGAGTATGTGTATTAAATAAAAGTAGCTTAACATTTATTGATTTACAAAAAATAAAAATATAAAAAATAAATCACAAGTATTTCAATATATTGGACATTTGTATGGTGCTCCATCCTTACAGCAGTATTCCCTTCCAGCGGAGAGATTCGTATTGATCCACCCATGTTTACAGTTCTTAATGAATAGGTAAGCCTATTACAAAACAAACATTGTTTTACATAAAAACATATAACGCTGTTTTCATATAAAATTATTTGATTATTCTAGGATTTGTGTATATGCTTACTCTTTCTTTATAGCAGTCACGATTTATCGAGCCGCATAATATTGTAGAACTATTTGGAAGGTATTTAACAATCTGTAATAAATTTTTACGTTTGCTGTTGAGAGCTCTAAATCACAAATTTAGAGTAAAGCTTTCGATGATTAAACGAATATATGTATTTCTATAAATTAACTTACAGTCTCCAAACATTTATTTGTGCAAATCCTATTTCCACCTGGAGTACACGGAAATATTCCAGGTTGATCATGGATAAGAGCAGGATTTCCTGTAGGTTGCTCTTTACTACTCTTTTTAAATTGTCCACTTAAAAATATTCCACAGACACAACCAGGTGGAGATTCAGTAGTCGAAGTTTGAAGAATAGTGTTTAAAATTTTCGGCTCAACGGTTGAAGTTCGAAGAATAGTTTTTAAAATTTTCAGCTCAGCGGTTGAAGTTCGAAGAGTAGTATTCAAAATTTTCGGCTCAACGGTTGAAGTTTGAAGAATAGCGTTTAAACTTTTCGGCCCAGCGGTTGAAGTTTGACGAGTAGTGTTTAAAATTTTCGATTTAATTTGTTCGTTTGCAAATGCAGGTGAGAGGCAAAAAGCTAATAATAAAAATACAGAATACATATTTATCTGGAAAAATAAAAATTTGCGATTTTAATGCTTCCCATATAAACGATAAATCTTCATTGCATATGATAAACATATTATTAGAATGAAAGTGTGCGTAATAAAATGAGTAAAAAGTACAAATCTTCCGTTTCGTTTTACTTACATTGATCACGTTGAATGAATCGTTTGCATGAACTCAGTGAAAGGTAGCAAGTGGCTGCAGGGTTTGTTAAAGGTGTTGTTTTGTTATGTCAGCATCTAAAATGGGTCAGAGAGTAAGCAATATTTCATAATATTGTAATACCGCAATCGTATTGCGTATATTTTATTTATGCAGCGTGCACACAATCTTAAACTGCAGACAAATACATACAGGCACAGAATCGTCGTTGTTTTTGTTAACAGCGAACTTGTATTTCATGACTTTTTAATGAGCTTTGCGTCTCCTTTTAAAACTATCTTTTCCCCATTCGCGATACAAGTATATTCACATTTAATAATCTTTCTTGCAGAAACAATTTGAACTTTTATCTCTATCGTGTCACCTGCGTAACATGGTTTCGGATATGTAAGATTTTGTTGAACAACTATGGTCCCTGGGCCAGGTACTCTTGTACCGATTACACCTGACACTAAACCATTAAGAAAAGCGCCATGGACAAGGTTGTTCAAAGAGCCAGTATGTACTGGATTATAATCGCCGGTTAATTTAGCAAAATTTAGTACATCATCGTTTGTTATTGTCTTGAAAATTGTTACTTCATTCGCAGGCTTTATACTGTTTAGAACATTTGATGAATTTGTTACATCAGAAGCACTTGTGCAGTACTTTTTAAAAAATTCCAGAAATGTCTTTGTGAGCTTCATTTTTATTCTTAACATAGAATATACTATGTAACTTTATCAATTAGTTAATACATATGATAATCAGTTATAAGCATGTAATTCATGTAGTTTCAATATTTTCACATTCGGTTTTCTCTTTAGAATGATCCTTCAAAAATATTATTGCCAAGTTTTTTATGCGATTATTTTCATGGCTCGAAAGGTCAGATATTTGTTCAATTATTTCAGTTGTAACTTGATCTTTAGTCTCGGGGGTAATTAGAAATATTAGACTAGTAATTGCTGAAAGTATGATATCTTCGTCTTGCAAAGAAAGCAGTGGTGTCAATAATTGGATGCCTCGATTACGTAAAATGTACAATTTATTTATCGGATCTAAAATGTAAATGTTCATTTCAATTATTATTTACCCAGTACCATTTTCTAAATTAACAATCTATTTTTTGGAGCAAGCATATACTTACCAATGCACAGATTACAAACGCCGCCTACTGCGAAACGTACCAGTTTCACATTATCCTCGGATAAAGTATGAAGAAACAAATCAATTATTTGTAGTTGCCTTATGTATCCATAATTAATAGGATCGTAAGCAAAATTAGCAAGGTTCGCTAATACCTGTTCCTTTGCTTCTGTAAAAAGGATTCATAACATCAACATTGGTTATGAGTGAGTGGCTGACCCCCATCTCTGCAACACAAATTTACCTCTGGACTTAGTAGTTTGAAATTCCGTAGCTAAAAGTTTCAGGAAATCATAACGGCCGATGCTATTCTTGCCAGTGCGTTTTATTAATTGCTCCTTATTAGTAAACATTAGATACCGAACTTTTTATCGAACTATTCAAACTATTACGTCACTATCGTCCCTGTCTATTTAATTCAATTAAATTGGTTTAAATGCCCCTTTGATCGAGAAATTAATACGAGAAGTCTACGCAGTTATTCTGGAGCATTATATTTACAACATTCTATCTTACAACCTCTATGAATCAAGGAAAATATCAATACTTTCGAATTTCATTGGTAAATCATGTGAAATCATGTTACGGGACATGTAATGTTACTTTCGTATTACATCGTATTATATCATATAAGAATGAGTTAACTAATGAGAAGAGAGATTATTCGGATATGATGTTTGCGAGATTAATATTGCCGCGTTATATGTTATATGAGGCTATATCTTCATATCTAGATCATAGTCGATGACCGGATGTGTTATATTGATGCAATATTAATCTTATTGGTAGGCAAACTATTTCTGTCCCGTGTCTGGTTTAACGAAACCAATCGGCATCTTGATATTCTTATCGAACGTGACGTGCGCTTAAGCGCATATTCGAACGGACCCATTCCTTTGCCATATTTCTTACGCGAGTACGACGAATCGTGGCTGTTGGGGAGTCATGGTTTAACACGTAGCCGGTGTTTGACGTGTCTTAGCCTCCTAGCCTAGGCATAGTGGTTTGGTAATTTGTTGCGAGCTGCTTGATTTGCAACGTGTTGGATGGGAGCGAACGTTAATATGTTTATGGCAAATGTCTGTTGAAAAGTAACGGAAATATCTTCCCATTACGTTCATCAATATAAAGGAAATATGTTGCCAAATAGATCGTCCACGACAAATACCAAGAAAGATATGATGTTCCCCGATAAGAAATCGGCTCCGAAGCAAATGAAAAGTTCCACGTTAACGAACGCCGCTGGCCTTAGTTCCCTCATCACATTTACTGTTTTGCTACTCGCTTGGATTTCAGGATTCGCCTCTCGGCTGTTCGCCGTGATTCGTTTCGAAAGTATCATACATGAATTCGATCCGTGGTACGTATTTTTACACGTGTGCTGTATGTGAACATACACATACGCGGACAATTTATTTTAATGCCTTTATCTTTTAAGTACAAGAGATTGGTAATACAAGCATAATTATTGAATTGATTTTTTATTCGATACAGGTTCAACTACAGAGCAACGGCATATATGGTGCAGCATGGATTTTACAATTTTTTAAATTGGTTCGACGAGAGGGCTTGGTATCCATTAGGCCGAATCGTGGGCGGCACTGTTTATCCTGGATTGATGATCACATCCGGCTCGATACATTATATACTACATTCTTTAAACATCCCAGTGCACATAAGGGACATTTGTGTATTCCTAGCTCCAATTTTTAGTGGCCTCACTGCCATTTCTACGTACTTACTAACAAAAGAAATATGGAGCGCCGGGGCTGGTTTATTCGCCGCATGCTTTACCGCGATTGTACCTGGTTACATTTCAAGATCCGTCGCAGGCAGTTACGACAATGAAGGCATCGCCATTTTTGCATTGCAAATTACTTACTATCTCTGGGTTAAGTCCGTTAAAACCGGCTCTATCTTCTGGGCTTCTATGACCGCTCTGTCCTATTTTTACATGGTGTCCGCATGGGGTGGCTATGTTTTTATCATTAATCTAATTCCATTCCATGTTTTCGCATTGCTGGTTATGAATCGATTCAGCAATCGCCTTTTTACAAGTTACACCACGTTCTATATTTTGGGGCTTTTGTTGAGTATGCAAATACCATTCGTCGGTTTCCAACCGATAAGAACATCGGAGCACATGGCTGCGGGAGGTGTGTTCGGTCTACTAATATTCGTAGCAACTCTCAGGTGCGTTCATCGAATACATCAATAATACAGATAATAAGTATCTTAATAATAATAAATCTTAATGATAATAAAGTATCTCAACATAATACTTGGTTTTGTTCCTTGTAGGTATTTGAGAACTGTACTTACCAAATCTGAGATGAAATATTTCGGAGGAGTGGTCGCAGTTACAGCCGGCGTTCTGTTGCTGGTTCTGATATTTTTGACCTATGCCGGTGTTGTGGCTCCTTGGAGCGGAAGATTTTATTCGCTATGGGATACTGGCTACGCAAAGATACACATTCCAATAATAGCATCCGTTTCCGAGCATCAACCTACTACATGGTTCAGCTTTTTCTTTGACTTACACATTCTTGTTACAACATTTCCCGTTGGCCTTTGGTATTGCATTAAACATATTAATGACGAACGTGTTTTTGGTAAGAGTTGATAATGAAAGTGCATATTACTGCCGACGTTACGCAAGTGTATTAATAATCGATTATTTTACAGTTATATTGTACGCTTTAAGTGCTGTTTATTTTGCTGGGGTAATGGTGAGACTTATGCTTACTCTAACCCCAGTGGTTTGTATCCTTGCCGGAGTCGCGTTCAGCGATCTCCTAGAATTATTCTTTAAAGAAGAGGACAGCGAGAGAAACGATCGGAGTAGTAATGGAAGCGAAGAAGAGAGCGAAGAGGAAAGAGAGAGGAGTCCTGGTAGAGCCTTGTACGATAAAGCTGGTAAACTTCGTAGAATGAAACACGAGAGACCTAGAGGTAACGGTGACGGGCTAGGAGTTAATCTCCGGAACGGGGTGGTCCTTGGTGCATTTATGTTGATGATGATGTTTACTTTACACTGTACTTGGATTACAAGTAACGCGTACTCTAGTCCTTCAATTGTTTTGGCATCGTATAGTAACGACGGCGGTAGAGCCATACTTGACGATTTCAGAGAAGCTTACTATTGGTTAGCTCAGAATACACCTATCGATGCTAGAGTTATGAGTTGGTGGGACTATGGTTATCAAATTGCTGGAATGGCTAATAGGTACATACACAGAACAGTGTTTAAAACAATCTATATGTTCTCCCCAAGATTAATGCTGAATGCTCTGTTTGTTGAATTCTAGAACTACACTTGTGGACAATAATACTTGGAATAATTCCCATATAGCTCTGGTTGGGAAAGCAATGAGCTCAAATGAAAGTGCTGCCTACGAAATCATGACATCATTAGATGTAGACTATGTGTTAGTTATTTTCGGAGGGATGATCGGATACTCTGGCGATGATGTTAATAAGTTCCTTTGGATGGTACGGATCGCTGAAGGTGAACATCCACAGGATATCCGCGAAAGTGATTACTTCACCGAAAGGGGAGAATTTCGCGTGGATTCCGAGGGTTCGCCTACGCTTTTGAATTCATTAATGTATAAGTTAAGCTATTATCGATTTGGAGAAGTCAAGATTGATTATCGATCACCTTATGGTTACGATCGCACACGCAACGCAGAAATAGGAAATAAAAATTTCCAATTAACGTATTTAGAAGAAGCTTACACAACTGAACACTGGCTTGTTAGGATCTACAGGTAATATTGAAATTGAAGTACGGAATTTGTGTATTATAAATTACATATTCTTTTTTTTTTTTAATGAAAATAAATAAATTTCGCAGGGTGAAGAAACCAAATGAATTTAATAGACCTAGTATTCCAATATCTAAACGGATTGTTGCACGCAACGCCAATTCATATATCAGTAAAAAGGTGAGTGATCTATTCCATACGAAAATACAAGGAACATAAGATTGTATTTTCGGGATGTTCTGTCGTATCGTTTATCGTTTTCCGAAGCATCCCATTGTTTGATCTTGAAACCTAGTTGAAGTTTTGGGGGGTTGGATATTAATGTTTCAGACACCACGTCGCAAGAAAGGTTACATAAAAAGCCGGCCAGCTGTTATTAAGGGACAGAAACCTCAACGAAGGACTACGTAACAAACATTTATTACCTAATTGATAACGGTTTTCAAATACAACTTTTGTAATAAAAAAAAATTACCGTCCCTTGGGTCTACCACAAACTATACCTCAAACTAAGAATTTAATATCATTACAAATTCAGTCGATTGAAATATAGAATGAAAAAAAAAGAAGAATTTCCAACGTTTCAAACAATTGGAAGAACTGTTTTATAAGTGTAATATAAAAAGGAGGGGGGAGGGAGATCGTGTCCTTAATTTCGTTCACTGAAACGAGCGTTTATTTCTTGTTGGACTTTCGAAGATTATTAAATACTGTTTATGTATGATTATCTTGCATATCGTTTGGGTAAAATATAATTTCTATACGATTGCAATATATAACGAACTTTGCAATGGATTCGTGTTATTTATGAACTTAACAAATCAGTATGTTCGCGCATTTAAAATTCCTCTGTGCTCAACTATTCTCTAGTTCTTTAATTGCTTTCATTTATTTGTTCATCACTTTATATGTCTCATTCACAAACGCAATTACAAATATAAGCAATCACAGTTTGAATTCCTCGGTGAGAAAACTTGATGAGAAAATTGACGATAAATATAAAAACTTTTGTTATCTATGTGTAATGCACATTAAACTCCAACACGTAAAATTTTACTAGCGTAACGAATAAAAACATCTATTAAATATCAAGCAGGCGAGATCGGAGGGATCGAATACGTGTTATGTGTACACAGTTTATTGTATAGTATCTTGTTGAACATTTGTAATAACAATCTTGTCACTTAAGAGTATTGTATCGTTCGAAATTTTATTTTTATTTTCTGTATAGAACCTGAGAATATAAAGAACCCAATTTTACGCAATAGAAATATGTTTCCACACGTATTACTTTGATGTTTCGTTGTGTAATCCTCTAATTCTGTGCTGTTCTTGTATTCTCGCTGAAAGACCATGTTTCGGCTTACATTGATGATTCTTTGCTATAATATACGATAATATTATTTACGCGTACGTAACACAAATATAGTTAATGGTTTCAGTAGTAGATGTATGTGTTCATAACGTCACAAGATTATAGCTAAAGCAATGTTATGTACACGCAGTACTTGTGTACATGGTCATTGTGTATATTTAATTATGAAAAGAACGAGGGAAGGAAATATAAGCGAAAATGAAGTTGTAGTACATATTATTCAGGGTGTCTACATATCCATCATGAATACACTAATGTTTTTTGTGCTTTAAATATAACGTTAATATGATTTTCTTAATTTATTTCAATTATTCACGTTTTGCATTGATATTTTTTTTATACATGTAGCGTAAATTCTTTTCATTAATGGCATTAATTTGTGGCATTTAGATCAATGAAATATGTAGTCATATTTCATAAGATTCGAATCTAGCTGTTCTCGATAGCGTATAATAGATTATTTATAATATATAATTAATATTTCTCTCCGAAAAGGATAAAATATACAAATCAACAGGTGGCCGCTGACAATGCATTTCATCGCGAATAGGTTATAATCTTTTAAATGTCAAAATCAGCTGATCAGTGGTAACAATTTTTCAAGGTTACTGAATTTACTAATTACTTTAATTATGTTGATCTGTTGATTGAATGAAGAACGGACGGTTACATATTAACTTAGCAATTGAATCTTAATTGTATTTTATTTCTGCAAGTAATAATACAAAGTACAAAATATTTCTTTGGGTATACAGCAATACGTAAGTATTACTCTAATCGTAAGTTACAGTTTTACATAATTATTACACCATCCATATTGTGTGTAATTTTGTATACAAAATACTATCGTCTTCGTTACTCTTGCGTTTTTCTGTAATGTACTTTTGAAGATACCTTATAACATACATGTGAAACTTATTTTCCCTATGTTGTACAATTATGTGTATTGTTACACATGTCCATTCACTGCGGGTTCCAGTGATGGCCTAGTGGCGACTTCTCCATCTATTTCCGTCAACTCCCCCAGCACTGATTCCAGATCTGGGTCGTCTGGTCTTTGGGCCCTGATATATTCCTCACAATCCATTGTGGTATCCTTAATCGCTGGTATGAACTCCTCCACCTCCTCCACCATCAGCCCCCAATTCCTGCATCTTTTAAGTTTTACTTCATTTGGGACAACTATAGACTGCAGAGAAGCCTTCAAATCTCGGAGAAGGTGAATCAGCTTGGTGTTTCTATCATTTGCAACTGCCACAGCCAAGAGTTGAGCAACTCTCCCTACGATCTGGGATGGCTGAACCAGAACTTTGCCCATACCGAGATGAAACGCTCCTATTGTTACTGTAGGGAATGCGGCTGCTATCCTTGGCAGAGTTATGATGTCAACTCTTAAGGGGGGGGTCGCCAGGCTTTGGAGTGGTCAAGATGTATTTCCCTCTTAGCATCCATAGGACTTTTCCTATCTCACTGGAAGAATTCATGATCTTTTGGAATCCCCCTTTGACAAAGAATAAACAGAGAATCTCTATGTCTTCAGAAAAGGCGAGATTATTAGTGAAGAGGTTTGTCTTTTTTGTGGTCCCTACTGTCGTTACAACTGGAATACGTATTTAATCCCAATTCACCAGCCTTCACTTTATCTCTCATGACCTTATGAGCTGTCTGCATTGATTTCATTATGAACTTAGGATCAAAACTCTCAAACTCCGTAATGTCCTGCTGCAACCTCATCCATCAGCGAATTGCTGGGGCACAACCTGGTTGCTATGGAGTAAAGGGATTCATACTCGTCCAAGCCGTGCTCCTTTTGGAACTGCATCAACTGTGTTACAGTATCTAACTTTCTATTTGCCATCTTCTGCTTAGAGAATATGTTCTAAGATCTTCTGGCCAAGTTTTACTCAGCACTTAAAGATTGGTCCTGTTTTGTTACCATTTGTTATGCTTGGTCGGCTTAGTTACGGTACTGAGTGAATGTAGCTAGAGATTTGTATGCAATCGATATGTAAAATAGGAGCGAAATTCGAAGGCAGATATTTGCATACACTTGCGAAAGTATGTACGATTGTTAAGAACACGCGATGCGGGTGGCATGCATGGGAAAGATGTTGGGCAGAATTTAAAAGTAGTTAGAAGAAATCAATTAGCAGACCCGAGGACGAATCTCGAAGTTCAGTTTAAGTCACGAATTTCTCGAGATGTCCCTGGACTACAAGGATTTATGGGAGGTCACGGATAGAAAATAAATTTATCAAGTTATGAGTTATTCAGTTCTTTCTAACATCGTATTTGAAAAGAGTATTATTTAAAGTTGATTCTTACGTTTCGCTTTAAACTATTCACAGAATTCTTTTAATACTTAATTCCGTGAAATAGTAATTAAATATTATCCTACGCGTCGTATGAAATTTTAGAACTGTTATCGCACAAAAGGATAACAGCATTGTAGAAAACAAATACGATTGTTCTAAATACATGGTACGCAACATGAAGATTTCGAATCATCGATATAAGAATGTTGTACTTCAAAGCGGAAGGAATGAAATGTTGCAAAATAATCTTCAAATTCTATTCTTTCTTAGTAATATTTTCTACGTCTTAGAAAATTTAACTTAACGAATTAAAATAGAATTTAATTTCAACAAAATTTACGAAAATTTTTACCCCCCCCCCCCCCCTCAAACACAAGAAATTTTATCGATTTGAATTAAATTAGAATTTTATTTCGACAAAATTTGCGAAAAATTTAGCTCCTTCACCTAGAAATTTTAAACTAATAAATTAAAATAGAATTTAATTTCAACAAAATTTGCGAAAAATTTAGCACCACCAACTAGAAATTTTAAAGTAAGCAATTCAAATTGAAATTAACTTCAACAAAATATATGAAAAATATAGCTCCACCAACTACAAATTTTAACGTAATTAATTACAGACGAATTTTATTTCAACCAAATTTAAGAAAAATTCCCCCGCCCATGAAGTTTTATCGTAATGAATTAAAGTAGAATTTGATTTCAACATAATTTGCGAAAAATTTGGCTACTCCAACTAGAAATTTGAACCTAATGAATTAAAATAGTATTTAATTTCAACACATATTATAAAGAGCGAGAGCGAAGTAAATGAGATTTACCGCGCGCGACCAGCAATTAAAGGTTATGTCGAAATGAAGTAACGAAGAGCGATCTAATTGTTTCTAACGGGAATATCCGAGATCCTGTGGAAATACGATTCTGTATATTATCATATGAAGTCAGTTAAGACTTGGAGCAGGCGTGATACGTTCGTGCATTGAATTCATAGTGATAATACAGTGAATTCGAAGATTTTTCGCATCAGAAACTGTTCGTGTGTGCAGTGTCCGCCATTTTGCTTCCCTTACATCTGACATGTCTTTCTAATGTTATTATCGATGAATGCTGGAATTTGTGCGTGAATCTTCAATCTCGTTGGAGTGTACTATCTTCCAAGAAAAAAGGTCGGATTGTTCCTGATTGGGCAGCAACCTCCATTGCTATTGGAACTATTGGAAGTAATGTGCATTGTCCCAACCTCGGCCAAACTAAACGAAACATTGACTACATAAAGGGGACTTCGTGAGCGCATTTGTGAACAGTTTACTTCTTGTTAATGGGTGCGAGTATGCGGCAGAGCTCACTCGATGAGTTTTCTTCACTGTACCGTTGAAACTTAATTACGATATCTCGCACAGTGTCTTATTTCCTATATAAGCAGTGAACATAACCAAACAGTGTTGATAGTCAACATCGTGTATTCATGTCAACACCGGAGATAAAAAGCTTATTAATATGGCATTGACTTGTCAGAGATTGCTAGAACTCCAGAAGTCAGTATCCAATGCTATGGTCTCATACAATGCGGTTATTCAAAGATGTGTAGGATACGTTTGATATGAACTGCTATGCGAGGCAAGGATTGTTTTTATCCTGATCGAGCCATGGACTAAGTTCACGCTTACTGCTTGAACCAGGAGACTTTACTAATTATCTGGTACATATTACATATAGGAATACACGAATCCAAGCTCTGAAGTGATACAATAGCTTTAATTGGTATAGATATTATTGCAAGCTAAAGTATTATTCGCACTTTTAAAGCATAGAATAAATTTCATCGTCGTTCGAATATATAAATCTTTTATAAGGTTGTCGTTATGAAATTTCATACTAGACGATAAATAGGGAATCTTAAACTTTCTATTAAAGCAGAATCCATGACAAAACTAAGTTTTGTACATATGCACATACATGTAAATAATATATAGCCGAGTACATATTACATTGGCGTTTCCAAGTACGAATAGTGCGCATGACTATTTTATAATTTATTATATTTTGTACAAAGGTTCGTTTTATTAGTTATATCCTCTTGACGCATAAGAATATCAATGTTTCCGAGGCAGATAGAGAAAAGCAAACTGTGATACAATACGATAAAAAGTAATTTTTTATTTTTTTATTCCCAGTATTATAAATTCAGAAATAATACTGTTCGCACTTGGATCTTGGCACATGGCGTGAACTAAGTTTTAACTAGATAGGAAGTAAGTTGATTTGGAGGGTTTGAGAATGCAGGTGGAACAGGAGACGAGAGAAGCGGTAATCAATGAAGGTCCCCATATCCGAAAACTCAAACATGGACAATAAATTGAAGTTTTCGGATCGCTTGAAGGCTTTACTGAAAACCGAGGCTCGCCAAGATGTCGATCCATACATTTTCAGCGAACCGGAGCCATTTACCACAGCGGCGGGGAGAAATGTTGCAGTAGTCTCATCTAAAAATCCTAAAGTAATGCAAAGTTGTAAAAATATTAAATCTAAAAGGAAATGTATTAAACAAAGAATAAGGATAACGTCCGTACCAGATGCAGAATACAAAGCTGTACAAGATCGTGCTATAGAATTAGACGTTGATGGTAGTGTCGGTGGTGGTGGAGGTGGTAGTGGTGACAGTGAAAACATAGATTATAAAATAGCGAAAGTAATTCAACAGAAGCGGCATCGTATCGACAAGTTACAAAGATTAAAATGTAGAAGGCAAAGTCGGGACCATACCCTATTGTATTATCCTAGAGCTGGAGATGAAATATCGGATAGTGATTCCAGCGGGGACGAAGTGACGGTATACCAGCGCTATTGGTTCTCTGGAGAAGCTAGTACTGCGCTAAATCGTTCCGCTCGCCTCTCTCAATTGCGCTCCCAATTAAGGCGACGATTAATTCAGTTGCATAAAGGTGGGACAGATTCGGAGGCCTTGTTACGCGATAGAGCTAGATGTCTATTGGAAGCTGCTTACAAAGATCCTACATCTACTGCTAGAGCTTTGATCGATTCCCCGAGCACGAGTAAAGTAGTAGACGGGCCACTGTTGGTTGGCGGACTTTGCGGCGCCGAAGGATGTCAGCAGATATCCTTGCCCTGCACGCGTCATTGCTCTCGTCACATTATGTTGAACGGAGATCAACTGTTATTTGAACATTGCACTGCCAAGTTTAGTGATAATACACAATGCTGTATTCCTGTGTTCGATGTTGCGCACGAATTACCTCTTTGTCCGGAGCACGCGAGGAAAAGGGATAATTACCATCGTAAAGCCCAAGAGTCTAAACCAAAGAAAGCTCGTAAGAAGCCGACATCCCCAACAATTCCCAGGCCTAAACCAAAATCCAGGCCAAAGAAACGAAAACGGCCTCCCGTGAATAAGCTCGAGACTAAGAGTCCTACCTTAGTGCACGAAGAGAGCCAATATCTGAGTCAAATAAACTCTAGTGAAAATCAGACAAAAACATTGAATAATTTGAATACCGTAGCGCAAGGAAGTTCGCACTCTTCTAATTTAAATTTAGGATTAGGGCTCGGTCTCGGAGGAGGGCTTAAGGTAGACCTGGGAGATCACGAAGTGTTTCCTTCATTGGATGCTGCGGAGCATGATTTTGGCAATGTGCTCAACAACTTACCCCCTGACGCTTTTAATGACATATTCATTGGTAATTACACTCTTATTATTGTAATACATTTTTATATTGACTGATATATATCCATTACTCCTCGATTCAATTTCTTATTTAATTAATTCCAAAGGTACCCCTACATTGAGTACATTAGCTACAGTACAAGTTGAATAACATTTCCTATTCTGAACACTAGAGTAGAACGAGATTTGTTATTTATTTTGTAGAAAGCAGAAATGGAGAATATGAACCGTCAAGGGAAGAAGAGGAAGAATTGGAGCGAGCATTGGAGGCAGTAGATAAAGATGTACGGAATTTAGAGAGAATGGGGCAAACGCATGGACTTTTAGAGCCAGCCTTGTTGGCTCAACTTATGTCAGATATTGCTTCGTAGCCCCGTCTATTTTAATAATAATATAATACTTTGAAAACGAGTTCGCGTGTGTTCCTTATAATATAGAAAGAAATACTGTTTGTGTCTGTGCTGCTAAACGTAAGATTGTGTTATTGACTTTCATTACATAGCTATGCGAGTCCGAGATAATGGCAGGGATTGACAAACAGAAAGTAAAAAAGAAATAGTAAAGTTATTAATTTAGCATAAATATCATTGGACACATCGTCATACCATGGCTAGATTTACATCACGTACAATAGATCACATTTCTCATAACACCGAAAATTCCATCCTTTCTGACAAATAATTATAAATATACCATCGTATCATCTTTAGCACTGTATTTTCAATTTGCTTGTAAATTGTTACGAGTATACTTTAAAAAATCAGTTACGATCTTGTAGTTATAATAGCATGGTAATTACCGTGTCACCTTAATTGTGCAGCATGAAAACGATTTTGTAAAATAATTATAACATATTTGAATCTTTCAGGGTACGTAGATTTTCTATTATTTATTACTTTCTGCGACATTAATTAGGAACACGATTTATTTAAACAGACTTGTCAGTACATTATTTTCATGTATAATCTTTATTTTGCTTCTAAGTACCCTGATGTATCTACAGGATATATTCATAGATTTTAAAAATACGGTCAAATGACATTCATAAAATCATTTAATGAAATATTAAAAATTAATGAATTGATTTTTAAGTATTTTACAATCCATTATAATAGAAATTCAACGATTTATTTATGTAAAGAAAGTATCAGTAACAATTCTATTAAAATACGAAGCTCCTGCAAGTTTGTGAAGTTACAATGTGTACTAATTCTCAGTAAGATTGAGAATCCTTTCGTTCGTTTGTCTGAGATAAGAATTAAGTACAAGGGCTATGTTCGATGCATGTTTTGATAAAAGTGTAACTTAGTTTTCATTTGAACGGAAATTAAAACTATTTTAACAAGTTACCTCTCGTTGGGAAACTTTTGTTTATAGAATACAGTTGCACGGGCACACGACTGATCTTAAAAAAATTACACGCTCACATAATCATATTCATTTTCATCATTTATCCGCTGTAATAATGTACGCAAGTAATCGCAAATAATCTTACTGACACATGCATAATCATCGCTGTCATCGTTTCCTTCATTTTGTATTATAATCATGTAGGCAAATGTTCAGTGATAGATAGCTGTAACAATTAAAAATTCAAATTAATAAGAAGTGCCGAAATAGTTTCATTTTTTTTTTATATTTCTAGTAATTATATATAATACGTTTAAATTTCTTTCGCAGCCTATGAGAAAAAATGACACGCTGTGCATTATTTTATTATCCGAAGTAACAATATTAGAAACTAAAATTTAAGAGAATGTTAACGAGGCACAGATTCTGAGATTAAAACTAGATTGCCTTTGTCAATCATAAGGACGGCTGGGTTACTTACTGCCATTTAATATTTAAAATATCACAATATAGCTGTAGCGTTGATACTAGTGTTGCCTGTGTAAATGTAATAATTCAAGATGTACACACTCAAGATGTAACTTCAAATTTATCATAATTTTAATACATATCGTAATTGAATTCGAAGGAAGGACACATTGAACGACTTTGTAGATTATGAATATAACTGTCAATAAAGTATAAAACAAGAGACACATTTCACACGTAACACCAAGATTGTATAGATTTCCGTAAGATCTAGATTTTATTATCGAAGTCTCTGTGCCAAATGTTATTAACGGAGGGATTAAATTTTGTACATCATACATGCGTGTCACTTATTCATAAATAATAGGTCGCAAAGAAGTATACCTTGGATAATGAATGTTTTAGGTAGATGTAAACCATCGCAAATAAATAGTAAATTTGCTACTTGTAAATGAAAACAAAAAAATATAATTTGCAATTTAACCCATATTGGGATTAAATTAAATATATATAGTTATTATATATAACGGTAGTAAGTAGGTACAGTAATTATTTATAAAAGGACAATGCAGAATTAATCGTGAGGCAAAAGCATTGCTTTGGAAATGTACCTATATGTGTATCTCTTTGTAAAATATCAGCATTAGTACTCATTATTAGGCATTATCAATTATAATAAGCATATTTTTTACATTGTCTTATTGTACTCAGTTTATCCACCCTCATCACGTATCCCTTAAAGCGTTCTTCTTGAACATATATGTCTATATTTAATCATACTTTACACAACAGAATATTCACCAATATCTACTTTGCATATTTTGCGATGTACATTATAATTTTCGTGACCTATAATAATCGTTGAAAATATTCTTTATACCTCCATACTCGATATCGGTCGCGATATTGAATGAAAAACAGGGACACATTATTATTTGACAATTGTCAATAAATTCATAGTGTACAGGTCAATAAAGATGTACCTTTATTTTGAAACATCAAATATAGACACATATGTTCGATTACTTGATTGTTATCAATTCATATTAATATTAACTAAGTATACAAATAATAAAACAGACTTAAAACAGTGATCAACGTTTCGATTCTGTTTCATTAATTTTTTTACTTTATTTTGCAAAAACATTACTTAATAAACAAAATAGTAATTTTTATTTGTCATCGATTATTACGCTTCGTAACATACATCTGCTACTTCTCATGTATTTAACCACATTCTCCACGTTAATGTGTCTCTAAGAAATTGCGTATCCTTTTTAGATGAATTACGAATCATTGGGTTGTACTACTTAGCAGATATCTGACTATCTGTTGACTTATACCACTTGCGTATTGCTTTCGCTGTACGTATATGTGTACGGATTTCATATGATCAGAGATAATTACTCAGCAAATAGATATTTTTCATTGGTTAATTGTCTATTACATTCCAACAGATACTGCTGACCAGTAAATGTTTACAAATACTCAGTAACTAATGCAGACCAGTATAAAAACAGAAAATTTCAGCTCTTTAATTCTTTATAAATTGGCATGTTTGGTATATAGAAAATTAGTCATACAACGTCCCAATTGAAAATGTATCGGCATCTTTATTTCTTCGACGTTTAATTTCTCTAATAAGCCATTTTTTTCTTGCTTGCTCGCGGACAGTCTGATAGCCTTTAAGTGCGATATCCTTTATAGTAATTGGAAAATGTTGTACCAAAGTAGTTTCAGTTTGGAACAGTGGAATTCGTGGAGTTTTTATAATTTTAGGCTTGAATGTAAAATACAGAAATGTAATATCAATGTTGGGCAACAAATGTACAATATAGTTAAAGGATACTTGTAAAAACTTACCGCCATATCTTTTGATAAAGTATCTCTTGCATTTTTCTTCGCATCAAACTTTCTTCTGTCGGATATCTGAATTTCGTTGGTCTGCTCTTCTTCCTGTGGCATCAACATTAGATCAAAATCATCTTTATTTTGTCCTAAAATTCCTATTTTGATGCCTAATCGTTGTAACTTATCTTCCCGCGCAAGAAGGGCGTTTTCTAGGTAAACAATTCGTTCATCTCTGGAATCATCTCCTATGCCTGTAAATTATAATATAAGATTACTGTCTTTTATTAAGAGACAGGCAAATAAAAATAAATAACACACCTAAAGATAGGAGACGATAATCTGTATTCGAGTATATTAATTCTTCTATTAAAGGGGAATTTCTTAATAATTTTCTCTTTTCCTGTACTTCTCGACCCTGCAATACTTTAATATCATCTGCTAACATATCCTGAACAACTTGACTTGTACTTTGCCTTTTTGCCATGTTGTATGCATCGGTTCTGAATAATCTGTGTAATTCTATTTCTACGAAACATAGCCCCTTATAAATAAGGAATATAAATTCTCCCTGATTATCATACTATGCACAGCATTTTTCTTACTCGACTAACTTACCGATTAAACTAAAGTATTTACGTTCTAAAGCTATCCAGGCGATACGATGCGACATACAGAGTAATACTTCAAACATTCTTAAATCTTTCTCTCCTTGCGACTGAGTTAAGGAAGTCATTCCTTTCTTTCCACTGGTCATATGGTGATATTGAATGGTATCTTGGCAACCTACTATTAAATCAGCATATTCTCTACCCAAGATACTTCGAAGATTTTGCATCTCCTTCGCGTATCTAGATCTATAGCCTCTGGCCAAAGGATTGGGCGCTTTTTTCATAGTAGCTGCACGCTCCGCCATTAAATCCTCCCATATCGCCACATAATATTCAAAATAGATTATTACGGCTCTTAAGAAACGATCGACGATTGGCAAGTGAAAGAAATTTATGAATTGCGGGCTGACAGGGCTTGCTAATAAGAACAGTACAAGATCCTTTATGTCTTGTAAAATAATAATATTCGGCTCATTTGGGGCTATCTGTCTTAGAAAATACCTTCTAAATCTCAGCTGAAATAATGGATATTTAAATAAACGAAAAGATTATAGGTACCACTGTAATCTTTCCCCTATTATTCACCTGTTCACGTTGGCTTAATGTTTCACGAAAGTTTAAAATTAAATATGCATGTGGAGAATAGACGTCTGAGTCGTTAGCAGTATCATATATCCGTTGGTGTCTTTTAATTGGCTCGTCCTCTGCTTTCGGTATGCTGACATATAAATACAGAAGAAAATTAAAAACGTATGAAGTACTAAAGTACAAAATGAACGATTGTTTAAGAATCTTATTACCTTACTCCTAGTATCAGTCCATCGCTAATTTCGTCCCATCCGAAATATTTTCCATCCATTTTTAAATGTTGAAAGATCGCGGAACCATACACATTATTTGAAAAGTCAGGTTAACCGATTAAGTCAAAACAGTTTGACACTGCAGAAATCGATTGATTATGCGTACGTGTGTAAGTACATACTTACTAAGTATCAATTTATATAGCATATATACTTAGAACAGGAGATATGAAAAACTCGTGTAAATCTATCACCGAATTCAGTCAATTAAATATGACTATTAGTAAAATTGATTAATTTATCTAATAATAGTATAGGTGACTGTATAAGGATATTAAAATTGTTGGAGTTATAATTCTGTACAACTTAGATTTTATTTACAATACATTCACTCATCATTCTCGTCAGTTATTTCTTTGCATAAAGGATGTTTCGGAAGAGAATCCAAAATAGGTTGGTCTTCTGGAAAGATTGCTATGCTTGGCAAATCCCAAAATGGTATTTCACCCTGTGTGTCTGCCTGACTGTTTACATCAGAAGGCCAATGGTGTATTTTACATCTGACTTTTACTTCTTCGCAATTATTAATCTTGACAGTAATGTAAAACTCTTTATTTTCGATCGATAAATCCGGCCCGGATATAGCTTTCTCGGGGATGGTCATTGCATCTTCAGGAACGATAATACCTTCTTTACGAAAACTTGCCCTCAAGTGCCACTTCTCTATCGTCCACGGTGTATATGCAGACATTTGTACAGACAAATAATGTTGAGACAACTCGTATAATGTTTTATCCACAAACTCAGAACTTTGTATATTCATATCCTTCTTTACCTCGCTGTCGTCGATTATATACTCTTTTATATTTTCCGGAGTCGCATATACAGCCAGCTTTGGCAACAATAGACTGTTATAAGCCTTAAAAGGACCAACAGTGACTCTTTGGCCCTTTGTACCTACATGTTTTACAGTGTCTAATAAGACAAGATCGACTGGTTTTTGTTTTCTGGTCACTGTGTCCTCTAGGAGATCATAAACGAAGAATTTAGCTCTCATCGGTGGTGGTTTTTGATTCTTTCTATGCATACGAGCTGGATACCTTCTCTTTAGAATGAACGTGTTCTAAAGTAAAAAAGACCTTTATTAATTAAAGCTTATATCTGACAGATTCTCTATTAACTGATAGTTCGTGTGTTACACTGAACAAGGCTCTTGTATTAATGCTTATTACTGGAGGTTTAATAATAAAACATTACCCGAGTTTGCTGTGTTAATAAATCCATCTGATTGGAGAGAAGCATCGTTGATTGTGCTCTTAAATGGCTTACACACAGATTTGTATACCTCAACATATTTATTTCTTTACTAAATACGTTTAACTGTAAAGTTAATCTGTTAATAAGTGTGTGACGTCCCGGCCCCACCACGGTATCGCGACTTAGTGCCGGCGAGCGCCACCAGAGGTCTAATTTTCTCGCTAGTTCTCAATTCCCCATTCATTCGTATTATACAAGTTCCGAAATCATATCCTCTGTGTCCCCGTGTGTGTCTAGGGCAGGGGCCGTCAGTTATAGCCCTACTGATGAGTCTGATTGACGGCCCCAAGACGAAACACACCTCTTCTCTTCCTCATCGATCCTTTAAAGCCGATCCACCCGCCCCGCACAGTACTCCATTGCGGCAAAGAGGAGATATAATAAGAGACGTCACTTGATAAGGACAGAAATAACTAGGGAAATCACAGTAGACAACCAATTTATAAATGCCCATTCGGCAATGATCGGTAAACTTCGGCAATAATCAGCAAACTGTGGTAAGGTACATTTAGTTGATTTGAATATCCCGCTCGAATAGACAACCAATTTAAATGCCAAGGTCAAATAAGGACTTCAAAGGTTCCGCCCGGAGTGATGAACGCCTCTTATTATATTTCCTCTTTGATTGCGGTGTAACCCGGCCGGCCTTAGGTGTTTACGGTTACGTCCGGAGGCGACGGGGCAAGAACTCCCTTCTCGTCCTGAGGACCGGCAACTCAGGACGTGACAAGTTGAGATTTGCATTTAAGAAGAAAATGAAGTTCTTTAGGTTTGGTTCGGACAGTTCAGGAACCCGATCCTTAAGCTTTTTCTCACAGATGAAGCTTTGTAATGTAATTACAATTGTAATTTACAATTGTAAATAAATGGTTGCAAATATATTGTTAAAGAAGGTACTGTAATTGTTTCCATAACAACATTGTATAGGGCCTACGGCGCAAGTCTTTTTAATTTATGGAGAAAGTTCGCTAGAGTTATCTAGCGGCGTAACCTGTGAACTTAAGGACCCGCTCGATTTATGGACACCTAAATAATTTGTTTATTTCTATGTCTTTTCCACTTTGAAACATTTAGACATGGTGTAGAGTCATCGTGAATCCTTGTGCAATAATTTTTTTAACACCAAAATTGTTTATTTATTGCTTGAAAAAGCGTTTTAAAAATTCGATCAGTTTATGGGCACAGAAATGGTGCGTAGCGATGAAAAGTATGAACTAAAATAAGCGTTAAAACACGTCAGTGAGCCGTCTAGATTGTACTTCCGAAAACCTCTATGCTCCGAATTGGCTGAAATTTTGAAACTAGGTTCTTTTTTGACAAAAATGATTACAAGAAGGATTTTTGGCGACTTGAAATTTTTTTTAACATTTAAGTGTCACTTCCTATGTTACCGACACCGTCGTAATCGTGGGAGATTTGATGGTGGCACTAATGCGAGCCCCCCGAGCGTGTGATACAAAATTACATTGCGTAATAGGTCTATCCAGGTCTATCCTATACCTGGTCTGTGATAACGATAACGACGGCAATGACGGTAGCGACGGTAATAATGGTACCATCTGGAACCATCGATAGTTCTCCACTACTGCAGCTAGGTGGCTATGACGATTTGTGATGCATAAAGTGAACAATTTGTTGATCCACGTTCAAAAATAATAAAACAACAGTTTTATTATGCAATATCATGCACAATGAGCTACAGTAACAGTAAACGAAATTTAAGATTCGTTAAATGTATAAAATAATGAACAAATATGTAAGTCTTTTATGTATGCTTTTAGATTTTTAGATAGTGCGAAACGAATTATTTGAACTGGACGTGCCGATGATTATTAACAATGGCAGAGTTGAATTCGCCGTCCGCTGAAATTTTAAAACAAGCAATTCCAGAAATAAAGGAGCCCGTATTATTTCACCGACTGCTGCAAGATGCAACAGGTGCTTATACCTGGAAATTACTTGAATGGAATTTGTCTGAATTAGCCGAGAAATTTGGAGATATTAAGTTACCATTTCGAGTTGGTCATAATGCTAGATCTTTGGTATATTATTACTTTTGTCCTTAAATTGTTCTCATGTTTTTATGCACGATACAAAGCTTAACACACTAAGCCCTACTACTTTGTCTTTAGGGTCCGCAATGGGAGGTAAATTGCCCTACGATCTCAATGACACTGTTAGAGTTCATTCAGAAAGTGAATACGAATGACAGTGACAAAAGCTGGTATTATTTCGATTACAAGTACATGCACGAATGGTTTAATGATAAACCAGAGGTAATGGATTCAGTGAATTGGAAAAGATTTGGTTTCGACAAAACGGGATCCGATTCTACCATTTGGATCGGAAACAAAGGTGCTCACACAAATTGCCATCAAGATTCTTATGGTTGTAACTTGGTAGCACAGATTCATGGAAGGTTAACTGTATTTCGCATCATTCTTTTCTACATAAAAATTGTTTTATTACTTTTACAAATAAAACTACTTTTATTTATAACGTTTTAGAAAACAATGGCTATTGTTTCCTCCTAGTTCCACTAATTCTCTTCGACCAACGAGGGTTCCTTATGAGGAATCAACTGTGTACAGTAAATACAATCTCTTTTGTCCGACTAAAGAGGATAAAATAAGCCTATTAAACATACAAGACAAACCAAAATTGGTGACTCTCGAACCAGGGGATGTTTTGCTAGTACCTGCTGGGTGGTGGCATTATGTTGAATCATTGGACTTCAGCGTCAGCGTAAATGTATGGCTGTCGATAATAACAGACAGTGTAGCACGAGTTAAAGAAGCTATTGTTAAACTAATAGTGGCCAGAATTGGCAAAAATGTTTCCAATACCTCTGATGAATCTTGCTGTACTTTATCAGACTGTATGGAATTGGTAATTTATGATAGATAAAATATGTGTGAATATTATAAATGACGTAACTGCTCTTATGCATAGACATTAGGTACTAAAATTAATTTACAGCTCGGCGTTGCCCTCGAGGAGTGTAAAAATATAGAAAAGGTGGAACCGCCGTGTAAAAAGATGAAGTATGATACATGGACAACCAAAGATTTAGCAGCACGGTACCCAATTTATGTGAAGATCCTTCATGAACTTACAACGAAAGAACTAGAGGAGTTTCTCAAACTGAAGAGCGAAAGATTCCCTGAAGACAATGTTGAATTAAAAGGCAATTCTTCTAAAACGGAAATCGACATTCAAAGTGCTGGCTTTTCGAATCAACAATTACCTGAAAATATTATTAATGCGCTTTGTCACCCTGATGTTGTAAATAAAGTAGCAGATGTACTTCTATCTTCTTAAATCTACACCTTCGATCTTATAATATTCCTTCCTTCAGATAAATTCCACTGTATAGTAAATATGACGCATTCGAAACTGAATTTCAAAGTTTGTTGATCTAGGTTAGGTTTGTTTGACAACTCCTGAGCGCCTCTCGCCCAGTCGCTGCTTATTTAACTGTCTAAAATTGACGTTAGTGATATTTTTCATGTAAATTGTAATGGGTCTGTTGACAGTACTTAAGAAATTGAAACAAAAAGAGAAAGAAATGCGTATTTTAATGCTGTAAGTATTCGTTCCTTAATACGATCGAATAATTTTGAGGTTATAAACGAACTGCTGTCATTTTCATTGCATTTACACGTCCTACGATAAAAGTATATTTCCATATCGAATAATTCAGTGTTTGCCCTCATAAAATTTATATGCACAGTCTAATAGAGTACACTTTTCGCACATATTTCTATTTTTTTTTTATAAGTGGCGTATATATCTCCACAGAGGTTTGGACAATGCTGGCAAGACTACAGTTTTGAAGAGGATCAATGGAGAACCAATTGACACGATATCGCCAACACTTGGTTTCAACATAAAAACATTGGAGCACCGTGGGTACAAGCTTAACATATGGGACGTGGGTGGACAGAAATCATTGCGTTCGTATTGGAGGAATTATTTTGAATCTACGGATGGACTGATCTGGGTGATCGATAGCGCAGACAGGAGAAGATTGGAGGACTGTAAAACAGAATTGTACAAGCTGTTACAGGAAGAGCGATTAGAGGGTGCAAGTCTTCTGATACTCGCGAACAAACAAGATTTACCTGGAGCGTTGCCTGCATCGGATATCGCGGAGGTTTTGGAACTGCCCAATATTAAAACACACCACTGGCAAATATATAAATGTTCAGCGGTTACAGGAGAAAATCTTCTCGAAGGAATAAATTGGGTGGTCGACGATATATCGGCAAGAATATTTTATATAGATTAATACTGAGATGTGTATTAGATTGTACAACCAATGTTGCTAGTGTCATAATTTTTTTTATTTAATATATTTATATCCTACCAGTTAGAGAACAGATTTTTTATTTTTTATTCAAAGAAGCATTGTAATGACGTTATGAGAGCAAAATAAAAATCACCGAGCTTTTTCATATATCTTATTACTTCGATCTACATCGATTCAACGGTAGGCATTGATTTAAATCGTTTCCCTATCATTTCTTTTTCTTTTTCGTTTTTGCCTTCTCTTTCTTCCGTTTTTTCCCTTTATCTATCTTCTCCTTCGCAGGCCTTTCTGGCGGAGGTCTCGTATCTGGATATTGTGTCATATAAACTGATTTGAGTAATTCTTGATCGACTCTATTCCTCTCGCCGGTGAATGCCTTTATAATTTCATCTAACAGAGACTTTGACAACCTCATTCCGAATTGTCTCACAAGCTCCGTGAACCTTCCTATAAAGTAGAACTTATTGAGTAACTTGCAGGTGTTCCTTACGTATAGGATACGCGGATGTACATCCATTTCCGTCCCTTCCGCGCATATTTATTATTCGCAGATCCTTGCCTTGATATTAAATACGAGAATTAATATTACGTCAATTTCAGGTACCTTTTGTAATGGGATTATCGGTCAACGACAGTACAAAGTGACCAAAGTTCCTGCGCCGTCGTCTGTTCTTCGCTCTCATCGCCTCAAAGATCGCCCTCTTTAAAAGTATCGCCTTCACATCCGGTCCGACGACTGTGTAGTTGCTAAGAATGCCTCCCAGCCTGACATCAAGCTCCGGTCTGCCAGTTTCGATAACTTCTAATATTGGCAAGATATCTTTGTCCGCCCAAACGTTTGTAAGGTCCAGGACCTCTAATTGACTCTGAGGAGACCTCTCTGGAGTGACTGCTTGTGCCAGGGCGAGCACGCCAGCCCCCTTCAAAGGGTTGTTGCCTAAGTACAGCTCTCGGAGGCTTTGGTTCCGCGATAAGCCTCTCGCAATCACCACAGCGTCCTCGTTATAAAATCGATTCCCTGGGACAATTGATAACTATGATAAGCAGCCTTTCCTACAACTGCCGAGTCATTCGTATTACCAGTCAACCTTAACTTCGTTAAGCTTGGGGAACGCGCCAATAATTGACGAAGATGGGGGGTGCATTCTCTGCCCAGCGCGTTCCAGGATAAATCGAGATCGACCAAAGCCTCGCTCTCCAAAAGTCCTCTGCCGAGCCTCCTCCAAGTGTCCGCGGTGTACAATGAATTCCACGCTAATTCCAACCTCTTCAACGTCTTCGAGCATGAGACAAGGTTCTGCAAATCATTGGCGCAAGATTCATCGAGGTGGTTGTTGTTCAGGGAAAGGCTCTCAAGGCTGCTGTTGCTGCAGACTGCCTCTACGACATGCTTGAAGCCTTCTTTACGAATGTCGCACTCGGAGAGATCCAGGGTGGTGAGTGTCGTGCTGTGCGATATCCCGTCTCGAAGCCTCGTGGCCCCTTTTGCACCGATACGGCACCCTGGTAGCAACAATGTGCTCACGTTTTGGTTGTGTAGAAGCAAGTCGTTGAGGTGATAACAGGCATCCTCCGACAACCAGTTCTCCTACAAGTCAATCTTGTCAAGTTAAAATTGTCAGAGCCATAACATCGTCATTCGAATACTTAATCGGCGCCTTTGATGGAAGATGAGAAATCTCTGCGTTACCGTGAGATCGATCGTCTGCACCGAAAGATTGTCCATCAGGGCCTCGCAGAGGGGCCTTATGACTCGCGGATTCAATCCATAATACTGCAGACTGATTTTGTCGGACAGCAACATATCCTCCACAGTCCTTATTGGCTGCACCTTCAGAATATTCGCTAAATGAAAGAACTTCGCCACTCCGTCGATCGGGTAAGAGGCTGGGTGGTCGTGTGTGGTCCAGAACGCCGGTACCAAGCCGGGATCGTCGGGGATCGGGTACATAGTGTACATGTTTTGCAATTTCAATTGGGAGTCGCTGATTTCTATGTCCAAGAGGCAAGGGTGGGTGGAGCTCTCCCTGGACGACTCGACAGAAACGACGGATATTTCCTCTGGTGTGATCAGCGTCTCCTCGGAGGCATCCTTATCCTTGGCGACCTACAAATTTGATATCGATCTCGGGAATGAGGTGTCTATCAATCGAGCTACCGGTTACCGAAACAGGATTACACCAATCGATTCCCGAGACTTCTTTTTCTTCTCCCCATCTCTGGCCGCGATCATCTCGGCCGTCTTATCTTGGTACTGTGTCATTATATCTACATCCTCTTGCTCCTCCTCCCATTCCTCGGGACCTTCTAGTCCTTCCTCGGAGCCCTCCAGCATCTCGCCCTCGCCTCCATAATACACGTCCCATAATTGGTAATCCGAGAATCCAGATGCCGAGGTGGCAACGTCGGCGTCGTCCACCGTCTGAAATCCAAATTGCGCGTCGCGAGTCTGGCCCGGTAAACGCGAAGGCGCTGTACCGTTACTTTTGACGCTGCCAGAATCTCCATTTCAATCGTTCCATGTAACCTATGGCCCTCTGCGATTCATTTTCTTCTTCCTCTTCCGTTCGATGTTTTCTTTCTCTAGAATTCTTCTTCCCGAGTCGCGGTGAATTTGGTCCACGGGTAGCGATAGGAGTCGAGCGAGTCGTGCGCCGTTTTCTCGCGCTGCTGACCGGGTTGCAGCGTTTTCTCAGGGCATCCCAT
The DNA here is from genome assembly GCA_029448645.1 of Andrena camellia. Taxonomy (NCBI): domain Eukaryota; kingdom Metazoa; phylum Arthropoda; class Insecta; order Hymenoptera; family Andrenidae; genus Andrena; species Andrena camellia. The sequence continues at coordinate 39,474,436 of CM055679.1, read as the reverse complement.
TTATGTCGCGGCTGTTGGACATGCGCGAGTTCACACGGGCCATATTCGGCCACCGTCACGGCTGACTCATTTACCGAGTATTCGTCAAGTGGCTCTTCTGGGCCATTGTATTGTAATTTCGGCAGCTCGTTCATTCAGCGGTGGTCACACACGCGGGCCCGTGCGTCGCGGCCAAGCTCGCCCGATGGCCCACCGTTGTCTCGGCCACGAAATTGCCCGCACCGGGCCTTTGTTAATCTCAGACGCGCTTTCGATGATAATGAACAGTATTATCCTCAATGAAACGATCTATTGAAATCCGTGGCCGGTTTTGCCGTCGACGAAATCCGGATCCACGGGTCGGTGCTGCTCGACGGCTCATTCAATTCCCCACGGTCTTATTAGACATCCGGAATAGGCGGTGACACTATCCCTAGTGACGTATCTCCTTCTGGATACTCCGCCTGCCATAGACTCGGGAGGAACGCAAACGGTTGATCGAATTTCATATTAGGAAATACGGAAGAGCAGAATACACGGCGTGTCTGACGTTTGAAGGTAAATTTATCTAAACCTGGACAATCCCCTGGGCGTTAGATCACTCGACTATTTAGATAATCACCTATCAATGAACCAAGCTGTCCTCCACCACGGAGCACAGAATCGCAGAGTTTCGCGTCTAACACGGCCCCTTTAATTGTCAACCACTTACAACTATCTTCTCGGCGCGAGAGTATCCGAAAGCAGGCAACGTTCCCTCCGCGTTAATGTGCAGTTCGTCGCCGGCTGCTCCCGGAAGGCACGTCCGCCAACGATTCAGCGTTCCCGGGCGATTCGAATGCAACTTGCGCGGGCGCACGCGTGATAGAATTCGCTCGCTGGTGGACGGGCGGGTGGAATAAAGGTGCGCGAGACCAGGCGGTGTCGAAGGGTTGTACTTTTTATTGAAACTCTTTTCATCTTCGTAACGTTAGGCGAGAAAAAGTGTGGGTGGGGGGTTCTTGGGGGCGGAAGGAGCTTATTATTTACACACACACATACACACGCGCTCGCTCGCGCTTCCTTCTCTGTACTATCTGACACAACGGGGGCTGATCACATCGGCGTGGGGATATCCATTAGCTATCTACGGCGGACCAGGGACATTAGTTCGTCGGATTGCGACAGAAGGTTTACGTATCGAGTGGATATGGACGGATCGGCTCGGCCCCGGGCGGGACGCGCCGATCGTCGGATCGGCAACGAATGAGGAACGATCGAGGAACTAACTGCCCGTGATCATCTCGCGACAATTGATACAAGACAATAAAATAAAAATAATATAATATAATATAAAATAATATAATATAATATATATATATTTATATATATTTTTCCATCGCTTCTCTATATATTTTGTATAATAATATAGATTTTCTTTATAAAATAAAGTATCTGTTATAAAAATTTCTTCCTTCCGTTACAACTTACGTACCGTTCAATAACGAGCTACAACGCCCTCCTCTCCGTCAACGTCTAGTGTACATGTTCGTGACGTTGCAACGATACTAAGAGAAGGAGAAGAAGACAAAGAAATAAAAATTGCACATCTAAAGGGGTAGACCATAGGTAAAAAAAGAGGGGAGTGGGGTGGGGGAAGATTCGTCGGGAACTCGGTGAACGAGGGAGGATCTGGAACTATGTACGTCGGAGGGGATCTATATACATAAATCGTTCGACGACGCGAACGTCGAAAATGTCCGCGCCCCGCGATTCGGGCGATCTTTACCGATCGCTATACACGTCGCTCACCCTCCACGAAGAAGTCCTTTTATACCTCTATTTCCATTAGCTACAAATAATATTTACCGTCGATCGAGGGCAACGTTACGTCTGCCAGAGCCTTTCACTTTCTTTTAGCACGCGTGCGTCTCGTTCTTTCGCTGTTAGATCGGTGTAATTGGGGAGGGCGCGCGGTTGTCGAGTGAAAGGGGAGATAGTCTTACGCACGATGTCCTCTCTCTACGAGTATCACAATAATATCGTCCGACGGAACGTCCGAAGCCTGCGGCTCGCGCAGAATCATTTGCCTACGAGCTACGCGCCTGTCGCCTCCGTCGCTTGGGCATGCCAGCTTTCTGGGCGGCGGCAGGGGATCACGGCGATCTATGATCCACGCGGATACAACGTCGATTCTTAAACCTTAATGGAGCTTGTAGGAGGCGGGGGAAGGGGGCTGACGGCGTGTCTCGACAGGGGTGATACAGGCTTAGCGAAATTAATAAGTACGAGCTATGTACATATGTACAATGATAAAACAACACTCGGCGTGTATCAATATAATTATATATCGTCGATCGGTTATTGTCGTGTATCGCCAGGGGTCGAGTGAAGGTGGACAGAGACTTTATTGCCAGACAGGGAGTGATCTGGGATCAAACGCGTCGCGCGTCCATTAGAATCTCGGAGGCTAAACTCTTGAGTTTATAAGATGCTGGGCTCTTACTTTCAATATAATTTTCTTAAGGATCGTCCTCGGTCGACTCCTGCCTTTCTCTGTCCACCTACATCCATCCACGGTTAACCCCTGCCTTCGAATTAATTCTACCGGAAAAGAAGTCTCGACGCCGACAGCTTCCAGTCCTCGTGCCCAAAGAGGGCGTAGTACGATCGTTAGAAACGTCTGGCGGAAGTACGTGAAACGAAGACGTCGGTTCGACAACTCCTTTTCTACGATGCTCTTACGCACCCCGGAATCAATGCCTTCTTCTTAACTCATCACTAGTAGTATCTGCCTAGTACATCTGCTCGGTTCGTTCGCAGATGTAACGATACAAGTTCCAAGTATTCGCCATGTTTCCCGCTCGGAGTTACACGTGTACCGTCAATACTTGGTGCGGTCCTGATGTCTGGCTGGTGCCTGGCTGCTGGTGAGAGTACGACGGCTCCTGGAGTCTGGGCTTGCTGTACGGTTTATGGGGTCCCTCCTCGTAGCTGAAACTGGCAGTGTTGTTCCTTGCTTCCGCGCTGGGCGGCTTGTAAAGCGGCGGCAGGCGATGTCTGCCCTCTTCGGAGACCATCTCCAGGCTCTCCTCGGCAGCGCCGAGGGCGCCCAGCGAGGTGCCGGACAGAGGCCTCACCACGGACACTCTTGGCTCCCCTTGGTCCTGATCCTTCAACGGGTTCGCGTATCTCCTCAGGTTCTCCTCGTTCTGAAGATTGTTGGACTTCTCGTCCAGGTCGCTGCGGTGTCTGTGCAGGGAGGTCTCGCTGCTGGTCGTCGCCGTCAGGCTGGACCGCTGTCTGACCGATCGCAGATACCACAGTCCACCGAACAGCGCCAGCACCAGCACCGTCGCCAGAGCACCGCCCAAAACGGCCACGTAGCTGCCCGCGCTGCTCACGTTCACCGAGCTGGGCTCGCTGAGCAAGGCCGTCTCCACTTTGACCTCGAGCACGGAGGCCAGAGCGAGGGGCCTTCCCAGAGGACGGCTGAGGGCTTCGCCCAGGTCCCTGGCCGCGTCCGCGGCAGCTTCGGAGGAGACGGTCACCTCCACCGTGTCGTTGTCCCCGGGCTTTAGGTCGCACAGCAGAACGATGGACTGAGGCCTCCTCGGGTCAGCTAGAAGCTTCCTCAGCCGTCGACAGAGTATCTCAACCGAGGTGCCCGTCGCGAGGGTGTCTCTCCGCAGGAGGATGGTGAGCCTGGAGCAGGTCGGCCCTGGCGTTGCCTGGCCGGGCCAGCAGGAGGGCGGCGCTGGCAGAGCCGGCGGTCCCACTCTTCTGCCGGTTTCCACCGGTCTGCATTCACCCCAGGCCGGGCATGGTGGCGACAGACAGCTCTCGCTGGGGCTGGGCACGCACACCTCGTGCGCCAGACACGAGGTGCCGTTCAGGCAGTTCCCGGGGCCGCACCAGATATTGCTGCACTGATTCTTCCCGTTCCGGCACTCGCAGATGTTGCAGTCGTCGTCCCAGCTGGCTACCATGCAGCCCGGTCCGCCGGCGGTGCGGATCTCGCAGCGCGCGCCGCTTCTGCCCGGCGGGCAGATGCACGAGTAGCTCGCTATGCCGTCCACGCAGGTGGAACCGCCCGTGCACGGGTCGCTGGCGCATTCGTTCACGTTTATGCGACAGTCCGGGCCGGTGAAGCCTGGCGCGCACTCGCACCTGAACCAGTTGATCCCGTCCACGCACTTGCCGCCGTTCAGGCAGGGCAACGGCTGGCAGTCGTCGACGTCGCGGCGACAGTTCGGCCCCTCGAAGCCCTCCCTGCACACGCATCTGTAGTTCCCGTCGGCGGTGTTCACGCAGGTCGCCCCGTTCTCGCAGGGGCTGCTCGCGCACGCCGGCGAGGCTATGTGACAGGCCGCGCCCTCCCATCCGGGCGGACAGTGGCAAGTGAACCCGTCGCCGCGGTCCTGGCAGGTCCCTCCGTGGCGGCAGGTCCCCGGCTCGCAGTGGCCACCGCGAAGGGCGCACGTTTTACCTTTCCAACCGCCTCTGCAGATGCAGGTGAAATCCGCTACTCCGTCGACGCAGGTGCCGTTGTTGCGGCAGGGCGAGGCGGTGCACTCGTCCACGTCTGGAAAGGAAACACGGTTCTTAGCTGTTCTGACCGGAGGGTTACAGGAAGCGTTGCGCAACGATTTTTTTAGCGAAAGCCCGTGGGTGGACGATGCTCGATAGTTTACGTGGTATTTAAGAGACACGTTAGAGGTACATAAGGGAACAGTGAATAGCGTTGGCGGCTAAGAAACCCACTCACCCTGGTCGCACAGGTCCCCTGTCCAGCCTTCCCTGCAGATGCACTGGAACGAGTTGACCAGGTCGACGCACGTCCCGCCGTTCAAGCACGGGTTGCCCCGGCAGTCGTTGATGTTCTCGTGGCAGTGCATCCCGGTGTAGCCGGGATCGCAGATGCATCTGCCGCCGCTGCATTTGCCCCTGCCGCCGCAGGGCGTCCCCTCGCTGCCGCACCCGATCTCCTCGTCCATGACGCCCAGCTGGGGATTGTGGGACGCCGGCTCGGAGCAGTTCTTCCCCTGCCATTGCTCGGGACAGTGGCAGTAGTAGTCCGTCTGGGTGTTGAAGCACGGCGCGGAGTTCCTGCAGGGATTCGGGCTGCAGTGGTCCCTGTCGATCTCGCACTGATAGCCAGTGAAGCCGACCGGGCAGACGCACTCGTAAGCGTTCACCAGGTCCCTGCACTCGCCGCCGTTCTGACAGGGCTTCGAGGCGCACTCGTCGATGTCCACGTCGCAATCGTTGCCCGAGTATCCCGCGGTGCAGCTGCAGTGATAATCATCCACCAGATCGATGCAGAGCGCCCCGTGCTGGCACTGGCCGATGCAGTCGTTAATGTTCTTCGTGCAGTTCTTCCCCGTGAAGCCAGTTGTGCAGCGACACCTGAAACCACCGAGAGATCGGCGATGAGGGGCGCCGCGAGGCAAAGAAGCTGCGCTCAGATAGATAAATTCTACCGTCCAATTGCGCCATGGTGGAGCTACGGGGCATACTCCGACGCGGCGATTAAAACGAAATATCAACGGTTCGAACAAACCGACTCTGCATACGCGAAGCGAAAATGATTGTGACGCGCGAGAACGTTCACCGTGCGCTTTCATTCCGCGCTACTTTACTGGCGAGCTAGGTTATTCCGAGCGTTGCGAGATAAAGACGCTCTAATTCAGCTTTGCTTAACGAGCCTGGTAATAAACGACTGCTTTTAGTGCTTCGGACGCAAGCCTTAAGGACACTCGTTAGGCAGATACAAGTGGCCTTAAGGCAAAAAAACCAGACACATGTTACGAAGACACGAGATGCGCGAGATCTATCCGCGGAGTAGGAGAGAGGCTTACCTGTAGTCGCCAGCGAGGTTCACGCAGGTCACCGAGTTCTTGCACGGCGACTCCTTCAGGGCGCACTCGTCCACGTCGAACTGGCAGAGGACGCCTTGCCAGGACGGCGGGCAGTTGCAGACGAAGCCGTTCTTGCCGTCGACGCAGGTGCCGCCGTTCTGGCAGGGCTGCGAGGCGCACTCGTCGACGTCGGTGGCGCAATAGGGGCCGGTGAAGCCGGGGGCGCACTCGCAGTGGGCGCTCTCGCCGAGCTCCCTGCACGTCGCTTCGTTCAGGCACGGGTTGGAGGCGCAGGGGTTGTCCACCTTCTCGCAGGTCGGCCCCGAGAAGCCGTCCGGGCAGGTGCACTTGTACTGGTCGGGCGCGGTGTTCTCGCACGTGCCCCCGTTCTGGCAGGGCTCGTGGGTGCCGCAGTAGTTGAGGTCCTGGTCGCAGAGGATGCCGCCCCAGTTCGTGTCGCAGATGCACTGCCAGCTGGAGCCGTTGCAGTAGCCGTGCTTGCAGCCCGGGTACGGCGTGCACTGGTCGCAAAGTTCACCCCGCCAGCCGTGCCGGCACTTGCACTCGCCGCTCACGTTGCAGTGGCCGTGGACAGGGTGGCAGCCCTCCTTGCACACCGCTGGAAGGAATCGCGTGTTATTAGATCAGATACCGGATCCCCTAAGAGCTTGTTCTAATCTGACAGTGCCCCCCGTTTCATCCATCTATCCCAGAGCCTACTCAATTCCCATTCCTCGATAGTTCGGTCGCTCACAAATCGTAGGTACCCCCCAATAACATATTACTTGTGGAAGGATAAAGAGTTCTTAGCATTAACCATAACTCAGTCGGGTAATCCTCCAACGAATGGGAATCGATTTACCCACCACACAAAAGGCAGCCGCTGATGAAAGTTAAAACGCGAACAATTAATCCGCCCACGGTGAACGTGGCCGCGTGTCGGATTATTTTCCACGTCCGCGACGGAGGATTATACCGGTCGCGTCTCTCGCGTACACCTCGAAGAGACGTACGTCGACGGAGGCGTGGCAACAGGTACGATCCGTCGGGTCTTACAGGTGGCAGGATGACGAAATCCAATTTCGTTGCGGGCAAGGCGAGCCGGGGGTACCGTATCTCTGGAAACGACGCTTTCGTTCCCTGGACCGCCGAGAGAGAGAGAGAGAGAGAGAGAAAAAGAAGGAGAGACGGTGACGGGTATCCGTGGCCAGGCCCGGGCAACTCAATTAGCCAAGGGGACAGAAAGACGGATGAGAAGTGACAGAGAGAAGGATTATCCCTGCGACCGTGAAACGAAAATTCACGCGGCACGACACGCGTGCACGTATCCCCTCAAACCTTCCACCGACGTATAGACTCTTTACCGTTACCACGGCCGCTTCGTGGAGAGCCGAGCCATGGGAATACAGCGTGATTCATCGCCGTCGGTCTGTGCATTTGTACGACGTTTGTAAAAGTTCAATTTTGAAAGTTCGATGTAGCAAAGTGGGGAAGACACTTTGGGTTTCGGTGCTCATTAACATCGCGTCCGAGGGGGAAGAGTTTGGAGACTCTAGCAGAGACTCTAAGTAGACTATCTAATTTAATAAAAAAATAATTGGTTACAATTTTTTAACGTTTAATAAATTCAAATATCCTCCCAACAAAATAGTTTGTTTCAATTAAATGTATACTTAAATTAAATAAATTATAAAATTTCTTAGGGTCTTCTCGTTCCATAATATAATTCAACACAAATAAACAGTAAATACTTCATCAACTCATTGATACAAGCCTTCGATGAAAAGACTAATTATTATATGTGCCTCCCCGGGAGAGGGGGGAGAATTAACGTTGGACAGTTGCGCAGCATCCCCCGTAACGGGGACTCGTGCCGCGGGTGGTCTCTTCTTTCATCGTTGAGAAAAAGGTGTGAGACAAGTGGCTGGAGGGAAAGGGGAAACAGGGTTGCACACACGCGGAAGAAAGGGGAGCGAGTTCGTAGATGGGTGCAAGGAGGATGGAAGTTGTACCGGAGCGAAAGGAAAGCACGGGGAGAACAAGCCCCGATGCGTCGCGGCTTCTTCTTTACTCGGCGTACCGAGGGCAAGAAATGTGTGAACGACTAGTTCCGGAAAAAGGGGGAGCCGTGGCGGTGTCTTCTATCGCCGGCAGCCGAGAGGCGCGGAGAGAAAGAAGTGTGAATTAGCTGCGGAAGGAGTGACAGTCGAATTTATAGATGAGTGCGAAAAAAGGCAGACAAAAGGTGGAGGGTCGAGCGGGTTTGTTATCGGTGCTCGATGAAGCGCGAGGGTAAAAGAGCGCAAACAAGTAGCTGGAGAGGAAAGGCGAAGAAGAAGAAACGGAGTCATTGGCGCGTGCGAGAAGGACAGGGTAAGTCCGTGACGAAAACAGGGGGAGCAGAGGATCGGGTTACCGTTGCCTCCTTTACTCTCGGCGCTCCGGGCATCGAGGGGAAAAAAGTGTGAACAATCAAAGGACGGAAGAAGCTGCAGGTGCATAGAAAAAAGACAGATGCAGTTGTCGACGCGCGAAAAGCGAGACCATAGAAGTCGAATGAGAGGGACGATGAGAGAAGGTTGGCTCTTCCTTCAGTGGTGCTCGATAGACAGAGGGTGTATAAACAACTGCAAGCCTAATTATTACAATTGTACTGCTGGATGCAAGAACGGACACTCAGGCCCTTTTCGCATGAAACACATAATTAGATTCCTCATTCCTTTCTACATATGCATGCCCTCTAAATTTCATTGCCGTATCTTTAAAATTGACAGAGCTATGATCAATTTTGTAAATCGATGTTGACTAACTGACCCTTACTCGTATCTAAGCCAAACATACATCAGCCAATGTATGATTATATTTTTTTCAAATATAATGCAAATATTAAATCGTATAAAATAGCGCGTATAGGAGTATCTTAAATAACCGTACGTAGTCGGCAATTCTTTCTTCCTTTCGCTTTGTTCTTCTCTACCTGTTTCTCTTTGTCGTTGGTTTTGTTTCCTTTTCTCTCTTTTTGTTGTCTCTACTATACTGTACTTTATACTGTTCGCTTATCCTTAAATGGTCTTTCACCGTATATGTCAATAAATAAATAAATAAAATAAATAATAAAAAATAATCTTGAAAAACAATATTTTTTTCTATATTTCTCCATTTTATGCAAGAAAGTCCTGAGAGGGTTATAATTAAAATTAATCTATTACATGGATAACTTATCCTTTGTACTACAAAGGAGATATATCAAATTCTTAAAAATTATAGACAGTTTTGCAACTTCACTATGTATAAAAAACCTCTAACTTCGTAATGTTTACAGATACTTTTCTCGAAACTGACTTTTGGCACTGAGGCCCTTCTTGCATCCAACAGTGCAATTGCAAAAGTAAGGACTTTGGTAATATCCAATATAACATCACTAATGTTAATAAAAACACAAATGAAATCAATTAATACCACCTCGCCAAGTAACTTCGACACCCCTTTCTTTTTCCGTAGGTACAATGACCCCTCAAGATCTGTCCACATGAATTTAGGATAGACTGCCTCCAAATACATACCAACTGTTTCTCAAACTTGAGCCCCGAGCACAGCTATCAAGATATACGTACAGCAGCGTACTTTGAGCGTCGCGTGTGCGAAGGACGCAGAGGCCGAGATCTTTAATGATTAATAGTGCTGCTTTCGCGGACAAGGAACATTCCCGTGGATATTTATGCGACCGCGCCGTGACGTTCGAGGCCCTAAATAACGACGGGGTCTTTCTCGCCGTTGCGTTCGGTGCATCCTCTCCGTAGTGTAAGATACCGTGTTGCAGAACGATCGAACTCGGACGGCCACCGCGGTTTCCAATTGTTGCGCGGAGGAGACAGGGGAGAATCGCGATTTCCCTGGCGGCTGCCTCGTGTCGGGGCAATTACGGCCTCGAACCCCGGGGAACGAGTGCTCAGATGGCGGTTAGATGAAGCCCCGGCGTTCGGGGAACGAACCAGAGCCCCCGGGCTCCTTTCTTCATCGCGGAGGAGCAACAGGTGCGCGAGAGAGTCGCCGGAGAGAACGGAGACGCCGCGCCGCGCCGCGCCGCTCGCGTTCGTGACCGGCGATTCGCGGTTCGTTTAGGAAAGTCAATTACAGAGAGGCTGGGGGGATCGATCGGGCAACGTTGGCGGGGAGGGGCGTTAATTACGCTTGTCTACGCGTGAAATCGAGTGAATCCGCGTGGGCTGGCTGGGAACGCGAGAGGGGTTCGCGCATGACCGGGGTATTAAATGTAAAGAGAATGAAACACTGATCTTTCGCGCGGAGGATGATTCTGTAATAGGATCCGAGGAGAGCTATCGCAGAGCTCTCTTCTAGGCGAGAATAAATATAATTCGAGGGAGAAAGGATCGAGTGTGCCTTAACGGGGGCTATCGGGCGATAAATATTCCCAATCTGTTCCAGATGCGTTTGGGCTCGGTATCCGCGCGGAGTTGTTCGTTGAGGAGGCACAGATCGCGGTGTGTTGCTCGTCGCCGTGTCGAAGTTTCGTTAACACCTGGTATACAGTACCGTTCGCCTGTTGTTCAGGATCTATAAATCCAGCCTGCACCGTCTACAGTTACACGTCCATCGGGTTTCTTTTCTTAATTCCCCGGCGGTAGGCAAATTAACCCGCGCGATTCATCTTCGTAGTGCCGCGGGCCACTTTAGTTTCTTATTCCCCTATCGGCGGCGAGCCGGCGACGCTGGTGAACGGAACAGATGCGCGAAGAATCGGATTACAGGTGAAGGTTCACGACTTTCACGTTGTAACGCTTACCTTTGCCCACGGGAGGCGCACCGATAATCTCTCCGTGGAAAAACGAACGTTCGCCTTGCGCTATTAACTACGACATTTCGCTGCTCGTACAGCGTGCGCCACGTGACGTGGACCTGTGAGGCTCCAGAAGGGCATTCGCTTAATTCAGCTCTACCCGAAGTCAACGAAACGGGGTCGCACGTTCATTTCCACGTTCAAGACTCACTTTAACCTGGCCCTACATCCAACTTACAGTCGCTTCTTCGATCCCATAATTAGCCTTAAGGGCTAAAGCGATCCCCAAACAGCGTCCAAGTTAGATTTAGGTCAATTAGTTCGTCTACGCTTCACGAAACACCCTGTCCCTTTAACCCTTCGGCCTTTGTTATCCTGCCTGTGCCGCTTGGCTAGCCGCGATCAGCTTCTTGAAGTAGCTCGCGTGGCCCTGTCTACGGTTCGGTTTGGTTTTCGCGAAACCACCGGGAGCCGTTTTACGAGCGCGGTTTACGGTGAAAAGGGGTCAGATGCAAACGAACGTGCGCCGGAATACGATTCCCCCCCCCCCCCCCCCCCTGTTCGCGGTGTTGCGCGAGATGCGGTTCGTGCATAGAGCTCGTGTGAAGACGATGCAGCACGAGTGAAATTCTCGTATTGACCTTTCGCAGCGTGACAAAAATGCCGGAGCCAGTTCTCCCCGTCTCGCCGCCGCGGACCGGTAAGTCTCATCGTGTGTCTCACGAACACACGATTTCCACCGATAATCCCTAATTGGGATCCTCGGCCCCCCACCCCCTCGTTTTTCCCCCACGGCGCGGCGGACGAAAGTGGAACGTGTCTAATTGCGTTACGATAATATGATCTTCCTGCATCGTTAAACGGTTGAATATTCCCCCGGCGTCGAGGGGGCTCGACCTGGTTCTTTCCTTCGTAGACACTTTCTATGGGAATGAGTGAGCCTCTAAATTGGATCATTTCATTTATCATTCGTCAATGGTAGAAGAAACCTTCTACTTGCTCCGTTTCGATGGAAGATTTCGCGGACTCGCAGATATCCCCAGCGATTTCAATGGAAATTAAATGTGCCGGCCATTTTATTAAGCTTCCAGCAGATCTTTTAGATGTTTCGTCAGAGGTGGCGCAATGAGAGGTGAACCGTTTGAGCTACGTTTCAGTAATTCGTGCAGTCCGATTGCTTAAGCATTGGCCATCGGTTGCAATTGTACAGAGAATCGAGAGAGAATTTTCCTGGGACATTTCCACGGCGTTCAGCTTCGCGCTTTAACGCCAGCAGGGAAATCTTAAAGTTCACAGTGTCAAGGGAAACTGGTCGAGTCCTCGCCAGCCATCCTTTTTCCTTCGCGACATTATCGCAACGAATTATCGGTTATTATAATGCTGACATCGAAACGATGTTTATCACAGACCTGATTACCAACAGCGAATTCGGGCAGCTCTGTTTCGCTCGACATTAGCGTGATTACTAATTACTGCCTCGCAGAAGAAACTAGACGGCTTCTAACCTGCTTCCTCCGACTCCTTTTCAGTTATTCGAAGCGAGGGGAAGCTTTCGACAGGTCTTACCATTTTTCGGGACCTTGGTCGAGTCATCGCTGAATAACGATCAAGCGTTAATCGCGTGCGACAGTTGCATTCGAAACGAGAAGGAGAAAAGGAGGAAGCGTATGAAATTCTACGGTTCCCACAGCCTCAGCGCAAACATCGTCAATAATCTACATATTCATAAAACGAGGAATAAGTAGGTCTTTAAGACGCTCGCTTGAAGGAAAACTGCAATCGCAAAAATTAACTCGTAAACGACCGATCGATTATTCCAATTTCGTCTGATTCTCTGCTCTGCAGACACGCTAAATTCTATTGTAAACGTTGCACAATTTTTAGGCCTTCGAGGAAGACGTTCTCTCCCCTCAAGAACGCACATAAATGCCACAAAAGGTCTTGGCCTATGCTCTGAACGACGCCAAGCATTCTACAGAAGACACAAGAGGGTCGGATTCTTGATTAAATTTTAAAATCCCCAACGACAACTTGTCCTACACCCGAGAGACATCAAGACTCCTCAGGACCCTCGAGAATCTCAAGATCTGTGGGACGTTTCAAGATCCATCGAGGCCAAAAAACTTTCGAGACTCGGCTAACACTAGACGGATTCGGAATAGGGCAACGACCGAATCGATTGCAAAATTTACGGTAGTGCAGCTCGTACGTGCGTCGATCGTTAAAGTCCTCGTGTCTGGAGGGAGGGATAAAGCGTACTACGAGACTCGGATGAGTCGTACACACGGGGAGGCGGAAGTAACGATTAAGCAGCGAAGAAAGAGCCTGGCGCATTAGTCGGGCCAGCATTGTGCGAGGGGATCTGGCGTGATGCTGCTACCTTTATACGATCGTACGACATGCGTCTAACGTCCGCTCATTGAGGCACGCTTCGAGATAATTCGCGTGTGTTTCGCTGTGCCGCTTGTTTGCGCGCGTCGCGTCGGTCCGCGGACGTCCACCGGGCTTTCACGTTTTCCGGCGTGGAAACCGAGAGCTCGCGAATACCTGCGCGCGGAACGGACCGACCGTGGCCGCGCGGCGAGATGCAGCACCTCTGGTTCGCGGTTCCATCCGTACATAACGAATGTCCAGCAGATCTTCACTTTCTCCTCGACGTATTCGAGGCAAGAAAGGTACCAGTCGCGTCAGCGAGCCAGGAAGATATTCCGCTGGCATTTACAGCCGCGGTGTAATTGTTCTTCGGATAGCCAGGCGGAAGGTGTCTCGTATAAGTGGATGCGTTAATGTGGATTATTTATTGGAAGGAGGCGGCGATGTTACTTGTCCAATTAATCAAATGTAACGGTGGTCCGGGCGATGGGAGATCCTCATTGCATTTCAGCCTTCTCACTTGCAAGCTTTCACGTTCCAAACTTATATTCCGTTTAAATCCCAAGAAAATGGTACCTTGATCTCGTTGCACTTCGAGCAACGCGCTATAAATAATCGAGCACGATCTATTGAAACCGCGTGGCGGATCGTTCGCACCTAATCCAGCGGAGGATTAACGTCAGCCTCGTTAACGAATCAAAGTCAACCCACCCCCCTCTACTTTCGCAGGCGCGTATCGATGCCTGAAATCTAAGGTCACCGAATTCTTTTTCACGATCCTTTTTCCCCCACGATACAGCCGATTAATTGAATATATATTTTTTTTTCACTCGCCCGTGGCTGGGATAAAGGAGACAACCGGTCTCGTTAAAAATTCCAGCCCGATCGATCCCCAGCCAGTGGCTCGTTAGCTCCGGGGGCAGCCGTCCGTGAGAAAAGCGAGGCGAGAAACGGCGCAAGTCGCGCGAGCGCGATTACGTGCGACGCGAGATTTCACGCTTCGAGGATCGATTAATTATTCCTTCGACGGCGGAGAGAGGCGAGGGCAAAAAAAGGCCACGGGGCGGGGGAATCGTTTAGCCGCCAATATCGCGCAAGGCGAGGGCCTTGCGCGACGCTTCGCTGCATACGTAACGAGACGGCAAGAACGACAAAAGCGTGTTCCGTGGCGCTGTTCGCGGGGAACGTTTGGACGCCCCATCTCCCCCCGTCACGGTCCCTTATTTTATTACGGAACCGTGCCCTTCTTTCCTCTCGATCGTGTGTCGTTCCACTCGAAGAGCACGGCCGTCCTTCGTCCCGATACTCCCGCTGATAAAAACGCGCCCGTTCGAACCGCTCAATGGACATTTCAACGCGAATGCCAGGCAATTATAGACGAGTTCAGGATCTACTTATACACGTGCGGCACAAGAGACGCTGAATGAAATCTACGTAAAGTGTCCACGAGGACGCAAATGATCGTATTAAGATCGCTTGATCTTTTATTTATCGCGCTCTCAATCCACGTCGCTTAATATGGATTCAGTCTAAGAGTTGTTATTGGAACAGTTATGCCACTGTCGCGCGCAACGCGTGACAAAAAATGAATTTTAATCCATCGGGGATTGGGGCTAGGTATACATGAGAAACGGTTGTGAGATTCTCGACCTTACAATGTCCACGCTATGAATAATCATCATTCGTTCACCCCGGTAAGTGGAGGTCAGTGGCGGATTTAGGAAGAAGGTGGCGAAAGTTCTGGGACACCTTGCTAGATAACAGAATTGCAAATAAATTTACGCGCGCGTTGTATGAAAATTATGGGAGACAAAAGAGAATATAGCGTTTGGATAAAATCATAATCTTTTTGGAAAGATGGGGCTCTGGGGAGGGGCCATTCTGGGCAAGGGCCCAGGTGGCAACTACTCTTCGGCCGCCCGTTAAATCCGCCACTGGTGTAGGTGATGAATATCGGCTTACCAATTTCGCAGTCGGAGCCCTTCCATCCCTGTATGCACACCTTGTCGCCGTTCTCGTCGCAGGTGTAATGGCCGAATATGTCGTTCCTTGGCCGGCAGAACTTGGTGCAGGTCGCGTTGTAATAATGATCGGCGCATTGGACCCGAACGCGATACGCCAGATGAGCGTTTCTTCCTTGATGATTGAGGGTGTGCCACGTGGGCCCTGGCAGGACAATGCCGCTGTAACTCGCCTCATCGATCACGCCCGCGCTCGCCTCGTCTCTCGCTTGTAGGATCAGCGTGAATTGCCTCTGTCGGAAGAAAAGATCGAATAATTAGGTTGGATCGTGTTAAAGAAATCGGACGCGTTAAGAAACGTAGAGGTGTCAGCAACCCGTTTGGCAACTCTTAATAGGCACTGTTTCAATTTGCATTTTACCAGCAGCACCCGTTGAAATATTGTAATTGAATTAGGATTAATTTCCTCGAGAATTCTGTTTGGTGGATCAAGAGTTCGTCAAGGTTTCTGCGCTGGATAGAATAGGTTCGTCGAACTTTATGTAATTAGAAAGTGAGGAATGAATTCTTGGGAGATGAATTTAAATACTCGGAGAATACATCGGGAAGATTCTCTGGTGTTACGACTACTATTGTAGACGCCGCAGTCCAGAATTGCCGTGTTCCGGTAAAGGCGGATTGAATGCGGAACGGTGACGTCACGCGCCGCGTCTAGGGCTGCTTTGGGAAGAGGAAGGGAGTAGGTTTGATGAAGCCAGCAATTAACCCTTGCCCATGTTGAATAATTCCTCGGCGGTCGTGGCCCTAAGTGGAACCTTCCGAGATGGAGTTTTGCAAATTCATATAGCGCTTCCTGACCCTCGAGGGCAACACGTAACACGTCAGAATGGCATTACCAATTTTCGCTCTCCCCTGTCCATTAATTACAGAAATTAAACGCGTTAAAGGCAGACATGGAACCTATTTACTACGAAGCACAGTTCGTTGCGTTCCCTTTCCCCTGCGATCGATCAATCACACATTTAGGCCCCATAAAATTCGATGTCCCCTTCATTCCTCTGATAAAGCACCTAAATCTATCCTACTCCATCAAGCGGGAGGCAAATGTACCCACGGAGCTTGGAGACCACCCAAAAGGAGGGACCTCTAATCGCATCGATAATCGAATCAAGAAGAAACCCCATTCTTCCCACAATCAATGGCTCCCTGTTCCGCGAGGGCTCGGGTTTACTCCGCCGATCGGCCAGCCACAGGAAGAAAACGAAGCGAAACGAATGCCCCATCGAAACGTACCCACCGCATCCGCAATAATTACCGATCCGCGTGTAATCAAATCCTCCCCGACATTTTTCACCCAGGCACAGCCGAGAGACGTCCTCCGTGCACCGTCCCCCCACAAATCAGAATAATTACACCGGGTTTGCGCGACCATCCTCGGCGTGGTTCCGCGATGGTTTCGTCTGTCCATCGTCCGTGCGTCCACCGACCGTCTATGCTCGTCGCAACGGCGAACCTGATTGGTACCACCAATCAAGGCCCGTGAGTGACGGTCGGCGGCTAATGCAATAAATAAATTCCAATCGCGCTGCCGCGGAAGACAGCGGCTATCTGTTCGTCCCGGCAGCATCAGCAGCGGCGGCAGCGCAAGCAGCAGCAACGGATCCCCAAAGGGGTGTCCAGGAGAGTCCAGGGGCCTGACGATAGAAAGCTGGAAGTGTTCCTGATGGAACCGGTCCCGGCGGAAAAAAAAAAGATCACCGCGCATCGATGTCCCGCGTGCCAGCGCGCCTGTGTGCGCCGGTTTAATGAACTTGAAGATCCTCGCTGGTAGACAATGAGAGAGGGACTTTCGACGAGCCGAGCTGGGGGCCTCTGGATTTTTTTAATTAGAACCGCAGGTGTTTCGCGTGATCGCCCTCCCCGAACGTGGGGGCAACAAGGGGGAAAGTGAAAAATACGCTGGTTACACGTTCGAGCCTGCTGTAATAAATGATGCACGGTAATAGATATTTCGTGGTTTTCGTCGATCCTTTTCGTCCTCCTTTTGTGCCACCGACTCGATTATCGCCCGGTCCAGAATGGCACCACGCGGGGTTCCGTCCGTCCGATATGTGGGAACGCTATTTCCTCGGAGTTGATCGATTCGTTCTTCGTTTTCGGCGCCAGCACTCGGCTAACCGCCCGACCGTCACCGCACTGCAGATACCGAATCGGCGAAATCCTTAGATAACGCGAGCCTAACGTCCACGTGGTAGCGTTTCCTTGCGTGCAACTCCTTTCCTAAAACAGCGCGATCCCAATCGCGACACTTCCAGTGCAGAGTACTCGTGGTAACGTTACAGGCGTTCTTGCGGGAGCAACTGGTTGGAAGAAAACGATCGCGCTAAGTGTTTGACGGTTTTCTGGAATTTGCATGTATCTGCTGAAAAACTTATAAAATGGATTCTACATTTAATAGTAAAGAACAATGATAGGTCTGTAATGGAGTTTTATGGTATTGGTTTGATAAAAATGTATTTTTATTACTACAAATATGTCGAATACATATATATTATAAGTTGCGTAACAAGTGTTCGCAATTACAGAGTCAGAAATAATAAAAAGGGTGAATTTATATTTGAATACCCATTAAAAACTTATACTGATTAAATATCTATTATAGCTTCTCTACTGGTTGGTGATTTTGCTTTAAGGCGTTGAATTCCTTATCCACATCGACGGATGTCGGCCGACTCTCAGTAGTTCAACTTTCTGTCACTAGTTGGCGTATCGAAATTCTTGGTTTCCCAATATCCCTGCACGGAACGAGTCTACCTATCTTCGCCTTCATCTTTTACGTCGAATGTCGATATTCGTCCCATTCGATACAAGTATTTCTGTCCGATACCAAGTAAGTGTCGCAATCGTAGGTATCTTGACTAAATGTACTTTATACCGAAACGACAGTATCGACAAGAGTGACTGTGCTGCAGAAAGTCTGCCATGGAAGAAAAATGGACTTGACGGTCGTAACGTCGGACAAGGGAATTTAAAAGTCACTAAAAGGTTATTGTAACTTAGACGTTCTACAATTGCAAATTAAATCCACAATTCTAGTCTACCCTGTATATTGCAGTGGAATACACCTATTAACTAGATACCGAAAAATAGAAGAGAAAGAAGACAGAAAGATCGTAGGATACAGAAGATATTCAACAAGCTCGTCATTTCGCTTCACCTACGAAGCAAGAAGAGAAAAGATAAAGCTTCCTTCCAGCGAGTGATCTAATTTCCTTTTGTCCTCGACCGTACACGGAAGTGAAAAATTCTGGTCCCGATCTGGACTACACAAAGAGCACGTTGTGACCAATCCGCGGCGAGTCAGACGTCTCGCGCTAAATGTAAAGTCGGTTCTCCTCGTCGCAGCCACTACCTAGAGCAGATGAGCGCTAATTGGTGTTAATTGGTGGCTCGCTTGGGGCCCGTCGTTCCCACGCCCGCGACTTTCATGCTCGCCTTTTTTTCTTCTTTACACCTCCTGCTGCATGTGCATATATATGTCTATATATACCTATATTCTAATTCGTCCGTCGCTCTCGGCTTCCTCGCCAAGAGCGAGCGACGCGTTCTTTTGTGCCGCTTTGCACGCGGCAGACGTTCCCTTTTGCCGAGCCAGCCTTAATCGATGTGAGTCAGAGCCGTGAATTTCCATCGGATAAAATTTCTATTATCCCCTCGTTTCCCCATTGAAGCGCTATCGACGGGGATCGGGCCGGGGAACGCGAACAGAATCGAACAAAAAGATGCCCACTTGAATACGTTAATAAAACGCTACGACAAGCAACTCCGGTGTCTCGAATCGACCGGTGATTAGGTGAATCTGGAGCAAAACTGTGATAGAATACCAGCCCCCCTCCCTAGCGTCCCGGGAAAGGAGAACGTGCGATTGCAGTGAAAACAACGAAGATCCGAGGCACGCGGAGAGTAACCGATGATGGATCTAGGAATTCGCGTGGGCGTCCCGCAGAAAACCGCTTCGCGAATGGATACTCAACGAATTTCCCCTTTCACTAGCGCTCGCTAAAAACATCCACGTGGGCACTAAACAGCGAACCATTGATCGGCCAATAAATTGCCGAAGATCGAGGCCCGCGATAAGAGTGACGACCGGTGGACCGAGCTACTCGATCATCGATCGATCCCCCCGCGGATGGACACCGGTCGCCAGGGCCCTGTAGGCGTAGGAAATTCATTAAGCCGTATGTTATTCGCCGGCATGTCCACACGCGGCGGCTCCACCGCGGGGACCAATTAATTCATTTCTTGTGGCTCGCTGAGC
This sequence comes from Andrena camellia, assembly GCA_029448645.1. Classification (NCBI taxonomy): domain Eukaryota; kingdom Metazoa; phylum Arthropoda; class Insecta; order Hymenoptera; family Andrenidae; genus Andrena; species Andrena camellia. The sequence continues at coordinate 39,455,167 of CM055679.1, read as the reverse complement.
GGCCGGAATTAACCGTCGCGAACGGTCGACACGCGTTTTCAGCGTTAATTTCTGGGCATCGTTGGTCAAGGTCCGCGGCAATTTTTGCGACCTTCGGGCGGCAGGAGGGCCGTGGAAACCTCGATATTCGCGGGTCAGGGGGATCGGCGGAAGCGGCGCGGGCACGTACAGGCCACGGCGAGCCTCTATCTGCCTGGCTGTCGTTCCATCGCGGTGCTCCGGCCACGGTGGACGCGTCCACGTACAGAGGGAGGGGGCGGGTACCGTGTGTGGGTTCGTAAGCGCAAGTAGGTACTTACGTACGCCGAATAGAACGCGTCTCCTTCTCTATGTCAGGCAACGTGTCTTTGGTTTCGCGGAAAAGATCGAACGAGCGGCACGTGAGGACGCGTACTAAGCAGAGGAGAACGTCCGAGGCCTGACACGATCGGGGGAACCTTGAATGAGAGTGCACGGTTTTCTTTGGCCTCCTGCATCGTTCCCGGGCGAACAAGGGGCGCTGGGGAAATTCAGCAAGATAACGATGGGACAGAAATTTGTTGGGGGTAGGTTGGGAAAGTAGGATATAGGGTGGGGGACGTTTTCAATTTAGAATGCAAGATATTTAATAGCCAGAGCAGGTGAAAGGCTGCATTCTTTTCGCGGAGGAATTTGAAGTTTCCCTTCGAAAGAGTTGTAAGGCTTCGCGGTGCAGCTTTTAGAATATTCTTCGTTGATGAACCTCGTTGCGCACGGAACGCGAATCCCGTTTATATTGGATCCATCGGCTTTCCAACTTGGACCGCGCCAGCCTCTGGCCATTTTTCATCCACCGCCTTTCTCCTTCGAAAAGAATCGTATCCCGCCGTTGTTTGAATTTCGGCCGAGATTTACGCAGCGATTACGACCAATTTATTTTGTGAAAGCGCCTTACGTAAAATCGCTACGATGCATTATTCATCGTGCTGCATTATTTCAGCGGATTCACGTGTTCGCCGTAATACCTCAATTAAATACAACGCGATTCCAAAAGTTCAATTCTCGCAATCCCTCGGTCACGTCCGAAACATCCAACGGCAATAATCCCGGCCGCTTGCGAAAGCCTCGCCGTCCTACAATTCCAGAACAATTCGGATCCGCTTTCAAAATCCTTAGCCTCCCGACTTCTCCCAGTTACTTTCGAACGCTGCGCTTCGGGGAATCTCGCCGGGACGGGGCCCGAGGATCGCCTAGAAATACCAGCCCTTGATCACACCCGAGCACCGACGCTGCCTCGGTCACCCTTGACCCTAAATCTCCGCCGCGGAGCGGAAAGGTCCCGAGGTCGGGCGTCGCGATGCGGCGATAAATTCGCGCCGCCGTCCTTCGCCCCCGTGGAAGACGATTCACGGCGAGGACGGCCGGGGTTGTCTCCTCGTCCCTCGGAAATACCGAGGGCAGCCTGGAAGGTAGCCGTCGCGTCGGGAAGCGTTCGTTCTGGAATCCTTTCCTCGTCCTCGCTTCCCAATTAGCCGGCCGGCTAATAAATCTCGCGGTGTCCCCAGAACCGTGGAGGACCGCGCGCGACGAGAGGAAAAAACGTGGCACCGGGGCGGCGGGTGGGGGTGGGGTGGGGGGTGGGGGAGAAGGAAGTGGGCGCGAGGAGGACAGAGCAGGAAGGGGGAGGGAGGCAAGAACCGCGGGAGGATTCTCGAGCGACAGGGGACGAGGAGAATCCTCCGTGGTCCGAGGTAGCGACTATTCAGAGGGGCACAAGGCCAAGAAGCCTTCGTACGATGTCGCGCGCTCCTTCCCCTCGTCTCGTGGCTTGAACGGTAAGGGGCGGCGGGGGAGGGCGAAGGGGGAGGTTCGCCAAGTCAGTCTGGGATGCTGACGGTGGCTGTTGTAGTGGTGGGTTTACCTGCATCGGACCGGGCAAGGGATCCCTGCATTCCTCGTATTAAATGCCTCTCAGGCGATCTCTCCTTGGAGCTAGCCACGGTCTCGCGCCTATCCGCACGGTCTGCCCGATCGTCTGCGTGAGCGAACGTTGGATGGGTTGGGTGGTTATAGAAATACTCTAACCAAGGAGGTACCGCGTGCGATTTTTCACCGACGATTGCACCCGCAATTTCATATCCATCGAGAGCAGCTCCTTTAATTTCTGTGCTCCACAGGATGCACGTTCAAGACGTCACCCTTTTTTGCCGCATCGGTGTGCTGGATCCAACCCCGAAGCGAGAGCCCGCTAATAACGATACGGAAGGTAGGTACGCGCGCGGAAGGTAGCCACGAGGAGGGCCGCGATCGCGCAGGCACCAGAAGTCTCGAGAGTCTCGGGACCCGCGGGGGAACGGCGGTCAACTAGCGGCGAAGGGACAGTTCTGTTCGGCTGGAGAGGAGAGGACGAGGAGAGACAAGAAGCGAGGAGTTTGGTATGCGGTCCGCGCAGCGGGTTCACACACGGCCGAAAGGCACCGAGGGTGGGGGAGGCTGCGAGGGGCCCGAGGCTCGGCAGGCATTGCCCAAACCGGGGCGACAGTTTCCCCCCTTTATTCCCTTCATTTGCATACGCGGGCCTCGCGTACACCTGTGTGCGCGGGCCCGTGCTTGTACACCTGACCAATAAGTCGGCCCTGGCAGGCGTAAATCTGGACCGTAAACTTGGATATTCCGGAACCCCCTGCCGCGTCAACGAGGGCAAGTTCCCCCGGGTATTCGGCCGTAATCGATGAGCCTCGCGCGGGCCATCGTTTATTCCCTGGGCTAGCGGCCCTCCAGAATAATTAATAATCGGGTCCATCGACTCGCCGTGAGCGGAGTCGGGGAGGGGGGGGGGGGGAGCGGGGAGGCCCCGCAGGGAATTATGGGGACGCGGCGTGGAATTAACGAGCCTGCAGAAAAATCCGCGATTGAATTTAAATCAGGAACGCGGAAACGCATTAATCCCTTCGTTGCGGAGGAGAGAGAGGGGGGGGGAAGGGGAGCGATAAATCTTGCCGACACGGGCTGAGCCAGTTTCGCTGTAATTGCCAGGCCCGATATCGTCCTCTCGTTCGGGGACCAATCGGCGCCGGAAGTGTTGACAAATCGACCGCGCTTCCGTTCGCCGGACGGACTTTAATCGACGCGGCGCATCGTCGATAAATCTTGCCGGCCGTTGGCTTCGAGGAAGCTGGAAGAGGAGCGCGAGCGAGTCGAAGAGGCCCGTGAATCAGCTCGACCGATCAGAATTCGTACGCGCTAATTGCAACCGGTTTGCAGTCCTCGTGGCATTCGTTAGAGCGGCGTCGCTGGAAAAGCGCGGGAGTTAGGGAAAATGTGGAACAGAAGCCCTTCAGAGTCTTGGGTGTAGACCCGGATCTCGAGGAACCGTCGATCGCGATCCCTCGCGGCTAGAACCAGCGCACAAGGATTTCGGGCAGGTTCGTCCGTCGATTAACGACCGGCTCGCTTCTGACAAATCGATCCTGCTTCCGTGTCTCTGTCTGCTGGTTGATTTATACGCGCGGCTAGAACCCATGCGCAGCCGAAAATATAAACGACTCGCCGCGAAGTATCTCTATCTGGGACATCCACCGCGGATGTACGAGGCCACCGTCTTCATTTAAATATTTTAAAATACGACGCATCTGATGCGCGAAGCGGCTAGACGGAGTGGCGTCCGCGGGACAGGTTCGGGTAGGCACCGTTGCTCTGTTATTACGCTCTGCTCGCAGTTATTACTTTTAAATAACCTACAATAAAACGTGACGCCACTAAGTCATGTTCGTCTCGGAGAGTTAAGGCAGACTCCATTCGCATGGGAACCAACAGGTTTCAAAGCGCGTCTCTTTGATAGATGAGGCTGTACATATCCCTGGGAGTACCATATCAGATCTACGGAATATCGAGCTCGGAGGAATCGAGAGATTGGGCCACGGGTCAGGGAACAATCCAGCCTCGGAGAGTATGCAAGGAGCAGGCAAAGAAGTGGCCGAGACTCGATGATACACCTGTTTCGACCTGACTCATTCCGAACCCCTGCGGGGATTCGAGGCGTGCCATCGCGCTGACTCCTTCATTTTCGTTCTCCGTGGTTTTTATCCGTCCTCCGTGGCGAGCATCGTTTAGACGACTATCGTTTATCATTACACGGGCCATTATCGGGCCCGTAATTATCGGGATTTATCACGCGCCGGGAGAAAGGAGGGTAAAAGCACCGGCAGTGTTTCCTGGCGCTGGCTGGCTGGGCGACTCGCGTTTGCGCCGACGTTTTCTCTTCTCCCGTTTCGACCGCGATGATCGTTCGTTTTAATACGGCCGTGCTAATTGTGGCGGCCGATGGTGCTCGTGAGGCTCGACGTCTCGAATAATTTCGCACCGGTGTGGTCTATTACGCGAGAGTGGGTCGTAGGGGTCCCATTGGTCTGGTTTCGGTTGCGTGGATCGATGTTTACCCGTGAAATTTCTAGCGATACATACTACGAAACTATCGGCGCGTGAGAAAGTCTGCGTCGGTAATTAGGTAAACTCGGCCGATAGATTTTACTCGCTGCTGCACCGTTGCACGGCGAATCAAATTATTCGAACCGAGCTATCGCGCGAATAATTATCTAGCCCTCTTAACTCTGCCGGCAGCTGGCATCGCGACTGGACGTAGGTATGATTAGCTACTGCAGCGGATTGTGAACAGCTGCCGGTGCGCAAATAGTTGCGTCTTGCATCGAATTCAAGATAAATTCGGGAATAAAGTTCGTGAAGTTATCTGGCCCGATCAGGATCACATAAATGCTATTTCAAATTTTCAATCGCCTGATATCTTCTCCCGAGGACAGTGGCGCACTCAGGATTTAATCTTGAGGGGAGCCGAGTTGAACGAATGAAAATATGCTTAATGCAAATTCAATAAAATTCATTGGTCTATTATAAAAATTTATTCAATATTCGAGCCCTGATATTCGAGGGCTAAATTCGTTTCCTGATTTGAAATGTAAAGCTCGACGATATATATTTGTACACTATTCCTAAGTCACCTCTATATTCCTTCTTTTCCTTGTCTCGTCTCGTAATTTTTTCTGTTTTTACTTTTTTTTTCTCTAGTTTTATTTTGATTTTTAGTCATTTAGTTACGATTAGGCTTCTAACAGTATCGTACTGCAGCCTCGCCTTTTACTTCGCTGTTCTTTGATGTTTCCAAGTAATAAAGACGAATAATAAAAAAAAAAGAATGAAACCCAGTTTTCTTTTCCATTTATAAAGCCCCTTTTTCGGAGTGCCGGGGCTCCCCCCCGGGTGCGTCACTCCCCGAGGAACTACACACCCTCGCGTTCCACGTTGTGGAAGTAGAGGATTCCAGCATTTTTTCGCCACGAAACGCAGGGGCGTCACGCCTCCCCCAAAGTCCGAAACACGGAGCCAGCTACTGACTCGGTAATCGCGAACGCTACGCCAAGGATCGGGCAACGGTAACGTCCACGTGGGCAAAGCAGCCGTGACGTGGTCGCGGCGTTGATAGAGGCGCCCACATCACGAGCCTCCTGGATATTGTGCCGAGAATAGACCGGGCGTCTATTCGTTTCGACGCGATTCGCTGCGTTTGCGACGTCCGCGCGCGTACATTCGGACGTGGCAGGCGCGACGGGATCGTCGGTCGGTGGCTGCTGGCAGCCTCGGAGGAGCCGAGCAGTGTGGGAAAGAGCGAAGAGCCGCGATGAAAAGAGCGAGGAAAATGATCGGCGGCGGGGGGGGGGGGCCCGAATCGAAGAGACAGAGACGCATCGAGGAACACGGCGACGAGGAGGACCGCTACACGGGCACAGAGCGAGATCGACGGGGACAGAGCGCGCGGCACGGTCGGAGAAAGGAAAGATGCGAAACGTACACACGTCTCCTCGGAGGCGCGCACACACAGACGGCGAGGATTGTGCAAAACCTCGCTGGCACTCTCATCCCGCTGATCGTTTCCTGTGCCATTATGCTACCGCTGAAAAGGTGGCTGTATTCCTTGCTTACACGCGCCTCTTTACGCCGCTATTGAAATTGCAAACGGAGAAAGTCGAAGGACGATTGCCACGGAGCCGGAGACGTGCTTCGGCATCGGTTTACCGAAGGAAGGACCGTTTGTACGTGCGATGGTTATTCCGCGAGACTTGACGGCACGGGCAGATGTCTACAGATGACTTTCGTCCAGATGGCCGAGAAATCACAATTGAATTTGAAACTCCGTTTAAGCTCGGACGGTGCCTCGGCGCAAGAAGGAGAATGACAGCTTCCTGTGCGACGAGGGGCATTTCCTATCAGCTGGCGGGGATGAATTCTTTATACGCCGCGGAGGAGAGAGGCTGGACGAACGGGAATGATCAGCTTCGAAAGGATAGTCACCTTGGCGACAGCGCTGCCGCCATTAAAGCACAGAGACAACGTTCCTCCTGAGATGAGATTCCAGGATTCTCGCCGGAGGAGGAAGGCACGGACCATTCCCAGGAAGACTAAACGCAAGGTGGTATTCGAGAACGCTGTATCGCGCTCGGAAGAGATTATGTGTACCGTATTCAATCACCAGAGACGGTAATGACGGAATTATCCGCAGAACTGATGAAAGTCTGGCTGTACCGTTTTTCGAGGCGGCCGCCGCGAAAATGGCTTCGCAGTTATTACAGGAGGCGAGAACGTACCCGTGGCAATCCTGGCGGGCCTTTCAATCTCTAACCCCCGTGGCCCGCTCTCCCCTTTTATTTGGCTTGATATTACACGCGCAGCCTCGCTCCCCGTTTCCCTGTGCTTAGCGTAGCCCCGTAGAAAAAAAAGCACGTGCACACGGTCTATTTACTTTACGCGTATATCTTTTTATTGCTCGCCCATGAGGCCCATAATTGAATTAGCTCGGGCACAGTGCTAAATGCTGGAAAAGAAGCGTGTATACACGCCGCGGCCGGGCAAGGAAGGGGGGGGGGAAAGAGGGGAAGGATGGAGGGAAGAGAAAGATCCTTCAGGGAAAGGAAGCAATTTAGGGGTCTCTGTTTATGCCCCCGTGGGCCCTCGAGTGGCCACGGAACGAGGAAAGATGGAAGACGGGGCTCACCCTTTGTCGCCCTCGAAGAACGGACCCCGCAACGGGCCCTCTTAGAGCCTCGCGAGCGAGTTATGAAATATACAAACACGCCAGTGCTCTTCAAATAATCCACCGCTGCCTATGTGTGTGCGCGCGCGTTTTTCTCTTTTTCGTGCGGTTGAGCGTTTTATACGGCAACGACTCGGTCCGTTAGGCCCGGGGGACGAGGGCCCTCGAGGCGGCCGGTCGCGCTGAGCCGTACCCCTCGCCGAAGGAAACACGTCGTCATCTCGAGCTCGAGGATCCTCCGAGGACCTCTTGGGCCCGCTCGAAATCGGCCGTTCGTCTCGGCGTAATTACGCTCGACAGCCACCGCCTGGTGACACGTCACGTGGGTGGCGTGCTGGCAATCGTTCGCTGGCAGCTCCTCGCCTGTCCCTCGGCCGGCCTCGAGGACCAGCGGCTTTTTTAATTACTCGATGATATACTGCCGCTGCCTGGCAGCGATGTTTGGAGCGAGCTCGAGTGCCTCTCGAGGGCCTCGCGATAATCGGAAGGCGAGTTCCACTTATTGTTACCATGGAACAACCACGGACAGCGCCGCTCGAGATTGTCTGACTTGTTTCCTGAGCCGTCGTGCTAGCGTTCCTTACCCCTCGACTGACAGAGTGGGGTCGATTGGGTAGAACATATGGAGCTCGTGGTGTATACAGTGGCTCACAGCCATAATCGTACACTTTTTAAAATCGCATGACTTTTTTAAAATTAATCCAAACGACTTGAGTTTTTTTGAGAAGCTAGAAGGATTAGTTTGCCAAGTGACGGGTTTCGTCGTTTTGTAAAAAACTGCAACTGGTTGGAATAGCAAAAAAAAAAATAGTAAAGGTCGTTTTTTCAACTGTTTTTTCTGAGTTTGTAATGAAAATTAAAAAAACCCGTTTGTAGATTTAAGTAAGTTGTATACATGCTAAAAACTGTCATCAAAATCGATTTACGTTGCTCTGAGCTACAAACGTTTAAAGATCGCAGAATAATATCGAAAATCGCTGATGTCGGCAATTTCCGCAATTTTCGATTTTAAAAAAGTTATGCGACTTTAAAAAGTGTACGATTATGGCTGTGAATCACTGTACATACACCTAGGACTCGATGCGCCGAGATCACACGTTCGTCGATTAATAAATTGAAAATTGAAACTCATTTCCTGAGTACCTATAACTGAGTCATTGAGAGTAAAAAAGGACTAACTCACATTTTTTGCGAAATTGAGATAGTAGCAACAATGTATTACAATAGGCTGTACTAATCATATAAAATAGGAAAGAATAATTTTTTTTTCAATGCGTGTTTGTCTATTTTTGCTCTCAATTATCCTTAGAACAGGGCGTGTCAACTTAACGTTCGTCGAACGGCCCCAGTCGTCTTCAATGTTCCCTAGGGATCCACTACGGATCTACGGCTAGGGGGCAGTGTTTGCACTGTTTACTTCACAATACCGCGATTTGGTTAATCCACCGGAGACGAGTGACCAGCCTCCGAAAGGGCGAGAAGGAGAGGTTGAGGAAGAGAACAGAAAGTGTTGCCAAGCGACTGGAACCGAACTGGAATTCTGCGTAACGACCCACGGGGATAGAGGGAGCAGCAGACCGGAAATCCTTTGGATTCGATGGCTCTCGCGCGAGCGGATCGACAAAGGAATCGGGCTAGAAATTTCGCGATCGGCGCCGCGATACAATGGCCCCTCGTGCAAGTCTTTTCCGAGAGACCTGGTATTGTTGCGAAACGGCGCGGCGGCGGCGGCGGGCTCTCTCGCCTCGAGATTCACTCGGTCGGCGCTCGAAGATTTCGAGAATTGGGGCTGCCGTGTTTTTAACAGCGTCCAGGGGGGATTGGGGGCGATCCGTTAAATAGGTCTTCCGCGCGATTTGAATTCTAAAAGAAACGCCAGGATCGCGTCTCCGTTTCTCTACCTGAAATCATTCTCCGCTCTGTCGTCGAGCGGGGGACCTTTCAGCGAGAATTAATCACAGGTATCGAATCGTGCCAGTTTTGACGATTGTGCAACGCGCTGGATGGTCGTTTCGTGACCGAGTGGGCTTTATGAAACGTGTTCACGCTTTCGAAACCGTCTCGTCCTTTCGGCGGATACCCGCGCCGCCGCGATCCGTCTGAGAAAATATCATTATGCCGTTTATGATAATTTAAGGACAGAGCGGAGGAAGGCTTGGGCTTGCTCGGAGCGTAATGGAAGATAAATATTTCCTTTGCCGAGGTTGAAGTCTACCGGACGATTCGCGCAGAAGGAATTCCAGCCGAATTCTTCGCGCCGCGTATTTAATAATCGATTCGCTTTCCAATCGGCATCCCTGTAGAAAAATAATTGCGCGATCACAGTTTCTACTCACCGTCCATCGGAAGGTGAAGTGCAGTTGCAGGGTGACCGGTTCGCTGAGGGTGAAGGTGTTCTGGCCGAGGGCGTGACTAGATACGTTGCCGAAGCTGCACGAGCCGATGGCGGTGACGTTTGACTGGTACTCCTTCAGGCAGAGCCAGAAGGCTGTGGAGCACGGTGTCGTGCAGGGTGGCAGTCCACCCTTTCCTCCGCCGTCTCCACCCCCGCCGCAACACCTACCGTCCACCAGGGTGCCCCTGTTGTTCGTCAGCGAGAGGATCTGCACCTCGAAGAATCCACTCGCGTTCGTCGCCTGCGACAGTAAGCAACAAATCTATTTCATATAGAGAGCCTTGTCAATCTTAAAACTATTCTAGTCTTTAGAGAAGGTGTTACAATTCCCGATTCGATCTTCGAATAAGCAGGTAAATATATATATATATATATATATATATATATATATATAATTAGAGATGAAAAGTATTTCAAAGTGATCTTCATAAGCTACCTATTCACATCTTCCTGTGCCATTATTAACGTTGCTCATATTCCAACTTCTCTCATTCCCTGATCACCTCGAGCAGTGTATTAAACCGAATAATCCCATTAATTTCGTCCAACCTCCCCCCTCCCTTCGTTCCCCTTTTACGATTCAAAGGTGAATCGAACGGGTTCGTTAAACGCGAAGCAAACGATCGGTATTAAACAGGCCACCAGTTCGGTCCGTTTCTTTCTAACGGGCATAATAAAACAGCGGGGATTTCCCAGCTGGCCTCGTGAAAACGGAAGTCTCGGCTCGAGAGGCCCCAGGAGGCGAAAGGCCCCTCGAGTGTCTGTTACGAGCGCGCCGCCAGCTTCTAGGCGATTCGGTGAAAGAAATCGAGGCTGTTTCGAAACGAGCCGCACTGGCAATTTCCCGAAGCTCCCTGTATTTATATCAGAGCGCCCTGTTACCCCGCGATACCTATCGCGCAACGTGTGCATGCATATGGATACTCACGACGCGAGCCCGTTTAAATTGCGCCTCCGTGTCTCCTGCATACGACATTAAACAGCCGATCCCGCGTCTTGGTATACCGATTTCGGTGTTTCGTTCGTCGGGCGCATATATTCTTCCTATCGCAACAGATTGTTTAAGAAGCTCGAAGCTCTGTCAGCGAACTCACGTCCGCCGCCGTGCTCTATCCAACTCGCAAACCATGCACTCGCAAATAAGATCGACGTCTTTCAATCGCACGTTATTACCAGCGATCAAGACGAAACGCGATAAACATCTAACTTCCTGCAGCTATAATTTACTCAAATACAAATCCTAAACTCAAGCGTGTATGAGAACACCCGACACAATATTAACCGCACGGCTGCCATCCACACGCGCGAACTATGAACAGCCATTTACAAGAGAAATCGTAATTCTAGGATGCACTTCTCCGAAATGGATCTCCAATTTCTCCCCCCCCCCACCGCCCCGGCCCCTGTTTGCGCTTAAAATTGCGCGATTAGAGATTTACCGTGTTTTTTTAAACGATTTTATATAAGTAGCTTCACTCCTCTGTCCGTTTGTTTGTTGATTTGGTTGTATGTACATAATCTTGTAACTCAATTTTAACCCACTTCCACCGATTCAATTGACTCGAAACTTTGCAGGCGTAGGTACGTAAGTAGTTATGATGGCAATACAAAATTTTCTAAATAGAAAAACACCCCCGGGAGGGGTGAAAAATTTGCATTTCCTACTATTTATTTTAATCCGTAATTAATAACAAAAGCGGGATCGTTGCCGCTCGAAAAGCCGCCTGCTTTCGACGCGGAGAGTCTTCCTTTCGTCGATCGCGGTTACGAAAGCCTCGGCTACGTACACACTTCGCCTACACCTATCGAACGCAGGCGGTTGCATCGGAGCCACGTGCACCCGTCGGGCCCCGTCCGTGTGGTTGCGAGTCGTGGTGCACGCGCACACGTACGAGGGCCCCGGGGCCCGTGTAATTACCGTAAGAGTAAGATCGAAGGTAGAAAGCGCAGAGGATCGTCTGCTGGCCTTTGCTTTCCAGCGGGGCGCGCTTCCTACTACGTTATATAATACCGTGCCGCGAGTGACATTTTCGCCGTCGAGCCCCGAGCTTCTGCGGTTTCCTCTAGCGAGCCTGGCGAGAGCCGGCGAGCGTGCCTGGATGGATCCACGCGGAAATTGAAGAGTAAATCACGGATAATGCCCGGCTGCCGCGGACGGGAAATGGAGAGCCATCAGCGGGGCGACAATACGACTCGCTTCGAGGAGGAATTCTTCCACGAATACGCCGGGGGAACATGTCCTCGCATTATCGTTACCGCAGGGGAACTATGTAACTCGCGATGGCCAATTGGAGAACCACCGGGCTCGCAACTGGTACTTGGGTTCGCCTTTTAAACGCGTCGCGTTAACAGCATGGTAACTCTCCAAGGGTCTGCGTGGCGAGCGCCGTTTGTACCCTGGGCGCAGTTTCTGTCGACACGTTGATTGCCTCGGATCGGGTATCTGGGAACCTCGGAGTACATCGAATATCAATCTGTAGAAAAAGTGTACCATAAGTAAAGGTACGTCTACACGACGATACTTTTGATAGATCAAATGTGTACGACATGGCAGAAAAAAAACATGGCAGATACAGAGAGACCGTTGAAAAATAATCGGGTGGCCCTGGCGTTGACGAAAAGTACCGTAAAGGTTATCCGAAACACAAAAAGGAAAAGAGATTCTTAAACTAAATGAGTGCGGCTATGAGTGGCAGTACGGATTCTTTGATCGAAAACAAATCTTTTGAAATTCGCTCGAAAAACTGTCCATCTTATTCACGGATTTTCGACACTTTTCTACTAAAGCGCACCATTTTTACAAAAATAATTTGTTTAAGAAATCGGTACGTGCAACGGAAACTACACTCATATACTAGTTTATAAAAAAAAAATGAAACTTGATTTCGGACCTGCTGTTCCATAGTTACACATTCTACCAGCGCGTGTGAGGGGTCTAGAAGATTAATTAATATATTCAAATTTATGCATGTTTTTCCACTCATTTTTTTTCGTATAGTCTCTTAAGACATTGTACTAAAGGTGTGTAATAAAAATTTTATATGAAAACTGTAAATTATTTCTGAAAAAATTTATAAAAATGGCTTACTTTTCCGGCCGTCACAGTGGTGTTCCCCCTTAAAGTGACCGGGCGTCCCGGATTTGAGTTGTTGGTCCCGCATTGAAAACTGCCCCGGAAAGTGTCCCGTATCGGACACGTAACCTTTTTAAGTGTTCTTAATTTTATATTAATTTACCAGAAGTATGTCTTTATAATTAAATAAACTACGAAAATGATGTCCTCGCGAATGTGTTAAGCTTCTTTTTTTACACGTGCTGCATTCCAATGTAAAACATCTGGTCACATTGACCATAAGGCACTTGAAATAATGCGATCCCATTCAAAGTCCTTTCTCCTACACGTTCAGCTATTATGAACCTACTTCCATCAACCCCTCATCGACCCCCCAAATATCAGCTTCCCCTCCAACTGAATACAGTTACCGATGCGTGCGCATTGGTAAATTGAAAATGGAGCATCCTGCATGCACTTTGCATGCGAAAACATAGCAGAGGTTCGTGGCAAAGGCGAGCCGGTCCAGTCGAAGCCCGTCAATGTCGACGTCCCGAGCCCCCGTCGTCATTGTCGCGGAATATATCAATCGGGTATGCGAAATGGAATTGTCGTGGCCGTAAAACGGCAGGTCCGGCGGCAGGCATCGCGGGACGTTCGTCCTGGTAAGGGCTCGCCGGTGATGGCCGGGCGTTTACGACGAATGCTCGAATCCCGCGGTGGTTTCCCTCTGTTTGACGAGAGAACGGTGTAACGACCCGTCGCCCAGTTTTATTAGCCGTGCATACTTATTCTGGAGGCTCTGCCCGGTAACCGCGCTGCCTCCGAAAGAAGCTGAAAACGCGCCGGTGCGCGTAGCGAGGGCCGAGCGCGGTTTGCTCGCGCGGGCCCCAAGTTTGCACAGTCCGATCACGTGCCGACGTGAAATTGCCCGCGCGCGGAGATAGCTTTCAGCCGGCCGCCGACACGGAAGAGACGTTTTCGAAAACTGGGATCGGTCGTTCGATGATACGAGCCGGGAAACGAGGCAGGAATTTTTAACAGCCGATAGACACTCGCGGATTCCCATTCTCACGCCGGTCGAGCTCCAACAAAGAGAACAGAGGAACGGTACACTTTTTCATCGGATCGATCACACAGGTAGGTATATATGCACGTAACTGAGCTTCTTCTTGCACTTTCAGGGGCGACGGTGGATTTTAACTCGCACTGGACGATCGCGAGAAACGAGCCGACTGTATCGGAAGATAAGTTTATATTTGTTCAGCATCTTCTGTCCGTCCTGATCGCGCTCGGCGTTACGTAATGGGCACGACCCGGTGTTTTCCCACATGGCCTAGGGTTCAGTCGCCACACAGCGATAATTGAAGTCTGTCAGAGCTGTCGGGAGGTGTAATGAAGGTGGACACCTCGGTATTAGCGACCGTTTCCCATCGCGCACCGCACCTTTCAACCTCGGAACAATCACTGCGCTCGCTTTCACGGTTATTAGGTCAATTGTGCGAAAGCTCATTTTTCCTGGGGATCCACGACGGCGATGGCAATTGTTCTTTTACCAACACCGTTTCCCTCGCGCGCGAGGCGCGATTATATTATACGATACTCTGAGCCCGCAACCCCGTTTACTCAGCATTCTACATTACAGCGTGTTGCGATACGGTAGACGCTACTGTTATGATTTCTGTTAACGTAATCGAGAGGATGCGTTACATAATCTTCCACGATTTATCCGCAGAGAACATATTGTAACCGTCAAGTCGATCGTCAGTAGCCTGTCGAGCGACGTGTGCACCGGCGACTACCAGTGCAATGAACCGAGCCGCGCGCGATTTTTCACGTTCGATTCGTGCGAATACACAGAAGGGTCGCCGCGATGGTACCGTAATATAAACAGGCATTAACGCGGTAACCGGTTAAATGCGTAAGAAAAACGACGAGTGAACCTACCGTACGCATCATTCATTAAACTGTCGACCTCTTCCTCCTCGTCCACGCTTCGTCAGTGTTCAAAGTGTTCGAAAGAATCATTAGGCTTTTCCAGTCGATTCTTCCGCGTCGATTAATTTTATCCGAAATCCCCTGGAAACGTCCGTGGGACCCTCGCGCAACAAAGAGCCTCGACAGCAGAAGTTCCATTTCAAGCGGACCACCAAGAATCCCCGGTAAAGAGAAGAAGAAAAAAAAAAAAACGCCGAGGGATCGTTGGCAACGCGAGACAAAGGAGCGGGCGGCCTGTCGCGGGATTGATTTCTGGACACCTGGTACACGGAGGCAGGAGGGCGTTTTACGCCCGTTTCATACCCCTTCTGGAGCGTTTACCGTGGCCGCCAGCGCGTGTATACACCTCCGCGTGACTTGTTACGAGTTCGTGCGCGCTCGCGCTCGCGAGGATGAGCCGCACGTTTCTCCCCTCGCCCGTGAGCCGATTCGCCGCGGAGCCCAAGCCTTTCCTTTCCGCATAGCCAAGGTGCAGCGAGCCATACCTTCGCTCGCTCTCAGTTTTATACACGTCCGAGAGCTCGCGGGAGTTAATACGAATAACTCATTCGAGCGAAAAAACGGCCGAGCCGAGCGCATACTGAGCGACGAGGCCCACCCCGTCTCCTCTTCTGCCACTTTTCCGTGGGATCTCCGCTCCCGCCCGGCATCATATCGGAGGAATTCCTTCTTTCTTACCTTTCTTTCCACTCCTTCGCTCTGGCGACTTCTTTCATTCCCCCCTTGGCCGTTTATTTTTCGGACGCACGGGTGTATACATGTATTGTATACTTGGTGCTTGGGGGCCGTTTCTCCGGGCAATTTATGAGAGCCGAACGCGGCTCGACGCGAAACCCTCCGAATGATTCACTTCGGGACCCATCGGCTGCTCGGTTTCGGACTATTTTCCAGTGCGCTGAAGGCTCGCCGATGAGCGGACGAGCCCCGAAATACTATTAAGTACACGAATTTCCTCCAGCGGTAATCGCCAGTTGAAAAATATAATTCGGAGACGAGGACGGAGGGGATCGCCGAACGAAGCTGATCATTAGCAGCGTTCCGTGGAAAGGGGAGCATCGATAAAATTTTATTTCCCCCCGGCCAGGTGCCCTTCAATCGACTTAATAACAAGATGACTCTCGAAAATGACGATGATAATCGAAGGTAAACGGCGCGCCGGCACACGGACGTCCAGTTACGCGCGTTAATTGTTATCGACGATCTCATTAGCGGGCATAAAACGAGGGCGGGGAGCGCATGAACGGAATACGTGTAATTATGTAAATGCTTAATTAGAGCCGGGTGTAATTATGTAAAGCCCCGGCGTGGTACTACGTTCTTTAATATCTTAATTGAGAACCTGCTAACCGGCCGATCGCAGCGGGATGGATCAATGAGAGCAGCTTTATCGTCGTGCACGCACGCTAATTAGCGCTCCGGAGCGGTGCTCGCGCTCGAATTCCGTTGAAAGAATCGTAACGTTCGCGGTTTTAACGTGCACAAATCAGCGGGTGACAGAGAAAGGGGGTAGATCTGGCTGGCTTGAGAAGCCAGGAAGCTGGGAAATAAGGAAACGGCGGTGGTAGTCGATTGACAGCCAATTCGAGAGAGAACTCGGAGGCGCTCCATAATTTTCAGAACGAACCGTTTACTTTGCGCTTACAGGATTGCAAAAAGCCCTGCGAAAGTAACCGGTACCGTGCGTTTAAAGGTTTCAAGCGTGCCGGTGTTCCAATTTCCAGAGCCCTCGAACCTCTTCTCCACCACCGAGATTCACTTCCTCTTCGCGAGGGACCATTCGCACGATTCCGTCGTTTTTAAACGATTTTATTCAGCTTCGATCCTCTGTTTGTTTGTTTGTATGTATGGTTCAAATCTGGCAACTCAAATTTAACCCACTTCCAACTATCCAATTGTTTTGAAACTTTGCAGGCGTGCGTGGTTTGGATGACAATGCAATATTTTAAAAAAAAATTAACCCCGAGCGGGTGAAAAAATTACCCAGTCATCAATAAATATAACCCATAACCACAAATCCAAACGATTTGAAATCAGCCACTCGCGTTCTTTACGAAAACGACAAAAAGCCGCTGCGTTCAGGACGCTAGTCGCATCGCGATTACCGAAAATACACAATTTATCGAAAAATGATCCGTCACGTATGTACGAATAGTAAAACTAAAACTTTGCAGGCGTTCTTAGTATATCACCATCGAAATTGTAGTACAAGAAAATAATTATTTTTTAGTGACTATAGCGTTTAAGCAAACTGTTAAACTCTATACAGCAATAAAAGATATTTGTAAAGAAGTCTGTGCTATGAAATGTAAATTCAAAAGCACTAAAAACTAGAAAATAAAAAATATATGAAAAAAAATTTGTATGTTAAACGATTTTATTAAAAATGCACTGAAAACTAAAAAATAATTCTTTTCTTGTACTACAATTTCGATGGTGTTTTTTCACTTTAAATAAAATCGTGGAGCAGGATGTGTCACAACAAATTCATTTCAACGCTCGATTCTGTATTAAATTGATTTATATTCTGTTATGACATATCCTGCTCCACGATTTTATTTAAAGTAAAAAAAAACACCATCGAAATTGTAGTACAAGAAAAGAATTATTTTTTAATTTCTAGTGCATTTTTAATGAAATCGGTTAACATAAAAAAACTTTTTTTTATATATTTTATCTCGAATGAAAATTGAAAAAGTCTCGTCGCTGGGCAGCGCAGACGGGAGGGACCAGTCGCTCACGCGACTGACGACGGAGTCGGAAAAGGAGCAACACGAGGGCGGAGCTGGGACTGCTCGTGGAGTGGTTCACGAGCGGGGAACGACAACAACAACAACAACAACTGACGCGAACTCGGTTTCGAAAATCGTCCGTGGGCCTTTCATTTTATCTTTGAGCTCCTAAGTCGTAGGTAGTAATTACCGGTGGCCGCTACCTGGCCCGCTGGAATAGACCTGCCGAACACCATTTAATTTTACACCGGTCGGGGCCCCATCCGCGCTGCGAATCCGTGCGCGCGCCTTCGGAACCCACCGCCGACCACATATCTCTCTCTTTCCGCGAAGAGGCCTATACTTAATATTATTTGCTACCCACTCGATTCCATCGGCCGCCCCGGGGGCCCATCTCGCCCCGTCGATCCGCCACAAATTACCGAAATAATTAAAAACTGTTACCCCGCGTGGGAAGGCGCTCCCCTCGCCGCTCTGACAAGCCGTAGGACGAGGATCGCGGACGATAGGCGAATTTCTCTGATTTTAATCGCCGTCCCTCTCGTTCCTTCCAACGGCCTTCGACGGGATCGTTCTTTCGGTGGGTGGAGAGGCTGCGAGTGAATTAATTCGATTCGCCGTTTCTTTTAATCCACTCGCCGGTTCTCGGCCAGCTAAGTACCACGCGCGTTTCTAATTCCTTCAAGGGGAAGCTTGCCCTTTCGTTCGTGTGGGAATTTAGTATCCCGGTGAAAGTTTCGAGGTCGGGGAATGGGCGGAATTGCGAGTTTTGTGGATGGTAGTGGATGGTGATAGCGGGGGATGAGTATTAGATTCGTTTTTTTACTGGAATTGGAGGAATTGGATGTCGATTAGGTATGTGCCCTGTTCGAGGGATGAAAGTTTGCATCAGTGATTTAAAGTGCATCATTGGCGCGTCGATTTACACTTCACCAGGTGCCAGATATTACAGCCATCTGGGCGCTTTCTCCACCGCCTCCGATATCGATTCCCCGTGCCCGTCTGGCCGCTGATTTTCATGTTCACTGAACTTGACCGGCGCGACGTCGTCGTCGATTACGATTAAAGCGTGCACCTTTAGCGCCCGCCTCCTTCGTCTACGGCCTCGTTTTTCCCTCTTAACTTATATCGCCGCGACACTCGATTTACCGGTGCAAATCGGTCGGGCCACTGTCGCGCGTAATTACGTAACGTATAATCGGTCGCGGAATCTATGGTCCGTTGATTAGAGGCTCGGTGCGCCGCGTCTCTTTCGCCGAAGTGGCTTCCTCAGCCCCCTGGGCGCCTGGATTGATTGTTTATCGCGTTCCTCTCCCTCCGCCGTTCCCCTCGAGCAAGCCGCCGCGCCGCGAAATTACGGCGAAATTTACACGCGAATATGGGAGCGTCGATCACGGGCTTGACACCTCCGCTGATCCCCCCGCCGTGTCGTCGGCCGCGGCTGATTAATTCTGGCCCCATAAAACCATCCAGCCCGATGGTTACAAATGAGAACGGTGGGACATAAATTACTCGGTTGCTTGTGGAACCGACGCGACGACAGAATGCAGCCGCCGACCGGCAGGCCCCGGGGAGAACAGGTTGTTATTGAGACTTCTTCCCAGCCGCAGTTTGGGACACACGCGTTGGTTAATAGAGCGAGGCTCGGCGCGGCGTGTCCGCCGCTGCGCTCGAACCGGGACACCTCGTGCGACGTTGCACGGCGGTGCCCGGCGGCCGCGGAACGCTCTTGACTCACACCTGTTTCTATTGCCGTCGAGCGCCTCGATTCCCGCTAGGTAGACGGATCAGGTTGAAGAAACTGGATGATCCCCGGTTCCACGGGGGCGGCGAGTCTCGATCGTGTTTCATCCACCCTTGACCGGGCCAACAAAAGCTCATCGATAACGGCCTGCCGTTTCTGCCGCGGCGACAACTTCCCATGGCCCTTCCCACGGGCAACACGATACGCCCACGCAACGATTACTCCTTAAATCGCCTGAGAAAATGCCGATCGGCCCCCGGTAAAAATTCAATCCCGCCGAGGCGCGCTCGCAGCGAGAAAAATGGCCCCCGGCACGTCAAGCCGCGCGGGGTGCAGGGTGCGGTCATGGGAATCCTTTGGGTGCACTCTTTGGGGGTATGAAGGACGCTGGGTCTTTAAGGGGACCTTCCGGTCTAAAAGCCGATTTTTTTTTTATTTCATTTTTCGAATGTTCAACCTTTTAGGAATACGCGTTTAGAAGGATTTGTTGAAATTCGTAAAATTTCCGAAGTTATAGGCATTTGAGTAGCGGCAAATGCATAGGTCACAACCGGCCACTCGGCGCTCACGTAAAACTTTAAACGCTTTTTTCCCGAAACAGTGTTCTCAAAATCGGTGGGACTTGTATCTCCAAAAGTTATTATCCGATTCGACTGAAACTTTTTTTATTATGAAGAATATATTTGTGGCTAGGGGGGGTACCAGAAAAAATTACAAAAAATTGAAAATTTATAATTTTCAAAGGCGTTGAAAGGATGAAAAATATAGGGAAAAAGTGATTTCAAACTTTAAGTGTCGTTATTTTCTAAAAAACGTAATTTTTACACTTTTTCTGGTTTCCCCCATAGCCAGAAGTATATTCTTCAAAATAAAAAAAGTTTCAGTCGAATCGGATAATAACTTTTGGAGATACAGTTCCCACCGATTTGGATCAATTTTTTGACGCCTTGACTTTAACGACTCCCCAGTGCCGCCTGCAATGATTAATTATAAAACAAAAAATATATTTTTATAACTTAAGACATCCTTAATACAACGCAAAAAGTCCCATTAAATTATATACAGTAGTTTTCCTTTAATTAATTCCTAAAGATCACCTATTTTTGGGGGTTCTAGACCAGAAGGTCCCCTTAACGCTTTGACTATGTATATTAGGACACAATTGAAGACCTTGCAGCAAGAGAGGTGCAACTCCATTTTTGACAGTTTTTGAGTTAAGACGTGTAATACCTATAGGTAGATATGTAAAAATTTTACATCGTTTGGTGCACGTTGGATGCAAATTCCATAAAAAATGAGCGATTTATTGCAAATTTTGAACCCGCCTCCTTTACTGTTTTGTGCAATATTATTGTTTCGGGCAGCGCGAGATTTGAAAAATTCGTCAAAAATATAAATAAAAACTTATCAATTCACTAACTACTAATTATTCTGTGAAAACATATATATTTTCAATTAGCGCTCTCTTTTCAATGTTAAGTCAAAGCAATAATTTTACAAACAGTTTTTTCTAATTTACTCGAAGTTGGTAAAGATGGAGTTGCACCCCTCTTTCTCAAGGTCCTCCATTGCGCCGTATATACTGCGATTCATAGGTTTCTGATGCAACTTCGTCTCTCATGTTTTAATCTTTCTTTTCACCATTACTCTAACGAGATTGGTAGCCAACAATGGACATTGCTAGCGTGAAAAGACTCATTCCCGAAGTAGGTATGCACATATCTCTTTGATTGCAGCCTCGCCGGAGCTGCCATTTATCGCAGATTACGCGAGGCCCGTTTCTTCCACGCACCCCCTTTCCACGAACTCGTAAAACCATCCTACCGAGCTGCTGCGGGGTAGCCTGTTTCGCCTCGGCCACCGTGGAGGCTGGTGAACCGTCAGCAAAAGGGAGAAAGGACTCGTGGGCACGCACCTGTGCCCCGTGGTCCAGAAAATCGCGGGGCCAGGGCACACAGCGTCGCACAACACCACCAGACGGCATTATCTGTCTATCTGGCGTAGCATCCGCCGAGGCTCGCCTCGGGGCTGATTTTTATAGGAGGTTCGCGTGACCGCTGGCTAAACGCTTCGCTTTAACCCGCCCCGGCTCTGCCTCGGCAGCTTCGCTCGCTGTCTATCTCTCTCTCTCTCTCTCTCTCTCTCTTCCTCCCTGCTTTCACCTCCTTCCCGGTATTCAGCCTCGCTCTCTCTCATTCTCTTCTTCCCTTTCTCGCCCGTCTCTTCACACCCGACGTCGAGGTGTACCACTTGCTCCAGCGATCTCCTGGCGTTCTCCTTTTCCTCCGCATCGACGTTCCCCAGCCCCCGGGACCGTCGAGTCGCGTCGTCCACCAGCCGCGCACTCGCCCCCTCTCGCTCGATCTCGCCTGAATAATTTATTGAACCGAGTCGAGCGTTTTTTCTATATCCCCGAACTAGCCGTCATTTGCATTTCCCTTATCCGGATGGGGGATCGGCCAGGCGCTTTCCGCGAACGGTACTTCCGTGCCCGTGTAACACGCCTTCGTCCTTGTATTTCCACCTGTTCGACCCCACCCCTCCGCGGTTTATCATTTCCGTCACGCTAGCCGCCCGTCCGCCGTGCCATTTCGTCCGGCTCCTGAGGGCGTCACGCCACGAAGACGCGCTGGTGCCGCGCGAGCATGTTCATCTGGCGACGCGGGGTGCAGCGTTCGGGGGACTGGCCGCCGCTGATAATTGACCGCGGGGCGATAGGAATGGAAAGAAGAGGAACAAGTAAGCAGCCCGAGCGGCCGTACGAGGCAGCCAGCAGGGATTCGTTCCCAGGGTAAAAGCGGAAGCGGCGCGCTAATGCGCTAAACGGGTCGTCATCGAACGCCGCGGGCCATCCGAGAGGCGTCTTTTTCTCCAACCCTCTCCATTCTCATGCGGCATGGGTACGCGAGAATCGTCTCGCCGGCGCGGCGTCCCGCCGCTGTCGGTCATCCGGCGCGGTGGCAAAAAAGGCCGACTCTCAGAGCGAGTCAAATCCCGTCGGGGCGTGAAAAAAAAAGAACCTCGAAAACCAGTACGCGAGGGGGCGAATCGCGCGGCGAGCGGATACTTGGGAATCGTTTGTCCGGAGCGTGTACAAGCGTGACCGATCGCTGGCGGACTGGATCTCCTCCTCGGCCGGGGCTGTACGTTTTTCGTGCCGGGAGTCGGGTCGATCCATCTCGAGCACGTTCGCGGCGGGTAATTAAGACGCGCCGATCCAGGGGTGGACGATGAATTATAATCGGGCCGATAAAAGTCGCCCGAGTGGATCCTCGGAGCCGGGCCCTCGCATGCGCATTCTTTCGGGGGGGGGGGGGGGGGGAGATCGATCTCTCACGAGCCTCCTCCGTAACGGAGGTTTACGATAATTGCTGGAAGCATCCTGCAATTTCAAGCCTAATGGACTGGCGGCGGCCGTGCGCAGAGGTTCCAGCCTCGTGTACGATGCGCGCCGTGGAAAATCGCCATGTCCAACCGCGATCGGGCAACGGATTCCAACGATCTGCGAAATGCCGTGAAATTCTCTTCGGCACGGGAAGCTCGCGAGCAACGAAGAATCGTGAAATCGGCGAATCCCTTCGATTGCCCGCCACTCTGTTTCAATATCAATGATTTATTTCTTTTTACGTTGATCCGCCTGGATGGGGAGCGATAAACCTCGTTTCACGGGGTGTCTCTAAACAGCTGGTGTTAGAGGAAGCACGTGAACTTCTGTTTCCTTCTGTTCGTACACACTAACACGAATTTGGACAGACTACTTTTCTACACCCCCTATCGTAGGATCCGAAATCGATGCTATTGTGGAACGAGCTGCCTTCGAGAACGAGCCCAAAGAATACGAATTGCAGGCCCAGCAACGTGACAGCCGTGTATCCATCGGTTTCTCGGGATACTTTCGCCGAACTTTTTTCGCTGGCAAACAGCGCGCGTTATAACGGTAATTCCGCGGGGACTGTAATTGAAAGAGAGCAGCAGCGACGGTTAATTACGCTAGGCCGAAATCATCGGGGGGGAACGACGAAGGAACCGGGAGACCTGTTCCCGCGCGAGCAGCGCGTTCCTCGAAAGTGATTTTGCAAGGGAACGGGAGACGAGAGGCTTCCATCTGTAAATCTTGCGGCCGTTGCACCAGCTTTTCGCTCCTAAGCTCCAATTACACTCCAGTAACTGTTTTGGGGTTTCTGAACGCGGAGGCTGTGTTTAGCCGTCCACTAAATTGCGCATCGAAGCTCTATAGGGTTCTTAAGTTCTTGAGGTTTCTCGAGCAGCAGCTTTCCCCGATGTTCCACGGTGTTCGAATGTCAAACACCGTGGAACCGAATTAATAGGCCAGTGTTTATCGACTGGTAGCATAAAAATAGGCTGTTTTTAAATCGTTAAACACATTCACACTCGTACTGTCAATAATAACAGTATTTTACTTGTTTTTTCAAACTTGTCATAACAATTTTAACCCTCAAAAAATGACCTTCAAAATTTCCTCCACACAAATCCTTCGGCATTACCGAAAAGTTCGAGTTCGAATTGGCCGATATTTTGTATCTATGTGCCCGCTTGAGGGGTTACGTACGTTCTCCACTTTCGAAAAATCGATTTTTGTTTTTTTCACTGAGATCAAATGTTGATAGTGTGAAGAATATAGGGCAAAACGAATTAAAGCGATATCTCAATATTTAACGAAGATATTCGAAAGACAGTCGAAAGAATTCGGCCGTGAAACGAAATGGCAATATTTGACAAAAGTGTGTCAAACAAATTTTTTTTATACAAATAAAAGTTCCAAGGACAAGATACAATTATAACATTTTCGCTTTATTTCACACCTCTGGAGAGAAAAAAAATCCTAAAAGTGATCAATTATTTGGCACCAAGAACGTATGTAACCCCTTAATTCGCTGCCGGTAAGTAATGTGTCAATGAAACCATCGAGTACTCCGCGAAATTCCCAACAGTTCCCAAGAACCCCAGAACAATCGTTCCATCTTCGCGACGCGATAAGAAGGATACCGAATTCCATGCCGATTTACTTTCCCAGCGAGCATCGGCCGCACTCGGCGTCTGAACTTCAGTCACGCCGCCTGATCCATCGCCAGCAAGAAAATTTCCATCTGCTCCGCGGCGTGTCCCGCGCGCACTTCCTGAATACACAACGCGCGCGTGCACGAGAGCGTGTAATAACCCGCAGGAAGATACAAATAAGACCGTCCCATTACACCGACGCAACGTGTTACACATTTTTCGACGAGAGGGGAAGGGAAGAGAGGAAGAGGGAGGGGGGTGGGGGTGGGGGAGCTGGGCGAAGGCGGCCACGCGAGTACAATGGAAACGCAGACAGGACCGCGCGCAATATGCGAGATACCGCGGCTCGAGATGATAAGTGTGGGTGACGAGGCAACGTCGAGCGGGAAAAAGGCCGTAGTCGCGGCGTAAGTATGTATCTCCTTGATGAGAACAAGGAGGAGGACGCGGAGTGCCGAGCTCTATCCTTGTGCAAGCGGCGAATGACGGCGAAGGAAGCGGGCGAGAAGGAGAGGCACGCCGCCGCGGAGGAAACGCCGCGAAACGTCGTGGGACAGCGCGTGTTCGCGACGTTACGTATGCATGCACTTGCGTCGAGCGAAGGTAACGCAACGAGTGCGACTGGGGGCTGCAAGTTTAGCGGTTCCGCGGATACCCGGCCAGCGAGCGGCTCGACGCGTGGAAAGGTTCGTGCGAGCGGAAGAGGCGACTGCGCCGACAATGGGACAGTTTGGTAACTCCGCTTGAGAGCTTTCCGCGGCGTGGCTGTTTAGAGACGGATGGCTTCATCGAGCGCGGAGAGATGGTCTCGGAATGGGAGGGAGGGAACGGAGCGAGGGAGAGACGCCCTCTCGGGCGACCGTCTTTACGCGCTCATCAAATTAGTGTCTGAGATAAGTTAATAAACCTCATCGAATGATTCATACTCCCGGTGGCCGCCGCTACTTATCTAATCGTTCCACTTTGCGACAGTTTGCGCTTCGGTCACCCTGACGCATGTAATTAATATGTAATCCTGCGGGCTGGCAATCGATGCGCCCGCTCGGCCGACTGACGGCCGGCGGCCCAGTAATTGCGGCTTATCGCGATGCTGGACGTTGTCATTACGCATCGGCGAGTAATTATTCTGTCCTCCGCGGTGGCTGGTCGATGGACAGACCAGGCTTCACAGGCTAGAAGCTTGATGGAGCAATCTTGGTCGGAGTTGTCTGTGCCCTATCAATATTAATCGCGACTCGGTCAGACCTGATCTACCGCGATTTCTACGCGCTAAATACCTGCGAGCGCTTTACGCACACTAATTAGACTTTGCGCTGCGATCGAGGAGACACGGTTCAACGGAGATTCCAGCTCGTCCGCCGCGCCGGAAGATGATTTCACCTACTTCTACGACTTCTTCTGGGGCGCACCGATCGGCCGTGGAGGCTTCTCCGCGTAGCCTCCGAAGGGCGACGGGACTCGCGCCCCGTCGGATCCATTAGCCCGGCGTCGACAAGCTACGTGCCCGTATGAGCCGGATGCGGAAGAGGATTCGCGGTCGGGGCAGATAAAGCTTACACGTACCTGTATGAGGTGGGCAAGGAGCAGGACGTAGGCGGCGGCCGCCCTCATGTCTTCCCGCGAGGAATCCCTCGACTACCGCATCACCATTCCCCGTGGGTCACCTGCCCTCTTCCCCAGCCACTCCTGATTATTTAATACTATATCTGTCGTCCCTCCTGTTCCAGTAACACCCTCGGTAATATCCCTCGGGATCGCTCCACACTCTTCACACCGTATACCAGAAGATCCGCCAGATATACATGTACGTATCCGTTGGCCGACAGGTCAAGGCACTTCACTTCTGCTTCCGGCCGGCGCACACACCAATTACGATTACCGTGCAACTCGAGGAGGAACGGGAGCGGCACCGCCCTCGATCTGCGATCCCTTTCCGAACACACTTTCTTCGGTACACTGTTTAGCACTGTACGGTTACGGGCGCACTCCGACACGGAATTGTCCCAGACCAGTTGGCGGTCGGAGAGCCGCTGGCAGTAGCGAGAGATCGCCTCGCTTTCCAACGGGGTATCGAGGATGCGGGACGAGCACCGAGGATGTTTACGCGCGGGTACGCTCCCGCGACAGGTACCTTTCCCTCGTACGCGTCGCCTTTGATCGCGCGATATTCGCCGGGTCGTTACGATCCTCTTCGTTTTCCCCCTTTCTCTCCGACGGCTGCTAGCTGGTTTCACTTCGGCAGCGGAGGAATTAATTGTTCAGCAGTGCCGTTTACGCGACTGCGGACCTGCTGGCACTCATGCCTCGTCCTCTCCTCAATCCTTCGCGGATGACCCACTTACGCACCGCGGCAGGATTAACACGTGGCCGTAGACTCCGTACGCGACAACCTGTTCTCTCTGCGAGCCAATTTCGGAGCACGTGCTTCAGCACCGTGGAAACTATAGAGCCCACCTTTCGGAGGCTCTTATTCCCTCCCGACTACTATTCCGCCTATAGTTCACTGGACACCCATCGAATTCTTGGGCCACCTCACTCCTCGGAATACTAAGATCCACACGGCGGCGGGCAGTCACTTGTCACGTGCACACAACCACGGATTCACCGAACGATCCCAGGCGAACCGACGGAAGGGCACCTTGCGATACCTCGAACCACAACTATTCGCTCCGAAAGTTCCACTCGAAGAACCGCTTGCACCGAAAATTCCTCCGGTCCCTTCTTTCGACGGGGGTAGGGGGGAGGGGGGTGGGTGGACGAGACGAAGCCCAGGCGCACACGCGTGGTAGAAACGATCGCGACAAACACGCGTCGTCGAGGAGCCGCGGTCCGCCAGGTATCGGCGATAGCCTGGTCCGCGGAACAGGTGTGTGGACTCTCGGTACACGCGCGCGCGTGGCCTCCGTGTACGGACGCGCGCCTTTCTATCTGACGTGTCCGCGTGTGCGTGTGCACGGTTCGCGTAAACACCGTGTGCGTGTGCGTGGGCACAGGTACTGGCTCGCGTGTGTGCGTTCGTGTGCGCGATTGTGCACGGTGGAGGCACGGAAAACGCAGCGGCTCCGCGGGGTACACAAGTCGGTCGCTCCGGGGATACTGAGTCGGAGCCGCAGGCCGGCCTGCGGGCCTCCCCCCCTGCTGCCTCTCGCTCGCTCTCTCTCCCTGCCCTGGCGTCTCCCTTGCTCCCTCGCCACCTGTCTCTCCCTCTCGCCATCTCTTCAGCCCGTACCCCCCGAGTGCCATCCCTTCCCGCCAGCCACGCCACCACCACCCGGGAGCATCGGCGGACTCCCACCATCGCGGGGGAAACTGCTCTTCACCCCGACCCATGGGTCCTCTACCGCTCCACCACTCTCGTAGCCTCTTTATACACGCTGCTTCGGCCTCTCCTCGTGTGTCCAGCGCGCCTCTCCGCTCTCGCGTTCCCACATCGCGCCGGACGGAGCGTACAGACGCTGGCCCCGGCCGTTCGGTGTGTTGGCGCAATGCCCGGCTACGATTGTGTAAAGGGAATTGTAGGGTGACGGTGCGCGCTGGCGTGCACCGCGGCCGCGGGAGAGCCTCTCCGTCTCCGTTCGCCCACAGGCCCTTCGCTCCCCCCCCCCCCTCCCCCCGCCCCACAGCCTTTCTAGAAGGCATTACAGGATGGTACACTTGTGCCCCGGCCGGTGGATGCTGGGGCCTTGGTGGATATCCGCGACGCTGCTCGTGGTTCTACGTTGTATATCTCTTACGATCGGGCCTCATCGCCGACGTCCACCGCGCGCGCGGTTGTGTATTCTCACCTTCGCCGGAGAGTCGGTACGATCGGGCTGTTTGCTGGCATACGTCGATGCTCAGTCGGGCGTGGATCTTGTCGATGCCGAGGGGCAGTCGAATGGGTGGAATCGGGTTCGAAATCATAACGTCAGGGCACCGATGGTGTTGGCCGATTATGACTTCTCCGGGGCCGCTGGTCACGGTAACCATTCCTGTAATTGCCTCTTCGGGGTACTTAATTTTCGACCCCCAAATGTTGCGTAGAAGTTCATGCCCATTGCATTTGCTGGATATCAAGAACGTGAGAACTTCATCTCGACATCCTCCAGGTCGCGAAGCATTTCTACGGCCACTGGTAACAACCCCCATTAAGAAGAAGCCCTTCTTCGCGAAGATCCTCATCCCGTGGGTGCACGCGTTGCCTCGCTTCTTAAACTACGAGTCTAGCTCGTTATTTCGGTGAAACGGGACCTCCGAGAATTAAAGTTATTAAGCGTACGGTTACGTGAACGATAATGATACTTGTCGGGGACCCTTCTTAGCGAGGGGGTAAAAAAATGGGCGAGCCGTGAGAGAGGCTGCCGGTGCAGAAGGAGGTCGCCCCGATGGGACGAAATTATGTATATTCCGGAAGAATGTTTTCGGACGATGAATAATGGATAAGTCCTGTCGCGTGTCCACCGTCATTACGCGGGGGCTATCGAGCCACGGTAATCTACTCCTCGCGGAGAAGTGCCCATCGGCGCGGATCGTCATTGAATTTCTGCCCCCGTATACGACGTTCCACGTAATTCGCGTGTCGAGTTATCGCGCAAACCGAAGGGACGACCGGTTAAATGGCAATAAATTATCGCCAGGAACGGAGGGGGAGGGGGGAGGGCCCCCTTTTGCTGAACTCCTTTCTAGTCGCGTCTCGTAGACGGCGCGCGTTATTCCGCGAAATGGATTGCTGGAGAATTGGAAAACACTTCTGCGTAGGTACGTTCCGTACCTGCCGCGTAACTCCTCCGAGTATATACGTACCAGCTAACCTGCGAATCACTATATAGGTAGTCTACTCTATTAACATAATTAACAGGCACACAAATGCGCTCCACGAGCCCAAACCAACGTGCCACACCGTTCAAAATGAGAAACCTACCTTCTTTGTTACAAGGAGCCTCTCTGGTCGTGCGAGAGAAGGATCCGACGCTCGGAGGTCAGAGCGCCGTATTAAAAGACCTCGGGATCATTCGATCATTGATTCTCCATTACGTTACAGATCGCCGAATTCGTTTCAGCCGGGGTAAGAAGGGGCCCGGTGGCCCGGTGTCCCACCGCGGCGCGCGATCGCCGGGCCCAGCCAATTGCGAACATCTATCTCCGTCCGAACAAAAACGAGCGGCCATTTAACGATCCCCGCGGCGATCGAAATTAAATTTTCGCGATCCTCCCGGCAGCCCTGATCATCCGCTCGTTACAACACCGAGGTCAGCCTCCCCTGGAGGAACCTGTACTCGAGACGATACGGCGGAACATCGGTGGCTCTCCTCTTCTGTGTCTGCGTTCACCGAGTCCTCGAGATTGTGTACCGAGAGGCCCACGATGCCCGCGGTGGCTTGGCGTTATGGTGCACCATGGTCCACGGACGGATGGACGGGCCATCGGTAGTGGGATACCGTGGCGCTGTTTGGTCCATTTCTCTTTCCTCGTTCCTCTTCCCTCGCCGGGCCTTTTTCCCACCGCGTTCATCGTCTCTCTCTCTCTCTCTCTCTCTGCAGCCGCGGCCTCTCATCCTTCATCTTTTTCCGTCTGCCTACCGCAGCCTGCCCATCGCCTACCGTCTCCCTCTTCCACGGGACTGGCTGACTCGAGGGCCCCGAGTTAGCCGGCGGGCATCATGGTGGCTACACCGCTGGCTTCTCGCGTCTCTCGAAGGCTCGCAAGAGAGTGTGCCCCCCCGAGGGTCAAGGAACTCCCTCGGGAACAGGTTCACCTCCTCCTCCTCCCCCCCTCATCGCCGCTCCTCCAACATCCCCCCTCTCCCACCCCCAGGCCCCAGGCCCCGGGCCCCCCCTCGCGCCACCGTCCACCTTGAGCCGCCCTATGCCCCCTCCGGTTCGTACCTTAGGGTTTCACTTATTTTCTCTTATTACCCGAGCCGGTGGGCATGTGGGCACGCTCGGGCCCCAACACACTCGCCGCCCCTGCCGCTCGTACGTACACACGCGGGCCTGTTGGTCCACCTCGGGGGCCCCCGTCAGTCTCCCTACCCGGGGGCCCTGCTCCTCTTCGTTCCTCCTCCGCCTTCGGGCCGTTTTCTCTCCTCCCGGGGCCTCCTTAGGTACTCCAATATGTGAGCACATTATTACAGTCGCAACAGAAGGCAGGAGGAGGCCGGCGTCCGAGGGGCGGGGGGAGGGGGGCGGGGGGTGCGGCGGCGGGGCATTCGCGAGAGGGCTAAAGCCGAGGCGAAACGCACACGCGCTTCTGGATGGACGGAGAAAGCGCGCGAGCGTGTACACGCAAGGGTGTTTAGGTGCCTCGGCCGCGTCACCCCTCCTCGCCGTTCCAGCTAGTTTCTTCGTCTCCTACCGACCGCTTCTTGCTACTCTTCTTCTCCCTCGTTCTCATCCTTCTGGTCGTTCTGGCTGTCCCAGCGGCCCTCGCCACGGAGTCAGATACCAGATTCCACCTGTGCTGCCTGATATCTTGCCCGTTGCTGCCGTGCTCATCCGCCTTGTCTTCGTTGTCTCCCCTCGTGTCGTGAGATCGTTTCGAATTCGTCGGGGTGTTCTCCGGCTACCTCCCCCCACCCTCTCGCCATCCCTCTTCTTCCACGTATGCGCTCGTCCAAATGAGAGAGATCTTGCGAAACGAAACTGTTTCCGCGGATAATCTCCTTCGGATAATTAGCGCGGTAGAATCCCTCTGTTATCCGAGCCTTATTTCATTAACGACCCTCTGTGCTCACTTTTGTTTCCTCGATTTACTTGCCGAGTTCGTTCCAACTTCTTAGGTCGCGTCTACGACGCGGCATTTCCCTGGATACGTTTCCCGCTTCGTTTTCCATTTCGATTACTCCCCGACGGCATAACCGGCGGGTCGGTTTACCGAAAGGCCTTCGCGAAATTAAGGCATAATGGATACGCGACGGGATGGAAACCGCGCGAGCCCGTACGCAGAGGGATTTTAATGATCTTTCTTCAGGTATTCGTGGGTCAGCTATAGATACCAGATTCCACCCGAGCTCGCTGCATCCCCTGACTCCACCGAGGAAGCTTCTTGGCTCCTGCCTGCGCCACGCTGTCGCGGGTTTGCCAGTTATTATTTAGCTAAACCCAGCGCGCCTGGATACCGATTTCCTTTGAAGTGCCCAGGTCTTTCCATTGCGTCGATCGATTCTGAAATTACGTGAGGGTAATTTTGACGATTTCTTATCCCCTCCCACCCCCAGTATAAGAATTCGTAAGATTTTATATTCCATCCCTCTCCCCTCTCCCTTCCTTACGTAATATTTCTTACATTGCATTTTATAAGTTATTAAAATTCTTTAAAAGTTTACATAATTCATTTAATTCGGTTTCGCGTGTACGATGAAACATCGTTTTTAGCCTGCTCATATTGGAAATTAGATTAAATAAATATTACAGAGAGAAAGAGAGAGAGAGAGAGCTCCCTCTCCCAGCTTTGTAAGAAAACGTAAAAAATTCGCGACTCCCTGCCACCCCAAGAAGCCTGACATAAATTAAGGGCGACCCCATAGTAAGCAGTTGCTTTCGGAGTTTCGCAAGCCGCGCAAGACGGAGGAAGCAAGGACGGGTGGAATTTCGCGCAACGGAATTCACGTTGCTCGCGCCGCGAGGGGCATTTGCATGCGTATCACGAGGGAAAAGGGAGCTCGGCTTCCTCGGTTCCGTTAACCACGAATACACGTCAGGTGTCCTTTTGACACGGCTCGCTAATTGCCCAGCGCTGAAATCGCGTTCCCCGTTACGCGTAGCCCGCGAATTATAAAGCGGCATTCCGTGCACACGTCTCGCAGCGGTGCCGCGCGATACCGTGGCCGACTCTCTCTCTCTGAATCCGCGCGCATGCAGATTTTATTCTCAATAAAAATCCGCGCAATTAGCAGCGGTTCGATGCGAACGAAAACGAAGGCGCGCGCGTGTCTGGGTCTGTGCGCGCGATCGTCGTAAATTCGTTCAATTAAAGCTCAAGGACGACGGATAAGCAGCCACGCGAAACGATCCGACCGGGCCGGTCGGCGAAAGAAATCTTCGTGCGCAACGCCGATATTTTATTAAATTCCGAGTGACTAACAACGTACAAATTCCCTTTCGAAGCGGGAAGGAGAAACAACGCCGCGCCGCGTACCCAGTCCCGACACATTAACTTCCAGTGACTAATAACATATTGACTCTTCCTCGAAGAGCTGGGAAAGATGAGGGGTGGCGAAGGAAAAGAGGTCCTCTCGCAACAATGTATAATTTTTCACCGGGGGCCCGGGCCGAGCGCCTTTTTTTTCGCCCATCCTCTCGCGACGACACCGCCGATTTCATGAATTAATAATGCGTGCTGGGCTAAACATATTATTCAGCAAATTACACGTTCCGCGACCGCCGCGTCTCTTTGGCTCGCGCTGCCAAAGCGCCAGGAATCGGACACGGACGGCGGGCGTCGATTCGTAATTGTGCTCGTCCCGGACGGAACGCGCGGCGGAGTCACGATTGACGCCGGCAGAGGTGTACACCAGCCTCTAATTCGTCCTTTTCAAAAGGCGCATCGCGCGCTCTCAGCCGCGGAGGCGAAGATGGAGGGAGGGCTGATGAAAGTGGAAAGACGCGGTTATCGTCGTACCGTTAATTCAGTGACGTTGTCAATAACGATCGAACGGAGGATGCGCAGAGATGGATGGACGGATAAAGGAGAGATTTATCGACCAAGCGGTCACGTTTACACGTGTAATCACCTGGGGAAAAAATCGACGAGGGGCACCGCTAATGCGTGTCGCCGCGAACAAATTCGCCCCCTCCTCTGAGGATTTACGCTGTGTCATTCCTTTTTTTTTGCGCGGGGGTCCCTTCGCTGCTGCGCCAAGCTATCGAAGAGCAGCAAACCCAAGCGTTCGCAAAAGTGCGGTGTGTGATTTCATTATGCAAGGAGCCGAACGCTACACGGTAGTACTTACACGCGCTTCCTCGATCGCCCCGTGAACGCGCAACAAGACCTCCAGGTCGCCTTCGTGGGGAGGGAGCGGCAAAAAAAATTTGTAATTACACGGGTGATCCGCTTCTTACCGTTTCGTCGTTAAAGGAGGCGGGCACGGACGTTTTGGCCCCGGTAATAATCGAATAATCACGAGTCGACGACGTACGGATTTCGGGCCCCGGAGAGGGGTGATCGTTCAATTTTCTGCGGGGCCCCCCCGATCGCCGAGTCACCGTTCGAGAGAGCGGACCCCGACGACGTCCGCCGCGAGTTCCAGCGCGCCGATAAGCTCTGGCCGGGTTAATTAATGGTACGAGAGAGGGAGGGGGGGGGGGGCCAGATAAGGGTGGAGAGGTTCGGCGGTGCGTGCATCGGTGATTTCGCGTGATGCGCTGGCTCACGGCGCTGGGCCATCGACCACCTTCCCCGCGGTGTTCCCCGTGGGAGCAGCCGCCACTTCCAGCCGTATGCATATTGTGCTCGTTAAACGAAATAATCCGGCCCGGATCGAAGTAAAAATTCGAGTAAAGGGGCGCTATCTAATCTTCCGGCAGCGGTCGTGGCGCATCCACGATCGGCATCCAGGTTTCTCGAGACCCGGGGCTCGATCATTAGGAGCCACGGCTTCGTGCGCGTGGGGGGGGGGGGGGGGCGAGGGATATTCTTCGTTATCTGCCTCGAACAACGGAACGGTTCTCTGTGCCGCGTTGGAAAAAAGGCTGACGAGGAAGTGGGGGGGGGGGGGGGACAGGCTCGTGGTGGGAGGAAAGTCGATCAGCGAATTTTAATTAAAGATTTAATGATCGGCGACCCGCACGGACATTCGACTACGCTCGGGCAATTTGATACTGATTTTTGGCGGTATTAATCGGACGTCGATCGCGCGTTCGATTCGTCGTGGATCTATAATCCAGTACGGGAAGTTGCTTCCGATAGTGTCGTGGAACGTCGGGGATCTTGAAACCAGGGGAGCTCGATTAATTCTCCGATATCGATCTTGCGGCGGGAACGTGGGGCCTTTGGGGATTTCGATGCCTGTCCAAGTCCATCTTCTCGACTCTGAGTGCTCGTACGCTGGCAAGTATCCATATAATTGGGACGATTCTTCCTTACTTCTGTTCCAATGGATCGTTGAATGTTAATTCCGTTATGGTTGTCGCAGATCTTCAGACTGATATCCCTTTGGAAATTCAAGTTCCCTTTAAATCCCTCCTGAACTATTCGACTATCGAATGTCCTTTCAGTTGCAGGAGGGCGAGACGAAAATTCATCGAAGCGACGTCGAGCCATGAAATGCGAGGCAATCGATTCACGGGACAAAAGCATCCAATTTACCGAAGACTGGTAGAATTCAGCTCTCCGGAGAGAGAGAGAGAGCGAGAGAGAGAGAGAGAGAGAGAGCAGCGTCGTTAATTCCGTGGAGGCAGCGATCGATCGATCGTTGGTCCCAGCTCGTCGCCAGTGGTGTCCGTTTCTTCTCCTCCGATCGTTAGTTAAAATCCCATTAGTCCCCAAGATTTCTTGGTTTTCTGGAGGACCCGTCCCCGTCCGTCCGTCCGTGTCAGCCGTGTAGATGCCACCGTCGTGATATATTGGGAGCGAGGGCAAGGTAGCTTTTTAACGAGCCCGAGTGTCGTGCCTCGTGGGAGAGATCGATTTTCGGCCTCGCTGGGATCAACAGGTGTCTCCTCTACCTGCTGCCGCGCTCCCTCCCTTCGTCGAGCCTCGTTTAACAATTACAGGGAGCAACCACCGTGATTCGCAGATCCCCCATCGAAATTCAGGGGAATAAGGAATAACTGATTAAGAAATCTACCATTCTGCTGCTGGATCCATCCATACTACTCGAGTAGTGTCTCTAACTCTGACGTGAACGGCAGTATTAAGTCGCCATAACCACCACCAAGGGCGCAGCAAACGGGAGGGTAGGAAACAGGGGTTGCGGAACTACGATTCTCCGCAAACACAGGAAACCGACAATTGACGAAGATAAATAAGGTAACTGGGAGGTAGCGAGGCTTAAAAGAACACATCGACACCGACAGATTATCAGGGGCCACAGGTTTCCACGTTTAAGGACCCTCCATCCGCCGGTCGGACGCGCCGAAAAGTCAGCTGTCAATTACCAGGCTAAGCTCTCGAACTCGATCATTATCCCAGTAGGAAATTGGGCGTTTATCCCTCCGGCGAGTGTTTGTTTGCCGTGAAAATCGGGAGACGCCCCTTAGGTGGCAGAGTCCGGTTATTAACGACTGGTGCTCGCTGTTCGTTAAGGAACACGGGGAAGATCGTACTCGATAGACCCGGGCCCCCGGAGGATTTCGGAGTTCGACGACGCGACGACGCATAGATGGTAGATTAACCGTGAAACTCGAGAGCCTCGGATCGTCACGGTGGTTCGAAAGGCTTGAAAGAATTTTCCAGGTAGGTATATTCGTCCACATGCCCCCCACTGTACGATCTCAACTGAAATCCTCGACGACGATCCCTTATCACGCGCGAGACTCCGGGCGCCGCAGCCATGGGGCATAAATATCGAAAATATTTGAAATATCCAGGAGAAAGTGGCGGCGCCGCGGAGGAACTCGGCGAGCCTGTCGACACCAATCCGGTGGTTTGTTCGAGGACGTTCCTCGGTCGAACGGGACGCGGCACCGCGGGCGTGGAAGAGTAGTTATCCCCGCAGTGACGATACAGTGGATCTTCACACGCGGAAGGGAAACGCGCGCGGTTTAGTTGAGGCTAATCGCGCGTGTATCCTGCGACCATAGGCGCCACCGCGCGGAATCCCGGCGATCGTCGGAGAAATTTCTGGAATGCTCG
This sequence comes from Andrena camellia, assembly GCA_029448645.1. Lineage (NCBI taxonomy): Eukaryota > Metazoa > Arthropoda > Insecta > Hymenoptera > Andrenidae > Andrena > Andrena camellia. The sequence continues at coordinate 39,419,398 of CM055679.1, read as the reverse complement.
CCGCGAAAAGCCGCGAGATATACGTTACGAGCGGCTCCGCGGCGGACGAGGAATAGCAAGTAGCCGAGGAGGGTATATCTCGCGGGTACGCGCACCGCGTTATTTATAAGGGCGATAGCGGTACCGTTTGTTGCTCAATTTTCCGCCCAGAGTGCCACGATCCCCGGGGATTAATAACGAACGTAACGATCTGTGGCTTTTCAACGGGACCGGAGGAAACCACTCTACGAGCCATAACTTATGACCGAGGAGGGAAACGTATCTGTAAGTAAGCAGCAGCGGAGATTCTTACTGTTCCGGCGCGGAGTCGCCGAGGCGTTCGATGGCCATCGAGGTTATCAGCATTAAAACTTCCCAGCGGAATGTCGGCGAAATAAACCCCCGATCTCTTTTCATGGATCGATCTTCGCACGATCCTTCAGATCGTGCTCTCAGTTAGAATTTTATTAGGTGACGTCCGACGCGTAATCAGTTTAGAGTTTAGCGACCTGTTCCTGTTCCCAGCATTATTGATCCGCCGTAAACTTGCTATCGACGGTTAAGGGGGTTGGGCAGAAGTAGCGAAGCAGGGCGAAAGAAGGCTGCCCGGAGTCTCCGGGCTCTCCATTCACCGCGATATTTCTGGGGACGGCGGAAAATGTGGAGAAAGATCGAGCAGAATCGGTGACGCCTAAATCCCAGCCGAGGACAGAAACCGCGATTCTTATAAATGCCTTCGGGGTACGTGAGTGGCGTATGTATCGGGCCAATGGCGACTGGCATCAAGTACCAATCAAAGAATCCCATTAAATTGCAGGAATTTCTTGCCAACCGGCTCCTCTCTTCTCCTTCTCCCTCCCCCGCTGTTTCTCGAACGGCTGCAACGACCGCGGGGACCGGAGTGCACGCGCGAGCGAGCGAGCGAGCGAGCACGTTCGCCACCGAGCCTTTTATTTCCACGGGTAGGTATGAGTTTTTGAAAGCGGCCCCGCGCAAAAATATCAAGGGGAGGGTAAAGGACGGCCGATCTTCCATTCTTCCTTGAACCTCGGATTTAACAAGGATACGCGTTAATAAAGATAAGAGGGGAACGCGAAGCTTATCAGCCTCTCACGCGGCGAAATAGTGGGCGATTAATGTTAAGGAAATAGAAGGAAAAAGGTGGAGACCCTCGCGTCTCCACCCTGCGCCTGGTGAGAAGCCTTCCATTACGTCGGGTACATTTTAGCGAAACGCTCGCGTGCAATAAAGCCGCGAGGGGAGCAGCCGACGACTGTCAGGCTTCACACTACTTTACAGGAACACCCGAGGGCCGCGGTTATTTTTGTAACGAGCCGAGGATGACAGAGTTGATATCAGCGGGCATGCGTAGAATGTATTAAGCGCGAGTATTTAATTACAAGGACGCATCTCCGCGACCAGCCAGCCGTCCCGGGGAAAAACTGCCCTCGGGGGCCTGGATTACCTGGAATCGCGACGGTGTCGTTATAAATTACAGCTTCGATCTCTCGCGGACTTAGGCGAGCGTATTCCGTGGATCGCGAGTGGCGAGCATCTTCCACCAATGGCGACACTGATCTCCCGCGAGATATCTCGAATATTCATGCCCCGTTTCAGGGGTCATTAATTCCTGTTGCGCGCCAATTTCGCCGCAGTCTCACCATTGCGAGCGTCAGCTTTTCCTACGACGATGGCTCTCGGAGCTTTTAAAGTCGAAGGGAGCGAGGGGCCCAGTGGACGTACAGCTCTGCCACCGCGAAGGTGATTAATTTCCCCGAACAACGCCCCATCGGGCCGAATCGCAAGAAATCGTCGGGACATCGCGTCGCTAACAGTCGCGAGAAAGATGCGCGCGGCTAAAGCGAGGGGGGGGGGGGGAAGGTCGGGCCGCATTTATTCGTAATGTCTAGACGTTTGCATTGACGCGACAGTCGTCAAGGATCCGCCGTACTCCTCCTCGTCCCTTCTCCGTCTCTTTCTTCTGCCCTCTTGCTCAGCGGCCCTCCATTCAATGGACCGCTGTTCAGGGCCTTGCGGCGGTACTCACGCAAAACGCCGCCACGTGACGGGCATCCGGATCGCCGATGACCGATGAAGATTCCTCCCGTGCTCCGAACAGGATCGACGAGTAATTGCTTCGGTGCAGCACGGGACCCGGTGCATTGGCCCACGCAAATCTGGTCTTTGTCCTCCCCAGGGGTGGGCCGCCGGGGCGTCCGCGTGGCCTGGCAGCCCCGAGCCTCAAAGCCCACGGCCCTGTTTGCCCGGCTTAAACAAGGTGTCCGAGCAGGCCAGCCACTTGGGACGCAGCAAGTGGTAACTGTAATTCCAGTACCACAAACAGAGTGGGAATGCTTGCCCCTTAGTGTGCACACATATACCTACTTCTGTGACAGATGGAGATTGATTCGGAGGTGCTGAGAGCCGACCACAGACACTTCCCACGAATTTCATAGTAGCCTCTGCTAAGTAGATATAGTAGATACATATTGCGGCTACGATAATCTGTACCTACCTCGCCCCAGCTAGACACAGGAAATAGTTGAGGCGATCAAGTTACGCGGCTCGCCCCGCGCACTTTACTACTCCGCAGAATTTGCGCCTGTCCGTTTGCGGTTTTACCATGGCTCTCCTCCCGTTTCGCGCCCGGCAATTCGTGTTACTCGCGCGAACGCCACCTGCGCGCCTCCTAATACCGCGGCAGGACATTTGATCTTCGACGTCTCCCGGTGAACGCCTTTCCCTCTCGGGATCACGGGGGAGCAGACCTCGGCGCGACGGAATCGCGAGCGGACTTTCGAATGTCCGCCATGGTCTCGCTTCGACGGAGGCGATCGATCACTATACGTGGCGGCCGCGGTATCTCGGTACGTCAACGGGGAGGATGTGCGCGTCGAGCGTTCGAGGAACTTTTTAGACCGGCCGGGACGACATAAACAAAGCTCGGGTCGCTCTGTATCGCGCCGAGGAGCCGAGCCAGAGGGGGCTTTCGCGATGCCCCTTGCCCCTAGAATCTAGGTGGACGTCCGGTAGAAACTAATGATCGATGATAGAGGCCGGCGTTGGCCGTTATCTCGGATCAATGTCAAGATTGCGATCGCCCCGTGGTCCTTGCTCCTCGTCTGCGATTTTCAATAACGCCTGGTCGAATAATGCGAACGCCACGGCTACGTAATAGCCGCGAGTGATGGCTGAATGAAGATCGCGTTGTCCGTAGAAAATGGGCCTTAAACGGTCGATTGGACTCCCATCGATTCGAGATAATCGCCTGTGGATCTAATCGCGATTATGACGCCGGGCCCGTGGAAATGGAACAAGGACACTTGGTGGGAACACCGTGGTCGTATTCGCGGGACAATGTACGTTTCTGTAGCCTCCGGCTAGCGTCTGTAGATTTACGTAGGTATCACGTGGTATCCGTGCAAATTAACGGGACATGCAAATCAAGGTCCACGTCACGCGCGCTCACCTGGGGTTTCATTGCAACGATCCAACACGGTCGCGAGGAGCCTCGTCGAGCGCTGTTAACGCAGTACCAATACTACCAACATCGCAGGCGTGGAAGCAATTTGCTGCTCCGTAAGCGTTAACACCTTAACCACTGATGCCCGCTTTGCTGAATAAAAAATTCCTTAAGTATAAATTACAAGGGTGAAGTCCTGCAACAGCCAAGGACCTCTGCAGCTCATCGAACGATGTCCGTCCAGTTTGAAGGCTGCGCGAGGTGCCAAAATGGTCTGCCAATACACGCGGCCAGGTGTGATAATCGAGGCGTATCGATCTCATTGGTAGTAACCGCAAATGATTGGATTCCAAGACGGGCCCGGAGTACGTCCGCGCGATTCGTATCGCGCCGATGGTTTTTGCAATAAATCAATTAATCGTTACCGTTCGCCGTACCCCGGCGGGCAGAATAATCCAATTACCCGTAGCCGCCTTCTAAATGCACCGCCATCAAGAACCAGTCGGTCCATCATGGACTTATCTCGCGGTCGAATACATCGGGACCCGTGGACGTAATCACGGGCCGGTTCCTCCGGCCGAAAAACCGGCCGATATAGGACACCGGCCTTATCTAAATATATCCCGAGGTGGAAACGGGCCAAGACGTTTTAATTAACTAATTAACATTCCTCGTGCGGTACCATCCACGGCTCCCGCTATCGTGGATCCGGCCACCACAGCTTGACCAAAAAGGTTTCGCCCGGCTTCCCCGATCCTCGACAGCGTCCCTTTCTGCTTTCGTTAAGCTCGCTCCTCCTCGGGAGATCTCGGAGAACAGTTGGCCTGAAACGGCACGATGGGCCCGAGCGGCGGCTAGACGCTCGGGTGGGTCCCGTATGTGGTATTAAAGTTAAAAATTGCACGCTTCTCGTCTCACCTCCGCCGCTACGCCCCCGCGATGGCGGCCCCTTCTGGGCCGTGTCGGGGCCCCAAGAGGCCCTGCCGAGTCGGGGCTAATCGCCGCGGAGCCCTGCGAGCACGCTTCGCCGCCTTGGCTCTGCCCGAGAGCCTCCGAGCCCTCGAAGCTGGTATTAATAAACGGGCTTTGAATCTCTCGGCAGGGATTTTCGTGCACCCTTTCGCCCCGTAGGTCGGAGGCCCTGTTTCTTTTAATCTCCGCGGTGTATCTAATGTATGTGCTCTGTTGCTGTTGTTGCTTAGCAACGCCCAGGGCGAGGCTGACGCGTTATGGGACCGCGCGGCGTCGGTTTTTCGCGGGAGAGACATCGAGCTCCGGTGTTGCGTGAAATTCAATTTCACGAATTACCGAAGCAACGGCGCCTCGGGTTGGCCAGGTTAATCGAGCCGCAGAGGAGCGAACGATTTAAAAGTGGCACGGATCGCGGCATTCGACAGCCCTCGGGCGGACCGCGCTGGGGGAACGGTGTATCGCGGCGTTTATCGTAGGCTGGAGGTTAGCTTGTCGCAGGCAATTACGTCCGGCTTGACAGGCGGCCAGTGTCTATCGCAGAAAACTATTTAACGCTACCATACGAAGACACGGACGAATTAAAAGCCGGGCGGCGAGGACTTTCCATCGGGGAATTTCGTGGGCCGGTGCCGCCTTTATTCTTTCGGGGCGACGGCGAAAGTCGTAAAGACCTTTCACGGGGCCCGTCCTTTCACCTGTCATACCTTGACACTCGTAGGAGGCCGAGGGGCTAATGCGTTCGAGTAACCGGATTACAGCCACGGATTAGGAGCGAAGAGAAACGGTCGAGTTGATTTGGCATCCAGGGGAATTACGCGCGGCCAATGAGGGGAGCACGGGAATGTTTTAATTCTGGGGAGTTCAACGCGCGTGTGATACTAATAGTGTAATAGCCGTGGCGGCTTCTCTGAATAATTAACTGGTGGATTTGTAATATAATATGTTACCATTCGAATTAATTTAATTTAATTTCTATTCCACAATTTTGATTTATTGCGAATGAAGACTCGCGGTTGCGTTCCGTATCAACTTGTACTTATCGAAACTTAAGTCACCTCGACGCAATGAGCATGAAATTCAGAAGTTACGAATTACTCCGCAAGAACTGCGAAGATATAACGTTCTTTCATTAACGTGTTAGGTGGTATGTATTTTAGGTGGAAATTCATTCGAAGAAATTCGTCGGCCGATCGTTCGCGCAAAATGCAGCTTCGTTAGCTGAGGACTTTAGTGCCGCTTCCCCTCCCTTTTTATCTTCGCGCTTTTACACCGGAATATTATATGGGTGCCGTCGATTTACGAGGTGGGTCCGGAGGCCGTAAAAGTGTTTCGTGAATTCGTGAAAGGACAAAAGAAGAAACCGTAGAATTTTACTGCCCCCGTGCTCTCGTTTTCCCGTTGTCTTTGCACCTGTGCGTTTCGTGGCTGTGCGTCTCTGACCTCTCGCTGTTGATACAATTTCCAGGGCGATACCTTCGAGTGACGTCCGACCTCTTCTGGTAGTAGAAAGGGAATGACGCCCTTCAATTGTATCTTCTCCGCCGTTCTCATCCTCCGATTGTCTATTGCGCAAGCTCCGAACAAGAAGATGCGGTTGGCTCGCGACAAAACCACGTCATCTTCCAAAATTGATACTAACAATTCGTGACGTACAGTTTTTCACACCCCACGGTCCTGCCAATTGTAAACCCAAAGCCGAATAATGATTACGGCCTCAATAACAAAGACCGTCCCTATTCCACGAGCAACTGGGATTTAATACGAATTCAATGTTACGTGGCGGAGGTCCAAGCAGAGGTCCATAGAAATCTGACGTGCACGGTCGTGAGTGGTTTCGTAAGGTGGCGAGGGACTTAAGGTCCGCCGAGCTACTACTTTTTGTGTCAATTAATATTTCGTCACGGATCAGAGCCGACTAAAAGGAGCGTATAGAAACCCCTGCGGGTTCTTACGGGGCCATTCAGCCGCGGTCATCGAGCCTCGAAACGGGAATATCGAGACTCGATTTCCTCTCGATCGGTCCCACGAACTCGCTGAAATATCCTGCATTTTCATCCGACTAGAACGCCTGATGGTCGTTTCATTGCGTGCTCCGAGTACCTACTCTGTACCTATACTCGCTCGTATCAAGTGTCGGGAAAGCTATGAACATCAGGGATCCTTGTTATAAACTTACGTACATACCATACACCTCTACCAACGAAGAATAACCTACGCTCCCATGATAAAATAATTGCCTTTATTTCTTCCCTCGAAATGGCGCATAAAAATCTTTAAGGATCTCCAGCGACAGGCCACTATCGCAATTTGCATGCACGTGACCGGGGAACGGGATTACGTCCCCGGACAGCTGTGCAAAGAGGCTCCACTCTGGCGAGCCTCGCAGTGTGTACGTGGCTCAATTAGGCTGCGGCTGAATCCTGTCGGTAAATCATAACGTAAAACACGGATCGGTCGCCGTGTTCTTGCGCGTTTCCCTATATCGGCGGCCCCATCGAAGTCGCCGATTTCCCTCCGCAAGAACTCCTGTATATCACCGCGAGGCAGCCGGAGTAACGGGCCAGAGAGTTTCTTGAATATTGTTCGTGCAGTGCGACGCGCTCCACTGCGCGCCAATTTATGGACCGATAATGGGATGCATTATCGCGCGCTCGTAATTAAACGCGAGCCGGTGAGCAACGAGCCGAGCGAGCGCAAACGCACTGGATGGACGCCCGCGTCCAGGTTAACGGGCTGGAAAAAAATCGGATGCACGGGGATTATTTCGCGCGATGAATCCCGTTGAACCTGGCCGACGCACCGCGACATGCCCGGAGACCTTGAAGTGGGTTAATTCGGACGGAGATTAAGGAAACTGACGCGGCTGACGGACGTGGGACTGAACTTTGGAGTAGTGGTATTGGTGGGACTCTGCACGGACAACTTCGCGCTTGAATCGTGGAAGTTCCGTCTCTACTCAGTTGTAGGGGATCACGGAGTCTAGAATATAGAGTAGGTGGAAATATTTATTGGGTCGGTCTAAAATTTACGTAGTAGGAGAATTTCCCTGGCGGTGTGATTGATAAAAAATATATAAAAAAATATATTTAAGATGAACGATTTTATTTAAAACGCACTAAAAACTAAAAAATAATTATATTCTTGTACTACAATTTCGATGGTGTTTTTTTCACTTTAAACAAAATTGTGGAGCAGGTTATCGCACAACAAATTAATTATGTATTAAATTGATTCATATTCTGTTATGAAATATCCTACTCCACGATTTTATTTAAAGCGAAAAAACACCATCGAAACTGTAGTACAAGAAAAGAATTATTCTTTAGTTTTTAGTGCATTTTAAATAAAATCGTTTAACTTCACTTTTTTTTTTATTGTTTCTAAGTTATGATCTGTTTTTATATGCTGATTTCATGTCGATTGAATTGATTTGATGTGTGGTTATAAGCTGATTTCAAGTCGTTTGGATTTATGGTTATGGGTTATATTTATTGATGACTGAGTAATTTTCTAAACCACTCGGGGTTTTTTTTCATAATTTTGTATTGTCATCCAAACTACGTAGGGGAGACCGGGGCTAAAAGTTCGGATTTCGATAAAACATAAAAAATGACTGGAAAATAATGTAATTATTCTCTTCACTATTGACTAATTTCTTGTTAAATTTATTATATTTTAAGATTTTAAGCTTGTATTTAATATACTGTAATAGGTTTTTCATGAAAAGTAATTTATTTGTGGCTGGTCTAAGCGGAACTTCTTACCCCTTTATGGGGTAAGTTGTTACTAAGATATAAGAGTTGCCTTTTAATGAAATATTTCATTTTCAAATGAAATAAAACAGAATTTTATTAATAATGTTTATTTATGAAGGTTCGGATCACCAAAAATGTATTATCTTTAAAAGAAAACCCCCCAAAAATATAATAACCATAAACATTATCTTTGATATAAAAACTAAAATCTACAAATCAGTCTTACATTCAACTGATTGTGGGTCCCTACTATTTGAGATTTGTATTTGTAGTCTACAGTGGCTTCTTGTCCAGATTGTAGTTTTTAATAACTCTCGATAGAGTCAAGTGGCAGATACTGAATTCTCTACCAACAGTTTTTATCTTTATGCATTACTTCGATGGACATGGTGCCCCTTTCTGCCTTCCATTCATACGTTCGCATCTTAAAGCACAGCAGGAACAATTTATACATTTGCAGGGGGCAAGTTGTTACGGTAACAACGTGCCCCAAGTCACGGTAACAACTAGCCCCTATCGACACATGTAGCAATTTGACAGACTATGCTGCTTATACATATGTTGAAACGATAAACACTGTTACACCATGTTCTTAAATGTCATTTGATCCATAAGAACGAATCAATCAATAATATCGACGTTAAATAATCGAAATAGATAAAAAAAATAATGATAGAAAAATATTTACTTATCTGGTTATTACTTATAGGTCCTTGCTTACAACCACACGACTCGCTGTCGCAGACGCTATTAAAATGGGCGACAGAGAGGCGTGATCAACTCACACGGAAGAAATAATTTAAAGTACAACGTTCTTTTCATTTTGAAGATAAAACCATCGGAACAACATACCCGCGGAACTCTTAGCCCCGGTCTCCCCTACGCCTGCAAAGTTTCAAGTCTAATTGGGTAGTTGGAAGTGAGATACAATTGAGTTTCCAGATTTGAACCAAACAAACAAGCATGCATAAGGTCGATCAAGTCCCAGTTCTCGATCATTTTCACAAATATTATGATTTTATAGCAATTTTAATAATATTATTACTATTTATTAGTAAATTTAAATAAAAGTTTATGTGTTGGACGTGTTTTGTATGTTTATACAAGGATTTACCCGTTTTCGTACTTTAAGTTTTCTTTATAACCTCTTTTTTCTTGATCGTCTACTAGAGCAATTGCTGATCGACAACTGGTTCCGACCGTAATTTATAGTGATCGACATCTGGGGCATCGACATTTTTATTCTCAATTATAATTTCCACATTTAAATAGATATAGATTCTAATTTTTTACTTTGCTATTATCTATATTAATGTTAAAATTAACTGATAAAAGAAAAAAGTTAATTTTTGTCCATTTACAGCAATTTTTTTATTAAAAACATTTCGACCTCCTACTAACTGATCGACAACTGGGGCAATTACCTTACAATAAACAGAGGCTCGAAGTTGAATAAAATCGTTTAATGATTCGTATCCAACTTGTTTTGGCCAAGATAGCGAGCTATAAATGTTTGCAGTAATATTTCCCTAGCACTAGTACTAAGAGAAGTATAAATCTTCTAAGGCAGTCATTTAGGCCAGTATCAAAATTACTTTCCCCCTTTTTAGTACATTTAAATAAATTGTATTTAGTCCCAAGGGAGGACTCGAGCTGTCCTCTGCGCCGCTTGCAGCGATGTAAATGTCCATTTACACATCCGCGTACATCGCGATCCAGCTTCTTACTATCCAAGGATGCGCTAATCCGCCAGGGCTCTCGTTCGCGTAGAGAATCGATGACACGTCCGCATTGTCCGATGATTCAAACATTCTGCGCTTCCACCTCGAGATTCTTTCCCCGCCAGCGGTTGCTGCAGGAGGATTACCCGCCCTCCCGCCCCGTCCACTAGACTGTTCAGCCAGCCTTCCTGGACGAGCTTGCAAGCAAATAATTTCACGTACCCGGTAGCATCGTCCACTTTTTCTTACTCGCCCGCGGGGATATCGTCTTCCCGGGGCGAATATAGCCGCGCTAACGACACCGTCCGGATCTAATAGCGATACGGAATAAATACCAGCGGCGTGCTGGAAGGGAGAGGGACGCGCTTCATTACACAACGCTTCGGGAGAATAACGAGCCGAGGTGTTTCCACACCGTGCGCGTCTACAACGTACGCACATCCAAGGCCAGGGAATAGCCTTCTGCACTCAAGGATACATACTCGCATCCTCTTTACGCGAGTTTAAGCTTCTGCTCAGGTGCATTAAAGTCGGCTAGCTGGCGGCGCGGGGCCAGCGATCTTCCTCCCCTGGCATCCTCCTTATCGCGGCTCCCGACGAGCATGATGCATTAACGTTCCGCCGGCCTTTGATGCGGCATTGTTGCTGGCAGTAGAATACATCGGGCCCCGTTCCCGGCCACCGTTTGCATAAAGGACAACCGGCGGCTCTGCGTAGATAGAGGAGCTTCCCGACATCGGTGGGCCTGACCCAAAGAAACCGCTGATTAATAGTGGCCCTGCTCCACCCAGGACCACGGTAGCGCCGAAAATGATACAGGTCGAGCATCGATACCTTTATCATTCCCCCGGGGGCCCGGGCAATTTGTAATCCCCCCACCGTCGAATATTACCGCCGACCTTTCGCGCCGGCAGGACGGGGACGAGCAATATGAGCGTCTAGAGAGGTCTCGGGCCCCGGGTAGCTGGCCCGGAAGCGCGAGCCCTAGGGGGAAGAAGAAGGCAGAGATCGCTGGCGATGCGGCATTAATCTCAGCCCGGCGTTTAGCGCGAGAGGAGAAGAAAGGAGGAAAGACGGTGAAACGGGGCAAACAAGGGAGGAGGGGGGGGGGGAAGGGGGATCGTTCTCGGTTCGAGTAAGCGAGGTAGCGTGCCCCGGGGCCCGTGCACGCCGGAGCCGATGTAAACGGGGTCGTCGGTTGCACCAGCGTCAAGCAACGACCGCGGCGACGAGGACAACAACAACACCGCGGACCTGGTCTAGGAAAGCTGGCGGCAGCCTGAGGCGATCCCCGGCTTTATGAATGCAGTCCTCGCCGCGTTTATGCCGCTGGCTCCGGGCGCTTATAAATAAAGGCTTCGCCGTGGAATAGAGACGCAGCGTCGGAGAGAGATGGCGCGAGGGAAGAGGGGAAAGTCAGACGGTGGGACAGAGAGATAGAGAGATTGGTTAGTGCGTGCGGTGAGCGTAGATTCAATTATTCCGCGATTACAAACGCGACCGGCGCGGCGCGGCCACTGCTCGCTGGGCTGCGTTTCAGGCCTCTCGCAGTTTGTTATACCGGCGAACGGCCTAAGTGGGACGTTGTCGTCGATCGGACCGGCGGGCGGGCGGGGGGAACCGGGACCGGGCAATGCTGCCCGCTTCGTGAGAATATGCGCGTTATTACGATTTATGCCGGTGCTCGCGGATAGAAGGGGTGGGTTTGTTTAGACGAGCAACGTCGCCGATACGATGGAATGCCGCGGGTTTCGTGTCGCGGTGTCCGCGCTCGCTGGAATAACGAGTTCACATTCTTCGGCGCGGCTGAAGAAAGAGGAATTGGTCTGTTATGAAGTCACACTCGCTGTTTCGTAAGGGTGTATCAGAGAATTTTTTCCATGCTCGCTGCGAGGGGGAAACGGAGCTTTGCTTCTCGTTACTCGCGGGTAACGATCCTCTTCTGGGGTACTATCTTGTCTGAACGAGGTGGTAAAGGCGTTTAGTAGTCGTATATCAGGATGTAATCAACATGCATTTCGAGTGATTGGTCGAGTTCCAGTTCCACCCCTTTTCGATCTTTTTGGAATAATATCACTGTATCGCTGGGTGGTTACTGCCTGAAGTGACTGTCGGTTGATCCGTTGAAGGGAAGAGCGTGGAATCTCCTCCGTGCGTGAAATATACAGATTATTATTATTATTATTATTATTATTATTCGTCTTTATTACTTGGTAAATATACAATGAACAGTAATACAGTACTGTTAGAAGCCTAACCGTCACTAAATAACTAAAACTAAAACCAAAACAATTAGGAAAGAAAAGAAAAAAGAGAACAAATGTTTATGGCGCATTAAGATAGAAAAGCATAAACGTAAATGGACGGACATGGACGAGACGAGGAAAAGAAAGAATATAGAAGTGACTTGGGAATAGTGTAAAAGTATATATCGTCGAGCATTACATTTAAAATCAGGAAACGAATTTAGCCCCCGAATGTCAGAAGGAAGGGAATTATAATAGTGAGCAGAAATATAAGCGAAGGGGGATTGAAATTTAGATGTCGAGTGTGCAGGTATGGAAAGGAGATTTTGATGCCGAGTAGAAAGAGAATTAGACCCATGGTAAGGAAGATTGTTGCGAAGAATATTGTAGAGATAAGGCGAAACGTGAGATGAAAGTATTTTGTAAACGAGACAACATAAATGGCAAAATCCAGCGTTGGAGCATACGTAACCAGGGCGTTTTGGCGTATAGATGGAAGATACGATCGAACTTGGGGACAGAAAAAGAAAAACGCAAACAGGAGTTTTGTACACGTTGAATGAGGAGAGAAAGACGAGAGTATAAACATGGACGATAGACGACGTCACAATAATCAAACAAGGAAATAATCAGGGACTGGGGTAATAAAAGTTTTTGTGACGATGAAAGAATGTGACGGGCGGGGTAAAGGAGACGTAAACGAGAGTAGGCTTGACGACACAGGGAGGAAACATGGTTAGCATATGAGAGCAGAGGATCGAAAGTGAGTCCCAATATGCGAATGGAGTCTGAAGGGTATAACTGTACGAGTTTTTGCAAAGAGGAAGGGGAGCCAAGGACAAGAAGGGAAGATTTGGCGGGATGAAGTCCTAAGTCCATGCTGAACCGACCAATTTATAATTCTTGTAAGGTCTAATTCAAGCTCCGTAATTGCAGCGTGGATGTGGTGAGGTGTGACGGTAGAGATAATTCGCATATCATCAGCATACATACACCCCTGATCCCTGCGGATCATCACAAATTATCACCCCCCATGGAAGCCCAATGTTCCACTGCAAATTAACGTTTGCAGTCTGTTTTCAAATTATCTTAAATTCTCCACGACACGATGCAACTTACCCTCCCGCGTGCCACGTTGGACGGAACAGGGCGCGCCATTAGCGGCGGTCCAGGGGTGCGCGTGAAATCGATTCATCAGAGATAGTTTACGTCAGTGGACGGGCGCGGGTCTAATATCTATCCCGCTTGCAGCCGGCCTATCTCGCCCCCCCCCCCCCTAGTCGATTTATCGCGTCTTTCTTAATTAGTCGTCAGTGCCGGTGCCATCCAGTTGAAGCGGCTGTCTAATCCATTGCCGATTGGAATCGCCGTTGCGTGGAAGGGTCGCGTTATCTGGGAGACGACGAGACGCGACCGCGGTATAATTACGTGGAAAGAATCGAACAACTGGTCCCTGGGTCCTTTCGCCAAGTCGAAGGATCAAAGAGGACGATACCCGTGCGCTGGACGATGCCGGGCTTCGACCGGTCCAACCGATGCGTCACGGTTTTAACGGGGGAACGAGTTCGGGGTCCCGCACTCAACGAAGGCGTTCCCGGTGAATTTGCGTGAAACGACTGTGCGTATCGGTGTGCCACGGACCAAGGATAAAGGTGGTAGCTTACGGTGGAGGGCCCCTCTGCCACCCCCCCCCCCATCCCCTTCTTGGACAAGAGCTGACTCGCGAAGAAGAGGAAGACGATGGAAGAATACGAAGAAGAAGAAGAAGAAGAAGTCGGAGAAGGTGGAGTAGGAGGAGGAAGAGGAACGCGGGGATGAAGAAGGAAGAGAGGAATCGGAGGTAAAGGCAGACAGGTACTCACAGGCGGACCAGGTAGCCGAGGCTCAGCTCTCGGCTTCGCTTCGGCCGGGGTACTCTCGGGTAGGCAGCCTTGAGCCAGTGAGACTGGTTTCTGTTTTTGCTTCCATAGTTCCATCCTTCGAGAATCTTCGGTAGTCCGTCCCTCTTCCACTCGCCCTTTCTTCCCCCCTCAGCGCCCCCCCCCCCCCCACCACCCTACCTTGGCTCCGTTCGACTCCCGGGTTCCTCTTCTGTCTTTCGCGACGCAAGTCTTTCTTCTTCGATATCTTTCACCGGTTCTACCCCCTTTTCCCTCCCCGTGCTTTCTACTTTTTCTTCATCCGCCGGGCGACCCTTTCGTTAACCGGCGCGCCCTGTCTTCCGGCGATCTCGGGGGGCAATTGAACGTGACCGATTCGGAGGAAACTCGGAAAGTTCGCAGGCTCCCAGCGACGCACGAGGCTTCGAATCGACGCAGTTGAACCGAAGTAATTAAATCGGTTACTCCAGCGAGCGTAGGTACTCCGGCAACGAGTTTCATTGCTTATTAATTAAACTGTTGGCGCGCAGCGCGCGATACCCAATAGCTAATATACCAGTTTCCACGCGCGATAAAGTCATTTGGCACGGGCATTAGGTGCGCCCCACTTTCGCGGCAATCTCATTACGTTTCCGGCCGTATCCGTCGGCGAAGTAACTCACGGTAATGAAAACGTCCGCGACACTAAACGCCGAGGATCCCGCGATCGCCCGTTGCTTTTAATTACGGCGTGCGGTTTTACGAGTGAGCGGGGAATGGATCTAAAAATTCCAGACGTTCCCGCCGAGAGCTCGCAGCTCGTAGATGGGACCCCATAAAAATATCTTCCGCCGGAGTATGACCAAACTCTGCCTCCTCTTCTCTCCGTCCCTACCCTCGCGTTCACTGTCTCCCTTTCTCGTCCCCGTCTCGTTACGTTTCCATCTGGCTCCTCTTCTTCGCCTCTCCTCTATCCCGCCCTCCCCCCCCCCTCCCTTCCCCCGGTGGCCTCCTCGTTGTTCTTTTCACTCGTCGCCCTTTCCGAGTGAATTATTCGACGCCATTAAAAAGGCCGAGAGAAGAAATCTACAAGATGATGTCACGGCCGGCAAGGTTAATTCGGAGACCGTAGGCTCGCGTTGCCTCATTTAAGAAATCAACCTGATTTATACCTGCGTAGATTAAATGGATCTACGTGACGCGAAACGCCAAGCGGCCGCTCCGTGGACGGGGGACCCGTAGATCCTGCGGCTCCTAGGTGTCCCCCTTAATAAAGACATCCGCGGGCTCCATTAAAATACTGTGAACAGGTAATGGGCCTGGTAAAAGCGTTTGCTCCATTGTTGTGCCGGGGCACGATCGACGGATTGTCCCCGTTAATTGTCATTATCGAGTTCAGCGGGAGAGCTTGGCGAGGAACAATTAAACCGCGCGCCTTTCGTTGCATACCTGCCAGGCAAACAGCAGCAGGATCTGCATACAATTCCCCCGCGTTTCCCCCCGGCACTGGGTGAGAAATTTGCAAAGCCACGCGAGTGCAAGCTACCAGCAGCGAGGTGGATACGAAATTTCGATCCTCCTGCTCCTCCGAGCGTCCCAGGGCCCCAGTGGGCGCGATAAAGCGATTTCTTCCCTCTTCCTTCCCGCGCCCCGACCCGCCCCCCCCATCCTCCTTTGCTCCACGTCGACTCGGCTCCGCGGCGGTACACGTCGGACAGGTTGGAACGGGCGCGGACTGTACACCGGATCGGGACTCGTAGCATTCCAGAGTCGGCTTCTTCGTGCGCGCACCACCCCGTCCACGGCCAGAAGGAGGGAAAGCCGCGGTGTGCCTTCTCGTTTCGTTAGCTGGAATCTGTTCTTCGCTCCGTGCCACGGCGCAAGTATCAATGGGGGCCCCGGCATTAACATTAAGTAACAGTACCAGCCGCATACTAACTGCTGTATTATCGCCCCCGGCCGGGGGCCCCCACTGTCACCCATTCAACCATACGGCGCGATTCCATCAGACGTCGGCCATCGGCCGCGGCCGTGCGCCACCGGACGGAAGAAAAGCGGGCGACTCGTGGAATTCCTACCCCGCGAGCCTCTCGCTCGGTGAACAACCGCCCCGAACCAGTGGACGCGGGTCGATGGACGACGCTCGCGGGCTCTCACGTGCCGAAAACCGGGACGAGGATCCTCCAGCCGGGCGGCTACCGGCTCCGTCGGGGTCGTTAAACGTCGAGACGCGGCTGGTTTCATTCACGAATCGCCAGGAGGCCCCGGGGGCCGCCGAGGCCCGGCAACGTATCATTTCCGATGGTCGGACGCTCCGTTGCTATTAGTTTTCGGGAATAATGGTAATAAGTGCCGCCGGGCCGTAGGAGACGGGGCGCGGTTTTTCTGATCGCGCGGTGCCGAGGGAAAGGGGAGCCACGCGGCGGCGCGAACTAAGCAATCGCCAGGTGGTCTCGCTGCCGTCGATATTCGCGGGCAAGTTTTTCTCACGAAACGCTGGCATTGGAACGGCGGGGGAAAATATTCATTAAAGCTCCGGCGGCGGGGGGGAGGGTCGGGTGTAATTGGAAGATGGCTGTGCGATCGGAGAAATGGAGCGGCGTTGTTTCGCTGCCTGCGGTTGCTTCGAGGAAGGAGATAATGGAAAATTGGGACGACACATCGGGATGAAACGTGAACGGGATTCGAGATTGTTTTCATGTTTACGGGTGTATACTGCGCGCAGAGAGCGGGATGGGGGGGGGGGGGGGGAATTACGGCTGGCATTATGTGGGGAATGAGCGCGGGTTAAATGACAATTATTAAATGACTTTTAAATGTCAGCCTTGGAGGCGATGCTCAGCGTTTTCTAAATACGTTGCCAGGCAGGCTCGGCATCGTTGGCGGGGCACGAAACTGCTCGCGCAGTCTCGCCGGGCAATGTTAACGTTCCGCTCTAAGTGATTCAAGCATACTAACGACGCGATGAAGATTCTCAAGTATCATCGCTAAGTAAGCGCATCGCTGCGAATCGGTACAGCATCCGAGAAGTAAGCGCGCGGCTAGAAAACGAGGAGGCACGCAAATGGAGGGTAAAGAAATCACCGTGAGACAGCGCGGAAATGGAGGTCAAGGAAAAATGGTCAACAAATTAGCGGACGATCGGACACTTGCTAAGAGCCGCTCTTGACAGTGGACGTTGGCTTGCGCGGAGCTGGCCGAGTACACTTTCTACGGGACGAGCCGTAACTTTTTCTTCCCGTGACACGCCGGCTGACCCCTTTAAGAATGTTGCTCGCCAGCCCCGCCACGGCCTTACCCGTCACGGTTATATTACTTATTGCCGATCTCAAGGAGATTCGCCTGGCGCATTGTTTATGGCGCAACGGCGGAGATTGCAGCCCGATGAAGCGATCGTGAAATGCTTGTCGCCCGGAGACGCCGGTGATCCACCTCGATACCTCCTCGATCCTCGGCGAGGACGCGCGCGCCTCGTCAGATGACGAAGTAACTCTCCGCGGCCGATTGGAAACTCGTCTATTTTTACTACGACGGTAATAACGATGACGAGACCGGGCCCTGGGCACGTAACCACCGTCCGCCGCTCGATGATACTTAAACGCGAACCAGTCTCCGCGTTGCAAGCGGATTATTTTGGTTGCACACGATCGGCTGGCGCGATTATCGCGTTAGCTGACCGGCAATTTTCGTGCCTGGTATCGATATTAATTAGACTCGAGGGCACGCTGTTACGCGCAAGTGGACGCGCGATCGCAGGCGATGCGACTTTGCGCGAGTAGGTTACGTAGCAGCTGCGCCGATCAAGCTTCGGGATGATTCGAGTGGATGGAGTATTGTGGAGAGTAAACGACTGCTGGCTCTTCAAGCTTGAAGAAGACACTTTGCAACATCTGTACTTCGTCCCGTATCGCGTGAGCTGAGCACGAGTCGCATTCTTATACCGTTAGGTGCCAACGAAATCCCTGCGACGTCCGTGCGATATATATGTAACGATAACGTTCGCGATAGACCGTGCCTCGGGCAGCTAGTCAGTTGACTACATCAGCGTTTCCTGCTCCGTTAAGTCATCGGCGGATCGCTCGACCGTTTCTCGAGAAAATGACTGTCAGGGCCCGGGGAACACTCTCACGGGTCCAGCAGGAAGGGAAAGTGAGACGGCGACAGTGACTAGAGCGGTATCAGGAAAAACCTATGTCCGTGCAATTCACCACGTAGGTACCTACCAGAAGCTGCACGTACCCTCTCACCAGCCGTGGCCAACTGACAAGCTGCTCACCGGGTTGCCCCTTCGGCACAGCTCGGACCAAACAGTCCACACCCATGATCCGATCGCCTATCAGATTTTCGCTAATTACGTACACCTAACTGAATCACATCGAGGCTTTCCCAACGTCCAATTGCCACCTTTCACGGACTCACCCCGCGCTTCGAGCAACCCCCCGCGGACACTTCCCCCCCTCCCCGTGGAACGATTCCGCCGAGGTCCGCGAACCGATTCTCGCGGTCGGACGTGGCGGCAGGTGTTAAAAATAACTTAATTAATACACGGTGCGGGTCGATGCGATAATTGGGCGGGTCGGCGCGGCGGTGCGCTGCAAGGTAGAAAACTATGATTAACTCGGCATCCAATTAGCGCGTATTAGGAGCAGCGATCAGTATTGGTGTAACAGTGCGCGCCTCTCTCTCTCTCTCTCTCTCTCTCTCTCTCTCTCTCACTCTCTCTTTCCTCATCTTTTTTCCCCCCGTGCTCGTACGCGTCGCTCTGTTAGCGGACTGCGATCTCGGCGTCCCGGCCGTCGTTAGACTGGAATTATCGGCGGATTGTTCGCGGTCCACGAATATCCCGATAATGGCCACCGCCATTACGTATGTATGACGTGATATCGCTGTTCGATTTCTTGCATTGGAGAAGGCCGGCGGGACGAGGGGACCGGGTCCTCATTACCGTGCCACCGCGTCGCCGGGGCTGGTACCTACGCTCTCTTTTGCTCGCTTTCCATCCGCGGCCGCGTTCTTTTTTTTTTTTCATCGGCGATTTGTCCCGCGAGCGGCCAAGACACGCGGATGCGACCCGGGTGGACGGCGGACGGCTCGCCTAGGGGATATTAATGCCCCGCGCCCCGGCCGGGGCCAAGTAAAATGTCGGCGCCGCGGACCCCGTCGTAATTGTGCAATAAATTGCTGCTTAATTGAGCGGCGAGCGTCTCTGATTTACATCGGGCTTTCACTTCTTTCATAAATCGGGCACTATACGCGGCGGAACGAGGGAGCCGAGGGGCCCTTCCGCATCTTGGGCGCTCCTAGCCACCGATCGCCCTCTAAAGTAGATTAGGTCTGTGTATTATCGCTTAAGGATGGCGGGGACACGTGGGCGCGGCTGGGGTTGTCTCGAAATCGCATCCTTCCTTATCGTCGCGGTGGGATTGGAAATGGTACATGGAGGAGAACAGTGACAGGGGAAGTCTTTCGTGTGAAGGAGGAACAGAATTGGTCGCATAGATTGCCAAATTGCTTATAGTTCGCTTCCTCCTCTTTAATCTATATCAGGGATCGAAAAAGTTCTGGAACTCTCGTTTTTAAAAAAATTCTGGTAGCACTTATAAGTTTCGTTTCAGAAAATATTTGTTCCTGTGGAATTTTTGTAGAAAGAAATGTTACCCTGAGAAGTACCCTTAGGTATGTATTACTCAATTTTTTTTGCTCCCCAAATTCACTCTAAGGGGATGAAATTGTCCCCTGAAAATCCGTTTATTTTCCGATTTTGTGTCATAACTCGCGAACTGTAAGAACTGTGGGGACTATAACTTACCAGATGATAGTCCTAATTAAAAGAAGTAACTTTTGCCTGAAAATTTTTTTTCTATGTCCTACAGTTCGCGAGTAATAACACAAAATCGAAACAATTTCAGGGCTCAATTGCACCCTCTTGGAGTGAATTTGGTCGGCAAAAAAATTGTGTTGTATTTAGGAGGACGTTCCCTACATATCCACGAAGTTTCATAATTTTTTGAGTTTCCGGTTTCGGGATCTTCCCTTGTCAAGAGCATGAGGGTTGAAGCTTTGTAAGCTGTCATACATGAAAACGGTTACTCCTACAAAAAACTTCCTAAACTACAAATTTTATAATAACTATTTTTACCGTAAAACTGATAGCTAACGAGATATTCGCGAAAAACAGCTTTTTTTTACCTTCAACCCTCTATAACATTTTTAGCGGATGTCGGATCGATGGGGACTTTTGACATATTGTTTAAAACGGCGAAATAAAGGCCCATGCCAAAATGTAGCTCGCTGGGAATTATTCCGTAGACAGATTCTAATTTCACTGGACTAATGTACAAATTGGAAGAAGCCCGATAACTGCTGAAAAGTCTGAGCAGACTTAGGTATACGCTTACGCCCTTCCCTTCGTGATCCACGTTTACCCCCCACCCCAGACACGTAACGCGTAATTACAACCGTCGGATTTCGCAGAGGAGCGACACGGATCTCTAATTACGCGGTCGCGTTCCCTCTCGCCGTAATGGAAGAGGCGCGGTTTTCCGAGGCTGGTCCCCGGGGAACCGTTCATTTCGTAGGTGAGGCATGCGTATTCAGGGTTACACGGTGAATCTCCGCTAATAGCGGGAAAGCGGACGACGGCAGTAAAAAGCTGGAACGTACGAGCCAGCCGGTGCAGCGATCGCGGCCGCGATAACGCGGCAATGCTCGTGATAACGCCGCGCCGCGATAATTAACGGCCCTGGGTGGGGCCGGGGGGTAGGAAAGGGAAAGGGAGATAGAAGCAACTCCTCCCTTTACGTCTCAACGCCCGTACGCGCGTTAATTGTGCCGCCGCGCGGCGTCGACTCGTTACGGGCCCGTCGCCGGGGCCCCGTGTTTCGCCCGAGCTCGTTCGTTCGCGCCGTTAGAACACGCTCGGCCGGTACGACATCCAGAATAATAACGGTATAGAGGATCCCATGGATCGTGGACGGCAAGGATATTCCCCCGCGAGCTGTCCAGAGGGTCCTCGTTACGGGCACCGTGCACGGGGCCCGGCGCGGATCGTATACACGTCCCGCACGACACGAGGCGTGCTGAAACGTAGGCGTCGATCTCTTCATTTTCCACGGTGGCAGCTTCCAACGGCACGTCGAGCTGGCCACTTCGCCGGTTCGTGGAATACATGAATATTGGATTATGGATCCCGGGGATGTAGTGAAATTGCTGGGGTACCGAGCCGCCATTGCCGCCTCGAATCGGCGATGCACTCGGGGGGCTGGAGGTGTCCGCGGCAAATCGTGGAATGGAGATGGCCGTTTCGTTCAAACTTTCAGGTCTTGATTTGCGTCGCATAATTGCTGGGTCTTTGGCGGTGGTGTGCAGCAGCGAACGACGCTACAGATACGGCATCGTATCGTATCACAAGGTAACACATGGTGGTTACCATGGTTCAGCAAGAAGAGAGTTGGTACGGGAGACCGGGGCTAGTTGATACGTTATTGTGTTTTCAATTTCTTTAATTTTTTATTTGAATTAATTACTTAATAACAAATATGCCAAAATATTCTTTGGTCCTTCCTCTTTAATATATAGTAAGCGAAAACTTGGGAAAATACATATAAAATGAATGAAAAAAAATGTTATTTGGAGGAAGGCAAAATGTATTAATTTACCCCAGTGCGGGGCTAGTTGATACGTTATTCTGTTTTCAATTTCTTTAATTTTTTATTTGAATTAATTACTTACTTAATAACAAATATGCCAAAATATACTTTGGTCCTTCCTCTTTAATATATAGTAAGCGAAAACTTGAGAAAATACATACAAAGTGAATGAAAAAATGTTATTTGGACGATCAATTTGGATGTATCAAAACTATTTACTTTTTCTCTATATAAATGAAAACAGTTAAAAAACGATTGTTAACGTCAAGGTACGCTGGACCGTAGTAAAGAATTGAACAACAAACTTCACATAGGGTGACCTGTCCAGTGAATGAAAAAAATTATTACACAAAAAATCGTCTAAATACATTGGAAACCTAACCACTGTTATTATCCCGTTCATTCACTGGGCTACCCCCGTTCATTCATTAGAAATTTATGTGCATTCACTGGTCATTGGCCCATTTTTTATTTAATCCTCTGCCAGACTTTTAATGAAAGTTATAAATATCAAACATTGCTAGAATTCTGTTCCGGGATGTCTGACTTTAGTAATAAAACAGCTCGCTTACAGCAATAACACTCAGGGGATTAAATAACGACTTTTGAATAACTAATTTTAACAGACATGCAGCTTAAGGGTTCATTCACTGGACAGCTCACCCAATCTCGCTCAAATGGAGCTACATATACACATATGGTGTCGAGATAATTCATCTGTATCAACTAGCCCCGGTCTCCTCTACCTATACTATTCGTCGCAGTACCATTTTTAACATTTCTTTTAGGCAGTACGGTACCTAGGTACATTATGCACGCGAAGAATGGTATGACAATGAGGATTATAGGCACGTATGCCTGACGCGGATGGTAGGTACCGTTCCTCAGGCGTGGCCGCGTGTTCCTGGGATGCAGGAAACAAATGGAGATTGTCTCCAACTGTCTCAGCCTTTGACGGTGCACGTGAATGTCACCAGCACTTTCCCAACAATTATCATAAAACTTCCTTTCCTCTCTATCGCGTCAATAATTAACACCCAAATCGGGTAACCCTCAGCCCGCGGACACCCAGGTACCCGAGAAGCAAGCAAATATCGCTACGAACCAAGCGAAGCGCTTTCTTCGTCGCCGTATTTAATTGCGCCTTCCAGGAATGGCTTCTCGACGAACCAGGTATCCCCGGACCACACAGAGTCAGCGTAGGACACTAAAGAATTTTCATATTCTCGCGAGGTGTCTAGTTAGACAAGAATGGCCCACTTGCAGATGCGACCAAGGTCTCAGGCTTACTTGCGCCATGAAACAGAGTTCGTTGCTTCCCGCAGTGACTGGAAACGTCGCTCTGGAAGTGGTGGACGTAGCCACGGCGTAACACCCGAGCGATTACGTGTCGTTATTGGCTCCTAATAGTCGCACCTTCGCTGGATATGCCGATTATCGGGTTACCTGGACGGCAACCTACGCCAACATCCCGGTAAGTGCACGTTGTTATGCGCGCTATACGAGCGCAAACGGCTGATTGTTTCTCGTGCAAACGCGCGTGAGAATGGCCAAAGGGCTCTTGAATACTGATGGCCACTTTGTGCCCTCTCGCGGGTGTGTCAGTGATTTAATTCTGCAGAGCAATTTCACGCAACCTCGTCGAATGTATTGAAATCATACAACATCAAGCAAACCACGTTTAATGACGTAATGGGAGTTAATTACTTAGGTTTATCTTTAGAACACTGGCCACCTTCGTTAGCTTCTCCTGCGTCGTTGAACGTAGCCTGTGCCATACGAATTTGAAAATGCACGACGGTGACGCGTTAATGTTCCCAAGCAGAGGCTACCCTGGGCGCGCGATCGCGTCAGGATCGAGCGGATCTTCCGCGGTTGCAGAAAACGACGAGCGCCTTATGGCGAACATTTGTCGAGGCCCCGGGACCGGTGTAATAACAGACGTTAGCCGGGGTTTCGAGCGTCCACGGAGCGGCTGATATCACGGCTCCCGTTTGCCATGCGGAATGTTCCGCGCTCGATACGATCGCGGACAGAGTCGCCAGATATTACGGTGCAGTGGCAGTATTTTCCTCGCTGGATTATCTCCGCGCGCCGCTGGAATAGTAAGTCCCACCTTCGATCGGGTGGACAGAACGGGGGCGGCTTAACGGCCGGGCGTCCTTTTAATCCCTCGGATAACGGCGTCGACGAGGGGTTACGGCGTCACCGTCGCGGCCCGTCCGCGAAACATGCGCGTTCACTGACGAAAATTATAATAACGAGGGGGAGCCGGGCGATGCGCACTCCGGTGCCGATTTTGCCGCCTCTTCGCCGCGATAAAGACGGCGATAATATTCGCGAGGGATCCGAGAGCCGCGGCACGATAAATATAAATCGCGGTTTTGAGCTTTGCGCGGAGACCGACCCGTGGTATCGCGATTCCTGTTTGCCAAGCCGGGATGTTCCGGCGGGGCCGATACGATCGCAGATCGAGTCGCCAGATATTACGAGGGGGGGCTAGCCTACGTTTCCAACCTTCTTGTACGCGCGCGCGCGCGAGCAGCGGTGGCTTCGATCGAGTTTCCAATCGGGCCCCGATATCGGCCCGCCAAATGGACCGTCCGATCGCGATCTGACAGATTGCGCTTCAACCTCGCCGCGACAGAGAACGGATTAAGTTACACATCGGCATTGATCCCTCGCGCGTCTCCTCTCGATCGCTGCTCGCGCTAGTCGTCTTTATTCGTCGCGTACTCGACGTTACGTCACATTCATTCGCTCTACCCCATTTCTACGCAGAGTGAAAGCATCGCCAGGGCCACTTTGGCGAAGTGCGAGTCCCCCGAATTTATGGGGATCGTTGCAACGATGGACTTGACGCGCACAAAGTGTCTAGGTATACACCGAATATGATTGGAAACCTTTGGCTGCGAGGGATCGATACAATGACAGAAATAAAACGAGTGGTGCCCAGTCGCCGATTGGTCGCGAGATCTCGTAAATCGCTCTCGGAGAGTTGCCCGGTGCTGGAAGCCTGGAATCCCAAGCACTCGAGCGTACGCCGCAGGAATACTAAGTTTACCTTCGATCCGGTTACCAAAAGGCCTGGGGCCGTGTCGGGGCCCCAGATGCGGTCGACGCGACGCGACGCGGCGCGGCGCGACGGGAGGACGCCCCCGTGTTTTGCGCCCGCGGGAGCGTTGCGCCGCCGACGCATCTGGACGATGCGGGGCGGGCTGGGGCGACGAGGAGCAACACAGGGGACCGGGAGCAAGCGTTGCACCGTCAATGGGGAACCCCGTGGCACGCACCTGTGTACGTTTTTCAGCGGTGAATGAGCGTGCGCCCTCGCAGCCGGGCCAGAGAGGGGCACGAGTGACGAGGGGGCTGCGAAAACGTCCTTTTAAAGGGACACGCGCGGCCACGCATCTGTCGCAATCACCGCGGCATTGTCAGCAGGCCAGAGGAGATTTAAATGGGGGTACGCTGGCCCCCTCGCCCGTCCACGCTCCCCCCTTCTCGGTCTCTTATTTCCGGCTACAGGTTCGCGCTGGCATTGACGTCGCCTCGAGCTTTGTACGTGTCTAACGATCTTCACACCTGGACTGCTTAGAGTGCGAGAACTCGGGCTCGATGACGCTGGAATTGGGGTAACAATAACTCCAAAATGTTGGATTCCCTGTATAATCGAAGAGGCCAAGTTTAAACATTAAGCTTGCCAATGTGGGGGGGAAAAATCTAACAGAGCTGTGCTAGAAACCACGAGATCCAGCGATTCTCCTTCCTCCCATCACAGCAAAAGTATTAGGTATGTATGTACCTCGAAACAGTGATTGAACATTAAAACGGATCGACGTTCCAGACGTGCCTGCGCCTATGCGGACCCCTGCTCACGGTGCAGCCAGGCGGGCATTGATAACTTTCGGGGTTTACACGTGGTCCCGCACGCGCCCCGTGTTTTCGTGCGCTGCACCGCGCCGGGATCCACGTGCGACAGCTTAGAACAGCTCGTAATTCGAGAACGGGAGCGTTTTACGCGGGGCAGCGCCGCTTCCTCGTTCTCGGCCGTCTCTCTCGTTCCCTTGCCCCTTGGCCGGGCCACTCCATTCATCCCTTTCGTGGCCATGCGCTTTCAGTTTTACGCGCCCGCCCGCGTAACTCACACCGGCGCTAAGCGTAAGACGAAACCCTCGGGCGGCGCGGAACGCTTAAACGCTTTTGCGCCGTGCACGCGAAATCTGCTTACGTGGGACGCCTCCACCTGGCTAAACTTTCGAACGCCGCGTTGTGTCGGCATCCAGATGGCGGATCTAGTTTCGGCCGCGAACGATTCGACCACGTCGCCTCGCTCCTCGGGGACTCGAAGCGGAGAAGTATGGCGACACTTTGTTTCCGCGGGGGATTCTCGATGGCCATCGATAACGAGGGGATCGATGGGCCTGCGAAGGGCTGGCGCGTGCGGCAGGGGTCGACGAGGACACTTGTTGTCTTCCCACTGACGGCAGACGGCTCTTTTCCGCATCCTGTATATACGCGGGCAGGGGTGAGAGCCCTCGTTCACCACAAACTGATGCAGCATCGCGGATATCGCTTGTGACTGATCGACAGTTGGGCGTCATGTTTCACGGCGTCCGCTCTAAATACTCGAGGGAGCATGGCATGGTGACACGAAGCAGTTTCGTTACCTACGCAACGCTGCGCGCCGGTGATCGGAAATGACGGATGCCGCGGAAACGAAGCTGCTTCTGATATCCCAGCTGCGAAGCTGTATAATTTTCAGAAATAGGGGAGACCGGGGCAAAATCGGGACGTTACGGATAAAAGCTCATAACTTTGATATTATTAATATAAAAAAGAAATGGCAATTAGGATTCAATAGCATAAACTCCTTATTAACCCTTCGTTGACACACCTCTTTTTTCGATCAACTTTAACACACCTGGGTGGCTCGCACCCAGAACAATTTTTGAACGACTGCCATTCTCATCTGAAGAATGCAATCGTTCTGAACAAAATCATGGATCAATTTCATGGTTTGTAGAATGTATTCCAATAGTTTTTTGATTGAAATTTCATCACAGTACCTTGTAAAAAAAAATCTAGATTACCATATGCCGAGAAAACAGGAAGAAAATCTTCAAAAAACTGTAACTTTTACAAATTTAAATATTAGTACATCTGTTTCAGTACATCTTTGCTATAAATGTTTCATAACTGCTACAAATATTATCCGATTCATTTCAAATTTGGTGTATACATATAACAACGAAACTCATCCAATTCTGCAGTCTCCCAACTAGTTAGAACAAGCTGTAAACTGCACCCAACCTTTATTCAATTTCAATGAACCATATGATTCTTGGACATAAATGCAAATATCTTCACCATTTTCATCACCACTGTTATCATTATCCTTCGGTACTTTGTTTAATTTTGTGGTTTTCTTTCTCTTTACTTGTAGTCCTTTATTAAGATTTAGTTTTAATTTTGATAACGTCCTCCTTTAGGTTTCTTTGTTACACACATTTTGTGCAAAACCGGGTACCGATTTTACCCAGGTACCCGGTTTTGTCCGAGTTTCCCCTGGCTATCGAAACATGGATAGAGCACGAAGAGAGAAGAAGAGCGAGCGGGAGATACCGATTCGTGAAAAAGGGGGCACGGATGGACCGAATCGAAAAGTCGCCGCCGTTCCGAGGCAGAACAGATCGCTTCCGCAGTGCTCACCTTCAGGCAGCGTAGCAAAGTTCGGACGAGCGTGGAATCGTTTCGAACGAACTCCGCGGCGGCGGTGGAGGGGGGGGGGGGAAAGAGAAGGTGAGAGACCCGGAAAAACGATCACAATCACGATGCGTAACGGACCCGTGCTGATCGATGCCGGGTAATCCAGATCGGCTGTGATCGGCGTAACCCACGATTCGCCATCATTAATTTTCATCTTGCGCGGTCTTCAGCGCAAATCTATCACCCCGCCAGCTCGAATGGCAACGCTCGGCGTGCTTTTACGCGGTACGAGAAGTCGACGCCGAGCACAGGTTCCGAACGGTGCCCGTAATGATGATATTGCGCGGCTTTACGCTCCGGCTAGAACGGACTTAGGCAGACGGACGGCCGCGTGTGATCGATCGGTCGGATCCGATGGAATCGCTCGGGCAGACTCGGCGCAAGGTTATTAATTACTATCAGGCAGATAGCGAGATAGCAGCAATGATTCCGCGGGGAGACATCGACGAATCGTTCGCTGCCCGAGGGATTAAGGGGGGATTCAAGGCAGCGATGCGCACACCGATCCATCGTTTTTTCTATTCCATTCGATTTTTATTTCTCACGCGAGCAGAATGTTTCTTAAATTGAGTACCTAATTCAATTAGGAGAGCGCCGGGATGGATGCAATTAATGAGGCAAGGCCTTCGGGTTGAGGGACTCGGTTTCGATGTTGGGCGCTTACCGCCGCCATTGGCTCCAATTGTAATCTGCTCCGTGTACGAGGCTGATCGTGAGATCCTTACCATATGGCCCGTGCATTCGTGCGTCATCCTAGCCAGCCCATCGATCCGATGGTCGTTGCTGCAGAGTTTGACGAGGCTGTCGCCATTGAGCTCCACTCGGGGGTTGCCACAATCGAGCCTCACGAATTCGAGTTGTCACGACCACGTTCCATGACTCGCACCTTCCTTCCTATCAATCCTGGCGCGGGCATCATTGACATTTCATTCTTTGCTATGCAGCGCGAGGACTGGTCGTCGTGGCCGACCCAGACAGGCAGACACTCAAGCTTAACGGTGTAATAAAAAAAAAAGTGGCAAATGATGAAATTACCGATTGAAACGGATCGATCCTATTAATATCTCGATACACGAGCGTGCTCGAGCGCGTATTACGCAAACGCCGCTCTACTATTCGGAGCGACAGCAACGGTCGCGTTCCGAGTCTAATCCAGAGCGTGAGATCATTTAGAATCGAGGGAGTCCGTCGATAGGAAGGTATCGAATTATTAATTACCCTAACCTCGAACTCGGCGTCACTTTGCGCACGTATTATTCTCCGCTTACAAAGCCTCCCCAAGCAGCCCGCCCCGATCGCGATCGGCTCGTATTGTCGCTGCAATTATCTTTCACTGCCAGCAACTCACAAAAGGATCGACCAATTTGCGCAGATTTCATCGATCCCTCGACATCATTTTTCCCAAATAAAAATCGAACATACGAGATCTACTTCTAATCCCCGACCAAAGATCGTTAACTATTTCGCGTTGATCTCCGCGCGGCCGGACAGAAGAGATTACGTGAAACGCAGTCGCGTTAGAATCGCGGAAGACATATCGACGGCGCTGCAGCTTTCTCCGGACAAATCTCATCGGGTACGTTTCAGCGCGGTGTCCCGGGTATTCCTTGATTAATCTTCGACGTTAGGGCCGAGCAGACGGTGCGCGCGATCGGTCTTTATCACGTCGTGCGATTTACACCGCGAACCGAAAGTCACGATCCCCCCGGATCGATATCTACACGTGGAAGGTCCGTCTACCTGGATGACTCGACGGCTCGCAGGATCCGGCGAGTTCGTGCCACGAGGAACCGATCCGCGGCCGTGCACGGCCGGCGTGTATGGATGCAAGGGTGCGCGGGCCTCACAGGCGGGGGTAAAAATGAGGTAAAGAGGGCTCACGGCTAATAATCATTAGTCGGAGATGCGGGAGCAGATATCAGTCGAGGCAATCATTGCGGCGCTCGATCAAACGGGCAGACCCCGCGCCATCGAACCGTGGCTTGCGTGGGGTGATCCCCGCGTCCCGATAAATCGACGAATTTCCAACCGGCGTAAATACGTTCGGCCGTGATTTCTCTTTATGCCCGATGCACCTTCGACGGAACCGGTGTCCTGCGATGGGGGACCACTTCGCCGTGGAGGATTATTAAGAAGGTTTTTACACCGTGAAGTTTTCTGACACCCCGCGGAGGGAAAAGAATTCGACGCGCAAGTCCATCGTGCGTCCAGGGGGAAGTTGCAGAGGCAGCTCGAATAAATGTAAATAACTCCTCGGCGATTAGGTATAGGAAGCTGAAATTTCGCGAGTTTCCGCGGAGGCGTCGGACCGAGGGGGCGCGCGCAGAGATTTTACGACGACGCGCGGGACATCCTGCAGTGGCCGCAGGTCCAGGACGAGGTAATTAAGCTTAACGCGCGTCGTCTCGCAAGCCACCGGCGATTCCCCCTTGTCCGCGGTGTTTCGCCGTAGGTTTTGCCGCGGCTGCGCTCTGCGGTTTACCGCATGTCCAACACGACCGCCACGGGGTCTGCGCCTCCGTCGGCCATAAACCATCATTACGCTAGTACATAGCAAGCGCTAAGGGAGCCCCACGGACGTATCCCCGCGTCTCCATCCGCGCTGGATGGAGCACAGCGTTCCGCCGCGCGAAATTTCTGCTGATATTTTCACTGGACCGTGGCTGGTCGAACACGCCGCTCCATCGGAAGTGCTCCCCATTAAATCTAATTTAACGCCCGAGAGCCTTTGTCTTGGGAACGCTGCCGAGGGAGCCGCGATGATCGAAGCACCCTTCGCTACGATCTCGATTAATAACCACCGCCGCATCCCCCCCCCCCCCCCGCCCCCGTCTTCCCCTGCGTGCACGCGCTTACGTCACTCCCCACCCGACGCTTGCCGCCTCGTTGAAAGCGAAAGCTAATGGCTGTCGGACAGCTTAACCGAGCGGCGTGACAATTTTCACTTAATAACCACCGATAATCCGAGCCGCGCGCGTTCGTAATTATAATGGGCCCCGTTACGAAGATCAGGATCGCGGTGTACGATCGTGAAAAAGGACCGCGGCGATAACGACTGACCCGTGGATATCGCGTCGAAGGCGCGATGTAATGGCTTTAATAACGTAATCAGTGATAATTCCACGGCTTAATGGTATACACCGGCGCATGCAAAATCAACGTGGTCCCGGGCGGGGCGAGGGGGCGGAGGGGGCTGCCAAGGGGAGTAACGGCGATAAAACTGGGACCGTTAAAGATCAACATAATTAAACAGGTATTTATAAGTGGCCTTACGGTGGTGTAGGTATAAGTAAGCGTGCTCGCGGATCGGGGAGGCGGTTACCACCAGGTGGTGAGATAATACGAGTTCTTATCAAGCGGCGTTAAGCAGTTTTGTTCATTAAGGGGGTCGGGCAAGAAGGGACCCGGTATCGTGCAACAGTACACGTAATAAAACCGCGTCGCTGTAGCAGCCCTCCTTCGGAGGGGGAGCACCGGCTGGCTGACTACTTATCAATTACAATAATGGGTCTATTAAATAATAACGGCGGACATGTTAGGTGCACAAGCAAGCTTTTATGATTGCGACTGTTTTATAATGGGGTAGGTGTTAGGCGGTGCTTCGGATTTATAGGCGACTCTGTGTGCAAACACTACATCGCCCTGTCCGAGAGCTGCTCTTCAATCTCGCAACACACCGACGTCCACGTGGATCCACGGCCTTCCCGTACGCGTTCGTTTCCATGAATCCCCGTAACCGGTGATTTTTTACGCTCCCGTTCTTTTTCTCCTTTCGCTGCGGCGTCGCACCAGGCGGGCCCGTCTCGGCGGCCGAGGAGCAGGAGGACGCTCCAGCGCTGGCCATTCTGCTACAATATTTGGCGGCCCGTTGGGAGTCGTTAGGGGAGGTTGGGGATAGAGTTGATGGAGGTGAGGATAGATCGCCTCCTTCTGAATCGGGTGTATCCACAGCAGGCAGCTCGGGGAAGGGAGGATTGTCTGTTTAAAGACACTGCCTCCAAATTATTCTCGACTGACGAGGGAAGAATACAGAGTGGCCCGTGATTGTAATTAATAGGTAATTAATTGAACGAAACGTGTCGATTACTTGTAACAGAAAGAGGGACTCGCTTCACGCTTTCCTCCTAACGGTTGGATTTCCCACGGTCGCACGTTCATTCTTAACAAAAATGACCACCGTGCTACCGGTTCCCCGTGATAATTTTTTTTTCGGTTTTTATTTTTCTTCTCTAGTTTAGTTTTATTTTTAATCATTTAGTTACGGTTAGGCTTCTAACAGTATTGCACTGCAGTCTCGCCTTTTACTTCGCTATTCTTTGTATGTTTACTGTTCTTTGATGTTTCCAAGTAATAAATACGAATAATAATAATAATAAATAATAAAATGAAAAGTGACCAACGGTTCGGTGGACCCGGCCATTTACGACGAAATATCGGCGATCGAATGGCTCCAAGAAATATGGTCATATTGGAGTACCGGGTCAAACCGAAGTTCGAAGTTTTACGAGCAGCAGGGTCGAGGGATAGGAGTAGCCTTTCACAATCGAACGCCTCGGCCAGATTTAATTCACGATACCAAAGATCCGCCATTATCTACGATCGACATTGATTCTGGATAGCGACCACGAGCGTGCCATTTATTCTATTAACCAGTGTGCTTCTTATATTACCGTTCCTCGAGCAATGTTTTTTCCCCCTCTCTGCCGTTTTTTGCGCCCTTCAACGTCGCCTGGTCAGCCGTCCAATTCGTTTCTACTCGGCGTTAGGCACGGGAACGGCCTTCTTGGACCGCCTAGCGTGATCCCCGACGCCCACAAAAAAGCACTCTCTATAACCGTGATACATGCTATAGATTTAATTGGGCCGCCGGATACCTGGCCGGTTTTATTCCCTTCGTCGCATTCGTAACCTGTCAACGTCGCTCCGTCCAGGTCCTGGGAACATCCACGCGTTTTCCTGGAGTCGCGAGTTTCGAGTGTGCAGCTGGTACAGCGCGTTTCAAAATCGACGAGCGCATGAGCCACGGACAAGAACGTTCACGGTCCTCCCTTCCAACCTGTTATTTTATGTTCTCCAGTTTAACTCCCGGTCGTAAAGGCTAATTAAACACCAATATTGACACGCATTACGGTGTACCGTGGATTTAATTAAACGCCAATGGAATCGCCATCAAACCGGAGGGGGAGATTCAGAAATCTACGACGTCGAGTGTTCCGTTCCTTTTGTCCGCTGGGAATCACAATGCCACCAGGCCCCGCCGGACCCGTCGGATTAGCCTCGCGTCTGGTGGACGTCTAAGAGGCCGTGTATCGCGTAGGCATCCACCTACGTTTATCATTCATCGGGGAATTGGCCAAGGTGGTTACGGGCGTGTCGCGCGCACGGTGGCGTTTATTGTGTGGCAACGGAACGAACTCATTGCGAATCGATCGAACAAGGAAGAGGCCGTGCGTAGGAACGATAATTCCCTGTCCGTGAAGGCGACGTACCTATGTGTTCATTCGGCGGCGAATTAGATTCAATTGACTCGCTTTCGCGGCGTTCATAAATCATCGGGCGCGCTTAGAGGAGGGGGGAGGGGGGGGGAGAGGAACGGCGATGCACGAAACGTGGCGCGTTTTAAATACGTGGAAATTAATGATTCACGGGCTAATCCCGATGCAGCCGCATCCAGTGGCTCGCCGGTGGTTAACGAGACGATCAATTAATCGCTTGCGTAACGCAACCCTCCCCCGAAGGTGGGCTCTCCTCTGCCCTTCCTCCGCCCTCCTGCCGCCGTCTCGCTCCTCGACAATTTCATCATCCGCGACGGGCTTGACAAATAGCGCACGAATTTCTTACGCTGCAGCCTCGTAAGTTCTATTGACACATCGGCGAGCGGCGGCGATCGGCGTATCGGCCGTCGCCGCCGGGTTTCCCCGTTTTCAGCCCTCGGGATCTAGATAATTTGTGATTAATTAGACATTATAAGCGTTATTGATGGGAGCAGGGAGGCCGGGGCGAAGCCGAGCAACGGAGAAGCCCGCGCGAGGACCCGGAGGATGGAGCGGGCGAGCGAAGGAACCGACGAACGGGGGAACGAACGAACGAACGGATGGACGGACGGACGGACGGATGGACAGACGGAGGAGCGGAGATCGGATC
Source organism: Andrena camellia (assembly GCA_029448645.1). Taxonomy (NCBI): domain Eukaryota; kingdom Metazoa; phylum Arthropoda; class Insecta; order Hymenoptera; family Andrenidae; genus Andrena; species Andrena camellia. The sequence continues at coordinate 39,385,844 of CM055679.1, read as the reverse complement.
AGGAACGGTAGGTGGTCCATCGAGGCTCGCCAGCATCCACTCTCCCTCCGAAGAGAACTCTGGCATCTACCCGAGAGCTCCCGAGCTATCCTCTCTTTCAGTCTCCGTTCCTTCTTCATCCTCCGGCTTCCCCGATCGACCGCTCTCCCTTCAGCATCTCTTCCACTCGTCCTTCTCCAACGACATCCTCCTTCCTCCATCACGCTGCCTCGCCCCCGTCCCTCGGCAAACCTCAGCCCCTCACGGCCGGTCGCGCCGTTGCTCGTGGTATGTACCGGGCCTCTTCCTCTTGTCCGTACTCAACGTGCATCTTCCCTACCCACGAACACGCCACGGTACACGGAACTTCTTCTCGTCCACCAACACAGGATTCGACTACCATCGGCTGGCTAGCCACGGAGCGCCGGGTATACGACGGTATAGGAGCGGAGTATACAACAAGGCTGATCGGTTTGCGCGAGCTTCTTCCTTCGCGTCGACGATCCCTCAGAGCAGCCGAGCAGAGAAAGAGACGGGCCCCCGACCGCCGATCGAATCTCGCCCGTAGATCTCCTTTTTCCTCCGTCCGCCCCGCCCGGCCCTGCCCCCACGCGCACCCCATCGCGGGGGCCCAAGGCACGGCAACCTTCGAATCTCGGCCGGGGTCCGGTCGGGCCCTTCGCCGAGGCGCGACTCCGTGAGTAGGTGTATGTATACGTACCTACGTTTCCACCGCGGTGACTTTTTCCCCGTCGCGAATACCTCGCGCCGGCTGTCCTTCCTGTCCCGTCTTTGACCCTGCAGGTCGTTACCTCTCGACCGGCCATCCCGGTGGCCCCGTTGACGAGACACGACCGCCCCTGGGACGCTCGACGCACCGCGGCAATCAAAAAGACCACGAGGAACGCCGCCGCGCCGAGGATGCCCGTGGCCGTGACACGGAAGGAGAGGGGACGGCGAGATGTTTTCGTGTAATTCGACATGAAACGACCACCGGTTCGGACAGGTGGGCCCGGCGTACGGGGGGTTACCGTTGCTGCTGCACGCCGCTTCGAGGGGGGTGAATTAGTATGTACATACACGCGGTGAATGCGACGTCCGATGATCGAATCCCGGGACTCCGTTGGTCGCGCGCGAATAAATGCGCGCCGAGGGCACGCAGGGGAATCGTAAGGACAGCAAGGACGTTTAGGGACTGAGTGAAAGCAGGTGGAGAGGTGTCGTGCCGGGCATCGTTCTCGAGAAATATGAATTTAAGTGACGGGACGTATGCACAGGTATCTCTGGATGGATAGAGGACTTCTGTTCAGCTGGAATTTCACTGACAAGCTTGCTTCTCGAGACATAATCGAGCGTTAGGGTACCACTAGTGATGGGATTCGAAGCTCTTCGAACCGCTTCGATTCTGTCTTGAATATCAGGCGACTACTGCGAAGCACTTCGAACGTGATTCGAAGATTAAAACTCTTGAAAATCTTGATAAGTTTTCAGTCTTGTGATAGGTCTTGAAAGTCTTGGCAGTCTTGGAAGCTTGAAAGTCTTGAAAGTCTCGATCGTCTTGGAAGTCTTGAAACTCTTGCTTCAAAGTCTTGGTAGGTTTCGGACCCGTATGTACGTCCACCGACGACTCGCGGGACAATACAATCATAAACCGCGACCCTGGCGAGACCCTCTGACCGATCAACCTGGTTAGTTTTTAGCAACCAGATGCTCATTTTCAAGACAGTCAAGGCTTCCAAGACTTCCAAGACTTTCAAGACTTTCATGACTTACCAAGCCTCAAGACTTATCAAGACTTTCAAGAGTTTTAAGCTTCGAATCATGTTCGAAGTGCTTCGAAGTTTTCGTCATACCTATATATAGATTCGAAGCGCTTCGAAGTGCTTTGGATCCCATCACTAGCCACCGCTGTGCCCTCGACCCTGTTTCGCGCCATTTCGCGGGTGTTCGAGGCGAAAGTCGTTAAGACATTTGGGGGAATAATGAAATTCGCGAGTGGGCAACGACGCCAGGCGGCGTTTCGTGGCGCGTGAAGGGACGAGCAGCGCGTGAATTATTATTGGACAAAAGTTCCGACCAGCGGGCGACAGAGTGATCTGATCAGAGAGGCTGCCGACCGCGATTAGTATTTATTCCATTCGCCTAGTCCCCCAGCTGTATTTATCTCGATTGGCCCGACTGGCTCGGCTGCTAATACGATAATTCTTATCGGGCGCCTGTTGCGAATGGACGAAAATTGGGCCCAGCTCGCCGCCGTGCCGCGCCGCACCGCCGCGAAATTTCGCAGGCGCGCGCTCGCCTCTCGCGTTTATGGGCTCCTTCCATGATCACGATCTCGGTAATCGAGACCGTGGGGTCGGGGTCGCGGTATTACTATTTTTAACGCGAAATCGATGGGCATCCGATGTAAGCGAACACTGGCAGTTTGGATTTTGGACACCGAACGTGAAAGCTATCGTTACCGTGGGAGGGTCGAACCACGATGCAGCCAAGGTACAACACTTTGTTGATTAATCCGAGCTTTTCCCCGAATCCTCGAGGAGCTACGGTGTCGAGCAGCGAGGGTTTAAACCCTTCGAACCTTTAGACACCGAATATAGAACCGTGACCCTTCTGGAACCATCTACACGATGAAACTTAAAAAGATACGAGCCAATAATCAAGATTCAAAGAAGAGATACAACGAATGATATGGTTCAGAGCACCTTAGTACCTATCTAATAACCTCAGCTTACCCACGTTCGTGACAATATCAAAACGTCACTGTCATCAAGCTTAATGACGCCTCCTGACCATCGTTTCCCCGTGTATCGCGCACTTGGAATCCGTGGTAACTACTTCCCGTTTCGTTTGGAAGCTTTCATTTTTACCGAGTTGGAGTGCCTACAGTACCCTGGATCCACGATCCGTCTTGTTGCGGCCGTTGCAATTAACGGCACCCAGCGCGCGCGCGCGCGCGCGCGAGAGGATTTGAGAAGACGGTTACCAGGATCGACTGGGTATCCGTGTCACAGGCAGATCTGCCACGTCCCTCCTCGTTTTCCACGCGGATGGGCATGAGCGTGAATCATCTAGTAGGTGCCTGAACGTTCACACTCGCCGTAAGGACGGAAATGGTGGCCGCTTTCGGAGCGCGCGTCCCTCCTCGCGACGGGAGGATGGCTATCCACGAGAGGCTTTCTCATTAGAGACACGACGACCGCGTCTCGCTGTCGGCCTCCTCGCTCTCTGGAATCCCGACGGAGAGATGTTACGATTATTGGCCGTCCGGCCGGCCGAAGAAGGAGCTGGGGAAAAAGGAAGAGCCGGCGAGGAGGGTACGCGCGCGTACGGGAAACTGGGGACTCGTCTAATCGCGAGCCCGCTTTCGTGGGAGACGCGCCGCGTCACCTTGAAAATCTTGCACCGCGATAATGCAACCAACCGCTACGATCGTGCTCGTCGGCTGAGTCATTCCTGCCTGATTTCACAACGGAGCGTTTTGCAACGCGTCACTGAGCGCCGCGAGGCAGGTAGACACTTGTGTGCCGCGTATGATAAAACGTGCACGAAACAGAGAAGCTTTCCGAAGAGGAAAGATGGAGAGCCTAATGTTTCGGAGCAGATCAACGTTGGGGCAGCTCTCAGTGGACTCGAAAATCTTTAAGGGGTTACATCCACCTAGAGGTCCGGAGAAAGCAGACAAGTTCAGGAATTTTTTGGGGGAAAAGTATAAGTGAAAATCATGCACAATGTTTTTCTACTAAAAGACACATCTTTTAACTATATTATTTTAAATTTTCACGAGACATTATTATTAACTAGTGGAGCTATCGGCTTGGATATGAGTCGTATTTTTTTTTAAGCATTAACTGGTGGACATTCCCTACATTAGGATAAACGATGCATCTGAAAGCAAAAACTCAAGTAGATTTTAAAAATAAATAACTTTCAGAAGTACCTGACCGTTCTCATATTTTTAAATTTTGCTTTCAATTTTGCAATAATGGAAATACTTGCAAAGCCTTCTTAAAAAAAAGAAAAAAAATTCCACGAAATTCGATATTCTAACTTCAAACGGTCGCACTTTTTTGCCAAAATACAATATTAAAATTCGGAGAACGTCAGGTACTTCTGCAAGTTATTTATTTTTAAAATCTATATGGATTTTTGCTTTCAGAAGCATCGTTTGGCCGAGGCCCTAGGGAGTGTCCACCAGCTAAAGCTTAAAACAAAACACGACTCATAACCAAGCCGATATCTCCTTTAGTTAATAATAATATCTCATGAAAATTTAGAATAATATAGTTGAAAGATGTATTTTTTAGTAGAAAAACATTGTGTATGATTTTCACTTATATTTTTCCCCAAAAAAATTCATGAACTTGTATGATTTCTCCGGATCTCTAGGTGGACGTAACCCTTTAAGGTCCCAGGATTCTAGAGATATTACAAGAATTCCAACAGTAGAATCAACTCTGTCTCCGAAACGGTCAGACGTTCTGTTTGGGGGGGTTATTATGTTTGTGCGAGTGATTATGTAGTCGAAGTGAAAAATCGGAACAAGTGAGTTTGTTGCTTGTTTCGTATTGCATTGATCTAAATAAGCAATAAATTAAATTTCTTCGAGTTTTGTCTTAGAATCAGACCAATCCCATAATCACCATGGAGAAACGATCCTGGGTCATCGACGGAGAACCACTTGCCATGTGGGATCACAGCTTCACTGCCGTTCCTTGAAGAGCCCAAGATACAATAAGTCGACGAGGAAACATCGCAAGGTATTGTCTTCCTGGCGGACGTGTATCGCGTCTGGTGCCCAGAATTCATCAAAAGGTAGGTGCCAGGATTATTGGCTGCGCGCTGCAGTCGGAGAAACAAGAAACCGCGGGCGAGCAGAGGACGCGGAACAAAGGGAATCACGTGGAAGGAGGAGAGGGGTCACGCCTGTTGGCACGAGCTGCCTCCAGAGCGGATCCTTCGCGCAGGACTCTCTCGTAATTACCCATCGATCGTCCCGATCTGCTCGCTGTCGGTCTTCTATTTCGAGATCCTTTTTTTTCTCCACGGGCTTCCCGCTCTTCTTTCGCCGCATTTTTCGGCCGCGCTCCGTTTCACAATCCACTCGATTCCCACCTTCTTCAATCGCTACGTGACCGTTCGGCCAGCTCTCCGCCGTCGACGGCTACGTATCTGTCCTTTGGCTTGCACCGTGGTAATTACAGAGGGACGTTGAACCGCTGCCCGCGCCGACCGCTCCGAAACTGACAATTGTCTTTGCGGATCTGCGAGAAACGGCTCCCAAGATCGTACGACGTGTCGCTTCCTCGACCACCGCCGAGGCGGATAAAATGTCGCCTTCGAGGCGACAGCGGGATCAGATACGCGGAATTAAATATTCCCCGGTGTGTCCGTTTCCATCTTTTGGTCGACCAAGGCATTATTCGAAGAGGCCGAGCGGAGAACCACTGGCTGCAACAACTGGACGGAGCCAGCCACGTTGGTAGATCCTTAATGAGGCGTCGATTAGATCGGGCCGATATCGAGGACCCAGAGGATTCGCCGAGCATCGCGATGACGAATCGTGAAACACGACCGAGAGGATTTCTTTGTGACGCGAAACGAGCTGAAATCTCTTGCCTTCCCCGAGAGGCAACCAAACGAACCACGCTCGGTATCTCGCCGATCGAATCCACCAAATTCTGTGCCTGTTGGATCAGCCGCGGGGTCGTCAGCCCGCGTTGTATGTACCTAAGTGGGTAATGTACACATCGACGCTGGCCAAGGGCAGGACTCGAAGCCGGATCGGTAAACTAGAATCAAACGTGACGGATCATTAATTGCATTTATTGGGGCCGGCGATCGAGAGATCACTCGAGGCGTGGGTCGACAGATAAAACGTTGGGGAGGTCGGCCGAGGTCGGCCCATCGGCGATGGAAGGATCCGAGAGGCAAAAAAGACGAGAGGAGGCAGATCTTGAGGCCCCCGAATCGTCTGGGCCCGGTTTTCGTTCGGCAGCTTTTACGATTCTGATCGCGGCATTATTATAGTAGGAAGTTTTATGGGGAGCTGCGCGGCCGGGAGCACGGAGGGACTATCCCTCTAGCCGATGTTTTGCGTTTACAGGTGCACGTTATTCGAGATTGTATTTACACGATCATCCGAATAAATTAGACAATCCCGGGTGGAGGGGAGAACGGGTTTGCTCGTAGTCGGTGGAACACTCGAGATCGATCTTCGAGTTTCTCTTTACTGCGCTCCGCGTTTGATTAACTGCCTCTCGTCGAGGACACCGCGGAAGCCTACGAGTCGCGTTAACCGCGCGCATAATGGTAATCGACGTGAGCGAAGTAGATCGGGGAAAGAAATGGATTATAAAGTGCGCTTATCGGCCCGCCTATCTCATCCGGCGTTGGCATAAAAGTCCATTGCTCGACGTCGATAAAGTACAGTTGCGCGTTTACACGGTGCTCCTCAATCCCATCACGCCGGGTTACTGTTATTGACATAACGCAGACGGGAAGTCGGGGCCGTTTCGATTCGATTTCGAGGGCAAATCGATGCGCCGAGAGTGGAAGATTGCCCCTCCGAAGTACATAACGGAACCCACTCGTCAATACTCGGCGGGCCGTTCCATCGACGACCAAGTAATTGGCGTCGTAAAAGAAAGGCGCGCGAAACGGCACGAAAAAGGCCCGCGCGGCCGCCGAGGCGGAAGGCTTGTCGTAGCCTCGATTCGTAATAAAACAGCGTGATCCGCGACGCGACAACGCGTCTCCGTCCGCGGATTAGCCGACAGGAAGAAACGGCCCGGTTTTCGATCGATGTTCTCACGAGCGTTTCGTTGGACGGCCGCCGCCTCGGTGCCGGCACGCCGACTCGGAGGAACGGATCGGAACGGGCGTGAAACACAGCGACAAGAACGCTCGCGGTGGAATTATAACTGTTCGTAAATATCACGGCGGGCCCAGCTGCAGCGAAACAATAATAAAGACAAGCGAACAGATGGGTGGGGTGGCGTGGCGGGATGCTTTTTATCTATTAGGGGACGCTTTTATCTAATGGTCACGTAGGGTGTAGGTGCGAGTACCGCGATTCACGCGACCCAATTGTGACACCAACGTGATTGAAACACCGCGGACTGATGTTTCAAAGGAAACGCGGAAAAAGGAACCTCGAAGCAGCTTGTTTAATATTACTCACGGGCACCGCGGAGGAGGTGTTTGAAATGAACGTTGGGCGCAGCGTATCGGATACACCTGAACCTGCGCCGACCTGTACCTACCTGTCTGGCCGGGGGACGTCGAGGGCCGAGCATCGGCGTATCTGCGCTAGAATCGTAAAGGCACGAGTTTTACGAGCCGTCCCGTGAAATTAATACACGTGTCTCGCATTCTCTCGAATTCGGTGCCGATTATGTAGCCAGGCCTAACCCGAGACGCTGGCCGCCGGCCGCGCCGGTACACCGGGTTTTGCGGCCGGGCCGCGTGACGTTCCACCTTTTATTTATCCCGCAGTTTCGGGTTTCCTTCTCCCCCGCCCGTCCTGTCCAACCCTCTCTTGTCGTGGCTGCTAATTGATCGCCGGGTAATCCGAAATGCAAGAGGCCCGGCCGCTCATTACCGTAATGAACAATAAAGCGGACCGTGCCGCGTAATGAGCCACGTCTCGCTGTCTTGTCGTCTTCCCCGGGCTATCGAACGGGGTGGAGAGGAGGCTAAAGGGTAAACGGGACCAAGGCGACTTCCACCGTCCGCCCGGCTGAATAAATGAGCCCCGGTAACGCTGCTCCTCGCTCCGCGGAACGTCGCTACCGTGTCCGGCACGCCGTGCTTCGTGTTCGAATCGTTCCAACTTGGCCGATTCGTTTTCGGCGAGCGCTTACGGTTCGCGAGCCCTCGGCGCTCTGATCCTTTCGCGCAGAGTTGACGCAGATTTCACGCAGCTGTGTCTGGAGAAAAGTTCCGGGGGCCGTTAATCGTCCTGCACGTATCGCAGAGGGACGAGTGGATGCCATTGGAAGGGGCGTGCAATGGAACTTGCGATACGCAACGATCGTTTGCTAAGAAAGTATAATAATAAGATGATAGCTCGTAATCTGTATAATTCCCGTGGTTATTATTGGTCCGGTCATTACGTTTATGTAGAACGATGCCGTGTCCGAGGCGAGCTAGAGGATGAAGAGAAAGGAAGGCATTTTTACGTAACGGGTCGATTGTCGGATCGGCAAGGTAACTGTGCTAGATCGTTTCGTTAATTTTCGATCTCGCCGGGCATTTTATTGGGAACGTCGACACGACGACCGCGGGGAAAGGGGGTATCGGTGGTTTTCTCCACCGTCCAGAACGGCGATGAACTTTTATTACCGCCAGATCGGGACCAGATAAAGCAGTTTCCGAACCCTTTGTTAATCTCTCCGGCCGATGATTTTGTAACAAGAGCGATCGTAGGCGTAACCGAGCCGGTCGATGCCCGTAATTGTCTGGGACGCGGAATGCTCAGACGGTTGTTGCAACTTTTCTAGCAATGGACACTCCACCGGGCAGCGGTTACGAAATTCATTTCAGCGCACTATTTTTCGAGCATGAATCTTCGCGTTGCGTAAGATGCATTAGCACTGGCTCCGATTCGTGAGCAACGAGCAGGGACTTGTTTCGAAATAAGGGAAAAAAGGGACACCGTCAGAGGATTGCTATCAACTGCCGAGCATTATTTCGCAAATATAATAAAAGGCCATTTTATAGCCGCTCGATGCAGGCATACAGCACTGTATCGTACTACAGGGTCACCGATCGACCACCAGCACGACGCATCAGCGTAATTGGAACTTAAGAGTCGCCTCGCAAGACAATAGCAAAATAGGTCCCAACTGTTATCACTGCCAGGCGCGCACGGCTGGGAAAAACGCTTCCGGCTTTTATGACTCGCGCATTTCCTTCGCGATTAATTCCCAAGATTTAATAATCGCGCTGCGCGTGGAAAATGCGGGTGGCGACGCTGGCGAGACGTGAAGATTGCAGCAAAAGCGCTCTTCCATAAATGCGTGCCACTGTGCAGCGTCCTTAAGTCCTTCAGCGCCATAGACCGAGATAAATTCATTAGCGCGCGCCGTTCACAAAACGCGTGGAATTAAAAAGGAACAGCTGGATAAGAGAACGTTCGAGGGCATTATCGTAAATTTCGTTCATAATAACCCGTCAAGGGCAGCGGCGAATAAGGTAAACCCTGTTTGCGTGTACATCTAATCGTTTCATCAACGCATTAAGGATCCCAGCATTCTTCCTGGGGATTCAAGATATTCCCTTTCCTCTGCCGTTAAGTGTGTGTGTGTGTGTGGGGGGGGGGGGGGGAGATTTTTATTTACGCCGTGGACCTTTTTTCCGACCTGTCCCCGAAACAGGGACCGCGGGATCTTAATGGGTCTGCGATCACCCCGTAAGGCAAGTACACACGACTATGCCTGTGGAGCATAGAAGCGCCTCGTTAACCCCATTACATCGTACCGAGCGGATAGAGCGGTCTCTGCATGGGAAGCTGATAGTTCTGGCGTAGTTTCGAGGCTCGGCCGTGCTCCGTGGATATTGGGACCGATACAGATAAGCAGATAGAGGTATAATGACGAGGCTGGCCGCTCGAGGCCGGTATATATATATACGCGTCTATTCGAGGATGCTAACTAAGATGGTATCTGAGGCGCCCCGCTGGGCCCCCATGATGTATCGATCCTCATATACCCTCTGTCTCAACCCCGTCGGTATTCGCTGCACCACCAATTCGGCCACCAACCACTTCGGTTCGCTCAAGTCCTCGGCCAGGTTGGCGATGAAACAGCGACATCGCCGCCCCGCGGACTGATACCCCGCGACAGACGTCCACGGCCAACCTGGAATTTGGAACCGGGTCAACCGTGTCCTGGACCGCCATCCGCTGCGCTCAGATCCGATGAGAGATCGATTGATCGATGGGTGACGCGCGGGACGATGTCGGAGACAGATAAGATTGCTACGGACTCCGCCGGGACTACGTCTCGGCAAACGATTTACTAATTGTGGGATCAGTATGGAGGCCAGCGGAGAAGAAAGTTGAAGGATCGTGCGTTGCGCGCGGGGCTGTACCTATATGGAGTTTCGTGCGCGTAAACTTACTGGAAACAGATTTCAGCGCTCTTTTTATGTAGGTGATTTGGACCGCGAGGTATCTGGAAGATAAGTCGAAACATCCGACTTGCAGATCCGGGGGCGAAAGGTAATGAGAAGTCGGCGGAGGGTGATCTCCGAAAGCCAAACTCCGGAGGGAGTCACGCACGGTCAGGCACGTTAATGGCGCGTTAATGGCCGCGTTTCTTCTAGGTTTAAATTATATCAGCGTCCGGACGTGGCCGACAAAACAGGCGCGATTGCGTTACATCGTCGTGAAGGTGGTCCACGATCCTTCGTAGCACGTGAGACGGCGTGACACGATGAATTTGTCACGCGTTTGGCTCACGCTACGTGCCTCGCTGCTACTTGCCTCGTCTCTTTCCCTCCCCCACCCTTCGGCCATCTTTTCTCACCTTGCCTGCCAGCAGCGAGCACGTGCGATAAATGTCCGTAATTCGAGGTGTTTTTTACCGTCGCGTAAAAATACGTCCCTCGAATCCACCGTGAAACTATGATATTAGACGAAGCCGCGGTCCAAAAACCGCGAGAGCCGTGCGAGGCGAGCCTTCGCGGGATCTTAAACCACCCGTGTGAACGATGACTTTTCGTTTCTCAGCCAGCTGCTTGCGTGTCCCTGATATTATACAATGGGTAAGTAGAAGGAGAAGGCAATCTTGCCAGCGTGCCTACGCATAATAGGAGACACTAAGCAGATACCTACTGCAGATTCTACATTATCGAATCCACGCCTGCAGAAGCAATTTTAAACGAGATGGAGGAAGGATACTTCAGCAGCTACAGGGGCAAGCTTCGCACTTAATGAGCCGTGGAATCGGCCAGTCAAGTTCATTTCCTACGTTTGCGCGCCAATCATTAACTCCCTTCAAATACCGACCATCCCCGTGATCGAGCCTTTCGTTACGATCCACTAAATTGTAATCACCGATGCCTGAAGAAGAAGCTATCCGCGGCGTTAAAAGCGTCCCGCGGCCCCTTATTTACAGCCACTTGCAGCCGACCGAGCTGCGCAAGGACGCAGGAAAAGTGTCGCCAATTTGCTCCTATTACATTCCGCGTGCCCATGCGGTGTTACCGCCGGACACGGCTCTGTCTTAACCCCGCCGTTCGTTCCCCAGAGACGCTTCGTATATACAGTCTCGCGCTTCCGGGAGAAACGCGTATCTCAGCCGCTGGGAACGGAGCCGCTTCGAAATGGCGCGTCTTTAGCGCGCAGTGGGGCTCTTTACGCCCACCGGGCGCAGTTTGTCGCGGCGTTGATCGCGGGATAACGCTTCAACTCGTTCGAAACGTCCAGTTATTTGCGCTCTAACGAAACGCGTAGCACGGGGACGAGACGTCGACTAATGGGGACAGGAAATTGCGGGCCTCGATCCGTGTACCGTGGCATCGGGCGGGCCCGCTTGGAATCGCGACGTACGCTCGCGGTTCGATCGTCCGCCGAGGGAAGCGTTAAATCGAGCCCGCCGTGGCTCGTCACGCTTTGGGGATCGCGTTCAACCGATTCGAAAATCGTTTCTCTGCCGTGCCGCCTCCTCCTCCGCCGCGGGGGCACCGATAATCGAAAGGGGAACTCGTGCCGCGGGTCCTGCTCCGGGGGTGGGATGGCGGGTGGGGGGTAAGAAGAAGAAGAAAAGTGGCGGAAAGAAACGCGGTGGGGAGGTGGGCGCGAGGACACCGAGATGGAAGCCGGGGCCACGGTACAAAGGGGAATCGGACGCGAGCAAGGGCATCCGCGTCTAATCACGAGTTTAACGCTTTTTATCGCGCCTCCCCGCGCCCCTTTCGTCGGCGTCGATCGTTTTCCCACAGTCAGCGTGCAGGCTAGAATCGCGGCAGCCCTTATCGCTTTTTCGTGGCCAACCTTCCACGTGGGCATCTCTACAATGAAGCATCGGTCGTTCCACTTCACGCGAATTCGCCGCGGATCGTCCACGGAGTGTTGAGGAACTCTTAGGCAGGACGGTAGATAGGTGTAATGGATGGATATCGCAGGGGAGTTAGCAGAAAAGATGGAGGAGGACCGCAAGATTGGATTCGACACTAACAAGTTCAATCGAGACTGAACTGACGCGATAGAACTTTTGTAAGAGAGACTCTGTGTTTGTTACAGCTCCAGAGGCATTAGGTTTGATGGCTTCGTTAATTTGACCGATTAGTGTTTTACACCGTCACGGCACTGACACCAGCGATTAAATTGTGGTGTACTCTTAACTGGCGCGAATTAGCGTCGAGACGGGAGTGTCCGTTCGGACGTCGATCGAGGGATCGGTAGCGGATCGATCGCTCCTCAAATACGCAAAGCCACGTCGAGCCTCGTGTACCCGGTAATTATCACTGCCATACGCATTCTGATCGGCCTGATACACCCTCGTTACCGTCGACATCGTATAATTAAGCCGGTCGAACGCCTGTTTCCATCTAGAGAGATAAAAATCGATCGATTTGTGTGTTCGGCTGCAATCATTCATCGCGTTACTATCGCGTCGCACTTTTTCACCGCGATCCAGCGTTTCTTGCGCTGGCTTGCCCGCACGATCGGGCTCGCGCCACCTTGATTTCATTACCGATGCATGGAAACGGATATTCAAACGGTCGACCTGTTTTCGATTATGTAAGTCCCACCTTGAGCCGCTGGCGTTTCCGATGTTTTCCCTTGAATCCTGATAAACGATCGGCCGGCAACGTATTTGCCGGAGGATTCCTTGGTTGCGAAATAGGGGCGTCGAGGATCTGGAATTTAGAATCTAGAGGCTTCGCCGAGGGATTCATCCGCGGTCGTTGGCGCGAATAGCAGCGTCTAAATCGTAGGATGCGGCGCCTGAAATTTTATGCGATCGCGTGATCGCGCCTCTTCCACCTCCTCCGCGTTTTCACGAAGTCGGATGCAACCGAAACCGGCGGCTTCCTCGTCGCTATTAGAATTACCATTTTCCGCGGGATGGCTCGGCCTCGGCGGTTTTACCTGCATTCCTAGAATACCCCTCGCGGCGTCCCCATTTTTCCAGCGATTTTCGGACCTCCCTTCGTATTTACGACGCGCCGTGAATCTCACCTTGGAAGTAATTGTGGGTTGAGAAATTGCAGGAAGATTTATGCTCTTGACGACGAGAAGCGAGAGGCGACACTGGGCCTCCTGCGAATTCTTTGGGGCTAGTGGAATCTCGCGTGCTAGACTATCCCACTATGAAGGAGCTCGCGTACGACAGGAGTATCCTGAAACCTCGTAGCATGACGTGATAATTGGGAGAAATTTATGTCCCATTGTTTGCAGTTTCGGTTCATATTTATCACGATAACGGAAGTACAGAAAAAGCTTCGACTACCTCTTCTTTCGGTACAGTCGCTATCTAAAGTGCTACGACTTCGATCTTTCGTAACCAGTGGGAATGTGGGAGTGTCAAAAACGGCGGCGCGTCGGGGTCGGAAGTGGAGGAGCGGTTGCGATCATTCTTCATGGTTGTTGGGCATCACCGGCGTGCACAGCGAAAGCTCTCTCGTACCATCGGCGTGTCGTGTTTGTAGACACCGAGCACCGTGAAGATATTGTAGTGAAGTACACGGCTGCGGAGGACCGCGGGGCTATGTAACACATAAAACGGGCGCATAAACGCGATGCTATCGGGGTTGGAGGAGGTTCCGCGTAATCTATCCAATTATCGTTCGATCAGAGCTGTATCCACGGTTGGCGGGACCCACAGCCACCGAGCGCGGGCTCGTAGGGTAGCTGGGTGTAAAGGATACCCTCTGTAACGGTGGTGGCAGGCGAATAATCGCTTGCTACTTCTAAAAAAGGTCGGTAAATCAGCTTGCACGTTAGAGCCCCGTTTCCACTCCAACGCTGGACCGTGCCTATCGACAGGGAGAGTGACACGGGACAAATGTCCAGAGCCTCGCTCTCTGCCTCCGTTTCGCCGGGTCATTATCTTCGCTGCCAGCAGAGAGCTGTTGCTTGTCCACTCATCGTCGATTTATTAGTTATCGAGAGAGCGGAGGACCAGCCTTCATCGTCGGTCGCGATTCACGGTGGGCTCTCGCAGGGTGGGGTCACCGAAGGTTGCGCAACTCGTGGCTATTGCGCGGCGGTGCTGCCTTCCACACGATTGCCACTTTAAGTGCGCCATAATGGCAGTGGGCTTCGCTAAGAAGAACGCGATCTTAAGAAACGGCTCACGGTGCCTCGGCAGGGCCCCGGCGTTCGTCTCGGTCCCGCTCGTTGCGGCGCAAGGCTCGCCGTCTCGATCGCTCGGGGCCCCGCGGATGCGGATCGCCGTTGGGCCTTTCACTGGGGGCCTGCGGGCTACGGGTCGCGACCTCAGCGTGGTCCACTCCCTCCTCCTTCTTCATCACTCTCTCTCTCTCTCTCTCTCTCTCTCTCTCTCTCTCTCTCTCTCTCTCTCTCTCTCTCTCTCTCTCTCTCTCTCTCTCCCCTCCTCTTCTTCTTTTTCTCCTCCAAACATTTTTACCTCCCTTCTCTTACCTTTGTGCTTTACCTAACTCGGCTCCCTTTGCCTACTCGCTCTCCTCCTCGCTCTCGTCCGCCTCGCTCCTCGCCCGGCTGCCCCGGGATCCCCGTCGTCTATTCTTAGTCACTCTCGTTAAGCCTGAACGGTGACCAATCGGGAGTTCCCGACAGTTTAAGCGGATGATAGACGCATCTGGTGTCCGGGGCCCGGATAGATTCGGGTTGACACCCGTGCGAGACGTTTCGATCGCCGGCAGACGTCGAGGGAAAAGGTTGGGAAGGTTCCTGGGAACGTAACGGCGAACGTGATGATCCTTCTAGCGAGGAAGCGTTCCCGCGGAGGTTGCCCTGATTTTCGAGGCGATCGCGAGTAGGTACGTCTATGGAGAAACCGAGCTGCTCTCGTGGATCACGAGCACCGCGATCGGAAGGGCTTAATCATGCGGGAACGTGTGCGCGAGTACGAGGGAGAGAGAGAGGCTCGCTCCGTTCCACGGTAGAATCACCAACCCCGGGAAGCCGCTTAATTTCCGCCGACTACGATTAACCTGCGTTCTACTTCTATTTAGTAGCAGGAATTTAATCGCGCGCCCATCGCCGAACGCACGGAATTACGTGGAATTCTTGGACGCCAACTAACCGAGCGTCTGCCTTTACGTCACGTCGCGACCCGTTCGTTAGGATGACCACTCGCGGCTGTAATTAACTCTCCGCGGGCCGAAGACAGGAACTCGTGCTCCTGCGCACCGCGATACGATTTTTCCGACACGGTGCACGGTTCCTTCTATTTCTAACTGTACTCGGTCGGGACCTGCTTGAAATCGAAGGAAACCGCGTCTTTCTATACCTCCCAGCAATTTCGCCGGTTATCCCCGTGGATCGAACCACGCTGCCTGCCGTCTGTATTAATTTCGCACACCTCAAAGTGTACAGCGGTAATTTACAAATTGCAAGTTGCCCCGATGGGTAAGTTACTACAGGCTCTGTGGTCTCCGAGCGCCAGCCCCCAAGACATTGTCTAAATAATAGTCTAATGGATAAGGTATCCCTGGCCTGGCTGAGCCGAGCCACTTCCAAGACTCGCACCTTGTGGTGGCTCAGCAACGATAGTCTATATCCCCTTACGACTAGTTTCATTCCCCTTCAAAGTGTTTTAGAGGCACTGGAAGTGGGTGCTCGGCCGTTTTCTCCGCGGCCAACTGCCTCGTCTCTGGATCCGCGAGCCGCGCTTTCAGAACGGCCCGAACGGTCGTTGCTAACCCGGTTCCCTTGAAGATTCATCCCGCCGTGTCTCGTGCCGACGTGCCCGGCTCTTATGGTTCCCGGTAACGATCTTTTCCGATAGGCTACACGATTTAAACGCGAACTGCACGTGCATACATGCCCGCTCTGAGGCTCCTCTTGTAGCTGCATAATTTTCAGGATGTTGTATTTACGCGTGGAACTGTGGCGTCGCGTTGTTCAGCGGAAGTCTTTAACTTTCGAGTGGTGAGAAATACGGGGGGGGGGGGGCTAATTTTATTGCGATCTGGAACATTCTTCCGTTCATGCGGACGCACAGTGCGTCGAAGTATATGGGCGTTCCGAACAAAACTCGTAACTTCTGAAATAATCAGTTTTCGACCTAAATACTCTAATACTTCTTTAAAGAGAATATAAAGATGCATCGGTTGGCATATAATAAAATATATAGTTTCATTAAAAACATTTAGGTGATCTTGATTTTTTATCGAACAAAAAGTTTTTTTATCAATATTTACTTTTGCAATTTGTTGTCAACTGAATACTGACTAACTTTTGTTCGAAATATTTTTTTATCGAATTATTTTTATCACGTGCATTTGAAGTTAGAATTTTTTCATTAAAATATATTTTAAATATATAATAAGCATTCCTCAAATCGTTGTCAATCATTTCCGGACACTTTTATATTTAAAAGTACCAAAATGTCGTCATAATTTCCATCAATTTTTTTGCTTTGGTCTAAAGAAATCCACTTTTCAAAGATAGTAGATCTGCACACTTCTTTGTAAAAAAATTTATTTCTCAAATAATCGCAGGTAGTAGCAGATAAGGGCGTCATTTTCATAAAGTATAAAGTTAGGCGAACCAAATATAAAAAAAATCACGCATACGTTTTGTTACGTATTTTTTAAAAAGTCGGTTGAAATAAAATTTTCATTCTCGGGACAAAGAAGTTTTCTAATGATCAGTAAGGCCATAAACCTAACAATAATTTTCAAGCACACATACCCATAATACTAGAACCCATGGTTAATAAAGTGAGCCAAGATTAATCAATATTCTTAAGGTCTAAATAGAAAGAAGAAAGTAACTCTACCGCGTATGAATTTCGAGTGACGCTTGAAGTAATTAGTTTCCAGGTTAAGATGGTAAACAACTACGGTAATCTAACAAATATAACCAAACTCGATTCATGAACATCTTGATGTAAATATTAGATGATAAATATCACCCTGTAAAATATATGATTTTTCAATTTTTGTCCACGTATCAACGCACTGTGGGGCGGTCCGATTTTTCGCGCAAATCTTCTGCAATTACATTTCTAAGTAGTCGTCGTTAACGTCCGCAAGCCTTTCACTTCGAGGCGGGAGGGGAACGGTGGAAGAAGAATTTCATTATGAAACCGAACGATCCACCGTTGCCGCGGCAAATGAAGCAGCCGGAGGAAATTCAGAGAGGAAGATCAATAGCAGCTAGCGGAGATCATGGCAGCTATCTCGCGGAAGGCAATTGGATGGATAAAAAGAGCGCTTGTGGTATCGAGCCGAGGCCAACCCTCTCGAAAGAAACTCAAATATTTTTCCATTCGTCTTTCTTTGCCCGTCACAGTTACTCCGGCGTTATTCGTGTCACAAGGAATCCACCGACTTTTCCATCGGTACACCAGGCTTGTGCCACTCGCCGGGCTCCCGAGCGGCAAAAACTTCATCGGGGAACAAAAGTCCTCGAAGAAGAGCGGCAGGGTTCGTTCACCTCCGCGGGGCAAACGAGCAATGTGCTCGCCTCGAGGAGGCGAGCCGAACAAATTGACCTTGAGATGAAAACTGCCCCGTTCATTTCGGCGATAACTCTCTCCGAGCGGTGCCAACGAAAACGATTGTTACGTCCGGGTGAACCGGCACGAAAGGCCGTCGTAAAATAAATGTCAAGCCTAACGCAATTACGTTCGTCCCTCGTTCCGCCGTGAGCCGTTGTCGTCACGAGCCATAGCGTTGGTCATTAATTCTGTTAATTTGTGGCGCAACTGAATGAGAGAATCTGGAAGCGTCATCTCGGACTGAACGTATCCCAGTGTGCGGCCACACTCGTTTTCTTGCTTCGTGGCTCCAAACGAACCACGTCCCTCGCCCCCTCCCCTCCTCCCCCCTCCACCCTCCTCATCCCGCATTTCTGTAATTCCACGTAGTTTTTCGTCGAACATTACCATACAATGGCTCGTTACCCTACGAATCGTAACGGATACGTTTATGATGGTTAGCGCGGTGTCAAGCGGTAAATAATAGTCTGCTAATTTGTGGCGGCCATCTGACGGGCATTAAGCCGGGCGGCGCGCTCACGGTTTCCTGGGAGGCAGAAATCACGCTGGCTGATAATCATCTGGCAATGCTATCTCCTGGCGATCGTGGACCGTGTACTGTCCAATACACAGCGGCTAAATTAGTTCTGGGAACGCGACTGCCCGCGAGCATGCAAATTGAAATAACATTACGTTATCGCCGCGCCAGCCCTATCCCCCGGTGAACGTTATTTTCGTTGGTAATTGCGGGTAATCGCGCGGCAACCCGAACGGTGGCGCTCGAACGGCGATTGAACAATCGCGATAAGAATTAATGAGAGTGCGACGCAGGTAGTTACGTACCTACGTGCGGAACGCGATGTATAAACGGGAACAGCGAATGTTCCATCTACCACAGCTGTCTCATCCGCTATCGTGTAGCAGGCACGAGATAAAGAGCCCTTGAACTAATCCCGAAGCTTTTAATAACCTAATAAGGTGGTTGGTAGCGGCCGATACCTACCGTCCACTCATCGTCCAGCGAAAGGATCCGGGGGAACCACCTACGGCTCTCTCTCTCTCTCTCTCTCTCTCTCTCTCGCCGTGGTAAAGACACGCAGCAGAACAAATTGGGATCAGCCGGTTGCTTGACAAATTTCGTCTAGCGCCGCGGGAGAGTGCCTTCTAATATCCTCCCGGCTGATTCCTCCTTGTTCCACCAGCTTCTGCCCCCTCTGGCCCCCCAACGGCTGTCCCCCTCACGCTGTCTCGGTCGTTCCTGGAGTAGGTACCAGCGGAGCACCGGTCGATCCGCCGCTGGCCATCCTTCGGTATTCGTTGCACGAACACTCGCCTCCTTTACACGACCACTTTTCCCCCCGTGGTCTATGAACAGGTTCGTCTGTTCGCCCGGTGCGCGCGCTCGCTCGCGGGCACGTTCACCAGGAACGTTTCTAGAGCCTGTAAGTCTGTGCCCGGAGCGTGCAGCGCACACTAGCGCGATAGGTGGCAGGACGAGGAGGATGAGGCCTTCCTCCGCTGAAGAAGGTACCGCTATCGCCCTTTGACCCCTCCAGCCGAGCGAACGAGGCCTCCTTCCACCGGCACCGGTAATTCCTGCCTTCGGTCCCGGCTTCCTGGTGCTACTCAGATCTAGATCATCGAAAACCCGAGGGACGAGGGGTGCTCCCCGGCCTGGTGATCCCCGCTGCCCTTTCACCGACACCCGCGAGCAACGCGATTCCCTCCGACGAGTGCTCCACGCGATCTCGATTACGAAACGGATTTAGTCGCCCGTCGATAGTCCACTTTCGTCATCCTCCGCTCGTCATTCTCGACGAGTGCCCCCGAAGGATCGAGACAGGTTGCTACGCCTTGGGGGCAGCGGAGGGTACGAAAGGGGACGTTTACCAGGAAAAGTAGAAACAGAGGACGATCGGGCCGGAGCGTTTCATGGGCTTTTCCCCCGTGGGAATGGGGCATTTACAAAGTGGCGTGCTGCGGGAGCACTCGCATTCCGAAGGTAGGTAAGTAGCGAGCGGGGGCCCCGTAGCGCAACAAAAACGTCGGGACGTTAGGCGAATTCGAGATGAGAAAACCGTTCCTTAGGAGAGAATTATTCAAATTGCGGACGAACTCGGAGCCGGAACTGTATTTCTGCGCGAGCGGGCCGCTGTAACAAGTACGTAGAAGCGACCGTACGCCCCGTCGAACCACTGGTAAACGAGGAGGCGCGGGAAATAATGTCGTGGGATCGTTTCGAGGGTGATGCAGCTTTCGCCGAGCTCCGCGAGGTGAAAATGGGCCTCAACCACGAATATTTGGGTCAGGCACGGTGGCTCTCGTGGATAACTAGCAGCCAAGGCTCGCTGGGTTAGTACGTACACGCCGAGCGTGGATTAGCCCGATGACTAATCCCGATATTGGGTCCCGGGGCAAGGGTAACCACTTTCGAGCAATGCCGAAATAACGGTTATCGGCGAGGAGGCAAATTAACCTGGTCTGGCTACGGGCACGCTACCGTGGTAAAAATCGCAAATCACAATGGCCGGCTCCTTAAGGCCGGCATTTAATTTGACTCTCCGCCGTTTTCGCTATATAATTCTGATCGCCGATACCGAGGTCGGGAACAAAGAGATCCTACGACGATCGATTGGGTAAGTGGGGGGCGTGTGCGCGGTCGGTTTCATCGACAATTTAACGGGAGTTATCGTAACGAGGACATCGAATTTCTGTAATTTCTTTATTAACACTGGAGATTACTTCGACGTATGATTAAGCGGAAATTCAATTAACTGAGCTTCCACTGCTCAGCGACGTTAGATTCCTATATATGGGGGTTTATAGTCGAATAGAGCGTATCAATTGGATTCTTTGGCTCTTCACGCTCATACGAAAATTAATACCCCGCGATATAAAGAGTAATTAAACGCAGAAAGAGCTTACAGAGACACGATTGTCGGATTACTTAAGAAGAGTAGGTACTCCTAAGGCTAAATACGATCGAATTAGCGTCCACCCGTTCGGTATTTATATCCGGTCATCCGGATGCCGAGGAGCCCTCGTTCGTGTGGGCCCCGAGGCACCCGGATTCCCATGGCCAGTCGGCAAGAAAACGGCTCCCAATCTCGTCGCTGTAAAGTGATCGTTGCTGTTTCAAGTCGCGCGATTAAAGACGCCGTTCCCCTCCCTCCCGTTCCTCAAGTTCGAGGGAAAGTGGCTTGGAAACGGACGAGTGGCCCCGTGCAGTGATGCCCAGAATCGTGGGTTTTCAATTTCATGCTTTGTAATTATTTTTTGGAAACATTTCGTTTTCCTTCGGTTTTTGTATTCAGTTTCCTTTGTAAGCCACTTTTAGGTACATTTTAAATACCTTCAGATTTGTTACTCACCTGCGTGATGAATCTATAATTCCTGTAAAAATAAGCTCAGGTATTTTGTAACGGAAACTCATTTATCGCATTAGTACATGCACAAATAAAAATGGATGCCTGAAAAGAATACATGTTAATTAATCATTCCTTTTCAACATAATCGTTTCATCCTCGATTTTCACGCAACTAATTGCAAGTTACGAAAAATTGAAAGCTAATCTTTCATTTTCAATTAAGCTCATATTGCAAGAATTTTCATATTTTATACTGACAGAATTTTAACAAAACTCATTTTTCAATTATATATTTAAGTATGTGTACTTTATCCAAAACTATTATTTACAAATGTGAAAATTGTAAATCATGACTGGATTACTATACAATTTCATTTGGATACGAAATTATCTTCGCCTCAGTGCCAAGATAAGAAGAGAAGAGATTAAAAATCCTATTAACAAATTAAAAAGAAGTTGCTTGTGTCTTTGTTTTTCAAATTCCATTTTCAAATGCAAAATTGTATTATTTATACACTCACTTTTCGGTTCTTTCAATAATTTGAATATTTTGATTATTATTCTTCGAATAAAATAATCAATATTTATAAAAGTATGTACTTCACATAGCACTTCATTTAACGCGCGATAATTTCATTTAAAGCATTAAAATCGGAATAAACACATTTTATTGCATGTTAATCTACGAATAAGTTACTTCGGGGGTACGCTTTGTCGCGGAGAGAGGGTAGAGCCCGTGGGCAAAAACCCACGATTCTGGCATCACTGGCCCCGCGGACGAGTGTCATCGTTGCCAGGTAGAAGATAAAATCGGCCAATCGCGGGTGCTCTCTAGGGCGAGCCGATAAAAGGCGCCTTTATACGAACGTTACTTTGTCCGCGAAGCATGGGCGGCTGGGGCCGGTGATGCAGGAGTGAGAGGACGAGAGGTGGTGACCGGAACGGAGAGAGAAAGAGACGTCCAAGTTCGTTTTAATCGCTAATCGCCAATTACCTGGAGCGTCCCGCGCCCGAAACCCCTCAGAAGCATTTTAACGAGCCGCCGTGTCGCCCGGGCCGGAATTTCACTTCTGCCTGGTCGGCTTCCAGCGTCCGGCCGAGTCGGAGAAGCCACGGAGTCCACGGTATCCTATCTCTCCTCTCCTCGTTCGCCGCTCGTACGAGCCTCGGACAGGCCGCGCCGGTCGCCTCTACCTGTCTCCTTCTTTATTTAAGGCCCGGGCGTGTGTGCGTGCGAGCGAGCCCGTACCAATTAGCGCATACTTGGGCCGTCGGTGTTCGGGCGCCCGGGTTACCCCTGTCGGCCGCTTTCGGTGGCCGCAGTCGACCAGAAACCGCGTCCACGGAATGGGACGAATCGTTTCAAGGTCACCTCTTCACGGTTCCACTTCGGCGTCTCGATAGTTCTGGTCGACAAAGGAGGAGGAAGGAACCTGTTCAACGAAAATATCGCCGATGCCGGGCGACTAGCTAGGCTACCGAATGAACGACGATTAGTCACGGGTCCGTGAAAAAGAATGAGGAGAAGGGTGGACGGCCGAACGGCCGCCCTCCAGGACCGTCGCGGGTGGATTTCGGACGGAAATCGCGTGGACGCGAGGTAGCGGGATCGTCGCGTATAGCGGAAAAGGGCTTTCCTTCGGATTCTCGTAACGGTTCTGGCGGCCAGTTTCGCGCCGCGGGATTAAGTATACACCACTGTGGGAGCTAAGTAATAACTGCCGATGGAATTAGAGACGCCGCGGCGTCGCGTACAGTGGATGGGATATACGTGACTGTACGTCGACGATTTTTATCCGCGGATTGATGATGGGATATGTATAGACACGGAAGCAGGACACGGCTGGAGACTCGGCGTACCTGTGTTTATACGATCCTCGGGGAGAATTATCGTAATAGATAGCACGTCGAAATGCTAATGCGTGGGTCTGTGGGTAAAGAAGTAGGTACCGAAGAGTCCAAACAGAATCCAGCTTAGGATAGAAGTAACGGTGTCCACGCATACGCGTTCACTCGCAATTCGATTGTCACGCCCCAGCTGTCACTTGCCATTCGCGACCCGAACCTGCAAAAATTCCTCGTGTCAAAATTCGCGCGCCACAGCGACAGGAACACCCTCCCTTCCCGGTCACGAATTCTCAGTATCATCCAACTTCGACATGTCCTGCTTCGGTGGCCGCGACGAACGGATCTATATGGTGGAGATGATGGTCCAGAAGTTGGTGTTGACGGAGGGGAAGATCAAAGACATCGGCGAGCACCCCATCGTCATAAAGATCAAGTTCCTCGAGTTCCCCGTGTTCGAGATCACCCGCTACGACTTCTACTCTTTGAAGCCCGCTCTCCCGGAAGAGGACGGGACTCTGCACTTCATGATAGGCAGGAGTTGCCTGTTCGTCATACAGCCGAAGGAGCTGGTGGACAAATTGAAGTCGGCGACGATAAAGGTCGGGGTGTTCAGGGTCGGGGACACTTATCCCATCGCGGAAACGGATATACCATTGCCCGGCTGCTTGTGCGACCAAGTGGCCATGGCCCAGAACGAGCCGGCGAATTTGCCAAAACCGTTCGTGGCGAAGGGTAGCTACAACCTGTTGGATCCTGGCGAGAATCCGTCGGGAACGCTGGACATGGAGATAAGGCTGGTGTGCTTCGGCCGGTCTATCATGACCCACTACGAGATGCACCCAACCTTCTTCACCTTCAGGAACGAGGAGAGGGAGCGAGAGTTTTGCGTGAGGCGGCTCGTCCCGCCCACTGAGAAGGATATCTCAGAGTACCCGGACAGAACGACGCTGAACGAGTTGAAAGGGATTGTAGAGGAAGAGAGGAGAGGAAGGGGGAGGAAGGGTCGAAAAGGCAAGAAGGGTCGAAAAGGCAAGAAGGGTAAGCGGGGTAGAAAGTGAAATGTGGCGAGAGCTGTTCGCGCGAGGACCACCCGGTACAGAATCCGCGGTTGCTCGTCAGTGATATCGCTATGGTAACTGTATACGATACATTGCACATAAAAATTATTCGATTCGAAGCGTTGGCGCGGTAAGGTTACAGTATATTGGCCGTAAAATGACCACAAAATTAATGGCGCGTCTCGGCCGTACGTATCTCTAGAAGCTCTCTGTGAGTTCACGATCCTTCTCTAAATTCTCGTGCAGCGAATGTCAAAATACGGCGGAAGAAAGAATGGCCTCGAAGCGGAAGGCGTCGACGTCGAAGGAAGAGCAATTTTACATGCTGGAGGTATTCGTCGATCGCCTGGACTTGGATCCCGACCGAACGGCGGACACAAACGCCGGGGATCTGATCGTCCGCGCGAGATTCGTCGATCTTCCAGAGTACGAAATAAGCATACCCAAGTACAACCAAATCGATCCTAAGGAAGACAGTGAACTGACAAGGAACTCAAAGGACTTGAAATATGGTAAATCTTGTTTGTTCGCCAAGACGCCGAGCAGTCTTATCAAGGCTATGAGGTGCACCCCTATGTTCATGGAAGTATATTACAAAGGATCCACCTCCGCCACGGAGAGAAATGGAACTCTTCTCGGTAAAGCGAAGATATCTATGCCCGCTTGCTTGTGCAATCGAGTGTCCGCTGCGCGAAAGGAGGTCGACGGATTATCCACGCCGTGCATAGCGAAGGATTCGTTCGATCTAACCGATTCGGCCGGCAAGGGATCCGGCACTGTGTCCGTCACCCTGAGATTATCTTGTTTCGGCAGCTCGATTGTCAAGCACTTCTCTTTGAGCGAAAAGTCCTTCGTGCTGGAGGATTCGCCATTGCAAAAGTTTCTGTGCCCCTATCTCGCTCCCAATAGCGGTAACGGGGAAGATGATTCAAAGGACGAGAACCCTTTGGCGCGGCCGAGCTCTCCGCCGCGTGTTTCGATGGACGATCCAGCTTTCGGCGACCTGACCACAGCTGAGAAGCTCAACGATCCCAAGTACAGGGAATTGGTTTACAGAGCATACCCAAACGAGCCCACTTGCCGCTGCATGCCGCCCGATCGATCCACGCATCCTATGGAATGCCGTTCCGGTTGCAACCGCCCTTGCTGCATGAAACTGAAGGACCCCGGCATACTGTCTACTCAGAAGGACAGAACCGTCAAGGACACGATTGCTAATACCTATTGCGTGAACAATCTCCTGCCCGGGCTGTTTGCCCCGATGAACGGCCAACCCCGCTGCTGTAGGTCTAGACTGAAGGGCGGTGGGGACATCGAACAAATTTACATAGGTCCTTCTGGGTACAAATGGACGGACTGCGAGGCAGACTACACCTGGTACGACGAGAGGAACGCCGCAGGCTTTCGGCTAGAAGGTGGTGGAGGAGGGGAGAAAGAAGTGTCGACTTGCAGTTGTTCCGGTGGTACAGTGCCTGTTCCCGATCGAAAATCAATGTCGAAAGATGACGTAGTAGCGATATTCGACGCTTGTACGCCTCGCCTGACGTCGACGGGGCCGAAGCCTGGATGCATTTGCCCGGGGAAGAATGCGCCGAGGTGGCCCAGGGGCGCTGCCAAATGCTCCAAGTCGCCGTGCATGGGAATAGACTGTTTAATTCGAGCTTTCCACGATGCGCAGGATTTCGTCGACTCTATTGGGAAAGTGCCGGGCGTGCAGGGACTCGGCTTGATGGACCCCGGCGACAGCCCCTACTTTGGCAGGGATATCGACAAAGACTACGTAACCCAGGAACCTAAGGCTCCAAGGGGGAAAGCATCGGCTGGAGCGTCGCAGGTTGCAAAAGCACGACCGCCGTGCCCCGCGCCGTGTAACGTGCCAACGGCCCAACTACTCGACGATATTCATCAGCAGCACACCCTTCCGCCACTCGCTCCTACGGGATTCGCTATGCCGCCACGGTTGGGAATCGTACGCGAAGCTATACCCGTGTTACCGGAAACAGTGCCGACAATCAGCCATGCCAGGCACAGGAAGAAAGAAGAGAGGAAGGAGGACAGGAGCGAGAAGCAGAAAGAGCTGGACGCCGCGACCACCGGGCTGGACGCGGAGCTGGGTCCTTGCGGCGAACCGAAATGTAAATCCAGACGGAAGAGGCACGACGACGCCGCGAGCGCGACGCAGATCGCGGCCTCCGTTTCCTCGAAGATAGGCGAAAGGGGTGGGCGTAATGCAAGGAGACGGCGCGGCGCGAGGACTAGCCATCGGAGATCTCAAAACGTCGCCAAGGGTCGCGGTACGGGGCGCAGCAGTCGGCGTAGCAACACGCGGAACATTCAATCCACCACTCGACACCGCGGAGGTGGATCGCCGTATCCGCCTACCACGAAAGCTGGTCAGAAAGCCGGAAGGGGAATGCAGAGTATTCCGGGACCGGGCGGTGATCGTAGCTCTTCCTTGAAACCGTCGATCGATGTCAGCAGGCGTGTGATGCGGTGGGTATACTTCGTCGGCGACGTGTACCCCGGAACAAATTACGGCCACAGGGATTGCATCGATGTGCGAATGAGGGTGCCGGCTAATATGGGCTGGCTATGGAACACCATGGACATCGCGGGCAACTTGAAGCCGCGCATCGGCTGGAGGCCAGGCGCCATAGGCCGTTACCTCTACGAGATGCTGCAGGAGGCGAAGGATAACTCTATAGCTAATATACAGGAGAGTATAACGCCGGCCGAGAGACGACAGCCGAGAGACGATAGAAGATCGCCTGATAGAAGATCCTCTGATAGAAGATCCTATGATAGAAGATCGGATAGATCGACGCCAAGGTCAGCGGTAAGATCGATAGGAAGATTGACCGATCGTGGAAGAACGGGCATTGATCGCTCGAAATCGGCCCCGTCGCGCGGAAGGAGCCTTGGCAAGAGGCGAGGCGGGAAAGAGCGATCCATGCAGAGGAAGCATTCGAAGATGGAGGGTGAAGAGGACGGGCCGGAAGCACCGCCAACCTTGCACATCCATAGGAAGGACGGCACGTATTACGTGACGATGTACCCGATCAGGGCAGAGACGACGGACGAGCCGCGTTTGTCCGAGCCCATGAAACCGCTGCAATTCAAAATCGTGAAGAACAAAGACGACGCCTCGGTGGCGAGCAGCTCGACGGCGTCCGACATGGAGATCGAGTTCTCTCCTCCAGCGGCGGTCTCCAGGTACCGCAAGAAGCCCGACGTCGTTCACGTCGATACTCAGGTTCGTCAGCAAGAGATTCTGGACGCCTACAAGACAGCAGACGCTCCTGGGAAAAAGGAGAGGAAGGGTAGGAAGGGAAAAGAGAAAGAGAAAAGGGAGGTGAAGAAACCGTGGCCGGGCAAGGAAGGTGCGAGGACTACTCAATCGCGGCACTCGCAGATGAAGAAATAACGAAGAAACTTTAGCCTCGAATTTCATGGAAATGTATAGATTCATATATGAAAATTGTGACCATTGCTTTTCCTGTACTCTATACATCAGAATAGATCCATCAATACATACGCATACGATATCACTAAAATATAAGACCAGAAGTTTCCACGAAACCGTGGTGGGTGAGGGAAAATTTCCAACGCCTTATCTTAATAATAGCGCAATTATTTAACACGTCCGTCAAAGGGATAGCGCATTTTGTAATTCGCGTTCGAGTGCGCGCGTTTACTTTCCGTGTCGGCCGCGACATCTTCAGGTGGCCTCGAACCATGATCGTCGGGACGGCTTATCGACTGGAGTTAAACAGCTAAATCTGGTGGGAGTGCAGTTGACATAAACGCGTGAGGAATGGATGTGAACGCGCTAGGGAAGGAAAATGAGAATGTACGAAAGAGAATACTCGATATACAGGAATTTCGCGTGGCGGAATGCCCGTCTGACTCGCCGTGGATTAGGCCTGCTCGTATACATTACCAACAAGATGGCGAGCAGAAGGTGTGGGACGTGACAAGGGCACACGACAGCGTGAGTATAATCGTTTACAACACGAGCAGCAAGAAGCTTGTGTTCGTCAGACAATTCCGTCCATCTTTCTACTATACATTCCTCCCGGAGAAACGTGGTACGGTCGATCTTGAAAAATATCCGCTGACGTTGGGTTTCACCTTGGAACTATGCGCCGGTATCGTGGACAAGGATAAGCCACTTGTCGAGATCGCGAGAGACGAGCTGCGGGAAGAATGCGGTTTCGAAACGCCTCCCGAGGCCTTTAAATCTATCACCACTTTCAGGTTTGTTAACAATTGTCGATTTTCGTAATATATGTACATCAGTCCGTGGTGCATGCCACGAATTTTGAACTTTTGTGCGCGCGTAAAAACCAAGATTTTTGTCAATTGAATTGTAGATCCGTCTCCACTTCGGTCTATAAGCATACGCTTTTCTATGTGGAAGTTACTGACGAGATGCGCATACATCCTGGTAAGCCTAATTGTAATAATCAATCCTGTTTGGTATAAATTTTACTTTTTATACTTTATATAAACCATGTCATTAGTGACGGGTTTAGTAAATAAGTTTATAGTTGGCAATAAAATATTTCAAAAGAGAGTCCCACATTACTCGTCCTTAAATTTGAGCGATTCGTTAAAGGAGGGGGCGCCGCATCCGAAGGAGAACTAATCGAAGTGGTGGAATTGAGCGTGGCAGAAGTAAGAGAGTACATGTATTCCGAGGAGGTGCAAGGTCCCCCATCTTTAGTGTGTGGTATATCCTGGTTCCTAGCTAACAAACCTGAACATTGTTCTTAACCCGAACTCGAAGCTCTTCAAAAGTTGTTCAAAACAAGTATTATCGATATGTTAAATAAAAGGATTATCCTTTAACTGAGTTTATTTACAAATAACGTGTATGTACATTAATGAGTGTGAAAGGGATGTACGATCGAGGTTGAATGAATTGGGATCAAACGAAAGTGTGTTATTGCTCAGCCTCGTCTTTCGTGAACTGAGAGCTAACCCACGCGAGACCCCACTTTAAATTGGTCAGTACAAATTTCAGCGCCTTGGTCCACTGTTCCTCGGAATTAAATTGGATTCTAAACAAAGAGACATAGAAGGGGCATTAAAGATAACTATGATCAAAAGCGTTCGAAGTATATGAAACAGTACTTGATGGAATAAGAGTTGCCTGTCGCGGAGTCCTCTATTTTCCCGCGATCCATTCTGTACGGAAGGCAAAATCCACTGTCTCCCTTTTCCACCTGCTCCTTGAACTGCTGCAGGCAGTCGAGAAATGCCACCATTGCTGCGTCAAACTTTGTGTCCCAAAGGAATTTAAATCCTCCGCTTCCGTACAGAGGAAGTTCTCTGTGCTGATCTAAAGCTTCAATGTAACTGTGATTACCGAATGGCACTAAACGGAAACGTTTGAACGTGAGATTCATCTTCCGAGCAAGAGCTGTTAGCAGCAAGGTGGTTTGTCCCCAAGCAGCATTTATCTCGCTCCAATCAACTGGCGCACTTGGCAATCTGCCTAAACGGAAGGAATTTATAGTTCCAAAATGTCCCGAGTGCCAAATATGAAATGTAGCATTGAAAACATTTGTTTTCTTCAGTCTTTCTAGTTGAGAAGCTGCATAGGCTAATTGGCACTCCAGACTAAACAAATCGATAACGTTAATGGGAGTGTACTACAAGAAATATGGAAAATGCAACAACATGTCATAATTACCTACGATACTCATCTTTCACTAATATGAGATCTCTCTTATGCTTTGAATATTCTTTCCAGTATCTTTCCTCTTCGCTTTGCAACCTTTCTCTTTCCCTCTCTTGCTCAGCTATAGCGTTCCTAGTTGCGATCTCTTCTTTCCTCAGTGCCTGCAATTCATTTATCATCCTCTCTTCTTCCGCCTTCACGTCTTCCAATTCTTTCATAAGCGTCTCCATTTCTACATCCTCGTTGCCCTGTTGCTGTTGCTCCACTTCTATCTTTTTCAAATATTCGTTATAATCCGACCATTCCCCTTCGGTCATCCTCAACTGTTGATCCATTAACAATAGTAGACTATCTGTGCACTCATCGCAGAGTGGGTGATCCGCAGAGCTGCTACTGCTAAGTATATCGAACAGTGTCGCTCGTACCTTGACAAAAAAAAAGGTCGCATTATTATTTGTTGCAACATACTGGACGAGACTGTAAGTACCTTCAAATGATGACTGAGACTTTCTGTTTCCCCAGAATCCCCGACTAACATAAAGCCATTAGTCCCATTTGCCGATTCAATTAATCTGAACGGCGGAACTAGATGTTCTATGCTTCCACTTTGTGGCTCTATCTCTCCCATCACTTGCTGCTGGATGGGAACTATTCCAACAAAAGTTAAGAATATTATGCATATTTAAAGAATTCGTGTCAAAATGATTCTTGGATCAGAACTCTAATAACAGTATGAAGGTGCACTAACTGTTTCGAATGAACAGAGAACTGAGTGATAGAATTACTGGCGCACAAGTAACCTATTAAAAATTAAGGAGAACCATAATTGCAAAGCGCATCTACGCGACAAGCAGCGATGGATTTACCGTAGATTACGAAACACGTTACAGATGTAAAATCTTATCCGAACTGTGAGTGAAGGGAAAAGAATGATGCAAAGAAATCTCTTACAAAAACATATAGTTCGAAGTAGAAATTACCTACGTGAAAGTTCTGCAAGTGTATGCTCTCCGAGATGAGAAAAGCTCGAGTCCAGCCTGAGCGGTTGCAGACATCGCTGACACGCGAAGCTCACATTACTTTTCATATCTACCATTTTGACGTCCCGACGCTGAAAAATAACTTCAGCTCCCTATTCGCTCGTACGCCACGTTATTTATAAATACGCATTAGACGCTTGGAAGACAGGGTCAGCTGATTTTACTTCGATCGTGTTCCGCGAGGAGGCGTCACTACACGCGTGCACATTTTGCCTGATTCATAGGATCGGGTCCTCTGGACAAAATTTTAAACGAATAATCCGAGGGAAAAGAATTACAAAACTAATTAAGCACGAACGAATGAACAACTTGCAATTTGCATTGCAACTTGAAACTACGCATTGCATTAAACTTATGCATTCAAAGTAATATTTGATAAGAGAAGGCACGTAGGTGAGGGATATTATAAATTGCAATACACATTGAATATTATATGCAATAAAACACATTTAATACGCATAAAAGGTATGTATTTTATTAAAAATACGAGAGTCAGAGTAGCCAACATCGTTGATATTCCCCTGCAATTTTAAGTCACCAGACAGATATGTCGCGCCATCTGTCCAGAACGTGCACATTATTCGTATTTTAAAATTACCGAAGAAATTTCAATTTATTATTCAACTACCTTGAGTTGTGCTTAAAATACTAATAAAGAAAGTATTGATGTTTAATATTCTACGATCGTTTGTTGTTACTGTCGGTTTAACAGAGAAACTATCGATAATCGAGGTTTAGTCGAGCACAATGTATATAGATGGCTCAGCGCATCGCCCAATCAGGTGCTGCACCCTAGTAACCGTAAAGTGGCAACGTTGTGCTTTCACTTGGTTGCTCGGTACGCGTTTCAACAATATTTCGCCTGGATTCTGTGACATAATTGTGCTATAAATCACGATTCAATCCCGACATACACACAAGCCTGCAATAAGTAATTAATTTAATCATCCATCTCGTATCATTTCTTACACACGATCTCTTATCATGATTCATTGCCTTGCAGCTTCAGCCCGCCGCCAGAATCCAGCGGGACAGATTTCTGACCGCCATATATCAACGCAGAGGCCTCGATTTCCGCGGGGTATGCTCCACTCGATCAGATTGCTATTTGATTGCGGGA
Organism: Andrena camellia; assembly: GCA_029448645.1. Classification (NCBI taxonomy): domain Eukaryota; kingdom Metazoa; phylum Arthropoda; class Insecta; order Hymenoptera; family Andrenidae; genus Andrena; species Andrena camellia. The sequence goes on along the minus strand of CM055679.1, from coordinate 39,354,101 downwards.
ACGGTACGCCGACGCGACGTTTCTCGCGCAACGACTGTAAGTAATCCGTTCGAGAGATCCATTAAACGTCTCGCCTAGCCGTATCGAGTAATATTTTCTTGCGCGCGCGTATAAATATTTGAAAGCGAGCGGGAATCAACAAGTAGCTTCCCGGCTCCGTGCATCGTCCCCGCGATATAACCTAAGTTCCATGGATATTTATCATCGCGGCACATTAGCCTGCGCCGTAACAATCAGTGTTCCCCAAACGCAATTACAGTAAAACTTTCATGCAGCTTTAGGAAGCCATGTATGTTTCTGTAATAACAACCGCGGTATCTACATATTGCCTTCTACCGCAGCCGCGCGTAGAATTATTATGCAAGCGTTCCGTTCGTTTCCTCTCGCATCGTGACCAACTGAGCGGCGCGACGAATCGCTAAACTCAGCTGTGCCAATCATCTCGGTAACGTTGATTTCTGTAGTCCCGCTCGGATGCTTGACAGGCAATTTGAGGTTACATCGGCAACTATAACCTGCGTGTTGTGTAAGTATGTACCTACTTATTTGGTTTAAACACGCATTAATCGAGATTATTGGGTGGAGGTTATGGCGTAGGGTGGGGATTGAATAAATTCTGGTTTCGGTAGAAAACTCGGTGCCCATTCGCGTGGCATGTAATCTCTAATTACACGTCAAGGGCTGCTCCTTCGAAACGGTGGCAACGCGTATAAATAGGTTTCCCCCGATAATCCTCGCATTACTATGCAAAAGCCGATATGCATCGAGCGCTCGGCTGGCCATTCATCAATGCACGCCGGCACGCGCGTCGATGCTTCGTTAGAATCGCTACAGCGTCGCGAAATAAATAAAGTTACGTAATACGATGGAATAAATGTGCATATCGATAGCGTGCAGCGTCATTTGCATCGCGCTAGCGGCACGTTTACACGGGGGTAGAAGCCAGCTCGTAACCAATTACGAGGGAATGCAATTAAAGTTATCTCCTCGGAGGGAACGATCGTTAACTTCGATACCCGTGCCTCGAGATCTCTTCCTCGAGTTCGATAACTGCCGGCTGTCCCGATTATCGTTTGTATCTTCGAACTCGGGCGAATATCTGCCCCCGCCGTGAAACTCAACCGCGTCGATGCCGGCAACACGTTTAACAACAAACGATTCAGCCGCGCTAACAGGATAACCGGGACCCATTCGAGCTATCGTTCCTCCGCATCTCGGGGGCCGTCCCCAGCCAAAGAGAAACCGGCGTTCGCATAAAAACCCGTGGCGAACGTCCTTGCCAGGCAGTTTGCAATCTTGTCGCGAAGCTTCCTACGCTCTTACCCGTGTCACTGGCGCAGGCGGCTTCGGGTCCAGCGATTGGCCGGAAAGAGTTTATATCTCAAAATGGAAGCGTCCCTTTCGTCATCGAGCTGAGCAGAACGAACTCCCCAAACGTGGCCAGTCATTTTCCAGCCCCTATATACTTGTCCCGCTTGAACTTGAGGTAGAAATTAGTTGCAAGTACTCGATAGGTGTCAGATCGGAATATTCTGGAAAAGAGAAGCCTTAGGTACCCCGGAATCTCGATTGGTTTTCTCAGGGATCGCCCAATTCGAAGTTGCACCGTGGTCACCACCGCACCCCGTGTCCGCGGAAGGGGACAGAGAGGTGGATGGAGTTATCGCGCAGGAGGGAGGGAGAGCGTGATATAAAAGGGGGTGGGAGAGTCTTGATGCAGCAAAGGGGGAGAAGGTAGGGGTGGGCGGCGACCGTTTCAAGCGGAGGAGTGCCGTAGGGGCCGATGGGAGCGAAGTCCCGGCGAGTTTGAGGCGAGCTGAGTGAAGCGCGGGCGTCACGACGACGTCGGCATCGTGGCTGGCCTCCGCCAATCCGTCCCTCAGCGGCCATGTTGCTCGTGTACCTGGGGCGGAGCGCCGCTCGCGGTCTCTCTCTCTTTTTACTCTCCCGAAGCCTTCTCTTCCGCTCTCGATCGCCTCCTTCTTCACGGCGACGTCCTCCACTTCTTCTTCTTCTTCTTCTTCTTCTTCCTCTTCTCATTCTTCCATTCTTTTCCTCCTTTTTGTCTCTGCCCCGTGGTCCCCGTGTTTTTTGTTCGCGGTCGCGTTACACTTCTGGGCCGCCGAGGCTCCTCGTCGTTCCTCTCTCTGCTCGGCCACCTTCTTCGGGGGCACCCTATCGCGGGTCGCGCCCGTACTGCACCTGTGACCGGTGACGCACGTCGCTGGTATCCTGACCGCGAACAGGGCCATTGTGTTGCGGGCAAGTGGAGGAGGAGGAGGAGGAGGTGACATTGCGACTGTGTAAGAAGAATGTAGGGAGATCGAGGATGATCGATAGCGAGCTGCAAAACGTTCGCTCGATTCTAACTTCCGTCGATCTCGATGCGATCCTCGCCTGATTACCTACCAATTTCCCGCGAAATTCTCGGTCTCACTGAAGGGAACCCTCAGCCGGTAGAAAAGCGATCCGCGGCTCGCGGTGAATTATTTCCACCCCGAGCACGCGCAATTATTAGAATACACGCTGGCACGCGAGTTTCCTTCTCCGTTCGCCTAGGTGCCGGCTGATTTACGGCAACGTTTCGCGTCGCGGCTCGGAAATAACAACTCCATGCTTAGCGTTTCGTTTTACGATTACACGGATCGCGTGTAATTGCCGGTCCGCGGGTCTCTGCAATTGTGTTTCGCCTTGGAGAACGCGTCAACTGTCCCATAGATCTTCGCGCGGCGAAAGAGAGCCCCGCGATAATTGCGCCAGCGCGACTCCGCCGTGCAACGGTGCAATTGTACCGCGCAAATGTTGTACAGGTACGGTGGTCTTCCGAGCGTTGTTGCCGCGACGCTTGCAAATCAATTAGGCGGACGTGAACGTACCTGTGAGAGCGGATCGTCGAAAGGGTTTTCCTTTAGGAGATCGATGGTAGGTGCGTGTCGTTAGTTACGATACAAGCTTAGGATTCTTAGGTTTCACCTAGGTATGTCGAGGGGCCAGGTGCGCGAGACATTATTGTCAAATTGTTTCATAGCATTGGGAAGCTCTTAACGATACCATCGATGGATTTAATAGGTATCTAGGGTGACCTGTCCAGTGAATGAACACCCCCCCCTCCCCCCCCCAGTGAATGAACGTTGCTCATATAATACGAAAAATTAACACCTGTCGTTAATTCATTTCACTTCACGTTGAAACTTACACCGAAATTTAGAGTGGACACCCACCGATGTCTCGCAAAAGCCTTTCCTTTTTACTTATAACCACTACGGCATTAATTCCGTTTATTCACAAGTTGTCCTCGTGGCATCCCACAAGTTCAAGGTAAATCTTGTTACGTGATATCTACAATTTGTATTTTGAGGTGCATTTAATGGTCCTATGATAAATTTGTTGTTATAATTACATTGTTTAGATGTTCCTTTAACGAAAAATACTCTATGAAATAACGGATTTATAAGAATTCGTTAGATGTTTATGCATTGGATGGGAGATATCAGTGAATACCAATGAATGAACTGGCCGTTTCTTCCTTTCCAATGAATGAACAGCTTACCCGGTCTTCTTTTCTCTTGACACTTTCGCCGCCAGTGTGGAGGTTAGATTAACCCACCCCAGAAACCAAATTTCAACCTATGCATAATTATGATCTTATAAGACTAGTAAAACATCAAATCAATAATATTATTGCAATTGGAGAATGAAAAATTATTTACACAAAAGATCGTCTAAATAGGTACATTGGAAACCTAATCGCTGTTATTATCCCGTTCATTCACTGGGCTACCCCCGTTTATTCATTGGAAATTTATGTTCATTCATTGGTCATTGGCCCATTTTTTATTTAATCCTCTGCCAGACTTTTAATGAAAGTTATAACTATCAAACATTGCTAGAATTGTGTTCCGGGATGTTTGACTTAAGTAATAAAACAGCTCGCTTACAGCAATACCACTCAGGGGATTAAATAACGACTTTTGAATACTAATTTTAACAGACATGCAGCTTAAGTGTTCATTCACTGGACAGGTCACCCTATGCGGATCTAATCAAAAAACATTGGCAACGTCCCTAATTGGAACATAAAACCTTTACATCCTACGCGTCAATTTTCTCGTATCTCATCTTCACTCTACTTGCAATAAAACGATAGTTAATCGTGGCGAACGGCGGAAATCGTTCGTACGACGGCGTTTGTAATTTACCGAGCGCCCTATTCACTCGGCGGAGCATCGGTAGGCTCACCAGTCCCAGTGTTTGCGTAGCCCGACGTAAAGTATACAGATCGAACGCGGAGTGATTTGTTTTCTTTGCCGTTTAGAAATTTTGTACGTTCCGTTAGGTGCCTAGACGGCCGAAAATAAACGTTTTTCCGGGCTTTTTCTGCGCCGCGTACATTGCGCTTCACACTTGGATACGCCTCGATGCGCGCGTCAAATAGTTCGGAATAGGAACGGCATAGCATCCATCTTCGAACTATTATCTCCTGCATAACTCATCTGTTTTTCCCATCAGGCAAATTGCCCTTCCCCCCCTCCCCCGGACTCCTCTTCCGCCGCGCGCGCTCTTCTCTCTATTCTGTCAAAACTGGCGTTTTTACACGGATGACTTACGATTCGGCAAAAAAAAATCCCCCGCCCACCCATCGAAATCCCGTGATTCATGAAAATAGCCCGCGTCGATGTGTTTTCCGTGGAAATTCACGGGGAAACTGGTCCTCCCCCTGCCCCTGGCACTCAAAGGAATTGCTCGTCCGCAGGCTTCGATCAGCTTAAACGCTCGACAATCTCAATTGGCGCGTAATTTGCGACCCGCTTTCGAACACCTGTCGCGAATACCTACCTCGCGGCGCGGACGACGGGCAGCGAAGCGTCGGGTTTCAGGGTTGTCGGGGTTCTGGGAGCTGCGGACATCCCGTGGACTCGTGAGCGCCAGCGGGGGTCAGCGACGGAGCAGAGATCCTGGTCGATCTACTCGCGGCGGGGATGCTCCGAATTCCGAAAACGAGACCGGCAGAGAGACAGAGTGCTGGTGGGCGGATCGTGGCCCATAAATACTTGCGGTGTAAACACGGGTCGCCGAATGTTTGGCCAGCTCCGCCGACCGTGCCACGGATTCGATCGTCTGATGTAAACCCTTTGGTTAAATAAACTCGGAGCCGCGTTTCCTCCGCACGCGTCGCTCTGCCCCGCTAGCCCCCTCGCCGCAAGTAATAGCGCGATCGCACGATACACGCCTCTGTAAATTAATTACGATTCTATCCCGCTGCTGCGGCCTGGACGCCTCGGGGTCTCGAGCCTTGATCGCGTTTCGAGGGATGTGGGCAAGATGGGGCGTGGAATAGTGGTACACGTTCGCGCGTGTCCTCCTTTCGGATAAGAGAACATCTACTTACGTATTTCGATAGAAATTATGCTGGCGCACTGTCCTCGGTGGTTTCCGAGTTCTTGGGTTCTGATTGTGCTTCTCGATCTCTGGACAGTTACTTTCAAGCTTCGCCTCTTTTACAATTACCGAGAGTACCGAAAGCCGCGTTCATTATCGCGCGAGAAGAAACCGGTTAGGTCGAGGATTAGATTCGTCAACTTTTCAAATACCTACCTACCGAAATCGTGATGCAGCGAATTTGCGAGTCGATTATGAGATCCCCGTCACGTATGCCTTTATCTCTGCAATCGTGTTGTGCCGCTGCTTCGTTATCTGCTTCGGGTAAAACTGCGCCGAAACGCGATAAATCATTCTATCTCGTAAACAATCGAAATCTGAGTATTGCTACGCAACGATCACGAGACTCGTTCTTACGACGTCACGCTGGGAACCTTCGATCCTCCGTGTACATCCCTCGAGCAACATTGCACAGACCGTGCTTCTTCTACGTTGCAGGATATTCCAATTAATCGTTGAACTTCTTCGCGGCCAACCCCTTTTCTGCTTTACTCATAGTAGGTATCCACTTTGCGCAACTGGATTCATCAGCCACATGCGTCTCGACGCGAAGCGACACTTTGCCAGCCACCACTAATTGTCACCCCATCAACAACAATGCGGAAGAATTATACAAATTAGTCTCCGAGCTTGCATAAAAATGGACATCACCCGGAAACCCCATCCCCGTAAAGATCGTAGAGCTACCTGGGACCGGACAGTTGATACGTTACAGCCGAATATAAAACGCCATTATCGCCGTAAACGCCCGGCGAGGTCTCGCGGCTCCGTCTCGTTTCCCGTGTATTTTTCCCACGGGGAACGGTACAAGAGGGTCGCGCGTTTCATCCTCGGCGCGGCGCGTTCATAACGCTTTTAAACGCGGCGAGACGCGCGTGCAACCGGCACGGCACGGACGCGCGTTTATCGCGGTGCAACGATGCAACGGTGCGTCGGGTGGGCCGCGCGACGGGGGTCTCGCATCCCGGACGTGTATTTATGGCCGAAAAAATATTTTATCATAATAATACGGAGATACGCAGCCGCGGTAGGCTCTCGCGGCAAGGTACCGCGGCGCAAATGAGCGCCAGAGGTCCGCGTACCCGCATAAAGAGGGCTCCAATCCCGGCACCCTCGCCCTCTCCCATTCCCTTCGCCCTTCCGGCGAGTTGAACGCAGGGGCCGGGCCGATAGGTTAGCGCGATTACCAGAAAATTATTAGGATATCGATCGGGATCCGCGATTTTTTCAACCGCGCGCGCGCGCGCGCGCCACCGTAGCACCGCAGCCCGGTATCAGTTACCACCGCGAAAACCGAGCCCGCGTTGCAGTGCCCGCTAACGAACCATAAAATGCGAGAACCAGGGGAGCGGGTTGCCCTCGCTGTCCTTAGTATTCAGCCGCTTTTATTTATTCGTTTATGTACACGGGCCGGATCCTTTTTGCACGGTGGTTTACTGGTACAGATAGTTCCCTGCAATTTCCAGTGGAAGAGATATCGATGCGCCCGTGTAAGATACTCCTCGAGTTCACCGATTCTTACAACTGAATCGAGCGATTATGGAAACCTCCACCGGTATACCTAGCCACTGAACATTGCTGAGGTCAGGGGTCGATCATTCGCCGAGTCGCTTTAATTGTCCCTAAATCTTGCCCGTGTCGCGACAAATCATCGCGAGCCGAATCGAAAATACAGCGCGCGCTTCGCCAGGATAAACGCCGCGTACCACACTTAACACGTTAGCCGAAGTATGCCGGCGAGGGTGCAGAATATTCTCGTTTAGGGTCAGTAAAAGGCTCGGCGGTATCGTGTTCGGTAACGCCTCCCAATCGAAGTTACGACGTTCTCGCGAGCGCGGTTGCAGCCGCGACTCTAATTGCGGCGATACCGTCTCGTCGGGCGTATTTGCATAAACGGAAAATATCCTCTCCGGCGGGTGTATGACGCTTATTAAACGACCCGAAACGTTACTTATCGCACGGTGTGGCCGGGGTTTCTGCGCGCACGAGGAACGGCCGTCCGCGGCGAACATCGAGCAGCGCGGGTCTAGGACAGTTGGATGTATCGTTTCGCGGCGATCGTTTCTGTGCATCGAGGGGTGCGCGTGGATTGTAAGGAGGACGACCCATCGACGATCGTTAAACGTCCATTTATAACCCGGCTCGCCGTTTGCCGAAACCCGTTGAATAGAGTTGTTTGGGTTGATCCTCGAGGATCCGACGACACGCTCTCCCCCGCTGGATCGTGGGAGTGTCATTAATCATCGTTCGGCGGAAAAACAAATTACGTTGCTTCGGCGACGTCACGGGTTTCGCGCGTTGTCGGCAACGGGAGCCCCGCTAGATGCAGTCAGCAGGATTTCCCATCGATTTCCTCCGTGGAAATGGAGTGAAAATTTCGCTTGGTATAGGTATACACCGTGTTCCGAGCAATTAGCGGAGTCGTCTTTTCAGATATAATTCTCGTTTGGTCGAGTAATTTAATTATTACACGCTTCTTTCTTCCAGTTTTACCGTCTCCTAGGCACCACCCTTAGGTATCAGTTTGTATATTGATGTTGTCATATTTATAGGAGCCGGAAAAAGAGAGCCAACACGGCGCCGGGAATCGAACCCGAGCCGTCCGTGTGCTGATCAGTCGCGTTTGCCACCACGGCTAACGCTGACTCTCCGCGGTCTCTGTCCCCCGAACTCCTTATAAATGCACGCCACCATCTGACGCTCGTGGATTTGTCAGTTGGAGTTGCGCGGCCCCCGAAGGGTATGGTGGGGTAACGGGAACGCTGCTCGGCTCCGCCTGAACATTGTCGTTTGGCTGTTATTTATTCTTAGCGTAATAGTTGTGTGCGTTACGAAGCTATACGCAGACCAATACGAGATGAAGCTATCGAGAAAGAATCAATGTTCTGACCAATAAAGCTGCTGAATTTTTTCGGAGCTAACGCACACCTATTCTGATCTGTGTATTTCTACGCTGACAGCTCGGTTTGGTCTACACGCCAGAAGCTTGGCACTATCCCCACCACTTCTGGCTCACTCTTATTCTGCGAAGGCGAGAGCGAGTCAGAAAACATTGAGAAAAGGAGCACCGAGGCAGGCAAACTGTGTGGTGGGAGAATGCCCCTCACGAAACTCACCGGCCAATATATATGGTTTCGACGTTAAGTAGGCCGTTGCCTAAATGCCGTAATGCCTGCTACATAATAACATTATGATTTCTTGGAATAGCGAGACCGATATACCGAAGATCGGTCTGACAAGTTCATAACGAAATCATCGGCGGAGGAATTCATTCTGCCTGTCGTTCGAGCCGCGTTTTCCCTCTGCCAACGCGTCTGCCCAGGGGCGAGTGGCGAGCTATTACTCGCGGGGATCGACGTAATAACCAGGAAAAGAGTCGGCTGGAGCTGGGAGTTTCGCCGCGGCGCGGACTGACGGGGCTCGTCCGACAGAATTAGTGAAATCCAAGAGCTACGGGGGAGGTTCGCCCTGACAGCAGGTGAAACGCGTCACGTCCGCCCACATTTGACGGCTGCGGGTTACCTCTGGGCACTTAAACCGAAATCTTCGCCGCTTTCTCCCCGCGTCCACCCCAGCCAGCCCCTCGATCTCGCGCGCTTTTAAAAAGCATGGCAAGGGGTGGCCCGCCGCATTTTGCCGGGCATTATTCAGCCCTGCGGGTGATCCCTGCGGTCCTGCTTTCTCTCCTGACCCTTCCGTCCGAGCTTTTTGTTTCTTTTCTTCCCTCTCCACTCTCCCCGTCCGTCGCATTGTATCCTTTTATGAAGTCGTGCGCCCGACTCGGATCGCCAGAATGTGATCTTTCGGCGTATCGCCGTATCTCGCCCCCTCCGATCCATCCTCGGCTTCCCTGCTGGACTATGCGTCGCCCTTTTCGCTCGGTTTTCCAGTTGCAGCTCCGGCAACCTGCAGGCATCGATTCTGGTTTAATCTTCTTCGTGGGGGGACTCGGGGGTGTGAAATTAGTCGTGGCGAATGTGTCTGTACCCGTCTGTTATTAAAACACTTTGCGAAGGAGTGGAAAACAACCGTCGCGACATGCAGTGGAGTTTCGAAGAGGACTAATACGCATCCTCTTGATGTAACATCATTAAAAATACTTATCCCATCAAAACATTGACGATAAGGAATAAGCTAAGAAACCTGTAAGTATATTTACAGTAAAAGTTCGCCACGCATTCTCTGTTGCTCCAGAAGAATTCATTTAGATACATTCGACACACCGTTTCCTCGTAAGCCAATTTCCATGAACACTCAGTCACCGGCGCGATTCGTCGAGCTGGTCGGATTAAGGCTCCGACCGCGTTCCCGCGTAAACGAAATTACAGGGGGGGGGGGAGGGGGCATTGCAGCGCGTGACGGGATTTCTGCCGGTGGAATCCGAGAAACGTTTGGGAATCCGAAACGGGTCGTATAATGAGATACATAAGTCGGTATAGGCGACGGGCCCGGGATCCTTTTTCATCCGAGCCCAGAAGGAGAACCTATAATTACCGATTACAGCGGGCCCGAGACTTCATAATTTTCCCCGTTGCCGACGAGTCCGCCAGCGCGCACCTGTTGAAAACACGTCGTCGCCGTGTCTAGGAATTCCTCGAGTTCCACTCCGCGCAGGATCCTGGCACTGTTATACCTGGCCAGAAACCAACAAATTATGCTCGACCAGTCACGGCGAAAAATTAATGCAGCAATCCGCTTACGATACAACGTAAATAACTGTGAGCGAGGCCCACGCCTCAATATCGGGATATCGGCAATTTCCATATGTAATTTCGAGAACTATTAATTATTATGGGTATAGAATAATGAGGTGGATCGATAATCAAAGGAAAAAAAAAAAAGAAACACCAATCGACTCGGAGATAGCTCGAATACGCTTCGAGTATCGTGTCTTTCGCTCTCGCGTAGCTCGGCCCGATTACCATTTTTAAATAACGATCGACTCTCGTGTATTCGGAGAAACTACCGGCGTAGCGCGATGGATACGCGTGACTTTCGGATGCGAGCAATGAAATTTCTTCGATTCCCGAATCCTCGACTGACGAGCTTCGCGGGGGCAGCGAACGCAACCAGGGGTAATTTGCCCACTCTCGGGCCCGGCGAGGTTGGGAATAAAATAGAAAGCAGAAACGGCGGAGGTTGACGCCCATAACGATAGGTAAATCCGACCTTTACCCCGGGGAAATCCTCGACTTTATGCCTGGGCGGTCAGCCTGTCGCCGCCGGCCAGGTAAAAGTTTGTAATAAGGGATGAATTGCGCGTTTACAATGGCAGAGAGAGAGAGTGGCCGGGGTGCGCGCGTTTACGACGGTTAACGGTGCGCCATAATCCAATTTATAATCCGAATTGCAACCCGCCTAATCCCATTACAAAGTCGCATTTTCGGAGGGGACATACGTGCCGCCAGGATCCACGGACTGACCATCGGTAACTTTTAGGTAAGGGTGGAACGTTTTACCCTGCCTAAATCCACTAAACCTCGGCCAGATTCTTCCTTATGGACGCAGAGAATCTCGACATATTGCTCCGGCACATTTTCCTGGCGACTCACCGTTTCTGGAGGTTATTGCGGACGATAGGAATTAATCGAGGCGCGCTTGGATAATTAACTTTTGCTTGGGAGCCTAACAACGGGCGTGTTTTGTGCGCGTGGATTGCCAGTAGCCTGGAAGCCTCTTTTTGTATAGAAATAGTAGCCAGGTAGTGATTCCCAGAACTATCTGTCCCGAGGGTTTCACATTTTACCAAACTCCATCGTTACTTTTTGATCGCTAATTTAATATTAATTGCTAACATAATATAATACACGTATTACAAAAATATCCTCGTTAATCATCGATTAGACACGCTGAAATAGCTAGGATACACAATCAGTAGTGGTTTTGTAAACAAGCAGACAGACATCCCTTTCTCATCGCGAGATACAAATCGCAAGGTCGACTCGGTCACGTCAGAATAAAATATCGGGACCGAGGGTCACGGAAATTCCCTTTCATTATCGAGGCGACCGATATGCACGCTGTTCGACGCTAAAGAGAGTGGTTCGGCGGCTCCGTGCACGCCGCTATATCCGTAGCCCTCGCGTTTCGAGGGGTCCGGAAAGGAGTGCTTTCGCCATTACTCATTCTCGGTTATGTTTAAAAATACGGTGCGCGTGAAATATGGACCGAATCGAAGCGTCCGCGAGACGAGGCAGGGGAGTTCGGGCGGGGAGGAGTTTGTCGTGTTTGAAAAAAAAAAAATAGGGAAGAAGAAAGTAAGCAACCCCTGGTCGCGTTCGAGCTGACAGGGGGAGAATCCTGACCTGTAGGCGCATGACCCCCTCCGAATATTCGGAGACAATTAATCATAAGATGGCTGGAGGGTACGCGCGTGAGAAATACGAGACAGCATCGTCGCTTCTGCCTGGTTCATCAGCTGCAACCGTGCTTCTGGGTCGAACTTGATGCCGAGTTCTCGCTTCTTTCGTAATCCACTGCACTACGCGTTGGTTTATACAACGGAAGTATCCTTCGAACACCTGTTACAACGCCGCACGCCCACATTTCTCGGGCCCCACAGGGCTATAAAGTTCGTCGTTTGAAAAATCTCAATTATATCGCGCGCCTCCAAGCGGACAGGATTTCCTCTCAGAGTTGACTAGCCCCTATTCCCCGTTTTCCACCTTGGTAGTCTCAACTCTCAGCGACGGTACCGGAAACGAATCTTATCTGCGGATGGCGAAAGAGCAAACAAGAGAATCGGCGAACGCGCGCTCCCTTCCACCGTCCAAACAAACGGGCATGGGTCCTTCGCCCATACCCCCGGTGTCATGAATAATCGGGATCCTCGGTGTACGGTCCCCTTTGCTCTCCTTTCGTTCCCCTCCATTCAGCTTCGCTCCTCCTTCCAGGGACCGACTTTAATCCCGCATGAATATGTAGAAGTCCCAGAGTCGAGATCACTCTCTTTCTTCAGGCTGTTCGCCGGTGTGCATCGCCGTGGCTCTTTGACGGCGATCGTTCGCCGACACTCTTCGTATCTGTGGCTCGCGATTAGCATAAATTCATAAGGGCACGCGTGGGGATCGTGGCGAAGGTCGATTGCGTTGGAAAGTCTGATTTTCCAACTATCAGTTCCTCTGATTCTTCCTCGCGCGTCCACTCTACCTACACTACATACATTTCTCGCGAATTGGGGGAAAGATCCTTAACCTTTGCGCCCCCCTTCGCAACACCCAGTCGAAGATACGGTAGAGCGTCCTCTGCGCGCTCCTTTAACGCGCCGTCCTCGTACGTCGAATTCTCCCCCTAACAACAAAGATATATATATAGAGAGTAAAGCGTATCCACTCGGAGCGAAATTTATGGACACCGAGTCCCTTAATAGAGACTTTCGAGCAGCCCAGGCTGGGAGAGCGCCGCTCGTAATGGGTGGTAAGCGGGCATTATGCACTTAGCGCGGCGTACAGTCGCGCGTAAACGCACACGGCCGCACGAGCGTTCCACTTCGCCACGGCGTAACGAAACGGGGTGGTGACGTGGAACAGTTTCGGACGGTGGCGAAGGGCCGAAAGACGTCCGTGTCGTCGTCATAAAAGGGGTGACGGTTGTATATCACCTCGGCGGAGAGCGAGATGGGAGTCGTGCCGTGTTCGACGAGGAACAGTGGCGCGATTTCTCGTGTCCCGAAGCTACAGGTGTACCTGCGGGAACAAGATAATAATTAGTCCCGATGTCGGGACACCGATACTCCTTTCTACCCTTCTTCTTCTTCTTCCTCCTCCTCCTCCTCCTCCTCCTCTGCTTCTTCTCCCTTTTCCACCCACGGAGGGATAACAAAACGGAACAACGACACTGGAGTCCATAAATAATTCGAACCACGGCGCTTCCGAGGCCGCGACCTCGGCTCGATGTAATTGTTTCCGTTTGTTCCAACCGCTGATTTCACACCACCGTTATCCTCGGCCCCTGCTGGGCGATAATTTTTACCGCGGGCTCCGCTTGGCCGCGACGAATGTTCGGTTTGTTAGAGGCCGATCAAAGGGGGTGGTTTCGTTCGTTGAGATTCCCGGCGCAGCACGCGTGCTGCGTTATGAAACAGCGCGGAATCGATACACTCTCCCTGCTGTATCTACTTATTAATCGGAGGGAATCGATTAAACGAGCCGGTCCAGCCGGGCTGGCCGTTGCATCTGGACGCTTGATCTTTCAATTTCCGACTGGGTGCCTCGTTACTTTATTAACTTTATTGATTCGCATCGGTGGCTATGCGGCGGGAGGAGCTTCATTTCCACTTTCGTTCTTCTTTGGCTAGCTACAGGTCGTACGTGGCACGTGCACCCGCAATTAGTGCTGGAAGGTATCTCCGTTTGGAGTGATAGCTGTGATAATATGGTACAGATCATTTGTATACAGAGCTGGAGGGGGACAGTCCGAGTATTTTACAGAAACATTGCCGAAATAAAGACACTGGACCATCAAACACCTACCACGAAGGAAAGTCTGGCTGCTTACCCGTGACAGAGGATGCCATCGCTGGTCAAAGAATCGCCGAGAAAAGGTTGTCGCCAATTACCTACACCCCCAGGTCCCGAGTGAAAGCATCCTCGCAGGCCCGAGGGAGGAAATGCCGATGTTTACGGTCACGGTCTGACGGAAGCTTGGGATTCAGGCGTTTAGGGGATGCATCTTGTCGGCTTTATGACTCTTGGAGCCGTTCGAAACAGCCCGTGTGCCCTGTCCCAGCCCCTGAACATCAGGAGACGTTGTGCCCGCGTGAAAGACAGCCGAAGTGCACCTCAGTTTTATTGCAACACCGGCGAACGAGCCGGGTAGGTAGCGTTTTTATCGAAGTTGCGCTCCTTACAGTGTTTGCATACACGATTTGTCACGGCCATTGGAAGGTCGTAAATTATCGCGGGACAATCTGCTGGCTGGAGGGACCAGGGGCGGAAAAACGGCGCGGGAAAGGGATAACTTTCCTTCCTTTGTACGTAACACGTGGAGCGAAGCGTTGGGAATGTCGCAGCCGACCTTTTGCTGGTCTCGCCATTTCGTTCCGCGCTTCAATGTGTCCTGGGTTAGGTAATTAAAGTGTCATTTGGTATAGAGTTGTAGGTATTTCACGATGGGATTCGAAGTTGCGCGATGCGTTTCCCGTTGAAATCCTTATTTCTTATTTCCTCTAATTCGATCTCACCCCTTTGTTTCGTTCTGGTTAAAAAAAAAAGAAGTGAAATGATTCGTGACGTTGGAATTAGCGCGTTCAATCGCTGTCTTCGCCCGCATCGATGAGCTACTTAACTGCCACCGTGTTAATTAAAGTAACGACACGTTTCTCTTGTGTATTCACGCTGGCAAAGTTGTGCTCCTTGGCCGAATTCATTAGAATAAACTCTCCACAATCTCCAGCCCATTTCCGTGTAAAGCGAGGTGAAATGTAGCGTTTCTGATAGCGGATAGGAAAGACCAGAATGTTTATCTCGCGCACACTCCAACGTTGTAAATAATATTCCGTTGCAACGTGTACACGCGGCTGATATAAATTCATGGTAATATCTGCTACTTACTATTTCAGACGATATTTAAGATTCTGCGTGGGGCCTCTAAAGGTTAAATCGGCGGTTCTCACGAACGTTTGGCTCCACTGAAAACGTGTAGTATCTACTTTCGCGAGGCATGAATTTCAACGGTTCCTTGATTAGGCAAGGAACCCACGCCTTATGTCAATCTCGCAGCAAAATTGAACTGCCGCGAGTACGATTGAAAGGAATTACAAGAGATTATAGGTCGCCGAGTGGTCTGTTTCCCATTTCGAAATTTCAAGTTTAAATTAAGGTAACTTAGATCGGAGCAAAGATTATTGTAATTTATTAAGAATTGATAACATGCCCCACGTGCACTGTATTCTGCACCGAGACAGATTTATCGTGAAAGATTTTCTTCGAAGCGAATGCCAGTCCTAATGAAATGGTTTTCCTTCCTCGCCACGATTCTCCACTCGGCTGTAAGGAAATCTCGAATCGGCAACTATCGGCGTTCTTCGAACGCGAAGGGGGCGATCGTGATGCACGTATTCGTGGAAGAAAAGGATTCATCGCGGGCCTCTCTCGATGCGCATCTCTCGATCTCTCGTCGAGGACGGCCCCCGTGTTCGGGGCCGCGTCTCGTCTTCCCCCGTGGCGGACAATTATTTTAAAGGGGGAAGCCGAGATCTAAAGGCGAAACGAGACGAAACGAAGGAACAGACGAATGTGGGGAAGGAACGGGAGGGCCGTAGGCAAAACGAGGAGTCCCCCTGACTGGCACCGAACCGAACCGAACGGAACGGTTGGCCGTAGACGAAGAAAGAGAGCAGCAGCGGAAGGAGAGAAAGAAGGGAAAGGAAAAAAAAGGAGCACACACCACCACCCGCTGGGTTGGACGAGACGCATGCGTGCGATCCCATGCCCATGGCGTTCCATGGTTCCCATTGCCCATGCGGCGGCTATCCTCTCGGTTCCTCTCCCCCTAGATTTCCTTTCCATTCCCTCCTCCATCGCCTGCCGTTCTTTCTTCTTTCCCTCCCTTTCTCCGTGCCACACCAGCCACGTCTTTCCCATATTCGTCTCTGCCGCTCCCTGCGTGAACATTTTCCCGAGGAATTCCGTGAAACGTCCGCGTCGAACCGATACGGGGAAAAAGAAAATCGAGGGTTGAAGGCTCCCTTGTAACCCTCCCGCCTCTGTCTCGCCGCGACATCGTTTTCTCCCCCGGTGTTCGTCTCCCTCTTTTTCCTTTCCTCTCTTATTTCTGGTTCCTTTTCGAACAGATCGCAGGCGCGTAGGACGCGAACCGCTTAACTCGTCGGATCGCGAAAGGACGATGTCCAGATAAAAGAAGGTATTTACATATTTCTCGAATAGTTGCCCCGAAACTCGATGCCTCTGGGACCCCGCAGAATATTCTTTTATCCCAGTTTATGCCCAATCAGATCTTTACGATTTTGATGAACTCTTCGACGGCGAACCTCTCATCCTCGCCGAGACCATTCCCCAGACGACCCCGCGCGCTAGTTTTACAAGAGAGAAAAGAGAATACCGCGTAAAAGATCAACGAACCCAATCACGAGATTAATGAAGCGCCACGGACAGAGGGGAGACGGACGTTGTTCGATATTTATCGTACGGAATACCATCGATTCGAGGAGGCAGAGCAGACGGACGCGCAGGGGCATCTCCTTGGCAGCGAGATTTCCAGAAAATATTCGACCGTTATGATGGAGCGGGTGGAGGAGGGATCGAAGATCGACGGAGCGGTGCGGCGCGGTGGCGCGCATTCTTCGGGCGTGGAGACGAATCGGGAACGAATCGAGAGGTGGGAAGAAACCCGCGGGGGGAAGAAACGATGATGACCCGAAGGTCCCGCGCGAGCCTTGACAAAGGCCCTCGAAGGCGAACGCGCGCGCGATCCGCTGGAAGCGGCGGAACAGACGAGGACAAACATAATTCAGAATTATCCCGCGAGGCGGTCCCGTCTCACATATTTCATCTCTGGAAAGGGGTTTTGTCGGCCGGCTACGACGGGGTGGAGACGAAGGTTAGAGCAGTTCGTTCCCCGGTGTTTATACACCAGGTCCAGCCGCGTAATCTCGTGATTCTCGAGCGTGCAACGTGCGGTGCGCTTGCACGCGTGCGCCGGCTCGATCCCTCCGCTGTCCAGGTCCAAGTAAATTCCGCAGAAAACTCGGGGACCGAAGGTAAACACCGACGTGCTGGCAATTCACGGGGCGTATCGAGACCGTCCGGATCTCGATTTCCCGGCGACCCCAAAGCCGGCTATTTATGGGGCCGGTCCGTGCACGAGAAGAGGGCGCGTTACGGAATTAAAATAAAAATAATTCCTCTCCTTGCTCACGCACCGTCTACGGGCGCGACGCACGCGCAGGTACCTGAATTGTCACCCTTTCAGATTAATCAGCCACGATCGAGATTGCACCGAGTGCGTCTCGTGGACGAAATTAATCGAACGGTACCGTTCGCTGTGATGTTGAGGGATGGCGGTGCGAGGAGATAGGGGATCGGTAAGACGCGTCCTACGATGTACGAGCTTATCATTGCACGCGACTTTAGGTGGGTCGACGTCGATCGATGGGCGAGGCCGCTTAAATCCTGGCAGGTGTCGCCCGCACCTGTCATCCGATCGGGACCGTGTTACCTACGCTCGTGTTCCCTCACAACGATATCCACTTTGACCTCTTGGGGCCATTTTTTTTCCCCGGCCCGGCGCGCGGCAGCTGACCTCTTCGTTGACTCACCATCAGATAGGCGCTCATGGGCCCGTTGCTCTGGACGGGGCCGAGCCCGAGATAAAAGGCATATCGTCTGTTTGCTTCATTAGGCGAATTCGAGCCGTTATTCCCGATGGTTAACGAGGACACCGACTGGGTTAATCCGTCGTATCGTTTCGTGCGACGCGTCGACCTCGTTCGCGCACCTATTAGGTACGCTCTTTCACCTGCAGCATGAGCCTCCCGGCTGAAGACGCCGCGGCGTGCTCGGCACGGAGCGGTTGGTTTTTATAAACGACACCCATCGCCGGCAACATCTGCATCCTAGGCGTAGGCGGCCACACCAATGTTTGCATTCGACAGACGTGTCGACGTGACGCAACCCCGCTCCTCGCGTCTATTTTCATTCGCTTCTTAATTGTGTTTTCTCAGTTGTGGAATAACCTTCCGCCTCGCGGCGAGGCGATACACTGTTAATGCCCGCGTTTCCATCGCCTCCTCCTGCGCCCCATCGTCGTCGCGGTTCTACCTTGCCGTAGAACCGAGGAATTCGAAATCTAAGTACCTAAGTGTTTTCTGTCTGTTTTAACGCGTCTCTCGAAAGGATAGGCAACTGAATTCTTATGTATTCGTTTGGCTACCCAACTCGGTTGGAGCAGCATGGGCCACTAAAGCTCAGACAACGCGGTGCCGCGTATTTACGTAACTGTATCGTGCACGGAGATTTGGATATGAATCAAACATCGCTACGAGGTGCCAGGTATCTGGAGGGAACCCGAAAGTATCGCTGGTTGGGGGCGTGGACGCGGTATCATGGCGTGAAAGAGCGCGTTGCCCCCGTGCCTTACGGCCAAACAGCGGAAAGGAGCGAGGTTTAAATACGGCAGCGGGCTCGGCGACAGCTTTACCGCTCGCTGTAAAACAAATCCTAATCTCTCGGCGTTGCTACCGTGCCACTATCTGCTCTACTTGTTTGCGCTAGAGCTGGCTACGCCCGCGGCAGACGAGCCGCGTATAGGCATACGCGCTCGTCGAGTGGCTACTCGCGAAGTTTCAACGTGTTTGATAAAACCCGTCCACGGATAACTCTAGCGGGGCAATGTTTAATCTCGCTAGGAGAGCGTGGGAGTAGGGCCTGAGGGAAACTAGAGGAAGATGAAAGGAGCTAGAAGAGGCCTGGGATACATTTCAAGAGGGGAGATTAAGTATTGGCAGAGTGGTTCGAATAGTTTCGATTAGGAAGTTTAGGATATGATGATGGCTGTTTGTGTTACTCTGATTACTCTGGATAGATCTAGAATCCACTGTCTACTGGATTTCTTCAGGCTTCCTGGCTTCTTCTTCGTTTCTAGATTCGCAGGTATCGATTCTATGGTCCCACCTCCTTCTCAAATCGATTTCTGTCACTCTTGTAATCTCGGAGCTAGCATTCTGCTCACTTTCGAACTTTAGTATTCAAATCTTTCAGTGATACCCTGCGCACAAGAATTTGAAACGTTTCCAACGGAACAGCAACGCTCTTGGAACGCGTCAGGCCGACAAAGAGCGCTGCTCTCGTACAGAAAACGTCCTCGAGGCTAGTTGCAGTCGATGGACTCTCGTGCGGATGAGCACAAGCGAGTCCTGGAACAGCGTGCACAGGGAGAACGAGGAGAATGGGAGGGGCCATTCTCTTGTCCCGAACCCTTCCACGATGCACCGGCTACCAAGATGTTTATGCAGATGAGAGACAGAGAAGCCGGGCCTGGATCGCCGTCGACGACGACGATTCCAGGCGGCTCTGGGCGCGAATCCTGCGGCGTGGAATCGGCAGGAGGAAAAGAGGTGGGGGGGGGGGGGGCGGCGGGTTGTTTCGCGTAAATATCGAAAGGGCCGCGAAAGAATTCCTCGAGCGGCGAGGGGAGGGCGGAGGGAACGAAAGACGAAACGATTATGCCGGCGAAATTAACGTTTAATTTCGCTCCGAGCCGTTCATAAACGGGCACAATTTCGTAAATCAATGGAATCGTCGTGGAATCGAGGATCCCGAAGCTTTATGTCGGTCGTGAAATTAGCGGAGCAATGTTATTGTATTTCTCGCCGCAATAACGGCGGCATTCCCCGTGATAAATGCACAAACCAAACGTATGTATACATATCTCTACGTTATCCTCTTTTTATAACTTCAGCTCGATCGAACGATCCTCAGATCTCGGGGCATCTTTCTCCTTCGTTAAACTCGTTCTTCAGGCAGCACGTCGAGAAATATCCACGGGGAGCTGAAGCCCGTATCCTGCACCGTCCTTCGCATCTTCGACTCGCGAACTCTTCCTCGCGACCCACTTTGTACACACTACTTAGCATCGTTGCAGTTCCTGGTCTAATGGAGACTCCGTTAACTGCACGATGCCGTCCCATCGAAGGGGCCATTATCCCCGTTCAGGCACGCTACTCTTTCGCTGCGCCAAATAAAATCAGGAAATAGCCAGGATCTTGCCGCTGGGTTCACCCGCGGAGGACCACCAGACGATCCCTGTCCTTGGTGTCATGCCTTACACCCGCCGACCGGGCCCGTTAAGTGATTCGGCTAATTGCGTCGTCCCGGTGAACTCGGTCCCTCGCCCTTAATCACCCTAATCGCCGTCCGCTAATTATTCGCGGCGCGATTAAAGAGACTAACGCGGGTTCGGTCTGTGTATCGGGCCTGCTCCCGCGGTTTCCCGACGAGGTGGAACCGAGGGACGTAGATTTCTTTATTTCCATCGTATTTCGCCCCCTCCCCCCCCCTCACCCGTTCTTTTTTTGCGCCACCGACCGCGGGCTAGGTTCCTTCCGCGGTCCACCGATTTCGCTTCACGGTTACGAATGCCTGGGATTAGAAGTTGGAGACCCACCGGCGTTATTTCCAAGCCATCCCTCTGCGAGCTACTACTTTGTCGCGGTAATGGGTGTGCAGCTCCTAAATTTCCGTCGAGCACTGTTTATGCGAAGGGATACCTGAGTAGATTAGGTGATGGCTGATGGTGATGGATTGGTGATCGCGGTATCGTAGATACGAGTATTCCAAAGCGTTTACGACGGAGATAAGCGTGCTCGCTTGGAACTTGGTACTTTTACAATCACAGTGATCTCGCTGTACGCAAGAATCTGGATTCTGGGAACCTACTCTGTTACTCTAATTACGCACTTGCCCCGCGACAGTCTCTCCGCGTTGATCGGCGAGCCAACGTTGTCCACGCGCGATCTCAGCGATCGCGAGGAAAGATCCTTGAACGCCCGGCCTGGGAGATCCTTCGGCTAAATCGTGGGCCCCGCGACGAGTGTCCCGCAGGGATATTTGAAAAAACAAAAATCTTGACGGGCGAGTGTCAACCGAACCGGCGCGATAGCCTTCGTCGCTGGCTCGAACAGGACGCGATTAGCATTTTCCATTTGCATATTGACGGGATTTCGAAAAGTTATGAATATTTTACGACCCTCGCCGCCTCGGAACAGACGAGAGGATCACGATCGCGGCGACGACGGCGCGCCAGTTGTTCATTGTACGGCAGCCAATCGGTAGGCCCCTGATAACGTTATCGTGCGACCCTGTCGCGGGATTAGTCGATCGTGGATACTCGCGAGACGATTCCAGCGAGAGTAGAAGGATCTGGATGCAAGATCTCTCGCTGCCGACTACCAGTCACCTGACACGGCCGTCATCGACGGGCGAAAGCCGTGGAAGCGGCGTGATGGGCGTACGATAAGGTGAACTTCTCGGCTGGGAACGGCCGACCTCAGTGTCTTCCTTCGGGGGTGATAAGGGTAGCGAGGAGTATCGGCTGAGCGGTCGCAGTTTCGTCCTCGGTCAAGAGGTGGCAGCAACGTACACTCTGGGGCTCAAATAAGAGTGGAGTAATGGGATTTAACGCTGAATGTAGGCTATTAATTGCAGAATTGTTTATAGAACTCTAAAGCTTAGGCATTGGTATCTTATGTGGGTGTGAAAAATTTTCATCGGTACCCATGTTCTTGGGCATTCCCGAAAATTAGACTACATAATCGCAAAGGTTGGACGAGATTCAGAAATATTGCTATATTTCTATTGCTTTTTTTTGTTTTTATTGTAAATGGTGTAAGACCTTTTATTATTATTATTATTATTGTTATCCACGCGCTGAATCTTCGCTTCATATTTACTGAGAGTAAATAAGAACGTACCTACATAGTATAATATGCATCGGTTATATGGTCTACAAACTTTGCCAAACACAGAACGTTGCTCGAAATAGTACAGCATAAATTTCCCCCATATGCGTCATATAAAGCTGGTTGTCCAATGTCCATCACTGATCACGATTATAGTCAAATAATGCGTAGGCTCGAAGTAGACTCACTTCGCAAAAGAACAGTAATGGCTGATCTGACTTTCCGCTTTAAAAATTTAAACGGTTATATTTGTTGTCCCGAGATCCTCAGGAAAATTTGCCTAAATGCGCCAGAACGAAGAATAAGATCTTTTCCTTTACTCAAACCCACGCTCTTAACGAAAAGTGTAGCGCATGCCGATCCTATAAGCAGGATATCCAACCCTGGCGAACAAGTAAGGTAAATGTCCCCATTTCTACTCATTTCGTATTTTTCTTATTATTACAAGCTTCACGTTTGTACTATAGTTGTAACGAAATAATTCTAAACTATTTGAACATTTACGCGAGTGTTGCACGAACTTGGGGCTAAAGAAAGTGCAGCATAAGCAACGAGAAACTTTTAAAACAAGAGACTCATGATTTTTCGATCGTATTCTAACTGCTTGTGCTAAAGAACACTGTTGGTATTCGATAATTGGGCAGAATCAAACTTTTAGTAACATAACCTCACAATTCAATGCATGATTTAACCTCTATTTCTGTTCGAAGACATTCTATTTTTCATTTATCTTTATTTTATGCTTTACTATTGTGTTACAAAACCTCTCCATAAAAGATGTAACTTATTTTAACCTGAAAAGGCAACATATTATGCGAGCAGAAATTGGTACAAGTGGTGAGTAGAAATACGTACATCGCTATTTTTCGTGACCAGAAATACGGACATTTAGAGCATTGTATTTAATTACGAATTATTAATAGTTATACATCCTGAAATATCTTTCTTAAAAAGTTTTTGAATTGGTTGATTTATTATTAAAGAATTAATCAATTACTCTGCAAATTTTGATCACAAACAAATTTTTTACACCTTCTTTATGACGAGTAACCTCTTAAATGAGCAGAAATTGGGACATTCACTTTATAGCTCAGTGTTAGACTTCTTTAATAAGTCTCTAGCGCACTTTCAAACCTCGGTGCATAAACAATTTTTGTAATTTTATATTTACGAAATACCTCACTCAATATTTACCTATACCAAGGGCCAGCCCCGTTTAAATAAATAATAATAATTTGCAACCCCTTCAACGATCCTACGGTACCTATGGACAGCAGTTATTATAGAACAAAATTGGGTAGCTCGTCGCTGGAAATTCTGATTTCGTCGTCGAGGAATCCGAGCTATTCGATATTGACATTGAACCGCGCGCAGAATTCGTAACTTACACGTACGTAATTGACGCCCACGGCCGTGGCCGGCGCCGATCGATGTCCCGATTATCGATAGTTTCGGAATTTCATTATCACGAGTCGTAAAACGATCGTTGCTTGGAAAAGTACGGAACGTTCTGCCAGCTGGAAATAGAGTCGTGGCGGGCGGCGATATTTATGCGACCGCGCCGCTGCGAGAAACGATAATAATTAATGGAAACTTGCCCAGTGGTCGATTTATATCGCGCTTGCACCGTAACTCGCGATAGCGATTCATCATCCTCGCATACGTCGAAACGAATTTCTTCGTCGCCGCGCACCGCCTTGGTGCGCGAGGATCGTTGGCCAGCAATTGCACGACGATTTAATGAGAGTCCCGGGGAACTCGCTGAAAGGAACGGTTTCAATTACAAATAGGAACATGAAAAAATGATCGATGACGCGAGGAATGGGTGAAAAGAAGCGGCGCGGAACACGCGCCGACGTCAAGAATAATCTACCCCTTCTACCCTGGCCCTTTTGAACGAAGAGGTACCTCGAGCAAATTCGAGTCGGTGGATGTCGCCTCAAAACAAACGATTCATCTTTTCCGCCGCTTCGTGCCAGCCGGTGTGGAAACTTCGTCCAGGAGATATTGCCGACCGTAGCGATTCACCCAGGAAAAGACGCGGCGGCGGGTCAAAGGGACGCTGCATACGCGCGAGGGAGGAGAAAAACCACGATGTTAACGCGTTACAACTCCCAGCTTCCACGAACTCGAGAGGTGTTCCCGACCTTTGACTTTTTCCAATAAATGCGAACCGGTAGCGCGTCGTGCAACGCGGAGGCCACGGGCCACGAATGTTGACAGACATAATGAGACTCCGAGGCGAATGAACGATGCCTAATCGGCTGTAATTGACCGACATGATATGGTCGCACCACGCGAGCCACTTCGTGAGGTCCTTTCGTTCCAGCTGACTAATCAGTTCCTTTTCTCCTTCCTGCTGCTTGGACCGTGGTGCTCGCAATCAGATCGCCCTACCAAGGAGTTGTATTCCACTCGTGTCCCGCTACACTCGTTATGTCCCTATCAATTAACCGCGATAGTGTCTCCGAAACGGGGGCGCACGGTCCACGACCGAGCCCGCGCGGAGCGGCGCGGCGCTGCCCGCCGGGCAAACCCGTTTTCCCCAAAAAATAATTCCCGCGGGTTGGTGTCGCCCCGGTGCTGCTCGTAACCCGTCTCAGGGACCACGCGGTCAGCTTCTTCGATCGGCCGATCGAGGAATTCTTCAGGTAGAAGAGAGATAGGTCACGGGGAACACGAGTTGCAGCCTGCGCGGGGCAGCTCTCTCTCGCCTCCTCTTATTTCCTTGCTTCTTCTGGGGCGGAGCACTGTCCATCTACCTGCCCGCGACCGGGGCACCAAACGCGCGTTCTAATAATAATCTATGGGAACCCCGCTCAAAGGCACGTTTAGAGAGGGGTAGAGATCGAGGCGAACAGGGGAACGGCGAGAGATCGACGAGGGGCCAGTGGCCGAGCAGGGGACCGGGGAGGGACGAGGGAGGAAGATGCAGGGCGAGGGGTACGGTCAGGTGAAGGCACTGGGGAGGATGGAAAGAGAGGAATTAGAGGGGCTTAGCTCCGTGGAGCCTATTATGAGCGCAGCGGGTGTGGGTGGACACGGATTGCGGTGGACTCGATCGAGCAACCGGCCAAGGAGGGGGCCCGAGCAACGGATTCAGGCATTTTTCTCCCGATTTCGCCGCGCCTCGTCCCCGCTGAAAGCCGGCTGTCGATATTTAATGCGATAATGTCCCGTCGCGTGTGACCGAACGTCCCCGTTGACTGACTGCCCGACCAACCGACCGACCGACCGCGACTGACTGATGTCCGTCTCGTTGTCGGCTGCCGACATGGCCGACTTGCCTCGGCAAACCCTCCCCCAAGTTTTCTGGACGCCTCGCGTCCAGTTCTTCGCCCGCTTCCACCCGCCACGCGCTCCCTTCTCCTCGACGATTTCATTACGATCGTGATTAGATTACAGACTGCACGTATTCAGCCTGAAAATAATGCCCCCCCTCGCCCCCTCGAATTTCAACTGCACGTATTCCCCTTCGACGCCTCGCGTTTCCGTTGACGCGCGACGCGATGCATGAAATTCGCGAGACCATATTTTACCGAACAATAGAGGTCTCGGATTTTAAATCGCCCGACAGCGAGACACTCGCCTCCGAACGTTACACCGTCCCGCAAATGCCGCTAGTAGAAATTTATCGATCGGATGTAAAAAGGACGGCGATACGGGGCCGTTGTTACCAAAAGACTTTCGTCGATATCTCCTGTTAGGGTGGTGGTAGTAGTTCATCTTCCAGGAGCCCCGGTCGAGGCGTTTTTACTGGCAGTGGTGGGCCGTGGCTGCAACGAAAGGGCTGCACGAGATGTGTGGGGTTTTAAAGAATGGTTTCCCGCGGCGCATCACTCTTCTCCCCGCCCGGTTAAGGGGCCCTCTCCCCCCCCCCCGCGCGCCTCCTCCCGCCCCGGTGGCCGTCCCCTCTCGCTCTCTGTCTGCACCTCGTCGTTTTATCGGCTGTGTTTACACCGGGGCCCCGGATGGATCTTTTTCGGGAAGAACTTCCGCGACGTGTCGGTGTCCAAGAAGAACGATCGTCCTACCGCGGCAGATAACTCACTTGTCCTGCCGCGTCAAAACAAAGGATCGCGTCACGGATCCAGGCTAGCCCGGCAAAAAATCCCCGTTTCCAACGGGCCCCGGTGCTGCGGCGCATCACGCCGAACCCAGGGCTCGGCGCGAATCACCGTCTCCGGTATACCTTGAAGCCTCAAGGGCGCCTGCGGGTTGCCTAAGCATTCGTGAAGCTCCCTTCGCCGTGGCTGCGATTGTCTAAGCATCGCGCGGGAAAGTACCGCTGCGAAGACGAGAGCTGCGGCGACTCGACGAGGAAGGTACCTGCCTAAGTAGTAATGAATCAGTCGTCGATAACGGAACAGGTGTCACTGTCCTTCGTGAAAGTTTTATGCTAAGTTGCAAGTGAAAATTGTCTACAATCGCGATCAACTCGAACGTGTAGCACTTTCAGGGCATTCGACAGGCGAGTGCTAATGTGTTTATCATTTCTGTATCCGATGGTGGAAGTCACCCCTCCCCTCCTGCCCGTGTCATCGACGGGGAAGGTTGTCCCTGATCCTCCGAGCTGCCGAGTAACCGCGGCACTCGTGCCGCCATAACTCACCCTCGCGTAATTACAGGGTGCCTATCGCTCCCTCTCTCTTCCCCCTCTTTTCTCTCCCGTCTCTGTTCACGTTCGCTGGTCGTTTGTAAACCGTGGCTGCGCGGCCGTTTACCCGCGGCAGGTATAGGGCGCGTGTCACCTGTCCCGAGACATCTCGCGAATAACTGAAATAACATCTTAAGTCGGCTACGCGATACAGATCCTTATTGCTGGCCGCGGTGTGTTTAGAAACCGGCGGGCCCGATGGCTCCGCTCCCATCGAACGGGCTGCAACGACCCTCGGAATCAACGGTTTACGATCCTGTTGCATTTCGCGGTTATTGATGGGGGGCCACGATGCCGCGTCTGTTTTGAGCAATCGACTGCTGAATTCTGGCGCAGAAAAGGGAGGCGCGCGCTTGTTCTTATCGCAATTAAATGGCGCTATTAACGAGGTGTTCCGACGGGCATTGAACACCTTCAACAGATAGCCCTGCAAATCTAATCGGAACCAACGGTAATAAATAGAACCTCCATTGGAATAGAATGCGCGGGGACGTGGCTTCGATGAGATATTCCAGCATGCAAAGCGATGACAAGCAGCTGGAGGCGTCGGAGCAGAGTCACGAGCGACAATTGAGTCGTTACATTTATTGATTTCTCAATGGATAATTAATAACGCGGCGAGAGAAAGAGCCGGGGCCGTTCGGTAGATTGAAACGTTGTGAAGTCTCACCTACGCGGATCTCCGATCTTCCCCGTCGAACGACAGTGTCGGATCGATGGATCTGTGAATGCCGCGTCGGATTGTCTAGGAGAAGGATCGGGCCCGGCTCTCAATAACCATGGGAAGAGTGTGCGTATTACCAGTCAGGATGAGTCCGCGTCTTTTCGGATCCCTGAATCGTGACCGCTAAGTGGCTGTCGAACGTGGATCGAACATTTCCGAATAAAAGGGGCCCCGCAGGATCTTCCGAGGGCCAGTGCTCGGTGGATCCCGTAATCTGTGATCGCATCGGCGCGTCCAGGATCTGACGCTGCGACTTTTTTTGCCCGCGTTAAGGTCGATGATCTTAATTATCCGTCTATTCTTCGGCGCGCACGTTATTTCGACTTTACTAAAACTCCGATCGTGTGTCAAGCTGCGGCAGACACCGCGCAACGAGCAGCTGAAATTTCAAGCAGGATGTCTATAGGAGGTATAAAGAGTGGCTTGGATTTACCTGCTCCCTATCGCTGTCTAATGAAGATTGAAAGATCGGGAAACTAATTCGACGAGGGATAGAAGGGGCGTCTTCGAGAACTCCATCATCGATGGACCGAGGCGCGGGCTTAATTGAGAAAAAGAGAAAATCCCGGGAAAATATCCTGTCGCCAGACGCAGATATCCACGGTCTCGTTCGTTACACACCGGAAAGAGCGGGCTCGCGTTTATTATTCTACGTGGCCCCGTCGCGCCTAGAATTTCTATGCATTTGCAAGTGAGGACAGAGGGTGGATGCAACCGGGATTGGGGATTTCTCGGGTGTCATCGACTGGCTGTGTTATGTAGATGTATGCACGCGGATGCACCTTCCATTGTGAAGGAAATCGTCGTTCTTCGAGTCCGCTATACCTAGTACTATCCTGCAGATAGACGCATAGAACGGTTAGACATCGGTTCCTTCACGGAAGATCGAGAAGACGCTAAAATTCGTTTCAATTATAAGAATCTCGGGGAAACGCGGATAATTCGTTCTTCTCTGCAGCGAGTCTCCACGTTGAGGTTTTGTTCGACGCCAGGTAGCCCGCGATATGACATCCACGGCCAGATAAACTGTATAATTATACACGGCAGTGGGAAAGAGCAGCCAGCCAGCGGTGGGCGAGCAGACAAGGGGTCAGGTAATTCGGTCTTTTTAGAAAACGTATGGGCCGACCTTACACGAAATGCATCTAACCAGTCCGCGTGCTCCACGGCCTCCAGTCGAGATAAGGTAGCCTACGAACGGGCATTACCGTCACCAGAAACGAACAGAGTGACCCAAAGTGCTCGGGAAGTAGCCGAGGGGACAGCTTTCTCTTTTCCTTTTTCCTCGCCCACCACCTCTCCCCTTCTCCGGGCCACCTTTTCCTCCCGGCCACGGCGGAGACGCTCCTGACCGCTTTGACAGCGAGCTCGGAGACGTAATGAGAGAGAGCCGGCTCGCATACTGAACGTCTCCCGACCCGGCATCGAGATTCAGATCTCGCGGTGTGTACAAACGATAACGTCCACGCCGGATCGTTCGTCATTTTCTGTTATGAATCAAAAGCGCGTGGTCCCGCCGCGCTGGCGTGCCCGTCCTGCTCCGTGAATCTGTTCGCTGGCGTAACGAATGGATCACAGAGAGAATAGATCGTAAACAATGATCTCCACTGCGCATCTGTATCCGAACCTTGGCGTGTCATACGCGTCAACGGGGTTAAATAAAGAAGCCCGTAGTTAAGCCTGGCGCGTCAGCCGTCACGCGTCCTCATCCCCGATGCAGCGGCGAATTAGCCCTCCCGCGCGAAATTAATATCGCCCCGCTAATGTTCTCACCGAGAGCCGTTCGACGGACAGTGGTCGGCCGTTCTTGGGATGAATCGCCGCCGCGATGCATCATCTTCCCCGGCTCTCTTTCACCGTCTCCCCCTCGCTGCACCCTCTCGGGCCAACGTCGCTTTGAGCGAGCGGGATGTGCGGGGAGGGAGGGGCGGAGGGAGAGGAAACAGAGGAGAGATCTTCCGATGGCGATACCCAGGGCGACCCGAAACCCTGCTTGCATCCCGTATGCAGCCGGCCTGCCAGTCATCCACGGGGGTTTAGTCGCACTGGAATTTCGTTGGAGGATTTCTGCCCCGGTCCTTCGGCTGGATCAAGCCCCGAGGCGTCGCCTCTCCTACGACCCCGTAGGACCAGAGGCGCTTCGGAACGCACCGGGAACGAATGGAATTCCACGTGCCTCCGATCCAACCAGGAATTCGGCGAGTTCCACGGGCCTGAAATCATGGCTCGATCCTCGATCGAGATATTCGGGATTCGTTAGGGCCGAGCTATTCCGCTCTGATGCGCGTGCTGGTAGCAAGGTGACCAAGACCGAGCGGAAGGTTTCTGGTGGTGTTCACTCAAGTATGTAGGCAGGTATATTGGAGAGAGTGTTCGGATCTGTCTCCACGTTTAAGTATTTCTTAGGTATCTACTCGCGTGGCATAACAGCAAGTCCCAGCTTCGATTAACCGCGACATTATCCACAATAGCATTCTAAACACGAATCCTCTTGATCGAGAACGCGAGCTGTCAGACGGGGCATGTAGCGGTAATTGACGGTTCACCTCTGCTACAGCGTAACTTTCCTAGGACGTGGCTGACGCGCTTACCTACGAGTCGCGCGATCGCCAGCTGACGCGTGGAATTTTTATTAAGGCCGGCCTAATCTCGCGGGCCGTTGAAAAGCACCGAGATTATCTAATTAGGAGCAACGGGCGAATCCCGGGCGCAACGAGGGAGAAATTAGCCGGGCCCGATAAGGAAACATTGTGCCCGTCGTCGAACGGAGCGCGAAGCCGGAACGAGAGGCCGTGTTTCGTACGCTCGTTACCGCCGGCCGAACAACGCGCGCGTTTTTACGGGCCCGTGACGCGGCGCGCCCAATTACGGCCCCGTCGGGGGAACTTCAGTATCGCGGAGGTGCGTTTAATGACGGGATCAGATTTCCGTGGCTTCATTCCCGATGGTAATTTATGCCGGGCCCATGCTCGCGCGTCGCTAAGACGCCCACGTGGACTTCGTTGCCTGTCTATCACTATTATCGCTAACGCAGCGACCGTGAGAGGTGCGCTCGATTCTACGCCAAGTGGGAGGGAAGGGAAAAGGCGTTCCTCCTGGACGCTTCTAATTACTTTACACCGGGAACGAAGCTCTTGTTTCCTCGGAAACATTCGATCATCCCCGAACGAAATTGAAGTGGTCCCCGCGGAAGCTTATATTCCTACATCCACCATTGACACTTTCGGCCGAGTCTCGCAGATAATCGCCGTCCCCTATGCTTTTTCTATTCTCGTCGCGTCCAAACGTTCAACTCGGGCAATTCATTTCTCGAAGTAAAGGGGACAGGAACAGGTGATCCTCGGATAACGGGGCCAGGAGGGCTCGAACGCGTACCCGTCGCGATTTGTCAAGGCTCGCGAAACGCGACACCGATCCGATTATGCCTCTCGAATTACCGAATTCCCTTAGTTGGCTCTCTCTTCCTAGCTTAGCTCCAAGCTCCGCTGGGTGGGAGTGCACGGAGCCGTTCGCTCGCGACACTCGACCGCGGGGGCCCCTACGTCGCGTGTTTATGGTTGTCAAACGGTACGGCGCGCCGTCTTCGTGGCTCGGCGCGTATCCGTCCGGCCGGCGGGGCTTCGTGTCGTGAGAAAAAAGGCCTGTTGGTAAACACGCTGCAAGCGGGCCCGAGAAAGGGACCCTGAAAGAGAACCACTGGCGTCCCGTTTGCTTCGGGAACGTTTACGTGCTCGTTCGTTGACCACTCATGCGTATCTATATTCCGCCGATGCCGCTGTTTTTTTTTTCCGCCCCCTTCCACCGCTCGCGAGGTCGCGCGACCTCGCCCTCTCCCCTTGTTTTTACGCTGCTTTTTTCGTCGCGGAAGCGGCGAAAGAACGAGGAACCTTGCTCACAGCTTTTTACCCAACTGCGACGGGGCCGAGAGCCGCCGTTCTTTTTACGTAAGCTCGGAAACTATCGGTGCGAATAGTAAGGGGTCGTAGTCAGCTGCGGGGGACCGAGGTCTATGAATGAAACACGGGGATATAGTAGGTACGAGCCCGCGCGAAACGCGGCGCTAGCAGTGCTACTCTTGCCCGTGCTCGCGTTACTTCCCGATCGTCTAAATTTCTACTGCTCGACGGTATTGAGAAAGTTTCGTTATTATTGCGATTACTTATCGTTAATAATAATTATGTTGTTAATTATAAACTTGCGATACTTATTCTAAACTTTTTTATGAACGGTAGGAAACGGAGTACACTGTGACTTTTGTCATTATGTACCTATGTTCTTCTCATAGACGTAACTCATATTTAACCCTTAAGGGATCGAGCATCTAAGACGCAGCCCCGATGAGCCACTGCTTCAAATCAACTTTTACGTTCAATTGCTCCGAAATCTTATCAGTCATCTTTGCGCTCTTCTCTCCGTTGGACTGCGACGTTTCACGCGTTTCTTACGCAGACGCGGTGATCGCCGAAGTCACGGGTCGACTAGACACAGATCGCGCTGATCTAGATACAAATTTTATTCATGGCAAACACGGTGTGCAACGATTTGCACACCGTGACCGATGCGTTTCAGGAATTTATCACGCTGCACGCGCGATCTCCCGGCTCCCGTCTCGCGGCACTCGGACGTCTAGGGTGTACGTGTATACAGGGTGGCGTATTATAACAGACTAAGGGCGGATAACCCGTGATCGATCACCGCGGTGAATGCGACACCCCAACGAACGCGTATCTGCGCCCCATTATGCCCACCCTTACGGACGAGCGACGCGCGAGTATAGCGAGGCGGACCTTCCACCCCGAAGATCCTAGCCGATCGATCGAAATCGGAGCTGCTGTTTGCCCGGAGATGTAGACGATCGAACGTACCTAACGCCATCGTCGCTGCTTTACACGAGTCACTCCATATAATCGTGACTAAAGCTGGAAGGGAACGATTCACGCTTTGGTGGTCTGTGCCTACATTCAGGGGATCGTGAAATCCACCTCTGCGAGCCCTCCAAAACGAGGCAGTGGGTTTTCTAATTACCTTCGTCCGCGCGAGTCGAATTTCGTTGGCGAGAAGTCGTCGCCCGTTTCGAGGGTCGGGGGATTAAAATCGGGCAGGGTGACGAAGATCGCCCCGGCGGAGGCCAGACCCCGAAGACGTCGCGCGGAAGACGAATAATTGGGATACACCGCGGTAGACGTTTCGTCGACGGCTTAACGGTATAGACTTTGACATTGTTACGCTCCGAGGGCACAATGGAGGAGACACAGTAGGGGTGTTTCGCAGAATTACGCAGGGACGGTGGACGAGTTAGGTCGCGTTGGCCATTGTATCAGCGCCTCGGTTCTGCGTTTATACCCTGTGTACCGTTCAGAACGCCGCCTTCCATCTTAATGCGACCCCATTTTCGCGAAACGTTACAGTCGTCGCATCCGAACTTGCGTAACGACGGACCCAGCTACGGCCGCTTCCGGGAAAGTTTCCACTCGTGTGCCGTGTTAGCCCGTCGCGCATTCTCGGGAAAGAAATTAGCTTAGCCGTCGTCCCATCCCCAGCGATGGAGATTTCGATCGGGTTTATTTCTGTGCCTGAACTCGCCCTTCGTAGGTAGCTGTCTTCGTGATAAAGGTTCGAGGGACTCGTGGTCTCCTCGTTGCGTAAGAATCGATCATCTTCGGGTATTACGCCCAGTTTAATGGCTCGTGGCTGTTTACTTCCCGCGAGGGTCCGAATCGGACGGGGGAGAATCCCTCGTTACTATCGACAAGCTCCGTTCCGTCTCGCAGTGTGATTTATCGCGAAATAACAGGCTCGATGTGTCCCGCGTCAGGTAGAGCCTCGACAATGCCCGGAACACCTACGAATTGACCGGGTAAACGGTGTCACGCGCGGTAGAGGATCGGGATGGGTGACCGTGCGATTTTTTCATCGTTACCGGATGGCGGTCGGAAGACGAAGCTCGTGTGGGGGGGGGTTGTTTTTTAGGCTTTTCTGGGCCTTCCAACTGTTTCGTTAGAACTCCTCCCAGACTCCGGGATGGAAGTATTTTCCTCGGGCAGCTAATCGGGCGTTCAAAACAATAAAAAACGAACAACCGAGGACAAAGGAAAGGGTGTATATATACACACACACCTCTATATATAAATAAAAGGCATCCAGATAAAATACGAGGAGCAAGAAGAAGGCCAAAGCCGGAGACACAGAGGAAACGGGGCAGAGGAGAATCCATCGAGCTCCGAGAGGGCCCCCAGGCGTTCTCGAGGATTAAGCGCGCGGACCGCGGCGACGGGGTCCAGTCGATCCTTTAATCCGTACGCGAATATTAAAGCAGCAGCCTCGCGACCGCGCTTCTCGTCCTTCCATGTCTGGCCGGTGATGGCATCCTTCGACCCTGACGGAAACGATCCGTTGTTGGCCAAGACGAGAAACGAAACCAGGCGAGAAAAAATAGTAGGAGCGAGGTAAAAACCGCTGTGTATAATCGATGAAAGAGAGGTGCGCACAGCGGAGTAGTTTATAGCAGCAGGTAAAGGAAAAAAGAGAGACCTTCAGGCCCCTGTACGACATCCCAATCTCAGATCCCGCGCGGGCTGCGACGATTCCGATGGGAACTGGAGGATGATCTCACAGTCGCGATACTTGACACGGGCCGCAGCGAGGTCCTCCGCGTCCTTATCCGGCCATATTTCTTTCGAGGCGTGTTCGCCTGGACGCTCGAAACGCGTTCATGTTTGACGGCTGGTTGATTTCACGACTCCACTGTATCACTTCCACCGGCTACACGTCGATCCGCGACATCCAGCGGGATCGAAGGCACGCGTGTCTGCCGCGGCCGAGCACGCGAGCCTAGGGGAGGAGGTGCGAGGAGGGGGGTCGGGCCCGAGAGCGGGCGGAGGGGTGAAAGTGCGCGGCGTGCGGGATGAGAGAGTCATAAAATCGAGCGAAGTGAACGCCAGGAGGGAGACACTGAGTGATGTCGGTGACAGCCGGCTGCCTCTCTGCCCTCCTCCTCCTCCTCCTCCTCCTCCTCCTCCTCCTCCTCCTCCTCCTCCTCCTCCTCCTCCTCCTCCTCCTCCGCCGCCGCCGCCTCCTCCTGTCGCTATTACTCACCCAACGCCGAATACCATTCAAAGTTCGAAACCGCACGTTCGCGACCCAATTCCTCGCGTGGAGTCAGCTGTTCGTTCGGTTCATTCAAAGCTCGATCGACCGCCGCCCGCCGGCTGGTCGCTCCGCGGCCGGACGCGTTGAATTAATAACGAACAGGGGCGAGAGAAAAAAACCTAAGGGTCAAACGAGACGACTACCACGCGACGTTTAACGCGACAGAGTCCGGGGGAGGTTTGCGCCTAGCAGCCACCCCCCGTGGCGGGCAACGAAACGCGGCAGCGTGTCGCGGTCAAGTTTTCCTCGAGCCTTTCCGCGCGCATCGGAGGATGCAGCGAACACGCGAGCCAGCCATCCGACGGATAGGTTATGCATCGGACTTTGGCAATCGTCAGGATCATCGGCCACGCGTTAATCCCTACTTTCACGGCGGCGTTTCCGGCTGTTTGAAGTCGGTAAAGGCGTAGTTGTCTCGCAGTGACGGGTACACCAGAGGGCGAACGAGACGCGACGTGGAAAGATAGCCTCGCTGTTTGGTTGTTTCGCGATAGATCGTCAAGGTGGTGAGACGAAGTCGAATTCCTTGCCAAGAGCAGCGGTACCCCTCGCGTTCTACCTTCGCGGGGATTCTACTATTTCTGGCGCGATGCAGGGTCTCGCGTTTGGCAGATGTTGCACGGAAAATTTGGAAACCCGAGCGTCCGAGCTCGTGGCATCAAGGTATGCGGCAAGTATTGGAAGTCGTCGCCTTGAACACGCGAGATGGTACGGTCGGAGGGTAGCGTCGAATTGGACAGGGCTGTAGGTGTAGCATTTAGCGAGATGAATCTTTAACGTCACTATGAGCGGTGGGTACTCCGTTCCAACTGATTGCTGATAGAGGCACTGTATCACTTCTCCTCCCTTATTTATTTAACGGCGCATCTTTTCGGTATGCGATTGAAAGTTCAACACCAGGAACGGACAGAGGGTGTGTCGAGTCACAGAACTTTAAAACACCTGAGTGTCCTACGAGCGATTACTTCGCAGCCTTGTGATTCTCGGCACCTTGCATGCTAGGACAGAGGTCACTAACACGGCAAAGTTGAGTGGCCCGCCCGAAGTTGACAGTCCACGAAGCTGCTAAAAGTACACCCACCGTTCTGGAAACACTCTGTACAGGCGTAGAATAGGAGACCTAGCAGCGGGAGCCTGGACGCGAGGCTACAGTGAATCGTGGAAACTCTGATTCCACAGTTTCCGTTTGACGGAACGTATAAACGGAACGGCGTATTCTCCGTCTCGACCATACTGCGTTCGTCGGGCACCTCGACATCGTCTCCGTCGTCGTCGTCGTCGTCGTTGTCCGTCGGCGGTCTCGTTGGTAGTGGTGTAGCGATGGCGGAGAATGCCGTGATTCACGGTCCCACCGTCGCGGCGCCACGTCCGCGGGTCTGTGGTGGGGATGTGGGCGGGTCCAGGGGGCGCATTGGCCGTGCTCGATGGGCGTGGCCGCTGTGCCTCCCACTCCTCGGCGTAGCGCCGCGCTGATTGACAGTTGGCGAACGACTGCGGACGGCGCAGGATCTAAAACCGCGCTAGGCGCTGCTCTCCACGCTCGCTCGCTCCGCTCTTCTCTCTTGCCCGTGCGCGCGGCTCCGAATACCCTTGGTGCTTTTTCGTGGGGGAAAGAGAACTCGAAACAGCACGCATATCCCCGTGGCTGGCTTTGCCCGCGCCCGCGACATCTACACACACTCACACCGCCGACCGACCTTCCACCTTCTGTCCGTCGGAGTTACGAGTGGCACACGCAGTAGTAGTCACACGGGGTTAGGGAGGAGGGTCTCGCCCGCCGTCTCGCGGACAGCTCTCTCGCGCGCGCCTTGCGTTGGCTCCTCTCTTCTCTTCTCTCCTCTGCGTGACCGTTCGGTTCGGTTCGGTTCGGTTCGCCCGTCGGTTCGTCGGGTACACGAGCGCTCGCTCGTACGTTCAGTAATCGCCGCGAGGAGGAACGCGCTTCTTCCCTTCCGACGCAACGCCGCGACTTCTCGCTCGTCGACGTGTTTTTCACGGCACGCGGTCGGCTCCCGTCCCCTGTGTGTCTCTCGTGTCCATAGCCATCGTGGTCGCGCGAGGATAGCATCTCGGTGCTCGCGACGCGAGAACCAACCACCCGGCTGTGTACGTGTGGCTCCCGGTCTCTTCGATCACATCGTGCAACACGTAACGCCGCACAAATCCTAGGTGCAGATCTCCGTCGACTCTGTTGTTATCGTTGTTGGGTGCGGCCGACGTTAGAAACCGGGGACACACATCCCCCCGTGCACGCATCCGCCCTTCTGTTCAGTGTCGTTTCTCCGCGCGGGAAGGCGCGCGCGCGCGCGGCTCCACCGGCAGCATCGCGAGTGGAAACGAAACTCCCGAGTACGCACGGGCCGCATCCAAGGATGTGAATCGAGTGCTGCTGCTGCTGCTCAGTGACACACACCACGAGTCGGGGTGTTTCCAAGCGTCGTTCGGTCTCTCTGTGAAAAGCAAGTGCGAGCCAGTCGTATCTTCCTACGCCAAGGATAGTGGACAGCGGCGACAAGAGCGGCCGGGATTCGTGGCACGAGGAGAAGTATCCGTACGTGTTCGTGGTGATGTACGTATGGCATCGTCGGGTTCGTAAGCATCGGGCAGAGTGACACGCGAGTTGTGTCCGTCGGTGAGCGAGTTAATCTGCTGGCAAGCGGGGATCTGCTCTTGCGCCAATTCAGCCCGAGAGGACAGCCCAGCCCCCCCCGGACATCAGCGCGCAGAAAGAACGCGACTACGCGCGCCACCAAGACCAAGCGATCCGGCGAGATCACCGAGCAAGCGATCTAACATGCCGCGGGAGTGACACTCTGGCAGCCTGGCCAGGCGGTACTTCCGGCGGTGTGACCGCGACGATGAGGAAGCACGTGTGTCCGGCCGTAGCCGTGGTCCACCAGCAGCGTGAAAGCGCGCGTGCCGAGCTCTGCTGACGCTCGCCTCGCGACACTCTTCGTGGGGATCGTCGAGGGCCGACGGAGCTAGCGCGCAGCGCAGTTCTTGACGGACGGGACAAGGCCCAGCCACGTCGTTCGTATCGCGAGCCGTCGAGCCAGCGCGACCACGACGACGACGACGGCCACCGCGACGACGCCGCGTCCACGCACCCCGCGATAACCCGCCGACGGCCGGCGCAGCATCGCCTCTCTCGGCCGTTGTTCCGGTTGACCAGCCGGATCCCCGGACCCGGGCCAGTAATACACGAGTGCTGAAGGAACGTGAAACCGGCAGAGAAACGAGAAAGTGAAAAAAAAAAAAAAAAAAAAAGAAAGAAAACGGTGCGCGTGTGCGTGCGTGTGTGTGTGAAGTGTTCGAGGTTACTTGCTTATACTGTGGGAAAATACAGCCGCTACGGTGGCTCAGCACGCAGAGTTCCCCGGCGCGGCCAGGGCGTTCATGGCGCAGCCAAGGGTACGTGTCTTTATCATCTCTCTCGTCTGTAAGAAAGGCAGTTCCCCTGTCACCGTTCCGCCCTGCCAGGAAAACGAAAGTGGCTTCGAGCGTTTCGACCTTTGCCCCCGCGAGCTAAACGGGTCCGCAAGTACATGCCGGACAACGCGAAGCTTGAGGGCTTCGCGCGTCCCGTCGGGTAGGCGCGCATTGGGCGAGCATCGGTGTTGCTACACAGGGCTTTCGGCGTGTAGAAGTAGATTCCGAATCGGCTGAGTGCTAGGGTAGAATTCGAGGCTTTTCTCGTGGGAATCACGACGGTGATCCCGAAAGTGTATTCAAGGGCTCCGATGGAAGTGTTGGGACGCAGTAGATCGAGTTCGAAACGAGGGAGTCAGTGTATCGACGTGGCGCGGGTATAGGGCGCTCGATTCAGTGGCCAACGATTTGTACACACACAGCAGTTGAACGGGAGTCCACATTGTTTACGCCGGATTTCGGTGTAGTCGAGTAACTTTTTCACCGCAGCCATAGAATACCCTGTTTATACGGTGCCTCGTAAGTCGCGATTCGTAAACGTTCCTTCAAGTCTCTGATGCTTCTCATTAAAAACATTTAGTAGATACAACTTGCATCTTCTGAATAGCCGTGACAGTGTCGTTTCCCTCCTCGTGTTAGGATAAGGGAAGCCAGATGTCAGATATGAAAAACTGAAACAAAGAGCGAGACCGATAGCTTTCACAATTAATTATTCCCGACGCTACACGAGCAGACCTGCGAAGTACTGTACATTTTTACCAGTGATTAATATGAAACAAGATTGGATTCCTGGTCTTACGCGCGATGATGGATCGGTGTCGTGAACCGGCGCGTACGTAACAGTAAAGCGTTAACGAAATCTAAGTAGATATCCGTAACGATTTCGAGAATATGCAGCGTCCCAGAAAATCTGTCGTTTCCTCGAGCAATCGTTGCGAGTCAGAGTACCTGCGTACACAATGTCGTCGCTCAGGGATTCGGCGATGATTTATTATCTCGGAGAAGTGGTCGAGGCGGACAACCTGAAATTATCGTTTTACGTGAATATCGTGCCTGCACAGATTGGCGTGTCCCATCGAATCGATACCGCCAGAGAGAGAGAGAGAGAGAGAGAGAGAGAGAGGAGTGTGCAGGCTGCCCGCAGATACTGCTGTTCGAGGAATTGATTACGATTCTCTCGTCATCGACGGGCATTCCGTTCACGCGAGCTTCGCTCGATTCCACATCACCGGTTGCGCGAACTTTTTATTACGTTTATCATTGGCCGCTTGGTCGGAAAAAGTGGAGTCGGGTGTGCAAGAGGTCGTTCCGAGGCAGAGTCTCCTCTCAGCTGTCCGTCGGACGCGATGTGCCATCGAATGCAACATCTTTCCACTCCCAGCGTATAAATATCTCCAGCTTGACGCGTATTTTCGAAGACGAAATTAGTTTTCACGTGGAGTGTCAAAGACTGGCATATTTGACGAGCTTCTGACTTTGAAATAAAAAGATTGTAGGTAGGGAAATAACCACTGACACAGTGAATTCAATACTTAAATCCTCGACATGCTTCTACTCCCCCAAGTGTAGTGCACGAAAATAGCTGTCGTCCTTCAAGAAAAATTGTTCGCAACCTGTCAGTGATTTACATTGCTGGACGACCGATCTATGTACTCCCCAATTCCAATTTACGAAAGTGTCGCAAACTAAAATACATTTACTCCACAAATGATGTGCCCATACCTCGCAGTGAAATTCATCAAATTGAGTGTCAATTGTGCCTTCTATCGATCCCAGTGAGTCACAAGTTCCGTCGAAGAACACGACGCCGGCGGAGTTACCTAAATAGTTTTGAGCGTAATTGGATCGGCTGCGGCGTTTTTCGAATTCCAGCGACGTTTACGCGTTTATCGAGCCCTCGACCGAGTGAAAATGGTATCGGCGCCAATAAAGAGCTTCGCGAGATCACTGATAACCAGCGATCGCTCGCGTGATTTTCGAGTGACGGAACTCGTTCCATGCGACGATGCACGTTCTACCGACGGGTTCCTCGTCGATGCTCTATCTCGACAAAACGTTTCCGTCGACTTCTGAATGGGTCGACGGTGGACCGCTTATCGGACCCTCGAAATTTCCCCGTTATCACCGGGCGCGCCTGGCAATTTCCCCCTTTCGCGCGCGCTTTTCTGGAAAGCTCCGACCAGCCCGCGCCAATCCAGCTCGATACGCGACGGTTCCGGGATTCATCTAGGAGATCGCGCCAGGTGGCGTAGTCAGTGAATTTTAATAGAAGCGAAATTGACACGGTACGGTGTAACATTTTCACGCGCAACGTGCAGAACATTCCGGTCGTTAGTAGATGAAGCGTTTGATTTTTCGAGAACTCGCGGGGTAATTTAAGATTCTCATAGCTCATCTTCCTCCTCTCTTGGCTCACCTTCAAAAGCCAGTGCTTAATATGTAATACGAAATTTGATGTCGGATCAGTCATCCGCAAACATCTTCAATTTTATCCGCGTTCAATCTTTCGGCCGATCATATTCAGCATTCCATCCTTGAGAACTTCCTCCTGTTAGAGTGGACCGAACACAGCGATCTTTCATCTCGCGAATGGTCGCTGTAAAAAGAAAAGGCGTCTGTCTGAAAAAGAAATGTGAATCCGAGCGGTGCAATTCCGCGCTCGCCTCGTCCACACGATAAAAGCGTGGAAGCGCGAGGGGATTTCGTTGCGTTTAATTGCGAGCCAGAGCAACGCGGAGTAATAAGAGCCGCGAATTGACTGGTTGCTCCAAATAACACGGTGCATCGACGTTTCTTCTCAATTGGCTCGCATGGCGGCGCAGAACGGGCCTTTTACCCCTCAGTTTCTCTCACTTTCGAGCATGCATTCGCGAAATTACCGAGAAACACGCGTGCCCTGGCGGCGACGCGCAGTTTCCGCGCGAGAGTTTCCTCCCACTCCACGTAACGCGAAAACGTAATTCGTGTGACGCGCGAATCCATCGGACTCGCACTCCGCCATATTCGGAATCCTCCGTGTAATTTAATGGCCCGAGTTTTCTGACACTGTCGCTGCGGCCCCCCTGATGGTTTACGCGAGCTTCCACGCAACGGATTTCCCTTTTCTGCCTAAAAACTCGCCTTTCCCTCTTCCTCCGTCGACAGGGAAGCGTGTTAACGATATCATCCTGCCCATTTTTAGCCCCCCATCTTTCTCTCTGGGTTTTTTTGTGTAAAGAACGAAAGTGTACAGCCGCCAGGATTGAAAATTCCTCGGCTGGGCGAGTAGCGTGAATTTTTGTCCACGCTGCGCCACGAAACGCGGCGTGATTATGTATTTATGGGTATCCATCAATCACTTTCGCTCTCCCGATCGCCGGGGATATCGGCCTTTAGCCTGTGGATTAAAGTCGTATCGATTTCTCGTCGTTCCATTCCCCCCCCCCCCCCCCCCCCCGCCAAATGAGACGATTTTTTTCCTTCTCGCCTTTCGGAGGGAGGAAGGGATCCTTGGTAACGGTACATTATCGAGTCGAGAGGAAAGATTGCGTGGGTCGAATTTCATTGGACCGAGACGCTTTGGTGAGTCTCTAGTGTTCGTTTCTAGTATCGAGAATTATCGAAGCAACTGCGGTCAGAAGGAACTGTGGAATTTATTACTTAGTACCTACACCTTTCGCCTTCGCGCGATTCGCGAAGTTTGATGATCGTTTGAAAGGAGCACGGGTGCTTCGTTCTGTGTCGCTGTATCGTCGAGCGATTCCAGCCCCAAAATCGACGAGCCGGTCGAAAAAGAGCGGGCGATAAAGCGACCGTTGCGCACGATGCGTCCTCGAGATAGTCGAGATGCACATGGCGGTGTGTGCCCTGGGTGCATGCGTGTACGGCCCCAATGTTTTCCAAATGTCGACATCAATCAGAGAGTAACGAACAGTCGCCTGGCTCTTTCTCTCTCTCTCCTCCTCCTCCCAGGCCCCTCTTCTTTCTCCGTCCTGGAATCTCAGCCATGTTTCAGCGTGCCTAAGCGACCTTAAGCCCCATTCACAACTGGTTTTCCTGTATAAATTTCCGGCTGCGTGCACCGATTAATAATCGATTACCGCGGCGCGCCTCGTTTTCAGCCGGCATCGATTCGAACAAATTGACGGCGGCTCTCCCACCGAAAATCCATCGTTCCCCGATAATCGAGGGAAGATGGGACGCGCGTTTCGTTTCCTCCGGAGATCCGACAAAGCAGGGTTAACGATCGAGCGTGTATTTCTATTGGTGCTTGAACTTGCATTGAAACTACCTGACGTTAATTTCTCTACGCCGTAAATAGGATGTTAGTAATGCAATTCGTGACACCTGGAAAGAGTCATCTAGACAATAGTGAATGGGTAAGGCTCGGCATTAATTGCCGCCATAAAAGTCTGAACCGCATAATCCCATTAATACAATAGCGTTACTACTGTGTTTTCAAAGTGAAAGTAGCCTCCTCCCCTTGCTTGCCCTATGAAACCATTCACGGCGACTTAACTGTTCGCTTTTGCCTCCGGTTACAAAGATGATATTCGAATGACGCGTCACTTGGATAGTATTTTCGCACAATTGTCCTCGTTGCGCGTTGATTTGCTCGGAGATTGGCAGTCGTAATAGGGTGGAAAGGGCTTGGATATTTCTTCGCAGCGCATTCCGCGATCGTTGCAAATTGATTTCGACGGCGAAGGTGAATCCTTGAAACGAGAGGGAAAGATGGATTGCCATGGAGTTTTGTCGGTGTTTACCTCGTCGACCCGAAAAGTTCGCCGACGGCCGGCCTCCTCGCTCGCCGGTTAATATTCTCCGGCCCTCGCTGCGATCCAGCCGCTCCTCGATAGATTTTCGTCGATTTATACTTGCTCGAGGGGCGTGATCGATCCCGAGCGTATTGATTGAGAAAGGGAATACGCGTCTTCCGCGTGCGTGCGTCCCCTTCGGCCGCCTTTCTTCCTCCCGGTGATTTATACCGCGCCGTTTAAGCACACTCGCCTTGACCTATCCGCTTGTAAATGAGCCCCAGGTTCCACGGCCTGGAGCACGCGGGGATCCTCTCGGGTCGATCCGATCGATCGTCGATCGTATTCGCGCGGGCACAGTCCCGGGGAATCGGCTGGATTCGCGTCTCGTCCGCGCGAATTATTACACGTACGTCTGCTTTTAATTGCGTTATGAATATTTCATCGTGCAGGCAGTCGTGCACCGTAGAAATTTATGCCAAATAATTTAGCCGGAGCAGCGTCGTTTGTGTCGTGTAACTACACAGCGTCGCGGGTGCTTTAAAGATTCAAAATGGCACGGTGGTAAATTCTCTACAACATTTA
Organism: Andrena camellia; assembly: GCA_029448645.1. Classification (NCBI taxonomy): domain Eukaryota; kingdom Metazoa; phylum Arthropoda; class Insecta; order Hymenoptera; family Andrenidae; genus Andrena; species Andrena camellia. Next base: position 39,310,965 of record CM055679.1, on the reverse strand, counting down.
TAATTACTGGCGAATTAACGCGGCGGAATTCGCGGGCACAACGATCGCCGATCGCTCTTCCACGGCTACTTCCGGTAATGCACCGCTCGCGATCTTGTTATTGCTAGTTTTTCCTGCGACCGGGTCAAAGGCTACACGCGTAGAAGGAGCGAGAATGTTTCCAACACGTTCGGAATGCAGTGGATTTCTGTATAATCCGTAGACGACGCTTTAGAACGAGCCTTCATGAATATACGGATCCTTAATTTCACCATTTATAGTGTAGTGACGATTAAAAGCAACGTGTCAGATACGGCCCCCTTTGCTCCTCGAGTGTTTACGTCAACTATAATGGAGTCATAACGCGAATTACACCAGGCTGCGCTGGCACCCTCGGGTGTATTTTTTAGTTAGCCGAATGAAACGGTAAATTCTGTTCTGTTACGGAAAAAGGAGGCTCAAGAGTCGCGAGTGCTCGGACAGACATCAATACAGAGATTACGGGGAGCATAATTTCCTTCCCCGCGGATCTCAAGGAGCCACTGATTCATTTACAAAGGTAACGACGGTTTATCGTCTTTACGATAATGCAACGAAATCGGTTCGAAGTATTTACACACGCGTGTACACGCCGATCGATCCGTAACGATCGAGTCGAAATGGGACATGCACGATTGAGAGCGTTTTCCGCGATGTCATCTTGGTTAACGGCTCGTAATTTAGGATTCTCGGCTATCGTGCACGCTGTGTGTCCGTCCGTTTCGAAAGCCACACGCGTGTCGCCCCTCGATAGCCGCGGTTTTTTTTACAGTTTCTTCCCCCCCCCCCCTTTGTTTTTGCCCCCGCGATAAAATTACTGCCTCTCCCGACCCGACGATCCGGCCGCGTAATTAGCGGTAATAATCGGGATGCCTTCGTTTCCGCGGTACCACCGTGACAAGCTACCTACACGATACGCGACGAGTCAAGGAAATCGTTGCGTTCCCGGCTCGATCCTCGTGATCGATCCTCGCGGTATGTCGCTCCGGGACAATTATTCGTGTCCCGCCGATACGCCGAGGAATTTGCTCGTCAACGTGCTCTGCTCGCCCACCGTGCATTTGCATTTGCATTCCTCCGTCTCTGCGAAATTTCTCGACGATATTCCACGATTGCCTCCTTTCCCTTTTTACTACCGAGCACTAGGGTGGGGATAAAAGTCCCGTTTTTCGTATAAACCTATGCAAAATTTAGTACTAACAATCTAGAGATATCTGATGTTATTTTGTATAAACTATAATTATTATGCTTTACGTTCAGGAAGTTCGTTTGTTGATACTGTTATTTTCTGTTGAGTTATACCGCAAAATGTTTGTCAATGCAACATGGACTTCTTGCCCCACGCACGGGGCAAAAAGTCCATTGCATAGGGTAGAACGTCCCTGTCTTTTCGTGTAATATTAAATTAAATAAGTAAAAAATTCTTCGAATCAACAAATATTTATTAAACCAATTCTTTTTGGTATACAATATTAAAAGGAAAGTATGATTTTTTTAGCAAAAAATAAAAATATATGTCAGGGGCTCACTTTGAACTAAAAACTAAAAAAAAAAAATTGCTCGACTAAAACAAAAACACTATTTAAAGACTTTAGCATCATTTCTTTATAGTTTGGCCATCTTATTATGAAAACAAATAAGAAAATATATCTTTTCAGTCTGCGGGACTTCTTGCCCCAATGCACAGTGGTCTGGAGATATCTACATTTAGCGGCCAAAATTCTGATCATTCTGAAACTTGGTGATTAAGGGTTTTTGCGGTCGCTGATAACGAATTTGGCACCAAAAATTTAAAATCAAAATGGCGGATTCAATATGGTGCGCATTGTGATCTGGAAAGCGGTATTTTATAGCCAAAATTAAAAATCATAGCCGTACTAGAGAAAGAAAGAGAAAAAAGAATCAGACCTAACATTATCTTTGACTTAAAAAAAAAATATTAAAAATTATTATACATATAAAATATATACAATACCTCGAGCGTCATTTCTAAAAGTCTGCATAAAATTGAAGATTGCAGGAGATTGCACTTGAAATTTACATGCTCTTGTTAACAATTGTGTAAGCTTTCATGTAAAAAAAAGTCCGATGTTAATCTGGCTTAATCCTTTTTTTATAAGCCTTCTCAAACTTTAAATTCATATAAACATTGCACTATTTGTTCATGGACTAAAAAATGCCTATGACACATATAAATAACTGAAATATACTTCCTTACTTATATACCTGTATGATATAAACACGTATTTTGATGTTCTATAATGAGTAATTAAAACAATTAGATTCACATAAAATTTGATGATTTTGTCTTTGTAATATTATATCTAATCAAAGAGTCATCTGAAAAGAGAAAGCTATGCGGATTTAGAAGCTCTGGAGGGTTGTCAATTCATAAAAAAGAAATGACATTGTAAAGTTGAAGTTGAGAAATTGAATTTTGGCCACCATCCAGACCACTGTGCAATGGTACCTCTATAGTTTCTGCGATATACACGTTAGAAAATATTATCATTCAGCAATAAACAATATCATGCACACATTACTAAAGGAACATGCAATCCTAACGTACTTGACTGATACGCTTTTAAACTGTGGTTTACTTCGTATAAAACAACAAAGATGACGTATTTCTTTTAGTTTTCGATACATAAAATAACGAAGGCGTCGTGTAATTCGGACAAACGTCCAGGAGCGACTGGCGACTCTGTGGTCACCTCCGTTTCTTCTCGCCTTTTACTTAGTACATATACGGCGAAACTCGATACATTGTTTAAGAATAAAGATTTTGAATTCGGGTCTTTTTACCCGCCGGACTTTTAGCCCCACCCTACTCTAATTAGCGCGATGCCTTTCGCGAAACCCTCGATCGATTTTATTTTTTTAGTGAGGTGACTTCTGAGATCTTTGAGGAAGAATAGAGCGCAATTACTATATAGTTACAATCTCGGTCATCTGTGAAGATTAGTAAGAATCCCCATGATCCTATGACATTTATCTATATTCTATACGCAACACCGATCTCGACCAAAGGTCCGTTGGAATCGTTCCACGTATATACATACCTACCTACGATCGTCCTTACTTCGTAGCTCCGCGCTGTGTCACCTGTCCATCGTTCCGCGAACTTCGCTGCAATATTCAACTGGCCGGTTAACCCCGGGAAAGAAGCAGACCGCCGGCGAACATTACGCAGGAAGTTTCTCTCTAAATATGGTCGCGCGCGCGCGCGCCCCCGTGCATTTTTCCACATGAAAATCGTCTACATCCGCGTGGAACGGTGGACATTCCGCAGTTATGGCACTCGGAACAAGGACAGTTGCGACCCTCTACTTTTAATTCATCGGCGCGGTGGAATCGATGCGGATCTTGCACTCTTCCCACGAGCGTTTGAATCGCGTAGTAGGACGACGCTTCTCCAGCAGTGTCAAAACAAAACGTACAATCTAACCGACGCAAGAAGCTGTTACCAATCATCGGTGCCAACCCTCATCTGCCGACGCACCTGCGCGAGCCCGTTTGAAATTTGACACGGAAGCAGCAGCAGCAGCTCGACGACTAATCACCCTCGAGTAATAATTGCTCGGAGCGTCGAGCACGCTGGTCTAACGAATCAAAGGGCAACGATTACTTAACGCGATCGTAAATTTATTGCCCTCGTTGTCGATAGTTCGGCGCGGTGCGTTGCGGAACATCTGCCGGCGTTAATTACGGCCCCCGTAACGCTGGATCGATAATTCGTACTAATTTTTAACCCCCTGTTTTCTGGTGGTGTTTCAGTATGACGACGGCGCGCTGCACGCGGGTTACCTCGAGGCCGGAGGTGGCGGCGGTGGCGCAGGACTGTACGACCCGCACGGGAGCGCCCGGGGTGTACCAGGCCTCCATCACAGTCCGCACCTCGGGGGTATGGGACCGGCTCACCCCCAGTACCCACCGCCCCCGCCACAGCCACCCCAGCACGTTCTCGCGGCGGCGGCCGCGGCCGCTGCCTCCGCGGTGCCCGATGTCCACAAGCGCGACAAGGACGCGATCTACGGGTAAGTCTCATGCTTCTCACTTTTCACCCTCTTATTCCTTTATCCGTTTGTTAAACGTCGGCAAGGCAGTTGGGTTAGCGACACATTCTGCCCGCGCGGTAGATTCGTGGCAGCAGAGTGGACGGATAGATTTCTTTTTTCACGTTCGATTATTTGCTTTGCGCGTTATCGGAGCGATTAAACTTAGTGGGACGAGTGATGTAATAGAGTCGTAACGAGATTGAAAACAGAATGGGAGAAATAGATTGGATAAAATGGAGGGAAAGAAAAGAAGTTTAGATATCCGTAACGTGCTCCCGCTAATATGCCTCGCGTTTAATCTCGCCGTAATTTTTACACATCGACCGGCACCGCGGTATGCGGCGTTACAATGGGCTTTGATAAATCGTAATGGCCGAGTGATTTACACGAAAATTCATGACGCGTTACGTGCTTATTTCTTTATTACAATCTCCCTCGGACGGTGCCCGCGGTCTGTGTACTCTGAATAAGAGTGCGCTCGACTGGCCTGCGAGTTAAACATTCAGTGCTCGAGTCCTCCGTCGCCTCGGGGAAATTCTTCTTCCGAAAGTTGCTCTTCGGCGAGGAAAGGGATGAAATAAATTTCCATCGGTGCTGCATACGTGCCTACCTATCCGAGCTTAGCGCAACCACCCCCGGGATGATTCACGACTCGACGCCGACTCAGCGCACAGTCAAATTCGCCGCGATTCACCCTCCCGTGCTCCCACTGTCTCCCGTTTCGTTCACGTTTCTCCTCGCGCGAGAGAAGCTGACAGACGGCGTTTCTTTCGCGCCTGTTTCAGCTTTCGATCTCTCGCCGCGGCGTGTGACCAGTTCTCTTCGCGCGTCACGTTGTCGCTTTTTACAGCGTGTCGCGGTTTCGAGCGGAATAATATTATCGCGAAGTTAACGCGGTCGATAATCGACACGTTCCTATCGGGCCGTGTTTTTTTTTTTTGCCATCGCGTGCGAATAATCGCGCCTCGAATTTCGCGACACGAAATCTTACTTTTTCCGTCTACGACCACCGGATAGTCTCACTTTGCCGCGTCGACTTCGCAGGCAAAGCGATCACCTCGCGACCGTGGACAAGTCGATGCTCGATGCTCCCTCGAACTGCGATTCCTCGTATTGTTTTTCCTGCTCGCCTTCAAGTAGTTCGTTAAAGGAAACGAGACAGACGATTGTCAATAAGATATCGGTTACTTATCGATAGATTCTGATTTGTCGATAACGTCACAGAATAAGTGGTATAATGTATCGTACACGGTAAACTTTCAACGTCATTTTATTGACTTGTGGTCGGGCATGATAGGCATTACAAGCGTATCAACACGTGTCAGCTACAACTATGATTTTGATAACTATTCGTGGACGATAACGATTGCAGGCGACCCCTTTCGTTTTGGGACCACTGTATCTCTCCACAGTACATCACCATCTCCCCCAATTCTATTCCCCAACAGCAGTGAAGAAAAATTCTCAAAATTCCTTCCTGTACAAACACAGCCACTCTGCTTCTGTGCATCATAGTCTTTGCTTCCTGCAGCCACGATATCATCGACCGTCCACATTCTTCTACATAGGTACTTACATACTTACACGTTTTCTATCTTCTATATTAACGCGTCAAGGTAAACTCGTCTTATCGACAAAAGTTAATTGCCGATAACGATACCGTCAGCGTCGCCCGTGTCCACGGGTACGCCAAGGAGAAAGCGTGGAAGCGACGCTCGTACACGCGCGCCCGCCGAGTCTGCTGCGCCTCGTGCCGCACGCCCTTCGCCGGGCCCCCTGAAACGCGTCAATTGGCCGTTTTACGAGAAGCTGCTCTGGGCCCGTGGTTCCGTGTGATTTATAACCGCGAGATGGCCCGATTTCTGCTGTACGTCCTAGAACGGGAGCCTCATTATTTCGTGCACCCTGTAATTTGTCCACTCGTCGTGTGCCCCTCGGCCGACCCCCGAGAGCCCGAGCAGATTCCAGGACTTTCTCGGAAGACGGCCGTGAAGGGGCGTCCACCGGCCCTTCCTCTCGCCGTTGATATAAACTCGGCGTGTTTGCCGAACGATCGCGCACCGATTGAGTCGTCCAGGTGGAATCGAGCGCCCTTGCCATCTTCCTTGAATCTTCGCCTGTTCATCTCCGTGCGTCGGCTCGTTCCTGTTCGCCTCTGTACCATCTCGACGTATCAGGCTTCGCGAGAAGGTGTCCGCGGGCGGCTAGGTACCTCTGTCAGATGTGAACTTAGAAGATATTGGTATAATTCCGTGCCTACAATTTCCCCCGTCGCTTCGCCTTCGGAGTGTCCGCGTTTGTCAACTATTGACCGTACGGAGAAGAGAATCTTCGAGATACTTGGCTGGCTAGAGCCATCCCGGTGGACCAAGGCTCGCGGGCGATCGATACTTTCATCTGCCACGAATAAAGGGGCCAGCGCCGGACGGCATTATCGCGGAGAGATTGATGCCAGGCAGAGTCGTGGTTACCGGGGCGCGAGAGAAAAATAGCTCTAAACGAGCGGCGATTCTTGCCGGTTCCACGGGCGATCGCGCGGAAGGGTGTTTACGTAAGCGAGCGGTAGCAGACGTAACGCACAGGCGAATCTGCCAATCACGGGAACCTGGGATCCTTATGCAAGGAGCATGATTGGCCGAGTCATTTATGGATTAGACGTCTTACGCAAATCGCCGTCGAAACGGCCCCGATGCGGGCGCGCGCGCGTTGAGTTCTCTTCGCGCTGGCCGGTCGCAGGAAGTCTCTGATATTCTCCTCGATCGGCCTTCCATACGCCTGTCTATGTATAGAAACACCAGGCGCTTACGCGCGTGTACCTACGCGCACCGAGCTGTTTAATATTCCATTTTTCTGATTGATGATAATTAGTGCATTAGAGTGACGTTTCAGCAGATGAGCGGCTAATGAATATTAATGTACTGTTTAATGGAATTGATTGGTGTGCGCTGGCTTGATTACATCATACGGCACGGCTTGCAGCAGTCGGACAGCCACCCGGGAAAACAGGATCCCCGGACGTTTTATTTGGTGGCTGACGGACACGTTTGCGCTCGCCGTTCTCGCTTTGGAGGGTAATTGAGCCGAGCACCGAGAAAGTCTCTCCATCCCTTTTTTTTTTCCGCTCGGCTGGAAATCCAGCTAGCTGGAGGAAGTCGTTTCTTGCCAGCAGATCTGCTGAAATGTCAAGGAAATTGCGCGCGATAGGGGAAACCTGTCGAAAACCGTATAGGTAGGGGAGAGGTGCTATAAAAGGGACAATTTTGTTTAGCGTCCATTTCTGACAATGTCATTATAGGTATTTAAAAAAAACAAGTACACCAATAGAAAGCGTGTTTAAGTCCCTTCAATAAAAGTATATTACAAACTCATACATTATAATAGAAACTAACAAAATCTTCGATTTTCAAATAAGTAGGAAATGTCCCTTTTACGTCTAGGTGGTTTTAAATGGGACATTATAAGTCATGAAAGGGACACATTAATAAAAACAAACTTATTAAGTATTGCAATTATAATTGTAAATCTTAATGATTCAAAACAATGGAATCTATGAAAAAATTAACTATGTACTATAAATCATCAATATTTTTGACTAACTTCATAGAGTGTGACTTATCGTTAAAGCTTTAACAGCTTTTTTTAGTTATAAAGTAATATTTTTTATAAAATTGATGCCTTACAAACTAAGTTCAACATAGTAATACCCACGAGTGATAAATATAAGTACGTGTATAAACAATCTATAAATCACTTAATTAATAAAATAGTTTAGAATTAAATTCTACTAGAACACAAATGAGAGCAATTGTACTAAAATAGGCAGGTACGTTTTCATATTGCAGATTAAAGATTTTATTATTAATTTTTGACGATAAAGTTTGTCGCTTTGAATAGTCACTTTATTAATCCTTAAATTTGAAACAATACGCCATCAACTAATAATTGATAATTTAAAACAATGTCATCTATGTATCAGATGATACACTAATAACTTTACAGGTAAGTAAAATACATATAGTGTCCAGCAGTCCATGTGTATGAGAGGGACAGCCATGAAACGGTCGTCCCATTTAAGACTTGTCATGCTGTCCCATTTAAGACTATAAGGGAGTTTAATATAAAATAACCTCAAAACAAAGAAAATAATCAATTAAGCTTCCCTGTTAAGTATTTTCGTTTTAGTTTAATACAGGCTATTTTAATGATATAACATTTTAACACTTTGTATGTAACTTGATCTCAAAAAACGACACAGAAAACCAACGAAATTTTTTCTTTTACTGCCGAAAAATATTAACCGCGAATTACTACTGTGGTGCAAGTGACACCGCAGTGAATTTTACGTCAAATGACTGGGCACTAGTGTTGACATAAACAGGAAAATAACTTGCATGTGTAATGCGTTTAGAATTTTGTCAATTCGATTTGTCCCCTTTAAGACCTGTCCCTTTTATAGCACCTCTCCTCTACTTAAGGTTCTAGGTCCATAAGTTTTTAAATTATAAAACAAATTGTGTAATGAAAACGGTATTTATTATACGTTTTTATGAACAACACAAAATAACAAAAATATAATTGAAAACTCTAAACGGGCTACTTAATTTGACAAAACAAAACCTGCTCTTTTTCCCAGATTTTGCCCCGATCCAAAGTAACAACAATAGTATTAAGTTCTATCTACGTCGTAATGTACCAAACTCGGTACCAAACAACTTTTGTCTAAAACATTTCTTTCTATCTAAAAAATTATAGAAGTAATTCGGGGGCTTGTCTTAGGTGGCTCATCGTGTATACAAAAAAATTATTTCAACGTTATTTTCTCTACGTTTCTTTGGTTTGCATTTTTTGTTCGTCAATTTTTGGTTCTTAGCTCTTATGGATTGTTTCGTATTCAGAGTAGGTGTTCTCTTCTTCTTGTTGCTTGAAATAGCAGGGTACTTTTGGCTACAACTAAATATGAAAAGGACAACAATCGGCCACGATCTTCAAAATATAATAGAAATAGATACTGTTAATAGATATCTTCATGTAACTTACATTCGAATTACCAAAACACTATATAGTCCACTTAAAGTCAGTCGAAAATAAGATCAGAGCGCTTACAAGGAAAGATCCCCAACCCGGAAATTCAAAAAATTCTGAGACTTTGTGAATATGTAGGGGATTTCCTCCTGATTACAACGCAATTTTTGTTTGCTGCCTAAATTCACTCTAAGGGGGTGAAATAGACCCCTTAAATTCCGGCTTTTTCCGATTTTGTGTTATAACTCGCGAACTGTAATAACTGTAAGTTACCAAATGATAGTCCTAATTAAAAGAAGTAACTTTTGCCTTGAAACTTTTTTCTATCTCTTACAGATTGCGAGTTACAAAATAAAATCCGAAAATAGCCGAATTTTCAGGGGTTAATTTCACCCCCCTAAAGTGAATTTGGGCAGCAAACAAAAATTGCGTTGTAATCAGGAGGAAATCCCCTGCATATTCACAAAGTTTCAGATTTTTTTGAATTTTCGGGTTCGGGACCTTGCCTTGTTAGAAGCAGAATAAATTTAATAATTCCCTGGAGCGTACGTATTTCGTCACGAATCTCTGTTGACTAACAGTTCAATATAGCGGGGAAACAATTGCCAAATTGCACGTGGGCTTCTTTCATTTATTTTGCAGGAATAAGTATGGTACACGGTTTTGGCCTGGTACACGGTTTTGTACAGGTTTCCCCTATACCTGCAGCAGTAACGAGTGAATTATTCGCGCAATATGTACTCGGGGGGGGGGGGGGGGGGGCACGGAGTCCTTTGTCGTTCGAATGTCAAGAAAATGGCGCTCGATGGTGAAAGTTCGTCAATATCCGATGGAACAACGTGAGAACGGCTGAAAAACGCGAGTCTAGAAACCGTGAAACCGCGGCTTTCTGGAGGCAAGATTGCCAGGCCCCGATGGGATATCACGGGTACCGATCGTCTCATCGATTTCCCTCGGTTTTCGACAAACATAATACCCACGTATCGCGATCGATTCTCCGGCGGACACGTTTATCGCTTATTATCGCTGTTGCGCCGGTCCCCGTTGTTTTTATCCGAGCCTCGATAAAATTAACATGCAAAAGCGATATGCACTGTCGGAGCACACTTTCACCGACATCGGCGTCCACCGCTCCGACTTGTCGAGCTTCGCGATGGGAGTTACCGTTTCGGTATTTTAATTCAGAACCGGCGTTAATTAATACGTGCCAATAATCATCCACTCTACGACACGGAGGAACGGCAGAAAAAAATTTGTTTCTTCAATTTGTACGCTGTACTTCACAGCCTGTAGTTTCATTCCCATTTAAGATACACAACCGTTCACGGAAGCGTTCGAACGAGTAGAATAGTGCTAAAAAATGAAACGGTTGAAGCAGATTACGTAAACATTTTCCTCGCGCCGATCGATTTTGATAGAACTTCGTAACTAATCGCGTTACGTCGACATTTGCAATCCTCCCGAAATAGGAAAATCGTCGTTCCTGATGTATACTAAGTAAGTATATAGATAATATAACTCTTGAATCTGTATCTGCAATCCACTTCATCTTCGTCAAATTCGAGTGAAATTGCCAGCGCATCTATCCACCTCCCTGGCCATCGATAATACTTAAGTAATTATTCCATCTCGTTGGCGGCGTTAATTGCTCTTAAGAAGGCTCTCGAGTACGCTGAAATGGAAACGAAAGGATCGCAGATGGCGAATGCAGGCTCATCGAGGCGGTCAGTGTATCGTGATTCGCCCGCAAATCGCGGCGTGAAATCGCCGATAGCCGCGTATAAAAAGGGCCCGGGCTGCTAAGGGCAAAGGGGTTGGGAGGGGCGTCTAGTCGAGGGCGGAAACCGCAAAACCGCGAACATCCTCCGCGCGCCGCGCACAGCGGACAATCATATCATTACCTTCTGCGGTCCCGTCATTCTGACACCTCGTTTCGACCCGTCATTTGTCATCGACGTTGCACTTTCCTGCACCGCGGCCGCTTAAGAAACGCGCGCTTTCAGCGCGCCCCATTCATATAACCACCACTCGTTGCTCGCGGTTTTCCTGATTGCAACCAAAAGGCAAACCGAATCGAGTGGTCGCGGAGGACCCTGATACATTTTCGTGAAATGGTTTCCGCTGTGTTCCACACGCAGACCGGAATTACCTTAACGGCTGAGAACGGAGATTTTGGAAAAGAGATTTCAATGTTGCGGAGGGAGCTGAAGGAAACTCGCGGTGTCATAAAGTAAACGGGGCTCGGAATGGGGCACGGTGGTTCGACGGTGGATGAAGGGGACGAAGTAGGAGGGCAAGAGGGCGAGGGGACTTTTTGTCGGCGTTGGCCTGACCGACTCGGTTCGGTTCGGTTCGGTTCGGTTCGGTTCGCAAGAGTCGTTGCTCGCGGCGGCCACGTCAATTTGTCGAAATTCGTTCCGAATCGTTTTATGTCTGCCACTCCGCGAGACGCGACCCGCTACCATGCGTACACAATGCCTCCGCCCTACGGTGCTACCACACATCCCCGGGTCCCGTTCTCGAACCGTTCCTTCGACGATTCGTCTCGAGACCTCTGAAGACGCATAAAAATTTCTTTCTCGACGGAGGTGCTATTTTCGAGCTGCTCCTTTTTGGCCCTCCTCGCGGCGGCACCGAGAAATCGCTCGTCCCTCGCCGCAGAATCGTTTTCATTCAGGGTTGACTTCGCTCTTCGTTGTTTCGTTATAATAGCCTTTATGAGAGAGTAACAAGTAGGAGGAACGGCTACAAGTGATTCCGTGTAACACGTTTTGTCACCGAACCAGAGCTACAGTTTATTTATCCTCGCTGCTGATAATCGTAATGGGAATTCGACGGTATCTTGCACTCGTAAAATGCTGCGCAAAAAAACTTTAATCGCTCCGGGAGAATGAACGAAGCCCGGGCGGCGGGCCTTCGTGCAAAGAGCTCCGAATGGGGGGACCCCGTCTATTAGCATAAACTGCGCGGATTTCAATTAGTGGGAATCGTACAGCTCGGACAACACTTTTTTTTTTCCACGTCTCTATCAAGTGACTTATCGTATCGAGTGGACGGGGACACGCGTTCTTTTCGTTTTTCGAGTGCCTCGGTCGACTCGTACACCTACTTTAAATCACGAGCGTTAGTCCCCGCGGTTGCAGGCGTAGCTGCACCAGCATCGGCTAATCTTATCTTATCCGGTGATCCTCCTAATGCCGTGGTAACCGTGGCCCGTGTGTAACACGCGCTCGTTCGCCCGCGAGAATACCTACCGTGAAAATATATTCCCTCCTCGCATCGACGAAACCGTCTGAAAAATCGTAGAATTCTTGCCGTCGATTCGCTGTAAAAGTAAACGATACAATTATCACTGGGAGCAGAGCGTCCTCGCGGAATAATCGTCGCCGCGACATCGCTAAAACACTCTCATTGATTGCTTTCCTTCTTCACGCGACGGTAGTGTTAATTTCCCACGGGACAATTGCTCCATTAGAAAATCGTTGCCGGGGCGAACAGCGGGTATCGCGAGCGAGCGAGAGAGGGAGAGAGAGAGAGAGAGAGAGAGAGAGAGAGGAAAAAAGCGACAGCTCGAATTTGGCGCGACGAACGAGCGTAACAGTTGATGGACGGATCAGAGCTGACAAGAACGCGGTCGATCGGTTGCCGTCGGAGCGCGAAAGGTCCGTTTCACGATCAACAGCCACCAGAAGCGTTCGTTGCCTTTCGATTGAGCCGCTTCACGCTGAATTTCGCTTCTTCTGACAACCGCCGGTCGGCGTTAATTGCGTCCTCGTAGCCGTAACTGGCTACCATGCTTCGAGATAACGGGGCAACATCGTTAGCTACAGAAAGAAAGAATCTTTCTTCGCATTTACATCGGGAGGGTGCTCGAAGAATTCCCTCCGACGTGTCATCTAATCACTGTGCAATTAAACAGCTTAGAATCCTTGGGCGTGCTGCTCACGGAGGACCAGCGACGCGAAATAATATATTCACGTTTTTATTCCACGAACGCGCGCCAGCGTCGACAGCTTTGCGTGAAACGTTATTTTCGCGTCGCGAGCCGTTATCCGCGTTTCGCCTCTTGTCTTTTAATCGTGTTTCAATCAACGATATCGCCGTGCGGATCGGGAGATTAATTTGTTGCACGGCAGAGATACCGTGTACGTACTTGGTCCCAAAGGAAACCGGTGGAAATAAATTGCCGACAGCGGAAAACGAGACGGGCCCCGTGTCGCCCGATCGCTAAGTTAATATCAAGTTAATTAACATGCCGATGGCGGCTGCTACGCCGTACCTATTCTCTTGTTTGCTCGGCGAGAGGAGCAACACCACTTTCGGTTACCTACGCCTTTATCTCTTACACCGTGGCTTTCTCCTCTGTTACAGACACCCCCTGTTCCCGCTTCTCGCGCTAATCTTCGAGAAGTGCGAGCTGGCGACGTGTACACCGCGTGAACCAGGCGTCGCGGGTGGTGACGTGTGCTCGTCAGAGAGCTTCAACGAGGACATCGCTGTCTTCTCCAAACAGGTAAGAGTATGACCGTCTTTCATCGCTAATTCATTGAACCACAGGGGGCTTGACGGATGCTTGAAGCCTCGACTGGGTAGAATCGAGGCAAAATAGTATTATATTTGATCCCAGACTAACTTCGATTACCCCCTTCGCGTGACGAGGGCGTATTTTAAATATCAGCTGGCGTACACATATTTCTATGATGAACGTGCAAGTGTAGCAGGGAAACTCAAGTGGCACTTCATGCCTGGCGGGCAAGCTTTCAATATTATACACCGTCACAATCGTGGCGACTGAGTCCGAGAAACGGGGGGCCCTCTCCATTATGCCCCTCTTTCCTAGAGAAGCGAAAAGAGAGCAGGTAACGGGTCACAAAAGGATCCCGCGGTTTCCCTAATTCCAGCCGCTGCGTTGTCGCGCGGGCGTTTCGTGAGGGAATGTCGGTGAGGCCCCAGGGGCCCGCGGTGATTTCGAGCAGGCCCCGCATGAGTCACGACTCCGTCGACACCGTCCGTTTCTGTAGCTCCGTGGACGGGACGACGAATTCGTGGACGCGACGCGCTCCGGGCCCGATGCTGCTCGCTCGTGGGACTTGGCGCGGCAGGAATGTCGATGGCGAGGGGGAATAGCGGACGACGGCTATCCTAGAAGGGAAAGATCGTTCGGGGCCCGTGTTCTGGGAGGATAAGCGAGCACCGAGCCGGAAGAAGACCGACCCCGTGCTCGCGTTGTTCTCGCGACGGGCCCCCCCCCCCCCTTTCCACGTTTCTCTTTTCCTCTTTCACCTCTCATTCCGGTAACTCACCTGAGGCGAGTCCTCCCAAGGACACGCGTAGGTAACCGGAGAGCCTATATGCGGGGCCGTGTGCCGCGAAACGATTTCGGCCTTTTAAAAACACACCGTTTCGCCGTCTACATTCCACGGCACGCCCGTAGTGGATCGTTTCGAGAGCACGTCCAGGTACCTGTACGCTGGGCGACCGTGTTTCCGTGTACCTTCCAGGAACGCGATCGATTCGTCTTTCGTGCGGAATGGTCGATTTTCTTCGCGGCGAGAAAGTGCGTCGCGGGGAATGGGACACCGTTTCGGCAACGAAAGGATTGCTGAGCCCTTGGGGCCACCGATTCCCTTCAAACATTGTGTACAATTGATGCATTATAATAATATAAAGCCGGTAAAATCGGTGCGCCGAACGTCGATGGGAACGGCTCAGCAGTTTTGCCCCGAGAAACACAGCGGAGGCGATTGAGTCGACTGGGGGCAGTACGTACGATAAAAATGTTGCCTTGGCGGTTCTGTGGGCCCGCTAGTCGATGCAAACGAATGCAGCACATTTAGATTGAGGGCTATCGGCAGTTAGGTATATCGTAGAGTTGAGATAGCCTTACTGCTCGCCGGTTATCTTTGCATAATATTGCGCTCCTTGCGTCACCGAAGTACCTTACCTCTTTCTGGCCCGCGAGCTAATTGTTGTGGTAAAATTCATTTAATACAGGGCAGTTCGGTGCCTCTCTGACATCTACATCGCTCGAAATTGAACGGATCCGTAATATCTAAATATAGAGCATCGGTAACACAGTAGCAACTGGCTCGGGCAACGCTATGCCAAGATAACGATAAGAGCTAAGCCTTGGACCGCGAGGTGGGATAAGGAGTGCTGGGTAGAGCGGGTATTAATTCGATTCTTGTGCCGTGGATTCGACGCGCGACAGAGATTCGACGAGTCGAGCCGAAATTCCGCATTTAGAGTCGTTCTTCCTGTCGGACCAGTAAAACATACGAAGCGTGCGTATAGCGGGCCCCGTTTACAGCGAACTGGCGAACGGCCCAAGCCGTGGCCTTGATTTTCTGTCAGATCGTACGTGCCCCGCATGTTCTCGCAATTGCCAGGCGAATCGCTTTCGTAAACGAAATGAATAATACGAAGAACTAAACGAACGAGAAGATAAACACGCGGGGAATCTCCCATCGGCCGTGACTCGATATCAAAATTCATTATCTGCCCCGAGAGGGGCACGTCGCGGGGCAAACGGCTGCCCCCCCCCCCCTCCCCCTCGACAATTTGTTTATCCGCTCCGGGGGTCGGCGCGTAATCTCTGAATTAGCGGGACACGCTCAACGACGAACGCGCACGGTCCACTTCCTCGTTGCGTTCCTGAGGATTCCTCGCTTGGAGGCGACCCCTGCGGACGACACTCCGGTAGAGAGAAGCGGTGGGTCGGGTACTACGCGACTCGTCGGCCACGGTAGAAAATTAATTACTTCGATAATGCTGGCGAAATGCGAGGTTCGTTCGAAACGACGATGGAGAGAGACGCGTCCCCGCGGCGAATCGGCTTGGACAGAGGAGGGAAGACGCCGCGCAATTTACTATACCTACGTCGCAGTTGTGATACGCGCGCGGAGAAACGTCGCGAAGCCTTCGGGCATATCCTTCTTTTTGCTTCTTCGAGCCTCGTACCTCTCGTAATCCTATGCGCCTTATTAAGATGCAAATGTCATGTCAATTTCGCAATTCTAACGGGCTCTCCGTGAGTACGCGCTCGCCGAGTTGTCTCTGTCCCTCTCTCGCGGGCGTGAATGTCGACATGCCGCGGATAAGTAATAGAACGGAGCAAACGGCTCGGCAGGAATCACTGGCGGATCCTGGGGGTGGGGGGGGGTGGGGGGGAGAGGTATCACCGAGATCGACAGCCGTGTCCGCGGTTAAGGATCGTCGTGGGAGGATTTTTCCATAGGACAGTGTCATCGAATTGTTTTGGGCAAAGGGATGGTTCCGAGCGACGAATGCGTGCGCTCGTTGGCTGTTGTCGCGGCCAGAAAGGCGCAGATTACACCGGCGATTATCGGCGCGAATTCGTGCTGGCTCGCCCACTCGCTCTTTATTTCCCATCGATCTGTCGACACGGTGGTCTAGGGAGCCTGTTCTACAGGATGTTTCAGGAAGGTTGGTCGAAGCTTTGCGTTTACAAGTTCCGTGCACCGAACCGAAGGGTTTACCTATTCGAATCGCAACGGTGGACAGAGGAAACTTCCCGTTACGTCTACAGGCTCTCAGCAGAACTTTTTAAGCATGGAAAATCATCCTAAATTTATCCGGGCAGTTGAAAGTGATACTAACGAAACAGAACAGAATATAGCTTAGTCGGAAGCAATTGTGACAAGAGGACACCGAAAATTTCAACGAGTAGACAACACACTCGTACGAGGCAGAGTGGACTGCTCACGAACGCGCAGCATACCCACACAACGGGCACACGTGAAAAGATAAGCAGGTGACAATCCTCTTGCGGCGGTTTTCGAGGCGTGTCTCTGGCGCTGTTCGAAGCCCTTTTTACCTACACCCCGTCGCGATGCACTTGGACTTAAGGCCGCGCGCGACAATAGGGCTGCGCGCGCGCGCGCGCGCTTACGGATTACGTACCGCATACAGTTCGCATTTTCGTTTCGCTGTTGCGTGCGCGGCAGGCACGGGCGCATGCGCGGTGGCCGGCTAGCGCTGTAGAGCACACGCGCAGTCGCAGTCGTGAGAAGCGGTGAACCGTGGCTGCTACGGTGGAGCATCGAAGGGGCACCGAGCGGGGGGGCAGAAGGGGTGGCTTGAAGAGCCGGCGGAGCGCTGCTCATTTTCTGCCATTGTAAATTGATCTATTCAATGGGGCCCCGGCATTATCCCGTGCGGTCCACGCATCGTGTGCCCTATGGGGCCATGGGGCCTCGATACATTCCACACGCGAGACCGTGCCCCGTCCCAGCGCTCCCTTTTTGCGCGCGCTCGCCACTGGATCGCCCGGCTTTTTGGGTCGCTCTCGGGGGCTGCCTGCGACGTAGGCAGCGCGGAGCAGCGCCCCGCTGCGCCGCGTTACGCGCGCATTGTTGCGGCCCCTTTTTTACCAGATGGATCGGAGCGTCCCAGTTTTCGTGGCCCCGGCTCTCCGCTGCGAAAATTTCGCTCTCGTCCCGGCGTCCCGGTGCGCCGCAACGCGCTTCGCTGCGTTCAAATTAATCGGCCGCCTCTTCCAAGGGAGCATCCGACGAGAGCCTCTTTGCGGCGAACCGTCCCGCCAAACTTTTCCGCCACTTTGTCGGCGGCTCTTGCCCGTGCGCCGTTTTGTCGCGTGCAGGCCTACGCAATTGGAGCGCGCCACGTGTTTATCGCCGTTGAAAGTACACGGTCGAGAAGTCGCTGCGGCTTAAGTGTCTTCGTATCTAGCAAGTGACGTGCAGTTCCCCTAATTCTATCGCGAAAGGTGATAGCCAAGCGCGTGCGATTCCTATACGCGCAAATACCGTCGATAAAGTGTCAACCGTGATCGTTGTAAAATGCAAAGTAAGTCTGGAATGGACCCGTAAGCCGCCGGCCCGAGCTGACGTAAGCTCCCCGGTAATCGCGGCGCACAGTGGTCGAAAATCGAGACAACCTGGTCAAAACCCTAATTTCTAAAGTCACCAATTATGGTTTCAGACCCCATCACTGTTTTCATCACCTATCTGGCTACTAATAATTACAGACAGTTAGAGGAAAGTAAGTTTGTCATCATTCGCTACTGCTCATTCCAAAGTTGAGTATCGTCGGAGTGTCTACTCTGTCAGTCAAATTGCTGGTGCTCTTTGTGACTCTTAAAATTGTACTTAAAACTGATAGGATAACCATGGATTCAATAGGTAGTGATAAGTACAGTCGTATAGTTTATTTTGCTATAGATTTGAGACATGTAGCAATGACGGGATGGAATTTCAATTAAAAAATTACACCCCCTGACACGACCACTGGTGACATTATATTTAGCTAGAGATAAAGTTTACTTTCGGGCTCATTCGAGCAAAATTTCTTCTGTCATCAAGAGCAATGCTTCAGCTGTTGTGACGTACAAAAAACGTTTGTCCATATTTGCCCCTTTTTAAGAAAATCCATTTTATGTTGTACGGTGGTAATTTTGACTTAACATTCGTTGAATCAGCGACCTCGAAAACCTTAGTATACTCATTTTTGTACAAATCAAAGGCCACCTTCATGTTTTGGCCAGGATTTTCCCGGTTTTCGACCACTGTGTGCCGTCAAAAACGACCGCGAATGGTGCGTAGGTCGCGTCCGAGACTGCCAAAACGGTGTGTCACGTGGGCGTGATTGCCCTCGGGATGTCAGGACGACGGAATCGCGACAGTCTGACCCGTGGCAGGCTGCGAAAGGAAACGGGCGAGGAGCCAGTCGCGCAAGGACCCGTTGGGATTTATTGGTGCAATTAGAATGCACCTCCGGGGGCATTAAACCCTTGTAAAACGTTGGCCCCCGCACTGACAGCCTGACTAATGCGGCCGCGAGACGTGGCGCGTCCTCCACGCGCGCTACTACCTGCTTTTCCACCTCGTGGGTGCGGATACCGTTGCCTATGAATTCACGCGTTCTGCCCGCTTGTATCTGGGCAAGCGGGGACACGGGGGAGACGCGCGCAGGAAGCTCCCATAGATCGTTGGAATCAGTGCCCGAGGGATCGCGAACAACTTGTTGAAAGAAGATAGGTAGGTGCGCAGCCGGTAGAAAGCTGTTTACGCGAACGATTTTTAACGATTCGTGGGCTCGATAAGGAGACAGTAGGCGGGCCCCCGCGCGCGCAGCCTTCTGCCTTGCTCCCTGGCCGCGGGGGAAAGTGCAAACAAGCGCGGAGCTGGATTATCATAATCGCGATAACGACACCCGCGACGCGTCTCTTTTGTCGGGCGGTGATCGTGAGCCGTGCGAGACCAGCGTCGACTTATCTCCTCGCTACCGGTTTTTACCCCGGCGGAAGTTCACTGGATCGCTCGACCCCCGCGTCGCGATCCCACGGAAAAAATTTAATAGACCCGCAGTTTATTGGCGGGTTTATTGCACGCTTACGAATCGATGCAATTAAATGCGATTACAGAGAATTCAGCCGTGCCAGCGGGGCAGGTTGAACGATCCTGGACGCGATACCGGCCTATCGATAGTTTGCGAACGGCGCGTCGGGTCGATTCGGAGCTAATTAACGAAACGAAGCTCGCGCGAGGAAGCTGCCAGCTCGTTCAGCTCCAAGCTTATCCTGCAGCGCGCCTTCCATTCGACCGGTTTCGCGACGTTGCTCCTGCTGATGTCGTCAAAGGATTGTCTGCACCGTTGACCTCTTCAGGCTTCGAGCGGCCTCCAAGGTCTGTACGTGTGTGCAGGCTCTCACCTGGCTCTCCCCCAGGCTATTCTAATCGGGCGATCGTTTAATCGTTATCTCTCCAAGCCAAACACGCACTTTTGTCGTTATAGACGAGTAGTACGTTGGGTCACTGTTCAGTTATTACTACTTCCTAGTGAGAATTTCCCTTCAAGCTTGCAGCGCAATATATAATTTCTTGCTTCCGAGCGTCATGTGCGACTTGCAAAGAACTACGGGGACCTGCTTTCTTCCTCAGAGTCCAAACCATCGCAAACCGTGTCTTCCACGTTCCAGCCTGCCAATTACGGGGGCCGTTTCTTCTCTGCCATAAAGTAGATTTGGTTTTACAATCCCCTCCAATCGTGCTCGTCGGATTAACTCCATCGACTCGCGCCTTCTTCCGGCCCGTCGCACCTCCACGGGGGCAAGTTTCGTCAAGGTTTACGATCCTACCGTTGGCCAGGTCACTGGGAAGGATCCCCCCGAAGTCAGGGTCCCCGGGGAAAGTCAACGAGCCTGCAAGTTCGCGTTGAAATCGTTCGAAACCCATGAATACGTCGTTGCCCCAAGGTGGTCGCTGGTTCCACCAGACACTGTTGCGCTGTTCTACTGCGTCCTCGTGCTTTCCACGCGGACTTCGGGCCCAGACGGCAGAGAGCACCGTATTCCACGGGAGGATCGAGGCTTTTAACACGAAGGGGCTGTAAAGTTCACGCGGGATGCAATTCGTTTTACTACTCCGGAGACAATCGCTGGCCCCTCGTCCAACGACCCTGCGTCGTTCTTGGCCGTGGCCAGTGTTTCATTTTCCATCGTCCCGGGGAATTATATAATTCCTGGCTGACGTTGGCTGAAGCCGTGCCGTGCCGTGCCGTGGCTACAGATCGAGGGGCTATAGAGTGTAGAAGTTTTCGGCGGGCCAGAGGCGAAGGCGATGGCTGAAGCAACATCGCGCAGAGGCCAGCTGCTCCGTATATCTCTCGGCAGGATCGTCGCACACCGCTATGAACCCCGACGGGCGCCACGGCGCGAGCAGACGCGTGCCCGGAACGAGAGAGCATTCTCTAAATATTATCGCACAATATTTTTATCTCGGCCTGGATAAGTTATACGACTAGGCGGGCCGCGGAATCCCGAAACGGCGTTCCGCCCCGCGTAGGTATCGATATTTATTTTCCCCCGGGAGCTGTACCTCGCTGCGAGGCCGCTCCTCCGCCGTGAACTTAAAACATTAGCTGGATATCTCGTTTATAATTTCGCGGAATGATCGGAATCCCGGCGCGGTGCCCCCGGAAGAGGCCCGGGGGCCGCGCCGCGAGGCAGATGTATTTTCGGTTTCATTCACGCCGCGCCGCGCCAGAAATATGGACGGGTCTCCTCGAATATTTAACGGCGCGGAACAGTGTCTCGTTAATGGCACGCTAGTATTGCTTTATGCATATGCATGGGCTCGATTAGCTGTCACCCCCCCGGTGCCCCCGTCCTGGCCGCCTAATCGCGGCACGATACAACACCGTTCAAACCGTTCGCAGATAGAGGAAGGCTAGAAAGCTTTCACCTGGGCACCGTTTCTCGCCTTGCCTAGGGAAACGATTACGGCCCCCAAACCGGTAGACCTGCCCCGGCGGATCTTTCGCCGATCCACCGCGCGGCGGCTACTTTTTATCGCCCCTCTGGTGACAGCGAGAACGAACGTCGGAGTCGCCGTTAACGGTGACAAAGGTCGTCGAGGCGCCGTGCGAGCGAGACGAGGAACGGCGCACGGGTTAAAAGGAGGAAAAGGAGCGGCGCGCACAGGGGCTGCTTACAATTTGTAATCGATGGGTGGCTACCTGCGCGGCGCTAGGCGGCCGCTCGGGGATCGTCGAAAAAGCACGGTGACAGGGACACCCTGCAAGAACTAGCTCCCCCCCCCCCCCCCCCCCACGAAGAGTTGACAGTATTTTTGTTCGCTGTACGAGACGCCTTCATTACCTATACACCCCGATGCGAGAGGAACTCCCATTCAGAATTCAGACTCATGAATACGCTCCTCTCTCGGCCCTGTCCTCAGAATTCTCGCTTCTGTTTCGTGAAAGGAAGAAAGAGAAAGAGAGTATCAACAGTTGTGGAGGGCTTCTTCCCTGTCTTAAAAATCGCGATCCGATTTTTTGATTTTGACTTGGCCCTTCGAGCGGATTCTCTATTCTCCCTTCTCTACTCTTCAGAGGAAGTAAGTTGCCCGCGATCTTGCTTTTACTAGCCGAAAGGTTAGTTCGTTAAAGCCGCGGATACCAGGTACTGTTTGCTTCAAAAGGCACTTGTAAGTCCTGACGAGGACGGCGGGCAACCCCCAAGCGTCGATCGGCGAACCGATCACGAGGACCATGGCTGTAGGAATGTTAACGATATTCGTCTAATCGGATCGACTGGGCTCGGTGTCGCGGGCGCGCAATCATGGTTCTCCCTTGGATTCCACGAGATTACGAAGCAGCACGCTTCCATCCAGCCCCGTCCCTTTACCAGCGCCCTTCTGGCCGCGTCCATTCCGTAAGAACTACCGGGGTCCAATTAAGAGAGCGATCGACGGCCAGTCTCCGGCATCGTTCTCCCTGATGCGTTTTGTTTCCATTCTGATCGCCACTACGCGGCGCCATGAAAATGCTCGAGAATCCTCTGCCTCCTCTCTCTCCTCCTGACCTTCCTCCTCGTCGGGCTGTTCGCGTCGACGAGAGAATTCCTTCGCGTTCACCGACGCGTTTCCGTTTCTATACGTACGAATTGAACAGTGGGGGTCCAATTAAGAGGAAGCACGCGAAGGAAATCGCTTAGAGAAAGACTGGCTGGAACGGCGAACCGTGGCCAGCCACCAGGGAGCTTGGGAAGGGGAAGGGGGCGAATAGACAGAGGGAGAGAGGCAAAAGTGGGAAGCAGACCGAGCGAGTAATGGGTAGGTACATGCACGTGAAAGAGGGAAGGAGACAGTGTGGTGTGTGTGTGTGTGTGTGTGTGTGTGTGTGTGTGTGTACGCCAGGCATCCGAGATACGATCGTCCCCTATAGTTTTAATACCGCAATTACCACCGAGTCTAATTATCAAAGCTCTTACCTGTGTGCTCGTGTGTTACAGATCAGACAAGAGAAACCCTACTACATCGCGGATCCGGAGGTGGACTCGCTGGTGAGTATTTCCTTATTTGCCCGCCGTCCTCGCGATAGAAAATTGTCCCGCCTATTTCCACCCATCGTTCACCATTAACGTTCCTCCCTCGCCTCGCGCCTAATCGTTCAATTTTATCTGGCGATCGCGCCAGGATATACCTACGTCGGAACGCGCGCCGCGCCGGGTGGCCAGCGCGCGTTCGTTTCGGAGCGATCACGATGGAAAAGTTGCATGGCGCTCAGTTGCCCCCGGACGGGAAGCATTTAATTGTCGACGGTAATTACGGGAAGCGAGGACGTGCCCCGCGGAAAATCAAACCAGACGAGGCGTTGAAGCTTCCGTCGACGGGGAAACGCGTTTCCTTCAAGCCGTTTGATGTATTACGTTCCGTTGGGCTTCTCGCAGGCAGACTCCGGTGTCTTGTTAGCCGAGCAGGGGTAAAGGTTCAGATACTCATCTTCCCCCCCCCCCCCCCCTCACTCCTCCGGTACGTACACTTGTTGCCAGACGCGCTGAATCGTTTAACATTTAATTGGGAAAAGTCTCGTCCGACTTGATGCCTATTCCGAATTTCGTCTCGATCCGGTAAGTCGGTCGGCGATTCGAACGGCCGCGGTAATTAGGGGAAAAGAAACGGCCAGGGGGACTCCTCGCCTTTGTTTCCTCGCGGCCGGTCGGCAGCCATTCGAATGGCAGACCTTCGAAACGCCGCGCCGGAGGAAGAAATATTTCAAGCGACTCCTCGCGTTCACCGATCGAGATAACGGATATAGTGGGGCTTTTTAAATAACTCGGGTGTATTCCTCTCGGCCAGACGAGGATTGCGGACCGTCGATCCGCTCTCACAATCAGCCCAGCCCGGCGTCGACCTGCCATTATGCTCGGTTCTTCTTGGGAGCTGTTCCCGCGCGGCTCGCAGGGCCGCGCGCGTATCGCTCTTTTCCTGCTTCCCATCTAGATTTCTGCAAATAATTCGGACAATCACAACAATCGCAACGGAAGCTGTCGATGCCTGTATTCGCGCAGAGATCACTTCCAAACTTTCCTCGAGGAATTCCGTAGCCTTCCAGCTGCTAGGCGGCGCGGCCAATGCAATTCAGTAAGGCAGATATTATTTCCGATTTTCCACGGAAGCTCAGCAGCGCCTCGCGCGTTTCCGCGAATTCCGCGGGATCGTAATTCAAAGTTGGATACATCCAGGCGCGTTAATGGCGAACCGGTGTACGGGTCCCGCTCTTTTTCGTTTTTTCACGTGGCCGTGCGGCCGAGGGGGCGCGGCGGGGGAAGGAAAATACGAACGACGGGGGGATGCATTTCGTTGACGTTGCTCGCATCGTTGCCCTCAATTTTTCAAAATGTCACGCCCGTTATCTGAGCTGTCATGACGGCATCGGTCCGCGCGCGCGGCAAACATGTCCACGCAAGGTGTACCGGCGGGGCCCCGCTTCGCATCTCGCGCCGCTGTTGTCACAACTGTCGGTCTGTCTCGATCTGCTGGAACGAAACGAACGACAAAAAAAAAAAATAGCGGGGAAAAAAAGGAATTGAAGAAGAAAAAAATACAGCGAAAAATAATGGAGAGAGAGAGAGGAATGGAAAAGCGACGGCGAAAACGCGAGCGGAATATTACGCGATTACGTGCAGCGACGTGTTCCAGAGGCGCGTTATCGGGCCGGCCGGCTGAACACGAATTATGCATCCACGCCATAAACATGACAAATGTGGCCACCGATATTCGGCGGAGGCCGCGGCGTTTCATCTGAATTTTAAAGGGGCCTCCTCTCGCCTCCCGAGGAGCGCGTTTTCGGCGCCACGCTGGTGCCTCGATTCTCTCGAATTCCGAGGCACAAGTGCCCGGGTGAAAGTCCATGTTTCTGCGCGAGAATCACAGGGATCGAGTCGCATCAGTAGCTGAATGCTTTCTAGAGCTGCCGCGCGCACGGTCGTACGTATATTCCTGCAACGAACACGCTCCCGGCGTAGTTTCCTACGGAATATCGGACGGTTTGCAGCGCCGATGCGCCGGACGAAATTGAAATTCCGGACGGAGCCTGCAGGTGCCTCGGGGAACGAAAATTTCAACCTATCAGAAGGAAAGTCCGAATCCCTCGTTACCACGCGGATACGAGATTAATGGCGGCTCCTCGGAATTCGCTGCACCGTGTTGCGAGCATAAATGCGTCATTATCGAAGGTTACTTTGCTGCCTCTGTCGAGGTGGACGGCTCACGTGGTGGGCATCGGAAATAAAACGATCAGGCTGCAAATGAGTTATTACGGCCGGCCATCATTGATCCAGTTGCGGCCACTATTATTGCACCTGTTGCTACGAGAGCGATAATTCAAAACGTTCCGTGCAAGGAGCACCGCGTTTCGCGTCTAAATGCGAGCGCGGTTACGCGGGGCAGCCTGGCCGGTCATTAGCCAGCGATTATTTTCCCCGAGGAAGAAGCGAGGAGCTCGTTGGATTCGCGCTTCAAGACTGCGCAGCGCTGCTATCGATTCTGCATTCGTCATTTTTCCAATCGCACGATCGCGATATCAATAGAAAACACGGTCTCCGCCTCGGATCGTTCCTTAAAAAATATTTCCCCCCCCCGAGGTCGAGCAAGAACTGGCGAGTCGAATCGCGCCGGAAATTTTACGAACCTGAGCGAAAAAAGCTGAAAGAGAGAGAGGGGCGGGGGGGTGGCAGAAACCATTTGTTGGGGGATCGAAAATCGCAATCGTGGCATCGTTCTATACGCCAGAAGCCGCGGCGCGGCTTCATTACGTCCGTGGCAAATCGCAATCTACGAGCAATGAGCTTCTATCGTAAAGAACAGGCCCGTAACGCGCTCGTGGTTTTTGCCCCCATCCCGCTCTGCCCCACGTAGTCTTTCACCGATCCCCCCCGGAGGCCCTCTTTTCCCTTCCTTTCGTCGACGGTCTTTCTTCTCGCGCGTTTCTATCCCGCGGCCAGATGCTCCTGCACACGGCCGAGTCGATCCGCCCAAGCTTTTTGCCAATAATTTCGCGAAATGGAAAAGTCGAGATTGCCGGGGCATCCGGGGGACTCGTGGAGAGGCTCGTCGAGGCTGCCATAGGCTAGGGTGCAGCCTTTTTCTTGGCTAGAAGCGGAGCGTCACGCTCGACCGAGCTGGAAAGGGACTCCGAGCGCGAGGAAATTCGGGGCAGCTGTGGTTTCCTGAAAAGGGCGGGAAAACTGGCAGAGAAGGAGTATGTAGTTACAAAAGGAGCTGTCGGCGTCCTGGAGGGTTTCCTGGTTTCGAAGTCGTTGGATCGAGGGTCGAGGGATTTACGGTTCAGTCGATCGAGAAGTAACTTCGCAACGATCTCGGACGTGCGGATTAATCGATTCCGCTTGAAGGATCGTTATCGTTTTCTTCTTTGGAACACTCGCGCGCACTGGCAATAACGCGTGTCGAGCAGTCTCCCACTAGTAGGTACCTTTAACCTTCGGCGAGAGCGCGCAGAACGGGGTCGTAGTTGTTCCACGCCGGAAGAGGTAGGTACAATGGCGGACGCGGTAAAACGTGTGGCGAGCCTCTCCCTCTCTCAATTCACCGAAGGTCAAGGGTCTTCTCGGGGTTAAAAGCGAGAATTCCCGCTCGCCCCCGGCGAATCTTTTCGTGTAAGGAGAGAAAGCCTATTCTTCGCTGGAATCCGTGTTTTCCGTTGGTATGCGGATCTTATCCGAGAAGCTCCGGCGGTACGAAAACATCCTGACTTCGGAAACTAAGAAAAGCCTTCCGTGCTCCAAGATTCCTCTTCCCGGCGCACTTCCACCGTATTATTTCAACGCCCATCCTTGCCGTTCTACATTTCAATGGAAGTTAATAGCCGCGTCGCGACGCTGTTCTGTTTACAATCCGCGATGCTTCCCACAAAGTTCTCCTCCCGACCCAGAGGCCCTCACGATTCAAGCCGCCAAGTTTCCCGGCTTTTTCGCATGGGAAGCGCGTCCGTGGAAGTGATGTCACGGTGGCAGCACGTGGGCGTAGAAAACGGTGTGCGTCCCCGGTTCTTCCACGGGGTCGTAAACGAAACGAGGGAAGGAAAGATGGCCACGGAGCCGCGGGAGAGTGGAGGGCGAGCACACGCGAGGGTTTACGGGGCCCCGGCGCGGCGCGCTCGAGGACCTCCGATGGGAGATCAGCCCTCGCACACGCGCTTTAACAATATTCCTGCCCATTAGCATAAGCGAGAAATGAGCCAATGAGATGCTAATTGCCGCCCTTGCGTTTCGAGGATAATTATTAGCACGAGAGGGCACTCGGCTGTCCGGACGTTGGCCACAGCTCGACGACGTTCTCATGCCCGCGCAAAAACGTTTCCCGCGACACGATGCTGTCAGGGTCACTGTAGAACGCTCATTACTCGAAATAACAGAGGGGCAGGCACGTATCCAGAAAAAGGGGGTATGAAATTTCTCGAGGCAGAAGCGGGAAGCACGGAAACTCCTGCTCCTCGAGGAAGGCACACCAAGGGACACCGTTTTACGTCACAGATTTCAGGTGGCGACGCGATAGAACCATCACCAGGACTCCGTACACCGGTCAGAACACTTCATTGCTTCCCGCCTGTTCAATTTTCCAATCGCGCGCCCCGTACGTGCGCCTCAACCGCCAATCATCCGATCCCGCCCGTAAACAATTATTCTCTCCAGCGCAGGTCGATCTCCAATCAAAGTAACGAGCGCTCCTCTCTGCCGACCATCGCGTAACCACTGTTCTGTCACTTGGCTCGTTACAACAGCTACGTCGGCCCATCAGAGATCCACGGGGCACCCAGCCGATCGAGCACGTAAATCGCGCGACTTGCGAGATCGATTCGGCTTGGACGGCTCGGGGAAATAAAAGCCAAGCGACTTGCCACGGGATCGCTAGAGACGCCGATCGCGTTTTCGGTGTACCAGCCGCGGCCTGAAATTGCAACAAAATTGCAACAGAATTGGAATAATCGGCGGATAATTGGCCGTGAAGAAGCCCGGAGGCCCCGGGGATGATCACGTGTGAGAACGCGATCACGTATAATCGCGTGCCGAATACACGGGGAGGACAACGCGTGCACGCGAAGAGAAAAAGAGCCGGGACGGTTTCGTTCCTGGTGATCCTTGCGGCACAGCTTCGGGTATCCTTGGCTTCCAGGGTACCGTTACCAACCCGTGTGCCCTTCTCGCACGCCGGCCCCCGAGAGCAGGATGCGTTTTGTGGCTCTTATTGGGGCTCGGTTCGGCGCAAGGTTGCGACGCCGTGCGGAGCGGAGTTTATTCATGGAAATGGAGCAGATACGAAACAAAACGAGAGGGTATAGCTTTACTCGCCGGTGAAAAAGAGGCTTCTAATGTTTCCTGGCCTGCCTGACCTTTCCCTCTCGGCTCTCCTCCGCTCTCTTTCACTCGGCCATTCGTGCCGTGCACCATGGGACGAATTAATTGAGCTGTTCCACTAATCCTGCTGCACTCTGCTTAGGGCTGATGCTCGATCTTCGACGATGCGCGCAGGGGATGGTCGACGATTTCTCTTTCACGGTTCTTCAGACTTTTAGAAAGTCCACGGTGGGAATTTTTTATCCGTTGTTTCCTTTCTCGAGAACAATGTGCCTCTAAATTCTCTGACTCTTTGTCGTAGACCATCCTCCGCGCACGGGGGCGAGTCACGTTTAGGGCTCGGGGTATCTACGTTGTTTTTTGGCGATAAGGGAAAAGTGTTTGAGGAAGCAAGCGATAAAAAACACCTTTATCTTCAAGGTCGCTGTTTTCCAGTCTTCGAGGCCATTCGGGTCTCGGTAGATATTCTACATTTTACCATACTGACTCGCTTCACTTTTTCCTTCGTTGAATCTTCGTTTGTACTCGGAAGAATGTCTGCCGATACCTGCTCTATTTACGCTGTGTTATCTACCAGCAATGAATTGCGTTCCGTCTCTCGGCCGAAGAGCGGAAGTATCGCGTGCAATTTTCATCGGTCTCCCGAATGAAAAGTCGATTAATATTCAATCGCAGCACGGTGTAACTAATTGATAAACCGTGTGGCTGTTATCTGGTGCATGAATAAAAGATCCGCGCCGGAAATCAACGATTCTCGTTCAACCAGTCGCGGAATAATTCCAGGATATATTTAAGGCGTTATGATCCAAAATCGAACGGCCCACATTTCCGCGCCAGTCCGTTCCCTTTCCTCGCGAAATCGGCTCCGCAACTTCTGAGACACCGCAGCAACATCCACTCGTATTTAACTGCCAGGCAACTTTGGTGATCGAATCAGGATACACTGCTCCATGGAAAACCTTTATGAGCGTCCCTCTGGAATAGTTTTAACGTCGTTTGAAGCTTCTCCGATATCTATCTCGTCAAGATCATCACACCCACGCCTTCTGGCGAAACCCTGCTCCCTCGACCGCCTGGCTCCTTTTCGGCCGAGTTCGCGTGGTTAGAAAGAAAAAGCTGTAGGCTCGTAGGAGACGTTCGTCGCGGAGACTCTTCGACAAGTCGAGAGGAAAAGAAACGCCTCGGTGGCTATGCTCGTAGGAGGGAAAAGCATGTGTAAAGTATAACGTGACAGAGGGACTGGCGAACGTTGCCGCGCTGGTGGTCCATTATATTATATCGGCCTTCTTGGCGACGAGGACCCGGGGTTACTCGCAACTTTCTGACGCAAGATTCCTTCATCTGAATTGCCAAGATGTTCGAGCGACTCTCATATCTCTGATTAGGTATTCTCGAGTCGATTCGACCGGGCTAGAAAAACGAAAGACGAATGAAAGTGTCTGTCGTGATTTTGTAGGTAGATTTCAGCTCTGTTCTCGTAGATCAGCCATCGAGTGTCTTTATCCGGAATTTGCCAGCAACTTGGCGATATTGCGCGTTGTTTACCTTGCCACCGGCGACGATGAAAAATGGATTCGCCCGATGTCGTCGTGAAAAACACACGACTCGCCCGGACTGCCCGGCCTCAGGCGCATGCAAATGCGCTCGCGCCCGAACGAGCAAGAATTCCGACGCACGCGACTTTGAACGAAGCGAGTCCGCGATCCCTCGCGCCGCGTACAATAATTCTCGGGCGAGACGGACGGTTTTGGTGGCAGTAGGGGGCGTTGCGAGCGGCGCGTTTCGCTTTGCGCTCCGTGTTCCTAAAAGCGGCGCGATCGGAGGAAGAAAAGAGGAGGAAAAATCGAGCGGGCTCGTCGTCTTTTTGGGCTTGTCGCTTGGCCCTCGTTAAGCCTGTTAATGCGGCCAAAAATATTTCGAGAAACACAGGCAGGCAGGTGCTCGGGCGCGGGCTCGTTACACGCGCATATCCGCGCTCGTTTATCGTAAATCAAGCGCCGATTAACGTAATTGCCGGCTTGGACGAGCAAACACTGGGAGCACCGTATCGCCACGGTCTAATCTGTACGGATGGGAAATTGAAAATTTGCGGTATCCCGGCGAAAGTCCGTTGGTGGAACGAATGCTGATCTTTTCAGGGTGGGGGAGCAAGGGAAATATCATCCCCGAAGATGTGGCGCAAGCTCCTGTTTTATATAACACACTTCCATTCTCTAAAAATCAGTCTACGAGAAAGGACCTGAGGAATAGCTGATTGTGAGTTAGAGAATCAAGATCAAGGCTCGCCATTTTTCAAATTCTCTCTTTGAAGAAGTCTCCTTGCCCCTCAGCCTTTCTCTTTCTTCCTCCACGGACCACCCAGGTATAGTCCCGCGATAACTTCTTTCCTCCCTTCCCCCCCCCCCACACCCCCTCCCTTTCCCCTTGATTTTCTCCTTTTTCCTGGGTCTCCTCCGCTTTCTTCTGTCCGCTTCTCGTTCGAAGAGGCACGGTGGCACAAGACCTTTCCACCCCGTGTCCTCTCGACCGTAGATCTCTCCTCGTGTTTCCATACACGCGCGTAGTAGGCCTGTATACGTATTCCTATACGCACAGCTCGCGGAGGCGTTCTTTCCACGCGGCCACGGTTAGGTTGGGTTAGGTTACGGCTAGACCTCTCTGCTTCGGCAGTGACGTTGCGTCGACTCGTCGGGGCTATAAATCTCCGGCTATTAAGACGGCAGTCCGCCCGTTTTGATGGCCCGTGCCAGGACGCGCTATCATCTTAATACATCGTCATGTGCGCGACTGTACTAGAGCTGTTGCGTGTCGCGAAAGCTTCGTCCTAGGAGAGCCTCCTCTAATCGAACTTTCGTTGTCCTCCTTGCTAGTCGACCACTGACGAATTCATCGTGGATCTCTTCAACTACCACAAGGGTATTGGAAGTAGCTCTCACTGGGGTAGTAAAGTTTAACCCGGCAGTGGCAAGTACCTATCCACGTGGGGCGTTCATCGACCCCAGTAAAAAGTACCATTGATTGACCAAGATATAGAAAAATCTGTGCGCTTACATACGACTCTTTATTAACACTCAAAGAATGTAGATGTAAACGAACATTAACAGTATGGAGATAGTACGTGACAAAAATATTAATAAACAAACAATTTAATTTGTTTTTCATTTTAGTCTCTTTATAAGTACTGAATGCAAGCAATGTATCTGGAAGCTAGACTGACCCATTTTTCCGAACGGCCGATTTTCATTCTTTTCAGTTTTTTTACTATCATTGCAAAACAATTGGATTTTTTTACATTTGGCTATACAAATATGATTATGCATTAGTTCCTGCGTCCCCTCAGGTCAGTTTTATTAAAAAAAAAAACAAATTCCGCTACTTTTGACAAGCTTTTGAAATCAGATGTTCCATATTACCTGCCTTTACCCTATCTTAAATCCATCTGGATTTGATTTCATTTTTTCACAAATACATTAAAAAGAAAGTGTTTCTTTCACGGAAAACGACTGCCTAAGTATTTAGTGCTCTTAAGGGGAGGGGGGGGGGGGGTCCACCGGCATTTGCCATCAGAGTTTGCACACATCGTTCTTGTATACAACAAGACGTTTCCCTGGGAATTGCCCCCGAAGAGCGCGGCTCCTGTTTAACGAGAACGCGTTTGGCAGCATCGATATTCTAAGAGGGTTTAGGTCTGGTGCCGCAGCCAGGCTGGTCGAGCGTGGAATCGGTGAGGAACAGCGTGTTTGTCGATGGCAAGTATCTCGCAGCTTAACAATATTTAAATATTGTCACCTCGAGTGTCTCGGCGCAGCGAACGTGCCGGAGAGTCGTAGATAAACCGTGCCATGCTTGCACAGCGCTCTCGGCTACCGTGTACCGCGGCTTCTTCAACCTTTTTCTCCTGTGCACACAGAGGAAAACGATGTTCGGTCGTCCCCCGTCGAAAGTGCCATCGTTCCATCCTCGAAACACCCGTTCCTGCGCCTCCCCGCTCTCCCATACTTCCATCGTATCCGTCTTCCTCCATGAACCACCCCTAAAACATGGGTTTCCGTGTTCCCCGAGTATCCTACAATTCGTTGTAAAATTCTTCACCTATCATCCGCTCTAAATCTACCCTTTCAAGCAGTGACCTTATTACATCTGTCCAGTTCCCTCGCACAGAGCCGTGAAACTCTATTATTTCGAAATATATTCCTTGACAAAAGTAGGCTGGACAAGAGCAGTGCACGGGATCCAGTGGATTGCAGGGAGAAATAAAGAAATTTTATCATAACCAGCTGTCTCCTGACAGTTAGCAGAAGGAAAGCGCGCGCGTTAAGAAAAAGGCCCCGATAAGGGGCCGGAGCAAATGGCCAATGAATAAGTCACACGCGATCGTGACAGTGGCCCGAGATCGGTGGCTGGAAATTAATTACCACGGAGGATGGAGCGATCGCGAAGGACGACGCCGCCGGTGGCGAGGCGTCGACGCGGCGTTTTCGACGCGAAGCACCGACCGATAATGAAGCGGTCGAGCGGCTGCGGTTCGCGGAGCGGTCGAGCAGTCCGAGACGTGCTCGTAACGGTCGACGAAGAAGGGAAGAGGAGCAATCGGCAGGAGGACGCCTGGGCTCGTAAATCACTGGACATCGATAAGAGTCGTCGCGGCGTCCGCGCGATGTCCCTCGTTAATAATTGATACAATTAACGAGCATTCATTAGAGCCGGCCGGTCCGTGCGCGCGTCTATAGGTGGACGAGAGGCGGATGCATGCGAGGTGCGCCGCACACGCGATTCGATTTTGTTTCGGGTCACGTTCTCTTGCTTCGCACTTTCCTCTCTGGCATTTAACCCACCGCGCTTCTATTAGGAGTTAATCAAAAGGAGCGCAATGAGGGGTAGTCACTTCCGAAACAACCAGTACGTTGCAACGATTCCAGAGTACAAAGGGTGAGCGAAGCTCGTTGAACTTGGTGGCCAACGGACAGTGTTTCGTCTAAAGGGGATCTCTATTTGTTTGCAGTATCCTCGCGACGGATCGACGGGCGAGCAGTGCTCCACGATAAAACGTTCCTTCCTCCTCTAGCCGCGTCTGTTGTTCCCGCCAGGCGATAACAAAGAGCGGCTTCGAAGGCCGCGCCGGGGCCGGAGAATTCTGCACTTGGATCGCGATTCAATTAGCGCCAGTCGATGGCTCGTGGAGATCGGTTACAATTATTAAATCATCGGGGCCTCGTTTCGCCGCTGCCCGCGCTCGACAGGAGGCGGCTGCCGTAATTCATTTCGCTTCTTTCGCGTTCGCGCGCCAGTTATCCATATTTCTATTTAGTATCACATCGGTTCGCGCCGCGTCACCCGGAGATTTACGACGTCGTAGATCCTCGGTCGGCTGGAAATTCTGCTGAATATCGGCGCCGAGGAGCTCTCCCGCTTCTTCTCTCCCCCCCCCTTTAGCTCTCCGCCGCTTGGAATCTTGCGCGCCTATCTTCCTCGTGGCCAGGGTAGATGCCTGGTCGAGAGGTGCAAGATCAGATGGCTTATCGAATTAATTCATTAATCCCTCTCAATAACGCAGCACACGCGGCCCCATGAATCACACGTTGCATCCAGAACTATGCAGGCGTGATTTTACAAGTTCCTTCAGCTGCATTGTACGCTTTTTGCTTCTCTCCTCGCTCGTCCACTTCTGAGCTCTTCTTTTTCCCCCGTCCCTTCCGAGCGAGAACTGATCGATACCGGCGTATCTCGCCTGCACTTGTGCGATCTTCGATCGAGAGAAGTCATCGGACGCGCACAGCTATCTGCCGGGAGCGAAGCGCGCGTTGCCATATTCCTGGACGCTCCGAGGGAACGAGGGAAATGTCACGAGTGGTGACTATATTTGCTGGACGGTCGTAGCACGGTGGAACTACCGAGGCATCGGGTAGAAGGTAATCCCCTGATCGTTTTGTACAGTGTGTCTAATTCTGAAGCGTCGCGACCCGTCTCGGTCTCTTCAATTTGGACAAATTAGTTGGCATTGACCGAGTACATTGCCGGCCAGAAGTTTTCGACAAGTTCTCGCTCCGCGAGGAGTACAGCTCGAACTTTCTCACGCGTCGCCGCAGGCATTTCCCAACAGTTTCCCCTTAAATAACAACTTAATACAGTCGACTGCGCGCATACTCCCGGCCTATGTTCTTAGATGCTGTACAGAGCCTCTCGCTGTGCGAACGAGGCACACCTATCTTATCTACAACATTACATTGAAACGCAACTGAACCCAGCATAAATGTATAATAATCTATGCACCGAGCGATTAACCCGTTCAATTAAAAACGTTATCGCCGGCAAAGCTTGGCGCTAATTCTCGACGATGTGTCGAGTGTTCCCATCGAAAGGGAGGATTTCCTGATAAAACGCTTACAGGTGTTCGCCGTGCGCGGCGGTGAAGGAGGAAAGCGAAAGAGACGCCCGCGAACAAAGGCGGAAAAAAGGGGGAGAGAAATCAGTGTCCGTGAATCGCGGGGGCCGCGTAGGGCTCATTTACGCGCGTACGCGCGCATCTCCGTATCTCTGGCATGCATCGGATACGCAAGTGCAGCGGCGCTCGCGTGGAAACGACGCCCAAGCGGAAAAGGGTAGGGTGGAAACGGCCGGAGGGCGAGGAGGAGGAGGAGGAGGATCGACGGGGAGGGGGAGTATCTCGCGGGTGGCGGAGGAGAGAAGAGGCCTGAGCGTTGTCGGGCGTCGCTTCCGACTGCTTCGTCCCTGCTGGCTTATAAATAACACCATCTCCCCGTTTCTTCGCGCGTTTCGCAGTTTTTCTCTTCCTCCTGCCGCGGCGGCCCTCGACCCTCCTCCGCCCCGGCCGCCGTTGCAGGCCTAATTAATATCACGTGATGAGCGATCGCGGCAAAACATATCCAGACGAAGAAACAGAAAGGGGGGCAGAGAAGGAGGGAACGAAAGCATCTCGGGCTCGGAGAGATACATCGATGACGGAGTACGCGCACGGGAAAGCGTCGCGAGAGCATACAGGAGATATTGTCTGCACGTAGGGGGGGGGGGGGGTGGGAGAAGAAGATCTTGGGTGACCGAAAGTGTGGGATCCCGTGGCGTCCAGTGTGTACGTGCGACGAAGCGAGGGGTCGCGAGCGTGTCGTCGCATCTGTGATCGCATTCGATTAGCCGCGCGTTCCGTCGCCAATAAAACGGAGCGGGGAAATGCGAGAATCGAGTAGGCCGCTGGAGTAGATAACGGGGAACCGAGCGGAGTGGAACGGAGCAGCAGCAACAGCAGCAGCAACGGCGGCAGCTCGCCCAGCGCCGCTCTGGCCCAACGAGCAACAAAACCGCCCCGGGGATATAGAGGACACATTGTGTGCCGCGCGGCGGAGGCCGGCGAACGAGAGCAGAGAAACACGTCGTGGCGAATCGACTCTCGCACCATCTCGTCAACGAGCACTCTCGGGGGCTGCGTGTTGTGTGTTCGTTACCGGGCCCCGATACCATCTTCTCTTTTTCTCTTCCTTCTCGCTTCCCCGGCGACGTGGCTGGCCGCGTCACTTTTTCTTCTCTCTTTATGCCTTGTCCCTTCGGCACCGCCGCCCTTCTTTCGCCCGTCGACGTCCACGTCCACGTCGCGCCCGTCGCGGTCCCGATCCTCTCTCTGCTCGCGCGTCGCTGCCGGGGTGCTGGGATAACACGCTGGAGAAAGTTGTACCGAGGAGCTGGAGAAGCTCGTTTACGGGACCATCGAGGAGGCTCCATCGCGATGTCGCGGCGACATCCGAGCCTCCCTCACGCGGGGCCTTCGTCGAAGCGGCTCTGCTTCGCCAAGAATTCCATCTGCATCTCTGTCGCCGCGAGGTATCTGTGACAACTCTTGCCGCGTCAGGTCCCAGCAGGACGAACTCGTCCCGGTAGATCCCCGAAGCGCCCGCTCCACTTTACCTTGGGCCTCGTCCTCCCTCCGTGCACCCAACCAATCGCGCCCCTTCCATTAGTGGCTGATTGCGAATTGTTCCTATCGAAATGCACTCGCACGCATCAGGTGCGCGCGGTTGGTCGTGTTGCGTGGCCGTGTTCTTCGGAGTCAGGAGAAGGTGGAGCGGGGGAGGTGAGGGAAGATGGGAGAGAAAAGGTAGAGCAGGAGAGAGTGCCCCCCCCCCCCCAGGCTTTCGAGCGGCAGCAGTCACTATCGGCGGGAGCACTCATCGTGGTCGCTTCGTTATCGGCCGCCTGGAATCATAATGGACCATAATTGCATAAATATAATGTTAATTAACAATTAAGATTGCCGCTTTGCCTAATTGAATCGCCGCTTCTGCTACCACCGGGGGCCACGGGGACCGAAGCGGGGGCCTCGCTTCCCCCGCGCCATGGCGAACGCAGGCGGGGAGGGAGGATTGGTGATTGCGGGCGGGGGCTCCGCGGTGGCTTTAAACGGTGCGGCGTATCGGGAAATTATGCCGATCGACCTGGTATGCCTCGTCCTCCGGGAACGTGACTCCCGTTTAGAAAAACGTATTAATAAACCGTGGCATTCGGAGAAACGCGGGGAAAGAGGGAGGCAGCGTTCCCTTCCGAAGCTGGATTCCATGCGCGCGGAGATAGCGAACCTAACCCACTCGCGAAAATTATGCCTACGAGAAAATCGCCGGGTATCGCCCCTCGCTAATTGCCATCGAGGAACACACTGTAGCGACTGCTCTCCAGTGCCTTTTGCTCCTCACTCGTCCAACGATGAACAGTTTCTCGAGGTATGCTCGCCTTCGGCTCTACACCTACCTATCTCACGGTCGTCGAACCGGTAACATCGATCGTTCCGTGCGGAACACCGAATTCAGGGACGCAATTAGCGGGGATGCAGATGCAATAATAATTAATTCTCGTTAATCCCCGCGGAGTGAATCGAGCCTGGAGCCGCGGGGAATAAATGGAAGGCGGGCGATACGCCGCGCCGCGTCGAATCCTCGTCGAAGGTCCCTGGAATCGTCGTTCTCCTCGCCAACTCCTGCTCGGAGCCCGGTGTATCCCTCGCGGTGTGTATCTCCTCTTCCCCAACCCCCCCCCCCCCCCCCACCCTTTGTAACCGTCCTCTCGCTCGGTCTCTGCCGAACGAATTTCATTCGATTTCTTTTTCTTGTTTCAGATGGTCCAGGCGATCCAGGTCCTCCGGTTTCACCTCCTCGAGCTCGAAAAGGTGAGTGCCTTTCACGATTCCGCTGGTTTCGCGGCAAGGATCGATCTCGCTGCTCGACTTCGGCTGTCTGACTGAAATATTCAGGGGGATCGATGCAGCGTAGTTCAGCGTTTGACCGTGAATGCATGGTTTATTAATAAGCAAGGTCGTTATTTCGAGATCGTTGGTAACGTTCGATTGTCCTATGAATTAAGTATAGCCGCGATCGGAGGAGGAATTTACCTCGACAGCGACCCAAATAAGACATCGATTAGTTCTTTTCGGCGATCTTCGAAATTGCATTTCGGAGCAGCAGTGGCCCCGAGAGACAACAGAGCCTTGACATTCGTTAAAGATTGCCGCGAAGAATGTGATCAAACGGATCGCAATAATCGAAACGTATGTACAGTCTAGAGGCCACGACCGTCTTTTCTCATTTGTATCACAGAACACACCGAACGTCAACGCCTTGCATATCCCTGCGATTGCTCCGATCGTTGGAGATTACCGTGAGTTTCGCGGCTAGATAAGAGGCTCGCGACAACGCTTCGAAGACAACTGGTACGAGCGTAGCGCAATTTTCCCGTAATTGTAGTGAAAGCCACGCCACCACCCGTCATCGTCGTCGGCTATGGGTATAGCTTAGCCGCCGACCCGAGTCTAGTTCTGCCACATAAGTGGCGTCATTTAGCTGTCCAATGGCCGCCGCCAAGACCGACGGACGTGTTGCCCCTTTCACGTTGCTCGTATTAAATCAGCCATCTTTCTCGACCCGGGCTCTCTATTTTTCTACCTCTCTCGCTAGCGGGACTTTGTTACCTGAAGCGCCCAGTTTCCCTTCGCGATTGCAGCGTCGCGGATCGTACCCCTGCACCGACTAGAATTTCTCCGACGATACCTCTTGCCGCGCCGCGGTTCGATGGAACTCGAGGGACAGGGGTAGGAATTAATTGATATCACCGCGACCGGCTCAACATTCCGCGCGCGTTCTCCCGGACCGGATTAATATTGCATTAGAAGACGTCCCCGGTCGACTGGTTTTTCCTGCGCCGACCATTGATAACCGTTTTCGGCCAGCGACAGCGGAGGGCATCGGAAATTTTCGAGGGGGCTGTTTGCGCGTCCCGGCCGCTAAGAATATCGGGGCGTGCCTCCGTTTCGGCCTGGCGGTTTTTGCGGCGATATTTTATCATACGAAATAGCGGACATCCATCGCATTTCCATCGAAATGGCAGCTGACGTGGCGGCAGCCATCGGCTCGCCGGGGAGACGGTGCCTCGCGCTGCTCCCTCTTCGACAGGCCCGCCTGGGTCGAGGAGCCGATCCAGCAATTTTATAGCAATTTTCCTCCTTTGCCGCGATTACATTATTACAAAGGCTGGAGCTGCCTGCTGGCGAATTCGAGGTGGCTGAACACGCCGACCAGCTTGGGACCGATACGCCTCCTATGGCAGAGCCAGCACTCTTCTTCATCGATTATCCAGGCGTTCTCGCTCTGATCTTGTTACCTTACTTCGTGACGCTCGGATCTCCTGGGCTATCGCAATTATCGAAATTGATTCTTGCGCTCTGTTACCTTACTTCGTCATCGGAGGATCCGGCACCAACTCCTATCTTTAAGCGTCACGGTAATCCTAAACTCAAGCAGTGCCGAGCTGGAGTGGCCATTGCTCACTACTGGCTGCCAGGGTATCGAACAGAATTCTCCATTAGATTCGCAGACCAAATCCTCCAAAAATCGATCCTATACCCGTAAAAACTGAGCAGGCGGACATATCAATTACCCCGACGATCCGTTCGCGAAATCCCGTTTCTCCAGAACCTGGAATACTCCCAAAAGTTAATGGAGGCTCACTCGGGAATCGGTATCCCGTATGCATCGCGCCCGCTTGCTTTTTCCTCCAACGAGCGTCCTGGCTCTACGATCTCGCGGCCAGCCGGATCGGCGAATTTATTTCCCCGCGATCGCTGTCGAGATATCGTGGCCTCTCGAACGGCCGCGACAAAACCTGGCCGCAATTTGGCACGGCGCGGGTCGCGCTGGCATCGACGGTAATGAAGATTGAAACGTTCCCCGGTCCCGGGGGCCCCCGGAGACGAGCCGAGCCGAGACGATACGATACGAGACGAGACGAGACGAGAGACAAGACGCGAGCGAGCAAAGCGGAATGCAGCGAACGCGCGATGAAGAAGATTCCATAAATATCTGCGCTCCGAGCATGCGAGAGATGAGGAGGTGGAGGAGGATGTGGCGGGGAGAGGAGAGGCAGAGAGGAACGACGTAAGAGGAGAGAGGAAAGAGAGGAAGGAGGAAGAGAGACAGAGAGGAATGACCAATGGGGGGAGAGGCATGGTAGCCCGCGGTGCTGCGCTTCGTGCATTTAACATTTTCGAGCCAATCGCGTATTAGCATAATTACGTTTTGCAGGGGCCCGGTGCGCGGAAGGAAGGGCCGCCACTTCTCTCTCCCCCTCTCTCTCTCTCTCTCTCTTTCATTTTTCGTTTACCTTCTGCCATCCTCCGACCCCCTTTCCCCGTCCGTTTCTCTTCCCACGTCGGTCTCTTTTCACAGCTCGCAGCGCACCTTGCATCTTTGTCCCCCGTCGCAGTTTTCCTCGCTCCCTCCCTGTCGCTCGCTCTCCCTTCGACCTGCACTCGTGGCGGTACGTACGTACCACGCCATCATCGGTTAGAGAGCGGTAAATTTCTTATGGGGTATTATGGCGTACAGTGCATGCCAACGGGATTCATACCGGCGCAACGCGCGGGCAAACCTCCCCCTCCGTGCACCGAAGCA
The DNA here is from genome assembly GCA_029448645.1 of Andrena camellia. NCBI lineage: Eukaryota > Metazoa > Arthropoda > Insecta > Hymenoptera > Andrenidae > Andrena > Andrena camellia. The sequence goes on along the minus strand of CM055679.1, from coordinate 39,270,787 downwards.
ACTGGTTCTAACATACAACACAGCCCTCCCCGTCGGGGACCTCCGCGTGATTCCTCCCTGTCGTTCTCGAGCGGCAGGACATGTGGGTGGGGGGTTTCGCATACATCTCGAGAGACGGGACATCCGGGTCTGATGTCTCATTGCCTCGAGTCGTCCAGAAGACTCCACTTCCGACGAACGTCTCGCGACGCCTTTCATCGCAGAGAAGACGTCCAGCGAACCTAAGATTCCGGTCGGACCACAGCTCAGCGCTTCCTTCTCGCGACCTTCAACAGTAGGATTCACCCGCGTTGCTGTGCCGCCCCACTGTCCATCGACCTTCAAACTGAATTTCGCGACAGTAAACTGTACACTACACTGTCCGCGAGACCTGCGAAGCAACGCCAGCGGTTTACTCGTGGGCAAACTTGACGCGCCGCGGGTCGACAGCAGCGGGACGTGATCGACGGTGTACCGGAAATGACGGGGACCGTTTGGCTGGTACACACCCGGTATATGGGTATACCCCGTGCGTGCCGTAAGGGGTGGTCAGGTTGTGAATCGGGGCCGCGCGAGAGGAACCGAGACAGACACCCCGAAACCTTCATTACCTTCGGCTTCAAAGGAGCCCATTGTGCCGTAAATGGGGTTCGCTCTGCGCTCCTTTTTTTCCTTTCCTCGGTTCGCTCTCGTACGTACCCTGGATCCGTTCCATTCTTCGCCGCTTGCCTTTCCGAGAGCCCGTCAACGGAGGGAGGATGTCGGAAGGAGTGGGCCAGGGAGAGAGACACTTGCCCGGCTCCTTGGTCCGTTCCTTCGTTTACGTAAATTCACGAGTAATTTCCAGGCCAGATGAGAGAGGGCTGGGGGGCTCTTGTGCTTGCATAATGTCGCCTCGTGCGGAACCACCCCTCGCACGACATCCACCGCGAGCAGAAAGAACGGGGCAGAGAAAAGAGGACCAGAATCACCAGAGAGGGGGACCGTTTAAGAAGTCTTTGAATCGAGAACTCGTTCGTAACGTGGCCCCCGCGGCTGTTCCTCGGCGACACGCTTCCCTGTCCCCCCCTGTAATCGCACCAGCTTGAATTTTCTCCGTAGAAAGAACCCGCGGAGGATTTATCTGTGTACGCTCGACGAGGAATTTCTCGGGAGGGGGACAACGCCGCTCGAATGTGTCCGCTGCGCGAGAACGGGTGAAATCCGGCCGACAATTTCTCTTGTGGCGCGCGCGCGCGTACAAACCGACACCCCCGTGTCCGCGGAGCTTGTTAAATCGGCCATAAAATGGGAATAATCTCGAGTTACAGGCGACAGCGTCGCTAGGTTATCGCGCGCGGCCATCGAGTTTCTTCTGGCGCTTGTACACGCCGGGGAGAAGAGCCACCTTCCGGTAATGGCGTTGCCTCTGGTGTCGCGTGTACGTACAGGAACACGAGAAGCGTTCGCGGCCACGTAATGAAAGCGATACCCCTCGCGAGACGTCCTTTTATTTAGGGGGTACCGAGGGAATTTACGTTCGACTCGCGTTTGATGGTATCTAACCCTCGAATCGCGGTACCTCGAGGTGGCTGCTAGAGAGAATCCTGGCTCGTGCTAGGATCTATAAGGAATCGCAGATCAATCATTAACGATATCCATTCGATTTTATTACACGCGAAACGTTTTGCAATACACGGCTCCAAAAGCTAGGGTCTTCTGTGGTCCCAGCCTTAGTCGGCTAGATAATTCACTGGGTAATTCCATCGATAGCGAAGCTTTCTCTCCGAAGACAGGGAGTAGGAGGGAACCAGGATCGAGAACGCCGCTGGAAACGGCGATCCTTTGAGACACCCGATATTTTCCGTGCCCCCGCAATCCTTCCCCCGTCCTCGTCCGTTGGTAGCGTTCGTCGTATCAGAAAATCCGAGAAGGTGGTGTCCCCGCTTGGATGAATTAGATACCAAAGAAATGCACCGTGTTCCACCTAGCGGTATCCTTGGCTCTAGGACTGGGGGATACTGTGTCAACCGTGCGAACGGCGAAGGGATATGGATATATCCCGAGGAGCAGAGGAACGCAGCCCTACTCGTCGTCGAATCGGGAACGTCCCTGGTCCTTCGAGGTCCTCGGCAGCTTTTCGAGAGCATTTTCGCGCGGCGTCCAATTACCCACTGATCGTAATCCCGCGGCTGTTCGCCGCCTCACTTTGCTTCGGGAGCCTTCGAATCCATGGTATCGCGTGCCCTAGACACTTCACCATGCATCCAGAGGAAGCTGAAGATCCCGGGATCTTCTTCTGCTCGTCACGAGAACTTTGGCTATAAATGGAAGCCAGAGGATATGTTCGTCTCTGGTAGAAGTCGAGTATGTATCGTTAGGGACTCGGTGGATCCTGTGTCAACCCGCTTGAGATCATCCTCTGCGGTGTAGGATGACGCGATTGAAAGGGTCGATGGTTGGCAGAAACCCGCGTCCGCGGTGTATCGTGTTCTAGATCGCGAGCAGGTTTTTGGGGGCGCAGGAGTATCGACGCGGATGCTCTATATATTCTTCTATCGCGCGTCTGCTCTCATTAGCAATCCTCTTCCGGATGGTGGTTATTTCTTACCGCTCTAACACCAGCTCGAGTTACATACGCTCGACGAAACTAAGCGGCGATCCATCTTTTGAAGGTAAGGCAGTACAGTTGCCCCCTGCAAAACGCGCTAAAAAATGGCTCGATATCCGTGTTCCCGCGCGCGAGAGAGGTCCCCTCCGGAGGGAGCAGCGTCGCCTCGGTCGTGGTCGGGTGTAGGCGAGCATTCTGCGGGCCCAGGCTCCTTTCGGCGGCCCAGACGAGGCGGCGGAGGGAGCGAGAGGAAGGAGAGAAGGAAGGATGGGGCCCCGTTTCTTTTCTTCGGTGAGCATTGTCGGCCGGTTCGACTCGACTCCCGGCGGATCAAATTCTAACCAGTCCGGCATTATAGCCGCTGTCCTTCGAGCTCCTCCGCCCCCTCCCTCGCCGCCCTTTCGTCCCCGCGTTAAAGAGAGTCTAGTCATCTCGAGGAGGCATTGTGTTACCGCCGTCTCGTGGCACCGCCGCCTCGGTACCTCGAGGAAAATTCCGTGGAACCGTGCGTCGCTATCCTCGGGCCAGCTAGCAGACGTGAACCTCGATGTCCGTACACGCGGGGCCCCTTTGTCAGCTCCCGCTGAAACGCGAATTTCCCGTGGAAACTGAGCGCGACGGTGGCTGGCAGGGAGGAAGAGAGGCGATCGTGAAATATCGTATGCAACGCGTATCGAGCTCCGTGCTCGAACGCCGGCGATCTCTCGAAAGAGGATCGTCGTCCCGTGCATCGGGCACTCGCGTTCGATCAACGAGCCTTCCTCTGCTCGCATACGCTTAACGCATGACAAACGCGTGCATTGTCTACGACGGTGTCGGCGTTATCCATGGCCTTCCACCATTGGACGGTGCCGCCTACGGCAAACATGGCCGTCTTCTCTATTACATACCTATAAATGCCTAATAAGAAGAAGTCCGTAAGTATCTGACTAGGAATACGTTGCCGAAGAGGAGAAGAAGCCCCTGGTGAACAGGGCAGGAAGAGGCCCCGCGTACGCGCTTGCAACCAGAGGGGCGACAGGCCGCCTCGTAATGCGCCAGCCCCCCCTCTACCTTCCTGTCCCTCCACCCCGTTCGATTTACATATAACAAGATAAGCGTTTTTATTTGCTTTTGCTTATATAATACATTTTTTCTAAACCGAATCAAGCGGGGCCAGGCCGTCCACGAGGGAGAGCGAGAGAGTTAGGGTTAGGAGGGAAGGGGGGGCGCAGAGGGGGTTCGAGGGGTAAAGCGGGAGGAGGATGAACCGTGAGGAGGACGGTGGAGGACCGGGTATCCTATAGGCCTGTCAGACCTCATTTGCATACATAACATTCTGGTCGACTGGACACCGGTCAGACCTCCTCTCTCTGTCTTTCTCGCGCTCACCGCGGTGGATGCAACGGGTCTTGTCTCTCGCTGGCGGACCGCTTCCACGGCCTCGAGATGCAACGAACTCCTCGACAGCCTCTCCTCCATCTTTGTGTATCGATACCCAGCGTGTTCGCATCGGGCGGATCTTTTGGTGCCTTCGGTTCGAGGTTGAAATACCGGGTGGAATGGTTTACTGGGATCGAGATGGCTCGCCGCGAGATCCGCTATGGCGAGGGGCAGGATCGTCGAATAGACTTATCGGGTGGGGGGGGGGGGGGGGGGGAGTCAGGTGCCTGCGGGCTAAGAAGATTAAAGATGAAATAGTAGCTATAATGAAAGATTCGTTTGGCGAGGCCTATCTAATTGGTGCCACGTTTGTTCTGTTCACAGGTGCACGAACTGTGCGACAACTTCTGCCACCGGTACATCAGCTGCTTGAAGGGCAAGATGCCGATCGACCTGGTGATCGACGACAGGGAGAGCTCGAAACCGCCGGAAATCGGGAACGGTTTGGACGGCGGCGGGCCGAGGAGCACCGCAGACAGCACCAGCCACACGGACGGAGCCAGCACGCCGGACGTCGTGAGTACCTCACCATCGTCAACGTCTTATTATCCGCACGACGCGATCACCCCCCACCACCACCACCACCACCACCACCACCATCACCACCACCAGAATAATAATAACAATAACAATAATAATCACGCCGGTATCGGCAGTATCGCCACCACCACCCCCTTGCAACTGAGCCAAAACCAAAGCCAAAACCACCACCCTGCGCCGCAGTCGAACACCACCACTACTACTGCTATTACCCCAAGTAGCGCCGCCACAACTCCCAACTCCCTAAAGCGTACGCACCAACAGATGATGATGGCAGCCGCGGCGGCATCCGCGATGGCCACCTCGCCGCACGCAGCCGCATCCGCGCCCCCAGCGCACGCGCACGCCGCCCTCGCCGCCTACCACAGCATCAGCTCGGCCGTATATCCGTGCTCGTAATAGACGCGACTTACGTGCCGATACCGCGAGACCTTTTTTTCTCTTCTCACCACCCTTCTACCTTCTTCTGCTATCTCTTCTACTTCTTCTACATCGTCTACTTCTTCATCCTCGTTCTCTCCTCCGTCGACGTCGCCTGAACCGCTTCGGCGTCCCTTCGCCGCCTGGGGCATCCCCCGCATTGGGCACCGACTCGGGAGCTGCGCGCTCCCGAGCACGCGCCGCCAGGATGCGGGTCCTCCAGCGTGCTCGTGGACGTTTTCTGTTCTTCGTCGACTGTCCGCCATGTAGCTCGCCCTAGGCTTTTCTCGCCGCCGCGTCCACCCTAAGTAGTTTCGATTGTCAGAGCGAGAAAAGATCGCGAGCTTCCGCGTGACCAGCGCGTCGCGATGGTTCGCTCGCTACTGACCACGCGTGGCGCGAGCACCGCGACGGCGCGGTGCCCAGCATTTCTCCTCGTGCCACGGGGCCACGTGTGCACGTGGCCCAAGACGAAAGTGCCGTCGGCGAGCTAGCACCCGAGGGCTGATTTGTGTACCTAGCACCTGGGGACGGACGGTCGTTCCTCGCCGTTCCAGCTGTCGCGCGGACACCTCTCCGTCTCAGTCGACGTGTCTCGAGGATCGGGCAGCGAATTGGTTGGACTGGCGCTACTTGTCGGCATTTCCAGTACGTTGCTGACGAGTGTCTCGTACTGGTACGAGCGAGGGACGGGCGTTACTTTGCTTGGCACGTTGGCTGGCTTTTGAGTTCATTCACGATCCGTCTCATTCTGTTTCTCTCTCATTTGCTGCTCCGCTCCACTTTTACGTCTCTCTACATCTCTCCGTTAAGTGTTGCTCGAGCCGTAGAACCGACTCCACCTCGTTATCTATATAATTACACGTTCAGACTCGTCACTCGTCCGTTCGACGTCGATCTCTAAAGGCGCCCGGGAGCCGTTGCTGGTCGCGAGTAGCCTCGATTGAACGCGCGGTCTGGGTGCTAGGCAATGCTGCCCGTCTCGACCGCTCCCGCGAATCGGCATTCTAGATCGACAGCCCCGCAACACGGTCCGCGGCTCGTTTCTGCTTAGTCCGCTCGTGCGGCCCCGATTACGCAAGATCCGCGGCGCGCTAGCGTAGAAGAATGCTTCTAAATTCGTCTCGAGCCAGACACACCAGCCAACCGACGACATGTTCCGCTTTCGAGACACGTCCGGGAGGCATCTCCTCGTCCCGTGTCCGTCTTTGGACCCAACCAGCCGCGCGATGAGCTATTATAGCCGGCGAACGGGACATCTTATGCAATCGATTCCGCGCAATTCGCCGCTCGCTTCTTCCACCCGGGGTGTCGAGCCCCCGCGGTCTCCTGGAGAAATTGCAACGCGGTACACGTGCACCGGCCGCCACGTGGGCCACCGAATATGAATATAGGTACGCGCTCTACTCCCCCCTTTCTTTCTGCAAGCTTCCCTCAAGGTCTCTCGCGGTTGCGGCACAACGCGCACGGATCCGCGAGCTAATCGGGCATTAAAGGGCGCGTAGGGCACGCGTGGTCGTCAAGGGCGAGGAACGCGCGCGTTCGTTTAGGGCGTTCGAGGGAACGAGTCGCTGAGATGGTTTCGGGAGCTTCTTTCGGCGCGATTCTGTTATTTCCACTGGGTCGACAATGTTTCTTTCTCCCTCCCCCCCCCTTTTTTTTTTAGCAAATCCGACCAATTCCTCCCGGAAGAGTCGTTTTATGGGATCGAAGGCTACAGGTCGCTCGGACCGTTCTTTGGTTCTTTCCACTCTGATACCCGTTCGACGATCGTCGAGCGGGGTTAGGTCTTCGCCACTCGCGACGGCGAATAGCGGGTCGCGCGGAGCTTCTTTTTTTTTGTCTTTTACCCTCTCCCCCCCCCCTCCACACGTTTCCTAGTTCCGTTCGTGAACGATTCTTTCGACGTCGTGCCAGCCGCGCAATCGATATCGCGCGCTTACTTCCGCGCGGTGTCCGCCTTCTATTCGGAAGCCTGGCCGCGAACGTAGAGGGTCGCGAGGGGACTTCGCGCCGAGGGGCCCGGCGCCCACGGTTGCGCTCGAGGAACGGGAAAAGGACGAGGCGACGGCTGGGAGGATCGGTAGTCGCTTCCGAGTCGCGAGCGATACGATTAATTGCTAAACGAAAAAATATTAACCGTGATCAAAATATACGTAATAGGATTAAGGCTTCTGAGCGTGACAAGATGAATTTTCTGTCTATTTTTGAACGGTACGGTTCGAATTAACGTAAGAGTACGCGCGCGCGCGCTAGAAACGAGAGTGTGCGTGAGATGAGCGGATGCGCGGAGAAAATGTGGATCCACGTTTGTGAATATCGTAGCCGAGGTGTAGACGTCTAGTTTCTAACTTATTAGTAGCTTCGACTAGCGGTTAAACCGGGTGAATAGAGCGCGATTACGATGGAAAAGGACACGAAGGGACACACGTTTGCTAGCGGTGCAGAGCTAGTGGAGCGATATCTCGACCGACATCGCGCCCCGCTTAATATACGCCGCGGATCTTCGCGGACTATCGACGCGTGCTTTAACGTTACCTAACGACCGCGTGGAACTCTGAACCCGGTCCACCGCCACGTAGTCTACGATCCGATCGAGCGTATCTTAGGCAGGGCTCGTCGACGATCCGCGGATACGAGACAGCACCGTTGACGCGAGGAACCCGGGAAGAGATCGAACGGAGCGCGATGCCCATAATCGTGTACGCGAAACTCGACCAATTTCGATGAACCACACTAGGTCTCGGTACTCGTAACTAGGGAGTTGTGTGAGGTACAAGTCCTGGCCGGCAGGGCGCGCGAGGCCCACCCCCCAATCCCCGTACTTAATAACCCTTGTACTCAGCTGAAAACGAATGAAAAACCTGTGCAGCCTGGCTAGGAGCCGAACGAAAGAAAGGGAAAGAGAGGGCAAGTGCCGAAGGAGAGAGCCCCCAGCTGGTGCCCCGCCGTGGAGCTCCTTGACCCTGGAATTAGCATTTCCTACACGCGAGGAACCAGCACACGCGGAACACACGCAAACACTCACACACACAAGCAGCATACAGGTACACGGGACACAGTCGTCATGAATCATAGCAGTACACGGGGGAGAGAGAGAGAGCGAGAGAGGGAGAGGGACTCTTACGCGCCTCACGCGCGAGCGTTCGCGAGTCGAATCCAGTGGTACATGTGCACGGTCCATTGACAGTGTACAACAACCACACGACACGTACGAAAAAAGAGAGGCGACCGTAAGAGAAAGGGGACACACGGCCTACTATCGCACAGGGTCCACTGGGGAACAAATGTTGGCCCCACACGACAGGTACGTAACACGGAAACAGGGTGAAGGGCGCAGGGCACCAGAGGAGAGCGATCTCCGTCGAGGCACCGGTGTCGTGCAGATACGCCGGCCAGATATGCCGGCGCTGCCCGATTACGATCAGAGAAATCGAACAGACGGGCAAACAAACCAAAAAAGAAAAAAAAAATGAAAGTAGAAAAAAAAAGCAAGAAACAAGGGTGTACGGAGGTCGGAAGGTGGGCTTCGGCACCAGTCGGTCGGAACCCTAGTTACGAGTGCCGAACCTAGGGTCGAGAGACCTCGACGGAAGGTCTCCCGACTGTCTTACCTCCCCGTTAGGGCCACACACCCACTCCCCCACAGCCCCCCCCCCCCTCTGGCAAACGACACACGGTGGAGTGTCGTACGGACTGACCACGGAGGGGAACGGAATCCGCTGCAACGGCGGAACGGACGCCGTGCGACGCCCGTTCCCCCTCCGATCTTCGATATATCATATAAAACGTGTAACCACACCTTGCAGACGCATTTAGAGTGCGAACCACCGACGCTCAATCTGTACTGTTCCCCTGTTTTTACCATTCGTCGCGTATGAATTGTACATTTCTTGTATTTGTGATGACACTTCGTTTCTTGTTTAGCGTCCTCCGTACGTGGATGTTGTTTACGGTGATGCGTGTTTAGAGAGTAATCTGTACATGGTTTGCGCAATCGTTCCCGCAGCGGACGAGAGGCGAGGTTCTTTCCTCTTTGTACTATTTCGTTTGCCGATTGTTCTCGCGGCCCCCCCCCCCCCCCCCCCCCGAGCTCACAAAGTACTTAAACGTATTAAGTATTCGGTCGAGATTTACGCTTAGAAGAGACGCCGGACCGAGCGGAGGAGAGATTAAAACGTGAATACATAGTGCCATAGGTGCAGAGCCAGGCGCTCGCGTGCGCCCGGACTGTGTACTTAATTAACGATATTCGTGGGAGGGGACGAAGCGGACGGGGCCGTTGCTCGGGACACACTCGTTTCGGGAAAGACGAAAGCCGTTACCAGGCCGAATCGGGGGGAGATCCGGGTGTTTTTCCTTTGTAAAACAATCGCTTCTCGCCTCGTACGCTCGGCTCGCCCGCGGTCGCGAAGGTCTCCATCGCGTTTCGAAGGGTGAAGATCGCCTCGAACATATTTTCACCCCCTTTCACCGGTCGACCGGTGGCGGGGGTGGGGGGTGGGGGGATTCTTCAGGACCGCGGTCGAATTGTTCTGCAAAAATACTCGCCGGATGAAGTCCGCGTCACGCGTACTCGGTACGTTTACTATATTCTCGAGGCGTCGCTCGTGGCCTCGACGAAACCGAGGGAAATCATCGCGTGAAATCGTGCGGAATCGATAGTTCAGTTCGAGCTTCGTCGACGCTCGGGCGAACCGTGGCCGCGAGAGAACGATAGTTTGTTGAGGATGTCGCGCGTTCTCTTTTTTAATTTTTTCTTTTTTTTTTTTTTTTTTGATAGTGTTACGTTTTTGTTTCGTATTGTTTCTGCGGTTGTTAACGTTTGATAGCGGGGAGGAACGCTGCGTTTCCGGCGCGATTGCTTCAGGGGACTCGATCGTTTGGCGTGTCGCGTACGGACACTCGGAGATATAATGCACGCAGGCACGCGTGCATACGCATACACGACACACGCATTTACGGCAAACACACGCGCGCGCTGTTTCAATTAACCGTTTGGCGCGGGCGCGCGCGATTATAGACGCGCGCGCGCGTTGGAGAGGGAGGGAGCGAGTCCCTCTCGTGACACATCGACGGACATTGTGCATGTATGTGTGTTTACGATTACAACTTTTACTAGGCTTAAGGGAAGCACGATGGATGAGAGAAAGGAAAGAGAAAACGAAAGATGATTACGACGATGATGAGAGGAAACTCAGCCGAACATTGTATACGACTAGCATTACATAGCGATAATATATTACCGATAATGATACTTGTTTAAACTATTGTCTCAATCAACGTATTTTCATTATAAATAAATGTTAGCCTTGTTGAGTTAAAAAAAAAAAAGATTGAAGAACGGAGTACTGCTTGGTAATTTCCACCACAACCGCTACGAAGGACGCAATGGGGGAGACGTCCGCTCGAGAATGCAAGCCTAGCTCCTTTCCTTCTGCATGCAGAACACCTTCGTGTCCTTTTTAAATCGAGCCGTCGTAAGAAGAACTCGTTCGCGGTAATTGCTATCGGTTTAATTGAATTCGGCGGACACCGCTCTCTGCGGGGCGGTGTTCGCCGTGACCGTCGCGTCGCCTGGAGATCGCGATGACAGGGCGGATTCGTTGAACCCGCAACAGCGGTCATCTCGGCTGCGAATATTAATTGAAAGACGAACAGGAAGCGATCCCCGCGCGATAAACAGGTCCACCGAGGGCGCGTGTCCAAGGATGAACGCTTATCGGCCAAGGGACGACGATATCGATCTTCGGGGGCGGAGCCAGGAGCGCAGAGGACGATTCCCAGAAGGCATTCCGTCGACGAGGGAATATTAGCCGAAGAGCACACTCTCCTGGCCTCACCAACGCCGCCGCCATAAATCTCGGTTAACCCTCCGCTAATAAATATTTAACCCTTTAAATTTGCAACAACCCTCGGCGTGTAGCCATTTGCATAAGACTTCTATTTCATTTACACATCGCATAATTGAATATTTAAATTCAATTGCCGGCCGTTACGCGCTCGCTGTTCCGAGCCGCAAAACTGCAGTAAAACTTGTAACGGGGCCACTTTCCTTGCCCTCCCTCCCTCCTCCCCTCCCCCGCATCTTCCACGAAAACCACCCCCGCTCGAGCCGCGTCTAGCATTCTCCGTGGCACGATCGACCCTTGGAGAGCGGTTCCAGAATATTTCGCCGCCCCCAGGGACTGCCGAGGGACAGATTCCTCGGTCTCGGAACCGAGGATGCCACTTCACATATTTCCACCCCTCCCCTTTTCATGCCTGCCTCTGCTTCCACCGACTGTCCCATTGCTCGCTTTCGGTGCCACGGCAAACTTTTCTTCTCAGCTCCTCCCGCGGTATTCGATCCCGACGCGAATCGCGACGCGTTCCAACGGCCAAATTAAAACCGAGTGCTCCTCTGCCCCCTCGATTTTCTCATTTTTTTCCTCCTCGCTGGGCTACCTCCCCTTGCCGCTAAATATTTTTAGAAGCATTTCGTCGGATGACGGGGGCGCATACGCGCCACGTGTCGAGTTCGGTCGTGCCTCGTGGTGAATGTCCTCGCGCCTCTTTCTCCTCCTCCTCCTACTTCTTCTTCTTCTTCTTCCTCTCCTTCTTCTTTCTCTTCTTCCTGCTGTTCGGGGTCCCTCCACCGTCCGCAACGACGAGATCTCTTCTACATTCTCAGGACGGCATCTGGCGTCGTATATACGGCCGTTAGCACTTTCACGAAAGGGATTACCATTGTCACGTTATTCATGCTAACGATGATCGGCCGAGATCGGCCGCGACGATAATCGCCGTGTCACTAAAATCGAGGAGGCGGTCATTGTGAGCGACATACTGACAGCATAATAAATTATCCTCCTCTCCTCCCCCTGCTCGCCTCTTCCATCTTACTGTCTCGTTCTGCCCCTCGTTCTCTACCGTTCCCACTTGGCTTTCTCCCGCTGTCGTCGACTCCGCTTCTTCCCCTTTTGCCGGGCGGGACGAGCGACGGCGCGCTTGTGCGCGTACCGTCGTAACGCGATACAAGACGCTCCGGCACACTCGTTCTCAACGATAATCGCGAAGACAGGCACCGATTATATCACCGGGACGGCGGCGTCGTCCCGCTCATGGGATACCGTTTATTGGACCTGTTTCACGATTTCCCGGTACGGCCGTAGGCAAGTGGAGCTCCCCGATCCCGCTATTCCGAGTCCAATTGAGTAGCAAGTGGCGGGGCGTGTTGCACAATCTACGGTCCCGAGTACATCTTCGAGGGACGTGCCGTAAAGATATCTGCTTTAAACATATAAAAATTCGCGTCAACGCATAGCTTTATACCTACTTAGAATATAATGTGAACAACTTCTCCCCCGACTAAATATTCGCGAGCCTCACAAGACAGAACCCGCTGAGCTCGCGGGCATTCTCTTTTCCGCGCTTCCCTACCGCAACCGCCGCAAAGGAAAATCCCTGACCGCGCCGGGGAACCGCAAAACCGCTGCGCAAATGGCGCGCACGGAGCAGTTCCCGCACCCGCAAACGCTCGCGGCCAAAGGCCGTCCGCTCTTTCAAGCTGCGTGGCCGACACACGCGCGCGTTTCAGGTGCACGCCGATCGACGGCGTGCAACGCGATAAGCGTTAACGGGGCCCCCCTTAACCAATTGCAGCGAGCGGGTATCGCTCGCCTTAGGACCGCCCATCCGTGTGGTTAAACGACGGCGAGGAACGTCGTCGACGTCCTCGTGCCTCGTTTCCCGCGACCCGGCCGCGTGCAAGGCGTCTACCACCCGCGCGTACCGTGCGTGCACGACGAGCTGAGGACGTCACGCGATGCCGCTCGTAATCTCTCTGGATTGTGGAAAATTACCGCAGGGCGGAGTGTTCGGGCTCTCGGTGGAATTCGTAAACACGTGGGCTCGAGTCGTGGTACGCCGATGGAATTATATTAGTCGACGCTTGGGTTGTTGATTTTTCAGGATCCGAGGATTATTCTCTAGTTGCGATCTCGATTGTTACTCCGAGTATTGGAATTACGGCTATTTCGAGCGATCCCCGTCATTGCTCCAACGTCGCGGCACTCTATCGAGCTATTGTCTGGCGGAGCCTCCTCGCGGAACTCCTGCCAGTCGATCGGTCATAGACACGGAGGGCAGCGAAACGCGAGACATCCGATAATTACATCGCTCCAACAGCTTACGTCAGCTGGGGATGTATATTTTCATAATGTAATATCGTTGCGCCACTTAGGGGTGGACTTTCTTTTCTGGAGGGTGGTCGTGGAGCGGATGCCACGCACAGCGGGCGTCAACAGGGGGGAACCATAACGGCGGAGGGCCAGCGGGAGGGGGGGCGGAAAGTGCGTCGGAGGGTGTTTTGCTGGTAATTGGTGCCAATTTAATCCTGCCCTTCGCCCGACGTAGCCTGTATTAACGCTAAGGGAGGAACAGGAGCCGCTGACGAGGGAGGGCGATCCGCTCGGTGCTAGAGTTCGTCCACACCCTTCCCACGCCACGGTGTTCCAGACCACCCCTGCCGCCGTTCTTTCCACCGCGACGAAAACACGCACGCACACGGGGTGTCTCACGAATAAGTGATCAACCTCTGCTCACCTGGGGTGGAAAGGTCGTAGAGGGACTTGTCGCCTGTGGGTGGGGTTTGCTAGAGCCGGCTGGTCATGTTAAGGATGTATCGGACGTACAATATTAGACAAAAGTGTATGTAATTTGAAACACTTGAATATCTACGTCTTACGCATAGTAAATCTAGATGTAAGAAACTCGAACGACAGTTGGGGTCTTATTTTTGCTTCTAGAAAGGTATTTTTCACTTTACAAATGCTGTCTCAAGCATTATTTGCTAAACTTTTGCCAGTGAAAATGCCCTGAATTCACAATTTTCTCAAGTTATAATTTATTTCTTTAAAACGGTGTAGTGGAAACAATTGAAACTCGGCAGATATTTTCACCTGTTCATATGCTACATGTAAAAAAAATTGAAAACATTGGTACACCATTTCTTCAACATTTTTTCAGCTGTTTTATCTGTCAGGATCGTCTCTTTCCATAAGCGAACGTGTAAAATCAGTGAAAATTAAAATCGTTATAACTCAGCAACCGGTTAGAGGATTCGTTTAAATTTCTTGGAGCACATCAGGAAGCTTAAGGGGCCATTCTGGTAAAATTCACGCCGCAAAAATCGGCAACATTCAGTTTTTTTCTCAGTGGATACAATGAATAATAATGTCAAACTTTTTTTTCACTTATTAAGCTACTTATAATGTATACGGAACAATTTTTTAAATACACTTTTAATTGCGTTTTTTCAATGTTATCTGGAGTTAAAAATCGCGCCTGTGAAAAGGCGGCGGTAGTGTTTTCAGCTCACAGACTCATCTGAAACAGAAAAACCAAACTGATTCTTAATCATTATGAGTACCGCTATCGCGGGTGTCAGAATTAGCCACGTAAGTCAAAATTTAACAAAATTGCGCGCATTCACACTTCAAGTAAAAATGGAATGTTTCGAGACTTGAAGTATGAATGCGCGCAATTTTGTTAAATTTTGACTTACGTGGCTAATTCTGTCGCCTGCGATAGCAGTACTCATAATGATTATGAATCAGTTTGGTTCTTTTGTTTCAAACGAGTCTGTGAGCTTAAATCACTCCCGCCAGGGAGGTATTTCTTTTCAAAGTCGCGATTTTTAATTCCAGGTAACATCGAAGAGACACAATTAAAAGTGTATTTAAAAAATTGTTCCGTATACGTTACAAGTAGCTTAATAAATGAAAAGAAAGTTTGACATTGTTATTCATTGTATTCACTGAGGAAAAAAAACCCGAGTGTTGCCGAATTTTGCGGCTTGATTACCAGAATGACCTCTTAAAAAGAGCAATCTCAAAAATTTTCATCAACTTGGTACCACTTTGAAGATAGGTCCGATACATTCTTAAAGCTACAAGCACTGTTATTCCGCGTTGCAGTCTCACGATCAGTGTGGACTCTACAGTGTAGAGGATCGGGTACGTTGGGTCTTTGGTATTAAAACAACTGACAGCACTTACAAGTTCGTTTAATAACTAAGTAGGTGTGCACATGTAAGCACATGACCAGCCATCGTGTCCCAGCGCGTCGAATGCGGCAAGCGAAACAGGATGCGAGCGAAGTGAGTAGCCTGAGCTTATTTCCGCGCCACCCTGTACAAGCACGTACATCCACGAAAACGCGGGGCCACGGACGCCACGTGCTTCTGCGCCCGGGATCGGGGATGAGTGGCAGGAACGCGGCACAAACACACATCGGGCAGAACCGTGCGTGCTCGTGAGAGGCCGCTAGGAAAATATAATTAACGGTAATCGCTGGCGTATATGGCTCGGATTAACTCCGGCGGGGAAGCGAGAGGGTGCCGGCCCCCGCGTCAAATTCTTCGGGGTTATCGGATCGAATGAGTTTTCCTACGGGATTACCGGGACCTGGGGCTCGGTTCGCTGTGGCCGCGCTTCGCTTCCGGAAAATTGCCACCCTCGCGGCACCGATGGACGCCACTCCACCGACAATCGTCGTAATTCACTCGTATAAGTTGTGGGTGGACGAGAAACGCCTGCAAATACGCCATGTCTTTTTTATTCATAAAGCACTGAAACAGGCGCGAGACGCGAAACATCCCCGGTTGGAAATATATCGAGATCCCTTCCACCTCGAGAAGCTCTCCGTCTCCCTTAACGAGCTTACTCCTCCAAACGCGAGGCCCTTGATCGCCAAGGTCGCCGTGGGCCTTGAATTCGAGCCCTCTCCATTGTTCCACGGCGGATCGGTTTCTGCCTCGTACCCCTGACAGACAAAGTTCCCCGCGACTTGGAGCCGGAGGGACGAGCCTCCGCGAGCGGGGACCAAGAGGGGGGGAAGGAGGTGAAACCGAAAGAGTCGAAGCGGGAATAGCGGCATAAGCGGGTCGCGATGGCGACGAGAAGCGAGATGGATGCACGGCGCCGATCTGCAGGGCCGAGAGAGACAACGAACAAGCCAGGCCAGCCAGGAGAGTAGGGGAGGAGATGCCAGAAGATCTTGTATGCAAATTCCCTCGGTGCATCTCCGTGGGATCCTGGCGGGATCCGTGGAGGATTAACGGGCCGGCTCGCATGAAAGGAAGGAGAAGAAGAAGAAGGAGAAGGAGAAGAAGAAGAAGAAGACGCAGAAGAAGAAGAAGAAGAAGAAGATGAAGGAGGAGGAGGCTCCTCTCCTCTTATCCCTCAGTTCTCTGATCTCCCGTCCCTATTTCTCCCCCTCGGTGCTCGATTCTCGTTCCTCGCTACTCCCGCCTTCTCGCGCTCGTCCTTCGATCCGCTCGGTTCGCCCGTGGACCGCCAAATAAGAGAAGCGAAGAAGCGAGCGCGTTTGCTCGCGCGCCGACGGGTCCACGGGGCGAGTGGCCCCCGCGCCAAAGAGAAGAAATAGCGCGGCGGGTCCTGCTGCTCCCTGCCAACGGGGAACGAACCCGAGAGAGAAGAGATATATACCTACATTCCGTTGCGCCGATGCCGCCACCCGATCTTTCACCGCCTTCTTCCCTCGATCGTCCCCGTGGAAACCGAGAAATCCGCCGGGCGGTTCTTCTGTCGGCATATAAGTATCCCCCGCGCGGATCTCACGCGCAACCTGCATATAAACGGGGGAGAGGCGCGAAGAATCTCGGCGCGCCGTCTCTCGCGGGCTGTGCTCCGTCGCTCGCGAAACCACCGACGAACTGGCAACGGAGAGGGAATCAACGGGCGGAGGGAGGGGAGAGACCCGGCGAGCGAGAGCGGCCAAGAGGTGCGAAGAAAACTATTTGCCGAAGATTTTTGCCCGCGACGCGGCGTTAGATATACGATCGCGAAAGAACCGCGCGGATACGTGAGCGGCCTACGAAAACACGAAACCTCCGCCATTCACGTCGCCGCGGGATTTTATCGTTATTGCCGTGTTCGGCAGGGGCGGGAGGCGAGAGGGGGAGGAGGCAGGCGAGGCGCGAGTTGCACGCCGACGGGGCGCGATTTTCTTCCAAAAGAATCGTGTTCGGTGCCCCGCGAGCCCTTTTTGCCCGCGAGTAGATTCCGCGGTGGCCAGCCTCTCCTTGGGATTTTTCTGACAAGTGGTATCCGGCTGCTGCTGGCTACGAGCCGTTTCACGCTCTCCCGGAGTACATTCCGCTCCTTTGCTCGGCCGCTTGTCCTTCGTGTCGTGTCCCCTTTTTGCGGCCGTTCGACGGCCAAATCGAAACCCGCCACCTTTGCGACAACCTCCTCCCCCCCTCCCCCCTCCCCCCTCCCCCTCCCCTCTCCTTCCCCTCGTCGCGTTCCCGGGCGGTCGTCGCTGCTGCTTTTTCCACGGGGCTGATTAATCGAGCGTCACCGCGTGTCGCGAAATTAACGCCGCGAGAATCCCTCCTGCGTGTATATCCTTGACCGCGGACAATCGAGCCCCGCTCGCATAAATCCTATTAGAGGAGATCAGAGGGGCGCGCAGCACGCCGCGCCGCGCCGCGCCGCGTCCGTGTACGTGCCAGCACGCGTCTGTGGACCCCTTTCCTGGCGAATCCACGGGCAACAAACAGCGAAGGCGCGCTTTCGGCCTGGGATCCGCTCGAGAGGGACCACACCACGCACCGGATGCATTCGGGTAAATCGAGCGCGAGAACGACCCCCTTCGACTCTCCACGTCCTCCGACTTCCTGGCATCGACGAAAACTCAGGCCACTCGACTCGCCGGCTATAAAACGTCAGCGTCGCCCATTCTTTCGCCCCGGGATCGAACATCCACCGATTCGGATTCGTAAACTTTTCGAAATGTCGCTGGGGGGGCTTGCGATTACCCACTCCACTCGCGCGTTCTTTGAATTCATAACTGGGTCGCGCTTCTAACAACAGGCACGCTCTTTACGCGCTTAACATTTCCCGAATTAATGTCTCATGGGGTGAATTGAAATACCATTTCTCCACCAATTTCTTGTGTCGATAGAGAATAGTTTCTGATCGGTTTGGAGTACGAAGCCTTAGATCTCGAGATGTATGCAATTAAAATTTCAGTGTCAGACTTCCGACGTGCGCTATTTAAATTTCAGAATACTATGCAAAATTCAATGTTCTGTCTCGAAATCTAGAATACTTGGAAAATGTGGATTAAATTGGTAAGAAACGTGAGAGATTGGTTACTGTTAAATCGTACTAGGGAAGCGAACCCTGTGACGTGCCCGTGCCCCCACTTAGTTATAAATTTCCCACAGACGTAACCAAATTGATGTACTGGATCTCGCGTCACCGATCGATTCTCCCACCATTCTTGCCTACCCTGTCCAACGGTCCTTGTGTATAGGTTTCGAGACGAACGCTCCAAACCTACCCTCCGAAGTCGGAAACAACCTTGGAGAGTACGTACTCACTGCTGTTTCGACGGTGACCGAGCGAGACGGCTCCTGTGTGTTTATGTAACCCGGTAGGGAGGTGAAATTCCTTTTCGTTAACGTGTTTCGATTCACCAGTTTAAATAGCAGAAATTAAATTGAAGAAATAAAATTGAATAAATTAAAGAAATTAGTATCCCGTCGCGTCGAAGCCCCCGTCTCATTCTCTGAAGACTGGATCGAAGCAGTGATCGCGTACTAACGTTTTTCTAACGTTAACAATTCATCCTTTTATTCCTCCGCGGTCGAAAGTGAGAGCCTCGTGCGCTATCGCATAGAAAATGTGTTTAAAACCGTAAAAGCGAATGAAGTGCACGCGAGATATTACAAGGACAAGTGATAACACGCGTGCACTTCCGTAATGTTTCAAACCGTAAGTTAGAATATACGTGGTGCGGTGCGTCCGCTCGTGTCTTTCGTGCGCATGTGTGCGCGCTGCTGACATTTAAATAACGCACGCCGGAAGTCCGGGGCTCCTCAGCTTTTAATTCCTCCCATCTTGAGGTCGAACCTTCGAACAGCAAAATGGTAAGGGAATTTTGTTGGTTTCTTTTGGCACGAGGAATTTGCATGCTTTGCAAGTTCCATGCAATTATTCAACTCCCGCGACGAATTAAGTCGCCTTGACCAAAGCGAAGTGACCACGTCGCGATTCTCACCTTTTATCGGTTGCTTTCGCGTGTTACCGCGCATAAGCGTATGTACATAAATCACCGTGTAAAATGCGTAATTGCTCGCTTTTAAAACAATATCATTGCCCTGCTTATAAGATACAGTGTTGAATACCTAGTCTTGTGAAATCAATGACCACTTTAGAAACTCGACAGAGATAGACGTCGGCTGTTCCTCGAGTACAAAATCAAAGACACGACCCATCGACCATCGTTATCTGAGAAATGGGAATAGTATTTCAAGTGTTTCAAAACTGAATGTAGGTTGTCGTCTAATACCAGAGATTTTATTCATGTTCTCGCAACGTTTTCCGTCTATTCCCGAGATGGTCGACATCGCGAGCCGAATTATCCAGCGCATAATGACACAGAATTCAGCTCTTTCCGCCGCCCCGGCGTCGCTCCGCGGATGGGGGCCATTTCTGGAATTCCCTCGTACTCGCGTAAATTATTCTCGATCCGTCTGATGTTCTTTCCCACCGAGCTGAACGATAATCGTAACCGCGTTCCCTGAGTGACTGCCAGTGGCTCGGAGAGACACGACGAGTTCGTTTTTCGACCTCACCGGGCTAAATTTAACCCGGGCCGGCGCGGGCCACAGAATTCGTTCGGCCTGAAAAAGGGAACGAGCCGAGAATCTCGAAAACCGTGCCGCCCCGAGGCCCTCGCGACGCGTCCCTAAACATTTTTCGGCAACGCGTGGCCGGCCCGATATCCCGAAGGCCGCGCACGTTTTCTTATCCCCGGTCGATTTTCCACGGTCTCGTTTTATCGCGGCCCGTTTAATCGATCGGATTCCACGCGAGTCGATCGCCGAGATAATCAGCGTGTCTCGAGAGCCCGGCGACGTCCTGGGTGTTAAGTGCCTACGTTTGCCCTCTGCGTGACGCTGTCTTGTAACACGTCAGCGCACCCTGATTTCACGGGTGGAGTTCAGGCCCGGCGTCGCGACGCCCGTGTGCCAGACGCGAGACAGAGCATCTTGTCGATTTGCATTACAACCGTGGACCAAATAGAGAAGTCTTGTCGATCGTCAGCAACGATCGCGACCTTAGCCTTGTGCTCGCTTTCGCGAATAGAAGCGTCTCTCAATTAACTCATTGGGATTGAATCGCTTTCTTTCTATCTTCCTCGGGTTCTATTTGAAGCGTTCCAATTCCACAGCGCGGCGATACCTGCTCATCCCGGAGCAGCCCCCTTGCCTCGTTCATCCTCGCGCTTCGATTCTGCGTAGGTGGCTACTTGTCCCCCCCCCCCCCCCCCCCCTCCCAGCTTTTCGTCGTTTATGTCACCGTTCCCCCTGCTCCATATTTGTCGCCATTTCCCTCGCGATCTTTCCCTCGATCGATCGGAAAGAGAAAGCCCCGTACCAATCGGCGATCGTGTAATCGCGACAAGATCACCGCGGGGGACGGATGGACCGAGTCGAACGTCGCGTCGTCGTCCCGTCACGATTCGGCGACAAAAGGAGGAACGTGACGCGTCGGCTCGCTGCTTGAACGATGGCAATCAGCGTTGGTCCTCGCGCGTATTGAAAGACGCGCCGCTGAGAGGATCAGTCACTCGGTGTGGTGCGAACCACGTCCACATCGCGACACAATCTTTTTCTTTCTCTCGGCGTCGCGTGTGGGCGGTAAGCCCCTTTTCCATCGCCTCGTCAACTAACAACTCGCTCCACGCCTGGGATCACGGGAAAGGACCTTTTTCCTCCACGACGCCGGGCTTATCTGCGCCCCCTTATCTGTTGCTGCGCGCGATATCTCCGCGAGTTTCGTAAGTCAGTGAGATAGACCGGAGTAGACTCTCTTCGACGAAGCACAGGGCTGAGCAGCTTCAGAATTCTGTGAGTTTCGCATGGTTATGCCAGTTTACTGGCTTCTGAAAGTATCGATTCTAAAAAGACTGCAAACAGTATCGCGGTTCTCTGTTTTACACACTTCATGGTCGGTTCTCACGGTGGTTTTCTCTGCGCGGCGAAGAAACGTGCTATCGATGCACCACGAGCACGCATTTGTCATTCACGAATAGACGCTAGATCTCGTGTGGTCGTGAGTGAGAATCGAAAGGGACGTTTGTACGTCCAAGCCTTTTCCCTTTGCTTATCTTCGACCATGGGCACAGCATCTCTGATTAGGCCGATAGCTCCTAGCTGCCGTGGGCCTGTGGCAACGAACTTGTAAAATATTCTTGGCATTAGGTGCCTACCTACATTCAAAATTAAATCCCGAATATTTAAGAAACACAGTGCAAATCATATCCTTCCTGGTTCCAGCGAGCATCGAGTCGAACATCAGAGTAGGGGCCTAGAACAAAGAGAACCCGCTAATGGGAAAATGGTTCGGTGACAGGGAAGAAAGGATTTCTGTTCCCTCGTGGAACAAGAGGAGATGCATAGTGGCTCGTTGGAGAGGCGGCTCGCGGTCAGCCAGGTAAGGCTGAGTCGCAGGGAATGCCGGCAGGTGTGAACGGCTGTCGCAACGCATCCTCGCGGCAGCGTTTTGTTAACTGCTCGTTCGCGTGACACCGAGCTTAGGATAAAGTTAGTAACGCAACTTAGAATGCCAGGTCTTGTCCGCTCGCCCCGGCCTCTGAGCGCGTGCATGCGCGCCGACAGACGGCCCTCCTCCCTCGTCTTTCTCCCATTTTCCGACTATATCCGCGCCGCTCACGCGCAAACAGAGATCGCGCGTGCGATTTTCTCGGACGAGCACGCTTCCCTTTTTCCACGCCGCTCTCGGGCGACGTCCTTTGCCTACGAAGTTGGCGGCTCGTTTCATCGTCTACGCGTCGCCTCACGTGAATCACAAGTCCGTTTTAATTGAGGATTTCTAAGCGTCCTCGGCGCGGAATCGTTGACCTGGCTCGTGATAGTATAGTTCCTCCGCGCGATGGAATATTAGTGGACCTAAGGATAAGGATAATGGGCCTGAAACATAAATCGCGGATCGAGGAAACACTGACTGAGAATGATTAACCTAGAATAAGTCGTCCATTCTTTGAATTCGGCTGTAATTAATGATCCCCGAGCGCGTCTAAATTCCACTCACGAACCTGTAGATCTGTAATTAGTAGATACACACGAGGGTGCCAGGTTTCTTTGCAGCCGCGGAAGCTATGCGACCCTGGGTTCCCCGATTTCAACCGCCTTGCATCGTCAGTTAAGAATAAACCAGTTCGCGACAAAGCTGACAATGAATTTGGCAGTAACTCTGTTGTTCTATTGACGCTCCGTTTGGCCCAATCTCGCGTGACAAACGACCTTCCGCCCAGGCTTTCCTACGGCAGCCTGTCCGCGGATCGGTTTCCCCGTCGAAAGACGGAGAATTTGGACCGACGCTTAAGCGATTCAGTGTGCGTCGCCGCTGTGTGTTTCTTCATTCATGAAACTTCGACTCTGGGGACTCTGGAGCGCACAATGGGCACGAGGAAGATAAACACGACGCCGGTGGATTCATAAATCTCGGATTCATTCAGCGGCTCGCGCTTCCCCATTCATCTTGGCCTCCGTAATCGTTCGCTGATGCTTGGATCCACCGCGTCATTGGATGAGCCGAGTTCAGGATAGAACAACATCGTTGGCCCCTGTTATTCTGCCCGATTGCTACACTTGCGCGATCCCTGAATTTGTCTAACCGCGTCCCGTCACATATATATATATATATATATATATATATATATATATATATATTTCGAGTCTGGACGTCCTCTTAAGCATCTCGAAGCCCCAAACGTCCCCTCATTGATCTGGGTGACAGTCTCCAACAAATTGGAGCAGCTCGATGGAGACGCAAGTACCTATTACCGAGATCATTTCTTAGCCAACGACGCCCCTATCACCCTTTCACAACGTTGACAGTTTCAATTATTCTGGTCCGACCATGAGCACGCTTGACGAGCGACATCGTTTCCACAGTGTTTCTAAAATATTCAACCCATCGCTCCCTGATAACGACTCCGCGCGGTCGCGATCTCGATGCGAAGCTTGGCGGAAGAAATCGCGATGGTGTGTTGGGGGACGTAAGGGCCATAGAAAGAGGAAGAGAGGCCTAAACGAGATCATCGAGCGAAGAAACCGGTGACCGGCGAGATGTCTATATGGAAGTGTGACATCCCGATGGGTTATTCCTGGCCGCTTCGGCGTCTGCCCTCTATTAACGTGCGCGCGTTCTCTCGCGCGACTTTCCCCCTTTCTCCCCGGCCGGCGAGCGGGAAATAGTGACGTTGAAGAAGGCGCGGGGGCAAGACGCCTCTCGTCAGAAATAGTGGCAGTTCCCTGTCTCCGCGCCAGCCACCACCGATATCTATTCCGGCGCTGCAAAACAACATCTAGCCCTGTCCGACTAGCCAGCCGGGTATCTTAGCGGCCTGGCTCTCGATAGGAGACACGTGGAATATTTTCAAATCTGCGGGGAGATCGATCGGCGAATTAGCAGGGCAGGCACGTCCGTGCTCCCCGCGGCGAAGATTATTCGGTAAACGTGGGAAAGGAGAAAGCAGAGCCTCATCTTTCCTCCCGGCCGGGCGAGCTACTCGGAGTAGGTACTGTAAAGCCAGGGATGAGATCCTCGCGAACTGTGCCTGCGAGTTTTTCGTGGCGGGTGTTAATTCGGCGAGACGAGGGTCGGGAGAACGAGGGCCGTTTGAATCGACAGGCCACTCGAGGCTCGTTAATCGCGGCTAATATGCGGGAAACAAGGAACAGCCACGAGAGCAATTAAGTCGTTGTTGAGTAAGACGAGACCGAGGCGGCCTCTTTTACGACAGCCGCCGCCGTAATTCAGTCGTTTCGTAGCGTCTGATTTGCCAAGGTATTCCCCCTTTATGCGCGAGCCTCGCCGTGGCGGCCTGGGCCTGCACCTGGCTTCGTGTCTTCTAAAAAAGCCACCGCTGAAAGCCGAGAAACTCGGCGAGGGTTACTCTCGCCGCTGCGATGCACCTTTCTGGTCTCCGTATGCGGGCGCAGCTGTACCCGGCCAGGAAGAAAGGACGTTGCGCGGGCAAAAATTACTGACGCCACCGAGCTTGAGCCCCGCCGCTGTGATTCCAGAAGAGTCGGAGCTCTTTGTCGCGCGGGGAACTTTTCCTCGTTCTATTTCAATGGTAACGTGTATTTCGGTGGTGGAAGGTTGCTGGAGATATTTCGAGCGAAGTGCAAGGAGACGCTCGTCTATTCTATAGGCTATCAACTGACAAGATGCACGCGCACATAGGTACTTGACTGTGTCTCGGTGTAATTTGCTTCTTTACTGTTGGATCTGGTAATGGGAGATATAGGCATACCATCTTTTACTTCCATCGCCACTTAGTACGGCTTCTGAATAAAAATTTCTGTCATTCCTTTAGTGGTATTTCCTTGGGTGGAAATATAGCAGGTATCTCGATACTTCGCCCGCCTCGAGTACCGTTTCCAGCTGGAAGGCGGCGGTTACCCCGTTAGGTCCTCGGGGGTTCGAGGTCGCTCGGTGTCTGAAGGAGCCAGACAGCCCGTGTAAAGAGAGAAACTCGCACGCGGGGAAAACAATGTAGGTAACGCGGCGAAGGTTAGGGGCGTCGTAAATCAAGGGAACGAGCATCGACGCCCGTAAAGTCATCGAGGCACGATCACTTCTATCGAGGCTGGTGGGAGAAACGATTAGGCCGTGGCGGCCACGGGGCGAGAGGAAGACCCCGGGGGCCGAGCCTTCGTGTTCAAACATCCTCCTTTATTGCCCCTCTAAACTCGCCAGGACGATCCGTGGAGATCGGCCGAATGTAAATCTGATCGTTGTTTCTCCGGTCAGTCGGTTACGCCTTCGCACCTTGCTGCCTCGAGCTACGGGTGGAAGCTTCTAACGACGCCTGTCGGGCCTCATCCTAGCTACTCCATCGACCATGGGTACTCCTTTCAAACTTTCAAACTTTCAGACGACCAATCTGTCGCCTTCCAATTCACTCGAGCCTAACCGATGGGACCACAGCCAGAGAGAGTCACTTGGTGGTGCCAATGACACTTCGTAGATAGATGCAGAACTAAGTAGAAGATATCGGGACCTATGTTCCGTCATTCGTCAGAGGTATATACCCAATAGTTTGACTTAATTTCACGTGCTTCTGTTCCAAGCGCTCACGGCGAACATCCCGAGGAGGCTGTTTCGCGTGCGCTCCAGGGTATTAGGTCGCCGCGACGGCTGTCATCGTTCACGGGGAGGCGGGTGTTCGCGCAAACCAGCGTCGAATTAATCGTTGGGAATACGAAGAGCGCGGCACGCGGACGGGCGGGCGACAGATACAAACGGGAACCTTGGTGCGCCACAGATCGACTCGTTTAATTTTATCGCCGGAAAAAGGGAGTTCCGCGGCACCGGGATATCTCGAAAGCATCGGCCGCTGGCCGGCCAGGACGGTAGTAAGTATGTTAATGACTCGTAGGCGACAGGCTTTAGATCTAGACGTCTCTTCTGCGCGCTTCTAAGCGCGTCGCGTCGCGCGCTCGCTGGCTGCGCGACCTCCCTTCGCTCGGCCGCTCCGTTGCTCGCTGCCAGCGAATAGCTCAGCATCAATCCCGACGTCTTATTATAACGTTATTAAAATAACCGGCCCTCGCCAACTTAGACCACTGCCCCTGCCCTCCCCCGCCCTCCTCCGCCCCCTGTCTCTTCTCACACTTCTGGCTCTGTGACGCGCTCGCTGCCATCACCGATTCGAACACGCTCCGTTCGGAGGCCCTTTGAGCGTCGCGGTGCCCGGACGCGTTGCCAAGCGGTCATCGAGCTTCCTGGCCCACTATCTAACGTGGATCAAGGGGCGGTTAATCGAAACTACTTCAGCTAGCACAGTTCAAAATTTCACCCAGATCACTTGGGTGGGGAACATTCCCGCTCGTCAATGGGATCGATAAGGAACCCCATTTTGCAAGAGGATCGAGGTTTTCTCACCACCGAGGCGTTGAAAGGTGTAAATGGACGCGACCCCGAGGGTCCGCCACCCTCCTGGAAATCCCTCTTTTTCATTCACACCGTCCTAGGAACGTCTGCTCCGCGCGCTCCATTGAGAAAATATTGCAAATTTGCTGAGCTCTCGCGCGACACCCCAGACACCGCGGGCGCGCGCAATCAGCCGCGAGAAAGATAACTTCCCGTCCAGCTGGGAATAGTATTTTTATCGTGTTTACGGGTTTATCGAGGCGTCACGCGCCGCTGACACGCGGCTTGTTTACCTAACATCGAAGCAGTAATTACACCGTCGGCTTAATGACGTCCGCGATTCGTTTTTATCTGGCACTCGTCTATCAGGTGTCACGCATCAGTGGCTTTCAATCTAGCACAGTTTTCTTGTGAAAATTTCAGGTGAAACCAGCTTCGCTGCCCAGATACGTATTATGGAACTTGATTTGAAATAACTTCAGCGTCCTAATTCTCTAATTCCCTGCCATAAATGATCTGCTCAGGACGCAAGGTGCTCGTGTTCCTCGTGTTCTCGGCGAAGGAATTAAAACGACATGTCCCCTCCCCCCCCCCCCCCCATCATCAAAGTTCACCCCACGGTGGACCATGTTTCCGTAAAACGCTTGCAGCACTCCTGAAACAGCGCTTTTCGTGCACGAGCCACCCCTGAGCCTCGCAAATCGTTTATCCCGCTCGTAGCCGAGGCCTTCTACACGCTGGATATTGTATTACAGGGTTGAATATTTAACGAGGACGGCGACACTTGGCACAAGGGGCAAAAAGTTGGAGGCCTCGTTCCACCCCCGAAGGTATATCCGCCGCCCCTAATTCTTTTCGCCTCGATTTTCCCTCGATAACCGAGGGGCGAGTCTCTCTCCCCCCCTCCTCCTACCTCTCTCTCTCTCCATCTCACGCGGATACAACCGCGATACCAGCCTTATCTTTCGCTACGTGTCGCCGACTTTACACTGGAAACTCGATGCTCCCCGTGGAAGCTCAGCGACGGGGGTTGAATTATTAAAGGGGCGGCGTTTCTTCTAATGTATCGACGCGTGTTGTACCTGTTACCAGCATCCGTCTTTAAACTTTCACGCGCGTTCACTCGGCTACCAAGAACTCGTGAAATTTTCCACGCTACCCGTAGAAACTTGGAGGGTGTGTAATCGGCCGTATTTTTAACAAGCAAACGACACAAGCGTCGCAGAAATGGGACGAGGTAACGAAAAGTCTCCGGACGGTCGGTGATCACTTTCGATCCCACGGCGCTCGATCTTGTCCCACCTCGAAATACCAAGGCGGCCCCGCTTCGATCTTTTGTTACGAAGATAATCGACCGCGCTTCTCGCCGACGCGTCTCGGATACGCGTCATCGCGTGCTTTAGTTGCTCCCGCGTTTAAAAATAAATCGGAAGGCCGCGGACGACGAGTAAAAAAAAAAGCAAACGTGTCAGCGCCGAAAATACGGAGCACCCGAGGGTAGGAAAATCGCGGCCGATCCTCGGCGGCATCGGTCAAAATTCGAGTAACACCCACCACTCGCCCCCAACCTAGATATCAACTCGTAGCGACAATTTGTCGGCGTCCTCTGTGCTCTGGCCGCCATTTCTATGCCCGTCTGGGCACCGAAGTAATATTTCTCTTCCGTGTAATTTTCCGCAGTGGCAAAGTAAACCTTGCAAGTAATTTCGGTCCATCCTTCTTGCCTTTTTCGCTGGAGGCGCCGAGGGAGGGAAAAAGAAGGGAACGACCGTGTCGCGTTGCGCAAGGAACCGAGGCGTATCAACCCCCTACACCACCCCCTCTCCGCCCCCGTGTCCCCCGAGCCCTTCGTGCAACGCCATAAATCACCCCGACAAATTTAATTATCCTGCTGTCTGCGATAAAGCCCCGGCGCGCATCCTCCTTGTTGTCTAACTTCACCTATCTCGCAAGCCCTGTAAGCCTTCGGCCCGCTTCCGCCACGCGCTTTGCGGAAAATCCGTGGGGGACGTGGGGCGCTCGGAACTTCAGCTCGTGAAATAGTTTTTTGGAAATTGGGAGACAGTCTGTATACCTAAGATTTTCCGTTCGTTCTTGGTGGGAGGTTCTTTCAAATCTGCACTGAATGTGTAGATACTTCTAGGGTCACGGTTTACTTGTTCTCAGTAACGGAGTTTGTGAGTTAAGAAAAAAGGGACTTTGATCTCGAAAGTATTCTATCTTCAAAGGGTTAATGTGCTTCTTTTAAATTTACTAATTCTTTGTTGTGAAAAGCATAGGGTCTGAATGGAATAAATAGATCTAATACCTCAAAAACACGTTTGTTCGTTGAGCTACTTAAATTCACGAACGTCCCGCGCAACGGTTTAGCCCGAGACATTATTATTATTGTTTATAAGTCCTCCGGTTAATGAAACGTTCGCGGTGGAACGTGATTTCCGGTTTCATCCAGCAGATTACACGGGGTCGTCCCCCCCGTTTATTCGGCTATGCCCGGGATTATAACAACTTGTTGTCCCTTCGATTAATCGAAATTCACGTTTATCCCTTTCTTGTACCGCCCGCCCTATCCCCGGTTCTTACGGCGGGGCTTATCCAGATCGTAGATAACGGAGACCCGAATTTACCGTGGCTTACCTCCGATTGCCTTCCTCCTCTCAAAAGTCTGCCGGGCATAATCGAAGCAACGATTGCTTCCCTTGGAAAACAATTCCTTCGTGATTCGACAAAAACCAATTACCAAGGGCAAAAATGAAAGAGACCCTCCGCGTAAAAATCGCAGAATCCTTCTTGCGTACCACGAGCGCAATTGCACGGACAAAGCTTTTCGTCTACCGACCTCCACCTTAAGCTGCCCGAAAACAGTAGCCCTCGACTACCCCCGAAATCATCACATAAACGTGTCCCTGCTTATAAGGGAAAGAAACATGTGGGACGAAGTATGTATGAAGGTTTGGAGCTCCGGGGAAATGGGATTACAAGTAGTCGCTGCCCCGGATTAATCGGAATTCACGTTTGCCCGTATGCAGAAGCGCGTGGAACGCCTAACCTACCTTTCGTTGGAGAGCTTACAGAGATCACTATTAACTGGTGCTGGGATAAGCCACGGACGGCGGTGGGTTCTTATCTGCGCCCCGACGCCAGATAAATTTCCCAGCCGAAGTGCAGGGCCCGCGGATTAGGTTCGTGCAAATAGTGTGCATCCCGTTATCGGCGCCGTTGCAGCGCGAGGACCATCCCGCCACGCGTCATATGTGCGCGGCCACCGTCGCGTTTCCGCGCCGCCTGGTGTGTACCCTGGACAAGCGATTAAAGAGCCGGAATGGCTTGGTGCGGCTGCGTGACGCCGAATCGCGCGTGTCTTATCTGCGATGCTTCTGGACGCGCAGCACAGCACCGTGTCCTGCGCCCAGGGTATTTCGCTACTGCCCACAGAGTGATCTTATCGTTGTCGAAAGTGGAGTTACCGAAATTGTCGCTCGTATCGAAGAAGATCGGTATGCTTAGAGACCACGGATGATCGTTCACAAGATTCAACTAGGTAGGGGAGGGTTGCCTATATCGTACCACTTAAGACATTTTACGTTATATTTCATATTCGGTACTAATTTGAACGCAAATGACTATTGGATATTGTAGCTTGATCTTTTAGTAACCTACTATTATATGCTTAACTTTTTGTTCGGAACAAATTAATTTGTTATTAATCTTTTTGTCACATACTGTAAAAGGTACGATTTAGGCAATCGGTCTCCTAAATCGTACCCCTCGGTTTCCAACATCGTACCTCCACTAAAAAATAGTATCAATAATAAATACAGAAGAAAATATTCAACATAGAGTAATGATTATTATATAGTTATATATACATATGTATATGGATTACACACAGGCCGCAATAACCTATGTATATGATATATGTACATAACCTATATAACATACCAGTTGTCAAATCCTACTGGTACGATTGTAGTGGTACGATTTAGGAAACATGATGAATTTATTTATAAATATCAATTTGAACTTTATAATGAATGTAATATGTACTTAAAATGAATGTAAAATATTCTACATTAAACCCACTTTTAGAAAAATACCAAAATGCAGGACAAAATTGCATTGTTTGATTATTATCAGCTAAAATAAACTGGTAAAAAGTTACATCGATTATACCTGATTTTTTTAAATGTTTATAGCACGCACAAAATAGAGTGTAAGCTCAAAAGGTTTTGTTTCTATTTCTTATTTCGCATTTACTTGATATTTTTATTATCAGATGTCGTTTACATTCATTGATTACTGAGAAATTGATGAGGCACGATTTAGGTGACCAGTACGATATTGGCGACTCTCCCCTATATAACCACGACTATCTTCTTCCTTTTTCTGCCTCGGATCTACCAAGTGTCCAATCCGACCCACGAGGAAGTAGGATTCGAACAATCACTGGTAACGAATAATCGCGCAATAGCCGAAGAAGAATGAAGGGGGCGGGAAGGGGGTGCTTTAGAACTCTTTGACCGATATCCCTCTCCCCCGTGGGTTGTTCAGTTGCTCCGTTGCTCCTCATTGAAATCATAACCGCCTCCGCGGCGAGATTGGCATAAGGCAACTTGACCGAGCCGCTCCCTCATTGTCGAGCGGTCCAGGCCGCATTATAATACAATTTTCAGTAGTCGGGGCCGAGGCCCTGGGCACAAATGCACACGCACGCGGATCGTGGCCCCGGTGCTCGTAAAAAGAAATACGCGGTACGGGAGAGGATCGACGCGGGGGTACGTCCAGAGAGAGAGAGAGAGAGAGAGAGAGAGAGGACGAGAGGAGGCGTAGGTCGCGCGTACTCGCGTACGCGAGCCGACCACGCGTGTACCTGTGTGCGCTGCGCCGGGGGTATAAAGTGAACCGGTGGCAGCCAGCACAATGCGCCGTATCAAACAAAGCTGCTGCGCGCACGGGACTTCCATAGAAGTGTGGGTGGGTGCGCGAGGTGTAGTATTACTCATTCAAATGATCCTCTCCAGAACTCTATCTGTCTCCCTCTCTCTCTCTCTCTCTCTCTCTCTCTCGCCTCTCCTACGGCCTCCACCTCTCGACCCACTCCGTCTCACTTTTTCTCCACCCTCCACGGCGCTTTTAATCCACGGCCAGGCATTCACGTCTTTCTGTGCCCCGGTTAAATAAAGAGTCCCGCTGCAGCTTCGGGCCTGTTGCATGCACGGTCGCAGCACGACGAAAGGGCGCGTGTGCGCGAGGGCGCAGGTACGCGCGGAGAGGGTTGCCGGCGAGAACCCCTTTTGCCTAGATTTCATTTCGGATCTCGAGAGTTTCCTCCCACCGACCATTGTGCCGATCGTACCCCTCTACCTTTCTCCCGGTCACCCCCGTCCACCTCCCCCCGTTATTCGAGTCACATATCGAGGACGCGCCATAGGTCTGATTTTCGAGGTTTTGTTCGAGGGACGGGGCTTTGCATTCAGGGAACCGTTGCCCTGTTGGTGGCATTGTTCGCGGGGATTCTTTCGCGCGGATTCTTTCGCGCGTTTCCCTATAGTACGACGCGAGATTTGATTAATTTCTGTCCTTGATAGTCTATGTAACCTCTCTGAAATAGAACGTTGAATCAAGCTGGCTACAAGTTTGACGTTGCTATCATAAAATGTTAAGAAGGGGGACATCCTTCCTCCCCAGTTACAGCGTCTCTCTCGCCACCAAATCCCATCCCCTTTCCTCGATTATTCGGTGTCGACTTCCGTCACACACCGCAGGGTGCCATTGACGCCGTGGCCTCCACTAGACACTGACTCTGTTTGCCCGCGTTGATCGGTCGTCACAACAGAGCTTCGCGGAGAGAACGTTGTCGTCGTCGTCGTCGTCGGCGTCCTTTCCCCGGGTTCTGGGGCCACGTTCTTGCTCGGCATTCAGCTTTTACCCTGGGGTTACCGCGAAAAGCGACTGTAAACGGATTTCCCGGGCACCGTTCTAATGCCATTGTGCGAAATCGTTGCCTCCTTTCGCCCGCGTCCAGCAGTAAAGTGTTTCAGGCTCCTCTGCACCCTTCGGCCCCTGCGCCAAGCCTCCTCCTCTTCTGGTTTCCTTTTCCCGGGATTGTCAACAGTTACCAAGGGTTGGGAAGGCAAAGAGGGGGGGGGGGGAGGGGAGGGCACGGTTTTGTCGTCGACCCAGCCTCGTCCACGGGAACGTCTTTCCTCGTCCTTTGTCGAGCGGAAAATTCTCGGAAGGATTCCTCCTCGGGGGGGAAAAATAGACGGCAGGAAAATGGGACCTGGAACACCCCCGCGGCGCGTCCCATTGTTCGAATCCCGCACTCGCAGCGGGCCCTTCTGGCCTGCGCTCCTTTTGCCCGGAGTGGCCGGGCTAAACTGCGACACGCCGCTTCCTTCTGGCTTGGCGAGTTTCAATCTCGTAAAGGATTTACCCTGCGACCTACGATTTTCGACGATCCATCCCTCTGGCGGGACTTACGCTCGGTGTCTCTCCACTGAAGGGACGGAATTGGGACGCGGTTTCACGGGCATCGTTCTTGACTTTACTTGAACGCTCCTCTGCATAGGAGAAGCTCACCTTCTCAATCTGCAACAAGCAAATCAGGCAGAGAATAATCCCCTCGAGTGTTTCAAGCGGATGGTATTGTATTTTCCAAAGTCAGATCGCTGTGGAATCCGTTTGCGGCCTAGGAACTTCTAGGAAGCTACTTGGCAATCATCTTTCGGAGTAGTGCTCGTCGAAAACACCCCGAAGTGGGCCACGTTTCGAGGAAAGATCACCGTGCGAAAAACACACGGATTCTGCTCGTACCAGACACGGGAATAAACGCTGCGAAGCGTGCGCGGAATTGACTGTGGACCCCAGGCTTCGTACTCTGCGCTGGATTATCCGGCTTGCACACGCGCGCGCGCCCCGAGATTATATACAGGGTGGCCCATTGTCAGGCGGAAATTACGGAAACGCAAATTGGCCGGTGTGACTGTGACGGGCGCAGACGTGAGCCACGTGCTGCCGCGTCGCCGCTCTGCGGTTCTGTAATCAGTAATACCCGGTGTTCGGGGGATGGTCGGTCGAAAGGGGATGGCGAGATCGGGGCGGATTTCTAAGCCGTAAGCCCCGCTATTGAAACGATCAGGCCTGAAGGCTGTTTCCAGCGGGCCACCGGGCGCGCATTTCGGCAATTACGCGTTAACGATGCGCGCCCCCGATATGAAATTGCCTTTCTCGGCCTCTCCGTCTCGCTGACAAACCACTTCTCTCTCCTGCGTAATTATTCCTGTTTATCGACCCCGTTCAGCCAATGGTAATTACTCGCGACGATCTAGAGTAGAGGAAGCGGTGCGGCCGCGAGTTGCTGAAAGTGTTGTTCACGAGATTCTCACCGGAGGATACCGAGGAGGGTGGGTTTCGTTTTCGGACAAGGGACTCGGGGATCTGATACTGTCGTTTCGACCTCGAAACCTTTGGCCCTGCCGCAGATAATAAGCCATCATCTGCAGCTAAACGATTCACGATGCCCCGCTGAAGGGGTTAATCACCCGGAGCAAAGCCAGCCTTTCAGCGAGCGCAAATAAACTTCCCCCGATAACATCGACGAAAACAGGAAAATAATACCACGGACGGTGGGCATGGATTCGTGAAGGGAGAGCGCGTTCCCGTCCTGGTGTCCCAGTGTCCATCGCGAAAGTACACGGCAGCCCTGTTTACAGAAGTCACCAGCAGATAACTGGGGAGACGCGCGGCGCGTGGAGCAGCATCGCGAGCGTTTCTCTCACAGGGTGGCCCCATTGTCGTCGCCCTTCGATTCCTCCGCAGTTTTTTTCAACGCCCGGGGGTCGCCCGTATCTAGGATCCCTTCGCTTCGCCGTAGCTACCACCCCTGGTGTTTGCCGAGCCACCCGTAACGTGTATCGTCGATCGCATTAGCCGGGCGCGACTATGAATTTCAGAATGGCCCCGTAATTGTTATTGCACCGTTGCGGCGACCTAGCGTCTACCGCTTCGGGCCGCAAACAGGGATCAAGCACCGTGCCGAATCTGGGCCTTCAAAGTGTCTTCGAAGAGAATTCACGTCTCGTCTTACGCGGGGTCGAGGAATCCATCGATTTTATTATTCTCATCCGACTCGATCTCGTTGTGCCTCGAGAAATCCATCTTGATTGGAACTACTGTGTACTGATTGCGAGCGAGTGACTGCAAGGTTTGATATCTACGCGAGAGTCAGTCCACCCCATCCGCTCAGAGAAATTTTCCTCTCCACGCGCGTAGAGGTGGTTAACGTTTTAATACCTCGCGTGGTATAAAATAATCGATCGGTTTCGCGTATCGTTGTCTAAAATCTTCGTTGGACGGACCGTATCGGGTGATCCGTTGTGATATTCTCGAAAAATCGGCCGCGACCGATAAGCGGAGAAAGTCAGAGATATCGAGCGGTCGCGATCGTTAGAATATCTAATCGCGTCGATAATCCGGAAGGCTGACAGCGGATAAGCGAAACGAGGGAGTCAAAGTCACGGATGCACGACGGAATTAGATTGGCCCCGAAATCGTCTATGAGCAATTAACCGAGGAATTTTGTCCGCCCGGGCACAGACGATGACGATATATCGATTCGCGTTTCTCGGCGAGCGATACGATCGACGTAACAGCTGATCTAACTCCATTGTCGACGATGTCCGGGCGGAGAGTGGTTGTCACGGAGGACTGATTAATTCTGTAGATAATCGATCGGACTGAAACGGGAGTGGGAGGGGGGGGGGGGGGGCATTCGAATCGAATACAGTTGATCGGTTGCGACTTGCACTCGTTACCTTCGAAACGCTTCCTGGTCCGACGTCGTTGGCTATTTTCATCGACTTTCGATGGGACACTGGACTCTCCCAGGTTGCATTTTCTAGAGAATCGATGGAAACATATGCTAAGTAGTTTCAGAGTCGCCGTCTTCGCGAAGCTCAACATCAATCGTGGCTATTTTGAATAACCTCCAAACCGTTACCTCATCTTCCAAAGAACAGCAGTCGAAGAAGAACCTTAAAATTACTCGAGAACACGGCTGGGAACGCTGCACGCGAGGCTTCACCCCCCGCGACGGGTTACTCGCGCCAATTTTCGTGGCGAGCAACATTCAAGTGTTATAAATTAAATTGCGATAGGTGGTGGGAGCGAGGAGGAGGTGGAACGTTAGAGATCGCGGTTGCACGCGAAGAACGAGCAATGTCGGGGCCAGTCTTTTGCATCGGTGGGAAAATATCAAGGATGGATTTACGAGGGCGGACAGGGGGTCGAAGCGGCGCGAGGGGGTGGTACCGAGAGGGGCGGCGAGAATCTAGCTTGGGAGAGCGAAGTGGTGGCGGAGCGGAGAAGCTGATTCAATCATGATAATTCCTCGAATGAAATTTACCACCGACCATCACGCACGTAGCCGGTAACGCGGCGCTCGCGAGAGCGGAGCAAGCGAGCCAGCGGCTTCCGAGGGTGTTTGGTAACCGGGGGATGCTCGACACCCCCCGACGCTGCCAATCTAATAATACCAATTGACTCCAGCGGCCGGCGAATGCTCGATTTGCGGTCGTCCCTCGTCTTCTTCGCGGTCTACACTCTTATCCTGTTAGCCGCGACGCGCTTGAAAAGTGGACGCGGGAGGGGGTACCTCATTCGATTTGCGCGCGTTCTACGGGAAAACGCGATTTGTTTACCGAACTGCTACCTAATTTCCCTGCTGTTTCCCGAGCAGCGACATTTCATACAGAGGGATAATAAGAAGTCGCTGTCTGACCGTGTCATTTGTACAGTCGCGCCGGAAAGTAAGTTGACGCTCTCTGAAATCGCATAACTTTTTTAAAATTGGTCCAAACGACTTGTTTTTTTTTTAGAAGCTAGCGCAATTCGTTTTCTAGGTGACGTGTTTTGTCGTTTTGAAAAAAAAATGCAATTGATCGGAATAGCAAAAAAAAATAGTAAAGGTCGTTTTTTAAACTTTTTTTTGTGAGCCTGTAATGAAGATTCAAAAAAACCCGTTTGTAGATTGAAGTAAGTTGTATACATGCTGAAAATTTCATCTAAATCGGTTAACGTTGCTCTGAGCTACACACGTTTAAAGATCGCAGAGTAAGGTCGAAACTCGCTGATTTCGGGAATTTCCGCGATTCTCGACCTTATTCTGCGATCTTTAAACGCGTGTAGCTCAGAGCAACGTTAACCGATTTAGATGAAATTTTCAGCATGTATACAACTTACTTAAATCTACAAACGGGTTTTTTGAATTTTTATTACAAGCTCACAAAAAAAAGTTTAATAAATGACCTTTACTATTTTTTTTTGCTATTCCGGCCAGGGCATTTTTTTCAAAACAACGAAACACGTCACCTAGAAAACTAATTGCGCTAGCTTCTAAAAAAAACTCAAGTCGTTTGGACCAATTTTAAAAAAGTTATGCGATTTTAAATAGCGTCAACTTACTTTCCGGCGCGACTGTAGTACGAAGTTAATCTAACAATCTACTTGGTCGACTTTTCCTCTTCTAGAGTGATTCAATCAAATGGACGGGGTGTAATAGTGATATTAAAAAGTGTAATGAGGGAAGCAGTGGCTTCTAATCTGATCGAAAAGCGTGAGCAATTATTAAACAATTATTAGTTTAATCTGATCGAGTAAGCGGAGGTCTTGAGGTCTTTATCTAGGTATATTACGCATATTCACACTTGAATTTTTCTTCGAATGAACCACATTCCGCCGGACCCGTTATTTCTTGGAGAAAAAAAGAAACGTGCTATCATGCTCCAGGATACTGCACCGCCTACAAAAATACGTATCTCGTTGGCGCATAACGGGCCACTCCTGCTGGTTCGACGATAAGGCACACTTTCGTCGCCACTGTCACTTCTCGATGAGCGATCACCCATCATCGCGACCCTTCTTCTGCCCATTACCGCCATTTCGCGTATGAGATGGAACCAAGCCCGACATTATTAGCGACGAGCAACGTAACGTGGAACGCGATAACGCCGATAGTGGCGTATAGCCTCGAGGAAGCGAGGTCCTCGTTCGACGTTGTGTTCCGTTTGGTGGCTCAATGGGTGGCATTCTCTCAGATGAAGCGGGCTCTAGAACAGTTTTGCTCTGGCTCCGACACAAAATTACTTTCATCAGGCATATAGGTACATGGACACTTTTACTTCCAAATATACTGCCAAATCTCAGGATGTCAGATTCGAGAAACTTGTAGGGAGTGTGGCTTACGCGCGGAAGGTAAGATGGAAGGAAGGAAAAAGAAGTTGCGTTTCGTCCGGGGCCTGCTAGGGGACTCATCGGTAAGGCGTATCTAGCAGGCCCTGCGTTAGACAGTGATGCCAGAACCGTGGGTTTTCGCCCACGGACCCTACCACCACTCCACGACCAAGCGTACCTACCACCCCCTCCTAGCGCCTGTACCGCACCACACAAGCATACCCGTCCATCCCTCCATCCGTGTGCCGTACTCGCTGCCTGGCCGGCGCCCTCCGACGAGAATTCGTTTTCCCGACATCGAAGCGCCTTGGGTCGCAAGCAAAAAGTAAAGAGTTCAAATCCCGGTGCGGATATTTTACTTTTTTCTTTATTTATTCTCTAATTTCTCTTTCTATATTCTCAGAAGACCAGCTGCCAATTAGCCAGCTGCGAAAATGCTTTGTAAATTAACAGTTTTCAAGCCTGTAGTCTTCTGAGAATATAGAAAGAGAAATTAGAGAATAATTAATGAAAAAAGTAGAATATTCGCACCGGAATTTGAACCTCAGATTTTCTGTTTTCGACCCAAGCTCTAGGATTTCGGTGAAATAAATTCTTGGCGGAGAGCGCCGGCCAGGCAGCGCGTACGGCACACGGACAGAAGGTAGGGTACGCTTGCCGTGGTGCGATGCAAGGCAGCAGGGGATCGCACCTTTAGCACCAAATCAAGCTTCGAAAATGCTTTGTAAATTAACAGTTTTCAAGCCTTTAATCTTCTGAGAATATAGAAAGAGAAATTAGAGAATAAATAAAGAAAAAAAGTAAAAAATATCCCGCACCGGGATTATTTGAAACTCTTTAAAACTTTTTGCTTGCGACCCCAAGCGCCTTCGATGTCGGGAAAAACGGATTTTCTCGCCGGAGAGCGTCGGGGCCAGGCAGCGGCGTACGGCACACGGTTGGAGGGAGGGACGGGTATGCTTGTGTGTGGTGCGGTACAGGCGCTAAAAGAGGGGGTAAGGGAGCTTGGGGTCGTGGAGTGGTGGGGGGTAGGGTCCGCGGGCGAAAACCCACGGTTCTGGGCATCACTGGCCTTAGACGCTGGGAAGTTAGGAGTAGGACGAAACGGGTATATATAGGAAGGAGTGGATGAGGGAGAACTTGCGAGAGAGCCGAACGGTCGCGTGGCCCTCTGGTGGCGGTGATAGAGGTATCGTTACAAACTTATTTCCTCGACATCGATGATTAATTAGTAGGTACTCGGCATAAAACGTCTCGTTCTCCGTCAGCCTGTTCTACCCGAATCTGCTTCTCGTACGTTCTTACAGTAGGTAACTCGATCTCGATTAACTCCGCGGCGTCCGTCGTCCTCTGCTCGCTATCAGAAACCAATAAGCTTCGATCTGTAAGGGCGGAGAGGAAATAAATACGCCCTCGAGCCCGTTTCCCCCAGAAGCATGTAGGTTATTGAGCAGATAGCAATTGCCTAGAGGAGTTCTTAATTTCAGGCGGGAAGAGAGCTTCCTGGCGGAGCGTTCCCTCCATCTCATCCCCAGTTGGTCTCTTCGTTATGCACCCTCCGGGTACGTTCTCGACATGTTGCGCGCATTGTCGATAGTCAAATGCATAACAGGCTACGGTGTAAAAGCGGCACGCATGGATGGACCCAGGACCCGGGTCGGGCGGTGCCAGATGGGTGACTGATGCGACCAGTAACCCCGCGTCAACGTCGAAGCGACGAGTCGAGTGACAGGGCAGACCCAGTCTAGGGTCAAGTCGACACGATATTACATTTCCTGCCGATTTATTCGAGACTAACGAACTGCAGCCCCGTTTCAGAGGCGTTCGATTTCGCTTTCCACCCGTGCGAGGGCCGATTCACTTCCGTTTCGCTCCGACTATCGGGTTCTTAATGGTCGTGAAACTTGCCATGCGGTCCGATTCTCCTCGACTTATGCTCGTACAATAAGAGGTCGCGAAACGAGGGACCATTTTAATTAGAGCACTTAAAACTCACCGACGAGATCAGAATAGTTGCACAAGGCTTCCAAGTAAAGGGTGATACGAAACATCAGCTCTCTTCAGACTCTCGTGTAGGTACTCGAAACGGATAGAAAAAGAGAAGGTCCCATAGTTTAGCCAACATTCGAGATGTCATAAATTCGCAGTCTCCTTGTACCTACCTACCATCTCCCCCCAGTGCATCGGTGAAATGGGGCGTAGGTCGGGGGGCCCACTCGAGTGCTTCCACCAGAAAGCGAAACTCGCACTAAATGTATTACAATCTTGCTGAGAGGGAGGGGGAGGGGCTGTGGAGGGGGGCACAGAAGGCAGCGCGTTACACGGTCGCTTCCGTGGTTCGTTTCACGGATATTTTCGTTCCCTTCGAGTGTCCGCAGCTGTCACGGAAAAGTCGGTTGCGTTCACAAACATTCCTTTTTTCCGGGGGCCCCGTTTCATTGTTCCCGCCGACGGCGCTGGCTCGCGGGGCCCCCGAGAAGAAACGATTCCGTTCTGGTCCACGTACGATTCACGGCGAAAAAAAAGAGAGAGAGAGAGAGAAAGGAAAAGAAAACCAGCCCCTCCCGGCTCGGTCTAACCCCTCGTAGGTTACGTTGGACGAGGTAACACCTTCGATGTACACAGAGGGGCAGGGTTAGGAGAGCTTCACCCTCCTTTCTCTGCGCCCCGTCGACGACGAGGGGCAGGTCTGGCTCGATTCAGCCGAGGATCCTGCTATAGTTACCCGTCGTTCTGCGGTGCCCCTGGCGCAGGACGCGAATAATGACGTAACAATGGCTGCCGTGAGCACACTACAAAAACAGCGGCCATTGTGAGCCGGCGAACCGCGTTGTACACCACCGACACGCGGGGTCCTCCACTTCTCTCTCCCTCTCTCTTTCCACCGGCGAGTAATGTGATTACACGAGCGTGCTCCAGGCGATTGACAGTCATCCTCGTTAATGGTGTTTTTAAAAACAATATCCACGTGCCCGGCCGGAGAAGTCAAGGGTGCTCCTGGCTTACTTATTCGCGCCTCCCTGAACGCCGGGCCTCGGGATCCCGGCCCTCTAACGAGGGGATTCGAGGTTTTATGGATGTTTCTCGGCCCTTTTTTCGAATTACCCGACACCTGGTTGTTTGCTTTTGCGGTGGGGACTTGACGGCGAGGGGGTGTTTGTTTTTTTTTCCTGTCTGGGAGGAAAGGTGAATTCGACGACCCGCTATTGTCAATTCTAAGGGGAGGATTCTCTTAGCCTTAGAACGGGTGTTTGAAATTTCCCATGCAATCTTCGGGTATTAATTTCCCACCGTCCTCGTCCCGCGCCTGCCCGGTGGAAAGGAAAGTCGCCTGGCCGAGGTCGAGCCTTCGCAGATAATCGTTAAGGTCGTGTGCCCCGAGCGCGGTGCATCGCGATTAATTACCTAACCGAAGGCACGCCCCTTACGTCTTCATTATGTAGGCCAGCTCTTTGCAGGTGCCTTTCATGGAAGGCACTCTCTTTCCGCGAATGGCGAAACACCGTATTAGGAAGAATTTCGCGTAGTTGGAGCACGTAGCCAGGAATGACTGGGTTAGCTTAGGAGATCTCGCCCGATGTGCCGTGGAGAAGGCCCTTCCTACGCGTTTTAATTACGCCACGCGCGGGGGGGCCACCCCTTTAATTAGCATTTGCTTTTTCCTGGCGGTGAAATCGACCAGGAGAATCACTCTCCTCGCGCGTTCTCTGGACGGCACTTTTTCTCGGTGCCCTCGCTATTCTACCGTCTCGTGGAGCTTCAGCTTCCGTCTTGATTAGCCAGCTTCCTCGAATACGAATTTTTTTATCCCGCATTGCGTGATTTGAGAATGAAAACTCCACGGTGCTTCATCTCCAGATTTCTCCAACCGGTTTACGCCCAATAATAATTCCCCATTCGAACGATAGAGAATTCCAGTGCAGCACAGATCTGAATTAGAAGCCTTCCCTCTCAAAATTATAGCTACCCACATCGCGCCAACTGAAGGCTCGCTAGTTAACATGTAGAAACGAAACGTTTCACCGATTTCGTTCGCGGTGCGTTTTCCACGGGGCCGAGCCGGACTCGTTCACGCTCCAAGAAGCCCAACGATCGTGCCAGGGTAATTTCCCATGCCCCGTACCATAATCTTCGGTTCTGTTTTCCGCTCCTTTCCCCCAAGATTCATATAGTTTGCGCGTCACAGTCGCGTGTGATCGGCGGCGGCTCGACGCTGAACTCAGGCC
This sequence comes from Andrena camellia, assembly GCA_029448645.1. Lineage (NCBI taxonomy): Eukaryota > Metazoa > Arthropoda > Insecta > Hymenoptera > Andrenidae > Andrena > Andrena camellia. The sequence continues at coordinate 39,229,391 of CM055679.1, read as the reverse complement.
GTGTCACCGTTCTCTGCTCGCCAGGCTGCAATCTCGCGTCTTCCCTCCTCATTTCTGCCTGGCAGCTCGTAATTTCGAGCTTGATGAACGCGGTTAGAGGAAACGGTAGTCCGACAAATGTGATACTCTTGCCAAATTATGGTTGCCCCGTGTCGGATGCGCCCTGTCGCGACCAGACAGTGTTCTAACGAAGGGGCCCAGCTAGGATCGAGTGGAATATCGAATTATCAATGAAACTACTCGTCCTCTCCGTGGGTGTGCGCGAAGCGTGACAGAAAATCGGCCGGGTGAACAGCTCGTACTACACGTGGAATCCCGTGGTCTTCGTCAGGAGGTCCCTCGAACTCGATCCCGGGCGGCGTGGTTTTCACGAAGGGAGATTACAGCTGCCGCCGCGGATGATATATTTTTCTTCGCGGCTCCGTATTGCCGTGTAAACCCAATAAAGAGCCACGAACGACCGGCCACACACGACGGCGACGAGTGCCTTGCCCGGGCCGCAAAGCGAAGCCGAAACGAGAGATCGTTCGGGGGCCACCGCGCGAACGGCCGCGCTCCAGCTCCGTTTCATTTCGAGGCCCCCGGGACAATAAAAGGATTCCGGCGATCCGAGCGCGGAGAGAGGAACGTTTCCACGGAGGTTGGCCGGCCAGCCCGCAAACAAACCAAGCCCCGGGAATTTTCTCTTTTACGGCCACGCTGGCCAGAGCGGTTCACTTCGCGGAAGCCGCTGCTTATCGGCCGCTCCCGCTTCTTCTTCTTCCTTCTGGATCAACAAACGGCCTCCGGCGTGTCGCCGCGTTTGCCGCGCGCGCCCCCCCCCCCCCCGCCCCGGCTGTCTCGAACGATAATTTCGTCTTTTCGATTCTCTTCCATTACGAGATCGAGAATATTTCCGAGCCCGAAGGGTTGAAGATTACCATCCTTATCCTCTGCCCCTGAAAGTCTCAACGAATCCAGAATCCCAGTCTAGTTTCAACGCGCCTGCGCGGGATCTCGGCTAGCCATCGATCATTCACGATCGATGGAGACGCGTAGCCGCGAGGAATCACGCGCTGCCGCGCGAACGGAGCCGATAGACACCGCCCACGGAAATTAAATATCGAGTGATATCCATCTGACGCGTTTAACGCTGGCAGAGGCCATCCGACGACGCGACGCGCCACCAGGAAACACGAGTCGCCCTCCCGTGTTCCGTCGCGTCCGCTCCTATCGCGGCGAGATTAACAAAACGCGCAACAACCGGCAGATTTCACGCGTGTGCACCCCGCCGGATTAAATGTGCCGCGCGCGCACAGCGTCCCCCCGTCGCCGGATATGGGCTAACCGAGCGCGGTGGCCGTAATAATAACGCTAGGTGAGCGGAGCCGTGGCGGGTGGCCAGCACGAGGCTGCGATTTTTCACAATGTCGCTGGCAGGAGGTCGCCTGTAAAGTGCACAATGTCGTCAAATTTCATTATCGACATCATAATGCAGGCTTAATTCGCCTTAGACTGGCTGGGGAACGCCGCTTTTACCCCCGTGTCGCGGTCCGCTGCGTTCGCTCCAACGTTCAATGGCCGCGCACCCTAGGACGTCCCCCTGGGGCCCACGTGGCTCACATGTAGAGCAGCTTGAAAGAGCGCGCTTCGATCGAGCATCCTGGGCGCCTCTTTCGCGTTGATCTTTTGCCCGACGGTGTTTTTTTCCATCGCCGCGCGGGACGGGAGTTAACACGATACACCCCGCGACAAAAAAAAAATAGCACACTGCGTAATTTTCTTAATTTTCGCATAAGAAATTGAATACTAACAGTTCTCGTATTACCTATCAGTTTTAGTCAGCAATAGCCTGCACATGTTCAGGGTAAACACTTCTGTTTTGCCTACTGGCTTAAGGTACAGCTGAAAACCTAAACATTAGTGGTGACCGCTGCGTCAAAATGATAACACACCTTTAAAGTTTTCCTCCTCCAGTTACTGCTAAGTCGTCAAACTGTTCATACAGGCAAATATTTAATACTCTGCGTGTTTCAGTATCGAAATTTAGTGAAATTAACGACAATGGGTCGTGGTAAAAGATTGAGTGAGTGCGAAATAGTAACAGTTCAAAATTTGCGTAAAGAAAATTGTTCCGTCGCTAAGATTGCGAAATTGTTAAGTCGTAGTCGTAAAATTATATACAATCTTGTAAGAAATGTAGAGAAATATGGAAAAAAGAAAAGCACAGGACGTCCAAAAGTGACAACCGAGCGTCAACGACGTGCGATTTTAAGGGTTGCGTCAAATTCTGTTGCTACTGCAAGAGAATTTGCAGCAGAAGCTGGAGTAAACACTAATGTACTTAATGTACAACGTATTATAAAAGAATGTAAATACATAAAACGCCAAAAACTGATGAGTAAACCATCGCTAACGAAGCGACATAAAGAAGCTCGGTTACAATTTGTTGAAAAATATATTCATTGGAGGAAAAAATGGCGAAGAGTTATTTTTAGTGACGAAAAGAGATTTACGTTAGATGGACCGGATGGATATCGTTGTTACTTCCATGATTTGCGTAAAGAAACACGCATTTTAAGTCGTCGACAAGCAGGTGGTGGAGGAGTAATGGTGTGGGCTGGAATTGGGTACTATGGGAGCACTGAAATTATGTTTATAAGTGGAACAATGAAGAGTCCAAATTATATTACTTTAATAGACGAACACTTGAAGAAACATGCAGTAGAGAATGGGGGCCCTAACTATATTTTCCAACAGGACAATGCAAGTGTTCATACAGCAGAGGCTGTCAATGAATACTTCCGACAGCAAAATATAAAAATTTTAGAATGGCCAGCTAGGTCGCCGGACTTGAACATTATTGAAAATTGTTGGGCACAATTATCGAGATCAGTAAATGCCAAGGGAAAACAATTTCAGACCGTTGAGGAATTAAAAAATTGCATCGAACGAAACTGGATATCATTAAGCCGAAAATTTGTTAAAAAATTATTTAAATCTGTACCAAAGCGTTTAATATCAGTTATACAAGCAAAAGGTGCAACTACAAAATATTGAAATAATATTTTTCTGTACATATTAAGTATTTTAAGAGAAATGTGCTATCTTTTTGACGCGCCGATTTTTCGTTATTTTTCAATAAGTTGTAAAATAAAATTATTCTTTTGTAATAAATGTATTCCACTACATTGAAATAATTTGTTATTCTTATTAAACACTATTATAAACGTCAAAAGCAATGCCGTATATTGTTCCAAAAGTTAAAAAAAAAAACTTATATTTACATAGTGTGCTATCGTTTTGCCGCGGGAGTGTATGTACCCGGGATTCTCGCAGCAGAATATTATTCATTAAGGCGTGCATAGTCGCGTGGACGATGGCTTGTAAGCTCGGAGAGTGGACGTGGCGATGAAAGTTTAGATTGCAAATGAAGGGTGGGAAGCATCAGAGTATGAAGTGGTGTGTTCAGATTCCTCGTCGATTGAACTCGAGTTAAAACTGGGGCGCGTTAATACTTCCGCTCGTTTGCACCCGCAACTTCCACGCCGCTGGCGGAATACTTTTAAGTGATACCTCGTTACGCGCAATCTCGCTCTGACTCTCGTTAATGAGTGACAATTACTACGGAATTATCCCCGCCTCCGGGAGAGGGGGTTTCGGCTGTTCGTCGGAAATAACGTGGCCGATTTGTTTGCGCGCTGGCTCGTTAGGCGTTTCACGGAATCATTTGCTCGACGGTGGATGTAGGTTAGCCGCGTCGAACACAGAGTCACCGTCCATCGAGTAGCTCAACTTCGCTCGTCGATTTCTTGGAATCGCGTCGCAGCCAGAGGCGATCTTGTTTCACGCGAGATTGCGCGCATCTTCTGGCAGAATCCACCAATGACAACGAGCTACCCGCCAGGAACCACCGTCCGACTAAAACAATCACCGACTCATCGTCCCCGTAGAACTAAGAATGACACTACGTAGGCACCTTCGTGAGTACAACGGGGAGCCGTTCCCGAAAGAGGCGAAGATTCAACGGGGAGCTGGGGCTGATCCTCTCGGATTCCCCACGAAGGGGGATGGAAAACGGTCTTTCGTCTCCAGTCAGCTGCTTTCTTTGCAAATTTCGTGCCGAGGTTGCTGGTGGGGTCGCTAAGATAGGGTGGTTCTGCCGTTTTAAATCGATTTAGCCGAGTTCTGCCGGGCCAGGTAAGCCGCCGCGGGTCGCGTTTATCTGGCCGCTGGAGAACGGCTGAAAGCACCGCCGTCGAGGGACGACGGAAAAGTAGGGAGGATGGCTGCGGCGCGGCCGTGTACACTTCTGTACACAAACACCGCTGTCCCGCGCTATCGGCAAGATGTTTAATGTTTCGAACTGTTTGAGAATAATATTTACACGGAACGCGCGCGCGGCAGGACCTTGGGGCATAGGCTGCTTCCGGTTTACGCTCGCGTCTCTTATCGGATCGGACACATTTTCCAAATAGTCATTGGTCATGCACGCGCGTGCCCCGTCCCGCGAGCGTGCTTTCATTATTAATCGCCCGATAGTTTGTAGGTAACCGGTGGGCCGCTACTTGTCCGCGCGCGGTCGATTAAATCTGCTTCGGATTCTCGACGCGCGCAGCCTTTTAGACTGTCAAGTGGATGCTTATCGACGCCCAACGGGGGCGGATTAACGGTGTGTAGCTGTAATTCGACGCAGAGACGCGATACCCTGCTTTTCGAGTACATAATTCTGCAGCCCTATTGGGGCCCGGATGTTGAGTATTTATTTCTCAAGCAGAGTCAGTGGGGCCGGGATCATTTTTCGTACAGGCTCGCGAAAGTGTAACGACGAAGCATTTATTATTCGAGTATCTTGATACATGGATCGGTTATTAAGTTAGATGCGAAATTCCACGGCCCTTTCGAGGGTCCGTGAGACATTTTCAGGGAATTCTACTTGCGATCTCCTAACAATAACCTACCTATTGCTGCAGAATCCCTCATTTATTTCAAAGTTAGGGGTTCCTCCGGCATTCAACGTCTCCAAACTCCATTTCTCCACTGAAGAAGTTCCCTCGATCTCTACCGAAATATCGAGTGCATGTGACCAAAGTCGCGTGGAAAGAATCCCGTGTCGATCGAACGAAACGCGCATCGAATAGCAACGGACGCGTCCACGGCGACGTGTCGCAGGCACATACCTAGCCACCTACCGGCAACCTTCACCTACGAAGCCCAGGCCTCACGCGAGGTAATGATCGCACGGTGCAATTACTCGGCGTGACTTGCTTTCCGCACCCTCTACGCCACGATGACCCGCTACTCTCTCTCTCTCTCTCTCTCTCTCTCTCTCGTCCTTCGCGTCGGCGACGCGACGCGACGCTCGACGTTACGACGGCCCCCGGTGTGAAGCACGAGTTTTCACAGCCCGGCCCCGACACACGGATTTCGCCGTTGTTTCCCTTCGTACGGCGCTCCGGATTCCCCGGATCGATGATTGGATTCGTGTCACGCGCGTCACTCGACTCCAATCGCCTGCTGTCTCTTTTTCTCTCCTTTCTGGCACCGTTGCAGGCCGTTTTACGAGCACGGGTTTTAAATGCTCGATGAATGATCGCGTGGTTGCCATTCAGAATGATCTTGCGCGCCGCACGAACTCATTGAGAAACTTTCGCTCCTTACGTTTATTCGCTCGATTATTTACATCTCGATGGAAGTCGGCCGAGTCAGACCGCGGCTTAGGATACCCTCTACGGTCTCCGTTGCGCGACGCGGCGTGCTCGCGCAAAACGGGGGAAACTGAATAAATCATGTAAATTCGATTCCCGCGCGTCGATTTCTGGAACACTTATGTGCATTGCTTGTGACAACGTGTAATTACGCGGGGACAGAATTAAAGCGGAGTGACGCGTGGAACGCGTTGGGACTTGAGGATAAACGTCGCGGGCAATCATTATCATAAGGATAAGCAGCGTAGGCGGCGACGCTAAATCATCTCAGGTGAATCTCTGGCCTTCGACAGGATGTCCCGAATTAGCCTCGATGATGTTACAGATCGGAACCATCAGCGTCCCCCCGGCCACGAGACGCGGAGGAAGGATGGAAAAAAGCGCGCTTAAGAGGCGACACTTGGTGTTTACACCCGAGAAACGAGCCCTCATAAACTTTATCGTCGTGGCAAGTCGAGGGAGCGAGAGAGAGAGAGACCCGGGGAAAAAGCTACGAAGACAGAGGGTGGTAAGGGAGGGGATCTCTCTTTCGCCGGAGGATTGTCAAAATAGCCGATCTTTATGTCGTTTTTATAGCCCGCTCGCTCGCGGTCGTTACGAGCGTGAAATCCAAGCTCTTCCGGGGGACAGGGCCGCCTCGTCTTCTCGGAGACTTTTTCGAAAAAATCGTGCACGGCCCACCGTAACCGCCAAGGACCCTCGTGAGGGCCTGTCGGCCTAGGCGAGCGGCGCGGGGAGGGGGGCTCTGCGCCCTGAAACACATGGCGCGCAAGCGACCGACTGGAGAAAGACTTTTACCCCACCGGGGGGCCCACGTGGCCCCTGGACCGCGTGTGCGCAGTCCCACGGAGCCACCAAGGGTGTTTGGTTACGGGTCCTCTGGGAGAAAACTCGGAAAATATCCCTAAGCCCTCCCTGCAACAATATACAGAATTGTGGAGGAGCGCGGGAAACGGCTTGCGGCTAATTAAGGGCCACCGATTCTGGGTAGAGATTTCGCTTGGGACGATGGGGGCAGGCTTGAAATAGGACTCTGGGCATGGCCGGGACAACTGGGACAGTCGGTTTGTCGTGACAAGTAGCGCTCGTCTTGAAGAATACTCTTTCCTTCACCCTATCGCCATTCGATGCCTGGCTTCTGACTCGTTAAATTGGGGTAGCGACTGAACAGAGAATTCATAAAATCGTAGACCTTATCACTTATTAGGCACTACGATACACCTCGGAAATTTGACCATCTGAATTTATAACTCTGCGCGCTGTCTGGACACGGCTCTCTGGAAACAAATCCGGATGTTGGGTCCACGGGCCGGGTCTGAAGGCGCGTGGCCAACCTGCAATTATTACGCGGCGGCTCCTTTTAAGCGGCCGCAAGACTGGACCATAAAAAATCCTGTCTGCGGCGAGCGCTATTGGAGGGTCCCCCGGAAACGTTCTAATTTCCGACAAACGGCACACAATGCCACTTTTTCCCGCGTGCACAGGGCAGCGTCGCCTCGTTGTCCCGGTTTTTGTCGCCCGGAGAACCACCTACCTGTTATTATCGCGTGACGGTCCACCGGTGAGAACATAAAGCTGTCTCTGATGGCGCGAACGCCCCTGCTTCGGTGCCTCTGGAAATATGGGAACGACGAATGCGCCCTTGCGAAAAAAATATGCTGTGTTTTCGCTCGAGATCGGTAATCAGGTTGTTGCGGGGCGTCTTCGACTCACATTTCCAGATAAGATTCCACATTTTCTCTGCCACTTCGAGGTACCGTCCTTTTATCACACCTCGGTGCGGTAACTAAGGGCCCTTTATGCCAATTTCCTTGCAAGACTTTAGCCAAAAATCGACAGCACGCATAAATTTACCGTTTATCGTGGTTTCGCCTCGTAAAAGGTGGAAACGGAAAATTCGACGATCGACGGTTTTATCGACAGCATCGACGCCACGGTTCGACGGGGCGATAGAGGTGTACCGTAACGTTTCGGCAAACACGTTCCGCGATGCAAACGGTCGTTGGCGTCGGGATCAGGTGGATATCGCGGCACGGGCGCCCCATCTTTTCCGCTGGCAGTGTAAACAGTAAACACAGAAGGCGGATAAGAGGCCTAGCGAGGAAGGAGCAGGTGCTCGCGAGTTTCATTAGACCCTCTTTCCTGCGCTCTGGAGAGAGAACACGTTCTGTGTAAAATTATTTGGCGGCTGCCTGACGATGTTGTTTCTCTTCATCGACGTAAGACGCCATTTCCGGTGACCGTGTCTTTCATCCCTCGCCCCGTTTCCGTCGTCGAGTACCGACCTCCTGCTTAATGTATGTCTGTACGGCAGACGTTCGATTTCAACGTTTCCCCCTTCGATTCGAGTTGGATAGTTTGCCGTCGATTCTAAAATTCCCCGTAACCACGAGAAACCCTTGAAAGTCTCTTTGAAACAATAACAACCAGGGCAGCACCCTCTGCGACGCCCCTCAGTAATTAATTACAAGTAGCCATCAAGACTTTTAGCATCGAAGAAGGAGCGTCGGCGTCGTTTGCCACCGTTTACCGTTCCTTAAAGGCGCCAGGGAAGCGTCGTTGCCCCCAGGGGATGACATTCGTGTCCCCTTTCGCCGTTCGCGGCGCGAAAAGGTGCGTCTACGGCTCGATACCGGGCGTATCTCGTCGTAAAAGGTCGGCTCAATTACTCCGATGAATCTTCAATTAGAGGGACCACGGAGCTTCGCGTTTACAGCCGAGCGACGGCGGGCTTAATGCTCGATGATGAAGGCCCCCGATAGCGGCGTGGGCGACGGATCGGGCACAAAAGCGCGCGTAAAATTCGAGAACGGGCTAACCAGAGGGTCGTTAACGCGTCCGCGTCGAACGGGGATCTCGAGATCGAGGCCCCGTGGCCGAGGAACGCTCCTCTGCCCCTCTTCCTACCTACCCCTCCATCGAAAGCGTACACTGTATCTTAACGATGCAATTATGCATTCCTCCAGTGATCCGCGCTGGCTGTGATCGCCGGGGCCCTGCTCGTAGCGCGCATTAAAGGCGCGACAGTTTTTTGCGAATCCGTGAAATTTACACCAGGCCCTCTTTGCGATCGCTTTTTTCTTCCCGTCGATTTTTTTCACCTTCTTTTTTTCTTCTCTCGGAACGGTCTTCGCGATCGAGATCCCCGCGGCCATATTTGTGTCCCCGGCTCGTTAAGCGGCGCGACGCGCGGCTCGGCGCGAGAGGCGAGGTCGGTAGAAAAAGGAGGATCGCGGCTGACTCTACACTACGTTAATCGGGAATTAATTAAAGTTTATGCTGCGCTGTAAACGTTTATAACTTTGGGGGAGGGGACAGGTGTTTTATTCGCCGGCGACAGGCACGTGCCGCCGTCCAAAGAGGTCTCGTTTATTGCTCCCGGGCTGTCCTTGTCCCTCGCCTCGCGCAGCCACTCCCGAGAAGCTTTCCTCGCCGGGCCGAGGGCCGAGGACTGGAATATTTAGAAAAATCGAGCGCGCCCGTGCAACAGGTTGCCCGCGATACCGTTCCATTCTTCTGATGAATTTTACAAAAGAAGACAACATCGTCAACTTGGAAATCGCAATGATCTCGGGCTCCGTCTGCGGCTCACGATTAAATCCAGATCGCGTTGTTCGCCGTCCTTGTTCCGTGTGCCGCGACGTCCCGTATCTCCGCGGCGGCCTCGCGATTGCGCGTCGATTTATACGCTCGATAGTTATTGTACTACCAGTGCCTCGGAGGATTAACCCGTCCCCCCCCTCCCCGGTGCTCCGGTAAGAATAGAGAGTTTGTAGCAGCTTTGCAGGGAATCGGCACGATCTAGAAACGGTGTTTGCCCAACGAAATCTCGATTATCGCGGGCCGCTCGTAGCGTGTAGGTACACAGGTAGCTGGCGCGATCCTCGCAGCGGCAGGGATTTCCAGAACAGAAACAACGTCGCCGCGTGTACCCGCTTTCCTCGGCCCGTTTCCCCGGGTGACGCGTTTATCGCCGGTGCACGCCGGTATTTCCAGCCGGGAAAAGTGGGAGGGAAGACGAAACGTTGGCCCCGGGCAATATGTGTGTTCGGATTATAAGCTGTTGCAACCGGTATTTACGGTACGAGGATACCACCTCGCTGCCGGTCTGATAAGAGATTGCGCAAGTTTAGCGCGGTAGCCAGCCTACGTCTAATCCGTGGTATGTAAACGACCCACGTGGCACCCTCGCGCGTTCACCTCAGCTCGACGACGCCGCGCCGCGTCGAGCCGCGTGATCCGGATTCGGATTCGACCCGAGGCGCGCGTGCAGTCAAAAACCAGCGGCGTTATCGTGCTCCGCGCCGCCCGCTAAGTGGATATTAATGGGAGGAGGGGCTCATTAGATAAACGAGCGGATCCGCGGGCTCGCTTATCTTGCCGGAATTTAATATTTTATTGAGTGTACCTACTTGCAGTATCATAATTCAATATTAGCCGGGGACGTTTATAGTCGCGTCGTAACGTAGTCTCGAGTGCCTTATGAGAGCCGCGCCGGTCCGCTTCGCTCCTCACGGGGCCGACTACCCTTTCCCTTTTGAGTTACGTCGCTCTCGCCTCCCGGATCGGAAAGTGCCGCGGGAATTATTAATTTCCGATAAACCGGATGGCCCGCGCTATCGCGCTGAATTTACGCGAACGGTCCCCCCCGTGGGGGATAGGTAAATAGGAGCGCGGGGGAGGTGCTCGATCTTACGTGCGTTCTTTCGCCTGGGGAATTTCATTCTCGAGGATCGCCGAGAATCTGCTCTCGGATGGAATTGAATTTCGATATGCCGGAGGTCGCTTCGCTGGTCGATTCCTCCTCGGTGGCGCTGGGGTATAGCGAGCCGAACCGAACTGGCGGAGTGTCCCGGAAAAGTTGTCGGGGACGGGGTTAAGCGCTACTTTGCTGCGCGAGCGGGTGGAAAATAAAGGAGGGAAGCGAGAGAAACGGGTTGGCGAGTCGCGAGAGCGTAACTGGTATTCTCGGTTAAGTGGGAATGGGCGACGGTTCGTTAGGCAGAGCAGTTTTTCAGGGCTGGGTCGAAGGAGTTTTTCGAGGCAGCTGCAGGGCCAGAAGGAGGAAGAGCAAGAAAGGGCCACCTCCTGCACGCCGATCCCTCCGATCCCTCGCCTCTTTCTCTCGGCCGCTCGCTCGCCCCGATCCCTGTCCCGCTTCCTCCTCCGGCATCGTCGGCAGGGCCGACATATGGACGCGCACGAAGGACGGCGCACGCGAAAAAAGGCCTCGGCGGTCGTCTTCGAGATTCGCTTCCCTCGTTAAAGCAACGAGAGACTTTGCATACCGCACACCGAGAGCCGGCCTTCCTCTCTTTTTCCTCCGCGGCTCGTCCTCGCGGGCCGCGCCGACCCTGCGGCCGCGTCTTCCTCCGCGCGGCCTTCTGTTTTGCCGCGGAGGAATCTTCGGATTAACGAGAATCGAGGCTGAGCTTCTCGCGAGCGGGAGTTACCGGTAGAGGGCTAGGGACGAAGCTAGCGCGGCTAACCAGCCGCTGACTTCTTGTCATCCTCTTTGGTCAAGCTTGTGCTTTTCTGAGCAGGTATCCTCAGGCTTGTGGGAACCGAGGATGAGTTTCTTGAAAGTGGCAGTTGTTAGACAAGGATACCTCGCGATGAAGCTTCGATCGCGGCCTTCCTATCATTCCCTTCTCCGTTCAATTTTCTCTGCTGCTATACAGTGTCGAGGTTAATTGAAAAGCGAAAGGGAAAGAAGCTGCTCGGATATTGCCCATGACAGGCTGTTACTCGCATTCTCCGTGTCCTCTGCTTTGCATATCGCTGCTGTGAAGTCATTGACGAGAAGATTCGGCTTGATCGTGCAGGGTAGGTGCGACATTTCGCGCTTTTACTTCTGAATCTCCCCTCGAGGATACTTTGCAACTTGATACGAGCATTTATATAAATTAGAGCCGTAACGAACAGGTTTGTCGCGATGAAAATCGCATCTGTACCAGTGACAGGGTATTTAGTAATTATGGCAGCATTCATAAATTGTCGTTAATGGCCCGCTGTCGGTAAATTACGATTCTAACGACAGGCCGGCAGATATATTGGGAAAATATTCATGTACATTTTCTCGTATTCTACTTGTATTCAAACCCCATTAGCGTTACACGCCTTAAGGGGGGATTGCGCCTTGTTGGGCCGAAAAATGGGCAATTCTTCGTGAATTTTTTCTACAAAAACGGATCGAGAAATTAATTTGAGGTTTGGCAGGCTGTTTTATTGTACCTTGAACTACTGTTCTGAATTTTTGTGTGACAGTGAGGAAAAAGTATAGCTGATACAGAGAGAGCGTTGAAAAATAATCCGGGTGATTCTGACGTTGACGAAAAGTACTGTAAGGTTTATCCGAAATACAAAAAGGAAAAGAGATTCTTAATCTATATGAATGTGGCTATCGGTGGTAGTAGATTTATTGCCGTATCTGTTACCGTCCCTTTTTTATTTAAAGAAGTTTTCCCGATTTTGGGGCAAAACCTGTTTCAGACTCAAATCAGGACGCTTCGCCTTCTTCAAAAGGCTGCCATTTTAACATTTTTTCACTTTTCTTAATGCATCTACTACCACCGATAGCCACATTCATATATATTAAGAATCTCTTTTCCTTTTTATGTTTCGGATAACCCTTACAGTACTTTTCGTCAACGGCAGCACCACCCGATTATTTTTCAACGCTCTCTTTGTATCTGCCATGTTTTTTTTTCACTGTCACACCAAAATTCAGAACAATAGTTCAAGATACAGTGAAACAGTCCGCCAAACCTCAAATTAATTTGTCGAACCGTTTTTGTACAAAAAATTCACAAAGAATTAAGGGGTCATGCCTAGTTGGCAAACGAAAAAGAACGTCATTTTCGGGAATTTTTTGTGAAAAATGTGATGTATGTTTCTTACAACTATTTCCTTATTTTAGAAGTACATATATTCAGCATCCCTCAGGAATTTTGTTATAGGAAGATATTAAATAATGAAAGAATAACAGCCATTCTCGCGCAATCATGACCCCTTAAGACTTCTTAGAAGACAAAATTCCTTCGCCATTCTATCTTAATTATAGTTTTATCGAGCGTATCGCAGCTTCGTTCCTTTTTGCATCTTTTTCTGCACACAGCGCTACAATTCCCTCGATCCAAGATACCTACCCAACGGGAGACCAACAGAATCCTGACTTTAGAATCTCCTTGTACATAAATAGTTTTACTATAAGTACAGACGGTACATAACGAATTCGGTACAAGGTTCTCTCAGCAAGGTAATCAACATATCTCGCGGAATCCCGGCTCCCGAACGCGGTGCTCCCCACCGTCACGAAACAATTGCAACATACGGATCATTAGATTGCATTTCAGTGACCAGAGTCACGCGTTTCCCCGATTCTGGACACCAACGGTCTCCCTCGAGCACTGGAAAGTGTACTTTTCTCTTGCCCCGGCGCGGTCCTCGACGAAACTTGAGCGAGTCAATATTCGACTATCAAACATTTACCCATTCAAAGCCGAAAGCACTCAAAGGCTTGTCACCGTGGAAACGGAATCGACACGTACGCGCGAAGTGGCGAAACGATCGAGTGCCAGGGCGGTTCGGGCCCGCTCGCGTGTGCTGGCGACACGCGCGCGTTTAAAGCAGGCAGAAACGCATCCCGAATGTTGGTCGCCGCTTACGTGCCGGGAGCTTTGCCGCCCGCGCACACGTCACATTAGGCTCATTTTCCACACGTGGTTTTACACGCGTCGGCAATTACAATAATAACAGGCCCCCCCGCTGCTGGTTTCGCTTGCGCCCGGGCTCTCCGCTCGTTTCGCGAAATTGATTTAACATATTCATTAGCCTATGCAAATACTACCTACGACGGACCTTCGCTCCTGCGTCTCGTCGCTTCCTCCTATTTCGCGCGAGAATCCGACGAAACTTCATTCGGAGGTGCAGGCACTCGAGGTGTCTGACTCCCGCGGGGATTGGGTTTGTTCGTTCACCATTCATTCTGTTTATTTTCGCGCTTTGCTGGAAGAATAGAAAGACTCGTGTCCCATTCTGAGATGCCGAGTTTACAGAACACTCGTCGCTTACAGTTGCGCACCTAATCCAAGCTACTTAGATGAATGGAACGCGATGGATCCAACGATGGCCGCATCGTTTGCTCGCGAGCATTTATTAAACCGCGCCCGCTGGGAGAGGGGATCGCAAACGATTCCTCGCGACGGTTTACGAGACTTTCCACGAAAAGGTACGAGCATTAGGAAACCGTCTGGCCGGCTTTACGAGTCCTTCACCAACGAGCCTCGTTGCGAGAGGAGAGATCGTTCGCTGGTTACGAAGATGAAATAGTCTCTGATTCGGCGATTGTTACGCATCGGCCGTGACTGTCGAAACCCTTTTCCATTCGATCATCGTATCGAAGGCGTCGAACTCGAGCCGCTGGTACATACATCCTTGGATTCCCATCTCGACACGGGAGACGAGCCAGCAACGTGTCGAAACCATTACCCCAGCCGAGCGTGTCATTATATCGTCATTAAACGGTGCGCCGTCTTGATGCGCGTCTTTTCGGTAACGACTTGCCTCGTTCATGGCCGAAGGGAAAACCGCGCGCGACTCTTCGCCGAAGTCGATTGAGGTTAATGCGGAGGATTTCGCGGGGAACGGCGTATCTAGTTAGAGGATTTCGCGGGTGGCTGATAGCGGCGCGGAGGGCGAGAGGAGATACGTAGCCGGAAGCGGAGAGCAATGCCTCGCACGGTGCCGCGTGCAGAAACAAACAGTATCGCGTACTATATCTACGATGCACGCAATTATAAACCATTCAAGCCGCCTGGCGTTCGTGTCGGAGGGCATTCACTGTGGAAACGAGGGTAGAGATATTATTAAGATAAAAGTCCACCGACGGGGAGTCTAATGCCGTCGCCTCCGCGATATCCGCAGCGGATTCCTCTGGATCGCGGGCGGCCGCGATCGGCGGTCCAGCGCGCTTCGACTGTCTTTTTAATTGCGCGCTTGTCGCACGATCGAGAGCGGCGAAATAACGTTCCCGGGGCGCCTTAATGAGAGGGAATGTTAAAACGGCCGCGGTCCCGGGGCCATTTAGCGGGCCAAAAGTTGCGGAATACCACGGCCGAGAGGAAAGATCGGGCTGCGACGGGGGGGGATACCGTCGTCTCTCGCGTGAATCGCGCTCGAAAGATACGTCCTGGACGCGTTAATGTTGCCCGTTCTCCTTCCTCTCCCTCTCCCTAGCGTTTCTGCTCCCTTCGCCGCCGTATTCAGCACTAAAGGGGGAAAAAGGAGACACAGGAATACGGGTGATAAGCGGCTGAAGAAGTTGGAGGACCGCCGCCGTATCTCCCGAAGGATATTAACGCTCTCCTGACCGCCCACGTACTCTTCCGTGCGGCGCGGCGTCGAATGCCGAGGCCGTGCCTCTGCGATCGCTGGCTTTAATGCCATCGGGTAGAGGTCGGATTGCGGGATCCATGGGGATGAATGCTTGGCTATCTGTGCTTCAACACCCACGCGTTTTCTCCGCTGACGCGGTAAGGTCTTGCAGGTACCTATATTAACCTGGCACAGAAATATCGTGAACAATGTTAAATAGGACAAGCTCCTCTTCATACCGGAATCGTTGTATCGATGAGTACTTTCCACGATCGAGGGCTCCCCCTTCGATGAGCTAGGGCTCGATGGATCGTTGATTCGTATCTTGCTGCTCCCTGTTAATTTACCCTCCCCGTCGTAATGGATTGAAAATCCACAAGGAAGCCAAGCCGACTGGCAGATGTTTCCTGGAGGTTCTGTTTAATCAGGACCACCGCATCCAGGACACCCGGGTAACGCGTTTCCCTCGGGTCGAGAGGTCCGAGTGCAGGCTCCAGGTGCCGGCCAGAGCACAGCGGAACACCGAAATTCCCTTCAGCCTTCAGACGGCGTTCAATAACCGGAAGTACATTACTCGGCGCATCCGCCCAACCGTCTACTCGTCCCCCAATTTCGTCTCGGCTCTCGTTGTTGGCGCAAACTCTCTCCCTCTGCCTCTGTTGCTCCCGGGTGTCCAGCGTCAGCTCTGTCGGTCACTGGGTTATCCGCGCAAACGATCGACGACGGTGGGCTTCCTTCTAAAATGGAATCACCGTACCGATCGCAAATTTCGCGACGGCTCCGTCCGAGCCCGCGCGGTGGAAAATTTTGCGCAGCGTTCAAGCGCCGAGCTGTAGCATCCACTGATTACCAGCATTCTGCTTTCACTTTGGAAGTGGCGCGAGTCAGTGGCGGACCCCGCGGAGGGATGGCGATTTCTTTTCCACAACGAGGATCAGAGTGCAGAGCGAATCGTCGCGTTACAAGGAGCGCCGAGACGGCAATAAAGCGCCGCGGTTTATCAAACCCCAGTGTTTGCTCAATAATAAAAGCCGCCGGCTGGCGGTGTTGTAACGCGGCGAGCCGAATTATCGGCGTGACGTAACAATTGCTGCGGGCTGATCCGTGGAATTTTACCGCGGTGCATCTGTGCTGGTTGCTGTTGCGCTCTTTGATCGTAGAAACTTCGCGAAACGTAGGTACGCGGAATGCTAATATAACTAAAAATCCTCCGATTCCAAGAACTGAGATCGGCTAGCAAATCACCGTCGCAACGATACACCCTGCGCCGCATTTCGTCCGCCTCGTTCGCGTCACATGGAACGACTTCCTAGGGATCAGAGGCAGGAAGCATTTTCGCCCGGCAAAAACCGCCGCGGTTCGCGTTGGCGATCCATAAAATCAACGCTACATCGTTCGTAAGACAAGTTTCGACCCGCTGATAGAAAGCCCCTCGTTTCAGGGCTTTACGTGGTTGTAAACACGCGGCGGCCTATCCACGGGCGAATACACATTTAATTAGAGCCGCGTCGGACCGTAAACATAATCGTAATATGATAATTATACGGTGGATCCGTGTCGCTACCGTAAACCGCCAAGTGGGCATAAAAGACGATGGCCCGTGGAACCGCGGCCGCGCGAGAACCGCTTCCTGCTGGATCCGCTTGATGAGCCGGATCCTGCTTTTTCTCCTCCGCTTATTTTACGATAGTATTATTCCTTGTAAATCTATTTCAAGAGTGCACGTCCAGTTTCCCTATCTCGCCGAGCCCTGTTACACAGTACTGAAAACTGGAGACGCGGAGGAAATCAGAACATAAAGAAGAGACATTTCTCGTGTCCCTTGCAACTTCTCGAACGACCGTGTTCCCCAGCCTCCCGAACTCGACACGAGCAACCTTCAGAGAACTTGAAAGGCTCGTCAGGAGCGTTGGTTGTGTACGTACCTACGTCCAAAAGCGCGCCAGATCGCCCGAGTCACTGTTTCTCGAGCCATCCCGCGATTACGAATAACTCAGGCGAGGCTCGTTCGTCAATCGAACGGCTCGGGACCGTTTTCCACGCGGTGACGTTTCTTCTCGCGGGATCCCCGCGGTTTTTCGCGACCGCCGATCGCCCTTTACATCCAGCCTGATGTACGGCCACTTTCCTCCGGTTGACAGTTACGGTAGTCGATACAACCGCCGCGACCACGAGCCCCGTCCTCTTTCTCCTCGTCTACGCTTTTTCCGCCGCGAGCGGAACACGCGCGGGCATTCCGCCCGCGGTGATACGTACGCGCGATTAAGAGGCTGGGAATAAAATAAAAAGCACCGAGGAATGGTTGGGCAATCGGATCGAAGGAAGGCTCGCTGTGGAGCAGCGGGATTTTTCCCGTCGGATCGACGGAGATATCCGAGCACGGAAAAATTCAATGATCGAGCTTCGGTTCTTTGACTGGAAGATCTATCGCCGCAGGAAGATTGATACCGATGCATTCTATAAGTAGATCGCCTAGTTGCATCGCCGGAGCACTCGCAACTTTGAAACGGTCCAGAGAAACCTCTATTGCCAATCAAGGGTCAAGTGAAAAGCGTCTAATGGCTGAATCTGCTCCTATAACGGGGGACGAAATAGAAAGCCCGGCTTCCAGCTCGGTACATCCGCGAACTTCGTCTCGCCTCTCCGTACAGAAGCTAGCCGATACACTCGCTTGATCCTGGATCGAACATTAGCGGGATTTCACGTCGATAATCGTACGTTTCGCAAAGGTAGAGATCGGCCCGCTTGTTCTCCGTGGAAGAGCGAGTATCATGCTAGATATCACGGCTAATCAAAGTAGCCACGGGGATATGAAACTGTAACGAGAATTAGCGCTCGCCAGGCGTGCACCTGTTAGTCTCACGGCGTTTACCTGGTCTGCGGCTCTCTTGCCGCCGCTCTCTCGCGCTTCGGTTGAAAAGATAGGGGCTGGTGTGGTCAGTGCACGGCATAATAACGGCGTAATAACAGCGTGGCATGCGAGAGAGTGGGTTGCGTGCGTCCAGTGACAGACCTAAGGACAGGAGGCGAGCGAGAAAGTGGGCAACCCCGACGAACTCTCTCCACCCGTGCCGACACTCCCTTTTTAAAAAGCTGTTTCCTCCTTCCGATGGACATCGAAACGTCCGAGTGTAGGTTGAACTGGAGATGGACGCGGCGGTAATTCCCAGGGAACTTGGATCGAGTTGCGGGCGATGGTCATTCGCCAATTGGGCTCCGGGACCATTCGCGACGACAGATCTTTTCTTTTAGTTTGCGTCGCGGACGTAGAGCTTCCATATCCAGATCTCGAAGAGACCGATTTTAAGGATGTATCGGACGTACAATATTAGACAAAAGTATATTTGAAATACTTGAATATCTACGTCTTACGCATAGTAAATCTAGAAGATGTAAGGAACTCGAACGACAGTTGGAGTCTTATTTTCGATCCTAGGAAGGTATTTTTCACTTTACAAATGCTTTCTCAAGCATTATTCGCTAAACTTTTGCCAGTAAAATGCCCAGAATTCACAATTTTCTCAAGTTATAATTTATTTCTTTAAAACGGTGTAATGAAAACAATTGAAACTCGACAGATATTTTCATCTACTCATATACTACATGTAAAAAAAAAATTGAAAACATTGGTGCCATTTCTTCAACATTTTATCAGCTGTTATATCTGTCAAGATCGTCTCTTTCCATCAGTGAAAATTAAAATCGTTATAACTCAGCAACCGTTTAGTGAATTCGTTTAAAATTTTTGGAGCACATCAGGAAGATTAGAAAGAACAATCTCACAAAATTTTCATCAACCTGGTACCATTTTGAAGATAGGTACAATACATCCTTAAATAGCCTACGCTGCACTCGAATCGTTTCTCTCTATGGCAACTCGTTTTCTTATCACCGACTGAAGAAGCAGGATACGTCTGAAAGGCCGCGACCAACGAGGAGATGCTCGCGAAATTCTCACGAAGCCCGCGGCGGGAGAGGTACGCTCTCAATTACCACGGGCGAAACCGGAAACAGCGGCGGGCCTGTTATACGGCGACGGTCCATTCATTCGCCCCGTACCGAGACACGGACGCGAATCCCTCCGACCGCTTGTTCTTCCTGCAACGCTCTCTCGCCTCGAACTCCACCGCTCAATTACGGCCTTTATTATTAGCGTGCTACTCCAGTCGCCGCTCATTATGCGCCGCTCTTCTGTGATAACGAAACGCATGGGCGAGCAGTAACGACCGTTTATCTCGACACGCCGGGCCCGACTGCTGTTTCGATCGGGCACGTTCGCTGGATCGAAACGAAGCTATCGACTGCAACACGCGCCAAATCATTTTTAATTTGTAGGTACCCGCTGCTCGACGAGATTCAAGTTGTTGCGTGTCGAATAGAGGGGCCAGGGATGGTGTTCGATTTCGATGGGGTTTATTAAAATCTTAGTCTTCTATCCCAATCGTAAGGCGACTCGTCTTTCGAGGCACTCCGCGAAGGATAAAATCGTTATGTCACCGTGCCCCCTGAAAAGTGTTCCCACATCCCGCAGAAGTATATATTTGATCACTTGTGGGATCAGGGACACAACCGCCAGCCAACGTTTCTCCCTTCGCCCAGCGTCTACGCGTCTGGCAGGCTCTCGCAAGAATTTGCATCGCCAAGGTTCGGCTGGCCTCGTTAAATATGGATGCATTTTACGTATATGGATCCATATTCCGAGAAAGGGGAGCACGGGCGTGCTCCCTCGGTGATGCACGACCAAGGGAGCAACGCGACACGGGTGTGGCAAACGGTGAATATCCTGGACGAAACCGACTGACAGACGGCGAACCGCATGTCATGGCCTCTCGCCTTATCGCGCCTCTGGATCGGATCCACCCTCGCCAAGGGGTTGCGGCTTGGCTAGTGTCGCCGCCGAGTCCGTGCCTCGATCTTCCCAGAAAATTCAACTCCACCTCAATCGATCTCATCTTTGATCCATAAAAGATTCTGCGGGTGATCAATTCTTTCATAATAAATTGGTACTCAGGTACCTACGACAAACATATTTTATTTTATTCTTTTTTATTTTCTAACACCCATCTGCATGGAGATCGTGTTCTGCTCCAGTGACTGGCCATAAGCACAAACTCACGAGCTGTACGTTTCACTTCGTATTTTCAAGCCAAAGTTCGTTCGACAAACGAATCCAGATGGACGGAACGTTCGCCGAGTGACAATTTCCCGTGGCGAAAAGCGGTGTTTTCATGGTCTGTCGGATTTTGGGACGGTTTCGGCGTTTTCCCTCGTTCGATCATGTGCCAGCCGTATGCGTGCGCTGGTGTGCGGCACGCGATGCCTGTGTGAACGCGTTAACATATGTGGGCAGAGTGGTCGCTATCAAGGCTTCGTCCGTTCTACTCGTCTCTCTCTCTCTCTCTCTCTCTCTCTCTCTCTCTCTCTCTCTCTCTCTCTCTTCGGCAGTCAGTGGTTCTCACGGGCAACAATTCCGATACGAGTTCGCTCATTAAGCCCAACATAATTCGGCGATAATAGTACCTACACGTACACCAGTTGCTCGTCAGAAACATCGTAACTCGCGGGCACGCTGCAAACGAGGGCTATCGTTTCTCTTATCGCCTCGTTGGGAACGCTCCTCGCACTCGTTGGCAGCGAACGATCGAAGAAACGATCTAGGAGTTTCGCAGCCGCGTTCCTCTACCGCCGGAATGGTCGCAGGCGTCTTTAACGAGTGGAGAGCGTCGGAGCACGCGCGCGCTCTCCATGCCGCTCGTGAACCCTCGATTATTTTTCACTAACGAACGTATATAATGGCGGCGGTAGCTGGGTGTCACTGTCCACGCTTAATGCGATCGCCGTTCACGATAAGATGCTGCCTCTTGGCAATCGTTAGCGGTCCGTTCGTCCCGTACGCACGCGCCCCGCTGCTCGCTACGTTCGCGCGCGTGCGATAAAAATTCGCGCGGTCCCTCTCGTTAAAACCGCCGCGGCCGCGAACGATCTGCCGATCTTGGCCGGCCGGCCGATGCTGAATATTCAATTTGCATTGTAAATCGCGCCGGCGCACGGTATCGATCTATCCTGCTTCCTTTCTCCCCCGCGAGCGGGACGAGGGAGTGCAGTGGCGAGGGAGGCGAAGGAATCGAGGCCACCGATGGCGAAAAAGTGGCACCGAGGGACGGGCGAAATTTCTTCTCAAAGTAGCAGCAAAGAATGACGGACTCGTGGAGGCTCACTTCTCAGGAAAGTCAACCGAGCACCCGGAACTCTTCCTCTACATACCGTGCATTGCCAAAGTGTCCCCTAGCGCGGTGAAAACGTGGAATCTCTGACGGGCAATTGCACGAAATCATCAATAACGTCCTCATTACCGAGGTTGGCTTTCCGTCGGCGAAGAAAAGGAGGAGAGAAAAAAGGAATGGAAACCGCGAAGGACGGGGGAAAGGTGAGGCGCGATAGAAGAACGGGGTGCGCGAGGGAAAGCTGGTCGCCTTATCCCGAGGGAGACGAGGGCAACACGGGAAACCAATTAGCCGAGGAACGCCGCCACCGTGCCACTAGATATGAGCCCGAGCTTCGTACCGTATTCGCTGGAGCTGCTGCCGGTTTGACCGCGTTGTTACCGCTGGGCCCGGCTCCCGTTATCGTTACCTGCGAACCCCGTAGACGCAAGGCCTCGATCGACGTCGCTTAATATCCTCTTCCTTCTGCCAGCGTGAAGTCCCCGCGGTGCCTGCTCCACAGATACCAAGCCATCCTGCGGCTTGGCTATCTAAAGGAGGAGAAGCGAAGTTCCTCCTTTTTCCTTCTCCTCTCGCGACGTCGACGTTCAATTTCAGACACTGTCAAAGGACAAGGTTAGGTAGACCCTGTAGACACTTTGGACGGCGAGATAATGTTCAGTAATAATTGAGGGATTCCGGAGGGGAGGGGATGCTTCTCCTTTTGGCAAATTCTCGCGAAAAAGAATCGAATGGGAGATCCTGTTGGCGGGAGCTTCGTGTCTATTAATTTTCACGTAATTGAATTGCTGTCTTCGAATTGGATATTAGGGAGACGCTTCGACTGGCTTCGGTCCCTGGACACGAAACTGGTCAAACGGCAGAGGGATTTCGATGCAAAAATAGCTCCGAGGGCGTGATTCACGATTTCCATCGATCCGCCGCGATCGCCCCAATGTTCGCCTCGAGTTCGGCTACCAACGAGGCCGGGCGACGCGACGCCCGAGGACGACGACGGTCGCATTGTAAATCGCGAAATTCGAATTCGTAGGAGCCGGGTTTTTCGCCCGTGCGCCGCGCGGTTTTTTGAAGCAGCGACGATCATTTGGGAGTCTAATTTATACGGCGGCCAAATTAAAACGAACGCGTTGACCGACGGGGAGGACACGTCTGGAAATCTCCTCTGCGGGAGAGTCGACGAGTGGTAGAGGAGTCGAGAGAGAAGGAGCCTCTCACGCATGAAAAAAGAGCGGACTCTCGATCCTCGAGGAGGAGAGAGAGGGAGGTATGTTGTGATTAGGGAGGAATGTTGATTAGATCCATCAGCTTAGTCGAGTGTTGGCCCTCCTCCTTCGTTGAAGCTTCTTGAAACCTTCGTTTGACCCATACTCGAGTCTCCTTCGAGTCCCTGGATCCTGCTCGATGGGATCCCTTCGTGCATGGTCACTTCCCATCTTCGACTCTTCTATCTTTCTCTTACTACACCGCACTGGAATCTTGGAAATTCTTGGCTAAACCACAGCGTCCCACCTATCACCTAATTTAATTTTTTTTTAATACTCCGATCTGATCGTCTCTTTCTTCAGATCGAAATCAACGTAGAGTCGAATCAAGTTGACAAAATCGGTTTCCATCGTGCCTCGAAGCATCGAACCATCTCTGTCCCCGGTTTGCTCGGACGTTTCCAATCGATTTGCCCCATCGATCTCCGTGTTCCATCCCGTATTCCATGGAGGTAGCGTCTCCTAACTCCGGACGTCAAAGCGAGATGCGCGACGACGTTCGCCAGCGAACAAAGACGGAACGCGCGTGTATTATACACAGAAGGGACGGTGTGTATGCGAGCGCTGCACCGTCCACTGTCAATACGTAATTGCTCTGGCATTTATCACACCCGTGGCTCTGCGCCTTTCCTCTTCGATCGCCGATTCGTCGACGGTTGCGTCATCGACGACGACGTCTGTCGCCGAAACGGCGAGCTGCTGGAGAACGATCAGCTCCCATTCCTTTATTTATTCGATGACGAAGCTTCTGTACGCGAACGCGTAGAATTTTGCGAGCGATTTCCTTCGGAGAACAAAAGAGAATCTATATGTCTAGTTAGGTCGGAGCAACGAAGTACCGAAATTTCTTCAAACTTTCCTGATTACAGAGTGCGTATACCTAGCTGCTGAGCCACCCACTATTCGCGCAAGGAACAGCCGAGATTCCATTACGGTGGAAAATGTAAATATAATTGTACCGTGCTGACATAACGGTAAGATAATCCGTCGAGCGGAGGCGCTGCCTCTGCAATAAATCGTAATTTATGATCCCTGTAAGGCGGCCGGTATCGTGGAGAAATTCAAGACTGTGCAGACAGGGAGCCGGGGACTTCTCTTCTTCAGCCACTGTCTCTGTTTCTCGCCCGAGGAACCCGCGTTGCCCTCGACCCTCGCTATCGTGGCCAGCTCGTACTCGTTTCTCCGCCTCCTCTTCGACGACCCGAGAAACGGACCTAGCGCAGGCGAGCGGAGACCTCGAGAGAGGCGTCTTTGCCTCTCCCAATCACCCATAACTTTCCGAGGCTGCTGTTTGAATCTCTAGCTTTAAAATCCTCTTCGACTAACTCCAACAGCGCGGCGAATCCAATCACCCTCGCACCTAATGCGGGACCAGGGGAATAACGAGAAGGTGCAGGGAGGGACTGCATCGCTGCATACTTTCGGCAAATGCACGTGCAAGAGAAGGCAGAATTTATTGAACAGTGCGGCATCTTCCACGATCAGTTTCCAAATCGACCCAGTTACCAGAATCACCCATGCATCAGAAGCGATTGGACGTGCCTCGCACCCATCGCTGCATATGTAACGCACAACTTGTCCCTTCTCGCCTTCATAATCTCGACACTCGCTCCACTCTCTCCCCTGTTCCGCGCCACCATACTTCTCTTTCCCTCTTTCCTCTCGATACGTTCCACCGTTCGACAGCCACGCACACGCGCGCATAATGTCTCTGTCCCTGCAGCGCCGCGCCACGTCTCGCCGCTTTTCTCTGGCGAGCACCAATAAATTAATTGGCGGAGATTTACGTATCTCGCCCGTAAACCAGTCACCGCGACTAATGCTCGGCCACTAATTACATAATTATACGGCATTATGTTACGACGACCAATTAATACGCGGGTACAATGACTCTGGAGGCGAGCGGGCGTCGCGTAAGTCATCGGCTCGCGATGGTCCCGCGAGCGGGCGGGCGAACGCGCGCAACCACTTCGCCGCTTCTCCGCTTCGCCATCGGGATTATAATTTATTGTCCGCGCGAGGTTGACGCAGCTCGCACGCCCGCCTACCATCCATCTTCCCCGTTGGGGCAGCGGGCCTGGCGTACCGAATCCTTGAACTTTCGTAGAGAACGAGCGCGATTCGATTCGAGGCCCAGGTCGACGGACCAGAGCACGCTTACAATTGCCAGGGTGATGCATCGGGAAAGTGCAGAGGGACGTGATCGGTTGCGCGTTTTGGGGAATTTGGGGGAGTAGCTTTGGAGGAGCTTCGAGGAACTAGGGCGCGGGTATTGGAGAATGAATTTTCTGTACATCGAGGATAGCAAGCACCAAATGCTCGGCATCATCTGCTAACTCACGGGGACCTGATACATTGTCCGAGTTCCTGGAATTTTCCCCGTTTATCAACGAAGCCCGTGGCCCACCGTTCTGGTCACTCGTCGTCGCTTTTCTTCCGGCGCGGACGTTCCTAATCCACACTGTTTTCCGTTTAGGACGGGCGCTGGGAGGGGAAAGGGGCCGCGAGGTAGCGAGCGGGGGTGGAATATGAGATGCGGGCAAACTGATTTATTTAAGGGGCAGACCAGACATCCGGTTTGTCGAATTACGCTTTAAGAGCGCCAGTAGACACGGAGCAGTGTGTCAGAACGAGGTGAAGAGAGAGGGGAATGAGGGTGGCAACGAGGTGGAACGAGAGCGCGTAGCTCGTCGACCCGTTAACCGTTTATCATTGCATCGACACAAGTCACGCAGCGGACCCTTGCTCTGCTGTCCATTTAAAAAACGAAAAAGAGGACCGGGCTTTTAGTAGGAAGTGACGTCATCATCGGCGAGGACACCGTGAGCGGTGCGAAATGCGTGTCAATTGTTCGCGATCCCCTTGCCCCTGTCACCATTCGTCTTCTCGCCATCCAGCATCCAACTGGTTATCTTTTCCAGCGAGACGAATAATCGTTTGGATCTTGTAATCTGATCGTTCTATGCACCTTTATTTTCTGGAAAAGCTTGGGAGAGGGGCGAAATCTCTTGCTAGTTGATTTTCCATATACGTTTATTGCTTTCGAACGACAACGGATGTAAGGTGCGATTCGTTTTCATTTAAATGACATAAGGAGGGGCAATCGATTGACCGACGCCCTCCGCGCTTAATTACTCGATTCTAGCGATCGCGGCCGACAAGATGATGTTCACCTCGAAGGTGACAATGACAACCAGCGCCCTTTGTTTCGTACTTGGGCGCTAGTAGGAAGCAATCCAGCGACAACCGATGCATTATTAATGTCCCCCCCTTCGCTTGTTACCGCTCTTGTACTTGCTCGCTCCACGTATATCCTCTGCGTGTCCGGGACAAGTGATCGCACGGCCCTCTAATGAAAATTCAGACGTCCTGGATGGGAATTATTTCAAATCAATTAAGACCCGCACAGCTACAGTACTCGGGCGCGATGGAGCTGCAATCTTCTATCGTCGCTGACAGGCCTTCGCGCGTACTCGTGCTCGAGTTGACGCGCCTATGTTTGGGAGCTACGTTACCTATGGTAACATTGGTAATTGCTATTCAAAATGACCGTCCAAAGTTCCGCGCAGAACACTTTCAAATATCATTCGAATAGCAAGCAGCGAAAGACACCCACTCTCGCTGTGTCTCTTCCTAACGATCTAACGATCAACGAAATGGATGAGCATTCCTGTCGACAGATTCGTTTGCCCACTCGTCGCACGATCGTGAAACGTTCCTCCGGCGATTCAATCACCGCGCAACTCCATTATTCGCCAGAACTGCGCACGTTTTCGCTGACTATCGATAACAGCGGGCTCGTAACTCGTGCAATTTTCCAAACGATCTTTACAGCGACGTAATTCCATTGTGTCCTTTGGCGAATGGAAAATTGCCGCGCCTTTCAAGCATCCACTTCGACGATACACATTTTTCACGGAAATCACGGGATCGATCGCGCCTCGTGCGCGGCGTGATAAGAATCCCAGAGCTGGCCGGGGCGAGCCCGGTATCACGAAGCGAAATGTCTGGATATATCACGTCTACCGCAGCAACAATGAGTGACAGCTACTCCCACATGCTGTCATAGGCGTCATCTTCGCGATAATGTACCGACTCGCTCCCTCCCTCGATCGCCCTCTCTCGTATCTGGTTAAAATCGTTGCGCGGTTAAATCTATAGGACCTTCCTGCTCGGAGACACGTAACGAGGACGTGTGTTCTCGTCGACGAAGGCCCGTCCACTCTGCGAGTGGTACACACGCTGTTGCCTTGGAGATGCGATCGTTCGACGAACATTTACATTCCATTGAACGCGAACATTTTCTATTAGACACACATACCCGACTCGAACAGTTTCCACTTCATTGACGAAAAATTTCAGCTGTACGTAAACCAAACAGAGGCTGATATTTTGTGAAAGCTCAACATCGCGAGATATGAAATCTATGCTGTCAGCAGTCCCCAAACACGCGGCGTCAATCGCGGTTCCTCGGTAGAACTGAGGCGAGCGGGAGCCTCATTAGCGTTCCGCGCGCGACCGAGTTCGACAGCATGCCACCGCTCATTAACGTTCGCCCTTGGTTTCGGTGATACGCGGTGGTCGTCAGGGCTCCGTCTTGCCGAGGCAGGACAATTAGGCTGGTGGACGAAAACCGACGACCACGGGCCCATCGTCGCGTATTCCTCGCACGGCCCCGCCCGACAATTTGCTCGCGCGTGTATGCGCGCGCGTTTTTCCCAAGTTCGCGTCTCCGTGATTATCACAAAGGCTACACCGGCGGAATAACCGAGCGCGAGGCGGAATATTCGTAGGGCCCGCGCGTCGCCCGGATCGTTTATGCCGTGCAGCATTGTTCGAGGAGTGGTACGTGTGCTCCGCCTTTAATCGAGATCGAAATCGGCCGCCGTGGGCCCGTGAATGGTATTCCGCGTGTACACGCGCAACGGTAACCGTGCCGGGCGAGGTAAAATCCGCCTGGCGCTTGTGGTGGATGGCGCGAAAACGTGACGAGCCTCGCGCGGACGATCGCGTCGTGCAGTTCCTCGCGTGTGCATTCGAAAACGAAAGTGCAAGAATGTTGGACGCCCCGTGTAACAGTGGTTGTTGTTCTGTTGTAACGCAGAGGCCACCCTCCTCGTCGCTCTCCTACCCCGGCCCGGGTGGCAACGACGACGCACGCAGCCCTGGAAGCGGGGGCACACCAGGACCCCTCAGCCAACAAGCGCCCACCAGCCTGGACTCCTCCGATCCCGGTGAGTCGATTCTTTCTTCTACTTCACAATTTTCACATTTCTCTTGTACAATAACATCGCGGAGAATGGAAGATCAGTGGACAGTGGGTCTCTACTGGGGATAGATATGTTGATGTATACCCTTTGGGAAATTTCTGTGAATTACGATTGAGACAAGAAGCTACTTTCTTCCGTGTTATGTGCGTGGAACTCGGAGAGTGTAAATATTGATCGAACGGTAGTTAGGTGTGCCCAAGTGCTCCGAAATAGATGGCAATTAAGATGCAACTTTCATGAAACAAAAATCTGAACAACGGAGATGAGATTTTTTTTAAAATATATCACGAGACTTGACCCATGAGACTCTAATGAAATTAATGACGAAGTAATGCAAGAATAATAAAATAATGAAATAATTATCCCGTCAGATTGAAGTCTCACGTGAGACACGATATCTTTGTTTCATCGTGGATTTGCACCTTTTGTTACTACAGTAGATAATAATTGAACAGCGACATTTATTTCTCTTGAGGGGGTATTCTCGTCTAGAGGGACGAGATCCTCTATTCTCTTTAGGGGCGACCCTGAGCATTATCCACACGTATTTACTAACACTTAAGTCACTTGTAAAAAAAGTTTCAGTCAAATATAATAATAATTAATGGAGATAATGGGTGTTTCTCACAACGGTGTTTTTCATGACGGTACACACGATATCTCAACTTCTAGTCGGCCAATCTGGTCCATCTTTTTCGTACACCTTCAGAAAACATATGGTTCTAGCCGGTAGCAAAATCAAAGCGAAATATTTTTTTTCACAAGTTCATGGCCGTTTAAAGACGAAATAAAACACGGAAAAGATGATTTTTAAATTCAAAATCTCGCCATTTTGTGAATTTTTAACTTATTTTCATAAATCTGCTACCGGCTATAGTCACACTCTTACTGATTAAGAATCCTTTTGTTTTTTTCATTTTGGATCAACGGAACAGCCGGAGTCGTGTGTACCATGAGGCAACTTTTTTTGCACACGCTTTACGAGATGACCCATATCTCCATTAATTATTATTATTATATATGGCTGAATTTTTTTTACAACTAAGTGAAATGTTAATAAATACGTGTGGATAATGCTCATCGGTGAAAACTGTGTAGTTTTTTTGTGCATCGCCCTTAAAGAAAGGCAAGAAATTGGCTTTCTAGACGAGAATACCCCCTTAATTGAGTCTCATCCAACGAAATTGAGCAATTAGCGACACATTCACGATTGATTTTGTTTTCGATGAAATATTGCCGCTTCCAATATCCCTGCCTTCTCCATTCATCGCTCGACTGATTCTTTCACGATCAACGATCAGTCCAGTTTAGAGTTCAATTTCTGCTCGTTTACTTGTGCTAAGCTTGGCGGACACTGGCTGTTGCTATTGCCGGAGTATGTAGACAGTCGGAATTGATGGATCGCGAGGAGCGCTCGTATCGATCGGTGAACAACGATCGACGAATACCGTGGCGTAAGTTGTCCGCGTGGAAAGGAGGTAGCGTCCGGGGGCTAAGCGTGCTAATGACAGTATCACGCGACGAGCAACGGGTTGATGACAATCAAGACGCGACTCGTTGGGGACCCCACGGACCTTCTGCACGCCCTTCAAATTTTACGAACACCGACGCGCGCCCGTCGACACTATCAAACCCGCGGCAACGCCAGCGTCGAGGCTAATGAGCAACCCGTCGCATTGGCGTAGCAAGTGCTCCCATTTTTTTTTCTCCCTTTTTCTCGAGTAACTCACCATTATACGCTACAAATCGCCCAAAGCGCCTAAAATGATTCTTCATCTGGGGATGCCCCCTTCACTGTCAACGAAGAACTTTAGCTTTCTGTTACGCGTTGGACCTCTTTCGAGTTGACATCGTTTTCGAAACGCTCCCGGTATATCGCGGTGAAATAAGAATACTCGAAATCGTGAGAATTCCCAATTACACGTGCCGTGTACGTACTATCCGCCCGAGCTTCGCCGCTATCAGAGAATGAGAGACACAAAGGCTGGAGAGGCAAGAAGGGCAACAGTTTCGCGACGGATAGGAGCGTGGCGGCGAGTCGCGCCAATGGTTAGCGCGGCCGGGTTCAGTCAGTCACCGGAGGGTATACAAGTTCACGACACCATCCCATAAAGATTCATTAAGGTCCGCCGTCTCTATATTCGCTGTGTCGCGGCAGCGTTATAGAGCCGCGTGGCGTGCCAGCTCGCCTCGACGCGCCTGTGTGTGGTATAGGTGTGCTCCCGGTGCTCTCGTGCTCCCGTCCTCTTTACGTTTCTGCGCGCGCGTGTATGCACCGCAGTCGAAACGGTTGATCAATAACAATCAAAAGCGTACTCTGTCCCAGAAGAAGAGGGAGGAGGAATGAATGGCTTCGGAAACGGTGCCGCGCGACGTTTAAGCTGTCGCCGCCTCATCTTCGCTCCAACTCCCATGCGATCGCGCTTCGGGTTCCCTGATGAGACAGTTCAAGGTTCCCGCGAGGAATATTCCTCGTTCAGGGATTCTTAACGAGGTTTTCGGCTTGAAGGCGCAAGGTGGGGTCTGGGAAGTTGAGCGCTGGATCATTTGGGACGCTCAATTGAGAATGGAGCAGAATTCTATTATAGATACCAAAGCTACACGCCTCTTGCGCTGTTCACCATTGGGCAAATTTTTAGCAAACTATTTCGATATGAAAGCAACAGATCCACCACCCGAGTATCTCGCCTCCAACACCTGCTGACATGTCGCGCGTTCCACCCGCGAAGAATACAACAGCCGAAACAGCTGCGCCCGCGTCGGATCGCGTACCTATTTGTCATCGGCTTTAAAATTCATCGCACGAGGAACGGCGGCCGGTTCGTGACGAGATCTCGATCGGGCTCGCTCGTCGCGCGCCCGTATTAATTAAAGGACATTAAACAGTAACGCAACACCTCGGAATCAAACGTCGTCGCGTTTATGCGATCGGCACGGAATCGCGCCGAGGTCTCCGCTTATCCGCGGGAATATCTAAACGAGAGCCGTTACGCCGCGAAATAAACCGCGATCGTTATCTCATTAGAACGCGAGAAATACAGCGGAACCGCCGCGAACGTAACATTGTTCGCCGGCCTGTCCTCGACTAGCTTCGATCTTTGGTCGGCTCGTGAGCAGATACCGATCTATCGCGACTAGAATCTGTCGCCGGACGACGTCGGCCAACCTCCAACGCGTGGAAAGTCGCTGGAAAGACGCGACCTCGGCGATATCCGTCTCGCGACGCCGATCATAGGAATATTCGCGCGTGGAAAGCGGACGGCGGGAAGCTACGTTTATGCGTAGAAACGCTGCAATTTAATGCTTTCTCTCGCGGTTCGATGGAAACCGAGTGGCCAGTTGTTGGGATTTTATGGCGACACAGGAGGCACGGGGTTAACGGTCTGATTTTCTTCGCGGAGGACTGAAATCCGGGGGTGAAAGTTTGGTGGTTAGGGAGTTAGATTAAGTTTTCTTGATAGGAGTAGTTTGGTAGTTTCGTGTGGGTAGAGTGACACCAGGTTACATTTTAAGAAGAGAGGACAGGGGATCTGTGTTTTATGCCTGCATCGTTTATACACCAGAGATTCCTGTTTTCGACGGCCCCTGCTGACCCTGGCACAAAGAGGTCTCTGTTTCTGGAACACTTGTAGTTGACTGAGAGTTTTACAGAATCCGTATGACCACTAAAATTTCTAAACAGAGAGCTGCGCGGTATCTCGAGTCCTCCTTCGTTCAAGTAGAACGTGAAAGGGTGGTCTCAGTGCGGGGGCTCTCAGCGATAGTAAGCAACCTCGAGTAATTTCCAACATTCCTGCATCGAATAGTGTTCGAAAGACTCTCCGCTTCGAAATCACCAATTCCCGAGTCTAAAATGCCACCGCTCCCCGCTGAGAACCGCTGTTAAACGCTCGCTGAATCGATTCGCCTCGGTAAACAAGCTAGTACTGCATGCTATTCCCTCGTTAATTCTCAATTACAGTATTGTTTATACTTGAAACGACGCGGGGGGTCGCTACTATGGAAAGGCACGCTTAAACCTGCAACAGAATCAATGCGCTGCCCGTGCAAACAGAACTCGAAAGGCTGGGCAATTTGCAATCCTCTGTTACTTTGTCCGCGTCGAGTTCCCTTTAGCAGCTTCGAACAGATAATCCATTCTGCAATCGAGGCTTTTCGAGTTTCCACTATCCTGACCTTTTCCCACGAGCATAGGAGCACGTTCAAGCCTCGTCCGCGCGTTGAAAAGGATTGTCAAGTTGGTCGGTTGACGCGAGTCGCCGGGCCGGGTTGCCCAACATCGAGATAGCATCGTGGGTCTCATCGAAGTTGTCACCGTTGGACAAGGCATTTGCTCGGCACCCTTCGTGGGCTTTTCTTCGTCGTTTCGGCTCATCTATCGGCCCTTTCCGTCGTTTCCCTCTCGTGCAGGGGCTCGTTAACGTGCCGGCTTGTTTGCCGGCACGTTGTCAGATATCATCTTCGACGGGCAACTGGCGCTGGCCTTGTCCACGGCCGTGCAACCTCGAAGTGGACCTAATTTCTATCGTCCAGGGGACGTTGCCTGGATTTGTCCCTTTCTCGTGTGTTCCCACTCGTTTTGCTCGCTCCGCCGCGGCTTTCCATTCCAAGACGAAATAGGCGCATACGACGTTCCACTGCCGTGGCTAACGGCTGGTAGCTTCGGTACGGATAGTCCTCTTCGGGCTGCTCGTGCTGCGACGGGGTACCGCGGCATCAGATTAGGCGGGAGCTTGGATTTCGTAAAGGTAGCCTGTTGATTTCACCGGCGAGTCGTAAAACGGTGCCGCCGCGATCTTGATCAGAAGTCGGTCGATGATCATTCTCCGCCGTAAACTATTAATACACGTCGGAGACTGTAACGCGCGTGTTTGCGTGTAATCTCGGCCGTCGGGGCGGAATATATTTCCAGAACGAGCTGGAAACCCGCGCGTCACCGACACGTGGGAAGAGCGCGGCTCGGACATTAACATATCGTGTCGCAATCGCCCGCGGATAAACACGTTCCTTCTCCCGGCGAGGCTGGAGAAGATTCTATCTCGCTCGTGAACGATCGATCGCCGTTCGACCTCGACGAACAAAACGTTTCGCACTAGGAAGTAGCCGCTGGATCCTTGTGCCGATCGTTACCCGCGACGACGCTACGCGTCGGCTCGCTGGAAGATATCTACTGAATCTTCCATCGAGAACTCGGATCAGAATGGAATGCGGCAGGGTTGGTAGGTAGGTGTGTATTGGATCGGAAGTTGTCACTTCACCCCGAACTTCATTCGCTCGAGGCGAAAGTGTTTTTCACTTTCAATCGGACCGTCGACTGTTCCGAAACATTTCGACCGGTCACCTCCCCTCTGCGATCCCGAGTCTAGGAGGAAGAGGTTCGTTAGCTTAACAAGGCATCGATCTACGATCTAAGCTAGCCGACCGGCGTAGCTCTGAATCCTCGAAACGATCTCGAGCCTCTATCGATCCCTCGATCGAGGAAAGGTCTTCCTCCCCTCTCCTCCCCTTGTCGATCGTTTTTTCCCGCCATCCTGGGTCTTTACACAGACTAGATCGACCCTCTCGATTCGGCAGGAACGAGTCCTGTCAACGAACGGCGGCCCCTCGCCCCTTCGCCCCCGTCTTAACAACCTTCAGCTCGCCGTGGAGTTTTCGTGCTCCCCGAGATCCTTAATCGACGGGGTTCGTCGACTCTCGTCCTCCGTCCAGCTTCGATGGCCTGGCCGTGGGAGTGGGGAAAAGCCTGCGGACCAAGAGATATCCGCCGGTTTCTGACAACTATCCCGGCCCGAACGGTTGAAGAGAACCTCGGAAAGAAATAAATGAAGAGAGGATCGAGGAAGAACGATACAACGTTGGGGGGGAGGGAGAGAGGGGCAGGGGTGAGGGAGCGTGTTAAAGCGTGTACCAGGGGACCAAAGATCACGGAGAATTCCTGGAAATCGGCGCACGTTGGAGAGGGAGGCAGAGAGAAAGGGAGGAAGATAGAAGTAATGAGGCTGATTCTCTGTTTTCTGTGTTTTCAGCGAGCGGTCGGTATCGGGACGGTTATCGGCCGGTGTCTTTTTTTCTCTCCCTCTTTCTCCGCTTTCTGCCCTCTCCCCCCCCCCCCCACGCACACACATACCACCAACACACGTACACGCCACTCCCCCTCGTGTGTCTCCTCTTCTTTCTCCCTTTCGCGTTTCTTCCCTCGCGTCGGCATAATGAGGCCTTCATGTCGTGAACTTCTGCGCCTTGTACCCCCCTTTTTCTTGCCGATCCAGGCCCACGGTGTGTCCTCCGCGTAAAACCTCGTCGAACACGGCTCCCTTCCGACGTGTCCCTTTATTGGTAGTTCAGAAAGTCGCCGTCGGGACCTGCGTTGGCTCGCAGTTGCCTCCGGATCCAGCGATCCTCGCGTGAAACTGTATCGTCTCTGGATCCCCTGGTCGCGAATGAGGTTACAGATGCGATCTAGCCTCGGCCCAGCTACTTATACGTGCGAAATGTTCGCGCCCCGCTCCGC
Source organism: Andrena camellia (assembly GCA_029448645.1). Classification (NCBI taxonomy): domain Eukaryota; kingdom Metazoa; phylum Arthropoda; class Insecta; order Hymenoptera; family Andrenidae; genus Andrena; species Andrena camellia. Next base: position 39,195,062 of record CM055679.1, on the reverse strand, counting down.
ACCTTCCACGTGGACGTAGGTATGTACGCGTCGATCACATTTGCGATTCGGCAACGTACGTGGCCACACGGGAGCGCCCAGTGGTTCCACGGTTCCATTTCAATGTAAATTATCTCTGCTGGAGATAGCTTCGAAGTCAACGATTCTGAAAGACGTCGAAACCAAAACGACCCCATAGTTTGAAGATCCAGTGCGACGAGCCCACCCCCTTCAGGCTCTCGCCCACCCCGAGCTCCCTCCAGAATGGTCCTATCGCTTTCTTCCCGGTACGATCGACTCGATTCAGCCATCTCTCCCGCGGCCAGTTTATCAGTTTCGTGGAACATCCGTATGCACGTGACGCGGACAACTCGCCGATAGAAGAACGGGCTGGTCTGTTCCACGGTTCACGTCCGAACAACCGAAAAAGCGGCGCGGCCGCGATAACACCACGTGCTGCTTGAACGGGAACGCGGCCAGATCTCCGGTGGCGACGGAGGAACGACAACAAAGCGCTTCGGGATAGCCACTACGACATTGAAGTTAATTGACACGTTAATGAATAATAAACTTGCGTCACTGGTCCGGGCTATCGATGGCTCGCGGGACGGTTCGATAGCCGGGCGTGACAGCTGGCGGCCACTCTCATTAATATTACTGTTTACTATGCCTTCTAATCGGTGATTTTTTTTCCCCTCCCCGCGCGCCACCCTCGCCCACCCCTCGGCCGCCGTCCGCTGTCAGGGTTCATTGATTTGAATAATTCGCGTTATCGCGCTTCCTCGGACGTTTCTCGGTAGAGCCGTCGCATCGCCGGGGCCCCAGAAGCTGGAACAGCTCGCCTATCGGCCGCGAATCGCTGGATGGGGGACGTTCCACGGCTAGCAGATCCGGAGATTCTGGCTCCGGGATGCTGGCGTATACGCGGATCTTGACTGGCAATGAGCTCCTCGGTAGTAATTCCAGTGGAACTTCGATTCCCGTTTCCATCATCGCGTGGCTTTATGTCGCTTGCGATGCAACGTTCAAAGATTCCGTCAGAGATCGAGGTCGTGAATAGCAATGCTTACTTCGAGCCGCGATCGCGTCGTCAATTATGTACGTACTTAGGGGCATGGCTACCCAACGGCGAGACCGGGAAACGCGTTTCACGGATGCTGGCGCGCGGCTCAGCACGTGGCGATAACACGGCTGCGAATCGGGCTAATAAAAACGCAACGACGAATGAAAAAGCGACGGTGGCCGGGAGGATCGCCAGGTGAAATGGACGCGGGCCGTTGGCTCGATAATGCGGCCATCGATACGGCCGGGCTAGATTTGGCAATCGCGCGTAATTGCGCCGATATTTCACATAAGCGGCTTAATTGATTTTTCTCTCGCCGGCTGGCACGCTGACTGGTGCTCGCGACAGAGAGAGAGAGAGAGAGAGAGAGAGAGAGAGATGGGGGGGGAGAGAGAGAGTTGGACAGCGGCAATACACAGAGATCCGCGTATTTACGAGTATTTTTAAATCAAACAGTCGGAATATACCGACGTTTATTAGGATGCCGATGAAACCGGCCGGGCCCAGGTAAATATTCGGAAATTTGCTGCCGGCCGAACGAGGCCGATAAATAATGCAGCACGCGCTCCCGCGCCTCTGTAGTATTTAGTTTTGTTAATTATTGCCGCGGTTATCTGCGCGCTCGCGACCAACGGAGGAACGGGCCGATGGAGACGTGTGCGCGCATACGATAGTAACGAAAACGCGGCAGCCGAAACCAGGGTGGAGGGGGTCGACCAGCGGAATATCGTTCGCGATGCCGAGGAACAGCCTGTAATTAGCCTGCCGAGGAGATCATTTTATAAACATCCACGGAGCAACACCGTTAGCGATTTGCAATTACAAAATTACAAAACGGTGAATGACGAAATTGCTCGGTTCCATTGCAATATCTACACGACGCGTTGCGTGATTGATTTCACGCTGGGATTCTGGAGTTGGTGTCTACGCGAAGGGATATGCACGAAGGACGGGGTGAATTAAAGAAGGGACGGTTGCGTTTATTGCGACAGTTTTGTATAAGATACAACATGTTCGATTAAGTCGATTCTTATCAAAGTTCTGCTCATAAAGTTAAGGATGTATTGGACCTGTTTTCAAAATGGTACCAAGTTGATGAAAATTTGTGAGATTGTTCTTTATAATCTTCCTGATGTGCTCCAAAAATTTTAAACGAATTCACTAAACGGTTGCTGAGTTATAGCGATTTTAATTTTCACTGATTTTACACGTAGGTACTCTTATGGAAAGAGACGATCTTGACAGATATAACAGCTGAAAAAATGTTGAAGAAATGGTACCAATGTTTTCAATTTTTTTTTACATGTAGTACATGGGTAGATGAAAATATCTGTCGAGTTTCAATTGTTTTCATTACACCGTTTTAAAGAAATCAATTATAACTTGAGAAAATGGTGAATTCTGGGCATTTTCACTGGCAAAAGTTTAGCGACTAATGCTTGAGAAAGCATTTGTAAAGTGAAAAATACCTTCCTAGGATTAAAAATAAGTCTCCAACTATTGTTCGAGTTCCTTGCATCTAGATTTATTATGCGTAAGACGTAGATATTCAAGTATTTCAATTTTCATATACTTTTTTCTAATATTGTACGTCCGATACATCCTTAACATCGCATGAATAGTGGAGCTTCAGTGTCAATACTCAATCCGTTTAGAGGGAATGGCAACGGAGGAGGAAGAGTTTCGGCATGGTGGATCGCATGCAGCAAATTTCCGTCGACTGGCTTCAGTGTTCGCTAATCGCGCGAGATTCCGGCGTTCTTCTGTTTCGGCGGGTGAAATCGTCAGAATCGGCTTCGTGTTTCGCAGAAATCCCCTCGATAGGAAGATTCCGGTCTTCTTTTTGTCCTTATCCGCGCGCGTGAGTATTTCTGCAGTGCCGAGCGCGGGGCACTGCTTTCACCACAACGTTCGAAGCTTGCACTTTGTTCCGTGGCATTTTTCGGTCCGCCCCCGTTTCGATAACGGTAGCATATTCTGCACATAGCGGACGGAAATCTTGCTCTTTATATAGATACCATTCATAGTTAGTAATTTATCGAAACTCAAGGAAACTCGTGTACATGTACTTAAGATCGTTGCGTGACGATCGCTCTCGCGACCTGTCATCAGAAAATCGCAAAATCGACCACTGGTTCGTATAACAATGTAATTCGCGCAGTCCCCCGTGCGACAATGGCGGCTAGTTCCCTTTTACTTGGAGAAGACAGTGGAGGGCGGAACGCAAGGGCGAGAGAGCACGGGAAGGGCGGATTAAATATCGAGCAAGGTCGCGGCGCGTCTGTTTCGCGGAACGCCGCGCCGTCCAATTTCGTACGGCGATTTTTGTTCGCTCTGTTGCGGGATCTCGTGGCTTCCTTTCTCGGAAGCCTCCTCGTGTCCCTTGGCGCGTGTAGCGTTGATTAACACACAATGTGACAGCCCCGCAGGAAAAAGAGGGCAGACCGATCCCGTGGATCCGCGCATGTGTTATCGATCCAGTCGGGAACATCCCCGATGACACTTGCACCTGTACGTCCCGCGACACCGTCGGCACCTTTGATCACGAGCCATGTCCGTCGCGGTCCCTACGATATCCGTTGGGAGCGGTGGACTCGCTTCAATGTATAACACTCGAGTGAAACGGCGCAGTTGTGGGGCAATTTCTGCCGCGTGTCGTGTCACAGTGTTTGCCTTGCAATTTTTCTCTTTCGCAGCAGGACAGATTAAATAATTGTTGGCTACGTTGCTGGTATATAACGGGCTAATCACTACAGATTAGAATTATAGTTTGACTCGGAGAACAACTTAGAATCGTACACACGGATCACTCTCGCTCTTTCAACCCCAATTACCTAATGATACTGCAATTAACCTTTAGAGGACCGGCAAAGCCCCGTTTAGGGCTTTGAGTAAGCACACTACTTAAAAATGGTTTAAAGTATAAATACGTGTGTGTTAGTGCTCGACTGTGTTTATATGTATGTTCGACTATAAATTCGTTCTGTTCAAAAGAACACAAAAAATACGACAAAATAACATAATTCCTGAAGTAACACAAAGAAACAAATTTAATAAGTAAAAACATGGAAACAAAGAAAAGATGATACAAAAACTTTCTACGTCTGCGTCGTTAGCTCGGGGTAACGCTGAAAGAAGGTTCTCTGAATTTTGGTATGTGTTCATTCGTTTAGGTCAGTAAAACTGCCATGTAGGTCAAATATTTTTACAATCCAACTACAGATTCGTAATCAGCAGTATCACCTCCCCCCCCCCAGTCTGTATTTTTGACATTAAAATATGTTAAAAATTGTATTACCGTTCCGGACCGGCAAAGCCCCTTTTGCGGCTCTGTGCAAGTTCTTTAATTCTGTACAACATATACGTTATATATATATATATATATATATATATATAAATTTTTGGAATTTGAAAACCACTATTTTTTCGAAAAAATGCCGGTCCTCTAAAGGCTAACAGTAAGACTACCGCGATCGATATTAGTATATACCCACGTATTCCCTCGTCATTCAAGGAAACGTATCGAAGGCAGTTCTCTTGGAAATGAATTTCACTCGAAATTCTCGTTCACCAGACTTCCCTTCGACGGTCGTGCTTCACCTGACGGATTAAGGATCGATCACATTTATCACCGCGACAAAGCTTTTTCTAATGACCGGATTAGTCGGCTGGTCGGTGGCGATCGGGCTGGATCACGCGATCCTCGCGCGGAAAGCCGCCGACGCAGCGTAACCCGTCCGATCTATCTCCATAATGTATTCCGTCGCGGTTGAGCACCTCTAACCGACAGCTGTTCAGAGACACGTAAGATAACCCAAACTCGCCTCTCTCTCGCCTCTGCTCGCCCGCTCGGTTCCCGCTGGCTCGCGTGCGTATTGGCGTAGTTTATAGTTTTTAAGTCGTCATGCCCAAATGGCCGGGGCTAGGCTCCCTTTGATTGTCTTCTCGGAAGCACCGAGATCCTTTCTTCCTGCCAGTCGGTGAGCAGATCGCTCACGAACTACCGTGAAAGTCCGCCGAGGCCCTTCGTCCAGTTCCCCCCAGTTCCCCGAAACATTCGGAAAGACGAGGGCCGCGGAGGATCGAGGATCATGGGCGAATCGATCCCACCCCGAACGCTGGGACATTGGTTGAAGGGTCCATGGATCTCTGGTGGCCGAACGTGGAGAACTTTTTGGGTTACGAAGGCTTCTTATCGCTATTTCCGAACAGGTTCAATGCGCCTTGGACACAGATTCCTCTTTTGGAGGGTTCCTAATTATTTCGATACCGTGTATGTCACCCCTGAACGTTCATATCTGAAGCTCGTCGCACATTATTCTGACATACAGCAGCGATCGATCGTCTATTTCGAATTGCGTAGGGCCGTTTAGCGGCGCTTTCTCTGCGCGTGTTCCGATCGCAGTCCGAGGGATGTGTTTTGTCTGTTTTATCGTACATGCAAATGAGTCAAGCGCGCTGACGCAGATGCCCGCCGCTATTAATATAATTAGCATTCCAGTTGTACTCGGGGGTTATGCAATATTTTTTCCTTCGGATAGCGCCAGAGGGAACGACCAGGCACGCTCGAATGCAGCCAAGTTTTATATGGTAATAGGGGAATCGATTGCAACGTTCGAGCGTGATTGCGATCGCGGCGGCGGCGGCGGTCTCGAATCGGCTGCCTTACGCTTTACCAGAGCTCCACGCTAATTAGAGTCGAAATCGGGAAAATTGACCGTCAGCGATATCGGCTCTTCGCTGAAACGCTCCAACGTTTCCCGACCTCCTCTCTCCCGCTAGGGGGAATACAAGGGGATACGCTTCGAGTCGCGGGTAAGAATGTTTGTTAATTAATTGATTGGTTTATGTCTTGTTCGTTACATAGCGATGTCGTAACGCCGGAGCTTAGATTGCCAGGCATTTCTTTTCATACGATTCGAGAGCGAGGTACCTCGGGGCGATTATCTTCATCCCGATGTAGACAACGCTTGAATTTCACTGCTGATACCCGATAAACTGAATTCTAGATTATTCTATCAGGTTTCGTAAAAATTGCTTCACTACTGACCGATTGCAACCCGTGGAATATGTTCCTGTTTGAATAATGTTTCTTCCTCGAGAAACTCGATTCTGAAAATAGCGGGCCGGGTTAGGAAATCGTATTGCACAGTTTTATCCCATTTATTTTTATGCGAAGAGCCACGGCCACGTGGATCGCGCCGCGTGTTGCATCGTACCGTGCAATTGTAATGGCAATAAACTTGCCGCAGCGTTAAAGGTCGGTCGCAATACGCCGATAAGAAATAATTTGCCGAACGAGCTGTTTCCCGCAGCCCGGCAATCTTCCCTCGCTTCTCGTTTTTTTTTTCGCACGCCTCGTGTCGATACTACGGGGAGACAAACAGGCCGGGCGTGGTGCAAAACGCGACGAGGCGCGAGCAACAATGGAGGCTGTTGCAACAGGGCGGCGATAACACGGGCTCGAACCGTGTCAACGCTCTCCCGTCTTGTTACACAAGACGGAACAGCCGGCTGGAGACTTTGATTTAACGATTTCTTGCGGTAACTTTCTTTTCAGCGCGCTCCCTGGTTAGGAATCGTCACGGATGCTTAAGAGGACGCTCATAAATCGCGGCGGTCCTCGAGGGATCCCTCGCGACACCTCGTCGGGAGCGTATTCTTCTGGCATTTTATGCCCGCGCTGGTAGTAAAGTCTTATCCAACCGGAGACACCGCGGGTCTGGCCATTCGATATCTGCCGATTATTTCGCGAGAACGCGTAACTCTATTTCCCATCCAGGGCTGTTAATTTCATTCCACATAACGACTCGTGGATCCTCTTATCAAGCGTATAACGATGTGACACAGCATTGAGGTTTCATTTATCAAATGACAGTCCTCAACGCTGACGAATATTACCTACTGGCGACAAAGTGGTCCCGTCCGCGAAGTAGTCCGGTACCGTAAAATTTGGAAGCTCGAGGGAGATTCTGTTGGAACGATTACGAAGGGAACCGTGTACGTTCCCCGGGCTAGCTTTCCTTCTTGATTCCTGAGGGGCACGGGAAGAAATCGCGCTCGAACCGCAAACAGCATTTCCTTCTAAGATAGTCTGAGTCGTTCTAAGCTTTTCCGCAAGGATTCAGCCAGCGGCGGGGATGGGTTGAGTGGTCCCACCCCTTTTGCCGTGGGTTCTTTCCTCCGCCATCCTGGTGTGCGTTCGCTCGCTTGTTCGCTCTCCCTGTTCGGTGCTCCCCAACGCGGAAAGAGCCCCTATCTGTGCTTCCATCTTCCCTGCATTCCTTGGGGTATTACTCGGACGGGCGTAGCACGATTTTCCACGAAGCTTCTTCGCGGAGTCGAGACGCCTCGTGTTCGCCGCCCTCTTCGTCTCTTGCAGGGCTTTTACTCGCGTCGAGTCGCGGCGCGGCTGGCCCGAACTCGTTCAAATCCCGATGCGGCCCCGGGAACAGCACAAACCCATTACGGATTCATTGTGCGCCATTAGCTAATTCTTCCCCGCTCCTAACGTCTTCCTTTCCGCGCTCCCTTTTACCGTTACCGTCCCGCTGCGGTTTCCCTTTCGCGTCTTACCCGGTCGTCTTCCCACTCATCCCCATCCCAGCCTCTCCCGGAGGAGCTCTCCGTCAGCTCCTAGGACCCCTTTCAGCGAGTTCCTCTTTGGTTTCACGCGCCCCGGGAATCGAGCGTGCTTCGACGATTCCGAAGTGGCTTGGTTCCCGGTGTTTTCGGGGGGGTGGCTGTAGAAGTTTGGCAATTGAAATTTATGAACGTCTCGGTCGTCCCGTTGGTTACTCCTGGCTCTGGTGACTCGGCACTCTCAATTTCCCGTCGAGTGCCGGACCAAGTAATAAGTCCTCTCCTCTATTGCTTCGCCATCGCATCAGTCCCTTATACCTACTTTATACCAAGATAATCGAGTGATCTACCGATCGAGCGTCCACCGCTGACCCCAATCTCGTCCGTCGAAAATTCTACGGCAGCGTGCCCGGGATCGCCGACATTTTCTCGCCGGGAGGAGCGCCGAAACACCCCGTCAGCCTCGTAATCGACCGCGGGAAATTGCACGCGGAGCGTACAGAGCGCCGGCTCGTAAAGATGCGCGGCGTGGCGCGGGTAAACCCGACTCGTCTCGAGACGCACGCTTTAGCATTCCCGGAACGACCGAGGACGTGCCAGATTTTCTATCGTGTGTACGGCCATCGAACAAAATTGCTTCGCTGGTGGAAAGATCGGGTGGAGGGCTGCGGGGGTGTAGGGGGGGGGGGGCGTGGGGTGGCAACCCCAGGCCGCTCGCGCTCACGACGGAACGAAAGTGCAGTCACCCGGAATAAACGAGGAGGAGACCCGAAGTTGTTGGTCGAAGTTCAGTCAGAGGGGTTGGGAATGAGTTTGCGTCGTGGCGGTGATGAAACTTTACCGTGACGAGAAAGAGGGGTTGTCACGCCGTGAACTCACCCCCCTGGCCCTCGCCCTCGCGCTCCGCCATTCCGCTTTCGCGAGGCGTTTCTACCTTCGAGGGAACGACTTGCGTTCCGTTGTTCGCGATTTTTCCTCCGACCGCTCGCTAAAGCGCGGCTACGCTATTCTTTTGCTTCAGAACTTCGGTAGCTGTCCTTTGGGGGGGTATTTAGAAATTGAAGGCCGGAGAGACTCGGTGGGTTCTCCAGCTTGTAGTGGCTTTTATTAATTCGGACGTCATAGATAATCGGGATAATGTGGGCGAGTAAGATTCACAGTAGTCGTGGCTTTACTATCTTTACTCGAGTCGATACAGTGCAACGCGGATAGCACAGGCTCTACGAAAAAGGCAGCGCTTCTTATGCAAATTTATTTAAATTCGTCAGTACAGAAAGTCAGCTTTAACCACTGTTAGGGCAGTGGAAGTCCACCTAGCACTATGTAGCGACATCGAATCTTGTTGGAGCTTCGCTATTCAACGCGTAAGATTGTATTGCTGACGCACTTATTGTTAGACCTCACAGTATGGTAAAATGGTACCTCGGCGATGCCCACAGCCAGGTGATCCCTGACGAAGTCCTCGGACCTGGCCCAGCTCGTCTCGAAGGGCTTTACGATGGACCACACATCGCGGCAGAAGGATAAAGGGTCGCATGGAGAATCGCGGAGATATAAAGAGAAGTATGACATATTTTCGCGGGGACTCGGGACTCTCGGGCTCGTCGGAACACGCGAGTACGCGTCTACGAGCGTCTAAATATAGAGCGTGAGTCACGAAATCGCGCAGCTTCGAGAGGAGCGAAGAGGAAAGGAGCCGTGCAAAAATACAGAGATCAGAGTGTCGTCCTCTTCGCCTCGCCGCGAGGTACTCCCGCGCGTGTTACCTCCGCGTGTCCCATCCTTCTCGCGCACACCTTCGCGCTTGTCGCTCCGTCGTCGCATTCTTCGGCTTCGCGATGTTCAGGTGAAAGTACCAGCTTCCCTTACTCGAGTACCTATCGTCATTGGAGTGCTGGGCACTGGGGGGTTACGTTGTCACGAGCAGGGCTCGACTAACAGTTGGAGGATTATCAGTTGAGACCTTTAAGATGATAATTATCGCCCACCACCACCGGCCCCGTAACTCAATTCGGTTAAGAGTCCCTGGCTCCCGACTCCCATATCCACTCGCGTCGCTCGATTGGCCCCGTCTCGGACGATACTCTCGAGCGCAGCGCGCGAAACGAGATCCACCGCCTCTACGATACTCCAGGTGTATCGTATGGCGGCGTATCGAACGAGGACAAAACGAGGAGAACGTCCACCGGGACTGCTCCAGCTTGCAGATACTGGGAAGAGGGTCGGAAGGGTTGGAAACCGCGGAACGATTGAATTCTCCGAATAAAACGCGACGCCGCGGACGAAGATGGGAAATAAAGAAAAGTCGTCGGTGGTAAACGCTGCGAGGGGCGACCAGGGGAAGGTGGGATTCTTTTTACCCGCTGGCCGACGAACAGACTTCATTCTTGGTTTACAAGCGTGCGGTCTACAAAGAGGTTGCCACGTTGTTAAAATAACCGCAAGAGCTCGGAGGCGTGTGCTGGGTCGTGTGGTTGTTGCGCGCGTCCGTGTGCGCGTGATTTCCCTGACTTGGTACGCGCAAATAAAAGCGTGCGTGTTGGGGAACACGCGCGCTTAAGCACGCGCGAACAGACCGGGCTATGGGGTGGCGATGCGTCCAACCCCCTTTGGATTTTTATCCTGCCCCTTTGCGGTTTATAGTTGCACGCGAAGGTCGCGCGAGTCCGGAGGATCGCTGGGGGTTCTCCGTTGAAACTTTCTGCGTAAGAAGCCAGACGTAAAATATTTGCTGTTTCGAATGATAAATGTTCAGATAAATGAAAGCGTAATTCAATTACAGCTTTTAACCGTTTAAAGTACATCATAATGCATTGAGCACAGACGTCGCCGACGTTGATAGATAAGATAGGGGTCACTTCCCTCGTGGATCATGCTCATCGCGGGTCCGCGAAAACAAATTGCTCGGATTTCGAAATACGGAAGGCGAGAAGATAACCGAACGACAAAGTTCACCTCCTCCTGATATAAATGCCCGTATCGACGCAAGATAAGTCGTTGAACCCTCGAGTCGAAATGAAGACACCGGGAGTACTTAATTCCTCACAGTTCACGATTCACACTTTCTATGCACTTTATACGTTACAATTCACGCCGTCGCGCACTCCGCGGGTTGTGGAATGCGCCGGTTGTGACATGGAATGCATGGTTTCTGACATAGGAAGTGTACGTTGCGACGTGTAGTGAATGGATGGTGTTGTGAAATATGTGGGCTGTGATGTGCGATGTGATGTGTGATGTAGAGAGTGTGAGCGAAGGATAAAGTATAAAATATGAGCTGTTGTAGGAACTGTAAGTGATGAGCAAGTTATGAAATATGAAGTGTGATGTAGGAAGTGATGAAGTCAGGTGTGAAATACGAATCACGATACGAAGAATGTGAACTGCGACATGTCTATGTCTGAACGGTGAAGCGTGACTGGTGATGAAACGAATTCAAACAATTTTCTAAACCAACACATTCAGTGGGTTTTCCGCTAACCCACCACGTTTCCTCTGCTTCCGTTCCGCTGTTTGACTACGCCGCGGCGCAAGAAACTCCGAAAACCACAAAGTACAGTCGTAAAAGCGGGCCTAGTGCTAGTCTTCACTCGCAAGCGCGAGGGTGTGTATACTTCTCGTTCACGCTAAACAAGATGAAAAAGAAACGAGGGGAGGTCCCAGAGTGTCTCCCCCCCCCCCCCAGTCATGGACTAAAATTTTTTTTCTAATCCTCTCTCGTCGACCTCGTCGTTCCAGACGTGACTTTTATTGCGTGTACAACATAAACTCTGCGGCGGAACCGACAGCGGATTTATCTCGTCGAAGCTGCGCGGTTATATTCGAACGACGGAAGCCAACAACTCGATATAAGTATCTGGTCTCTGTTGTTTCCTGAGAGAAGACTACGTCCAGGTGGAAGCCTTTTGTCAGGCCCCTTCGGTTGCGGTTTTCACCTCGTTCAATGACGATCGAATGTTCACGGTGACCGACAAATGATACAGTTTCGACGGTCGTAGCATGAACGACCAGTAGGTCACATTGTTGTTGGCGGACAGAAATTACAGACAGTCGGTGTTGTGACGTTTGAAGAATTCGTGGTTTTGTCCAGATTATATTTTGCTTTTGCGGTATAGACGAATCCGTGTGCTTTGTGGTTTGAGGGAGAGCTGAATGGGAGTCTTCGAGTGTCGGGATGGTTAAGTTTGACCGACCGGGGATCTCGTTAGAACCCACCCTAGATATTGCAAGTTTCTCAACAAGTGCAGTAGCATGGCTACAATTAGATCCAACCCCTCGACGCTTAAATCCTTACCTCCACTTTTCCTAAACTAACTAAAACACCAGGGTATGGGCGGAATTTTCAGGGCCGTGAATTAGCCAAAAAAGCCATTGCAGGTTCGGCGGCTCGAGGGTGCGGAGCGCGATGGCTGAAGTTGCCCTCACGAAGTCGTGGCTGGTGATGCGACACGGCCTTAATTTACTTCGACAGCGAGCGTGCTTATATCGAATGGGTAGGGTGGAGCGCAAGCGGGGGGTGGACGTTTATCGATCACGCGGGGACTTATTACTCGGCGAACTTGCGGGGACAAACTGGTCCCGAAAAAAGGTGAACGCGAGCGAAGAATGCCTCTAAACTCGGTAATAATGAAACTCACTGATGTGTATGATTGAAAAGGCCGGGGACCTGGTGAAATGGTTGAGGGGAGAAGGGTCGATGGGCGAAGAAGGGGGCCGTTGCGTCGCGCCATTACGTCCTGTAATGCCGTTACGTAATTGCGTTCTTTCTCGCCGTTCCTCCCGCGACTTTTCGCGACTTACGCGTCTACTTTTCAAGGAAACATCGAATTTCTAATTAAAACCTCGAACTGTTAATTTTAGGGCTACTTACACCCGGGCGTCACAAGCTTCCGTTTCCGCGTCGAACCGACCTACATGTCCTCTTCCCACGCAAGCTGATCCAACGTTTCCATCTCTCTCTCCCGCCGAGGAAACAGGAATCGGCTAAAAATCGCAAGCCGCGGCGAGGGAGAATTTCATTAGTCACCGGGCTTTTTCGGTCGGCTCGTATCGTTGAGCGATTTAACAGGGAGAAAAAAGTAGAAACGTCGGCGGTTGGGTCACGGCTCGTTTCCCTCGATTGATTCGTGACAAGGCGCGAACAAACGGCCAGTCAACCGTTGTCCCCCGAATCGCGCGAATAAACGCTGCTTACCTGGGGCCCGTCCGACGATAACCAACCTCTCGTATCGTCACGCGTGATTTGCCGTTTCTTGCTACAGATGTGTCTCGAGGAAGGGAAGGAACTCTCTTGAGCAGACTTTCCACTGTAGAGAAGTACGTGCACGGGAGAAAGTACGCGAAAGAAATACATTTTTCGTTCGACAGTCGGCCTGCAACTTTATTCGATCACGACCAAGAAATCCAATGATTCCCCGGTTAGAAGTGAAATTCGTCGCGAGGGGGGGGGGGGGGCAACTTTGATACAGTCTCGTGGGTGGTCCGTCGGTGGAAAAGCAGCAGAAGAAATGTCGGTGACTCGTGACGGATCCCCGCGACTGCGATCCGTCACATGCAGATCCCTTTTCTATGCTAGCCGCGGCCCTCGCACAGCCTCGATCTCTCGATACAATGAAGGGGGGGAGCAAGCACCCCGGTCGGTTTCTGGCCACGCATCAGCGCTCTCTTTAAAGCGACCTGCTTCTTCTGCACGGCTCTCTTGTCTGCCGTTTTTTTCCCGTCGCTCTTCCTCCCTTTTTCTCCGCGTCGGAGGAGAATGGTTTCGAGTCGAGAGGGGTCCAAGCCAGTGGGGCCAGGGTGGGGGGGGGGGGGGGGGGGCAGACGAGCCAGAAACGACGGGGGTTGGCGCTACCGGGGGCAACCTAGGCCCCTGTCCGCCCTGCAAACGTTGCATTGTGTCACTTCTTCATTCATTTCTGATTTTGCGGTCGGCTTGCGTGGCGAATCGGCATAAACTGCGACGAGACCCCTACCTTCCCCGTTCGTTTCCTCCTAGCCGTCTCCCCCCCCCCCCCTGCCGTTCACCCGATTCCACCATCTCGGCTGCGAACATTCCTCTTCTCTGTCGGACGTTCCGTGCGCTCTCCTCGCGGCTTCGTTCCCTCTTATTTTTCTACTACTTTTTTTTAAAACGACTTCGCGGCAACGGGTCTCGCTGCTCTGTGAGAAAGTCACGAGGCTGACTAGTGGAGTGAATCGTCTCGGGTTATCTAGCTTCGAACGTCAGTTTACAAACAGTTTAGGCGGAAATTGATGCGCGATAACGTGCAGGCGGTTCAATTATTCTAACCTCTGAATCGCGAAGTTTATGTCAGAGAGTTCCCACGCACTGTAATAAAGAAATAATGCCTGGCTGATAAGAAATTGATTGCGCGATAGCAACGATGTTTGTTGCGATTGATCGTCGCTCGAGTGGATCTGGCCAGGTTTGCCTTTCGCTGGGCAAACAAACAGAGCGAATCTGGTCCCTGGGTTCGCTGTGTCTCTTCCTCTGGACCGGGGGAGAGGGCCCCTCGATTTCGAAGGGGACAACGCGCGGGATCACAATCGTGATTGGGTCCATTGAGGGTTTTCAAGTGCACAGACGATCCTGTCCCTCTTTTGATCGTGGGAGACAACCAGAGTCCTTGGCGCTTCCTTGGAAACCCTTGGTTAAAGAACTGGGTACTTTGGGATGCCTTCTAAGTACGTTGCTTTCAAACACATTTTTTAAAATGATGGTATCGAAGTCCCAATTCTTTATTGCTCCGTAGATACTTTAAAACAGAAAGGTTTAATTGAAAGAAGGCAGTAGAGTCTTCTACTGTTTAAAGGAACACAGAACGATCTACGGGAAACTAGCGAGCTCGGATCAGAAGCAAACGCGTAGTTATTCCTCGATCGTTCGTCCCATGAATATTCACTTGTATATCTGCCAGTAAATCACGGCCTTGTCGTCGATCCGCATTGCTTCGGCGGGGAAAAAAAGTGGAGCTCGCGTTCTAATCGCGAGTGCGTTCATTATCAAGTATAATCGCGTTTTTCTCGCGCTCCGATCACTCATAATGGATCCGTTTGAGTTATCGCTCGCTGCCGCGACGATGAACACATCTGTCACAGGGCGACGTTCACGCCATTCACCGCCCTCCTCTTTCGCCGTCGATTCGCGCCTCGCGAGATAATCTCCGAATAAATTTGCCGCGCATCCATTACCGCGGCTTTTCTCACCGTGTCCCGTGCGAAACGCTCCTCTAATTGGATCGCTAATGGAGAAACACTCCGCTCGGTCGGCAAGTATTTTTTTTCGATCTGAAATTCAGATCGCAACTCTCGAAAGTTCTCGCGAAGCGTTCAAGGGCAAGATCGAGAAAATTCATTTTCCTGCTCAACCACCATCCATGCACTTCGAGTCGTTCTTCGTTGTCTTGTACCTCGTTAGGGAGATTTCACGCGCAATTCAGATTCTCTAATCCCTCTAAACTCTAAAAGGCGCATTCCGCAGCCTTTCGCTGACTGGAAATCGAACGAACGGGGAACTATCCGGCGGTCCTCGACTCGTTAGCGCGTTCGTTCCTAGAAACCTCGAGCACGGTACAGTAAGCTTGTTGGTCTCCTGGAACAGAGGTCTCACGGGTCTCGAGTGCCCAAAATCCCGAGGGCAAGGATTCCACCTGCCAGAGTGTTCCTCGAACACCCACCGAACAGAAAATCCGTGGCGTACTGGTTCCTCCAGTTGCTGCTCTTGCCATTCATGGTGCTCCGTCGTGGCCTCGCAACCCTCTCTCACCCTGGAACAGCGCGATAAGAATGAAACGGTGGGCTCACAATGAAGGTGTCGTTGCAGGAAATTATACAGCAGTTAGAAGAGCTGCCTCACTCTCTCTCTCTCTCCTTCTCTCTTTCTCTGTCTGTGCGCGAGCAATTGTCTCTTAGGCTGGCATTGTCTTCTCCAGAACTCCGATTCTCTCTTTCTGCCTCTCGTTCGCTCTCCCCGGGGGCCTAACGAACCGCTTGTCTGACACCGAGCGGCACAATGAGAGATCTAATCGCGGGTAAAGTACTTAATATCTTAAGGTCGGACCCGAGGGTGGTCCGAGGGGATGCCGATGGAAAGAGGGACGTTGTTAACCGCTTGTGCCGCGGTACACCGCGCGATCCTCGCGCCGCGCCGGAAGACAAGAGGCGGCGGCGGTGGGCGAGGGAGAGCAGGGCTCCGAGAGATTCGCCCCGGTGTTACTGGGTTGCTCGGAGTTCTCGGTGTCGCGGTATCTGATGAAGAGGACGCCTTCGGGTGACAGCGGGCCTCTCCTGCAAGGAACTCGAGCCAGAGGACTTGCAGGTGGCGGGCATTCGCGCGGATAATCGTGCCTCGTGACCCTGATCCGATAACAGACGTAGAGGGAAACGAATCCTTGCGCCACGGGGAAGCTTCGAGGGGGATAAATGGTGGTATATATTTAATTCTTCGGGTTAACTTTCACCCCCGCGCTCGTGGATATCACGAGTCCCTGTGGAAGAAGATTGAAAGTCTTCGAAGACGTTTTAATCCTCGGTCGAAGAAGGAGAAACGGTCTCTCCCTTTGCCCCCTCGTAATTAAGATACCTATTGCAATAGCACGGCTTCGGAGAGGCGCGATAGCCCGAATATCGCCGCCGAGGCCGCGACGCGGAGCCGGCTCTCGAAGCTGCGAGTCATCGACCACGACCTCGCGCAAGAAGCTGTAACCGGTGCGGTAAAAAGGCCGCGCGCGGATGATCCTGCGATTACACGTAGATTGCAATCACCGGCTGCGAATTCATCGACAAAGAGCGCTTAATGATCGCGCAATAAAAGGCCTTTTTTACCCAGTTGCTGGTTAATTATCCGGCCGGCGGTGCTTCTTCGCCCCGTTGCCCTTTTCGTTGCTGCCCGAGCGAGCGTGATCGCCCGTCGAACTTCGCTTTCCGGGAAGCAGATGCGTTTATTCGTGGAACGAAGACGCGACCCAAGAGGAACAGCAAAACAGAGTGACTTGTAATATCGAGACCCGCGGCGAGATAGGCAGAGAGGGGACGAAGGTGATGGAGGACGAGGCGGAGGAGGAGGAAAGTAGTTTCGTCGAGACCATCGTCGGTGTACACCTGCCGCCTGGCAAATGAACCCTTTGTCTCTACTCGCCGAGTCATTAGGTGTACGCCAGAGGCAGTCGCGGCCCTAACTAGTTGACTAACCGAAAGTAATAAAAAGCGAAATAGCGGGAGTAAAACAAATCGTATAACGTGCGAGCTGTAACGACGACCCCCGTAACAGACACTCTCGGACCTAATCGAAATCGCCCGTCCACTCTGTGGCCTCAAGTACCCCTTGGAATCACCGATGAGCCGCTATGTACGAGAAATCGATGGTTGGATCTTATATGTCTGTTCTCCGGCATGCCTGCCGGTCGAGCTTCGCGGTGTGTGTTCAAGAAAATCGATCTCCGGCGTGTGTAATATTCCTTGCAAAAGTCTGTCTCGAAGGCGCCTGGCTCTGCTTCTTTAAGAAAGCAACGGAATACTTAAATAGACGGTAGAAATTGGTAGGTATATACGTTACGCCGTAATGCGCGAATAGGTTCTCCCCAAAAATCCCACAAAGCAGAAGAGCACCGTGCTCGCGTCGAACGAGTCCCCGAGTCGCGTTTCGCCTTCCGAGCCGGAAAATTCCAGCGACGTTTCTCGTCCCCCCTGCCGTACGTTATCGTCGCGGGAACCGTCGGCGAGGGAGGAAACCGTTTCCCGTAAGAACCGTCGCGCGGGGTCGTTTCGATGGAATAACCGTTTTGTAGTTGGCCTCGTATGCCTAATATCATAACCGTAACGATACGCCTGGGCGAGAGAGGTACGAGTGACTCGGCGAAAGCGTGGAAGAGCACGGGCCTAGGGGGTCGCGGTTCGGGAGGTGACGAGGAGAGGCGTGCGCGCGCGGACGTATGCAAAGCCGCGTGGAAGAAACAGTGGGGTGTCGAGCGGGGGGGGGGCCTCGCGTATATGCAAAATTCCGGCCGGTTTTTGGCTGCTCTCTCGTCGTTCCTCCTTTCGTCGTGTCCTAGAACGCTTTTTTCTCTGCCTCCCTCTCGCGCCGCACCATTTGCAATTCAACGCGGGCGACTCGCGCGCGTACACGGGCCTCTCGCGTCCCACCTATGCCCGAGGAATATCGCCGAGCGAGACGCCACATAATGAATAATAATCGCATATAATGCGAGCCGATGGAAGGCTCTCCGCGCCACCCTTCGCCGCCCTTCCACACGAGGGGATGCACCGTGTTCCCCATTGTGCCCCGGTCGACGACTATCGGCGGGCCCCCTCCCCCTCGCAATCTCTTTCTACTTGCCGGCGCGGCGACCCGTCTCGGCCCTCGCACCTTTTCGGCGGCATCTTCGACCGCCCTCCCCCCCCTCCCTTCTCTTCTCCACCCCGCTTTTATTACTTTCTTTTTTAATATGCGCGGAGACACCCACCGCGCGAAGGTATGAAATTGAAGCTTAAATATTCAATGGAGTGGCGGCGACGACGACGACGACGAGGTCTCTCTTTGATACAGTTATATAAAGCATCGTTACCCAGGACGAACGACGACTTTATATTGCCATCTTCGCGGCGAGCCATCCTCCCCACTGAGCGGGCAATCCTAACTTTATTAACGGCCGCCACCTCCCTCTGGAAAAAGCTGGTTCCTGCCCCGCTCGAGGGGTGAGCGAGACTTTCGATAACGTTCGTCCTTGGGAATCGTGCATCTCGAGTTTTTCGTCATCCGTTTCACCGTTAATGGCTGGAAAGATTAGCGTTCGCCAATCTCACGGCTGCGAGTCGAACCGCGCGCGCTGTCAAATCCTCGGAATTGATCAACCCGATCAAAGAGGAGGTCGTGTCCAACCCCTCCCAATGCTGATTAATGCCGTGAAAACGAGCGACGGTCGAGAAAGGAGGCAAAAGTGGTGTTTCGCGAGGACCTCGATTCCGCGCGACACGATTAAAGCCAGCCTCGGGAGAGGAGAGGAATATTCTCCCCCTGTAGGGACTCCTCTCCCATTCATCGGCTCTGTTTACACGGGGGCGCGGCACCGAGTAATTTCTTTATTTCTTTCCACGGGCAGGAGTGCAAGGGCGTGGAACCCCTCTCGGTTCCGTCTTGCCTTCGCGCCACCATTTGTTTTTATCAGAGGCTCCCGGGGGACGTTAACAGCCACCTGCCACTACGTCGGCCTCTCCTGTTCGCGTTCCCCTCCTCTCCCGCCCCACTTCACCCTCTCAGGGACCACGAAAGAGTGCCGCGGTCTACCCAGCTCCTTGGGGGACCGGGACGCTGGAAAAGCTCCGGGAAAAGAGCTTGCCCGCGCGAGGAGCGGGGGGGGGGGGGGGAGGCGAGAGGAAGGGAAAAATTGCACGCGTGTCACACGTCGCGCTTCCCATGATTACGTTATTTCGTCGCGCGCTTTCGCGACTTGCATTTATTATTTAGACCGGGGAGCACCCTCGCGTGCACGTTCTCTTCTGTGCTCCTCTGTGGCACGTCGACGTTCGCGGCTTTCAAAAGAGGGCGATAGTGCGTGCCTCGGAGCCTGCTCAATCTATGATTTTGGGTGACTGAAATGCAACTAATCGAGCGATTGAAGGACATTTAATTCCAGAGTTATTCCCGCGGAGGATTCATTTCATTAGCCTCTGCTTCGCGAAACATTTCATCTTTCCCTTGCATCCTCATTCTTCCGCCGAACAAGCATCACAGAGCGTACCATTCCCCCGGAGTATGTTTACGACGTGTCATAATTACAGGATTCTACGGGACCGCCTTGCCCGCACGCCTTAACCATCGCCATTTTTGCGTAACACCCTCCCTCTTGGCCCTCTTCGCTCGCGAATTTCTTTTTACCCTGGACGCCCTTCTCGTAAGCAAACCTCTCAACCTCGACCGTCTCGAGAAAAACGGCGAAACAACAAGAACCCGAGCCTCGCCAATACCGACCCCCGCTCCCACTGGCGCTGCTTCGATCGGTCTTCTGAATCCAATCGCGAGTAACGGGCTACAGTTCGCCATCTCCCATCTACAGACGTCTCGAGCGAGATGATCGAACGCAAACCTCCACTAGACGCATTTGGCCAGCTCCCAGGGCCAATTAAACTATCTGCCGATCGGCACTTAAGCTGCAACGCGAAAACCGACCGCCCACCTTGGCGATCTCGCTGGCTGGAAGGGTGGCTGGGTCGAGTGACCGTCGGCAGACGTTCCCCGCGAACCGAGAAATTAAAATCCCTCGCGCTCTCGTCGATGCGTTAGAGAGGTCTGGCTGCGGCGAAGAGTGGAAAGGCGACGGGGGTGTGGGGGGACGGCGCGGAGTAAGGGGCTGGGTGTAGTCGGGGGTCCATTAGGAAACCCCCAGGGCGACGAAGAAGAGAGCGTCGCGGCTCGCTCGAGGAGAAAGAGAAAGAAGAGGAGCCGGGCTCCCTCTATCTCGAGAAGTGTCACCCATGATGAATAGTTGGCATGAACAAAAAGAATGCTAAACCTCGTCCCTCGCCATTCACCGACCGTTCCGAGGCCTCTCTGTCGATTTTCCGGAAAAGAGAGCGCGCCAGAGGTGGAGAGGGGGCGACAAAGCCAGGCCACGATACCATCTTAATTAAAAGTTGCCAATTCATTTCGCCCGCCGTTTCCACCCCGTGAACTCGGCCAGCGCGGAGAGTCCTCTCCTTCGGGGTGGGTTTGCACGCTCGTCCCTTTGTCTCACGGGGCGCGGGGATGGGAAAAAAGTCGGTGCACGGGGCTGAGATGATAATAAGAAGTTTTCGTCCGCGGAGGAAATTAAGTAAAAGCGTAACAGGGCCCACCCTCTTTTTAAATGTCGTTCCCCGGGTATTCCTCCCTTTTGTCTTCTGGCTCTTGCTGCTCGTGTACGAATCTACAACGGGGTTCGGCCCGCGGGAAGGGTTTAATCGCGGGGGTCTGCTTGTATCGGGAAGCGATAAAGAAAGAGCAAGGGGTGTTTCGAGATCCTTAACCAGGGTTCTTAGTTTTTCAGTTGCTTAAACAATGTCCCTTGAGTGATCGTAGAAAGGAGGAGCTATTATATCGCGAAGGATGGTTGAAAGCTACTGCGAACCCTGGGCCAACCCGAACACACGTAGGTACACACACGCGGATCCCAAAGTGTCTCAATCGTAAAAGTTCCTTGCATCCGACACGGTGCGAGGGACCGAAACCCGGCGAGGAAACGATCGGAATGGTCGTAACGAATCGTACGTGTCTGTTAATGTTTCGTCTCGCCCCCGAATGCTAATTAGTTCATTCGCGATGCTTTCGGGACCGTGGAGCAAGAGGCGAGCGAGTCGCAAAGGGCAGCCGCGATTGGGCACGGTTCACGCGGCAGAAACGAACTATGCTGCCCGCACGGTGGCGCGTAAATAATTAAGAAATAGCTCTCTGGTCATTCGCCTTCTCTCTCTTTCGCTCTTCTCTTCCACCCTTTCCTGATTCCGCCCCCTACCCCCCCCCCCCCCCGTTTCCGCAGCGTCGTCGCGTTTTACCTGCTCTAATTACGAATTTTTCGCCGATGCCAGCCGCCAGAGGTAATTTAGCCTCCAATTTATATAAAATATCACGCGGCTAATGAAGCAATTTGAGGCTGTCTGCGCCGCTAACGTATGGAGTCCGCGGGTTGCTCCGTTGTAATGGAGAAGAGTGGGTGGGTGCCCTGGCGGCGGGGGAATGCCGGTGGAGAGAGCTTTACTTACAGAGGTACCCCATTATCGTGGCTGGCATTAACTTTCCTCTTGCGCGCAGTTCCCTTCGCGCGGGATGAAAATCTGAAGTCGACGCTCGCGGTTATTACGATCCCTTCGGACTCGAGGCTTCGGGAGGGATCGATCGCGCATCCCGCAATCTTTTACTCGCCTGAATTCCAAACTGATCGAAATCTGAGGGCAAGCATCTCGTCGGTCGCTGTCGCGTTTTTTTTTTCCCCCCGACTAGTGTCTCGTCCGACGCGCTTCCGTCGGCTAGACGACGCGGGTCACTTAATTGAGAGCGAAGCGCGGAGAACGATCCGTGCGCGTGACAGCGCGAATTATTTATGCACGCGTGAACCACGTGCCATCATTGATGCGGCCGTCACGTCGACAGGGCGGAAAGGAGCCGTTCGAAACGGCGCGACGGGAGAGGTCCTCGCCCGCCTCGTGCTCGTGACGTTTTCATACCTTCGAGTGCGGCGAATAAAAATGATCTTATCGCGAATATCCCCATTAGCCCATCGTTACGACAGATCTGTAGCAGTAGTGGCCTCGATTTCTCGTCTACTCCAGCTTCCCACCTCGTTCCCTTGAAATTCATGGATGAACGGAGATTCGGGTTGTAAAAAGCAAAACAGAAAGCGTTGTAGGTAATAGGTATAGCATCGTTTCGATCGTATGCAGAACCCACGGTGACTCAGAAAGTAAAAGCTCAGAGACACGCGTCGATTATGTGCATAGACATGGAGCTAATGGAGTAGTTGCGCCATTGACACAACAACGCGAACCAATGTCTAACGATGTACTCGCGTGTCTTTTATATAGAGTCTTACGAGCATCGTGGACGTTGCATAATTGGTAATTTACGATCACCGTTCCGTCGATGGAAATCTGGAGGTTCGCTAGTTCCGTGAACCCATCTCCTCGCCACTGATCCTCCATACTTTTACCAAACTACTCAAGTCAAGCCATGCTCGACGACTCCAGGAATTTATCGCGATACCACCGGGCACAGCCAATTGGCGATCTCCACTGGACGAGAGCGATGGTCCAGTGACCGAGTTGAGCCCCCTACGGTCGAAGGTGGTTCGCCACGCGAGGACACACGGTTCATAAAGCACTATCGAGAGCAGATCGTGGCGGGGTCTCGAGGGTCGTGCAGATATCGCGAGTGGAAGCACGGTCGCTCGTCGTCGCGGCTAAAGCGTCCGCTCGTAAACTTGATCCCTGTATAATTTTCAATCGGCCCCACGGATTTGACGACCTCGTCACGGCCTCTCCGTCACCTCCCTCGGAGCGTTCCGCTCGCCGTCGAGATCCTACCTCTCCGCTGCCGTCGCCGCCCGCTTCTAGTGGGGGGTCCCCGAGATAAGGGAGGAATGACGAGGTCGCAACGACCGGTAAAAAGGTGATCTCGGCCGGATAATGTCGGAGGTGGAGGCGGAGGAGGGCTGCCGAGGGCAAGTCTGGCGGCTCCCCCGGGCGTCGGGGAACACCGCTGCCTGCGGAGCCCGTAAAAAGACAATACCGTTCTCGCGCCACAAAAGAGTCTTGCCACCAAGTGCCATTACCAGGGAGGGAAGCACGGGTTCCCCGTGTACAGACACCCTGCCGCCGGCCCCAGTGTGCGTGCGTGCCCCACGTGCCTCCTCCACCGGGGAGGAAGGAACGAGCACTCGACTCCTTCGAATCATCCCCCGGACTGCTCGGCGACCAGAGCTCGCCTGCACGCAGCCTCAAGAAGCCTATAACTCTCCCGTATACTCCGTTAGTTTCCCCTGCGCCCCGCGATCAATTCAATTTTATGCCCCAGCGGTTTATTTACCCACGCTGGCTCCGAGATGATTCGATCTGGCCTTCCTTCATTCGATCGGGCCGATTTTGAGTGCTCGCTACCTTGTTTCGGGGGAGTTTGCGGGCTTCTGGTATCAAGGAAGGTCGTTCAGGATAGTTTAGCTCGGAAAATCATGAGGATAGACGGTTTTCAAGGTTTGGCGCTCTTCTTTGGCAGCAAGTACTTGAAGAGTGCGGAGTGAATTGTTGGTGATGCAACTGGTAGACGTGTGTTAGTCAGGACACAGATAATTGCTTGCCAAGATTAAATACTTCCTTTCTATCTTATCTTTGATCTCTCAACTAACCAAGTGCTTCTCTTTTGTTTCAGGTAAGTGTAAACGACTTCGCCGTGAACTGTATGTCGTGACTCCTACGGAATCGTGAGTACCTCATTTCGGTTATTACAATTGAGCGTAACGCGCTGACCGCCGCGCCCATTTCGCCGCGATCTCTGCCGCAATCATATTGTTAGACGAACACAATGTCGAAGCTCCATCGCGTTCCCTGGAATGAAATTGCGGCAATTCAGTTCCTTACGCAGAATCGTTTAACTCCCGCTTATTAAGCGACGGGGCAGGTCAGAGGATCTGAAAGTCCGAGAGTAGTAGTGGTGCATAATTTCCGAGACGAATGTATATTAACACAGGCACGTGCGAGAACCTACTTAGTGTTTTAAAATAAATTCATGACACAAGTTTCGTGGATCCGAGATGGAGAAACTACTTGGACCCTTTGAGAAACCATCAGCGATCCGACTCGATTCCGTTGCCTTCTAAGAAGGCTGTAAATCGAACTAAAAAGCCGTGATTCACGTTCCACGCAAGAATGGTAGGCCAGCGGCGTGGATCGCAAGATGCGATCGCCGTAATAATTCTCCCCGCTCATCGTTCAAAGAAGAAGCGGCGCGATCGACTTCCCGTCGAAGCCCTAATGGCAGTCGGAAATTAAAATGCGAACGTTTCCCTCCGCGCTGCTTCTCGGCTCGGCACCCTCGCCTACGGGTCGCAGGGGGGTGGCTTGATCGCATTTAACTTGGACGCCTCATCCGTTGATTTCATTAACCGATAACCGGCGCGCAACTTTAAACCCGCTCGAGTACGGATGCATACGAAATCACGGACGCCTCGTGGGGGTGGCCCTCCCCGAGCCGCGAAACGAGGGCGGTACTGAATACCAGAGGCGATACATTAACGACCCGTAATGACTTTGGCACGAGGGGTGGGACGGGGGGAGGGGGGGAACCAGATAAAAAAGACATTAGTCATTCGGTTGCGTCTAAACTTTGCTAGCAGCGATTTCGATTAACGAACGGGGGTACACAGAATTTAAATAGAACTCGAAGGTAGTTTCTTGAGGATTCGAATTAATTTGGTTGACGATGCGGAGTAGAATATGAAGAGATCCTAGACTCCGTCTCTACTGAATAGTTTCTTTATAATTTTTCGAAAAGTAGCATGGATTATCCATGGGTAATATTGAGAGTGAAATTGAAATACACGCACCCCTGTAGCGGCCAGTAGCGTTCGCGCAGTTGATAATATACGTTTAGTCGGATCTATCGATCACCGAAGAGGACACCTGGCGAGCCGTCGCGTTCGGTATCCTCGGCTCCAGCGGCTAACGACGTTGTTAGCGGTCCTGTTACCATTATTCCGTCACAATTCCGCGGAGATTTATCGAATTTCGTGGCGTGGCGGGTGCCGTGGGTGTTCGCGTTCAAATGTTAACGACGCCGACGCCACGGTGCGTCCAGGTGTCGTTGCCGAGTCGAGTAATTGATTCTACCCACACGGGATTTCCTCCCTGGCAAGAAGAAGAAGAAGAAGAAGCCCTGCTAAGAAGGCGCAAGTGTATGTACCACCGCCACCGAGCAAATCGGCGATCTGTTCCCACGTTTTCTCGCGTCCGCTGGACAGAAAGCAATCCTCCGCCTCGCGGGTCGCGACGCGTGTAGGACGCCAGGCCGCTGTCGACGCGACACGTGCACCGTCTTTTCGCATTTACCGTCGATCTTCTCTTTTTGAGGAGGATTCTTTGCTGCTCGAGCTGACGCCTCAAGGGAGACTGAATGTCAAGGGATTGAAAAACACCCCAGCGGTGCACTTGGACTCATATTCCACTGTCTATCATTCTTGGACCTTTGCGGCTTCTGCATTAGCAGAGACAAAATCGGACCGAGTCACAATCCCGCTAA
Organism: Andrena camellia; assembly: GCA_029448645.1. NCBI lineage: Eukaryota > Metazoa > Arthropoda > Insecta > Hymenoptera > Andrenidae > Andrena > Andrena camellia. The sequence goes on along the minus strand of CM055679.1, from coordinate 39,169,683 downwards.
TTACCTTCCACTTTACTAAACTCCTAGTTGCAAGCACGCGGACACGGGTTCGTTAGGATTACCACTACGACGCGACCTGACGTCTCACTCGTTTCAATCAGAGTCTAATTAAACCGGGAGCCGTAGATCCACCGTCCCGGTAATCGTGATTCGTTCCTCCGCGAGCGCTACCTCGAACCAGGCCCCGGCTCTTTCGTCGGCCGATGGAAAGCCGGCTAATAAATTATCCTACGCTCGCATGGTTGGGCGGAGAATCGTACTAGAGCCGAGTCTCTGCCCGGAGCTTCTCCGTGAAACGTGACTAGCGCCGATCGCGATGTAACGGAGCCCGATGTTAATTTAATTGGACGGGCCGGCTCGCGTAAATAGTCATCGATTTACAGCTTTCGTCGTAGGCAAGCCCGTTCGCGATATTTACGCGCCTCCGGGCCGCTCTCCGATCCTCTATCGGCGACGCGGCGATAATGATTTATTAACGATTAAGATCCACGCCGCTCGCGATACGCTTCTGTCACGAATTAGTCTAACGGGACGAGTTGTTTATCGGGCCAATTACGCCCGCTGATAAACTGCGCCAGGCGGTTGAATGGATCGCCGCAACCTGGGAACTAGTTCTTATTCGTGATTTCAATGTACCGATCGTGCTCCTGACGGTGTTCTTCGTTGATTATGAGGGATCGAAGCAGTTCTCCTTACTGTTTGAAAGGGTTCCAGAGGCTTAGTGAGATCAAAGGGCTGGTGAAGGAGACATCACACCCTATCTCCTCCAAAAGAATCCTTCCTCGACATCATTCTATCCATCCGCGCTCAACGCGCCCACGCAGGATTAGCGTAAACACTTCTGAATTTCATGCGACGCTCGAAACCAGGTCGGGTAGGGTGGCCATTGCGTGCCTGGCGCCGCGAGGAGAAGTATTACGACGATGGACGACGCTTAGGAGTTACTTAGAGCCAGATCAATCTTAATCCAGGAACAGTGGTACCACTCTGGTATCGGGGTGTTAGCTTCCATCATTCGTGGGATAGACCGCCGGACGAAATAAGCAGGGGTTGGGGAGGGAAAGAGGGAAAAGAGAGAATGGGAGAGACGTGGCGCGAGGTTCGGCACAGTGCGTTACCAACGAAAGCACATACATCAGGCTCGTCGGCTAATCTGATTCCCCTAACAATGTGCACGCGTCGGAATCTTCTTACATCCCCCTCCTCCCCCACCCCTCCCGCGTGCTCCTCGTCCTTATTTCTCTTCTTCCAGTTCCTCTAGCCAGCTGGTAACACGAGGGTGAGAAGTCCTGGCGTCCAGACCACCGACGTCGGAGCCGATGCCCGCGTCGCTCGGCTCCCTGGGATGTATAGATTTTGGATTTCGCACCCTCCGGTCCCCCGAGCCAATCTGAGCGCAAACCCGCGTAATCTCGCGCTAATAACTGCGATTTATCCTTCCCCCGCTTGCCGGCCAGCCACGTTGATGGAAGCGTCGATTAGAGACGCGAAGTCCCGACGATTCCTTGGGGTGGAAAAAGTGTTTCCAGACGAGGGAAAGAGATTTTTGGTGGTCGTTACGTTGCTGGGTGATTCGGGGTGGCTGTTAATAGAATTCAATGAATCAGAGTCATCGTCAGCCTCTCCTCTAAGAGAGAAAATCTTCCAGGATCCATTGTGCCTGCTAATTTCCCGGCCATCGCTCTCCACGCGATCCACGATTCCACGTGGACACCTCGATCGCCACGGGAAGTGGAACCCCCCCGTGGAACGCCTTCCGCCCCGAGATCCAGCCCCGTATCTCGGGCCCATTCACGACGCCGGCGAGATCATTCTCACGGAAACGCAGCGGCGCGAGATTACGGTCCATCCTCGGCGATCCGACCGAAAACAACGACACCTTTCTCCACGGTTGTGCGCTCGCAGGAGAGAGTGATACAGGCCGCCTTCGCCCGTAAACGTAGATTAGATTATCGCGTCCCGTGGTCGCCAGGAAACAGGAAATCGCCGCTTCCCCCCGCGTAGGAAAAGGGAAAAGAAGGAGACGCCGGCGTGCACCGTGTGCTTTTATTGTCTCCGGTGTCGTGAAAGGGGGCCTTTCATTAATAGGTACCAGCGACTCGCGGCCTGGCGGGTGAATCAACCCGCTCTCCTCCCCCTTGCACACCTTAAAGCTAGAATCTGGACGAGTTGTAGAAGCTGGGTGCTGTTCGAGATAACGCCACGGGATTTTGCCAGGTACAAATATTTGACCGGTTAACTGGCTCCGTGTTTGCCCTGTTAGCCGTGCTCTTCGTCGTCCGCCTTGTCGCCCACCGTCGCGTTGTCGCCTCGACGACGACGACGGCGACGGCGACAACGACTTCCTTCTGTGTGTATATTCCCGCGGTTGTGCACACCGTGGTGACGATAGTCTGCCCCCGTCCTGAAAGTGCACGCGCGTCACGGAGAGAGAGAGCCGCGTGGGATGTGTGCCGTGTGGATAACGCCGATGGACACACCGGCTATCCTCTTTCTCTCGGGTTAAAAAGCAAAGCTGAGGACCTGCTTATCGATCGCGACTCCGTAATGGTACTCTGGGCAGCTCCGGCCCCGGCGAATCTCGTTTTTCGTGTTTCGCAAGCCCGTGGGACGCGTCGCCCAGGGCTTCGGCGCGCGGCGCTGACACCGAATTAAAAGGATGTCGGGAACGTCCTTGGCTCGATTGTGTAAAATATCGAGCTGCCTGGGAGGAATGCTAGAGAACTTTCGGCGGTAGAGGATCGATAGAGGCTCGTTTAAAGCTGAAGAAGTCTCGAGGCAACCGTGTGCCGGTAGATCCCGCTGCCTCGAGCACCGAGCAAATATCTTCTGACACGCTCGTGCAACAAGCCGTGCGACACTTTGCCCAGCGAGCAACCGTCCCTCGCGTTATCCTAACCCAACAGATTACGCGATGCCATAGTGCTCTTCATACAGGGTCTCGCGCCTCTGCCCTGCGACCAAAGAGAAACGTAATTTCTTTTGTCTCCCGTGCACGCGCGGTCCTCCTCATACGCTCGCTGCGAACACCTCTTAGCGGGCTTGCTCCTTTCAATCTTGCTTGCTTCTCGACGAATACGTTTTCAAACCGTCCCAGAACAGCGATATACCTATTTAAAGCTTCCTGCGTTCCATCGTTCAAAGTGTAACACTTGATATTTAAAGTGCCATTTTATGTCGAGCTGTTGTAGGAGAGATGTCTTAAAGCCACATCCACCAGTCATACCTATCACCGTCACTGTTCCCTGATTAATTCCCTCGTAACTCGTCTAGCTATCGCGAATTTCTCGCGTCCTCCGCGGCATCGAGCAGCGTTTTCACGCACGCGAAGCCCGGGACGCTTCCAACGGATCTCCTCACGGAAGTGGCGCGAAACTTGTTCCCAAACGGTGAGAAAAAAACCCGGAACTTGGCACCGTCCGTGTTCCGCGCGCCTCTTAACATGGAAACGTACTCTCACACGCGCAGCAGATTTAATCAAAACGCAAATGCCGCGTCCCGGCTCGTACGCGGCTCTCTCGAGAGAGAGCCGCATGCCTCACCTTCTCGTACCTGTCTTCGAGCTACTCTCGACGAGGAAGTCTCATAAAGAGTGTTGCGCGCCCGGTCTCCGGTCGTCTTCTGGTTATCGCGCGCGCTACATACTCGCCGCTCCTCGCCCCTCCTCGCCCCGTGGAACGACGATAATAATTAAGGATTCCCAGTGAACCAGGACACGTACGTACGTGCGCATACGTACGGGGCTTACCGAGGCGGGAATTATTTTCGTTTGAGGCCAGCAGCGTAGCGAGCGACAGAGGAAGCTAAAGGTTCTTGGGGATGTTGATAGTTTTAGATTTCAATAGGAGCCTGGGGTTTACGGGGTAGAAAAATTAACGGTGACGGACAGAGTGTTCAATGATCTGTCTCTGAAGAAGCAAGAATCATTTGATTGCATAATACGATCCTCGGACACTGGCATGTACAGTTAATTAATTCTTAAACTCCACTGATTGCATCCTACTTGGCCAAGGTAACTGCGAGTGTTCATAAAATTCCAATCACAGTTAGTGAATTCCCTTGCTAATTAAGCCCGCACTAGTAAACTAAGAGATTTCCTTAATTAGTGATCAGTCCCACGCATTATCACGCTCTTTCCTCCTCTCTGAGTGGTTGAAACACGAGTCAGATTGCTCGAAATCGAATCACCCATCTCTCCTCCTTGTTCGACATCCGGGCCTCGGACGGAGCCATTGGAAAGACAGTCGTCAAAGGGACGAGAGCGCAGAAGGTCTGTTCAGTTACGCCAGTGCAAAGAGCACGTATCGTCCTCTTACCGTTACGTTCACCTGGCCATTTCGAGAGGCAGAGAGAGAGAGAGAGAGAGAGAGAGAGAGAGAGAGAGAGAGAGAGAGAGAGAGAGAGAGAGAGAGAGAGTGAGAAGGAAGCGAGGAGATCGCACCGGTGCTCCTGGCGCTCGTTATCGTTCGCAGGTTCATGCCAACGGACAGTTAAGGTCCCTGGTCCGCTGGATGCTCGACGCTATAAATTCGGCCGATATAAAGGGGGACAGGGGATCGGGGGATCGGGGGCGAGACACAGAGAGTGAGAGAGGAGGAAGACAGTGGTGTTGGGCGCGAAATAATTCGAGGCGGTTAAACGGAGAGGTGTGCCAGAACCGGCCTACCTTTTAACGCTCTCTCGCATCCACCCCTACGCTGAAACACGCACGAGGACCATTACGGGGAACACCTCGAATCGACGCTGCCTCGGGGCCACTTGGATCGTTTCTTGTCCAAGATTTTGTTGCTGTGACGTGTTCAGTTACAACGTCGCCTGATTTATCCTTAATCACTACTACTAGTTCCTTGATAGGTGGGTTAGACTACCTCTGCACTTGTATTGTCTATCAGCTTCCTCCTCAATGGGTATGGTTGGGTGATGTAGTGGGCCTGCGCGAGGAATGCAGAGTGATCTAGATCGAGCAGTTCGTCCGAAAGGAGACGTCGTCAAGTGGGACATACCAATGTCCTAAGAGACAAGACCTTCCCACGTTTTTCGGGTGTACCGTTCATTGGCGCGTAAATCGACGTCCCCCTGGTTGCCTCCGGCTCCAATCTCTCGCAATCTTTGGTCCCATCCTCCCACGCGAACGAGGACCAGTTCCAGTTCGACGGCTGTGGTCCGTTATCGTTGGCTTCATCCGAGATGTTCGGACGCGCTTATCTTTCTGGTTCGGTCGTTTCATCGGGCCATCTCGGATTACAGCTTGCCGGGCGCGTTTCCCTCAAATTAAAATTAATCTACTAGTCGCTGGGCTACTTGAATTCCACCCAACACCCGACGCCGTTCAGGTCTCCTAGAGATCTATCTGATACCCCGCTACCAGGGGCCGTCGTTCATCATCCTCGTGCCCGCGACTGGAAATGCGTATATCGATCACGATCGGCTCGCGAGCCGAGGTCCCGAACTAAGGAAGGCGCGAAACGAAGGTGTAACCGCAGCCACGCCCCAATTAGGTTCAGCAGACGGTTTACGGGTGTAGCGGGGCCGTGTATTTATGATGAGAATGTCCGCACCTGTGGTGACACTCGCCACCGAGCAGCCAGCAACCCCTCCTGGAGCAGAGCGCGAGTGTTTTATGGCGCGCAGATAGCCTCACGCACACCTTCCTTCTCCGGGCATTAGCTACAGCCAGGTGATATATGACGCGTATATTGCTCTTGGTGAACGGCGAACCGCCGCGAGCCACTCTATCCCCATACGATCCTATATCCACGTCGTCGCTTATTTCTGGGATGCCCACGCCACCGTGCTCGGAAAGTTTTCGTGATGGCAAGCGTGGCTGCGCGGGCACGGCCAGGGGAGAGGAATCGAAGCAGCAGAGAAAATAGAGGGAAGAAGGGCTGCAGCGTAGGCGAGAGAAGCTCAGGGGGAGGTTTTAGCAAAATTCCTTGACACTCGATTTCAGCCCTCTTCCAGATTATTCTCATCCTACCAGAGTTTTCCACCGAGTGGTTTACAGCGCGTTCCTCCACCATTTAGAAACTCAAGTTCTCCCGGTTTTTGTTTACCCTCAGTCCCTGCCAGACAAACAGCTACATAGGTATTTACAGGATAGAAGAACGTGAGAGTGCTGGGAGTCCTCGATTCCCAAGATCACAAGAGGGTTGCCCTCGCAGCACTTTGAGAGGGAATTTTCCGTGGAAGCACAGTGACATCGCGCGTACGTGTCGCTCTATCAGCGTCAGAGTGATTCTCCCCCGCCTATCTCGATCGTCTTCCTATCCTTTAATAAGAAGCATCTAACTGTAAGCTGTGAGAAACCTCCCCCAAGCGTGGCACTCGAGCGGCACTCGAATCGATAGCCGAAACGCGATCAGCCAGGCGTTCCGCGTCACTCGCCGATGAATCACGCGTGTCCCCGGCCGCGTAGGGTTCCGCTACAAGTTGCAATTCGATTTTCATGAGGCCGCTGCGGAGGGACAAGGAGGGGGGGGGGGCTTGGAGGAGGAACGCGGCGAGCCAGGAGCAGAGCGCCGTTTTCCATCCGTTTCCACGGAGTATCAGCTCGCTATACGCGCTTTAATCGCATTCGAACGCAATGTCGTGGAAAATTTCATTGGAGCGGAGGCGGCAAGAGGCGGAGGCGGGGGTGGTGGCGGAGGAGGAAGCTGCGGCGGGGTGGCAGGCGGGACGAGGAAGAGACGAGGATCGAAACAGAGTGGATCCCGCTGTGACTTTGTCTCGACGTTGCGGGACCCCCAGCCGTGTTCGCCGAGAGACATTTGCATATCCACCGGTCGCCGTTCAGCGACTGCAATCGCGAGACGCCGCTCGAATCTTTTTACGACGCCGCGAATTATGGCGTTACGATACCGTGCGCGCGCGTACGTGTCGCTGATAAATGGATATCGCGGCGACGCGTCGCTGCTCCTTACGATATCTCGTCCTCCTTTCGCGCGGCCACGACTATCTCTCCCTCTCTCCCGACTATTTTTCCAAGGATCGAACGGCGTTGCTTCGTTTCGCAACACCGTTGTCGCGTGAATGCTGATCGTTTCTGGTTACTGCCGGCGATGGCGAAAATCGTGGACCACCCTTTCGGCGAGAACATATCGCTATACTCTTCGGTGCTGTCAGAAGCAAAACAGCCTCCTTTGGATGATATAACAAGCATTCTTGTCGAATTACAGACTTGACGATTTGGGAACAGGATGTGTCTCCCTTGAATCCTCACGGCTGTAGGTACTGACTCGTGATTGATTGCGATGTCCCGCGAGCCCCGCGGTGACTCTGACTCGCGGATGAGTTAAATGGGAGATGGCGCTGCTCGTTCCACGGGGCACGGCTGAAAATCGACGAACGATTCGTGTCACCGTTTCCTCTGACTTTATCTCCGCGGCGATCGGGTCTTGCGAAAATCTCGGCCGCGAGGGCGTGACGCGGGCCGTCTGCAAAAATGCGCGAAACTGGTAATTCCAGACGCGTCCCGAGGAGGTTCGAGAGAGTTTCGTCATTATTCGAGCCGCGTACCGTTTGATGCCGTCGTTACGCGTCGGAGCAATGAGACGTAAAGGTGTGGCCGGCTGCCAGTGGTGCGTCCACCGTCTATTTGTACACAGTGTTTCGTTTCTGCACGGCACACGCCGGTGGTATCTCGCGTTAGCGGGCATAATAGCCACTCGTAAGTTCCGCCTTGCACGACGTTCTTTTCCCTTGGACAGCCCCGCGTCCCGTTGATATCCGAGGGATGATAAATAAACGGCGCATGGCGACTCTGGCCGAGCGGAGAATCATCGCGAGAATGTGGTACGTCTATCTGACGTGTACGGGTTCCGCGATATACAGGAATAACAATTTCGCGGGATACGTGGACGTAAGAGAGGGTCCTTTAAAACCGCTTGATGGATCCCCAGCAGCAGAAGCACGAAGGAGAACGTTTTTAGGAGGGAAGGCGAGGGTGGTGCTTCATGATAAATATATACCAAGAAACAAAGTTTCAAAGGTTTACATTCTCATCTCCACAGCGCCCCCGTCAGACCCAAGAGAGATACCAGTAACTTCGAAAGAATCTCTGCTCGATTTTCATTATTTCCGTCCCATGGCAAGTAAATTGCACAACAAGAGAAGCGCTGAACGATGCACACGGTGCAGCATGTTCCCTTCCCTCGCACCTTGAAGCAAATAAACCCGCGCTGCCGAAGTCTGGAAGAGGTAGAACGGGGGATGGCGGAGGCCGAGTGGGCCGGTTCGATGCATTTACATTTACAACGAGACTGATTGAATCTTGATTGAAAATCCACTTAATTAACGAGGCGCGCGCCATTACGTTTATCGTCCGACGAAACTGGCCGATGCGTGGACGCCCCCGTGCCCTGTGTTCGATTGCCAAACGGGGGGACGGCCCGACGAAATGTTTGGCAAATGCGTAACACGGCCAATCTTCCGTCCGCTAAGGGTCGATCGACCGCGTCATCCGCGTTTCCTTTGCAACGATATTATACGACCGGTCGTTTTACGAACTCCGGGACACACTCGTTATTTCGAGGTGCTCTGACGATTTCTAAACCATTAGCAAGCTTCCTGTCACTTTAGACAGGCACCGTGGACTTATTCGTCAGTTAGCAGTCGAAGGAAAGTAGCCGCTACGAGGGAAAATGTGCATGACTCGAATCCTCAAATTTCCGCGTTCCCTCTGGAGAAAAAAGAAGGGCGTTCCTCCGTAAGAATCAGCCGCAAGGAGGGAACGCCGGTGGATAGAGTTGCTGTGAACGATAAAAGTCGATCAGGAGCGCGCATCCCGATGGCCTGAACGGGCGAGATAAATCTGGTCGCGAGGCGAGCGTCCCGCTATGGAGCGGATTCTTTGGAGGTGCAGCCAACAACGAATATCGATCCATCAATACCACCCAATGCGGCGTGGCCGGGGCTGGGGGCCGTGATCCCGCGATCCCGCGATTCATCGATCGATCGGCCGGAGGAGCCAGCCAGCGCCGCGGCCGCGCGGCGGTCGCACAATTTGCAGGGTATCGGTGCTCGTGCATCCCCCACTAGCACGCGCTCGCGCACCGCCGTACTGGCCACGAGCGGGCAAAAAATCGCTCGTTAATTGGGATCAAGACGTAACCCCTCGAGCACGCGGAGACGTATAGGGACATGGCGCGGTAGTTACACGTATCCCACAGGTACCTTCTGCGGGTGCCTTCTGTGGATCACGCACACATCGATCGGCGCCCGGTTACGCGAGCCCCGCTGCCACGAGAAATAACAAACGACGTGCGATCCTAATTAATTACTTGTCCGCTAATTACTGTAATTATATGTTGCCACACCCGCCCGGCTGACCGTACCCCGCCGTTCCTCTCCTCTCTGTCTCTCTGCACTGGGCTCTCGACCAGCACAGAGAAAGAGATAGAGAGAGGGAGAGTGGTAGAGGGGAGGATTTGTAGCGGCGCGATGTTTATTTTCAGCCGGCCACTCGCGGTAAATCTGCTCGTAATTTCTCTCGCGTGTCTTCGCGCGCCGCCCTGCACCCGCTCATCGTTTCACCTTTCCCCCCGGAGCGATATTACGCCACGGCATGCTAGATTAAAGCGACGACCATCGCGCGTTATCGTTCGTTCGCCGGTCCTGCCGAGTTCTCTGCCACGTCCAGATAACTCTCGGGGAAACACGATCGCGAGGTGGTGGATGGCAACCACTGATTTCATTGATTTGGGTAAACGATGGAAGATTGACGAGCATGAAATTCGGGTAGTTGAAGGATCCTAAGCTATTGATAGCCAAGAGCTCGCAAGACTCTGCTACGGTCTAAGAAGCATAAAGCTACTTATATAGGTACCTCAGGCCTCGCGGCAGGGCAGAAGGCGAAATGGGCGATGACGAAAAATTTCGGGGTGCATCGGGACGGCTAAATTGGCCCGTCGTGCAGCGTGCGCAGCAAGAAATATGACAGCGGATCGGGGCCGATGATCGGAATAAAGGATCGAGGGCGGTTGCCCGTGCGACAGGTGACACCGGCAAAAAGCCACCGTCTCCAGGATTACGAAAGAGGCGGTGCGTTTCATACTTGGACTGATGAGAGCGTCCGATCTTGGAAGAGGCCGCGTCGTCCGCTCGGAGGATCGAGTATCGACGCGCAGCTCTTACCTGAAAGCAAGAAGACGGACCGTCGGAGAAAACGTGAGACGAGGAGTGGTTCACGTGGATCACAGATGGAGAGAGAGAGAGAGAGAGAGAGGAGGAGAGAGAAAGAAAAGAGTTGTCCATGCTCGGCCTTTGTCTCCAATTAACCGACCTCCACGGACAAATTAGGTCGCGTCTGCTACGTGGGTATAACGATCGTATATACCTCTGCGGGATGAGTTTCTGCTGAGCCATCCTTGGAGAGGAACGACCACTCGGAGAGGAGGGTTACGTCCTTGGGAGGATCGAGTGAATCCTCTGTACGCCCGAGTACAGGTGTGTCTTCGCTTCCACTTCAGGCACTCCCCAAGTTCAGACGCTTTAAGAAACACGTAGGAATTCGGTGACGAATGTAACCTCAGCTATCCCAACGACATCGAGGTTGCTTCCAAAGGGTCGAGGTGAAGCTTTAGAGCATGCTTCAGGGGTGCCGTCGCACAAGGTACAGTTAGAGAAGCGCAAACGCGCAGGTGGAACCTCGACGACCAACGGGGCAGACAGTGCGGCATGAAGAGTGGGTATGCTCGTAGTATTAACCTCTCGGTGGTGTGTATGATTGGACCAGCACATGTCACTCGTTATGTAAATGCCCGTGTGTTTACGAGGGGACACCTTCGGTAACTAGCTCTCCACTCGCGGCTCCGCCGTAATGATGCGTTAGGTGATTGTCTTTTTGTATCTCCTCCCGTTCCTCGTATTGCTTCCTCTTCATTTCCCACCGCGTGCTGGCTGGCCGGTGCTCCTTAGCGAATAGGTTCTGGCTCGTCGTAAGCGGAATAATGATCAGTTTGATGGCGGTGTGGTAGCGTCCTCCTTCGTGAAAGATTAATTTAGTGTTCATAACAAGAAGATACGTTAGGGTTAGCCACTAACAAGTACTGCCGCAGACTTTAACTGCCGATTTTCGTCCCCAGTGCTCGAAAGAGTTGCGTCGCCGAGGTTCATCCTACTCTGCCTCAGAAATTCTCGGACCCCACCCCGTTATCGGTGACATTTTCCAGGATCCCACGTTAATTACCCCGAGTTCAGACGATTCGAGCGTTCCTCCCGCGGCTTCAACTCCGTCAGTGGCAAGGTCGCGCGTGAACGGCTCCTCGCTGTCGCGAGATCGTATCTGCTCGATGACGCGGGCAACGATGATCGCTCCGCGTACGCTGTATCTTGATCTCTGCGCAGACAAGGCACCGGTTCTTTCGAACTTCTTCGCGGCCTCTGTTCCAGGCGAATGAAACTGTTTCCCCGCATTTCTGCAGAAGATCCAGCCACGATCATCTCCCTCGAAAAGGGCATGCTCCCCGGTCGAACGTTAAAAAAACATATGCCCACGATCTAAATTCGCCGATTCCGCGTCGAATCGCGGTGATCGTGCACCGTAACGCGGCGATCAGCTGTTTTATTGAAATAAGGAAGGGACTTAATCAGCCCAGCGGCGTGCTAAACAAATCAAAGCGCACGAACCCGGCGGTAACCTCCGCGCGGAGAAAACCAACGACGAAACAGGCAATAAAGCAGGAATTTTCAGATTAACGGAGAATAGAAGGCTTTATTGCCGGTTCCAGCGACAGGACCATAAATAAGCCGCATCGTGCGTGAATAGTGTCGCCGGGATGGTCGAAAGGAAGAAAACGAGGGTGGTGGCGCGAGGGGGCGAGGAGAGTTCGCGACGATATCTTCTCACGTAGCGGGCAGCGCTGGCCACGTAACAAGACTCCGGGACTTGGCGTCTAATTGCGTTAGATAGGGCCGGCCTTATTAATAACCTCCGCGAGGGAGGGATTATCCTGGCAGGAAGATATCCGGGAACGAAGGAAACGAGTGCTGGGGGCCGCGTGAGAGGCGGGAGATAGTGGACACGGCATTTCACTTAATGATAACCCGTCTCCTTTAGCTCCTCCCCCGCTCCGCGTCGCGTCCTCCCGCGCCTTTCTCGTCCTAGTCGGTGAAAAGGATCGAGAGGATCGCGGGACGGTCGACGACGCGACGGTTCTTCTTCTTATTTGTGCGCGTCTCTGCTTGTCCTTAATATTATCGTCGGACCGATCTGAGCGACGCACAGTGGGCCGGATTCACTTATTTAGCGCCATTTGAGTCTTTTTTTTTAACATATCGGAATGAAATTTACGCCAAAAAATAGGGAAAAATTATTCCTTTCTAATGATGTATAATTTAATTTTTTATTTATTTATTTATTTATTTTTCAATTTTTTTTAACTTATTTGTGATAAAAAAATTTAATTCGGTTTATTTGGTACCTTATTTAATGCCCTTTTCAGTGGTTTAAATGGAATGTTCGGGAAACTTTTCGTTTCCAAGTTATAAGGAAAAGTCGAATAATAAATGAATGCAACCAAATATCGTTTCGTTGAAATTAAAGACCGATCTTTTGCGCTAAACATCATCTTCTATTAGTAATTAATGTAAATAATGTATTGAAAAATAATTCTGAATATAGTGAGGAAATTTGCGATATTATTTAAAATTGACAAGGAATATATTTCAAGTCCCAACGAGTCCCAACTTCTAAACAATTGGAATATTTTCAGTACACCCTCCTGTACACGAAGGAACTCCTGCAATTCGTTACTTCGAAATAACGCGGGAGCGTTAGTGTCAATTATTGTCATGGAGCTCCTTGGAATTCGATATCTTCACACTTTCAGTGTTCACGCCGAAAGACAATTTCGTTTAATCGCACCGCGAATGGACCCAGTCGACATCGTCCATTCCAACATCCGTCAAAATTCCTGTTGACCGTGTGGTAATGATATCGGAGTTCCGCCGAACGCGAAATTACGGGGAAAAACGGGGTTTCCCACGATCGAGACCGGATAATATAAGCCCGAGCAGAAAGCGAGGCGTGTTTGAGGCACGGTCTATTTTCCCTTCCCCCCTGGCTCGTCCATCGTTTCCACGAAAGGCGAGGATCCTTTCGTTCTGGCGAGGAGAGTCGACATAACTCGATACTGGAAGGAGGATTCTGCATGCGCGCGTGAATTCGCCGCCTCGATATCTCGTTACAGGCCCCATCGTCATTGCCCGGTCGTCATCGTGGTGCGGCGATGTCCGACGACGCCATGACGACGCCAGCAGCGATCCTCGTGTACGCCAGGCCCTTAAAGATCGCCGATGCAACATTGACAAACTAGGTATGCAAATACCCCACTGCAAATACCCGGGGTAACGGCCGGCGATCAAAAGTCATGTAATGGTATAGCCACCATCAAGGCGAATGGCCGTTGCGTGGGAGTAGCTGTAGCGGAACGTTCCCGAAGATAAGACAGAGATGGAGGTGCGAGGGAGCGAGATCGCCTCTGTCCTCGTACCTCGAACACGTTGTTTTTCACCGGGATCGTTCCGCTGGCACGTCAACGCAGTTGGTTTCATCTGCGTTTCGAAAGAATTCGTCAAGACGAATCCTCTAGTAGATCCCGACGGACTTTAGCACTTATTGACCGACGCCTTATTCGAGCGTCTCGTTCCCCTTGCTGCTTCACTCTTCGGTAATTTCAGTTGCCCAAATGCTGGTTTCCATTTCCACTTGCAGGACTTTCTAAACCCCCGGTTCGAATATTCTAATGTCCTCGAGCTACCGCGAGCAGCGGGTCCAGAGAAAGCGATCGTAAAATTTGCGAAGTCGCGGGAAAGATCCCGCCGGTGTCGTTACTTTCCTCCTCGATACGAAGTTAATTACCAGGTTCGATCGTCAAGCCAGCCTCGATATCCCTTTCCGAGGAATCCTCCCGGAGCCGCGGCCAGCCGGGAGAGGGGGTACCCTCGGTTCGTTACGAGCCACAACGGTGGCGAAAAAACGGTCGCTCGTAAAACTTCCAAATCGTAAAGAACGTCTCCGGGAATCATTAGTATACAAGGTACAAGTATCCCGCATAACTAAGCGGACTAAGCGTCGTCCACGTCGCCGGGCCACTCCGCCGCGCCACTTACCCGGACACACGGCCAAGATAATAACGCGACGAAGAAACTAGTCGCCTCGGTTCGGTCCACCGGGTCGTCGTTTCACCGGTACGCTTCCTACCAGACGCGAATTCCTCGCGCTAAGAGCAGTTAGCGCAAGCAGACGCGCGCGGAATGCCGGTAAAACCGTCGCGCGCGATGGAATCGTGCGCTCTAGGTGACCGTTTGCCGCGTCCTCGGCGCAGGAGTCCCTCGATGCCGCCGTCGCTGGTATGAATCTCGCGTGTAAATTCGGAGTATGCGGGATACACTAGCGATCAGCTTGGTATTTTCGCGCTAACGCCGCTATAATTGATTTCTTATTTACCGCGCGGAGAGTTCCCGGAAGGCGAGTACGCCAGGCCGATCTTCGACGCGCCTTCGAACCCGCAAGCACGACTTTACCGCGAACGAAACCAGGGATCCGAAGATTGCCTTGCTCTGGGATCCGCGACAGCGAGGAATTCTCGCCAGTTGCTGGTTTCTTGCAAACGTTCAGAGTACCAGTGGTCAATTATTCTACACCAGATATGAGGGGAAAGGGGTGGAAGGTACTCGAGAGTGATTCTGATCGATGACCTGCAGAGGGTGGATTTTTATCTGTGCTTTGGAATAATAAGATATTCTCAAAGCTCTCAACGAAATACCGAAATCGATGAAGCGTTCGAAGTGCGATATTTCAGCGTGAGGCAATATACATATTCCGAGGGACGAGGAAGCAAGGAAAATTCTAATGTCGGCCGCGTTTCGCAATTCTGGTGGCTTCCGTGCGAATGTGCGGCGGGCGATGGCCGGGTAGAGGCAGCGTGTTGCATATTTTACATTCTGCTGACGTTCGCGCCGGACACAGTTCGTTCTCGTACGCGGAGTGTCGGCAAAAAGTATGGTGGTTCCGAGGCGAACGGCAGAGGAGCAGAGCCCGGGTCACCAGTTTTGTATTGTACCTTTTTGCTGGCAGGCGGCTGCCGCGGGGCCGTGGTTGCGGCGGTGGCTCTGCGGCTGCGGCTCCGGTATGCGAGCCCAGACCCCCGAGGCAGGACATCTTCTGACCCGCGAGGACCTCGTGCCTAATTTGTGATTCCGTTCGTCTCCTGTTCCCCGCCTTCCACTTGCTGGCTTCTAGTTCGCCTGGTGGAGCCTCCTTTCCGGAGATTTTAGGGGAAAAAGCCTGCCAGATGATTCCGTAAGGATACGGTGAAATTGCCTCGTCATCCCCGTTTGTAACAAGTGTCCTTCGTTAGTGCCTGAACGAGAGGAAGATTAGGTTTTCTTTCATCTGTGAAGCATCTTTGTAAAAGACTGATTTCTACTTGAAACTTTGCAATATGAACAATGGCATGCGAATGCGTACGATCGAAATGGCATTCCTCTGCCGGAATTCGATGAGTAAGACTGGCCGTACGAGTTCAAAGATACGGTTTACATACCGCTGCTACATTCGCTTCGAGTATAGAGGTATATACTTCGCCATCGACGTCCTTTCTCTTCATTAACATTTCCCACGCGTATTTAAGCATAAAGGAATTACAATCGAAACTATTCTGTTACTCACGAGTCAGATTAAAATCTTCTCCGCGCGATGAAAGGATCAAGGCTGTTCGGCAACCAAGGCTAGCGATTAACTCTTTCGCTACATCAATTCGGTTTTCCTATTTCGTGTAGAGCGATCGGCGCGATAATGGTAGGGGAGAGTTGCCAATATCGTACTGGTCACCTAAATCGTACCTCATCAATTTCTCAGTAATCATTGAATGTAAACGACATCTGATAATAAAAATATCAAATAAATGCGAAATAGGATATAGAAACAAAACCTTTTGAGCTTACACCCTATTTTGTGCGTGCTATAAACATTTAAAAAAATCAGGCATGATTGATGTAACTTTTTACCAGTTTATTTTAGCTGATAATAATCAGACAATGCAATTTTGTCCTGTATTTTTGTATTTTTCTAAAAGCGGGTTTAATGTAAAATATTTTACGTTCATTTTAAGTACATATTACATTTATTATAAAGTTTAAATTGATATTTATAAATGAATTGATAATATTTCCTAAATCGTACCAGTAGGATTTGACAACTCGTATGTTATATAAGTTATATCATATACATAGGTTATTGCGGCCTGTGTGTGATCCATATACACTAGCGGACAAAAAAGTTACCACCTTTTCGATTTGTCCTAATTTTGTTATTTTTTAGCATAAATTTGGGACCGTGGTATGGTTAATATGCATATTCTGATGGAGAATTTAAAGCTGTATGAAATCCAGTTAAAGTTGATTTTATTTAACTAACAAACAAAAGTGTTATATGATATTGAACGGGGTAACACATTTTTCGGGTTGACAAAGAAGTTACCACGTTCAGTAACTTTTTAGGTTGTTCTAAAAGCAAAAGGTGCCCCCCCACAAAATATTAGATTTTTTTTATTAATGTTCAAAAGCGGTAACTCTTTGTTGGCTTTAAAAGTGTGTTGTCTTGTTTAATGTTAGATAGGATCTTTGTTTGTTAGTTAAATAAATTTAAATATAACTGGGTTTTATACAGCTTTTAATTCTCTTTCAAAATATGTATATTAGGCACATACTGCAGTTTTGAGTTGATATTGAAAAATAATAAAAGTAGGGTGGTTCGAAAAAGTTGTAACTTTTTTGTCCGCTACTGTACACATGTATATGTAACTATATAATAATCATAACTTTATGTTGAATATTTTCTTCTCTATTTGTTATTGATACTATTTTTAGTGGAGGTACGATTTAGGAGACTGGTTACCTAAATCGTACCTTTTACAGTATGCGATAAAAAGATTAATAACAAATTAATTTGTTCTGAACAAAAGGTTAAGCATATAATAGTAGGTGTCTAAGAGATAAAGCTACAATATCCAATAGTCATTTGCGTTCAAATTAGTACCAAATATGAAATATAACGTAAAATGTCTTAAGTGGTACGATATAGGCAAACCTCCCCTACCTACGATGTTTGAATTAATCTCGGCACAGCAATGCAAACCCACGGTGGAGAAACTTGTGTCGTGCCCGGTGACAGAAAAAAGTTCCTTTTCGAAAGTCGATTACCCGTGGAAGCAGGGCGTATCAAGACATATATCCCTGCCGAAGAGTCACGTCCCGTCGATCGCCGAGCTACCAGTCTCGAGGACGCGCGTTCGCCAAATGTCGGCTGGCCCCGGCCGTCGAAAATTTTATTTAATATGAAATAAAACGCATTCCCGCGTGCTATGCGTGCCAACGACGGAGGAGAGGGCATCGACGCGGCCGCATCCTCTCGCGGCCATTGTGTTTCTCCTGTTTGCGTCGGCTCTCTCGGACGTAGGTATCTACGGATCGTCGTGGGTTCTCAACTCCCTCGATCCACGTCCCCCCCGGCGCATCACTCCGCCGGTTGTTTTTCGGCTGGAATTTTCCTGCCGGCACACCGAGTGCGAACTTCCGCGACGCGAACGAGCGAAAAGGGTCGCGCAGCGTTGCACGTAACCGGACGTTTTTCGATGTGCGCCGGAATATTACGTGCACGCAAGCCCCCTGCACCTGCCGTGCGGAAACTTTTCGACGGAGACGGGCTTTTGAAGCCCCGAGCGTCGCGTTTTCAGTGGCCGCAGCTCGGACCGTTATTTCGCCAATGAAATATTCGGGGGAACATAATGGGTGCACGTGGAAACGCAAGAGCAGCGGCGGAATGTGCGAGCAATTGTAGGTACGATTGCTGGAGGAGAAATATCGTTGGGAAGTCCGGAGTGCTGACTTGGGGGATTCTAGACAAAGATGAACTGAACTCGTTGATCGGTTAGGTTACCCTGAAATTTTTTAATTATTCGTATTCCATATGCTTCCTCAATAGTGCAAGGCAATCTGCTTTTAGGTGCAAGATTGGTGTCATAAACCGTGCGGAAAATTTCGAGATCCTTCGTCGACAAACGTTTCATCGTTTATCCTCGAAAAGCATCTGGACGTATTCGGAGAACCCCTGGCCAGTTGACGTTTCTTCGCGAGAGCCGCACACCGGCATAAAGCGTGTATACGTTGCGTTGCGTGGCTCCGAGGACACTGTCGCCACGGGCAAAAACACTATTGAGTTAATCAACTAATTTATAATTAAAATTCCACGGTGGGAGCCGGCGGGAGTCTCGGGGCCCCTTCTGTCTCGCAGCTCCGCTCGGCTCGCAAGAAGCGAACGCTACCCCGCCGTCTGGGTCCCCCGCTCGGTCGTTTCGCAGTAATCGCCGTCAAATTCATAGAACACCAATTAACTGTTGATCAACGCCCCGGCGAACCCTCTCGTCCAGCCTCCGTTACCTTCTTCGTGGTCGCGTTCGACCGTTGAAAAAGTCGACCTAGTTGTGGCGCTGGAGTTTAGAGCTCGTTCTGGCTAGCGGTCCGTCCGGTTCCTTTTCGTCGCAACTCCGGGGGCAACGATTCCCTCTAGACGATCTTTACACTTCGGGCGGCCGGAGAACGGCCGTTTGTTTACAAAAATCTCCCACCGACAGTTTATAGAAGATCGTTTGACGAGACAATTAGTGACAGGATCTCGTAGCTCGCGAGATCGTTAATTCAGTCGGCGAGGTAGTTTCCTGCGGACAGCTCTGGAACGTGTTAAGCGTGGCGAACCGCGAAGGAAGTTATTTAGTATTCCTTTTAATCTCGCGTGGAGCGGAGCTTCGTGCAATCGGTCGATTCGAAAAAATGCGCCAAGCTGTTAAGAGTGTCCGCGCTAAGAGAAGGTAATGAAGCAGCAATACGAGGGACGCCGCTTATAGAGACCTTGTCACTTGTCATGGTTCGACGGGCACGCTGGCTAGATCGCATTAATTACGCGTATTAGAACCTCCCGTTTCCTCCTTGCCGATATCGTACCACCCACATAGGGACAGCATTTTTCATCCCTCGCGGCTATCAAGGTCTTTCACCTCCGATGTTGCGTACACGCGAATACACCTACCTGCTTTCTTCAACGCGTCTACATCCATCCCTCGCCCGTTCGATCACGAAACACCGCTTGTGCTGTACAGATCGTGGATTTCTAATGTACCTACAGAAGTTATCAGCGAGAAGCGTCGCTTTTCACGCCGCTACTCGTCAGCCGCGAATAACCAGCCACCACGTGGAAAAGCATGGTCAAAATTTCGGAGTGTAAGGCGAGGTTCCCGCGCGCGTTCCCCAAGACGGATGGCCAGGCGTCGGGGCCCCGAACGGGCATAACGAGTTTTTGCCGTTGGAAATTTGTTAAGGGGAATGTAAAGAGAATAAGTGGCGATTCCCTTTCTCCCTTCGCGGCCGGCCGACCGACCGGCTGGTTCTCGTGGCGTATATAGGAGTCGCAGCCGGTCGCGGCCTGACTCGGTTGATTGACTCCCGGGAATTGGAGGCACGGGATACCAGAAACGAGCGGCGCTAGCTTAGCGAGACTTAAAAAGGAACTGGAGCCCGAGCCTCGTGGCTGTCTTTTTGCGATCGCGGCGACCCCCTTTAAGCGCGCTCGCTCGCTAAGCGCGGATCGACGTGCCTCGCTCGCGTTTCACCGGTGCCTTTCGTCCCTCAGAACCGATCCGACCGCCGCGCCGCGCCGATCTCAACGTCCTCTCGCTGCTTTTCCTTCGTCGGCCGCGTCCCCCTGGATAGTCCTCGGTAGACCTCGTTGATCCATGGGAACCGATCCCCCGTAACGAACCCTTCATTTCCTTGCCGTGCCGAATCTGATAGACTCTACCCTACCGGAGGAGCCACAGCGCGTGGATAAGTCGACCCGCGATTTCTTATCAGAATTTCGGCTGAGTCACCGTTTTACTTCGAGCCGGAGTGTCCCGGGGGGTGTCCATCAATCCGTCAGCGTCCTCCGCGAGATCTCAGAGCGCAGGCTCCTCCGAGGAAGCGCGTTAATTAGCCCAATTAATCGGCGGAACCGCGTTAGAGAGGTAGAGTGTCGAAGCGTCGCCGGTTCGGCGGGGCAGCAGGTCGTACAGTACGTGGAAGTGAGACGTTAAGTGCGCCTCGTACGTTTCACTGGTCTCACAAATTCCCATTAGGCGATCCGGCGTGGCGGTGTCGGGGTCCCCCGATTCTTCGGACGGTGTTAAACCGCCGGGGCCTGGTTTTTCGTTGGCTCGGCCGCCGCGGCCGCCACGGCGTGTTGAATCAGACGGATTCCAGGCGTCTGGAGCGGGCTGCCCCGGCCATTGTCACCGTTCGTCCATATTAGCGGCGGCTTCACGGCCAGGAGGGGACGCGGAGATTAATTAGGGACGATGTTTTAGCGGCAAAAATGAGCCGAGGGGGGCAAGAAGAAGCGGGGCAGCGTCGGCAGCCGCCTGGACGTCGCGCTAACTAACCGGCCGACGCCAGCGAACGATCGGCAAAGGGCCTGAATCTCTCGTCACCCCCGGCCGCAAGAACGTGCTACAAATTAAGCCTGGATAGGCAGGAACCATCTCGAAAATTCGACCATGCTACGTCCCCCTCACGGGCACCGCTGTACCGAGTCACTTCGCGAGCGTCCCTGGAATTCCGTCGACCCGGATCGAAACGTACGATTCCGAACGTTTAATTGGCCTTTATCCACGGCGTGTCCATTGTAATGCCTACCGAAGATAAAACACCCCGGCGCCCGTTTATTGTACACCCAGGGAGGGAAGCTCTTACCGTGAAATTGCTCTATTCGATCGAAATCATTGTCAGGAGCTTCAAAGGGGGACCAGTCAGGTGATCTGCGCGGTAAGCCAACTTGAAAAATCTCCGTTCACCGTGGTGATCGCGGTGCCTGTGGTCAAGGTGTCGTGGGAGAGTAGGAAAGGCAACGGGTGAATTCCATGGATCGACCACGTTCACAATGATTTTCAAAGGATTCGGAAAACAGCCGGTCAGAGACGATCCACGAATACGTCGACGACCGTCGCGGCGCTCGGACGCGAGGAACTCCGTTGGCAGCGCCGGGAACGATTATCGTCGGATTTATCGCGCTCGTTCCGTGTCATTGTGTCATTCATCGCCCGGTCTATTCGGTTCCGCGCGCACGTTTTATAGACGCTCCGCCAATTTTCACCCCCGACCTGTCTCCATAACTTGCCGTCTATATTTAAGGCACCGTCTCGTATATTGTCTTTTACATTTATCCCGCGCCTCGTGGCGTTCTCCCTCTCTCTCGCAGCAGTTCGTTCCTCTGTCAGCGAGATTCTCGAATATCTTTGTCCTCGGACCTTTAATTAGCAACCGATTCGTCTGTCCGAGCAGGTTCGGCAAACGTAAGTTTCTGGGATCCTTGTGTAAGTAAAAAAGAGTCTAAACTTCAGTCTGCCGCCTGAGAAACGCTAATCTTAGATCAGAGCTGGTGTTGGGCTCCAGAAACGAACGGTTTCTATTATAAACGTCTGCCATTTCGAATATAAAAGCTGTGCGAGAAGGATGACCCATCAATGATCCGAGGAATCAACAGATCGGCTGATTCTCGGCCTCCCACAATACGATCGTCCTCCGTGAGAATCTCCGCAGCGCGCGCAAAAGGCTTGGAATCGGAGAGGATCGTAGAGGAGCTTCTGGAGAAGCGGCCAGGAAGCGGTTCGCCGGCGCTTTTATCTATCGATTCGCCGTGTCGATCGGCAGCCAAGGCGCTAATGGGTTAGTCAGCTCGAACACGACTCGAGCCACGGCTCCGTGCAACGAGCCGTGCCGGCGCGGGACGGAGCGCGCGAAAAATCCGTCCTCCCTCTCCCTCCACCTCGCGAGTGCTAGGCTGCGCCTACAAACATATGTAAAGTGGCCGGTGTACGCGAGAGGCAGCGGAACGCGCGTGTTCCTGGACCCGTTCTCGCGGGCTATCTCGCTCGCGGAGACACCGAGTCGCGCCTAGGAATAATAAATAGAGATAGACGAACGCAGATAGCGACGCGGAGGGGAACAGGAGAGGTGCCTCGTGTCCTGCCCACGCAAAGATTATCTCGAGGAATTATGAGTGACCGCTCAGGCTTCTAGGCTATGTAAAGCCGAGCGGGGCTATCGACGCCGCTCGTCCGTGAAATGGTCCGGACGGTTCTGGATAACCGTCGATTATTTTTGCGCTGAATGGATTGGCAGAAGTTGGAAGAAACTGGATTTTCAGAGTAACTACGTTCGACGAGAGATCGTGTCTCTGGGTTAGGTGCACCTGAAGAGTACAGGTCCCTGTTGGGGCGACGGTAGCTGGAGGTGATAATTGTACAGGGCCGGTGATGCTGGGTATCAAGCGCGTGGAGAGGAATCTCGTTTCTAATGAAAAGAGCTAGAATCGAGGAGAACACGAAGGGTTGTCTCGCTGATATGGTTTCTGTAAGAGTAACTTAGTATCTTTCAATTCAGACCAGAGAAATATTCTACGGATATTCCTACACACGATTTACAGTACTCCCTGAAGAAGTCATTGTCACAATGCAATTTGCAATAAGTCTCCCCTACACCCGTCGAACATCGAACGCTAGAGTCCCTCGAACGAGAGCCACCACGATCGAAGCTTTGTACAGTGGCCCATACGAGCCAGTTGCCTTTACGTACTTTTTTAATTACCGTTATTTATGGATCGTTGCGATCTCGCACGGGCCCGCGCAATCGTAACAATAGAAAGAAGCCGTGCACCGACGCCAGTCGTCCGTGAAATGCTCCGCGAGCCGCCAGTTTTCGCGGCGACGGCCGTGTTTAACACGTTGCAGCGCGCTATTAGTTACTCGCCCAGCACTTTATTGTTCCGTTCTGTTGCACGATCGAGACGGAGCTCGAGCTTATTCTGTAATTGTTGGTATCTCGGTGGTGATCGTGCCGCTACGATCGACGTGGATCGTTAGCGAACAGATGGGAGCCGCGATTATTTCCGCGAGATCTAGGGGAGGGTTGCCTATATCGTACCACTTAAGACATTTTACGTTATATTTCATATTTGGTACTAATTTGAACGCAAATGACTATTGGATATTGTAGCTTGATCTTATAGGCACCTACTATTACATGCTTAACCTTTGTTCGGAACAAATTAATTTGTTATTAATCTTTTTGTCACATACTGTAAAAGGTACGATTTAGGCAACCGGTCTCCTAAATCGTACCTCCACTAAAAATAGTATCAATAACTAATACAGAAGAAAATATTCAACATAAAGTAATGAACGCACAAAATAGAGTGTAAGCTCAAAAGGTTTTGTTTCTATTTCTTATTTCGCATTTACTTGATATTTTTATTATCAGATATCGTTTATATTCATTAATTACTGAGAAATTGATGAGGTACGATTTAGGTGACCAGTACGATATTGGCAACTCTCCCCTAAATACGCTCAGTGGTGAATCGCTTTGAGTTTCCATGGATCACCTCGCCCCCCCCCCCCCGACGTACCCAAGATCCAATCTTCTCTTCTCTTCCCGTCTTCCTTCTGTACTTTTGCAAAAAAAAAACCAGACGAATCGACTGCTCGTCTTTCGCCATTACGGTTACAATTAGACGCGACGAAGGGCGTCCAAGAAGGTAGCAGATTTTCGGATTTTTGCGATATCGTCCCCGAGACCGAGGGAACGGCGCGGAGCCCTCCCGAGTAATTGCGAGTCTCGTTGCGGCCGTATGGCGAACCGTTCGAGAAGAATGCCATTCGCGTTCTCAATTCCCTTTTGCACGGTCCACGGAAAGTGAGTTTTTTCGTCCTGGAACGCTCTTTAGCGCCGAGAGGCAATTAGCTCGGAATTAGCCGTGCATTCTGCCGATCCCCCACGCCATTTTGTCTTCTTCTTCTTGTTCTCCGCGCATAAAGTCATTCGGCGGGCGTGCCTTCTCTCGAGGAAGAGAGAAGCGGAGAATTTAGCGTCGCGTGTAGGGACCGGAAGTGTGACTTGAATCTCTCCTCACGCCTCCAGCGCGATGCTGATTACTGGTACGCCACTGTCATAAATGAATTTCGTTTAAAACAGACAGAAACGCGGGAAAGATAGAGTAGTTGATAGTTATCACATCGATGAAAATTGTACGGACAAATTCGACTAAAGCTTCTCTCTTTCTTTTGTTTCAGACGCCATGGGTAAGTGGACAAGAATTCTCGTCTTCCTCTTCTTCTTCTCCTCCACTGTTCTGTCTCCTTTCGCCGCTCTTCTTTTCCATCCCCCTGCTCTGCCGGGTAACTGACATCGTCGGTAAGCTCGACACGATCGAGCCGATCCTTTCGGCGCACGGAAATCCCTCCGCGCAATTGCCGCGCACGCACTTTAATGATCGTAATTAACGAAGCGGTTCGTTACACTTGTAACTCCCGCGTCTCGGGCCGGCTCTCGTCGGTTTTCATGCCGCGTGCTCGGACCCCCGTTCGAGAAAACTCGTCGGGCGAACGATTTAATCGCGGCCGCCTCGGAATCGCCGATACCGGGGACACTTGGCGGTACAGTACTCCACAGTAGTATACACTGACTATTCCTGATAGTCATCTGCAAACCTTGCCCGTATTTACCGTCCATGGTAGAATATCAAATCTATGTCATAGAAAACGCTACCCCCTAGTAGAACAGACACTACAAATCTCATAGTACCGGCACGCAGTGTCCTTGAAAACTTGGTCATTGTTACAAATGATACTTTCATTAAATTTGCCATAGATTCCCCTTCAAATTTACTTAAAATTTCGCAAATAGTAGCGCTAGATTTCTGTCTATTGGGCTGCTCAATCGATGAGAAATCGGACAAATATCTCTGGGCATTGCCGGTTGGCGTTAGTCTCAGTCCAGGCTAAGGACGTCACCGTGATGATTAATATCGACGAATGAGAGGGACTGTACAGCAACGAACGCTGAACGATCTTGCGCGGCCACCGATCCGCTTCTCTTCCCGATAGACCTTTGCGGACAGTTTCTTCGGCTCGGTTCTCTCTCGCGCGTACGACGCGCGCCGCAGTAACGAGGCGCGCTCCACCGGCTTAATTAGATTAATTAGATTGCAGCCCAGGCGGATCGCACGTTCGCGATGTCCACGTTACGTTTTCATTTCCGCGCAACTCGTTGGCCGCCGAATCGCTCCTTCTTGTTCCCTTGCAAATTGAAGCGCAGGCTCCTCTTACTTGCCGATAGGTATTAATGAATATCTCGCGGCTTCTACTCGAAACACGTGGATTTAAAGACCTCTAACGCCCAACACTGTCCAATGCTTTCAAGAAATACCGAACTGTCTTAGTAGACAAGCAGTAAAAAAGAGGAGGGTTATTAAGAAGCAATTCGTTCTATTTTATGTTTGCCTCGGGCATTTCCGTTTCACATGTCGTGCGTGGTATCAGGTAATTTAAATCGTCGTCTTAAAAACTACATTCGATCCTTCCCGTTTCATTCGTTCCCGCTTATCTTAATCTGTCACCGTCGTTACACGACTTTTGTCGCCTCGGACGCCACCTACCACCCTCTCGCGCATTTATAAATAAGTATGATAATTTTCCTAAATCGTATATCAAAAGCGTAATCTACCGCGCCACGCGGCGTCGTGGAATCCTTAACGACGTAATTAATATGTAAACTGTAAAATCTGTCCTGGAGAGTCGGCTCCTATAAATATGTATGCGACACATCGCCCGGTGCATTCTTCATTATAGATCGCTCCCTCCTTGGCGCGCACTCACGCTTCGACGCGGGGTAACGTTTTCGCCCGTCATTTCTTCAATGCTGGGCGTCGATCATCTGGCAGAATCGATCGCGCCTGCTTATATTTTCCCGCCGCGATCGCCATTAATCCCGTAATTAATATCGGCGTCTTAAGCACGCGCGACTATGAATACTGAACGGGTGACCGTTCTCTCGCGTACAGTGTAGCAAAACCGCGGGCAATTTGCGAGCGCGTAACGCGATATACTTATATCGCGCCCTTCCACTTTTTGGGAACCGCGAGACGCGCCCTCCGGTCACGAATTATCGTAGATAATTCTTTCGGCCATATATCAGGCTCGTTCTACGGGTCGCGCGAAGTAATTAATATATAAACGGCGAAAGCTGCTGCGCCCCGGCCCCGGGGACGCCTATAAATATTTATGCATTGTATTATTCAGCTGGTGAAACGAGCCGGTTAACGACGCTGGATGCCGCGGGTAATCTCGAAGAATAGAAAAGGCGAACGGATGATAATTTGCAGCGAGCCGGGGAAAAAGGAGGAGTCGCGTGATCGACGACGCGAATTATTGATCCCTTGACCCTTTATGGTTCGACGTGTCTCCCCGCCCCGAGATCTCGTTAGCACCGCGGAAAAATCGCTGTCGCGGAATGTGAACGTCACGATAAATAATCCGAGGCGCCGTGGAATGATTTGATTGCGAGCGAATCGCGCGCGGAAGGCGTTACCGCGCGCAACAGCTCGAGAAATAAAATTCAGTGGGATGAGGGGCGACCCGGAGGATGGCTCGATGCAAATTCCGTATTAGAGATAATCCAAAGTTTCCTTCTCGCGGTCGTAAATCTTGTACGTAACTATTCCGAGAAGGTTATAGGAAATCGGTGCACGTTCGGTCGCTCGATTTCTAATCTTGTCTCGCCCCATTCATGAAAGGGGATCCACACACTTCAATCGCATATCTGGCAAGGTCTCGATGCACAGGAAACGGACGAAGAGGGCGCAGAGATCGCAGAGACTTGAAAATTGTGTGAATCATGACGATGGAAGGCGCGATCGGCGCAGAGCTTGAACGCTCTCTCCTTGGACTCGCACAAAAACCTTCTTGCTGGGCCCACTTTTTGGTCGTTAATTAGTTGCATTTTTTACGATCCTCCGATGCGTAGCACACACGTGCGGAGTAACGGCCCGCCGGAGATACAGGCAACAGGGAATCAGGGGAAGACGTAATGGAGGAAGGAAAAGAGGAAGAGGGCGGCGTTGGTAGCGCGAGCTAATTTTTAAACCGCTTGCTCCCTCTCGCATAATGTTCGACATTGTGCACGTTCCTGAGCATTTCGTCGTTCAGTCGTGTACCAAACCACTTCTTCGACAGACGTACACCGCGATCCGCGCAAAATACGTGTCTGCCAGTTATGCGCAATATTTACGGCAAATTGGAAACCCAAATCCCGCCCTTTCCGGTATCAAAAGCGAGCACTTTGAAAGCAAGCCAACGCACAATGAAAAATCGATCCTTACCGTGTATTCAACTAACTGACGCGTTAAGGTAGATCCTAACCAATTATGTTAGTCAAATTAGAGTTGGGTAATAAATGATAAATATAAAGTAGTATGATACTATAGAAATAATAATAATTTTCAACATCGTGTATATATAGTTTAAAAAGTTCAAAGTTAATAAAAATAATTGAAATACGAAAATAGAATATTAAATTGGTTAGCGTAGTGAATTGGAGCAGCAGATCTGACATCCTCGCATTCATTCGGAGCGTCTTTTATAACCAAAATGTCAGAACAAATGTTCATATGAATTTGAATCGTCGTTCGCTATTTAAATGTCTAAACATATCGATTGTGCGACGTTGCCACATTTCTAAAAAATTTGCATGTAAACCTATTTTTTATGGGGATTTACGAAGAAACCATGTGGTCAGTTTCGCAGAAATTAATAAATTCATTTCGTGACATTTCGATGTACTTTTGTACCAATTCTGGTACACTTTTTGAATATAGTTTTCCTGTTTCAGAAGAAAAGCTGAAACTATAGCCCTCTTTCTTTCGACTCTGCCATATGCCACTGTGTTAAAATGCATAAACTTTAATTAGCAATTTCTCGATAACCACACATGGTACCACAGTAAATCGATTTTAAACTTCGTACAAGGGTTTCTTGTATTCGAAATTAGTTTTGAACGAAATTTGAAAGAATTCTTGAATTTAGTAGATTATTCAGGAACCACCTTAAGGTAGTAGAAGCATCTATAATAAACTCTCGCAGAAGAACAGAAGAGAAAACCACTCGAGCCTCGATGGAATGACCGTGCGAAGTTCGCAGTTGCATTACTTAGTAATTTCGATTAGCAAGTGCCAGTATCGCGTCGCCTCGGGCACGCTTATTTAAGAAACCGCGGCATTACATACGAAATGTCCCCTTCAATTAAGTTTAAAGTACCGAGGCGCGATGCTTTCTCCCTCGAAGCGTGGCACCCAGCACCTGCAGATCCTCCACGCCTAATTCCGTCGATGCGGTGTCACTTTCTCCCAGCGACAGGCCGATACACTGAATTACTTTAACGTGCCCATAAAATCTGCATAACGGAAGCCCGGCCGTGGCCGGGTCCCCGGGAGGGGCGGGTAATTAAAAAATTCAGTAGCCACAGGTAAATGAGGAAAATTAAATTTTATAGGCCCGCGGTTAATCCCGCCGTGCGCCCGCGCGTATTTATTGGGCTACCAGGCCTCGATCGGGTCTGACGTAATGGGAACGATTTTCGGGAAGGATCATCGGCCCCGATAAGATAAGCATCCTCCTCGAGCCACGTCCGTCGCCCCTTTTACGAACGCCGCGTATACTCGGCCACGTTCCTCGACACCTCTGGTCCATCCTGTTGCTCTCCCGCCCCCTCGTTGCTCCCCCCCCCCCCCTCTCCAACCGTTTTCGGTCGGCACGGTAATGGCCGCCAGTTTTTGTCAGATCCTGCAACAATTAGAATGCAAATCTGCTAGGTCCCGGGCGCGTGCAAATTTTTACTCCCTCCCTGTGCGGTGGCCGGAAAGCCGTAAAATTCCAGGTTCCGCATAAATCAGTGCGATGAGAATTAGTCGTCGGCTGTATTTAATTAATTCGAGCGCGCGGTTACCGTCTGCCTGTCACGTTGCGGAACGGGCCGATGTTTACGAGGCGGCTTCATTTTTCTGGCGATAAGTTTGGGGCTGACTGAATGCGCTAAGTGAGCTTGGTTAACGGGCTGGGGCCCCCCTCGTTACGAGCATTGGTAGTCAAAAGAGTCGGCGAATCGAGGGGTCTTACGTGCGATGTCGACTGATTGAAATCTTCGTGATTAGACTTTTACGGTTATTAAGTATCGATGACGGCAGGCGGCGTCGGAGACCCGGCTCTCGGAGCGAAATTAAATGCGACGATCGAGTGGAGATAGAAGTGTAGGACTATAAAGCAGTCTCGGGTTGTTCTTCCTGGCAACGAAACTGGTCGGTCCTGCACGGCGATACGGGGCCTTTAAACACTCCAGCTGAAAAGGCTCCACGCGCATGATCGTAAAAAAATCACGTCGCTGCAGCGGGATCGTCGCTCCGTTGTGGTCCTGCTCGAATAACAGACCATAACCGCGCGGCGATATAGAGATTCTTACGAGCGGAAATACGACGGTATTAAAGTAGCTTTTACATCGGCCAGGAATGGATACGAGCCGGTTAACGTCGATCGTACCGAGGATTTTCCAAGCGCGAGCGGTATCGCTTCGATCCCCTCACGGATTTACCCCTAATAGCGATCCTTACGAGTTCCGAGACACCGCGAGGTGTTTTCCAATGCACGAACGACTGTTTCGGTCGGGTTACAGGCACAAACTTCGGTTTACTCGAATCGTAATATTTATTAGACGATAAAGCTACCGTTGAAATCGGGGGAATTGAAAAGTAGGCTTCTCAGCGCTCCTACCCGCTCGGTTTCTCTACATTCTGCAGTTCTACGTTGTAGTTAAATTAATACGGCATTTTTTATTATATTTGGCAAAACCGTGATATGTACAGTTGGCATTTTTGTGTCCAATTTCCTCGCCACGCTGGTCCCGGTAGGAAGCATTCGCAACCAGAGCGGGGCACGCATCTTCCCCCGCAGATGAAGTTGCGGTCGCTCAACAAATAGATTACGTGCCCGTCGAGGGTTTTCCATCGGGGGTGGGTTCCCTCACACATGCCACTCACGTACTCATCCGCCGCCCTTCGTCCTCCTCCTGGTCCCCCCCCCCCCCGTGCTCGCTTTCCTCTCCAAAAATTGCAACGCGTTAGGTCGGGATCCACTAACCATTCCATTATTAAATCTACGCCCGTATTACCGTATGCCGCGCGAAACGGGGCCCCTCGAAGGGGGCCGGCATTGAGATTCAGGCCGCGTCCAAGCCATCGAAACTACGGAGACGGCAAACGACACGATTCGTCGCGGAGAGGCTGGAATAGATTAGGCTGTAATAACTTGGCTCGCGTTGTGCGTGTCGCGCGGTCGCCGTTTAATCGGCTGGTGATAAGGCATCTTAATTGTGATGCCGTTTAGCTTCCTCATTTTTCCTCGGCTGATACGAAGTAGGTGGGTATGCATTCCCTGCTAATCTCTGAGCGGTATCTGCTTCAATCGCGAGGGAGATCGACAGAGTTGTCTGGGAGTTGCCCTCCCTTCGTCTAATATTCGAAAAACTGGAGGACAGGCTTTCTATATTTTGTCCGATGCTCTTCTAACTTCTGGTGCTTCTATTTCGTGGCTGAGTGGCTGCCACATATAACAGACCCTGTCTTCTGAATACCTGCATTCAGAGAAATCGACAAGGTCCACAGTGTAGACATCGCGAGTCGTACGTAATTTCTTCATTAACCTCGTGCGTATAATTTACGGATTAGGTTTTCCACTAGAGAGGTGAATCGTTCCTCTTCGTTAGAGCTATTAATTTGCTGGACTCGCGAAAAATCGAAATAGAGTTACGCAACGTGCCTCGTCAGAAGCATTCACATGTGAATTATCAACGATCGTCGAAGCGCATGGGGACACGATTTTTTTAACGTCCCACAGTCGACGGTTATGAAAATCGCACGACGCCAGCATTCGATAGCCTGGGGCCGTTAAAAAAGTTAATTATTAGGTAGAACGTCTCGTTGGTAATCGCCGTGTCCCTCATGGACGCTCACGTAAGCGCGGCTCGTTGCTTCTCCCCGCTTTGGATTTTACTTTCAAATGACCGAGCGTATTCTCCTAAGATTTTAATTCGCGATGAGGACACCCCTTTCGACCCCGTGCGCCCAGGGCCCAATTACGTCCCCCGGGTTAATTATTCCGCCGGGAACGATCTTGTCCGCTGACACCCGCGCTTCGAGCTTTCGATAACTACCAGAAAGGCTTCTACCCACGAGCTATAAGAGACATTCAACTGTAAACTATGAAAGTAGCATCAGTTGCGCGAAGAGTACACAATCAAGCACGTTCCTGCTCCAAGAAAAGCCCCAGAACCTCCCAAAAAGTTCTCTCTGCTCCGAGAAGAAAAATTAATCCCGCTAGTCAGCGCGATAATCACCGCCCACCGATCGGAGCCGAAATTTGACAGGGCACCGTTGGCGGCTACGGCTATCCCCCTCCCGATAAATCTCCGGCCCCCGTGCCCCTCCGTGTAGCCCGTCCGATCGGCACGAGGAGAAGAACAGTTCCAGCGGCACGATTTACCCGGCAAAACGAGCGGAATCGTCGCGAAAAACCGGAACGTTCTTGACGGACGGGTGACTAAATCGACCCTAAAGTAGTACCGTCGCCCGGCACAAAGAGACACGAGGCGACCGGCTATCGGCCAGGTGAACCGAACGAGGAAAGAAGCAGCAGCAGCAACGGAGGACGATGGTGGAGGGCGACAGTGGAGGAGGAGGGGAGGCCCTGTGGCCTCTTCTTGCCGATCCCCCCAGAAAAACCTCGCGCCTGTGATCTCACCGCGCGAGAGGATTTAGAGTTGTTTATCTACTTATTATGTCAGCCCGGGCTAATTGGGCATATTTGAGGATCGGTCTCGAGCGGATGCTCGCACGTATCCACGGTATAAAAGAGAACGGGAGGGGAGGGCGGAGGGTTCGCTCCGCCGCGTGTCCCCCTGTTCGCCGCCACGCTGGCTCCTCGTTCGTGGCATTTCGCGGGGGCCCACGATTACAAGGGGATAATATCTACCCACGGAAGAGTGGGTCTCTCCGTCCCTCCCCCCCCAAACCCCTCCCCCCTCTCGCCCTTTCCCCTGGCCCAGATGAGACAAGAACGGTCGCATAACTTTCGGCGATCATGACTCGGCCGCCATCCGTCTTTAGGGAACTATCGCGCCATCAAACATCCCGGCTGGCCCCACCGCGCCCCCCCCCCCCCGGCCGGGGCCCTCTTCTTTTTCCGCCTCTGTACCCGGTGTGCTCCGCCTTTTTCTGCGTCTTCCCTTCGTTTCGGCCGGCGTAGCCCTCGCCGAAAGATGCATCGCTTCATTCCGCGCCACCGGACGCAGATTCGCCGCTACCGAGCAGAACGAACGGAATGTCTCGGTAGAAGAGCCTGGCTTTATCGGTGATCGATCTTGAAGGGTGCACTCTTGCCAGGGATCGACGGTGAACGTGGAATCGCCCCGCTGATACCGTCCTACGTCGGATTCCTGGCAATCGTTCACGCGCAGCTATGCTAGGAGATAGCGCTTTCGGGGCTTGTGGCGGGGGGGGGGGGGGGATGGAAAGGGCCTCGACGGTGGAGGAAACACGAGATCCGTGAGATACAGTGACGGCCGAAGGGAGGTTTGAAAGGTGAACGATAATGGGAACGCTATGGCTAATCTCATCGCAACTATGATGATCTCTATTCACTTTAAGATTGAACTTAGAGCAGATAAACTGTAGACATCGTAATTTCTTAGCAGGGGTACGGTGCGCCGGCGATTGAGTCGTCCGGCTATCGAAGGACAGGGTGGAGGTAGATAGAGAAGCGGGACGCGAAGGCGGATCGGAGAAGAGAGAATAAAGCGTATTCAGCAGAATAAGCGGTTCAGAGAGGTGGGAGAGAGAGAGAGAGTCTTATCCGGCAGTGGATAGAACGTGTGCAGCAAGGCGGTGCAGTTTATTAATATGATTTATGGGGAGGCGAATGCCCTCCGGTGTTCTGGCCACGGTTACTCGAGGCCTCCTTCTCCCCCTGACCTTTCTTTTCGCGTCGTGTCGAATCGATCGATTCTTGTTTTGCCTAACCGCGAAAGCATTTGTTTTAAGCGATCGTGGTGGGTGGAAGCAACACGCCGCCCTTGTTGCCTCGTGAAACGGATCGGACGTTGATTCGGTGCCCTTTGTAACGGGATTCAAAGGTACTTGCTCCGCTGGCAGGTCTTTCCTCCGGAGCGTGTCGAATCGTGTCATGAAATTTTATGGGAGCTAGTAATCAAAACTGACTCGCAATTGATTGATATGCGTAGAGGAGTCGGTACCGCATTGCGGGGTTGCGCGGTACTCATCAGAAGATATAAAAGAGCCGTAAGTGAGGGAACCCGAAGCCATTCGTTTAGCAGACACGAGGTATTTTCGACAATAGCACGCTCCTCCGACGAACGCAGACACACGGGGTTCATAAATCTCGGGGATTTTCGCGCGTTCACCGACAGCTGCGTTCAGATGCCTCTTTTAATTCACACTATTACTCACGACAAATGCCAGGCAGGTGTACGCCGCAATCTCCTAGACTGTCAGCGCCTCGTCACCGAAAGGGCCCCGCGTACAACTCGGGAAACGCGCGACCTTTCGATCCACCGTTCGTTCGGGGCTCTCTTGCTCATTCTAACGCGTCCCCGTCACCTAACCACTGTTCTTCCTACTCCGTTTATATGAGTCCCGAGATATATGTATAATTCTGATCGGCCGGGCACCGAGTCCTCCAGGTGCTCTACGTGACGCACAACAAGAGGGATGTCGTAAAAATTTCGTAAAAACCTCACGCATCTCTGCCCTTGTAAAAAAAAACTCGTATCTTTACGACTCCACCGCGTGTCGGGCGTTGAATTCGTGACAGAGGGGGCCCCTTTTCGCGACAAAGTACCCGGGCGACAGAGTACTCGGCCAATCATTTCTCGTTAATATGGTCCACGGTATCAAACGTACTACGGCATTATCGCTACCATATTATCCATAAAGGAATTAACGACTTTCTTATCGCGAGTACCTACTTGGCCTCTGTCTCTGCCCCCCCCCCCCCCCCTCCACCATCGAGACGAGGGACGACCGGAGGGGAACTGCTACTCGGCTGGACAATTTATCGTACAATTAGCACCGTTTATCCGGCCACGCGGCAGAACATAAACCCGAAAAGGTAGCGTATAACCGGGCGACCGGTTTAATGACAACTACCACGGCGTCTCCGTAGATCGGACCGCCCGGTATCGTTGCTCGGACGCGTCTTGCAACTTAATAAGCGGCCCGATCGGGGCCGTTTTATGCGCCCGCTAAGTGAAGAATCTCGGAGCGAAGCGGAAAGGTCTGGTCGCGCCGCGACGCTGGGTGTACGCCACGATGCGAGGCAGAGATTTCGGCTGCTGTTATGGCCCGGCGTCACGCGATTTATCGTGTTCGCGCGCTGCTTATTGTAAATTGCCCGATGAAAGAGCGAATGGAACGGGAAAATTTAGTGCCGCGATTATCATAGTTCTATGACGTTCTCCATTTGTAGTCCCGCGCTTTTCGCCCGAGATAAGCTTCCCGCGACCGCTTAGATCGGGGACCGTTAATCGTCGGCGCATGACAGGAGCGAGTGGATCTTTTAGTGCTGTATAGAGTGTGTAGTGTTCTCATTGACGTTCAGAGTTTAATGCCTTTTTTTTTTACCGAGACGCTCGAACAGGAGTTCGCTAGTGTCGGTTTCGGTAGCCCTCTGCTTCCACAGTTTAATAGATTCGGATAACACGGGGCATCCTCTACGTTCGTCCCGATATCTTGCTAATGAATCTACTAATTTCGGGAGTTCGATCGTATCCTTAAATAAACAAGCTATTGGATGGCAGGAAAAATTTATAGCTACACGGTGCTACTAAGAATCGGACGGGACGGTCGTAAACGTCTGAGTTACGATCGATTCGACCGACCCGTTCAAATTCCAATAAATTATATTTATACGGGCGCGCAGATTTGGTCCCGAAATGGTAACTTTGCGAAAGGCTACTTATGTACCATTCGCGTCCAAGATCGATTCAAACGAAGAGAGTTCTATGACTCCTATTAAAAGTCACGTGCGGTCGAAGTTAAACGTCCAGATAACGGCGGATGGACGAAACAGATTCAATTACAAAAGGGTGCACCGCAGGACCATCTTGCGCCACTCGCGAAGCAACCCTTAAGCCCCCACGGTTACCGACAAACGAAATGCACCGACTCTCGTAAAAACATTTTTCTCTGTGCACAGCACGTACGCGCGTATTCCAAGCTGGTCGAATGGAAGCGAGGCGAGTTCTCTCGGTGGCGTGGACCACGTACGACGGACGCGTATATACAGGACGTACAAAAATTACGGGACCAACAGAAACATGCAAATTCCTCGTGCTATACGAAATGAAAGAAAGTAGTTAACATTTCGTAATCGAAGGCCTCGATTTCAAGGTAGAGTCAGTTGAAGTTTAGAAATCTAGCTTTCAGGTGCGCTTCCTACTTGAATTCCAGCAGCAGGTGCACTCACG
Source organism: Andrena camellia (assembly GCA_029448645.1). NCBI lineage: Eukaryota > Metazoa > Arthropoda > Insecta > Hymenoptera > Andrenidae > Andrena > Andrena camellia. The sequence continues at coordinate 39,134,232 of CM055679.1, read as the reverse complement.
CGCGAGTAACCCATACATTTCACGCAGTTTTGCCGCTCATAAATGATTCTTTCGGTTTATTCAGCTACTGGATACCCGATTTAGACTCGCGTATGAAAGAATATTAATGGGCACGAGCATTATACCATTACCGCGCCACGCAACAACGACGCGTCCCGAGAAACGTCCTACGAGGAGTTCCTTTCCACATCACGCCTCGAATAATACTGATTGCTAGACGCTAAGCGCGACAAGGGTGTCCGTGTTTACACCCGAATTCAGAATACTCTGATAGAAGCGTCGGTAGAACAACACGGCGAGTCGTGTTGCCAGATTTATGACGGGGTAAAAGCAAAAAAGTGTTACTGGGTTCCCTGAACTAGTAACTAAGTAGTAAACCTGGCTAAATTTTACCTTTACGACTTGTTTCGCTGTCCTCTTAAGGGCATTCTGGACAGTGTCTATTATATAGTTCAGTAATGGGAGTGCCCAAGATGTGTAAGAATTCTTCGGTTGCCTTTTTGGCACGAGGAATTCGTCTGCGCCTGCTTGTCCCAGAGTTCTGAGCCACCCTGTACCAGGGGTACTGGGATGGATATGGGGAGGTGGGTCAGATCCGCACGAAAGTGGCGAGCGGTCAGCGTCGAATACCAAACGGACGACTGTCCGCCCTGCGGATGACGGTGGCGTGCCGTACATAAGGTATGATCCCCGTCGTCCATCGGCCGCGCCGAGGGAAGGAGCCGCGCGAAAAGCCGCGTGCATCGGACGAGGAGAGGGCGAAAGGGAGCACCAGCACGCGACGACGGAGGAATAAAAAGGGGGGCAGGAGAGGAGAGGAGAGGAGAGGACGGAATCGATAGGGACGGCGTTGCATCGGACACGGGGTCCACGCGTTCCCCTCGGGACCGGAACGGACGATTTCCTCGGGTCCTGATCAAAGGGAAGGCCGCGCGCGTACGCGTAAATTCTCACCGTGTAATATTTCATGAGCCGTTTCGCTTTGTCGATGGCCGTCCGCGCGAGGAATAGGGAATGCCGTCCGACCGCGCGCGGTACTGTTCTTCGCCACCGACGTCCTCCCGATGGGCACTCCTTCTCCGTTGGCCTCTCTGGAAACCGGGCAAACTGGGAGAGAGGGTACGGGCCCCGGCCGAGGGGTGAAGGGGGATAATTGCACCGGACACGATCCCCGCTGTCTCGAGGTCTCTCACGCGAGACAGGAAGGCGAAGGAGGAGACGGAGGATGGAAAAAACGGGGACGGCCGGCCATTCGCGAGCGGCTGTCGCGGAATCGCGTTTCGCCCTCCCCGATTCCCGCGATCCTCGCGCCGATCGAACCTGGGACCGATTGGTCGTCGTTAGATACAAGTATCTAGGCGTCACGTTCATGGTCCCCGGAGCTTCTAACCATTATTCGTTGTCATGTAGGATCATGGAGCTTGTTGGCCAGGATGGCCACGTTATTATTACCCAGAGCTTTCCCTGTAACTAACAAGTATGTACAACAGATTTCGAGCAACCAAGTCGATCTGAACCTCCTCAAACGAGAAGCCTCTCGCCGAAGAGACTGCCTGGAATCAACATCAAGTCCGCTCGTGGTGACGAGTGAAACGGGGATTTCAGTCCCATAGGATCCCGACGCGCGAACAGACGACGTGTCCGCGCGTACAATGGCGTCACCGTGCGCCGGTGGAGAAGCGCGTTAACGATATATTAGAGGCAGCAATAAACCGTAAATAATATAATAACCAGTCTCTCCAGCCGGTGGAGCGCGTTATGCACTCCTCTCGGCTTCTCGTCGCGCGTCGACGTATCGCGGCATAATGCGCGATTCATACGCCGTGCAACACACGTCGCCAGGTGACACGGCGTCGGCGGACGGCCGTGTGAGATAATCGTGGCTCGCTTTAAAGACGGTCGCGAATAATGAGCGGCGTCGCCTTTTCGCGATGCATTAACGAACCGCGCCGATTCGCGACAAAAGGAGCTCGCACCGTTATTACGAGATCATTAAGCCGCGGAAGCCCGGGTGATTCTCCACTCCGTTTCCTCTTTTCCCCCCTGAATCTCTTTCTTCTAGCGTTGCGCGTCCCGTTGGGGTCATTTTCTGTGCAGTGATCGGTTATGTGCTACGTTCACGTTGCTCTCCATTTTTCTGTGATCCACTTTCGTTAACTATCACCACGTTGCGTTGAACTCAAAGTTCTAATGATGGCTCCTAGGAAGTAGTCGCTGTCGACTTCGTACGTTGCATTCGAAATCAATAGCAATTGAGGAAACTTCGGTCCACGAATTTTGCCTATAATCGGAGGCGTCCCCAAGGTCTCCGGTGGCTTCAATTCGAATTCTGCACGCTATCGAAATTTCATTCAAATTCGGTGTCGGCGTACCCGAGGCCCCTGGACATCTGGCGTATCGTGTGCTCCGCGGTCGATGCATTTAGAAAACCGCGCGTGGTGGAAGGAGCGGGCGGCGTGCGGGAGGGAAGGAACGGACGTTTTAGAATTCACGCGGTAGCACGTCTCTGCCACCGCCGATCGCTCTTCCTCCCGAACGTTTTAGTGGTTCCCGTGCCACGCATCTGCGAGCGTTTCGCTTCTTTGCTCCAAATCTGCCGGCTATCTGGATTCTCGGCCTCTTGCAGCTATAAATTCGCTTTCTGCAATAGGGAATACAGACTCCGTTTTCCGTGGTCGATAGGTATCACGTTGAACAGTTGAATTTTTGTCGCTACTCTCGTTTGATTTACACTGTGCAAACTTGAAGCCCCTTCGAGAGCGAAACTTCCATCGCGTAGTAGGTAAAATTCCCAGCCTCCAGTCGCCGATCAAGAGAATGTTTCCCGCGCGGAGAACCGGAACCAACGACCAGAACGATCGGAGCGATCGACTCGTCACCGGCTCTCCCGTCGTCAAGGATCTCCGTGTACGTCGCGGATTTTTGCGCGCCGCCGATAGATCGGCCGGTTGACGTAACGCTCGATGCAAATCACCGAGTGACAGGTGAACGTGCAGAACCGCGGTGGATGCAGTTGCACGGGAGCGCAGCGTGACGTGGCTCGATCTCTTCGTTACCGAGCTGGCCCCGTCCGCGAGAGGGTACGGGGAGGAGGATGCACAGGCATCGGAAGCACGCGCAACGTGGACGGGACGAGAAGAGAGAAGATACATAGGCGGGAAGGGGGAGGAAAGACGAAGGGGGTGGAGGTGCAGGTAGAGACTAAGAGGCGCGTCACTCGTTTATTTCTGCGCGAGCACGTTGCGCAATTCGAGGTACACGGCGAGGCAAAAGGGAGTGCAGTGACGCACTCGCGCGGTGCATCCGCGGCGGCAGAAGAGGATCGCGGCAGTTATCGAAGATAAATCACTTACGATCCCGCTTATTGCGAAGAGGAAGTGGCTGGTGACGATCTTGGGTAGCCAGAGCGAGGGAGAGGGGCGGGGGGGGGGGCTGGTAATCGATTCTTATCGTTACGCGAGGACTCGCGCAGCAGATACGTGTAATGGGGATTTATTATAATTCCGTTACGTCGCCCCCTCCTGGTTGCCGATTCCTCGGTTTCCCATCGGTACGAACCCCGGCTTTTACGGCGAACGAATTATCACGGATCGATACCTACCTTCGCCGAACCGATTTGCATCCGCCCGAGCCGTTATTGCCAGTATTAAAAGTTAACGATGACACGGCGTGTTATTATATTCCGTTTCAATAACGGCGCGCATTAACGGTGGTCGGTAATTCCCTGGGAATTAATTAATCCCCGATAATCGGTACGATCGCGAGAGCTCTCGAGGAACGGCGTTCTCACCCGGCCGCGCCGACAGTAGTGGACGATACGGGGAAGCCTGTTCCCGGAGCAGAACGATCCACGGCAACATTGTGCCCCGATCACGCACCTTTCGAAGCTTAAACGACGTTGCGCGCCGCGCCGTCGCGATAAACGCTGGTCCCAGGGTAGAGGGGCCCGGCTGCGAATTAAACCGCGGTGCTCGGATGCTTCTCCATGGACGCGAGTCGAATCGACGATCTCGAAGGATCCAGCTGGGAAACCCCTCCTCCATCACGCCCAGGCTACGACGGTCCTCGGTGGCTGCGCGTAGCGCGCGTCAACGTTCGTAAATTCTCGACGGACAAACTGGCAAGAATAGTTCGCATAATTCTTCAAGGCCTACCAGTTTTGACGGCGGCAGGCGGCCTATCTTGGCACAATCTCTTTCTCTCCTTCTCCCCCTTTCTGCCCCTCCCCCCTCGCTCCCGCTCTCTCTCTCTCTCTCTCTCTCTCTCTCTCTCTCTCTCCCTCTGCTTCCTCTTGGCCTGTGCCTCTACGTCTTTCCTCCTTTCTTTTTGCCACGCTGCTCCGCCGAGCAATGGACGCTCCGCCGAGACCAGATCTACGTAGACGGGAAGACAGAGAGGCACAAAGAATGCCGGGGCCCGCAGCTCGGAATACACGCGGATATGAGGCCCGAGAGGTGAAACAGGGGATCGTTAGCGCGGTGTTCGCGTTATCGTCGCGATAAAAGGCCGCGGAATGCCGTCGCGTCGCGGAATAGGCAAATGAAGAAGTTACGGGACGGCCGCGTCGTCGTACGCTAATTAAATCGTCCCAGAAAATCAAGCTGACACTCGCGGTCCGCGGCGCGGGTGAACGACGGGCCGGGTCGATTAACGAGTTCCACGAAACGGCTTATTAGCCTGCCCCGTTATCGGTCCCGATCACCGATACTTCCCACCATCGTCGCGATTACTTGAATACTCGAGCGCGCGATGCGTAAAGCAGATAAAATCTATCTACGCGCTCACGGACGGAGCTAATTATCGATCAGGCCGCGTCTCTGGGCGAAGATTTAAGAACTGCGACAGAGATCGAATGATCTATGTGCACCTCGCAGGATTTAAGGTACAGGTGAATGGTTCGCGAGCGATAGGAAGTCAAGCCACGCTATTTCCGCGTCTTGCCGGTGGCAGAGCGAGTAGGTTATAGGGGATCGAAGGTTAGGTAACGAGTCGGGGGGCCGAGAAAAAGATCAAAGGAGGAGGAACTCGTTTGTTCCCGGGAGATTGCCGCCTGGAGCGTCTGACGATCGAACATTCGTCGTGCAAGGGAACTGCATGTAAGCGAGATTGAGAAGAGAGAGGACATCGTCTGACGCGATTGTTCAACCTAACGCTCGTGGATTTTTTTTTTTTGATATTTCTCGGTGAACCGAGGTCTAGCCGTTTAACCGTCTTTTTTCATCTTTTGCTGGATCTAGTGCAGCGAGGCACTGTAGTTCCCTAGTTTTTGCACGATCCGACGAACTATTCCCCGTTCTCCGTCAGAAATAGCCCTGGAAGGCAAGCGTCTACGTATCCTTCCTTCACTGTACGAACCAGAAGGCCGCCGAAACGGCATGGCAAGTGTCAGGCGGCTCGCGAGGCGTAACAGAAGCGCGACTAGCGGAAAAAAACCGTCGTGACGCTTATCCGTCCTTGATACGAGACTGCCTAATTCTTAGAATGACGTCAAGCATGCCCAAGATCGGGCATCAGAAAAGGAACGATCGTTACTCGAGATCACCGACCGAACCGACTCTTCTGGCTGCTCCGCGTCACCTCGAGATCCTGTCGATTTCTGGCAAATACTTGCATATCTGTGCACCGATCTCTCGCTGTCGTATCCTTCCAAGAACTCGGGAGTGTGCATCCATTCGTCGATCTTTCAGAATCACGCACAGCTGGCTACTGTTTCGCTGCTGGTCGCGACGAAACAGTAGACGCGGATGGAAAAAGGGAAAGGGAGAGAAGCGGTGCACCGTACTATGCTCGTAATTAATTTCCACGTAATTACTCGAGGAGTTCACGGAGAGAGAGAGAGAGCTGGGGGAGGGATTTTATCTCCGATGGAGGATCGTTACCTTGCCTCTGCCACGACCCACACGATGAAGCGCGGAAGCGACGTTTATTATTTCGCCGGGCGAGGAGGATAAGCGGGACGCGGAAGGTCGGCCTTTGGCAGAGCCAAAGGAAACGAAAAAAGCCGGATAATCGCGTCTCACGTGGACGCCGATGAGCTATCGGGGCCCGTTCGACGTTCCTCGCGGAATAGGATTAAACGCGTCACGCGCCGCAGCCCGTGAAGGGAAACGAGAAGCCCCGAGTGATTTTAATTACAAAGTCGCGTTTTTGCGCGTCTTGGCTTTTCGCGCAACGAGGAGTTCCGCGATGCAGTCTGACTTCACGCGGCGGGGTTCGAATCTGAAGCTTGTTATCGATCGATACATGATATTTCATAAAATCGGGTGCAAGGGGAATCCGCTGCAGGAAGCATCTCGTGACGAATGCTCTAGTCCGAGCTTGCTTCCTTCCTTTGCGCTTCAAGCTGGAATAAGGTGGTGTGGACGAGAAGATGTATGAAGATACAAGAGACACGAGGAAGCGCGAGTCGGCGACGAATCTAAAACCGTGTAGGTGCGAGGCCAATCGCCTTCGAGGGCTCTGAGAATAGCAGTTTAAACAAGTATATTCGCTGAATGTTGTTTGACCCTTGCAGCGACGAAGATTGTCTTGTACAGTCGCTTTGTCCCTTAAAGGTACAGTAGCATTTTACCTGCGCGAGTGTTCGCTGCTCAGAGTTGAAGGACGACGCCCTAGGTTGTCATCATCGCGAGTCACTTGCAACGTATAATTTCGTTGTTCCCGATCGAACAGGAGAACAGGCGACATAAACGCCGGCTCGCGTGTAGTTGCGCAGCCTCGTTTGACCCTACTCGGTTCAACTGTCGTCGCGTGACACGTTGTAAATCACCGGGGCCCACCGTAGTAGCGATACGCGCCTGACCAGTTTGATGGCCGCGGCTCATTGACGCGTTCCTCTTCGTCCCCCATTCACAAGAGTCGCGGGTGCGTTGCACATTCCGGTGCATCTGGCGATTCCACCTTCCACTCGACTTCCCCCCCTGGAATCGGTTGCGAACGTCATGGAAATACTGCTAAAATCGTTATACAGATTTTTATAGTTATTCTCTAAATTTCTGCGATTATTCGAGCACCATATATATCGAGTTACCCACCAATGCACTTTTGGAAAGAGAAAACTGTGCCTGAGTGTAAGATCGCAATTCCGTAATTGATATAAAGAAGTTATGTGACGCAGCGGAATTAGCATAAAGGCAAGAAAATACTGCAGCCGATAGCGAGGCGAAAGGATAAACGCGAAACGGCACCGCGACATCTGAGCCGGTCTGCTTGAAACAATTTCGCGTGGCGGCGCGGGCAAAGCGACGTCTATAATGTATTCCGACCACGTGGCTTATCAACCGCTCGACCGAATGAACTTATCGAGGAACTAGCTCGCCTCGGTGCCGCGTACCGCGGCCGCCCGTTGCCGCGAATAATCCCGACCAGCCGTGAAATATGGCGTTAATTCCGATCTCGGCTACTGATTCAGACCTGCACCGATTTGCACCGCTAATTCGTTCCACGGTGTGCATTAACCTTACGCGTCGGCCGAGAATCGCGCGTTCAACTCTTCGCCGCTCGCTCACCCTACACACCCTGCTAAGAATTCGCTGGATCCTTCTGCCTTAATAAATTATAAACGAAGCTTATTCTTTATTAGACCTTGACCTGACCATAGAACCATGCCCACGCTCGTGTGAAACCTAGGATCGCGATAGGATTAGACTTAGATTCCCATGAACCAGCCCTCGCTGCAGCGACGAGCGTCGGTTTTCCTTGGCGATGTTCCTTAATGTCTCAGTAGCGATCCAAGGAGAAAATTCGTTGTAGGGTGAGGCGCAGGATAGGGCGACGCATTCCTGGGGAACACGGCGGGCCGGCAACGAGCTGCTGAATCGCGCGCCCGCGACTCTTCTTTTTCGACTCGTCGTCAGAACCATTACCTACCGTGGCCCGCCTACTAGAGTAGCGACTTCTACTCTGGACGATCTGCCTCGGTACTCCCGCCGGCCGGCCGAGATCGTGGATAACAGTTATTAGGGGCTTTTTATAATGCGCGCGTATCTCTCTTCTCTCGCTCTCGTTCACTCGAGGCAGTCTTGCTGCTCTCCGTCTTGCTCTGCCGTGTTTCGCGGCAACCACCTACCAGAAGGCCGGCTAACCATCATCGGGAGCCTATCGGGATAGAAGGAGAGAGCGGGACAGGGCGAGAAGGAGATGGAAAGAGGGGCCCCTGCGACGTTTAACCGTACAACCGCGGTAAGCGTATGCGTAGGACACTCCCAGCCACTTGATTATATATAATTATCGGCATTTTAATAACTAATCATTTTCCCTGGCTCCTTCTTCCTTCCTCCGCAATTCTGGGGAGAAAGGAGCAGCTTCCGACCACGGCCAACTTCGCTACCGTATCTCCGGCTCCTCTTGCTCCTCTCGCTTCTCTCGCTCCTCCTTCCCCAGCGTATGCATAATAATAACGATACGTCTTTGTTGCCGTCGAATTAAATGAGATACGCCGATCAGTATATAAACGAGACGAGGAAATTGCTTCGTAACTCGCCTCTATAGACCGCGGCTGCCTATTCACGGCCCCCCTTTCGTTTCCTTGTTTCGGTACACGCTTCTGTACCGCTGCTTCTTCCCGGCCATCGTTCACGAGGAGAACCGAGGAAAAAGTGGCAGTCCCGACGAAACCCACTTCGATTATCCCCTCTGGAGGCGCGGGGTGGGCAAGGAGATCTGTGGGGTGGCGCCCGCGATAGTCGGCCACGCTCGTAAATAACCCCCGAGCGTAATTAAAAGCTATCGATTTGTCGTAAGCCGCGTAATTGCACGAGTTACTACGCGCCCCGAATAATCGCCGCTCCCGGGAAACTTCGTAGGGCCGCGCCGACGGAGATAACGGAATATTTACATATTATCGCGGGACCTGCACGATCCACCTACGCCAGCCTCGCGATGAACCCGTCAGCCCCAGGCCGGGGAAAGGGCTTGGGATCGTGTCGCGGATTCCAAATCCCGGGACCAAGATCCGAAGAAATTGATGGCCCCGTGTAATGGACACAGGGAACGAACTACCACTTCGTTTAACAGAACGTTCCGTCGACTAATTCTAATTGTAAGAGGCGGCAGTGTAGGATCCTAATGTCGCTCGCGAACTGAACCCCGAGCCTGAATTGCTGGCGAACTGAATTGAGCTCGAGGATGTTGGGAGTTTCGGGGGCAGCAGTAAATGAAGGTATCAAAGCGGGGAGACTTTTGTATCGCGCACACGGCGAGCACATTCTTGCGATCATGCTCGCGACTTGAGCAGGTTTTCTGGGATTTCCTGCTTCAAACTTCCCCTCCTGCTGTGGCCCCCAGCTTAATGGCGAGGCGGTCGTCGCGAGTCGTAAAACACGAAGATCCCTTTCGCTGATTAAAAGGCCGTCGACAGTCGTGTCGTTCGTTAGGCCACGGGTTCCGTGATCGTCCCGTTTCCTGTGACAGTTTCAACGTTTCTGTTTTCGTTCCTCGAGCCTGCAGTAGCGAACAATGTATGGCCGCAGATTTTTGCGCTTGATTCCGCGGCTACGAGGGGGGAAAAAACGCTTGCTGCCCCGTTCCGTGCCGAGCGTGATCCGTAAGTCGACGAGGAAACGCGATACGGGCGGAATGAATTTAGAGGGTGGGTCGACGAAGGACATATAGATTTCAGGACACCTGATACCTCAAAATCGACCGGAGGGGGTGGGAGTCGTATCGCTCGGCATCTGAACTCCCCTAATAACTCTCGCCTTCGTGGGCCCGAGAAACACGTGTCTCGTCAATATTTAATTCCATATCATGAAACAGTATAGCTCGAACCACTTTAATCTCGATATCCCCATTTGCTGCTCGAAGACGGCTCATCGAGGACGAGACCTTCGAGCTCTCTGCTCGAGCAGCCCAAGACCGAGGTTCTTTGCCCCCTTCTACCCTGGAGGTCCGTGCAACATCTTCGTGTTGCTCCCCGTTTTTGCATACACCGTAAACAGTGATTACGAAAGCGACCCAGCGACTGCATCCGCCCTGCGAACATGTTCTCCTCCTTCTCCTCGAAACGAGACGCGCATCGTAGCGGTTGCAGAGGTTCCAGTCGCGTGATACCGGTCAATCATCGCCGGAGAGGGCTCGGCCGACCAAAAAGTACGACCAGTGCCAGCTTCCCGCTTGCGCGTATGCATATGAACGTCGTTTCGGAAGTGAACGTTCTAATTAGTCCTTCCTGGACTCGGATCCCGTTCACGCGCTTTCTCGTTCGCTCCTTCAGTCGCGTGACACGGCCGCTAATTGCCGAAATATTAATGGCCCGCGTTCAGCCAGGAGGGCAACGGACAGGCCCGCTCTCATCTGTCTCTACGTGTCCCTCTACCTCTTCTTTCGGCTCTTGCTTCTCGTGTTGCTCCCCGAAGCCACCACCGTGATAGAGTTCGCGCTGATTCATCGCGTGCGAGTGCATTAGAGGGAGGAGAGTGGCCCCACGAGGCGCGGGGACTCGCGATTAAACGCTCAGCGTGGAGGTAGTCGAGGGGCCTGTCTATAATGGCAATGAGACGCGGCAGATATTCCCTGCTGGTCATATTCGACATGTAGGATGATACGAGGATTCTGTTCAAATCTCGAGGAACTAAGAGTCGATTCTATCGACACATGGTATTTGGAAATGGCCGAGGAAATGGAGGTTCGATTTTTGGCGCAGTGTTCATGATCCAAGTAAAATTTGGAGCTCGTTCAAATTTAAGGAATAATCGATGCTAGGGCAATCGAATTACCCTTGGCGGTTGGCTGCACGATAAGTGACTCGCGGCGAAATTTTCACGGAAAAGAGGAGGGAAGCGGCAGGAAACTTTAAGAGGGGCGCGATCGAAGCTCGATGCTCCACTCGGGCAGCGAAGTGGCCGAGCTTTATGAAGCACACAGAGCGCGATGGTTACCTCTGTGGGATGAGGAGGGAAAAGGGCGATCCGAAACGATTTTGCGTGCGCGCGCGCGCGCGGGTGTGTGTGGAGTTCTGCGCGCATTTGCGGATCCATGGATTCGTGAACGGCTGTAAGTGGACGCCCTTCTCGTAACGCGACGGTGAAGCCAACTCGAGTGAAGTTAAGGAGGGGCTTGGATGGCTCTTCCTGCGGGAATAGGAAGTCCAATCCACCCCGCGCTTCCGTCCCCTTTTCCTTATACCCCAGGGCGCATAAATCACTCCTTCTGGTCTCTGCTCTGCGAGCGTTTCCTCGGGAATGTTGCGCTGTCTGGCGACTTTACGTAATTTTACACGCGGTCAACGGCGTTAAACCTTCGGCCCTGCTCGAATAAATTACCCTCCTTATCCGTCCGAAACATTTCATTGCCGATACTAATTGTAAGAGCGATATCGCAGTGGTCAAATCTATCGCTACAGGAAGCTCGCACGAAAGTTCTTACAATTTCACCGAGATTTATAATCGTCCATAAGTGGCTCTTGAAAGTCCGTTTACGTGTCGCCGTACCACACGGCAATGTCGACTAAAGAGGCGGGTGTATATGCGTGTGCGTGCTATACAGAGGGTGGAGGTGTCGGGGATGGTAGGTAAATGTAAGCAGTAAGCCATTTTCCAGACGATGAGGCGCGAAGCCCCGCTCCGCCTCTTAGCGCTGGTAATCCGTGCTTTACCAACCGAGCCAGGGGAAGAAGCCACCCGCAGGTGCGACCCCGGGGCTTCTTCCCCCCGAAGCGCAGCCTATATTTAATATCGCTCGTCCTCGTTACACCCCGAGAGCTTCGACAACGACCAACTTGCTCGGAGAACTCGTTTCCCTCGAGCAACCGACGTGTACAGTAGCCCACCCTGAAAATTCTCCCATTCCTAAGAATCTTAGAGCAGAAAGTACACTGAATTTATAAATATTTGCAATTCACATTCGACCTTATCTTCTTCCTAGACGATAATAGACTGTAAAAGTTTTAATTTAGAAAACGAGCCATTACATATGTCAATTTTTATATTCGCACAAGTAACAGCGGAGATAAAATATTTCTACGCTGATTTCATAGGGGTTGTACACCTATATATTAAAATTTATGAATGAAGATAAAATGGGAAAGGTGGTGGACGATTTTAAGTGTGACCCCACTGTGCGTTACATCGCCGTCCAGTTTTTATACGTCCCCCTTCGTTTAATATCGCTCACGGACCAGCCAATATTCCACGGCGATCGCCGTTAATTACCCTTAATGCGTCGCGATAAGCGACTAGTATCAATTAAAATTAGCGCCGCGATAAATTGCCGGGCGACGGCGAGGAAGAAGGAGAACGGACCGGTGCTGATTATGACGCACGGCCACGCGTAAGTTAATAAAACTAATTATTATTTAGCGTTACTCACGCGCTGTAATTATCCAGTCGGCTTTGTGATCGCGGAACGGGGCGAGGCCCGACGATATCCTCCCTGATTTCTCGCCGTTTCTAGAGCATCGCGTCGCCGATCGTTGGCCAAACATCGCCGCGTCAACTTTCACGCGCTGCGCGACTTCAAGGCCTGTACTTGACTGCGGCCAGACAGGTCGAGCCACGTCCATGACACGAATCCACGCTCGGTTTCCTGTTTCCAAGTCAAGTTCAGTTGTTCCTGACGAGATCGAGCGATCGTGCACCGGTCGTGGACGCGATCAGGGGGCTGAAACATGGACGCTTAGAGAACACAATGTCATTCGAGCGTTCTACTCTTTCGCGCTCGCACCATCTCTACGAGTGAGAAGTTAATCGATGACGAGATTTGCATTGTGAATAAAAACTATGCAGTTCTCTGATCGGGAGACGTTGAGTTTTGCTTGCGTCGTTGGTGTAATTAGGAGCGAGACGCAGGTGGAGACAAACGCGCGACCTCGTTAATAATATCGTCCCGGAGCGAGGAGGAGCGAGAAGGAGCGCGAAGGAAACGGTAGAAGAAGTTTTGCCACCCAATTGCCCACGACGCGACGCACGCGATAAGAACTCAATTACGGTTTTATCCAATTGCGCGCACTTCTTACTGGCGCCGCGCGCCGCGCCGTTCTCTTCCCGTCCGCGACTTTTTTACCCCCGTGCACCTGCGATGGGAACGGAAAACATTCCGCGTTTCCCCACACTAGAGCCGTGCCCCGGGGGGCTTTTTGTTCCGCGGCGTTCATTTTTTCTTGCTCGCGCGGGTGAACGTCTCGGCACGCAGGCGGACACCGGGAAAACCTTTCCGGCGCGCTCGCCATTCGAAAGTCGGCGGACAGTGAAATCTCAACCGTCGAACGGCTTTTCCCGGCTCGTAATCGATGGTAATTTAATTAAAACTTCGAACCGGCCTGCTTTGGGAATGGAAATCACATCTAGCTATTTATTATTTTGTCAGGCCCGCTAATTTATGCGGCCGCGGCCGCGTGTAATTCCAAGTCCAATTACTCCGAATCAGGAAATTTCGCGATAATGAATATTTACAGGCTCCACGCTGACTGACCAAACGAAATAAATCAAGACCGAGCCGGGTCTCCGTACCGTTGCGGAGCGCAGAAAACGGCGCCGGTTTAAACAATGCGGGTAACGCCGAGCAGTTGCACTCCGACTGCATCGTTTAACGTGGCAGCCGAACAATACCATATCTTATTCAATCTCGTCGGGCGGCTAACGTTGCCAACGTTTCTAAGAGGCATTGTTCGGCATCAACAGTTAGCCTGATTCAAGCAGATGTTGCTCGGCCATCGAGTGCGTTGCCACGTAATTAGCGGCGCGTAATCTGGCCGCGTGGCAACGGCAACGACGCCATTACGGCTCCGACGGGCCGCGGAACAATGAGAGATACAATACCAGCGAGACACGATTGTAAACGGCGAGAGAGAAGCCGCGGTATCGAATCAATGTTCACTCGTGAAAGCCAACGCGAGCAACCAGCCACGACAATGTGTATCCTCGCCACGCCCTCGCCGAGTTTTTTTCGGGCCTTCTTTTAGACCGAAAGCACCCAGACGGTAGAGTCAGGCCGCCACCTGCTCCCTAGAAAGGACAGCTGAATAGTCGATGCATCGCGATTCGTTCTGGCAATCTCTCCTTTTTTTTCCCCCTGAATAGAGGCTCTATTTAAATGGGGCCCTAACGATATCTTTGTGCGCGGGGCCAACGGTGCTTCCTTTCGGGCGACTTTTAACGTGTTAAGCCACTTGTCATTGATGCACGGTGGTTCCACCCTCCGCATTCCTTGATCCCACGATTCTTTGACTTTCTGGGGAGAGCGTTTCATCGAGATGGCGTTTCAAGGAGATAGTTTCAACAGTGGGGAAAGACAGACATTTCTCTAATTTCAACTCCCCCCCCCCCCCGCTCCCCTAAAATAAAATCTTGTCACTCGCCAGATGCATTAGGGCGACGCGGCTGTTCAGTAAGACGCATCTGTGTATGCGGGCCAGGACTTTTGCGCTTTCGGTATTGACGGCCCTTTCGCGGAAAGGCAATTTTTCGCCGAGGATACACGACTATCGCGTTAACGTTGCTCCCGCGGGAGGCTGTTGTCGAAGGGGCGCGCCACTATCCGCGTATTTCACCCCCGTCCACGGCCCGAGGCCTGCGGGGGCTGAAAGCACCACGTTCCACTATCTCGCGGACAAACAGATTTTAATGAGTAAAACGGTGCGGCCGAATTGCATCATGGCGCGTTCCCCGCGAATTTTACGGGCGTCAAACCTTTCGGTTCCCTCCACCCCTCCCCCTCCCCCTTTCCCATTCTGTCCCTCTTCCACCCTCCCTCTCTCTCTATCTTTCTCTTTCTACCGTGCCAGCTCGACGTTACACACCCGCCATAGTCATCCATAGTTTATATCACACGAACACGCGGCCCCCGCGTAATGGCCGTCCGTAAAATATTTATCGCGGAAATTAGTCGCACGATGATGTATGCCGCCGAGTCTACGCACACAGGGGGACCACGAGCGTGTGCGCGCACCTGCCGACACGGGCGCGCAAGTCTGCACGCGCCGCGCAGGTAGGATGGAAGCGTATTTGCGCGAAATCGGCGCGACCGCACACGTTGCCGGGGGGAGGGGGCATCCCCCTAGCCGCCCCCGCGCGGAGGGTGGGAGGGACAATAAGCGTCGTCGTCGGGGTGTCGCAACGTCGAAATCGATCGATTCGCCGTTTCGACGATCGATCTCCGCGCTCCCGAACGAGCCGGGCATTACGGGCACCGCAGCCGAAACGAGTTTTAAACTAACGAAAGTCGAAGCCACGCAGCCAATCGTTCGTATTTCCTAATCTCTGTTTTCCTTTCTGTTGCAGGTAAGTGCTGGTGACTCGATTCTTTTCCGGGCCTGGTACGCGACCGCAGTAAGTTTCGAGGATTAAGTAGCTTGTATTATTGCCCTTCGGGAGGGTCCTTAGTGCGGTCGTTTTGCGTGAAACTTTAGATATTCCATCGTGCGCTTGGGGGTGGGAAACGTCGATTGTGGCGCTTGAAAGCTCGGCTGAGATAGCTCGTGAAAAGTAACGTTAGGTTCTGTAGAACGTTCGAGCGAGGATAGATCCACCACCCTCGGGCATCGAAGTGTTACCCTCGGAATTCCTGGTCTCTCTCTTCCGTTCTCAAGGAATCTGTTCGAGGCATTCCGTTGTCGTTTGCACTATTTCTCAGACCAAGAGGTCTCTCGTTACTTCCCTCGTTAGGCCTTTGGCGAACTCCAGCAAAATCAGTCGTCAGCCAGGTGCGCTTGGAGACCAGCGAACAAGAGCGAACATTAGCAAACGAGAGGGAACGAGAGCGCGCGCAGCCTATTCGGAACGAGAAATACGAGACCACCGTTACGGGATATGACTGACGAGGACATAGATGTGCTCGAGTGGCTGTATAATGAAATCGCGGGTCACGCGACCGGAACATTAGATCGAATCCGCAGTCATTTCCCCGAGCCGGGGTGATTCATCGATGCGGAGAGTCCAACTGCTCGGGGAATAGGTGTCGAGCGTCTTACTAATTCGGCCACGCGGTCTGCCAGGGCCGTTCTGTTTCTACTGCGCGCGAATATCACCGATAAATCCACTTCTCAGGGGAGCGTGACGGTTGCCACGGTCCTCTGAAGCTTTCCACGGCATTGTGCTCGCCCGTAACACGCTGTTAAACGTAATGACGTGTGTTTACGCTTCTAAAAGCTTTCCTTCGATCCGGGTTATTCCGTGGCCAGACCCCGCGAGCCCGCCGGTCATTATCTAATGGTAAAAGTTGTTATTAGTGGAGCCGCAGCGAAGATAGAGTCGTGACGCGACCGCGGTAATGTCAGGGTTGGTCGAACGTAGGAAATTACGACGGAAGACACGGTATTAATTAGAGATCGGACGTTGTTTACCAGTCACGGCGACGGGAGCGGTATTGTGGGGCCGCGTTTCTTACGATAGCCCGCTTTTCCTGCTACATGCCATTTAGCTAACGGTTGGCGTGCACCGAGTTCCATTATTTTTATGACTTTCTGCCAAAGCCAAGCCCCGCGAACGAGGGAACAACCGGGAGGACTGGCTCTCCGGCCTACCTCGCCCCCGTCCAGACGAATCTCTCGGCCTCCCTTTATTGGATCCTACGACTGTATCAATCTCCTATGCCGTCTTTGGAATAACTGGAGCGAGCGCCACTCATTCGAGCGTCGTTTCCTGCGCCCTGTTGCCGACGATCTGGAATCACGCCGGGTGCCGTTCTGCCGGTTAATTAGAAGGCAGGAACCCGTCGAATCGAGTGAAATTCGACCGGGCAGTTTTTCCAAATTACGCGTCGACGCGGATTTCGTTCATAACGCTGGCCGGAATGAAATTCGCGTCGTCGGATTTCCGCTAATCCCGGGTTCGTTTCGCGGCGGAACGAAACGAAATTAAATCGTGCGTCGACCCGGCGTTAATTAATACGCATTGCCCGGCGTGTCGATTCGCGCGCGCTCGCCCGCGATAGGTAATACGCGGGCCCGATTCCACAATATGTAGTAGTTTCTAATTAACGGTAGGCATTGCGATCGATCCAATAAAAGTAGGCAAATAAATCGTTGATACCCTGTCAATACGCCCGACCCGATAAATCAGTACTTTCCAGCAATTATACGGGAGCGCTTGGCTCGCACGCTTGCGGCGTTGCGGGCAGGAAAAACAAATTTTGAGTAACAAGCATCCATTTTCATCTCGAATTTATTTAACGCCGATTAAGCTGTATCGGGATATATTCGCCGTTTATACTGTTCGGATAGTACGTTATAAATAACTGTCTATTCCACGCGACTCTAAATATTAATCCCCCCTCCGCGCTATTAATGTCAGATTAAGGGGAAACAGAAAAAGCTGAAAAAGGGATACCGGAAGGATTGTGCGAGCTTTCATGGCCGATACATGCCGAGCAGAGGAATACAATTTGAATAACTGAGAGCAGCTGAGGCGCGCCGTTGCGGAATCCACAGGGGACATCAACTTTTCCCGGAGTCCCGACGTTCCCCGTGCTTATGGATGCAGCATTAGCATCCAGAAGTGCCAGAAGTTAAGCTCGCCGTGTCATTTCGATGTCTCTTTAAAGTCGCCCTTACCCCGCTGTCGCTTCCATTTCTCGTGCCTCCATCGGTTCTACCGCGCACAGCCAGATATCGGTACAGATCTCTGGTGCTGGATGCATTTTAAACTTGCATCGCGCGATTACGGCTCTGCCAGCGACCTTCCTTCGTCGCCAATCATGCATAAAACTCGATGAATTAATCAGGATTCTGCACCGAGGTCGAGAATGGCGCTTTAAAAAGCTCACGATCTGAATATCAGGGCCAAACGTGGTTTGACGATTTTAGTATCGCATTAAAGAACGATTAGCTTCAACCCAGCAACATGATCCCACGCTTTTCGCATTATTGTTTTAATTATTTGACAGTATTTAGAAAGTAGGTTTCCCAAGTTGATTTTAAACGCGCAAAGGCTCGGCGGTGCATCGGCCGAACGATCTTAAGATCCTTCCCTAGTAGCACAAAATATTGAATGCACATACATCCAATATTAAAAAGAGGTTCAATCTCTTTTTGATATTTAAATATACTTATAATATTTATTCTAGATTAAGAAGCAAATATTTTTCCAATTATACTGGAAATATTCATTTTATATTATGAAAAAAAATTTTTTTTTCAAATATAAAGTAAATACTTATTTAATGATAGAAACAAAATATTTTCTTCCGAATGTTCGGGAAATATTATGAAAAAAATATTTTGCTTCTACCATTAAATAAATATTTACTTTATATTTGAAAAATATATTTTTTCCGAATGTTCGGGAAATATTCATTTTATATTATGAAAAAAAAAAATTTTTTCGAATATAAAGTAAATATTTATTTAATGGTAGAAACAAAGGTAATTATTTACTTTAGCGATTCCTCACCGATTTTGATGAAATTTGGATATGATGTAAAACTCCACATTCTGAGCAACTTTTTCCTATACATGTTACCGTCGCTCGGCCTTAGTTTCCGAGATATTCGCAAAAATATTTTTTAAATTTCTTGCTTTGGTGTTATAATTTGGGTTAAATATTAATTTTACGTTTCCTGAATATTTATTTCACATTTCCTGAATATTTATTTCACATTTTCTGAATATTTACTTTACATTTCCTGAATATTCATTTTGGAATTCTGAATATTAATTTCACATTTCCAGAATATTTGCTTTACATTTTCTAAATATTTCTTTTATATTCCACGAATATTTAGTTCATATTTTCTAAACATTTATTTCACATTTTCAGTATGTGTTTATAATATTTGAAATCAACATTTTTTTCGTATTAAAAAGTGTGGCTAAAAAAATGTTTTTTTCATATTGGGATAAAATATTTAACCAATATTTTGTGCTACTAGGGTTACATCTTGCTGTAAACCTCCCTCCCCAATTCACACGGTAATTTGCATCTCCGGCGTTACGCGGACGTCCGCCGAACAACCCCGTGACAATTTGCGCGACGAAGTTCCAGCCACTTCGAACTGCAGTCCTCTCGCGAAGCAACGAAACGAGTGTTGAAGGTGGTGTACGACGGAAGGGGCGCGAGGGGGTTGGGAATCGTAGGCGGTAGGTGAGACGGGGTGCTAAAGTTGGACGTACCACGACGAGGGAAGAGAGGCTTCGGTCGTCGAGGTGCAATGACGTAGGGCGTCGGAGGCGTTGGTGGCGCTGGGCTCCCACCAGCGTATCGATTCCTCGATGCCAGGCAAGGAAACCAACCCCCACAACCCCTCCCTTCGGTTTCCTCTACCTTTAACCACCCCCGGACGGCCGTGGCGGCTAACTCAGCCCTCTCTTTCCCTCTTTCCGCCCATCTACGCGGCCCAACCACTCACTCAATCCACCCCTGCCCCTCTTCTGCCCACCTACAGCCCCCCTGCGAGAGAGCAGCCCTTCCTTCCCCCCGTTGTCGTTCCTCTTCCGAGCGACGGCCAACTTTCCAGATATGAATTAACAGAGTTACGGAGCTTCTGCGGCGACCAGGATTCGAGCGATGCAGCTTACCACCTTGAGGCCGTCTTCCAGGCTCGCGGTGTCCCCCATAACCGTGTGCATCCGCGTTCCTCCCGGCGCATTCGTGTAACGGCGTCGATCTCTGCCCGACTGTTACGTCGATACCTCGATTGTCTCCCTCCCGATTTATGACCCCCTCGGTCGAGTACACACGGAACGGGCTGGCGTGTTCTTTTTTTTCTCTCTCTCTGTAAGCCTGGCACGCGTGGGACTAATAGGGTAATTAAGTCGGACAGCGTGGGAGTGGTAACTCGTCACGAACGCTGATCGTCGACGATGTATAATCTGTCACGAGATCTGTATTCGATGGAATCCCGGTCGTGTCGGATGCGCTCTGTGCCTCGCATTAGCTTTTTCCATTGTTCGAACCGTTTCTCGACATGCCCGGCTCGCGGTTCTCTACCATTTCTTCCCACCCACGCGTTCCTTTCGTCATCAACGTTGCCCTTTGTTTTTCTACGCTGTCCACCGTGAATTATCGAGCTCCTCCGTCGTTAGGGCGCCCGCGCCCGTGAATTCACCGGCAACGCTGGTCGTCGACGAAATTAATACGTCCTTCGAGCAGCCCTTTCTACCCCGGGCCCCGTTTGACCCTTGCACGGTCACAGAAGCATCCGGCTGATAATGCCATTCCGCGGCACTGGGTTAGTGCAAGCACGCGGGTGCAATGCGGAGGAGGTGGGGTCAGGGGAGGGAATGGGAGAGAATATGAGAGTGAGAGCAGAGAAACGAGAGGCGGCTGAAAGGGGGGCAGAGGCTGCCGGTAGTCGACCGCGAGGAGGGGGCGGTCGTAAGGGGTGCGGAGAGGGAAGGGTTTGGGGTATTAAATCATAGAGCCGGAGCGCCTGCCGCCCGGTTTACTGCCGGATAAAACGCAGTGACTGTTATGTTATGGACCACCTGTATGCCTCGACCCTGAACTCTCCCTGTCTCTCTCTCTCTCTTTCCGTCGCTTTGCCGGCTGCTCTCGAGCCGACTGAAATCTATATGTGCTCGAAAACAGCCCTCTCGCCTCTGCACACAGACGTGACATTGCTCCAGATTGCTTGATTCCTCGAAACCCTTTGAATTCAATCCTTATTCCGATCCTCGCCCTATCACGCGCGATTGGATGCCAGATACCAAGCGGTTTATCGTGAAAGTATTGACAATTAGCAGTCCAAGAAGGACGCATCCGGCGAAGGGGCGAATCACGAATGTGGGGGCGGTAGACAGCGCCGGGTGCGTCGCATTCTCGTGGACGTTCGCGGATGTTAGAACGATCCCTTTCGATGCCAGGCGGATAAAAATTTGTCAGGACGTGAGGCGCGAGTGAAAAATAGCGCGGCATCACGCGAGCCGCGATGCTAACAGACGTTTACTCGGCGAGCCAGCTCCGCGGCGAGTAATTAACGCGTCGCCCCTCGACAGGTCTGACGTGAGCGCGCGCTTCGGTAAGGAATTCGCGACGGGAAGCAGCCGCTTCGCACCTAGCCCGGACGTAGGGCGCAAAAACGGGCCCCGCAGCTCGCTGGAAAAGAGGAGCAGGTCGGCGGCCACGTAGAAAGAAAAGCGCGCTCGCGTCGTCCCGCAGTCTTCCGTCGTTCCTATCTTGGAGCCCCTCGCCGCCCCTCCTCGTCCTTGGGGCCGAGTTTTTCGTTTCTCCGCGGAGATCGGTATCCGCGATTATATTATAAATATACATGTAACTCCGCCGAGAGACAGTCCCCTCGGCCGGCCGGGACGGACGCGCACACGAGCACACGAGCAACACACGAGCACCGGTCTCACGTGCGCGAGATACCTGCCGGCGCGGCGCAACTGCACCGGTGCGTTCGGTGCACAGTCACGTGTATTGTATATGGCCGGCACCATATCTGCCTTCGTACGAACCCGGTGCGCGCAACCTTCGTCTTATCTCCCTCTTCGTCCTTCTCCGCCGCAACGTTCCCCTTCTTTCCGTCCTGCCGTCTCTTTCTCGCGCTCTGTCTCCGTTGCACGGGCCCCAGCGAGGCGGTATTAATACAATAAAGACATTCAATGGGAATTAATCGGATATCTACGTATCTACCGTCCACTCTGGGTGCATTGTTGCGCCGGTGCCGTGACGGCGCGCGCTCGGCCGCCTCTTTTCTTCTCGTTCCATCTCCTTTTTCTCCCTTTCTCCGCCTCCTCTGACTCTCCCGCTCGTTCTTCGTATTTCACCTTTTTTTGCCGGCCGAGCATCCGCGCCGCGCCGCGCTGGGTCGAATGGAGATATTCCGCGGCGGAATAATATCGGGGCACGTTTTTAGAGAGCGCAACGCTCCGATGCACCGGCTCCCGGCCTGCCCGCTTGCCGATCGACGAAGACGGCCACCGACACGAGAAGCCACCCTCGTTCGCTCGCATTCTCACGTGAACGAGCCCACGGTGCACCGGGCGGATACTTAACGAACCCGTCCATGCACCGCGGCCGGGTTTTTCGGTTTTTCTGACCGCCGGGAAAGAAGCAACAGCCAGCAGCTTTACCGGCCCGATGCGCAACGTCGACGGGGAGATTTTAATCTCGATCGAGAGGAATTAATTCGGCGCCTTGTAGGGAATTGCGCTCGAGGAATCGTAGCTGTCTTTAATTCGATTACCGGCCGTTCCCTATCTCTCCACAGTCCCATTGAAATACCTTAATGTTTTAATTATCCCGGTAACGAGGCCGCGCGCGTACGTTCGTGTTTATGCGGCATTGTTTCTTAATTCCGCCGGTCGGCCGAGGGAAGTGGTCGTTATTGTTCGCGACGTCGTTAGGAACACTTTCGCAAACGAGTCGAAGCATACTTGTACGACAGCAGTGACGTAATCTACACCCCCGAGGAGTCTACTCCGTGTAACGTATGTGACTCTAATCGCTTTCCCACTCATGAGCGTCTGATGAGTCGCGGGAAGGGGCACAAGAACCCTGGCATTCCTTGCGTAAAGGCCGCTCCGATCGTGTGTTCCTTTATGAAAACAACTACCGAGATGGTTTCTGTACAGTGTACACCAGATCGTGTGGCATTCCGAATGGGTGTAATTAGTAGCGAAACCAGAACAGTCGAATCTAGATGAATCCCAAATGGACGCTAATTAAATGAATCTCAAGGTACATCTATTACTCACGGTTCTTCATTTACTCGACTGGTAAATTTTAGGATCTCTTCCACGAGTCTGACCTTCCAAAATTAGTTTCTACTTTCTTGCGTTCTGTCGTCGCAAAAGTTTCCCGCAATAGCGATCCAGCAATCGAAGGCTCTTCTATGTTACAACTTTTGCGTGTATCGAGACATGTTGCGCGCAACAGCTCGGGTAACACGGTCGAGCCATGGATAACGTAAGTTCGTCAAAACTGTCAGACTCTTCTCGGATCTGGAGCTGCACGGCGCATTAAACTTTGAGCCCGCTCCAATTCTTGCGTGGTGTTTATAGTTAGACCCCGTATCGATTGTTCATTACTGTCAGAACTTCGCCCGCGGAAACTTTGCCGAGTCAATCGACGTCGCGTTGTAACGCTACCGCCGCGCGAGGAAAGCCGACCCGCCTCTAATAGAGCTATAGCAGGAAACAACGATTCAAGGCAACGCTATGAATGATGAATGCAACCCTGAATCGATTAATGGAGGCGGTGTTGCATCGAAACACAGCAACCGGCCGACGATTTTACTATCGAATCGCGCGGCGAGCATGAGAACCGTGGGGCCGTATACTGGGCTTCTGGAAGCAAAGCGCGGTCTAGATAGAATCTCCGTACTCCTTGTACGACTAACTAGCAGACACTGTATCTCCCCCCCCCCCCCTCCCTCAGTATCTTCGTTTAGATCGAGCCACTTCCGAGCTTTTTGCAGACCAGCGAAATGAATTCGTCCGCGCGTACATAGCGCTGCTACCGAACGTTCTGGTAATTGCAAACTTGCGCTCGGCTTATCGACGACGGAGCGTCTTTCTTCCCCGCCCCTGCCGTTACAATTATTATTCATCTTATCTCGCGCGATTTGCATTATATTTAAATTTAAATATACAGCTCGGTCGTTCCCGCCGCCTTCTCTCCCTCCACCTGTCAACCCCCCCACCCCCTCCGGTTGGTCCCACCTCCTCGCATTCTTGTCTTGCTCGAAGGGGGCCACCTTGCCACCCACGGCTCGTAACTCCCGTGGCGTAATTGCAGGCCACGCGAAAACAATGCCGTAGTCGATACGATCACGTGACCAGCCCGAAATAATTCGTGTCTGTTTTCGGCTCGGTCTGGCCGAATCGCGTGGAACCCCGTGAGAGTTCCGTCGGGACCAGCCGGATATCGGATGCCTCTTTGTTACGACTCCGGGGGAGGTGGAGCGAGAGTGGTGCTTAATTAAACGAGGAACAGTGTAATGAACTCTCGTGTGCGCATATAATTTCGACTTGTCGTGATCCCTCGTTTCCGTTTTTCCTTTTGTGGCGTACGGGGGAGGGCATTTGTGCAGTTGCGTGATCCCTCGGGATCATATCTAGTTACAGGGTGTACTCCTTTTTTTTTCTCGCATTCTTCGCGACTGGTGGCTAACCACCACGGTCCTGTGCATTTTGTTTTCGTTTGCTCCGCTTCAAACGGCATCGGCGCCAGGAATAATACCGCGGCGCGGGGCGATTTCCCTCCGATTTCCTTCCCCGCCCTTCTTTGATCAACGTCCGATCCGGTAATATTCCCTAGAACCCTCCGTCGGCTGGGATCGTCATAAACATATCGAGCAGGGACTATCGCGGCCCGACCTGCCTCAACTGAAACGTTACCGGCGAAACGGCGTCGTAAATAACGTCTTAAGTGTAGCGTCATGGCGTCGACCCTCTGCCGGGAGCGTGACCGACCTACGGGAAGTCCTTGCACCTAGAGTAACGAGCTATAAAAGAATTCGTACACCGTTCTCGACATTGTGACCGTAATTCCCGGCGGTGGCGCGTCAAGAGGCACTCCGGCAAAGCCCCCGCTGCCTTTCACCCTTCCTTCTTTTACGATAATTCCGAGCGCTGTAACGCGAAGCGCCCGGGAGAGAGCAGAGCGTCGCTTTACTCCAATCTAACCCAATAAAAAGCACGGCATCGCTTCTTTCTGCCATTCAGAGGGAGCAAGGCGAAATAAGAAGGTGGCGTAGAAGGGCGTCGGCGATAAAGGTGACGTAGGGCGTCGCGACGTCCGTCATGCTGCGCCGGTTGGTCCAACAACCGGGCTCGTTTGCTCTCTTCCTCTTTCACCCTTGTTCCCCGGTTCCCGTGTCTAGCCCTCTCGCTCCTGCTCCCGCGCTCCACGGGCTTCGTCGAAGAGGATCTTCCACCGCCACCCACCCGCGCCCTGCCGCCGCCCCCCCCCCTCCCCCACGACTCCGTCCTCTTTCCTCGTGTCTCTCGGTTGAAACGAGCGAAATGCTTCTCTCAGGATCAAGGAAGAGCGCAGACTCCAAACGGCACCGGCGACCCCCGTGAATGGCGACCCTCACAAACCAATCGTATTCCCGTTTCCATCCCTCTTCGCTGCCGGAGGAGACACCGACGGGAGTTTCCCTCCGCGCAACCCTGTCGACGTCGTTACTGTTACCCGGCCTGCCCCTCTTTGTCTTCCCCTCGACCCGTCTCCACCCTTTCCCGACGGCCTACCGTCGGCGACCATCCAACGTTTCCAACTCGACGCTGGTATTTTCGCGTTTTAATCGCGATCCAGATTACGCGGATCAAAGGAAAGCGCCGCGAGTCACCAAGCTGTAAATTCTTCGCTAGTAGGTATACTTACGCTTCATCGGCGAGGGGTTTTAACGAAATAATCTGAGGCATCCCTCCAGAGATCCAAAATCGGCATTTCATTCGGAGGGAGAAGTACCTATAATGTCGGGGTTCGTTCTCGTAAGATAGCTCGTTGCAGAGACGTCGATGTCAGGACTCGTCAATCTGTTACGCGAGTAGCTTTTGTATTTCCCGTAGCGTGAGTACCTACTAATCGCTCGTATACCTGCAATTTAAATTGCACGCGCTGCATAATCGCTGGAGGTATCGCTTGGATTAAGTCCTCCAATCGACATCTTGCTTCTCCCGGTCCGTGCGCGGCGCGTTAACTTCCGTGGAAGGGATTCGAATATACGAGGCACCTACGTGGGAAGAGGTATCCTCGCGCTTAACGCGATCGTTTATCGTCCGTTACATAATGGAAACGCTGCCGGCGTCGCCCGACCATATTATTCGGATCTTGATCGACACGACCGGGCACGGTCACCGGCTACGATTTGCAATTATTGTCGACGCCGTTATCGACGCGCACCTGTCGTGTCGCTTCGCTGATAGTCGACGCGCGACTTAACGCGCTGTGTCAGTCACGTGATGGGCCTGTGCACGCGCGTATCCGGAGACACGCGTCTATTTATCGAAACTGGTTCAAGTCGGACGCATGCACAATGCCATGTAACACGGATCCGCAATTTTCCCGGCTGTCTTTTACCGACCCGCAGATTTTTCGCCGCACCGATTTTCCTAGCGACGGGCAATAATCGAAACTGCTGAATTCGACTGTTTCGCGGTAATGCCCCCGATATAACTTTCTATCGATAATTGCGCCCCGTAGAATTTATTAGCCAGAAACGGCTGATCGTAAAACGCTCCAGCCGTTATACCCGGCTGGGTGTAGTTCCCGCGGTATTTCTTGGAAAATTGTTCCACGAATCGCGCTTTTCGTTTCGATAAACGTCTATTCCACAATATTTCACAATAGAGTAGTGGTTTCGAGGATGAACGACAACGAGAAGCCTAAGTAAAATGACTCGCGTTTCAGCAAGTTCAAAAGCAGTGGGAAGTATGCGGGAGTATGTGTACAGTGAGTTGCCGCGCCCTGTATAAAAATATCAACTCCGAAGTTGCTTTTGGCCTCTACTGTATGCACGCCCCCTGTGTGGATAGGTATTGGAGTATAGAAAAGACGCGCGAGCGTTGTATCGGGGGGCGATATCGGAACACGGCGGCTTCCGGGCAAAGAAACATAAAGAAACGGGGTGGGGGCGCCTCCGGGACAAAACAGCTGACGCCATGGCTGCCGCCAACCTCGTTCCTCCACCTCCCTTTCCTTCATCCACCCTTCTCTTCTTTCTTTTTTCCTCCGCCGCGCCGCGTTTTCCTCCTCTTCCGACGTCGTGCCCGCCCGAGGGATTTAAAAACAATTCGGTAAATTGCATCCCGCCGAGAGAAACGGAGAAATCGGACCAAAAGAAGCGGAGAACTGTGGGTGGATGTGTGGGTGCAGACGGAACGGAGGGAAGAGAGTGCAAGTCGTTTGGTATCGCCGTTGCAGCGGCCGCGATATCGCTCCGCGGATCCTTTCCGCCGCGAAAGTAATTAATGCTGGCGAGGATACGCGAGCAGAGCTGGATTCTTTCTCACGAAAGGCGGAAGAACGCTGAAAATCCCGCGCAACGGTTTTTAGATCAGGGAAATGGACGGCGGAAGGATACCCGCGAGTTCCGTTGCGTCACGATCAGCGCTGGCGATACCGCGGAGCATTGATAAAGCTCCCGTGCTGTTTGCGCCCGTGCGTTGTCGGGGATAAATAGACTTCGAGGTTTTCTCGCCGGGGGGGAAAGAAACGGCGTGGTAGTTGAAAATGGTTGAATTCCAGCTGGCGAAATAATTGAGGTCTATTTACGACAGGCTATCTATTTTCCACTTGTGGTGACAAGAAAGACACGGTCGCGTCGGTGCTGGCAAGCTACATACCTACACGTGTCTACATAGTCCCTTAATCGATTTCGCTGGAGAACTGCGAGGCGTTGCTTGAGGAAGTTGTTTGCTGGGAAACTCGATATATCGAGTACTCTTCTAGCGCCAATGCACGCTTCAACTTTTAATGCAGTTTGCAAGAACCCGGGGGCCCCGGTAATGTCTCGCGGGTCTGATCTGTTGTCGTTTCGCGTTAATATCAACGGTTCTTTTCATAATTTTGATACAAAGAAGTGGTCAGCCCGGACGTAATTTCATTACGGGAAGCATGAACGGTATTACGCGCGAATAAATACACGAAAGCAGGGCCGAGGTGAATTGATTGGCGGGTGGGCCTAAGGTGAGCCGTAAGAATGCAGCGTCGGCGAAGCCTTTGTGTCTCGCGTTTTAACAAGCCACGGTGCATAAATTAATCCAGAAGCCCGATATCGTTTGATTCGCCGCTGTGCCGCCATGTCCGTCGAGGTGCACCCACCTCTCTCCCTCTATCTCTCTCCTTCTTCCTCTTTCTGGCCTCCGTATTTACCCTCCCCACCGGTTCTGCTGCTTACCTGCCAATGCACGGTGCACTTCGTGTGTAATACCTTGCGGAGCGTGCACGCACCTTATGCACCCGCCTCGATATACACTCTTTTTATGGCCGCCGTGCTACCTTGAATGGTAGCCTCTCCCTTTGACGACGCGCTCCGCCGTCCTTACGAAGGGCTGACCGCTTTTTTTTGTAATATCTGCTCTATGACATTAAAGCCTGTACTGAGGCTTTTGAACTGCGTGTTAGAAGTTCGCCTATATTGTACAGGAAAATCGGTGCGAAATACTTTCGCAAGTTTGGATTTTACAAAAATCAAGAATCTAGTTAGCATTACCTACATGTAGGTTATGTAGGAACCTAGAAAAGACTTCAGAGGGGAATATTTCAATTATAGGAAGTGCGATGTGCATATGACAGGGTCAATACGATCGTTTAAATTTTGCCCGCGATTTTCTAACTTTCTATACTCTAAAACTGATATTTTACATACCTGCAATATACCTAACCTCACGTTCGCAAATATCACTTCGCTCGAACGTCTCTGAGATCGAAATAACTGACGGCCATTGCTAATCGATTTCCCCACTAGATGGCTAGCGAAGACTATGGGCGGTATTCATAGTCGTTGCTTAAGCTAAGATCGTCTTAAGCATTCGGCATCCCTTACTAGTCTACTAGGTTAGTAGAGGTTGCCGCGTGCTTAAGACGATCTTGAGAAAAGTAGCGACTACGAATACCGGCCTATATGACATTGAGATGCGCCGCAAGTGTTCACTCAATGTTTTACTCAATATCAGTTTCAAGAACCCAGTTAAATATACATAAACATAGTGAAGGTTAAATGATTTGGAGAATTCTTTAATCGACAAACACTGGTAGGTCTCGATCCGAGCGAAACGTTGTCGCTGTAGCTTTATGCTAGGCGTTCTCGTTCCCCTGTTCGTCTTTCTTTCCTCTTTTTCCCGTCCTCCACCCACTAACCGACCATTCCCTTCTACTACTAGCGTCGTGGATCAATACACCGGTGGCAAAACGGCAGCCTCGTAAACGTGATTGTTGCTCGATTCCTTGCGTCTTAATTGCCCCCGCCTCTAACGACGCAATTACCCAGGAAAAAAGTGAACCCGTTCCCGGGGTTACCTGCGATCCTATCGTCCTTCCACTGCGCCCGCCCTTCCCCTGTCCACCGGTCATCTTTTTCCTGGCTTAAACAATTTATTGCAAAGTCCCGGATTAAACATTCACAACACAACGATCACGTAATCACCGCGAGAAACGAAGACCGTCGCCAAGGAAACACGATAGTTGGATAACTCGCCGACACGCGGCGCTCAGGTTGGATCAGCGGATAGTTACCGCGCCGGCCAGTAGTTGGCAGCACGAGTAAGGCGCGATCGACTCTCTTTACGAATAGCTATCACGAAAAATTCAGTGGTTTTACTTAATGGTAAATATGGTGTTTGTCGTGTGGTTACGAGTGCTCGAGACGTCCATGAATATCTGGGATTAGTAGTCCGATGGATGTTCGTCCTTGTTCTCGCCGACTTCTGTAGGTAATCGTCACATATGCTATTTAATATTAAAGACACATAAGAGCTCGTAGATAGAGAAATAATCGTGCGAGAAGTGTGACGCCTTTCCCGCGCGAATTGACGCTGACAAGCAACACGCCCTCTTTCTTGATGCATAGAGTGTACTTAGATTATAGGTTATAAATTCTTTATTGTTTCTCGAATTGGCCCTGCTGGTAGGATTATCACCTCGACCCACGGCTGGGAATAATGCCATTAATAGAGCGTAATCGTGTTTTATGCATTTTTATGGGCAATTCGTAATCGAATCCCTTGGGCAGTCCCGACCACTCCACCCCGTCCCACCTCTTCCGTCATGCATGCGTTTGTACGCAGCGCGATCGCTCGTCCCTTTGAAATATAAACACCGGTGCATTTGCATGTTTTCCGGATTTAATTAGCTCCGATGCGATTATTAATTGCCCGCGGCCGCGGGAGTGGTCGCGCGTCGATACGCCCGCTGGACCGCCCGTATTTACAATTTTCGTTCGTAAATAACAAACCGTGGCGACGCCGCGGGTCGGATTTTAACGAGGGAATTAATAATCCGGGAGAAAGGGGGGGGGTGGGCGACGGGTGGCCGAGGGGGTTGGTGAATTCGAGCGAGCGTACTGAGAGAGAAAAGTAACGGCCATGATCGCGAGAGCGAAGC
The DNA here is from genome assembly GCA_029448645.1 of Andrena camellia. NCBI lineage: Eukaryota > Metazoa > Arthropoda > Insecta > Hymenoptera > Andrenidae > Andrena > Andrena camellia. The sequence continues at coordinate 39,104,305 of CM055679.1, read as the reverse complement.
TTTATGGCGATGTATTGACCACGTTCGATGCAGGCTATCGATATTTCGAGTTACTTTGTAAGGGGCCATTTTTCCTGTACTCTATTCGATACAGCAACATGTAGAGCGCAGGAAGGTGCAAATGGGTTTTAAGTAATTTGTGTTTTTAATTACTGGCCTGCTTTCTGCATCGCTTGCTCCAAATTTATAGTGGGCGTTCCGCCAAATACAATATTTTAGGTTATAAGCGTTTCTCTTGTGGTTTTTGTAAGTTTAACTTAATGAATCACGGGTTTGTTGCACTCTGCTCCGTTTCAGATACATACATGTACTCTCTATTAACACTTCTAATTAATTATCGTCGGATATCTTTCGTGGAACCCCAATTTGTCCAACAAATTATGTATCAAATGATCTTCCTGCCACATGAAGAATCACTAATTTCTTAGTAAGCCACTGGTCTGCGAACACGCCCAACATTCCCACAAATTATTATAAATAGCGAAGAGTTTCCAAGCGCAAGATTTCGCTCCAGGGATACATAGTAGCGTCTTTAATTCTTTTCACGGTGGTTGATCGATGCCTCGGAAGAGAGTTCGGTAACAGAAAATCCGTGGAAACGATCAACCAGAGTTACCAGTTGTTTTGCGTCTTGGTCAGCTCCGGCGCTGATGTGTTTTACTTGTTCCCGCCGGAGCTGCGGCGAGCGACGAGAGCGGTTTTGTTTTGTTTCTCGGCTGTAATTCAAGCCGGTGCGCAGGGTCAGTCTACCGGGACCCGGCGAGATAGTTTATCATCATTTAGTCCTCCCGACCTGCCGCAACATTTTAAATCTCTCCTATCTCGGCCGTGTGTCGCGCTGGCCGAGGACATATGCTTCGCCCGTGCGCGCAGCCACGTCAGACTGCGAGCCCTCCGCATGTTCGAGGAAAAACCCTTGTCCCTCCGCGTCCTTTGTATCTCTCGACTATCGAGAATTAGTTTCTGCACTCGAGACACCTCTTCCCTTGAAATGGCCGTCAATGATTGAGATACCTCACTGCATCGCGATACTTAATTAATGTTTAATCTCACAACCGGACAGATCTGCTGCTTCAGTGTTCAGCGCGTGTTCTATGTTTTTTTCCGAAGTCAACTGATTTCTATAACGAACGCTTCTGAATCTTCTTCAGTCATAAATTTAGGTACCGCTCGTTGTCGGGTACTTCTGCACCGATACCTATATCTCATAGAGCAGTTTTAAAATATCAAAGCAAAGAACACGACATTCCCCGCGACAACCGCGCGTAAACGCGTTTCGTTCTAAAAGTATCGAGGCTAGCCCCGTGTGTCCATCGCGACCAGGCCGCCTCGTTTCTCCACGTAACATTAATTCCGGCGCAGCGAGGGAGGAGGAAAGCGTCTCGACGATCGGTATATAAACGAGATATAGACGCGATCTGCCGCTTGCCAGGGAAGGAGGGCCGGGGCCGACGCGACGGGGGAGGAAATTGAGGGGTCTGGGAAAGGGGACGTCAAGCGCCGTCGATTCGCCCTGAATTTACGCTAAGTGCACCGCTGTTGCAGCGACGGGACCGGTAATTCGGAGAACGTGGTCCCGGGGTCCCGGGGGCGGGTCGTAGGTCGGCAGGCAGAGTGCCAGAAAGAGAGGAAGAGAGAATCGTGGCCGGGAACAGGGCACACGGTGGTGGTTTGCTCCGGCTTTGCGTCCTCTCCGCCGCGCCGTCCGATTTCAACGTCCTCCATCTCCTCCTCTCCGTCTCCTCCTCTCTTTCCGCCGTCGCGTTTCCACCTTCTGGCTGCACATGCACACGGATTCGGCATTGTAGCGCTAATTAAACCAGCGCGTGTCACGAGTCACGGGGGCTGACGTCACACCGTGATTCCTGACCACCTCCGACCGCCCAGCCACCTACTCGCCCACCTTCTGTGTTCCGTTTCGACCTCCCTCGTTCACGTTTCCCTCTTCCTTCCCTCTCGGCCTCCGCGGCTCTTCTCTTCGTCCCTCCCCCCCTTCCGCCCTCCTCCTCCGGTTGCGCCGACTGGCTTTTGGCTGCCATCGATCAAACGGCCTCCGCTGCGGGCTACGTTTATAACTCGGCGAACAATCGGACGTGGATACGGATAGGGAACCGACGCGCGGATCCGAGGAGAATTTCCCTCGGCCCCGTTTTCTTCCGTCGACGCGACGATAATTCACCCTCCGTTTGTTGTTACAATGGAAACCGACCGTGGTTTCGATGGTATTCGCCTCGCGAATCCGGAATAAATGTTGCACGTACGCCTACGAGCAGTGTGGGCATTTCTAGCATAGCTCCGTTCGAAAAAGGATTAAGGCGACATTGAAAGCTCGCGAGCTAGGTAGCTCTCTTTTGTCCGGAATACTTTCATGAATTTCCAACCGAATATCGTGCGAGCTTCCTTCGTTTCGCTTCGGCGCCCTCAACCCTAGTCTCTCCCCCTCGTCTAGCGCATAAAAGTTGAGCGAATGAGCTGCCGCGGCACTGCTAAGTGCCAATGTAAATTCGGCTGTCGCCGCGGGGAAGAGTGTTAATTGTGGAATTGCGTTTTATGGAGGAAGTCGCGGACGCGGTGGCGCGAGCACCGTGGGCCGGATGCTCTCACCTGTCCCCGTTGAATTACGTTAACACCTTTGTTCGATGTTATCATCGGTGACCAGGTTCCTTTGGGGTCCGTTTTCATTACTCGTTTAATGGTAATCGCGCGTTCGAGCGACAGGCCCGTTTCTGCCGCTCGTCAGCCGCGTCCGCGCTGCCGGAACGCGCGCGCGCGCGCGCTTCCGCGTGTTTGCGTTGGCCGCGATACGCTCAGAAGCGGATCGGCTTGTTCCGCGCCCTTATCTTTATTCCTCTTAATAACGTTCGTCTGGTTGTGCGCGCGTGTCGCGGCTATCGCCGGCGTATCGACCCCGTTGCGTTTTCATTTCCCGCTAGTTAACCGCCTCGTTTACGCCACCCTCTCCGCCTCCACTGCCGGCTGCTGCCTCTTTCGATGCTCCATCCCAGCGTGCTATTATGCCAGATCACCGCGACTACTCTTTTACGACTCCGAACCTGAGAGCCATGGCAGAAGGACGGGCACGGTCCGTAGGCTCGGGAGGGCCGAGCTTTCGACGCGGATAAATCGTTTGGCTGCGAGAGTCGCGGGGCACACGCCTCGTAATTGAATTATCACGCCGCGCCGCGCGGATAGAAAGAAAGGAAAGGACAGGGGCAATCGCGCCGCGGCGAGGGTGTCCCTGTTACGGCCAGCTGGAGAACGGAAGGTGGGCGAGATAGCGAAAATCGCGCGGCGTGCTGCTTAAAATTAATTACTATGCCGGTCGGTCAGTGAAGTCGTCCCCGGCTCATCCGACAGCCGGCCATTACGAACTGCGCGTTCTGTTTATCAATTTGAATTCGAAAGACGAAGGCGGCAGACGACGTGTCCTCCGCGGCTCGCAACAAATTACGTTTATCGGGCGTCATTAATCACCCGACGGTCTCGAACATCTGCGAACGGCCGCCCGGCACCCCCCGCCGAGAAAGACACCGTTTCTGGCCGCGAACAGAAAACACGAGCGACATCGAGAACCTCCTCGCAACAGACTAGCGCCGCGGAAACGTCTGATCGTTTTGTTACGTTACTCGGTCCTTGCGCGTGCAGGGATTGCTGGGTCCGATGGGGACTTCTAAGTATAATTAGAAACACTTCACGGCTCGAAAGTAACTGATACCGAAGTGAACGAAGCCATCGTCAAGCATTCTTTGTCCTCTCCCCCGAACAAAGGAACCAGCACAAGGTCCATCTCCCTCGACGCTGTGTAATAATTGAGACGGGCGACCGCGAGGTGCCGACGTAAAGGATTATTCGGAAATAATTTCGGCCGGCGGTACGTGCGACACGCCCGGTTTATCCGCTGATCTACGGATTACCTTGGACCGAAGGCGCAACGGAGAGGGGAGAAAGATCGAGGATACCCATCTCGAATAAATTTTCTTCTGGCAACGCCGGTGGGTGGTATGGACCGACGTGTTAAGGTTAGACGGAGGTTACGAGGGAAAGAGGAGTGGAGGTGGAGGAACAGGGAAGGACGGGCGGAGAGAGATACAAGCGGCGTGGCGGCAGAAGGAGAGCAGGTGCAAACTTGGCCTGTCAGGAAGTCGCTTACAGCTCGAGGACAAAAGCTTCCCGAGGGACTCGTGCGCGCTTGGTAGCGGGACTAGGGACGGAGGGGTCGGGTCTGGATAGAGAAGACTCCAGCGTTGGAAGAAGGTTGAAGGTGGCGCGAGGAGGGGTAGGACGAGCCTAACTGTGAAATAACAGGGTGGCCTCCTCAACCCTCGTTCCGTGGATACGAGTCTCATACGTCACTTCCTTACGGCGAAAGGGGGCGGCGTCTGAGAGTAGCAGCAGGTTATATTGATTTATTTATACCGAGGACGCAACCCCAATACGATCGGGTTATTGGGAATGTATCTATATTCGGCCTGCAATCTCGTCTATGCCTCCAGTGGCTGATGGATCCCGCGTTACGCCCACGCCTAGATCCTTATCTCGACTCTCGCGCGCATTCTTCGGGCGCTGAGCAGCGGTCGCGAGCGAGTTCGCCGCCTAAACTCGTTCCGCGTCGTCCCGCGGATGCGCGCAGACGACAGGCCGTTTAATAAAATGGAAAGCTGCGGTCGCGCGTGATAAGTTCGCTTGGAAACTTCGAAACTGCGATGTACAAGAGCTGGCCTCCGCGGATCGTGCGGGGTCAAGTAATCCCTAGTTAAGCAAGATTCCAAACGAATTACGAAGCCGATGACAGGCTGCAAAACGAAGAAGCAGGATTGTAATTGAGAATATCCGAGAGATTGGCCGACGAAAAGGTTCAACGAACCGCCCGCGAAATGGAAGCACGACAGTTGTTAACACAGATGAATCAGTGGCGGACACGGGGGCCAGATATCTCGCCGATGAGGGATCCGTGGCTGGCCGAATTACGGTCCAATTTACAATCGTGCATGCGCGCGGCCTGTAAAAATAAACTCGCAGCGGGGCTCGGCCTGTATCGGCTTGGCTCCTCCGTCTCGGATCACGCCGAATCGTCCACCTCTCGTCCTCCTCGCTACGGTTTCATCCGCTACATGACTCGACCGCGTGGCATGACTGTCGCTAACACGCGAACCCCGAAGTTAACCCGCTATTTAGCCAGAGCGATCGTTCAAAAGAGACGTCTCACTTGATGCCACTTAAGCGAGCCTCCCCGCTCGCTCGCGGGACGAGCTCGTGCTCGTTTCCAGATGCGACGATTGCTCTCCTCAGAACCACGGAATCGGCCGTGATTAAAGTTTCAGGGGGCCGGAATAATTCATGACGTGGTTTCGAGCGCCTCGATGAATTCAGATCGTCGCTCTCGTATCTGCCACGACGCCATGAACTTTCCTCGAAATCAATTACACGGCCGCGGCTCGCTTCTAACGCGCAAACGTTCAATCGACGGTTCGGTAACTCGCTATGATAATAACAGCGTAATGGATATCCCGCGACGGCTAACGCCAACAATGGATAGTGAAAGGGAGTTTCACGTTGGTGGAAAGATAACAGTGTAGGTATCACAAGCTTCTGGCTGCACAGGGATCGCTACGCCGCAGTAAAATATAAAAAATTACGTTGACGCGTGCGTGTGTTCGTGGGGCAGAAAGTGGCCGCAGGACGGAATCCACGGCATTCGACCATAAGCATTGCAGGAATTCCGGGACGTCTTTCAGAATTCCCACGATAAATCATGGTTATAGGGTTGACGGGGTGACGCGTATGATTACACCCTGTCTCTTAGCGGCTATAAATTTCTTGCTGGCCGCTCCACCTCCGCTCTAGGATTCTACAGGTATCCCCGAGTCCCGTTTCATCGAGGACTCCGGGCGTAATTGTGACGGGACCGTTTGCCGGCGTCTAATGGGTCGGCAACGAAACCGACCGACTTCGAATAATCCTGATCTATCGTTCACTCGCTCGTTCCTGATTCGTTCCCGAGCATAGAAAGGCATGGATTCCATCGACGAAATCATCATCGCTTTCTCCGATGCCGGGTCTCGTGACGTTGCCCAGTCTCGCTTTCGCCGTCCCGCTATCTTTTCTCGCGACCACCTCTCGTCCCTGTTTTACCGAAATATCGCCGAGGGTGTGTCACACGGTCCATCCCCGGGAATTCATTCGTCTCTAGGTAGATCGTGAGTTAGGCGTTTGCCGGGTCTCTAACCTCCTCGCCATTAACGCGAATAATCCAGCTGTCCCTCGAGCTCCAGGGATAACCATCACTTTCGAATCACTGGCTCGGCCCTGTCATTTGGCCAGGCCACAAATTAACGCGACTAACCATAACCGTAACGTTAAACGCGCCTGCTCGTCGGGCCCTGGAATTAGAATCTTGGCCGTCTTTTTAAATCCATTAGCCTCTTGGGCTGTGCCGCGCTATTAAATCGTCGTTCCAGCATGTTTCTCGTGCAAACACGCTTTTCCCATCGATACCACCAGCGAGATGGTCCCTGGTAATTAATTAAGATCTCTTCAGAGAGCAAAGGATTTGTGGTCGTGTCGCGCGCGAATCGAATATGGAACCCAGAGGGACACCTGCTATCACGGCGAAGCGTCGAAGCAATCTTCAGCTTTCCAGGAATATAATTTTCGCCAGGGGGATGGTCGCCATATTTCCAAGATAAGACTATAGAGCTTGGATCCGTCGCTGGCCCGGCAAGACCCTTCTCTCTCGTGTGAAATTACTTCGCTCCGCGGCTTACTCTTATCCCTCGGCGCCCACCCTTTCTTACCGTGTATCCTCATTCAGCCGGGATCTCCGTGGAAATAAAGTAGATACCTTTCCTATTTTCGCATCCGGAAAATTGCAATACCTCGGCTACGAGTCCCGTACTTTCTGCCCGCCTTATAAATCAGTCTCTTGGCTGCCGCGTTAATCGCGTCGCTGGCCCCAGCGTCTCAATTACGCTCCTCCGTTGTCCCTGAACCACTGTCGCGTCAATTCTCGTCGTGGCTGCGGCTCGGAGATTCCGCAGCGATATATGCAACAGTAACGAAGCCACGCGCAATTGGTACCTACTAGCCAGAGAATTGTCTACTCGAAAAATCACCCCTCTCGGAGAATATGCTGCGGAGATGGTTCCAGAAGAATCTTACGTACAGAGTGTTGATCGGCAATGTTTAATTGGGAATCTGATCGGGGCTCATCGACGAACACGCCACGGGGTTCATATTCTCTCGCGTCGCGTCGCCGCGAGTTCATTATGCACGTGACGGTAGGCGGCGAACGCGGGTTTGAGCGAGTGGCTGCTCTTAGCGCAACAAGCTCCTCGCGCGTTTATCTAATTATTATAATTGCACGATCATTCTTGGCCAAGGGAGCCGCGGCAGGGGTGAGATCGCATGCCGGGGAACCTGGCTGGAACCTGGTCAGCCGGGAAAAAGAAGGAAAGAAATAACGGGATATATATGGAGCAGCACGCGATAGGATCTCCCGGTCGAAGTCGTGATGCAAACGATCACGAATTCTTTGGCTCCTTTGTATCGGTCGATTTTGCATTCTTTCGGTCGCGTACGTAGCCCATGTCCGCGTAATAACTGTTCCGCGCGGAATTTTGCGCGGTACCGTTTATTTTTGCACGAGAACACATCGTGGCCCGCGCTGTCGGCCGTGGCGCGGTTGCCTTTCTGTCACCAATTTATGCATTTCATTAGCCCTCGAACGGCGACCCGCGAACTCGCTCCTCATTCACTCGGGACTCGTTTTCTGGGCCATCGTTCAACCCGTTACGATGCAAATTCGATCGTCCCCCCCCCCCCCCTCCGATTTGCCCCACGTTCTCTGTACGATTCTGGTGTTTGATGTGTGATTATGCGTGGCAGTGATTTTAAGTGTCGTTGTTTTTTTTCTTTGCTTCAGGTAAATGGTGTCCGCGTAGGGAATGGAGTTCGCCGCCGGACGCGCAGCGAGCGGCGAGCGACGCGCGTCGTGGCGTTCTTTACTCTTCCGTCTTCCTCGGTAGTCCCGGTAAGTCTAACGAAACTCTCTGCCTTCTCTCACTTCCCTCTCTGTCGGAACTTTCAGCCCTTCCTAAATTGAATATCTTCGCGAAATATGGCCCGGGGTCGGGCGAGCGGGGCGTGCTCTTTGCCCGCGCAGGCATTCCACGACGCTCGAGCCGATCTCCCGTTGAATTTCGCCCGCTCCTCGTACGTTATCCTTAATTAAACGGGACGCCTCGCCTTGTTCAACGGCCGTACCGCTCGCATTAATCGCGAGCCGTGGTTCGCGAGTCGGCGCGGTCGCGCGCGTGTAGCCTCCTCGCGTTTAGCGGTCGTCGATCGGCGCGGATTAATCGACGGTGACCGGTGGACGCTGGATCGCGCGAGAAAATCGAAGTATCAAAGGGTGAGGAAACACGGGGAGTGGGGAGGGCGGGATACACGGACTATTGGCTCCGCGTGTGTGCTCACACACTCGCGATACGAGGCCCCCCCGGTGGGAGGAGCGCAATCGTTCGCGGCATAAACAAGTTTTAATCGTGCCTCGGGCATTCGCCGCGTTGAATAAATATTGATATCGGGTGACGCGACGGCCAATCAGAATCGGGGCTTATAAAACAAGCCGCTTACACCTCCGCCTGTCTATCGCGGCGCGTACACGCCCGCCATCTATTCCGCTATCGCGCGTTATGCCGGGATTATTCTCTGTTTTGAAATACGCGACGGGGATGGATTTGCGGTAGACGCTGGGAAGGGGTTGATTTCTTCTACAGAACGTTCGATGACGTAGGATCCTCGTTTGAATGCGTGTAGGTGAGAATGCTCGTTGTTTTTTCTCGCTGGCGCGCGGCCCGCGAGCAGCCAAGTCGGCCGCCGCCGGATACTCGCCGCCTATGCCCGTCTAATTCCCGCGGAAACGATCGCGAGATGCTGTCTATCTTCGATTTCTCCTTTAATTAAATTACGCGGCCGCCAAGGAGCTCGCCGATAAGAGGACGTAAATCACTTTCAGTCGATAACTGATCGAACGATTCCGAGGGACGTCGGGAGTCCCTCGTCCTCGACGTGGAAGACAGGAGTATCGCGCATGCCCGCTTCGTCCCTCCTTTCTCCCTATCGCGGTGTTCCGCTTTCTCTCTGCCCTCTTCCTCTTCGCTCGAAGGAACGGAGGGAATATGAGCGAATGCCGGAGGTAGAGAGAAGCTTGGGCGAGCTGACTCTCGCGCTGGTGAGCCGGGTCAGAGGGCCAGAGGGGGAGGGCGAAAGAGAGAGGGAAATCGGCCTGGCGCTCGGAGGGAAAGGGACGCCAGCGCTGGGAGGACGAAGGAGACGAACAGAGGGCAAATGAAGGTGAAAGAGAGATGAGAGGCGTCTCCATGGCAACGAGGCGAGGCGGGAATGCGACGGTAACCATGGCAGCCGCGAGTTACTCTCTCCAACCTGTCTCTCCCTCTCTTCGTTCTCTCCTCTCTCATCTGGACCTCTTCCTTCCGCCCACGTACCGAGCCACGAGAACACCGGCAGATCCGCGAAGAGAGAAGGTGGAGCGGACACGGAGCTGCGCTCTGAAGAAAGCCTTCGTTGCCTTTTCTCTTCCCCCCCCCCCCCCGCCCCCCGCACCTTCTGCCCTTTCTTTCAATAATAATAACGCGTCTTTGTTGCGCCGAACACAGTCGGATACGACGCTGGGTAAATAAATAGGGGGAGAGGATAATTCTGGACTTCGACGCGATCGCAAGTTTAATCTCGAGTACAGTAAGGGTTGCTAGGCGGAGAGTGGAGGTAGTAACAGTGATGATGCAATGATACGGTTGAGCAAGAAAGTCTGGAGCACGGAAAGGGCAATGTTGAACCACTTGTGTAGTTGGCAGGGTGTTGCATTCGTGAGAAGAGGGTCAGAAGTGGAAACATGTTTCGTTAATGAGTAGTCGCACGTAACGGTCTCTCATTCCTTATGCGTGCAACTAGGTCATTCATCTTCCAAAGAAAAGTGCAGTTGAATCTTGAAATTTTGTGATCCTCGCATCGACGACGCATCGTTGAAAGGAACCAGAAATCGTTTCACGTAATTCTTCTCTACCTGAATATCCAGCGTATTCTCCTCCCTTTTTGCCCCTTCGTTCTGATACAGTTTCCATTTGTCAAATCGTCAGTCGGTTCCGCGTGGCGGCGCGTTAATACTGTTTTTAAAAACGGCCGTGAACCGCATTAATTAATCGAAATACGGAAACCGGGGTGGATAAATTTTATCTCGATCGCGCAGCCCGACTGTTAATAATGAATCGGTTAATGCTAATTTTTGATTTATGCATTCATAATCTTTCCCCTCGACGGGTCTCTCTGCGGCCGCGTCTACCCCCTCCCCCCCCCCACCGCCACGCAACACGTTTTTGAATGTAACACCGATATCGGTGACTGAATTAAACGACCGGCAGGAAGCGCGGGATAAATTTTGTTGCAGGACACGTCCAGTTATTAATAATGACTATTTCCTAGCAGTTCGTTAATAGGGCCACCCCCGCAACGATCCCGTTCTCGATTTACGCGCCCCTCCCTTTGTCCGGAATTTTCCCGCCGAAACTTTAATCTCCATAATTCCACGGGATTCCCTACAAAGGTATTTAAACTCTGAAAAGAACTGCTAAGAATAGAACAGTGGAATAGACTTACCGCGGACGAAACTAATGGAAAAGTTCCACGGTAAAGTCTCGCTGAAACTCTTCGCGCACACTTCGAGTCCTCGATCCAGGAGCGAGAAGAACGTCGGCGGCCGCTGAGAAACCGTGACGACGTCGGTGCACGCGTGCGTTCAGTGCGCGTAGTTTAAGAGCTATCGACATTCTTCAAACGAGAAAACCTGATTCGCCGTTTGAGCAGCCGCGAGAGGAGATCCTAGACGAAACAGCTCGCGCGGCTGATTATGTATGAGTGTGGAGGAACCCCTGGATTGCAGTCATCGTTTAACTCTGGATACGTGCACCGTCGCGACCGAGAATCGAGTTTCCGCGTCGACGAGGGCATTAGCGCGTGTACGTTTCCCTCTGACGATATATTCTCGTCCATCCATTAGGGGTAGTCGGTTTTGCTACGCGTGTTTTCAGTTTGGTGAAGTTGCGCGGTGCTCGAACGGCCACTTTCCTTCCATTCCGCTAACAGAGCCCGACGAATTCTCGGTTCGTCGAGTGGGAATGTTCAGACACCGACAAGCTCGTCCCGTGACCTCGTTCTGATTCGTTTCCTGCCCCTCCCACGGTCGAAGATTTTTTTCCTCGCCACTTTGGCGGGAACCAGATCCCTGACGTCAATCCTGGACGCTCTGTTTATCACCGCGGTGATAGGAATTCCACGATCTCCGGGTTCGTGTCGTTCTGGACCGCGAGAAAATAGACTCCGCGAGGGATTTCGACGGGGGACGAGGTCGCGCGATCGCGTCCGTCTTCTCCTTTCGTTTTTCTTTTCTGCTGTTTATCCAAACAGACGTTTATCGAGTTGCCGGGGATAGTGGAATTGGGTCACGCGTCGCCAGGGAACTTAAGTGTCGCTTAAATTTCGCCCGGCTCCGAAATAAATTCGGCAACGGCCGCGGAGGAGAACGGGTCGTGTCGCCCCTCGCCGTGGAATTTCGGTGTCGAGTGGTGCGCGGGGTGCGACGAAATAAATTACCAACGCGACCGCCGAACAAATTCGTCGAAATTCCGCCGAAAAGCTACTTGACCGCTCACTCACGGCAGATCTCGTTATGGTTTTGACGCTGGGAGGGTGTCGGGGAGGCACGTATAAGGGACTCGTGGGAGGAACGTCCGGGGCGAAATGGGAGAGCCGGCGGGATTTCTCTCCGTTTGGTTTTTCGTGGGTCGCATATCACCCCACACCCTTCTTCTCGCGCGGAACCACTGCTCTAGGCTAACCCTCTCCTCCTTCGCCACCCTCCGTGCCGCCACGCTGCAATGGCACACGGCATGGCTCCCTTTTCCGGCGAGTGTAGCGTAATGTAAGGGTTGCGCCCGCGTCGGTGGTGTTCGGGGGGGGGGGGGGGTGAGAGAGTTTAAAACCCCTCGGGGCTTGAGGTCCAGGCCGGTTAGATTTATCGGATGTTTTGGTTGGCGGCCATTGTTAGCCGCCCTCTCTCCACCCTCTTTCCCTCTTTCAGTGTGTTCTCCGCGGCCAGTGGCGTAGTCGTTTCCGTCCGATAGCAAGAGGGGTTTTTTACTCCTTTTTGCACGGTCCCGAGTGCCTGTCGAATCGCGCGAAGTAATACCTAACGTTAAGAACATAGCCACTGTTTCGTGACTCCCTTCGAATCGACGTTTACCCACCTTCTTCGGCTTTGTTCAACGTCTTTGAAGTCCCGTACAATGAACGAACCACGTCCGGGGGAATGCGAATAAGTGAGATCTGTTTTGCTCACGGGGCGTAGAGTTCGTCGAAGCTTTTTCGGAGCTACGCTACTGCATCCAGCCCTGGTTTCGCGTGCAAACACTCGTTCCACTTCCAGGCGAATCTCTTCGCAACGCGGTACCCCTCCGCTATTGTGCACAGTGGTTTGAACGATGTTCAAGCTCACGGGCCGCGACCCCTTCGGTTCAACCCTCCCGACCGCAGTTCCCTCCACCCGTTCTAACAGGCACGTCGCGATTCGTCGTGGAAACGCGTGGAACGCTGTCTCGTTTCGCGATCGATGCGACCCTGGGTAATTGGCTGACCTTAAAAGGGGACTTCCACTGTTCTAATTGCGGGCTGAAAACGCGGCGATGTTTCTACGCCTCCGCGAGTGGTTGAAGCCGCCGAATATTCCCGGCGCAGTTTCCAACCCCCTGAGCCTGATACTTCCTATCAAGATGGAACTTATCTGATAGTAAATGCACTAGTACCTATACACGCGTGTCTATGTACTTACGTCGCGGGTTGATCGTCGCAGCCGTCGTTGTCGCGGAAGGGAACTCGTCGGGTTATACAATAGTTGTGTTTCTGGCGTGCAGCGAAGAAACGGAGGAGAGGACGGAGGCAGGGTTCCTCTGGTGCGGCCGCACAGGGCCACCTCGTGTTCTTCGATTAGCAGGAGACCGACCCGACCATGACCTCTCTCCTCTCCTCTCTTCGTCCGCGCCGCACCGTGCCATAGGTGGAGAAGATTCTCTCCCTCTTTCGTTCCCTCTTCTTCCCTTTCCGTTTCTCTCGTGCTCCATCTCGCGGCACTGATTGGACGATCCATCACCGGTGCTCGTCTCTCTCGGCTTCGTCCACTCTCCCCTGGCCCTCTTTCTTCCTCTCCCCCCCCTGTCTCGCCTTCCTCTCGTTTCCTGCGGAGCCTGGCTCGCGGAGCAGCCGGACCACACGTCCGTACGCGTACACACACGTAGGTAGGTATGCGCCAATGTTCACGGGCGACTACGCGGGAAGAATTCGCAGTCCGAGATTTTCGGAGCTCCTCTCCGAGAGTGTACCTACCCAATTCTTGGGAATTTTGATCGATAACCGAGGGTCCATCCGTGGCTTTCATAAGTACGCACGTTTCGAAGGCGCTGCTCGCTCGCCCGCCCACACGTCCACGGTCGCACGGAGCATAAGAATGGGTCGCGACGCGTGCACTCACGTAGTCACGCGTGCACGCAGTCACTCAGCAACAGGAACACCGGCGAGTCGCATACCGACGAGCATCGCCCAGAGGGGCGGCCATTCCCGCGAGAGGGTGGGAGGGTAATTGGTTCCCATGGAGGCAGAAAACGCCTCGACCGAGAACGTCTCGAAACTGCATGGCGAACACGGCCACGACGGTAATATACCTACACTAGCAGCGAGCAAGATATACCTATACAGAGGAAGCGAGCACAGGCAGAGGGGCATGTGGAAAATGTGATGGAAGCGACGAATATTTACGCGATGCCGGAAAGGAGTCGGCCGCATAACCGGCATGTCGCATAAAAAGAAGGGATACAGACATGAATCTTCTTTTCACACAAGACACACCCTTTGCGAGAGCGTCTCACGTAGGTATACGTTGCGCGACTGACGAGCCAGGGTGCAGAGGGAGGCATCGAAGCGAGAACCGAAATTGTAGAAGGATTAAAGACCCAGGAAAAGAGATAGGGAACGGCGGTGGACGTCGGAACAATCGGGGTGTGACGTGAACGAAACGGCGAGTTAAAATGGGGTAAAGAAGGGGGGTTGGCGGGGGAAGTAAGGAGACGAAGAAGGAAGGCGACAGGCCGATAAACGTGATACACGTCGCGGGATATACAGAAGGCGTGCCGCGCTATCCGCGGTCCGTATTCATTAGTTCCTTACTCAAAGGCACGGAAATAGTTCCGGAGTTGCGGGAGGCACAAAGCACAAAGCTCTGTCGCGGAACAATGAGAGATAGCGGTGGAGCGAGAGAGGGGGCGAGAGGTGGAGTCATACATAACACAGTGATAGCCACGAGAGCAGGAGGGAGAGAGGTAGAACTGCAGATTTCATGAAGTCGAAGATAGGCACAATGGTTTAGCTCGCGAGAGTACACCATTCCCTCCCTCTCCCTCTGTCCTCCGCCTTTCGGTATCTACCTTGTTTCTTCCGTTCCTCCGGCGCTCTGCAATATTCATATGTGTTGAATATATTAATGCGCCGAGAGATATGTAAAGCGTGTGTGACTGGGAGTCGCGCGACTCCGCTCTCGCTTCGGTGGCTGGCGCATGGCTGCAATATTACTGAAATGTGTCTCGGAGCGTGCCCATGTGCGGCTCCGATATTAAACAGCCAGCCGTCGTTGCATCTGCGTTCCCGGTGTCTGTTCCATACGTGTTTCTCTGGCTATAGCGTCGCCGCGTTCCGTATCCCGCTGCCTCGCCGAATTTCGTCTCTTCCTTCCGCTCCCACGCCCGCGTTATCGACTGCCTCTCTCGGCCCCTTTATTTCCTCAGACGCGACAGAGGTATTGCCTCTCTCACCGCGCGATATTTCCCGAAATATGAAAATCCGTGCGACGATAGTTCGTCACCCGCGAGAGCGTAACCCGACCACCCCGCCCGTTGCGCCGGGTGCGCGCAATGGCCAGGTAACCTTGCTTCTTCCCACGACGTCGAGATCCTCGCAGCGGGCCGTTTTTCTTTTAAATCGTTCCGCGACCTTCGTGCGCGCGCGCCCTCTATCATTTCGATATTCGTCCTCGAGATCGCTACTCGGCCACTTCGGAGGCTGTTCCCCGTGAACGGCTGCGTTCCATACACCTCGGAAGGTTGCTCGAGCGACGCTCCTCAAAGGACAAAGAAGACGCGGTGGAATAATTAAAACACAGAATTTCGCGAAGGGGTAGGGTCCGCCGGCTGCGTCATCGGGGGACAAAGAGGAGGACGGGGAAATATACACGGAGAAGCGGATGAGACGGGGAAAAAAAAGATCGTGGAAGAGACGAATATAGCTTGAAAGTGTGCTAGCGGAGGGTGAGTCGGAGCTATATGGAATAGAGGGAGGTGGAGGGGGCTGGCAGGATGAGGGAGAAGGGTGGTTTCTCTCGATGTAGCGTGGTACAATCGTTGGTACCGGCACATGGGCACACGCCAACTTCCTCTCTCTGTCCCGTCTTCTCTCTCTCCTTCGCTCTCTTTCTCATTCTCTGGCTCCTCCACATCCACATCCACCTCGAGCGTGCCCCTGCACGGAGTTCTCCCAACCTACGGCCCAGCCCCGGCAGCAGCAGCAGCAGCAGCACCCAACCCAGACCCTGGGGCTGTCAAACGCAGGCCGAATCTTCTTCTGCTCGTGACAGCCTGGAAATGAAGAGAGTGCCCCCGCGTGGCGTATCCTACCCGCTTTCCTATGTACGTTAACGCGCGCCCGTCCTAGGAATGTACGTTCTCACACGCGTGTCCACGTTATCCCTTTAACGTGTACGCGGCCCCGTCCGGCCTGTGTTCAACGGGCACGAGTTCAACGGAGGTCGCTGCCTCTCCTGCCTCCGTCTCTTTCATTTCGCCCCGTTCTTTCATTAACCCCTCCCCCCACCCCCGTTTTAATTTCGTCTGCGTCTGGATTGATTCGTTCTTTTTTGTTTGCTCGGTAATTCGTCCTCTAATTGTTCTCCCTGTCGAACTGCGAGTCGGCGGAATTGATCGACAGAGGTGGATCAGCTTTTTTTTCTCTCTTCTCTCCCCTCCTTTCGGGCATTGTAGTTTGATGGTTCGCGAGTGCCTGCCCCGACGGTGGCGCGGCGCAGGGTTCCTTGGTACAGAGACGGTGCATCGAGGCGCTGGTACGCGCTCCGAGTCGTTTATTACGGATTGCAACTTGCACTTTTTCAACGGATCCGACCGCGGCGTGCAAGTTCGTAGCGCGCTCTCTCGTGGGTACTTTAAAGGATGACTAAAGAGGCTGAAAGGGCCCTACCCACCGATTACGAAGCGCTTTTCGAGCGCGATCATTAGCGCAATTATTATTGTGTCGGAGCACAATGCGCGCACCGCCGTCCTCGACTACAATGGACTTGCGAAGGTGAAGAGGCGAAGGATAGAGAGTATGCACGCGGCGGAGCGAGCCGGGAAAACCGGAGTCGGGTGGATCCTCGAGACAAACTGAAAATAGAGCGAAACTCCGGGTCGGCCGGGGCCTTTAAACGCGCCGTCAACCCACACGGATAATTACCGCGTTTCTCTTTCAAAATCTTTGGCAAAGCGGCGTAGCCGCACGCCGCGCGAGTAACAGTTCCCTGGACGTTACCTCTCGACCGCGCAATCCGGCACGGAGATTCTAAAGGGATTCCATCGTATTCTTCAAACGCGCAACAGACAGGAACAACGTTTTCAAGAAGTAAGTGCCTGCGGGGTCTTTCAGCGTGTATAGAACGGGAGACTCGCCGCGCCAGTACCCGGCACCGACATCGAATAGTCATTCGAGTCCTGTTCGACGTTCGGCTAAAGTATGTTCGATGCTCATTGCTAAGGGGAATGCCGGAGTGGAGGTACCTATATCTATTAGAACGTACCCGCGGCACTTGATGCGTTTACATCGCCGTACAAGAGGCCCTCGCGTATACCACCGCCGATATTACCGGTACGCTCGCCGTGTTATTACGGCGTTACATTCCATCGTACACGGAATCCGTCGCGTTCGATCCACGAGTACAATGATCCCCGTTGTTCCGTCCTTTTTTTTTTGTACCCCTCCCCGCGCCGCCGCGTTCGTGCCGGTGGTTTCCTTTCTTCGCTCGCGAGGCACCGCGGAAACTTCACGGACAATCGTGTTCCCCGAGCCTGGACACTCCCTGGAAAAATATTATCGACGGTCGCCGTTCCTTTTCAGAAATAACGGCGCGCGGCTCAGTCCGCTTTCCATCCGTTTTATTATTATTTTACTGCGCCGTATTGTACGAATGCACGCCCCGGCCGACGCTGAAGCCTCGCCCATATCGATAAATCGAGTATCTTATTAGAAACGGTACCCGCGGTCGTAATTTGCAATTCGATACAGGTGACTTCGCGCCAACATCTGTAGCGTACTTTTCTCTTCGTTCTATCGCGCCCGCGTCGCCTTGTCGGGGAGGGGGATGACTCTTTCGGTAATTGAGACTTCCAGCCCCGGATCTTCCTTCTTCCACGGTGTCCATCGGCGACGAGGAGAGTCGCGCACAAATTATTATGCCAGGTTGGATGGGTCTCGCCTCTCCGCTTATCTGCTCGCCCGGCGTGTTTCTCACCCCGCCCTATTAGTTCCCCGTGTCCGAGGAGTCCGTACGGACGAAGTGGCGTCCGTTTTTTCTCGTCGTGGCTCGTTTCACCGCCTTTAGCGACACGCTCGCGAAGCTTCAGGTGAAATACTGCGACTCGATTTCAACACCTCGGCGTCGTTAATTAGCCGAGCCACTCGACTTTTATTCCGGCAGCATCCGTGCCGTTTAATTGCAACCGGTGTGCAACAGAAGCCACGGGGTGGAAAGGGGGTGAGCGTGTGCTACAGGCTGCCTGTCTGACACACGGAGTCTCACTAACACGCTGGTGTATCCGCTGGCATCGCTGCTAGCGCCACATCCGCGAGCTCCGCTCTTGGACTACAGTTTTGTTCTTCGTCATTTAGGCGTAATTTCATCAGAATCTAAGTCCCATAAATTCCAACCTGCTGTACAGGCCACGCGCGACCCCATCCCGATAGTTAAACGTATCGATACAGTAACGAGTCCTCTCTCAAGGCAAGCGTAGATGGATGCTTCGAACCCACCACGAGTGTTATTCCGACGTTGTAACCTAACGTGCGCAAACTCTCACGACTCCTCGCCAGTGTTTCGCCCAAACATCGCTCCCCCAACGAGTAATCGCTCTTCTGTTTGTTTGTTGTTCTGGTTTAATTCTTTCGCGAGGCCGTGAAGGGGTCCGCGGTATAGGTCAATGGGAAACTAATTGTCGGAGTTTCGAGGGTGCGTGCACGACCTGGGGGGTTTCCGCTGCTACTCCGAGGGTCGATTCGAGGGTGGTTCAGAGAAGTCCAAGCACTCGACGAGACCCGACGTGGAGGAGAGGAGGAGCCGGACGATGGGGCCAGACACGGTAGAAGGGCGAATGAGAAGGCTCGAGTGGAGGGCTCCAGCAGATTGCCACGGCGAGAGAAACAATGCGATTTCTTCCTTTTATCTGTCTTGCACGCGTCTATCCGGTGCGCCGGGAAACGATCTCGATGGTGCGCGAGCCTCGCCTATACACCGCTAGGATATCTAATAATAAAGATTCGAATATATCGGTGAAATATCGCCGCGCTCTACTTTTATCCAGCTTTGGTATTAAGTAGGAGGGTAAAGGCAGGTAATATGGACCGGCACGTAATATGGAACTTCGTAATACTTCGATAAAGAAATAACGAACTCTTCAGGCAATCGTGTGTACTAGATCTCTAGACACAATAGACGATGATACTGACAATTAAGCATCAGTTGAGCATCCATCATTGAAAGAGAAACGATTATATTTTTCGTGGGGTGTAAAAGTTTCTGAAAAGTGCATCAAACAGTTAAATATTGTAGTGAAGGTACGTTACAAAGTATTAGTTTGATATAATTTATCATTAAATATGTGTGTTCTTGATTATTCAACAATAGTTTACCAATAAAGTTACTATCTTCTTAGTATAATTCTTAATTTCTTGTCGGAACATGTGTGTACGTAATATGGAACATACCGAGTAACATAGATGAAGTTGATAATGACGATGACGACGATGATGCGAAATGCTTATTTTGCGATGGTAATTATAAAAGTAATGACAATGAAAAGTAGACCCAATGTATTTGCTGCTTTCAGTGGGCACACGAAGAATGTGGGGCTTCCGACGTATTATTCACGTGCCCAACGTGTAGGAGACGCAGAAAGCAGGAATAAATTCCAAAAATGATGTATATTTATTTATTTGTATCTTCTACTTAATAAATCTTCATTTTTAATAAAAAAAAAGTAAAGATTTTTGAGTTTTCTTTACAAATTTCCTACGTGTTCCATATTAGGACCCATTTTTTCGAACGGCCGATTTCCACTCTTCAGTTTTTTTACTATCATTGCAAAACAATTTGATTTTTTTACATTTTGCTATACAAATATGATTATGCATTAGTTCCTTCGTCCCCTCATGTCAGTTTTATTAAAAGAAAAACAAATTCCCCTACTTTTGACAAGCTTTTGAAATCAGATGTTCCATATTACCTGCCTTTACGCTATACAGTGTTAAAGTAATCCAGAATATCGGGGGCGTGGTGATGGAAGAAAGCCGCCATCTGGGGCACTCAATATTTATATCCGCGAGCGTTGCATCGTAGGCGGTGTAAAAAAATCTCAAAATTGCAGGGACCTCGCTCGGGGCCACCACTTACCGCGTTCCTCGAGCCTCTGGCCGCGCGCAACATGTAAAGTACCGATATTATGTATTTATTATAATGCGATCGAGTCTTCGGCCGATCGGGCAGCCGCGGCGCTGTTCGATGGCCCTCGAGCGGCACCGAGGGGCGAGGAAGGGTTCGAGGAGAGGGATAATCAATTTATCACTGCAGGTGCCTCCGCGCATTTACATACACGGGCGGGAGGACGAGACGGAGTCGTCGTTGCCTTCGCCCGTCGCTCTTTTCGCATTCTCCGCGCAGTTATTCGCGACGGTACAAATTGCCGCGCTGAAACTCGATGCAAATTCCCTTCGATCGCTTTACACGGTCCATCATCTCGCGCGAACTCCGGGGGAAATGCGTCCGAGCACGCCTCGATACCCTTGGAATATTCATTTCGCCCGGCAGACCCGCCACTGTGGCCACCGTCGAACGATTTTTCCACGATCGTGTTCGTTCGGTCGCGGTTAGGCCTCGAAGCCAATAGGAAGCAGCCGAGCTAATGATATCGGCCGCTCGAAATCGGCACGTGTATGAATTCCCGGTGTTCATTAATCACGGTAAGGCCAGGGGTCGCGCGGGTCGGAAATAGGCCTCGCGTAACCTTTTGGAGCGTTGACACGCCAAGGATCAACGTCCCGAATCGACAGTGAATCTGAACAGTTCCACGCGGATCTCGCTCTCGTTACGTGGCAAGGGCCATTAATTCTTAACGACCGCGAGCAACACTTCGGGATCGCGTCGATCGAAGGTCGCCGGCGCTCTATAGTTAATCCACGCCACTCCAAGTGCGCCGTAAAATCGGCGCTAATGCGGGCGCAATCTGAGAACCCATTGATTTACGAGGTCGCGCGCGATCGTCTGTCCACGCGCTACGATCCCATTCTCGACCTACTTCGTTGGTCCTTCTAACCGATATTACGCCGTAATCGTCCATGGAACCTGAAACGCCTCGTTATTTCGATTCCCATTCAACTGACTCGAACCGAAAACGGGGTAACGCGCGTGGAAGTGCTCCGGTGATTTCTTAAACACGATCACCTCGATAGCAGATTGAGTTCGAATTTCTGTCCCGGAGAACATGCCGCGATATCGATTGTCCAGCGGAACCTTCCAATCCGTCGTAAACGATCATCCTTGGCGCGCTTCCCGCGGCGACGGGCGAATCCTCGGCATTTTTTCGCCGCGATCCCGGCGACACCGAGCCGAGGCAGCGCGGTAAAATAATCGTAAAGTAACGGAAGGTCTCGCCCACACGAACGGCTCTCTCGAGCGACGTTACATACCCTACACCTACTTCTTCTATCTGCATATCGGCCAGCCACGGGTCTTCCCTCTCCCCCCCCCCCCCATCCGCGCGGTTCACTCGTTTTGGCCTCTCGTGAGATAGCGAACGTGCCGTGCGAGCCGTACTCCACCGCCATAAGGGGTTAGGTTTACGAGCGGGGGCCCGGTGTCGATATGGTCGTCGTGTCCCTGCGACTGTGCCTGACCTCGGCTCTTCTAGTTCCGTGGACTGGCATGTACTCGGCCACGGCTCCGACGAGTGTAGAGATCTGTCCTCGTGGTTCGAACCACGATTCGCCAATCGGCCATTGGAGCCACTTGGGCGACGATAACCGGGCACAGCTAATGGAAAAAGAGCAGAGTGGTAGCGTATCAGGGTAATCGCAATGCTTCTCACTTCAGCTCGCTTTCATCGTTGACGCGTAATAGCCGAGGCGTTCGGAGCCGCGCGCTAGCCGGGCATCTTTCTAGGGCCACTTTGAAACTCGGGCCTCGGAGTGAAACGCCGAGGAAAGAAGGGAACGAATTTCGGTACCGACTCCTTGTCGTCGTGGCCGTTTACATCGCTGTCGTTTTCGTCGCAGCTGCTGCTGTTTTGTCTGCGATGAGCCTTCTCTTGCTCTCCCCCCGCGGCTACACGGAGCCGAATGCCACGTTTTTGCCGCTATTTTCGTGCCGTTAAAAGTGCATCCATCGGGACACGTCAACGCGCCCATTCGCCCTCCCGTCGTCGACTTTCTCGTCCTCGAAGAGTGACGCTCTCATTGTTGATCAGTCTTCGGGCACCACTAAAAGCTTTCAGATACACCGGCGCCCTATTCTCCGATTCTCTCCCCGAAAGGTGTATTAATTACATCGCCGACGATTTCATTAGCGTGCCCCTTGACCAGCGAACGAAAACAGTAGGAGGAAAATTTCCGTTACTCGCGTCTCTTCGGCACTCTCGATCGGCGTCCCTTGATCTAGCGCGCAGATCTTACACGGTGCTCGTAAAAAACGCGACGGCGCTCGCGTATGAGGCCGCGTTCGATCTCGAATTGAGCCGGGTGGGAGAAGGAGCGGCGGTCGGGGGAGGGGAAGGAGGGAAAGAGATAGAGAAGAGATACACGGTTGCCCGGGGGTTAGACGTACGTAAGATGGAGTCTGGTTTGATGGAATGCTGCCTCCATCCCAGCCGCGCCAGCAGCCCTCCCCTAGCTTCTTTCCTCCCCGTCCTCCCCGCCGATGTTCAGCACCTCTCTCCCACCTTCGCGGAGGTGAACACGTATGCCAGGCCGGCGTGCTAAGGCGGCTCTCCTCGCGCTTTCGAAGCGGCCTGCTCGGCCGGGAGACGCGGCAACGAACGATCTGTATCCACCTAAGGCAGCCAATGAGACGGACCGCCATATTAGGCGCTTGTATATGGCCTCCTGTATGCGCCGCGGCGCGCCGAGCCGCGGCCCGTTGCGCGCCCGCTTAAAATGGAGATAATAATCGCGCCGCGCTGATTAGACGGCTGTCGCGGATTCCAGGTAGCTTTCGAATCGCGCTGTTCGAACGCGGGGCCCTTATGCGCTCTCCGCCGCGCCGCCGCGACACGCTGATTGTCGGTGTTTCCGCTTGCTCGTATTAGGGCATGCCACTGGGAACCGTCGGTGTCGGCGGATAGATCATCGTCCTCTGCCTCTGATGGACGTCGTTTCTTCCACTCGAAAACTCTCGTATACACCTACCTAAACTCGCGACGGTACACCATGACGGTTTGCTGTTATTTATCGCCGTATCATTACTTTGTCTCTAACGCCGTTGGATTTTCACGCTCCACGCTGCTGTGATATAATTGAGGCTGCCAGCGTACTTGCGCGTGTTAGATTCCTTCGGGAACATCTTCGAACGCCCCTCCGGTCGACACGTCTACGAGTAGACCTTCCCTTTTTGTCGTCGATGCGTAGGATAGCTCTTTTTGTTCGAGTCCTTTCCTCCGTGGGCAACCACGAATCGCGTGTGTCGCAAAAATTTTAATGGCAGAAAACGGGTGGCGGTTAGTCGCGATCGCCAGCGATCTCCGGCGAGCCAAGGGTGTATCGTGCGAGGCATTGTTCGATGGTTACCGGGGGTCCAACGAGATAGCAGATCCGGGAGAGATAAGCGCCCTCCGGATGATGTATCGCCAGCGATGCTTCGCAGCGCCGGTTGATCGTAAGTACCCGCCCGGAGTCGGTACTGTGCTGTTTTCTGACCAAGCACCCTTGAGATTCGAGGCAGCGCACTCGACACCGCTCCGCGCTGTTCCGTACGGCGTACGTAGGTATATACTTCGCTGGTAGAGGCTAGAGGTATAGTGAAGTCGTCAATTCAGCAGTTAAGTGACTGCAGCGATAGAGCAGAAAGGCCCGGGCTTGCGTGTATGCCGTCTCGCTTTAGGATCGTCGGCGCTCCTCCGTGGCATCAATGGGGAAGTGAGCGAGAGGCGAGACACTCTGTACGACCCTAAGCCGAGGCTTCTTGTTTTCCCACGTTTTTTTTTCCACGGCCTTGCCTCGAACGCTCGAAACATGCTTACCTTGACACCTGCATCTTCTGACCCACTTCCCTATTTCTGTTCCACTCGCTCTACATGCATGGTCAGCGAAATCGGAGAAGTAGGTCAGCTCAGCCAGGTGTTAAAGTAAACACGCCCCGAGCGCCCGGACAAGGGCGTTGAAAAAAAAACGTGGGAAAGTAAACACGCGAGTCTCGTCTAGGGTCGTAGAGCGTATATGTATACATATATGTCACCACTCGCTCGCTTCCCGATTGTACTCTTATTGACGAATGCACGGATCTAGAGCGGAACGCCGTAGCTCTGCGAATAAGGTTCTGATCAAGCTATCGAACATAGGTATGCCGTCCGAAATTTGGTTATTTTGGCAACTTTAATACGTCTGCGGATTTGTTTCTACGGTCTGGAATTCCACCAATTAGGCAACTGAATAATTACTTATAAAATTCATCGTATGGTTTCTAGTCGATTAGGAGAGGTCTAGAGATGCTTCCCTTGAAGCAAAATGTTTAACCAGACAGTGATGGTTAAACTGACCATTCCACCTGCGTATTTCTGTTCGTCTCTTAAACGAGGGTAGTAATCCCAAGAATCTTCTGCGAGGAGTATATCTCCGTTTTCACGTGACCGAGGAAATTTATTCGTTATTCCATCGGATGGACGCGAGCCCGAACCGCCCTTTCTCGTTTTCGACAAACTTTCCATTGTATACCCGAGCCCTGACGGGATAGCACACGGTCACGCCCCCTTAGCGCGCCCTTGCCCCAGAGGGATGTAAGTCACCGGAGCACTTAAGCGAGTTCAGACGAGACTCGCCACTAAATAACGCGGCGCGTCCAAAAGGCGAGCGGCAACTGGCTTTTTGTACGTTGCCCTCTTTGGCTTTAAGCCTCCCCTCGCTTCTGCTCCGCGCTCCAAACTTTTTTCTTGCTGTATCATCGATCCTCGCTGCTCGATGGGATCAATATTGGCGGTTGGCTTGGAAGGGATCTGAAAGTCTACTTGGAATCCCGCTTCCCTCCGCTCGGACCTCTACTGGCGTTACAAAACACGCGCTGCTTCGTGATTAGGAGAGTGTCCGGTGACGGAAACGGCCGGCGTAAATCATACTCGCGGCCGCGGCTGGAATCATCGACGGTTTTATGGGAAATTAATGCCAGGGAACGAAGCGTGGACCGCGAAGTCGCGTCGTCATCGTCGCTGGCCGCTCTCGGTCGCGACGGGGTTTCTGACTGCCTGGCCGCTAGGTTTCGATCGTGATTGCCGAGCGGCGAATTTGTCGCCGCGTGTTTTATTGTACGATGAAATTGGACGGGGAGCCACGGCCAGGGGATATCGCGAGGAGGGAGGGGGCGCGTAATAAAACGGACGCGCGCTAAACGTGTCACTCAATGTCACAGATAGATGCGACGGCCACGGGGGCGAATTCGACTCTAGCCGCGAGTGCAACGCGCTGGCAAGAGTTCTGCTTCTGGCCCGGGCGGAAATTGCATCGCGATAGTTGCAGCCGGGCTGCAGGTCGCGTAACGTTCTACTTCGCGAGCCGGCTGGCAATTGTTTTTCGCTGTTGACTTCCGAAGGGCTGCTGTTTTCCCATTATTTTTGTTCGGCTCGTGACACCAGCTTAAAAGGGATAAATAATAGAGTGACACGTATCAACATGCGAGAGGCATTTGTATACTTAAGGGGGTATTCTCGTCTAGAAGGCAAATTTTTTGCCATTCTTTAGGGACGTTGCACAAAAAAGTACACAGTTTTCACCGATGAGCATTATTCACACGTATTTATTCACATCTCACTTAGTGATAAAAAAATTTCAGCCATATATAATAATAAATAATGGAGATATGGGTCATCTCGTAAAGCGTGTGCAAAAAATGTTGCTTCATGGTACACACGATTCCGGCTGTTCCGCTGATCCAAAACGAAAAAACTAAAAATTAAAAATTCACAAAATGGAGGGACTTTGAATTTAAACCGATCTTTTCCGTGTTTTTTTTTGTCTTTAAACTTGTGGAAAAAACTACTTCGCCTTGATTCTGTTACCGGCTAGAATTATGTTTTCTGAAGGTGTACGAAAAAGATCCACCAGATTGGCCGACTAGAAGTTGAAATATCGTGTGTACCATCATGAAAAACACCGTTTTGAGAAAAACCCATATCTCCATTAATGCTTATTATATATGACTGTAATTTTTTTTACAACTTACTGAAATGTTAGTAAATACGTGTGGATAATGCTTATCGGTAAAAATTGCTTAGTTTTTTTCTGGGTCGTCGCTAAAGAGAATAGAGGATCTCGTGCTTCTAGACTAGAATACCCCATTAACGTTGTTCTGAAAGAACTTTTGCCTAGAAAAAGCTTGTAGGATGTCACTTGCGTTAACAGCGCGCGTCGCGGACAATTCACAGAGAAGATGCATCGAACCCCTGCTAGACCTAGCACACGATCCTTGATCCTCGTGACTACGCGACATTAGCCAACAGCCACGCTCTCCTTCCGTGATGCCAGATAATTTACGATCCCGCGTACCCGCTGATACGAAAAGTCGCAAGGCGGCCCCTATCGACCAAACGTCGCCGACGCATCCGTCCCCTTGTGCCGCTGGTCGAATTCCAGTTGATCCAGCCTAAGCGTCCGCCTAATATCGTCCGGGCCGATTCCACGGCCGGGTTCCCCCGATGCCCTAATGGCGACGCGTCGAAACCACCGACGAAAGGAGCGCGAGGAAGAAAGAAGGCCATAGAGTATAGGAGTGGACCGGTCGAGCGACGACGCTGACGGTTCGGCATGAATAATGTCGACTCATTATTCTTTCTGGGGGATTTATCAGGTCGGGGCACCGATAACGCGCTCTTTTCGTTCGGTCGTTCCGCCGGGGAAGATGCGCCCGGAGATAGCTATGCATTTATGCGCGTTGGCGGAGGCAGAGGTTCCACCAACTCCTTCTCCCGTGGCCCTCTTCCCCTTGGATCTAACCCCGTCTTTGTGCGTCCTCCCTGCTTCCCGCTATCTCCTTCTCTGCCCCTCTGTTTCTCTCGCCCCTTGGCCGCCTCTGCGCCTCCTTTTTTCTTCTGTTGTTCTCCTGATCGGCGGAGTCGTCCTTCGAGCGGTCCGCGTATATCGGCGGAGCGGACGGTATGATAGTTAGGAATGGTCCTCAGAGGGTTCGGTTTCTGCGGGGCGCTAACAAGACGGGCCTGCGGGCCAGCCCCGGTGAATTATGGGCCCGCGCGTGCACGGCACACAGCCGTTCGTGAGCACGCGTGCGTGCACACCGCGCGCGAGATTGTGCGCGGAGAGTTAGATGCGAGAGAACGTCGCACAATATCGCGCCTCGTCTCGTTGGGATAGGATATAGAGGGCATAGCGAAGCTGTCGCCAGTTTTCTGGCTCATTACTGGCCACCGGCGCCCATTTCTCTTCAGCCTCTCCGTTTCCCTCGCTCTTTGCCCGGCCGCTCTCTCTCTCTCTCTCTCTCTCTCTCTCTCTCTCTCTCTCTCTCTCTCTCTCTCTCTCTCTCGGCCGTCAAGAACCGCGTCGCTATTGGTCCGGATTTCGCGTTTGCACAGCGACGCCGCGGTACGCGGACGCTGCATGGCGAGTGGATATGTCACCGGCAAATTTCTAGCCGACTTGATAGATCGTCGATATTAAGACTCGCGGCTCCGCGGCTGACGTTTCATTAGATCCACGCCGGCGGACGCTTGTCGCGATAATTAGCTGGTTAATGGGCCGCTTTGTCGATACGACCGCTTTGGCCCCAGGAATTTCGCGGTAGGTTTGACGAATCCTTTGAGGTCTGTTTGATGACTGTTGTTCCGTCGGCGCTTCTTCTGACTATCTGTCATTAGTTAGCGCGATAGAGCCGCGCTTAAATGATGCGTGTGACGTACCCGCATGAAAACTCGAATCTGTCTATGCACGTGTTTTTTTTGGTCGGTATTTTAGTCCCGCGGTACATTGGAGTACGATGCTCCTAGCGTAAGGCGACTCTCGAAGCCTGCCTAGACTCGTCGCGTGAACTGTCCGCGAAGCAATCATCGAATTCCTAGTTGGACCCCCGACCGCGTAAATATAGCGTTCATTTAGGGGGAGTGTTTCGACGCGTTCGCACCCGATTAGGTTATAAATATGTGGCAGAGAGGGGCCCCACTCGAAATAAACGAGAGTTAATGCATCGTGATGCATGACGAAAAGTTTAAACGCGTCGCGACGCCGCACACGGTGACAAAAAGTAAAAGGCCGTGCGCGGCCCCTTCCGTCGGTCGGGCCTCGCTGCCGCACGAAAGCTCTCTCTCTCTCTCTCTCTCTCTCTCTCTCTCCTCTCCGCTTACTAATTCCAAGACGAAAGCCGATATGTACCAGTTCGAGACACGTGCTCGTCACATGTACCGAAACCCATCCAGCGGGCACGTCAACCAAGGGAGAAGCAGGGCCAGAGGGAGGTGGAGGAGGAGCAGAAGAAGAAGATCACGAGGAGCGCCACGACGTCGGCCAACGTATCCAACCGGTGGCGCATTGCCATTAACGCTTTTATTTCTACGATGCGTTAAGACGACGGCCGCTCGAGAACGACCGATTTTACTGTCGCTTCCGCGAATAAACGTACCCAGACGGGAGAGAGGATATCGCGCGAAACGTTTACACCAACGACTCCAGAATTACCGTGCTCCCTGCCCGCGGCTACGTATTACCCCGAATTGCGTCGTACTCGGTTTTTGCGTCACGATCAAAGCGTCATCCCCCTTTTGATGGAGCATTAAAACCTCTGTCCACTTAACGGGCGTTCGACGACCGGCCACGGCCGGCTGGTGGCTGCGTCGGATCCACAAGGTGCTGGTGGAGGTGTCGCGAAACGGGTCATCGTTACTGTCGCGTTATTAATTTGCCCTGGCAGTCCCAATTAAGACAGAGCCTCACGTTCTGCCGGTAATTATCATAGTAACGGCGTCGTTCCTAGCGGCGGCACATCAGCGAGCCCGCAGCGCCCGGCCTCTCGGGCTCCCGTGGCATTAATTAGTACAATCTCCGTACGTGCCTCGCTACTGGCATCGACCTGCTCCGATATCCCCCCTCCCGCGTTTCTATGTTTCGCGTCATTACTCGCCGACGATCGTTATTTACGCGCTGCTCAGAAATCTGCAACGCGAATGCTACGTTAATGATCCCCGTAACCCCCCTCGCCCGGGCGCCGCGCGTCGAATTCGTGTTATAGGAACGATGAGTTGCAGGCCCGTTCGTGTATCCATCACGCGCCGAGTCTCTTCGCTGATCTCTGCCCTTCCTCGACGTTCGACTTTCCCTTCGATCGGAGCACTTTCTAGTTTGCCGCCTGCCGATCGGGCTCTCCTCCGCAGAGCCTCGCAGGCGTAATCGTAATCTTAACCGCCGGAGAAGGCACAGTAGCGATCGGGGGACACGATTTACGCTACCGCGGCTGCGTATCGTGCGACACGAGGCGTCGATACAAATCGGCGATTTATCACGTAGAGATCGTTAACGGATAAGTATCTCCGCGGATCCTCGCGGAACTGGTATCCTGGACGCCTGATGAATCGTAATGCGATGTTCCCCGCCGCGCCAGCGGTGCCTCCGACGCGCTCGCTCGCTCGTTCGCTCGTTCGCCAGACCGCGTCGCTTCTTCCTGCACGTACGTGTTGCGCCGCTTCGCGTACGCGCGTAATTGATATATCCATATACGAGGAGGCACCTATGATCTCCTCGGGCCAGTGGAGCCGCCAACGGCCGCTGTCCCGCGTCCGATCGATCTGTATTCATAGGTCGTACGGCATAAAATATACTCGGCATGTCCATGAATCAGATAACTGTCACAGCTGCTCCGTCGATGTCTCAATCAACCGCGCGCGCGCGCGCTCCGTTCCTCGCCTTTCCCGCGCGTTCTCGCGGCTCGCCTGTCCCCGGTCGCTTTCTTTTATCGTTCCACGTCTTTCGCCCTGGCACACCTCATCCTCTTCCCGCTTGGCCAGTTTAGATCTCCTCCCGGCGTCGTCATTCAGATTTCTATTTGTTTTAATAGACGGCTCCGTTGAGACGATGCGGAGCGTAAGATAGAATTGATATTCAAACCACGCACGGAGCAATGAATGCACGCAGGGAAAGAGGTCTTAAACGGGGCACTGGCAAAGAACGAGGATCCTCTTTCTTGTGCTCCGTTCGAGAAATGCATTCTCACAACGGTCGCGGAATAAATTGACTACTTACCTACGTCGATTTCTGTAACACGAACCAACACTAGGATAGTGTGGGGTGCATCGTCTTAGGAACTCACATGCGAGAGGCTGATACATTTATTACTCGAATATTCAGCGTTCGTGCGCGAATTTTTTGGCGCTTTTTTTTGTTGCCGATTCTGGCTGGTCTTGAGGATATATGGCTAATATTCGATACGGGACACGGAGGCAGTTGATGAGTTTCATTGCGAGGCCGTGGAAATTTTTCAAAATTATCCCATAATTTATGGTCCCCCGTGGGATAGGGATTTACTAGTAATTCCGAGCGTTCAGACGTTCTCCCTCGCATTTCCATTTTGCATGATTTTACGTAGACCCGTTTACGTTCGGTCGCATAGCTGGTTTGTTTTGAAAGAGTCGCCGGTAAACGATAAATTTCTCCCGCGTCGTCGACTTTGCGTTGAACGCGTTCGACGGCGGGTCCCGGCCGCGCGAAATGCCAAATAATTTCAAGGATTGAACGTGCACTCCCTATTTTACGGGATCTATTAATAGTTTATATTTTGACTTGGTAAATAAGTGGCGGCCGTCGGACGTTTATCGTTTGACGAGCAGCGTCAGGTGTCGAAATACGTGTTTCTCTTTCGGCCACTTCGACGCGGTTCACGCAAGTTCGTGTAAACAATCGCCGAGATCGCGGCGCACCCCCCCCCCCCTCCCCGCGCGGTCCCCGAGATCCCCGACCCTCGCGCGTTTCTACAATTTTAAACACTCCCGGCAAGTTTCACACAAAAAGCAAGATGTCCTCCGGCTTGTACGAAACGAGAGTTCGAGGAATCCACCCGTTAATCCGTACAAACCCGACGCGGTCGTCTCTTTTTTCGGTCCCTTCGACTCGTATCCCCGTCTCGTTTGACGATAGGCCGGTATTTTCGTCTGCTCTGTTGGTCCGGATCTCGGGCGGACGCATCTTGCGTCACCATCGGTTACAAGAATCTCACGAAAGGCACGAATCTACGCGATGCATCGCGTATCCCTTCCACCGTTGCGCAATCCCTGCGGCCGTGTGTCGCGTAGCCGCGAAGCTAGGCGAGAAAAATCCTCCAGTAGCGATTCCGTGTCCGCGCGGAACGCCATCGCCAACCCTTCGATTCCTTCTGCGGGGGTTTATCGAGCCGCGAGATCTGTTCCGCGTGTCCGCCGAATAAGGGATACCCGGCGCGAATAAGCAAAGCGTAACGAGCGCATCTAAGTGTCGCTCAGCGAAAGGTTAACGCGCCACGGCCGTGGCATACTAAATTATCCCCGTCGCTCGGCTCATTTGTAAGACAAACTCCTACAAAGTGCGCTCTCTGGCGCGCTGGCTGGCGGCGCGAACGACGACCACGCTGCTCGATTTCGTTGCCCGGAGGGGACACACCGTCGCCGTTCTCGCGGCAGGACAAACTCCTCATCGCGCCTCATCTCTCCCACAATCGCCAATTAATCTTTCGGTTAAGCAGATTCTCGGATTAAGCGGCTGTCGCGGCCGCTGGGAGATGCTGAGATACGCGCGCGCCACAGGAAATCGAGCGAGGCGATCTTCGCGCGCGACACACGACCGCCGCGCCGGAAGGGGGCTGGCTCGGTGGCGGTGGAAGAGCAAAAAGGAAAAGGGGGAGCAAAAAATGGGGGGAGCCCACACGGGGGTGGGGCACGATCCGTCGAGCCGCATTTCATCGCCGAAAATAGTTTCGGAATCGGCGAAGAGAGCAG
Organism: Andrena camellia; assembly: GCA_029448645.1. Classification (NCBI taxonomy): domain Eukaryota; kingdom Metazoa; phylum Arthropoda; class Insecta; order Hymenoptera; family Andrenidae; genus Andrena; species Andrena camellia. The sequence goes on along the minus strand of CM055679.1, from coordinate 39,072,716 downwards.
CCTCTGCCAGTGGTAACTGGTCGAGGCCGACACTGCCGACGCTCTCCAACGAGAACTCGAGCCAGAACCGAGTGTTTTGGTGCGTTGACCCCTTCCGTGATTTCCAGCCACGCGAAGAACCGTTTTCCTCCTGTCGGTATTCCAAAATGCACCTCCAGTTTTTGATATTCTGAGGAGGAACCCCGGCGGAAATGTGCGATGGATATGCTTCTGTGCTTGTGGTTACTGGATAGATAATCAGGGCATTGCTCCGAGCTGAAGAATTTCATATTTTTCCTCATAGGTACCTACATCGCGATTAGTATTCATTGAGAAGAACAATCTTTGTGTAATAACGTAGTTGATGAATAATAGCTGGAGAGAGGCAAATGTTTACCGAAAGCATACTTTTGCAATGGTTGAACTGTAAAATACACACGCGAATAACTTTATTTTATAGTTTCGCTAACGCGTGTAAAAATCCTGCAAAACGTTTATTGCAAATATTATATCATACACAAACGCGGGACATTAAATTTTCCACTTTAACGGGATTCGCGCTTTATCGTTTGTTATTGCGTGACGTTCACGGTGTGTTTTGAAAAATGAAATATATTTTTTGGGCTTGATTTAACACCATTCATATATCACACTCTCTAATACCGATAAATAAATCCAGAGCTTTAACGGGCCGTAGTTTTGTCGACCTTTTACGCCAGTGCTCGCAATTAACCCCCAAATAATGTACAAACCAACCTTCGCTTTTGACTGAATTATTACCGAAAATAATCGGGTTGTAGGGCACCGCGTTGAAAATTTCCAGCCTCCGATTTCAATTCATTATTTCAACGCTCGCGCTGAGCGTAATCTATCAACATAGAAATCAAACCACCGATCGAATATGCAACCAAGAATTCGACGCACACCCCAATCTCCAACAAGGCACCCCAATTACGCATCCATAAGTCCCCCCGTGAAACGTGATACCCGTAAAGGTGTGTAGGATGATTCTCCTGTTTCCCTTACTTTCCCTCTTCCACCGTCATTCTTCCGCGCGTGGTGGCAAATTCATAAATGTCTGGGTATCCGGTGCGTTCTCTGCCTACACGCTCGAAGGAAGGTCGTCTCGAGGCGGTTTTACGCACAGTCCGCGCGGCAAAAGGCGGCCCCGCGTTCGGAGCGGATCCGCGCGGATGGAAGAAGCCACCGTGAGAGGACGAGGGAACGGTGAAAGGGAAGAAGGTGGAGAGGACACGGTCCTCGGCTCGTTCGACGGGATGGGAATAAGGAGTTTATTTTTGGCGGCCATATGCGCGGTTTATTTCGATGGACCGCGGCGGCCACCCTAAGTAGAGGTAGAGGTCTCTCGTCCCCCGAGGAAGACGTTTTCGGTGGTCGCCGGGCCTCTATCCCGTTGTCATCCGCCTCCCGACTTCTTTTCTTCGCGGTTGCAGCATGCGCGCGTATCGGTGAAAAGACGCCTCGCGGCGCGTGACATTAATTGCTACTTGTTCCCCTTGGAATTATTGCGTTATCGTGGCGTTTAGGCCTGGCGGAGGTCTCTCGTTAACTCTTTCATAGTCGTCCCGACGGTTTGCTAATGATCACGTACGTCCGCCTCATTGCTTCTCGATTATCATTATTACTACTTTCGCTGCTTATTACTTGCACGGCGAGTCAACGCGCGCGGGTTGCTCGTTCCGGCTGGGATGCTGCGGGGCTTCGAATCCTTCGATCGCTTGATTGTATCCTGCAGACAGTCGACCGTAGCAACCGAGGTGTAGGCATATTTATTGAGGCAGGCACGAATCACTTCGTATTATTAACCGCTCTTCCATTCTTCCCGCGACATTCATCTCTGAACGGAGGACAGTTCTAATTGGAAGAGTCCAACGAACCATGCCGGCGAGTAACAGACTTCCAATCTGTCGAATCTTCGGATCTTCGTTCTTTCGCGTAGGTAGCGCGCGAGATGGCGAAAGAAGGTGTCCACTGTCCGGTGCGTGAGTGAAACTCGCTCACTCTCAGACACTCTGGATACAGTCGGTCGTTTGGTAACTATTAGCACCGGAGCTTGTAAAAGTCGCATTCGTCAGTTACGGTTGGAATCGAGGCAGAAGCACGCGACCCGCGCTTCCCAAGCTCTTCGACGTAGGGCCGCGTGTTTCGGCTGTCCGTTCGCCCTCCCGAAATAGCATATAGTCAGGCCGACGTGAGACTTCGCTTATTCTTGACCCATCGGCTAAGTATAGCCCGCGACAGCTCGAAAGAAAGAAGCACGGAGAGAGCGGAGGATGGCGTGGTGTTCACCGCGACGCGACGTTCGTCTCGCGTTGGTCGTCAGGACCGCGAACCTTCGTCTGAGCCGGGCGAGGAGGACGGCGTCTAAACGTATAATTGGCCGCGCTTAAATCTCTATAACGCCGGCAGTAAAAATGCGCGGTGCGCCGCGTAAATCAACACGAGGACGATATGGCTCGGGGTGCAGTCGGCTCTCGTAAACGCGCGTGCACGCGCGAACCAACGGCGCATCCCGTCGACAATTTTCCGCGACTTTCCCCCTCTGCCCCTGGCGGGATTTATGGCGACGGTAAATTCGTGCTTGATTCGTGGACCGTTTAATTTTCGCCGGGCTGGGGGTGCACAAGCGGGAGACACTTGTTTTTTGCTTGACCATCGGCCCTTTCGCGACGGCAGGATGCTGGATCTAGGCTAGAGAACCCCATTCCAGAGTCACTGTATGATCAAGTCGTTGAACTTAATCTAATCCCACGAGAAACGGCTTTGCTCTGTTAGTGGCAGGAGGTGGGCTGTCGGTCACGCGTGGATAAGAATGCAATTGCATTACGCGCGAGGCTGTGTATCGATTCTTCGGGGGTTGAACGTAGAGAGCCGGGGGGTGTTTTGATTGTGCTTTTCCAGCTGTGACGAATAAAAGAGGATGTAACTAGGCGTCAGGTGTGTGTGATTTTGGCCATTTGCTGGTGGCACGCGTGTGTTCTTCGGCCCCTCGTAACTCGGGGAACGGAGGCTGAAGCATCCCCGCGATGTAACATTTTTCCCCTGTTTTGCCCAGTAGATTTACTCCTCGTTCTACGGGAACGTATCTCCTAGTAGTACAGCCAGTTCGCGGTGTTCATCTTGGGTTTCTTGCTGGGCGGCAAGGTTTTTCGGTGGGATTAGTTTCTCCTCGCGGAAATGAGAAATTCCTGACGAGCAGAAGCAAGCACGCTTCTTCGGCCGATACGTCGGGGCGCGGGGTAACGGCGGCGTAGGATCGGCACGCTACATTAACTCGATTCACCGAGTAAATTAACTGCAATCAGGGGGACGGTCCGCTGGCCATTCCGTTATTCCGCTAGCCGCCTGCTGGCCGTTCCGCGCGCCTCTAGACCGCTCTATTCGCTTGCACGGCGGTCGCCATTACCGGGAGGGTGGGTTACAGGAGGGAGGGAGGGCGAGGATCCTCTCTAACGTCGTTTTTGTTGGGCGCGCTGAAGGACCAAACGGCTCTTGTCCGATGGACGAAAACAAGCCTGCCGCCTCGAGAGAGGGAAACGGGTCGACGCCAAGACTCCTGGCTCCTTGTGAATCCGACCGTAAGGATTCGCGGGCGATGATGTGATTTCTCGGCGACTATTGCGTGCTCTCGTGTATCCTTGTTTCCAGGAGTCATGCAGCCGTTTTTGCCCCTGTAACTTTGTATAGCCTCCTTGTACAGTCTACGGTAGAATAATTCTGTTATCCTTCGTTAAATGATAATGCAGGGGATGCCCCGAATCAGTGCGAAAAAAAGTTCTTGCTACTTGGAACGTCACCGATAACTGAACACCGTGACCCTCAACCCTCGACCATTATTCTCTTCTGTGTCCCGCGGTATCGCGTCGGATCGCCGCCTTGAATCTCGTCGTCGAATCGAATGGCAGGTGGTCGTCGGGCCTGATCGAAGTCGGTCGCTTTCCCTCCGACTCTCTCCACCTCTGAGTCGCTCTCGGAAAGGGGGCGAGCGCGAGAATACGTCCGATTTCCATCGATCTCCCGTCGTTCCGGTCCGTCCGCTCCTACGGCGGACAAATTTTTCTCGTCCCCATCCCCAGGGCGATCGTCGGCCACCCCTTCCTCGCTGGACGGCCCGGTTGGACGAATTCAAAGTTAATCTCGGCCACGAGGCCGTTCCCTGGGCAAGAAGAGGGGTTGAGAGAGTAGGTGGCGGTGGGTTGGCGCCCCCGGGCGACCTGTCATCGTGAAACCCCTGGGAGCACCGGGCTCACCCTGATCTCTCTGTTACGATAGAAGCTTGGGAACCGGAGCCTTGGGCAGCACGATAAGGCTCGGTCATTTATAATCCGTCGGCGTAAGTAGCCTGCCGGTCTCCTTCCGCGCTGATTGAGAGAGAAAGGAATATAAAGGGAGGCCTCGAACTTCCGGCCGTTTCTAGCCGTAGATGGATCGGTGAGGGATGTCAGGTGAATTCTGATGATGGGGTCTTTCGCCGTCGACCGTTTAGACACTCGCGCGTCCCCTTTCTCTCCTCCCGGATAAATGATCTTACAGTTGTCGTCTTAAACGCACAATTAATGGGATTTATATCGCGCGGTGCGGCAACTCTGAGATTTCAGCGAACTGTTTCGAAAGTTTCTCTTCTTGCTACCGTGGAGGCGTCAGGAGAGTTCATCAGCTTCCGTCTTAATTAATGCGAGGAATGGATGTGACAGGAAAAGGGGGACGTGGGAGGGTTACCTGGGAACGGTTCTGATAATTTATAAAAATGATATTTGCCCCGGCGAAGCGTGACCGTAAGCGGTCTTAATATCTCTCATTACCGTCTCGCCGCTCGAGTCCCCGGTGACCGTGCAATTAAAAAGCTAAGATTGATAAATGACGGGGAATTAATGCGCCAGTGGGGATGAAAAAGAGGGGCGGGCGAGGGGCTGGAACGTTTAGGGGGCCAGCCAGCGAAAGAGGGACAGGGTGATTGCGGGTGGCTTAATGGTGTTTGTATGCATGGGAACCGGCTGCAGGGGTGGAGGTAGTTATCGCTCGGTATAGTTTGCGCCGAAAATCGGGACGTGGTTTCAACTGCTTGGAGACCTTACCCCTTGATAATATATTCTCAACACAGGACGGGGGGGTGGGGAGAAGTTGCGGGATTATGTAATTGGGATAATTTCACCGTTTGCACTTAGGGCTCGAAACCCTTCGGCTTGGAGAAAAATTTGATTGCCCTCGAGCTGGATGATGCTGATTCGGGTTTACGATCTGTTGCAGGTGACGCGAGTAACGCGAGTATCGGCAGCGGCGAGGGCACCGGCGAGGAAGACGACGATTCGACGGGTAAGAAGAACCAGAAGAAGAGAGGCATCTTTCCCAAGGTCGCGACCAACATCCTCAGGGCGTGGCTGTTTCAACACCTCACGGTAAGTGTCTGCATTCGTCTTTCGTTCGCCTTTCATTCGTCCGCGTTCGTCTGCCGCGCGTCGGCGACGTTCCTGTCCGCGATACGTACGGACGTCTCGTCGAGCGACGAGCGTTCCTCGTCGTTCGTCGTCTTCATCAACCGGGCCCTCCCCCGTTTCTCTTCGCGCTCTCGCGTCCTCCAATGTCCACAAAGAGCGCGCGAAGCAGATGAGCGAGCAGCGACCGTCGCTCGTCGGGGTCACCGAGAACAGCGTGAATCCTCGAGCGTGTTCCCACGAGGTCCCCAATCATTCACTTATCAAAGCGCGCTTAAGCGGTGGGCGAAGATAAACGACACAGCCGGGGCCGTGCGGCAAAAAGAAACATTTCCTAAATTGCTTTCATCCCGGGGGGAAAGCCTTGGCCGTAACGAAAAGAAACGAAGACGGAAAAACGCGCTCGGTGGAGGGACACTAATCTCCTAATGCCAAGATAAGGAGGAACGGCGGCCCCCGCGCCACGGCGCAGCGCTTCACGATCCTAGCGGGGCATCTAATGATTCACGGGTAATCTGAGCCGCAAAAAGCGCAACGCGATTAAAGGGGCGAGGTGTAGGGGAAGGGCGAGATCGGGGGAGGGAAAGAGAAAGAGAAAGAGGAAGAGAGATGTGGCGGGTTGGTCGGTGGGTGCTGGTGGCCGTGGTTGCGTAACGTTGCGCAGCAATTCGGAGCACGGTACATTGTCCCTCATACTACGGACACCCCATAGATTTCGGGTGTGATCAGGTTACCTTGCGAGAGCGGTAATCATATTGCAGCTCGGTTAATGCCATTACCGCACCGTAGGGCCCGGGGCTTGGGGGAGGGGGGGGGGGTTGGCAGCCACCCTCAAAACCACCCTGCAACCAACCCCGCTCTGCCTGCTCCCCCTCTTGCCCAGGCTTCCTCGTCGATCCTCTACACAGCTCGGCTTCGGCAACCCCCCCTAACAACGTGTATTGGATATGACGTCGGGGATAGTGGGTTCATGGTTTAATGCATATACGCTGTTTGCGCGATGACGATATCGCGCTCGTGAAAAGACGAGTCTGCTGTGCCGTTGCGCCGATTACTCTGCGTCGCGGCTCGTTCCTCTTCCTCGGTTAATCGCGTCCTCGAGAGCTTCTAGCCTGTCCACCGCTTCGCGCGTCATGTTCGACTTGAAAGGATTTTAATGTAGGAAAGTCCAGGGCACGGGACTAGCGCACCGTGTGCGGCCCTTGAGCTCGCTTAGACTTTACCAATTATCACGCTCTTTGTATAGTTATTTTCAGGGATTTCAGGCATTGCACCTTCTGTTATGATGAGAATACCACTGTTGGTATAGGCCGCTAAAGAATTTAGAAAGTAGAATCGAATCCTTCTGTTCCGCTACCTGCAGCCCAGTTTCAGTCGCCGCTAAATTAGGAAGAATTATCAAGTGAAAATAAGTGCATCAGGGCTCGTGAGTACGATTCATGATTCTCGCCCCGTGGTCCGCTATTACTGCTCGGCATCCACTGCCAGAAATTACAGCGGTTTTTCGCGACGGTCGTCTCGCGGGCATTCGTCTCTGCGTTATTACGAGCGATTAAGCGACTATACCGTGAACCGGGATTCATTCGGCTCGCGCTGGATACATATTACGCCTTAAAAGAGTAAGTGACTCGAGCCAAGTGTGTATTCACTCGGCTACCAGCCTCTTAAAGAGCTCCTCCCAACGTTCCCCCCTTTTTCCGGCAAACGAATTACGGCCCCAACAGCCTTGATTTAGCGTCCTAATCTTTCTCCCGCGATGACTTACTGCCGCGGCAAGGGCTAACGCTGGCGCTGCTCACCCTGACCGGCTTACCGTTTCTTCGGCAATGCTTTCCACCTAAGCAAACAGGCTGAAGAGAGCCGCGTTATCAGATTGTCCGCCGGCCCGAGCAATTTTACAATTACACATCGACTTACCTACTTCCATCTCGCTCGCCCGTGTAGAAATCAATTTCGTCGCGAAACAATGACTCAGACAGGATTAGATCCCGAGTAAATCAGAGGGACGCGGTCGAACTTCTCCGCCAGTAAATTTATCACCGTGAAAGCAAGTGCGTCCGTTCCTCTGTCATCGTGATCGAGAATTCCAGATCGGCCGGCGACCACGTCGTTTCACCCCGGTCGGTGAAACATTTCGGAATCGCGGCAGCTCGCGCCAAGGAATTCACCAGCTCGCGCCAATAACCTGTCCCCGTTCGCGGCGGCGAACGCCAATCCGCGAGCCACGTTCCACATTGACGCAGGGCAGCCGGGAAAGCGGACATAGTTTACATACGCTCATAGATAGATAGCCGTCGGCTTCGAATAAGGAGCGGAGAGAACGCTCGAGCCCTGTGGACGCGCGCGCCACGGTCGCAGACGGGCAAAAGAGAAGAGAGAGACGCGCAGGTTTCGCCCGACGTTAGATCAAAGGAGACGAATACGCTGCAAAGAAGGCAGCACGACGGTCAAACGGAGGGAAGAACGCGCGCGGAGAACGGCATCTCGGACGGCTCGGTATAAATTAAATTAATTTGATGGAGGCGGAGTGCATCTGCTGGCCAGCGAGCATCGTGACTGCGGATCAACTTCTTTTCGGCTATGGTGAGCCTCCGAGGCAATTCGGGGATATCTGCTGATACTCGTCGCGGAGGGCCGTGAAACTGTGATCTACGAGAAACCAGTCGGCGTTCAGGGTGGGAGATTTCCATCGATACGTTAATCCTGATACGAAAGTCACGTTAAGCTGGCAGTACCTATGTAGAGCGCGCATTATTTACCCTTGCGTCCACCGGCGATCAGTCATTCATTTTTCAGCTACTGGCCCCCGCGAACATGAATAATTTAGACCTCGTTGCCAGGGGAAAGGGGTCGTTAATTCGATACAAGGACGTTCTAAGAGGGACGCGATGCCGTCAGAGTACGAAATCGTTTCGGTTGCTCGACGTCTTTCTCTGCTGGACCCCCTCGTTCGCCTTTTCTCACCGGTTTCCTGGCCGCTTCCTCTCTCTTGCTCCTTGGTTGTCATTTTGAAAGCCATCCCGACGACCGCCCCTCACCGTACGTCTGTCCGACCAGCCAGCGTACCAACCAACCGACCGACCAACCAACTCTCCGACCCTCCCCAAGTTTAATTAGACGGAAGAGGAGCATACATCATGGTCGACTCCGTGTCCCGACCTTCCACGCCAGCCAACTTGGGCTTTCCAGAATTGTGGCCACCGACCTACTACTATTCCTGCTGGCTCTTTCCTCGCGCACACCTTCGTGAATGATGTCTGAAACGCCGTATCTCTTCTGGGATTGTCGTCGGGGGAGGATTCTCTGTCTTTGGAATAAAAGAACGCGTGCACGTATTTGCTCGCCGAAACATGCAATTTTTGGTTAAGAATATGCTTCACAGTTTGATATAGTTTCCTTAGAAAACTCTTGTAACTTTAAAGGAAATCTATAGATGAATGGTGAAGGTCGATTCTTTGCCCTCGGCTCCCGATAATTAAACGGCGAATTTCAGGTTGGCGGCGAGCGGAATGGGTCGTGAATCTCGAATTTCCATCTAAATAGATCGAGTTTAGCCGGAGAATTTCATTTCAGAAATTTCCAGTGGATAGTAACAATTACGCGCGGCCGGGCGCCCGAGCAATAATCCAAAGGCGCGGTGTGCGCCAGGGGGAGAAAAGAAGAAAGATTGAAGATGGAGTCGACATATATAATCCATTTTAATTTACTCGGAAGATATATCCGTCTAGCTTGCAGTTTCCCGCGACTTTGCTCCTACCCCTCCCCCCCCCCCCTGTCGCTCCTCTCGCTCTTCCATTTTCTACCTTCGCCGTTTCCCCGATCTTTCTTCCTCCGTCGGCGTCGCCCTTATCCCTAGACACCGTAGTCTTCTTATATCAGTGGAAGCATTTCGCGAAATTACATTTGCCAGTTCCGCGCTGTATGCTGCTCCGTTTCACGTATCGAGTGGCGCCTCGGAATCCCTCCCCTTTATCCTTCCAGCAAATAAATTTCATCCCGCCCAGGAGGGAACTAATTCCATATCAAATCTCTACCCCCGCGTAGTCTACGAATTTTTTGACGCTAGCTAGAATCGAAAATTCTCAATTAAATCTCGCACCGAGTGCCCGGACTTTTTCCGCTCATGCCTGGAGGGTATGACTGAGCTTCGAGCAGTGAAGGAAATTTAACTCGAGTTATGGTAACGCAAGCGGTGCCCGCCAGAACGAACCGATTCTTAGTATTCGATATTCCGTGTTGTAACACGAGAACGGAGCATAGTCGAGGCAATCAATAAGCCATCTAAGGCAGGTAATGCCACTACGGTACAAACCGCAAACCGGCAATGCCATTATCTGCGCGCACATACACACACACACGCACACGCAGGCACACTCCTGTGCACGCGCACACCGGGCTGCAAGCTGAGATGCAACCGCAGTCCCATCGAGATCGATAATGAAACGCGATTCATTTAGCGTATTGCGTGTTGCCGTTCCAATATATCTTGCCGCGATCTTTAATTCATCCGTATCTCGCGAGGCGATCGGGGAGCCAGGGCGCAGCGTGAAGCTGCGAACAAAAACTGGCAGATCGATCTGACGCGTGGCGGTATTCTTCCACATTCCGTTTCTCCCTGTAAACGTCGTAACCGCGGACCTTTTTCTCCGGCCGATAGAATTGTCGATCCATTATATCCCCGCGGCCGACGAGCTTTTAATCGCCTGAGTATCGGCAAACGTTCGGGGCAAACATCTTTGAGCGCGGGCGCTTCCTTTAATATGCAAGAAATTCCACTGGAAACGATCGTGGTCCCCTTAAATCGGGAGGAACACCGATCGTCGTCCGCAGGATTCCCCCTCGGCAGCGGCGGCGGTCACGAGACACCCCATATCGGCAGTTCTCGAGGTGGCACGGCGGGTTTTCACGAAACGACGCCCGCAAGAGACGGGGAACGGCCTTAGCCTGGATATTTTAAACAATTTGCATAGACAATCATAGCGGCAGTTTTTTCGGCCATAAAGGGGCTCTCTCCGGCACTCTCGAGTCGACTGCCGCCGCGACCCATTCGCCAGCTGGCTGACTGGTTGGCTCTGCCCGCGCCGCCCTCTCCGCACCAGCTACTACGACCTACGGAGGAGCGTTTTATGCCGCCATAACCGTAGCGCGGCATGGCCCACTTAGATCTGCTATCTCGGCCCCTGCGTGGTGTCCGCGTCCCGGCTGATATCTATTGTCCCCTTGCCACCCCTGGACCAGCCGTTTAACCGCCTCGCTTCCGGTACCGGCTGCTCGTCCTTGCCCGTCGCTGGGTCAAGGTCTACCAGGCATGGCGTCGCGTCCCCTCGTGTGCTACCGTCCGACCACTGTTTGATGAGTTCGTTAGCTCGGCGTAACCGGCTCCACGACAGAGGACAATTGTTCCTCGGCTTCTCGGGGCGACACGACGCGCCCCCGTTGTCACCCTATCGGCATCGAAAGGACGTGGAAGAGACGTTTGCATACATCGACCGGCAGTTTTCCGCTCGAACAAATCCTCGTGCCGCGTCTCGCCCCCTTCTTCCACCGGCCGAGTCAATGCTTTTGCTCTCTTCCATTGCTGTCTCCCACCGGAGACCTCGTTCATCCCCGTCGCCGTTCCTCTCCCGTGTACTTTTCCTTTTTATTCGACCGTGTTTCTTGATCTTACGATCTGCCTACGCAGGGATTTTCGTGGCTGAGGAGGAGCAGATGATGGGGCACGTGTCGGATGGGACGCGTTTTAGGGTGACGCGGTGCTGAATCAAGGATCAGCGCTGGGTCGATTGAATTTTGGCCGATGTTCGCTCTTGAAATGTTTGGTAGCTGCCGGAGAAAAATGGAGAAAGTATTGATCCGTGGGAGCGTGTAGTTTTAATCATCCTTAACGAATTTATTCCCGTGCCTATCAGTATCGTACTGTGAAGAAACACGCGTCGTATAAAAGTCACAAGATTTGAAGAAGGCCCGAGTGGAATTGAATGCCAGTGATCTCAAATGTTCCACCCCTGCGCCGCGTTTTCAAATTTCCTGGAGCGCAGATGGATTCCGAATTTCTCCGTTTCTCCTAAAGGCGAGAGAAAACACCGCGGAAGCGCCGGAGGGGTCAGCCCAGACGACGTAATTTCCTCTCCAGGGGGTGATCCCGCTCGAAGCGACGTTTCTGTGTCCTCCTGGTTGTCCTTCTGGCATCGGTGAAAGGTACTCCCATCCGTGGCGTGTCCCTACGGTCAACCTACAACCTTCAACCTACTCCGGTTGGCCCGGGGCTACGGCAACCCCTTCTGCCTTTGGTCGGTGCCCACTGGCGCCGCCTCGGCTCGCATTTGAATATAATACTTGGCCCTCGCCGGACGAGCGTCCCCGGCAACCGAAGCGAACTGTAATTATGTTGATGCGCGGCCATTGTTGCGTCCATCCTGGTCGCCCGGCTGAATGCCGAATCTCCTTCTTTCCCTCTTTGGAAAGGCCTCTTCACTCGCCCACGCCGCCGCTATGGCGAGAGAAACCGAGACGATTATTCGTTGCGTCCTTGATGCGCTTTGGCGAAACCGGACAATGAGTAGAAAGCCACTTTCGGGAGGCAGTCTGTTGCGGGGCGAATTCACCGTCTGTGGGCCACGAACACTTTTAAATCATTTTACTGCCGGCGATGGTACGGCCAGCAAATGCTGTACACAGAAAATTAATTCATAGCGCAGCTGGGAATACCTTGAGTCGATAGTAACTCGCGATCATTTACAAAGTGCAAATAAAAAGAAAAAAAGAAGAACGGATAGGAGTCCCATTTGAAGCTAAAACTACCGATCCCCGTGCGAAATTAATTGCTAGCTCCCGTTTCCGGAAGATTAACCCCCGGGGAGAACGATAGCGAGCCCCGCGATGAGGTGATTAAAAAAAGGAACAGGAATTCTTAAGAGCCCGGGTAGATAATTGCAAAAACTGCGCGCGGTTACCGTCACCACCACTATCGGCCTCTGTACAGGAACGTTGCAACGTGCAGCGGGTTCAGCGTCGAGAGCCACCCCCGTAGACGGGGGTGGCGCGCGGACCCAGGATTAGACTGTCGCCCCACGACAGGGTAAGCCCCTATTTTTGCGAAATTTATCGCCGTTAATCCCTCACCCTCCTCACCCCCATCGTTCCCTCCGTCGTGCACGTTGTTCTCGTTGTCCTCTCCGGGTTTCCCTGCTCTCTCCCGCTCTTTCCCGTACTCTTCCCGACACCACCTCCACCCACTCTCCCCGTTGTCGATATGGAAAATAATAAAATGCCGCGTCTTTATAGTCACGAGCGCCCTTTACCCCGTCCCGTGGATCTTTCGTCCGCGCCACTGGGCTACTCGTCGACGAGTAATCCCGCCTGGATTTAAAACATTCGTATCTTGAATATGCATTCATAGGTTTAAAGCAGGGGCTGGCTCGCGTATATCCCTCGGCACAGGCCGGGCCGTGCACGGGAGAGGAGAAAACGTGCGCGCTCGTCCTTGCCCGCGCTAAGCGGAGACCAGAGCCCCGGTATTAGCCCGGCGACTCATTAGCCTTTCTGGCGCTACTTGTCGCTTGACGTAATCTCGCGTCCGTCCGAGCCGACCAGGCTTAACTTTGAACGCCGCGACGTCGCTACTTCTGCAGCCTCGTCACCTTCGCCGTCCAGATTTCCTACTTCGTCGATGCTGCTGGGAGCCACTCGACCGTGCGCCGCCGTGTGCACTTCTCGCGGCACCGGATTCCTCGCGTTTTATCAGACGCAGGAAATGTAGCAGCCCGTTGAAATGAGTTAGGTACTTGGGCAAGTACCATAGAACCGGGAATTCGGGTAATCTGTTCCTAAGTAGTCGCGTCAATGATTACACTCGAGGGTCGACTGGGCAGCACGTACCCCGATGGCATTATTTTTCAATGACCGCGACGATGACATACCCGGTGGATGTTCCCGGGTGCGAAACACATCGCGGATTCGTCAGGGACCGGTGCTTTCGTTACAGTTTAAATTAATCCAATTATGCATGCCGCGCGAAGCGAAGACCGGCCGTGCTCCCTCTCCTTTCTCTTCCCCTTCCCGGCTCGGGACTTTAAAGGTTTAAGCCGAATAATGGACACAAGGTCCGCGCCGCGTCATCCATATGCAAAGCGTCGTCGCGGCGGCAAGGATTAGTCACGGCGGTTTCGAAAGGATCCGCGGCGGTAAAATTTACGTCGCGGCTCTCCGACGGAGCACCTAGCCGGGCTGATCTGTTGTATTTAAATCGCTCCTCTACCGATCCAATTACTTTGCTGCCAGAGACGTGTCCAGAATCATGCCCTCGACTTAACCGACCGTTCAACTCCAGCGAAACCGCATGGGACTATGAACGCAAACTTCTATTGAATCTCACATTCCATCGCGTCAAAGGAATCTACTTTCGCTGAAGAAGCTACCCTAGACCTGGCGTTCCATCAGCATTCATCAGAGGACTCGGTTAATAACCGCTAAACGTCTCCTCGGTTATCTTGACTCCGAGAGCGCGCAACGGCGACCAGTCCCCCAGAGGGAGGGAGGCAGTCCGCGGATTTATGGGGCAGAGATGTCCGTGAACTAGGCTGAGTTCCGCGGGCAAAACGTGGCTCCTCCTCGGCCACCGACTCCTCTCCCGTCCGTCGACGTTAATGATCGTTCCGCGAACGGCAATCCCATTAAGGTGCGTTATCCGCGATTCCCAGTAGACCACTAAATTCCTTCCAGGCGTCTAGGTAGCGTTCGCTCCGTACAAAAATGAGAAACGGAGCACGGTAGCCACGGTAGGGAGACACGGATGCTCCTTGGTACGTCTATAGCTCCCCCGATGTGTCCTCCCTGCCTCTGTGTTCGAGAGCGTTTCAGCGTTGGAGGAGGATATCGGTGGCACCCCATTAAGGAGAGTGCTGGACATTCAGTGTGTGTACCCGGCGAGTATTAGAGAGCGCTGTTCATACGAGAGGACATCTGTGTGCACACGGCTGTCCCCGTGTTGGTCAGGCATTGAGGCGTACCTGTGCGTGGTGCTCACCGAAGTCGCATCAATACTTGATGTCTCCTCGTCTTCCGGATCTATCTATCTTGTTCCCCGTTTTTGCTGGCTCTTTCTCGGCTAGGGTCAGAATGCGAGATGACTGTTGCGGCCAGGTATGGCGGGCCTGTCTCATCGATTATACAGGCCGAAGCGTAATTTGTGGTACAAACAAAATCGGTCCGCTTCTTCGTGTAAAAACTAGCTGAAAATGTGAAGTAGAATCTTGTCGTACGAGGTCACGTTCTCGAAGAAATTCACTCTGAAGATTCTCTGCGTAATCGCCCGGTGTACTACTTGGCTGGTGTGTCTGTCTATTACTAGATATTTCTACTTGCGCGCTGACTCTTCTGGCCATCGAGAGCGGTCTCATTGAAATAATAATATAGCTTTGTCTTGCAACTACCTATACCTCGCTTTTCGATTTGTATTTAGTCAAAGGATCGTTCCCTTTCAAAATCACAGCGCGAGTCACATTCAACCCAGTATTATTCCCCCGTTTCTCTTCGCGAGGCGGACGATCGATAGCCCGGTTCCGCGTAATTGTTTTTCGCGATCTCGGCAAGCGTGCTCTTTCCCATCGAGGGGCACAATGGCGGGTCGATGTATGCGCGGCGCCCTGGACATTAATTACCGAGCCGTTAACAAAATATCATCGAGCGTTTTCAATCGATAATAAAGGCGGAGGCACAAAACAGCGGAACTACGAGTATAAATTATTTACGGCCGACTAGCGGGGCTCGCCGGGCGAATTATGCCGGAAGAGCGGACAAACGGCCGCGCCCTCGTGAATTTCTATCGCGCCAGTAATTAACGAAATGTTAATTAATAATTGCTACCGCCTCTGGGCCCGGCTGCGTTGCCTCGCAACTGTCCGACGCACGATTCAGCGAAATCGGCATGCACCGCGATCGTTAGACGTCCGCCGCGCGTGGCCAAGTCGAGCGGCGGGGGGGGGGGGGGGGGGGAATGCGCCAGCATCCTCGCGATTTTTGCGGCACCTTTGCAGTCATGTACACCGGTCAGCGTCATCGCGATCGGACGGTTAACGAACCAGCGAGGCGAACGAACCGCCGCCGCGGCGATTCGCCACGCGGCTCTCTTCGCGCTTCTCGGGCATCCTCCTTTTATCGGATTGACCATCCAGAAGACAGAGAAAAGAGAGTCGCTCTACCGGCTTGAACGGGGCTTAGAGTGGATCCGGATTTCACGGTCTTCAGCCCGGTATCGTTCCTCGTCCCCTGCCCTCCTTCTTGCCCTCTTCCACCGTCGCCACTTTCGCAGTTCTTACAACGGCGACTTCTGAGAGCCAGGTCGTCTCGCGGTTCGACCCTCCGGCCGAGGTATTTTATATAAATGCCTTTTAGAAATATCGACGGAGAAAGAAGTGGCAGACACCTGGATGGCCCTGTTTCCGTTTCTGCAGTCTTACCATGGTACGTTTGTTGCTTGGTGGGTAATACTTAAGGATTGTTGGATAGTTTCAATACCAAGTAGAAGCAGCCAGTCACTCATGTAGTCAATTCAATGTCAGCTTGTACAGCAAGTACAACTAACTACGGCCGTAAGCCTCAGCTACTAGCTGAAAATTAATTTAACGCGCGAGAGACGTCTAGGGCTGTCTCCAGATTTACATACATGTAACAGAATGGATTTTCCGACACGTTTCGTTAACGTGGCAGGGAAGTCGTCAAGGATTTGGCTGGATCCCGCGCGGTACGAGCCTCGGGGGTGATTTCACGCGGTCGAAACACGGGTATCCTCTCCACGATTCCACCGAATGGGAGTTCGCCGGTCCACAAGACGCTTCAATTGCGAGAAACAAGCTCCAGAGTGGGTCTCTCACGCGCGTCCGATCCGACCATCCTTTAATTCAGGCTGACAGGTGAATTCCCCTCCTCGTCCGCCTCGCGGCACCGCTATCCCTCGGGGTAAGATAGATCCGTTCCCGGGATTTCCTGCGGGATCCGGTGGATCTTATATCACCGACGGCCATCTCTATATAAGCAATCCCGCCCTTCGTCCCGGCTCGTCCGAATTGCCGGTAGCGGTGGCATTCGATCTGCTGGGAACCCAGAAACATTTCTCCTCGGCTAATGCGCCGGAATTACGCAACTCGAGCGGCCTGCTGCCCTCTTTTATCCATCGCAGAAACACCCAGAAGATGGAGATTGCAACCTATCGGATCGCGGCTTTCTTCTCGAAGTTTTTCTCGTCATTGCAGTAACATTAACTATGAAACGTCTGAGCTGATCAACAAGAGTCTCCTCAAACTACCTACTAGAACATCTTAACGCGCCATTTGGCTGTGCTCGCAGTGGAAACGGAACGTACGTCGTTAGCCTCTAGTGGCAGCGAGTCGCGGCGGGCATAGATCAGACCCGTCCTCCGTCTAATCGTCAACACGTGCTCGATCAAAACGGACAAACACTCGACGAATCATTGTGGTCATCGAGCAACTCTTCTTCTGGAACGCCATCAATTATTCATCCCCCATCCACGACAGTGAACGCGACTACGCGTGATCGGCACTTTATCCGCGGTATGTCCTCACCGCGAAACTCACGTGCCGGCAAACGAGCGGGCCTTATCCTCCTATCTGCCCCGAGCCCCGGATCGGGGAAGATCGAGACAGATAGCCGGATCGAAGCTCGTCGCGCGCGATATCGCTCGGAATACCGACGTCAAATCGCATTAATCGTAATATCGCTGGACGCGGGCCCGGCTCGCGGTGGAGATCGCATCGGTAAAAGATTCCGCGACGCGGTGCATGCTAATTGGACAAAAATCTACCGGGGCCCCCGCTCCCCCCGCGAGACCTTCTCGGCCCCTCTGAACGATCGCGCGCGCGCGGATCGTCGGGCGTAGAGAGAACACGACGAGATAGGGATCGACTTTCGCTCCTCGTGAGCGTCACTGTAGGTAAGGTACGCGTATACAAGCCGTGGCTAACCGCCGGGGAAACGAGGAGTAACGATTTCACAAAGTGCCTATCTCGACGTCGCTGTCCCGTCCCCCCTCGGACGTCGCCGCCCCCTCGGGGCCCCGCTGCGCCGTCTCATTCGCTTTTTCTCTCCGCACGCGCGATTATGCCGGCGCATTACCCGCGTACGTGCGCCCCGAGTACGTGTGGCCGTGCCACTAGGTGTGCGTTACTTGACTTCTTGCACAAAGTGCTCGTCCTCCCGGTCTGCGCTCTGCCCGTGCTCGCCAGTTCCTCCGAAGACGCGGCCGGGGCGGAGAGGGGGCAGGACGAAACGGCCAGAGAGAGACAGAGAGAAAGAGCGGCCAGGCAAAGAACCATTAGTCATGATTAGGCCGTTGACATTGACGCCGCGGCTGGACGGACGCGAGCTTGTAGCTTCAGGCAGATGGAGTCCTTTGATACACGCGAGCCGTGCCGAGCTGAGTCCGCGTTCTCTCCACGATCTTCCCTCTTATCTTCCAGCTATCTGCCAGCACCGGTCGAAGCCCCTATGATTTAACGGCGTTATTCGGCGCGTTAGCCGTCGCGGAACTGAAACGCGGTGTTAAGCCTGATGCCATCCAGGAAGGGACGTTGAACGCTATCGCGGATCGGAGATGCGATCTATCGGGTGAATTACGGAAACCGCGGCGGATTCGTGCCTCAGTGGTTCCGTGATCGTGGCAACTCGCAGCGCACGCGTTTTTCACTCGTGATTACGCGAATCCCTCGTAGACGCGCGTCTCGCTCGTACTTTTTTCCGTCAGAGATCATCGCCGTTGCTGTAGTGTATAGGGAGGGAGAGGAGCCAAGGCGTAGCGTCATGTATGCCGTAACCTTATACAGCCGAGTGGCAAAACCGAGATAGCTCCGGGCCCCTTACGCAGCCTCTCTACATTATATTACACGGACCGTGTCGGATTACGGCTGGAAGTGACTCCGACGTGTCGTCTATCGTTCGCATCGAAGATCCGCGCGCCAGTGCGCCAGCATCGATCGCGGTCAAACTCGTCAGGGACGCCCTCTCCGTCACGCGTCATCTTCGAGGACTCCTAACCTCTCGTCCGCGGCTGCTCTCCATCCCCCGTGTCGCTCTAAAATCTCGCGGTCGTTGGTGTTTGCATGGCCCCTGGCGGCGGACGTTCGCAGACGTTCCTGCGATCGAATGCAACAAGAGAAGCAGAGCGCCCTCGAGTGAGGCTCGAGCGTCGAAACGACGCCGAGGGCCGAGTTTTTGCGGTCGCGTATAGAGCGATAGTTGGGTCGGCGGGGACTCGGCGAATCGCATTCCGCTGTCTTTCAGCGGGCGAGAATGAGCATCGGGCCCGAGCAACCGGCGGGAGAGCCGAGAGAACGCGAGACCGTAGAAAACATCCGTGGCCCGCGCCGACTCATCAACGCCTTCGGCTCCGACGCGAAACCCATTGGCGCCCCGGGACAATGCCATCTGCATTCCGATCCTGAGGGCGAGAAAGCCGACCGTGCTGGCCCGCGATCGTTGCTTTCTTACTTCTTGCCCTCTCGCGCCGCCCCGAAATCGCCCGATCTTCTTGGTATCGTCACCTCACCGGGGATCACCGGTGGTTCTTCACCCGGAGTTCGTGTTAAACGCGTAACGCGATATGTGTTTACGGGGTGGGGGGTAAGGGAAGCAGCGCGAGCAGAGAGGCATTCTGGGAACCGCGGCTCCACGGTTCGCCGTGCGATGAATTATCATCCTGTGCATGTGAAATACACACAGAGTGACGTCTGTCGCACGGGGGGAGAACGCTATCGCCTAATTCCAACGCGAGTCCCGAGCATGACTATATGGAGCAGCCGGTGGCCGCTATCAAGGCTGATTCGCAGAGGTGGTTCTGGGGCTGGTTCAGACACTAAGCCTGTAGACGCGGAGAAGCACCTGTGTCCCTGCTCCGCCCCCGGCCGAACCGACGACTAGATCGATGCCAGAGCTCTGTTCTCCCTTCTCCCTTTCTCGCTGGCTCCTCTCTCGCCTCTCTTTCGCCCCTGCCTGCCCGCTGTCTCCTCGTTCTCTCTCTCCATCTCTTCGCAATATCTCTCTGCGCATCTCCGCGGCGGGGTTCTCACGGCAAACAATGCACCGCGCGACGCCCTCGAAAACATCCACTTCTCTTGTCGCGGACGAGCCAGAGTCGCGTCGCTTTCGAAATTTATTTCCCGCAAAAGCTCCCGATGCATCGAATACCACGGGGATGGACCTATCCGCCGACGCTCCGCCAGCCACCGTAGAACACCGTCGTGCCCCGAAACTTGTTCACCTGCGCGCTCGCCCGCTTTACTGGGCCTCTCCGATCGGGGATACACGATTAATGCAACAATCGCGCAAAAATAACGGAGCTGTTTTATCGCCTGAATTCAGCTGCTCTAGCTGACGTTGAAGGAAAGGGAGAGACAGTGATGTGGGGTGTAACAGTGGCTGGAATGGAGATTAGGGGCATAACACGAGTCTCCTAACCCGGTTTTAATTCGACATCCACTCTATTGGCAGGGAATTACTCGCGTGAAAGGATACCTGGAATCGTGAACGCGCAACGTATTTATCCAACGTCATCCAGCGACTTGGTCGAATGGAGTTTGATTGGCCGTTTGCCATAACCATCGCGTTGTTGGCCGGCCGAGCGTTGCGTCTGGCCCTCGATGTCTGCGTCCCTACGCCGTATCCATTCTCCTCCGTTCCTCCATTTTCTCCCTGTTCCGTTCTAAGGCGCACGCACGTGCGTGACACGGCCGCTAGGAAATTTCGCGTTGCAAAAACAGAAATGCAAATGAAGCCGATGGCTGCGCTGTTACCTGGCCCTTATCAGGCCGGCGCAATAAGCCGGGACATTAAATCGTGATAAGGCCGGCGTCAAATTAAAACGCGGGGCCGCTAACTCGCGCCTTTCCATCGACTTAGCTGTCCTTTACGGTGGCGAAATGTTTGAAATATTCATAGCAATATCGTACGGAGCTGCCCCCTCGCCCCTTCCACCAATCACTGTGTAATTATCGTTTATTCTTTACGTCGTACTCCATCACCTGATCCGAATCACGCGCAACTCTGGCGCAGAGTTATTATCATTCTTTGGCCCGGTCGAGCAGATAACGGAACTGCCTAAATTTTTCGCGACGCGTACCGAATGCCACAGTTTGCGCGCAGAGTGGCGCGGTGCCAGGGATTCGAAGCGTATCCACGGTACAAGATCTATGGTCGAAGAACCTCCCCCGGGAGCCTGCTCTCCCTTCCCAGCCCCCTTCGACACCGTCTCCAGGCTCAGGATAAACCAGGATAAATGTCGCGGAAGTATACTGGACCAGCGTCAGCCGGGGACCGGAAATGGAAGCTTGTGGTCGGATGCGGATACGTATTTCGTTTGGCTCGGCGAATTTTTTTCCGACCGTTCTCGCCCTCATAACAGTTTTTGATATCCGGAGGGTGGCCCCTCCCGTTCGGCCCTCCTGCACGCCTGGCATTCCCACGTCAAATCCAGCACCGTTCCACCCGCGTATTTCCTCCAGATCCGCCCCGAGTTACTCGCGAACGACACGGCGCGGCCAAGCTATTCCCCGCATTAAGTTTAAGCTTGCACGGCAATTAACGTCGATGCTCGTCGCCCCACCCCACGGGAAAACTGTCAGGGCGGTGGTTCTAGTTAAAGCCCATTCGGGCGCGTAGTTTGAGAGACGCTGTTGTGGTGGAGAACGTATTCCTGTGGCGTGTCCGCGACACCCACGTGGCCAGGCACAAAGGCTCCCCCTTTCGCGGATCAACGTCGCGAACAAAGGACCAGTTGTCCTGGCAAAAATTCGTGTCGTACGCACAAAAGTGAGACGATCCGGGGAAGCCGACAACGCCGCATGACACTCCGACGCTCGGATCACGGAACAGGTGGTGCTCGAGCGACGATCAGCGCGTCGGCGACTTCTCCTGGCCGCGTTGTCTCGCGGCAGTGCGCCTGCTTCTATGCCACACCGGTGATCGATCGACCTGTTCCCGTGTCGAATTCCCTCCAGTACACGTTCGGGATACACCCTGGCTCGCTTCCGTAACCCGAACTCGTCGGGCGATCAGTTAACAACGGAACCCACGTGGCTCTTCTACGTGGAGAAGCGAACGACAATTCGACCATTGCGTCGAAAGCAAGCTTTGATCTTTCACATGCGCGTGGAGAAGTTCAAAGGTGTTTTTAGACTGTTAATTGGAAGTTAACCTGACACAGCTCGCGGACCAAATGTCACGTAAGAAATATTGATAAATTGTTAAACTAAAAATACGTTTTTAATCTTATACATATCGCAGAAGAAGGCACAAGTTTTCGTTATTAGATAATGCCGACATAAATCTTGCGAAATAATGCTGCCGTTCTCTTATTATTTAATGATAATACGACACCCGGTGGTTTCCTCCGGGTGCAACCTCTTACGGGTTAAGAATGGTCACCTACGCGTCTCCAATTTTAAGAGGATCTAAGTAAGTTGATATCGGTCTCTCGTCCCGGCCTTACCGACAATACCAGTTTTCACGCGATCGTTTGCAAATAGTCGCCGAGTGGCGCGTTAATCGCGACCATCGTGCGGTCTCGATTCTCGCGGACAGCATAAAACTCTCGTTACACCTTCCCCCGCGGTAGATCGCCGGCCTGTGCGGCAGCGCGAGCGGTGGATTTAGCGGGCGTTCCGTATCTTTACGACACGCGATAAACGACACAACGGCAAAGGAAGAAGTCGGAAGGGTGGCGCGATTAAAAGTCCTTCAGAGAATAGCGTGGATACACAGCTGGCGAGAGGTAATTGCGCCACGTGACTGTTCCTGTACGCTGCACCGACCAAACCCCTCCCCCGCCCAGCCATTCCACCTTTCTCCATCACCACCACCACCACCACCACCCAGCCCGACTTCGTGCGCTTCCAACAACGTCGAACCCCCGTGTGGGTCCCACTCGGTTCCCATCCCTTCCACACCCCTCGAGGAACGAGCAACGAGCAATTTCATTACTGCTTAACGCCTGTCATAAATCTCCGCGAGCAACCCCGTGCCCCGCCTCGCCCCTCGTCCACCGTTTACACCTACCACCCGCTCCAGGCCCTCCCTTGATCCTTCTCTCTGCCTCTCCCTCTTTCATCCTCCCTCGCTCTCTTAACGTTTCCTCTTCGCGCTCCTCGCCACGGCTTTTCCCTCCTCATTACTCCGACGCGTTTCTACAGTTTCTTTTCTCCTTACCAAGACCTTGTTGCTCCGTTCCCACTCGCGTCCTCCCTCTTCCTTCGGTATGCCGGCCGTGTCCGCGTTCCACTCGTCACTCGATGAACGAAGAAGAAATTCGGGTTCACGGGGAGAGGGGGTCAAGAGGGAAAGGGACACGGAACGTCCATTTCTGTAGTATCGCTGTTTAAGGAGAAATAACGAGAGGGCGGTGTATTTTCGGGCTTCCGGCGCGGCCACTTCGCTCGCTCCTGTTACTTCCAGCTCGCTCGCGACCGTAATCTTCGTTCCTGCTCGCTGAAATTGCGGGAGCCCTGGGGTGCAGCCGTCTGGGGGGGGGGGATCTCGACGACGAAAAACGGCCGGAACGATGCAAACTCGCGGAGACGGAAGGAATACGGCGAGGTCCTGATGCTCCCCGAGCGACCTCCACCCCCGGCTCTGCCTTTTGTCGCAGCTTTCTTCGCGGGCGAGATTGTCGTTAGACGCTTCATTTACGCTTGCTCGGTGAAATTCAACGGCTGAGACGCCTACGTCTCGCCGATAAATCACGGGGCTCGGTTTAAGCGCTCCTCGCGGCGGGGAACGGTCTCGCGTTTCCCTGTCCCTTTTTCATCCTTGGATCTTGGCCTTACCTTGATGCGTGGCTCGTTCGAATTCAAGAAATTCGAGCCAGTGCGCGACGAGGCAACGTGTTCCCCCTTTTGAAAACTGTTTCAAATCTACTTTGTAATATCTCGGGAGACAAAGTCGCGCCGGGCAGCAAGGATAATCGAGCGTGCTCGCGAACGGCCACGATCCCGCTGGTAGCAGCGTCTTAAAAATCTCTTTTTTCGTCGGCTCTGGAGGAGCCCCTTGGAGCGAGGATCGCGACAATTACGGGACGCCCGAGAGATTTATAGGGCACGATGGAGGGAGAAAAAGAGCGTAGAAACGCGAGAAGAGAAGCAGAGGATCGAAGCGGATGAAAGTTTCGTCCCGAAGAGTCGTCCCGTGAATAAATTAGAATTCGAGTATCCGCGGTGATGTATAATGTAATGGATACCAGGGGTAGGGTGGACAGGGGAGGGGGCGGAAAGAGAGGTGGCTATAAGAACAGAAGAAGGCGGGAGGAAGACGACGACGAGCCGCCGGCGAAACGGACGGGCCGAGCTGATTAATTATTTTTGTTTAAACCCGAAACTAACAACCATCGCGAGCCCGGCCAGATTCTCGGAACAGAAGAAACTTCCTTCACGATATTTGATGCCTCCACGGCCGGGAGACGACGCCTTCTGGTGATCGCTCGAACCCGTAGTCCCTGGGGCCTCCACGATCCCACGATCCGTGTCTCCGATTGGTGATGGAACGATGATGAGATTTGGAATCGAGTTCCACGCCGCTGCTTTCTGAGGACCCGATAGAGATCGTAGATTTCTACCTTTTGTTTCTTCGCTTTGCCAGGGACGCCCTCGTGCCTGCCCTTTTGGGCACATGTATCTTGCGAGCTGCCTGGATCTTTGGGAACTGGCAAGTCGAACATTGGAAGTCCGAAAGATTATATGTTCATACCTACTTGAACGTCCACTTGATACAAGTGCACTAGTCACAAAGATTAATCATGGGTGATATCATTTCTTCTGCCTCACTTCTTTACACATCCGATGGAGGATTCCAGGGTCACCTGATTTAGTCACGTAGCGCTGTGTACTACAGAGCTTTCCATTCATTTTTCCGGCTGACTCGGGTCGCGCACACCTCCTCCCGCAGTACACCTCTTTTTCTTCGACCCGCGGAGCTCGATTCTCGTTCTTTCGGTAAGCGTACACGGCTATACATGCCCGACGATATTATCCCTCGGAGGGGAACAAAAGTGGCGCGTTTTTACGATCAGATGGAGGCACGGAGCACGGGCCTCTGAGAAATGATGGAGTCGCCTCGGTCGCCTTCTCCGACGCGCGGAGAAAATAAGGAGTCGAAATAAAAGGAACGGAGAGAACCGAGAGAGGACCAGTAGAAAAGGGAAGAAGAAGAAGAACGACGACGGCGACGACGACGACGACGACGACGACGACGACGACGACGACGACGAAGGAGAAGAAGAAGAAGAAGATGATGAAGAAAGAGAAGAAGGAGATGGTGGAAGGGCGAGGAGGGCGAGGCGGGGTTGAGGAGAACTCGACTCGGAGATCATCTGCCGCTATAACAGGCTGCCAGCTGGCAAAAAAGTCAAACGCGAGGCTCCCTTCGCTATGCGATGCTATGTTGATGGCGTGTCGCTGCTTATTTTCAACCCGCTGCCTGCATACCTGGTTAGATCCGAGAGGGATCTCTGAAATGTTCTTGGCTCCGATCCGAAATCATATACCACTGCTTTCATCCCTCTCTCTGTCCTCCCCTGCCCCTCTCTATCGCTCTGTCTCCGTTTCTTCCGTCTTCCCTCGCACGTGTCGCGTTTGTCGTCCCCGACCAGTCGCCGTTGACACCGATGACACCGCGACCCGCGTTTTCTGCTCTTTTCCGCGAGCCACACGTTGCCCGGGCCGACAAATTTGTCTCACGTTTCGTTTATTTGCCCGGCTGGCGCGCGCCAGTCGAATCTCTCGCTATCGGCGCGTCCCGACTCGCGTAAACCCTCACTAAAGCGCTAATTATAATCCTCGATGGGCGCGATTAATCACGAGCGCCTGGTTACGGCTCCGATTACAGCCTCGATCGCTGTATCGCGCTCCGACACCGTGTGCAAAGATTTTTGCACCAGCTCGTCAATGGGCTGTTGGCCCAGCGAGCGACGCTTTCATGCTTCGCACGTTTCGGCACAGAACAGATATTTATCGTCACTTCTTCAAGCGCACGGACTTGCACTCGTTCATTCCGGAGAATATTTACAACCATACGTGAGAGATACGGTGGAGATCCATCGATTGGGTATCCGCTGGATCGCAGGGCAGCGGGTGGGAAACAGGTGCCCCGACGTAGCTAGGGTAAGCGAGCGTTTAGAATGCAAAAACGTTTCCCGCGCGTTTCACAGTGAAATTCTAACCCCTTCGGCCCGTTACACAATCTTATCGCGGCTCTGCTCGTGGCTTTCCTCCCGCCTCGTAACCGAGAGGGTTCGTGGTCTTACGCTTGGAGAGGGAACGCCGAGAGAAATCGGGGGAGGAAGATAAAGAGAAAGAGAGAGAAGGTACGGCAGCCAGTCAGGCAACCCCTGGCTTGATCCACGTTGTACCCGTGGCTCGTGAGGGGGGCTCAGGAAGGAGGGGGGCCATGGATGGAAAGGGGTGCGGGGCACCCCCTGGCTAGGTAGTAGAAGGGGTGTCGTGATAACGTCACGCTCTGACAGAGTGCCGCTGCTATCGCGCCGCCACACGCCGGCAGAGAAACAAAATGGAACCTCCGACCGACCGACCCTTCTCCCACTACCACCCGTTCACCCTCTACGGTTCGCCTTCCCATTTCATCCCTCTCGACGAGCCACGATTTCGACCTCCGAGCAACTTTTCTCCGCTCGCCGCCGCTCTCCTTCCACGGCCACGACCGCCGCCAGGACGTCGAGAAAGGTGTACGGGCTTATAAGACTGGGTAAGAGCCGTCGACATAGAAAAACCCGCGCGGCGGGCCGAGGAAAAGCCCGAGCGTGCGAGCCGTAAAAGCCGCGGCGGCGTATCCACCTTTTCCAATCGTCCCGAGGCACTCGAGATTCGATTCGGGAGATTAATGATCGGGGCCGTCGAGGATCCGGGCGATCCTCTCGAGCCTTTCCTCGAGCGCCCCCGGGCGACGAGACCGGGCCTCGCCGCCGCTTCTATCGTCCTCCTGGCTCCCGGAACGAAGGGCACGAAAAGGAGATCTTGTCTTGGCCCGGTGAGCCGGGAACGCCGGTGATATACAGCCCTGCTCGATTTGATTCCCCCGATCGCCAGAAAATGATAGTCTTTCGGGAAGATGCCGTTTCATCGATCACCCCGGTCAACGAGCTTCGATACCAGCCACCCGATCGATTCCCCGATTCTCGACTGGCGGCAGATGCCGACGAAAGTGCCATTCTGCCCTGTCGTTCGTCACTGGAGTTTACGGAGCAACAGCAACCAGGTTAACCAATAACGGACAATCGGAACGCTGCAGATAGAAACGATACTGTTACCGTTCCAGTACCGCCGGCCGGGGGTCTTTGGCACGCCTCTGTCCTCGCAGTCACAAACGTGGAATTGTAACCGAGTCTCGCCGTAACAGAGGCAACGCGCGTTCTAACGCGTTTAATCGCCCGACTACAAAGGAGCAGCTCCGCAGGGGGGTGACGGGATCGATATGACAAGAGCACACGTCCCGGTCAAATGCACACAAGGTCGAGCGCGCGCGTGTGCCCGCGCGCCGGAAATCCGGATCGCATCCGGCGCGCAGGTCGCGCGCCAAACGCTCTCGGTGAATATATAAATTTTTTCTGGCTTGCAGCCGACGCGACGCGTGACGAGGCGCGCATCAAAAGTTGCCCGATAAATGGGAAGTGGCCGATATTAATTTCGTTAATTGCGGAGCTGTTGCCGCTGGCCGCAAGCCTGCATGCTGGCCCTCCTGGCGTCCGGGAATAACAGGTGCGCGAACGCGCGTGAAAAGCTTGATTTTTCGAGCGTGGAAACGGTGTGTTGGCTGCGCAGGCCACCGACGTCGGCAAATGGCACAGAAAGGGTGGTGAAAATAAAGAGGGTGGCTGGGAGCGGGGGTGGCGGAGGCTGTAATTAAAACAGGAATGTTAATTACTCTTTGCATTACCGAAAAGCCTGTTATTGCAGGCGGGACTGGCTGGCTGGCTGGCTGGCCTGGCGCGAGGAACGAGCGCGGGGGCGTACAGCCGCGTCACGTGGAACGTTTTAACCGAGCTTTTCTCGTTCCTTTTCGCGTCGATGATAATCGTCGCGTAACGCTCGCCCCGTCGAATTAATTGCCGCTATCGGGAATTGATCGCGAAGGGGGAGGTCTCGATGAATCGACGATAACAGGGAACACCTTATGCAATCGTAATTGGTACTCTATCGTACCGACGATTACCAATCGGAAACGTCTTATTTTCTGTAATGATAGGATCCTAGCTGGCACTTTGTTACGCGCGAACAACGGACGTTGCAACGTTCGCTCTTCCGTATAGTCGGCGCGAATATACCTGCATAGGTACCTTACCTACCCCGTTCGGGTCGCGAAGAGGATCTCTCGTTTTGGAATATTGGACGCTCGGTTCCAGGAACCGGTAGTAAAGCGGTCCACGATGGATCGCGGCGCTGGTAATTTATGTCGACGACAGACGGCAGGTCCAGCGGCGCGCGAACCACAAATAGAGAAACTTAGTCGAAATCGACGGAATACTTTGTCGCGTCGTTAAACGGTTTCGCGTTTGAGTACAAAGAAGCCGGATGGGACGCGGCTGGCTAGGTCGGCCGGTTGGCTAAGGTCGAAGGGTCGTAAATACGGGGCCGAGTTTCGAGAGACCAAGATGATTTATAGAAACTTAAATCCCTGGGGCTCTCGTCTCACCGGGCAGCTCCCTTCCCATGGACGACGGAACGGTCCGCGTGTGTCTATCTATCTTTTCTCCATCAACGGGATAACCGACAGAGTCCTTGCGTGGCCGTTCGGAGGCGGGTAGCAGCCGAATGAACACCGCGTGCGCGCGCGCGAGAGAGAGAGAGAGAGAATCTCTTCGGAACGCGCCACCCTTCTCCGGGAATATTTAATTACAGCCTTCGCGGAGAGCCGAGAGAGCGGGAAGAAAATAACGCGGCGGGGGCCCTTGGAATGGCTCCGTTCGAGGGCACGCTCCTCTGTGTTTACCTCGTACTTCTAATTGCTTCGGCCAGGTCCGAGTCTGCCATTACCGGCTGAACGTAGATCGCGTATCTCTGTATGCAGCCCCCACGGATGCACCTCCGGATCCGTGTATACGCGTTTATCGGCGCTCGTCGACGGACGGAACCAGAGCTCTGAGTAATAATTATCGGTGCTGGTGTTTGGACGGGGGTGAGGCTCCCCTTGGGCTTTGCCGTCATCCGAACGTTTTGCGGATTCCACGAAGGACCGGGGCCAGAGTCGGTAACTTCGCTTGGTCAGAGGTAGAACAGACGCCATGGGGTGTAGGTACTATTAGATTTTCAGGGGTAAAGGTTCACGACGCGATCCGTCTAATTCACGCTCTCACTTTCCATCGTCCTTAGATCTCGCTGGATTCGTAAGAGATCTAGAGGGCTCTAAAGTCCTAGCGAGTGGGATGTCTCCGCGAATAGCAAAGCGTTGATAGTACAAGCGTGATACCTTTGCTTAAACTGTGCAGACACCTCGGTAGGTTGCGTTAACGCCGTGTTTCGCCGTGGTGTTGGTGAGGAAAAGGGGTACGGCCATGTTGGTGAGGTGGCCAATGGCGCGCGGAGCACCTGCCTCCCGTCTCTCGCGTGTTTCGCTGGACGTGTGTGCTGGCACACCGTGTGGGCGTGCGTTTGCACGCGTGTGTGCGTGCACAACCTCGTGGAAATGCGCGCGTGCGTACGTACATCGGCCGCACGCACACCGCTCCACGCACTGTAAACAACATTACGCGCGTACTCCTTCGTGGGTGTTTCACTCTTGCTATTTCCACCGCTGGGACAATCGAAACGCAACTATTCTCGCTCCCCATTAAAGCTTCAATTTCTGCTCATTCCTCAGATTTACAATAAAAAGGTCGAGGACTGTTAATCTATGCTTCTCTCAAAGACACCACGACCAGAGCGGAATCATATACGTCCATTATCTCGCATGGTATCTCTTTCATCCCCGTTATCGGGTTCTCGGGTATACGTAAAACGAAAAGGATAAACGGCGCCCGTCACCTAGCGTAATCGTACCGCTCGCATCAGCGCTCGCCATCGCGGTCTTCTTGCGCGCCTCCAATTTGTACCTCGACCGAGTCCGGGAAAAAAGGAAGCCAAGCCCTTTAATCTGGAATTCGAGCGCGATCGATACGATCGCCAGCTCGGGGCTGGGATCGAGCCGGAGCCGGGCAGACACGTCGAGGGGCCGTGACACGTGCAATTATCCGCGCGATTTCATTCGTACGCGTAGATCGGCATGCACGGAGACGTGTATCCTCGAGACGCTCGTCCGCCGGCCGTGTCGTCATCGCGATAATTATGCGCGCGACCCTAAAGCGATGCCGAGCCGCAGATATCGCTTACCTTCGGCACGCACAAAAGCCCCTCTACCTCCCGGTTGAATTCCACGGGGATAAAGTCGATTCGGAACGGCGGAGAGTAACGTCTGACAAGGTCGACCTCCACGATGACAATCTTCCCCGTCTCGATATCGCCGCGGCGCCAATTACGGTCACCGGTTCGCGGAATTTATGCACGAGGCATGCATCGCGGCGAGACGCGCCAATCCGGCTTGATTAGAAGGGCGACCGACCGATACGCCGAAGGAAGATCGATCGGTTGTCTTTGACCCACTTTTTGTCACGGCGAATGACGTAGAAAGATGGTCGATGCGGTGGATCTTTTAACGCAGCTCGCCGTGTCTCTTGCTTGGGGAATCTCGTCCTCAAGTCTTACGCACCGATTTTAACGAGCTCTGCTCGGTGGGCGCAGAAGTAACTTGCGTTTGACCCGCGCTCGGCTTATTCTACTTGCACGGTGAACGAGTCGAAAGCTGTCTGTCTCCTTGACGTACCTACGCCTGACCCAAGCCTTTCCGCTATCGCTTCATCTAGCACTTACACTAGCAGTGGCCCTTTGATCCTGTATTATTTTCAACAGATTCTGCACACCCTTCTCTCGAATAGTTAACCTACAGTCACCTCGTTCGAGTTGCAATCGGAGTTTTTAAACGGGAACGCTACCAAACCCGAAGGGGAGGGAGGGTGGAAAAATTATCGTTCGACCGACGCGTAATTTGCCCGGCGCGAGCGGACTGCGCTCCCGCTCGCTCGCGCTTTTAAATCATCCCCCGTATATTGGGAATAATTTCGCGCGTTCCGGTTATACCTTAACGACGCGGCAGATTTATCGTAATTACCGACGATTAATTGTTCCAAAATAGACACGATTCTTCCCCCTGCTCGCGCAGTTGCTTCCTATTTCGAGCCGCGGTTATCACGATTACATAACCATTAAGCGGCCGCGCGTGTTTGTGCCGCTCGGTACGGACGCGCGAGCGCGCATCGCGCCCCTACACCTTGCCGTAATTTTCGTGAACGCTCGCCGGTATACAAATAACGCCGAGGATCGCAGCCTCGCCGGGAATGGCCTCGGTAAATCGTTTTCGAGGGGCAGAGGGGGAGGGGTGGGGTTTGGACGGGGGAATGATAGAGAAAAGGGAACCAGAGAGAAACAATAAGAAGAAGAGTCGGCCAAGCCAGTCGGCCAGCCAGCCCGAGAGGGTACCAGTTAAAATCTTCATTGCGGTCGGCCATTCTTCTCTCGGAGGGCCTCGTCTCTCGTCTCCACATGGTGGTTTCACGCGTCCCTTTTCTCTTCCTCTTTCGCGCTCATCGCCCTCGCCCCGTCCGTCCTCCTTCCCTCGCCTCCGCTTCGGTCCTCCTCGATCATTCGACCGATACGACCTAAGGGCAACGATGCGTGTACGCGAAGGTCGGAACCTTGCCGGGGTACTCGTCGAGTCCGATCGGAGCCCGGGCTTCGACGCGGCCGGGCATCATCATGGATTTCCCACGGGGACGATGATTGCACGTTGGCGAAAACCTTGCGCGCGGCCACCTTTTATTCCTCGCCTTCGATGCGTGCCCCCCGGCCATTCTCTCTTCTCTCGCGTCCTTCGGTACCTATCGCCGCGTCTTCGGGAGGCCCGGGGATACGGATGGTACCTCGTGTGTTTTCGACGATTCGATTGCGAACACTGGGACCACGAAAGCGACTTTCACGATTCAGGCGTAGCTACTATGGTGAACGCGTTAAACGGTCGACGAGGAAGTGGAAAATTCTTAACCTTGCGGATCTCGCATAAGTAATCGACTTTATTAATTCAGCGAACGGCTGGCATGTAATATGACAAATAACAGCATGAAATATTCTAATGTCTCTCGCTCTATATACCAGGTTAGACGTTGCTTATCGTAAAATCGCGCCCATCGCGGCTCCGGTCGCAGGGAGCGGTAGGTAAAGAGCTGGTTGCTCGTTAACGGTCCCGGGAGGAAGCGAGCCGATCGTAGGACGTTGGCCGTTAAAAATTAATAAGAGGGACGAGGGACAAGGATCGATTCGATTGCTCTAGCGTAATTGGGCCCGGGCAGCTTCTCGTAAAATCGTCGGAGCGGATGGAAAACTCCAGCGGCCAAAAGAGCCGACAGGCCGCGAAACTCGGCCGTGCGGCGCGCGCTTCTCCTGCCGCGCGTTAGCGACCACCATAATAATTCCCCCGTGATTTTTATTTGGTCCCGTTTCATTGCACGGGATGGCCTATGGGCAGCCAGTACGGTCTGTTATTAGCGTCTGGTGCTCGGCGTTATTGCCGCTCGGCTATACGCGGCTCTCGTCTTCTCTCCTGCTTCCACTCTCGCGTTCTCCACAGCGCTCTCTCCCCTCCTCTCTCACTCTCTCTCTCTCTCTCTCTCTCTCTCTCTCTCTCTCTCTCGTCGCCGTTCCTCTCGTTCTCCAACGACGGAATGGTGGTGCAGAAGGTACGGGAAGAAGAGGGATTGGTCGGATGGGAATCCTTCTGCTGGAATCGACGCCATATTGGACGTCTATAGGGATACTCGAAGACCTTGCTGGGAACCACTCCGTTCCGCTCCGTGAAAACTCTGCCGGCGAAATCGTTACTCGTCAATCGTTGAACGCCGGTTTCTAAGATGCCCCGGCATCTCCCCCTTGACGTCCCGCTTTCTAATTACGCTCATCGGATTTGTATATTATACTCACGGGGCCCGTGCTGTTCTGTATCGACGAAGATCACAGCTGCTTTGCCGGGCAATTTACGAGCGACGAAACGAGAAATATGGATCATAAAAGGAAGCGTCCGTGGTATGCGCTGCGCGCGAGTTCGTCGGTCAGATCGAATCCGGGCAGTGGCGCGCGGGCCAAAAAGGAGATCGTACTCGCCGATCGAGCGCAAAGAGCCGCGCTGAGTCGTTTGGTAGCTACCGCGTTCCCGCTACGAAAGACATCAGGTTTGTTTTACGGCGCAGTTAAATACGATTTAGGTTTTAATTAAACCTAACTCGAAGCGAGCGAGGGGGCGGATCCCGCGGACTCGGCCATACGAGACTGCCGGCGATAAAATATATACGTAGGTATACACGAGAACGTTCCGCTGCCCGGTACCCGTCCCTCTGTTTCTGTCCTTTTCTCTTTCATCGATTAAAAAAATAAAAGGAGCAAGGAGAGGAGGGAAGGAAACGAAATGGGGGAAAAAAGAGAGCCCTCTGCCGTGCCGGTAAACAGGCAGGAAAGCTCGTAAAGACGGTTTACTGCCGGCGCTGGCCACCCTGCGAGAGCTTCCATCCATCGCTTAGTTCGGCTCCATGCGATCGTGCCCGCCGCGCCGATAAGCGGTCGTATCTCTAGTGATCGATGTCGTGGCATCGAACCATCATCGTAATTTGCTGCGCCGCAGAATCCGGCTCAGCTATCGCGTGATCCCTATAAGGAACTGAAATTACGATATAAGAGAAAAAACGTACGAGATCCTCGAGGCTATCGTGAGCCTGAAGGTGCTCTGTTGCGGTTAGATCTGTTAGAAGCTGCTCTCGCGTCCGGCTGACCGACCATCAGCCGAAGAAACGATCGACAGAATTAACGCGCCTGATCGGGCGCGAGGTTTTCGCAGTTGGCGATCGGATCGTGGCCAAAGTCTTCCGGGCGGTCGTAGTTTAAAATTATATCTCCGAGCGAAATAAACGGTCTGGGGGGGGGGGGGGGTCGGGAGGGTGCGGGTGACGAGGGTGGTTAGTCCGAGGCGCGAGGTGACCGCAGCCACGGCGCAGGGTTTGGCGTAAATGCACGCGTATGACGTGTGCGGATAATTGCAGTAGTTGCAGCCACGACCGTGCAGCCGTGGTGGCGACGGCGCTGGCTGGCTGGTCGGCTCGGTTGGGGTTGCTGTGGCAAAGGGTGTCACCGGTCTACCCCTCGGCCACCCCTCCACCCCCATCCCCATCCCACTCGGCACCACTAATCAAATTCAAATGCATATACCTAACAACCGCTGCACACACAGTCGTGCCGTTGATGAAATTATGGTCGACTGCACTCTGCACACCGGCGCGATGCGGCGCGGCGCGGCAGCCAGCGTCTCACTCGTGGTTCCGCGCAACCGATCCTGCGAAAGATCTCCGTGGACGTCGCTCCGTGGATCGTTCCGAGTTCTCCCAGTAGCTTCAAAGGCAAAATCGCGTGGATTTCGTAATTTTCACGGACCGTTCGTTTGGGCTCGATCCGAGCTTATGAATTACAGGATGCGTGTGCTGCGACGATAAAAGGCGTCCGTGAAAAGAGTCTGTACGTTCGCGGGTAATCGACAGAGGAGAACGCGTCCGAGGCGGAGAGACGAGCGAGAGGGAACGGGACAGGGAACAGGAGGGAAGTGCATCGTCGGCGATATCCTACCCGTCCGTGGTCCTGCATGGCAGTGCACGGTGCAGTGATGCACATAATGGGCGGGATGTGCACTTGCCGCAGGAGCCAATTATTCGATACGGCGGTCGGTCGCTATACGTGCCGCGCCGCTATCTCTTGCACGCATCGCGTATAGGCCTCTGGCTAACTCCTTCCTTTCCAGACCGATTTCGCCCCCTGCGCATCCCCCTTTGTCCCGTCCGCGGTTCGTTGCGTTCCCCTTATTGACAACGGCGCGGCGAAGACAAAATGGGGATGGAAGGAATGATCGATCGCGGGCAAAAATTTCAGAAACGCGTTCGGGTCCTTGGAGGACACTTAAAAATGTTGCGCGGGCGAAGTTAATTGAAGCGAACGACGCGTATGGAGATCGGCCACGCGGAGGGTTCGACGCGTTTCTCAGGGAAGCGTACCTACGATAATTCAGCCTGACCGCGGAGGCAACGTTAATGGATATGGGAACTCGCGGATAGTGCGAATCCCGAGCCGTCGGGCCAGAAGAAATGCAGCCTGATGCCCGATCGACGGGGACGAGGTGCCATTACAATACCAAATGGCCATTCTCCCTCCCCTACAAACCTCCCTGCCTCTCCTTCCTCCCGTCTCCTTTTTCCGTGGCGGTGGACGCGCCGCGACGACGTCTCGCCGCGGGGGCAACAATGGCGAAACCCCTTCAATTGTATTGAAATCCCGGCGAACAAATGTGCGGCCAAATTCGTCAATAAATCTACAAGTCAACCAGGCCGCCGACGCTCCTGCTCCCCCCCCCCCCCCCCCTCCCTGGCCGGGCTTTCGAGAGCATCTTTCTACACCCTCTGGCGCGTCTCCCGGGCTCAGACAGCCGCGCGTATATATTCATGTCCGCCGCGCGTATGCATATACACCTAGCCGCGCGTGCACGCGGGCTTGACGTATACACGGACGTGCTCAGGTGTACGGCCGAGAATAAGGAACACGCATTAAAATGCAGCCGCGTCTCTTCTTTCGTGGCTGCGCATCCCCTCCACGGGGGTTTCTCACGCGAGCAGGGCGGCGACGATAAGCGCCATTTTGGTTGACGTCGATGCGCCAATTCTTATCCTAGCATCTGCTGCACCCCGGGCCGCATGCATTATGCATCCTCTTCGCGGCTCGGGCCGCTGCATCTTTCAGTCTCGACACGTCCGTCCCGGGGATTATGAATACTCTGCTGCGTGAACGAATTAATTAAGGCGTGGGGTGTGAATCAGTCGCTCTGCTCTCGTCTGCGGCGGGTCCGGCGACGGCCAGAAGAACGTTTAAAGTTAGCAGAACCGATCCTCGAGGAAGCTGGGAGAGTGCTCTGAAACGATAAACGGCTTACACATCTTCGAGGGTCAACGAAAAACCGCCGGCTGGCAGTCTGCTCTCATGAGTCACGTTCAGCCACTTAACGTAACAAGTTCGATACGTCCCGTGTGCCCGGCGATCTCTTCCCATCGGTTTATAAGCGGTCCATATCCACGAAAAAGTGGCGGGCGATACGCCCTGCAGGACACGCGCGCCGCGGGCCACACGGTTCCCGCGGGATCCTGCGCTCGATCGTTTCCTAAGTGCTCCTTATGCAATTTTGATGACGCTCCGCCGATTCCTGCCACCGTTCTGGCGCCTTTCCGCATCTATGAAACCGTATAAACGCGACTGCGTGTATCCGTCCGCTGGACCCCATTCCGCCCCTTCCCTTTCTCCAGCATTTCAGACGTTCGCCGTGCATTGGTCGAGTGTAAAAGTTTTGCCACTCGGGGGAATGGAAAAATTGAATTTCCTCAGTCCATTTATATTATAGGAGTGGTTTCTTCTCATTCATTCATTGTTCGCGATGTCTGTTGTTGCCTCAAGAGAAATGTCTATCCTTTGGTATTCTAGATTGGTCATTACGATTAAGAATCTTTTGCTTGTAAAATTTACGTTAATGTATCGTTGCAAATCGATTTTAACACCCATCACAGAACTAGCATAAAGTAAAAAGTTAATCCAAAGTTCTCGGTACCTATGTATTTACTTAGGTAAGGGAAAGTGGGGTAAACACGAACGCGGGGTAATCGCGAATGCGATGTTACGGCGTTTTAATAAATAAAAACGATGTTCCCTCTCCACTAGCTAATAGTTTAAGTCGTATCCAACGCCAGGCAGAAAGTAATAAATACAGAACGCTCATGCTATTCAAGATAAACACAATTTGTTATTTTCATCATGTTTCAAGTAATATTTTGTCCATTTTCAATTGCATATAATTACTGTTGAATTAATGATACAATTGTTTTTTTTTTTAAGTCGAAATAAAGCACTTTTTTACCAACATTTTGTGACCAAGGCGTTGCTTGAATCATGATTCGAACCTCTGAAATAAATTCTTTTTTATTTTTGGATGTCGTGGGGTATTGGCGAACAACTCGGATGTGGTAATTTCGAACCTTCGAGATTAGCAACGTTAACCGATTTTGATGAAATTTTCAGCATGCATAAAACTTACTTAAATCTACAAAAGGGATTTTTGATTTTTCATTACAGGCTCAGAAAAAAAAGTTTACAAAACGACCTTTACTATTTTTTTTCTATATTCCGACCAATTGCAATTTTTTTCTAACGCACAAGAAGAGGAATTTGAAAAATACATTAGGTATAGGTTGTAGCAACATTTTTTATGGGTTGACCATTGAAGTCGCGCTTTCTGTGCGACTTCTGCGATATTTAGCACTCTGTTCGTGATAACCCCACGGCGGTCGAGTAATCACGAACACCAAGGGTTTTGCTTTTTCACTATAAATTTGATTTTTATAATAATTTTTCAAAAATTCGGCACAGTACTTTATAGATGAATAGTTTAAGTATGTTTGTTAATAATAAACAAATTCATTTCTCACATAGTTTTCGTTTTGTTTGCTTTTTTGCTTAGGTGTTCGCAATTACCCCACTCTCCCTTATATCGAAAGCTTTCCCTGAAAGCTCGACAATAAAATCCGTCCCTGATCCGAATTCCCTATTCCCAGCCAACAATCATCGGCCAAACAGCAGCGGAATTCCGCAGAATCGGTCAAAAGTTTCGCGTTGGGCGAGCACCCACGCGCCTCCGCACACACGCCGTGTATCTATTCGCGGCATTTCCAATCATTGTAAAACCCCGATAGAAATGTCGGCCCATAAACCGATCGGGGAAACGATACGGGGTCGGTGCGTGGTTATAGAGGAGGAAGAAGGAGGTCGCGCGTAGATATAGGTAATGCATAATGTAGAACGTAAGAGAAGGCCGAGCGCGGTTCAGCGGGGTATAGGCTGTCCTGGGCGCGGAATGCGCGCGTCAGATCGTAATGGACGCGATGCGTTATCTGAAAATGGTTTTACAAGGGCGACGCATCGCCCCCGGCCTCCATAAACTTAGCATAGAGTAACTCGTTTCCCCGGTAGCGAGCTGCGAAAGGGAGGCGAAACGGCAGAAGGAAGAGGTCCCGTCGCGGGGGTAGCGAAATCTTCGAATATAATCTTCCACTCTTCCCACGATCTCTCCTCCCTTTCCGCCTCGCGATTCCGCGTTCCCACTTTCACGGCTCCACGATCGGTCCTCCAGGACGCGCCGCGGCTCTCAAGACGCTCGTACGATGCCGCGAAATTGGTTTCGTCGACGAATATGTAATTTTAAGACGTCGCTAGAGCGAGTATATACTGGCGCGTGTGGCAGTCACTCGCCTCGCGCATTTCTCTAAACAGAACGTTACATTGAACAGAATCTTAAGCGCGTAGGTAGAAGAAGCAGGAGGTGTAGTTATCAGGGGCACGGGAAAGTTTTATGATCACGGAAACGCAGTAGGGCGTAATCACGGGAGATCGCGGCGAGCGATTGTCAATCGGTGGCGTGGTTCCCGCGATAAGGGAGCGTTTACACGCGCGAGTCCGCGGGGCGTCCCATGAAAAAAAGAGAATCTCCATTCGAGAGCATGGCTGGTGTACCTGTTTCTCGGAGGATATTAACGAACCGTACGTGTACTCGCAGCGATCGCGAAAAGGGCCAGGAGAGCTCAGCACGCCTCCGAATCCTCCCCTCCGCCTTCTCTTTTTGCTGAATTCGACCAGAGGCATCGCCGATCGATATCGTTGCCCGTTCTACCCCCGCGGATCCCTCTCCCTCTTTGTCTCAGATCTTAATTTACGACTGGTTTATCGACTCGCAGAAGGATCACCGAATCCCCGTCGCCCGGGACCGGGGCTCGATCTCTGTCACCGAGACCTATCGGCGTCCGGTAATTATCTTCGTTTTGCAGCAGCGAGCTCGACGGATTCGCTTTTAATACGAGCCCGCGTCACTCAACCGCGTGTGGTCCACCACGCGGTGACCTGAACGGGCTTCCACCAGCCTCACGTTTCTCCTTTCGCTTATCAGTCGAACGATAAAGCCGACCGTTTCGAAACCAGTTATCCAACCGAGTAGCCGTACTTTCGAGCCCACTCTGCCGATCCGTGGGATTTTCTGATGTACTTACCTGGCCACTTGGGTTGCGACATCGCGCGAACTTGTTGCCGATCAAACACTTGGCCGTTTAGTCCTTACTCAATAGTGCTCTCTATTGTCTCTGTTTCAATGGGGGCAATGTTATTCTGTTAGAAACCCGTACTATCGCTATAAACTCTTGAACCTCAACTGTTTTTTTTTACAATGCTTCATACGTATAATGTGAAAACTACTTCCGTGGTCGAGCAAGTTTAAAGTGATACTCGCAAATGGCTCTACTTAGATCGTCACGGGAATAGGCACACCGTCGAGCACTTGACAGAAACCGATGAACGGAAAGGATCGTCACACCTGTCCCCTTTTGTCCCGGCGGAAGTCACCGTCGAGGTGTCAATTTAACGATCATTTCGTTAGATTTTGTTCGGCCAAGCCCGGATCATCCGCAGTTTGGCGTTCGACGGAACTTTCACGGACGTATATTCATTTTCCGCGGGGGAGGTGGTCGGGGCCCCGACGTTATCGCCCGGACACGAACTGGTTCATAAAAGCACGACGTGTTTCGTGTCCTCCGTTTCCTTCGTTCGCCGCTTCCTGCGTATGAATAAGCCGGGGTTACACCCTCCGGCTGCCGTGAGAGAGACACCCTTTTCCGAGCAGCACAAAGCTCGGCCGCTCCTCGTCGCCGGAAAACTCGTCGTGTCCTCGGCGTCTCTCTCTTTTACCCCGTCTTCCCTTCTCCTCTTCCCGCGATTCGTTGACTCGCATCGGGAAGTCCTCTCCCGGTTTGATTTACTAGCGGCGCTCGTTGTTCCCCCGCACGCCTACACACCACTCTCGCTCGCTCTATTTCGCGCGCCGCCCCTCTTGCCCCGTGTAAATATTGCAGACGTAAGTGGAAGAGGTAAATCATAATCCTGGGTGATAACCACGTGTACTCCCAAGGTTCTTGCACTTGGAGCACCTATGTGTTTCTAGTGCCGTTGAAGAATTTTGTGGAAGAAAGGGTTGAATGTAATGGTTGAGTGTCAGATTTATCATGGAGGCATTCTAGGAACGAGTATCATTCGACTTCATCCCGAATTCACCCAGAAATTTGGAAACGCGGAGTCCCCGTGCCCCCCAATGAAGGGCCCGCGCAGCCCCCATGTTTAATCGTTTTAATAATTTAATTACACGAACGTCCGGTTGTCGAGCGTGCCAGGAGGTCGATATTGAAGCACGAAGTTTAATTCGCCGCCACGATTTACATCTTTCTTGTCGATACCCGGGGACCAAGCCGCGAGTTCTGTACAAGAGTATACGCCGAATGTATCGGCCGGCAGAAAACACCGAGTTCTGTCCTCGCGAAATTAGCATACCGGTTTATTAATTACGCCGCCTCACCCCTCCCCGCGCACTCGAGCCGACCGGCGTACAAGATTTCGTTCTGAATTCTCGGTACAAGCCGAGGGATGCTCCTTTTTCCTTCTTTTCTCGCGACATAAATCTCTCTTCGCCCCTTCGTTGAAGAGCCCGGCGTCGACGTCCCCGCTTTTTTTTTTCCTCCCCCTTTTTTTTCCACCGCTAGTACATGTACCCGCGCGTCCGCACCTGGTTATTACGGGGTAACAAGGCTGATAGCGAGTTATTATTTGCAAGGACGAGGAACGGAGAGTACGATCGGCGCATTTAAAAAACTGAAACGGAGAGTGGAGGCAGCGGGCTGGCAGTAAACGACGTATAATGACAGAAAAACACATAGTAGAGGTTCAACTCGATTTCGATTGCAATTTATACCGAGTCGAACGAGACCGAGGGGGGTAGTAATTCGACGGGAGGTAAAGGCTCGCTTAAAAGCGGCTTAGTCACCACCCCGAGTATAAGGGACTCGTCTGCGCGACCCGTTACGAGTAATCCCCTTTTCTTTCTGTTTCAGGTGAGTACCAAAACATCCAATTTCCAAACTCTCGGTCCCCGTGGGAGGGCGCGGATCGAGTTTCGCACAGAAGGGACGTAAGTATGAGCGCGCGCGCGCGCGATCCTGATCGGCGTCGTTCGATTCTTAGAATACGGTGGAATCACCGATGCGAAAAGTAATCGGGACGCCCTCGCAAATCCCAGCTCGATCTTTCCAGCAAGGATTGCCCCGGCCCTCTGTCTCCCTCCCGTCCGCGGCGCCGCCGTTCTTTCTGTTTCCTTCTGCCCGTGAATCTCCCTATATCCGAATGCAATCTAGAACGCATTTTGCGGCCGTCCTGCAGGACGTATACATCTCCCGGCGTATTATGGAATAGAATGGAAGGAAAACGGGATGTAGAAACCGAGTGGAAAGAGTAGGCCTCCGAGGCTCATAACCCCATCAGGGTTTGTCCCAGGGGCGGCATAACACCCCCTACCCTTCATACTTTTTCCGCCCTTCGCTTGGCCCGCGTCTCGAAACCGCCTCTTGCGGTCTCCGCCAGCGGCAACCCGAAAGTCTTCTTCCTCCACGGCGAGCCTCTTCCCGGGAAAACCGCCCGGCCCCCCCCCCCCCGACTCGTTCGCGGGGATTGAAAAGAGGCCTTAGTTACCCACCAGAGACCCGGCCGAATGTTCGCGAATGGAATGAATTTTCGTGCCTTCTGCGGGGGTACTAACCCTTAGGAACTCGTTATTAATTTCTCGTTCGCTGGCACCGCAGGGAGCTTGACTTTTTGCGTACCGCGTCGATCGGAGGAACGTGTAAGTCGAAGGGGGATTTCCCGAATTTCTGTTCGCGGTAGGTTATTGGGATCTTTGAAAAATAGGAAATTTCCTCAGTTCCACTTTCTTCCTTTGGTCGTGATGTCGTGCCTAAGACGGTTGGTCGGAATTTTCGCACGGTAGCAGGAAGATCAGACCGCCAAGCGGTACATAAATTTATTTAGAAAGCGTCGAGGAGACCGCCATCGATACCACTCGGTCCTGGGCATCTTCTGAAGTATTCACGAGCCCCGAAGCGAAACCAAAGGCTGCTCCGTGGTGCCGGATAAAGACGCGAACACCTCTGCTACCCCACGTAGCCTGCCCCTCCGTTTCCCCGTCCCCGCCAGTTTCTTGGTAAAACGAAAGACGTGCAAGACGGTCTCCTTGGGGTCGGCAAAGCCCGATAATGGAGGCCGCTAATAAATTCACCCGTTAATATAAAATAATCGTTAAATGCACTTAGGACATACTTACGGCGCCGCTGGCAACGGCGCGCGCTGTCCTCTTTTTATCGAGACCACTTCGTTCTGGCGTGTTCGATCTCTCCCTCAAGCCCCTTTGGCCAACGATGGGAACGGGGCGAAAGTTCCAACGGCGGGGATTCGTTCAGCTCCGTCCTTCCGCGATGTTATATCAAAGATACGTGTGTATCAGATCTGGTAAGCCCGCTTCCTCAACAACGCGCTGTAGAATTTCCCTGAAATTTCCTCAAACACACCCATCGCGGCGACACCTAGGTAACCGAGCATCGCGGGATGAAGTTGTAACTCTGGGAGTCTATAAAGCCATTCAACTCCAGTACACGTGCAACAGTTTAAATTACGGCTACAAGGGGCTAGGATGGGACCGGTAGTCGGAGGAAAAGCTTCTCGCCAGAAAGCACGGGGCGTAATTCAACCGCAGAATTCCGCGTACCCATAAGCGAACCGTCCGACCGCTCTTTTATTTGCCTGGCTGGGCGAGTAGTTAGCCGCGGAAGCGGACACGGGCGTCTATTTCCGTTTCGGTGGCGGTTTCTGCGCCGTCGCCGTCGGGCGGACCCGCGTATCGCGTCGCCGACATGATTAG
This sequence comes from Andrena camellia, assembly GCA_029448645.1. Classification (NCBI taxonomy): domain Eukaryota; kingdom Metazoa; phylum Arthropoda; class Insecta; order Hymenoptera; family Andrenidae; genus Andrena; species Andrena camellia. Next base: position 39,030,285 of record CM055679.1, on the reverse strand, counting down.
CGGTCGTGTAAACTGAAATGTTAAGACATGACGGGGCTCGACGGTGACACCGCAGTGCTACCGACTCGTCGCAATGTATCAAGCCGTACACGCATCGCTGGCATTAGACGCCGACGCGTTTCGCGCCCCTGCGCCCATTACTACGCGGCTTTAGGGTACCACGCGCTCGTCTCGAACGTTTCCTGCCCCCCCCCCCCCTTCGTTTCCGTCCTTTCCTTTTCGCCGTGCGCCGTAGCCCCGATGATCTGTGGGGTGGCTCAATAGTTGGTTCTTTTTTTTTTTAAAGTAATATGCAACGCGCAATGTTTAAGTGAATCGCCGAAAGCTTCCCGGAAAGAAAGTCTGTTACAGGGGACACAAAGGAGGGTGCGCGTTGCATTGAATTCGTGTTCCTCTGACGCGGTAATTTCCTCTGGCGAACTGTGCGCGCTGCAAAATAGCGTCGCGCCGGTCCAGGGGCGCGGGTTCGACGCTCAAAAGGAAGCGTCGCCCCTCCGTCAAAGTTAATCCCTGCCGTGTCTGGGATCGGTCGACGACGCTTACAGAGCCGAGAGCATAATTCAGGGATTCGTAACTTTACCCCTTTCACGTGTTCCCTACCGTCGAGGAAGCTCCGCGGGGCAAGTAATTTCCGGATATGACGGTGATATATAGGATGACTCTGGCACAGAAAGTTTTCGCGCGTGTAAAGTCCGCGCCGGGAAAAAGCGGTCTCCCCTTAATTATGATCGAGCAGGATGCCGAGCACTGTTATGGACGAGCTCAGGAACTCTTTGAAACGTCGGAGATTCGGGGAGATTTAAATGGTTTCGGTGATCATTCATGTAGTAAGATCCGGATCTGAAATGTTGGCTTGAAACTGGTGAAACGAGACTTCCTATCTATGGGGAGGTGTTGCTATTAACCTGTTATGCGGGGGCGCGTTCAAACGACGAGATAGCTTGTCTTCGATGCAAGAAAATCGATACAGGGTGGATGCAGCTGGGTACACCTATACTTCTCGACCATTCCCGCCGCGTATTCGGTCCCACGTGTCGCGAAAAAATCCCGCCCGTGCACGACACCCGCGTCGCGGAATCGAGAGCTCTTAATTAGAGCCACGGGGATACACCGAGGAGAGGCCCTCGTCGCGGCCGCTCATTATTCGCGGGTAATCAAACGGAACAAGTGGTGCCCCGGTAATATACCGAAGGTCCACGAGCAGAAGGGGGCGCAGAGACAAGCTAAACGGCGGGACAGGGAGTGGAAGAGCGAGAGAAAACCGCGTAGGTACAGGCCGGACAGGGACAGAGGGGGTGGGAAAGGACGAGAAGGGAGAGAGCGAGAGAGGCTCGATTCGCGCCTCATTGCCGTCTAAGCGAGAGCCATATCTCTTTGTGGAAACACGAGCCCATGCATCTCCCGCCTTCACCCTGTTCATCTTCCGCGATCTCCTGGAAGGGCCCCTCTAACGAACTCGACGTCCACTTAGGGGCCCTGAAAGGAGCCTCGTAACGAGCACCCCACCCCCGCGGGACCCAAGCTCTTGCGGCCTGTGACTCGCGCCTTTAGGGCCGCGTCGCGATCGCTGCGACGCCCGTATGCGCCACGCTCTGCCGAGCTGACCCAATATTTTAATAAAGCGCTCGGCCACCACCCGTAACTAACCGACTAACCTGCGGTGAACCAGCAGGGTGATCGCGCCAGAAGCAACGGTGAGGGAAAAAGAGAACGAAACAGAGCGAAGGAGAGCGAAGAGAGCGGGAGAGAACCGCGCAGCGCGGCGCGGCGCATCGTGATGTACGGGCAATCAGCCGCATTAATGCACCGCGTGCGCGCTCCACGCTCCTATAAACCATATTTATAACACTTCGTACCGCAATATATCCCGAAGCGTTGCGCGGGGTGGTCGCCGCGGAGGGACGAAGAGGGAGGAGGGGGGGGGGCGACCAAGGGGGAGAGACGCGGTTGAATGTTGACCGATCGACGGGGTGCGATGATTACGCGAAAAGTCCCAGGGATCGCTACAAGGTAGATTCTGTCTGGCCGATTATCGATGAGCGCGGGACGACTCGCGGTGCGGTTGGCGCGCATTCGTTAGCGCAGTCTTGTTCCGTCGTTTAAAAGTAATGAAATATTAGCGAGTAATGCGCGGCTCGGCCTTACGCCGCCTTCCAGCATATTTATGAAGCGGTTATCGTGGTTACGGATCGACCCGAACCGTACGAACCGCCCGTCTGGCATTGAATTCAGTTTCTATATCACGCGCCGATCCAATTACACCGTTGGTAGCCCCCGCTGAAAGGGGCTTCCATTCGCGATGCACGGGATACTCGAGCGCTCTAGCCGCGGAAAAAATAACGCAGCCCCCTCCCGCCCCCCTGGCTAGGACTGCTATCAAGCACCAGTATCGCGTGCATCGATAATATCGAGTAGTATGCTGCTCGCTGTTTCACCCGCGACGCGATCGCATTGCTCGTTGGGAGGGGAGACGGCGTTAAACCGATCGGGGGTCCTCGGCATCCCAACGATCGCAGAAATGTTGCTGGTGTAACACACCAGAAGCTTTCGCACGATCTTCTCGACCCTCCATTTTGCAGCCACCTCAGTTCTAACTTCTTCACTTTTTATGTCGGACGAAATCCAGTGCGACCCAAAGAAATCTACGTCGCGAACGCATACACGTAACTGGCGCTAAACCAATTCAAATCCCGATGATGATTAGAATATTTACTCTAACTGACTCGGCCGTCGCCCGATTACAATGGGACCATGGGGTGACTATCGTTACAGATACCGCTAATCAGAGCGAATCATGCCGTATCGCGGTCTCGCACTACATCATGCTCGCGGGTACGCAGAGGGAATGACGGAGGGGGTGGTTGTCGGGAGGGTTGACGACTGTGGAACGACCGGCGGAGGTGGTGGATTTCGCGTTACGGCCGGGCCATTATTATTCATATATTCCGTATCACGTCTGTTCGTACAAACCTACAGCGAGCGTCCGCGAGCCATAACAGCTCGTCGTGCCACCCCCCCCCCTACCCTCCCGTAAATAGCCTCAGGTATATGTGTATCTACATAGCAACCACTTTGCGTCCTCCTGCGAGATCGCGCGTTCCGCTCGCGGTCTTGTATACCCTGTCGGGGGTTGTTTCCTCGGGCTCGGCAATGCGGAAATCGCGGCGAATTTTCCATTTGCATTTGTATCAGCAGCCGTTCCATAAAAAGTCTCAGCGTTTCGTCGTGGCAGGGGGGTAGGTGTAGATATGTAGTTACAGGAATCAGGTCTTTCAAGCTCGATTAAAAGTTAATCTAAAACTGAATAATTCGTGAACTTTGTAACAAGCAGAATCGAATTACGATCCCAGTTCAGCTGCTGCTTGCCTATTCAGTCCTCCGCTCTCGCCTTTGGCTTGTCACGCGTGTCGCCATGCGAGGCCCCGGTGTGTCGCAACCGCGGCGGAGCGTATTCGCACGGCGTACGTGCACGAGTGCAGCGAGAGGTCGAGTGTGCAGTTCAGGATGCAGGAGGAGGCCGTGCCCAGCGGTAATTGCTGTAGAGACTGGCCAGAGCCGCGATTTGCCGGACTCCAGACCGCCCGCACGACTCACCTTCTTCTCTTTTCACCCGCGTTATTCTCTTCCTTTCTCGCTCCACCCTTCCGCTCGTCCCTCTCTCTCTCCCCCCTACCTCCCTGCCACAGCATAGTTACTAATTACAGATCGCTGGCCCGATCTCGATGGACGGCTGTCTAACTACCAAAATTGAGCTTCGCGCGCAACGCTTCCTTCGACGAGCCATCCCCTCGCCTCGCCTCCAGCGCTTAAGTGTTGGTTTTACCGTGCTTCGAGCACGATTACATCGATCCTCGGTGATATAATTATTAATTGCAGATTGCTGGTTCCGTCTCGATGGGCGGTTCCTCGTTCGTCGGAGCTTACTCCGTTCAAAGACGATTGCGATGACTCGAACCTCTTTCCGTCGACCTTCGATGGTGTGACTATTAATTACGAATTACTAGTTCCGTTTCTCCTCTCGATGCGTCTCCTCTTCCTCTTCCTCGAGTACATACTTGGGTGCAGATTTTCTTACACGCAAGAACAGTCTCGATGATTCCACGCTCCCCTGTTTCGCGATACGAGCGATACTTTGTTTCGAAGGAACGTTCCGCTAACGAACACCTGCTCCCAGCGAATTTCTTCATCCAGCTGCGCGTCTATAAATCGAGGTAGACGACGCCATCGTGTGTCTTAGATTACCTACGTATAGAAGCCCTCACCATTTCGTGCCTCAACCAAATCACCGCTACAGTAGGTACGATTGAATATATTGTATATACCGCGGCACACCCTCCATAAAACGCGCGAGCAATTTTATTAAATTCCTCTGTCTACCTCCACGTGGTAATTAGTACACCGTCTGTCTGGAAACGAGAGAGAAGTCTCCACTCTGTACCTACCGCGCACGGTTTTTAATTATCCGCGTAAAGCGACGTACTTTACGCCGCCAATGATTCCCGTGCTTCGAACGCATTAATGGCCTCGCGAGTTCCATCCGCGGACGCTGAATTTACAACCCGTCAAAATGTAATTTACGATCATTTCCCCGTCATTTCCTGAAGCCCGTACCTACTCTCCTCCGCGGGCCCTTGGGCCGAGGAGCCCGGCGCTACGGAAACTAACCTGCTCCGCGGCCAGGCTGGTCGGCCCCGAGCTTTCCTATGAACGTTCTCACGCGGTGGCCGGCTCGTAAGTTACGCGACTCGAATCCGATCTTCATCAACGCGGGACGCCCGCTCCCACCAGGGGTGGCGGGTACGCGCGTAAAACGTCCGCGGAGCCATGCAAATTTCTGCGTGGGGGTCATTGTTGGCCGGAGGATACGTGTTAGCTGGATACCCTTCTTTCCGGCCCCGCAGGCAGATAAATAATGGTAACGCGACTCCGCGCGATTCTGTCTACCTTGCGTCCGTCTTGTTTGCATAACCGGCCATATTGGTGTGGGCTGTTGCCGTGGTGGCACGCTCAACGGAATCAAAGCTCTCGTTGCCTCGATTCACCTCCGGTACTCCCTTCCTTGTCGCCATCGTCCACGCTGTAATCGAGCAGTGGCGCCTTTTTCTGCTGCTCCAGCCGACCGCCGCGCGAGTGACTTGTCCCGCGAGTAATTCACACTGTATGCGGGCTTTCTCGGGCAATTCCGCCGAAAACGTTTAAGGTGATAATAATAATTGACGGCGCGAAGAGGCTGCCACGCGAAGCGCCGTTGAATATTTCACCTCTTGCGTGTTTATCAGCATCGCGACGCGAGTGGGTTAATATTGGTACTTTCCGAAGCGAGGCACGGGACAGTGGACGCTGCGAGCCAGAAATTATTATTATTACATTCAAGGTTTTCGATCAGATTGTTAAGGCAGACGCAAGTGACTTCTGTCAGAGAAAAATTCCCCGGTGCCTGAAACTGAAAATCGTATGCACCGATTATTGGCTTATAAATACCTTCAGGGACCACGCGAGGCCATTTTAAGTGGGGTGTTGTCGGTGTTTATGACCGCGACGCGGTAAACCGCCGAGAGGTTGGTGCCTGTATCGCGATCGGGGGAAAGCATCATCTGTCAATAACCAGGCCGATAAAAAATGAGAGAAAGAGCAAGGGAGAGGTAGAGCGAGCGAGGACAGGGCGCGTTATGGGTGGTCACAGGCTCGTTGAATTTTACCGAATCGCGTGCACACTCTTCTGCCGATTGGTAGACCATCACGCACCGTTCGACGAGCCTGTGCAACCGTGCATACACGCGTACACGCATTACAGATTCTCGTGCGCCGCTGCGCGGAAACTTATGCTACGATCAGGTGGAGTAGCGCGAACGGTGGTGCACCAAGTGATGGCAGGAAAATTCATGCATTACGCGTGACGTCACCCCAGGCCGCAGCCATAAAACAGCCCGCGGATTATCGAATGGGGCTTCGCATTAAAATATCCGGCTGTCAATCTACGCCCGCGGTTACCGGCCTGCGTCGTCCTATTCTACGGCCTAGGTAGGGCAATGCGAGTTAGAAATTTTTCACCTACTTAGACATCGCGCTCTTCCATTAAAGAAAACAACCGGACGATTAAGTAGGTGATTTCTGTTTCTCTTAAACGTGTCGCCGTCCGTTGAGAAGTGCTAGCGACTGAAGGCAACCCGTTCTGGGGACGGTGTCGAATAAAACTAAGACTTTAATGTTTCGAAATTACCCCTGACAGAATTCGTGCGTATAAATCCACGCGGGGACCGCAGCTGCCCGCTGCGAACCGCATAGCCGGCCCCTGGTCATCGAAATAACAATGATCCAATACCCGCGACGCACGAAAAACCGCGTGGGAGCAAGAATCGGTCGATGGTGCCGCGGCGGTTTCTCCGGCCGTTCCACGTACGCAGCGTAACAATTCCGCTTCCCATCGGTGGGGACAGGCTCCTTATTACCGGTGTCTGCGTAACGATGGCTTTTTCCAGCCAGCGTTTTTGCTTTCTTAAATCCCGTGCTCGACGCCCACCTTCCTCCCCCAGCCACGGTTTCTTCGTGCTGGATACGATCGTTTCTTCCCGAGCTAACGATTCCCAGCCAGCATACCGGTAGTAGATATATAACCGCTGCTTCTCGTGGAACCATCCCTCCCTCCCTCCTCCTTCCCCCCCCCCCCCCCCGAGGGCAATTCCACCCGATGATAATTAAACCATCGTCCTCGCCGTGTATCGTTGCCACGGATATTTAACGGGTACAAAAGCTCGCGCGTATCCGCCTCGACGATCGGCTGAAAGAGAGACTTCAAAGCTCTCTGGAGCCCCTGAACGCGCGCGCAAAAACCGTCGGGGAGCGATCCTCGCGGCGTGGCCTGAAAGCCGGGATCAGTACATAAACAACACTCCCGAGTGGCATAGCGGGACGCGCTAATGACCGGGATATTAAATAACGATAATGACGCCGTCAACGGGGGCGGTTTTTTGCCTCGCTTTGTCGCCCACGATGACGACGGGGGCCAGGATGCGCGGGGGGCTTCCACCATCGGGACGACGGGCAGGCGAAATTTTGCACATTCAACACGTTCGCTACGTTTTCCTCGCAGCAGGGGACACGAGATGCCCGTAGCAGTAAATTGCAGCGCTGTTTTATGCGCAGCTCTCTAAATATCGTCCCTTCTTTTTAATAGAGCAGTGAACGATCGAAAGTAATTTACTTTGTACGCGGGCACGGCTTTTAGCAGCGCAATGTCACTTCGATTTCGCGAGATGGTACGCGGCGGTTTTCATCGAGTAGTCTTGTAGCTGCTGTAAAGATGAATTCAATGATGCCGTGTCCATCCAAACAAATCGATTCTGTTGCAACCGGAAACACCACACGACACGCAAGATTGCCTCGTTCCTCTACGACCAAAACCAGCCACGATAATCGAACATGGTCTCGGTTTATTTTTAGCAATTATTCCGGCGTTCGCCGATAAGACAAGATGATCGATCGATCCGAGCGCAGCGTCCGCGCGTCAGCCTCTCGGACGACGATAATCATTACTCGCGGGCGCATCTCGCGCTGCTCTAAGGACGTTTGAGTTATGGATCGCGGGTAATTAAGCCATCTTCTGGACGATGCGGACATGGTGTTACGGCTTTCATATCAGTATCGCCCGGGGTACTAGAGGATATCGCGATCAGGTCGATAGTGGATCGCTGTCAAGGAAACTTGCACCTCCTTTTTCGTTCTCGGGACATTACTGTCAGAATACTTTCTCGCTGATGCGAGATTTCTCTCAAAGTTGCAGCGTTTGAACTCGAACGCTCTTTTTCCCCTCGAAGTTTGCAATTTCCTGCGGTGGATTTCTTTGGTAGATTTTTATTATACAGTGCATTCCATTATCTCCGTTTTTAAAAGCCTCCTATGGGGCAGCCGCGATTCCCCGGGTCCCACGAAATTCTCCTCGGTTCGCAGGAAACGCGTACAAGTTCGGCCGCCCGATGAAATGTTATTCATTTCCGCGAAAGTTGGCGCGCGATCCGCGACGCGGAGTGGCGATAAACGCGCGATTACCGCGATGGGAACGACCGGACGCAACGGGACGTTCGTGTTAGCCGAGGCAGAGCGTGTAACGTGCCGGCGTGGCCAGTCCGTAAAATCCAATGGACTGTCGTTTTTATATCCAGGCGGTACTCGCGTCGTCGAGAGCGTTTAATTTTCCGCGTTATGAAGTCCCGGCGTCGTTGAGTCCGGCGATTGCCAGATCACGCTCGCCACTTCGATCTCTCTTTACGCGCCGTTTCTTAAATACGTTAATTCGGCCCCCGATGATTATCGCCGCTGTTATACTTTAAATTATTACTACTTGCCGTTTATTATCATCGATATTGCCGGCAATATCGTGCCCCGTTGGATTCTCCCGCGAGAGTGCCACGATTATCGGTAATCTCCGCCGTTTGTGACTCAATCTTATTGATTGTTCATTGCCCTGCCGTATATTCCTGCTCCTGTCAACTCTACTCCATAGCTTCCATACATTTTCTCGTTTTTTCCTTTCATTCCTTCGGAATACTCAAGTGGCCACTCAACCGATATCTTCTTGATAGGTACTCGGTGGGCTTTACGATAATTTAATACTTCGGGGGATAACATCGCTGGTATAGCGTTGCTGTAATTGTCATTTGTGTACGAGTAATAACTTATAACTATTTAGGAAATGAGGTCTGCCTCGGATCGAACCATTCCACTTTATTACATCGTTTTGTAACAGATTTCTGAATATATATCGAGGTTTCACGGCCTCCAGTAGCTAATTCGCGGTGCAACGATATCTAAACAACGATTCCGGCCGAATGATCGCTGCCACTCGCACAGATGTCGCTATTTTTTTATTAATTCGATTGCCACGCCTCGGGGATCCCGTGGAGCGCGCTCGTCAGCGTTTAATTCCCATTGACAGCGAATTTTCGTTGTTCCCGCGCGCTGCGCCAGCTCTATGAAGATCTCGAGGCGTCGCCCAGAGCACTGACAGTCACCTGTCCGAGCTCTGGCTCGCGTCGCATCCACTGGCACGTTGCACAGGTGCGCGCTTCGTACCTACCTGGCCACGATGGATCAATTCAGCACGGTTGCTCGGTATAACTTTGCTCGCCGGACGAGAGCCCTACGACCTGGCCCGGAACTTGCCATTCGTCACAGACGCGACCGACGCGACGTGTCGTTGCTGTCGACGGGAACGGAGATCGCCGACAGAGCGGTGACCATCGATGAAAACAAACCGTCACGGTCGTCCAGCGGGAGGAAAATAAAATCGATTGCTCGTGAACACCGAACGATGTCCTGCATCCCGATTCTGAGAACGGGGTTCTCAGTATCAAATTACCGGATTCTTGGAGAAATTTCTTTCATCTCAGAAGCGGCGTGTACCCAGTATGGTAATCTTTTTTTCTGACAGTAAATGCGTCCAATTTCGAAATTGACTAACCTTGGTTTTCACGAATGGTCAAAGGGTGAATCTTTTTGGCGAGTGTTGAACGAATGAAAGGCCTACTTCTGCTCCCGAAAGCGTCCTTGGAATCCACTATTCGACATGGAATATTAACTCGTTTAGACCCGTCATTATAACGCGCGCCATCCCACGCGAATGTCTTAAAAAAACTCGTGTGTCGTTGATCGGGAGGGAAGCACTCGTTGCCCGTGATATTTATTGCCGTGCACCGGGCGAGCTTTAAAAATGCATTCCGCGCGAAAGAGAAGGGGCGACGGCCAAGAGGAAAGGGAGACAGAGGAATTTGTTCCTATTTGTTTGAAAGCGTTATGCAGCTGTCAATGGGTCGACCTGCGCGCGTATGCTCGTCCGGAACGAGCGGTCAACACTTTTCTCCGCGTGCATCACGATCTGTTCCATCCGATCGCGTCAATCACTCAAACTCTTCGACGCGCGGGTTATCGATGCACCGCCGCCCCCGCGATGCAAAGCGCGTTGCAACTGCCTACCTGCAGCGTCGTTTCGAACCTGTGAGCGACGTCCTCATTATGAATATTGTATTTTATGGTCGTTTTGTTCCTCTTCTCGCACCCATTCGGTTACATCCTGGGTTGATCGTTAATGAGGGGCAATTGGCTTTGGGCTTGATTGGCCCGTTTCCAAGTTAGAATCGTGGATCTCCTGTTGTGGCTGGAGGGTACTTGAAATATTGGAGTTCGCAATTTTCGGCAACGATGCTCGGTAGTTCTCTGCACGATTTCTCGTCGTCAACCGATGGAGACGTTAGACCGGTATTCGGCCACGAAGAGAGGAAACGTCGGGGCTCGGGAATTAAGGCAGAGGGAAAAAGGAGCGAAAAAATTATCGGGCCGTGCAAGCTATGAAACGGTGCGCGGCTAAATATTCAAATTAATACGGCACGCTCGTGATACGGCCGATAACGGGGCCGTCCGACTTTAGCGATTCGGCTTATCGAGCACGGCCGCTCCTCGCGATGGATACGAATGTTTGCGTGCTTATTCATGAAAGGAACGAGCGATAACGGCCGCCTCCTGTCATTCTTTATCGCTGGAGCCACGCCGTTGCCTCGGCTTCAATAATTCCGGCCGCTGTCGCGGCCGGCAACATTAACATTGTCAGGTAGGTGTTTTCTCAAGTACATTTTCAACGTTCCGCCGCGTCACTGGGGATAGGGAAAGAACTATTCCACGCGCGACGGCTGCTTGTCGCGTTTAGAACTTTTCTCTGGTTACTTCATCATTCCCGGTTCGCGTCATTCCCCGGATACCCTGGGCAACCTCTGCGTAGGCAACGTTCCATTTAGGATACCGCGGCGGTTGCGCAGAGAGGGACGTAGTTATAGAACGCCCTTCGGGGATCACCGGGGAAAATGAAAATCTGGCTGGGCGATCGAGTATTACACGAGGCAAATTGCCCTTCTAAACACGAGCTAATAAAAAGAGGGGGCACCGGTTACACGGGGAGGAAGGATGCAAAAGAGAAAGGGCCGGGGGTGGTCTGGTGGATCTCCTTGTAACCCGTATAGCCCATTTCGGGGGTCGCGTATATGACGCCATTCGCACGATACCCGACGACTAAACGAAGTCACACCCCCTGCCAGGGGCTGGCAGAAAGGGGTTGGATGCTCCGCACACGAGGTTACAAGACGGAATAAATACAATATTATGCAAACGGGCGGGGCTGATCGCGCTCGGCAAAGCCTCGGGAATCTCGGGAATCCCGAATAAATTGACACTAAACGTGGGAAGGGTCTGGTCCCCCCGCCCCGCCTCGCCGCGTGTCTCGTCCTCGGAGCATCCTCCTACGCCTACGCGGCTCGGATCGCTCAGAGCGACGGGGAACGCCGCGCGCCGGAAATATATATCGATGCCCCCGCAACACGCCGTATCCCAATATCACCTAACAGCTATTTCGTTTATACGGGCCTTTGCGCGGGGTTAGGGTGGAAAAGGGAGGGACGAGGGTGCCCGGACGGGAACGTGTTTTTCCGGAATCTATGCATTACTCGCGTGGAATGACGGAGGGTTGATCGCTCTTCCCTCGCCTCGCCTCCTCGAAAAACGCGCTTTCTTTCGCCCCGTAATTTCTGAAGTTTTCTCGTCCGTTCCCCTCGGCGTGGCTCCGGCGTAAATACCGGAGGTATCGTATAATCATCGAAATTACGATCTCAGCGCAGCGCTCGCGTCGAGCGGGGCGCCGAGCTAGGGAGGAGGAGGAACGCTTCGCGATCCGCGTCGATTCTAATCTACCTCCCTCTTTATCTTGCCACCGCGTCGAACCTTCGCACGGGACAGTAAACCTCGCAACGAAATGGCCCTCAGCGCGAGCCGTATCCTTGTTACCGATACCGGTAACGACGAGGACGGCCATTCCCGCGCTGCCAGCAACCACGCGCATATACCCCCAACTCCCACGCTTCCTGTTCCCGTCTATATCCCGCCATCTCCGTCGTGGTCCAATTATTTCTCCTTTTTTCCTCTCACTCTGCGGGACAAAAAAATGCCCCGACGGGATGGACGCGGGACGAAAGTAAATGTTATTTAGGTGTACGCCACAGTAACGGAAATATGTGCTTAGAAAGTAGTATTGACACCGTTGGACGTGTTTCTTCATTTACAAGTGTAGTTATGAAAATGTAACGCGCCGTGTCGTTAGGAATATCTACCCAAATAGATACTTGTATCTGGCGTCATTGCAAAACGAGGCGGCTCTAATCATAACGTCAAAATAAATCAACCTTCGCGACGACCGCGACCTGGAAACGGGGACGTTTCGCAACGACGTTGCTGGCGGTTCTTATCTCCGGCCACTCACGTTTACCGATACCGATGCACCGATGCCGCCGCGCCGTTTCGCTCGCGTGCACGCGCGATCCCACGTTCCGCCGACGCGCTCGCGCGCGCGCCGCCTGAAAACTCGCGGTTTCCCGGCTGTTACTGTCGTGCGGCCGAGAGCCGGGCCGGGCGCGAGCGAGAGAATCGCTGCCCCGTAGCAGAAGATTATACGCTTTAAATGGATAATTAAATAGCAACGAAACTGACTGAAAGACTGACTGGGGATGATTGCTGGGTAGCGGCGCGAGCATGACCGTGGAATTGCCGCCCGGGGGCCCCTTTCAAGAGGAGGAGGTTTCGTTATTACGCTCCCCCTCCCCCCTTCCCCGGTTCCCGTGTCTAAACTGAACGGAAACGTTATAATTATCCTGATTCCCACAAGTCACGAGACGAGCCCGGTACCGATTCACGTGGCGAGGAAAAAGGGGCGAGTGCAGCGGAGGAAAAGGATTTTGCTCGCGTCGATGACGTTGTATGGACCGTGCATTCGATGGCTGGATGTTTTGGTGGGGCTGGTCCGGCCCGTCAGGTCGATCGATGCCACGGAAATGTTCCGATCGACACTGACGTGTGCAAGCAAGCCTCGTGGAAACGGAAGCACGGGAAAATCGCAGGAGCCCAGTTTCCCGTGAACATTAGCCAGCCAGTTAATCGCGGCGAGTGGCGTGGATCCACGTCTCCCTTCCCGCGCGAGATTAGGCCAGAGTGACCGTCAGTCGTTTCATTAGCACGGTCCAATCAGCCCGATACGGCCCTTGGACGATCCTTGCGGCGCTGAGCGAGGCCTAATCAATGAAATTGGGAGACAAAGCCGGGTCAGTAGCCGGGGTCAACGGTCATCGGTCCTGGCGACGATTGAACCTACCGTCGAAGAACCTCCACCGCCCCCTTCTCCTCCTGCTCTTCGTCCTCGTGCCTAACGCGACCTCGAAGGACAGAATGAGGTAGGTGTGTCGCGTCGCCACGCTCCTGGTTCCTCCTTACGCACCCTTCGAGCCTTGTGTCACGATGATCGCGCGTCCGGATCGTGGGAGATCTCGGGCACACGTGCACACGTGCACAAGGCGGTCCACCCAAACACAACGCGGACAGACACGCTCGATGTTCCTCTGGGTGTACGGGCGCGAGCAGACCCCATGGTAGACAGGGTCGCGTGATAATGACAGGCCTGGGCGTCGCACGGTGATTGAGGTGGCCGTGTCACAGGGACCCGGTTCGACCACGCCCTGCAGGTCGGCCGTACCAATTCGCATCGATTCCTAAGTCGCCCCGTGGAATCGCTCGATCTGGCTGCTCTTCGCCGTGCTAGGGAGTCGCCTGGCATTCGAGGAGAATTCGAGTCTTCGTGGCTAAAAGCACTTACAGTGAAGGGGCAGTTAGCTGGACTGTCATAGTTTCTCGCCCCGCATTAGAGATTATATAAGTCCGAGCTGAGCAAACGTGGCAATACTTTGGCGTCACCTTCAAACATTAGTGGCAGGAATGATTGCGATGGCCAAGGATAGCCGCGAGTTCGATTTTTCCCGGTGCCGAGGCGGGAATGCAGCGCAGGGAATAGCCGATTATCGAACGCTAGCGAGCGAGCCCGGTGCAGTGACGAGGCAGATTCAGCAAACGATATCTATCTGGCAGACAGGGGTCCGCGTTTGCTCGGTTCCCGTCGTCGTCGTGCTGCTCCACCAGCGAGTCGACATCGCGGCGGCATACCATCTTTGGGCTTGGCTTATCTCGTATCATTGGAGCTTGCCACGGATAGCTGCAGGCGCGTCCTCGCGCATACCTCCATACATTCCATTGTGTTTCGCCTGTAATTACACCGAAAGGGACGTGGCGACGTCTTCGGCGCAGTTCGTCGCAGTTCGCCGCGCGGGGAATGTCATCCACGGGGCCGATTCTAATCAGTGCCACACATCCCCGAGACATGTCGCTGCGACAGCCGCGGCTGGCACGCTCGAATACCACGAGCGGGTCCTCCGCCTTCCACGTTGCAATCGAACCGGTCGATTTATTAACGTGTCCCGATAGAGAGATCGAACGTTTCGCCGCGTCCTTGGGCGAGATCGACGGGAAGGATACGCGATAATTCGATCGACCAGCCTGCATTTTCCTGCTCGTTATTCCTGGTACCCGCGGTTCAGAGGTCACGGACGAGACGCGGCGGTGCTATTGTGAGAACGGGACGTTCCGTAATATCCAGCCGGCTCGAATCTTCGCTCAGACGATCCTCTCCTCTTAAAGGAAATCCCATGGAAGTCCTTTCGACGTGCCGCAGCCATTACCTCCGCGCGACCTCCCCGCGCGGCCCCGATCCCTCTTCAGGCTGCAATAACGGCACATTAAAGGATTTTAACGCCGAAATTGAATAACCCCCGGAGGCGGTAACGAAGTTTATGCCCGCTCATGGAAATGCCTTGTGTAGCTATACCCAGCCGATGGTGGGAGACAGTCGGAATGAAGGTATTAGGGATGACTGACGCGCTGACGTCGCCCATTTTGTCGCTCCCGCTCTCGGCCCTTCTCGCCGTTTCCTCGTCCTCGTTTTCGCATCAGCAAAGTGCAGCCCTCGCTCCTCCGTCAAAGCTGGTCGATCCAGGCAATCGTTCACCGGCACATTTCTAAACCGTTCGCCTGCTCAGCACGTCCCTCGCAGTCAAGTAGGCTATGCAGTGCTAGTGCTTTATCCGATAGTACCCAAACCCCTTCATCCTCGCCATCAGCATCGGGGCAATACCAGAATGTCCGCGAAATCGACACCGTGCAAACAGTTCAGAGGACATAGAATCCCCGTGTCGGGACCGTTGCACAGCTTTCCAGCCCGTCCTTTCGCCGCGAGTCCTGCGAGCGAGGGCGAAGGCGAGGGTTACAAGGGCGGGATCCGGCCGCGTGATGACGAGGCGCGATTTCTGGCGGCTCCCACGCCCCAAACGCCCCGCTCGTTAGTCGGAGTCAGCAGCGGTCGTCATCGACGTGTCATTCGGCACCGGAGAAGCCCGGTACATCGAGGGTGATCCCGGAACGAGTCCTGGGACCCCACCGACGACACGAAGAGAGGAAGCGAGGTCCGACGCGAGACCGCCCATCCGACATCGACGTTCCTGACGCAGCATCGAAGCCAGCAAATTGCCGTGCTCGTCGAGGCCACGTAGCGAGATCGTCGATCGTTGGCGCGGGTAGTGTTGAGACGCAGGGGGACGGGCGGGCCCGTCTTCCTCTCCCTGACAGCCGCTATCTGTATCGTCCCGTTGGATCGTAACGAGAGTACGTGCGCAATTGGCCCGATCAAGAGGAGCCCGGGCGCGTCTCCGTGCGAGTGGGGGTGTCGTTATCGTTTGACTTTGCCGATTCCGCGGCAACCGGTCGGTTGCTTATCGAACGCCGATTAATAATGGACTTGGTTCGGCCGTCGGGTTTTCCTATGATTTACTGACCAGGGCACCCGGCTCTTCGCGCTCAAAACAGGTTACAAGTTGAAACATTGTGCGATGCTAATGCGCGTACATTGAATATTAATGGTCATTGAAATTCATTTTATTCTTCATGGAACATGGCGTTCAGCGGGGCTGACGTTCGGTCAAGGTGAACGCGAAAGTCTATCGATATTGCTCGGTTCGCGCCTCCGAGCTGTATGATGTAATCCTTCAATTACTCTGACGCGGGAATCGATTTGCCTCGACACGTCTAGCGTTTCCTCATCTTTTCCAGTACTTGTTGCTTTAATCCATCATCTGCGGCGTGATCAGGCTTTGACATCGGTAGTGTGGTCTTTAAATTTCACCTGGTCTGCCTCGAAATTATCGAAGGGGCACGGAGATTGCGTAAGGCACAGCACACCTGTGGATGCTGGGTGGCTTCTCTTTCGGTAGAGTTCTTTCCTAGAGGAAAAAGATGTCCCCCCCCCCCCCCCCCCCAGTTTGTACTGATTTGAATTTGGGTCACGAACGAGCTCATTGTCTCGAGAATTGTCTTAGGGAGCAGTTCCCTCCCTGAAAGGGCCACGGTTATTTCAGCTACGCCCGTCGCCCGCTATCAAGGTAGCGGCTCGTGGATGAGGTTAGCGTACCACGAAAAGGGGTCGTCTCGAGGCAATCGGGCTAAACTACGGACTCATTTACACACTTAGCCGGGCTTCCGGCTGGCTCGTTTCTACCCCAGCCGTCGGCCGAGCTCAAATGGTTTTCATATTGTCTTTTTATCGCTCGTTTTCATTCTATCGCTTGTTTGGCTGCCGACTCGAGTCGTCCGCCTCGACGATTCCGCGCCTCTGCTTCTTTTATTCCAATTCAGTCCTCCTGTAGTTCCCTGGATCGACTTCCATCAGCTGTTCCATTTACCTTGCCGTGTTTCGGGCAAAGAACCACGGTATTTCGTGCCGTGTTTGGACAATGTAGGTGGCATTGTTGCCTGTGATATCAAGCCTGGTTGTTAAGAGCCTGGTGCAGCAGTATTGGAAGGGCAAAATCGGTGGTTTCTTTTATGTTGGATCACTTCAATACTAATCAGTCATGACAGGCGTATTTTTTACAGTCCGTTTTTGCATGTGTTTGCGAGTAATTACAAACAGAAATTGTCGGTATGTATTGTTAAAATTATTGAAATTATTAAGCGTTGAAAGTAGCCCCACGACGTCGTGCACTTGAGACTTGTGTACATAGTTTCAGGTGAACCTGAAAGCAAAATGCTTTGAGGTGAGTAATTTCTATACAAAGTGCTACAATGTGGAACGTTCCCACCGAATTTGGACAAAAATTGTGGTAGTCATGCGCAAAACAAACTTTTTCGCGTTTTCGCGGAAAAAAATCATGTTTAATAATTTATAAAAAATGTTGTCACTATCCAATGTTGATGAGGAAATTCCACATCATAGACAAAGGAGTTTCACATATGTAGTTAAAATTTCAAGTGATAATATTCATTCGTTCGAAAGTTATGATGTACACGGTGTTTAAAAGTGTAGTTTCGAGATAAACGGCTTCAGAGTTAAGTCCCCTACGCCAATACCGCTCTGCGTTGCCGTTACTCGACGGTGCAGTGAATTACGTTCAGCGCTATGAATTCCGTTATTATTCGAATTTCCTCATGAAACTTAGTTGTAAATATTCACAAACGACGACACTTTCGGAATTAATAATAATAACAAAAATCGATTTTTCGAGATTTCAATAGTGCTGCACCCCCTTAAAACACGAAAGGGTAGGTACATCCACGCGCTTCTTCGACGCCCTCTTCTCGTAATCACACTGTAAACGTTTCATTTCTTAATCGAGAGATCGCCTGCAAGATTCATTCAATTCCCAGAGTGTTACCTGTAACTTTCTCGCGATAATACTTTTACCGAGTCAAACTTGTGCATCGTCACGGGTGGCCCGGGGGGGGGGGGGGTGGACGACCCTCGTGGAAAAGCACGGGAGGGGAGCAGCCCGGAACGGACCGCCGCGAGCACTTAAGACTATTGTTTTCAATGTAATTGGATAGCTGCTGCCCTCTCTTTCTCTCTTTGTCCCTTTTACTTGCGTTCCCGCAGCCACCTCGATCCCAGAAGAGGGTGGAAAGCAGTCGGCCAGCCGGGTCCCCGTTGTAGCTTCAACAATTATCTTGATTGTTTTATGCATACACCGACGAGCCGGCTCCGCGGTGGAAAGGGGACGATCCTTGAATTTTGTGACAAAACACTAGCCGGTACAGTGTTTCGTACAACGTCTGGGTACTCGAAGAATTTTCGCCAACAGCTACCTACTCGTTAACCACCAGTTCTAATCGAATCATTTCCCCCCAAACTACCCTCCCTAGTCAGGCTTCCAGGTCCCGGCAGAATTTCGAGCCGAGCAATCCAGGAATCCGTTGTCCCCGTCATAGCGACACGGCCATGAAGATCCAGATCGACGATCGATCCGCGTCAAATCCGCCCGTACGTAGTCGGCCGCGTCTCGATCCCCCGTCTACCAACCCTCGATATGACGTTACACGCAGGGAACGCTAGGTAGCCAGTCGGGGCGAGATCCGATAGAAACTCTACGCCCAGACAATGCTCTCGGCCGATTTAATTAGGATAAGAATCGCTTGGATCGCGTATACACGGCCGGCACAATGGGCTTTCGCGTCGGCAGGGGGAAAGGTGGGGGAGGGGGGTGGGTGGGCAGGGTGCACGGGATGTGGGGGGGGGGTAGGACATGAAGCCACCGCTTCTGGTGTGCACGTATACCGTGGCTCGCCTCCAAGAAACATGATATAGGGGGAGAGGGACGAGGGACGGTGGAACGGGCGAAGAGGGATCTGCGGGCTACGGCGGTTTCCAAAAATACCGCAGGCTTCGGCAAAAAGTAACGACCAGGGGGGGAGGGCTGATGCGGGATGGCGGGGAGCGGGGACGTGTACGTGGAACGTAATACCGCGAGCGCCACGTGCTAATTATGTAAAAATATGATGCGGTCCGGCCGCTTGCGGTGCAGCCGCGGGAGCTTTTATGCGCAGCCGGATCCGCTCGCGTCGCTCGCGCGCCCGATCCTCGGCTTGGCATCGGTTCTCGGGGCCCGATTTTACGTTCAATTTAATGCTCGACGCGTACCGTGGCCGTGAATTATAATCGACCGTGTCGCGGCGGTCGGTCTCGCGTAACCGGCCTGATTTAATCGACCGCTGCGTGCGTATGGCCGAGAAAAGCCGCGGCGATAACTTTCTCGCTTATCGCCGAAGGAAACGGCGCGCGATCCGGCCATGGGGCCGCTCGCGTCATAATTATAACGTGGCTGTAACGCTGGGATTAATTGAGACGTGGCTGGTGCTCGATCGCGGGCCGATTCTGTGGGATAATGTTGGCAGGGAGAACGCGTAGGTGGTTGATCTTTGGGGGTCGAATGATAGTGTCCTTCATAGCGACAACAGAGGGTTCCTCGGACGAAGTTCGTATCTGGTTTCAGAGGCATTAGCTCGTAGACTGTCTCAATTTTACACCCCGAACACGCGCAAGTCTAAGGCGTGACGAGAGATTTGTTTGCCCGACTACGATTACAGCGACTTTAATATCGCAATGGGAACTAATAAGAGATCGAAATTAAGATGCACCGCGCATTGTCCCTGCGGGATAGGCGTTTCGCGAAGCTCGTAATGGAATTAACGAGAATATCAATGGATCGCGTGCGAAAGTTTTTTTTTTTAACGCTCCTCGGGGTCGGGAAGTTTGTCATCCATTAACGCGAAAAGAGATTGCACCCTGACAGCTTTTTACCTCGTAACTATGATTAAGTAGTAGGTATTCGTTTATCGTTGCAAGTTTGTAATTCGTTGCTTGGAATCAATTTAAAACGCATGCCAAAGCATCAAGGCCTGATCGCGAAACATCAAAGTCTTATCGTCACATAAGCCTATCCATTACAAGAGTCCGATATGAAACGGTGTGCGAGCAGTGATTAGGTGCAGCGCAACAAGTAGATTAACGCGATCCACAAACAAAGAAATTTCATACACGTGTTTTCATTCGTGCACGCGCGAGAAGCTTGCACGCGCGCCGTTCGTCTTGCCGCCGCTTGGCACCCATCGGAGCGGAGGGATCCTCTTGCCACAAGTGCGAAATTAATGCGAGCAGTAACTTCCCTGGAAGAACGATGAGATTTATACACGAATTTATGGACTGGCGCGGCAAGACCGATGGAATAACCGAGGAGTGCATCATTTATTCATCTAGCTCTGGTTTCGCGGGCGCCGCGGCGGTAGCGCTCGACTTTGATCCGTTGCCAATGTCACCTAGACGTCTTCAAACGAAAGTGAGAGTAACGATTTTTGAAGGAGAACTCCAACCTCCTCTATCATCTTGTATCCTCCCGTTATCGCGATTCTTTCCTCGCCGAGAAATATCTTGCAATTCGAAAAGGTTGCCACCGCAGCGGACCAATGTTCCGTTAGAGTTTAGAGGACACGTTTGTCCCTATAAAAGGAAACACTGAAACGTCGTCAGAAAATAATTTACAGCGACACCCACTGCGGATTTACAGCTCTGCTGCGACTCTTCTCGCAGGGCATTAAATCTTCAGTATTCCATAGGCGACATTGTAAACGCGGCGTTTTAGCAATTTTATCACGCGCGCCCGCCGATTTCCTTCAATAATTCCCGAGCCAAAAGATTATCTTGTAAACCGCTTATCCGAGGCTCGTTTCTCCGTCGCTGTCCACGGCTGACCTTTCTCTCGTATATCTTCGATGGCCCCTCGTAAAGTCTGTCTTTCGTGAAAGCCAATACGAGCATCGAGGACGGATCGCCGTCCCTGCAGAAGCGCATCTGCGCCGATGCGACAGCCCGATAAAACGCACTCGTCCCCAGCTATATAGAAGCGCTTTTTACCCTGCTCTGCCCTCCTTCCTCCCTTCCCCTGCCCTCCTTCTTTTTGCTGGCTTTATTGTTGTTGTTGCAGCGATAAATAATATTTCACAGGTGCGCCCAGGCGACGCGCGCCGCCTGTAATGCGCCTCGCTGCCGTCGCGCAGATAAAAGTTCCCCGATGCATCTATGCGCTCTGTGCACTTACCTTTTACGCAACGAATCGCCCGATAAATTGTTTAAAAGCACAGGCTGCGGGGAAACTGGGCTCTCCCCGTTCGAACAGTGTCGTCGTAAATAACGCGAAAGTCGCTGGTGGATTTGATCGAGTGTTCGCGTAACGGTAGGAGATTTAGAGGAAAGATTGCTCGGTAGATAGATGAACAGATAGTGCAATTGATAGAGCAGCATTTCGGTCGGCCGTTCTCTGCGTTAGCCGAAGACAGTTTGCTAAAGCTGCATTCTTGTCTGTTGCAGCATCCGTACCCTTCGGAAGACCAGAAGAAGCAGCTGGCACAGGACACGGGGTTGACGATCCTTCAAGTGAACAACTGGTGAGTGCTACTTCTCCGATCAAATACTTTACGTGCACACTGATAATGCGCGTATCAACCAGAGACACCTGCGATCCATCTCCCATTAGAATTCGCTACCAATTTCTTCCGAAGCGTGTCCGAAGATCACCAATTATCCGAAATACCCGCGGGCAAGCTAGAGCACGCAGTACCAAGTCATTTACTTCTCACGCGCGACACGATAATTATCAGGCAGCGATCGATTTCGCGCGACAACGGGAAATTCGACGTCAGAGTCGCGTCAGAGGATTGATGAAAGCCAGTCGGACGTTCTCCCAGCGACAGGTTCTCCAGCCTGTTATCTCTTGGGGTGGTGCGTGCGCTGGCTGGGACTTTTTTCCACCTCGCCTCGGCTACGAGGAGCGCGAGCGCGCGCGGATTCCGGACACGCTGAAATTACTCTCGTCCGTCAAACGAAACGAGCCGTTTCGCGGCCCCGTCGACGTTGCGACAAGCTGATTATTTCAGCGCGCCGATCACGCGAAACACGGGGAACAACGGCGGAACGGTCGCCTCGAGGCACGCACCGTTGCGCTGGATTTCGAAATTCCTGCGACACCTGTCCCCCGCCCCACTGCCGAGACACGGGGGGGCATTGTCGGGCCCGCGAGATTCCTGGCGTGCCCCTTGTCGAAGATAAAATTGCCGTTTCAATGGGTTTTCGCGACGCGTTCCGGCGAGCGGAGCAAAGAGATCGATAGCAATGGCATCGAACCGAGTGGACAAGAATTCGATGGATGTGAGCCCGGTAGAAGGCACTTAGGAATCCAGACATTGGAGTTATAGTAGGAAGGAGTTATCTATCTTTATGAATTTTCCCAATTACTTTCTCGTTAACTGTGGAATGCAGGTGAATCTATCATCCAACGTGCAGAGAAACATTGTGGACAAGTAGTATGAGTATTTACGAGCATACATTTCATATCCAACGACCCACTAACACCACCCACGCTCGTTGCCCAATTTTCTGCGTTCCATTGAAAACACGTTTCCCACGTTACACATTCGATAGTTATTGGCACTCGACTTTCTCCGGATCGTAAACCCTAACGATCCACGCATCGTCCAACCCGCCGGGTGGTGTTCGAGCGGGGAAGGAACGCGATCTACCGACAAGTCTGCGACTCCGGTGGAAAAGAAGGTCCTCCGTCGACCACACGCGCGGCAATAATTCCCCCGCGAGGCGACGGAATAAAACCGTAACACCGTCGAACGCTGGCTGGCAGGCGGCGTAACGAGACGTTTAAAATAATATCTGGTCCGCGGCGTGGCACGCTTGGCAGCCAGGTAAGCGAGTGCAGCTTGTAAAACGTTTACGCCAGCCCGCTTTATGCACCTTTAATCTCGGCGCGAAGTGCCATACCGGATTCTACTAGTCGCTATTATGTACTGACTTTACGATTTTCGTATCTGGGCCGTCCACCAAGCGGGAAAGAGCGCGCGCGCGCTCACTCGTCTCGTGTTCACTCGGCCGATTTCCAGAATCGCAATCTTTGTCCACCGTCTCCTCCTCTTCTCGCGTTCGCCCCTGTCGTTCCTCCATAGTTTTCCCGAGCCTCCTCGACGCTCGAGCGGTATCGGGCCCTCGCACGGCCGTAAATTCCGCGGAGTTTTGACGCTACCGATAAACGCACTCACGGAGCGCGTGTAACCGAGCGAGATTTTCGGTTCGGTTTCGCCATAAACGCGATAGCGGGTAATGCGAGACACCGCGAGCCCATTGGCATGCGTGCTGAGGCGCACACGTGCCTTGACCAGGATATTTCCTCGGCTCGACAACGCGAATGGGCTCTCGATCGACGGCGAACAGGTTAAAGCGGGCTCGTAGGTGGTTGCATTCGCTTAGAACGCGGTTGCAGGTGCGCCGGATAAAGCGCGGATACGGCCCGCGCCGTTGCGCTGCTCGAGAAATTTTAAAGTGGGCTCGCGATGGAAGTGGGTTTCTACGTAAGATAGGAACATAATCCTCGGATGCGAATAAACGAAAATTCGACGTCAGCAGGTTTTGAGGGAACAGGGGAACTGAGATTCTATTCTGGCCAACACCTGCACTGCCGTGCGCGGATTTACGATTGCCGAGGCGGTATGTAGTCATTAGCGTAGCCGGTACACCAGCGTAGTTCTACCGTACGAAACTCTCGAAGAAAAAAGTAATACGCGAGAGATGCCTGCTTGATAGCGGTCTTACATTTTACGACCGTCCGCGTTACGTTGTGGCAATTTGCCGGTCGAAACGATTGCAATTAATAAGTTGCTGCCTCTGCTCTTATGATTCATAATGATACGGTTAATCGTTCGACTGCTATTTATGGGGGGGGGGGGGGGGGGGTGGCAGGATTAAACTCGCGGCATGCACTACCTTTCGTTCTCTGGGAAACGCTGGTGTAATTACAGTTCCGATTTTGTGGGATTATCTGGCTCGATCTTCAACTTCTTATTCAATGAGATCAACAGCCATGATATGTGCGCCACTATCAATGAGCTTTCCCTTTTTCACACATTTATCGAAGGGGATGAGTATCGGTGTCTCGTTCGAAAATGTTTTCCAAGGCGATTCCCGAACAGTCGCACGTCGTAGAGAAAAGTTAATTCCACCACCCAAGCTGGAAAGGGTTAAGACGAGGCAGAGAGGGAAGCTTAGTGCGACCTGTCCCATGAAATCCCCCGTTTCTTCTTCGAGTTGATCCACCATTCCACCCCCTCGTCCGCTTTCTCTTTACAGAGGATGCTCCCCTTGCTCGTATCTCGCTATCTTGATAGATGTTTCCGCGCAGCACCTGCGCGCCAGCATCCGAATTACAGCGGCCCCTGTTTACCGTGATGTTTAAGCGTCGAGAGTGGAGCTACCCCTTTCGCCCCTTCCGCTTCTGAGCAACATCTTGGGAATCCATGTCGACGAAATTTCCTCCGCTCACTCCCCAATCTGTTTCCAGACATTTCGAACTGATTCGCAACCAAATGTCCACGTCTACTTTCACGCTGTTCCTCGAGAAAGTATATTTAACCACATTCCAACGCCTCCTGCGCGGAATATTTGACGTGTACTTGGAATTCCTCGGTAGCTTCGAGAGAACTCAGCCTATGCTCGATTTCAAGATCGCTCGGCTTCAACAGTATCGAAATAATCCGGGTTATCGTTCGCGGGGGTGAATCAGCAACCTTCCCGCGGCCGGATATAAAATGCGAAACGAATTGCTCGCCTGTTCACCCCACGTTCGTCCCGGTTGGTCGTCTGCGCGCGTTCTCGTTGCATCGGGACGCCACGGAGACGCGGGTGGTTTGCGGCGCTTATAAATAAAATCGTCGCGACGTTCGCGAACGTCTGTTCGCCGGGCATGCTTATAATAAGAGAGCAGATCGGGGCTGCGGCCCGGGGTAGGAAGGGGTAGAGGGCCCGAAGAAGAGCGCGGTAATTGAGCACAAATCAAGTTTAAGGAGGCCTCCAGCGACCAGGATTTTTTGATTGCCCTCGCGTAATATTTATTTCGTTCGGTGTGCTCCAGCGACGCCCACGCGATGCCACGATAATTGCGCGGCCCTGTCCCGCGCGTCCTCCGAACGGTGTTAATTGCGTCGTCGCGGACGCAACGCGACGAACGCATGCGTCTCCTCGTCGCGGAATTTTTGGCAAGGCAACGTGTTTACGCGCCACCCCGCGCCGCCAATATTTCCTCCGGCATCTGTCCATACCGCTGACACGTATCCTTCGCGTACGGGCCTCGTAATTAACCGGCCGTAACCTGTGCCCACGCGCAAATTAGTACCGCATAACTTTTCCTCGCCGAGACTGATCCTTTCCAGATAGCGTCGTCTCTCGCTTTCGTCTGTTGCTCGTGCGCTTAATTAAGTAGATCGGGTCCACTTTTCCGTGGCGAGGGGTAGTTCTTCCTTGGTTCGCAGGCACGAATGCGTGAAATCTTACGAAGAACATAATCGTGAATTTATAGAAATCCTAATTCCAGCAAGTACTTGGGTATTCTTACGGAGCCAGAATATCGGGTGCCGATGAATTCAGGAGATCGGAATTTTCGTGAAATTTTCGCGAGCAGGTCCCAAGGAGGGTAGGAAAGAAGGAGTTTTTTTTTCACGTGTACCGAAAGTGCAGGTCGTGATGTATGCCTGGCGTGGGCGGGCAGGTATAAGGGCGCGCGTAGGCGGGCCCCGGAGCTTACGAGGCTTGCACTTGCGCCCAAGTGCATGCGAGAGCCACGGCAATTTCTTCGTGGCGCGATAAGTTTCGTGATATATTTCGCCGGGGGAAACTCATGTTTCCGTAATGCAATTAGAGCGTGGCCGTTGCACCGCTCCGTGGAACGCTACCTCGGACGAGGTCTGCGTTCAGGGACGACGTCGGCGACGGCGACGGCGACGAGGACGACGTCGCGCTTAGAAATAGCCGGTCTAATTAGAATACTCGAGACAAATGAAATAATTCGTAAATAAAATAGCTTCTCCCCTGTACGTGCGCGCTGGAAGAAGTCTGTCTCTGTCCTCCGACCACCCCTCCCCCCCCCCGCCCCCCTTCTTTATTCCCTCCCTTTTGCACGCTTTCTCCGCCGGCTCCTTCTGTTTCGTTCGGTCCCTCGCAGCGTCCTCTTTCTCCCTCGCTTCGCCTACAATTTTCCGTCACATATATCAGCCTGGACAGTAGTTAGAACCGTTGCCAGCTTGTTACCGTGTGTAACCCTTCGCAGAAACTGTGTACACTGGTGCGCGCCGGTAACTTACTGCGGGGATGAAACCGCTCTCGAACGAGTTCAAGATAGAACTCGCCCGTTTGATGAGGAAATCTTCCCGCAGCCTCGATCAATTTAGCAGGCGAAACTGATATTTCTTTCGCGATGGGAATGTTCGGTGGTAGAGAGCCGAGGATTGACGAGCAGTCGAAGCTTTTTTTTCAAGCAAGTTGCTTGCATATTTACGTACTCCGAAGCTGCCTCCAGCTTCTTTAAATCATCACCATCTCTGCCAAGGGAAATACCACCCCGGGCTTCCTCAGAGAGACGCGACGCGGAATCTCCAGTTCGCGGAACAAGACCGTCGCTACTTCCCTCGAACACCCCCGCGTCTTGGAGCACGCGCGAGCGAATGGCGCAAATGTGTACTAATATTCCCGCTAATTTAGCCGCTCTCTCCCCACCAGTGGATCTCTCGCTAATAAACCAGAGGTTATTTATCGACTCGCCCACCTCCCCCGACCGAGCCCCCTCCTCCTTCCGCCCCACGTGTGACGGGTGGTCGTGGTGCTTGCCACTTGGGCCGTTTATTTCAACGTCGCGTCCAGCGCGTTTTTCCTCGGTCGCGAACCCGCGATTTACTCTATTTGAGCCGCGGTCGAAATAATTTTATCGCTCAGGCCGTTCATTTCGTCGACGCCTCCCCGCGCTGACGCTGTTTTTCGCCACCGCCATCCGGCGCGCAACTATTCGAGCCGCGTTCTCGAAATAATTTTATCAGTCGGGCCCGTTCATCCCCGGCGACGCGTGTCCCGCGCGAGTATATTCGAGACATTGCGCAATTCGTGACAGGGCGAATCGTTTCGAGGGACTTCTCGCGCATCTGGGCGTTGGTACGCGGTCGCTGCTGGTCCGCAAAGGAAGTCTCGAGTTCGATTTCAACTCAGACGGGATAGATCAAAATCGTAGTTACCTCGATTAATCTTAACCACGCGGTACCGCGAGATTTCCCTTGCCCCATCGCGTTCAAAATAATTTCATCGACCAGGCCATTTATTGCCGCGATGCCTCCATCCCAAAGTCGCCGAGTCGTTGGTCTCAGCGGGATTTTTCTTCGCGTCTGCGAGCGCGCGAACGCTTATACACTCGCGCGGCCCGATTTGCTCTATTTGAGCGGAGGTCGAAATAATTTTATCACTTACAGCTGCACCGCTGCCGCGGCGGCAGACCGGTGTCTTAAGAGGATTTCGATGTTAACGGAGACGAAGAGCGATTTCGCTTAAGCCCCCGAGACGACGCTTAATCACCGGACGAAATTTACCGTCCTCCGACCCGGCTCCGTTCTCCAAGAAGGGGAAAAAGAGAGAGAGAGAGAGAGAGAGAGAGAGAGAGAGAGAGAGAGAGAGAGAGAGAGAGAGAGAGAGCTTGGCACTCGCCGCCTCAACGGTCTCCCCTTTCGCCTTGAAACACCGTCGCTGACGGAGGACCCGGTCCTTCCCGACGATATTGATTTTTTATTTACCCGCGACCGTTTCTTTGGCGAAACCGCGCGATTTTCTTTCGTAAGTCGACGAAGAAACGGAGTGGGTGTGGGACGAGTGTATACAACGGCCCGTCACCGATCGACGTTAACGACATTATGGATGACACTAATGAACCCGATGCGATTATTATCGACACGTCGGTAACTTCGTGCTTGTCAGCAGGCACGATAGTCCTTGCACTCACTAGCGTACGATACTTCTTTCCTCGAGCGTCCTGCGGGAAGTGTTTCGCCAGTACCTTTTTTTTTATATCAACCTGTACAGGCCGACTGACCAACGGTGCACGATCCACCCCGCTCCTCCCCGAGCAGATCGTTAACATCATAACTGTACGTCGCTTGGGTAATTTAGACCGCTGTAAAACCGCGGAGCAGTCCACGGGGTCCGCCGTCGCGCAAGTTATAAACGTATATACACGCACGCACACATACGCAGCCGGCTGTAACAGACTTGCTAACGAGACATTTCGTTTTACAAAATCGTCCGAGACCCGGGAGCCACGCGAATGGGGCCGTAAATCCCCGGGACCGGATGTTAATATCCCCACCCCCTCCGTTCGCCTCGACCCACCGCCACCTTCGCAAATATTGTTGCACCGCGCGAATGTCGCAGTTTTGAGCGCAACGGCCGTTAAACGTCACTTGTGCGGCCGAACTAATCTCTTTTACGCGTTCCGCGAAAACGCCATCGCGGCCGGGGCGCGCGCCGTCGGTGGGGTCGAAATGATAGTCGCTAAATCATGCTGCCGCGCGGAGGTGGCAACGTGTTTCGTTGAGGAAGACGTGGCAATTGAATACGGGGTTCCCTTCGGCTTCGATTCGGGGGCATCGAGATTGTATTCGGTGTGCTCCCCATCCGGATCGTAGAAGGGATGTTGTTCCTTTCTTTCCTGCATCGAGGCGAGGTGGGTCAGCAGTGGCGAGGGGTGGCTCGTGACGGTGGGACCGCGGGCAGAGTCGTTTGCATTCCGAGTAAGGAGCGATTGGATTCGAATCCAATGAAGATTAGGGCGTTCGATTAGCCGTGAGCGAGAGAACAGTCGACTTGCCGCAAATGAGCTCGTTCCGGGGGAACGAGAGCCGTTGTTACGGGGAATAGGAGCTTCCCAGCCTCGTCGGTTTCAGTAATGGCGATGGAGCTGTGGGGGTGTTGGCTTCTTCCTTGGAACACCTACTCTAATCAACAATTCATCTCCGCTCCTCGAGAAGCCAGCACGCTGATTATTCTTACGAACACCCCCTAGCAGCAAATAAAAATGAATCGCGAAGACAAGGGAGAGCACATCTATAGTACTGCATCGAGTGTAATACTTCGGATGCTCGTGTACTCGAGGGACACGCGTGCCCCGTTCGCTTTTCGGGAGATCACGAAAGATTTGGATCGGTGACGATAATACCAGGGGGCAGGCGGGATCGTTGCACCGCCGCTTCTGAAATTCTGGAGGGTAACCGAAGCCCGGGGAGCTCACGCTCGGCCGAGTCGAAAATCTTGAAACAGCCGTATAAGGCGCGTCAGCGGCGCAAGAAAGGGCCGCGAGAGGTGTGATAGAGTGACGCGATACGAGCACAGCACACCGGTGACACCGAACACCCGGCTGACTTACGGTCCCGGGAATCACCTGCTCTCTCACTACGTACAAACGAGCCTGCGCAGCGTCGAGCATGATCCTCGCCGAGGCATCCGCGCTCCGGTCGCTCGCGGAAGTGACGAGCGTCAGCGAAAGGGAGCCTCGTTCCAATTCTCCAAGTTCCATAGTGTAACTAACTGACGAGCTACCTAAAAATTTCAACACAGCCGTGGCTAATGGCCAGCGAGTTAAAGCGACCAGGTAATCCGAGAGTTGAACGTGACGTCTGGCTAACGACAGAAAGCAACGCGCCCCCAACGAGCATTCATTTCTCTCCACGAAATCCGAAATCGTGTAGTACACGTTGGTGATTCGGACTCATTGGCTGGCTTCGTGTAACAATCTCATTTAGCCCGCTCCCACCCTCTGTCCCTCCCCCGACGGCGTCTCTGTCTCTCCCACATCAACCCCGTCCGTCGGCCGCCTGGAAAGTCCCCTCGGCGGCAGGACCACCGCCATCGCCGCGTCCCGTAGCGAAGCAGGAAACCCTCTGGGGGCCGTGGGGTGGCCAGGAGTCGGATATCTAATTAGCGGGGGCTGATCGGTAATTACTACGATTAATCAATCCGTTTTCCATTTGTGCGCGTTGCGCGCGCTCGGCTGTGCGAAAGGGAGAAGATCCGAGGGCTGCCAAGGGGGATGTCCGGGGGGGGGCGAGGGTGGGCGGTGGGGGAGGAGGGGCGGAAGGGTGCAGGGACGAGGTGAACGCGAGAAGAATAGGCATTCGCGAGGGCGGGAGGGTGGAAAGCGGTGTACACGAGTGAAAGGGGTACGCCGAAGTCGAGGGAGAAGGGGTGTGCTCGTGGATCGACGGTTGTTCCACAATTCCCGGGCCTGTCGTAGTTTCGAGATTGGGATTGTCGAGCTTCCGGTCAATTAAATCCTCACAATGAACCTGCCGTTCCGTAGACCTAGCTACCACGAGCTTCTCTCGAATTCTTCGCGAGAACGAGCACCGACTCTCGGCCGCAGAGCCCGTTCGCAGCAACTACTCGACGCGGTTCACGGGGTGGCTTCGCGAAGTCACGATTCTCTCTAGCGCCCATCATTATCCACGAATTTGTAAAACGGCAAAACCCTTCAACTCCCTTCTGAACAAGGGAGAGGACAATACGGTACTATCACTTGCAGCGTGCCATCCGATCGAGGTGTTGCGCACGGTAGCTGGCTGCACGGAAACAAGATCGTTACGTGTCTCGAAATTGAAATAGCAATACACGAGTACGTTTTGCATGCGAAAGATAGACGGGACGATAAAGAATTCTGCTTCGACACGCGCGCACCCGGTCCTGGAAATCGAGTTAAATGCGTTCCAATGAACGGATCGCACCTACGCACTGGCAAGTCGAGGTTAAGGGGAGGGGGGAGTGGAGGAGGAAGATCGGTAGCGTTACGAGATTGACCGGGTCAATATGCATACGTTTCGACCCACTCGACAAACTTTTATTGCGTTAGGCTCTCTACACGTGCATTTGTCCCTTCCACCATCGTTCACGTTGGTCCGGTTCGCTTTACGCTTGTTGAGGAGAGGCATTATCACTGGCGTAAGGCAGGAGGGACACCCTTGACGATCGTTCTTCTTCACACTGCGGTAATAATAGTGAAATTAGCTGACCTAGTAGGAGATGGTGCAAGCTTCTCTATTATTCGTGTATGTAATTGATGGGTATTGGGAAAAATTTTCAGAATTTTTTACGAGGGAAGACGCTTATTTTTCATTACCATCTTCAATACCTTCCCAATTCTCACCCAAACCACCCCCATTTCACAGTATCGTTTCACGCAACCCTTAGAAATTACTTCAAAATTGGTTCAACTTGCTGGAAAGTGACCTAAAGAAGTACACGCGGATCGTAGAGGAAACGTGACAGTACGCCACTGCGAACAGAATGGATCCGGTTAGGAACAGTACGCTAATGTCATATCGAGGAGAAAGAGAGGCTCAGTAACGAGCGAAACTCTGTTGCAGGGGGGGCATATGGAACGAAATCTCTTGATGCCATTAGCCCCGACTTTGTAAATAGTTTTCGCTCGAAGAATAACAACGTCGCCACGCTAGGCGGAGGGGTTGTAACCCTAAACCCCTGGTATAACCTCGCCTCTATTCTCTTCCGAGCGCCGACGTTGCAAAGAACGCCCTCGAACGAAAGGAGTCGATTGTGATCGATCATCGGGGATTGCTCTCTGTTTCGATGAAAGGGTTGGAGTAACCGAGGGGCGGCGAGCCCGCCTCCCCCCTGTTATTTGTTTTGCGCGAGAAGATTATCGCGTTATTACGCGGGACGAGTCAAGGGTCCTCTGATCGGCTCGAAAACACGCAAACACTTGCCTTCTCGAATTACATTCCCGAATTGGGGCTGCGAGTCCCTCCTAATCTTCGTGGAAGCTCGGTTGGAATCGACACGTGTCCGAGCATCCTCGAAAACAGAGTTCATATTTTGCCATTTGCTGCGCCGAATAGCGGAATACATGACACATACTTCGAGTCGGCCGTAGATCCGCGAATTCCATCGGTCTTACCATAGACTGACACATTCCCCTTGCAAGGAGCAAAATCTTAAAACGGTCAGGCAATAAAGGAGCGGGTGCCTCGAAATTCCTGTGATTGTTTCTCGTGCTTCTACGGCGGTGTTTGAATAATCTTGAACGTCATCTGAGCGGTAACGTGGAAACGAGAAATCGTACGTAAAGAAGCGAAGCAGCGGTCGGCGAGCTGGTGAAGGCGGAGAGGAGACGGGCCGCCACGAAGGCTCGCGGTGAAGAGCCGTTGAACAGGGACAATGCTTTCATCATTGCCGCTCTTTCTTTCATTCCCCGGCGTCGCGGAGGTGGACCGCTCTCTTTTGCCCTCTCCCGCCCCACCCCGCCTCGCCCCCTCTGCCTCTCTTACCCCTTTCTTTTTACGCTTTTTTGCCCGCAAAGGATCCATTGTCGTCGGGTTGTAGGTGGGTACCGTCAGCCGGTAGGTATCAGTGTCTCTACGCGGCAAAAGGGTCGGGGGATGGATGAGTTTTGTAAAAGTCCCTTCTTCCTTTCCGTCCTTTGCCGGTTCCTCCTTCCATCGGCCGACCAGCGAGCTTGTTCCCCGGCGCTTTTAAAAGGCAGAAACGGCCCTCCGCTCTTTTCGGCCGGGGCCTCGATTATGTGTGCTTCAGGTGGATGACGCGCACGAGCGACCAGGCCGTGGAATGAGCGCCAGAGGTCCGCAGAAAGTCGTCAAGCGGACAAAGTCGTATCGGCTGAAAGGCACAGAGGGAGGGTCGCTTTTCATTCTAATTCGTTGTCACAATACGACCGTTTCTGGCCCGGGCGTTACGGAACTCTCGACTACCTTGTTCACGGTGCACCGGCACTCTTGATGGTCACTTCGCGATCAGCTGTAGATACCTGAATAGGAGGTTCATGTTTTAGGTACCTAAATGTTCTAAAGTGCCTATTGTCTAAAACTAAGTAGTAGCAGCAGTTTCCATTCCTTTCCCCTGCCACTTTCATTCAACCATTCGCGGTAATGTGACGTCGGAATCAAGCTAATCGCGGTTAGCGCGTTTATCAAACGACGCGCACCCTAAATCGACTTCTCCGTCTCGATCCGACGAATCCACCGTTTTCATTCGACGCAACCCCCGAATGAAGACATCTTTCGGCGTATTACCTCGCGATCGTAGGATGATTGTCGTCGTGGAGCCCCGCGGGAGGCCGGCAGATGTTTCGCGGCGACCCAATCAGACGACCCCCGAAGCGGTGCGCGACAATCAACCATCAAACAATCTGCCACCCTCTGGAGGGGTTGGTTGCTTGGATGGCGAACCAAAACACACGGAGCCCTTCAGCCCTTTCGTGATCCGTCTCAAGTGAGCATATGCCTTCGTGGGTGGAGTGATTATTCTGCGCCGAATGCACGCGTTTACGGGGCCCCCCGCACGTGAACGCCAACGCGATCGCCACCTTTTGTGCTTTGGGTGTTGCACGGGGTGCGACTTTGGGGGAGAAAAAAAAAGGGGAATGGAAATACTTTTAACGGGGAACAGAAATTCTGTATTCCGCGTTGGTATAGCACATCTCTGCGTTATGGTGTTTATAGATTTATTAATTCTTGAAGTAACTGAGCACCTCACGAGCTCAGAATATTGCAAAAGTTTTCTATCGCAGCGGCAGTCTCGGGTAATACATTTTCTATCTTAAATTCCACATTCTTTCGAATCCTATCTAGAGTTGCTCGTTCCAACTGCCCTCGTTTCTCCGTCGACCCGTTCCTCCTCCTTGCTACCTTAATCTTTCCTGGTTGGAAGAGCGCGCGCGTTCTATCGCCTCAGCTCCATTTCGCTCGGACGGGGACGCGGAGTTCTCGCGCCTAAGCCGCTTCGTAACTCTTCCTTTCCCGCGGAGTAACTTTTAATTTCCTTCGGAGAAAGGTGATTCTAATTTCCGACCCTCGCCCGTGCCCCGTATATATTGCGGAAGTTTTACCGCCTCGGACTTCATATTGCTTCGCCGTAGCCAGACTTCGCTGACTTAACTCTCGTCTGCCTAGTTTAGCGTCATCCCCGCGTTATTAAAGAGGTTTTTGTTATTAAAGACGTGTTATTATTACGCATCGGGAGCTGGTTATTACGATGTTATTCACGAACTTCGCGATCCTCGTTCGATGGTGAATTATTCCTCTTTCCTTTAAATCAGTCGGCGCCTTCTTCCTTATCCATTAAAAAGAGGAGCCGTTTCTTTCTACCGCTTAAACCTACATAAATCCTTCTGCAACAGCCTATGATACTTCTTGAATATCTCGAGTATTCAAATGCCTGACCCACCACGCGAGAGCAACGACAAAGTGATTCAGCAACAATCTAAATGTCGACAAGTCCTCGAAAGACGATGTCTTTCAGTTTTGCGCTGAAAATGGAATAACATCCACGGCGTTTCAACCCCCATAAAGGACACCGAGACAAGAGCTTCTGGTTAAGGATACGCGTCCCTGTATCCGGCGCGATAGAAGGGAAGAAGGAGCCGCGTTACGGCGCTGCTGAAGTCCTTGCTACGCCATTCGGAAGCTCGTTTGATGGCCCATGTAGCCGTTATTGTCTCGAGACGGCATCTCGTATCGTTAGCCGGGTTCTTACAGCGCCGTTGACCACAGCTCCGATAACGACACACACCGGGAAATTGTTAAAAACCTCCGTCCACTGTTCTCTCCGCTCGCCTTTATGGATTCCATTCAATCTCGTCTCGTTTCGATTCCGCGTTAGGCTGTTCCTCTCTGCTCGGAAGCGTACCATTTGCGAGCGAGCTCTCCAGCAAGAGATAACTAAGTTTTTATTACACTCTATATTACGCGGGCCAGCGACGGCTTCCGTCTCGACGGTGTCTAAGTTAAGCGGATAACAGTATATTTTCGAGGGAGGATCACGCACCTGCGTACCGGATGCTTAAACCGGGTCCCTTCCCCTTAACTTCTTAACCTGCTCGTGGGAGCATTTGGTTGCACCAACTGGCTTCACGTTCTTGGGAATAAGGGTTGTTCTAGCTACTTAAGGGCCGAAAGCCCTCAAGCTTTTGTCGGATGCGGAGGATTTAAAGATGCTTTGAACGAAGCTTCTTCGTGGTTCCAATGGGTTTTAACGTAAATTGTAAAATGGAAGCTCGCACGTACTGTGTACTCCGTTAATCCCACGAACACCAACGTTTACTTCAGTTTCCGTAATAAAGAACAGCGCCAGCTTCAGTTCTACGAAATTAATTTTTTTCAAGTTTCAACGAAACGCTCCCGTGCATCAGTTACATCACGCTGGCACACAGCCTCTTGAACCTTTCGCCCGCGTTCCACGCCTCTCCGCCTTTATTAATTAACCCCCCACCTTGGGAGCCGACCGGGAGCGGCGTAACTGGATTGCGTTATATTAAATTTATCATAGTTTTCACCTCCCGCTCGGCGTTGGATCCTCGAGCCCTCTTACCGGGAAACAATTTACGCTAATTACAAACGCTGCCTAATTATACATCCGACCTATCCTTCCTTCGGCCCCAAATCTCTCGGTCTCCGCACCCCCTTCCGCGATCCTCCTGCGCCCGGCTCCGCGCTCGCCAAGTTCG
Source organism: Andrena camellia (assembly GCA_029448645.1). Lineage (NCBI taxonomy): Eukaryota > Metazoa > Arthropoda > Insecta > Hymenoptera > Andrenidae > Andrena > Andrena camellia. Next base: position 38,995,156 of record CM055679.1, on the reverse strand, counting down.
CGAAAGGAATAACCCTCTCTCGTAGCGGGAGGGGCGCGGAGGGACGCCATTTATAATGAAACGCGTTCCACGAGAGTATGCGCGCCCACCTGGGCTTGCACTGGGTCTTCGGGGTCCCTCGGTGGATGCTGAAATTTGCGCCGTACGCGGCGCTCCAACACCGCGAGCCAGCTCGGCCGTGCCCAAAGTGCCCTGGACAGCTCGACCCAGTTCCCATCGATTCCACCCCGCTCCCCCTCCCCCCCCCCGAGTTTTCGAGCAAAGTTGCTCCCTGGCCACTCTGCATGCGGATATTCCACCGTCGGATGACGAAGTCGCGGCAAGTCGAGCGGGATTCGAACTTTCCACGGAACTTTTTAATGGATTGCCGAGTTGGTCGCGGCCGAGCGCGGCCCTCGTTGCTTCCCCGGGACGCGGCGCTACGTTCACAATCGCGACGACTTACGTTCACCCCATTACTCATCAGAAATTTAGATCTCCGCTGAGAATAGTACCGCGCTGGCACAAACGAAGACGGTATTAGCTGATCTTTGTATTTCTGCAGGTTGGAATGCCAAGGTGTACCGCAGTGTCGATTATCCTCGCTAATTTCTAACTGTTGGATCATCGCGGACGCGACTATCCGTGGGATTGTAACAGCGTTCGTGGATCATCGAACACTTATTTATGCAAATTGATTCCACCGTGATATCCCTGCGAAAACGAGAGGCTTGGTAGCCAGGAGCGCGGCGGCGTAGCTTGCTGGAAGATATAGCGTCGGGTATCTTGGGCTCCCGCGGGACTTTGCATGCGAATATTTTCAGATTCGGGAATATGCAAAGTCTTCCCAATGCCGGGGGGGATTTTCACGGAGGGCTGCAGGGGGGAGGGGGACAAGCCCGTTTATAATAAAGCGCAATATCCGAGGATTTCCTTAAGTTGCATATTCAATGATTTCCTCGGAGACTTCGGTCGTTCGCCGGTCCCGAGGAGAAGGGAAGGGGAGGAAAAACCCGGAACGGGAACCCGGCGAAATTGGAATCGTTAAAACCGAATTATTCCAGTGCCTTTGCGAAGTTTACGCGTTCCTCCTGAACTGTGATATATATCATACCCAACCAATTTAAACTCTGTTGTTGCTGAATTTTCGGTATGGAAGATACTTCTGCTCTATCGTACTTGTACCCACCTTTCAATGACACCGCTCTCCCTGCAACGGGTGCACCAAAGTGCAATGACGCAGACTTATAAACGAAAATTCAGATTTTCCAAAGCTCGAACGTCTACCCACGTTGGCATCATGAATTCACTCTACCGACACGAGAATACGCGCATCTCGCCTGTACCGAATCGTGTCCATCCATTAATCCCCGCGCAACGAAGCGCACGGCAACAGAGGGGACAGCGTCTCGTCTCAAACGTCGCATTAAAGATTACCAAACAATGAGCCCACGACCGTAAGGCTGTACATCATCGAAGGGACAGGAGGGGCGAAGAGGAGGTGCGACGGGGAGCGTTGCCGTCGAATCGGCGCGGTCGAATCTCGTTCAGGAATGATTATGCATAGGCTGGCGGGGTGACCGGGTACGGTCTGCCGTGGGTGGCACCGGAACTCCAATTCACCGCGGCCAACGGGCCCCACTTCTACATGATAAATATTGTTTAGCCTTGTCCGACGTGAACGAAGGGCCCGGGGTTCGTCGTGGTCCTCTCACACCGAAGCCACGTTGGACCGGGTGAGTGATGTCCAGGCGCGCGCCTCCCGTCAACGGGGATAGGTCGGCGCGAAGGAGAATGATGATGACATAATGACGTCCCGGTGGGCGAGCAATAGCTGACATCCGCCACCGAATATTCTAAATCACTTGCTCGTCGTCGCAGCGGCCGTCTTATCCTGGTCGGGGCCCCGTCGTTCGTCCGTCCGTTCGTTCGTTCCCGCTGTCGTCAGTGTCATGTTCGCGTCCTTGTTCCACGTCATTCCTTGTTTACGAGTTCACGACTGCCGGTGGCCGACTCGGTTCCCTCGCCGTCGTGTTCGGTTCTGTTCTTGCGCTCCCGTCGCCTACCGCGAGTGAATATTTCATCGCGAACCTGGTTGGATTGCTTTGGGTACATCTCTTGGCGAGGGTTTCGAGAGGTCTTTCTTTTCTGGGGGCGAGGATGCGGTAGACTTTCAAGCTAATAATCGCCAATTCTTAATAATCGCCAGCTCTTTCGTTTGGGGAATCGAAGCTTTTGGAAGGGATAGCATGGAGTATCTACTTAGTGCAAAGAATTCTTTCCTAGTAAAAGGAAAATACTGTTTCAAAAGTAATATATACAGGTACGAATATTCTTTCTCTGGGAGGAATGCACGGAATCAGGCCGTTACCGGCGATGACGGGGCGTTATTGGTTCGACTCGCTTAAAAAGTGCCAACGCGGTTCACGGTGGCAAAGAATAAGGGCATTACTCCTCTCCAGCCATTTCCTCTCTCTTATCCCGCAGAAGGGCTACGGGGCGCAGGGCGTGCACAGTTGCCGGTGCGAAATGCGACGAGGGGTGAGCCGACGGTGGTGGTATCGCGAAAACTCCGTCTCCCTTATTCGTGGAGGGGGCTGCCGGAGCGGCGGGGTCTATGAAAAATGATGACGCGGCGCTTGTAAAAGAAATGAAATCGGGCCTCTGCTGGAGGAACGGGGCTCGGGCGAGGGTTGAAAAACCGAAGGAGATCGGGGCCACGGGGATGAGGGCGTGTGTATTGCTTACGTTCGAAGGTAGAACAAAGGGTCGGGGGCTAATTCGAAACGGCAGCGAAATAACGGTCGACCGCTTTGAGAAATGATTCTTGCTTTCGAGTTTCATCGATTTTCACGGCGTTGCGCGTCCTCGAGCCGGAGTGAAGCGAGTCGTAGCACTCGGTTAATCGGTTTTCGGTTGAAGATTCAGGTCGCCTAGCGGTCTCGGGCTCTTCGTGGGGCTTTACATTTCCAGCACGTTCGGTTTTCGATGCGGCGGCGGCGCGTAGACTTTAAGGGGAAACCTATTTCCCGTAAAACGATCACCTAACCGGACGAGCGGGCTGTAATCGGCCTTCGTGGACTCGTAAACACCGCGGGCTACAGCCATAATCCAAACCCTTACAGCTGACCAGAAACCACCAGGTCCAAGTCACCCCTTAATGGGTCAGGTGGCCGACGTTTCGGTTCCCACGGGGGTAGTTCACCGCGCGTCCTCCGTAACGTCATCGAACTTTACCAACGTACGCTCTCCGATTCCACCACCGTCGCCTTGCAAAATGCAACGATACCATTCCGCCGCCAACCTCCTTTGCCCTTCTCCGAGAAATCATTGAATACGTCCAATGAAACACGCGGCAAGTTTCCATTCTGGCGTAACAGGGAATCGCCCCGCGAAACACCACGAACGCTCGGCGATTTTCTATTCGTATAGAAGCGAATTTCAGTCTTCGGGGCTCGTTCCACGAGCCACCGTCTACGATCGTGCTTAGCATAACAATGAGAGAGAAAGAGCAAACAGGCCATAAGGGTGGCGGTGGGAAGAGGAGCCGCGCGCGTTTTGACAAATCGCCCCCGTCTTCCTCGTCTTCGTCCTCGGGGCTCCCTTTTTTTCTCCATCTCCAGCCGGGGCTCCGCGTCTAATTCCCCGGAATGTTTTCGGCCGACGTCTCGCTGCGCTCAGCTTGCCTCCGTCCACGCCACAGTTTTCTTTCCCGCGTTTTGCCCTCTTCTCTCCCCTCTGCGCTGAATTTATCTGCGATCCCGCGGATAGATACGTCGGACGACGTCCTCCTGTACCGGCAAATTCCTTCGTGTTTCTCCAAGTCCTTCACCTTCGAGACGATCCGCGAGGGGTGATCGTTTCGCGGCGAAATTTCTCGCATATCGCTGAGCTCGGTAACGGACATTTTGCTCGCTGAGAACTGCTTGCGTTTATATCTCGAAATTGTGAAGGAATTCCAGCCAAGTGTTGCTAATTGCAAGATAAAGTTACAAATGCCATATTATCGAGCCTCGAATCGGACAGCTCGCTCGGTTGCCGCCGAGCAAGTAACGCGCTCAATTACGAAGAACAATAGAGGCGGCCCGCGAGTTTATCCGGTAAAGTTTTCAGCTGGAGGTCTTGTCGTCTCCCCCATTTTCATTTCCCTTAGCAATAGTTCATTAAAAAGGTGTTTCAGGGGCAATTCCGTGAGCTATTAGGTAGCCTCTATCACTCCTCCGGGGGCCATTTCTTTCCTCCCTCGCTGCTGTCCTGGCCGCGATCCCCCATCCCCAAACCCCCGCCTGCGGGACTACGGATTCAGCACGGGCATTACGATGGCGTAGGACACCCTGTTCCAACGGAAACGAGAAAAAGAGGACGTCCTGTCGCAGGGATCATTCGCGTGTCACTGTTGACTTCTTTCACGAAATTAAGAGAGAAGAAACATCGTGTTTTCCATATCACTGTAGGAACGGAGATTAGAACTTGCTTTATCCGAGGTCGTTGCTTATTTTCTAAGTCTCCACGTTATGGGATGAAATTCCCTCGCCTCAGTCTCTTCGTGCAGTGGGTTCAGAAACGAGTTAAAGTCTAGAGTAGAAATACCGAAGAAAATGCAATCGCAGGAACTTGGAGAAGGAGTTGGAGCCGATATTCGAGCCAGCTCGAAGTGGATGGAAGCGAATTTTCAGAGTGAAATGGGGTTCTGCGTAGGAAGGGTGGTTCGGGGGGGGGGGGGGGGGTGCAGAGAACGAGGAGAGTAGGTGCGCGTCCGAGTTGATAAGACCTTCTCGAAGGACGAAGGCGAGGGTGGATGGAACAAGGCCATTTATCACACGGTGGGACCAGGTGGAGGGAACGAGAGAGAGCGAGAGGAGAGGGAGAGTCGGCATGAACGAACCAGCCGAAGCAATAAAGCCTGGAGGGACTCGTTCAAAGAATGGGGCATAGAAGGTGCGACTCGGAGAATGTAGATCGTTCGTTTGTGGACCACTGGATTCGTTCGGATATTACTTTGTGCAAATCGTGCTATTCGAGACGTTTCCAAATTGAAGAATGACGTGGCGTACTGTGCCCGTAGCTCCACTTGCCTATAATTTCGACGCATAGTATCCAAGAAGACAAGTGTAATGTGAATTAAAACCTGCAGAGATTCGCGAGCAGTGGCCGCCCGGGAGGCACGATCTTCGCTCCCGTTTTTCAGGAAATCCCTCGAAAGGTGTCAGGAGTCGGCATAACGAGGCGATTACGCGAATCCTGCTACCCCCCCCTCCCCACGGGTCCCTCCTCCTCGGAGGGTCCACCTCGGAGGATTTCGGCTTGGGCCACACGAGGAAGTCGCCCCGGGGCAATAACGCGTCATCTCCGGAAGGGGCGTTCGTGTAATTATACGGTAGCTAGCAACTGCCTCTCTTTACCTCGTCTCCTCGCCCTCTCGCCTTTCCTAAACCGTAAACTCGTTGGTCCCACCGGCTACCGGTCTTCCCTATAATACGCCCTATCCCTCATAACGTAATAACGGCGCGGGGGGAGCAAACGAGTGGCCGTAACTTGGTCCACCCGCCGCGAATTTGGGTAATTACTCAAATTCACCGGCCATTTTGACCGGGGGTTTGATGGCGCTCCTCTGCACACCGAATCGTTTGCTTCGACTCGTCAAGATTATTCTCAAGTTAAGAACACCCCTCTCCCTTAACCTGAAGCTAAATACACGCTTCACTCGATGCCAATGGATCATCAAAAATCCATGTCCAATGCCAAGTATCTACCCCGCGCCAATGTAGCAGGGAAAATAAATTGGCCCCCGAAGTATCCACTTCCTGTATTCTTCGCTTTCTACTCGCCCCCTCTCGCAACAAGCAACGCCTGTTATTCTTGGCCGTTCTTTCCGTGCTCTTCGCTGAACTTCTTTGTCCCGAAATTGCCTTCTGTTTTCTTTAAGGGGTTGGGGGGTTGATTTCCCCGGAATAGTATATAACGGGGCACCGTGGCTTCGCGACTGTGCCAATAAATTTCCGCGCGTATCAAGGGTAGGATTAGACGGCGAAGGACTAAGTACCGTCGAAAAAAGAGATCGTCCGCCGCGCAGACTAAACAGATGGTATAAATTTTAACTTCGGTCGAGAGCCCCGGGGCGATGAATCAGACTAATCGTCCGCCTCTTAAACGCACTTTCGCGCGTTTCTATTTACGGCTGTCCCCCGTCGCTGCCGGCACGTCGGTTTTCAATTATTCCTCATTTATATAGAAATTCCTCCGTTTCGCTGGGGCCGATGCTTTATCAATCTTAACGCAACCGGGCAGCCATCTCCGAGCCAATAATTTCTGCAAGCTCCTCGAGGACATTCTTCTGGCCTCGCGGAAGCCGCCGGCTTTCGAGAACCATCTAATTTGGCGATTGAAGCCCAGAGGAGACGGGGCATGGTAGTTTTACTGGCTATTAATCCTGACCTGAGCATGGTGTGTTCAAATTGTCTTAGAACGCGAAGAATGTATCGGGTTGGTTCGTACGTGTGTTAAATTCGCACTTGCTCCTGGTGCCGCCGGTTCCCATTGCTTGGCGAATCTTGAACTCTTCGGGAAATGCAAAGTGTTCAGAATACATTTTAATCAATATTCTTTTCGTTTTTTACAGACTACATAGTGTTTGATAAAACGAATGTACGTATTATTCCTAATGAGTGCAGCCAAAATGTTTCGATAGCAAGATACGATCGAATTCATCATTCTACAGCTCAATTAATTACAAGGGGTACATGCTCGTTAATGCGGCTGGCCATTTACCGTGTTTAATAGGATTTTATTTAACTAATTTACATATATTATATCACAATGAATATTCAGTGAAATGCTGCCTCATTATCGTTTCATAGAGGTATCCGGTCATTATACAAACCAGGCCGCTTAATAAAGAGTGTAAAACCACGTGTTTAAGTTTCATACTCGGTAGAGCAGTGGCCGGTTTCGTAACATCCTTTGTGGAGTTGGGATACATTCTATCGACCAATCAACTAGACTAAATTACCATCAGGTGTTAGACGCACATCACCTTTTACCGCGTCCTTCTCAACGAATCAGAATAAAAGGCTTTTCTAAAGCTGCACTTTTGGGGTGCCACAGGAATTACTATTATTCGATGGTGAGAGATCGACCCAGCAATCCCCTTGGCTACCCAAGTACCGTCAATTAGTTATCGATACCTCTCGCGAGGACTGCGCCTTGTCGTGGCACACAGAACTCGATACCTTGCAATTATTCTCCGCGCGACTAAAGATAACCCAGAGGCTGGCGGTCAGGTATCGACCTTTGGGCGTTGCGGAATGGCTCGGGTGGTTCGTTAAATCGACGAAGCCAGGGCAACGTGTCCGCCCGGAGGCAACCCCGGGCCTCGTATTGTTGCAAACTATTTCGAGATCGTGTGATCTCGCGCGCAACAGCTGCGCTATCTATCACCAACAATGATTCAGTGATCGTGGTAACGGCGCCCGCTTCTGCTGCTCCGTTTATAGAGTGTAAACCGAGAAAGGACGAAGAGGGAGGCTGGGGGAACGGGAGAAAGAGAGAATGGAGAGGCTCGTGCCAGGCCTGTGATCTTCAAAGTATAGGCGAGAAGCTTTTATCCTGTGCGCGCGGGCTAACCTGTCGCGCTGACACCTCTTCGGGGCGACGGGAGCGCGACGCGAGGCGACGCGACACGCCGTTTGAGAGACCGTATCCGGATCTGATTTCGTGGATCGTCGCGGTACCACGAGGAGAGGTCTGTCCCTCCCGCTTGCTTTCTTCTCAACCTTCTTCCTAGTGGCCTCTTTGACTTCTCAACTACTTCAACGCGAGTGCATCGTAGATGTGGATGTAAATTTGTGGAGGTTGGATGTCGGGTGGCAGACTTCAAACCGCCCATTTCCCATGATCCTGGAACCTCACTCGATCATGCGTTCTACGTATGACCAATCTTCTTGTCAAACTACAAAACATCTCCAAGACCAGGCAGAAAACAACGCAGCCCCGTATTTCCCACTTTATTAACCCTCTCACGAACCTCGCCACCCCTCCCTCCTCTCTCTCCTCCGTTCGCGAGCCGGTCTGAAATCTCTCTGTCGCAAGGGTTGAAATACCGTCGGATCGAGGCGTTCCTCTTATCGAGTGGAACGAGACTCCGCGCCAGGAAAGAAAATGTAAATCAGACCTTGGGGTTTGGGAGGGACGGCGGAGCCTGTTCGCGCCCCCGACACGAGGAGGAAGGACCCTTTGGGGGGGGGGGGGAGGGGTGAGAGTGCCGATCGTGTGGCCCCGGTGAACGTGTGCACGCGTTCGCCGTTCTGTGCGCGCGCGCCTGTGTGTCTGTCTGGTTGGTTCAGGATGGTCGTGTCTGTGAGGGAACCGTCGGTCCGTCGATGCAAATGCAACTCTCGTCGGGGGTTGGTTGTTTCGTCGCCCGGTGATATATCGCCCCTCTTGCGCACAAAACTCTCTCTCTTTCTCCTCTCTTCCCGCTTCTTCCGCCTCTCGCCGGCGAACTCGACGTATTTTCGAGCCCCGGGGGCCGACGCTGCCGGCTCTACGCTTCGGACTCGTCTATTTTTTTTTCCCTACCCTCCTTTTTCCTTTTTATACGTCCCTCGGCTGGGAGCAGGCTTTAGGCGGAGCCGGGGCCGACGTCGCTCCTGTATTAGTTTTTACGAGGATAATACACAACGCTTAAAGGGATAAGGGATTAAACGGGGCCGGCCAGCTGACCAGCAATCCCTTCGCGCGTATATCCGCGACGCCTGGTGCGATCTGCTCGCACCCCTTCGTCTGCGGCCGCAGATACCGGCGAGAATTCAGAAGCCGAGGCTACCGACGGACATTTCCACGGTGATCCAGGGAGTTGTGGATGAATTCGAACGTGTCCCGCACTTGCTTTCATCCGTAGCTGACTTCTCTGTGTTAGGGTACTTTTCATGGTAATATATCGTTGTTTGAATACATATCTCTTTATGATGGACTCAGTTCTGAAATTCAATTATCATCAAACCTACTTAGTACAGAACGAATGTACTAATATCCACGATCGATTCTCTCTTCCCCAACTTCTCCCTTGAAAATTCTATGAATTTGACCAAGACCGATGGGAGACGCGACGAAAAACTAAAAGGGAACCTGCCGGAAGGGCGATCGCGCTTTTGCGAAAGCCGCGGTCGCTCGGGCTCAGCCGCTTCGGGAGAAAGCGTCATAAATAACATCCGAACTTCGGATCCACTCTTGTTCTCTCTTTCAACGCCCTTCCCTGACCACCCCCTTTTTTGCCTGCGCCGCGTCCCGCTTATATCCGCCGCGCGGCTTCTCATCCCGCGGCGCGTCGAGGGGCGTAGCTCGATCTCAGAGCCGGCGGAGGCCCGCGGAATATGAGCAAAAGCTACGAATAAGAGGGTGGACGGTGCGCTACATTCATAAATAACCGGGCACGTGACAATGTCGCCGCGTTACGCCGTGTTTTCGCGTCTGGGAAATAAAGGGTGGCAGCTAGGGGGTCCGGGTTTCCCTCGCGTGCAGGGAACTCGCGGTATGTGCCTGACAGAAGACCTTGTCCTCGTTTTGTCGGAAATTCGGTGACGATATTTCATGGATCCGCGACGCCCGTGGTAGCTGGATGCTTCTTGCCGGTGAAGCGAGACTTTTACCAGTGCGCAGGCAGGCGAGGGTACCCGTAGGCAAGTGTGCAAATCTATAGAAGTCACCGTATGCTTCCGCGTGCTTCCATTCGTACCTAACACTCGAACACACGTCCACCCTCGCATCAGAGAGTTCCGTTTCGGCCGAAAGCAGTACCACGCGTGCCATGTACGTATTTCGGTATCACGTGAGGAGAGCGATGCACGAACAAGCGCGAAACAACGCGGGCTTCGGATATGCCCAGCGTGCACGCCAGGCCGCGAAATAATATATGTATGCGGATGCTAATGCATAGACGTTGGCCCGTGCCAGATAGAGGCGGCTTCGGCCCGCTGGTGTACCCTGTCTCCGCGTTGAGTGCATACTGCAATATTTACCCTCCCTCCCCTCGATTCGGGTGGGACGCGGCTCCTGGTGCACGGGGAACGATAAAGTAGCGGGCGAAGTTGTCAGACACCTTGATGCCCGCTTGCACCGTGGCCCTGGGAATAATTTAGCTCGTCTCTGGAAATGTATCGCGGTATTGACTCCGAGCGGATGTTCCGCGGTGGTGTTTTTCAGGCTCGCGGAACTCAGCCTGATCGCCGCGACATTTATTTCTTCGCTAATTTCCCGCAGATTGACGCGCGCGATGGGAGCTCACTGGCGGGGAATAAAGTTGATAATAAGTAGAGATGAAACGACAAGGGATCGATATTCCCAAGTTTCTAAGTACATAGTAACAGCTTCCACTGGTATATAAAATAGCGGGGCAGGAGATCAGTAGATTCAGTAGTGTGTATACGGACAGTAACTGTGTATGTATAATATTGTTGCTACGTTAGCAGAGGCTTCATACCTTGGAATTCGTAGTTGTAGCTGTGAGCAGGTACAACTGAGGACAGACGTATCACGACGATGAACACTACGAAGTTTAATCTCTCACTTTTATCTTCATGACTTTTGCTACACGTTCGAGATCTTCAGGACTAGAGGATGTCACGAAACTTGGTGCTGTATATCTACCAACAAATCGATCATTACATCACGAGTACCCTCGCTTAAGTGGCAATCTCGGTCCGTTTTTCTCGATTGCAATCGATGTGTGCGCGTTCGCGGAACTGTAGGACAGAGGGGGGGGGGGGGGGGGGAGGGCTAGAACGGAGATAGGAACAATGAGGAAGGAATTCGTACGGAGAAATCTGCGGTGGACGGGTGATTAGTCTCGTCAGTTCGTTTGTTGGCTGATCGTCGCCACGATAAAGAGACCAGGGGGAGGGAGGAGAGGGCCGCGGTACAAGCGCGATGCAAAACGCTCGTGCACTTCTATGTACCCCGTTCCCCGTGGGTGCACGCGCGCGCGCGCTCGCGCGACAGCGTGTGCGCGCCGCGTACAGGTCCCCCGCGTGTATAATACCAGCGTCGATGTAAGACAATGCCGCGATTATCTATCCCGACTGCCTTGTAAGGGGGATTGTACCACGGAGAGAGTATCCATGGCTTGTCGACACGGCCGCGGCCACCTAAGACATTATATTAACATGCAGGATAGGCTTAAGTGTCCTGGCGTGGATGTTGCTACGGCCAGGCCCCGGCTGTCGTTGTTGGATGACGAAAAAAAGAGGGGCAAGGGGAAGAGGGAAATAAAGCAGAGGCTCGCTCGCTTGGAATAGATTGTCTGAGATGTATCCTACGAAATGGAGTCGATGATGGGGTGAATAGTGCCGGTCAAAGGTCTTTAGAGTCTCACCGCGTCAGAGTAATGTTGAGTAGGCAGAGGACGATGAGCTGGATTAAGGGGGTGCTGGACTATTGAAATCTCGAAAAATCGATTTATTTATTATTATTAATTCTGAAAGTGTTATCCTTTGCGAATATTTACAACAAAGTTTTATGAATAAATTCGAATAATTACGGAAATTATTCGATTATACGTCGAGTAACGGCCTCGCAAAGCGGTATTGGCAAAGGGAACTTAATTTTGAAGGTGTTTATCTCGAAATTACATTTTCAAACACCGTGCACATCATAACTCTTGACCGAATGAATATTTTCACTTGAAATTTTAACTGCAGCTGTAGAATGCCTTTCTCTGTCGTGTGGAACTTCCGCATCAACATTGAATGTTTGTAAAACATTTTATAACTGATTAATGACGATGTTTTTCCGTAAAAATGTGGGGACAAAATTGGTTTGTGTGTAACTTTCACAATTTTCGTTTAAATTCGCCAGCAAAGTTCCACACTGTAGGTTTTCGTATAAAAATTACTCACCCCAAAGCATTTTGGTTTTAGATGATTACTTAGTTCACCTGGGACTATGTACACCAACTACAGCTGCGGGCTACATGCGACGATCTTTAGCGTCAAATAACTCGACTAATTTTCAACATTCTGACAATTTTTTTTCTTCAAATTACTTGTAAGAACGTGCATAAAAAATTGTGAAAAGTGTCGGTATGGTGATTAGGTATTTGCTATCTAAGCAATCCAACCAAAAAGAATAAAGACTTATAGAAGAAGAGTATAGACGGTTCCCAAGCAAGTAAATCATTTCCCAATAAATCAGTTTCCACGGACATCGGGGAAACGAAGTCGAATATCGGTGTACATCAAGCGAAATTACGCGAATGACAGGGGCAGGGGGGAGGGGGGCGAACGGGAGGGGCAGGAGGAAATAGAAAGACACCGGGGTCCCGACCCCAGCATCCACTTTCGCGGCTTTCTTTGTCGGCCTTTTGTCAGGCTGTGAATTAGATCGCGTAATCCCGTTTGTATACGAAATGACACCGTCGCTTCGTACGGCTGACATTTAGGCAGCGCGCTAGTCCCGGGCCATTGTCAGCCTGTAATTGACTCCGATTGGAAGATTGGATTTGGATCGTCGCTACTCCTCCGTGGGGGTGCGAGCGCGAGCGACGACTCGGTTCGACGACGAATTCGTTTCCACGCTGCCAGCCACTTCGTTAAGTTCAATTATCCGGGGAGGGGTTATCGATATGACTGGCATCGGCCGCAGGGGGGCGAATTCCAACTTTGCTTCGCTTATCCTCGGAAACATTCGCGGCAAGGCGACCCTACCGACGTTCCCTGCTCTGTAGACTGTTCAAACTTTTAATTAGCCGGTTTTGATAAATATCGACACACCGTCGGGCCACAGACAGAGGTACAGACAATTCAGACAGCCGAGCGAACTTTGAATTTTATTGGAGAGCGATTGGGGGTTGCGAGGTGATCTTGAATTATAACTAGCAGAAATTGTAAGTCGCAAAATTCATTTATGTAATGCTTGCGGTAGAGTAACAAAGCTCTAAACCAGGAACGTAGTTCGGAGTGTACAGTTGCACGCTCGTTGCTGTTTCGTAAATTTCACTCACTCGCCCCGTCCCATTCCGTGCACTTTGCTACCGGCGGAATGAAATCGCGGAGATCGATACCCTTTCCGTCTCGAAACGCGGCCAACTTCCTGCACGGGGAACATCGCCTCGCCCCCCCCCCCCCCCTTTAAATATTCACGATGCCGCTCGCGTTATTCAGAATCCCGCCGCGGAACCGGCACGCAATTAGACAGTTTCGCGGAAAGCAACGCGCGGCTGGCAGGCAACGAGGCTCGGAACAACGATCTAGAGCCTAACGGAGGAATGCATGGGATTCCAGGGCTGGCCGCGATCGTGTTTCATAAGACCGTAAAACGGTCTGTCATTAAACGCGAACGTGGCCGCCGGCGGTGCCTCTTGCGGTCGCCCTCTCTTTTCTAAGTAAAAAAAAAACGCCGCCTCGAGAGGCGTACCTTCGTCACGGACGTTTTTCGCGTGTTTGCGGTTTCCCTCGCCGACGGGGAGGACTGGTCCCGTGCGGAACGCGCGCGCGATTCTTTCCGCGTCTTCCGTAACCGGGGCTCGAATATCCCATGGAATAAGACCTCCCCAGAATTATGGCCCCGATGTTTCGGATTATCGATGTGTACGCGTTGCGGTTTGCGGACTTTCCACGCGGTTTCGTGTATTTGCGAGTGCGGTCGCGGTCGCGGCCCTTTGCTGTTTTACAGGCGATCGTGATTTCTGGCGGTATACGTATTGGAGGGACCGATGATCGGGTAATTAATTCGTTGGAAATTGTTGGCTGAGTGGACGCGGGGTTTGATTCGAATTGAAAGCGTTTCTTGAATCGACCTTCTTTCTTCTCGACACAATCTTCAGCGTTCATGAAACTCAGCAATTTGGTAAATGGTTTTGTGATCAATGGATTCGTTAGTATCCAGCCACCATTAAAGGAAAGCCTTTTTCCTCGCGACCTGGATAACGAACCTACCAATCGATTTTTCCCATACGTTCTTGGGAACGCTCGCCCGGAGCGGTCGCCATTAAATCACGCAAAAACGAACGCCATTAGAGGAACGACCGGCTAAAGAGTTCAGATAAGAAAGTAATTAAAGCTGCCGTGGCAGTGTCCTTAGCGGCGGCCGCTGGGTTTCATAGCGCATTGTGCGCCATCCACGATTCTTTCGCCGCGGTTAATCGACTCGATCGAGCCGCCATTAGCGTTTCTTTCGCGGTCTCGCGGCCACGAAGGAGTCGATTATGCACGGCACCTACGCGAAACGTTCGGACATAATTAGCGTTCTACGTAGGGAGCCGGACAATAGTGGGACTTACTAATGTCCCTTTCGTTCGCCTTAAAGCACGGCAATTCGAGCGCGAGCTTCTGCTCACGACCTGCGCTCCCTCGAACCGATTTTGTCGCGTCACGGCCTGACCATCAGCCTGGTCATGGGGCACCACACTGGGCCTGCTGCCGCGAAAATAATACAGTGACCCAGTGACCACCGTGTGGTCACTACCCCTGCTGGCCACGGTCGATCCACGCTTAATCATTAAAGTTTCCAAAATATCCGCCTCCTAATCAAGAGTTCCCGCGACGATCGTAGGAAATCAAACACAGCCTAACGCAGTCCCCAGCGATTAATTCGTCTCCGCGTGGCTCGTTCAGCGGCCAAGAACAAGTCTCTGATTCCGCCCAGCGATAGGCGTTCCTCCTGCTTTCTTGCGGGGCCAGGTAGGTTTTTATTGGGGCTCATGGATCGCCTATGAGATCGGTTCGAGCAAAAAGGAAGCAGGGTGTGCAGCCTCGTTGCACCGAGCGTCAGTGGCCCCGTGGTGAATCAAGTTGTGTTCATCGGTGGTGCGGCAGGGGGTCGCTGGCCGGCGGTATCGCTCCTGTAGCATCGTTCTGGTATGACGTCGGGTCGCGTTACCTTTAAGCAACGGGAATAACCATAACGCAATTATAATCGCGTTGGTCGAGCGAGTCTGGGCGATAGTAATCGACGACACCGAGGAAGTTTTGGCGATGCCACTTGTGGAAAGGTGGCGTTCGTAGAAGGGGCGTACAATCGATGCTGACATATTAATAAAACCTGGACGAATCGAAGGGGAAGGTCCACGCGTCGGGCTCCTCTCGCCTGTTGTTGCGACCGGCATTTATCTTGTCGTCGGTGCACACAGCAACGGGGACGCGGCCTCAAATGAAAATTTATGAAGCGCGGATTGGAAGCTGTGGAGGAGGCGACGCCGCGCGCGGCCACGCTCCGGAATTAAGTCGCTTTCCGCGTGAATTATGACGTCTTGTAGCGGACGTGGCCGGTGCAGCCGATCCCTCCCGCAATAAACTAGACGCGTCTTTGATTTTGCGCGTGCCGCATTGCATTGACACGGATAACGTTTCCTTGCGTTGATTGCACCGCGACGTATCGGCGCTAGGGTAACGATCGCGAGCTCCTGATTCGTGGCGTTCGGTATTCACTCGATTGCGACGTGCAACGAGATCGAATCACGGCTGTCCGTTGGATTTGTTTAGCCAGAGTTAACTGGAGCGCTGATTTCCGTGTGTTTGGCGCAAGAGGTAGGGAACCGCCGCATTCTTACAACTTTTCTGCGCAACGTGGGTCGCTGTTCCCCGGCAATTAATTCGCTTATCATCGCCGTAATCTCTGTGCCGCGTCCGCATCACGGAGTCACCTAAGAAAAGAGTATTCCAGCGGCGTGGCGCACGCGTAAGAAACTTGCCAATCTCTTTTTCTTCCTCCCTGTTCTGGCTTCATCTCGAGTTCCAAGCTCCATCTAGCCGTCGCTGGAGTCTCCGGGTTGGCGTCAGGTGAATTTTTTGGTAGGACGATCCCGGCCGGGGAACGATGGTGCATCGTTAATAAAGAATACGCCTTGGGCACGCATACCATTGGCGCTCGCGAGCCCAGCATCTCGTTATTCGATATTAATAACGAGCCAGCCAGCCGGCCAAGCGGAGATGCCCCCTTCGCGACCGCCTCTCCCCCCCCCCCCTCCTCCCTCCACACGGCAGATTCGAATCATTATAATGATCCCGCTCGCTACCGGTTAAAACTTAAAACATTCCTGCGGCGGGGGAGAGGACGAAAGAAAAGGAGAAGACAGGAACGTGCTCGTTCTTTCTGATGCTACACTCGCTGGCTGACGGTCATTTGGTACTTCTAATCACGTGCCTCTCCGCCCCGGGTTATAAATGACCCTTTGCTTTCGTCTCGTGCTCCATCTTGCGTCCCCAGGCTGCTCTGTTTTTTCGCCGGCTACGCCACTCGCAATCCCTACGGTTGTCTCTGGCCGGGCGACGTGCGCAGACGTGTTCCCCTTCGCCAGACAGCTGATTCGGATGTGGAACCGCAGATATCCGGGAAATCTCTTGCATCGGCTACGAAGCTACATTCACCCACATCTGCTGTTCAAACAGCACCGATCGTGAGTCACCTTGCGGGTCCACCCCGAGGAAACAGTAACGGTTCCCTCGAGCACGTTGATCCACACACGGTCGGTCGGGGCGAGGTGCACGGGTCACATTCCATCCAGCATTATTTCCTCGCTAGCACCGACCGAGACCAACAAAAGGCAGCTCTTTTCAAAAGGAACTCACCCCGTGCTCCTTCACCCTTTTGCCCCCCCCCCCCCCCCCGCCCCACACACTCTTCGCCCCCCTTTGGTTGGTTCGTCGTCTTTTCTCTGCCTTCCTCGTTTCTTCTGCTCCTCGTTCACGGACCGGGCCTCATTAATAGTATTCACCGGAGAAGATTCCAGCTTGATCGCGTTGCGCGCTCGCTTCTCGGATACGATATCCCCCTCCTCCCCCTCCACCTCCCCCTTCTCCTTCCCTCCTTGCTCGAGCCGCATATTTAAAGTTTCTAACGAACTTCGGATGATACATGGGTTTGCCGGATTAGGCGGCCGCCCTGGGGCACACGGCCTCTTCGGGATCCTCGGGCCGCGTGGTCTTCGTCATCGGGCCACGTCCATGGTATTTTCGGCCTCTTGGTATTTTCTTTGTAGACTCTGTGCTTTTCCTCAGCATGGAGAGTAAACGGCGTGGCTGCAACACCGATCCGTGGGAGTATTCGTGCACTTTGGTCCCTCGTCGAATTATTGCCGCTGGCGACAAGTGGAGTCTGAACCCCGTCGCAACCGCGCAATCCTGTTATTTAATTCCTGTGGGCTGGCAGTCTGTTTTTTCTTTTTGGCAGAAGAACGTAGAAAATATAACTTCTAATTTGTTCCTTGTGATGAATGGAAGCAAACGCACGAAAAAGTCAAGATATTTGCTGACTCAGTTCTCCTCCAAGACAGAATACAGGAGCACCTCCCTCTAATTGTACAATCCCTACATGCGTTTCCGGTGATTTTGTCTACCAGTTCCATGCGAGCTTCCATTTAAAAATTGGTACCACGAGCCAGAAGAAGAAGCTTACAAAAGATGAAGAGGAGCACCCCTCGCAACCCTCCGTTTTCCTATCAACTTCTCCGCCACGGAAACTCCTTATCGCGAGAGCACTGTATACCTCGACGAGCCACCTCGATTATCATTCCCATCCCGAGCATCCAGCAGCCCGGAGCTGTTGGCCGCTGAGGATGAAGCCACCCGGCGGCAGCGTTCGCCGAAAGAATCCCACGAATGTGTATCCAATCAAACGTTGACCCGAGGCAAGAAAACATCCTCGCCCGGCAGCCAGCACCACCGCCTCGGAAGGTGCACTCGTTGCAGCGTGTACACGCGTGCGAGGAAGGGTAAGGCGGGGTGGTACACCCACATCGTGCGCGGCAGGAAGCGACGGGGGGTCGCGTGATTTGTGGCTGCCCCGAGAAGTCACACAGCGGCTGATATATTTTACGGGCGGTCGTCCTTCTCCACCCTCCTCCAGCCTCTTCGCCTCCTTCTCGAGCATCTCGGCCGCAACGGGCATATTCTTGCTCCCTCTTCGTTCGCCGTTCGGGGCATCCACGGTGTCTCGTCGCTGGCCCGCGAGGGGCCAGCAGCCCGACATTGTGCCACATACACGGCCGGTCAGCCGCCTTTACACGCGGCTACATCGTATTTACATGAGAAAGGAGTCGCCTCCAACCTCCTCCTCGCCTCTCCGCCCGTGGACCGGCATCCCTCCCGCCCCCGCGATGCCTGACGAGGCGCCCCTCGAAGCTCCCTCCAGTGTAAACACGGTTCATCATTATCGCCGGGGGAGCCTATATTTCAAAGGCCACGGCGCTCGCCTCTTTACGCTTGTCCCCCGTCACTTTGGACACGGCCAACCCCCGCTCTCCCTCTCGCTATTTATAAGCATCGCCCTGGAACGGTGTCGCGACTAATTCCTTGCGTTTCATACGTTCTCCCTCCGCGGGAAAATCGTTGCGGTCCGCCGCGCTGCGGGCAGTGAGAATCGAAGGATGGCAGGGCGAACGAGGGGTAGGGAAATTAATAGTGTGATTGGGAGTGCGAGTGGGTGGATGGCACTTGGCCCACAGAGGCACTGGGGCCGCGTTGCAGCGGCGTACAAAGCTGCCACGTTTGTTGTTCACTTGTTAGAAGACTGTGCCGTCATCTTGACGCAGGGGTGAGACTCGCGGCTTATCGTCACCAGGATCGTAAGTCAAATCACCGATGAATCAAGGATTATACCGCTGGAAATCCGGCGAGGAGGGTTAAAAAGCTGGCGGTGGCGTTATCGGCGCGCGGTAATCGCGAGGAATACAATCAAAGGCGTGCATCGGGGTAATCCAACGCGAGAACGGAACGGACGGTTGTGGTCCGGCCGGGCTTCACGCTCGTCGATTATCGTTATCGCGCTCGATGCGTGCTCCCTCGGCCCGAGAGAGAGGGGGAGAGAGAGAGAGAGAGAGACGGGGGAAGGGGTATAAAAGAATTTAGACGCGGCGGAGTATTATCGGGATATCCACGGCGAGATAGCGGGGGGAACGGTGTTGGAAAGACAGGTTGGTCGCCGCGGGGGTCTACCGCGAGGAACGCATGCAACCAACGAGCAGAAGAAGAAGAAGAGGAAGGAGGAGGAAGAGAAAGAGGTGGAAGAAATGGAAGAAGCAGAGGAAGAAGGAGTGGAGGAAGAAGAGAAGAATAAGACAGGCCAGCGGCTGAGTGCTCGCGCGAGCTCGGATGTATACTTGTAGAGGCGGTCTCACCCACACGAGTGCGACGCACAGGGGCCACGTGTAGAGACGGGGCGCTCGTACGCGACCACTATGTGTATATATGCACTCGCGTTTTTGCCTCGCCGCTTTTTAATGCTTTTATGCCCACCGCGGACGAGCTATCGGGGATCTCGCGTCGTAAGTCTGGAACTTTATGTTTGCGCCGGCTAACCTTCCTCCTTTGCCGTCCCACCTTAACTTACGATTCCCTCGCACGACCGTTCGCTGCTTGCTTTCGCCTTGCTTGAGACGTCTCCCGTCGTCGTCGTCGTCGTCTCTCGTCCTCCTCCTCTCCGTCGTCATCGTCGTCGCCGTACTCCTGCTTTCTTCTTTTCCACTCTCGACTGCCGCTGCTGTCGTTGGCGATAGCGGCGCCGGCGGCGATGGCGCTCACGGTTTACCTGCGCGTCGTAGATTATCCCCCGGGTCCGTTCGTTCGGCAGCGAAATTTCCTGCAGAACATAAATTCCGCGATTGAGTCACCGCCGGGGACGGATTTCACGCGATTGGATCCCTGGTCGATGCACTCTTCGATCCTCAACGGAACCTCGAGCTGGATGGCGACAGGGTGCCGCGGACTAATGATTCGTGTGATTAGTGGCAATGAGCTGAGAGCCCGTTTGCCAGTTTCTTCCGTCGGCAGACCTAATCTAAGCCTGTATATCACGGTCAACGAGTTTAAGGCAAAAAGATCCTTGTGCCCTGTTAATCACAGCGGTGAAAACTGTATGGTATCACTTCAGACGCCGCTAGATTGTGCCCCAGGTACGTCACTATACTTCTTCCACCCACTGTCCAATCGAAAATCATTAAATCTCGAACCTCCGGCGTGCGTCTCGCAAGAGTATCAATAATAATGCTCCGTTGCACCGCGGGAGACGTCCGGTGAACCTACGCGCTCACCATAGAGCGAACGGCCAGTTAAAGTTCGTGCTCGTGCCTCCGCATCGATGCTACCTTGAGATATCGATACCCCGCCAGGACAAGAGATAGAGCGAGTGCGGGCCAGGGGAAGACGGGGAGACCGAGGGAAAGCTTATAGACACTCTCAGCCATCCGCGGAGCCACTAATGTATGTAATTGATCTATTGTGCGATGCATTAGCCCTACGGGCACCAGATAGGTTATCCTCGAGCCCGGAGGGTGGAGGTTCCCCGAAGGTGGTGGAGTGCGAGCAACGGGAAAGGACCTTGATGGAGCGAGGCGAACACAGAGGATAGGGATCCCTGAATGGGAAACGGATTCCAGCCGGCTCGCTTATTAGTTCTTTGCGTCATTAGATTAGGCTAATGCACCCTGGGTACGGGCTCCAGCTATTTTCTCCAGTACCAAGCCTTCTCTCCCGGCTCCTCGTCAACGACGCTCAATGGCATTGTCAGCGGGCCCCTTCGCGCAGTTCCCCACGAGCCCGTGAGAAGCAGCAAAACAGGGGATTCTGAATGTTTCATTCCGCTGAATCGCAATTCGGGGAAAGTGGAAAGTGGAGCGCCCTTTGGGCGTGTCGAGGTGGAATTAAGATTGCTCAAGATCGATCGAGTAAAAGGAGTAGAACTCCTACAGAAAAGGCTACGAACGCGTATATACAGTGCTCGTACAAGTTTTTAAAGTTCGACCACTGATTGGACGTCCCCCCGGTTCGTCCTTCCAATTTGCATCCATCAGTTAGACCGCAATTTGCGGTTTCCCAGTTTCTAGCGTCTCAGCGAGGCTGCTCGCGAAGTCGTCGCATCCGGGCACGCGGTACTTCTTTCCAATTTCAAAGGTAACCACCGCTTGTTATTCCCTCTTTAAGCGAGACGGTCGATGACACCGCGGTGGTGCAGCCGGGCCTTGTCGACACGTCACCTCGCATGACTCAAAGCAACCCCTCCTCTTTTCTTCGGGGTTAGAACCCGGCGTAACTGTTTATGCGGTCTACCGCAGCCAGGCCATTGACATATTTTGACTTTGTCGCTGGTTCCTCAAGCACCCTTTCCTATTCCACCGCGTTCGTTACCCTGCGGTCGGCCACTTGGAAGGAAATCGTGCGCTTAGCCGGCAGATGCTCGTAATTGCAAACAGGATATCGCGTATTACACAGCTATCTTAGAACGAGCCGGCGTAATCTCGATGACGTCGCGGCCAATCGGTCACAGCAAATCGCCGGAAGCCCTGCTTTTGTTTTCACTCGTCCTGCTTTCCCAGGGCATTTAGATTCAGCAGGAATTCGCCATCCGATGAGCAGCGAAATCGATGGCCGGTACGGAGCTTGTTAAACTCACGCAACGAGCGGTCGTCCGACGTCGATTCCAACTCTATCTCCGCTCTGAAATCGTATTAAGGGTCGAGGAGTCGAGGCTCTTAACCCTAGAATTGGCGAAAAGTCCAGTGGACTGAAAAAGAACCTGGGACCCTCGACAGAGAAACCATCGCGAGGGAGGATAAACTTGGAGGAGGATTACGAGGAAAGTGAAAATTTTCTGTTACACCGAAGAAGAGATGAGCTCCACCACCGGAAGTCCTCGAGCGTCCCGCAGTGGCCGCGGGGCGGTATCGGGTCGGGCCGAGAAAACTATTATCTCGAGTTGATTATGATTGCATGACTGTGAAATTGCTCGCGGCGCTGGCGGGTGCGGCCACGAAGGAAGCAGAAGAAAAAGGCGAGGGTGGGGGGTGGGGGAGGCGGGCTTGCATGACTCCGAGTTTCTCGACAACAATCGTAACTAGCTTTCGGTAGCAGGCGTTCCGGGGTTGAACCACGCGGCGTCTTCCCACGTCAGCGTGACGGACAGACAGGCCTGACGGACTGACAGACAACGACGACCGGTAGCTTGTATTTTATTCAATGGCCCCGACGACCGAACAATTACGAGTGTTCCGCGTTTCGGCCCTACGCGGCACGCATCGCACAGGATGCGGACAACACAGGACTCGATGCAGGATACTTCGATTGTGTGCGACCGGTAATTATCGTCCAACGATTCCACCGTCGGGAGAGAACACGAATCCACCGGTGCGCGACTCGCTCGCTGGGCAATCTAGCCGAGCTTATCCGAGGCCCGTGGTTCGATGGGATTGCTCGAGTTTCTTTTTTTTTTTGCGGGAATGGAGACACTGGCGGGCGGGAGTTGCTGGCGAGGAATGGAAAAATCATTTCTGCAGATGGAATTCAACTGCCTCCCTGTCTCCCAACCCTCTGCACCACGAGCAGAACCCCACTTCACCACGTTCCCCGGTACGGGAATGAAATCTCGTCACCGTCCTCTTAATTACGCTTCCAAAAACGCCCTCAAGAGAGGCAGACATATTCCTGCCACGGACGTATGAGTCTGAAACGGCTCATTTTCTACCGCGATACGTCGTTCCTCCATCCGCCCCTCCGCCATTGTGATCCACCGCGGCGACAGGGCTAAAGAAAGGAAAAATTCTAGCAGGGGGGGGCCCGTCGCCGCGAATAATCGGGCCGCTAAACGGATCCTCCAGGAAACTCGCCCGCTCGCGTTCACGCTCCGCTCCGTTCTCCATGGATTAACGAGTCGGCCCTTTTGTTCCCGAAATTAGGACGCGGAAGTGGATTTCTCAGTTCCTCGTGACGTTTAGTGGCATCGTCGCCGTCGTCGCGGGCGTCTTTTTCCGCGTGGCGCAGGGACAATGGGCGGTTTCCGCTCCGTTCCGTCGACGACCGCGATGAAATTTCCATGAATGGAAGATCTGCTCGTGGGCAACGTGTCCCCCCAGTTTAATAAAACCTTAGCGCGGGAATCGGCCTCGCACCTAGCGGCAATTACTTTCGTACCGATGGACAAGAGACCGCGAGGAACGGCGCGCTCGTCCTCCGCCTCTCGACTCAACCCCGCTTTTCCCCTCGCCGCTCCGTCTTCCTGGCGGCCTCGTCGCGCATCGCATTCTTCTATTTCAGCGTCGAGAAAACCAATTTCCTGGTACCTAAATTACGCGCGCTTCCGCGCTCGGGACCCCGGCGGGACGGGAGGAGGGCGAGGAGGATAGGGCGCGAGGGACGGGGGGCGAAAAAACCCAGTGTAATATCGCAAGTTTCTCCGCCTCTCTCCGCCTCGTCTAGCGCGCGAGCTTCACCAGCTGAAGCGCCGCAGGGACGCCGAGAGCCCGAGCAAAAACGTTAATTTGAAAACGTCACAGTTTAATTTAAAATTACGTAAGTAGGGGGCTGCGCGCCCTTCGCCCCCCCCCCCCTCCTCTATCCTCCAACCCTCGTTTCCACTGCGTTCCTAATCTCTTTCCACTCTTTTCTCCTCCCTTGCCCACCGCCCTCCTCGCGAGATTTCCGCGCCTCTCACCCTCCGCGCCGCGCCAGCCATCGCATTCTTGCGATCGTGGTAATAATAGACGCGAAGTTTCGCCCGCGATTCCCGCCTTCTCGAGCACCTCTTCCGTCTACCAGTGGCTGCAATTATTCAGGGAACGAGCGGAATTCTCCTCTCCCGCGGAAACCCGATCATCGAACGGCACCTTCTACGCACCCCTTGGGAGGCGAAGGTATTGGAAGTCGGAGAGAATTGGAAGTTAGGGGGCGAGAGTTGGGTACTTGGAATTTTTCGTGTCTCAAAGAAACTTGGCGTACACCTACCCTTTCCTTTGTTCGAGTTTCTTTTTGTTTTTTTTTTTTCTTTAACCACGACACGTCCCTGTTCACAAGCTCTTATCCCTCAGGTGCATAATATAGAAGCAGGTGAAAGGTCCCGTCCTTATTTCCACTATGATCCCATCGACGTGTCCGAGCGGAGGAGGAACGATGGCAGCCATAGTCTCACAGCTGCCCCTTAGCTCCAATTTACCAAACGCTTCGTTGGAATCTTCCGCGAGGTCCGCTCAGCCGGCCAGAAATATTAATGCTTCGAGGAACGCGGAGAGGGTTCCGCTCGCCACCCGTGTATACGTTCGAGATTATCGGGACGTTGCAGGCTGCGTCCCGCCGGAGTTATAACGCTCGTTGCGATAATTTAATGCGGGCTTCGAAGGTTGTAAATTCGAACTGGCAGCCATAGGTGAGTCTACGAATCGCAGGAAACGTGCGCAGTCCCCCCTCGGTTCTGCGATACGTGATCTCGAGCTTCGCGACTCTCTGTCTCGGGGACGGACTGCTCTCAGGTGTCGCCGGGAGGGTGTAACAGATAAATAATGTATGACTCGGCAGGTAGACAGCGTTGCTGTTTCTCGAACCCTGACCATAGAGTCACCTGAACGAATATAGAAAGTATCACCATGTGATCGAATTAATTAGCAATAAAAACACATTTCAATTGATTGCATTGTGCCAGTGAACAAATGTTCCTCGAACTGTTAACGCTTAGAATTCTCGTTTCCTGCTGGATTCTTGCAACGAACCAGATAAGTCAGTGTGAAAGGAAGCGTAGTCTTCGGCTTCATCCCCAGCGGTAAAGGATGAAAGCTCACGGTGTAAAGCGAAGGACGGCAATCATCCCCCGAGCAGCGGCGGCCTTCGGGCCCCGTCGTCGGTGCGTGCACGACGACAAAAACGAGCTCGCGGCGGTGTTTTATTCGCGGTTCCCGAATAATTCCGGAATAACGACCGTTGGCCGGCCGCCGTCCGTGGTTTTCGAACGTTGCCGAGGCTACGTCTCGTGGAAGACGAACACATCGGCCTGCGCAGATGGAATGTCGAAGATCGCGATAGGCCGGTGTACCTACCGCGCCGTGGAACCTGATACGAGAATCCAGCGGAGGGGCCAGGCATCTCGCGAATTTGCCGAAGTACAACCTCCGGAACAAACTTTTCGTTTTTCCCCTCCCTGCCCCCCGTCCGACCACTATCCCCCGTTCGCTCATTTAAGCGTCGCCGGCTCGATGCGACCGCAGCTGGCCGGACACGCTCGACGAGGCACTCGTAAAACTTCACCAGCCTCCATCAACGGGGACCGCGCGTGGATCACCGGGCCCCTCTTGGGAGATCGACGAAGATCCCCCGGGTGTCCTTGACCCCCGCCTTCCCCCCCCCCCCCCCCCCCCGCGGCTCCTACCTACACCAGCGCGAGCAATCTCGCGAGGCTGTGTAATCCAGCTGGTTGCATTCCCGCCGATCGCGAGCTTTCGCTCCTCCTCGCTTATTTTTACGGCTCCCGCGTCACCCTGCAGCCATCTCGTTTCGCGTTTCCAGCTAGCGTCCCGCGAACGGAACTCGAGGCGAGATCACATCTTCGCAGCTGGCCGTGTCGGCTGAACGTAATAATACGGGCTCGAGCGTACCTATCTGCCGTGATCACTGGCGTCGCTCGCGCCCTTTCCTCCCCCTGTTCCCGGTTCAGGTTGCCCCTTTTTAACGCCAAGGCGTACAACTCATTCCCTGCTCCCTTCTACCCCCCCCCCACCCCCCACCCCACCCCACACACTTCCTCTGTATGTCGCCACGGTAAGAAAGTGTCTCTCGGTTGTCGTAAAAAGGGATCGAGATTTCATCTCGGACATCGGGAACCAGCTGGCCTGTCGGCTGGTTTTATGCCCCTCGGAATCGCGATAAATTCGCGGCGAGCCCCGCGGAAACTGATAACGCTCGTTAGGCGCGCTCATTCGAAAGCATAATCGACGCGGCGTCGCGCCGGCCCGCGGATGTTGAACGAACCCTGCTCATTTGAATGTTCTCGGGTCGCTAACCATACCGTTTTTTTTTTTCTGTTTCAGGTGAGTACCTCGCAAGTTCCCAGTGTCTGGCGTTGACCTGTCGGGTAAGGTTTTCCGTTCAACCAGCTTCCCCGTCGGCTTTGCTTTGAATCCTCGGGGTTCGAAGCAAGCTGACCGGAAGCTTGCCTTTCAACGTGCACACCTATTAGAATCCGTGAAACATGTGGCCAGTAGTGGTTGAAGGTTTTCCATGTAACTATCTTTCGAGTATCACTCGATGTTACGATGCACTTGCTGGTGGTCGGATATGGATGTACCTAGTCGCAGGGCAGAAACAACCGTTTATTCTCCGTTCTCTTGTATGCTAGTCTATGCAGACCTCCCAATACGCCCGAGCGGTAGAGAAGCTTCATTCACGAGCGAAGCCCACGCGCGGATGAAAGCGTATCCGCGACGGAGCATCTCCGTGGAATATTCCCGCGGAATCGTGTCACAATGATCGTTTAATCGGGCGTGCCGGGGAACAATCGCGCGATACGCCGATCCCTGGAACGGGGCCGAGCAACCCGCAACCGGCGTCCGCTCGTCTTCCGCGCAAACGAGCACAACACGCGCGCAATGCTCCGGCGAGCATTTGATTGCCCGTGCTGCCTGCCGCGTGTTCCGCAATACGCGACCCGTTCTATCGGCAGGAAGCGCGAGATCGGGAAATCGGCCTGGCGAGCGCGTCCGTTTCGCTCGGAACGCCGGACTGAAAACTCTATCGCGGACAAATGGCGGCGTGGGCGAGGGCGAGGGGAGGACGATTGATCGCGGCACCTCGCTGGAAAGCTGGCCTATATTTTCCACGATACTGTCGACGGGGTTGGCGGACACAGGGGGGTGGAAATTGCAACGTTGAGACGAGAGGACCACCCTCGTTCGAAAGTGATTCAAAGAGGAATATTGCATCTGCTCGCGATGGTCCCCCCAGCGTGATTAGAAGGCGCGCGGAAGAAGTATCGACTAATCGGAATGATCCTGGCTAAACAATGCAACGAACGCGTAAAAAATCGTTGCACGTGGCCACGCGCCGTATTTCTTGGCGTTTCCACGGGAGACACCATCCCGCATAAGGTCGCGACCAGCGTATCCGCGTTTCCGGCGATGTGTTCGAGCAGCGGAAGAACAACGAAGGGCGCCGGCGATGATTCAGTGATATTTATGGGGTGCAGAGTGCTCGGCCGCGCGAGTCGGGGCCGAGGCGAGACAGAAGAGGGCATATCGCGTACGCTCGAGCAGAATTACACGATGTCGGCGATGATATAACGCGCTCCCCCCTCTTTCTCTCTGCCCTGCCGCCGCCGCCGCGTTTCCCGCGGAAAGAGGAGCACCGAGGAGTATTCGGTGCGTTCCACCTTCGCGATACGTTCGCGAGCGCGTTAAATCACGCGCCGCTCTGCCTTGCTCGTTTCTTCGATCCTCCCACGATCGCCGTTTCGAGGCTGAAGGACGAGTCGCGGGGCCGAAGGAATTGGAAAAATTCGTCGGTTCCCGTGGAGGAGAGGTCCGGGCAGCGCGCGAATAAATCTCCTAGGTGAACGTCCGTTCCGGTGCCTCGACGCTCTCCGTGGAATGCTCTCAGCTACGCTTCCGACGGAGGAACTCCAATAACTTCGGCCCGAATTCCTGCCGACCCCCCTACCCCCCTCCCTCATCCAACCCCGGAACGAGGCTGCCGTTGGTAGATTTGATCTAGGAAATTCGAACGGGGTTGAAACGCGCTGAACCGCTGGATTAAATTAATCTCGCCCCGGCAACGATCGACGCCGCGACGATCGCCTCTGCGAACGCTGCTCCCTCCGCGTTCCACCAGCCTGCAGGTCCCGGGAGACAACAATAGCGAACTAATAAATGACTAATGGAAGTCTCTCTCGTCGGCTCGGGGGCTCTATTTCAGCTGGCGCGAGCGCTTGACGAACGGTGATTAGGTCGCGTGGGCGTCGTGGATGTATGATGCTCGGGTTTATAAAAATCGCGACAAGCTTTCCAACGTTACTTGTTCCTTTTCCGAGGCTCGAAGAATAGACACTCGTAGACCGAATTTATTTACCATTTGTTGCAGGGTGTGGGTGAAAGGTAACGTCGTTTATCGGGCCCGCGTCGGACCTCAGCTGACCGCGGAATATAGCCGGTTTCCGCAGAATAGTAATTTGTGTCAGATATCGCGGATTTTCGGCGGAAACGTGAAATGTCTTGGCGCAGAGAGCGAACGATCAGAGAGACCATGGGCCTCGTGGGTATCCCAGGGAAGCGTACACGGGCGCAGGGGTCGACCACTGACTTCCTTTATCGACATTTTGATACAAAATGGCTGCTCACCGCGGGGAGTCCCCGCGTAATCTCTCTCGATTCAAATTAACACACGCAGCGCTCGCCGGGGGGGCCCCACGGCCGTGCCACGGGGATCTTGCGCCGCGGTATGGAGGAGATAATATCGCGGTGGATCCTGTCCTTCTTTGTCTTTCTTTTGGGAGACCCCTCGGTCCATCCTCGCCCCCCCCCCCTCCTTCGTGCGGCCTCCCCTTCCCCCGTTTCCGTTAACGATCGCGCAGTAAAGAGACGAATGACAGGCGCCACGCCGGTTTTGACAAATCGCCGCGACGTGGGTTGCCAGTCCGTGGAGATCCGAGGGGCCCGTCGAGAAAATACATACGTCTTGTTCCGTGAGTCGATCCACTCGAATCTTCAGAGAATTTGTCCGTCGTTACGTTATCTCGATCACTCTTCGGTAAATCGGGGCGACATCATCGGACTCGTTCAGCTTCGTGAAAGTTTCTTAAATGGTTGTTTCTGTTCACTCGAGGATTCATAGAAGCTGGTGGAGCTAGAATACTATTCACTTCGATAGATCCTGTCAAAATCAATTCTCAAATTCCACATCTCTGCTATCTGTTACCTCCCGTCGTTCGCTTTTATATACATTTTTTGTATAAAAAAAACCATGAAAGAAATAAACGTGACAGGCGGTGGGAAGTGTTGGTGGAAGCGTTTTGGGCAAAAATTTCAATTCCCCCGCGTGGTTTGAACGGCGCCGTGGGTTAGGGGGAGCACGTGTTACTCGTGTGTTTGCGAATCGTGTAAATAAGATCGACGCGGGTAAGGATAAATCACGTTTCATAAACTGCACCTGCGATCGCCGAGCGCGCCACGGCCCGTGTACACGCGGGTGATAGATCGTTGCCTGGGAAGAACTGTCCGGGAATAAACCGCGGCGTCAGCGTGATTCGGCTGATTTCAGTAAGCAAGTTTCTTCTGGCTGATTCCGATCTGATTCACGCGCGGTAAAGGATCCCCCGGGCTAGAATTGATTGCGACTGTCCGGACACCCTGTAAGTCAGCACGGATTAATTTCCAATCCTAGCCCCGTCGCAATTAATTCTTTTCCCGCCTCTGTTCGCTGCCTTGTATCAAATAAAATTCCCATACCTCTTCGGTTGCGTCGCAACTGCAGCAGACGTTACCGGAGGGATATTTCTGTGCGAGAAGGGTGGAATTACAGCGATCGTGTGCGAAGGCGACCTACCAAGATTTATTGTTCATTAAACTGATTGGACTTAGATTTGGTGTACGAATTGAAAACGGTACTCCGGCTTTATGAACAACCTTTGTTAATCCAATGACGAGTGTGTACGGGGCGAAAGGGATGGCGCGTGTTGTTTCGTTTTCAAGAAAAGGGCGGGTCGGCAGGAGACAACGGAAGAGATTTCCGCGAACAATGGAACAGAAATGTTTTACATCCACGCAGCTGATAACGGTTCCCTGATATCTGTTTAATTATCTAAATTGTACTGTCCCTTGTTCAGGGCCCGAAAGCACGCGAATGGCCGCCGCCTTTGTTTCAGCCAATTGAAACGATATACGTCATTGTTTTGTGCTCGTCGCGCCCTCTGCTTTTTCTACCATCTCTCGGCATTAATTATCAAGAATTAAGAAATTCCTCGAGGCTCTCCGCTTTCGGCGAACCAGCAGTCCATCAAGAGAACGTTATCATCTTCCCATTTCCCGAGTGTACGTACCCCGCCCCCAACATCCGCGCGTTCCTCCGATCTTTCCGTGTCGGCGGCTCGGGCTCGTAGCAGAAAATCGGATCCACCCTTCGAGGGGTGGCGCGCGCGGTATCGAGACGGGGATTCCTCCCACGCTCGCTTATAGGACGGTCGGATTTGTAATAAGAATGCCGGCGTATAAAACTGTCAATAAGCGCGCTGACCCCAAACGTAATTTCGGATCGCGTCTCGGTTGCAACGGCACGGCAGCTGGCCATGGTGGAGCTGGTTCGAAATAGGAGAAACGAGAAGGACGACAGGGCCGTGGATAGGGCGGAGGAGGATGGAGGGACGCGGAGAAAGAGGGAGAACGCGGGTGAGAGAAGAGGGTTGACCGTACGAAATGGAGGAAGGTGGTGTCGCGTCGGGGGCGAAAGGGTGGAACGAATCGGGGGTAGAAGAGGCAACGAATCGAACAAATCGAAAGAGAGGAGAGCCGAAGAGAGAGAGAGGGATGGTCGGCCGGGGCCGAAGGGAACAAGAAGAGGAGGGTGAGCTGGGAGCGGCGAGGAGAGAAAGAGGGGAGAAGACGGGATCCGCAAAAAAAGGGAAGAAATGAAAGGAGGGAGGAAGGAGAAGAATCCGAGAGTAAGAGAGCGGAGTGATGCGCGAGAGCGCCTCTGCCGGGGTTATATGGAAATGTTGGTCAAATATATCATTCCGGCTTGACAGTGCAATTCTCTTATCTGCCTCGTGCCGCCTGCCGCTCTACCCCAAACCATCCCGTGCTCCAGGGGCGGATGAAGCCGGCGCTGGTGGAGGCGAAGCCGGGCTACCGGGAATGGGGATGCTGGATCGGGGGCTGAAGCGGCCGATAGAGGATCTGCAAACACGCTGCCCTCCTCCCTCACCCTCGCCACCCTCTTCTACCCCCCCTGCCCCTCCGTTCAACCTACGCTATCCACGGATCTTCCCCACCTACCCACCGCCATCCTGCTTCCCTCTCGTCCTCCGTCGTCTCGTCCTTCTCCCTTCGTCAACGCTCACCCTGGTCCTCCAGCTCACTCTGGATCCAACCAGATGACGAACTGCTCGGGAAAACGGAACGGAACGCGGAACACTGAGAGTACATGGATTAGAGTGGTGGCCGCTGGGGGCGGCCCCCGGAGAACGCTCGTGAGCACAGTCCAAAGTTTCGATTCCGATTGCTCTTTCCTTTTTCCACTCTCCTACCCTCTTTTATTGTCCTCTTGACTGCGTTGCTGGGGTGATTTGTTGATACTTTCTCTCGATTCCTTCTTCGTCTCGTGCCGGTTTTTCTGGAATGCCCGACGTACGGCTGCGAAATTCCGCCTCGTTAGCCGAGGAATTAATCCTCATTATTCGGTGACAGCCCACGGCGCGAAATTAAACGGGGGGTTAATTTTCAGACAAAGCCACTGTCATTTGTCTTTTTTTCTTTCTTCGAGAACGCGAGGCGCGTTGAATTCCCGTTGACGAGCGCTTCCATTGTCCCTCCAATTGATCGTCTTCCTAAGATCCCTTCTCCCCTTACCGATCCGGGCAGCTTGCAGTCGCAGAATTCCTGACCGAAAGTGGCCACACGCGACTTATACATAAACATGCTCGCACGCGGCGCGCACGACGAGGGTGCGCGCACCGTGGCTGATGTATCGCCGACACTTCATCTCCTCGCGGGTAAACACGAAAAATCGGTCGACGCCGATAAGAAGCGGGGTGCCGGCTGAATTTCACCGTTGCCTCCTCGCATTTCCACCGAGGGCAGATGGGGGAGGAGGGCTAAAAGCCCGCCGCTCGTTTCGGGGCCGTGGAAATGTATGCACGTGGCCCCGTGTTTGCCGGGGTGGAACGTGACGGTGACGTGATCGATCACCACCGCTCCTGAAAATTAGGCCCGAAATGCTGGCGAATTCGGGGATTCGCTGACGCGTTTCCCTGGAAGAACGAGAGGGTTGCAGTTTCGTCGTAGATCCCTGTATAAATAGAACGGTAGAAGGGAATGAATTTCGTTGGGTCAGAGGGATCGAAATGCCTTAGGGGGTTGGTGTACAACGACACTTTGGTACTCGATACTCGATACAGGGTGAAATTCGTAGAATTTTGATTCAAAAGTCACCCTATTGAAAGCACCTCTCTCTCTCTCTCTCTCTCTCTCTCTCCCTCTCTCTCTCTCTCTCTCTTTCCATTCTACTAGAAGTTCTATGTTACCAAAGAGCGATCAAAAAGCCGTCTCACTTGCAGCCACGAACGCCTCCAGACACAAATCGCGCGTTACTTTCGATTTCCCGCGTAATTACCTCTCGAGCACGGTCCCGCGACAGTCTTGTTATCTCCCTCGTGATAGATAGCGCAAATAAACATCTCAAGACGAAGCCAGAAGTCTCGGCGCGCACCGAAGATGGCTAACGGCAGCCTGGCCAAGAATAGAAACGTCTATTATTGCCGGAGAGAGGCCAGGACGAGGGAAGCCGGGGTGAACACCGAGAAAAGAGCCCTTTGTCGTGGTCGCAACTTCGTCTCGACGGGTGCTTCGCACAAAAGTTTGCCGTTTAAGTTTCTCTCGGCCAGAGGTAAAAGAGCACGGGATGCTTTTACCGCCTCGGAGACTGTTCCTATTTTCCAGCCGGCGGACGGAGGCGGGAAAAAGTGGGGGAGGCGGCAGAAAGGAAGAATCGAGGAGATGGAAGGAAGAGAGTGGGAGCGTTCGAGGGAAGCGCAGAGGGAAAGCGATCAGTTTCCCTTATCGGTCCACTCGTATCTCCTTGTAGTCCGCTCTATAATTGCCTCTTTTAACTAAGATTACCGGATTTAACTTTTGGACGGATTCGTGCCTCGCTACGCGAATAAGAGAGAGAGAAACAGTGCGAGAGTTACTGCCTATAGCCGGATTTTTAAATTGGTTCTTATAAGTTTGAATACGGGGACAAGGTACGCGCGGAATCAAATAAGAGGCGTCTTAAAAGTTTCGCTTTATCTTGGTCCTGCCCTGTTTCCTCTGCTCTCGTATTCACCCTTTTTATCGTATACGGCAGACAATTTGGTCCAGTGGGGGGTTTGATCTTTTAATTAAAATCAAACTCACCTTTGCAATGGAAATTGAATTATAAAGTTCGAGTAGCACAATATTGCTAATCTGGTGAGGGTTTAATGCAACGTCAAAGTAGGTACTTACATCATAGGTTACATGCCATTTCACACGATCCCCGCGCGATTTAGAACATTCGCGAATGCCCAATGAGAGCCGCTCCCGTGCTCTCGATCGTTCTCGTCCTTTACCGAGGATCACCCGGTCGTCGTCGCCGATCCGACAGACCGCTGACGCTCACGAAAGGGTTTCGTGACAGCGGCCTTATCGCGGCACTCGATTCTACGAAATCGCGTCGACCCAACGCTGCCCCGGTTGTTTCGAGAATCCTTCGAGTCGCGTCCGTGCCCGCTATCTCACGGCAGGATGAATTACCTTCCTACCAATTTCCTCCCGGCGCGCTCGAACGCCGATCGAGCTCGAGGCGCAATTAGAGGGATGCACTCCCCGTGCATGGTAATTCGGTGGATCCCTTGGATCGACTATAGGGTACTGGGAGGACGATGGGAGGGGGGGGGGAAACGAACTGGAGGCACGAAAGAGAATCGCGGGATGGGGGAGGGAGTGGGCAGCGGGAACCAGCAGGTTCAAAGAGAAAAGAGAAGAACAAAGAGAGGAGAATGAAGCGCAACGAACGAAGCGCCATCCTTTCACGATCGAAGGTATATCGGGCCATTATTTTCTGCAGTATTTTAACGTAAAACCCTCCGGATTCCTGGAGCCATCGTATCGATTCCCGCAGAAGGAACCGAGCGGTAAGGGTGCACGGGGATCGGGGGTGGTAGCACGGGTGGAGGGTGGGGGGCTGCAGGAAGGGAGGCAGCTTCGCGCGGAGCTTTTCCTGCGATGCAATCTTTGAAAGGAGAGTCGCGTCATTACGTCGTGGCGGTGGTTCACGGGCCATTGCCCCACCTCCCCTTTCGACTGCCCCAACCCCTCCGAACAGGCTTTTCCTTTTCTTCTTTTCGTTGATCGCGGGACCTCGGTTGCTCGATTCCATCAGGGGGCGAAGGGGAAGCGTACTTGCCTCGGTTCCACGATTCTCAGCGGCCCAATGACACATGACTCGATGCGCGGCTACCCCATGCATCAAACGCCTCTGCGCTCTCCTCCAATAACTCCTGCACGACCTTCTTTCGCTTTTCCCAAGCAGATTCGGGGGCCTCCTTTGAGCTAGACACTCTTCCTCCGTTGAACCGTACCCAACGATCCCAGGCCGCGTCTTCCACCTTCCTCCCCGATCGAACGAACCTGCCTATCCCTCGAAGGCGTGGGGTTCACAATAGACCCGTTCGCCGTTCACCGTGCCGCCGCGGAACCGCAGCTTTATCTCGATAATGAAGCCACAAAGGAGAGTCTCTATTTACTCGCGAGCCCCGTACTCCCTGCCTCCCTCCTCCTCGTTACTCTACGCGTCGGGTGTGCACGCTCCTCCGGTTTCTGGGTGGTGCGTCTCGGGGATATCCGTGCTAACAAGGTCCACTTGGGTGGCGCGGCCACGGCTTACCTGGTCGTTTGCTTCGGGTAATATTACCGCGAGACGTTTTGCAAGCCGACGGAGAGATGTTTAGTCCGCGGTGGGTGGAACGAGCTGGCCGACCAACGCGCGCGCACACGTACACACACACACACACGCGCGGGCAACGCCTCGGATAGGTATTGCCGCGCGGTGTACAAAGTTGCTGCGCCACGACTCTCAGCCGCGCGTCTCCTCCGGCGCGGAGTTTCCACCTCGCCTGGCCCCGCCAGTGCCGCGACAGAGATATTGCAGGTATTAGTAAGTATGCGATGATGTCTCGGGCCTCGCCGCTCGTCCACGTCGTCCTTCTCCCTTCTATTTTTTTCCCCCTTTTCGCGCTGCGCGAGAGTACCTCGAAGTAACGAGCGCATGCAAATCGCCTGGCCACGACCCTATCAGTTATTTTTAATACCCGCTTGATGCCGCGCCGCCAGCGAGAGGAACGGATTTATTCGTCCCCTCCGCTCGCTGCACTGACCACCCCGCGCTCCGTCGTCGTTGCGAAACTTTATGGAATAACGTTGCCGATGTTAACGATTCCTATTGAAAAGGACCGGCGCCGATTTATGGAACGCGCCCGCTTCCACCGACCGCGTCATTGTTGCTACGTGGCCGCGGGATCCTCGAGGGCCGCGCGCTTTCGCTGCAACTATGATGTATGGAAATGCGAGCTTCGACGTCGTCACCGAGGATTATTCGACGGCGGCGCGTTGTTCGGTGAATTTTATCGCCGGGAGGGGCGGCAGGGGACGGAGATCGTGTCGCGGTGAGGTCTGCGATGAGGGGAAGTGGTTGTTTTGCGTTATAAGGATCCCGTGTGAATTTGTGGCTTCCAGGGGAATTGATGTGCGCGAATCGTGGGGATGCTGGAGGGTAATATGGATTGCTTAAGTGTAGGTTGAATAGAAGTGCATAGATACTAACTTGAATGGGGTAGATATGGGCAGAGCGGTACTTGTTCTTCCGCGTGAATCCTGCCTGGCAAGTAGAATGATACCGCCTCGGGTCAGACGAGAATGTCACTACTTAGTATGCCACACTTGTCACACTTCTTTTTCCAAAGTAACCAACTGAGATCGTCATTCGCAGTAGCACAAACACCAGGAGCTTCCATCATCTCCTCCTCTCAAGTCCATAAAAAAATGACTCCTATCTCGTCTCGCAAGTGAAGCGCGAGTACTGTTTCAAGCACCCAGATTTCGCGGTCACCCCGGGGGTGAGGATGCACAGGGAATCAAGGTCACAGTCGTAAAAGCGAACGACACTGAGTGAGCGAGCGAGCGAGCGAGCGAGGGTAAACCGGTGGCCGATCGATGCAATCGTCTGCAAAGACGCGGCGCAGCGGCTCTGCCTCTCTCTCTCCGCTCGCTCGGATGCCATAAACGCAGTAGTGGGCCCCGGGTGCAAGCTCCGGGGTTTATTATCAGGCCAGGCTCCCAATTAAGCGGCAGCAGCTGTGAAAATTAATGGAGCACAGCTTTTAAGATGTAATTGGGCACATTCATAACTCAGGGTGGAAGGAGACCGGGAGAGAAAAACCGGCGGCCCCCGGGTGGGGTGGGGGGTAGGGAGGGAAAGAGAAACGGGAGAAGGCCAATCTCCCCAGCGCGCGGGAATACAGCGTTGTAATTGATACAGCTATATACACGTCGCCTTTTTTCCACGAATAAAATGCAGCCCCGTGGCCACGCGATAGCGTTTCCAGCCGACAATTCACTCCGCCTCGGTTCTCCGCGAATGAATACAGCCCGGGGTAAAAGACTAATCGATCGCGCTAATCAGAAGAAAGATCTCGATCATTTCGAGGCCCTGTGCCCCTTAATTTCGATCGTAATTTCGGTATCAGCGGTCGGACGGGGGGGTTAGTCGAGGGAGCGGTGGTTGAAACCGCCATCTTGACAGAAGCACCAGGGATAGAAGGAGCGCGGCAGATAGGGAAAGAGTGGATTCGAGCTGTCCCTGTTGCTTCCGCGAGACGGTGATAGCGGCGATGTAATAATGCCGAATGACGCGGCGGTATTGTGCTCCCGAAGGGTACCGTGCGCGGGTGGTAGCGAGGGCGCGCGGGGTCGGACGCCCCTTCAGACGCTCGTAAACATTTCGTAAATTTGCTCCACAGGTGTGCCATCGCGGCAACTAAGCCATCCACGCCCGACCGAATTCGCCTATTTACTTGCGCGACGTACACACACCCTACACGCAACTACCCCTTTCTGGAGCTCGTTATCCCTTCCGGCGGGCTGATCTTCGTTCCGTAATTGCGGTGTCTGGAGTTTTTCTTCTCCTTGCCCCGCTCTTCTAGTGTCTGAAACGCTCTGTTTCTTGGGGAGGGTGAAATTGCGATTGCGTCTCGGTGTTGTTTCTTTTTTCGGGGTGGCTCCTGGATTGTTCGAGCAGAAGTTCCTTGGTGAAATGAATCTTCCGCGAAGCTGCGTCTATTCGGTAGTATACGCGCATGATTTGCAACTATATTCGAGCCTTTCTGCCGCGACGCGGGTGTGTGTCAGCCTGCCGAAGCTAAAATTCAAGTCGGTGTTCGACTCCCAGACATGGTTTCGCTGGTGTACGCATCGGACGGGACCGAAGGTGGTTGTAGGAGGAGTGGGCGCCGGTGGAGGTGGTAGAAGAGGTGGAGAAGGACGTGGCGAAGGGCACCGTTCCGGAAACTGCGCGCGGATGTTTGCTACGTACACGTCGGTGCGAGCAATGGCGGCGTAACCCGCTCCACGTAGAGTGATGGAGGAGCTTCGTGCCCGGTATACTGGTTTCCGGTTCGGTTCTTCGACGATAATCTCGATCCTGCCGCACCTGCGTCTCTCTCTCTCTCTCTCTCCCTTTCCCTTCTTCTCTCTTCGCTGCTCTCCCACGTTCCGCGTGAATCGCGTAAAAATAGAGTCCACCTCCCGGTGGAAGTATGTAAAACACGAAACCTGGACGCGCGTGACACGTACGCCGCTGCATCTCTCGTTTCCTGTTTCCTAACTTTAACCATTTCGAAGGAGACGACAGGGGAAGTTACGATTCAAAGAATGCAGGGCCTGAAATGTATTGTAAAGTACTGAAATCTTTTTGTGTTTTTTCGACAGAGTCATCCATTCGTCGCCGGGTGACCGCTAATTCGTAAAGGGACCGGACCGTTTAAGCAATAATGCCTTGTCCTCGCGAGAGAATCGCGACTGCCATCTCCATTATCAATACGTGTCCTCCATTACGCGACCCCGGACGCTGGCTCGTCTGTGCGAGCACGTACACAACGCTGACGGAAATGTAACGTCGAAGCTTGTGCAGGCGGCATAAAGGCCACGTCCGAACAGCCATTCGGCCAGCCTGTTCCCTCGTGGCCTCTATTAGGAAAGTGTGATGGAGTTTTGCGAGCGCGATTACACCCAAATGAGAATTACCCCCCTGACCGTGACTCTGACTATCTCCCTTCCTCCCTGCTTCTACGCAGAGACGGCCAACAGAGGGGTTGACTGTTCGAGCTCAACCCTTTCGCAGCCGTTACGCGTCTCCGCTCGTGTGTGGGATAGGTGTCGGGCGTCGCGTCCTCGGATAATGGTCCACGAAGGGGAACAATGGATAGAAAATTGCTTTATGCTCCGGTTCTTAATACGTCCGGGGTTGGGTGGCTCCATTCTGTAGGAAATCGTGTCAGCGCGGCAAAGGATCTGCTCGGAATTCTCGTTACGCTGTGACACATTAGTTTCTTTTCTTCCTAGTGCGAGGGTGTTCCACTTCTGCCACGAAAATGGAATCTGCTAATAAACTGGAAGTGGAGTCATTTGGGAAGCTTCGCAAAGTTAAATGCAGTTAAGAACGCTGATACACTGAATTCAATTAGTTATCTCGCAGATATTTATAACGCAGATACACTGAATTCAGTTAGTATACACTGAATTCAGTTAGTCAATTCTGTCCTAGCTGTATTACCGCGAATTTCGTGTGAAATTCCATTCATGTTCATCCTCAGCGTGTGCGCAACGTCTTGGCTGTTCGAGGCCCGAAGCAGAGGAGTAGGTATATTAGATTTATGGTCGACCGATGCAAATGCCAACCTCCGCAATTCTTTCTCCGGCGTTCACCTAATCCCTTTACGACGTTCCTCTCTCCTCCCTTGGTGATCGAAAAGGGGGAGAGGAAGAAGCTGGTCATCGACGCGTACGTTCCAATCGCCTCCGTCGAATCTCAAAGGCTTTGGCCCGCATATTGGCCGACTCGTATCTCCCCATGGAAGCTCCGGAGCTTTTGTTGTCTCGCGTGTGTACGCCCGCGGAGCATGTGTGGAACAATCACGTACACGTTGGCAAGGAACGCTCGTGGAAGTGGAGGGTGCAAAGAGGGGGGTGGCTCTCTCGCGCGTTATTTAGCGACAATGTGTCGCGCATAGAAACTGCCTTAAAGCAGCCAATAAACGCCGTTACGCGGCCGTGCTGGGCCGCCTGTTCCCTCCCCACGGCCTTTGGGGCCAATTTCGTCAGATTTCAGGAAATTGTTGTTACGTCCAGAAACGGCGTCTGGTGTCGCGCCCTGAATCAACAAACGGGGGCCATCGAGAGTCACCCCGATGGCTGACTAATGGCTGACTCGGCGAGCTGGCCCGAGAATTCCATGCCGCTCAGGCTGAAGAGAAACTCTCTCGCCCCGAATTTACAGGAACAGCGGCACTATTCTTATTTCACGTTCTCACTTCCTCAGTGATATTTCGACTTCCCGTCGCTTACACCTTCCACTATACCGTAGTATTTCCAGCGCACGTTCCAGTCGCGCAGTTCGCGCAGATGATGCTGGGCGTGTTTCCCACATCAGCGACAAGAACGTCTGATAAATCCCCCGCATGCCGGTAAAACCAATCGCAGTGTTTCCCAAGGAAGCCCCATGCATCACGGCAGGTCGAATTATCAAAACAGGATACTATCGATCTTCGGGGCAGGAAGATGTATAACGAGCCCCAGTTGGCCGTGTGATTCCTCTGCCGCGTGCCGAATCACCTGACCGACCTAGGAGAGGAGGAAACGGAGGTGAGGCGAGGCGAGGCGAGCCAAAAACGAAGGCGCACCCCCAAGGGCCGGTTCCCCTATTAACTCCCTACGTGCCGCGACGGCTAAATGTTCCCCTTTACGCGGAGATAATGAAAATTACAAATAGCCCAGCGGCGTACGTGCGTGCACGGATGTATGCGCGGCACCGTGTGGCCAGCCCTAGCAGAATTCAACGTCGAAAGTTTCCTTTCCCCGTCAGAGAACGGACCGTGAACGCCCTGGACTTATAGGAAATTGTCGGCCGTTATATTCGCCACGGACAGAGGGGCAAGGGGATAGGGATGGCAGGAAGCGAGCCATCGCGTGGAATACATTCCAAGTGCCGATAAGTAGATTGGCTGCGGACCGGCCACCACCGCCCTCCGGGCTTGATACCGTCGAATTGCAAGCTTCTGGAGCTCCACGCCGCGCCGTTCTGTTTCGTTATCTCGAGACAAATGTCTGGTGTCCCGATGGTTGGAGGGATCGGGGTGCCCCCTCCGTATATGGAGGTCAGTGGGAGGAATCGCGGTCCAAGTTCGGTTAGCCCCCGATCCCTGACGCATTTTGCTTCGTTATAGGGATTTCGGATACTTTTACTCGTGGAACGTTCTGTCACGCGTTCATTGAAGTTTATGGAGTGACCAGCTGTGGAGGGTTAAGCTTGAAACGCAAAGATCTTCCCGCGGAA
This sequence comes from Andrena camellia, assembly GCA_029448645.1. Taxonomy (NCBI): domain Eukaryota; kingdom Metazoa; phylum Arthropoda; class Insecta; order Hymenoptera; family Andrenidae; genus Andrena; species Andrena camellia. The sequence continues at coordinate 38,955,107 of CM055679.1, read as the reverse complement.
TAAGAATCTACTATACCGATGGGAACTACCCAGAGAAGGGGGGAAATGTAATTTTATCCGACATTCCCTTTCTTTAATTCACACGGGGCGCAGGATACAGTGTAAAGCATCCACCGTAACGTGGTGAAATTTGCTAGAGCCGCCCTGGTCCGCAGCTAATAATTTCTTTCCCGGAGTGCAACGAAACACCTTTGCCCCTCGGTACGCCGCCACATTCGGCGTGCACAGAGCCAGCGGGGGCGAAGGGGGCGTAGGAGGTATGAAGAGTAATGCATGGCGGGGGGTGGCAACAGCAATAACACGCGCTCGCGTCGGTGAAATTAGTTTTCCAGATAATCATCTCACGGTACCTATTGTGTGTTGCGTCTCGTAGTTTCCAGCGCGGCTGCGGGGGTGGGCGGCGAAGGTGGAGCTGGAGGTCGAGATGGGGTGCAGCTGTTTCGCGAGCGCGGCCAGTGCACGAGGCTTAAAATATAAACGCGGATTAATGCGGAGTTACGAGCGCGTGCCCGATAAGGAAGGCAATTTTCGCGCACAGTGCGAAGAGTTCTTTTCCCTTTTTCTTCGTTGGCGTCGACTTTCGCCGCGATCACCGTTCCTTCTCGCCGTTTTCCCCCCTTTCAAAGAACTTTCGAGTATTCTGAACGAGATCTATTCGATACCGGTTGATGTACTTTTATCGAAATCTTCGCTTAGGTACCTTACTTTACTTCTTTCAATCAGATTCGCTGTAACACGTTCCCCGCACAGAGCAAGGGGATGAAACTCGTGGTCGCTGGAATCAAGCCACGGGCAATTCGTCCCCAGTAGGCGTTGCATTCTTCCACGAGAGCGAGGATGAAAGGGGCAGGAAGCATGACACGTCCTCCGTGCATCGACCCTCTCGTTCGGCCGTGCCCCCCCCCCCCTTCGTATTTCGTGGTGTTCCCGGTGATTAATGTTGCCGAACAAATTGTCTAGAAAAACATGTCGTAGCCGGGGCATTTCCCGCGCGTGCACTGCACCCTTTATCTACCCGTGCCCGGGCCACCCTTATTTCCCTCGAGCGTGGAGGAAGCGCGCACACCACTTGCCGCCGCCACCCCCTCCTGTCTCTGACGCACCACACCGTGTACACGGGGGCCGTGTATACATGCCTGCATACATACATTACGCAGATGATATCCGAGTAATCCGATTTACTTCGATTTCGCTATCAACGTCAGAGCCTCCGCCCCGTTTCGGGGTAATTATACACTGGCCCGGGTCGCCGCGCACCCCCTCAGGCTCACGCTTAACGGGAGATTAGGTGAATCCGATTTCGTCGGGGATCGCTCGCGACGATCGATTGACTTTGTACGGACGCGGTGAATACGCTTTGGGAGCGGCAAGCGGATGAATGTGGCGGTCTTCGGGTACTGGAGCTTTTCAAACTTCACTCCGATTCGATGAAAATTAAATTTCTCGGGTAACGATTCATTCTCTCGATCCTTCCAGCAAGGGACTGCTAATTCCCCGCGATTGTAAGACCAATGGGCATAATTCTTCTAATTGGTCGTTAAAATTAATTTATTGAATTCAGTGTCCCGTGTATTTACCTCGGAGCTAGATGGCTGCGATAAAAGTGGAATTTTGATGGGTTCGGGTATCAGATGGCGCGCGATTTTCCTGGAGGGTATCGCGCGGGAAACGGGCCGGAAAAAATTGCGCCGTTGGATTCTAAATGTCATCTCGTTAAAGTCACGCACGACACATCGGTACATCGTTTGCAAAAACCCTCGACAAGCCACGGCATGTCTGTGCTCGTTCGCCGCGCTCCTCTCCACTAAATCTTCCCGGTATCTCGCATCTCTCCGCTTCCCACCTGCGAATTACAAATTACCGGAGGACTCGCAGGACTGCACCGGCCCCGTTCGTTCCCGCTGTATCCCATCTGCCCCTCCACTCCCCTACCCGTCTCCCCCCCCCCCCCTCTGCTCCGACCGGACACCCTCGTCTTTTCGCTGTAAGCATTGCAGACATACCGTGACCGAAACTCAGTCTACTAATGAGGGAACCGATTTTGCATTTCCCACGATTCCGTGCGTCTCGCGTCTATCCTTGGCGAGTCTCGAGTGGAAAAGTGCAGGAAATTTACGATGGCGTCGAGCGCGAGGGGAAGGGAGAAGCATACTACGTTACGTGATGGCGTCTCGAAGTGTGCGAGTATGCATAATAATTCGCGGTTGCGTCACTTTTGCTCGTGCAGGATTTTAGCACAGTGGTATCCGAATGATTTGTTGCGATTGTTGCTTGAAATTAACGAAGCCGAATCGCGTGGATCGATCACGGCGATGCGGTATCACGGCAGGCGAAATCGGCGATTCGGGAACGAAGAAATAAGGCGGACGGAAAAAGAAGGAACGCGACTAAAGGAAAGTAGAAGATGAGGAGAGGGAGAGAGAGAGAGAGGGGGGGGGGAGAACGGAGGCTGGTAGCAATTTCGTGGTATTATTTACATCTTCCGTGCGGTGGTCAAGCTCGCGGTCACCGACGCTTTTATACCTGATCAGCGACACGGCTGTATAGGCGGAACGTACCTGTATACATTTCACCTTTTCGTAGGTAAATGCGCGGGCTACCCAGCCGTCGCATAAAGCCCGGATTTTATTACAAGGGGATTCAAATTCCGCGCACACGGCGAGCCCCTACGGCGAGGAGCACGCGGAGAAACGAGAGAAAAGGCCGTAGGAATATAAAAAATGCTGACCGGACCCCGTGAATCCTCCCGCGGCGTAAACCCATAAACCACTCGCGTATTCTATTTCTCGCGGATAAAAATTTCGCTCTCCCTCTCTGCTGTTTCTTTTCCTTCCCTTTTACCTGCCTCTCTCGTTCTCGTTCCCATTCAACCGTTGCGACGAGAGAGCGCCCATCTTTGCTTAAATATTCTTGTACTTCGCTATCACGCACTCCGATATTCTTACACCGCGTTAATATTCGCGTCCCTTTTCGTGCAAGACTATGACAGTTACTTATAAAGCTTTCAAGTTTACCAAATCGCGCTCAACATATTTGTAACGCACCGTTTCCTACGCTCCACATCCACGTCCTCCGAGGTGGAAATTGTGGCCAGAATCCTGCCCGAGGTGCCGCGGGGCACGCGTGTTCCCTTCGAGACGTCGTTTCACGCAGGGTCAAGGAGGAACGTCAGAATGAGAAACAAGCGGTGCTGGGGACGTGTAACGTTTCCATGTGCACCGGCTTGGCGGAGATGTAGGGAAAAGATTTGATGGCGCGGAGATGGTAAACGGGGACGCTTTAGGGCCATCTAGAGGACGAGCGGTCAATCTAAACGACCCCTTTATCTGCTCCGCGGAGCGAGCCTCTCCGACAGCCTGCTCCTTTTCCTTCCGTGAAATCTGAATAAAAAGCGGTTACGCCGAGTGAAACACAGAGATCGCCGAGATCGGGAGTAATGGGGTTCCTTTTCCTCGGGCCACCGGTCGGGGACGGATGGCACGACAGTGGTTTTAGATGCCTAAGCAGCCGCATTTGCGTCGGGGAACGGTGTGGTTAGTGGCCCTGTGCTTTATTGCCGCCACGTGGCCCTAAATTCGTGACGAGTGGTGCTAGTCGACGCCTGCTCCGACAGTCTTGCCCCATCTAATTGCCTTTATTTAATATCACGGCTTGAGAAATGGGAATATGTACCGCTTGATGGGTAAACCGTGAAAGGTATTCGTCTCTGAGTTGTCGTTCCAGCTTCTGTCTCTCTGCTAGCGTTAAAGATATTCTTCGTGTATCCTCTAAGTGGGTAGGAGTGTGTTAAGCGGTGTTTATGAATACGATATGTTGCAAGCGCAGTGGATAATGAATGGGAAGAGGCTTTGCTTTTCGAACTTTTTCGCGAATCGTTTCCACAGAACACAGGCAAGTAGAAACGTCCAGTAGGGGATCAGCCACATGATTCACACAGTCTATCGTCAGACTTCAAGTGGAACTACAAATTTCCCCCTTTCGAAAATGTTCCCCGTATTTTGTAATACTCCCTCGAAGGAAGATGATGTTACTACAGCGTTTAGCAGAAAAAACGAACCGCCTAACGGAGACGATACTATTGCCACGCGAGGAGGAGCGCGTTAACGGGGGAAGGATCGTTATTCCGGCGTTTTCCAAGGTGGTGCGCCAGGTCCCCAGGATTGCGAGGGCCACGAAGAAGAGGGTGGTGGGTCGGCAGTTTATAACGGCGTCAGCAGTTGCTACATATAGTGGCTCCACGAGTTTAAGAGACTGTTACAAGCTGACGCCTTCGCCGGGGCCAACGGAGATGGGGTGAAAACCAGGCTATAAGGGGGGCCAGGCGTGGAACGTAGAAAGGGGGTGGAAAGTAGACGGGGACAGGCGCGACCGGGTATCAACCCTCGACCCGGCGACGAGATGAGTCTGACCCCGACGGTAGCCGGTGACAATCGGCTCGAGTACCCACTATCCCCATAACGGGGGAGGGTCTGCGACAGCTGCGGACCCAATAACTTGCCTTGGCGAGGCCAGCGGCTCGGCCTTGAAAGGGCTCGAAATGGCGACAGCGTGGCTCGGTGTCCACCACCCGCCTTTCTCCATTACGACACCACTCGCTCCACAATTCACGGCTCACTCTCTCCTTCCCACAATTAGTTGACTAGATGTAATCGACATCCTGATGTTACCACCTCCTCGCGGCTTCCACTGTTTCATGCCACCTCCAGTGGCATATCCTTGCCTTTACGATACCTTCGGTGTCCGATTTCACTCCGAATCACGAATCCCAAAACACTCACCCACCTACAAAAAAAAAAGAACAGTGTTTTCAATCTCCCAGAATTCACTCCAGTTCCAGCAAGTCCCAATTTTGGCAAACCATACCCGAAACATCGGGAACACCGAGAATGGAGAGAAACGATCGTGGGGAAAAAATACGGCACGGCCGTGGCGGCGCGCGGTAAAAGTCACAGGGAAGCGGCGAAAATCGGTGGGGACGCACCGAGCTGCGTCGGACGTCGAACATTTTTCCGGATCCCTTTATTGGCGGGATCGGTCGATCCGCCCATCAACATCAACGCGAAACGACGCGCCGGCGCTATCGCGCTACGGAACACGATTTAGTGGCGACCCCGGCAAAACAATTATATAAATTCCAGCGGCGAAGGGGCAGGGGCGAGGGGCGGGGGGCGGGTGTGAGAGGGCGCGCGGCGCTCTCGGGCCGGGTAGGTTGGAATTTTCCGAAAAACCGTTGCACCGGGGCCATAGATTAAACGCAGCCGAGCTGCACACGTCGAGGCGAGGGTGGGCCAACGTCGATGCGACGCAGCCGTGCGGCTGCGGCGGGAGCTATCAGTGACACGTCGCGTGTTAAATCGCTTTGTTGACACACATAACCTGTCTACGCGTATCCGATACGCGCGATCGCCGCGACCGCTCCGGCATTCGTTGTTCGTTGCACGCTTGTAGATCCAGGCTACGAGAAATTCCCTGCGATCCAGCAAGGGCGCCCTTTTACCCTCGGAATTCCCCCCGCGCCTCCTCGAAGGGGTTCTCTTCTTTTCATTCCCGGTGTTCGAATAATCTGGGTCTATTACTGTCTTCTTCTTCCTCGTGATAATTGAAAATGAACTCTGATTTTTGGTATTATTACTCGTCGAGTGGATGGAAATACTTTTGCTCGGTGTCGCGATTATATTATTGAACGTGGGATGTAATATAGAATAAGGAAGGAGGGGTTCTAATTGAGGAAATGGGACATCTTGTGCATGTAGGTTTCATAAAGAGGAAACTTATAATTTGAAGAAGAAGGAGGCACGGTGAGGTCGATTGCAATGGTGAGAACATTCCATCGATTGAGTTTAAATAGAAGGGAGGGGGCGAGCAAGTATAGCGGGAGAAAACGGGGGCGGGGAGTTTTTCAATATCTGCGAGCGAGTATCGGCGCTAAACAGATCATAAAGTATCGATAGAATCGCGGGCGGTAGCGTGCGCGGATACAAATTTTCGGTCTCGCCGCGCGGGCCAACCCCTAAATTCGACTGAGGCGAGGGTGGCGGTGGCCGCGCTTTTGCCCGCAACGCCAGCAGGAAACCCGATTACCCGCTGGAAGGATGCTCACGGTCTACAATGCTCATTGAATTTGTCGAACTGGAATTATGTGCCGCGAGAGAGGAGCACACGGGGCAGGGGGCGAAACAGGAGAAAGAGGAGAGGAGGGAGTGCGGGATAGGGAAGATTCGGGGTCCCGTTTTGGACCGATCGCTCGGATACATTACAATGAAATCGCGATCGCGATCAGGAAGAGCATGCAGAGGGAAGAAGGGCGGCGAGACGTGGGCCGAGGACGAACGCGAAGGAGAGAGGAAACGAACGGTCCAAGAGCAAAATGAGAAGGGTTGAAGGCGGGCGGTGGGGGAGGGAGAGAGGCGCGCGAATCGAGCGGGCATTATATTCGGATAAAATGATTTTATCGATCGTAAATGCAGCGGTGAGTATCGTCGGGCTTATGAGCGTCTAGATTTATAACCGTGGCCACGCTGTCTTCGGTGCTAGGTTCGCGTGGAGCGGTTCTTCTCTCTTTGCTGCAACAAAATTGTCCTAAAAGTTGAACGAATTGAATACTGGCATAAAAACTTAACACGGTAGATGGTGTTTTATGGCTCTGTCGATTGGAGGCTCTATTTTCCGCCTTTTCAAGGACGATGACACGGATCCAACGGTGAAGGACTGATTCTCCAGAAGACCACCGACACGTTCTCGTACAATGTCTGCTCGATACTCGATCCGATTCATTCTGTAAATGGGCAATGATCACGGGGACGGCTCTTCGATCCTCGCTAATGCGGAAGCTCGCCGTTCGCGTCGCATTAGTCCGCGGTTCTCTCTACACCAGCCGAAATTGATTACCAATACCAAAGCGGGGGCGTGCGCGACCGATCATGGCCTGGCCCTCGCGTTCTCGCGTTCTCGTGTCCGTGCAGTAATGATGTTTTGATGCGAGGACCCCGGTGCACCGCGCGTATCGACTGCAGTTAACTAATGGAAGCTCTCCGATAATTGCGAGCGCCGCCGGAGAGTAAATGTTGCCAGCGCGACAGTAATCATCGTTACTGCTGTTCCGGTACGCGTGGAACGAATCTGCCTGGTACCGAGCCTCCATTTTGGCAAGTTCTCTATGGTCAAGCTTGAATTGGTGACGAGCTTACGGGGGGTCCTTCTTCAATTGTGGCAGAGACAATCATTTCGCATGCTCCTTTCAGAATATTTTACATTTTATTACTGTTTAATAATTGCAAAGTGTGAGACGAGTAAACTTAATACCACAAGGGTATGGTAGAGAGTAGGAATAAGTGATCTATGTGAGTGAGAAATCTTTCGCTTTAATCCTTTATTATTTGCTCCGTATAAGTTCCTTTATTTCCCCAAAGTTCCTGGTCGCTAACCACTCAGCTAGAAGTGTTTCCCATAACCGTATAAATCGAATCCACGCAGCGCGCGTGTATAAGCAAATTCCGGCATTATTCATGTATGCGCTCGGAGCGCACTAAATTTCGTCACGGCGCAGGAAGGTCATGCGGGAGACACCCCCTCGTAACTCCGGCTTTTATGCCTTTTTTCGCGGCAGAAGCGTGTCATATGTTCTTGCCCCTCTGCCTCTTCGCCATAAAAAGTAACGACGAGCCTCGAACCCGAGCCATCGAGCATCAGCGATTTGTCAATCGGGCCCGATCGTTTCCGGTCCTCTCCTCTCGAGCCAGACCGTGGTCGCATTAAGTCGGCCACGTGACCGCAATTTGGGCAGATCCTTACGTCTGACCTGGCAAGTGGAATCGAGGAATCGGAACGAAATAAGAGTGAAAATGCTGTATGTGCATTGAAGGAGATAAAGATCGTAATATCCTCTGGAATATAAGAATTAGGAAGAAGGGAGGGTTGCGCATGGAGTTTAATTACATTCAATTATTTTCCCTTCTTCGCGAATAAGCATTAAAAGTTGACAGGCTACAACTGAATTCTCGTAACTTTTAATTCTTCCATCACGACTGCCTATTCCCCCGAAACTGATATTACCCTTTCACTGTTCTCCGTGGAAAAAGGGAGGGTTCATTAAACGCGTTTATTTAATCGTCTTCCCGATCGATGTAGAAAGAGCGTCGGGTGCCATGAAAAATTCAAATTCGAGTCCCAAGCGATGACGAGGCGACGAGGGCCGGTGCTTTTCAACCCCTCGCGTGACGGGGCGCGTTCAGCGGGTTTGTTTCACGCCGAGAAACCGAGACGCCCCCCCTCGAGCTTCATAATCAAAACTGCATTAAAATCCTGAAAGCACGACCTGGAGGGCTCGGGCGAAAAGTGTTTTGTCATCCAGGGGATGGTTTCTGCGTAACAATATGCTTCGCCACCCTGTTCGACGCGGACGAATGGGAGGAGGGAGAGAAGGTGACGGCGGATTCGCGTTGCATCGTAAACCGATAATTTTAGTGGGCCATTACGATAGCGGGCGATAATAAAGCCGTGAAAAGCGCGTCTGCATCGGGCGATCCTTTCAACCCCGTGGAAATAGAGCCTTGCGTTTAATTGCACTTTGTCTGAGCTTTTTTCTTCGCCCCCTTTTAATCGCGATAATAACCGTAAAGACTAATTTCCCGTTGGCCACTCGATCGGCTAGGTGAAATGCACCTGGGGGGGGGGGGGGTGGATATACCGTTGGGAATTTATGATTGGAACTTGCACGTGCGCCACTGGGAAAAGGAGGACGATGAAGCAGCCTGTACTATCAAGTGGCTTCTTAATTAAGGGGCAGTTGGCGGTAGCTTCGCGGCTTTTAATGGCGGTTACATTAGTCTTCACTGACAGCATCAATTTCGACTAAAGCCTCAAACGTTTCAGCCCCGTCGTGAAACGGGCACTTGAAAAACGTTTTACACGCAGATATTCCAGCGGAGCGTTCAGCGACGAAGAATTAATACGCTACCCGCGAAAACCACCCTCGCGAAAGGGCGGGCAACGGCGGCGTGGGACTTTGGGTCGTTTGCCAGCCGCTACCTCGACTGTAAAATTTTATCCTGTCCGTTTTCTGCGCGCCGGGCTTAAGTTTTCCGGGTGGCGAGGATATTTTTGCTTTTCACAGAGTCGAGGCTCGCCGAGGAAAGGAGAGAGAGAGAAAGAAAAGGTTGGGCAGTTGCCACAGCCGCTTCTGCCTCTCCTCCTCCTTCCTCCCTTTTCTCTTCTGCCGTGTTCCTTTTCTCCTTTGGCCAGGGGCTGCGCGCCATTGTTCGGGCGATATTTCAGCCACGGGGGCGGCTGGCAGGGGGAAGCGTGCGCGGGGGTGGGCGACGGTAGTCAGCTGGCTGTGACACGCTGCCTACGCCGCCAAAGGGGAACCAGAGGCGTTTAGGAGTATTTCGGGGGCTGGGAAGGGGCCCTCGGTTTATACAAGCAGGGGATACTCTTTCATCCAACGATAGCCGGGGCCTTGACTTTGAAGGGTGGTGTGTGCTGCGATCCTCCTGCCGTTTATGTACTCGCCGGACGCGTTTCTGCATGGCCTGTATGTTCTATCGGCGATCTGTGCGCTCGACGTTGACTGGGTTCTCTCGTTTTTTGAACGGGGGGGGGGGAGGTGCAAAAGTGCATGCTTGCTTCAAAAATATCTTGAACGCTAGGACGCGAAACGTTTAACAAAAGTGCTTATAGCTGGTAATACAGAAGTTCTCGTTCAAAACTGGGAACCGTGGGTTATCCTTCATTTCTCAACCCTCAGACGCCACCCTCGCGAGCATTACCATCGATATCGACACGCGAGACTACCCGTTCAACCGTGGCACCGTCGCGTTAATCGAACGCGAAGTCCCGCCGTCGTCGCCGGAGTCGAACGACATCCACGACTTCCGGCCGACTTCTGCCCCCGTGGTCCGGCCAATCGCTACCGACCGAACGCACCGAGCGAGACTTTGATAATTATTATTCATAAGACTCTCTCTGGGTGCCGGCCAGGCGTGATACTAAGCAAGAAAGATGCGCCGCAAAACAGGAGGGGCCACAGCTGCCGGGAGCTTCCTCTTTCGTGGCTGCGCGCCCTCTTCATCCCTCGTAGCGCCCATGGTTATCCCCGCGATGAGAAGGGGGTGTGCTCTCGAGTCAGTCGAGCAGAAACCCAATCACTTCCGGCGTCTGCGCCCATTAGGGCGCCGCGACGCTGACGTCGGCTGACGTACGCCCTTTCGCTTGTCCTCCTTCCTCCCTCGCCTTCTCTTTCGCCGTTTCCCCACCCCGCGTCCCCGTGAACTTCGTGCCGCCAACCCCCGTGCCCCTCCGTTGGACCTCACCCAACCTCGAAATACACCGTAGATCTATTGTTTGGAAAGCGCTCGCACGGAAGCTCCTTCAGCGCGGCTAATGACGTATCGAGGATCCTGCTGGCTTCTGCTTCTTGCGTTTCGCCTCCGCAACCTCGCTCCTCCCGACGACATGCCGGCCCCTCTTTTTCCTCGTTGTTAGCGAGATAATAGATCGCGTCGTACTTGGATTCCCGTGCTACGGTTCAAGGGAGACAAAGCCCGAGGGCTGGTTCGTGAAAAATTTATACACAGCGGTGACGCTTTTATAACAGAACCATTGAATAGCTCTACTACATTGACTGGTTCTATTGAGTGGAAGAACTATTGTACCATCCTGTAAACGCAGGTGATAATAAAAGGCGGGACAGTTCGTAGGCTTACATTCTGTCTGTCGATTCAGTAGAGTAAGCCTATAATTGGTCAGACCAAACGAGGTACAGTAACTGAAGCTGCTCATATAGCATATACTATTGTAACCAGCAGTTTCTCACGAATTGCTAATGTGCCCTTCGATTGCCTACTATTTCTTAAGATCGTTAATCTTCGAATCACGAATCCCACAAGCGGCAGACACATTACATCACAATTCGCTGATTACACATTAGCCGGTGCATACACAACAAAGCATTCTGTGTAGTTGATATGGACAGTACGCATACCCCGATGCACCTAAAATTCTCATCGAATCAAAAAGTAGCAACAATTCCGATCCCATCGTACCCCCATTAATGACTGAGTATGATCGATCGAGCGAAGTTACGATGCACCTGTAACCCTCTTTCACTGGCGCATTTCGCTCGGCCACTTCGTCAAATTAACATACACGATTCGGCCGGAAATTACGTCCGACAATTACCGACCTTACCACCGATGAAATATCGACGGTGCCGCCCAGGCCGGCCAAATTGAGATGAACGATACATCGACGTTACGTACGCGCATCCTGACCGAGCTTTCGACCTTATCGCGACGGATCGCCTAATACCCGGTACCCATGATCCACTGATCTACATAATGAGTCATGAATACGTCTGGCTACCTGACTGCAATCGTTATCTCTGATTAGCCGACTAGATTCCTTGCTAGGAACGCTCGACCGTTGGGTAGAGACGCCCGTAGCTTGTGGGTGGAAATGACTGATGATTCGGGCGTGGATTATGTTACGATAATCAACCCTGCTATGCATAGTGTAATATTTTAAAATAGGTGTTAAATAAAATGGACCTTAGCTGGCCTCGCGATCTTGCTACACCTACTTGCAGGAAGAGCACCTACACTTTCAAGTGAGGAGGGAAGCATTATGTATTCAGAATGAAGAGATTTCTCGTTGTTTTCGTCATTTAAAAATGCAGCTATTAGTTTGGCAAAGCTTTGCTTGAAAGGGCGAGAATTGAACGGAAGATCTTTCTAAGCTAAACACGTCCTTTGCTTCTGATCTAATTCTACCATTGACGTTTCGTTTGTTGCAGGTTCATCAACGCGAGGCGTAGAATCGTCCAGCCTATGATCGACCAGAGCAATCGAGCCGGTAAGACGAGCCCCATTCTGTCAATAGACCCTTATACACACACATACAACACCGAAGACGCGTATAATTTCATGTCACCTGTGCCGGGCATGCATCACGGATACGTTTATCCGGCTTATCACGAGGGCTACACGCCCGGTCCTTATCGCTTGACGTAGATCGATGCGTCGAAACGAAGGAATCTTAGCATTCCAATAGGGTGCTCCCCGGAATCGGACCAGCGTCTAATTAAGCTAAGTTTGTCTCGGGTATACGTTCAACCGATCGTAGACATTGCTAGGCTCTAGGAATAACAATTAATATCCCTTACATAAATGTAGGTAGGTACGTTTCATGGAACGTAGACTTTTAGACACATTACTTTATAGATAGCAAATTATATTCTTTATCCTTTGTAACCTTCACGCGATCGGATGAAACAACTATAGCAATGTTTCCTTTTACTCGTCAGTTTTTAAAGATATTTTCTACTTTTAGGAAGAATTCTTTATATTTGCAGGAACTTTATTCGACTTTAATGATATTTTATCGATTATAGAACTGTTTTTTTTTTTATAAAATCTATAACTTGTTTATTATATGCCCCATTCTCATTGGCTAAACATTTATTATTGTTCGTTGATGCACTCTGTTAGCTGTCAGTTAGAAGTAATCGAGAGAATGATGTTATACTCGATATATCCAGTTAACCTTCCCTTAGATGTAAGATCGATCCTTGCGGGATGCACGCGAGAGTTGAATTTTGAAAACTGGCAATCACGTCGCCCGTTAATTCGCTCGTTTCAACGCGTAATTCGACGAAGAATTGACCGCGACGTGTTGCCCGTGCGATCCGTGTAACGGGTGCTCGGAATTCCTCGCACGTTTCCAAGCGCCGCCTCTACCTTCATCATTTATCAATAAACTAACCATCTGAATCGTATTAAAGCGTTCCTCGTTTTTGTTTCTTTTGGCGGAAGCCAATTATCCCCCGTGATTCGTTTAGCCGCTGATCGTAATCGGTGATACCATTCGACCTCCCCATTTTCTCTCTCGTTTACATGGAGTCGAACGACTCCTGTCGCTTGGATTCGGTCGCCGGCTGTATTCGCAATAATTGAAGGGTCGATGCTCAAGGAACGGGAAAATTTGCTCGCGAACTAAATTCGATGCTCGGTAAATGAAAGTGGCACAGATTCAGAGGTGTGTTCGTGCAGCCGAATGAAAAAAGACTAAGTAGTATAACGCACACCGTAACTTTGACGAGCGTTCTGTACGAAGAATTAATCCTTCCCTTAATAAAGCAAGAATCGGCTCGTCATAGTAGGCAGAAGATTCCAACGTACAATTTCACACGAGGCGGCGCCGAAGGACCATCTTACACTGTCGTTCACCTACCGAAAAAAGCAAACAGAAGGGGAAGAAAACCACCGACCCCCCCCCCCCCCCCCCCCGAGTCTCCGTCCCGTGTAATCTGTAAAGACGCCGCGTTTACGAGGAGGGAATCACTTCGTTTGCAGTAAAAGGCGACAACAACGGTTACCTAGCCGGATCAGGGGTTGGAAGCAGCGTGACTCTCTCTCCTCTGGGGCTCAAGGGTTCGCTTGTGATTCGGATGATGGCGGGAGAGGGCTGTTTCGTGAAGGCCCAGGGTGGATAACGTTCCGGATAACGTTCGGATAACGGCGGGATAATTGGTAGCGGTGATCAGACCGAGTTTTACGAGCCGGCAGCATGCCTCACGCCACCCCCTCTCGATCCCTGTAGCTGCTGTCTTTCCCGACCTTTCTTTGTTTCGTCTGAGAGCAGGAGGCTGTTCGCGAGGGGGGGTGGTCCGGTTAAACGGTCGAAAAAGAGATCTCAATACGGCCCGTATTTTTACGACTGACCCCCTCATAAACACTCACTGAGTTACGGGTTGTTTGCTTCGAGGAAACTGGGCTTTAGGGGCAGTTCGGTGGACGTTCCGTGCCGCGAACGTGACCGTAGAAGACTTTCTTCGGGACCCCGCTGAGGAATCACCTCTTTTTTCTCCTCTTGGAAATGTTGAACACCTCTGGGGGAAGTATGTTTGTACCTGCAGGACATCTGCAATGGGAAATCGCGAATTCTTCGTTTTGGGAAGGTGTTGGAGTATCTTTTCCCATACCCAGTTCTGCCCTCCCAAAACCCAAAGCTGCGTTCATAGATCGCCGATATCCTCGGCGGTGCAAGTGACAAGTCGCGTGAGTTCGTGAACGAGCATGCGTGCGGGCGAGCAGAACGGGGTAATTTCGGAAAGGGGAAGAGAGAGAGCGGACTAACGAGCTGAAATGTCGTTGCCCGTACCGAGAGTAAAGTGGAAACCCGTGTACGTTAGATTGTCATCCCCGAGTCAATTCTGATCACGGCTCGCAAACCCCCTGCAAACCCCCCGCCAACCCCTTCCCCCGTCGGTGCCCACGATTCGCCCTTTCGCAGTAGTCCCTCGGCCTCTTCGTGCGACTTTGCCTCTCGATTGAAATCGATGGCGTTACGTGAGGATTTCGCCGACGTCCTGACCAAGGTGTTTTCGCTGGCGATCACCTCACTGCGGGGAGAAATTCGCGGCAGCTCGGAGAGTTTACCGAGCCTCCCTCGGTCCCGGCCATTTTTCCAATTCCTCCGAGACCGCGTCCCCTTCGCCCTTCCGCCTTCCTCTCGGACGATCAGCAGTCCATTAAAGCTTAATAGCCGAAGCATTAGGCCCCAGGGCAGATTTTGTTCGAACGGAAGCGAGATAAATGTGTCTTTCGAATACTCACGGTCCCCCGTGAACCACCGAGACCGATGTTCTCCTCGCCAGGTTTTACTGTCGTGGTGAGACGTTTTATTTTTAGCAAGAGGTCAGTTGTTATCTCTCTGCGGACTGTGTTTACAAATTGCTATTAGGTGACTATTGCGTCGGGAGCTTATAAAACACAAGTGCATTCCAAACTGGTGTCGTTCGACGTTTGATGATGCCCTTTTTTCCTTTGTTCGATATGGTACTCTAATAATTCTTCGATTTCTCTCTTTGGCAATCGCAAAGGGTGTCTTCGAGTCTACTCGCCACATCTCGATCTCCTTCGTCTCTTATATTCTTTTGCCGAAAGTGCCACGCATGTGCGGGAAAGGCGGAGAGGGAGGAGGGGCCAGAGGACGAAGAGGACTCGCTGAAATTATATTAGACGGCGGTGCCGGTAATTCGGAACATGTTCGGAGGCGATTGTGCCGCAACATCGAGTTGCGCATCCTTCTCGTTGAGCTTCTTCGTGTCGGGGCTAATGACGCGCGTCGGCTCGATCATCAATCACACTTTCATTACGCGGGATCGCAGCTGCTCCGCATTGACTTCGCGTGGCCCGCGGCCCATTGTTATTATTCCCAGGTTCCACAAGCCCCCCCACGCCCCTCCCCGTCCACCGACAACCAGGATGTTCTTGCTACATGTCCACGATAACGACAGAACCGCCTGCAATCAGTGATTTCATGCTCGCCTTCTGCCTGATAACCGTTAGCACGACTATGTTCCCAGGTAGCGCGTCAGATCTAGATTGCAACTACATGATTTGTGTCTCGAGCTGTAATTCATTGAGCCCCGTAAGCTTCTCATTGGACGAAAGAATGATAATGGTGTTAATGATCAGGGGTGTTTGGAAAGTTTGCTTGGCGGTGGCTTCGGGTTTCGCTGAAAGGAAATTGGTTCCTCGAATAGTTGCAAGTCCAAAGTACCTACTATTACATTTCGTCCACAGAGCGCAGCGTGCTGCTATGAATTAATTATCGCAGATTATGCCCATCAACAAGCACTTGCTCTGTTCCAGAATTGTATGGCATTCGTGATTTGTGCTCCCCTCATTTCCCCTCGGAGTTTGTTTTTCGGTTATTAAAACTGGTGACTACGAGGTTTATTCGTGGAGGATGGGGGAGCCAGGTTTATTGGTCGCTCGAAATTAGTGTAAAATTAGCTGCACGCACGCACCACAAAGGCAGTAAACCGCTGCCACTCCTAATACTGCCAGTAAAACCGCGATCCCTTTTAAATCCTTACCCCCCATTCAATCGCCGGTATACTACGTACAAACGGCTAGGCACACGGAACTATAAAGTATAAAGCCACGGCGCATCATTTTACGAGATACAAGCTGCCCTCGCGTCTCCCTGGCCCCAGATTCTATTAGGCTTATACAGCGAGCGGGAAAATGTGCCCCCAGCCCCCTTTTCACGATCAAAAGGACACACGACTCAAGCTCCTTTCCTCTCGAATAAGAACACTTCGGTGTTCATGATCCGGGAACATGAATATGAGTGTTTATGATTCGGGAAATTATTTCCCAGCTAACTTAAACGATGCGAAAATATTCTGTTGGAACTACGGTGTGAATATATTTTGTTGGAACAACGGTGTGACTGCCGGCGGATCGTTTGCTAGAAATTCCGTCGTGTTTTTGTATCCCCGTGCATTTCAATCGGTAGATTGCGGGGTGTTGATACCAGTAGCGGTTCGTAACTTAATTTAACTTACACCGGCTGACCACTCCAATTTGAAAGTGTAATGTAATATTTTAACGGTCTGTATTTGAACGGTAGAATCATCTAATGGGAATTGGCGGAACGTTCCAAAAATATCCGGGCCAGATCATAAAGCAACGTCGAAAACCAGAAATTCTACATTGTGCTACGTGCAGATTGGATGGATTCTGAGAAACCCACGCGGAGAGAGAGGGATCCCGTGACGGTGAGCATCGCTGGTGAATTTGACAGAGTATCGCGGGGTACTAAATGGCGCGATGCTAAACAGAAGTTCCAGAGACGAGGCTCCCTTCGAAGGCTACGCGGAAATCATATAACTTTGTCACTTACTATGTAAATGTTTGACTACTGCTGTTTCACGCTCGTTGGATTTCCAAGTAGATGAACTGCACGGATGTAAGTCAATGAATTCTAATCGACATTAGTTCACTTCTCTAAAATAGAAGAGAGGGTTGCTCCTTAGCAGAGGTTGAAAATCTTCGTCCTTCATCAAAACTCTGGCGCGGTCTACTAGGTTGAACCGGTGCTGAGAGTTGCCACGCCAAGACGCGGACGCTACGCAGTTACTATCGCGTCTGTAACACCGGTAGAATCGTCGTCCCTTCGCGTGTTCCACGGAACGAGGCAGTAAAAACGTAACAGCAGCCCCGAAGTACCGTAAAGCTGTGACTGTACGGTGCATTTCGTAACGATGCCGCGATAAAAGGCGTCAGCCCCACCCCTACGGTCGAGCGTACCAACGGTCCTGGCCTTTCTTGACTGCAATATTCACGGGAAACAAGTTGCCATCGATAGCGCGAGTTCGGCGGAGTGTTCTCGAGTGCCGCTCACGAGAGCCGCAACCTTTCCTTTGGAGAACGCGTCGGCAATTAATTCCTTAATTCCACGCGGCGGCAACAACTTTCTTCGTTCCTAGGCATTCAGAAGCATTCTAATTTCAGACCAAACACCCATTCGCAATAAACGACTTTCCGCGAATCGCTCGGAGCTACAGCCCTAATAAACATGCGATCGATTTACGCGTACGCAGAAACGGCGAGCAGGAAAATGGCGAATTGAAGAAAGAAGCCGCGAGGTCCGTGGAAGATATCTTAATTGCCAGTTTTGCTTATTATTCCCGGCATTCGTTGGTAGGCGTGGGTCAACGCGAGCTATGGGAGTTCAGAGTCATAGATCACGAGGGAAGGTCGGGTTCGCGTCGGCTCCTCTTTCTCCATTCCTCCTTATTTCCCTCGCATTTCTACTGTTTTTTCCTCCGACGGTCCTCGGCCCCCTCTATGCCTCACTTTCTTCGCGGGAGCTTTGTTGTCATTTACGATCGCCTGTTCGGTTTCCCATGCTGTCAGAGACCCACGCAAATACCCATGAACATTTACAGTGATTGCTTCCTTGGTGCAGTTGCTGGCTGCTGATTCATACGGGATTAAACTCGATAAACTTGAAGTCTGACTAGAAAGTCACGTATCCGAGGCAACAGCAAAGTGACCGCAACTTGCTACCCCTGCCAACCCATGCACCCCAATCTGAACAATCCCAAGGTTCAAGAGAATCGTTCGAGATCAAAGATCCTTCTGTGTCACTCATCGAATATTCCAAATGGAGGGCAGAATCGGACCCTTGCGGGAGCTACTCGGGGACCATTCGTCACGCACTCGCTGAGAGGTCTCGGTTGATAACGCGAAATCTCCCCTGTACCCTCTCGCTATCGTTGCCCATTAGACAGAGAGGAGAACGCGGAGCGCTATCTGGCCGTGGTAGGTCCCTCGAAGCGAAGCTCCGGGTCCAGTTTAGCCAGCGCCCGGTATATACATCCACTTCATCTCACTTGGCCTTCTCATCCCCTTGCTCCGCGTGGCCCGTCGGCAACCCCCTCGGTCACTCCTGGCACATCCCGATTCCCCTTTTCTCCTCGTTCTTCCCCGGCGATCCTTCGTCCTCTTCTGGCCGGGCGTCGTCCCTTCCGCGCTGGCCATCAATCAAGCTTGTCAATTTGTAATGGCGATTCTCTGTGTCCATCTCGGGAGAGGTCCAGACACCCCACCCTCCGTTCTTCCGCCACCATCCCCGTCGTGTGCGGTTCGATCTCCGCGCCACTCTATATCTGGCTAACTCGCCAGGGCCGCGTGGAGGCGGAGGAAGGAGATCGCTCTCCCCCGGTAGCCGGACACCAGGCTGCCGCGCGCCGGTAAACGTTCCCGCCGCCACTGATGGGATATCGGTAGATGGAGAAAAAGAGAGAGCCCCTCTCCGAGTCGAGTTTAACGTCCTCCCCCCCCCCCCGGCGCCTTCCCGTGGTCCATCGGCGCGCTAAATAAAATGGATGTCCCGGGGGTCGGGAATCGGGAGAAATTGCGAACACCCAGCCACCCTTCTACCATTCCTGACCCGGGGAACGTCATCGAAACCGTCCACGACCACTACTCGATGCTCATTCGGACACGTTTCGCTTTCGATTTGAATCGTCTGGGCAGGTCGATAGATTTATTGACCTGGGAGAAAGTCCCTTAAGGATATAAGTAACAATCGTATGTGCTAGCAGCGGAGCGTGGACAGTGACAGCAGAATCGGTAATTGAGCAGGCGCTCCGGTAAGCAGAATGATCCCGCCACTGATACTGACATTTGCATCACTGCGATAGATTATTAAGCAGAATAATCGGTTTCGATGAGTTTGATACACCTGTTACTCTGCACGGTATTGCTTGCCGCCTCGTGTGAGGTGTCCTCGACAAATGAGAGCGATATCTCACAGAGCCCTGCCCGGAACGATCGGAACAGAGGGGCACAGTTAAAAGAGAGGACGATTTCTGCCCTATGCCGTCTTCCATGGCCGTAGGAGATTCTTTCTCCGCGTTTCGTGTCACGTAGACGTGATATAGAGTTACTTAGAGGACCGATCCCCCGTGCATTACGGCCCTAACGTTCGAAAGGTGCCGGATACGGGTCCTTATACGACATAGATCATACGTTAATTGAAATGGGGCGCATGCACGGTAGTCGTCGAATACAAACGACCGACTTATAGATATGTTATTATTTGACGGAGGGTGAGTGGGATCGGGCCGCGATCAGCTTAGTCGAGGAAATTGCATTTCGTCCTGTTACCGCCGCGCCTTTTCGGAGCTCAGTGATGAAACGTGAAATGGGTCAGGCGAAAGTCCGATCGCTTCTAGTCCATTCCTGGCGAGAATGAATTTTCCTATCTTTCCGATCTGATCTACCAACTCTGCATAATCTTCATCTGCAGTTTAGTGCCGTCTTATATCTGCCGGGCTTACCCCGCGTAATCTCAGTAGTACAGTCAACATCCAGTCAGTCCTGATTCAGACCTCATCGTTATTCTCCTACCATTCTTGTCACGTCTAATTTAAGTCGATTATTGAATGAATCATTGTCGTATTTAGGATAGTTTCGATTGAATCGAAGTGGCAATAATATCAAAGCCGACCGTGAACATCATTACAGTTCAACGACACAGGGCAATGCAAAATGCATAACTTCCTCGTCAAACGTACTACGTCGACTAATTCCCCCCCAGCGGTTCCCCAACTCTCCGCCGAAATCCATTCCATGTAAACGAGCCAAGAGGTCCATTTCGTTACTCGTAGGTGCACGTATAAACCGACGCGACGGTTGGGGTGGTTTCTCGAGCACGGAAATGAAGTCTTGGACGGTCACGATCGGTATGAAAAGATAAGGGCCCCGAGTTCTCGGAGGGCGCTGGACAGTGCCCTCCCTCCCGTTCCACCCTTCCCATTGCCGTCAACCCCTCTGCCTCCTCTCGCCCTCCATCCCCCCGCCCCCCTTCCTCGCCCCGGCGCGCCCCCCTCGCTCCGCTCTCGTCTCCGCCAGTTAGATTTTTCATGCCGTGGATCGCGTCCGGTGTATCAAACCGTAGCCAGAAGGCTGCGCGGTGGCCACCACGTATCACGGAGGGGTGGACCTATCTTATCGGCGTGGCCATAATGGCCTGTTCTATCTCATCTCGAGTCTCGTTGACCGTTTGCCCCCTAGACCACTTTCGCCATCAAGCCTCCGCCGCGGTAATGGCGACCAGGAAGAAACCTGGCTCGAGCTGGCCGGGGGGTGGCGAGAGCCCCGGTATCGTGGAAACGCATCGACGCCGTTGCCCCGGCTGTTAAGTCGCTTTATCGTACATCTGACCGGGGGCCCGTTCGATTCTCGACGCGCACGTCCAACGAACGTCGCGAAATACACTCAGCCCCCTCCCCTCTCCCCCCGCCGCTATTTATTCCCCTCTGAAATCAATGTTCCCCGCCGTATTCAAAAACCGAATGAGCTTATCTAAGGCCGCAGACGAAACTGCGTTCCCTGTTTTCAATGCCCCCCCCCCCCATTTTCCTCGCGAAATCTCCCTGGAAACACACCTGTGTATTCCGTCCACGCGTCACCGTCGTAAATCCCGACGAATTTCGAGCAGCGTCGCCCCGAAAGAACCCCTCGGAAATTTATCGAGGGTACGCAGCTCTCTGGTTCCGAAATAAAGTTGTTCGATCGGCGACCGGGCGACGGAGGGCGGGGGGAGGCGGTCTTCGATTAAGAAATTGAACGTTAAGTGATTACCGTCCAGCAATATCGGCTGATCGCGACCGATGTACGTGAGCCGGTGGTGAGCCATGGGGAAGAGCAAGAAGAACGAGCCCCGGCGAGCTCTGCAGACCGAGCCTCCGTGCTCGCACGGACCGAGCCGCCTCGCGACATTTAAACGACCAGCCGGCCGGTGCGCGGCTTATTTATGCCCGTCGTAAGGAGAGACACTTCCGACGTTTGTGGCGCTCATAACCGCCGTTTATTGACACTGTTAAGAGTGCTTTCTGTAATCCATTGACGGGGTCCTCCGGGGGCTGTTGCATCCGCTCGCCTCGTTGAAACTCGTTATTGCGCGCGTGTGACGGTCAAGAAGTGGAGTTCGCGCTGGCGAGCGAGTACACGGTGTAGGTAGTGGTATCGTATTGCCGGGGGAGTCGGGCTACGTTTCACGATCGGGCCACGGAAATTCCGCAAACGCTTCTAATATTAGAATTCGAGACGAAATCCGACTGTTTAGCGTCTAGACGGCTCGCGTCGTACACATGTCGCCGGTGACATTTCGGTGGCCGCAAAACAACGCGAAGCTCGACGGCGTGGGCAGACCGTCGAGGTGAGCCTCGGCCTTAGGCCCCTTAATTATCATAATTTATAGCCAATCGGTTAATTAAAATATCTAAATAGCGTATAGGCCGCATGAGATCCGATAATGTATATCTGAGAGGTGGTTTCCCCTCTCCCTGGCCCGTCTGCGCTTCGTACCTTATAAATATTAAATGTTTTATGGACCGCGAGGACCCCGGCGATATATACGCTCTTCTCGTCGTCCCTTTATCTGTCTCGCTCCCCGTCTCCCGTCCTTCGATCATTAATTATTTATCGCGTCAACTAAGGAGCCAGTCAGCCGCGAGCGATCCTCGGGTTTTATCGAATCGCTGGGCAGATTTAGCGAATCCCAATCCGTCCGTCCGTCTGTCTGGTCGCTAGAAATTTATGTGAAGCCGGAGTGGGGGGCTAGGAGTCGATCGGTTTGAAAAAAACTGGGTTAAAATATGCCAACGCCGCCGCCGCGGCGCGGGGGAGGGGGGTAAATTAATTTCGGCTTGTCACGGGGAGGACATCCATAAATGCAGTAGCTTCTTTGCTACCCTCTCTTTGCTTCGTATGCTTGCTCTTCCTCCTTCCGCCCCCTCGCCCCTCTCTGCCCATCCCTCCGGCGCACTCTTCTTCGCTGTTCTGCATCTTATACGACAAAAATCTGCGTTGCAATGCTCGTTGCTTATGCATTCGTAAATAAGTGCTTCGTTCAGCGCGTTCCCCGGCCAATCGATATTGCGTTTCTCCTGGGCACTGTGCACCGAGTGTTCCAAGTAATAGCATCGCGTGAAATGAGTTGTGCGTGGTCGAATTCTCATCCGAGATATAGCGACGGGGAAGATAGGTATACACCTTGCTTCGCTACTTCCTAACATGTCCAACTCCAATCACCCAGCTTTAATGTACGTACACAGCCTCTTTCATCATCTTCCACAGTTCGGAGAGCCAAGAGGCCTGCGCGTCCTCTCGAGATATGCGAAACCATCGCGTTCGCAAGTACGAAACATCGCCGTAGCTCCGCCCAAGAATGCGATCGAAGCCGCTGCTCGATTCATATTCCTAGCTGCGAGCCGAACAAAAGGCGCGGGCGCCCACCGCCTCGAGCTCGATTTCCCGGAGATCCCGAGAACGTTCTCGGAACGTTCCGCGTTCCTGGATATCCAGCCGGCCCCGATCGATGATGTCCGCTGCTGGATATCCCGGAGGCCAGGAGCGTAGGAAAGAACCGAAACGGCCGGGCGGGGGTGCACGTTAGGAAAGGGGAAGTTGCTTGCTGGAGACAGCGGAAGAAAAATAGCGGAAGTCATCGACCTCCAAGGGGCTATATATCAGAGGGTCGCAGGGGGGGTGAGCGGGGGCGTGTGTGG
The DNA here is from genome assembly GCA_029448645.1 of Andrena camellia. Taxonomy (NCBI): domain Eukaryota; kingdom Metazoa; phylum Arthropoda; class Insecta; order Hymenoptera; family Andrenidae; genus Andrena; species Andrena camellia. Next base: position 38,932,234 of record CM055679.1, on the reverse strand, counting down.
GGGGAGGGGGGCGGCTTTGTGTGTGCCCGTTTCCACTCCCGTGTACAGGATCCTAGACCCTCTCGCGTGAACGTCCGTGCACGTACGTGGCCCTCGCCACGTACACCCTTGTAAAGTGGAAAAAGTAAGGGAGGGGGCGAGGTTTCCTGTTCTAACGACTGCAAGAAGAGTAGACGAGGCTCGAACAAGGCGGAACGAGGAGGAAGAGACGACTCGGTGGCAGGGAATCTAGGATAGTAGTCCTGGCGTTTCATCATTCGCCAGGAGGGCAAGGTAGTCGGCGGTGGTTACCGCGCCGAAGACTCGGTCCAGGCCGGGTTTATCTTAAATGAGACTCCCCGAGGGCTTAACTCAGCTTGGCAACGCTGTCCTTGCACTGCCGCTACGATATATCTCTGATTGAATAAATTCCTGCAATTACGTCTGGCCGTATATCACACCAGCTAGCAATCCCGCGGAGAGGGGTCGTTTTAAGGGTTGCAGTCTCTGGGCCGCATTGTTTTGTCACCGAGCCCCTTGAGTTCCTGTCTGGATATTTGTGTCTTCGCTTGGGGGAGACACTCTGGGACGTTGATCTTTTAATAAACGCCCGATTCACGGACTCTGTGGCCGATCTTGGATATTCTGGAAGCTGTGGCGATGGCTGTACCGTCTAGCGAACTCAGTCAGGGGTGCCGCGTTGCGATTGAATCTTCGTGTTTGCCGCTCGAGCTCCACGATCGTGACGAATTCGATCCCGCGCCGATCCAGGTCTGCGAAAAACGGCACAACGGTACGTGCACGCGCCGGCCAAGCGTAAATCACCCAACTAGACGCCGCGTTTTGACAATACGATATAAAGCCAGGGCAAGCGGCGCGTGACGACGTCAACCGGTTTCCGCAATTGTTTCCATTAGCCGTTTTAATCATACCATTTACGATTGGAACGTGCCGACAATGGCGCGGCCGCGAACGATTCGGCAGAAATTCATTGTAGATCGTGACAATACACACCGGCCTCCGTTACACCGATATTATTATTATTCCCTTGGCCACGACGACCATTATCTCGGATCGCCGTCGGAACGGAACAATGCTAGGAAACGCACGATGAGACGGAGAGAGGGGGGGGGGGCGACGTTCTACGTGGAATAGAGAGAAAAAAAAATACAGGAGACAGAGGGAAAGGGTGTGAGGGAGTGGGAGAGACAAGGCAGCAGGCGGATGAGTTATTAGATCCGGCGTATCCGGTATTGCGTCGCGGATGACCAATAGTTTCATCGAGGGATTGTTGAAGGTTCCGGAGCACATTTCCGGTTTCCGCTCGACGGATCACCCTTCCCCCGCCCCTGCCACTGCTTCGTCTTCTTTCCCGTGTCTCGACGACCTCTCGGAATTTGCCTGCTCGTGAACCGAGGGCCATGGACAACGGAATGGGTGGGGGTTTGGCTCCCTCTGCTACCCACTAACCGTGACGATCTTCCGCGACCCTCTTTGTCCCACCAACTCTTGGACTCGAGGGTAGTTTGGCTCTCGATGGATATTACCGCCATCCTGCTGGCTCCTCGAGAGAGATCAGTTTCTGGAAGTCTTGCTCGGGTTTCATGGCGTTCAAGGTTCAGACTTTCTCCAGTCGCTTTTCATGATCTACGTATGCGTTGAAGTCGTCACTGACAACGGTGTCGATACAGTACAAGCTACCTATTAGACGAAGTACATATGTATGTACGTCGAGGTGCCCATCATACGTTCACAGAATGCTGAACTACGCGCACCGAACCGATCCAACGACGCCAAAGTAATTTTCCCCAAGAAACGGATCTCTCCGTGAGCGTTCACAGTGCCTGCCCATCGCTAATTAAGTCGTCAATTCCGCCCGAGGTCACGGCGGGTGGACAGAGAGAGAGGGGGCGGGGGTGAGAGCGGGGCCGAACTTGCAGCCACCCTTAAATCTTGCCGGAAGTTCGTTACTACAGTCGGCCACGCTGTGAACTCCGTGGGGGGAACTGATGGTTGTTACTTAGACTGCTCATATTTATCACGTTCTCGGTCTTTCTCCGACTCTCACCTCTCCTTCTGGCGCCCCTTCTTCCGCGGTTTTCACACCGTTCCGCCGGTGAAAGCCTCTGGTAAACTCGGCGACCGGTTGGCTCGGGTTATGCCCGAGCGGCGAGAAACGGGGAACTCCGCGCGAACTCCGCACGAAACTACGGCAGAAACTCGCCGTGTCGCCTGCAACTAACTTCAGAAGCTGGCTCCTTCCACCCCCGCAAGGATTCCACGGCCTCGTCTAGGCGCTGCGCCGCGCCGGCCTTACACGCTTCCGTACCTCCGGATCTGCTGGTCTGAAACGCAGCCAGGCATCCGTAGCTAGGCCGCAACCATAAGTTACTAATGTTGTTCCCGTGTTGGCGTTCGCGCGGAGAGAACGCCGCCTCTCGCTCGCCACCGCCCGCCGCCACCTCACACCCCCCCTGCAAAACGGATTTCGAAGTTTTACCTCGTTTCCGAGGGTGGGGATTATCTTCCTCGGCGTAATAGATACGCTTTAGGCGGCTGCTCGAACGTGTCTTTCCGTGTTTTGCGGTCCGCCCGAGCACGCTGATTAAAGGTAACCGCGAATGCGGCGGCTGGGGAGTTGGAGGGGCGTTTGGGGAATAATTGCGTTATATCGGCGATGCAGCTGCCGGTGGAAGTGTCGCGCGGACTTGCTGCGACGGAGGATCTGGGTTGCAGGTGCTTCCTTCTTTTCGATGGCGTAGAAAGTGGAGCGATGACCAGCGACCTACAGATAGTTGTCTCGGGGCGGACGAGTGTTAGAAAGCTTCTCTTTTCGACGAGTACTTTCGGGACAGAGATTATCGCAGGGCAGTTCGATTTTATTGATTCGATACGTACACTTGGAGAACCGCTTCTGAACACTGTCATAAATTGCAGCGGTGACCTCCGCGCGGCCAGTGGCTCGCATAATTTATCATCGATTATAATGATGCGCAGTTTAACGCTCCCTTATTAATCAGTTCGCCGGCTATTTATTACACGCGCCTGCAATTTGTAATCGTTTGTAATTCGACCATTATTCAATTCTACGTATAATGCGCGAACGTTGGAGAGAACCGAGCATAGATGCTCCTCCGACGCGCAACAATGCAGCTCGCAGCGAATAATGCAGCGACAGTGGTGTAGGTATGATAGGCGGATTTTTTAATTCGCTGAAAAATTAGCAATGACATTATTCGTTCTTACAATGAAACGGAGTATGCTATTCCATGTACGTTTAAGGGGGCCCCAGTCGCCAGCAAATTACACGACCCTTCGAACTCGTTCCTCCTGTCCTCGATTCAAATTCCTTTCGGACCCCATCAGCCCCCGAAACGACGTTCTGGAAGTTGGTCTCCGGTGCATCCTCGACATACTTTCCGGTAACTTGGCGCGTCCGCAATTAACGCGAGCCTCTTCCAGCGGTGGTAAACGGCTGTGAATAAATCACCGGCCACGATGGTAGTGGCTGTAGTTTGGGGGCAGGGTCGGGAAGGGTCCAGAACGTGCGGAGGCGAGGAACCAGCAGCTTTGCGGATTTACTAGGTGTCGAAACACACGGATCTTGGGGCGGCTTTATTGCGTTACGCGGCGAGTTCTTCCCGTGGCTTCTCGTTACGCCGTGAGCACCGGCTGTGTCGCTGCTGGATGGATCTCGCCCCTGCACGGCGTCGACCCTGAGGAAACGTAACGTCGCTCCGTGATGGAGGAAGCGGCTAACGAACTCCCCGTACGACTCTGAAGTGCTATCTCCACGAGACTCAAAGGCGCCGTAAGAACTGGCCATTAAACTGGGCGATCATATCTCCCGATGGTTCGTCTTCGTTTATTAAAGGGTGATGAGAAGGAGACGGTAGAGCCTCGGGACTTTTTGCGGCAGGACCGTGGCCCCGGCGAGGTCGATAGCGAATCACTGCGGGGCTCGATAAGAATCTGATGACCGGCGGAGATAACCATCGATTCTTTTGTTCCTGTCGATAGTGGGGGACGGGGACATGGGGGATGGAGTCATGTAGGTTTAATCGTTGGCCGTGTAATGTGGGCTGCGAGTAGCGATGGGTGCAAATGCGCTCTGAGGCAATTTAGTGGTATTCGGTAGTAACAAAGTGTCCAACTATCCGCTCCAAAGAGTAGAGACGCTTGTTCCTGATCACCAAACGAAAGGCCGCAGCCGGGTCGACGAAACTCGAGTCCCAACGAAGAAAGCCTGGCATCCTCCTCCCTCCAGAAATGAAACGGCTGCCGCCCAGGCGCGTAACTTTCGATTCGCGGGGCAATCTTGCAGGGAATAATCGGCGGACCCGAGATCAAGCGAAGAGGGAGCCGCCTTACGAGGCTTAACGACGCAATTTGCACGTACAGAAAGAGACAACTAAGCAACTCGTCCTGGAAAGAGTATCTTATCCTCGGTTCGATTCCTCGGATCGCCTCCCGCGCGGCCGATTCCTTAATTTCCCATATTGTGGCCGGTCCTGGCCATCCCGGGACGCCCCGCTGCGTTATAGCGCGGTTTAATCACACTACAAGCGCGCATCCCTCGTTAGCGGGATATCGTACCGGCCATAATGCGAGGCTACATTCCACTGGATAGGCCGCGAGAACGAGAGACGCTCGTTTCTTTCCCGAGGATCGTTCCCCCGTCGGTTTTATTGGATCCGCGATAATCGTTCGGGCTCCCGTGATTGGTGGAAAACGGTCTGTCGATCCTTTACGCCGCGGGATCTTTGGCGCATGCAGGAAAACGAATCGAGCCTCGGATCGGTCCTTTTTCCTTCTTCCCTCGCGCGCTTCTCTCGTACTTCTACTTCCCCCCTCTATTCGTCGATGCCTTTTGGTAGAAGAAATTGGATTCGTTGGCGCTGCGGTGCATAGAGAACTATTCAATGGTTGGTGAAGTCTGGAATTATCCTCCGCTCTTCTCATGCTTGAAATCCTCAAATTTTCCACTTCGCCGAAGTTCGCACATGTTTTCGGGACGAATTCAATTCCCACTCCGTGGTGAGTGGTAGTAGTTCTACATACATGTTTTCTGTTTGTACAAGTACTCTTTGTTTTCCTTCGTTTTTTGGTTGCATTTTGACGAATATTGGTAAATCGAGGTTGGAGGGCTTGCGAATACTTTGTTGAAGTTATTGGAGATTGTAGACAGACGGTAGTGCTGGTAGTGGGTGAAGTTTTGTGTCGTCGTTCAATGTGCCATTCGGCTCGAAATCCAATGTGGCGCTGAACCTTTGTTCCGCTAAAAGAGGAAATAACATTGCAGCAGAATTTTCCTTTTTAGACAGAACTCTGTGATACCTGTCGATTTGGTCAGCTTTCCTGAAAAATATCCCTTTAAATACCCCCGTTTATGTTAAAAATACTACCCCTTCGGAATAAGAAACAAATCCTACAACCAATATTACCCAAAATCCAACGAACGCCATAGAGCAGTCTGAAAGAAGATAATTTGCATACTATTGCACCCCATCGCCGAGCTTCTCCTCTCCAGGGGGGAAGGACGGGAGAAGATCCGTCGGGGTGGATGGAATTCGCGGGTCGCGGCAGAAAAACACTTCGAAGGAAGCGGGAGAAACGGATAAAGAGAGGAAGGTAAAGAACATTCGCAATAATTGTGATTTACGGCTCGGTGGCGGGCGAAGTAAAGCGCGGCGAGTTTGCTTGAAACGGCGATGGCGTCACGGCGAGGAAGAACTCCGGTGCTGCTCGTCGAACAGAGAAGAGGGGACCGATCGTTACGGGGAGAAAAGGAAAGAATCGAGATCCCTCTGGCCTTCTGACAAATGGCTGATGAGAAATTTGTTGAGCTATGGAAAACGAGAGGGGAGGGTGGGGGAAGCCATTTATCGGTTTAGGGGAAGAGATCTTGGCACGGAGGAGAACGAGCGATTAGCCAAGTTTATCTTCGCATTAGTTTGGTATCTCCTACGTACCCTGGATGCTTTTTCGCCTGGTTTTTAGTGGCCATCGTGTGCTTTAATAAGAGGATGGAAAAACGAGAGAAATAGGTGCTATACAATATAATTTTACCCAATTTACCAATGTGCGCAATAATTACACCCTCGGCGAAGCAGACATTATGAAACTGGATCGAATTGGGCAGGTTAATAATAATCAGCGTCGCGTGTAATCTCGTTGCTGGCGAGATAGTCCGTTCAGATTTAGCATAAGAAAGGCTTAGAAGAATGTGCCCGACAATGACTGGCTCTCCGGGCTCTCGTTCGAGATTTCGATGACGCGTTCCGACTCCTCCACTTCCCCTACGTCCCGCTGAACCGCGTGCCCCGGCGTGTATTGGTGCCGGAGGGTAGGACGCAATCAGTGCCCTTGATTTATCGCGGCAATATACATTAAGATACCGACATTAAAACTAGGGGAGCCTCCCGTGGATTCCGGGCTCCATTACCGCTTACGAAAAGAGAGAGGAGCTGTCGTCGCGTTCGACCGAGAGAAGCTCCGGAGCTCCGTCGCCGAAGATTCAATCCCTATATGCCCTACGCGAATGTCTCCAGTCTGAGTGAATTACCGATGTTGCACGTGCTTCTGATCCCGTTTAGCGATATTACAATCACTGGCCTCCTTGGTTCAATAAGTTCGACGCATCGACGCTCCTTTAGTTGGTCTTGATCATTGATCACCCACTCTCTCATTTCGCAATTAGAAATTCGACGCTCGATCGTTCCATGGGAGACATGAACGCGTCCATCTGGTCGATGTCACGTTTAGGTTCGTGATTTAGCATGAAAGAACTAAGTAGTGACTATGCTCTCTGAAGAGAAACGCGACGAACGTATTATGTATATAAGGAATAAACGTGACTTCGATCAATCACAGTACACAGCTCGCCAGAATCCCACGATCGACAGACCATCCTAGACTGCCACTGTCTATCGGCCGTCCGCGCTCGCAATTTTCCAAGAGAACACCAACAGAGAACTGGAGGATGACGCTGTCGAGGGTACTGGCGAGCTTTTCCAATAGCCGCTTGCCAATTACGGAACAGAGATCTAACCGTAGTAACGTGTAGTGTTTCCACCATTGTCCGCAGGTCCGAGCGGGGCGTACAGTCCGGATGCGACGATGGGCTACATGATGGACGGACAGGCGGCGAGCATGATGCACCGGCCGCCCGGTGATCCCACCTTCCACAATCAGTACCATTACCCGCCAGAGTACTATGGACATCACTTATAAAGGTACGTGGCAAAGTAGCCTGCTCGATTCTGGGCTGCTCACAAGAGAGGGGAGGGGGCACTAACGTGAATGGTATGCCAAGTTCGATTCAGTAGCTTAAAATTAATTGATAATTGGTCGTATAATATGGGGAGTGAAGTGGAGAAAGACCGACGATCAGAATTAACGATTCGATCAACTGTTCGCGTTGATAGATGCAGCATAAAAGTGAAATTAATTTCATTGCACAGTGAGGACAGCTGGGGTTGATGTTAGTGCCCATTTCCAATACTTGTGATGCTTTACAATAGCGTTAATGCCCGCTGGTTTGTCACGTTGCAGCAGTAGTCGCGAGTCAAGGTAGACGGTCGAATGACGGTTCTTGCGGAACGGGGAACGTAGAAGCGTGACGGAAGCAGCGTGCTGCTCCGGCCGGCGTTGAAGCGAGCTGGGAAACGAGGAGCGTCTCGCCGCGTCCAGGGCGAGCAGCGGGAAAGGGATTTCTTGCCGCTTGCCGTACGTCGAAGCTCGCGGGTACCGGATACCCGAGTCAGGGGCACACGATGCAGATGGTCGAGCAGAGGGGAACGGTCGTCGCGGTCCTACGCTGAAGAAAAAATACAGGGTGCGCGCGTTCGAGTCCGAGGGCACGTTCCCCGAGGAAGGTGGAACGTATACCGGGCGATCTCCGCGGGTGCAAGACGAAGGACCAGCCCAGTGGCACATCGTACGCGGGGCACCGGTGGCCAGGGACGGACGGAGGAACGGGGTGGTGCGGCTCGGCGACGTGGGAGCCGCGTTGGAAATTCATGTGATTGTTCTGTGTACAAATGTCGCGGTGTAATATTGTAGTGATCGAAGAATTTAAATGTTAAATTTTAATACGGTCGCGATCGAGCTATTATTAACGATATAATAGGAGACAGGGGGACGAAGTAACGAAGAGTGATACTATAGGCAATTTAGCGTGTACAATTAAGGGGAGGGGGGGGGGAAAGATGGGGGCGGCGAACCCGGTGCTCGCAACGGAGTAGATAGGAACAACGTACACGCGCGAAGGCGACGATCGAAACGGGGCAAGGATGCAAGGGCGGAGCTTTAGCGAAACGGAGGAAGAGGGAAAGAACCAAGTTGAGGGACTGAAGCGGAAAAATAGAGTACGAGTTCGAGGAGCATGTATATGTATATACACACACACTCGCACGCAGAGACGCATCCATGTGTATATATCTGTACGGGTATATAAATAAATATAAATAGGGAAAAGAATTTTACGAGGCGCGGTGGATGGTGTTTGAAAGAAGCGGAAGAACGATTTTAAAAGAACGGGGGGACACGCCCGCCCGCGCGTACGAGGGTATACAAAAAGGTAAACGTTTCAGCGAAACGAAAGGGTGCAACGGTGGCGAATAGCGTGGGGAGAAACTGTACCGGAGAGCGACGGATAAGGGAAATGCTAGGACGGGGATAAGAAATGATGGGAATCGACGCGTGTGCCGGACTCGAGCGTCGACCACATTCGCATTGCATATATAAAATATAGGTGACATTGAAATTTGTACAGTTATTAATTATAAATGAATTTACTAATTAAAGGAAGAAGTAATTATATGTATATTATAAATATATACATAACTGAAGTAACACGTGGCTCCGGTTGTAATATAATATACTAAGCGAGAGCGTTTTAATTGGACTGGGACGATTATATCTCGTGTGTGTCGCTGTGATTCGGTGTGCGTAAGAAGATCGAGATCGCTCAGCGGGGAAAAGTGGAAAATCCCGCTCGGAGGAGGACGAGGAACACGGCACAGGTAGAAGAGACCCCCAACGCGTGTGGTGCGAGTGCATGAGCGCGACAAAAGTGGATATTTCACGCGAGCGACTACGGTGAGGGATTATATATGAAAGAAATATATATATATATATATATAAATATATAAATACAAAAGTATAGATACCTGCGAGAGTATCGGACATTTCATCATCGATTAGCTCGATGACGCGGTCTGATCCCTCCCACCCCACCTGATCCGACTCCACACAGAGAGAAGGGCAGCCACACACGTACAAGTTCACAGAGACAGGCTATACGAAACGTACACACACACACACACGCGCGCGCGCGCGCACACGCACACATACATAGACAAGCCAGGCATATGCACGCGTGAAAGAAGCGTTAATTACCCCAGCCCCGTCTCCCCACACCGTAAGGATAATTAAAAGAACCTAAAAGGGCGAACGAGTACACGATTACAGTTTATTATATAATATATTGTGTATAAATAGTTAATTGAGTCGCGCCGCGAACGTGAAAGGGGAAGAAAGGGCGGAATTCGATTGGGAGGGCCCACGGTGTTTGCGAGTGCGCGGACACCTCTCGCTCGTCTTTCCCATTTTTCCTGTCCTGAAAGGGCTAGGTAATAAATGGAGAAACTGCGGACCAGTGAGATCCTCGGCACGGTGATTGAAGGATGAATCAGGAAAGACGAGCGTTAACGAGCAGGATCGAGAGAGACGATTGTTCCCCTTCTTTCTTTCTCGATCTTCGTTGCTTTTCCTCTTCTTGTTCTCAAGATTGTTGTTCGTTTTATGGTGCTTGGGTGCACACGCCAATGATACTGGATTCATTTAATTTCATGGTAAAGGGAAATCGGATCGAACTTCGTCCCATTCAGCTCAGACATACCCCCGATGCAAACGAACCGGCTTTGCGCGACTTAAGTTTTTATTTTCTTCCCCGTGGAAGGAAAAGTAACCAATTTGGCCTTTGACCTCACGCCCGGAGGAGTTTCCAGGAAGAGCTCCCACGAGTTCACGATGAAATTTCACGAGAATTGTAAACGCAAGAGGGAAAGATTGGAATCTAACGAAATTCCGTTCGAATTTTTCCAGTTATGCGGTATCGACATTGTGGTTCGTTGAAATTCCATCGATTTCCAGGATCACCCTTGGAAATGAGATGAAATTTCGTATATTCGAAGGATCTCGCGACGAAATGGTCGTTAGGCACTTCGGGACCAAACGAAATTTCGTCGGGATCTTGAAACAATGTCAATGGCGAACGTAAAAGCGAGCGTACGCGGTCTTTGGTTCTTTGGTCTTTTTTGAAACCGCGTATTGGGGTGAAATAGAAACGAACTAAGAGACATTCAAAAGACGATCCAATTTCAATTCAATTCTAATGATATATTATAACGTCAATTATAATATTATTCAATTGATCTCCATACAGTGATTGATTTCCGCCCAGAAATGTAATTGCTTATTTGATCCAAGTGAATACCATTTGATAAATCTTTATAATATTCATCGTAGAATTCTGTTTCACTTTTCCAAAACTCTCCGACATACGTGAAACACAGGAAAGGAACGAAGAGAGAAAGAAAGAAGGGAACGAAACACGCGAGGATACAGAGGCGTTGGCGGTTTTTCGTGGGAACGAATTTTCGCGACACCCTTTGTAACGATACTCCACGGAACAGAGCCTGTTTATTAAGCGAGGGTGGGAGAGTGTGTGAGATTGAGAGAAAGGGAGCGAGCGAGCGAGGGAGAGAGAGCGAGAGAGCGAGAGAGCGAGAGAGTCAAAATTTAATTAAATTAAACGTCGATTATACGTCAGCAGCGGATTTACGACGATGTAACGACACGGATCCCCCGTCGAGGCGGATCGCGCGAAATTTGAAAGCGCGCGACCGGATCTTTCGCCGATCGAATCGCGATACGACGATGATGGATCATCGTTCCGAACTATCGCGTATTCGAATCGACGAAAGGCGGCCGCGACGGGGAGATCCGAGAGAGGCCGTGAGGCAGGCTGCAAGAAAGAGGACGCGAACGAACGAGAGAGAGAGAGAGAGAGAGAGAGAGAGACGCAGAGCATACGAGACAAATTTTATCGATATTTTCAATACGCCCGCATACACGCAAATCTTGTATAAAAATTTTAAATGTAAACACACTGCTCTTGCCGCTATCCCGCGGCCATCAGGGGTGAACCGATCGTATCGTTTCTCGTCCATCGAAATCACCTTGCATTCACGATCCTCCAGATCTGTTAGTAGTACTTACAGCATCGACGAACAACGACGGGAAAAGATCACTTCCGGTTCCCCCCAGCCCGGTCACGGCGGCGTATTAGTATACTGAAAGAAAAAAAAAACAAACAAAAGTTAACCCACGTATACCGAAAGACTCAGGTGCGAAAGAAGTCAGTTTAGGTCCTGGCGTTAATTGGAGAGATTTCTCTGACGCTCGTCGAGACGCGTCGCAATCGATCGTGCGATCCTCCGCGCGAAATTCGAAATTCCATTCGAAGACGATCCGGGACAATCCCGCGCAACGGTCGCCCGGTTGAAATTTATCGCCAACGAGCGAACCCACCAGGATACACGTGATGGTATACGCAACGAGACGACGGGGAAAGGAAAATAATAGAATCGCGAGGCTTGATGGAACTCGTCCAGCAGCGCCGGCAACGCAACTTTTTTAAACCTTTTAACGGGCAAATCGAGTTTGCCCGTCGTTTTTAGTGGACGGACGCTTTTTACCACGGGGACCCACGGAGTTTTAATCGCTTACCGAACCAGTAGCGTCGTTCTGACTCCTGAAACGATTTTTATCGTATGACTTGCGGTGCTCCTGGACGGGCCACCGCTTGCACGCGAGCCGCGCACGAGAACAATCGTATTCATAAATGATTATCAAGTACGAGACAATCATGGACGCGCGCGCGGGTTGACGGCGGTCGCGCCTCGCCGTCGGCGGCCATCAACGGGGCGTCGCGTTTTTTACGAATTCTATTTGTTGAACGATATATTGTTTAATTTTGTTGAGGCACGCGCCGTTGGCCGTCGGCGACGACGCGTCGGGCCGAACGTCGCGCTCGCGAGAAATTTCAACCAGACCCCCTTGAACCCAGAGTAGAATACACGGAGTTTCCAAACAGTACGTGGCTGCGCATTGGGGGACTATTCTACTTGTCTCCAGGATCCGGAATAATCGTACTTCCTTCCCGAGTTGCAGACACCCCCGGTAAAATTGAAGATACAAGCATTATCACCTTTCTTTTTATATTAGTAGCAAGTAGTAGTAATGCATATTGTCATCGAAATAGTTAATAATGGATTATGAATCTCTGTGTCGAAGTTAAGGTGACGGCCCTAAGAACTTCCGAAGTTACGTGACTTCTTTCGACCCCCAAGATGGTTAGAATGATCCTTCAAAGTTCGACCCCACCTATTTTAGGAGGATCTGTATGAACCCAAAAGAATTTACAATTGATCGGTTTCCCAAGGTGTACGCTCGAGGGAAGCTCGAGAAGGTGAAATTACATGAACGCGAGAGCGCAGCACATATATCGGCAACTGAATTATTTTTTCACCGGCGGAGATGGACGGTCTGGCCACAGGAGCGTCACGAGGCGCGGGTCGTAGCGTTCTCGTCTCGTCGCAGGGTGCACAGAGAGGCGAAGTCCAGCGGCGCGGACGTTTTTCTCCGTCTTTTTACCCGCTCGCTGACACAACCAAACCCCTCCCCCCGCGGCCCCGGACGGTCGGAGAACGCGATCAATATTTTCGTAGAAATGCCCGGCGACGAGGAATACGGACAAGGATCGCACGAACGATTAACGGAGAGTCGGCGGCGGCGCTACCCTCGGCACGAGGTGGAGGGTGGTCGGCCACCCCGGCGGATAAGGGATTCGAAGACGGCGGCGAACGGACGACGTTTATTGGCTGTTCGTGTTTTCTAAATGAGTTCACCCGATTGAATCATCGCCTTAAAAATGTATACGAAGTAACAGTAAGGTATCTAAGTAATAATCATGTTAGAGGGTAAAGAAACTTAAAACAAAGATTTTATGAGCGGCGACACGAGCGGTTATATAGGGCAGCGTGAGACAGAGAGCGTGATGCAGCGTGAGTGAAGGGTGGTGAGTCTGTGCGCGCGTGGCAGGGAACCCGGGAGGAGAGTGTAAGTATGCGTGAACGAGAGAGAGAAAAACAGAATCTACGCGTGTGCGAGGCGAAAGAGAGGGGAGAAGTAATGTATAATTATCGTGTAATTACGGAGAAAACGATGATGTTGGCAAGCGTGTCGTCCGAATGGCGATGGCTACGGCGATGATCATAATGACGCGGACGATAAAGACGGCCTGCCGCTATCGTCGTCGGCCCGGAAGATCGCGACCGTCATTATGATCGCGGAGCGGTAAAACGATTACGATAACGCTGACGATGATGCTGATAACCACGACGATGATGGAGGCGATACGATGGTAATGATGATGATTATGATTACGCTGATGGTGACGATGATGTGTATAGTAAGCTAAAAATTTATTATATCGGTATGGAATCAGATTTTTTCAACTGTTTGCGTATTGACGACCTATTGACACCCTTAAGTAAAAAAAAAAAGAAAAAAAACAAGAGGAACGGCAAATAAATTAAAAAAAAAAACGAATGAAATCGAACTGTGTTCTGTACATCTGTGAATTCGTAACCGCTATATTCGATACATTTTCATCCACGATTGTGATACCGCGATCGCGCGGAAACGATGATACGCGATTAGGGGCAAGAAATTTAGTTTTTCCTATTTGTCGAGCCTTCGTTCGACCCTCGGGAGGGGTGAAGGGGGCCGTTTCATTCTGAGCCGCGAACAAACGGAGAGAATTCGTAAGAAATGAAAGATGGGGTGGAGCAAAGCACAGCGAAAACGATACCTGTCGATGTAAAGTATTAGTATTACAAACGGGATCACGTGGACACGCGCGTCCACCTGTAAGAGCGTCGGGACGCGCGCGTCCACGCATCCCCTGGACGGAAGCGGCGACGAACGAGGACGGAAGTAAGTTCGACCCCCGGAGGACGTCTCGGGACACGGGAAAAGGGAACAGCGTCGATCGTTTTGCGTAATCGGCCGCGATCGAGATTCTGTTCGGGGAGCACTCACGGATCGCAGGCGTGATGACGGTGAAAGGAAGGACGATGTCGAAGGTGGTCTATGTTAGAGAGTGTCCATTGTATAGTGTTTTTTGAAACGTGAGCATTAAATGCTACATCTTGTGTACGTCTCCTGTGTGCTGTTCTTTCATTTCACGATCGCTCGCGAGAAAATCTGTCGACGCGGCTGATGCTCGTAGTTCTCAGTTTGGCTCCCCTTTTTTGCTTGTGTTTCTTTGCTTCTTAACTGGTTTCTTTTGTTTCGTTTACGTTGTTCCGATGTAAGAGCACGTGAGAGAATATCGTCCTTCAATTCTATTGGAGCATCACGCCGTGCATCGCGTTTTATCACGAGTGACAAGCCGATCCAATTCCTTCCGTCCCTTCTACGTTAGATCGGGGAAACTCCGGTAATTTTCCTGAATTTCCGAAATGCATTTTGCGGCGGTACGTTCTGCCGAAGTCGAAATTGGAGATTGTTCCGCGGGATATAGAAATTTTAATTTCATTTAACTGCAACTTCCATTTCCCAATTGGGAAGCGTTACGCTTGGGGGTAGATTGCACTTTACTCGATAGTTCTACTTCGCTCGGGATGAAACAGTAAATCTCGTTTAGTAGAAATTAGTGGGAGATCAAAATGCATCGGAACGTGAAGAAATATGGCCAGCTAAATCATTATGTAATACTGGTTTCCCTGAACTTGTTAACTGAGCCGTTTCTCGACCAAGAACGTCCCTTGGGTACTAAAGAATGATTAAAGGCAAATGAGCTCGCCTTGCCTAATGCGCAGGCATTTTAAAATCAATTTAAATCTTAAAACTAATCACAGAATTGGCCGAGTTTTCGTTACGGAGAAAACCACGATTTAAAAATTCATGTTCCTTCCTTTGGATACAGGTAAGTTAAAGAATTACGCTCTATTTACTACCCCCACTTAAACATCTCTATCCTCTAATTATGCCTACATAACTGGCTATCTCAATTTTGCACTTAAACTCCATGGAACACCTTCAACCCCTTAATACCAATTTGTAGTTCTCCACAAACATCAGAAGCTCCGATTCAACGTCCGTCGAACGACTTTATCCGATGTCTGTTGCTATCGTAGACCACGATATAAGATCGTACCAGCAAAGACAGTTCGGACCACATACCAACGCTACTTTATATGTCTGTGGGTCTTGACAAGGTGGACGGAGAGGGGTTGTTAGCGAGCTGTCGATGGCTGCGCTTTGTTATTCGCAAAAGGTCACCCCCTCGGTCAGACTGAAAAACGAAAGGGTGCCGTCGCTGTATAAAACACACATTTGCGATCCGCGACGCAACCCCTGGACCGAAGTTCCTCTTCCTGCCTCTTTTCCACCCCTGTCCTCCGCCTAACGCCCCCTTCCCCCCCCCCCCAACCCCCGGCCACGTTCTGAAATATGATAGGGGCCGCGTATCTACTGTAGGTGCCAATTACCGCTGATGGTTATTCCATGGAAATGGACCTTGTTACGCGAGCGTCGAGAATCAAGGGGAAGGCGCCAATTATTTTTGCTAGCGTCGATGCTTTCTGGCGTCAGCGACGGAAAAGCGCCGACTCGGCGCTCCGTCGACATTTTCCAGCTTCTAACGAGACAAATCGTGATCCCGTGGAACCCGCTGCCAGGGATTTCCCTCTTTTTTCCCCGTAGACGTCGCCCTGCCGCGCGACGCTTTGTTTCGTTCTCGTCGATTGTTTTTCCCTTTTTTCAGGGACCTTCCGTTTCCCCCGCGTTGAATCATTCGGGACGGATTGGAATAACTGGCCTTTTCTTCTCGGGAGTTTTTGCGAGAGGATCGACTGCAGTGTTCGAGAGCAGAGTCGTCTGAAATCTTCAAAACGATCGTTTTTTTTTTTTCTTTGGAGCCAATCAATCGACGAATCCCAAGGAGCGTGCACGCATTTCTCGAAATCTATCAGTCATTGATTGACGCCTGCCTAAGGGTTAATTCTCCCAGTGTCGGTCAGTTACCTGGAGTACGCGATCCGTGAACAAGATTCGAAAGTCCCTCGAACGAATACGTCCCCACGGTCGTGCACGGTCGAACGGCATTAGGAAGCTGGCAATACATTAGATGGAAGACCCCGCGAGCAAACAATCTCGTAATGGCAGCGCGGCACGGCTGACTGGTGGCGCGGTAATGAGATATTAGACTCGAGCTTGGCCTGCCAGAAGGGAGTGGCCACTTCGAGGGTAGTAATGCGCGATAGGCGACCGTTTACGCCGTACAAGCTCGAGGGTCATTATTAGGGAGTACCGACCAAGGGGCTGGTATCGTTTTTTCTCTTGGGACGTGATTGGGACGTTGTTTTCTTCTTGTGTTTCTGCGCGGCGAACGGCGACAGGAGAGTCGAGAAGTCGCCGCAATTCCGCGTTCAATTTTTCCTCGAACGGATGATTTATCGGTTCTCGTGGACGGTAAAAATGGGGAACTTTAGCGAGGGAGCTACTGCGCCTTTCCTCCTTTAATGAAAATAGAACGAACATCTATATACCGCTCTGCCAACTTGAAACCCAGACCCACTGTGTCAGTCATCCACATTTACCATACCAAACATCGCATAGTAATAGGAATTCAGGACAGAAATGTACCGAATACGTATATCCTGCCGTACCACCCCCTCCGTCCAAAAATAACGAGGTAAACAAACTCGGCGTGGCCTGGCAGACCGGCCAGCCATTCCAAGATTAAATTCATCCCCTAATTCATTACTCGACTGGCTCGCGACCGCATCGACATTTTCCTGCAGGACAGCGCACCGTATCAATTACAAAAGATTAACAGTTAACCAAGCGGCTGCGTATCGATGTTGGCGATCGCGTCGACGAGCAGCCGTTTCACGGTCTCAACGTCGTCGTTGTCGTCGCTGACGGGGGTGGTCGCAGAGGGGAGAGTAGGCCAGAAGAGTGTCGCGGCGGTCGTAGGTGGCGGTCGTCGCTGGTTCTTCCTACCCCCTCAGCCAAATCTCCGCCCCCCCCCCCCGTTCGCCACCCCTATTGCACCCTCCCCTCAGCCCCGCGCGGACAAATGGGTGTCCCTGCATATGTAAAAGCGGCGCTGTGTTCGGCTCACCCTCGGTCAGCCATTTGTCAATGTCAAGGCGCGAGCGCCGTATCCATGGAAACACCCCCGGCCAGCCGGCGAGCGGGCACGAGCGTGCACGAGCGAGTGTGAGCCGAGCTGGAGCCGTGGGCGACCCTCGGTTTTGCGCGACTACCACCCCCGCCGGCGCGGCGGAACGCAACCCCTGGGCTTCCACCACTACTCCACAGACCGGGCTACCACCCTTTCGTCGTTCCTCCGTTGCCCTCCGTGGGGCTTCCACCCCCCGGAAGCGATGTCGGCGCATGCCCACGAGCCTGCTCCAGGGTTCAACGTATTGCCACCGCCGACGCTGGTGGCGCCTAAGGACGCGGCGCGCTTGATTCCATCGGGGTGTCGTGGACAGAGATTTTAGTTTGGTGGATAACGTTCAAGGTAAAAGGGTTGCTGCTCCCATGGCGAGATAGTTCGAGTTTCTATTTTGTCTATGATCGGCTAAGAATTACAAAACGCATGTTGGTATCAGTTTCTTCAGATTTCTCACGAGTCTAGGTAGATTACTGGTGAAATGGTAGAATAACCTTCTGTAAAATTAAGAGGGCGTAGATTACTGGTGAAATGGTAGAATAAATTTCTGTGAAAGTAGGAGAGCGTATATTACAGCTAGGAAATCCCAAACTCTAACAAAATGTTTTAAAGACGTACGATTCTCAAGAGCCCTAAAGACCGCGTGGAATAGCGAAGCCCGCTATCAAGTATACATTCCACGCGAACCCTCCCTTAAACGGTTTCCTCGAAAAGAATTCCTCGAAGCCCGCGCAGATTCTCCAGCAAAGGGGCGACAAAAGGGGAACGCGCGACTGGGCCAGCGCACAAAGATGAAGCAGCAAAGCGTGCAGAGAGGAGGATACCGTCGAGGGGGCCGCGGGGGGGGGGCAAATAGTGAATCGGCGATGGTGGAGAACGGTCGTCGGTCGGTCGGCGTAGGTGGTGCGGGTGGTAACGGCTGCATAGCAAGACAGCTCGCTTAAATATGCAGGATGGGCGGCGGCGGGCAGCATTGTAGCGTGCTTGTAGCACAGAGCAACGGGGTGAACTCGCTACTGAGGGAAATGAAGGGGATGAACGAGCCGTAGAGAAGGCGACAGAGAGGGGTGGAGGAGAAGCGAGAGGCCGAGGGCGAAAGGGGGAAGGAGAGGCGAGACGCGCGCGTACAGAGCGAAACGGTGAGAGAGAAAGAGACGAAGTAAAGGGGTTGAAGGGCGGAGGGAAGTCGAAGGGTAGGTGGAGGAGAAGGAAGGTGGTTCGCAGGCGCTTGCGCAGCCCGTAATGATTGACTGGCTCGCTGGCAGCCAACAGACAGACGTTCGCCCACCAGACCGACCGACTCACCCCTTCTACCCCCGGCGCTCACTCCACCCCCGTGCCCTCGCCCTCTTGACACAGCCTCTGCCGGCGCTAGCACGGCTGTGCCGTCGTCCCTGGAGCGGGCTCGCTCAAAAAGCTCGCGATACAATGCGCGACTACCACCCTCCGTGCCCCCCTCTTGGCCAGTCACCCACCCCATCCTCTTCGCGTGGCTTCCTCTTTTCTTCTTTCGCGGGCCGAGGCACTCTGGCTGGCTATCCTCTCTTATCGCTACCCCCTTTCAACCCTTTTTCCAGCGAGCCGCCGTCCCATCCGTGTGCCCGTCTCCGTGTCTGTGCGCGGGTGTGCGCCGCGAGCACCACTCGTGTGCTGGCTTGCGTACAAAAGCCAGGTACACCGGCAGATAGCTCGGCCATTGAATCTTTAAAGGTCGACTCACCGGGCCACTGTATCGAGGCGCGTACCTGTCGAGATGAGATTGGTCGAGATCAGCCGGGATGCTTTCCTTTTTCCGTATTTCTTGACGGGGGCAAGAGGATCGGACGGGATTATTGGAATTGCTCGACAACGCGGAAACACGGGGCCACTTGACGTTCATTCTCCTTTTTATTCGGGCATCGGGAGCGATGTAAATTCCAAGCTTTTTCGAGGCTGACTTTTCAGGCTTCTTCGAGCCCTTCATTCGAACAATCCCTCTCCCGTGTCTCCTCGCCTCTCCTTCGTGCTACTTCGAAAATAATCAAACGTAGGTACTCAACCTTCGCTTCTTCTCTCCCCGCTGGTCAAATTAAGAATTCGTAAAAAATACTGTACGATAAAAGCGCGGTGCCGCGGCTCCGCGTTTAAAGCGGTGCTAAAGCTTAATGAAAAATCGCCGCGGATTTACTATGTACGATTTTTCGCCGGAAAGAATAGCGCCGCCCGGGGGCCCGAAATTAAAATTTAAAATAACTCGAGCGCGCGCGAAAGGAGCGCCGAATTTATCGCTGGATTAGCATGTAAATATAAAAACGGTTATTCGCAACTTTTCAATGCGATTTCGCGCCGTGCCGACCACCCCTCCGCCCCACTGTTTTCGTTCGCCAAACATTACCGAAATTTACGCACGTTTAACCGTGTACGTGCTCACATAATAAAATCGACAAACGCACCGTTGTAACGCGGTTTGCAAAAAAGATTAATATCGCCCGTTCGAAAATTTTACGCGTTATTATCCACACTTTCCCCACTTCACCCCTACTCCGCGATTCACGCTTGTTAGCTTCGATGCAACTCGCGCAGCGAATGAACATCAAACAGCGATATCTTCTACCGCAAACACGATACCTGATTTCCTATAACAATCGAATTTGCTCGCGAAAGATCACCGCATTCATTAATTGAGATTATGCGCACAGCATTGCCTTTCGTAATAAAAATATGGAATCTAGTCGCCAATGATGCAACGAATACCTACAGAAGATGCGGTAGATAAAAGAACGAGAGCAAGACAGTATCGCACACAATTAGTTATTCCTCTGAATTTATATGAACAAGCCCCGTGAGTCATTGTGTGTAGTCGATCGTGGTTGCGGTGGAAAAAAAAACGACGAGTTCGATAAAGCGTTTCGACCGCTTTTATCTGCTCCATTCTCGTGGCGGGCGAGGCGAGTATCGCTCGGAAAGTCTTGCAGGACGGACGGGAGAGAAAAAGCGGCTGGCTGCTCTCTCGCCGGCGCTGGTCGTTATTTCCTTTCCTCTTTTTTCGAGGCGTTTAATCCAATACCGGCCAGGCGTCCATCAAGCGTTCCGGGCGCAAAGGTTTTGTCCCCGTGGCGGGCGGTGCGCGCCGCGGCCTGGCCTGGCCTCCCCGTAAATTCGCGCGGCCGCGCGCAATGTTCCGCGTGTCGCATAAAGCGTAAAACCAACGTGAATTACGGTAGGATCGCGTTACAGCGCGGGGATCGCGCGAGCGCGCGCGCGCGTAGCCGGTGTACACGGGACGCGAGCGTTCGACAATTCCCCGTGTCCTTTGCCCTTTAGAAATTCATGTAATTTTTTGCCGTTGCCCGGCCCCGACACGCCAATTTTCCCACGGACCACCGTCGCGACGCGATCGCGAGATTTAAGGGCGAAAGGGACGCGGCGCGGTGTCGCGTTGTAAAACACGAGCCTGTAATGTTGTAACGCGGCGACCCCGAGACCGCCGCCGCCGTTTCGATCGTTACCGAGCGTACGCGCGATTCTCTTGGCTCCTCTTCTTCGTTCTTTCTCTTCTGCGCCCGCCGTTCTTCCCTTCGCCCTTTCCCATTGTGTTGGCGAGTATCTATACAAGGTGAAACACGGCACCGTGGTGCATAATGGAAAACGGAATCGATGGGCTGATATGCTTTTGTGATATAGAAGAGGGCTGGTTAATAAGGGTGAGTGAAAATTGCCAGGATGTTGGAATATTCATTTTTCTTTGGAGCTGTGGAAAAGCTGGTTCTGACTGGCAGCTGAAATGCCTCTGACTCTAATTGACCAGCCCCCGAATGCTGGGCTCCACTTCTCAAGGGTCCCTCAATTCAGGAATAGTTGGACTCTTAACAGAAACTCTACTCGGAACACTAGCAGAACTCGGCGAAACGTATGACCACGAGGTCCACGTGGACCAAGGTTCATCCACCGCGAAAAAGAATCGCTCCTCCGTCCCGCGGGTCGTCCCATTTGATTACGGTATCCCGTATCCAGCCAGTCCGCCAAGCCCCTTAATCCGCAGCTTATACGGGGGCCAGGGCAATTCCTTGCGTCGCCAGACACGGAATCAGGCAATGCTCTCACGGAGTAAATGCAATTCAAATGCCGTTTCCGTGCCGGTTCGCGCTGCCCGGAGTCAAGGAGAGAGGTCGTTGCTAATTGCGCCGATCCTCGAACACGAGCGGACGGAAATGGAGAAGAGTTGTCGCGGGGGACGTTGCCGCGCGTGTCCCCGTTGCTTCTGGGCTCGGGTTACTTGGCCGTTTCACCTTCGTTCGTGTCCGTGACACGTCCACGATCGAGTTCCAGCGGACGATCGGCGGATAGGCGCGCGGAACGCTTAGAGGAAGGCCTGTTTCCGTGGTTCCTCCGCCTCGGAAGGCCGATAAATCCGGCCGCGCGGTGCCGATGGAATTCAAGTGCGAACGAATTTGTAGGCACTCGGTTACACGGGCCCCAGCCACGGCCGTAAATGGCCTTACAACCTCTCGGCAAGTAGCGGCCGGCAATTAATCGCGCAGCATTAAGCGCAAATGAACTCTCTCGCCTCTCGTGGCGCCGCACCGCACCGCGCTGAAAATCGACGGCAAGATTGGCGTCGGCTCGGGGGTAATCGACCGTCAAGTATCCACGAGAGCTTCCAACGATTTTTTCACATTTCTCCTTGGGGCTTTCTTTCGCCCCCCATTACCATGAATTCTGTTTCTAGTGGACGATTGTGTGTTCGACTTGGTTTCGTTGTACTTGAATGGCGTTTGATTAATGTGTCGAGAAATTTCAGTCGACAGAGGGGGTAGAATTCTTTATAAGAACTCTCGTAACCGTTACCGTATGCGAGCTGGAACTTTGCGAGAGCGAAAGGTGAGTAATGGCAGACCAAAAAGTGAATTGATTCGTAATTTGAGTAACCGTTCGCCTGTGTTTGATTATTAAGATTGCCATGTAAGGAGATATTAATATTGCTTCCATAGTTTCTTAATTATACTTGGAGGAAATGAAGTATTGCTACGTCAGGGCCTGGGAGGTTTAAGTTATGGAAGTACTTAGCACTGCCTTAATGGTGACTAGCTTTTAAAAACAAGAATACCTAGCAATACATCATCCAAAGTGTCACTGATGGAACAGAGGGAGAATTTTTTAATCTCTCGAACCATAAATAAAGGTGCGAAGCTTTTCTAAAGGAGGAGCCAAACCTCTAATACTATCACAGCTAATAGACTTAACTCGCCACAAATCCAGAGGAAACTAATCTGTTGAGCGAAGATTTGAATAAGAGCAGCGTGTCCTCCTTATATATATATATCTTTAGGATATGGAATCTTGACTCTCGAATGATAGATCGCGTTGCTTCTGTATTTTCGATGTAAACGCCGTTCGACTCTCCGATGTAAACAGACAACAAATAGTCCAGGAAGCTCGGATAAGCCGCTAACATCGTGCGGTCTGTGTTCAATGCGGTAATTAACGGTACGATGTCACACAGGGCCTTTAATCTCCCGGTAACGATTCCCGTGGCCGCGAAGTTCCTTGAAAATTAGCATAATAATATATCGTCGTCTATCTCGGCCAATTAAACGGCCATAAAGCCGGTCGGGCTTTGGCGACCGTCCGGACTGCCACGACGTCGTGCTAGCCTGACTCGAGGTGGAGCTATTAATGAACGCTGCTGCCTCGTCGAGGGTGATGGAGAACCATAAACTTGTCCTTCCGTGGCTGGGCTGAACCTTCGATACTCGAATTCCCGACTTGCCAGAGAAGCATTCCCAACGGATCCATTGTTACACGTCGATGGAAAACGAAATCGCGCCCCGTTATTCTTAATAGTTTCTAATTTTAGTAGGCGCTACCAGTCTTTCATTTGAAAGGTCAGAGCTCCAGCTGTTCCAGCGAGCAAAACAAAGGGAGAGAGGAAGAATTTTATACACTCCACGACATGGGACATGGAGCATAATATTTCGTCGCTAACGATCCATTTTCTTCCCTTATCTGTAACGGGACAAGATGACAAAGTGGAGAGTCCTCTTTTTCAGATCCATCAAAGTAACCGATAACTATCCTGCTACCACTGTCCATACTCGTGGGACATCGCGGCGCTCTTGGCCACCGCTGCAGAAACGCTCCAACATTTAGACCCGTGGCATCGTTAAACGATCGTTAACCGGTTGCTCTTGAGACGAAGACTGGCGAAGCGGGACAATTTGTCAAGATCCTTGACGCGGGTCCTGGGAGGACTGTTTTTAGACGGGGAAAAGTATCTGGAACATTGAACAATTCTGTAGAACATAGGGTAGAATAAATACTTGTAATCAATAAAGATATGATAATCGATGCTCAAGTTGTTTTTTATTTACGATAAGAAAACTTCATCCTTGTCCTCCTAAAGATTGCCTATGCCTGTGCGTTATGTGAGTTTAAGAGCGTGGGTCCTCTCACTCAAATCCATTAAATTCGTTGAATTCACGAACCATGATTCTTAGTGGAAAAATTCCCATCCACCGGGCACATCGAGGCGCACTTCTTCCAATAAAACCTACCTCCATCTTACACTCTCGTGCCATTAAATTACTATTAGCCTCCGGTAATGGTAATTTGTAAGAGCCATTTTTCTTCGGACCATTTTATACTAACTCATAATTGATGTTGTAACTCACAAGTCCAGTTTCCCAGAGAGTCGTTATCGGTTCACTTTCGACCTACTTGTGTCTTAATAACAAAGGAACTTTGGTAACACGAAAATGGGAAAGCATGCATTATTCTTCAATGGGCGATTTCACCCTCTACAGATAAATTTGCCTGGGATCTATCTGTTCCAACACCTTGCTGATGTATTTCAAGTTCCATCTGCACTCAGAACGTAAGACTGGACGGGAGACGGAATATTTCTTTAAGATGCGAGGGCAGATGGAATTGTTAGAATATTTCAGTAAGATGAGTGCACGATACTCGGAATATTTTCAAAGTAGATAACACCTACCTATCCCACGACTTTACTGAAATATTTTCTTGCGTCTATTTCCTTGCATTTCCCCGTATATCTCGAAAACTGTACAGATTATTAGGCGCCGTAACGAATGTTCGCTTCTATCGAGGTCAACGATTCACCGTCGTTTTTCTTAGCCGTGGAGTCGTTTCGAGAAGGAAATCTCGCTCGAGGGGATCGAGACATTTTTCGCTGCAGGGGGGCGGGGCGTGCTCGATTCTCCTTCTCGAACGATTTCGCCGTCGCTGTTAGAAAGTTGCTTTCCATCCACGCTGGTATTCCTGTTGGATCCAGGCGAAAAACTCTCGGCTAACTCGCATCCGTATCAATTTATGCCGCCGACAGCGTGGCTGGCGATAGCGGAAGCACCTTCGCTACCGGAAGGGAGATAAACCGGCTGAGAAGTTCCACTGTATGATAGGGATGTTTGTGTCGTTCGACACATTGTGTGTTCCGAGTGCATACAAGGAGGAATTATTTATCGACGCCAGGCGGTACACGAGAAACTGGCACTTTCCAAACCTTGCGTGGGTTGTTTAGTGTAAGGGCGGATCTGAAGGGTTCCAGAGGGGAGTATTGGATTCGCCCAGCATTCCTTCGACGCGCCAATAAAGAATAGACAAAGAGAATGTCATCGTCGCGTGTCACGTTACAGTTTCGATTACATTAGAAGAACGACCCCGAAATTCTGCGATGACAGACGGACCCGCCAGATTCCACCGATTAATTCCACGATTTCGTCGTCACTTCCGTGCGACTTGTAGCAACGACCGCGAGAGACACCCTCCCCTGAAACAAATTGTTTGCGCGGTCTAGGGTGGCGTGTATCCGCGTCCCTGGAATGAGTAATGGCGGGCTGGCGGCCGACCGACCGACTGAATCTACGACTCTAAAACCCTTTGGAAACGACCGTACTGGAACTGCCAACTGGAAACTGGCTGAGGGGCTTTAACGCAACGGAGTAACCGCGATTGGCGCAGATGGCGTGGCCCTACACCACGCGATACCAGATACACACGTACACCCTCCGCCAGCGTACGCACGGAAATGCCATACACAGTGGAGCACACCCTTCCGCCAGGCTTCACGAAAACTACGGCCCGGGTGTAATTCACTGGAACTCTTTCCCTGATCGGGAGCAGCAGGTGTTTCTCCAAAGCTGCGACTGATATATTTTTCTTTTCCATCTGATCAACAGGATCAGCGGGTCTTTTTATTGCTGGATTATGAAATTAGCATTTCGAGACTGGGTGGATAGGATCGTTCAACCCATGCTGGATGGGAATACTGATGGACATGTGTGGTGGATATTTGAGTGATTCATGTCTGTTGTGTTTAATTAATGGCAGAAAAAGACGAGGGTGAATTAGGGGTGAGTAAACATTATTATCGAGGAGCTGATCGTGATGGAGATTGTCAAGGAACACCTGACGCTACTGGTGTCCAGTTTTGCCTCGATTTAGGAAATGTTAGTGGAGAAGTAAAGTTCTTTAGATAAAGTGTTCGAGGTAGAAAGTCGTAAATTGTTTTCCTATTGGTATGATCTCGCAAGAGTTGAGGACCGACGCGATTAGACTGACAGAAGCAGCGGCATACGAAGAAGAAGGACAAGTGATGGTCGGCGAAATTAATGGACGGGTATCATGTGTAATCCTGTATAGGACAGTAAACAGTACTAGGACTCCCTTTCGCATTCTTATACAACCATAAATTATGATCAAAGCCTATAGGGGTTGCGCGTACTCCCCTCAGGGATTACCGACGGCAAAACGAAAGCGTCGTCGCGCGTACTGTCATGAACCACGTATTTGCTTTCTTTTTTGCAATTTCCCAATTGCCCGGAGAATGGATAATTAAGTACATAGACTTTGCTCGAGAGTCATTGATAATTTTAACCCAAAGTGTCTAACCAAAGTGGCAGAGCCAGTTTCATTCAGTATT
This sequence comes from Andrena camellia, assembly GCA_029448645.1. Lineage (NCBI taxonomy): Eukaryota > Metazoa > Arthropoda > Insecta > Hymenoptera > Andrenidae > Andrena > Andrena camellia. The sequence continues at coordinate 38,906,015 of CM055679.1, read as the reverse complement.
TAGTGCACCACCATTCCAATCTGTCATCTATCTCGTAACCCGCTGGTTTGCGAATAAGAACAATAAGAATAAAGGACCCTAATAGTCTTTCGCACCGTCCAAAGAAACGCTACTCTGAATAACCGACGCACCTCACCGACGTTCTCCGAACTATCACCGATTCTGCTTCCGATCCCTCATCTATCCGCCACCATCAGTCAATTCGACCATCGAAAACGTCACAGTGCGTTGATTTTCGCTGAATATCGAAACGTGCGCGCGTGGCTGGAACAATAACTAGCTCGTAGCGATCAGCCAGCCAGTTGCAAGTAGCCAACTTGCGTATCTTTAGGCCAGGACAGGCCAGTATCTCTCGGCTAATGAACGCTCGGCAACCGACAGGGGTCCTGATAGACAGAGACGGCGATAGCGGATTATTAAACGCCGTTACGTCATTGCGTGACGTCGGTCTCGTGCCACGGATCCGCGCCCAGCTAGGCCCTGATACGCGTAGGACAGGCGCGTTACTGACGATTATGTCACTTCGATAACGAGGATGGAAGACGGGCCCCGGCAGTCATTTGTAACGTGACTCCGCGGAAATCACGGGAACGAGAGAAACCGTTCCCGCTGCTTTCTCTCCCCCGGCGGCTCATCCGCCCCGTTCCAACGATCCTTCCTCCGTTTCTCTCCCCGCGGTCGTCTTCCGTCCGCGGAACACGATCCATCCGCGTGCTGCGTCAGGTCCCGGCTAATGGTATTAGTGTCATTGATAGTCGATGCCCTGTGTGTCGAGCAAATATGTATTTATTGATTTCGAGGGCCGGTGACGGGAAAAGGGTGGACAGAGTGCGGGGCAAAAGAAAGGGTGGGGAACAGCGGAGGCGACGAGACACGAGGGAATGGAAGAGCGCGCGACGAGCGATCAAGAAAGGGAGGAGACTTTTCGGAGGAACTTCCAAGTCCTTAGGTGGCGTACCATTGAGTCGCGGGTAAAGGGTTGGCTGTCTTGCCCGGCGAGCCAGAAGCCCGAGAGTGGCTTTCACGCTCGCCCGATATTAATGGCTTACAGCTGATTCGAGCCAAATGGAATGGCCAACGTGTAAATCGAGAATGTTTGCGCTGTCCTGCCGTGAGAGAGTGCTCCTACACGGGCATACCGTGCGAGTTGTCACCGAGCGCGAAAGGGATGTTCGTCTTGCTATCGTGTGTCGCGGTGGAAAGGGCTCTGCGGAAATGTTCGCCTCTGTCTTCTGCGCGATATCCGTGGCAGGTCCATCCTGGCCATATATCGTGCCCACTGATGCTGTAGCTTTTACATCGGGGATAAACTGGAGTCTCATCCTTGCGTCCTTTTCAATTCGCCCTGTTTGAATGGGAAGAGTGAGAAGGTAAGACCCCATTAACTAAAATGCAATGGGAACTCGTGCTTAACATCGCGGGGCACGGAATCCGTGACATTTCGCGATCCACGCGAGACGAGCAAAGCCCATTATATCAGACCTATTTCGAAAGTGAGCCGTCATTTACATGCCGGCATACCTTCGATCAGAACCTTGGAACTCGTTAGAGCTCGCACGATTTCTAACTCGCGATGTTACCCTGAAATTGCTCGTCAAATGGGGTGAGAGTTCAAGAGACAACCTCAGAGGTGTCCTCGTGGAGAACAGGGTTTCGAGGAAAGCGGCTCGCCGGACGAACAGAACGAGAGAAAGAAGGTGGAAAACGACGATAGTGGGTGAAGGAGCACTTTCTTGTTCCGGCTGTAGCAAGAGTATCAGAATGGTAAACGACTCGTGTCCATTAATCACGTTTATAGCGGCCCACTGTCGCAAGTCACTCTTGTACACTGTGTGAACGCACGCGTGTCCTCTTCACATATCCCCACTCCACCCGGCGGATTCTTCTCCTTCACTCTCGCTTTCCGTACTCGAAGAGGGCTCCGATCGAACCCGTTAATGGGAGTATCGGGCTCTAGATCCATTCAAAGAAGCGAAACGCCGCGGATGGTTGGCGGATGACGCGGCAGGTAAGGCTTCTGTGGGTTCCATTCCCGACCGCCGGAGGTTCTTCGAAGTTCGCGGCGGTTGGTCATCGATTTTTTAAAGTGATTCTTCGAAAATCCAAAACGAAATCCAAAAGTAACGAGGAACAACAGTAGCTTATCGTTCTCCTCGCCCCTTTCCCGCACTTATATAATCGAAGCCATATAAAAGTATTCGAAGCTCGAACCGACACCCCTCCCGAACCTGAGAATCGCTCGAACGTCCAACGAAAAACGCTATTCTCTCCCTCGGCCGGAAGAAGTCACCCCCGACAGCCAGCCGAATGTCATCCAGCTTCTGCGTACGCCGCGGCTCCTCTTTGGTCACGCGCTATCTGCGACGAGTTAACCGAGCGGAGCAGCGACGCGCACGACAATGCGTTCTTGAAGCCGAGACACAAAGCTACCCTCCACTCTCCGCGGCGATAAGTAGAGCGCGGTGCCTTTGCGCGCCCCGCTTTAGAAAACCGGAATACGGCGCTTCCTTTCCCCGCGGAGGGTTGCTGCGCGCTCGAATTTTCCACGCTCCTCCGCCCCGAGGCGAGATACACGCCGTAAGAGCGGCTACGGGCTGTCAGTCCGCGCTTTGTTCGACCATTCCTCGCCGATGTTGTTTTATTAATAAAATTCATAGAGATCCAGCGGCGGCTGGTTTCACCCCCCTGGACCCCGGGCTTGGTCTGGCAGCCGTGAAACGAACGGGTCCCAGGGCGGGGGGGGGGGGGGGGGGTTGGACTGACGAGGGGTGAGGGGGCGCGAAGGCAACAATAACAGTGACAACTCTGATTCAATAAAGCATAATATCTGGACGGGAGGGTGAGTGGAGCGTCCTTCGGCACACGAGAAAGGGGCGAGTGAGGGCGAGACGGGACGACACCGAGGGGTTGCCATTGATATCAACATAAATCACAATAGGAATTTGTATTACAGTTACAGAGGCTGGTGGATAGGAAATAAGGAATGTAATAAAGAAAATGGACGCCGTGGCTGGGGGGGGGGGGTGGCTGACTCGGATACAGGGACGAGAGAAACGGAGGGATGTCGCGCGAAAGAAAAGCACAGTTCCGTCTCGATTACACGTACATACATCCATAATATTTTGCTCGTGATAAATATCCCAAAGACGAGCTTGCTTCCGGATATTATCCGCCATAGCGGTAGTGTCCAGTGCAAAATTCCCTCTCGCGCGAGCCTCTCACCCCCGGTCGAGAGGGCTTTCGTCACCTCGTTAAACTCTTATTCGATTCCCCAGGCCGGATGGAAGGCAATTAAACGGAGAATTAAAAATTAATATTTTTATTAGCCCGTTCTTCTTGCTCCGCGGACGCGTCGCGGGGGGTGGTAAAATAGGTTGCGTTTGCGCATAAACGGGCGGAGGGATGCGAGAGGAGGGTGGTAGGCGAGGATAGGAAAAGACGGAGAGAGAAACCGTGGAAGCAGAAACGCCAGAACCCTTCGCTGCTCCCGCTGCAGGAACGAGACGTTCGAGGGCAGGGCGGCGAGGGGGTTGGAGCCGCGCGCGGGAGGGGTTGGTTCAGAGGCGAGGAATGGGGAATTGTAATGAGCAGCCCGACAGTTACAAATGACAGGACGGAATTCGCGAACTGCGATAGAACCCAGCTTCTGCCTAAAGGCCGCTTTACACGCTCGGACGGAAATGTTTCGTCCGCTGCAGAGGGCAATTCGACCTAACCCAAGGTCGTAACTTCATCCTCTTCAGCACGTTCCGTCGTTAATATTTTCAACCTTCTTCTCACCCTTCTGTTCCTATTTTTTTTTTGCGCCTCTTGGCATCACTGGCTGCGCAAGGGAACACCCAGCAACGTATCGCGCGGCTGTTTCCCTTATCATTTGGCAAGGAACCCGACCACGGAATAATTTGCGACCGAACGCAGCACGGTTGTCCAAGCCTGCGGATGATTCATGCGCTCCCCCATTGTCAATCTTCTCGTGTAAACTCGACTTAACGACAGCCATTCCACACAGAAGGGCACGGAATCACCCCCGAAGTAACGGACTGGTGTTTGCGCATTCCAAACGGGGCCCTGGACGCCCCCGAAACGATAAGGTATGCCGCTAACGATGCCGTGGCCGTCGCACGAGTTAATGCGGCGACGAGCGACGCTGCTTCTTCCAAAATGCCATGGGCCCCCGTACCTACGAGGAATTCACGATTCTACTGGCAGCCAGGTCTCTAGCAACCACTTTCCACCGACCGAGGCATTCCTGAAACTGTCTGAACGCGCGCGCCGCCTTCGCGATTAAACGGGATGATGGAATCTCCAGTGGATTATTTCGTTTAATCGCGCGAACGATCCTACCGGCACGAATGGGTGCCGGCGATAGGGAATTGGGATCGAGAATTTATTCACACGAGTGGCGTGGGAATTCTTTAACTATAGGATAGCTTAGTCTCCATAGGAACCTGCGTCAAAAGCAAGCAAGACTGAACAAGTATATCGCTAAAAATCTCTGAACAAATCCTTCGCGAGTCTCTCCCACGTCGCTTCGCAACAAATCTAAGACATCCTCCCTTCCATCCGTTAGATCGCGGCCCTAATCTCCCAACACAATCGTCACCCAAAAACCCACATCCTTGGGGCATCCTTCATCCCCGTTGCGAGACGTTCTCCGTACCGAAACAGCGGAAAGTTCTCGATAACGTACCCTACTTCTCCGCCTTACGAACGATCCGGACGTTCCCAGGTTCCTCCTCCTAATAGGTTCCTCGAGGTTCCTCCTCGCTGAAGGAGAGCGCGAATAACCGAGCTTGAAGAGGGCAGCAGGCTTCCGGGAAGAAGGAGGCGAAACGTCCTAATCCCCTCGAGGGAAAGGAAGCGACGTCACACGAGTGGATCCGGGATCTGATTGGGAATAAACGGCACGAGGAGATATCTTCGCGGAGTAGGCTCGCGAGGGAAAAAGAAGAAAGACATCAGACACATTCCGCGCATCCCCGTGCAGGCACTACCATGGAGCATCCGCGTACACGAAAAGGTCGTGGTCACCCGTAAGGGGTTTTATCGAGCAGGGATTGCGGCGAGCCCTAATGCGCTCACTTCGCGGTTTCCGAATAACTTTATTTTCCCAATTGGATGGGTCCTGTTCTGCGGATCCTGGAAGCATATTACGTGGACGAGGGGGTGTCTTTGCTGGCGATTACGAGGGTCCTTTTCAATCCTTCTAATCCACACTGGTTTGTGATGTATTTCAGTCACCAGAAGAAGTTCCTCCACTGCTGTACTTCTCACCGAAGAATCACGATTACGAAGGATAAATTTTTCATTAACCGGTCCGAAGCTTATCAGCGAGAAACACGCTCTACAACGATGCCACCGTCACGAGATTACCCAGACCCATCGAGCAGAGATCACAGAGGAAAGCCCGAGCGTGACCCTCAGATGTAGGCCTCTCATTTGTTTTCTATTTCTAGCGACGGCGGCGTTGCTGCTTCACGTAGCAACGTAGTGACTTTTCTGTCCGTCGGTATAGCTCGAGCAGAGAGGTATAAGGGTAATCCCGTGGGGTGCTCCGGAGGGAGTTTCATATAGAGGGACGCCGTGGTGCGGCCTCATATATAAGGATTTATCACGGCTAAGTCTCCCGTATATTGCTACCTACCGAACCTTCCTCTTTCCCTCCGCGAGCTTCATTCTCATTCTATCCCTTTCCTTCGTCCTTTATTCCATCTACGGCCCTCCCTTCGACCAATCTAGCTGCTTGCTCTCCTGGCCTGGTCTTGGAACCCGTTCATGCACGGCGACGCCTTCTGGCTCGTTTCTGGGCCGACCATCTCGTATTTACTATTTGCATCCAATTAGACGGATTCGAGGGCATTCGATCTCCGTTTGACCTAAATCGGGAAATTTCTTAGGACGGTATAGGGACAACGATATATATCCTAACAACTTTCTCTTGGATGTCTGAAGCGTTTGGAATTGTCAGTGCTTCAGGGGAATCTCTATTTTGTACATAAATAAAGATCGATTGCGAAGTAGTAGAACTAAATTAGTTAGTTATGAGATTACTTAAGTTTGCGAATTTAAAGTCATTTTGAACGTCGCAACGCCCAATGCAGAAAAAAAGGGGTGAAACGCGAAACATTGCCGTTTGATTCTCGGCTTAATGGTAGCGAAGCGCGGAAAGTGACAGACTCTCCCGACGTTTTTGCCATGAAACGCGTCGCGGTGCTTCTGGGGGAGCGTGTTTTCCGGTGCGTTTGAAGATATAAAGATTCGTATCGGCGGCGATAGTGATTATCCAGGATGGCGACATAATCGTTACGTCGTTAACTCTTAACGGCCGCGTAACCCCGTAGTATCCCCCCCGGTATTTTGTTTTATTGCCACGCAACGGAAGTAGCCTCGATGCCAACATCCTGAAGAGCGTTTTCCTTTCTCTCGCCGTCACTTACGCGTCGACGTTTACGCACCCCGCGACCAATGCCGCGTTTCCCTCAAATGGCAGGAGAAATAAAACGCGGAGGCTTTAATCAGCAGTTACGCCGTTCGGCGCGCAGAACGGAATGCCGAAACGGCAACGAAGTTTTTCATGCGAATTGACTCATTCGCTGCTACTCGATGCCCTGCTATTGGGGGCGCAAAGCAGAAAATGCCCGTCGAAAAATTTGCACGATAATGCAGGGACGGTGCAAGGATTACAAACGCGGCGGGGCAAAGAATTTCATAAATATTTAAATAAAATCGGTGGCGCGCGATTCGACGTTACAGAAATTCATTGTCCCGCGCGTTCAACGGGCCACCGGTTATATTCCGAAATGCTGGCGAAAATGCAGTGCGGCGCGCGATTAAAAATTAGCTGGAAAATCCGATATCGTTCATTACATCATCCCCCTGGCGGGCGCGATTGTTTTTATTTGACGCTTCAACGCTCACGTAGCCGTTTTAAATTATAGAGGATGCATTCGACGCGGCCGCGTGTGTGAATTCGACGTTTTTATTTGAAAGCTGATTCGCTTTTCCAACCTCCCACACCTCCGCTCTCCTCCCCCCCCCCCTCCCCCCACCCGGCGAGCCCTCAGGGTGGCTCGGCGAAATTTCCGTGCTCGCTGGTGCGTGTGACGTATGTAGAATATAAAATGCGCAGCGTATTACCGAACAATTGCCAGTCGATAATGCGCTCGCATAGACGTCAGTGCGTGTCATTAATGGCTTCACCGTTTCCGCGAGTTTCCCAAGCACGGTCACTCCCGGGTTCCGTCGCCTGGCGCTTCGTCGCGACGGAAAAGGTCATCGATGCCTCGCGTACATTCCCGCCCATTGGGGGAAACGCGAAAAAAAGCCGTGGAAACGGACCCCCTTTTCCGCCGTCGGGACTTTCGAAACGCGAGGCAGGAATAGCCGCCGCGGATGGGGGAGAGAAAGGGGAAACGCGAAATTAATCGTCGAGCATTATCAGAAAAATTACCGAGCTGTAAAATTCACTCCGCGTCCGCGTTCGAAACACTTACGGCTCGTAAAAACGTTCCGAACGGGGGAAAAAAAAGAGGGAAACCGGTGGGGAACGGGACGGGCGAAGGGTGTGGGCTAGGGGGGAGGAATCGAAAAGCTGCGTGCTCCGACGGAACGAAAAAAAAACGAAAACAAAATGAAACAAGCTAAAAAAAAAAGAGGAAAGGGTGGAGAACATCAACGCGTAAAATGTTTGCCGTTGCGACGGACGAACGGTTATCGCGCGTTGCTGCGATTTTTGGTACACGGATCTGGCCGGTAGGAGGGCGGAAAATCGGGGGTGGACGGGAAGGGGGAGGGGGTGGCGGCCAGGGTGGAGGAGCGGTGGGTGGGAGGCGAGAGGAAGAGGAACGGAATCAGAGAGAAATCGAACGACAATAATTATCGTGAAAACGGAATATCTCGCTGGGCAACGAAGGGATGCACGGGGCCGGCGGAGGGGCGAGAGAGGGGGAGGGGGTGAGAGAGCCCAGCCGGATGTCATTCCCGGTCGCATCGTTCGTGTGCACAGCGAAAGAGGAGGGGGCAGAGAGGGGGATGGAATGGGAAGATTCGAAAGAGAGAACACGATGCAAGGTAAAAGTGAGAGACCGGCGCGGGGCGCGAGAGCGAGGGGGGGGGGGGCAGAAATCGGTGGTAGGCGACGCGGAGGGGGTTCGGTGGCCGGCTGCCATTGTGTTCGTTATAATTAAAAACGCGATTCGCAATTGCAAATTGGAAAATGGGAGAGAGAGAGCCGCACACCGGCCGGCGTTGTTTATGGGCTGTTCATTGATTTTTATGCGCCGAAATTAATGACCGACCCGCGATTTTGGGGCGTCGCCGTATAATCGGCGACGTGTGCGTACCTATGGGTGCCGTTACGCGCTCGTCCTATCCCGCCTCGGGTCCGTAAAAAGGCCGGAAGGGATTTGGACAAACGCGAAATTTGCAGCGCGTCCAACGCGGCAGAGTAGTGCCGCGCTGCCATCGATACCTTATTTGTAGATACACGCGCCCCTCCCTCGGGAGGGTTAAATGATTGCGGACTTGTTTCTGAAAAACGCGTACCTACGGGACCATTTCTGATCGCATAGATACTTACCTATTCTTCCTCTTCGGGCACTTGGATCACGAGAACCTTGCATTCTGTTTAATTAAGGACTGCGAACTAAACACAGAGTGTCGAGACGCAAGGACGATAAGCCAGTGTAACGAGGAATCTCGAGGCTCGGAGGAACAGTCCTCGCAAATAAGGAACAACGTCGCCAACTAATTTAATAATAGTTTTATCGGTGCTGGTGGTTTGTCAACGTTCGGTATCTCTCGTATTGTACGATTCGCGACAGATATCGGATGGCCAGACTGCTCGGGGCCTATCAATTCTATCAGCTTCCTCTATCTGGGCTCACGGCATCGGCCGATGAATGTTTACTGCGCGCGGATTGCGTTTGGCACAGCCGGGGAAATATTACGCGGCGCGCATTGTGCCGCACGCTGCTCGCGGATATCACTTAACAAACGTTACGCGCTGGCCGATAAGTTTTTATGGAAAACGAGCGGGACCGGGGCCGGGCGTGACCGTGTTGATTAATAGAACGGAATTTGGCGGAGTTTTTATTGGCTGAAGATGAGCGCGTCGATGCGCCGATAAAAACGCGATAACGCCGTCGTTATTATACCGCGGCATGGTGCCCGGTGTTGGTCCGGCTGAGAGAACGATCAATTCTCGGATCGGCGTGAAATAATGTCCTCCTTCTCCAACGGTGGTGTTTTGTGTACCGAATCGCTTTGAGAGCATCCTATCGGCGCCTTGGGAGATACCAAAAAATGGTGGAGTCAAATTTGATGACTGAGACGAACGCTATATAAAGTCAGGATATCTAGTTTCCTAAGTACTGATGACAGAGATGTCATCAATGCGATTAATTTATAAAGTATCTTCATTACATCCACAAGTAAGAAATAAAAGAAACGGCACGAATACCTTGTCGTCCCCCGTGCGTTTACCAAAGTGAAACGCCTGCGATTTTACGGTAAAAGTCGCGAACCCTGACCTACCCACATTTCCCTCGTCACGCCACTGCACCCCGAAGAAATGCCCCTCGCAATAAAAAAGGGGTAAATCATAATCGTTACGGCGAGGAAGAGCCTCGCCGTGGAGCGTGGATGGGCGTCGTTTAAGATCTCCATTCCGTACGGTAGCGCTTCCTAAGTAAGTACAAATCCGGATGATGCGCTCGTAAAAGAGACCCACGGCGTTCCCATACGGTGTTTCCAGCAGAAGGAGGGTGTCCAACGTGCTCGGAGCCTAAAAATGTCCCGAAGGGGCTCAGGACCACGAGAAGCCTGCGCCGTCGTCGTTGAGGACCCGCCGATTCGCGTTCACGTGTCACGTTACACCGCGAACTTATGTCGCTCGGATGGCCGAGTTTTACGACTCGCCCCTTACCCTGGCCTGTGGTCGAACGCGTGTGTCTCGTACGCGCGGATACACGCCGAGGAATCACGTATAAATACGATGCGGACTCACTCGAGGCCCGCCTGGATGGCTCGTTTTATTGTATCGTAACCCGTGGCGGCGACCTTACAGCTTTCTGATTGATAAGACTGCCGGCGGGACTGGTCGTTTCGCGGCCTATGGCCCTTTTCAACCGATGGACGATGTTACGGCGAACGTTCTTAAGGATGGACGGGCCGTGACTACGTTTGTCAAGGAATCGTGAGTGCTGGAGAGTTGGTCGACTTGATGGCTGAAATTTTTATTAATCCATAGTTGAATGCGATCCGAGCCTGTGTGTGTAGCGTCGAGGATGATGGACATTGATTTTCCAGGCAAACCAAAGTTAGGTACATATAGCTGCGCCAACGTTTCTTACCAAATTAGAAAAAAGGGTACGTAGAATGGTTTTCAAAATGCTTCACCGTAAGAAACGTGTCAATTAATGTCGGTGTACTTTTACAGACAGCTGATGCGATTTTTCGCCATGAATATTCGTGTCTCGAAACTCCAGTCGATCGAGCTCAAGTTCAGTGAAAAATATCGCGGAACTATGTGCGGGGGACGCACGAGCTCTCTCCCTTTGGTGTGACGTCGCTGAAATTCAGGGATCACCGGAAGTGAAAGGAAACCCGAAGACGCGGCTACTGTGAAAGCACTTTTCGCGGCAAATGTTCCGTGACGGTGAACGGTCGCCGCTACTCGTCCCTTACATGTCCACCCCTAAACAAATTTACGTTCGGCTGGCAAATAAATGTTCGCCAATAGCCAAGCCCTTAACGTATTCCTTCGCCGGGACGCTCGAAAGTCGCCTACGTTGTATTTTCCTGCGATACGAGGGCATTATGCTTTCCGCCCCGTTAACTGTACCTGGTCTCCATCTACACTTCGTTTCGTGTTCTGATTTTCACGAAGTAGCTTCTTTGGTTAACGGGGGGAAGTTTCGCGCGAGTAACTTATGTCTAGAGGAAAGTAGAGATAGAAGGGAGAACGAGTAATCTTTTTCTACAAAGTTACCATTTGGGAGCTGTTAGTCACGGCATACCGAGGTGGTAAATTAATTGTTGATGTGACACGAGGGAATGTGGATTACGATGGTGCAGGTGGCAGGGAAGCGACGAACTCGCAATAGGATTGTGTCACCTGATTAAGAACGCTGATACAGGAGTTTTAGGAGATCGTCGATTTCGTAACTTCTGACAACACGGCATTCCGGTTCCAATGTGTAGATTTAAAGCCTGCAGGTTGGAGGAACCCAATCCCCGTGAGACAGCATCCTCCGAGACGAAGGTGATTCATCTAATCTTAAATCTCGTCGTCCATATAGGATTTCCTCGGATGTATCGAATAATTTCTACCTGTCCGTTGGAGAACCCGTGTTTCTCTGCGTGATCACACTAAACTATCGTCTTTCTACCATTCAACGATGCCTGGTGTTCGGTATAAATCGAGGGGATCTTATAATTTACGGGCCCCTAGGCTAATTACGACATTCCAAACTCAAATGTGATGCTGGCAAGTTATTCCACGCTCCAAGGGGAGCATTAGACGATAATTCTGTCATCCGGGATTATGTGGCAAAATATTAGAGAAAGATTGTAATTTTCTTGGATGTGGAGGGAGAGTTTGCGTTTAGAAACGTGACCGTTGTGGCCATTGACTGCGCTGTGAATGCCTGAAGGCTATCCTTAAAATTTCATAAAAGGTCGACGACTTTTCTACAGTCATTTCTAACATTGTTCAGATGTGATTAATAATGTCCTCGCATTCGGACGAACCGTCGCGTCAACGTCACCGTCGACTGCGGGCACAACGGTGGAAAAGACTCATGGTCAGATATCTGTTGGCAATTAATATATAATACACCTATCTAGGGGGATTGAATGGCAGCGAGATTCACGCGGGTATAACCACCCACGAAGACAATATATTCTTGAAAGAACGCCGAGAATGTTTCCAAAGCAATTATACGCTTCGACATCTCTGTTCCATCGATTCTAATATGGAACGAAGTCAATTCTATTATTCTGGTGCATGCCATGCAAATTGAATTAAATCGCTTGATTGAGTGAGGTTTTATAGAATCTTAAACTGACGTTGATAGTGAAATTGATCGCGAGCAAAGTCAGCTACAGTATTTCCAGCAAAACCTATGAATTCTATAATATTTCATTGAACAAACATACCACAGTGAAAGGCAGTAAACGATAGACAGTTGAACGTTCTAGAGAACACAGCCCACAAGTTTTCCCACCATCTCCTTCCCTCTCAGAGGATCGAACAGAAATATCCGCGCAAAAATCGAGGAGAGCCGTCCACCCGAAAAACGAGAAACACCAGCACGAAGCCATGAAAAACGCGACGTCTGCTAAAAAATGTACAAAGGGTCGTGGGACAGGGTGACAACCAATCACAAGTGTCGTCGGTGTAACGCAATCGGCCCGTGAAATATCGGGGAAACCGTGGCCAATAGCGATTTTAATTTGCCTGCCTACCTGGGAAACACACCGGTACGCACCGCCGCCGCAAAGAATCGCCGAACGGGGGACGTGATAATTATTATATCCTCGAGACAAAGAACGGTCCCCATCGACACCGATCGGCGAGGCAGGGTCACACACGTCCACCCACACCGCGGCCGATCGCACGAACACAGGGCAGAGGACTTTCGACGAACGGGGCCGGACTTCTTTTGATGTTACACGCAGCGATGCTAGGCTCCTGGCAAACTAATTTTCTGAAGCCTGTCCTGGGCTGTCCGCGGACCGTCGGTCCGCGATTACGTATTTTCCCATTTACCGAATCGACTGGCCTTTCCTCCCTGTCTAGCGTTCAGCCGCTTGACGTACGTACGTTCGGTTACTTTCATAAGCGGACAAAAACGATCCCAGACACGAGGCACGAATGAAGGGTGTGTGGGGGGGGGGGGGCTGGTGGACGGGTCCCTTGTCAGGAACTAATTAAAGGCAGACGTCGACGTTCTCTATCGGCGGAAAGGAAAATGTCACGGTTTATATTCGATCCGCTAACGGGTCCACACGGCTGGAAGATTCCTATCGCCTGTATAGATTTATCGAGGCAATTGTTGTGTCTCTCATAAACGCTGACGGGAACGAATTCTGCCGCTTTGGATTGCCCTTACTTTGTCGCTCGCCTCGTAGAGGACGTGATGCGGGGACCCGAGAACGCATCGAATGGAAACGAAAGTGCAATGAAACAGGAACTCTGGTCCGGGCACGTTAGCGTGATACGTGGATCAAGGGTGACTATAATTCGCAATGCATTCAATCTAAGATCCGGTTCCAGCTTACTGTCAGGTGCAGCTCCGAAGTTCCTACTTCCACTAGCCAACGCTATAATACATACTCCATTTTTCACCATCGTATTAGGATTCCTGCTCGAGCTAGTCCACGAAACAGGGACTCATAGCGTTTGACGAAAGACTGAATGGCCCCAGGTCCAGCGCAATCACGGTGCCCCTTTCTTGCACGGTGAAACTCACCGAGGATATCGAATGATATTCGCCTCACGTCCGGCCGTTTTTCCCACCGCATCGATTAACGCCTATTTATAGTAATTTGGCGCGGAGCCCCGGGGTTCTGGGAAAAGGAGCCATCCGAAGATAAGGGATCGTCCTTGCCTCGGCGCAGACGAACCGTCCACGCATTCTCAATCGCCGCGAATTCCCGCTCCTCTTCTCTCGTTCTTCGACCCTCCTCGTTGCACTCTCCACCCACGACACCCGTCTCTCCTCCACACGCCGGCACATCTTTCTCCCCCGCTCCCCCTTCTCTGCTCTGGCCACGCACAGACGCAGCAAAACTTGCGGATTCGCGTCATGCGGCTACCGGGAAGCCAGGCGACGTCCTGCATTGCGATGCGACGTGATGCACCGTCGTCCGTCAATCATCCAGAGACACGTCCCCGTCATCGCGCACTCTGCATGTAATATAACCAAACACCGGCGATACGCTCGATCGTGTAAACAATCCGTGTTCCGCTGCTCTTTCGGAGTTTTGTATTTTATTGGGGAGAACGGTGCACGGTTCTGCCAGTGGTTCGCAAACTGGCTGCCATCGTCGTGGGTGGTTGAAGGGTTGGTACAGGAAATTCGGATTTCATCCTCCAGTGAACACTGACTTCTTCAAGTGTCTGAGAATTCGCGATACCATGAGAATTCTTAGACGCAGAGTGGAATTATAATTTGATGAATATCTGGGTAAGAACCGACGAGTCTGGTGGGTTAAAGTGACCCGTAGATTTCCTCGTTCATTTTTTTCATCGATGGCACTTGTAGCTGCACGACAAACGAAAGGGGTGAAAGCAGAAAATTGGAATGAGTTTTGAGAACACGCGAGAGTCTATTGGACGGACAGATCCGGTTTGGCGCGAATGGAAAAAGGACGAGGCAGGTGATGTACCAACGTATACAACGCTCCCAGGTAATTTTCCATCGCGACGGGGGAAACGGCATTCGGCGAACGACACCATGTGTAGCCAAATATTGTGCCATGAACGATCGAGCCCGGCCCGGGGAGGCGTTTCACCCTTTTCATCATCCGCTCGTCTTTTTTTTTCGCTCGCGCTTCTGGGATACGTAACCGTCGCGCTCCGAGAAATCGAAGACTGTCGAGCCGATTGGAACACGGGTGACATGAATCGGAGCCGGCAACTGTACGGTAAATTCGTGCAACGTTGCTCGAACAGGCATCGCGCCTGACACGATCGACGCGCATTTAATTCGCTACCTGTCGCATTTGTACGCGTGTAATCGGATATTATCCCACGTAGGGAACGCGACGCTCGGTAAGCTTCAATGTTCTGTCAATCTTATTTAGGTGCTCCGGGTTTTATATTGTACGGCTGTTTAAGTATTGTTCCAGCCTTACTTTTACACCGATCCTGCCCGAGTGTCCCCCGCGGTCTTTAGAAATCAGTACCCATAGATTCCATTCAATTCAGGAAAGCTGAATGTACTTTCTGCGACGCAAAAAAAAAAATCTGACGCTTCCACGACATCATTTCCTACAAAAAACAACAACTTCCATTGTCCGACTTCTAAATGCCTTCCAAAGACTGAAGTCTCAAACGTTGAACCTTCGGGAGCGCATTAGCCAGTTCGCCTGGCAACTTGAGGGGATCGAGACAGTCACTGGTCAGACGTCGAACTCCACACTCTTCCCCGTTGCGAAACTAATTTCTTAGTTGTGTACGATATTTAATGTACGCGACAACACCTGCAAAAGCGCCCTCACAGCGATGAATTTCAACAGAGATCATCCCCAAGCTACCTCCGCGACACGGCCGGGAGGAAACAATCGCCCGTGTTCGGTATCGAGAACTCCTAGCCCCAGGATCATCGCTCCAGTAATGATACCCTTTGTCCAAGATCCTGGCGGCAACGACAAGAAGGGGACACACCGCGATCGAGGGGGTGCAGAGGGGGAAAGAGACGCGGCAGAGGAACGGGGCTCCCTCGAAGAGAGAGAGAGAGAGAGAGGGGGGGGGGAGCTCGGAGATGGTATCGGGTTGCGGGCGAACGGAACGTTGTTACATTCAAATTAGAGTGGAGGACGGTATGCGTGGCGGAGAGTCGCGTCGGGTCGTTGTCGTCTTCTCCGCTGGCCAGAGGACGGACCCGGTGTGTATACGGGCGGTTTCGTTTCTACACACCGCGGCGAACACGAGGACTTACGGACGGTGGATCGTATTCAAAACAGCGGGAGGCTCCCAAGCCCTCGAGCCGTCATGCGATCTTGTCCTTCCACAACGACCGGGTCCCATCGCGCTCCGTCTCCAGGCGGAATTTCAATACACTCGTATATTTAACGAACGTTCCCCTCCCTCGGCCCCTTCCCGCCCCCGTTTGGCCCCGTTCTCCAGCATGTTCCTTATCCCCCGATGGCCTGGGTCCTCTCTTCCCTCCTCCCGTCCACCGCGCTGTCCCCTTTCTGATCGTCTTCCCCTCCGCCCCTACTCCTCCTCCTCCCGCCGCCCTCTCCAGTCCTCTCTTCACCGTCGCCGCCACCACGGTCTCCTCCTTTTTCCTCGCTCACGGGGTTTCTACGGGCTGGCTCCCCCGATACCAGGAGAACTCGTTCGCTCCGCCGCGGAATCGGCTTTTTATATTTCCCCGCCGCGAATCGGCCGCTCGAGGGTGTGCTCGAGAGCTGGACACGGGAATTTATCGCCGGTTAAACGGCCCTGGCCCTTGGCCACCTCATCCCCCGCTGGAGCTTTCGACGTCCACCACTGTCGAAGATCGCTCGCGGGAAGACGTACTGGCGATCGAGTTTCAGACGGGTTCGGCGGAGCCTCGCTCCACGGGGGTGGCATTAAGAGCGTGACGATACCTCTGCAGGAATAATTGCTCCTCGATCGTGGAAGCCAGTGGTCCTGTCGGCTGCCACGATGCTCCGCGATCTTATTAAATAGCCGTGAGATATATCTCTCCGAAGCTAATGTTTAGCGCAAGTGTATCGTGGACTTGCCCGTAATCGTACGTAGACCCTCGACGCTGCTTCCAAGAAAGGACGTTACATAATACCCCCGCAGAATTCTCCCATTCTGAGATGAAAATCTATTCGAAGCACGGGAGGGACGTGATCGCAATGCGAGAGCCACCCTCGGCGAGTGTTCCGTCGCGCTGCAGCGTCCTGCTATTCGGCCATTATCCGTGCATTGCCCTTATCGGCAATTAACCTGCGCGCGTTACATCGTCCGTCTCGTAAAATCCGTCTCCTCGCGTGCCAGAAGTTTCCGCGAAAGTTAGAACGCGGTCTGCATGTCGTCGATCGACAAGGTCGTCCCTACGATCGACAGTCTCGTCTGGCTCGCGACGTGTTCGCGATGTCTCGCCGTCTGCGAAACTTCCGTTCCGTGGCATATTCCTCCGTTTCCGCGCGTACCACGTCACCCGACGGCGCGTGCTCCTCCGTGAATGCGACTTACGCGGAATTTTTGCCCCTCCCTCGGACAAAGGGGGAAACACGAGGGCCTCGAGTACCCGAGCTACGGATCAGGGGGTGGTAAGGCTGCCAAGCTAGTTGCATCGCTAAGTATCGTTAGGAAATATCGTGGGACACAGCGAAATCCAGGCTGATGCAGTGCAACCTGATCCAGATCGAATTTGTAGCAATTAAAATGGGATTATATTGCAAAGTAGTAATCTCTATTCGGGCTTGATATTCCAAATCAATTTCCTTCGCATTAATTACCAGGATAGTCGCATGTCTCTCGTCTTATTGCCACGGCGGAATGTTCTACGCCCAGAAGCAGAACAACGAGGAATCGACGTGGCTTCAATCTTCTAGCCCTCCGCAGCGGCGAGGCAACCCCTCGCACGGATGACGTTAATTGGCCCACTTGGGGATTTTCTGGTGTTACACGTGGCGCTTTCTCTTCTCGTGGATTCGCGCCACGCGCCACCTTTCTCGCATTACATTTTCCTTAATAAAACACGATCGCTCCTCATTTTATCCCTCGAAATGCCGCTCTCCTCTGTTCGGAAGTGGATCGAAGAGCAAGCCTAAATTGCACTGGTCGCAAGTAGAGTAAACGCGACGAGAAATAAATGTTCGATCGGAGAAGAGGAGAGATATATCTTGGCGGATGATAGAGAGGAACGGGAACGAGGATTTTTTTGCGCTCGAACGCGAAAACGAACACCGCGGCCGTTCCGACCTCGAACGTATTTCTGACAGAGAACATTACGAGTTTCGGGGGGGCAAAAAGGAGCGGAACCGCGTTGGAGGAAGAGTGACGCCCCTCGAATAAAGTATGGCTCTGTTTACCCGGAGCTAATGGCCGTCGGATCGACCATCGTCTACCACGTAACTCGACTCGCTGCTGCGGTTCCTGCACATTTTATACGTCTGCCCTGTAACGAACAGCGGGAGAACAACATTTCTCGAAATCGATGGAAAATTCCCACCGGAATCTTCCATAGAAAGATTAAGGGTGATTAAAAGATTAGGCTGTCTGTGATGCTCGGTGGTGAGAGGAAAACAAGACGCCTTAACGGGTCATGCCTAGTTGGCAGACGAAAAAGAACGTCATTTTCGGGAATTTTTTTGTGAAAAATGTGATGTATGTTTCTTACAACTATTTCCTTATTTTAGAAGTACATATATTCATCAACCCTCAGTAATTTTGTTATAGGAAAATATTAAATAATGAAGGAATAACAGCCACTCTCGCGGAAGTTGTTTTTATAATAGCGCTGCGCGGTGAGCACGATTTCTCCGAGTCGGATCATCTGAAATCAGAAAGTGAAGAATATTCTGTTAATATGTAAGTTTATCTGGTTCGAGAAAAAAAATGATTTCAGATAAAATGACAGCCGTTTAACGCAAAATCATGATTTTTCGTCTTTCGTCAATTAGAAATAGAGTTTTCATCAAAAACAAAAATCCTTCGTTCACGAACCAGATAAACTTATATATTAACAGAATCTTCTTCACTTTCCGATTTCAGATTATCCGGCTCGGAGAAATCATGGTCACCGTTAAAAAAATAGGTAGTTTCCGGGAGAGTGGCTGTTATTCGTTCATTTTTTAATATTTTCTTATAAAAAAATCACTGAGAGTTGCTGAATTTATGAACTTTTAAAATAACTAAATAGTTGTAAAAAATATACATTAGATTTTCCAAAAAAAAAATCCCGAAAATCACGTTTTTTTTCGCCTGCCAACTAGGCATGACCTCTTAAAAACTTGGTCCTCAATGGAGGACAATGACTGCCACAATTCAGAGATTTTTAAACACATTTCCTCTTTGTTCTTTAAGGATTATTGAACTAGGCATCTCTTTTTTGCAATCATTTTATAGACATATAGCATTTAGAGTAATACCTTTATTTGCATTTTCGAATTCATAGAATAACGAGGAATAACGGGAAAGGGGAGTACCCATGTATTTCTTACAGAAGATACCACTATTGTCATTGCGGTGTCGCGAGTAATATTGGATCACGTCCTCGTCGGGGACAATAAATTGTGATTGACAAAGGCACCTCGAGGGCCGGAATCCTCCGCAAAAGGAAACTCACGTTCTGGGCGTTGTGATGTCTCTGTCCAGCGGCGCCAGGGACGTACATTGTCTTCGCCTTCATCTGGTCACCTCTTGACCCACGTTTCCATACGATCACGTTCGTATTTCGCTGGTAGCTAGCGAAGGCTACGAGCGGAAGTGCGGTCGGAAATAATAAAAAATTGACGTGCGATGACCGAGGACAGCAAGCTTCTTGAATCTATCTATTCTAATACGTCTACGCATAATGAATTACAGAATGAAATGACAGATATAAATTAAAGGCCACAGTCTTGACCCAAACACCACTTTTTAAGCATAATTTATCAACCAGGAAATATATAAAAAGATTCAAGAATTCGATATCACTGAAAGCACAAGTCTCCGCATTAGATCTTCCCGTATAAACCCCCAGAAGTACAGAAAAAATTCTTCAGTATCCATGCTTCTGAGGAATGAAAGTTGACCTTGCTTTTATAGTGCACCCCGCCAGCCGCGAGAAGGAGAACGGAGGAGCGTAGTTTGTTTATAACTTTCACTACCAACACGGAGCGAGTCACCGAACAGGCAGAAAGCTCTTTGCATAACACCGGCCGGGAGGAGACAAATGGCGATCGTTTGGACGCGAAACGTCGGAAGTAATGGCTGCCCTTCTGGCCCTCTTTTTCAGCTTTTCCAGGCCAGCATTATTGCGCGCGGCCCGCCAGCCTTCCCTACCCCTTCTTCCGTCGTGCTACCGGCATTTTCCAAGTACGAAATAACGAGTGTATACGCGACCCTCTCCCCCAACCCCCGGGGCCAACCGACCACCAAACAAACCATTTGTTATCTATAATTGCGAAGGCAACGTTTTTCTCGTTACACCGGCGGGAGAATTAAAAATATGGAAATACGGTGTAGGATGTAACGCGACGTAATGCTGCCCGCGTAATTCCTGCGTTCAACGAGCCCGCCAGCGTGCACCGTTGGCAATTAATTTCGTCTCGTGAAGTCGCGGTAAGAGGGAAACCCTCCCGCGCTTCAATGTTCGCGTTCATCATCGACACGCGGAGCCGTTTTCGGCTGAAATCAAGTGTCCGAATCACCCATCACTCGCGGGGCCCATCGGGAATCGAGAGGCGTCGATGGGGCGATTAGAATCGGCGTACGTCTCGAAATCGTCGTGGCCTGACGGAACTCGCGATTTTCGAGGGGGTCGGTTTTCTAGGAAACGCGCGGACTGCCCTCGGTTTTGGCAGTTCGATCAGGCCTGCCCCCGAGGCGGCGCGAACAAATCGTTATAATCGGCGCGAAACGTTAAGTACGTCGGCTCTGTGACAAGATGTGGCAGGATAAGGATGATACGTGTCTCATTGTGCGACCACGCCGGCGCAGGGGGAGGGGCCGGATGAACGAGCGATCGGGAGCATCAGAATGCACGTCGCCTCTTCAGCTGGCCGATTCCCACCGCCGACAGCCAGGGCTGTTTGAAGCGCGTGATACCTGGCCAGGTCCAGCGCGGACACCTGCACGTCGTTGCATTAAATCACCACCGAAACACGCTCGAGAGTTTCGAGCACGCCTCGCCGTGGAGGTGGTCCTCATCTCCATGCTCCCTCGCCGCGAAAAACGGAGGGACACGCGCGCTCCCGCCGTAAGATTTATCGCGATACCGATGGGACCGATCCCCGGGGGGATGAATTCGACGAGGAAGCATTTGCGTCCACCGGTTCCCGGGGTTGGATCGTGTTACCATCGAGAGCTTGCTGCTCGGTGGGCGGCGTAGCTTCTTAGGGGATGGGATCGCACAGTTTTTGATGGGAGATTGTAGTTGGGGTAGCTACTGGGGCCATATTCGAGAACCTCCTTGCGTTTTCGAGGACTATATTGTAATTAGTGCTTCGTCGAACAGTGACTGGCAACTGACGGTCAGTAATCTTCTGCTGTAATGTGAGAACAGTAGGCACTATTACGTCTAATATAATAAAGAAGTGGGGCTACGTACTATGGTCGGTAGCCCTCTAATATAACGTCGACAGGGCGTGTGCGATCGAGATATCGGAGTCGCAAAGGCGGGTTTCCAGAGTGGGCCCGGTCTCCCACAAGGTGGAGAGAGAGAGAGAGAGTGGGAGTAACGTCGGCCGAAGGGAAGCGTGGAAGAGTTAAGGAGATGCGGTGCATGTAAGACGTGGCCGTTATCTTGTCGATCAAACAATTAACAATGCCAGTCGGTGGAGGCGAAGCGGCAAGGAAGAAGGACCGGCACGCAGGAGGTGCACCTTGATCAAGGGGATCCTCCGAGTCGGGAGATACCGGCACAAAGAGATGGAGGGGACACAGCGCGGCCTGACCAGGCTACAGGGGAGCCAGACCTCTCCCGTCGACGTCTCCTTCTCGCAGTGTTACCGTTAATTACCCATTAATTAGCCGTCCCTTAATTGCCACTGGCCGTGCACGGCCGCGTACTAGTCGAAGGACGAGGTCGGGCCTATGTCTGCTCCTCTTTGTGATCGGCCGTCTTGGTTGCAGATAGCGTGTTGCGGGCCTCTCGATGCCGCGATCCGATCGGGAAGCTCCATCTGCGGGCTGAATTTTGGGAACATGGGATCTCCTTAGCCGAGGAATTCCACCGCTGACTTCGACTGTCTCCAGAAGCAACGAATTTCCATCTGGCGAAGCATCAAGCTATCTGACGAAGCATCAACCCTTCGATAGTCAAGCAGAACTCTCGTCTAAGCAAGAAACCAGCGAATGCAACGATCTATGGTAGAATGGAACACCAACGCGTGACCGTGGAGAATATCCTGAGCGCGATCATCGTCCCACGATACTCCGGACAGAGGCCGCGGGCGCACCGGTGCGGACTCAAACGGCGAAAAGCGATCGCTTCATAAGTCAACGCCAATCAGGGAAACGGTTGCAGCCTCGGCTGGACGCCGCGCTGGTTCGGCTCGGTGGCGCGGATAGAGGAGGCCGAAGGAACAGAAACGGGAACGCAACAAGAAATATAGCACGGGGCCGCTATTTCACTCGCTAAAAGAGAACTGGCAGGACGCCCGGTTGTCGAAAGTGGCGGCGGGAGAAGGTACGAGGGGGGTGGGGGAGGGGAATCGGATATAATGGCACAAAGCTTCTTTGAATCTTAGAGGCACGCCGCCCAAGCGCTGGGCTTCGCTATCGGCGATCTGCTGCATCGTATGCAAATCCTCCTCCTTATAAATACATCAGCCTCCGCGGATCTTAGGTGCCCCCGAGGCAACCTCCTTTCTCTGGATCGGTTCTGTCCACCTAACCCGCCTTCCCGCTGTCCGCGCATTGACAGTTGACTGGGGGACCTTCGGTGGCGACGAGAATGAATATTCGGATGGGACATTGCGGTCGGAGAACGGGCGAGATTGATGGTCCTCTGGAAAATTGCACGGTGGCTTGAAAGAAGAGCAAGTTTCGAGTAAGAAACGCCTCCGTTACTGGTTGCCAGTTGGTAACGGAGTAGTTGAAGTATGAGAAATCCTGCCACCCCCTGAGTTCTTGGATATCCGTCACCCAAACAGAAATTCAGAGAAGGCTCTGCTAGATTCCGTTTCCGTTCTTTACCACGCCATCAAGTCCACTATAAACTATATTTACACCCTACCACCTGGACTGAACAGCGCCACATCTTCGTCCACCACCGCGGGCCACTCTTCTCCAGCATCCATTCACAATTCACGAACGCGTCAACCCTTTTCCATCATTAAACGCCGCGCCTCGTGGAAACGGGCGGCACCGTCCGTCCATCTTCAAGCGATTGTCGCTCGATTTCTAGATCAATTAACACGCGACCGCCTTTAATTGTCGATCGATACAGTCCGCTCTCCGTCAGACTGTTCGGTCCGGTTGCCGTTTTCACCGGTGGCAAAAAGAAGTCCGCGCGACGTACGATAAGAGACGCCGAGAGCGGTGAACGCGAAAGATCGATTGACCAGCGTTAATTGGCAGTATCTCCGTCACTGGCGGTGACGTTAGTCTGCGACGTCAATCGGGAGACCGATACCCTGCGGTGTAAATAGATCCTGGCCGGTTAATTAGCCGCGTAAAACGCACGAGCCCCGTTCACCGGAGTCGGGCGCGCTTCTCTACGGGGCGACTCTCATTAAGATATTCGCCGACCCGTTTCTTATCGGCCCGGTGACAGCGGTCAATCAAAGAATCAGGCCGGGCCCGGTCTCTGGCAGCCTCGTTGTCAATCACCATCGGGCAGGGACCCCTCTCTCGCCGCGAGGGTCCTCCTGTCTCTGGGCGCTGGGGCTTCTTCTCTCAGCAGCCGGTGACGTTCCCCGGCATACGTATCTTCATCCATCTAATCGCAGAGTAATTGATATGGATGAAGATATCCCGATCTTCCTTCCCGTCTCGTCGACCGTCGTTGGCTTTGTTCGCCGCGCCGCCCGCCGGCAGATTAGCCGCGACGTTTCCTTCTTTATGCGAGATCGCGTGGAAAGGGCGGAACGGTCTAAAGCGTTAAGGGAATGGATCCGGCCGATTGATAGGTCTCATGTGGTAATTAGGTGGCTGGATTGATCGGTGAATCGCGTGCGACGCGTGGAAGGTTTTATGTGTGTTCCCTGGGCTTTGGGAATTGCACAACGACGGTGGACTGGGTTTGCGATACGAACGCTGGCTTCCCCGCTACTCTGTAGATTGCGATTTCCATGCGTCTATGCTGCACCGCAGAGATGACGATATAACAGACGCGCTTCGTAATTATTTACGCGCTAACTTATTTCGAGAGCGGCATAATGCATTGGCCGGAGTAAGTTTCTGAATTATTGGAGAATAAATAACGGAGGGATTATGTAGGCGTCTTGTTAATTATTAAACAGTCCCAAGAACTTTTTA
Source organism: Andrena camellia (assembly GCA_029448645.1). NCBI lineage: Eukaryota > Metazoa > Arthropoda > Insecta > Hymenoptera > Andrenidae > Andrena > Andrena camellia. Next base: position 38,882,155 of record CM055679.1, on the reverse strand, counting down.
AAGGAGCTGACATTCGATGAGAAAAAATATGAGATACTGCTTTTGAAGTATCCGTAACATCCTCCTCCCGATGCAGCATTAATAATTCCAGGACATGAATAATAAGAACCAACGCGTCACTGATTATCTCCAGAAATAAAATCGCCGGGCGGAAGTTTGCCAGATATTTCTAGAACGGCAATAAGGGGTCGACCGAGACGCGATCACAGCCCCCACCACTCCGGCACTCGTTAATTAGACGAAATTTAATTTCGGCCTTTGCAATCCCTTAGCTTCCTCCCCATAACGAAGGACTGAAAGTTATAGAGGCGAGTTAGGGGGAGGGCGTGGGGAGGGCGGAAGGCTTGTTAAACAAATTTAATATTCCTGCCGCGCGTTAAAATTTTCCCCGTCCCACGCTGCCAGAAGGAAAACTTCCCGGAAACTTGCGTCAGCCCGGAAGGCACATCAAGTCCGTCGGTTCCCCGACGACCGGGCATGCAGGTGCTCCTATTTGGCGAGTCAGCCCCGAAGTCGTACAAGTCGTCTCGCCTCTGCAACCCCGTAGGCTCAATGGAGGCCTAGCGGAGACGCGACAGCAACGGCGGAGTAGCTTTAACCAGTTGGAAAGCAACACCTGGGCCTCCAACAGGGTCTGAGGGGGCGGGCTGAGAACTGAAAGGGGATAGCTGGAGGCAGAGAGGCACGGAGGCCGGGATGCCGGGTTAGACACGGTAAGGTAATACTGGAGAGCAGACTTAGGAAGTGGCGTCGTCGAGACGCCGTAACTTCTGCCACCCTTGTGCCAACCTGACGCCGCTCCGCGGCCTCCCTCAGGATATGCATGTAAGTTTCCCCGCGGCGACATGTACCTTCCCCGCCGCTTCCCCCTCTGCACCGACCCTGTCCTATCCTATCATATCCTTATCCCACTCCCCCCCACCGGTCCTTCCCAACCTTTGAATCCCGGCCGCGGCGAAGTTGCGCGCCTCACTTCGAGCGCCGAGGGAGGACCTTTGCCACGACGCCCGGGCCCTTGAACAAAGTACTGGAATTCCGATGGCCAGCGAGATACCCGGCAAGTTATTACGCCTGGAAACGGAATTTTGTGGGACCAGTCCGTGATAAGGGAGAATTCTTTCGGGGACACGAATTGTTGCACGGTGGGGGCGAATGACGGTGGGAAATGCGCGCTGGTGTGGGCTGATCATTTCTGTTTGGATACTGATTATAATGCGTGGTGTGTGAGTTAGGCAAGAGAGTCCATGAAAATGTGTGGAAGAAATGGGGTAATGTATCGAAGGCTTCCTGTTGTGAGGAGACTTTTTGAACGGGCTGTATATGGCTCTGGAGGTTTAAGTAGAATAGGTCGACTGGAGCGTTAGGAGTCAGACCACAGTAGTTTCCGTCGTTGCTTCGTCGCCGCGGATCTATGTACATATGTAGTTCGTATTATGCGAGGAGAATGATCAACTACAATACATTTTGAACAGAAACTACAACCCTCCGCTTGGAAATTCCTCTCTGCAACTTTCTCTTTTACAAGATTCCTCCGAAAATCGCGGTTCGAAGATGAACCTCCATCAAGACCGCCTCGCGTTTCGTCGTCGGCCACCCGCTTAAATATCATCCGCGGACAGCTTAAATAAACACTGAATCGTTAAGGAATCATTAATTTTCCCGCCGACGTTCGCGAAGAGGAGGAGGGGAGCTCGGATTCACGGTCGGTCGGAAGAAGCCGCGCGAAAAGGAACAGGTCTCTCGCGGCGCGATCGTGCTTCCGTGCCGTCGGCCGATCCAATTCGTAAATAAAGTTGGCAACCGGCGAATTGCGATCGTGCACGCCCACATAACTTCCATAATGGCGCAACGATCCCGTTGGCGTGGCCGTCGGCGAGGGTATCGCGGGGGCCAGCTTGTAATGATTGCGTGCCGAGCGGTAGTGAGGTGTTTCCGTGGATGACGATGCCGAGTGGATAAGACCAGGGAACGGTGCGGAGGGACGAAAAGAGGCGCTTCGGTGTGAGACGGTGACTCGGTGTTGACGTGGGGGCGGCGAGGGGTGGCACCCAACGCGAGCGACCTCGCGACCCCCCCAGGTAATTCTGGCAATGGGATCGCCCTATCGTGCTTGTAACTCACCCCTTACACCGCTCGGGCGAGAACAATCGTGGCTATCATCTAGGTGGTAAAAATATATACGGGAGATTAATGAATCTAGGGGATAGATTTAAGTGCTTTCTGCGCTAAATGTTTTGAGCAACTTGGTCAATTAGGAACATATGCTTCGGCGTACACATTTGTTCAACCACCGTGTCTGACAAGTGTCGCCTCGCCCACCCACCACCCCCGTTTACCGTTTATCCCGAGAACCAGGTCAATGAATCTCGCAAGCAGTAACGCGCACCAAGTAGAAGAGCACTTAACTACGCCAGCCTGTTGGCTGCGTTCAGAATATCTATATAGTAGGTCGGACTAGGTCTGACTATGCGAGGCACGCAAGGGGGCGGCTTGTAAATTCTGTCCGAAATGAGAGTGTCACCGCGCTAGACCTCCCTCTGCACAGCCCCTTCGCCCTGCCCCGCCGTACATCCTCGTTCCCTTCTTCTCCCGGCCGAGGATCTTTCCCCGACACCGGAAACCACCCCCTCCGCGCCCAATAGGACGATCCTCCTGGAGTCGTGGTTGTATGTACTGCATGAATTCTCAATGAGATTCCTGCATCCGTAAGCTTCTTTCTCGCCGCTTCGTTCACACGGCCCCGTGAAATCTTCGGTGCGTTTCACGCGCAATAAATTCGTCAGTCGTCCAGCATGGAGCAGCTCGGTGGAAACGAGAGATCCGTCGATGAATGCAGAACGGACCGTCGAGATGGTCAGCGGACGACAGAAAATCGTGAGAATGTAAAGTGCTTTCGGGGACGTTCCGTGCATTGGTAAGAACATTGCTGCGAGTCGATGAAAGCGTGGCCGAAGATTCTTTCGCGAGTCTAACCGCGGCGCTCGGATTAGATATTAGAGGAATGTTCTGAACCAAACTCGTTCCTACAGAACAGCGGATAAAATATGCCATTGACTTCTGATTGACCAGCCACCCCCTGAGAGGGGGCTCGCAGGGAATGAAACTACTCTGGATTCGAGAACTGAACATCCTCCCACGCAATTTCACCACCTCCTGTTTCGTGATTCCGTATTCCCACCAAGAAGCCGGACGCTCTGGGACGGAGCAAACAAGTTCCCAAACCTATTTCCCTAACTCTGGCTCTCCGTTGCTCCGCGATGCTCTCGGAGGAGTCATGGATCACCGTTGGTGGCACTCGGTGCCGTATGATAAACGTCGCGCAGCCCCTCTTTCCTGCGAGAAACGTCTCCCCGTAGACGCTGGCCCGCACGTTGACTCGTGACACTGGCGCTGGGCCGTGCCACCGTGCACGCTGCCATGCATAATTGTGTATCAACACGCTGCGTGTGCGGTCGACTTGATAACGTGATGAATGCTGGTCCGCTCTCCGCTGTGGTGAACAAGCCCCTTCCACACACCCCGCGCCCCTTTCGATCCGTTCTATCATCGAGGCAGACGATGAACGACGGTATCGAGTATCGAGTAACCGTGTCGCGAGATTGACGAGGAATGATCGATTGCTGAACTCGAGGGACACCAGACTCGCTGTGGTGGTGCGCGAACAAAAAAATATCCAGTGGAATGACCTCTTTTCTGTAGGTTAGTGTGTTATGAATCGTTGGCTGAGAGTGAATCGAGGTGAAGATGATTGTATGGAGACGAAAGAAGTCGCTTGGAAATTGCGAGGTTCTTTTGCCCGCGGTGATTGATGCAGAAAACTCGTAGACGTGCCAATAAAATGTGCCGCGACGCGCCGGCCAAGCGCATTTTCATGAAAATCAGGCGCAGGAATGAAGCGAGTATCAAACACCATTAAATCATCGGCAACATAAATTACCATCCACCTGCCTATATCATTATCGCAACCCCTTTGACGTTCGCAGTTATTTAGAATATCTCACGCCGCGAAACAATAATTTCACCTCGCCTCATTAACATTACGCCGGCTAATAATACGATACGCCCGATAACAAAACGCGACAATAATTCACCCCCGGTCAAACGATAACGAATCCCGCCTGCCCTCCCCCTCCCTCCTCTCCTCTGCCTCGCGGAATCGTTCCGCCGCCGACTCCTCCGGAATTCCCACGATAAATCCCGTCGAATAACCTAAACAATTTAGCGCGATATCGAAAAGAGCACGTAACGGCGTCGCCATAAGGGTGCTCGAGAGTACGCATACGTGATAGGTCGAGGGTCGGGATCGAGTGGTTCCCATTTTCGATCCTTCGTTTCTTAAGGGATCGGGAGAGCCCCGAAGAAAGCCTCGACGACGCCTCGTCGGGGGTTGCCGCCTACCCCCGTCGCCGAGAGACGAGGTCGGAATGGGAGAACGAGGGGGTGGAGAGATGGGGGCGAGAGGGGCAAGCACGTTTTCCATCCGTGCACGGTTTCTGCGGGGAACGTGGCGCGGCATGCGGCCCACGTTTCCCTTATTTATCGTTTCCCGATGCTTATGTTTTACTAGGCCGGTCCGTGGCGCGGTACACGATAAGGCTGGCAAGGGTGGAATCACTGAGAGAACCAATAACGTGATGTATTATACATAATGCATGGACCCGCTACCTGTGTACACGCGCGCGAGCACCGCTTTTCCTCCTGGCGAGGGGTGGTTCGAGAAGAAGGGCGAAGGGGTGGGGCTCGATAATGGATCGTCGCGAGAGATAAATTCGATTTCGGTACTGACTGCTTCCTCCTGCCGCGACGTGTTGCGTTCCTCAGGACCATCGCACCGGCGACGATCGGACAAACGAGCCTGGATGTCCGCCTCTCTGTTCTCGTCATCCGGGCTTGATTGATTTTCGTCGATGAGCCTTCGACGCGCGAAGAACCGTCAGAGGAGAGGAGCGTGTATAAGCGCGCGTAGATGCGTCGGTCGAGTGACAACGAAGGGTTTTACGAGAGACCAGTTGGATCGCGGTGCAGGTATTAACATTTCTAGAGAAGAAATGTGAAAACGATACCTATTCTTCGCTCGTGTGAAGGATATCATTGATCCTTTTTGGGATGATGGCAGAGGCCTTTAATTGGACGCAGCACATGTGTTCATTATCTCGGCGCAGTCTTGCAATATTTCATGCATCTGCCAAAGTCGATATCTAACATGAAAAACGGCGAATCAACGAAGAAGCTTCAAGTATCGCGTTCCCTCCACTTTGTCCTACATTATAAATCACAATTTCGCTGTTCGATCAATTTTCATTTGGCCGATCAGGTCGAGTGCTTTAGACCCAGAAACGGGAGATGACCGAAATTGACGCGTTCTGAATCATTGATGGATTTCTATCGATTACCGTGTTCGATACATTAATATTCCCAGACGTCCGCTGAAAAATTCACGCGGTGACGTGGTCCAAATTCGATCCGCGAAGATCGCCGTGATTTTTGCCGCTCGAGTGGACGGCGGCCCTTAATAATTCACGGGAAACATTCTCGAGAAGCGTGTCAAGGAATAGCGTCGAATAGCCGTTTTACCAAAAAAGAATAAAGAAACGACGGAAACCGGAAGCGATGGCGTTACGAAGGGCAGCGCGGCGAAATAGCTTTGCATTCGAAATACTTTAATATAGGAGAACGCATAACTCAAAACCGTTCCCTAAATCATGGCCTCGGTTCGCCTCGAGGCGGTGGATGTTTCAATTTCCTTGAGGCGCAATCTGATGGTCCCTATACCGACCACGGGGAACGCGGTGGGCGGGAACGGGGTGTTGGGAAAACAGAACAGGGAAAAGAAGACGCAGATCGTTGGAGAGGAGAGGAAAATGGCAAGGTTAATTTCTATCTGCTGCTGTAACGCCTTTCAGCAGGGTGTCCCAAAAGCACCGAGTGAAGAATGTGGAATAAATGTCATTTTAATTCGAACAGAAGCACTATTCTTCATTAATTATAACGCGGTGAATTGATTTCTAACAGTGATTAGCAAAGCGTGACTCCCTTGACGGTCTATCCTGCAGGTAAGACCAGGTGGAGCAATCGCGATGGCAGACTCGTTATCACGAAGGCAGGCGGGTTTCATTTGCGTTATTTATTCGAAAGCGTGGCGGCGGCGCCCGCGAGTGCTCAGTCGCTGCGTAATTATGGTAGGCGATGGGGGCGAGGGCAGCAGAAACAAAAAGAGTTCGCAACAGTAGGAACGAGGGAGAGCCGTACCTTCCATTAGCGCACCCTTGATTACTTTTTCTCATCTCGGCATCTAAATAAATAAAATATCGGGCTAGCGCCTCGGTCGGGCGTCGCGGCGGCATCACGACGGCTAGATAAGAGATAATGGAAAACGGAAGAAAGTGACTTTATTTAATTACGGCTCCCTCCAACCTCCGCCCACGTGTCGCCCAAAGAAACAGACGTGCAGTCGTCCTGTTTCTCTTCATTATTTAACATCGAATTCGGCGATGGCGGTTCAGGGTGGTTGACTCGAAACACCTAGGCGAAATATGTATTAATGACACGGAAATCGTGCTCGCGTTTAGGAAGGCAGCTTCATTATATTCGTTTACGAAATTTCGTTCTTATTCGATTATGGGAAGTGCCGTGAAGATACACCAACCCCCGTTCCTTTCGCGCCGCATGAACGATATCTACTCCTCGAGAGGTGCACGAAATAGGGAAAAAGTTCCATCGATCCTGCGTTTAATTGGCGCCGAAATTATCTACGATCACGCTCCCTAAGAGTGTGCAATTTTTTACACGTAATACATGAATCATCGAGGCCTCTCATTGGCCGTCCAGTAATGGCCGGGCGCGATTTCGTCGATCGGTATGCAAAGTAGCGCGAGCCTACCCCGTAAATCACCAACCGTTGGCCATACCGATTCAGCATTCTTTCGGTCTGCCCCCCCCCCCGCTCCGCCTTTTCCCGCCTGCCCCTCTCACCCCCAGCAACCCCCATTATCACGCCTGGCAAAAATAAGGCGGCGAGAGCCTTTTCCTCTGCCCGGTTTTAACGAGGCCCGGGCGATCAGTGTAGACTCTTAAACACCCCGATTAGCTGGCTGTCACGAGCAGCCCACCCTCGGCCCCACCTCATTCTTTTCTTTAATTCGTTTTTTTTTTATCGAGCCAGAGGTAATTAGGGTGGCATCCCTGCAGTCAGTGCTCCCTCGGAACGTCGTCAACCACCCCGTGAATATTCTCTCTCTCCTCCTTCCTCCCTCTTCCCATTTCTTCTCTTCCTTCCAATGTATATACCCCATCGACCACCCCCCGAGAGGCGAGCTCCGCGTTTTAATGAGATTTAAGACTCTCTGTTGCTAGAGAAATTTTCATAAGGTCCCGCGGGAACGGCCGATCTTTTCCTCTCGCCGTTCACCATTTCGTCCGCGAGGCGCGCATCTTTGTTCGTTTAACGGCAGCATGTCTACCTAATAGTGGTGGAGGTTAATGTCCACGCGAAGTTGCAATATCAGTATCTCCAAGCAGTTCCAGTTAAATGTCCGCTTCATCCTAACACCAATCACTGCTCGCTTCCAACTATTTCCATCTCATGCCCCTGATTAAAATCTCGCAAGTGTTAGTGCCTATCAAACCTACGGAAAGCCTAATTCAAGTGTACTCAATCATGTACCCCGCCAAACCTGAAACAGAGACCTCAGGTGTTCGGCACTCAATCCAAAATTCGAAATTTCAAGGCGACAGGCTCGCAAGCTCCCCGGAACAGCCAGTAAGTGGCGCGGATAGTGAGTGGCTGCTCCATGCTAATGCACGGAAAGAGCTTTTCGCCGTACGCCGACTAAGGAGACCGAACGAGCTGTGCAGCGGGAATGGATGAAGGAAAGGCGAAAGGCAGATTAGGTACGGCGTTGGCATTAGCAAGAAACGCTGCCGTCCAGGGGAATTCGTCTCGCGGCTTAACAACCGGGAGACTTAAGGCAACCACGGTCGAAGCAACGGAATTCTCTCCCTCTCGGCTCGTCTCTCTTTCACGCGGCCGAGCGTACAACGGCTATAGCGCCTCCTTCTCTGCCTGAACGTTCGCCGAAACACAGAGAGCCATGACAATCGGCTGCAAATGCATCTCCCTCGCCGTCTCCGCGTCCCTCCAGGCGGCGGCGGCGGCGGCGGCGCGGCGTTCAGCTCGATGCATCGGCGATGTGTCACGCCGGATTACCGGGAGGACGAAGCTCAGCGCGACTGCTTCGAGAACCACAGCATTACTCCGGCTGCCGCGTGTTTATCCCAGAAAATCTCCCGATGAAAATGTCACTGGGCGCCGCAGACGCGGCTAAGTGGCCCCGCCATGCTTTAATGTCCATTAGGAAAATTAAGGGGCGATGGAATCGACGCGTGCATCGCGCTTAATTCCGCTTACCGCGAGCACGAGGCACTCGAATGAGATCTTCGACTCGGCACGACGGGAATAGAACAGTGGTTCGTCGACTTTCATAACCGAGGGGACTTTGCGAGATTCCACCACTTGCCGTTGCATCTTGACGAGAACCAGCCATTTTTACCAATTACGCCAGTTACACCGAAAACGGTTCGACGCCTCGGCAGCACAGCTATTTTCGACTTTTCGCCTGCACTAGCCTCCCCCGTATCACCGTTAACATATCCCAAGAACGTAGCGCGGCAGCAACGTGAAACAATGCTCGTCGATAGCCGATGTCGAACCCGAAATGGAACAGGGCTGCGGCAGAGGCAGGCAGCAGCTAGAGCTTGCGCTATCGGAATTTACTGCGTCGAATTTCACGGTGCATCGCTCGCCGGAATCGTCGGGGAAAGCTTTCCTTTCCTTGGCCCCCGGTGTGTTTCCCCATTCTACCCCGCCTCCACCCTCCTCCCGGCCCGTGTATTCCTTTTTCGCAGGAAGAGTTTCGCGGGGCCGACAGTTTAAAGTGCAAAGTAGAACCGTGGCGCTGTACATTAGCATTCCGCAGCTGCGACGACGTTTTTCACCAGGGAGGGGGGGGGGGGGGGGGGGGGCTTGACAAAAAGGGAAAGGCACGCTCATCCGCGACGATCAGCCGCGCGAAACTGTTGCTGGAAAAGAGGGATAACGGCGGGTGCTGAGGGCGGCTCGGGGTACGAAAGGCGCCATCGCTGGAACCCGTGGAATTCTGCACTTTCCAAAGAGTGCACGCGTGCCGATTCCGTACGGTTTTTCCTCGCGTATTATTTCGGCTCCGGAGGCGAAGATTTGGCACATGGAATTTATTCGGACCACACTGCTCGCGGGTGTCGCGCCAATCTGTATATTCCTACTTTTAACGCGATCTTCTGAACGTTCGTGGTCCCGACTCTGTGACTAATTTAGATTACGGTGGAAAATACGCGAGCTGTCGAAAGTCTGGGCTGCTGCGTGAGACTTTTGGAGCGGGCAAATAGAGACACGGCAGCGGTGCCTAAATTTCAATCATAGACCACACACTTTCGTCCATCACACGCGGACCGAATAAGCCAAGTAGGCTATTAGAAAATTCCACAACCCACATTGGTTAAGGGTACATACTAGGCAGTTGTTCCTGTCTAAAATGAAGCATTTCTGTTTCAATTAATTACAAAGAAACGAATTGAAACTGAGACTTGTTCTTTGGCATGAAATTTAGTGACATCATAAGCTTTAAAAAACTTGTTTGTTTAGTCAAAAATATGCGTTATATATGACGCTACAGATGGATCATTAAAGGGGCTTTTTAAAGAAAGTTTCTTTTGTTTTGCAGTAATAACTCAAAAACGGAGGTTCCAATCGATTCAAAACAAATTCGAGCAGCTTCTCAAAATATGTAGTTTCGGACCAGACCTAAATTAATGTTAATGAACTCTTATTCTTTATGAAAAGAAACTAAAACCCCATTGAGACCCCATTGATGAAGTTTTACCATCCCCCCAAGCCCCAAAAGATGAGGTCTTAGTTTCTTTTCATAAAGAATAAGAGTTTCCATTATCTATAATTTAGGTCTGGTCCGAAACTACACATTTTGTGAAGATGCTCGAATTTGTTTTGAATCGATTGGAACCATCGTTTTTGAGTTATCACTACAAAACTAAAAGTAACTTTTTTTAAAAAGCCTCTTTAATGATCCATCTGTAGCGCCATATTAGAAACAGGTTTTCTAAAACTTATGATGTTAATAAACTTCATGCCAAAGAGCAAGTCTCAGTTTCAATGTGTTTCTTTGTAATTAATTGAAACAGAAATGCTTCATTTTAAACAGGAACGACTACCTACTCAGTACCCTTAAGTGGAAGCCCTAGCGAGCAAGTGGAAGAGAAACGAGCTCGCGAGAAAAGACTGGAGCTGGGCCGAATTTAAATTCGAATTTCAGCTACGATCAGGCGACCGTGGGACCGTCAGTTTCCCCGGGCGTCATACGTGCACCGTCGGCCTCAAGAATCGGAATCGCGTACCGCAAACAATACACGTTGTAGGCAACCCGTGTCCATGCATAATTCAAATAGTCGCACAGCCGTCGGTGGAGCCGCGGAACCAAGCGAATTTTCCCTTCCGTTTCTGCCTCCGTTCCTAGTAAATACGTAATCAGACCTCGCTATCATCCCTCGCCCTCCCCCTGGCCCCGTTTCACCCTGCCAGCAACCCGTCGTGTTTCTCGTTTCAGGTTGTCCCCGTAGCATCGCGGGAGCGCGGGCTCGCTCCATCGTCGTAGACGCGGTTTCATCCCCCGTCGGCCCACCCGTGCCCTCGCTACGCGAAAGGCGCGCTCATACCGATACACCGGGGTTTACACAACGACCACCATAAAACACGTATGAGATCTTCTGTACCGCATTGCGACACTTTGACGCCAATGGATGGGGATGCTCGAGTGGCGTTTTGCAACGGTTCCGTCTGACGTTTCACCGTGAAATGGAAAAGTTTAGGGGTCGGCGATATGCAGAATCGTACGGCAGCATTGGAAGCGCTTCACTCGCGTTTCGTGGTAATTAGGGGGTGAGCTTGAGGCATTGAGAAGAATTGGAGATTGGTAGAAGAACGTCAGCAATACGCTTCTGCTTACATTTCGTCTTCGAGCTTGAGAAGGCGATCTATTATGAACACAGATCTTTTCGCCTGAAATGCGTTCTCCATGGATTACATCGACAGAATCGTCGGCAAGATTATTGCTTCCCCCGCGATAGCATCGTACGAGCCATCAGTTAAATTTCCGAAACTGGTGTTCCTCGCTTCGCTCGAACAATTTCGTTTCAATCGCTCGTTAGTGGAGGGTCCTGCGCATCCTTCTGCTGTCGTTACCGGGACGCTTGATCGTTTGAGGGATCGACGAACACCGCGAGAGATCCACGCGGCGCGGCTACCGGATCCATAACTCGTGGCCTCGCATCGGGACGTTTATCCGGCCTGCCGGTTTCGATGCAGAGGTATTAAAGTGCCGGTAGGTGGTCTCCCGGCACGGGGAGGATAAAAATGTAGACGGTCCTTCAGGGTTATTGGCAAACGTATATCTGAATGAGTGAACGTCTTTTGATGCGGGGGCTTGGCCGGTCGATGCGTGGTACCATCCAATAGATTCTCAAGATGAAAAGGAGTCCGAAGAAAGACTCAATCTGCTGAACAACGCATGGACTCGTCCTTTGAAGCTTTTAGGATCAGGTGGCTAAGCCGTGACACAAATCTAACGCATAAATTATTGACACAGACTTATCTGTACCGGAAAAGTATCGAGACTTAGAATTGGCTTGATATTGCTGGTAATATTGAGTAGATACGAATGATATGTCCCATAAGAACGCTCAACGATGCTCAGTTTCTCCAAGTAGGTACTGGAAGGATCACCGTTGATCCACTTACGTAAACTATTGTAAACGTGAATGAATGATGCGCGAACAGCAAAAGAAACAGTGAGCCGAGCCATCGAAGAAGACCGAGAGGATAAAGAGCGAAGATTCCCGCCCCCGCGGGCTTATCATCGGGGGTTAATGGTACGGGCTCGCGTATTTCACGAGCACCTTTCCTGCCGCGCCAGGAAGGCTCCGCGTGGAAGGTTATCCAGGCGTATATATGCGCCGCGAGTATCTGGACTTATGATGGAAACAATTTAGAGGCTTTGGCTGCGAGGCGGACGTGTGCGGCCAGGTCTGTGCGCCCGTGGTCGGGGATGTGTTCAGGGTGAGACCAGGCGACCACAGGGACGAACACACGACGCCGTGTGTGCCACCGTTGGAGGGAGCTAAGCCGCAATAAGTCGAGGGATGAACGCGAGATGTGGCCGAATCGTAGCTCGCATACTGATACCGTTTTCCCGTGGATGCCGCGCCAAGAGAAACGGATATCCAGGAGACCCTTTCGTTGCTCCCCCTCCGCACACCGCCCGCCCTTCCCAACGGGCGTTCCGCGGTCAGAATTTTCAAGTAATTTCAGCCCGACCATCCTGAGTGTCAACGGTCCCGTTGTAACCCTCCCCGTTCAAGAGGAATCCTCGCTTTCGAGGAGGCGGCGAGTAATGCGCGCTGAAAGCAAACGTTTTCGCCGAGGGACGAGCTACGATACGGCCTCCTTAAATCCTTGGAGCGCATTCCTGAGGAATTTTCGAGTAATTTCGCGATTGACCATGTTCGGTGTCGACGACGCGGCTTATCCTGTTCGGAGTGAGCCTTCTCACGGCGAAAGGAGCCAATGCCTGCCCACGCGAACCAAATGGCTGTTCGCGAAGCTTTAGGGTGCTTTTTCGAAGCTTGATCGTGAACAAATGTGCGGGGCGCCGTATGAAATCACGGCATTAAAGAACGGAACACGCGATGGAGGCTCCTTCTCCCTTATTAAGCGGAAAGCCGCAAGCAGGAGTAACGCCAGTTCGCGCGTTGTTTACGTGTATCCTTCCAGGACACGTTATCCCCATTCCGCGTAGGAAGGGAGCCGAAGTAGAAAGACGTTGGCGGTAGCCGTTTCCCGTGGTGCCTCTCGCCTTGGACTTTTCGAGTGGTGGAAGGGCGTCACGGCGAGTGAAGACGGACGTCGCGACGCTACCATAAATCCTGAGCTTACCCGCCGACGGAGAGCGTCCTTCGTTCTCCTCGGGGCTCCCTTACTCCTCTCGGCCGTTCCTCTATCTCCTCGTCACCCTGGAACGACTGCTGCTCTGTCTGCCCGCTTTTCCTCGGGACCACGACGAAACTACGAGCGGGCAACTCTCTGCTCGTCGCGGGAGGTTAACTCCTGGTCAGCCAGAAAGTTCGACCTCACTGTTGGGATTTTACGAGGCTGCGTTCTCGCGTCCATCTACCGAGACAGACCTTCCTTTTTTGTGCCATTGTCTGAGGTTCTTTAGGAGTATTGCACCGATAGAGGGGCAAAGGAAGATGAAATTGTGAAGAGCTTAACGCAACCTACTTTCGAAACTGTCTCAAAACTGGGCAGTGAAATGTACCTAATTTCATAAGTGTGTAAAGTTCTGCTTAAGGCGGAAATGTTTGAGAATTTTTTTTGAAAAAGCGGAAGCATATATTTTTATAGAACTTTTTGCACTTAAAAGAGCTACATTTAAAGAACATTTGGTAATTTTTTCGTAGAAGAATATGTACGTTTATAATAATGTAACAACCGACAATTTTTTTGTGCAAAAATCACGGGAAAAAATCAGGATTTCAACTTTAAATAGCCGTCATTTTGTTTTGAATTAATATGTCGGGGATTCCCTCCGTTAATCAGAGGATACATTAATAGACTAACGAAATCTTTTTTGTTTTTCGATTTTAGATAATCTGGATCCGAATGGCAGTGCTCACCGCAAAACCAAATTTTTAAAAAAGCTTCTTGGATGTCGGTTGTTACTTTATTTTAAACGTACATATTTTTCTACGAAAAAATTACCAAATGTTCTTTAAATGTTGCTCTTTTAAGCGCAAAAAGTTTTGTAAAAATATATGCTTTTGCTTTTTCATAAAAATTCACAAACATTCGCCTCTTTTGGGCCGCCTGACAATAGATATAACCCCTTAAAGTTTGGAATCGACATTTTTTTCAGAATACATATTCGATCACAAATGTAATTCCACGATAATTTCCGATAAAATCAGTTTTTATCGGGGATTTTATTATCCTCGAATAACCGCCCCGATATAATTTACCTACCATTATTGCGATCGAAAAACTTCATCGACGCGATTCGACGGAAAATTTAAACCAGAAACGCAACAATTAAAATCACGGCCACTTTTTATCGACGACCGTTCGCCCACAATGAAAGCCACCACTTCCTGCCCACCGTTCGCGCGGAAAATTCATTTTGCTATCTAACTTATTACAATCCCGTGCGCGATTAAAGCGTACCGTTGCCCGGCACGTCGCTTTCGAAATTTAAGGGGTCGCAAATAAGGGTAGCCGGGGAGGATAGCCCGGGCACGTCGACGGACGCGTTAAAAAACGAGTAAATTTAATCAACCCCCACTTGTTTCTTTTTTAACCGCGAGCACGAGATAAGTAGCCGGAGGGTTGAACAGCGGTGGCAATGCAGAGGATAAGGATGCGTTTTTAAGTGTAAAGTAATTCTCTCTGGTTAGCGGGCCACCACCCCTCTTTGCAGAAAGTTCTCGGTGATCTACTCGTCCCTGGAGCCCTGAAGCCCAGCGACCGTTCGCGGTCTGAATATTATTCAGGGCGAGCACAGATACGGGCGCGAACCGGCCACGGTGAAAAGGGGGTGGTGCTCCCGGTAAAAATGCCTCGAGTTATGAAGGCACGCCCAGCCATTACGAAACAAATTAAAAACTAATTAAAACAACTGCGGCCTCTTCGACCGCGCTGTTCCGCGAAGACGAGGGTGCAATGATCTTTCTTACCATCGCGAGACGGATGAATGTTCGAAGAGACGAAACTTGGGGGTGCAAATGCTTGGTGTCCAGTAAGAGGGTGCTAGGTCGTGAAAGAATCGCTCGGAGGTTTGCTGGTGGAGATCCAGAAAGAAAACACAACTACTGATATGCGCGTGATCATTGATACATAACCATTTGGGTACTTCGCGTTACTAAAAGAATGTAACTGAATTCCCCTCTCGCGAGGCAGTTAAAAGTGATACGTATAGACGCCGGGAACATAAATGTAATTTTATCGCCTCTTTGCATATTACATACCGAAGCGTTTCCATTTGATCGTCCATAAATCCTGTCCACACTTTTACTCTCCCCCTGACGTTTCGAATGCCTCCGCGCAATGGCGGCAATTCCCGTGATAATAATTCCTGAAGCGAAACAACAGAACGTCACCTCGGAAAGCGATGAAGAGTGACCAGAAAAATAATCCACATATATATACGTCTATCGAGCCTAACTTTCGCAACCCACCCCGCTTATCGAGGCGCGGGCGGAAGGGTAAGAGGCGAGTGCTTTCCCTACAGCGTGCAGTCTGTGGCGAGTGTTCCTCGCGTCGGATAGGGACGATTTAATAACGACGCGGTAAATTAAAATGATAGACGTCATCCCTCGACTGGCGGCCACTGAGAGCCCATCAATTAATGGGAGCCTCTACTTCATTTGCCTATAAATAAATAATCGTCGAGTGCCTCCGCTCGTACGAGAGGTGTCACTCGTCATCGGGGCGGAGGGGCGGGGGCGGAGAACGTGGAGGGAAGAGATGGGGGAGTAGGGTGAGGAGCCACCAGGAAGATGGCTTTCAAATATTAACGTCGTCTCGTGGACGTCACATACGTTACCCTTGCCCTGACGTTCCTCGTTCGAGCGGTTGCGTGTTGCGTTTTTCCTCGCTCGCCGCGGGGTGTGTGTGTGTGTGTGCGGAGATCCTCGCGACACGTCCAACAAGTCATCGAGTGAAATTGATGGAATAGAAACGATAACAGTTTGCAGTAAATAACGAAGCAGGCGGAGCATGCAGATTCCTAGCGGATGCTTGCGATATACTCAACTCTGTATAGACTGCAGATCAACGATACCCCTCCGATGACCAGCTCCATTCTATCCCCCAAAAAGAAAGCCTGTCCGGTGCGTCGGAAAATCGCAGAAATTCCAACTAATTTACTAAATTCGTCACCGTGGAGGAGTGCAGAGTTAGTACGGTTAAAGGGGTGGCGGTGGATAGGCGCACGGGGGTGGAGAGGCATCCAATGACACGCCGGAAATATTTGGCAGCTGATGGCGAGTAGTTGGCGCGAGGGAGGCCGGTACCTCCGGCTTGTAATTAAAAATGTCTCCCTTCCGCCTCTCCTTTTACCCTCTCGCTCCTCCAACACCGCGGAACGGCCTTGTGCGTCGAGGCGGCAACACGAGCCTGTCTAACAGGAATGCATCGCGAGGGGACTAATGAAAAACCTCATCGGCGTGTGTGACGCTAATGAGAAAGACTGCCAGCTAGAGCGACAGTGGCGATTGGAATTCGCGAAGAAACGCTGCCGCGGATAAATATCGGCACATAGACGGCTCGCTTTTCACGGGGGACAGTTTTCACGGCACAGCCGGAGAGCGCATCACGGGATTTTCTTTCCTTTCCCATTCGCGAACTAGCAATGATTCAGCTACGAATATTTATCGGGGGCTCGCGTCGCAACGGGGACATTGGGATTTGTAAGATCGAGACGAGAGGGATGGGATCGTAAATCCCCTTTCGCCTCGATGCGTGCGTGACAATCGAGCTTTGTTCGACCAGTGAACTTTTGCTTTGTTTCGAGACGATGGGGCTGGGCTACTTCGGGACCATTAATCTGTTAATTTCGAAGCGACGCGACGGACTTTGGTGGAATTTATGAAGTTGCATAAAGCAAGGATCTTTGTTCCGCGGAATTTAGGGAAACAGGAAAGGATATCTACTCTTTTCATTGCCAGCGAGCTGTGTTTCAGTTGCTGTTGTCACTCGTACTCTATTAGGTACATACCGAGATTTTACTAACACAAACCGTCACGCTTCAATACACATTCCCATTCTCATCTTCTAGCACCCTAAGTCACGTCACCTTTTGCTCACCCACGTCCACCTTCGAGCCACCAAAATACAAAGACGAGGAGGGGGATGCCCCCGTCCAACGCGGGGCAACTTGGCGTCGCTTCGTGCTTCGGTGAATGATGCGGAGAGGAGGCAGTGACGTCATTAGCAATTCCGATCTCGTCGAGCGGAAATTATGTCCAGCGCGATGCGAGTCGCTCTCAATATCCTCCTGCTCTGGCGCACGTTGCGCGGGGGAGGCAGAAGCGAGGCGAAACAGCCTCGCAGCCGGCCGCGTACGTACGTACGCGTTCGTCGCCACGTACACCGCGTCAACCGAGATTCCTTCGCTTCCGGTTTCCGGCACGAGAACGGCTCCGCTGTGATTGGCTCTCTGACGGACCCTGCGAAGCAGCCCAGGAACCATCGGCGATATCGTTGCCCCGATATAGACGCGCGATTGTCACCTCGCGGCCCCCGTTCCCTCACGGACACTATCTCAGGATAATTGGATCGGTTCTACGTAGGTACACAGAGCACGGATCGATAGGCAGAACGATCGAGGCGTAGAAACGGTAGCGCTGACGATCACGTCCAACCGATATAGGATTCTTGTGAAATTAGTTTCGATGATCTACTCGCGTCCTTCATTTATTAGGTGGGTGTAGATTCGACGGTGCTCCATTAGTTTTTGCAGTTATTGAAGATGTACGCGATTCTGTATCTATTCAAACCTTCATGCTCATTACCTACTTGCAGTATTTTCATCGAGCGCGATATTCGCAGAAGCATAGTGAAGCATGGAATTGAAAGCGTGTGCGAATGATCGGAACCGATGAGGCAAAGGCAACGTCCACGTCGCCGTTCCCAGATAGAAACGTGATCGTCAGCCCGTGTTCCGCCTACAGGATGCGGCGCGAGACATTGTCGCTAGATAATTGGATCGGCGAATCGTAGCCATCGGGCCACTTCCAAGCTGGACAATGGTGGGACAAAAGAGCTAGTTTCAGGCTCGTGTGTCACCAGGGGAAAGATGAGGGACGTTCTATCAGTTTTCAGACGCCCAATTGTCCGAACGCGAAAGCAAAGTCATTAAATCTTCGTCCACCGCTTCCGCCGCAATCGATTGTTTAACCAAGCGTTCTATTTTACAAATAATGCGATATTATCGGGTGCAGTTCGGCGCACTACCATTAATAGCTGTTTTCAGTTCCCGTTAATGGCCACGATTGAACTAGCTAGAATTTTAATAGCTTTCTCGATATGTTGTATCGCAATTCGCATTATCGGGAGAATTACAGCGCAGGAAGCAACTTGGAGCGTAAATCATGCAAAGCCGAGGTACACGCGTGCATCGGGGCCCATCGATAGTTACAGGGTCGATGTCGAACTGTCGATCCCTCCTATCGTGATCGTACATCCCTTGGGAGGGGACTGGGGATTTCGCGGGGAATATCTTTTCCTCTTTGCATCCTACGATTTTAGAACGTCGGACATATATTATATTCGGCATTCAGGTTTTCGCGCGAAAATATCATTCCTCCCTCGAGTCCAATACGATAACTCACCCCTGCCACTGAAACAATGTTACACTCGCCAGTCGGTCCCTAACAACCACGCAACGCGGCACGACAAATCAAACGTCCGTTACGTATCTATCATCCTCGGAGGGGTGTCTACCAATTTTTCATTGAAATCGAATCCTGGAGAAGCGGAAATCTTACGAACTCCTCGCCCACCTAATCGCAGTCTCTAATATTTCAATATGCTCTCAGTAATCTGGATACCCTTCCTCGTCATTTCTTCAAACTACCCCCTGCCCCTCTAAAGTAGGTACGCACAGCTCGCAGGTCGTAATCGCACGACAGCCATCAATGTTCCTACGTTTGAGCACCTTCGACCGCATAAATTACAGCGAGCAATGTATCTCATCCATCGAATTTTGCTGTCGAAAAGGGGGGGCGCGCTCCTCTCGTTAACAGCTCCCCGTACGTGTGCCCGGCGCGGCGCAAAAAAAAAAGTGGAACTCGAGCAGAGAGCAAAGGTGCGTTCACCGGTCCTCGATCCGGTCAGATAAGGATTCCGAGTTTTAACGACCCCTGGCCACACCTCGAAGGGCCCCGGCGCGGCGGCCGTGCAACTCGCACGAACGACTCGGGTTTTCGCACCTTGCGAGGCCGGGTTTATTTCCGGTAATGACGTAAGAGCGAGGACGAGAGTAGTACGGGGAGAACGGCGAGGGAGGAGAAAGGGGGGTGGCCGGCTCGGCGGTTCGCACAGGGCACGATGCTAATTTTCACGCGGCTCGAGCATTAATTCTAATTAAATATGTGCGCACGAGGGGCCACGGCGAGATAAGCGGGACGAAAGGCAATTTGTACGGGGACGCGGTCGGTTCCCGAGATAAAAATAAAGGAGCGAAGAGAAGAAAAAGTTTCGGAGAGGAATACCCCGGCCTTTCTGGCTGTCTCATCCCGGCCACCCAACCCCCCTTAACCGTTCCCTGCCCTCGCTGTTTCTCTCTTGTTCCATCCCGCTCGCCCCGCCGTTGCTCTGTTTCCGTTTTTCTCCGCCGGGTCTGGCACGCCGCGCTCGGGGCTGATCTCCGGAGTGAGATGTTTAATCATTCGGTAGATTGAATTCATGGATCTCGCCCGGCCACAGCTCCTCCCGACGGTGAATATTTTTGCATACGGTGTTCCAGAAACACGAGCGATGTCTCGGCGCCTCCTCGATAACGCCTGATATCTTCCTTCCTTCCAACGGCCGGCCGCTGGATAAAAAATCGCCCTCCGCGGTACGCGGTTATCGCTGTCATCGATTCTCGTCGCCCTTAACCGGCTGCGGAGCGCCCGAGCGGGCGCATTTAATCGCGCGAGCGAAGATTTACGAGACGACCGGGCCGCTAATTCGGGGACTTAAATTCGCGATTAAACGCGACAATCGCCGCGACCGCGGCCAAGATGAAGAGGGGGCGGGGTGCCGGCGGTCGATTAACCGGGAACGAAACCGGAGAATTCGAATTAACGTTCTTAATAAATATTCAGACTCCATTAACGCGCGCGCGCGCGCACGAAGTCACCGTTCCTTTCGTTGAGGCTGCATGGAAATACTCGCCCATCGCAAAGGTATTTCCACTGCTTCGCCAGCAGCAGGGACACTTAAGCTTCTTTTCATTGCAGGCAATTTTCGGAGACCTTCGATTCGCCGTTTAATTTCGCTCACCTCTCGACAACCGATGGTCACTTCTGCATACCCAGTATCATTGCGTTCGCGGATTAAGAAATTTGAAGGGTGGGGATGCGTCGCTATGTGCTTCATAAATTTCATATAAATCTGGAGTTGTTGGTGCTTTCCGGAAGATGGAAGAATTCCGGAGCTTCGCAGACCTAAAGCGCCAGCTTCTACTTCCTAGCCTTCCGGAACGAACGGAGTCACTGAAAGGGCAAAAACTTGGACGAGGTATCGATCGTCAGGGGGGAAGCAATATCCGAGCGAACCAGACGAGGGCGATATATTAATCCGTGGCTCGTTATCGCGCGGATTTCGTTTTCCAGAGGCCGGTGGGCCGAGTGGCCACACTGCTTACCAGAGAACCACATCCGCCTGGACGCTAAAATATATATATATTTGTTGGCGCGGGGCAGTTAGTTCACGGTCGGTAAGTCGACGGAACATTGAGTTACAACTTCAGCTCGTACGGCCACCGTGTACCGCGTCTCTTCAGCAACGCGAAGCAGTAACAGCCTCCCCAGTTACGCTGCAACGTTCGGCCAGCAGATTGTTCACCCTCCAGCCCGTTTCCTTCAGGAAAAACCGCGAGCAACGGAGTGGATTATTCGTTCCATTCCGGGGGCACCTAATCGCGAAAAGGAAACGTGGATCGGCGTACGTTTCTTGTTCCCACGAGGAAAAACACTGCCCGTTCGGGCCAGAAGGCGGGAAATTTGTTTGAAAGGCTGTTTGTGGCAATTCTTTTAATTCGCGTTCCTTGGTGGTCGGAGTTTCTTCATCCTCGCGGTCGTCTATGTTGGAGTAGGTATAATTAAAGCCGTGGGTTATTCACTCTTGTGCTTCCCCCTGTCGAGAGACATTTATACGTGTTTAATCGAAATCTATCACGATATGATCTGAGATACAAGATCCCGAATAAACTTCCAGCGAAAGCAACCTCTTAATTGACACGCGTCCGCGTTGAATCTTTGACGAGTTTAAATGAAACTGCTCGACGTTGTCGGTCGGACCGTTAAACGGTAAATCGATAAATCACCGGGAGAGATCATCGGCGCGGATCACCTTCATCCAGAGGGCCCTCGGCGCGCTTCATTTTCGAGCGGCTGGTACACGATAAGGGACAAGATAAGACGCTAGATTTCGCCGCTCGGAAATTTATGGATCGCGGATTTTATCGATCCCGGCGGCTCGTAACTTTTAAATCCGTCGAGGCACGAAGCATTTCGAGTATTTAAAGCGTTCTGTAATTACATGGTGGGGTGGCGGCGGAGGAGAGGGGGAGAGAAGCAAGGGGCAGGCGAAACGAGGAGAGAATTCAGACGCGAAGGGAGCAGAGCGGAGTTAATTTACCGGGATGTCGCGAATACCCCACTCCGGCCCGTCCCCCCCCTTTTCCACCCTTTCCTTTTCCTTTTTATCTTTCTACTACGTCGAACCGGCTGCGTTTCCCGCGATAAGATCACCGAGCTCTTTCTCTCCGGAGATCGAGTTGCAGGAGGTCGAGGCAACGAATGCACCCAACTGCAGCGACAGGATGCAGCTTGCTCTCTCTCTCTCCCCTTCCACCTTGAACCACCGTCGCGGCGAGCAGCAGGAACTGCTGCGGTAGCCGAAACGCGGGTTCATTCCGAGGATGCTTCCCATTTTCTCAAAGTCCGCGGGGAGCGTGCCGTTCGATCTTGAGCACGTTGCTTGTTCCAAATGGAAGTCCGGTCCGCGTGGTATGATTACTTTTTCGAACGGCGGCTTCAGATGGCTGCGGAAATTGGGCCAAAGGTGGGCCTTGTTTCTTTGAAAGATGACGTCGAATCACCTGGGCATCCATCAATTTTCAAGTCAGTGACACTCAGCGCCGAACATCCCCCCGAAACTTACGCACCCCTCGCTCCTATTTAACCCGCGACGCAGCGCGGGTCCGTTCGACCTCACAGGGTCGCGAAGATATTCGTGGCATTCGTCCAAAGCGCGTTTCACACGATTCGCCAGTATCGCACGCGTATCCGTACTCCATCCGGGGATTGTATCGCTACTCAAGCTTCGACGATTACCATTTAAATGTATTCACGCTTAGTTGGCTGCCGCGGCCGAGGACTGCCTGCCTGCCCGCGGCGTCAAGAGTTCGAGGGAGGAGCGAAACTCGGCGACTTTTGCGGAGGAGTCCTCTCCACAGCCTCGCCGTGGACGCTCTATCCCTTCACTTTATTTTTCTCCCCGTGCTCTCCCCTCGCCAGCCCCCGTCTCCTTCTCATTCGGTCGGCATCGTTACGCTGACTTATGAAGACCGTGGAATACGATTCTTATACGGACCCTTACTAGGTTTTATTTCTCCTGTTCGGCGGGCGACCTTCTCCATGGTCGCGCCACTCCACAATGACGGCGACGTACGCATTTCTCCGTCGATATCACGTCCACGGTTGTAATACGAGGGATTTGTCGGCAGGGATGCTGATTCCCGCATGCTCGCGCCGAGCAATCATTTCCCCCTTGTGTCCTCGTCAGTCCAACTCCACTTTCTGCGATCTGAAAGAGTTCTTTGAAATTTAAAGAGAAGAGCAGGAAAATTGAAAATAGGCGGCGAAGCGTGTGGATGTAACAGTAGTTCCACCTTGGTGGTAGATCCCCCTCCAAGAGAGCCCGTACCGTCAGTCTCCCCGCGGTTTTGAAACTCTAAAAATATTTCATCCCCTGGAAAGCTAGGTGAGCGTGCGGCGGTAGGGGGGCGCGGGGTTAGAAGAGTTGAGAAGGAATTCTTCGGGAACGTATTTCGTATGAATAAAATTCACCGAAGTGGATGTAGCGAAGCGGAGAATACGACGGGCGCGTGGAGGGTGTTTTAAGAATGAGAAGAGAGGGGAATATCACCATCGTTTTCTCTGACACACGTGCATCAAGCGTATGTAAAGCTTGGTATCGCTCTATCGTGTATTGAATCGGTAGCAATATGCAAGCCCACGATTTTTAAGTAAAATCTAATTTCCCACTTGACGCTAAGAAGACACATCCTCCGGCGATACTCGATGCATGCCACAGCTGGCTTAATCAGTGGATAATACCGTGCGGCTTGAAGAGATCCGCGTGGAAAGGTCGTGGCGAATTCCTCGACGGCGGAAAAACGAAGAAACATCTCGTCCCTCCGCGATACACGCTACCGTAAATTCGAATCATCTCATCGCGGATCCGGCTGCTGCTTTATAATGAGCTGCACGCACCTCTCGAACGTCCGACGGACTAGTTGGTATTTGTTTCTCGTCAGAACTTTGCATACGGCCGTGTGTGTCACCGGCGTTGCGGTATGCAAATAACGGTGTGGTGCATCGAGAAGTCAGCGCCGGTCTTTCTGTCGTCCTTCTGCCAAGATACACCCAGGATTACCGATCCGAGGCGCGTCAACTTATAAGGATTTCTCCCTCCGTTGAATCGAAAATCCTTCTTTATACGACTGCCCGCCGAGCTTTTTCATCCTTCAATGTCTTCTTCCCTCCTCCCTGGCTGGGACGCTCGGCCAGAGAATAAGGCGGTTAATTATCGCGCCGCGCTTCTGCCAGATCCGCCATCGTGATCGACGAACCGGCGGGATTTCTGTATCGTGCGCGGCATCGATTCGCATATTCCATTACAGGAATGATTCCGTAGGTATTCTGTATGGAAATCAGAAGCGTGTAACTTCGAGGCACTGGCGTCCGCGAACGTCTTCTGTAATCACGCGTCAGGTGATGGACCAAGAGTTCTGGAGGACACTATTTTCGAACTTCCGAGAGAATTGAAGGGGGAAGTTTAAGAGCTCCGTATAAATCACGTTCAACGGTTAAACTTTGTGCTGTCACGTGTAGGATGAATAAACTTCACACTCCCACAGGACGTAATGTTATTCAGTGAATTTCGCAGGAACAATTTAAAGGGTAGGTATAGCACTGAATGGTAGGCTCTTCGACCGAAGAGCACCTTGTACCGATGCCTTTGTCCCAAAATTGAAAACACATGGGACGAAGTTTGTCGAGAGTAATGGAACGCACCCAATCCACATAACTCGAGCTTAACAGAATCTACATCCGTAAAAAGAACCTCAGGCGTGAACTTGCGGCAGGCAACCGGCGAGGCACGAAGGGAAGGCATGAGATACCAGGCAGCGGGTCGCTTATGACGCGTCTCCGTCGTCGTAGAAAGAAGAATGGAGGTGGGTTTGGATCGGTGGGACCGCGTGCAACATCTATCAACCGTTAAACGTCTGCGGTACACCTCGTGGGCCAGCGGCGTGCAAGAGAACGGCGAACCAGGGGCCGGTGTCGCGTGAGATTTACAACGATTAATTCAGGCACGCCAGCTGTGTTTCCTGATCGCGTTGACGCCACCTTTGGCGCGGCGGTGGCTCGTCGCCCCGCGAAGATCGGGGCCAACTTCAATATTTGAGGAAAGCCTGGAATCCCGGGCGCACACGTTATCGTGTTCTCGTGGCAGCGGGCACACGGAAACCGAGTCCGCGTGCCCGTCCTCGTTCGCTCCTCCTCGCTGACTACCGAGATTTACAATGAGTTTCCGGTACAACCTGGAAGGAAGTTTGCTCGCGCCAGACCGCTCGTACCAACCTCGCTACATAAACGTTATCGCCGACGTATCGCGCATTCGGATCTCAAACAGCCATTCCGCCAATGCGGAGACGGTGCCTCGTCTGCGGTTGCACGCGAGAGACGCGAACCTTTCCACGGGGGAAAAACACAGGGTGTCCCGGGGATACGTGGTCGAAGCTTTTGGGAAGCTTTCTGTATCCATCTTGGGGCTGAAAATGGGTCATGCGAGTCACTCTCCCAAAGAATGCCTCCCCTATGTATTTCGAGAATCTTTCGCTCGCGATATAGTTTCCCGTGGATGCCTAAATATACTGTGCTCTTGCATATTGCAACGCGACGGACGTAACCTTCGGTGGTATCAAACGTTCCTACTTGCAATTCTGAGAAACAGTTGGCGGGGGTCAGGTGAAATGTCAGATAGGAAGGTTAAACGTGGATGTCGTTAAGAATGTAACATCGGATGATTGCGCTTCCATCGCACGAAAGGTTGCATGCGGGCAGCAATGTTGCAGCGATCAATCCTTCCGCTCCGTGTCTGTTAACCCGAAGTGACACCTGTTCCGATGGTTTATCACAGAAGTAAAAACTGCAATCCAGTCGCTGAAGTTCCGTAGGTGAAAGGTAGTTGACGGCGAAGCTTTCGTTTCGTCGTGGTGTTCTCTGCGCTGCACGGCGTTCGGGACACTTTGTTATCGGAATCTAAGGAAGAGCAGTTTATCATCTACTTCCACCAGTTTCTACGCTACGGCAGGAAAAAGGAATCGCGGAACAGACGTTAACAGAGGCTCCGAACAAGTAGAAATCAAACGCATCGAAAAGAAAGCTTGTCGCGTTTATGCGTGTAGATTTATCACGGCGCGGGAACAATGATCGCGCAGAAGGGATAAATCTCGGCCAGCTGTCGGCTACCTAGTCAAACGTTTGTCATTGACACAGTACTTACGCCCCGCGATCCGATATCCTTGCCCGGTTTTATTTATCGCGCCAGTGAAAGCGAACGTCTACGTGTCGCGGCGGGAGTCAGTGAATTATGAATTCTGGAAATAAGCAGGCTGTCCAGGAAATACACAGATCGATCACTGTCGAATCCCTCAGGGTCAATGCTCAAGCCGTGCGTCTTAATCCGCGGACACGCGTTTCCACTTGCACCCCCGAATTAATCCAATCTCTTTCCCGTTTCCTTAACGCGTGTCCCTTCTCTCTTCGCCTTCCTTCTTCGCCGACTTCGCGCCCTCCTGTCCCCGGGCGTATCCAGCGCCGTAGAATTCGCAGAAACACGATCCACTAGCGCGCAGTTCGAGGGCCGCTCGAAATCGCGGAAGAGTTAATTAAAGCCTGCCAACGCGAGCAACGTATCCGCGCCGATCTCGGCCGCGTATCTAATCTAGAAATCTCGAAATAAGCTCTGACGACGAAACCTCGGGATTAGCGGCCCAGGCAGACGCGGGGTCGACAGTAAAGAAGAATAACGACCCGGTCGGTGTCCTCTCGCGAGCCAGTCAACGTCGTCGCGAGTATCGGTTCGCGGAACAGGGCCGGAGGGAAAATCGCGGCCCGAATGTCACGGTGCAGGGTAAACGAAGGGCGCGTGTCGTCGATGAGAGCAGGATGAACACGGAAAGGAGGGAGCGGGACGAGCTTTTTACGAGTCATAAAGCCGCTCGTGCTTCTCACGAGTCGGTTCCGAGGAGCAAGACCCTCTTCTATTCTTTCGTCTCGTGGCCCTCGACCTTGCGCCGGCTAACTGATAATAATGCCGCCTTTATTGTACAATAACCCTTAAACGCGCCGATAAAACGTCTCTTTATGACGTCAAAAATGAAGGAGGCCGCGATATGCGCGGCTGGTTTGAGGGAAAGAAGCTGCGAAAGCTGGGAAGGCGAGGATTTCGTCGTGACGAGTCTTCTCGCGATACATTGATAAAGCGCACAGCTCTGATTAACTCTGACAAAGATTCGTGATTTATTCGCAAGTTTGTTCTCCGGCATTGATGTTGTGGGTGTGGACCTGTGAAAGGGTCGCTCTATCAGCTGGATTTTCTGTAATTAGGAAGGGAGGAAATGAGATTTACTGTGGCTTGTTGCGAACAGAATATGTAGAGTTTGTGTTTAAATGAAAGTTCAGGTTCTAGGATTAGATTCAAAGGGTGCAATACACGGCCATTGAGGATATTCAATATGTGCCGATTTTCTAAAAAAATGAAGCCTTGTTTGAAAAGAAGTTACTCTCGACTTCTCAGCTTCTCCAGCTTCAAGGGCAATACTGAAGAATTGGGGAAATCAGAGGTCGAAATTTCTCATTTTCGGGTTCCTCTTCATCGCCCTCTCCAGAGCGATACTGCTCGCTACATCTCCCGGCATGCAATGGAACTATGCCGTTCGTTCTCCATCGAAACGCTCGCCCGGCTATCCGTGGCAGCATTTTTGCCGCTGGTGCCGCGATTTATGCGGTAGCTTCGTTAATACGTAATGAATATTAATTATTTGCCAACGGAGACGACTGGGACGACGACACGGGGGAAGGGGGTAGGAGGAAGCATGCAGGTATCGTAATTTGTAATCTACCGGCGTGAAGCCATCCGCGTGTCCACGCGGTCCGCAGGCGTGCTTTTCGCATCGATATGAGCCATCCCCTCGTTATGTGTAACGAACCAACGTGCCGGCAGCACGATAGTGACGATGAAAAATTTTTGGTTCAGGCGTAGAGCGCAACTGGCTACTTTATTCCCACCCTTTGCCCTTCTTCAGCTTCGACGAAAGAGTTAGTTGAGTTACTAGAAGAAACACCGTGCCCAACGAGTAATTCCAAGGTTCGCC
Source organism: Andrena camellia (assembly GCA_029448645.1). Classification (NCBI taxonomy): domain Eukaryota; kingdom Metazoa; phylum Arthropoda; class Insecta; order Hymenoptera; family Andrenidae; genus Andrena; species Andrena camellia. The sequence continues at coordinate 38,854,619 of CM055679.1, read as the reverse complement.
ATGATTAAATTTGATTAGAATTGTTCCTCCAAACAAAATACCACTACCCAACTTTTTTTTGTTCGACCCGACTACTCCAACTCGAAAGCAAATTACTCCAAACGAAGCGTGCTGCATAGAACGGATAGTACAACACTTACAACCGCGAGGTGAGGCAAGAAATTCACGAAAGAGGATGGGCGAGGAACAGAACGAGGAAAATGAAGCCCAAGGAACGGCAGGGGAGGAGAGGAAAGCGAGATGATGGAGGAGGAGGAGAAGAGAAGGCTGCAACAACAGCAGCAGCACGGGGCCAGCAGTTGGTGCTCGGCTGTATTTTAATTATACCGCAGGCTGCGCGAGAGCCTCGTCCAATCTCGTTGGCCCTCTCTTTCTATCGTTCTCCACCTCTGCGCTTCTTCTGGTTCACGCAGGCCAGCGGTGGTGCACCACCGAAACGCGGAGCAACAAAAGCAGAAGGAACCGAGTACAGCCCACCGCTTCAGCCCCGTTGAAACGAACTTCGCTTTACCGCGGTATCCGATCATTTCTACCGTTTCCCTGGTTTCCCTTCCCTGGGAAATCCCTTTTTTTTCTGTGAGAAGAGGAATCGCGCGCCTTTAGAGGTGAACGTGTGAACGTCAAGAAGGGAAGGAAAAATTCCGTATCGAACGTCAATTGTGCAGAAACAAAGCTTCGTTGCTGAGCTAGCTGTCTGACGTTTAAGATTCGTTCATTGGCTGGAAATTGTTTTTAGGCACAGCAGCATTCAGTGACCAAGAAGACGGATTAAGAAAGAGTAACTAAAACGTATCAGCACGGAAGGAAATTCCTTATAGAACATCACATGCCACTGATCCCCAAATGAAAGGAGAATCGATTATGATAATTCGAGGAGCCAGTAACGAAAATGCAAATAAGACAGCGAAGTAGTCGAGACGTCGACGAACAAATTGGACGTGTACCGAGAGATCCTATCGAGCCCCATAATCGCGTCACGTTCATCGTTCTGTTTTGATCGCTGATCGGAATCAGAGATCGATGTAAGTGAACGCCTGTTAAGCAAACGTACCAAGTCGGTGGATTATTAATCGCGTTGGATAATTAGGCAGGGTGGATGAATGATCCAGCCGCTACACCGAGATTCTACAAGGAATCCCCGTTTATTTCCGTACCCCGTAGAAGACGCGACCTCCATTAGCCTCTTCCACGCTCGAATTTGTCTTGGCTGACATCTGTGGCCTTGGCTTAGACGAAATTGCACCAGACTGACTTATCAAGCTCCTCTTTCGAAGAAAACGTCGGATGTTCTAATTCGGAACGCTTCTCCTTTGACGAATCCGACCCCTTTCTCCTTCTAGCCCGTGATGAAGTTCAGCTTACACCGATTACTGTTCTACAACCTTTCATGTTTAGCTATAATTAATTCGTATGGTGGAAGATGAATCGCAGTTGGAAACTGTTCAACTTCGCAAAGTTTCGTTTGCGTTCGTACGGATACAACAACCGTCCGCGGTCCACTTCCGCTTCCGCCAAGTAGGTACTCATTCGCGAGCCTCCCCCTTGCTTCTTCAGTTTCCTTCGAGCGAAGACGTACACAGCCCGGCGGAATGATTTAGCTCCGCTTGCGATCCACTTCGCTGTTAATCTTTCAGCCGGTTTACAAGTTCCTCCGGGCAGAAAACTGGCCAGGAACGCGCGAACACAGCGCTCGATCAGGGATCCAATGATCCGATTGATAGGCGAGTCGGTCCAAATCCAGTTTCGCCACCGTCGTTCCTCTTCCACGTCCAGAGTGAGCCGTGTTACCGCAGAGGCCATCGACGATGAAGCATTTCGGTGCAAGTTCCAGGAGCCGGTAGCCAAACCAGCCACTCGCTCCTGCACAAGTTCGCGGGCCCGCGCCGTTCCTGTGATTTATCGTTCTTTTTCACGAGCCTGGCGGTCTGATACGACCGCCCGATCGAAATCCGGATCGAGACATCCCTGTCTACACCCTGCGCTGGCATTCGCGAGCGTCGGGTATGAATCTTCGTTGAATTCCGGTACAGGCGCGGCGACGTTCGCGCGGCGGAAAAGTTAACGCGTTCACGCGGGAACGCGACGTTCCGCCCGGTGTGTTTCACTGTGTGTACGACGGGCTTATTATTTCACGGACCGTGCATACTCATTATACACGCTTTACATGGGGGCCCCGTTACGTTTACTGGCCAATTTGGCGGCGAGTGGCCTCGTCTTCTGCCATCTGTTCCTAGCCGTGCAGACAGTTTCGTCCGCGGCGCGATGCTTTAATCCGCGGAACGAGCTCGTTTCGGATAAACTCCTCGTTTAAGTGAAACTCTAGCCGTGCCCGCCTTAAGTACTTACCCCGGATTTCTCTGTGCGCCGCCTCGAGAACGGTATTATCGTCTATGGATCGGAATTTCGCGTCTTCCCTCCTTGCCCCCCCCCCTCCCCCGGGGATTAGTCGATTGCCAATTGAACGATTGTCCGGAGGTTGGGGGAGAAGTTCGTTCGATGGCAGCTGGGTGAGTTCGCGGTGAAAAAGTTGAGTGGTGTTTGTGGGGGATGGTAGATTTCCACCGTGATTCGTGAAGTTTCAGTGTTCAAGTGCTTAGCTAGTCTGGTGAAGTTAGTTTTCCCGTTGAAATTAGTTACTTCACGTGGACGTAGTTAAAGTGGAAGGCAGGCCTACGCGAATTAGTACGGAAACAGCCAATCTTTTTTCTTCCCCTGTCTGAAAGTGATATACAGCTGTTTGGCAAGGCAATAGGAGGATTCCTTTTCAGCTTGTCGTCGCTGGTTGTCGTGGAGGTCTCTTTATAACGCTTCTATAACATGGGCGACATCAATCTCGTCATTAGTCTTCCCCTTTTCACCTCCTCTTCGCCGCTGGAGAGCGTCTTGCTAGATTCAGGCTCAAGTTATTGATAATTTGTCACGGAATCTCCAACTGCGGGCCATCCATCGTTATTTCAGGATAACTTCTGCTGAATGGACGTTTACTTTTCGGTGACCTATTATGATGGACGATCGAGCCATCCGTGAATGATCGATTCCGATCCTCTGCAATTTCCCTTTCCATGGAAATTTCAAGTTTTAACACGTGGAAATTTAAACACGTGGTTCATTGATCTATTAATATGAAATCATGACAAAATGAAGAGAGTATAAATCGCCAATTTGAAACTCCTTTTCACAAACCTGCACGGAATAGAATTTCTGATGTAATAGCCCTCAAAGGAGCCGTCAGTTTGAGTACACCATTTAGACAGTATAATTCGGCCTTCTATTCCTCGTTCACCAGCCATTAATTATTCCCTTTCTTCACGAAAAGTCAAGTTCGAGGTGTTCCCGATAAATTAAGAAAAAATGAAGCAGAACAACAGCCGGTGAACGAGCCAAGAACACCAGGGGGAACTCCTTCTCCGCCCTGAGACGCCTCCTGTCCGTCATGCCTTCATCCCCCTTCTTCCCATTCGATTTCCCAGCGTGAACCCCGAAGTCTTTCGTTTCGTTCTCTTCTAGCCACCTACCTGGGGCATAATTACAATTGACGAAATTCAAGGATGCATATCTTTCTGCCCTCCGACGCAAGCTGGACGAATTCGAGTTGATGCTATCTATGTTCTTCTGCTTTGAACATTTTCTTCCTTTCAGTATCATCGGCCGCCATTTTAATCTGTCCTACAGGGATAAGGGAAAGAAATAGCAGGCGATCTCGTTTCACGAGAAACTGGTTGCGCTGCTCCCCTCTCGAGATTCCATGATTTAGGGGATCGTCTCGAAAGTACCACTTTTCTGCCATTCCGTTGCCAGCCGATCCCACAAGTCATTTCCACACCTAGGCATTAGGAGGCAGTAAGAGAAACGGACCGATGTAGAAGGAAAAGGAGAGAGGGACGGAGGCAGGCACGAGCAGTCTGTCCGTGAACGGATCACAGCTGCGCCCCACGAAATTGCAGCTTACGAACAGCCACGAACGGTTTCCGACCATTTAATCGCGATAATGGTAGGCCACGCGACGGAACAAATTTTCCGGCAGCAAAGATTACGATGCTCTCTCAGGCCAGATGAAAAGTTACCGATCGGTTTCCACGCCGTCTGTGTCACTTGGAAACGCCCGGCTACGATTGGGGGGTTGCGACGAGGCCTCGTTTGTTCCTCGTCGCTACCCTGCCACGATCTGTTCATTCTTCAATGTAATTTTAAGTTATTGACTATTCGCAGGTATTTCTGACAACCCTGGCGTGACACAACATTCCATCGGACTAACAAAAGTAACCCCCGAGTGGTTCACCCCGTAATTTTCCCAAAGCCACGATTACACGTCCACGCCCAAATTCAAAGGTTGGATCGTTGACCGTGTAAACAGACCGGATAGAAAGTTGAGAAGTCGCCAAACTTTCTGACGAAGCAGAATGCCCGACTAATGATCCTATGCCTCCATCGGGTTGCACGAGGGCCCACGGCGCAGCGAAGAGGGAGGGGGGGGGGGGGGCGAGAGAAAGAAGAGGAGAAAAGGAAGAGTACGCGGCGAGGGATCGGTTTCTTTTCGACGCGAGACCGCGGATGATCAGGTCGCTCTCGATGGTCGGCGGGGTGATCAAAGATCCGGCGCTGCGCCGTTACGAACTGGTCGGGGGACGAGCCAAGGGAACGAAAAGAAAAAATATTGCGGGTGTCGGGCCTAGAAGAAGGAGGGAGAGACGTGGAGGCGGGAAAGCAAGAAGAGTAACCGAGGATCGTGGGGTGAGGCGACAAACCGTGACCAATCTGACGCTAAATCAACTGACGCGCGCGCTTCGCGCTCGATCAGGCGCGCGCGCGTACGAGGCGTGGGCCTGTGTAAACGTTGGTAACACGGCCAACGTGTTACCATCGATAACAGGAATAATTTTGAAAGAATATCGGCTGAAGCCAGTGTAATAAGCGGCTAATTGGGATTCATAACAGTCCGAGGCTGATATTTGGGTCGCGACGATGGCGACACGAAACACGCCACGTCGTACGAATTTCCGAGCTGATCGCCTCGATTTTACTCAAACTTCAGCCGGCTACATCGCTAACGAGTGTGTATACAGATGTTCCCGACAGAGCCGCACGTCCCTTTTTGTTATTCATCCTGCGATTCCGGTGCGCGCGGAATATTACCGCGCTTTAAATATTTGCCCGCACGTTCTTGCGGAATTCGCGTTCCTCAGGCGGAATAATAACCGACGCGACCGTGCGACGCGAATGCGAGGCTACAGATATCTCAGCTACTCTCTCCATTCTCGCTCTTAACCGTGCCATCATTAATAGGTACGTTAATTAATTTGTGATGACTGGCGGTAGTTTAATACCTCGAACAGTTATCGAGGAATTGTACCAAAGAATCTAGAGTAGGTATAATACGCGGTCCCCATGTGCATTTCCATTATTCTGTTACCGGACGTGACATGCCAATGCACCTGCGCAGCAGTTCGGCTGGTGAAAGACAGTGACAACGTCAATATTCGGAGCAGAAAAGCTCTCGAGGGTATTCCGCCAAAGGATGATTACTTTTCATGAACCGCAGAGCGCAGCGTTTATTAACTAGCCCATATATGCACCATCGCGCGGAGGCAAACCGTGGCGCATTAAATCTAAAGTTCGACGGTAAATCAAAGCCCGAGCGCGATGCATGCCGACAATCTCGAGCCCCGTATAAACCGTAATCGACGTTTATTAATCAGAGTCCCGGGGGTTATTAAAAATCGCTCGCGTTCGAGGGCACGGCGCGCGGCGATCGTTCCGCTCCGCGAGGCGGAATTTGTCCAGGAGGCTAAACGCAACGCGACGCCTCATCGCGACGCAGAATTATCTCCGTCGCGGTGGCGAGCGCGCCTAAAAAATCAACACCGATCCCAAGGCAATCATGAAATGTTAAATACCGTTCCTTTTAGATTCTCTCCCGCCGATTTCGCGGCCCATTCTTTTTCTCGAGCTTCAGGTCGGGAAATTATAAGCGTCTCCCGTGGCGCTCCGCGTCGACGCGTGGATTCGCCTCGGCCAGGAACCGTCGCGGATTATTACAGGAGGATGAAGGCGAGGATGAGGTACGGTGAACGCTTAAACGGCCAGACGGCGGTCATGGGTTACGCGCGAAATCGCGGAATTCGAGCGGGCAAGGAACGCAGAAGCGTTTCGCGTGATCGTTCGATAAATTAAGCTCCCCTGTGTCTTTATGGACTCCTGCGTTCCGAGTATCGCTGCGGGAGGAATTATCGTAATGCTGCCCGTTGCAATTTGTACTCGTCGTTAGCGGGCAAGAAGCTTCTTCGTTCATGTCGGAAGAAATGGAAACGGAAGATAAAGTTCTTTTACGTGGCACGAGTGGTGAAATCTGCTTGTGCCTGGGCTTCGGAGAACTTCGCGTTAACACGCTTGCAATCGCACAGTCCCAGAGTGCATAAGCTTGTAGTCTGGATGTATTCTTCAGTTTTATAAGACGTTTCATTCGGCAGATGCTTGAGCCGAATTCGACTGACTCGTAGCTGATTTAGCGGAGTCTGAACGTGCTAAGAATAAGTATTAACCAACTCATGACGTAGGGGATTAGATTAATCTTGTCTGGAATGGATTAGGTAAAGAGATTCGATTCAGGGGAGATAATGACGCGGGCGACGTGATCGCAGGTGTAAGTACGTTGGTTGATCACAGGAAGATCGAAGGTAAGAGGGTAGGAAGAAGGCAAGATTTGTCAAGCGAGCTCTCGCTAATTTCAGGTGACGCGCAATAAAAGCGTCGTCGAGTGTATCTCGCGAAGTAAGGAGGGTTATTTATCGTTCTGGAAATTGCGAAGAGCTTCTGCGCGAAGTTAATATCGTCAGAGTATAATTCTATCTTTATAATGACGACGATCTTTTCTCGCGGGCGAGTCCCGACATATTACCGGTAGTTTATTTTCTACCCGGGGAAATTTACGCGCCTCAGGGCCCATGCGCTTCATCTTCGTTGGGAATTTTCGGTAAACAGCTTCTCGTTACGTTTTAATTACTCCTTTCTTTATCGCCGGATCCTGTCCTACGTTGAACAGAAATCTGACGCGTTTTTTTCCACTCGAGTGAAATAACCATATTGTTCTCTGCTTACACAAACTTCAGGGAGATGTACACGCTTTTGGATTCAGAAGAATTGCAGAAAAAGGACAATGCATCCAAGTCCCATCGACAATCTAAATTTACTGAGAAGGAACTCTATGAAGTACCTATCGAGTAGCTCCAACCACCCCTGCCAAATTAAAAGAAATGGATACACGGGAGTAACTCTCAAGCATCCCCAAAGACAATGCCACCACCCAACAAACGAGCATCCTTCGACGCGGCTAAACAAGCATGTTAGCGGTTCTTTAACGAGAGGAACAAGTCCGAGTCTCATCCCTCCTGGCACACCCTTAGCCAGGCCAGCGGCTACACGGTTCCACGATTTTATCTTCGAATTCCGTAACTCGATAAACAACGCCAAGACGTCACGGCAGGTCCCGCGGTGCTTCCTCTGTTTGAGACCTGGAACCTCAGCAGCCCCGTGTCTCGTAAAGATCCCTCTTTATAGCCGCCCCTTTCGTTTCCAGTTCGCTTTTATAATTTCCTTTTTGAAAAATCTGCTCGAACGGAACGAAGCCACGGCGCCCCTCTTTCCTCTCCTTCTTTTTCGCCAGCCCACTCTCGATCCGCGATCGAGCATCCTCCACCTTTCCTTCTCTCACCTTTTTTTCGCCTCTCCCCGGCTCTCCCCACCGAGAAACAAGAAAGAGAAATCGTAGACGCGCTCTTTCATTCGAAGATTGCCCTCCATTCAGAAGATTCGCCCCCGATAGCCTGGCCCGACCGTGCACAGTGTTGCGATCGTATTAAGATGCGAGCTCGGAGACGACCAGCTTTAGAGACTGCAGCCACGTTGATCCGAATTTATCGCGACCGATGCGCGCGGATAAATTTCAGTCTTATCGGTCGTAGTTTCGATACGAGCAGCTGATTTCAGCCACGTCCGAGTTTCCCCTTTTCTCCGAATTCTTAGGCGCAATTTGCTTACTTCTTCACCTATGCCATTTCCTCGGTTGCTGATCATCGGTATCATTATCTTCTTCCGCTTCTGCTTCCTTTGATGCCCCTTGTGAAAATATTCTTTCATTTTCTGCTATGAATTTGTTACATCTTAGATACCTTCTGCTTCTTCCTTTTCTTCCGTTGCTTTTCCTAAACATTGCAAATCCTTTTCCTGTACAGTATTTCTTCCACTGCTTCGCCATCTATTTCTTCTACTTCAGTAGCTGCATGTGTTGTTCCTTTCCTCGAAGGTTTCAGATTCTTAACATACGTTAATTTGTTACGAACTCTTTTTCCGCACATTCTGCAGCATAATTATTCCCGCGCTTCGCCTTCTACTTTTCTCTTTCTACTGCTACTGGCTACTTCTGTTCATCCTTTTAGAAATTCCAAATACTTTCAGCTTTTTAACTGATCGCTTCTTCTCCCCCCTGTCGCGGTTGCTCCCACTTTTTCTTGCTACAAGTCCCGAATTCTTCCCGTACTTTAATTTATTACAATCTTCCCCGTACTTCTTGCAATTCTTTCTGTACTGCATCTTCAACCTCCTCTCCATCCGATACCCCTTTCACTTCTTTCGTTGCCCCTTTATCTTGATTTCAGTCTTCGGTACTTCCCCTTTATTTCGCTTTCCTTTTTCCCCCCTCTCGTGTCTTCGTCTCCTCCATCCTCTCCGTGTATTCCTCCGCTCCCTCTTCCACTTTTTCTGATCATCGCCTTCCGAGAGAAGGGAGGAATGGCGCAATTACATCGGGCACAATTTATCGCGATCGATGCGCGAAATGGGCAGATATCGCGAGTTTCGTTCTTGTTTAATCCCCGATTACGATCGTGAATGGGCAGAAGAACGCGCGGGAAATACTGCCGCTAATGGCGCACATTTAATTCGGTCCGGTTTCTTCTCGGATCTCTAGAAACCCACTGTGATCTAAAGCTTCGTTTATGTCGCGCCGTATCGCTTAGCGTATGGGAAACGACAATGCAGTTCAATAATATCCTCGGAACAGATCAATAGGTAACCACGGTAAACTTAAATTTCTGCGAGGGCAATGTGCTCACATATAACTAGTTCAGATCTAATAAAAATAACAACCGTTGATAATCTCAACTCCACCATTTTAATCACAGATCTAATACAAGACACACAGATCTAAGTAGACAAACGTATCCTCGCGGTTTTCCAAATCAACCTGAGCAAACAGAGATCGCCAACCGCGACGCAGAACCGTGCCAGGATTAACGAGGACAAAAGTTGGAGTTCCAGGTGATCGCGAGGCAGCAAAAAAGGCGAAGAGGACGTTATTTCCGTCCCGACGGTAATTCCGTGGAAGCTATAGAGAATCCGCTAGAGCTGGGTCCCACGGCTCGCTAGTCAGAGAGCTCGTTCTCTCGTAAAATCGCCGAAAGGAAGATTTTTAATTGGCATAGGAGTCGAATGGAAGACTGTGCAGCGACGGGAATGGTGAGGGGGGCAGAGAGGCTGAACGTTCGTTCCCCGGAACGAAAGGAGGTGGAGACGTTAGAAACGATCATCGTCGCCCTGGCGATTCGTGGCCGGACGAAACCGAGGATTCGTGGATCCGGGCTTCGATATTTCATATTTACGACGACGTGCGGGGGTATAACGCGCTCGTGGGACGAGGACAGGGCCGTCGGGAGCTTTAATAACCTCGGTCCCTCTTCGTATCGAGGGGATTATATTCCGTGGATTAACATATTGACGCGGTGTTCGTGGGGCCCCGGGCCCCCTGGTCCACCCGTGGAAAAAAGAAACAAGTTAACAGTCGAGTTACTAAATCACCCGTGGGCCCGCCGTGGATACCGTTCCCGAGAAGGAATTGTTATTAATACCGGTAACCCGGCCACTCTCGGAAAGCTGACAGCCGCGGCGACTCAGGTGCGTCTCTTCCACGGAGAAGGGGACCCTGGGCCTCGTTAAGAGAGCTAAGAGACTAGCTGTTGATTGGATCGATTCGGAGGGTCGGCTTGGAGGGCGTTAATTTTTCAGAATTCTGCTTCCACTCACATCGGAACACCGTGCGGCGACGCAGGTGCGTATGTGTCTGTTGATCGAAGTGAAAGGGAACGAGAACTAATATTAATCAGGAAGCCGCGAATTAGAATCCCGGCTGCGTGCTCGCGATTCCGCACTGCGAATCGAACGGGAGAATCGGGCACGACGCGTTTTTTCCGCTCGCGAGATATGGTAGCGGCGTGACAGCGGAGAATTTCTTGCGATTCATTGCGGGCATCGCAATAAAAATACGAGACAAGCATATCCCGCCGCGACAGGCTACTTGCGGTAATAATGAATGATGCTCGAAATCCTCGTGTCATCCAGCCAGACAGTTTCTGACGTGTTCGCGATACCCCCGTCACTTCCGGGGGCCGGGTTACTCGGCTGTTATTGTAACATCGTTATCGGAATGTCGGTTATTGGATTCCTCGGAAGTTCGGCCCATTAAAAACAGGTGGATAGGTACTTTTTGTTTAACATGAAGCTCGTAGATCGATAATTCCTCTTCAGACTTATAGACCGTGGGGCAAATGAAGGCTAGATAACTGGTGCACGGAAATGAAAGTTCGATGAGAACAGTCTCGATCTTGCAATTAAACACTGATCAGTTCTACTGGGATCCATCTCAGATCCATCTTATTTTACTCGTGTCATAGCAACGTCGATCCGCCCCATAAATCAGGGAAGAGTAACCGGAAGCTGACGGTACTTGTTCCAACGAGTTGTCCGCATCCGCATTGTAACCGTTTCGGATGAACTGGCGAGATGAGTTTAGCGATCCCCTCAGAACCAGCACGGATTACCTGATCGGGAAGAAGAAGAAGACTGCTCGACATATGAGGGCTCTATCGCCGAAAATTAATACTCGTCGAGCAGCCACGCCAACGAGAGTGTCCAACTGGAGAGGCTGGAATTCCAGGGCGGCGAGGGAGGAGTGAAGAGGGTAGACATCAGAGCGAAGCGTCGCTCGTTTATTCGTATTCCAAAGCGGCCGAGTTGGTGACTAACGGTCCCTCTGTGGCGGGCAGCGAGGGGGTAGGGCAGGGCGAAAAGTGTGCGTGAAAGCCCGGTGATAAATGATAGGACGTACCGGGAGGCCCTAGACCCGCAGACCCAGAGACCCACTGAGCGCCCCGGACGAGCGGATAAAGGACCAAGCTGCCTTGTCTCGGCGCATATTAATGGACAAACATAATCGCCGCATCTCAGCAGGAGCCGGCAGCTGAAATATCCGCTCTTTGCCCGTTGCTCTGCCTGTTCTGGCTCACGCGGCCTGCGGGCCGCCGCAGTTCCTCGCACGATGCCAGGAGGCGACGTTCCTCGCCACGGAACTGCCGTCTCCCCGGGCTTTTCCTGGCTGACAGGGATCCGGAGGATTCGCGGGATACCGCGCCTGAATCACCGCGTGTGTTCTCCGAGTGAAAGTGAGGTGCTGCGTTTCCCAAGTTGTCAACTGTGAGGCTGCCCGCGGTACATGCACGCGTCGATATCACGAAGCGATGAGGAGAAACTTAGAAGCGAGGAGACATTGGAGGTAGCCGGGGTGATCCGTGTACACGTGCCCTACTTCCCTTCCACGCCGAGAAGTTGCTGGAAGGACATGCAAAAAGAAGTCACGCCCCGAAACGATCATCGAGATCGTAAAAGCCCGCGAACGCTCGATACGCCAATATCGCGCGTTTATCGCGCGATACGAGACGGAATTACGAGGTTCCCGTGCGCCGGGTAACTTAACGTCGTCCGTAAAACAGCGGTGAGCAGAGGCCGCGCGATTCCGGCCGCAGTTTCGGCCATTATTATGCCCATTTTACACGTCGACGGGCCGGCGTTCGCCATCCAACGGGGTACGAGGCGCGTCACGATAACGCTCGACGTCGCGGCAAGTGCCGTTTGATTACGCTGCCCGCTATCAGCCGCTATAAAGTCGATGGAAGGCGGGCGTTAAAGCCGCCTCTCGGGCCCGCCTCTACCTCCTGTGCACGATCCCCCACCGTTTTCGCCGTCTCTCTCACCGGGAGACGCTACCAGGCCTGCTGGCCGCGTCGCGTTTCGCTTCGCCAGGACTGGCGAACCACGGGGATTGAACGAGTCGGAACGGAGCACCATCCTTAACCGTCGCCCTAACGACGTGTCCTCCGCATTTCGGAGCCAGCTTTTCCCCTTTTTCGGCGATCCATGGTACCTCCTTTATGGCTACTTTCGCTTCGCTCTTACCTGTAGGTGGCCGGTCTCGGGATCCTCTGACGCCACGACGGGCAGATCTTCAGAATTTTTTTTTAAGGACAGAGTCCTGGTAAGTCAGCTAGGTTCGGCTACTATCCATCCATACTGTTTCACTACAGATACGAGCCTTCTGATCGTCCAAGCTTATTTCCTCGGGCTTCTTGCTAGGATCCTCTTCTTCGCTTTGACTTCTTCTTTCACCACGCCACTTTCCCTCTCTTCCAGTTCCACCAGGTCTCCTCTTCCTCCTTCCTCGAGTTCCCTCTCTTCCTCTACCTCGTTTCTACCCTTTCAGCACCCCTCTGACCTCTCGATCCTTATTCCCCCCCTTCCAGCCGGTTTCGAACCCTTTCCTCTGCGCTCAGCCCTTTCCCAACGTCCCTCTCTCTCGCAGGTGCTGATCGTAGCTCTGTCTTCGTCCTTCCTCCTCGAAACCGCCTTCGTGGCCCGAGTCCTGACGGCGTGCAAACGCGCGTACCCGCTCAAGGAGTGCGTGAGTGCGTGCGTGCACGTCCGGGGGTTTAATGGGCCCAGCTAATGACTATTGGCCGACGGACCTGGGCGGGACCTGGAGAACTCGTCTGGTGCACACACTCGCGCGTATGTGGGGCAGGCACGGCTCTTCAGCCCGGGCGGTGTGCACACGTACGCGCTCCGTTCCCTCCGGGCGAACTTTCTGGGGGATGAACGCGGAGGCTAGACGCGAGGCTAGATATAGGGACTCGATAGCCGGGCGTTTTCGTTCTGTTTCCTCGGGAGGAAACACGTGTCCTGCCGAGACCGGAATGACGAACGGAGCTCGGTGTTGATTTTCTGGTAAACTCGGCCTTCGACATGATTTAGATACGCTCGGCGTCTTGACGCGGTAACGGGGATTACAGATGGATGCGTTTGATGCGTGCAGTGGGGGGTTCTTCCTTTTCCCCTTTCTGGACGACGAGGTGACGAGGGGTGTCCATTCAGACAGGAGTATTGTGGGAATGTTACGTGGGATTGTTTCCTCATTCGCTTCGAAGCGCCTAGAAGTACCTACATCTTCACTCTCACAAGACACAGTCATTTGTAACGGCGCGGTATATAGGTACCTAAATAGGTGATTGTGTAGGAAGCACTCGACCACCAGCAGTCATTCAACAAGTACCAATATTCCCTCCTCAAAATTCCGTGGCCGTAGCGAGAGGCAACGAACCCCTTGACGCAACATTAATATCCAATTTCCATAAATCTTCCGCCGCGCTCGCCAGGCGAGCGCTCAACCTTATCAATAACAGCCCGTTTTCACCTCGCGCTCATGCTCCGACTGCAATATCAATACCATCGAGCGGGCCCGACAATGCTCAACGGGGAGGGACGGGGGCGAATAAAGCACAGACAGAGAGGGAGTGAAAGCGGAGAGGACGCGACCGGAGGAAAAAAGAATAGAAGAAGAAATCGATATTCAAAGTACAGATCCCGCCATCGAACGGCGGCACTCTAATTTCCTCCGCGATCAAAGCGGTCGCCCGTTTTAATGTCGTGCCACGACGTCGTCCTTTGGAGGAGGACCGTAGGACGTGTAGGGCCTCCTCAAGGTCCGGCGGTGGTGTCGGGTCTTTTACGACGTGATTTACATAGAATGGCCGACTGCTGGGGCGTATATCGGCGGCGTTAGAGTCCGCGAGGATGGGACGAAGAAGCAGCAGCAGAAGAAGAAGAAGAAGAAGAAGAAGAAGCAGAAGAAGAAGAAGAGGAGGAAGAAGCAGATGAAGGAGAATAAGAAGAAGAGGAGCAGCAAGAAGGTGGAGAAGGAGGAAAAGGACGACGTGTCTATAGTTGCGAGCTCGTAAGTCAGTAATGCGGAGCAGACGCGGAGCAGACGCTGAAAACATCCATCACGCTCGCGGGGCCTTATCTCCTCCCGTAGATCTCCGCTTCATAATTACATTCTCGCCGGCTGGAGGAGACCCACCCCCTCACGGCTCCTCTCGCGCCACCGGTATCAACGCCGAGATACGCTGGATCGCGACCCCATCGTGAACCCACTTCGCCGCGTACGTGCCGCGATTAAGCGGAAAAATGTGACATACGTGCGCGTCCAGGCTTACTTTTCGTGGACGTTATTAGAGAACGGTCGCTTTTATTCGCCCGGGAGAGGGATTCGCGACGGACGTGACTCCGCGTGCTTCTTCCTTCGTATTCGCTTCTACGCTGAAACGCGCCGACTACCCGCCGAATGGTCTTTCCGCTGATTCGGTAGTATTCGGTACGGAGAAATGGAAGCGATCCGAGTTCGGTATAGTAGCCTGGTAAGGACTCGAGAATCTTTCCACTCGATAAAGTTGTAACAAGTATAAACCAGTCGTTAGAGACTCTCAGGTTTGTCCCTCGCTAGAGTAATTATTAATCACAGCATAGAAAGGAAAGAACCATCGTGGAGACGATAGTCGAATAGCGAAGTCCATCCGCCGCGATAGACCCGCGCCGATAAGCGCCGCGGATGATTACATCGCGCGTAGGTTCCTCGACGATCGAGATAAATGATACCGCCGCGTTGTCTTATTATGCAGAAGGCTAATTTAAGCGACTACGTCTGAAACCTTGTCGATAAATTGACGATACCGCGGCCAGTAATTACCGGTTAATACGCGTGATTACTTAACAGGGAACGGAGCGCCGCGATTGTCGACTGTCGGGTAATTGGATCGGAATGCGCGACATCCCGGCGAATAATTAGCGTTTCTGACGTGCGCTCCCTTAGATCCATTACTCGATTACGGGTCGGAAGATTGAGAAACAAAGCGGACGTAACAGATCAGGGATTGAAAGTTTAAAACGGTAAATGAAATTCAGCCGGGGCTTCTACGTCGGAGATCTGATAACCGTAAGGCGCCTTTGAATCGGATCGCAATCTGCTGTGATTTTACAGGTAGTTTATGGGTCCATTGTGACTCCGAGTGAATTCGTAATGGCGGGGCAATATAATTTGAATAATGCACTCGAATCTTTTAATGCACCGAAGATGCTCCCCGTACGGTAGCTCGTTCTTTCGGAAGCGTCTCCTTTAAACTGTAATTACGCGGAGGTGACTCCTGGAACGTGGAAGCTTTCAGGGAAATGAGAAGGCGGTTACAGCCAAGAACAGTAAGTCAAATGCAGTTCCTTTTGATTGCACAACCAAGTGACTCTAGCGTCCTCCGTTTTAATAAGAGGAAGTGTAACGTAACTTGTGCGAGTCTGCTCCGAAATGCTGTCGCCCTGAGGGGACCTTAAACCGCGGGACTTAGGAAGAACATATGACTATCGCCGTGAGGGAATTCATTCATCTGACTAACAAAGAAATAGGAAATCAATCTGACGCGAGGATCTATCAACCAATGTACCTATCTGAAATATTCGTATTCCACTTTCGCCTATACCGAAAACAGGAAGCTACTGAATACCACGCTTCTTTCTAGCAATATCGAGATCCCTCGATCCTATTCGCCTGAAACAAACATCGAAACATCAAGTTCCCATTTCGCCGAAGGAAATGGGCGACGGGCAGCCAGGTGAAGAAGCCGATTAAAGTTTCAGCGACTCGTGACAATAACTACAACGCGAGCACCAGGTGCCCCCGCTCGTCTAACATTAACATTGCTGGTCGATAACGGCCGGCGCGGCTTGGCGGCGAAAGAGGAAGCGAAATAGAGCACAGAAATCAAGGGACACGCACGGAGAGGGAGAGAAAGAGAGGCGAATCGTGCCCACGGCGTGGGCGGGGACAATAATCGACTGGATAACTCGTTTGTCTTCTCGGCCGGCTGTTCGTTAGGGACTGTCTATCGCAAATATCGTGCGAGCACGAACGTGTTTACCGACGTCTCGGATTGGAGTCGTGAGCTCGAATCCGCCGGGGCGAAATGGGAAAGCGAAAATGACGATCGGTGCCTGGAACGAATGAAAGGAGAGGATTGCAATTTGCATTGCCCGCGCGCGCGCGCGCGAACCATTCGCCCTCTCCGCGCTCGACCCTTTTTGATTAATTTAAGAGTCACGCGTCTGGCTACGGTCTGGATTACTGTCTGAACAGAATCGTTTCATTCCGAGGATATCTGGCGGTGGAAGGGAAAATTGCACGGCGCTCCTTTGCAAATAATTGCTCGCGGAAAGTATTCGAACGCGAGAGCGTAAGAATATCGCGGAACGAAGGCACGTGGCAGCCCGAAATTTTATTCCCCGGGCAATGATACGATGTCACGAGACGCCCACGTGACGTAAGAATAGACGCGAGAAACTCTTAACAACTGCTTGTCGAAAATATATCACCGGCAAGGAAGGCCGCAGCCGCGCGTCTCGCAGCCGAGTTTCTTCGGGTTCGTTCCATTCTTTTTTTATTTCCTTTGCCACCGTCCACAGGTGATTTCCGCTAGCGTGAGCGGCAGCCATCGCGCGATCGTGGAGCGCGGGCAAGGGTTGCAATTTTTGTATTTGCAGGAATATTTATAGCGGCACCGGCGGATTACCATAAACAACGCGGCGAAGAAACTCAAAGATTACTGTATTTAAAGCGCGAGGGGGGAATAATTACCGCTACCAGCAGGCCATCCGCGTCGACGGCACAAGAGGGAGCCCCCTGAACGTCATAGAACGACTCACGATACTTACCTGCGATTCTTTCGAATAAAACGGGCCCGCTTCGCTGCTACGGTCGACGTTCGACCGACCCAACCGAACGCGAATACCTAATTGCAGGATAACTGTACAAACTTGTGGTACAAAATAAACAAGGTATGATTGTTATAATGCGGACGTGACGTTCAAGTCTCGAGGCTCGTCAGAGGGCTGCTTTCCGGGGAATAATAATAATTTGTCACATGCAAAAGACAGGTTGTCGTTGAAATTGCCCGACGTTCTCGATACAATTTAATAAATCCCTGTCAGAGATACGACTCGATGGTAAAGGCGAGGGAATTCGAGAGCCATTACAGTTACTGGGAATCGATACATCAAAATTAGAGACGCCCAGATCGGTTCTTGCAATTCATTAAGGGAGGTCTGCGAAGTATTAAATCCCCGCGACTTAAAAGTGCTAATAGGAGAGGCTTCTGCTTCGAAGGTAGTGGGAGTTTATAGAAGAAACGGAGGAGGAAAGGTCATTGAATCGCGAACCTAACGAGCGGTAGCCGTAAAAGGTATAAATTCGCTTTAGGTTCGAAAGCAGGCTCCGGTCACGCAGCGCACTTTCGCGACTTGATGATGATGAACTTCCTGCGGCCCGCGGTTTGCCTCGTAAGCTCGCTCATAAAGTCGACTTTAATCTGGCGACCGGCAAAAACCACGCCGGCCAATTGTCCGCGTTATTTCACTGTAGTTATGACCGGAATTTTCTAATAACGCTCCCTCGGATAAGTAAAAGAAACATGCCGCACGGAATCCCATGGAATCTCTGCGAAATGCTTCGTCTTCTATGTGGACTGAATTCTCCACGATTTTCTTCGTGTGCTCCTCGAAAGCAGAGTGGCTATTATCAAAAATCTGAATTCTAGCGAGCGAGCACGCGCGAGTGATTAATACAGTCGATGATATTTCCATGATTTAGTGCCGGGCGTATATTAACGACAGCAAATCTCCGGTAATGGTGTCACTGTCAGCTCGGGGGCCGCGGTTAACGACGGCCATACAACATTTTCCCCACGGGGGCCGGTGCCTAAAATTACGAAAGACGACGAAACAGCTTCGCGATCGTGTACCCGTTCCGATCCCAATGAATTAACGTCAACCTTATCACCTCTCCGCTCTCAGTCAGCGGCCGCGTAGGGACACCGCGCGGCCATTGTTATTACCACCACGATTATCCTCGCCTTCACTTCCGCCATTAGCATGATCGACAGCATTATTATTCCTGGCGTGTATTTTTCCAGCCAGTTCCTTTCTCGTTTGCATAATTAGTCGTTGCGTAAAACGCCCGGGACTGTTCGGCCGTCTCGCATGCAACCGATGGACTGTTCCTTGCGCAACTGATTTTTACATTAATTGGTTTGCGAGAACTGAGACCCGCGGATGGTAACGCTACGAGTCTTGATCGACGAAGATTCGAGATCGGTGACGTAGCACTGTGCTTCTTCATTTGTAAAAGTATAATTTTCTTCAAGTTTGTAGACCTTGGACGGTGCTGTGATAGTAGGTACTATAGTGTTCAATATAAGTTCAAGCTAGAGTCAGTCCTCAATTTGACTGAGATGTGAGGATGGACTGTCTTCGATGATTTGATAATTACCGGTTGCACGCGATGACAATGCGAGAATCTTCCTTTCTCCGACGATATATGAGCTGGAAGTTGTTAACGTATTAAGTGCTTTCGGGGTCGCTTCGCCTTGAACGGTACCAGCCGATGGTGAGGATGTAGCACGATGTAATGAATGCAGTGTAGAGTATATAAATACTTTTGTGAGTATCATTACTTGCAGAAATAGATAAACAAAAATAATGGTGCCTTAATTATTATTGGAATAAGAAATATCTCATTAAATGTGTACGACACCTGCTAACTGCAGAATAATGGAGTTATGTAAATGTACCGTTGACGTGATATTCATCGTTGCAGGTTGGAGCATTTCGATAAAATATATATTCTATAGCGAGGTGTGCAAAAACAAAGCCATAACGAAATTGACTTTCGCATTTAATATTGTAAAGGGAACAAGCTGGACCCATGCATTCCGGTTTTAATTAAATTATGCGGAATCGATTTGTATTAAATTCTGAATATTACAATTTCGATTCGGAGGTTCATATATCTTTCCACGTACGAAAGTTTCGCTTCAAAGTAGATGACAAGCCAAACGAAGCGCATTGAGCGTTCAAAAGTTGTTAAAAGAGACGCAGAAGGGGCGCTCGAAGGAGGATCCTCGAGCCGATTCGAGATCGGGACCGGCCGATCGATAAATTTCGAACCGCTTTCGACGGTTCCCGCTTTCGTTACGGACCCAGCGTTATCGATGAATATTTATGAATGCAATTTGCAAAGTGGTGCGTCGATACGCGCGCGATTATAATGAGTAATGCTTTTTTTTTACTCGACCGCAGTTTTCCTTCCTCTGCTTTTTTAATCGATACAAAATATTTATGGCTGTGTTATCTGTTGAGTGAAATTGAAAAGCTTCATCATTCGTGACATTTGCAGCGGCAAAGCCGCGACACGGGGCGATATTTATTATTATATATGTAAAATTAAATATCGATGCTTAGAGCGCGACTCCGAAACTTGCTGATCGAACGTCATCTTCTACCACGAATCTCATTTCCGCGAAGTTATCGATAGAACTTCAATGCTGAATAATTTACCGAACGCCGCCGCCGGGAACATCCTTGTATCCCTTAAACGACTGAAGAAGAAACCGTACGATTGAGACGTCACTGTCACGATTTTAGGTAACACGAATGTAACAGTCCATGAAAATATAAATAAACCGATAATTGAATCGTCGGACAGAGTTTCCAAGCGATTCCCATCGAAATGTAATTACCCTGTTGACGCGTAATTCCCAGCATCGAATATATTTTTCCATTACAGGTGTAATCGATCGGCTGCGTATAAACAACCTCCCGCTTTCGTGGATTTCGCCCGGCTGGGGAGAAAAAGTCAGCGAGCCTGTCGATTCGAGGCTCGTTATTGACAGTTTATTAAATTAAATCTTACGCGGCGTGGAATCGGCGCGGTGTCAATAAAAGCGAAATAGATTCGACTGAAATTATCTAACGACGGTGTTTCTTATGACGCGCGCCCGATGGAACATTGAAATCGATAACTTCGTTACGGAGAAAATAGGTACGCGACTGTTGAAGCACCCTCTATGCAGTTTAATAAACTATTGTGCCGGCTTCGTACTTTACGTCGTTAAATGGCTAATAATTTTTGGTCGCGATCGAATTGCTGCAACTATTTCCAACGGCACGAAGAAAGCTTGGCCGCGTGATAATTTTATGTTGACACACGATTATCGTTATCGCCCTCACGTGACCGCTTATCTATCCGTTCTCGCGATTACGTCGTTTTTAGAGTCACGGGCATTCCGTCACTTGGGCAAATATATGAACTCGCGAGCCTAATTGCGGTCGCGTAACCATCGCGTTCAATAGCGCATGAAAATTTATCGAGCGGCCCCGAAGAGTTGTTCGTTAAGCATTTGGATGACAGCTTGCGAACGCACAGACCACTCGTCATAAATATTTTTCTCGTAGATAAAACTCGAAATTGAAGAAGTTCGTAACGTTTCGTAACATTAGAAATAGGATGATTGCACGTTACTTTTGTCCACGAAATTGCGCAACACTGCGGAATAAAGAACTACTTAGAAATCTGTACTGTACATCGGGACCATTATAAGTCGCACAGTCAACCGAGTCGAATCGTTTGGAAATTAAGAGGGGAACAGGATCGACGAGAGTCGCGGTGGAGTAAGGTGCAAGAGGATAAATTATTCTGCGCGCTGGTGTATATAACGTGGGACGGAAATGTCCAAATGATCGTAATGCCGCGATGATCGATGGATCCTTGAATACCAACACCGCCACGTACTTCGTGCACGAGGTTTCTATCGCGAGCGCACGATCAGTCGCGAACAGCTGTGACAGTGCAATAATTCGATGTAACCGTACAACGAAAGTGGGCCGTGGAACGGGCGAACCGTATGGCGAAGGAAATATTACAAACAAAAAGATGTTTCGATTCTCGTAAATATTTGGAGAACACGTGCCCCGATCCTTGCTGCACGCCCAGCAGTTCGATCCCAAAGAGAAAACTCACCGTCGCCTTGGGGATCGAGAAAACCAGCACCACTCGTGCTATCTAAAACCAGAAGTGGACCAAAATACGGAGCTACCCCGCTGAGAATGTGGTTGGCTTCGCCGGTTCGTAAAATCACCACCCAACGTTATTAAATACCGCCCCTCAAAAGCCGAGTCGTTCGCCCGTCACTCGGGGATGTTCTAAAACTATTCAAGACACGCCGGAGGCTTCCTTGAAATAACGTAGCGAGGAGATCCGGCGCAAGGAGGGTGGTTCGAACGAGGAGCTCGGGGTCGGCGAGAGCGGGACGGAGGCAGGAATGTAATCACAGGATTCCCTCGCGATCCTTCGGGATGCAGGTGGCCATGCTGGATTCTTAGCCGGCTGTTCTCCTCCTTATATATATTGTTCATTAGGCGTTGACAGTGACAGCAGCGGCGGCGGTGGCGGCTTCTATTTCTCAGCACTCACGTGGCCCCGTGGAGGCTGGCGCCCCCGCGTATATACCTTCCGGTAGTCTCTCGAAATCGCCTGCTGTACAGCCGGGGCCATGAAAACGGCTGCGGCCACGAAATAAGTGTGGCAGGGTGAAGAGGTTAAGGTAAGTTTCCTGTTACACGTGCCGGCTCGTATATGACCAGAGCGTAAACTTGCATCGTGTTCCGTGCAGCGGACGCGGCCGGATATTTAGTGGCCCTTAACCGTCTGCCGGACGTGGTCGGCTTTCGTCGCGAGGATTTTTCTGTATTTTTGTGGCCCCCTTCGGTAACGAGCTCCGAGGCCCGGCTCTGTGTATCGATCTGGACCCGTACAGTCCGCGTTCTTATGGCCTGCCGCTATATCGATACTTTCGAAAGCCGCCACCGCCGAAAACCTGAACTCGGGGCTCAGACTTTGTGTTCTTTCAGGTAGTTGATATTTGCCAATGGAGGTATCGGTGGTTACGATTCTGTACAGATCGGGTGACCTGTCCAGTGAATGAACGTTGCTCATGTAATACGAAAAATTATCGCCTATCGCGCTCATTTCACGTTAAAACTTACACCGAATTTTAGAGCGGACACCGACAGACGTATCGCAAAAGCGTTTTTCTTTTTACTTATAACTTATACGGCATTAATTCCGTTTATTCAACAGTTGCCCTCACGGCCGTTCATTCACTGGCTAACGCGGACATCTCTTACTTTACCAATGAATGAACAACTTACCCGATATTTTTTTCTCTTGACGCTTTCGCCGCCAGTGTGGAGATTAAGTTAACCCACCCCAGAAAATAAATTTCAGCCATGCATGATTATGATCTTATAAGACTAAGTAGTAAAGTATCAAATCGATAATATTATTGCAATTGGAGAATGAAATATTATTTATACAAAAAATCGTCTAAATACATTGGAAACCTAACCTCTGTTATTATCCCGTTCATTCACTGGTCATTGGTCTATTTTTTATTTAATCCACAGCCAAATTTTTAATGAAAATTATGACTATTAAGAATTGTGTTCCGGGGTGTCTGACTTTAGTAATAAAACAGCTCGCTTATAACAATAACATTCAGGGGGTTAAATAACAACTTTTGAATACTAATTTTAACAGACATGCAGCTCAAGTGTTCATTCACTGGACAGGTCACCTTATGCGCTCTTGTTTCGTCCAAGTGCCTTGTTCTCGGGATGCTTGCCTTCGAAACTTGCGTTTATTGTATAAGACGCTTCATCGTTGTTGGGTGTAGATTCAGGGACGAATTTAATGCGGTATAATGACAATAAAGTACTGCCCCCCCCCCCTCACTTTACTCAATACGACCCAAGAAATACGGTCGGTTTCGTTCCAACTGCTGCTCCATTTCCCCACAAACCTCTATCTGGAAAGTCGAATGGAAAGAACCCGCCGCTAAGGCGCGGCAATGTCGTTGTGCAGCGTACAGCGTAATCGCGTTCTTTATTGCGTACACGACGAACTGTGCGGTTGTAAATGAGGCCCATTAACGTCTACACGAGTGCATATAATCATATCGAAAGTATAGACTGGCGACGTGGCAGCGAGTGAAAAATCAAAGTCCACCTCGCCCAGGCGTTTCCTCGTTTATACTGTTCACAGCGCTGCTGAATTACGGGTCCGCGGGATCTCGGTTAATCCGTTTTTAATTAATCCCTTCCACAAGGCCGGATTACGGTGTAACCGTTCGATATCTCGATAAAATTGTTTATTTCAATGGTCCGCGCTCTCGCGATCCGTCGCCAACACGCAGCCGCTCCACCCCCCCCCCCCCCCCGCCCCTCGCAGCAACGGACGTCGGCGATTCTCAACGGATCCGACGATTTTTATTAATTAAAGGGAGCAAGCAATCGGCAACAAATCGCGGCGATTAAAAGGCCGTTTCGCGCGGTAACGATCGTGGAAGCTCGGCCCGGCCGAAGAATGATCGTTCGTTCGGTAGCGAACAGATTTGTTTATCAGCTTATCGACCGTTCGTTTCTACCGTCGTAAGTTATATTGTAAGGGGAAACCGGTTCGGAACGCGGCACGGAATGCCCGGCTGCCAGCCAGCCGCGGGATGAAGTTGCATTCTCGAGTTCATCGGTGCATAACGCTGACTGAACCTCGATCATCGTTACGTCGATCGAGGATCGCCTAAATGAAGAGGGTCTCGGGCCGTGCGAAACGGTCCCACGTCGTCACTCGACCTGCATCTCTGGGGAGGAAATCGTGACTGGATGGTGCACCATGCGCGGGATCTGTGACCATAGTGTTCCGTGAATAGGTTTGGTGGTTCACGTGAACAATTCGTTAATGATCATTGATAACCCTGAAATGCTGCGAAAGCACGGTCAACGAGGCTTTCGATCCTCCCCAAGTGGCCTACCACCGATTTCCATGGCGGGGTGTGGAGGGCTGCGGGAGCAAGGTACGCCCCTCAGAGGTAGCGTAATCCTGGCCGAATATCCCAGCAAGACGACGATGACAGGGATGGGGAGAAATGTGCCTCGTAAAGAACCGCGCAAATATGCATGGGAATTGCATGCGCGTCGGAGGAAGAGCGGCCGCGGAAAGGGGAGGACAGAGTCCTGTAGGAAAAAGGGCGGCACGGAATAGACAGGAACAAAGAGAAAGCGGGAGAAGTGGAGAGAATAGTCGGAGGGGAAGAACAACCCTCTCGAGCTTCCACGAACGGCTGACAAAAAAAGAACGGGCTGCATGCTCGCACGTTAAAACGGTTCGGCCGTAACTCCGAGGATTTTTGTCGCCGGCTTTGCTCGCAACTTTATGGGGATGAGACGGGGAGATTCTGGAAATTTCTCGCCTAACGAACACCCGAAGGGGATGATCGGTAGCTGGCTAGACTACCAGCTCGCAATTTTACTCCGGCATTATCCGAAACGGGGGTGCGGAACCCTTAACGCCGCCGAATATACGAAGAGGCCTGAAACCGCCCACCCCACTTTCGCTCGCCGCCTTCGTACATCCACGACGACCTGTACCAGTAGCTCTGTATCGAGCAGACATCGCTCTATGAATATTTCAGCCGGATAAATTATTAACGCAATAATTGCCCCTCGTAAAGCCGTTCTTTTCTCTGCGTTAACGAACGCGCCGCGATACGCGAGCCGGGCCGCTCGGTTCATTATGTCTTCGTACAATTAGCGCGTGTCGTGTGGATCCTCAGACGAGGAAAATACGGCCGGCCGATCGCGATAAGAACGACAAAATCATTACGGCTTTTTCAGCGCCGTAACGTTCCGGAGCCATGAGCTATGAGCCGGCAACTGGGTTCTCGAATGCTCCAGGCCGATGCTTTATTGTTCATCCACCTCGGACGGGCTAACGAAGAATTTGTAGAAATCGATCTATATATTCCAATCAAGATAATACCTACGCAATCAAAGGGAAAGTGAAATTAACGGCACTGCGATTGTGGTATCGCTTTTACTTAGGTCCATTCTGGCGACGCAATTTACCACAACTATTCTCAACTGAATGTATTATAGATTGCAGCATCGTAACGAAGATAGACATCGCTTTAACTGTCCAATCGCAGAGTGTTCTATTCTCGCGCATATTAGATGATTTGAAGCACGTGTCGCGGCTCCGGGAAGAAACGTGCCTCGAGAAGAAGCGTCAGAATCGAACTAATTAAAGACTCGAGACCATCACGATTACACCCATCGCTCACTCCGGCTAATATTTCCGGGTGCAGGCAAACCCGCATCACGATAACTGCGCGCGTACGTGCACGGTCTCGTTGGAATCAGGAGAGCTGCATTGCTGCGCAATGCAAAGTTGTGCAGTTCCCTGGGCACTAGCAGGCAACGAACACCGCCGGCTGCATCGGTGGCCCGTATCTTTATTTAATTAGCGTATTACACGCGTCCCGAAGCAATGGTAACAGTCATTTCTCGATCAGATAGCAGATATTTATTTGAAACGGATGCGACTGGTCGAAGGATTATGAAACGGGCGGGAGGTGTGGGGTGACCGTTTCTCCCTGGGTCTTCGTGCTCCTCCCGTGGCCGCGCGCCGGAATAAATGTTTAACGATGATGCGCTCGCGAGTGCATGCCTTATTGTTCACGGCCGCGGCTTTTATTGGCCCGGCCTTGGAGCGGCGTGAAAACGTACTCGCAGGGCGTACCAGTCGAGTAATAACTGTATTGTTGGGAAAAATTTATGGGGTTTAATGTGTGACTACAGTTTATGACGCCCGCCACTGTAATCGTGGGATTGCGCCCCGATGCTCGTAAACGTCTCCGTGGAAGTGAGAACACGGTGATAGCGCTGGTTCTCGCTGAATTTTATCGAGCTTCAATTAATTTTTGTAGCCCCGAGGGGAGATTAAAAATCATGAGCTTTCGCATTCGTGGATATTCGAGGAGTGATCCTGATGGTGGCTCGTAACTTCGCCCAAGTCAACAGCTCTCCAAATCCCACGAATCAGGTGAATTATATGGACCTTGGTTTCCCGACATTTTTAGGTACCAACACGACGAAATGCCGAGTCCATCGTCGTTTCTCTTAATTCATGACTCGATTCCAGGGACGCGCAGGACAGCGAGAAGAGGAGACAGAGCGGGCGCGGCTGTGCGCCGAAGACAAAAGGAAGAGGCTCCTGGCGGAAGCAGGATAAGGAGGGAAGTGTAAACAATAAAAGCCGGACGGAGGGAGGGTTGAGCCCGGCTAATCTTGTTACGGTTATGAATCGCCGTGCTCAGGATAATGCTGTCTACTCAGACCGAGGAGGGGTTAATTTTATTCTCTCCTCGTCGTCGACACCGCAACCGATGAAGTCTTTCTAGCGCGTTGATACGTTCACGGATACCGCGAATCTCTTTGTCCGCCGGGAGGAGAATAATTAGCTGCTTTAGATAAGGGTATCAGCCGGCGCATTGTTCTCGCCGGAGGATCCCCGATAGAAAAATCTGGATGCATGGTCGAATGCCTGATACGCTAATTACGAGTGGCAACGTTTGTTTTGTAGCTAATTGGATCGCCGAGCCGTGAGCTTGCTCGTCGTTACGTCGATTATCTAACTCATCGGGAAGTAATAAAGAAGCACGCTGGAAATTAAGCCTGATGATGCTGCCGCTGAGGATTTTTATGTATTATACAATGTACCGTGTGTGTTTCGCGTGGATTTCAGTGGTGCCCCACCGAGCGGAACGTTAATCTTTTTATTATTCTTGGTTCCGCACGGGAATGTAAAATGGTGGATTTTGTTAGCTTATCGTTAGCACAGTGGTGGTGCAGTTAATAAACCTGCGCACATCCGTTTGAATATATTATCTATCAAACCTTCGTATACCTCCAGTTCATAATCAACGTACACCGTTGCCCTAGACCCTAAACTAATCCTATCAAACTGTTTCCAACTGTTCCATTGGCGACCGGCATCTAATAACCTTTACAAAATACAACAGAGCCAGTGAGGAGACGCCAAGTTTCGTGTACGCCGCCTGTAACAAATTCCTCGCCCCTTCAAGGACCAGATCCACCCCGCAAGGTTTCACCCTTGCCCTCGTTACCAGCCACTGTTTCAGTTTACAAACCGGCGGATCGATTCCACCGCGAGAATAATCCCGTAAAGCATCCAACTGCGGGGGAAGCAGAAAAGAATGGTGGAGCAGACGAAGCAAGAAAGACTCGCGGCCGCAACGAGCCGAAGGGCTCGCCCTTCCACCGAACAGAAGAGAGAGAAGCCGTTCTCGGCCTAGCGTTAATTAGTTTCGCCTGAGTTAATGACTTTTTCCCTCCTAATCAGGTAATTCCGTATCTCTTTAAAATAATCTCGCCGCCCCGTCCGCTAATGAAATTCTGAACTCGTTACTTACACTCGCGACCCCCGTCACCCTTCCACCGTTCCCTCCCTTTCTCCGGACCTTGCTCTCTCATCTTACTCTTTCGCCGTGTATCCCGCTAACGGAGGGGGCCGCCACGGCTCGCCTCTTTCGCGAGCGTACGAACGGCCCGCGTCGAGCATCTGCCCCGAATTTTTCTTCTCGCCGGGTGCGCGCCCTTCCCGCGAAATTACGACGGCTGGATACCGATGAAAAAGCGGCGGATTTACGAAGCAACGCCAGGCCATTAAGGCGTTACTCTCCTCGGGCTACGCACGCGCCGCGATAATTCGCGAAACCCTGGTGATAAAGTTCGCTTAATGACTGGACACCGACTCTGCCCCGCTACTGATACTCCGGGGCTGATTAAGCGCTTTTAATCGGCACAGAGGCCCGCATAAACATCTACGAATTTGCAATCTGTCACACCTTAGACCGTGTATAATTGGCCTGTGTATATCAAGCCTTATCGTTGCGGAAAAAACCGTTAAAAGGTGAGGGTACCTAAACATCCTGGGGATTGAAGTATTCGATGCTCATGTTCGAACTCTTTATTCCAGAGTCCAAGTTGTCAATTCTATTTTCAAAAAATCACCCTCCTCCCCTTAGTAGTCTGACTCGTCCAGTCAGCGTTCCCATAAATTTCTATCGTACAGCATTTAAATAGACCGTCGTGATTTCTCGTAATCGACCGCATGGGCGTCGAGGTACCAGGAGTTCGTCGTTCTGCCTCTAACAGCCGCCACGGTAACGACGCGTTGGTCACAAAGACCCGATACTTTTCTCGAGGACCCCGCCCAGGGTTCGCGTGACCGGTCGTGTGATCGATATAGGTCTTACCATTCTGTTCGGCGTCTTAAACGCGCTTAGAAGCTTCCCCGCGACTTGTTCATTGTTCTTCCGGTCGCACAAACAGGGAAGTACCTCGGACGAATTCCTGATGAAAAGTAACGTCTGGCCTGCAGGCAAGTGTAGCTAGGAAGTACTTGCTTAAGTAGTTACTTCAAAGTGCAAAATGCCAGAGATTCGGGAGGCTTCGCTGCAGACTGCCTTAAGTAGTTTGTGTCAATAATTCCGAGAACTCTGGAACTAACTCAACTAGTGGAATTGTACTTGGCCTTCTAGCTACTGCCACCATGAATTCATCGCATTCGAAAGGGGTTGAATTTAATTTAAGGTACCGCGCAGACAACAAAACCGTCTTTTAATTAAAGTCCAAGGTGCAGCCCACTTTCGCGCGGGAACACGATAAATGATAGTTATTTGCGCGTTATTTTTCTCGTAACAAGACAGTTACACGCAGCTATAATGAACGCGATCGGGGCACGAGGGGCCTGACAATCGCCATCTTGACCGAACGATGGCCACGCAGGTGGTGCGTGTATTATCCATCACTCACACGCAGTGGATGTAGGAACCGTGAGTTCACCATGGCTTCCTGAGCCCCATAACGAGCCTATGATTGCTTCGGTTGGTCGCCACTAACCCCCTCGGGGTAAACGGGAGTCTACGCTCCCCCCTTGATTGGTGGACAGTTGCCCCTGGATCTAACTCTGCTTGAATCGTTGCGTTGAATTTTCGGGACAAACTTTCGTGTCACTTTCAGGTGTACAGGAGGCTCCTGTTCGGTACGAATTCTTCCCGATAAGTTCCAAGTCTCCTTAATTACCAGAAATGTAAGTATGGAAACTAGAGGTAGGTACATCTTTCCATGTTACAGCGGCGACGTGGTATCAGTTGGTAGCACCTTTTACGACGCGGTGAAAATTTACGAGGAACCGCGGCGGTACATCCAGAATAAAGTCGCGGGACGTCTATCGGTGGCAAAAAAAAGGGGCTCAAGTTTTCCTAGCCACGAAGATTCACCGCACGGAGAGACTCGTCCGCCCGTCAATGTGAAACATCACCGTGGCACCCCGCAAATAGAACCGACGGGGATTTTGTTGCCGCGTGCTCGAAATACGCGTGTCACTCGCGACGACGTTTACAATTCTCCTACCCGGCAACGGCATCTCAGTCCTCGTATTCGTTTCCCTTATGTTTGCGCGCGTGACCGGGCCGATCTCGCCTAAACGCACGCGGCCGAATCAAAGATCGTATTTCTGGTTCAAAGCGAGCGTGAGCGTATCAGTCTGTGCCGAGCAGTGTTGGAGAAACGGAAGGCTGAATCACTATGGTTATTATTCGGCAACTAAAATAGAAGATTGTCTATCCAGAATGCGGTCTTCAAATCCTCCCTCTGGGACCACGAATCACTTGAGCCTCGAGCCCTGCCCCCTCGTATCTCTCGAATTATACTCCCCATAACCGCTCTCTATTCACGAGCCATCGGCTCGAGTTCCGTCGACGGCCAACCGTACACAATCTCCCAGAATCACGCCGCTCTATCGCCTGGCCAGTGACGCCCGTGCAAAATACCAGAACCGACTGTTCTCGAAATCGTTCTCGCGGCACTCGGGGGAGACCCAAAAATTCTTGTTGCCGAGTACGTCAGCGTAGTTCCGTAACGCGACAGAGCGGACAAAAGAGGATCGCCTTTCGGCCGCGGAAGACGGAGGGAACGCAGAGGGAATGGAATTCGCCGGCGAATTCCGGAATTCCAGCCGGCGTCTTCGGCGTCACGGGATACGGTCGGCACTCTCCCGTACATGCACGTACGAGGAGGACGCGTCCCGAATAACCGTTTACCGTTCGGCTTAGGAATGTTACGAACCGTGCTCGGGACCGCCACGGGCTTGCAAATTGTTCCCACGTTGTGCACGCCGGCGGCAGCCGTTGTCAAGAAATTTCCCAGGGGCCTTCCACCGACGCGCACCGGCATACTGAGCGGCCAGATATCCGCGAACTTCCGTCTACGCCGCGTGCCCCAACAACTATGCTCTGTCCGGCGTATTGTGTTACCATTCGCGTCCGTGAACCCCGCCCGGATGATCATTCGTATCTGGAGCGAAGGAACTTGCGCTTGGAATTGTGTCGACAATTCGTGGATCAGCTCCATTTGGATAGTCGGGAGGGATTCAGGTGGAGCAACATCGGTCTTATCCCCTTCTTAGCACTATTTGTAGCCGCGTACAATTGAAACTTTCGACGCGTCAATTAAATTCGGTGCAGTTAAAAATTAGTAGCTATGCGGACGAATCAATCGAAAAGCAATCGACAGGGGGAGAAGGAACACTTCTAATGAAGTGTACCCCGAAAAACGAACATCCATCGCGGTGAAACGGAGCGGCCCCAGGCCGCGCGCCCTGTGCATTGTACGCCTATGTATGTATGCGTGCGCGATATAACGGATTGTCCAGTCTCGTAGAAGTTAGTGGTAGCTGTCCGAACGGTTGAAAAGCTTATATAGGCACTCCGGATTGCCATTCGGTCGTCCGCGGCCAGCTAATCGGGGGGAATTAGATGAATATCTTACCTGGAAATCGGGACCGGGAGCCCTACGGTGAATGGGAGAGAGGAGGGCCGTGGATCGTCGGCCGGACAGAGACGGAAACGGTGAAAGAGGAATGGACGAAGGAGGAGAGGAGTCTTCGGCCAGTAATATAGTGGCCGTGGCGATCGCAATAACTTACTTTGAATAAATGAAACGCCGGCCCGACCGTTCCGAACGCGAGTCAGGTTTCGCTGGAGAGCGGCAGCAGTCCTTCAACAGGACAATGTTTTAAGCGTTCGCCAAAATAAACGACGACGACCGCGATACGGCCTACCGTCCAGTCCTCCGACCGTTTCGCCTGTCAACGTCGCTCGATCTAGGATACCCCTAACGTCTTCCAAACGATCTGGAAATCGCCCAGGGTCGCGGTGACAGCAGTTCCTGTCGGGACTGGCGATTTCGGAATGGTCGATCCTACATGGGATAATTCACGGTTGCGTGAAGCAGCGGAAACGCATGGGAAAGAGGAGGATACCGCGCTGGGTGCAACTACGTTACAAGTCCAACGCTAAGTTAATATTCACGAATCCATTCAAACATCTTTCACGCCGATGGAATTGAATAGTTTTGATTTTTTTTCAAGAGGAATTAAAGCTGAACAGGAGCAACAGTTTCGAGGGCGAATAATCTTATGAGCAAGTTGCGCGGTTGCGACAAGACGCCCGTAAGATTGAAACAATGGAGCGCGATTCGTAATCGATTACCGTCCAGCAACCCCTGTCGAAACATAATGGCGTCGAAGTTCTCAGCGCCAGATTTACGTATAGAGCAGACCTGGCTGTCAAAGTAGAAACAGACGGTGCGGGGTCCGCCGTGAATTTACGAGACAGCCGGGCCATCTTTTACGTACGGCAAGGATTTTCAGCCATTGTATCGGCCCAGGCCTGCCCTTTGATAAGTCACTGGCTGACTAACGAAGCCTGAAGGTACTTCGGCGGTTTTCACCCGTTTCCTCCTGCTCCCTTTGACATCTCCTCATCCCCGCTGTCCTCCTACTTCTTTCTCCTGTCTCCCACGTGTCTCCGTGGCGACTTTCAATCGATTTTAATCAACCGATCCGGATTTGTGGGGGAGGGGGCGATAGGCGATGGACGAGCTCTGAATGAGTAATTAAGATTGCTCTCCGAGCTTAATCCCAGAAAACACTCCCTCCGCTCCTTCGTCACACCCCTGAGGCCTTCGATAAACCATGACAGTCAGAGGCCATTATAGTGGAAAAGAAGAAATCGTCGTAAACATACCTAAAGCACTACCCTCCTTTCGCTTATCAGGTATGTCTCTGAAAATCTTTTCAAGCATACCGCCATACGGCATGGGCCATCACATCCACGCGAAGAGACGCCCAGCAACCAGTTCCGATCCGTTATCGCGTTGTCTAGAACGGCGATATTAATTCGCGATTCCATTTAATTCCCCCCCTCGCGGACCACCGCGGCGCGATCCCGTCATCGCCAATCAATATGCTAACGAGCGATTTCGTGGTACGTGGACACGGACTGGAGACGTGCAGTAAAACCGAGGTGGAGGAACGAGAGGTAAGAGAGTCGATCGGTAATCGAAGAGGACTCTCGCCGCTTGGGGAGCCTTTCCACCTTCCTCCTGGCTATCTCTTTTGAATGTGCGCCGGCCAATTAAAATAATTAGCGACGAAACGAACGAGACCGGGCTCGCCGCGCGATCATAGATACAGATGCCGAGGGAAAGAGATCGATGAACGGATAGAGAGTGGCAGGGGAGAAGGAAAACGATGGGGCACGTTATTCCACGCGGAGCTGTTTTAATATCCGCTCGAATGGAGTCTAGCTTGTTACTCGAACGCGCCGAGGAAAAGTCCGCTACCACTCGCTGAAGTTAATGAAAATGGGATCCGTCTCTGTTCGACCAGCCAGCCGCTAACAAACCATTTAAGTACTGCGACGGTGATTCCGTTTCATGAATCTCCATCGAGTGTTTATGGGCTAGAATCGTTAGAGGTATCGAAAGTATCCGTTTTACCTTTAATCGAGAAAGAAACTTATCGCGGAATATAACTCATCGTCGAATGGGGCATAATTTCTATCGAGGGATGGGAATCCTGAGACCGCAACCGGTCGGCGAGGTTCCGCAGTGCCGCAAAGAAACGAGACAAATCACCGTTATTAGGCGGGTCTCAGCGGAACAGTTTCATTTTCGTTATTGCCGGGCAATTTTACAGTAGTGAAGTGAAATTAAATAGAAACGTGTTATTTAGACGGCTCTGACGGACGCGGTGGGAACCGGTCGCCGAGGGCGATCATACATAATCCATTAATATTTTCTAGTAGCCTGCGTCAGGAATGATGAAAACCTGAACGAACTCGGAACCGAAGCGTGGCGGAGTTCCCGCTAGCCGCTAAATGTTTCAGAGAGGCGATTCCATCTCAATTTACCACATACAGTGGGAGTTAATTTTTCAGTCCGTTTTAATGGCACGCTAGTCATAGAAGATTGAATATACCCTCGTTAAAATAATGAACTTCGGGTGCGCGTTGTTTGAGGAAGTGCGTCATCTGAATGTAGGTACCAACACTAAACAGCTCTACTCGATCTTTCGAACACCCTCTGTTAATAGACCTACTCCTTCCCACTAAAAAGCCCCGTGCATACGCATGCCAAAAGAAAGAACTGGCCCAGAACCGCCTACACTTTCATCACTGCCCGCACACAGGACATCGAAACTCAGCGGGCTGCTTCGATTACAAAGCGTTACAGGTGTACAGGAGCGATCCTCCGGCGCAGGGAACCCGTACATATTTCACTATCATCGTCCAGTTACCGGCGGTGTCTCCTCTGTGCACACGGCGTAGCAGCCTTCCCCTGTATCTCGTCCAATCTCTTCGCGCAAACGTCTCAACTGGCGGCAGGCATAAATCTTAGTTCAGCCGCGGAGGAGCTTGCCTGAGAAGCAACGGGGACGACGAGGACGACAACGACGACGGGCGAAGAAGGAGCAGAAGGAAAAAGAAGCAGCAGAAGAAGGGAGGGAAAGAAGCGGCGGTGGGTTTCACGGTGAAGCCAAGCCGAGGGGAACCTCGAGACCTCGAGGAGGAAACAATCGACGATCACGTGGCTGACGGAAGACGATCTCGGGCCTCGGAAGTCCGCCAGAAGAGGCGACCAATGCGAACGGGAGCGGCGAAACCGATCCACAAAGCTCGAGCTCCGCCTACGTTGGTCAAGAGAGAGAGAAATCTGTGCTCGCCCTCGTCCTCGTCTTCCTTCCTCCTCGGCGTTGTTGTTGCTGTTGCTGCTGACTGGAGACGGCAGCGCGATCGGACAGCTAGCCGCCACCCGTTGTTTCCGTCCGTTCCTCTTCCCTGCCCCCGTGTCGTGGAAGAGGACGGGGGCCCCATTGCTCGGGCCCAGCGTACGGGGCCCTGTGCTCGTCTCTCTTCTACCCCGCCTTCGGCTCGTGTCAATTAATGTCCCTCCGCGTACAACGTTGCGCGGCTACCTTCCCTCTTCTGCCGCCTCGTTCCACCCTTTCCTTGCTCGTATAGATTGATCGATGGCCGCGGAGCCCGCGATGAATTGGGCCCCGTCGCCGCCGTATTTTTCGGCTCTGCTCCTCCAGCTACACTCTACACGCACCGCCTCGATGAAGCTTGTCCTGCGCGACGGGCTACCGGCCCCGTCGCCTTCCTCTCGCCTTCTAGATGGACGTTCGTTGTCGATGCTGGGGTAATTGGTGCTCCTTTCCCTATGAAACTTCCTCTTGTCCTAACTCGCGGCCATCCACTGCGGAAACTCCACGAGGAATGCTCTGGTTTTTCGAGATCACGGAGAGAAACGATGAAGGGTAAGTGGCTACTTTTCTCTACTGATGTACATAATAGTAACTGACACGTAATTGGAAAAGCTGCCGTCTTGCTCTTGTTCCTCGTGCACAGATTCGTGACTCCCTGTATATCTTAAATTCCCGTTGTCTGGACAGATTCGTTCCAGCTGCAGGATTAGCTGCGCCGTTTGAGAACCAATGAAAACGGACCCAGTGCCACGTCCAGATCAGGCCGTCCCAGAACGGTTACGCTTTTGCGGGTAAAACCGGGCTAATGAGGCAGTTTGGCTGCGTCAGGGGCGCCGGTTATATTTTTCTTTGACGCATCGACCGCTTGTCCAACTGTCCGTCCATCCATCCGTCCGAGGCTTCGTGGTCCCGGCAGCCTCTAAAGACGAAGAAAGGAGGGACACACCGTGGCGGAGCGCAGCCGAGCAGGAGATTGACGTGGCACGCTGTCCCAGTTGACAAGAATGTGACAAGAACCAAACTGACTTCGCTGTCCCGCTCGTTTCGGGCACCGATGTAGGCGGCACCGGACGCCGAAATTGCTCGTTCCTCTTATTCCCCCGCTACGAGCGTAAAACACATCCAACACCGTCCACGGTGTCCAGGATCACGAATTATTCGCGCGATCCTTGTCGTTATCCTGCGAGCTGACACCTGCCTCTGGGATGATTAGATTCACTTCGTCCAAATCCACGTGAAATAGTCTCAGTGAATCGAATTGGTTACAGCGCGTGAAAACATTTTACAATCCTGCGAATAGAATGTAAGAGTAGTCTTCCAATTATCATCCCTGCTGGAAGATACACGGGGGAAGAATGACGAAGAAGAAACAGTCTGCACTCCCAAGGAGACGGTACAAACGAGCAGGGCTGAACGAAGAGGAGCAAAAAGGACTAACTGCACGGCGAGGCTGATTTTCCCAAGTCGAAGCGCGCGACAGATCACGACAGAAAGACGTAGGAGGAGGAAATATCGGCCCGGTGTCGGCGATGAAAAACCCTTGTCGTTGGGAGTGTAATGCGTATTGCGACCACCCGCGGTGGCCACGGTGCACGGC
Organism: Andrena camellia; assembly: GCA_029448645.1. Lineage (NCBI taxonomy): Eukaryota > Metazoa > Arthropoda > Insecta > Hymenoptera > Andrenidae > Andrena > Andrena camellia. The sequence goes on along the minus strand of CM055679.1, from coordinate 38,818,959 downwards.
CGATCGTTTTGCCGGTTTTTCTCGGTTATTAAGAAACCATCAATCTTGCTGGCCGATTGGATCGAGCGGCGTTGCACCGCGGGGTTCTGACCGTGTTCCGCGCCGTCCGTTGCCCTTTCTCCTTGTTCCAGCATTATGCTTACGCGTACAGAAACACCGTCGGAAGCTCGCCGAGATTCGGCCACTCGCCGTTTTATCTTTCCAAAAGAGGCAGCCCGGCCCCGCGTTCACCCTTCCCCCTTTCCTTCCCCCATCGTCCTACTGGCCGTTCTCCTTTTTTCTCCCCCCCCCCCGCCCCCAACCCCTTTTTACCCGGCTGGATCTTCATCCACGACCGATCAGGCCGTCGATCGGATCACCGAGAGACCGGTTAATCATTCCGAGGGAACGTTATGGCTTGTAAGCGCGTCTGACAGATCGACAACGAAACTGTAACGTCATCATTGTCCCGGGGCTTTTTGTCTCCTGTGTAAACATCCGTTCCTACCGTGCCGTGCCCTGTTCCCGGGGATCAACGGGGATTCGAAGGGCGAGTAGACGCTGGAGGTTGACTTTCGGAAGTGTAGAACTTGACACGTTGGTTCCCGAGGGTTCTGTGAGGCGCGGGGAGATCGTTGTAGAATTGGTTGAACGCTGCGGGGGGTTCATGGCTACAGGATCTTGGTGTGTCTGTGTTTTAATAGATTCAAGATCGCAATGTCCAGTGAATGCGACGAATAATGAATAAATTTTCGACGGCGGTCGTTGAATACTTTTACGCATAAGCTGAAGCCTTGATATTTTAATGGCACCTTCGATGTCTCGAAGGCATGGAACTGTACAGTTTATAAGCAAATCGCCTAATTGCTCGCAACAGAAGTACCCGTTTGCTGATCGATCGCGAGCCACCGGATCGTAATGGATAATTCACGTCGAATCATACTCCGAACGATTCGCCGAGGGATAACATAAAAGATTATCGATAATAACGCCGTTTATAGCGGCACGTACACGTGTAGCCGAGCGCACGGAGGGAATTTCTCCAGGGACAGTCGTGGAACGTTTAGCGATCGTGCTACGTGACGGGAATCCATCATCCTTGTCGGGGCCCCGCTACACCGTCGGGCCCCAAACAGACCGAAAAAACGTCTCCCCGTTCTCTGTACGTGTGTTGCGTGCCCGCGTGCCCGTGTACAGAACGACGGGTGTCACTTTCAGTCGTGTCACCTGTCAAACGGTACCACTTGCACCTTGAAATTAATCGATCTACGCTCGGACACGACATCACGCGAAGCGGAATCTCAGTTTCCCAGAAATTACGCACCGTCTTGGGAGCCGCCGCGCACCATTCCCCCTTTTATATGCGACGAAACAAAGTGGGTAATCGAATCAATTCATAGAGGCCTATCGCCGTCGAGCCGAGCCTCGGAATCGAGGCTTTCCTCCCGCTGGTGGAGGAAGAGTACGCGTGACGCGAATCCATCATCCGTGACGGCCCCGAAATCGCATCGTGGTCCCCTGACGGGGGCCTGACCACGGGCCTCGGAGTGTCCCGGGTGTTTCAAGACGCACGATTCCTGTCTTACACAAGGCGGCTGTCAGTTCGAGTCATGTCAAACGTCAAACGACTTTCGCCTCGATCCAGGCCCCTGTCGCTCCGCCGCTACCGTCCAGGGACCCCGGATTCCATTCGGGGGCCCTTGGCACGGATTTCACCGGGCGCAAAAAAGCCACGGGGCCCGGCCGTGTAACGAACGGCGGAACGAATCCGCACGGTCGACGGACGACTCAATCCGACGACGAACCAGGAGGATCCGCGAGGCCCGCGACGCGTATTAATTGCGGGCCGCGGCGCGTGTAATTAGTTTCGTCGGACGATAATATCGGGCCGGGACGATGCGCGAGCCCACGGGCCCTGTAATTATTGATATGTGTAATTAAATACGGACGATACGGATCGAATAGACGCGGTTAAGTTCGACCGTGATTAACGTTTAATTATGGGGGAAGAACACGAGGTATGAAGCGGGCCTCTGCGAGTGTCTGGCAAAGTGGAAGCTTCAGGTACGACTGTTTGAAGGCATCTTCTCTGGAGGCCCTGCTGGTGGCGAATGAGCGCCTTTCGGTAGCGTGGGTGGGAATTTGAAGGGAGGAAAGGGTGTTGGGGGCAATAGAGTTGAGCTGCTACTCGGGGAAATCGTTCTGGTAGGATAGAAGTGCTATAGGGAAAGGGGGAGCCGTTTCCAAAGTCCGATTCGAAAAGTTAAGAAATAATTTTCAGGAAAATCCACTTGCATCAATTATACCTACTAGATCATCTAACAAATCGAGCGACTAACAGAAGATGCATTGAAAGCTGCCCCACCTGCCAACACTCTACGCGAAATCTGTCCTCCCTCAGCCCTGCGCGACCGAGAGAGTCGCGAGTGTAATCCCCGCAAACGTCATCCCCTAATGAACGCGTTTAGTTACAAAACCGAGTTGACCATTTCGCAGACGCATAGCTGCGGGGCGCAACCTTCGGCGCAGCTTCCATTGAGACATCGGAACTCTTAATTGCAAGCTGGGGTGTACCGCGAGGGGGGTGAACGAGAAAGATAACGGAGGATCTTCTTCATCGACGAGGCAAAGACGTGTTCCAGGGGCAAAAGGATCGTAAATCGTGGCAGGCCAATGGGACGTGGCGAGGGCACCGTTTCGCGTCCACGATTGGCGGCACTGGCCAAAGCATCCGGTTCCAACCGGCTTGTCCAATCCCGACGTGGTGCCCTCGAAGCGATTACCTACTCGTAGGCCTCGGTCCCGATCGCTCATGCTAATTTCATAACAACTACCCTTGCGCCAATGGGCGAGCCGGGCTTAGAAAAGAGCGAAAACGACGGTGGCCAGGCCGCGAGGGGCCGAGGAACCGACGAAATAAAAGGAGAGTAAGGGTCCACCTCCGGACCCCGGGTGAAGAGGCAACGAAAGCCGCCTATTTCGCTCGGCGCAGCGGCGGCCGCGCGTCCACGAGCGTACGCAGGCCAGTCGTAAAATGGAGAGCTCATCTCGAGGTGGTACCCGATCGTTAGATACGGCCGAGGGTGGTGGTGGTGGAGGCGGTATGGTCGGTAGGGAAAGGTTGCCGTATACGCGTTGTCATCGCGGCTGGGAGTCGTGAACGTTTAAAATTAACTCGCGTACCGAGGATTTATCGGGCCGGCCAGCACGCGGTGGTACACCGTCACGCGAGGTTATATCAGAGAGAAATGTTACTTTACGTGTACCACGAGCGCGTGTACGTGTTCCTCGCCAGCCGCGGTGTTCGACAATCGAGTACACCGCTGGATAGGGATTGACCCCTTCGGTTTCTTTCCTTGTACACACTTGCGCGGCGCATTGTTAGTGTAAGCGATTTTTAGAACTTCGCGAGTTCTTGCTGATTCACAGAGGGTTCTGACACTTCTTTGACTATGTTACGAAACGTAGATAACAGAGCGTGAGAGAGTTAAACTAGAGTTTCGTTATGTACCCTCTGAGAACTCTCGCCCTCGATTAAATCTTTTCAATGTACCCACCCGTTCTCTAATTAAATTACTGTTTCGTGCGTTGCTTAGATATATTATTAAGAGAATATCTACCTATATGTTAACACAGTTACTGGAACAGTTTCTTTACCAAATTAGATTTCAGGAAAATAAAATTATTATTATATTATAATGAGTATGCATCAGAGAATCAGGAATTTCAGAAATATGTGACGCGTGGCACATTTAGTTAAACGATAAATAATTAAATATTCGAATATTTAATAATACAAACACACTTACCGCATTCCCAGCATTTCCAGAGACAGTCATCATTATGCTGCCACTGCTAACCTTGGTTAGTCGGTTTTTCCTTCAGTATTATTGTTATTTTCTAATATGCAGGTTGATCTCATTTGTAATAATACTCAAATACAAATCCTGTAAAAAGAACAAGCATGCAGTGCATCATTTCATTCACGAGAAACTATTCTTAAGCATAAATATCTCAAAAAGCATTGTAAAACAGTGACGATAATATTGACAAGCAGATCGAGTGAAGATCGACCGAGACGCGGGACATTCAGAATGGATTATTTCAGCAAAAAGTGGTCGTTGCGTAAATATTTTGATATATTCGCATCCGCGGCCTTACTATCTACACATGTTGCATATGTTTCGTGAGGAACTTAATTAAAAATCTGTAAATTTACCTTAAAATGACAGCGCAAACTACCCCACGACAAAACACTATGAGCCCATGCTCGAAACGGTTTGCGCGCGAATTCAGCCTTGCCATGGAAACGAATTTCGCGCGGGGCGGGAGTCTCTAGTCCATCCAAATAGCAAAGAGACCATATACGGATTTCGTCGTTCTCAAATTCAACCGAAAATGAAACTGTCGACTCGAAATCCCTAGCAGGATGGTAAAATGCGAACGAACTGTTATTCAACGTGGACTACACGACACGAGTCGCGGCCGTGAGTTGATTGAGATTCATTTAAAATTGAATTCTATGTATGCTTATACAAGTAAGTTTAATCCGAGACGTCGCTTGCATTTTCTAATTCTACAATCAATCAATTCTGATGTTTCTGTTGCCGTTCACCTATTAAACTCCCTTTTAGTCATCACCTCTCATCACCAATTACAAGCAAACGCTAAATCATCCATTTCTGTTTATTACAAAGCATGTACTTTACATATTCCCGCAAAGACGCACTAAGGGAGCCGTTCGTGGCGCACGCGATATGAGCTTGAAGGAAAGAAAATTGGAAGGTGAGTAGGAGTAGCTAAGAAACGCAAAAATGGACGACTTCCGGGCGGGAGGGGGGAGCGGTCGAACGGGCGAAATTAGCGAGAGGAACGCCACGGTGGAAGTATTATCGACGGTTGGCCCCGGCGAAGGGAAGAAGGCGGTCCCGGGCAATAATATTTCGCGTTCCGCAATTTTTTGCCCAGGCTTGGAGAAGAGAGTTCCATTCGGAGCTCGTCGGCGACTCGTGGTGCGCCGTGCCGGTGGCTCTGCCCGGTTCCGCCGTGGGTATTAATTCCGGGAGGGAAAGAGAAAAACGGAAAGCGAACAAGGAGCAAGAGATGGCTGAGGGGGTTGGCGGGGAGGGGATCGGGGAGAGAACAAAACGATGCAGAAGACCATCTATGAGATGAGAAAATAATAATAAAGTGGAAATGAGCGAGCCGGTCCATAAATTGCTCCGCTCCTTGTTAATGGTCTGGGGGCCCGGGGCGACCTCAGCTAAACGTGGCCCGGTCTGACCCGGCTCTCTCCTTCTCTTATTCGCTCTTATTCTCTCCTCGTTCGCTCTCTAGTCTCTCCTCTCTTTCCCTCGCACCATGGTCGGGGCCCGACCGGAGGATCTGGTCCGACCCGTTCGAGACGCTCTTGGAAGGCTCATTTCTGTATTTAATGGACGTCCAGAGATGGCCACCGAGTCCCTGAGCTCCCGAGAGCCAGAAAGAGGGACTAAAAGGGTCCGGAGGACACAAAGGATGCACGTCGAACCTTGGTACCGGCTGTGATTGGCGACCGGGCGTGGCTCCACCGACAGATATCCTGCTTCTCTTTAAACGCGATGCTCGCCGTTCCGATTCGAGGACATTTATATTTTACCTTTTACTTCTTTCGAGCGAGAGCTATCGGCGAGAGTTTGAGAAATTCGAGGAATCGCATGTTTGGGGATTCGCTTTCTTTTTCTTCAATTCTTTTGTAAACAGATTCTATAATTTATATGAGCATCTCTGATAGTGGAATAGCGAAGGAGTTTCAAGCGGTAGAAACAATTAATTTAGAGAGTGAGCATTTGAAATGTGAATATATGACACACGTAGACTTTTAATTATCGAATACGGTGAATAATAATCTTACGTACTTAGATGTCCTAGAATAAGAAATTTGTTAAATTGCTCCCAAATGTATTCTAAAAGTTTGCTCGGAACATAAAAGTGTATGCAATCCTTTTTCATATCTGTACTTTCCTGGATTCAGTAGTAGTTCCACTACGGCCGCTAGGAGGCAGTAAAGAACAGAGGAATCTCAGTACCCTCTCGTGGAACGTGCTGCAAGTAGTTTATACTTAACCCGATCTCAGTGATCTCTGTCAGCGTAGTTTCTACAATATTTGCAAACGGTACGATGGAAAATTGGCAGTAATAATTCAGTGAAAATCTGCCCGCAGAGTCAAAACGTGTCTCTTAGATTACGTACGAAACGCAGAATATTGGAGTTACGAAATAAAACACATATTTCATTAAAACATAGAACAGTTATATTACGTTCGCGTACTTTTTTACAAGATTTCTGTAGAAATCGAATACATTTTGGCTAGCCTGTTTACACTTGTCCATTGTTTCGAAAAACTCGTTTTCTGTAAAACGGCCGACAGTATGGCAGCATATGACATCTTTTTTTATGCTATCAAATGCATATGTGAATTCGGCCCTGGCACCCTGGACATAGAAAATGGGGAATCAGTGATTTATTTATTGACATACATACAGATCTCTGTATACATACCTGTAATTGAACGTTAACAGGATCTAGTATAATATTTCCAGTACTTTCCTCGATCATGCAGCTAACCGCAGCAATGGTAAATTTCATTGGCACTCCGGTATTAATAAGTGCCAGACATGCTGCATTGAGGGTGCATGCTAATAACTGAAAAGATAATGTACATTCGTTATCTTAAGCTTCAAATATCTTTGGAATAGCACGGTATGCAAAAGCGAACAGTACCCCGCCAGAGTCCTCCAATTCTTGTATATTGATGCATATAGCTGTCGCTGGATGAAATGTAACAATTATTGCTGCTTCGCACGTTTCTTTTATGTACATTTCTGTCATCCTATCATCCACCTCTTAAAGAGTCAATCAGAGGCTTAGATTATTATATTCGTAACAGATTAGTGGAGATCGAAGTTTGAGGGGAAACTTTCTGCAACTTACTAGCTGGTCCTTTTATAGGAATGTATGAAACCTCAACGCATGCTTTGTCATAAATCATTTTCTGTGGTTTTGATTCTATCGGTCCATAGATACCCGCAAGTACAGCAGTATCCCCTAAGGTTCACTTATTAGTCACAGTGAGAATGTTAAAAATTGATGTTCACTTACCTTGCATTAACATTGCTGATCCATCTGACATGGAAAGTTGATTTAACTCACACTTAATTGGCCGTAATATAAATTCCTTTTCTTCCGTTTCCTCAGCCATGTCTACCATAGCCGGCTTAAAAATATATGTTGTTTAATAATATTTGGCGGGAAATGTCTTTCAGGAGGTTGTGAGCATACAAACAATGAAGCACGTGCAACGAGTATATGAAGGAATCGACAGTTGGCTGCACTATGCAAGAAAATCCCTAGGCAATATTTCACTGTTTTACCAGCGGAAGGTTGAGCCGGGTATCACCATCGACGAAGTATAGGATAGAACTCTCACCACAGACAAGGTATAGGATGGACCTATCATTTCATGTCGTGTCGCCAACCAAACTGTGTTACCGACCCATAATTTAAGGACTGCATGTAGTGGCATCTGCTCATGAACAGCGTCCAACTCAGCAACTACTTTGAAATGTGTTGAAATGCTGAAAGATGTGTGCGTGCTTGTATACGTGTGACTTGTTTAGAGGGAGAGAGTTTGACACAGAAGGCAGGCTTTTGATACGCTATGCTTTAGCTTGGTTTGTCAACGACTCAGGCGGATTTCTCTTCGAAAATCCATTTCGGGGATCAAGACACTATGGAGGTCAAAAATGGTATTTTTTCAAAACCCGTGTAAGCTATAAATTGCAAGATGACAATTGGTTATTAGTACTTTGCGTGTAGTAGAGCCTTTTCACGTATCGTACACCGAATAGTATAAGTCTCTAATGCACTGTTTAATCATTCTAGTGAAGTAATAATAATTGGATTCTATTTGCCCCGAGTATTAGTTGACCGTCGCCAATGAAATTTACAGTAACATCGAATTCTTAAAATCCTCGCAGAAAGTTGCATGATGCATGAGCGTCGTGGTGTGCATTGATGCAACTGCAAATCGAGTTACTTTTCAAACCCGCATTGCAAAATAAAATTTAGTCTAGCCCTGAGAAATTCAACGGTTCAGTGTTCAGTGAAGGGTCTGCATGCCATTATTTCGTGATATCTCTATTCGTGGATTAATTTCATCGATTACTTGACGATGTGGAAGGTCGTTTAACTAGATTCTAGTACAATTCATCAAGTATGTAGAAAACTTCTTGAGGCAACACTTTTTTCGGCTCCTATCACGGGTTCTAACACTTTTCTCGCGTTCTATCATGGGTCCCCAGTATTGGTAGATATACGGAAAGTGTAATTCGCATAGCTGCAGCTGCGAAAAGTGCAAGTTGTGCAATCAGCGTTGCTAGATAAAATTATTTCCGCCTTGACGAATTTCAAGTTAGCTGGGAGTCGTTGGAGCGAGACACAACGTCAACAACCTCTACCAAAGTCGCACCATCTTCGAACGATGTAATTGTAACACGTCAGTTTAACTTTACTCGCGACAGTGATTGGATTTCAGTGAACGCGTGTGCATATTATTTCGTGATATCTCGATTCGTGGATTAATTTCGTCGATTACTGGACCATGTGGGAGGTCGCTTAACAAGATTCTACTATAATTCATCCAGTATCTAGAAGACTTCTTGATCAACACTTTTCTCGGGTCCTATCACGTGTTCTAACACTTTTCTCGGGTTCTATCACTGGTCCTCACTGCTTAGGGCCATTTAAAACTTGCAGTGCCTTGTGATTAAAAACATGAGATGGCTGTGCGTGTTAGTAGTGTCAACGTGAGTGTGGAGTCAATGTTTTTACGCACCGAGAACTATTTAAGACTAAGCATCGGTGCTCAAATTGCTTTTTGATCCTGAAATTAAAGTGACATATTTGTGTGTGTGATACATTCTATTCGGTACTACTGACTTTGGTCTGTGAACCTGCTGAAGAAATTGCCTGTCCGCATGGATAGCAGTGAGATTGTGATCAACGATGTGGTACGTTTTAATTTTTTCAATTTTTATGCATGGTATTTGTTGTGGCCGCAAACGCTGCGCCGCGCGATTCGAACAGGTGTCCGCTGACTCATCATAACAGCTGATGGGTCAGCCGCGGCGCCTTTGTACCGTTTTTGACCGCTAATCATCTTCGCGGGTCGCTCGCTCGGCGACCGTTAGTTCCGAGAACAGCACTGTCGTGACAACACCTGATTCTTGAATACTTTGTTCTCTCGCGCCCATTGCGCCTTCGGTATTACGTGGATTCGTCCATTGACGACCCATTTGTCGCATCGCGCCCACGCACCTATCCGTTAATTGTGTGTCGGATCTGTTTCTGTGCAAAGACTGTTCTGTAATTTCCAAATTTTTCAAAAATGCACAAAGCATTGGTCGAACATGGACCAGAAATATTTCGTAGAAATGGGTCACTTTCGTAGGTCACTTTCCCATAAGATAATACGTTTATCCTTAGGTATATTGAATTTTTAAAACCATTGTAAGCTTTATTTGACTATTCTTAAAGTATTTGCTATATTAAAACGCAGGTTTTGTTGATACTTTCGCATTGAATTTTTTTTAATATTGCTCGGTAGATATAAGGTGGTATAAATGAGTGTAAATATGGCTCAATAGGTCACTTATGTATCTCCATAGATCACGCGTTCCTTAATATTAAACAATCGCAAATAGACACTACAACATATTGAATTAAGCGGGGATCTATAACTTGAGACAAGTAACGAAACAGTAGATCTCAAGTGCATTGGTCTGTTTTACCAACAGATATAAGTCCTTGCTCTTTCGATAATACAGTTGCCTTGATCATTCACTTTCTTTTTTCCCCATCTTCGTCCTTTCTTCTGATTTCTCTCTTCTATAGACGCCCAATTTACTTTCCACACAATAGAATATAGATCAAATCTCAAGAGTACCAACAGCCAAGTATGCACTCAGATCTATTTTGCTAACTGATCTAGATCTTTGCTCGTCCGATACTACAGTTTCCTCGATCAGTCGTCCTCGTCGTATTCTTCTTCCTCCTCTTCTACCGCTTCTTCTTCTTCCTCCCCTACAAGATGCGGAGCAATTTAGCATCATTAAATTCCATAATAAAAGTTCCTGTCGACTGTATATCCACGTAATATCGATTGTACCCATTGGTATAACCGGCGGCGGTGGCGGCAAACGTGAGATTCGATAGGCTTCTTCCTGTTCGAAGGTCGGGTCCTGAATCTCCATGATCTCAGGACCTATTTTATACTGATCCTGCACAGGTGGCATGGGTGGCGAACTATGGTTGTGCGCCATGTACTTGTGACCCCAGCCGATATATACGTTAGCAGAGCGCCTACGAAAAAGTACCATTAAACTAACATTAGCGTAATTTGCCGCGCATTAATTTCCCGCTACCGCGCCATCATTTCTCTTTTCCCGCTTCACTCGCCCAACAATTGTCGCCACCCGTGGTGATCGTCCTGATTCTTCGATATCCCGGGCAAATTTATTTACAGACGGTCCCATAAATATCGCCGATACGTCTACTTAATGGAAAATCATTATCGAATACGAGGCACAGTTCACGCACTTTCCGCTGGCGAATGCGAACGCCCCTGGCCAAGTATTCGATCTGACCAAGGCGACAGCCAAATCTGGTTGCACGTGAGAGGACTGCCTGGCTGTCCAAGCGATTATCGAATCGACGATAGCGTCCTCTGACAAGGGAGTAAGAAGGGGTGGTCCAATCTCCCTCTGAACTTGGGTGGTTCTCACTTCTTCCTCTTCGTCCTCCAGTTCTTCTTCCTCTTCTAATTCTTCCTAAACGCGCGACAGCATATTCTTAGAATAGCATTTACTTTTAGTCGCACGCAAAATGTACTTTTCTTCTTAACATTCTTTTAACTAACTTCGTCTTTTCTCCCTGGATTCCACCAAACCGTGCGACCTTGTTTCAATATATAGGGTGCATGATGACACCAGTTCGACATAGAGGAGTCCACCAACTCCTTTATAGGCAAAGGGTCATAATGTGGATTCTCTGATAGCGACCCACCTGTGCGTACAACCAACGTATGTAATTTAAAACTCAACGATATTATGATGTCGTGATCAGTAACAGTTGAGTAGGCGATACAATCATTTTAGAGGGTGATTTCTAAATGATTTTAGAAGATCAGGTGTTCCCACGAATTCAGAACTAAAAATTAGAGATTCATCTTCAACAATCGCGATAAAGTGTTCTCGAAATGTCACCTTCTTCTGGCTCCTCTCCTAACTCCTCCTCTTCGTCCTCGCCACCAAAAGTGAAAAAGCCAATCGGCGAGATCAGGGTGGCCGCGCTAATCCTGGCGATTTGCGCCCGTAGATAATTCTTTTCCGTGCCAGGGAACGGTGGGAAAGTGTGAACCTGCGAGGAAAGAGGTTCGTTTTTTTTTTGCGAGGCATTACCGTGAAATTTAAGCCCGAACGGTATCACGGCCACGTACCGGGGTTCCCAAATTGCCTGTGCAGTAACGAACAATCTGTCGTGCAATTAGTATCTGCTGTGGTGTTGCTGGTGGAAGTTCGATCCACTGGTCCAAGCCGGGCTCGTTGCATACAAAATACACCTGGAACAAAGTCCACCCTCGAGAATCGCGAAAAATATGTTTCGTGTTTTGCATCCCATATTAATCTGACACTGCATGACTTTACATTTTGAAGCACTGGCCTGCTATGATGTTCTCGTCGCGTGTAATTATGATTCTGCTTTTAATTGACTCACTAATGATTCACAGTGCTATTATTAATAACACACACCGGTCGCAATTCGATTTTATAAGGAATCTAACCCTGAGTTTTACTGCAGTTTGTAGTTTGATGAATTTTGTGATTTCTCAATTTCAGTTGTTGATCTTACATCGAAATATAAATTAGGGGGTTTAAATGTAATTATACCTTGACGTTCACTCCACTTCCGATTCTTTCCACGGGTATTTCCGGTGGCGGTTTCCACGTATGGGTAGGTAGGGGTGGAAAAACGAGTTTCAAACCTTCTTCCTCTTTTTCTTGGGTCGTTTTTGTTTCCTCCGCTGCCTCTTCTGTTGTTTCCTTTTCGACGGTTTCAGTAGCTTCTGCAGCGGCAACCGCAGCTTTTTCCACTTTCGCTAGTTCCTCTTGGCGCTTTCTTTCCTCCTCTTCCGCTATTTTCTGCGCGTAGACCAATTAAAAAGACCCAGTTGTGTTTATAAATCCAAATTCTTCACAGGCCTTACAAAATAGAGATAGAGAATGGAATTTCGTACCTCCAATCTTCTGTTCAGTTCTTCCGTTTGAAGATCAGCTTCTACTACGTAATAATTCTTCGGGTTTCCAAGGATTTTGCCCCAAAATCTTTGGTATAAAGAGGATTTCGAGGTTTGTCATTTCAAAAAAGTTAAATTCTACATCCTGCTAACACAAACTTCGAAGTCTACGTCAACTCAGTTCAGGTTATATCACCTCACGTTCTCTATAGGTGTTTCAGCCATGAGTTTTCGTATAGATAAATTCAACAACACCATTTCACTACGAGGCAATCCTATGTCAGTCTGCTCGAAGTAAAACAAAAGGTCCAACATATTCGGCTTCTTCTTCTTCTCCTCGCCACTCTCTTCCTCGTCCAAGTTCTCTTGCTCGTCGTCATCGATCTGCTGAACGTTCTACGACCAAACTCCAATAGAAGTGCCAATAAAACGAAGGGAAAATATATTTTTCACGGGTCAGCTAAATCACAGGTCCCATTTTAATCGTTGATTGCCTCCGGTTCGTACCTTGAACAGTTTAATTAACTTCTTAGCGTCTTGGTACTGCGCTGGACCAACGTGCACGTCTCGAAGATGATTACTTTGTGTCTTGAACCTCTCTTCCTTCACCCTCCTGCTGTATTCTTCGAAAATATCTACCGCGTTTCTTGGCCTCTCCGCGAGTATCTTGGCCAACACCTCGGTCAAGTGATCGTATCTATAATATCAATCGGAATTCTGTAAATATAATTCCGTGCATTGAGGAATTTACATTAACGTTTCGATGGGCATTTCGGAAGGCAGAAGCGAATAATTAATTCGTTTTACGTCGCCGCATTGTTATACACAAAGGTTAACGTAGCAGACACAACTTTGAGCACTTTTTTTTCGCATTTACTTGCCCACGTTTGCCTTCCTTCCGGATCTAATTAAATCGAGTATCCGAGTAGAAGATTGTTACACAGGAAATATTTCTGCTTTGATAACACCGTTAACGATGCCTCGGAGTTACTGCAAATGATTTTCTAGTTCGCGAGGTGTTTCGAAGCGTTCACGGGTGAAGCTCTTTGGAAATATGGTCGATGACCAATTTCCCAAGAATCGAGCAGGCGAATACTTCCTCTAATCTACGTGTCTATTGAAAATTACGTTTCCACGTTACTACTCTAGTTGGAGAACTTTTCTTTAACTACCAGGTCCACTCAATTCTCTGAATTACCTGTCGATAATTTCCGTAACTTACAAGCTATCACCTGATTCTGGACTATGTTTCTGTAAGAACTTTTTAGCACGTCGTATATCGTGCTCGACGCAGGGAACATCGTCAGGCGGTACTTCTTGGATATTATAGCTGCAATCCATTTTAATGTCCGCCTATTCTTGTCGACGCATCTCGAAGACTCCTCTTCGCGAGCAAAACTTAACGGGTCCCGCAAACGAATTTCCAATTTTTATTACGGGCCCTACATAACCAGTACTGCGCGCTGTCATCGTTTTATAACGCCTATCGCACGACAGTCGGCCAGACGATCCCGATTCTCTTTTTTTTTCCACATGTACAATCAGCGCCGGCGCCATTCATCCTTTACGGTGCCACTTCGAAGGCAGCCACCGCGTAACGAAAGTGTTATCTAATGACCCAATTACATTAACGAACCGAAAATTCGCCCCTAATCAACTCGAAATTAATTAAACCCGGCGATAAGGGTCCTCCGATGATGTCTCGTTGATTCCTGCTTCCTGGAGTGCCGGGAGTACATTTACAACGGAGATAGGAACTTTTCGAGCTGACTTTGATTGCAACCGCGATCGGAGCCAGTGCTTTGCGAGTCAAGAGATGGAGAAAAGTACTCCTCGCGTGGATAAAATTCATTGAAATACCGATCGCGGCGCGGTGGGCAAAAAGGAAAATTCGAATTACCCCTCGCGTCGTTCCTCTGAAAGAGGCAAGAATGGACTGTGTCGTGCGCATGAATGGCCGTCTATCTCAATGGAATTAAATCGCACGCGCCGCTTTCTATCAGGCCGCATCCTGGAGCATGGTTATCGTCTATCGAGTGTCCTAAATAGAAACGATGCCTCTCGAGGTCACTAGCTGCTTCCTTTGACGCCCACCCCTTTCGCTGCGCAACAGGACACGTGTCCTTCCTTTGGAAAAAGTGACCTACCCGGCCGATAAGGGACCGAGCAGCCCGATTTAGCGTTTCCAGAACATATTTCTTTCGGCTATCATAGCCACGAGAAATGTTATATTCGTGAAGTTAGAAAAATTGGAAAAATGGTTTCAAAAACGGGTTGGAAATTGGTTGCCGGAGAAGAATATTGGAATTTTTGACAGAGCTAGGAGACGTTTTACTCAAAGCGAACACTTCACTCGAAGTATCTGGGGGCTATTTAAATAAATACAGCGTTTCACTGCTCCCACGAAATAGACGGACAAGATCAAGTTTGTTTAGAGATTCCTCTTCGGATATGTTTGTTTATTTGGATACGACCGATTACTCTTTCGATGTATATACGAACTACACTTACGACATCGTGGTTCTAAACATTTTTAACTTTGTTTCGGGAAATGAAGATTGAGATACGAGATGGAGAAGTGATATAAGTTTTCGTGACATTAATAGCTCTACAATTTTTCGACTTCAATGTTAAAAGACTACCATTCGAAAATAGTTTTATCGTGCCTAAAATCCAGCAGGAACATTTACTTTCGTTCGGCTCTATTTTTTGATAAACACTGTCTGAATAGTAATGACAACCTGCATTTACCCAAATGTTCTTAATTTTCATATGAATTATTATGAGAGATGGCTTCAGTTTCTGCAACACTCTGACAATTGTATTATAGTAGCTGCACCGATTAACTGATCGCGACCGCGCAAATATTCATTGTTAATACTAATTGGCCATTGGTGGCTTTGGGATTTCAGGGATTACATAAATTCGTACAGCTATCAATTAGTGGCGTGCACGACGTGATTTGTCATTGGACGATGTCATCAACGAAATCCATCAACGATTCGAAATCCACCTAGCCAATCTCATAATCCAGGTCTCTGCAATTCCGTGATCATATAACAGCTGGCAACATCGAAGGCAACAAAGACATAACAGGTTAACGACACAGAAGTGCTGCTAGCGGTTATCGATTGGACATTGATAATTCTGGAGTTAGGAATGCTATCGTCAATTAAGAATAGATGGAATTACAGACAGTGATGTTTTTAACGTGACCCTATTTATACGCCTATGTGTGAATGCACAGATGCAACGACGCATAAGTGCATCGGTGCACAAATGTACCTACTAACATACCCATGCACCAAAGCACAGATGCTCCAATGCACTTGATACCTGCACCAATTTATTGATGCATGAATACATTGCTGGACCAATGCATCGATGCACAGATGCATCCATGCACTAACGCGCTAATACTCGACTACATCAATAGCATAGCGTTTTAACATCCCAATATCTGTATCTATTGATAATGATTCGTTAACGTTAACTCTAATACGTCCGCGGCGAGACAGAATCATTCGTGTCGCAGCTGTACTTGACGCTATTGCGATTGTCCCGATCGCTCCGATTCGGTAATGAGGTGTAATTAACGGAACGGAACAGCGATTAATAAAAGGTACGCGTCGAAGCGGATCGCGCGCGTTCCCCGCTCTGGCCAGATCCATTATCTGGCCTGTCGAAATCGAGTCGCACATTTGACGCGTATTGTTCATACTACCGCATCGCGCGGTAATTATCAAACGGAGGTTAACGTTCGTCGCTAATCAGGTCCGGCCGATTTTCGGGGACATAGGGGACGCGTCACTACACAACGGAATTTTCGCCTAACAGCACGATTGTGGCGTTACATAGCGTATGTGTGTGTGTGTGTGTGTATATATATATATATATATATGTCTTTCACTGTTCTATACTTTATATTCCCATTTAAGCATCGTTTAAACCAGCAGCTCGTTTGACTGGCTTCCGTTAATTTCCCGAGGCTCTTCGCTGTAAATTAGTGCGCGTTGCGCCTTTAGTATTCATTACCGAGGATTTGTGTGACGAGCTTCACGATTAAAATTCTCGCGAGTCGCATCGCGTTGCTCCGCATCAACGAAACGACCAGGATCAAATCGAGTACGGCGAATTCGTTAATCAAGCGGCATTGGTCGCAATTCGAGCGTAGAAGAGGAACAGCATAGACGGCGCATGCAATTTGCAGGGGCGTTTGAGTATGAATGAGTAAGAAGTCCCCACCACCTCCCTGTCCCTTCCATTCTCCCTGTTCTCGCTCTTCTCTTTCGGTTCTCCACCCTCTCGCCGCTTCCCGTCCCTCTTTCCTCTTCAGCCTTCCGCCACCGACCGTTCTGCCCCGTCTCTCTCTCTTCCTCAGCCTTTTCCCCCTTCTCCTTCTCCCTCTTCTCCACTCGACGACCGAAAGCAGCTCGCGTATCGGGGGTCGGTTCTCTCTTCGTGTTCCGCGCTCCTTTCGGTCAGTTTTCTCTCGTGAGCTGCACGCGCGCGTTCTTTCGCGAGGATCTCTCGAGCCAGTGTCGTTTCGTCGAACACATTTTTTTTTCTTGTTTCCGTGAATTACGAGGCAAACGAGGATTCCCGCCTTCCATCGAGGATTCCCGCTGGACGGGGGCTTGTCATCCGCCATCATGCGCCGCCGATACACACGGTTAGTGTTAAACGGTCAATTCCGTCTCTTTTATTCGCGAATTTTCGCCAAAATCCGCCCCGACCCGGCGAGCTTGAACCGTGACGTTCGTTGGTTGTAAACAACGCGTTGACCACTTCGGAAGGATATTTCACGAGCAGGGAATTTATTCGGGGTCCTGATAGGTACTGATAGATAGATTAACGTGCCAGTGGAACGTGTGGAACTGTCGCTTTCCGTCGCGATCATTGGAAAGTAAAGACGGGATTCCACTGAGGCAACGCAATGCAACGATGAGTGCGATAGTGTTTGCATGTGTTGCATGCGAAAAAAAGATGCGACGATGTTGCCGGTTGCCAAAATGTTGCCTCAGTGGAATCCTGGCTTAATAAGCATCAGAAACTACGTGGTAACTCGTGTCGATGAAAGTGCCCAAACACTTCGTCACAAATATAAGAAACTAGAGACGAAGAAACAGAAAATCGAATTTTTCTTGGAGGAGCTCGAGCAGCGGGCAACTGCAAACTACCCTTGGGACGGGGGGGGGGGGGGGGGGAAGAACGGCGGAAGGGAAAGAATCACAAGGAACAATTCGTCGGTGTTCATAGTTGTTAAAACGATTTACCATCGGTCCCCGAGAGTTCTCGACCCCGTCGCTATTAAATCTTATCGTTAAAACTTCCAGCCGCCGCTTCGAGATCCCACGAACCGTGTCCAGGGAGTTCGAGACGCGCTCCAACTTTCCTCCCCGCCCCTCACCCCGTAATCGAGAAAAGGTCGGGCAAAGAACGCGGGAGGGTGGTCCGCGGTGCACGCAAACGAGCGCTGGTAACGCAATAAGCGCCCTTCGAGATTTAATTAACCGTTCCATGGACGACTGTTTCGCGTCGTTGTGTGCCGCCCCCTCGCCCCTGTCTCGTTTTTTCATCGCCGATCGTCGTTCGTGTACTCCGTCGCGAGGAGTAATGTTGCTCGTTACTATTAAGGGGGCATCCACGGAGCCACGCTTTACATTATTCATCGGCCGTTTCCACGCGGCGCGCAACGACCGATCGAATCGTAAATCGCCGGCTCACTTTTCATTAAGATGTCCCGCGAGCGGGTGAATGAGCGGCTGAATGAATTTTCTGGAGCCATTGGTCTTCCTGCCTGGTCGCGTCCTTGAACGCGCGCGTCGCGATGCACAGTGGGTCAGAAAGCGTCGCGACTGCTCCGGAAGTTGATTGATTCTGGGATAAATTCTAGGCTTACTCGTAGATTGGGTTAACAAGAGTCTATGAATTTTTAAGAAAACCGTGCTTCAGTTCTGAAATATTTTGTAATGTTACAAACTTCATCGACACTTTAGAGTGAGGCTTCATATCGTTGTGGAGGAGGGACTAAGTAGTTTTCTGATTTAAGAACAAGGGTATTAGTTCTTCAATAGCGCCTTTGTAAAGTGGAGATACTGTTTGGTTGCTCGCTCGAGCGTCTCGAGTGACGTATTCTGTAAGCATAATATTTTGTGATACGAATAGTGCACAGCCTGAGGCAGAGAGGTACAGTAACCGAATTTCTGAATGCTGATGGTTGAACGAACGAAGGAACGAGTCTCTTAAATTTATGACTGTTGTTCCCTCGAAGTGTGTCAACGGTTATATGGCCCGTACTTAGTGTCTAGGAAAATCGTGCAATTCATTACCACTGAAAAATTGAGCTTCTCAGTCAGTAACCATAATCCACAGATTCTCCATAAGTAGAAAATTAAGTCTGTTACGAGGAAGAAGAATGGGAAAGTTCAACAACCCTTTGCTAGCCCGAAACGAATTCCGAGCCTCGATATAGTACAACGTTATCGCTAATAACTAAACATCGATACCACCGCCCCCTACTACCGATATCAAAGGGAAAGAAGGCAAACCTGTCAAGGAAATCGAACTTCCTGCGTGGCAGGTCATTTGTTTATAAAGAAAAAGGAATTGTCAACGAAACGGTACGGCGGGAGAAAGACAGAGAGAGAGGGAGAAATTGACGGTGACTTGAGTGTCAGAAGGCCGCAGGCTCGTGGTCCCTGACCGGTCGACGCAGCCTCCTCCCGGTTCCAGAGAATCAGAGTCACGTTCAGTCAGTGGCCGACTCCCGACCGCGAAGGTGGTGCGCGTTTGTCGTTCCTTCGACTCTCATACCAGTGCCAAGAGGGGTTTTCCGGTTTCAGCGTCCGGCCCGGGGTCATCCTCAGTGAGAATGACGGCCGCCAGGAGCACGTGGTTAGTGTAAAACATTATTTCATTCATTCTATCCCGAAATATCAAAGAAACAAATTTTTGGAAGCTTCACTTTGGACCTATTTTGTATATTTTATTTTCGTCAGTGTCGATCGTTTCTTGCCGTGTCTTTTCATTTTTGCTTTTACACTGTCTTTTTGATCGCGTTTGAATGAAGTTTTACTAGCCCCCATGGAGGATTTCGGTTTGATCTCCCATAGAGTAGCTGTTCGATGTTCTTTAATGACGAAACTGGTAAAAACTCTAAAAATAGATGCCCGCCGCACTTTTATCGCCCTCATTACACCGCTTATCCGACTGCGTTACGCCATATACGCGCGGCGTGTACAATTGTGTCATAATTACGAAGCCGCGGCTGTCGGGTTTGCTTTTGCCCGCTTCTTTCGCCGGTCGTTTGACTTTCGTTGCGCTCCGCTCGTGGCGGTGCTTCTTTCAGTCGATTCGAAAAGATTCAGTCGCTCGAATGTGAACTTCACCTCCTAGAATCAATCCACATGATATGAAATGACTGCTGTTGTGATAGTCCACGATAAGAGTGAAAAATTCGTTCACAATATGCACATGCCTGAGTATGAACTCTAGGAATAGGATTAACGCGATCATTATGATATAATTCTATTCACCACATGCTCATATTGCATTCGAAATACGTTAATTAAGTACACATTATTCCTTCGTCTCCTCAAAATTCGTTCCCCTTCAAGTGACCTAAAAACGTCACCTCTTCTTTTGGAGTAGATATCATACTCCAAAGAAGCATTCTTCGAATTCTCTGATTCATGCGGTATAATTCTAAGAAACCCAGAAAGCCAGAGCATTATCATTTAAGGGGCGTTGATACGAACGAATTAGAAGCAATTTTTCCCCACAGTTTTCCGTTAAACGAGCTACGAATTAGAAGTGGCGAAGTAGGTTCGCGTGTTCCCGCCGTCTGAAATTTAATCGAATGGCGTCGAGCCCGTTTCGAGACCTCCCCATGTGAAAATTCACAGAAAAATCCCTGCGGTCCATGCGGCTCTCGGATTTTTACGATCCTCCTGACACATAATTCGCATATGCCGTGAGAAGGTAGACCCTCTGGCGAGTTCCTCGAGGCTGCTCGAACCACGAAGGAGACATGTGTGCGCTTCTCTCCCCCAAGCTGCGTGCTCGTCATTTGTCAAAATACTCGGGGCCCGTTCCTCGTGTTGCGTCATGTGCCCGCCGCGGCCGAATCTTTTTCTTAACGCAAGACGCCTCGTGGCTTCTAATTAAACGACGAGACCGCGAGCTGGAGCATTGGTCGTTAGATACGATGAAAAAAAACACCCGTCGTCGCTTTCCCTTTCGCGTTTCGTGAATCGTTCTTATATTGGCCGAAACTCGTGTTCCAGCCTTACGAAACCGTCACCGAAATCTTCTGTTTACGTTTTTTCCTCGTATCGAAGGCCGTGGGTGATGGGCGGTTAAATAGAAATCGAACTTCTGTATGTCCTGCGGAGCAAATCACGTTTCTTGGAAGCAGAATTTGTATCCTCTTTCCTCGAGGGTGGAAGGTGACGCCTGGTGACCGAGATTTTTACGAGAACCTTCACACATCTGACCATTGGACCCGTTCTTTCCCAGTACGACATCTCCATTGATACACGTATCGCAAAAGTAAAAGTTCTGGAGCGGACTCGTGCTTCGAGCACGATAAGCCTCTTACCAGAACTGATTAAATATCTATTTTTGACCATGTTAATTGACTTCATTCTGCGACGATTTCTTAAAAACTTCTCGCACAACGTAAACAACATTACTCCGAACTTACCGGTGGACGTAGCGACTCGGAAGAGTCACCTAGGTACAAGAATCACACTGCCCTTCGAATCTGCTGAAAATTTATTCGAAAAGACGCACACCGATCTTCCAACGAGCGCCAACGCGGCGCGCAATTACGAGAATAGTTTAAATGAATTTTCGTCGGGGGGGGGGGGGGAGGGAAAACGATTATCGTGCTTAGAACGTATCATCGGTACAATCCCTGGGATGTAATTGAGAGCCGGCAATATCTGGCCACCGATAATAATCGTTTAATTGGTGAGAGGGGAGTCGTAATTTCAGGAGCGGGCCGAATAGAATCACGAAATCGCGCGATAGGTTTTCATCCGATTTACGGTTATAACAGTACTCCACCTGCGGTTTATAAAGGGTTATTGTAGCGAGCTTTCGGATAGCTATTCCTCGTGGCCGGCTGGCTGGCAGGACAATGGCTTATGCTAATTCCTACCCTCTATGTAGATGTCGTCCTTCCGACTAGTGCACACCGCCGGCTACGCGTGTAATGCGTCAGATTTTAAATTCAGACCGGGTCACGCTTGCGGCGAGCACGCGAGATTAACCGGGGGATAAAAAAAAAACGGGGAAAGAAGGAAGGACGCGACAGGAGATGCGATTAATTCCACGTGCCTTATCGTGTGAGCGGCTGGAAAGTGGATCCGTGGGGCTTCACTCGGTTCGCTCGAATCGCCGGTGGAGATGTTGCTTCGGCTCACTGTATTGTTCAGCGATACGGTAACCGGCGATAGAAGGATTACGACGCTAAGTCGAATCATTGGAGTCACGATGTTTTATGCCCTCTCACATTTAAGCAGAGGATCCATTAAGGACGGGCGAACGGCTGTGCAACTCTAGGATCACTGAAACATTAGGTACCCTCCCTCTTGAAAGAATCTTGGCTCAGAATGGGACTATGCAGTGGTTACCGTCGTACTTAACACTTTTTTATCGTAAATACTCCATCTTACTGGGGACGCGCTTGCATTCGAGTATGTATCACGCGATAGATTGAACGCAAACGAGGACGAGCAGGTCTGAGAGAGCCCCTTGATAACCGAACCGCTTCGGAGCCACTTAAAACGATTAGCCGAGGCCGCGCTTCCATTGGAAGAAGCGTGTCTGCCAAGGTTAATCGCCCCTCAAACCGACAAAGACCTCCGCGGTTCCGCTTCCTGCTGGATCCCACGGGGAGGGACGATTTCTTTCCTCGCGACAGGGTGTCCGGGAGAGGGTTGAACGTCCGTCGAAATAAATAACGTCCACGCGTCGCGGAACGAATGGACGTACGCGAATACGCGTCGACCACCGGAATTCCCATGTCGGGAGGAGAGCTCTTCGGGGCAACCGGTCTCGCACGCCGTTGACAATCCCGTGTTTCGTGGGTTATTTCGGCTCCCCCGGGCGAAGGCTGTTATTTCGGTTCCATAAGTTAATACGCGCTGGAGCCAGGCCATGCGCGGCTTCGTTCTGCGCGTTACTCCCGAAACGCTCGAAAGTATTGCGGTTTATTTATCGTTGCCCGGCTGTTTGCTGCGGCCAGTTTTCAGCGTGTGGTGAGCTTTGCTAGAGAGGCAGAGCGCCGGTATCGAAATACCTAGTTAGTAGCGAAACGCTTTGGTCCAGAGTCGAGAAGAGTAAAGTCGGTTTTGATATGGATGAGACCTCTTTTGGGAAGGCGGACTTTCACAAGGGAGCCGAGAAGCTGCAGCGAGATGTAACGATTGTAGTTTCAACAGCACAAGCTGCTAACTGATTGAGAACCGCTTTCAAAGTGTAGGGGATTAGCGTGAATTAATAACAGGGACTGCGTGTTTCTTTGATGTAGCCGACTAAACGTCCCTTCAGCGGTCACGTGTGCACTGCCTTTAATTGCCACCTATATTCTGCATGCATTGTACCCGAAACGAGCGTGAAGTGCATTACCATAATTCATCTTGCCCCGTAAACTCTTGATGGAATAACTAGACAGTTGCAAGGGTCGACGAAAGTATGCAGGGGTAGTGGTTCGATTAATGCTACCGAGAAATTTATGAAAATTGATAAAGAGTTCACAGTAGCACTTGCTATAGGCGCGTATCACGTATGAAATTACAAGCTCGCAACTTTCATGTTCTTATCGGATGCTGTTAACTGAGACGTCGATGAATTAATGACTCGCCGGATCGATCCTCTCGCACCTTCTGCATCCTGCATTTTATCACACAGCATACTAGACTTTGCTTCCGAACATCCGCCTGTATTTTCACGTTCAATTCGCGTCTAACAAAATCGAGGATACATTTCTGTCCCCGCGTCAAACGGCCCCTCGAAGCCTAATCCAATCAAGGGATGCATCGAAGGGTAATACCGAATTCGTGAGAGGGCGAGAGGCGCGAGCGACAAAGCGCAGTTTCGTGAATTAAGTAACACACGCGTTTCGGTACTTTGAGCCCCAACTTCCGCTGTTCACGGAACAACTCCGATATCTCTGCGGGTCGGGCGTAGCCCAGGGGTCGGGTTCTTCCTGAATAATTCGGAAGGCCAGGTCAACGGTAGACGCTAAAGTTTCGGCCGCCCCTCTCACATGTGCGCCAGTGTCCTCTCGCCCGAAGAAGAGAAAGGTCAGCCGAAAAGGACTCGAGCGCGTTAGTTTCTGGACTTTCCAGGCGTAGTCGGAAAGGGCCGCCGAGTGACGCTAAATTTCGGCGTCCTGGGAATACCGTCGTCTAGCCGCTGGAGCTTCGCGACCGCACACTGGCCGGTGTTAATAAACGATCGCCAGTGAGAATTCAATCCACGAAATTGCTCTGTGTAAACGGCAGCTGCATTTTTCAACCATAATTTGGACAAACAGATGGATCTATCACGAGGAGGATCGAATATTCGAAATGATACTCCCACACTGTCTTCTACCATATTTTTCATGACCTTCTGCTGAGTCCTAGGCAATTCTAGATTTTTTCATTGATATATCCTCGTGACGTGATGAATTAATGTATCGAATTACTCAATGGTCAATACTCTCGGTTGAGGTGATGTTTCGGCAATCTACCTCGATCGTTTGCCTCCACAATTTGCGGAACAGGGAATCGCTGTGTTTTCATGCACAACGTTCACTGTTTTTCCGCCGAAATTGCTGGCTGTTACGCGGCGAATTAATTTGCATGGTTTTGTTACGCTATGAACCGAGCTTTCCAGCGCTTTGAGAACGTTTGATAGAAATTCACACAGACAGATTGGGTGGGATTGGGGTGGAATCGAGAATTGGTCATTTTCTCTAAAATTGTCCCGCACTCCGCGCTATTCTTTCTAAAAGTTGAATTAGATTTAGGTAGGAGCTTGGAGTAAATAAATTGGGGATGCACGTATCCGTCCATCAAAAATACATACAAGGGGGAGTGTTCAGCAGGATCTGTGTTACTGTTCCACGTGGAAAAATACCAGGCCCTAGTTGCATCCTCGAATTCTCAAAGGTAGTAGCCGGGCAGTCAATTCTTGTCAGTGGCAATACCCAGAGTAAGATTCCATTATTTATGAACTCGATGGACCGAGCTCCATTATTTATAGAACTGGATTGATATGGGTTGTGGGAAAACGGGATTGCCCTGTGGTATTTTAGCGTGCCCTTGAATGTTTACGGAGACGCCTGTAACATTAATCCTGTGGATCTTTCAATTCAGGAAAGAACAAACTTCGGGGGTACAATTTGCTGGAAAACTTGAGGAATCTGACGGAAATTAATCTAGGAGTTTCAAACACTATTTTCCAATGGAATTTTATTTAATACTCTCCTAGCGTACAGTCTAATAATAACACAGCTCATATTCATGAAAAGCAGTAATGCCAATAATTCTTTCTATCCTCCTTCATTGCGTCTGTTTCCACCAGGAAGATCCGTGTATCGCGAGAATGATTAGTTTTCGTTAACACCTCTCGACAAATATCCACGGTGTACCGTCGCGATTACTATAATTGCGGGATTGCGAGGTTGCTCGTTAGCTCGCAGTGCATTTTAATATTTCAATTCAGACTTGACTAGCAGGAAGACTGGGGAGAAACAATGTCGTAATAGAAAGTTCGAATCACAACTAACGAGTAATATCCTGTCTCCGATTCCTTCAAACAATGGCTCTTTCGATTGCGCTCGTCTGGTTCTTGCCCCCTTGTCAAGGGTTGCGGCATCGTTCCCTTCTTTTTTCTCCACTCCTCTCTTGCTCGCCGACCTTCCATTCGATTTCGTGCGTTCGCACGTCCGTGAGACGGGTCGTAGAGCTGGCGGCAACTGGTTCGTGTCTTTCGGGGGATGTCGGCTGGAAAAGTTCGAGGCTGACTTCACGCCTAAATATTTTGTCTGGTTTATACGAAGTGACGTGAAGCCGATAAGGCGGAGCGGAGGAAGATAGCAACGGTGCGAGGGTGCCCTTTCTGTCTCGTTAGGCCTCCACTTGTGCGAACTTTCTGCTGTTAGATCAGGAGTTTACGGCCACGATAGTGCGAACCTTGGGCGAAGGCTTCTTTGAAACTTGAGACCCCAAGGCTCTGACTTAATTTTTCAAGAAGAAACATTGGGTATTCTGTAAGGAAAGATTTGTCAGTGGGTAATACGCTTCTACACTCCCCTTCCTCCTTCACAAAGGGGAATTGTTTTTAAATTGCAACGCTGGTCAGCTTCTAGCCCTTCGTTCTTTCAATGTCAAACCTGAGGAGAGACGGTAATTAATTCCTGGAACTTTTGACCGGATGATCGTTCAAAGTAATTGAATTATTCTCCATGGGCAACGGAGTCAATGTACTCGCGAATGTGTGCCGTTTAATTCGCAATGTTGATTAAAATCTCTTGCAGTTTTTATTGCAATTGACGTTACACGGTGGTCAACGTAGTACACTAAAAAAAGTGATCGATCGAAGTTTGAATATTCCTATGTTTCTGAACGTATAGAATACTCCCCGTTTGAAATGGTCAAACTGCATATACGACGCGAGTAATCACAGCTGGTGAGGATTTTCCGTCCACACATGTGCCAGCGAGATGTTCCTCGTCATCCATCCCCCACATCCGTTTGTGCGTTAGGATTCTCTGCTCAAAGAGCATCGTGCAACCACAATGGATCTGAGGCCTCAACGGTGGTCGAGCGTGGAATGTCTCATCGAACCCTTGAACCCACGCGTACTCAATATCAACAACACCACAAAACAGCAATACGTATGTACGAGCATCGTTGCCGCCATTACAAACATGTGATTCGCCGTTGCATTGTTTGATCATGGTAATTACGGGGCTCGTAAAATGCTCGGCAAGGAGGGGCAAGGGAGGAAAGGTCCGACGTGCATAATAGTCCCTCTTGCAACCTTCTCTGTATACACATCGTGATCCTTCAGCTGGAAGGATGGTGATGCTTCCAGGAAGGGTAAACAGTGCGTATCTACTATTTAGATTTGCACGAGAGGTGAAATACGACGACAGGGCTGCAACCCTTCAGCCCTCCAACCTCGAGTTTCGAGAGGGATCGTGAACGGTATTGATCTGGAAGGCACTGGATCCTTTTCGTGGAAATGTGGTGAAACGTCAGCTCCGTAAATCTGTTTCGAAAATATTAGTAATACATACCGTGGAAACTCGTGGAGAGTTTAGATTTGGGATGAGCCTCGGTTGCAAGCGATCGATACAGTGGAAGAAGAGGGATAAAGGAACGCGAGGAGCGTCGTCGGATGAGCACTCTTGGGTCTTCGTTTATCGAGGGACCACGGTTCTACCGATCACGAACACCCAGATGACCGTGGAGAATTGCACTCTACGTGTTCCACTGGCGGCAAGCAAAAAATCCACACTGCCTTGTGCTGGCCACCACGGTGGGCAGGGAGGTTTACGATCGCTTCTGATGCTCGCCGCCGTTGTTGCATTAAATATGATTCACGTGGCGACCGACCACGGCTGGTGGTGGCGAGGCAGACAGTCTGTCTGCGAGCTGGGTGCATCCACGTTGCTGGTATTCCAATTACCATTAGGCAGAAACGAGACTTTTTTCAGGATTGGAATTTCGAAGATGGTCTTTTTCGTCTAACGAAACTTGGAGATTATTTCTTTCCTTCCATATAACGAGAGTCGTTTATTGAATATTATGATCTGTCCTCCTGCCCCCTCCAGGCATTTGAATAGTTTTCGTAGAAAGGACTCTCTCCAATATACCCACAAATTTCGAAGATGATCGCATCAGATCTTAACCCATAAGCTATTCAGAGTATTCTGTGGGTACATTCTGTACTACTCGAGGCATTAGAGTCCTTAATGGGGTGACAATCTCGACTCTCAGCTAATAGCTGAGTTGAATTTCTCACGGAATTAATCTTCAGAATACCTTCTGCTTCGTACAACTGCTAAGGAGGAATTGCCAGCCAAACACATTAGTGACTCATGGCTAACAGTCGACCGATCATCTGACACATCAGCTCCTCGGCAAGCCCCGAAGCGCGTGTCACGATGATCACGACCAACCGCGATAATCTGCCAAGCCATCCCGTCACATCCTCCGATGTTTGCTAATTTCGTTGGACGTGTCGTGACGCGCGTACCGTGCGCCTATCACCGCGGCATTTCTCCGGGGGGTTTCATCCCCATTTCGAGGTGGGGGGGGGGGCGAGAGGGGGGTGACTCTCCGATCCGCAGCAGAGACCTGTTGCTTCTAGCCGGAGTTCTTCTCGGTTCCGCTTTAAATCGACCGTCGGGCCGTCCGTCTCGCTCGTCCCAACGTCCGCGTCCTCGTCCATCCACCGCTGGCGCTGCTCTCTTTCCTGCTCTTACAGGGTTCTTTCTTCCGCCAGGCGGCTCGGTTCCTCGTCTTCTTCCCTCTTTCCGGCAACGATAGAACGCCCTTCGTCTGCGACGACGCGACCAGGCTCCTCATGTTCTCCTGGTAGCACGGAGGCCTGTCTCGTCGCACTCTGTTGCTCCGTTCGCTCTCCCTGTCCTCGTCGCACCGTCGCCGACGCCTATGCCGCTTTCTCGTCGATCCTCTTTGCCTCGTCCCCGACGACGGTGCCTCTCTGTCGTGCGGAGGCGTGCGACACAGCGACGAGAAAAGCGCGCGGCAGCTTCCTCTTTCTCGGCTCCTCGCCACTTTCCCCGTTCTTCCCGCGACGCGTCGACGCTCTAGCGTCGCGGCGGCCGAAACACGCTCGCGTCTGCCTCCTCCACCGACTACTGGTGCCTTGATCCGACGTTCCTGCTCGTAGAAGAGCGCGGTCCGAGGAAACCTTCCCTTTCTTTCCCCTGCGCGATTCCCCGGCTGATCCGGGAAGTTCAAGGATTCGGAAATGAGAAATAGTGTTGAGATTGCCAGTGTGTGTGGTACTGATGATGGTCTTGCCGATAGTAGCTAGTGGATAGTGCCGAATTTCTCTATTCATATTGCTTCTTATCTTTCAATAAAAGATACAGATCTGACCTCGAATTTAGTGATTGAAACGAAGGCCTGGCGACAGCTTCCCTTAACGATCGCCATGGATCCAGGTGCGCAGATTTATCCCTGACACCGGTTTACACTCTGTACTGGCAAATCGAGAATTCACCTTTCGCCATAAAAGCGCGTGCAGCTGCCACGGCCCATTCTCTCGAATCGCTTTTTCCATCATGGGCGCGGCGTGCGTCCCGTCAGTCATAACTGTCGCTCAAAAATTATTATCGTCGCCGAACAACGAGGCGGGGGTCGAGCGTTTCGAGCGTCGAGACGCGTCTGCGTGACGGATAACGAGCGTCGAATGTGCCGAGACGCGTGGATTTTCTTTTTCTCTCTCTCTCTCTCTCTCTCTCTCTCTCTCTCTCTCGCTCTCGCTCTCGCTCTCTCTCTCTTTCTCCTGTTCCCTTTTTATCGTCGCGAACCAGCCCGCTCGCGCACTAATAACAGAGCAGACAGTTTGGAGCGATTTGCGGCACCGCGCGGGCGATGTTCTTCTCGTTTTGCGGTCGAAAAACCGCAGGACACCCAGTGCTCGAGCGGAACTCGAAGACCTGAGCGGTCGCAGCTTCAAAGGATCACGTTGAAACGATTTTCGCCGCCATCGGTGATCAGTTTTTCGAAAACGTAACGAGATTTGCGAAGAGTTCCACGAACATTCGTTAGAAATTAGTGCGGTTTGGGTGTAAAACACGTGTCCGCCCGACGGAAGGATCCATTTTGAGTATTGCACGCAATAAAATTTTGATCAAATTTCGAGAACTCCGTGACATTTAGTGAATTCAAGTACTAAACGGATATAATAGTTCAGCAAGTACCTACGAAAGAGGGGGATGCGAATTCTGTACGCTAGTGAAAAATGGTTGAAAACTTCAAAAAAAGAGGTACGGCGCCCTGGTCCACGCTATACGAATGGTACTCGTCGTTCTCTTCAAAGGCAGCACTCATTACGCGGAACTTCCGGTGCATAGATCGCAATTGCAGCAGCGGCGCAGTCTCTAACGTTGTAAGATGAGAACGCAGCAGACTGGAACTTCCATCCTCGAACATGGCACCGCTCTCCTCAAGCTTCGAATCAAATTGTTGTCGCTTGACGGGGTCCGTGCAATGTGGCGATTTAGCCGAACATCCTTCAATAATTTTTTTTTAACGGCAAGCTATCATCTTGTTGAGCGGAAAAGGAGAATAATTCTTTGAAGTAAAGGTGTCAATTGAATTCGAGAATCGTTGACAGGTGATAATTCCAAATTCATTGAGTGCTGGTTTCTGTGTTTCATTTTTAAAGAACGTGGTTCACAAGGGTCGTGACAGATTAATCAATCTTTGAAACGTTGCATTACGTTTGCAAAGAGATGCGAATAAATAATCCATACGACGTAGACGAAGAACTTACCTCACACAGTCGTACTCAACGTCTATTTTAATTCATTCAATTCATTGCTCTCCTCAATCGACACAGCCGCGGGGGGTGGCGGAGGGGGGGGGGTAGTATTTACTCCAGAGGAAATCGATTAGAATGCATAATATCCATCTCGCTGCTTCAATTTAATTAACCTGAATTTTACTCTCGAAATGCCGGTTCCTTTGCATTACTGTAAGTTCGCTACATACCACGGAAGAGAGTAGTAGTTCAATAATTCGTCGTCGATATAGTTATTATAATTATATTCCTGATTATTTATTTTTTCTTACTGCTGGCCCAATATATCAACATTGACGGAACGTAGGTATCTATAATATTAGAGATCATCTTCACATTTGACGTTCGGTGAACGAGTCTTCTTCACTTCATCTCTGTCCAGGCAGAGAGCTTCGAAAAGTTGATTTTAATGTATTACAATGTGGCAATCAATTGTATGGGACAATATAGTGTGATAAATGAGACGGTATTTGTGGAACTGAAGGACGTCTCCGTTTTGAAAAACGATTTATATCCCCCTCGCGATCGAGATATTCATCCTCGAGAGAGTGCAGGCGATGATCCGTAAGCTGATGGTATGACGAGGTCGTTCTCAGTGGTTCTCGGCGATGGACTTTATCAAGAAACTACGAATCTTTTCCTAAAACTGGATCTGTTGTACATCAGAGCCCAAAGCTTCGGCACGCAAATGCTTCCTCATTACTTGACTGGTTGGTCCACGATACAGAACAAAAAGTCAATAATTCACCAAGCAGTATCTGAGTGACTAGAAACTTTCCATCCCCGTTTTAGGAAATTTTCATTCAGTTTCGTGTACAAATATCAATCCCGCCCTTCCTCGTTGCTTTAAAAAGTTAAACACTCTTTAAATACTTGGCGTGATTGGCCTGTCACAAATGCCACCGATCCATTAATCCAATTTAACATTTAATTCCTGAAATGCCGCGTCGCGAGTCTCCGATAGTTACCCCGGAAATATTCAGTCAAGCTCTCGAAGCCCGTGGTGGCCGAGTGCCGGTGGCCTTTCAAAGGTGGCAATCGAGATCTCGATTTTGTACCTCAGAAGCCCCGGGATGTAGGACAGTAGGACCTGTTTGTCGAAAGAATTCTAAAGACCCCATTATAATAATCCCTCACGTGCCCACGGCGCACCCCCCTCTCGAAACCCTCCCTCACACACAGTGGCCGTCGAGACTGGGTTTATACCGGGTGATCATGCTCGAATAAATTCCTCAGCACCGGACGCTGTCGGCTTTTTAGCTGCCGCAGCTTCACAGGGGTTTATAGATCGCGTGGTTCTGTTTGAATACGGAGAGAGCGTAAGGCTGTTAGGCTGTGTCTAAATTTAGTGCTAGAATACGGATGTGTTGAACGTTTATTCAACGCATAGATTTCCTTCCGCTATAAGTCTTTTTGCTTCTTCGACGAATAATTTCAGCAAATTTTTTCTAATCCCGGCTCTCTTTGAAATCTCCGAGTTTCTAATTCTCCGGGTTTATTGGTACAGCGATTTGGTGACTCGAAGAAATTAAACACATGCTTGCAAAATAGCTGGAATACATGTCGTGTGGAATAACTTTCACTTCCTTGCAGCGTGTAGAATTATTGAGTACCCGGTTGCATAATTCCATTAGCAAACTTCCAGTGAAATTTTATATACATACATGGTAAGCAAGGTCCGTGAAAGAAGGTCCTGACGCCAGCCAAAAATCGTTCGATTTCGTGGCCGAGGTCCTTGAGTTTTTACTCAAACCTGTCCTTGACCACCCTTCCAGTTTCCGTCCACACGAAACGTGGCACAGAGAGGGAGTTGCTCGCTCCGAGTATACCAAAGGTGCCATTATAATAATCCCTCACGTGCCCAAGGCGAGCACCTTCCGCACGAAATGTCCCGCCCTATTGTGGTCTTGTTCAAACGAATGCGACCGAGCACTCGACCGACGACTTCTTTAAACCACCCTCGCCTGCATTATGACGCGACACACTCGCACGGCTATATCCTTTCGAACAAAGCCAAAGATCCTTTGCACATTCCTCGAATAACTGGGCAGCGGGCCCTCGTTTACGACACACCGGCCACCCGATACACGTCTCGCGTGCTCTCACGGTGCTTTCGATGGGAGTCTGGTGAAATTTTCAACGATCGTTGGTTTGGAGTGTTTCAAGCATTGGTTGCACGCTGGATTGCAAGCGTTTTGGGCTAGCAAATTGAGTTTTTGTAGCAGCTCTAGCTGAATGCTTAGATTCTACTTGTGATTTTGGAGTAGCCCGTATTTAGTTCTTCGACTAACTCAAGTTCAGGTCTTGGGCACTCTAACGTTGAGCTTTTCGCAGCTTCCATCGACATCTTTCTTCTATTATCCACGTATCGTGTAAGTCGTGGAATTTAGGGATGGATATTCCGGGGAAGGGTAGATTTCAAAGATGAAGAATTGGAACGAGGGTATCGAGCTATGGGCTGTCTCGTTTTCCTCGGGCTTGACTGAGAACCCACGAAACTGTTCACCGTGACAGAGCACAATGCATGTTTCTCGACGACTGCCCTATTCGTACGTGTCTCTATACCGCGTTGAT
This sequence comes from Andrena camellia, assembly GCA_029448645.1. Classification (NCBI taxonomy): domain Eukaryota; kingdom Metazoa; phylum Arthropoda; class Insecta; order Hymenoptera; family Andrenidae; genus Andrena; species Andrena camellia. The sequence goes on along the minus strand of CM055679.1, from coordinate 38,786,506 downwards.
ATACTTTGGATCGCGTGGAGGATTACGGGCGTCCCGCGGGCGATCGATACCTTCTCAGAGGGTTGAATCGACTGGAAATGGAAACGTGTGGGTGTAGCGGACGATTTCAACCGGTGCCTAGGATCATCCAGAGATTTTATCTTTATGACACTGCGCTCGCTAGCAAGTGACTCTATCGCGAGCTCTCGTCGCACGGTGAACATGTTTCCATGTTTGGTGGATACGCGAGGGAATAACAAAAATATTACGACAAGCATATTGAATGAAACGAAATTTATTCCACTTCGTCTCGGAAAACTTATGACCATGTAGAGTTTCAAAAGAAACATCCAAAATATAACAGAATACTTCGCTCTTCGAACGTATTTAACTCAAATACTGAACCAACCATAATATCCTCGTTTCCTTCACTCCGAAGGGTACAAAGTGGTCAATGCCACTTCAGAAACAACTAGATCCCGTTCGTAGACGATTGTTCTGAACATTCCATCCTCCCAAAGTAGAGGATGAAAAAGAAAGACACACGGGAAGAAAATTAAGAGGAACTAGAGTTATGAGGGCCCCATTATCAGGTAACAGATCGCCGATCGAGCGCGAATGCACGCGCGAGGATCCAACTTCCAGCAACGAGCATCGAATCCTCGCGCTGATTGCGCGCAGATTCCAGGCTCGATTGCGCTCCAATCTGTAATAGAATCTACCGGGTTTCGCACGCAAGCGAGCCGATCAAATATAGCGGCGGACGGGCGGGAATGTCGCGGAACCGAGCGTTTATTGGCGGAATATCCGGGCCGGAACCGTGGCTCGCGGTTTTCGCTCTGACGATAATTCGAATTCCCGAGTTTTATGAGACCGTTGACACGCCGGCGCCCACTCCACCCTTCCGAAAATCACGACCCACTCGCTATTGACACCGGCAATCGCCTCGTTGGCTGACATCATCGCGTGCATCTCATGGGAAACGTTGCTATTCTTTCGAACGTTTACCAGAAGTCTTTGCTTTATAACTCGCGCGTTCCTTCTTCAAATATTCATTTTTTGTCCCCCTTATTTGCTCGGTTCTACGTGCTAATATTTCCCTAAGTGACCCTTGAATTCACTGCCTTTTCATTACAAACTGCCCGTACACGTTAATAAATATAGCATCATGAGAACATTTGCTTGAACTATGGTGTGCTACTCTATGCCACCCCCTCGCCGCCTTTCAACCTCGTGTGGACAAATGCTAAGGCTGCCCATTTTCCACGGTCTCCAAGCACCTCCGAGACCCGTTGCCCTTTTACCGCAAGCTCCCCCAATTATATGTCACCGTCATACATCTATTGTCGCTTAGAGGACGACAGCATCGACCTATATTCCTCATGATTCCCCGGAGTATCGCGATAGGTCGCATTCACGAGCTCTTATGCAAAGGCCGCGACGCGCGAGCCCTCGTTATCCCTTTTTTCCTTCTTCTTCTTCTTCAATGACTACCGGTGCCTGAAGACAAGTCCTTGTATACACAGTGCATTAGCGAAGACGCGTCGGAACACACACTTCCGCCATAACCTCCTTAGACAAAGCGGCCTCGTTGCACCTGCGACGCGCGAAAGTCCGAGTTTCACGGGACCATTTGCATTTCACGCGAGCCTACAAGCTGTCCAGGACTCATTCTCGCCGTTAGTAATAATTGTACCGTCGCTAATCACGGTCTCCGCGCCGTCGTCGTCACCGTCCAGGCGTTATTAAGTGAAATTTACGGGAAACGGGGGCTTGCATCGCTGTCGGTAACTGGAATTAATCCGCCGCCGCGACGGGCGCGCCCGAAAATCCGCGCCTGGAAAGTTTTCAGCCGGGCACCCAGAGATTATCCTGTTATGTATAGGGACGGGTTATATTAATTCGAATAATGCCACGCCTAAGATCCTTTCCTCGAAGACAGCTCGGTTTTTTCAGCTGGAATTCGAAACATTTCTGTCGCAGCAAGAGAATCGCGTACCTGATTCTTGCTGTAGTCATTTATTTTCCATGTCCATTCTGTTTTAATATTGGGCTTTGAATATGGAAACGCTACCTACTTTGCCGAACGCAGAATGCCAGAGGAACTACATATTACGTCCCTTCGTTTGGCAGGCGAACTGCAGCCGGCGCAAGTTGCAGGCTGCAGTCGAGTGACGCGTGCGTTGGCATTGTCGACGATTCATCGTTCTTTCGATACCCCGTGCCCCTCCGACTCGCATGAATGAAGCACCCTCGCAGACGCAGAAAGCTTTTTGACACTGGCAGAAAATATTTGCCCCGCGAGAGGAGAGGGCTCGCCTATATAGCCGTCGAGGGGCAAACAAAGCAGCCCGCCCTCGCCGTGAATGAAAATCTTGCCGGTCGGTGTATCGTAAACGCGGAAGTCTCCCGCGGGGTCGTCGCCCCCGAACCGAGACAATGGGCGGCTCCTTCGTGAATGGTGCAATTCGTCAGGCTCAATGACATTATTGGTTTTTCTGCCAATATTTGCGCGGGATTTATGCCTCTCCCCCCCCCCCCCCCGCTTACCAGCCTCGATCTCGCGTCGATTATACGTCGTCTTTCATCCTTCCCTTTCGTTTTCCGTGAGTTTTCTATCGAGGCGGGAGTCGGTGGCTGATCCGAACGTTGCCATTCGTCCGCGATTCTTTTTTTTTTTCAAACGCATGATGGGAAAACCAGAAGGATATCGTTGAGAGATTAAAATAAAAAGTCATTTGGAGTGCTTCGCGCGTTGATTGAAAATTTATGACGGACCAGCGGTACGCGTCGAGATTAATTAAATTCATTTCTAATTAATCCCTCCGCGTCTCCGCTCGTTAATTATTCTCCGAACGGGGCGAGATTTACGATCGAAATTTTCTTCGCCGCCTTTCTGGCCGACTGAAGAACAATCGCTGACCGAGTTTCCCAGGCTTTCTTCAATCTGTCGCTGGTGCAGCAGGTGCATTCTTCATGGAAGCCCATTTCGTCCGACACGTTCCACGATTATTTTGTCACGCTATCTTTCTACGTGATCCTGGTGTTCCCTTCAGGTGAGCACTCGCTCTGCTCGGGCCTCCTCAGGTAGAAGACCCTTTCCCTTTCTACGCATGCCCGACCTCCAAGAATGGTCTTACTGTTAGCTACAAATTAGTTCTCTCGTCAGTTCTGCCAGCGCACAAATTCTAGCCAAGTGAAAGGCCGATGGTCGGCTAATTTTCTGGCAATTATTCGGCGTAGATCTTAGGGAAGTTAGAATGAGCCTATGTCTGTGTGCTTTAAGCACCTTGCGAATAAAAGGGGGGTTTCTATGAGAACGAACATTATCAGTCAGGACCGACTGAAAGATTGACAAATTTTTATTGTAAGTTCGTGATCTCGAATGGCTGTACCTGTCGATAATTCTCGTGGATACAGCATTTGAACTTCGATTCTGGGAACAATGATCAACGAACAGTTGTACTTATGACTATTCAGCTTCGATGCACGGTGTAACCGCGGAAAAGAACTCCAGCGGTGAGTAGTGGGCAAACAAATCCGCCGCTGATGACTATTGATTTAGGATGAACGTCTGTGTATTCAGTGTTTTGCATTCTGCGACGCACACTGTCCCAGTCTTCTTTAACCGTCGTAGAGACCGCCATAACGACGATTAAAACGCAATGCCATTTGCGGTAGGTTTCACGACTATCGAAAGCTTTTCGCGATACTACATTTGTAGGAAACTCGTAATCCAATCGACTATAACGTAGAAAATGAACAAGTAGGTACCCCAACAAGCTTAGTGCTTCTACATGCCCAGAGTAGAGCATCTGAAATTCTACTTGGCAAGGTGAGGGTCAGGAATGATAGCGCAACTTTCACGGAAGCCCCCTTTCCTCCCGCTGGCCGGATATAGCACATGTGTATCTAGCCACAACGACATATACCTTTCCAACTGGCTAATCACGGCCTGGACAAGCCCTAATACCGGCGGTTCGAAGAAAATACAAGCGTAACGGTGTTCACAGATGATTAATTGGCCGGTTAAGTACCTACGTACACGGTGGCCGGGGGCAAACGTCAGCCCGCATTTCGGCCAACGGGAGAATCCAAATGGCCGTGGCACGCGTGATTAATCTAATTGATGTGGCATCTCCTGTCTCGCGCCGCGCGAGACGTGGTACACGCGTGCACAGCTGGACTCGACATTCGTGCATGAGTTGTCGCTCCACTGTCTTCATTAATTAGTGTTTTGCCACGGTCTAATGTGCCGAACAGACGCCCGTTGGCTCGGGGCATTTTCGCTGCCCTGATCGGTGCCCGTTGCACATGCTGGTCACAATTGCTCGGTAATAACGCGAGTGTAGCTGCCATCCCAACCGGGGATCAGAGATTTTCAGGCCCACTGCTCCACTAGTAATTACAATTCCACTATCAACGCATCGGTTTTGCCAAATTCCGGTAGAACTGCGAGGGAATATATAGGTAAACGTCCAGTTCTTGATTTAAGAGTGATCTTATTAACGACGTACGGTGTCCCGATGGCAGACGAGCCGAGCAAAAAGAATTGCTCAAAGAAGACGTGAACTGAGCCGTAATGTTAACAGCGCATCGCATCCCAAGGAAATTTTAATTAATGCAAGCGTTCTCGGACGCTCGGAAGTTCTCAGGCGGCGGCCACTCAAAGAGTACGCTCCGCGAAACGGGATCTCCATCTTAGGCCGCGTAATTGACTTATTCCCGACGAAAATTCCGGCGTCTGGTCGCGTCGCTACTGATTGTGCCTCTTCATTACGAAACTCGCCACTCGAGAACACGTTTCGCGCGAGGGAGCCGCGCAGAAAGAGGATCGACGGCGAATAAAGTGGTCGGTTCCTGCAGGAATCGCTCGTTAGCGGGCGAACTTCAGATTTAACCGCGATCTTTTTTGTCCTCGCGCATCGCCGGCTTTCGGGGAAGCGGCGTCGAGACTTTTACGCGTTGGGGTGCGCTTTTTTGCCCCGAGAACACTCCGCCACCGCTATTACGTCCCTTTATTAACCCTTCTCGCTCGAGGAGGCGATCCTCTTCGTGGAAACTCGATGGGTTATCTGCGTTTCCGCGGAGGAGGAGCCTCGGCTAATGTTAACAATAAATCCTTGCACCCTCTTTTGCGCGAGCCCCCAAAACTAAGTAGTTTTCTGTAGGTGTGTTCGTACGAATCGCGTTTGCTTGGTCGCCTTGCAGCCAGGCGAAACGTTGACCCTCCTAAGCCAGCCCTTTGGTGTCGGGAACAACCGGTAGTCACACGGAGCGAGATTCGGCGAATAAGGTAGCTGCCTGGTGAGTTTTCTTTGTCGAAACGCTGCCATGCCACGAGAGGACAGCGTCAAAGTAAACGCAGAGACAGAATTTGTAGGAAAGGAGAAAGCAGGATACTGGGGAATGGCAATAAATCCCTTTAATTGACGTCCTCAAGCTTAATTTCAAGAATGGATAAATTCGAAAGATTTAATCCCATTTCTTTTGTGCATCCTTTCGATTCTTGTTTAAAAAATCCTTTCGAGTGCAGCTTAGTCGACTGAGAATTGCTCAATGGCGCAGAAAACATATTTCCCAGCGACACCCGCGGTTTGCAACGACCTAGTTCATACGCGCCCCCGAAGATCACGTTCTTCCATTCCATAGGAGATAAGGACCCATGAATAACATTTTTGTCTCCTCAACGAGCCGCTTCATGAAAATCCGGTCCCACGTTATCTTGCTATCGTTATCATAGACGGTAGTTTGCGGGTTACACGATAAATGGTAACCTGCTCCTATGTTTAACCAAATGTTATGGGAGGAGAGCGCCGCTTCCGAAGACTATGATATTCCGTTTAGTGTGACACGAGGAAGATAGCTGGCAATTCCTTCGTCCCACGGTGTTCATTTAGTTCCACCCTTGTACCTCGATTAAAATAAAATTGTCGGAGTATTTAGAATATTCTCTATTCCACATATTCCGTACTCAAAACTGTAACACAATCGCAATTTAATCCGCAATCTTCCAATTCTAGGAAAACAAAGCCCTCCATCTTAGTCCTGTCAATGAAAAATTGTTTGCACACACGCACACTTTAGGAATAAATCTCCTCGTACCGTGAACTTCAGCGATATCAATAACCATCACCGTGTCACGAATACTTCTCCGTTACCGCGGCAGGTTTCCTCTTCGGTCGCGTCCTAGCAGGCAATAAATTCTCATTTTCCCAGCAACGTTCGATTCCCCACGTTGCGGCCGCGATAAACCGCCCCGCATTCAACATTAGTTTATAATGTCGCAATTGCGATTCGCGGACGGTCCAGATGAGTATCTATAGGCGTAAGCAATTCCAGCGCCCCAAGACAATGGAGGACCCCCGCGATGACATTGATACATAGAGCGGGATAATCATCGACGAATCGCGGGTATTCGATGTATTCCGGGAACTGAAGGCATTCGGTGGAGTAGGCCAATGGAGAATAGAGGCGCATACATTCAGACACACGTGAATAATTTGATACCGCGCTCCGATTTAGCGAACGGTTGTGGGATATAAAATGTTAATTGTGTACCACATGGCGTCGCTCTGGGCGACGAGCTACGGTTCACAGATGGAATTTTAGTATCGCTAGATGAAGTATTCATCTGTTAAATATGCCTACTCTAGACGACTCGAGTTTTTAATAGCGTATTAAAATAGGCCCCGCTGTCCAGTTAGATACGCGAGTTTGCCATCAGAAGAATTCTTACTTCATCAATTAACCATCAGCTGCTGCTTCGATTAAAACCAGGGGTTGAAAACGGTTAGGATACCGATTTCGGTTGTCGAAACAGTTATAAGAATCGAAATAATCTTGAAACAGTTACGAGTGAAAAAGGTTTTGCTTCTATATTATATCGGTTCCATAACGGTTATAGGGGAGAGTAGGGGAATTACGAACACTTAAGGGAAAAGTTAAATTGAAACAAAAGTATTGACTCTAATCAGATTTACTTTATAGATAAATGAACTTTGGTTAATTATCTACATGATGGTTCTTCCACGCTTGGGCCTGATACAGCCTTTTTTCTTGTTTGATCGAATTTTGGTTGCTCGTGGGATTTAATATTTTATTTGCTGCCTGACGGATTGAAAGTCTTTTATCTTCAACCTCTTTCACGGGTATCTCAAGATCTTTCATAATTATAAAATCGATATATAACTATTATGGAACCGATATAATATCGGTTCTGTAGAACCGAAATCGATATAGCCAGAAATTTCGGTTCCTTATAACTATTCAGAATATCGGTTCTTCATAACTGTTTCATTCAGAACCGATATATAACAGTTTGAAGCAGTTATTTTCGGAACCGTTTCAACCCCTGATTAAAAGTTGCTATCACATTATCCCCAGGTGCTGACTAATTGCACGCCGAGCTCGTGTGAAGAACGGCCCAGTGTAACAGGAACCCGAGGAATACGTTTCTCGAAACCGTCATCTATCACGATCAGACCTCCATTCTCGTCCACTTATTTTCACACGCCGTGAAATCGTTGCTCCGATGACTTCTCCGATTATTCCGCGGCAGAAAATTTATTCACCATGTATGGAAAGGATACAGGTCGTCCCGAGACATTGCTTACTACCTTTACGTATCTACGGCCCGTATCGTTTTCCGTGTCGAACGTGTTGCTCGCCACGGCCGATGGTGCATGACAGCTATCCCGCGGCACTTTCTACGCGTTTATTAAACCGCCACGGTGAAAGGAGTCGCGCGAAAGGCTTTTCAAACGTTTCAAAGGTCGCCGTCGACGGCTAACGACCGCCACCGCGGGTGATTGAAATACCGAGAGGCCTGTAACGTTCGTTTAATTAATCTTAATTAACCGCGTCGAAAAGTTCCCGCCGATACTGTTTACTTGCCCCGCACACGTTTGTTGTAATCATTAAACGGGCGGGCTAAGCTTTCTACGAAATCTGTCTGTCTAACGTTCACTCATTCTACTCGCGAAAACCGAACCTAAGTAGCAAGTCCAATTCAAAATACATAAAAGAACAATCTCAAAAACAATCGTGACTCTTTTTAATTAAACGATTTTATTCAGCTTCCATCCTCTGTTTACTTGTTTGTTTGTATGTTTGTTTGCATGTATGTTTCAAATCTGGCAACTCAAATTTAACCCAATTCCAACTATCCAATTGTCTTGAAACTTTGCAGACGTGCGTAGTTTGGATGACAATACATTATTTAAAAAAAAAATTAACCTCGAGCGGGTGAAAAAATTACCCAGTCATCAATAAATATAACCCATAATCACAAATCCAAACGACTTGAAATCAGCCACTCGCGTTTTTTACGAAAACGACAAAAAGCCGCTGCGTTCAGGACGCTAATCGCCTCGCGATTACCGAAAATACACAATTTTTCGCGAAATAATCCGTCACGTATGTACGAATAGTAAAACTAAAACTTTGCAGGCGTTCGCAGTATATCACCATCGCAATTGTAGTACAAGAAAATAATTATTTTTTAGTGACTGTAGCACTATAGCGTTTAAGCAAACTGTTAAACTCTATACAGCAATAAAAGATATTTGTAATGAAGTCTGTGCTATGAAATGTAAATCCAAAAACACTAAAAACTAGAAAATAAAAAATATATAAAAAAAAAATTTATGTTAAACGATTTTATTAAAAATGCACTAAAAACTAAAAAATAATTCTTTTCTTCTACTACACTTTCGATGGTGTTTTTTCACTTTAAATAAAATCGTGGAGCAGGATGTGTCACAACAAATTCATTTCAACGCTCGATTCTGTATTAAATTGATTCATATTCTGTTATGACATATCCTGCTCCACGATTTTATTTAAAGTGAAAAAACACCATTGAAATTGTAATACAAGAAAAGAATTAATTTTTAGTTTTTAGTGCGTTTTTATTTCGAAACACTACAAGAAACCACGACCGATATTCATTCGCAACGCTATGCTGGAACCAAATGCGGGGAATACTCGATTCGCAACGCTAATTCAAACCGTGATCAACATTTAGTCGCAACACTAACTGGCCCCGTAATCTTCTTCGCAACCCTAATTGAAAACGCGGTGTACTCAATTTCAGGAGAGGGGGCGTCGATGGGTCAGCCTATGGCCAACCAAACTACTACTACAACTACCGGCGAGCATAATGGCAAAGTAACACCTAAGAAGAATGACCCTGCACCCGAGGATGCAGGGCCATTCTTGGTAGCCCACATGATGTGGCCTTTTCTCTGGCCGGGCTATCTTCGGCTCTTTGGCCACTTCTTGCTTCGGGCGGTCCGCCCTTCTGACCGCGACCAGCGACAATGTGCAATGTCCCACTGGCGTCAAAAAGTCGACATAGCGAGGTTAGAAGCGAGGGCATACCCCACTCGCGCTAGTCTGGCCGTCGACTTTTCTCACAAATTTCCTGAAAGCAGGTCATCGCGCGAGAGAACATGCGATCAGAGAATACGATGACCTACCCCGGCCCTACCTACTTATATTTAAGTCACACATTCGTACCAGAAGGTAAGTTACCTATCCTACGCAACACCTGTATTTAAAAAATGGCAAAACAGTCTCTCAAACACAATCATCGGTCAACCCACTCCACGATTCTCAAGCATCGCCGCCCGGGTGCAAAGCCTACACTAGAGAGACCGTCCCGGGACGACTCCGTCACCCGAGCTTGGCCACAATCACACTCTAATAAGTACGTACCAGTTTTCACTGAAATCGGCTGGCAAAGGCAGTGACCATTGCGTATATGTATGATTTACATAGCAATTAATTATTCTTAATTTCAAACAATGGATTACTTGATAATGTGCATTGTCCGTATTAAGCACATACCTACATCAATCGTTATTACCTACTTTCTCGTTTGATTGTACGAGATTGATAAAGTTTCATATTCCAAGATTATTTACTAGAATGATCATCGTGTGCAACAAGGAATATGATACATTGATATAATTATTGCAATGAATAATAATATAATGTTATAGTTTCGTTAACATGGTCTTTGATAAAAATCTTTCACCGACGCAAATTCCACCGCCTAACCACACAAACACACACAGGTGGAAAATGCGACGTGCACGATACACTAACGCAATGCCAGCCGCCGACATGTAATTATTTAATAAAGAAAGTCATCGTGCCCCATTGCCTTCACCCACCCAAGTAGCGCATGGGCACGTGGATGGGTTAAAAAGCAATGGGTACGGAAAGATATCCTGAAAATCCTCAACTAGAAAATATGATTAGTCTGTATAGCGTCTAGCAGGTTGGTATTCTTTCACTTTACATTTTTAAGCAAAATGACTCGACTTTCAACTTGTGAATAGTTTAAAGTTTGATAAATAAGAAAGGACTCTACTTTAGATCAAGAAAAAGGACTCTACTCGACATTCAATTAGCAAGAAAAAAGACTCTAAAATTGAATTATTTAAGAAAATGACTCTAAATCATGAAGAATTTACTTTAAGAATTTAAAACGGGCGATTCCATCGTCAAAGTAAATTTCATAAAACAAGAAATTATGTTCGCATGCTAATTACTTTGAATCTGAAATTTGCCCACCCTCAAAATTGTCTTCTTGCACATGGAAATTAATTATTCTATTGTGTACGCAAACGAGTGACCTTTATAAGAAAGGAATTACACTTTTATGTCTATTATCATCATTTAGACATCAAGTTACTTTTAAGCACGTAGTATCAGAAAAATAAAAGAAATTCAATTCATTATAATCGTCGCAATGACGAAATCGGAGGGCATCCGATTTTTCCACTACATATTAAAGAAAATGATCGTAGCTGTGAAGTCTGAGTGTAGGTATCAAACTTCTTCGCTACATAAAAATTAGCATTCAGCAGTATTGATATTCATACCAATACCTTCTGAGCTGCTATGCACCTTTATGTGCATTATTTAATAAATATCTACATCAATGTATTATCAATGATAAACATTCGCGTTTGGAATCGTTTATCTTGGAAATTATCATTAGGTATAATTTGATTAGGTATATTGAAAAGGCGCGGCGTACAAGAAGACCCTAACCCTCGTCTAATAAATACACAGACAAAATGTTACAATTCACGAGCATGGTTACCATACCCGTGGTCATTATGCTCGCCAAAGCACGTATACAACCGGTCACTCGTGTCGATTCGGACCAAACGTCCTACGACATGATTGAGTGACCAGAGGAACCATAATGCATGCGCACTCACATTTCGCTGTGCCCCGGTGACGAAGACGCCAACACCGCTACTACTGCTCAAGGAAAGTCATCAGGCTGCTCAGCTGCACCCAGACTGTAACGAAGGAACAGAACACGATTACAATTTGTTTCCAAAGTTACGATTCTTTGAACTCTGCTAAAGAATCACGAAGCAAATTAAAACTAACGAAATTTGTCATCATTTAGACATTTTAAGAAAAAAATTTAAAAAATTAAATATTAAAAATGAAAATTAACAATTTCGTTAGTTTGTAATTGCTTCTATGCGATTCTACTCTAAAAATTAGTTTTTAAAATTTTAAATTTAAGTTTTAAATTAAGTTTTTTAAATATTTTCTTTCTAAAATTTTGGAGAATGGACTCTACTTTAGGAATTAAATGAAATACATAGATACTTACATCTTTCCATTAATATGCTGCGCATAAATTTCGTCTTTCGCTGGCGCACTGACTCTAATTTTCGATAACGAGTTTCGCTTTCAAAAGTAAAAAAAATAAAGAAATAGTAGACTACCAACGCGCCCCACAGATCATAATTAGCGAACAAAGCACTGAATCTATTCTCGCGATTCGAAGGTCAGAGCCACGACGCTCGTGAAAGAATATAAATTGCGTAGAAAACACTGACTCTACCCTCGCGTATCCCCAAATTGTAAACGACACTCTACTATGAGCAACTGTGCTCTTCAAAACGAAAAACTGTTCGATAAACACTGACTCTATTTGGCCGCATTGCACGCGGCCACAATCTCTGAAAAATAAGTAGGATAGGAGGGTGGGATGGGTGTGGTTTCATCGAGTGTTTGTCCCGAAATATTGTTTTTCTTGGAACCAGCCAAGGGACTTTCGCTCCTTGTTATTTAGAATAGGTACAAGGTGTGATGCGAAAATACAGAATGCTCGCTCGATAGGAGCAGCCTTCATTTCAGTAATATGATATTATCCAAAATATACTATTGCAGAAATAATTATTACATTTAAATGAATCATAGTAGTGGCTTTCGTCATTAAAGTTGTAAGCATGTTCGTGTTATTCGAATAGTACTTTCAAATATATCACAAGCTTTATAAATATCCAAAATCCATGACAAGAATAAAAATTCGTTAATTATTCATGCTTGAATAGCATGTCCTCGATCAACTACGCAGTTTCTATACATAAAGAACACAACTTGCATCCAAAACCGAATGTAAATGCAATTACAACAGCTTCATAGAGATAGATTCTTAAAAATCATTGAAATATCATTGAATTCTGCGTAAACGCGACCGAAATGCAATAGAATTCGATCATTCAAATATTTCGTAAACATCTACTGACGGCATTTTAAAATTTTTAAACAAATCTGATCAATTTATCATAATTTAATCCGGTTCGTACTGGATCCCAATACGAACCGACTGCAAAGTTGTCCATCACCCTCACAAGTAACAATGATTCAATAAAATAACGAGAAAAATACGTATACCACACGTATTGCCACCTGCTTTTTCCAAGGAATAACCAGACGCCACCCAAGCACCATTCAAATTAACCGCCAAGTGTCATGGCGTCGCCTGCCCTTTGCTTTCGATTCCTGCCTCAACGTCTGTAACTGACCGATGCAACAAGTTTGAAACAGAAGCATTAAAACATTCGTAAGGCAATTAAACAACAAATAAACTTGAAATATGCCTGAAAAGGGATGTAATTGAATACCGAGACACGATATGTGTGCACTAAATGTGCAGAAATATCGGTGAGGAAACGAAGGGAATACGCGACGAACATCTAACGGTTTTCTCGCGATATTTAATAAATTTCGGGACGATAGTGTATTAATAGTAGCAGCAAGTGACGATAGAGAGTAAAGAAGAAGACTAATAATGATTAGAAGTAATTATGTGACGATAGATAATGTACGTGTACCATTTAAGTACGCAGCTATCGAGACGTCTTAACTCAACGATGTCCACGGAACGAATGACCCCCCCCGCCCACCCGTGTACCTAGGCGAATATAGGCTTTGGTGGGGGGAGACCAGGCAGGACCTCGCGAATACACACGTACGTATTTCCGAAGTTTGGAATATTATTGCACGCCGAGTGACGTAATCGCGGCTCGTGGCCGAGCCGTCTAAACAGAGGTGACTTCCAAAGTCACCTCACTTCGTTCAGTCATAACAAAAGTCGTTTCTACGCACACGTTCTACTACAGGTAAAATAGAAATATTACGCGTAATATATTTCATTCGTTAATAAAATATCCAGCATCTACATACAGGAGTGTTCTTTAATTAAGCTTGTAATACTTAACACAGATGGCTTAGTGAGTATATATTCGGAAATTATTTACGTGATATACAGTTTCTTAGTGGAAAACTTTTTACAAGCTTCGCGATGCATTCGAGAATGTCACGATACCAATCCCGTATTACCATCTGTACTTACATAAAATGAATACTCATTCTGTATACCTTTGTGTGAGCATAACGAGGCGTTTGTAATTAACACGAGAGGTAATGAAAGCTCCACGGAAAGTAGCTAGAAGTAAGAGAAGCAATCGCGAGATCTAATTTTCGTCAAATATTGATATTAATGACACCTGTTAGGCGTCGACGCATGTACAGTGAGCCACGAAAGTATTCGAACGCTCGCTATTAAAACTGTAAACAATAAAAATATACATGTTAGACTTAAGTTCTAAAAGTAATGTTCTAACTACTATAAGACACAAGTATCAAGATTATATACCTATACCAAAGTTGAAATGAATCGGATAATATTTGTAGCAGTTATGAAACATTTATAGCAAAGATGCACTGAAACAGGCTCACAAAAGTATTCGAACGGCATTAATTATACGCACCTTATTTTAGATTAATATTTATTTAGGCCACCTTTGGCTCCATTTTCGCTTTTCGGACGTTCTCGCATGCTGTGCACTACTTAGGTTTTCAGTTACTTTGGATTCAATAGAATTCCATACTTCTAAAATCTTTTTTTTTAGTACGTCTTTCAAAACTGTGTGGTAATTTTTTAATCTCCTGTTGATTTCCGCCTACAAATATTCGATGGGTCGTTAATGTCCAGACTTTATGGGGGTGTACGTAACCCATGAAGTGTATTATACATTATACAATAACCATTCTTGCACAATTCCGGCCGTATGCTTGCGGTCATTGTCTTGCTGGAAATAAAATTTTTCGAATAAATCTACTTTGGTAGCTCTTTCTTCTATATTGTTTTTTAAAATATTTAAAATTGTATATTTATCTAAAAACGAGATTTGCAGTGCCGTTTGCAACCATACATCCCCACACTCTTGTTCTGCGAAGGCGAGAGCGTGTCAGAAAACGTTGAGAAAAGGAGCACCGAGGCAGGCAAACTGTGTGGTGGTAGAATACCCCTCACGAAACTCACCGGCCAATATATCTGGCCTCAACCTTAGGGCGTGAAACGTCGTGCAGCCGAAATACCGTGGAGTTCGTGTAACGAGAACTCGATAGAGGTATAGAGTATAGAGAATCGAAGGCAGATTAGATTTGTTCCACGGGGCCGATCTCTAGGCGACCGCAAGGCCGATAATTACAATCGTCACGGCAGAAACACGGACGAGCATATGACTTGTGACCGTGCCACGGTTCTGCAACGATGAATTCGCACACTGTACGATCGCGAGATTATGCTAACGTTAATAACAAGTTGGTGCCTCGAACGGCGTTCGCTGCCCGCGGCGTGCTCCAGAGCGCTGGAAAGGGTGGTTTCCCCCGTTACGGGAATCCCGAAGATTAGAGGGGACGTAATTTCCAGGCTGACCCGACACCGTGATATCCGCTCGGGAGATCCCGAGCGCGTCGTTGATTCGCCGAAAACGCCAATATCCTGGATCCGTCGGATCATCTGCTTCCTTATCTTCGTTTTACGAGACCTGAGACGCTAAGAATTCCGTGCTCGGCACGTGTAGTCGGCCGCCTTTGATGGTTCATTTGGAGGACGAGAATCGCGATGGAAATGGACACGGATATAAAAATTCCAGTTTCGAATTGACGGTGTTCTCGCGGTGGAAACGTGTGTAGAAACTTTTCGCTCCATAGCGCGCGTTACTTAGTCCCTAAGTTCGTGAAAATTCACGGGAGCAGCGGAACGCGATACTTTTCGATCCGCCGAGTGGGAAACGATCGAGATCACGCGCGACGCTCGCGTGCCGGTTAATTAGCAGCAACGCCCGGCGCGTGGCAATCGGAATAAAGCTCCGTAAGTAGGGTTACGGGGCTCCGCTAATTAATGTGCGCCAGTGTATAACGTACATCAAACGTCGTCGTTCTTGATCGTTCGAGGCAACGTTAATGGAAAAGTCAAACACTGGGGGAAAGAGGTGACACCTTTCACGGCGGCTGCGAAAGCGGTGTGCAAGCGTTCCAGGTGTTCCAGTAGGTAGAGTGTCTTTCGCGATGGTGTTCCGCGAACACAGCTGGCGAAAGCAAACGGAGGCGTTTGAAGGGAGATGGGAAATTGGTCGAGTCACCTGTGAGTTCTATTTTATGATAGCTGTTGATAGGGTGCTGTTGGTCCATTTCACGAATGAATACTGTTGCTTTCATTTATAACGAGTAGTTGCACAGATCACTAATTATTCTGAAATCACTGTACACTTTTAATTTTCTTAATGAAGGTACATTACTTGAGAAGAACAATCCTTGAGCTTCTGTTACATTATACCGACAATGAGACATTACCAGCGTCAGCTTTTACACAATGATTTCGCGAACTGGCTTCCAAAGACCGGCAGACCTTGGAGATATTTTAATAAAAATCTCGCCCAGTCGAAATCGACGTATTGGACAGTGGAGAGGCGAGAATCATCGCCAGAGCCAATCGTGCATATCCAGACGGCTGGATCTTATATCTTGGTGCAGCCGCTGCTCCTGACGCTCCTTGTTCGCCGAACACCGTAAGGCAGAGGATGTACCCGTGATCCATTTATCACTGACCCGGCCAGGAGGAGCCGGCCGGAAGTACAAAGCCACGAATAGCGGACTGCTGGTGTCCTTGGTACGGCCTGGCGGTCGCATGACTTAATTACTATCCGAATTTCGTGACGGTTACTCATACACGGCTGAATGGGAGTTCAATGATTAATAGAGACTTTACGCTGATAGAAAATTCTAGCAGCCCATTGTACCGTTCAAATCGACTGAACAATTGTACCATTTCTAGTTCCTTTACTGCTCCGCTATGGTGCGACTTGGTCGTGTGCGAACCAACTTATGAATACTTTCAGATTTTCACAATGCACAGTTAAACTCGAGCGGAAACATAAATCGCCGTTAGGGACGTTTGCTCAACCAGGGATCTCTGTCACGCGACTACAGAGATCGTTTTAGAGGAATCGCGCCCTGCATTGGTTTCTAACCGATTGAATCGCAGGCACAGAGCACGCGATTTACAGAGCCGGTCCAAATTTAGCAGACCCCAGCGCTCGCTCGTCCAGCGACCACGGTTTATTTCTCCTTTCCCTGGCTACGGATTTCCCAGCGGTCGTCGGCGACACGAAACACGTTGCCGGAGGAAAGCGCGTCCCACCGATAATCCCGATTATTTTCCTTCAAAGTGCGCCGTAAATTTCTCGGACATCACCACCCGCTGAAATCCACCGTCCCCCGAAGACCTGCGACGGGGGCTTTTCGCGGTCGCCGATGGACCAGAAATTTATTTTCACCGAGTTCCTTCCTTCCAGCGCGCCGCCGGGAGGGGACGGTTTCCGGCCGCGGCGGAACTGGCGCGCCTCAACGGTCCTCGATTTATTACGAAACTTCCTCTTATTATTTTCCGTTCTTTCCCCCGTTCACCCTTGAACGCCTGCCGCTCCGCGGCGAGAGATAAGGGTGGTACGTCGGCTGCACGACTTCACGCTCAATTGCGATTGGTAGTTATGGCTCGTTATCGCGCTCATGACACTCTTTGCTCCGAGAGATATATACCCTCGAGTGGGCCAGCACCTCGCACTCACTTCGAATCGCTCGCTCGTTACTCGCGCGTCTCCAAATTGGAGGATGTCGAGGACGTTGCGATCGCCGCGACCTCTTGGTCAGCACGTTACTCAGGAAGTTACGTTAGTCGAGGAGTTCTTCGAGTGTTAGTTAAATGGCAGGAGGCTGGATAGGAGCGGGAAGATTGAATTTCGGAACCGTGTTGCGCAGACTTTGAAAAATAAGCTCCGATTGGCTACTTCGCGTAGAGCTTCGAGCGGAGTAAGTATCTATGAAGTTGAGAGGGCAGAACAGAAGCGTAACAAGTACGGCCCGACCGAAAGTGATCGTAATGAAGCAGTAACAAAGAGAATAATATCCGAGTTAATCGTGCCTGTTACGGTTATCGGCTCACAATACGCCGATCGGAAGCGAGTGACGATGCTGTTCACGTTGCTTTCACGGATGTCACATCACAACGGCGGCGGTCGAAGGCATGCGGAATTCTATATTTGTCCGTGAAACTATTTATACCGTGGCGCTTGACGTGATCCCTGATGAGTATTCGTGACCGCGCAAAACAACTGCGGGGTCAATTATATTGCTTTATAAAAAAATGTATCACCCGAATTAAAGTCCCTCCAGCACAATAGTAGGTAGATTTATACTTTGAAGATCGCCATCGATACTACTATTTCTCTAATAGAATCGTACATCGATTGACACCCTATAGAATATTTTATGCTACATTTTTTACACCCTCGAATTTTCGTTGAAAACCATCTCCACTCACAAGCTTCTTATTATTTAAGAGAATCTGGCAATTTATAGTGTCAACTACATTTTCTAGCAGCAGTTTGTTTCGTATTTCCTATGTTTGAAAAACAAAATTAGTCGGGATCTTTTGGTTGACGTAGCAGGTGGTAATACGTCGGGCAATAATTCGAACGGGGGATTTAATCGCCGCCCGCCAGAGGCGGGGCTGAAGCTCGCTGATTAAAATATAAATCGCGGTGTCCACCGAATCAGATTAAACCGGTTGACAGCGTGGTTCAGTTTGCGCGGCTCCGACGGTGATTCAGAGTCAAACAACGATGTTACATGATTTAAAGCTGTACAGGCGTGAACGACGGAAAAGGTAGAGGCAATACAAATCTATCGGATATTTATTCTCCTTCGATATCACGTGGTACATCGATTGAAAAATGTGATTGACAAATCGTAACTCTCCAATAATTCAGTACAAAACGTCAACACACTTATGGACATTGTTGAGAGATCTAAACTGTTCGTTTCCATTTCCCAGGTATTTTTTATTTCGATCAGCTGGAACTCAGCTGCATATTTTTGCTTGAAAGATGATACGAAAACAGAGAAGCGATTCTCGCCGTCGGAATCGAAATATAACTCTCGTGAATGATCATCGAAACAATCGCCGAGTGGACACAGCACGGTTCAACGTAATCTGCCCGCACACGGTCCAAGAATAGCCCGCTGCCGTGCATTTTTACGGTTTTATTGAATCCGTGGTGGCACGTCAGCTGGACCACCGCGATGCCCTCGCTATCCGCCGATCGTCCGATGGAACACGACCCGGTCGGCTCATTAGTCGGCAAATTATGTTTTCCGATTGCCACGAATCGATATCGGCGACCTCCAGCCGCGCTCTCCGTGTGCACGCCGCGCACAAAGTGAACACCAACTATTTATCTCGGTATGCGGTAATTACGATCAATTAAATGCCGAGTCATCAGCGTTGCTGCCGATTAACGAAACTACCCTCGACGCTGACTGCGCCTCGCGTCCCGATGCAACGGGCGGGGATAAGTCTGCAGGATGATTCGTGACATGGTACGGAAGGGTATGAAAAATGACTGCAGAGTTCGTAATATTTAGCTTCTCGACAAAGGAAGCTGCAGCTAACTTGCCCGAGAGTGAATGATACCCATCGAAGATGAGACCACCAATTACGTTCCCGCAACGAGGCGTCCTTTCACAAGGCTGAACTGCCAGAGAATGTTCCACGGAACGAACCTCGGCGAAGCCAAGGGTCGAAGAAACTATTTACCAATTTCAAATATTTGTCGAGTCTGTAGGAAATTAATTACGTTATTCACAAAGGGTCACCGCATGTAGGAGAGCTATATCCACGCTGCTGCGAGTACGTTCCTCGTTAGATGTCTCCTGTAGTGAATATTTCATTCGGGGGGGAAAGGGGTAGAGTGGAAACTCGATAGTAGCTAAAACGAGAACGCTCGTGACAACTCCCTTTTCCACATGAAAAGATTCGCTCGCCACGGATTTTCCTCCACGAGCCGGAATTTCGCTGCACGCGGCTAGAACTCCCGATGCATACGGGGGATTCCAGCATCGCGAAGACTACCTTACAGTGAAATTCCCGCGCGTACGAGCGTCATACTTCCTCCCCCGCGGCGGGGGAGCAACCGTAAGAAATCGTCTGCTGGCTCGCTTAGCGTGCGCGAGGGGATTTAAAGGAGCTTCCCGATAAAAATTGCGCGCCAAACACGAATGGGCGTAGATGTAGAGTCGTCGAAACCAGAAGGAATTTTACCTTATCGCGATGTTGCATTCGGACGAAATGGCCACTCGTAAATTTGAGGACGAAGGCTCAGGATCTGTCCCATGGACTATACATACGCTCCCAACTCGATTCTCTATCGATTACTCGATTAACTCGATTTCAATAAACGTTGGCCTGAATGTACGGTACTAAATTATGAAATGGCATCCTTGAAATCTAATTGATTCTATCGAATTGTCCATAAACGCCAAGCCCTAATTGTTTTGGCAAAGCCGCATACACATTGTCGCTCTGCATGCCACAAATTGCGTCAGTGCTGCACCGCAAATCAAACAATTATACACAGAAGGAGAGTCTGCAGGCAGCCCGAGTGAAGTCGAATTGTCGGCAACAGGGATGTTATTATTTATAACGTTGAGGCTGGTCATAGAGGCAGAGAACGCGGGTTTCCTATTCGATCAATAAAATTCTCTTCCGGGTGTTCCCCACGACAACGGCGTACCCATAAACCTACATCCGCGCGAGGTTTTGCCGCGACATGAGCTCCTTGAAAAGAACGTCTATACCCTGTCCTACCGGAGGTGGCGCGAATTTCTTAGCTACAGAGTGCTGGAGAACATTCTCGAGCTGCCTTGGCGAAGCTAGCCGAGGAGGTAAACGGCGAGAAAAATGCAAGTGACAGGGAGAAGGGCAGTTGGGGCGTGAAAAGGGTGTGCGGGGAAATGTAGATAAGGGGCGAACGGTTGCAAGCGGGGGGATAAAAGGGGTGAAATGTGAAATGAACAGGGAGTTTCTTTATTATAATCGAAGTCGTGAAAAGGAAATGAAGTATGCAAAGAGGTGGAACAGTCACGAGTTACTGCGATAAGGAATTCTTGAAATCGATGAACTAAGACTTTAGAAAAAGCACACCACGCGTATACTTTTCTCGATTCTCTAAATCACCCCCCATGTAAACCAAAATGCTTGGGAGATCATTGTGGATCGCAAAAAATCGAACGAAATATCATAACGAAGAAGGCACTGTGGGAGACACGAGGCTACAGTGACGATGCGAAGGTTTGCGAGGGTGGAGGAAACTTGGCAGAACAAGGAAGAGCACTATCGTTACGGGGTGCGCCAGCGATCACAATGGAGATCGGCTCGCGTGTCTCCGACAGGGTGCAAGAAGGAAGACGTTGGTATATATACTCCAGGCAGCGGAGAGGGTCGCGTGGAGTACGTTGCTCCTATAAACACCTCGCTGCACAAAATCGCTGCAACGATCCTCCGCGAGCGGATCGCCAGGGTCTGGGTTGTTTGCGTGCATTTAGAGTTACTCGCGGAATTCCGCGCGCTGACAGAGGAAAACTAGAGGAACTCGAACGCAAGAGGCGCGGGAGCTGGAACAGTGTCTGCATTAACGATGCTGCTGCCGAATCGTTGTCTACATTCTGCGCGTGTAAAATAAGTATGCATTATCGTGGGCAACCATTAATTAAGAAAAGGGTGGCGAGAGAGCGAATAGAATCGAAGTTCTTCATTGAGCGTTCGAAGTACAGATGTCCCGCGTGTTAAATAAATTTAAAGAATAAGAATATTCAAGAGGAACTCTTCGATAGGTACAGCCACTCCGATACCATGTTCCATTAGACCCCATTTCAAGCGACTTACCGCAGTTGAAAACATTTGCTGGCGCTTCGCCAAGCATCCGCGCAATCCTCCATTCAATCGATCGTATCCTCATCAATGAGTGATCTCGGTGAGATGTCCAACAGCGTCGGACGTCCCCAACACGAGTACCACCTCTGGAACCTAAGCTTCTTATTAGCTGGCAGCCTCTCGAGGAAACATTCTCACGATGTTGCGCAGAGGCGAACGCCGCTCGACCGCTTCGGCCAGATGCTGGATCCACGCGCGTAACCGCACGCACACACGCGCGTGCACCCCGGTTTTGCGCTGGTCGACGTGCATGAATCACTGGTGCACTTATCCGCCGGCGGATAAGCCGGGGCGCATTGTTGCAACAAGTGCATCGCGATGCCGCCTTGCAGTCTGGTCGGTGCAGACAGCGCGGCGCTCACTTGCACGACCGTGTGCCCTCCGTCGTGTGTTACGCAACGCGGAATTACGTCGGGCTCGCTTGCCCTTTCGCGTGCAAGGATTAGCCTTCTCCTCGTCGACGCGGGATCTCGCGTCGCAGCGCGACAGCGACGTGACACCGCGAGATGCATCGCGAGCGAGGCTGACGATAGGCCGACACAACAGCGTAGCAACGGTAATGGGTCCTGTTAGTAGAATAATTTCTAGCGACATAATCCTTTTTCACTCCTGAAATTTCATTCGTTCGAGGAGTCTGGAAACGTAATCCTTTTTAATGAACTATGGCAACAGTTACTTCTTCCTGTGAATTATCGTGGACTTGGTAATTATTACATCTAAGTTCTCGAGTCATAAGCAGAAGTTATGAAAGAATCTATAACGCGGTCCCGGACGCACAATCACATTACAGCACCCGGCTATCTTGCATGCAAATGACACGCTTATACAACTTGTTTGAACCGCAAACCCGTGTCAGCGATAAGAAGCCTGAAGTGTCTCTGACAAGCGACAGCAGAATAAGTAAACAGACGTCGTGACCACGGTCCCATCGATTCGCGGTCTCGTCCCAGGAGACCGAGTCGAATTTTATCGTCGCCATTACATCATTTACAGCGGCACGACCATCGAGTTACCACGGGTCCCTTATGGCAGCACGAGGAATTTCCGCGGAGCACTTACGTCCGCTTTTAGCGCGACGCCGTGAACGTTTACCTCCACGTACGACTTTATCGTAGCTTTCGCCATCAGGGCATGCTCCACACCGTTCGGCCTCCACTCCTTTTCTGCGATGACAGTCGTGCCAGAACGTCTCTGTATGCAACGACATTAAAAGATGCAGCAGAGCAAACTGCACTCCGAGCTGTTCATCAATACTATAGCGGATGCTCTCTTATTATCTTTGAATGGTGAATTTCTACTGCTTTTAATGTTCGGTGGTTTGCTCTGCTACCTACCACGATTTGGTCGGGAACTTGCCATAGATCATCGCGATCGATAGAGCTGGTGTAGTCTCTCCGGCGATGGCAACGTTCACGAAAACGTGATGCACGTGGTGCAACGGTGTCCTCGGGTCGACGACAGGAGATCGATTTTTCGCCAAGCGTGCCTGTAACCGAGATTTATCTCTCTCTTCCGTGGGATGTGGCAATTCCGTGGACCGTGTGCTACGTGGCCAAAAGACGCCTCTTTTTTCTTGCCCCGATTAATTAAAATCCGCCCCTAAAACTGCACGGTCATGATTCCTCCGGGCCACCTTCGGGACCATTTTTTGCTGGCCCGACGATTATTTCGGCACCTCCCAGCGCCTTCTCATACCCCCGAAACTACGGTCAATATTTTCTTTCCCGATTGTGTTCTTAAAACCGTATCGCGATAGCTTCAGCGTCGCGAATCGAGGACAGAAGAAATATTGCTCTGGATTAACCGGATTGAAGGTCTTACTTTATTAGCAGAGATCTGCTGGTACGAATCAAATATTTTATCATTATTAAGAGACACTCAGCTGACGGTGTTGTAATTGATTCAATTCGTGCTTTAAGACTTGTACTGCAAACGGAGCATCCTCAATTTATAATACTATTTAGCTGTTTAATAATTAAAAGCTTCCCACGATTGCGTTGAAAATATATCGCAAGTCTCATGCGCAATACTAACCGAGGCCCCTTGAAACGATTTCCGTGCTCGGGAGGGATAGTTCGAGCCTTGGAGAACGCTGGCGTTATTTCGATGAAATGAGCCGGTGGGGGCTGGAGAAGAGTCCACTTCCGGTGTCGCGGTGGCGTCTCGATCCGCGGGGTCGGAGCATTGTGCGATCGGGACCATCCGTCATTTATCGCGGCGAGCCTTGAAAAGCTCCTCGGCCCTTTTAGCGGGGCTACAAAAGCCCCATGGAATCCTCTCGGGCGGTCGTCTCGGCTGGCTCGCAATAAATGCCGTCGTCCCAATTAAAACCGCCGCCGCTCTAACGTATATACCTTTTTATCTGTTTCAGGTAAGTCCCGTCTGGTCGTTCCTCCTGCGACTCGGCGCTTAAAGGCTCGCCTCTAAAAGGGTGCCAGGAACAAACGCGCGTCCCCCCGGCCCGTTATCGTCGATTTTAAAGGACGAAGTCTTCCCACCAGCACGGAATTACCAACGCCTCTCCAGAAAACCGGATTGCAATGCATGAGTGGGCCTGTATTGTGCGCTTGATCGTATCGAGTTCTGATGGAAGTCCATCGTGGATCAGGTGCGAGCACAAGTGTCGTGGAAATTTGAACTTTAGGCCCGAGGTTAGAGCTGGGTGTTTGAAATAACACCATTTCAACGAGTTATAACTCGTGATCCCATTAGCACTTCAAATAAATAGGTATCCGCGAAATGCCTTCCCCTTTCACGATCTTCCGTCTCACTTCCCCTTCTCCATAGCCGAGGATCCAAAGCGAGGTCTCGAGTCGATCGACCGTGCCGTCCTCGGTCGACTTAATTAGTAACCATTATCTCGATACCGACGGTGCAATTAATTACTGCTCAAGAGATCCTCGAAGAATCCCCCCCCCCGCCCCTCGGATCGCCTCGGCTTCCGTTCTTTTCCACCTCTTTCCTCCGCTCGTCCCGTGTCTTATTTCCTCCCCTTAATCCGATTATCCCGTCACGGGGGTGAAATATCGTTTACCCGTTAGCTGGCATATGCTTTCTTTTTGTCGGAGATTGCAGCTTCGGGGATGACGGTTGTCCTCCTCCCTTGCGTTTCTCCGACTTCTCTCCGGATCGCCGATGGGCCTTGAAGAGAAAATCGATAGGGCTGCGAGGGGGCGCGGGATCGAGCTAATTGTGTCTGAAAAGGTTCCGTCGATGGGGGTTGCAGTGACGCTCCAGGCCCTCTTTGATCGAATTTCCGACACTTTTCGGTACTTCGGAGGACATTCTCCCTTTTGTGAGGGGAGCGTGATCTCTTCGCGAACTTGCGCCCGGGCTCTGTTAAGGAGTATCCCACACAGACGCGTCTAGCTTCAACGATCAATGCATTTCGCCTAATCCAAACAGACCTAATATACGGTCCACTTATCCGGTCCTTATCCAGACACCAGATACTTCACAGCAGATATGACCCCCCATACAGCCACCCTATTCACGGCCTCGTGAAACATTTCGCGCGCTACGTCGGCCACGATTTCACAAGCCGGCGCGAGTAACAGCGTCGAAAGTCGATCGTTACATTTTCCATAAAAATGCATACCTATATGCAGGCGCATGTGCGCGCTTGCATATTGTGCCTGAACAAATAAGACTGCACGACATCACGGGCAGACTTTTGCATTCATACCTACACGGCGACTGCGAGCGACGTCGAAAACGACGCAGCCGGCGAATACGAATGCAATATTCAGCACTGCCGGCGTTACTCTTTGTTGCTTGATTTTTCTGTCTCCTCTGATGCTGCTGCTGCTGCCGCTGCCGCCGCCTCGTCGTTCTTTCACCCTTTTCGCCCTCTCTCCCCGCGACCGGTCTTCGACATCCCTTTCCTCGCTCCCGCGGTCCGGCGCGCTTCCTCCTCCTACGTTTCTGCCCGCTTTTTAAACAGAGAGCCCACTTTCTTCGTTCCATTGTGCTCCCTCCTTCTTCTTCCTCTTCTTCTTCATTTTTTCGCCCAGATTTCTGGCCGTTTCTTACCCCTGTCCGTCGGACCCCTTTGTCTCTTCGGCCTGCACCGTTTTGTGTCGCCTTCGTAGCGACTTTCGGTCAAAAGTTATTCCTCGCATTCAGCCGTTTCCGTTGTTCTTAATATTTGAATAGCGGGGTTTTTAGCTCCTAACGGGGGAATTTAGCGAAAGGTTAAAAACAGTAGGAAAGGTGGAATCTTCTTTTAATTCTTTAGTCCTTCCTTCTGTATTGTTTCTCGTCCCTTCCGCAGGAGTTTCTGCGCTCCAAGAGTGGCTATCGCGAAAACAGAAATTCTGTTGTGTTTCCATCGTTCGCTCGTTACCTCTGTTACCTTCGCTGCTGACTCCGCTTCATTCCCTTTGAATCCTTCTTCCTATCGCTTCTTCCGATCCGCCATATAAAGTGGAACCAATGTTTGCTGTTCGTTGTCGGACGTAACGGGCCCACAGGAGTGCGTAGCACGCTGCGATTAGAGGAAATTGCGGCAGCTGCGTGAAAGGGTGTACCTCATAAATTTCATTAGATCGAGTACAGTGATCGAGCCCTCGCCTACGATAAACGCTGCACAAAGGGTTTCAGAGATCGTCGGAGGTAGCGGGAATAAAATGAATCGGAGACTCCCTTTGACGAGGTATCTTGAAGGGAAGTTTGTAATGGTGGGGCAGAGCCAGGTTATTTGCCAGAATACACGGGGCGTTTTCCCCACGCTTTGATTACTTCACGCAAGTTGTCGAATAATATCCTTCTTGTTTTACTTGCCACGTCGTTCTCTGACGGTCTACGCAGGAAAACAAAATTTCGCTGAGATAATGATGCATCTTGACGAGGGAATACTCCATTCGTTGAAGCATTATTGAACTATATATATTGAATTATATATATATGTATATATATATTTGTAGAGTCACTAGCCAGTCCGCGCTTAGGAATTATGATTCTTGCGCACCTGATGCGCACATTTCGCGACCACCGCGGAATGAGCACCATTATTCGAAGGTCTCGTAAATTCGACGGGGCTGTAATCAGGAAATACTTAGGGTGACCCTCGTAACGAATGCGCAACGTAATCTGTGCACACAGGTACGCGAATATCTGCGCGTAAATCGCGGCTGAAACCACGGTGAAGGGAGAGGGAAGGAGAAGGACGGGTAGAAATCCTTTAAGAGGATATGCGCCGCCGTTCGAAACAATCCGGTTAATTTCCCGCGGCCCTGCCTGTCGAGGGTCAAGTAGATAGTGCATCATAATCGGAATCACGGGTGGAAATGAATTCCTGGACGAGTCGGATTACGTAATGAAATTCTAATTGCGCGATTTATTATACCGCCGGACGTGTGCCGCGTGTTTCCTATCTTATTGACTGCGCAAATCTTCGCAAGGATACGACGCTGGATCCAAGCACGTGCCATTTAGTAAAGACCGGGAAGTGGGAGATGAGTGTGACGTTGGAGGATTGGAGTTTATTGGCGAAATTTCCGTGTCTATCAAGTTACATAACTGGAAGCTTTTAGTATGGACGTGAAAATGAAGGATTACGGCGATTAGGTGACAGTGTTTATTCAGTGACGTACATCTGCAAATAATGGCACAGCTACGAACTTGTTTCAAAATCCAACGATCTTGCGCGGATAATTGAAATCCTCTGGCCGGTGTAAGAGCTCCGAAAGGAGGTGATCAGGTTTCCCTATCGGATCTCGTTATAAGCTCGCCAGTTTAAGAAGCGAAAAAGTAGGACGATATCCTCTCTAAGAGGATGAGAGCCACCGCTCCAAACAATCCTACTAATTTTTCCGTGCCTCCGCAATCGGCCCAAGATCAAGAGAACGCGAGAGTATCCTTGTGGAGGAGATAATCCCCCCCAACACTCGAGTGGCAGAGAGTAGTATGCCGTCCTCGTTCCTCCCTCTTGATCGCCGTTCCCCTTTCCGCACCCTGGAGCCTCACACAGGCACTCTGCAGCGGTGGAGAGCCCGCCGCAGAAACGTGTCCTACGAGTTACAAATGTCGCCGCGATCCGAAACGTACGATATTACCGTGGCAAACGCGGAAGGTTGACCGCCGACACGTGAATGTAATTAACGTTGATTCCGGCGTGTTCGACTCGATTGAGAGTCCGCGAATCCACCCGACCGTGTCCCCCGCCGGAAGTTGGTGCAACTTCGCGCACTCGCCGGACCGAATGGCGGCGTAATTGTTCCCGGGGAACTTGCCCGAGCAACGTTTCCGTCGCGCAAGATAATTCCCGGGAAACGTTGCGGTTCTTTCGTTCGCGGGGCTTGGAAAATGCAAGCGCAGGGAAACTAATTTACAGAACTGGAAACGGAGCGATTCTCTGTCCGAAGTTTCTCCGTGGAGTAGGAATAGAAAAGTCGCAGCCTGATATCTACTTGGGAAGGGAATTATCCTCAAGGACCACCGGTGACTCCTGCGCCACTTCGTATTCAGGCGATGACCCTAATTCCTCATCGAGTTTCCATCCGTTGCGCGTCGGAATTCCGTGTGCCCGTCGCGCCGCGGACGTATAAAGATGCCGAGTAACGTTGCCGTTTATTTTACAACGAGCATCGAGATATCCGGAGGTTCCCGTCGGGGATTAACAGTTACGGTATCGTCGGCTTTAATCAGTAACGTCCGCCCAGCGGAACTCTCGGGACAGGCGAACAGGTAAGAATGGAGGAGAGCGGTAGATATTATCACCGGGCGAGATGCCGCGTGACGATTATTGTCAAACATTTCATCGACTAAGTCCTTTGGACGGGCTTCCATAAATCCGTTCTTGAGGGGCCTCCTCGAGGCCGTCCTGGTCAGCCTTATATAATATTTCTTCGGGAAATCTGCCGTCGCATCAACGCGAGAAGGAAAAGCTGAAATTAATACCTCTTACCGTGGCCGCCCGCTCTGAAATACCACGCTAATTTCTAGCAGATATTTCTTAGGGTAATTCTGAATTCGTATTTCCTACTGACATTCGTTCCAAGAGCAGAATTATTTTCTTCCAATTCGTGACGTTCCTTGTGAAATGATTCTGTCCTGCTGTCCAATATAATTTATTCCGTTGCAGAAGGAGGATCTTACGCTTCGGATAGGAAGCAGAGAATCGCCTTCTCGATGAAACGTCAGTTGATTGCGACGGGAGGTCAATCCACCGACGATTCTTGCGCAAAATTCGCAGGTCGCGTTACGTGGCCGCGCGGAATTGCATTCATTGAGTTTTACGTAATTCCTCGAGGGTTGGTCAAGAACGATCTCGAATTGAATTTCCGCCGCGATGGAATTAGCAGTGGCTTTGACCGCCCTTCAATTGCAATGGGAACTGACGACTCGTGTGACGCGGCCGTAAACGAGTTGCGTCCGTTTTGCAGGAACAGACTGGCAACAAAAAAAAAAAAGAGTGAATGGAAGGGTGCACGTGCATCGGCGCGAATGAAAATTTTACGCGTTCGAATTGGCGGACAACGATGATCGCACGCTGGCGACAGCGCAGCCGGAAAATTGTCGGTCGAGGCGTGAAGGCCGCGCTTCGATGCAATTTCAAAGACTAACAACATCGCGAAAGCGCGTATAACCGAGGTACAAGTGGGGTGCAGGGTCAAGTGAATGTAACGCAACGAAAAGTCGGGCAGAGTTGCTTGGCCACTTGGAGGAATTTACGTTTATGGATCTCATCTCACATCGGTGCAATTTTTTTTTACCATTTGTAGTCTCGTAATTTCTTTGGTAGCCAGAAATCTTACTCCGTCTATTTGCTAGCAGGATGGGAGGAGGGGAGGTTGCTAATAAAACTACCGAGAAAGAATTTAGCAATATTTCAGCTGCTCGCGTGTTTGTTTTGCCCGCGGAATCCGGTTCGTGTATGTTAATACCGAAACTCGGCGTGTCTCGTTTCTCACACAGTCGACTCCCTCATATTTTTTCGGAGCTTAAAGAGCTTCCGAGACCTCTTCCCTCTCTGTTTCTCACGGGACGCGGTTCTTCCGGGAAGGTCCTTTGGAATCCTCTCCTTGGAATATACCCGCGGCTCTTTATCGTGCAAAAGGGAGAGGACGAGGTAAGTGTATCGCGTGATCCTGACACACCGACGCTGCTCCTCTTATTTCTCTTGTTCTCGTGTCGGTGCTCGTGTAACGTTGTATCCTCAGGACCACCGTACGTTCTTATTCTGCGGGTAAAAGTACGGTCGAGGTACCTTTTCTCCGCTTATTACTAGAATTGTCGTCGAGATGTTAACGGAAAGAATATATCTACCGCTATAACGAGCAATTTTAAAAATTGATGGGCGGCGGTAGCCGGATTCGACGGACTTCAATTTCCTCCAGCTCCCACCGGTCTTCTACCGGCCCCTCCGCGTGGCCATTTTAATCTTCGATACCTGTCGATAACAGGCACAAGAGAATCGTTCGTAGTTCGTAGCCTGCGCGGACTTTCCTGCTCGCGTTGACGCCAGCTAAGGGAAAGAGCTGTGCAGAAATGGTTTGCAGAGGGGTCTCGGATGCAGGCGGTGGGTAGTTTCTAGAGTACATCCAATGCGTGTAAATCCTGGGGCGCAGAATGAAAGATAACCCTATGGCGGAGGGCACTCGAGTCAACGGGGTTAGAGGGAAAGGGGTGGGAGTTACTCGTGGCCACGTAAGGAAAATGTGGAGTGGCCGCGTAGATTACGTAAGAGGGAAAAGAGAGAGGTTACCCCTAAAGTGTTGTTGACGTTGCTACGGAAGATAGCACTCTTACGTTTCACTTCTCCACGGGCATTCGCGGGCTTGATAACGCTGAAATTTCGAGCGCCACTTTTCTCTCCCCCGACGCACTCGGTGCACCGCAAGAGTAAAGAGAATACGAACATTCGTGTTTCAAAGAGAGCTTTGGGATACTTTGATATCACGATGTAGCGCAGGGATGTCCAGGGCCTAGTTTTTTAGACTACTCACGGTCGAAGGGAGGATTATTCATCGTACATAGGGATGGTGGATGATATTCATAGGTGGAAGGGCTCTTGAATCTTTGGGGACCTCTAAAGTGAAGCATGGATGGGAGAACTTGATAGGCTGAAATCGAGAGGATGATAAGAGGAAGAATTGAAGGGCAGAATGGCACTGGGTAGTATCTATCATTTATTGATAATTTAACAATAGTGCCCCACAAATTATAATTACACGTGATCGTAACGAATTGCTGAAAGATAATCCTCAAGTAAATACTACATATTATAATCTTGATAATGAATAACTTTCAGATTAACATCACGCGTGGCTCGCAATTCCCTGAAAGCGATAGCAACATAATTGCACGCGATCAACGGTTCTCTATCAGCTCGCAAGATGGAGGGTTTAATTGATGCACCCTGTGATATGACCTACAATGCACTAAGTGGTACTACGATACACTACATGGTCTGCTGTTTGCAGATATCTGTCAAGTCGTCGTGGCACGTAATCCGCCGGTTGCCAGTAATCCACAAAATGGAATAATACATGATCAGCCACACCTTAGTAGCTAACAAGCCCGACACGTAATCTAGGGCCTCAAACACTGACATAACGAGATCTAGAATACACTGTTGACTTAGAGACGCAATAGCACACTATCCGTGTTTCACAATTCAAACGCTCAAGTCATTCGTGTAGTTACTCATTGTCTCAGATGGAGGTTCCTCTTTACCATTTTGGTCCCGAACTTTCTCCATCGAGGACCACTCGTGCAAAGCGACACACATTCGAGTCTGCAGAGTTTGCTGAAACTTCCTGGCTGTTTGAAAGGAACGATCCACTTGATAACCCGAAGGAAGGCCAGGTCTTCGCTGGGGCATAGAGCGGAACACATTTTTCGAATTCCATCTAGCGAGGTTCGCGTGGGTAGGTGAAGAGCAGAACACACATATTTGTCCCTATTACAGTTATGGCCAACGAGCGTCTCTCCTATACCTCCGAGTGTTGTCCTTAAAGCGTACTTTACGTGCACTCGCGTATAGCAACGTTCCCGAAGATCCCCCGAGTGATGCTCACCGATGAGATCCTTCAGACCCCCTTTTACAATCACGACTTCCGGTTGCTTTCGTGGAAACAAGATGCTCACTTTCTGAACGTTACTGACTTTTACACAGTGCCAGCTGAAACGGAATAACGAGGGACACGCTCGATTTCGTTCAACTGAGTTTCACTCTCTGCCATTGGAACATAGATTCCATCTAATCTGTTTCGAAGCTTCGCGGGAAAATCAGATCCCCGTGTGGCAGCAGTTTCCAGACCGTTTGCAGCATTCGACCGTCGATTTCGTTCAAGAAAATCTTAAAAAGCTGGAACGACCTTCGATTCCGGGTGAAATGGCCGTGGTCAAGCGCGAAAGAAGAGCCTGCCAGTTCCATTCGGGAAATTTACCGCGCCCAGTGGAGTGGTCCGCGATATATTTACGCGCGTGGAAGTCAATTTCGTTGGTAGCGCAACACGGAGAGCTTATTGTATCCACGAGTCGCGCAGCTTTCCGACAAAGAAAAGGAGCTCGTTAAGAGAGCTGCGAAAGGTGGCGCCGGTGGCACACGAAAGCCCTCGCGACTCTTTCAAAGCTCCGCGACTTTCAAATGTCTACGGAGTACGCGTGGAAGGTAAACGTTTGCAAATGCGGAAGAGTTCTCGTGGAAACGAGTCATTCACCCCCCCCCCTGTGAATTAAAACATTGTCACGTAACACTTTCTTGCGATCCTAATTAATGAAATTCAAGCCTAACAAGTTAGAAGTACTGAGGATTTCGTATTGTAAAGGATGTCGATGAGATTCGATATGATTAAATCGATTTGGTGAGAAACACGAAGCAGGAAACTCGAGTTTCCATTGAAACCAAAGCGCGAGGTTGAAAGATTCTAGGAACCTCTTCGGTATCAACCATGAAAGGCCCTCGGTGTCCAATCCCGCAAGATGTGACGCGTTCACGAAACGTTGAACCCATCAAGCCACGAAGACCTTCCCCCAAGCATCGAACTCTTTCTCCCAGCGAAAGAACTTTTAACGGCACCGCGAGCAGACTTTTTTTTTTACTTTCGCAGCCACGCCGAGCCGTGGACTCGGGATAATGCGTTCAAGAAGGGCGTTTTTATCTGTCGACCAGAAATAACCGCGGCTCGAATGGTGGGCGGTAAAAGCCCCGGAAGTAGCCGCGCGAACTCCCGAACGTTTTGATTATCGAATTTTTAAATTCCACCGTCGCCCTCGAATCCGCCCGATAATGTCTCTACGGTGCCACCCGCTGTTTTAAACAGAGAGCTGACGCAAGCAAGAGTATATAAGTGTCGTCACTGGCGCGAATTCGGCACCAGCGAACGATGTGGGTCCGCCTTGTTCCGTTCTCGAATTCTTTCGGTGGATGATATAGAGCCGGGCTTTGTGGCTCGCGCCTGTTTTATAAGCCGAAAGTCTCGTAATTCAATAATTCTGTTTCACCACGAAATCGCCGCGTGCTCTTTAGCATTCGAGCACGTCCTGGATGGTTGTGGGCGGGTGAAGAATAGGGGGCCATTTAGTAATTCGTAAGCGAAAAGAAATGTGCTTTTCTCCTCTCCAAGAGACTTTTTATCAAAAGGCGATATTACCTCTGTCGATACCTACAGAATCCGATACAGTATCGATATGCTTCTCCAAGGAATTCCTACCAAAGTTGATTATTTCTCTCGCTGTAAACCGCGATCACGTTTCTGGCCCATCAGCAGACACGTCGCGAGAGCCCTATAAAACAAAGAAATTACCCTCTTAGGCGGCCTCGTAAACCGAAAAAAGACTTGTTGGTCCGTCTCGCGTAATGTTTTCGTAACGTGTGCCACGTGTCATTAGCCCCGTTGAATGCGCGTGCCGGCGGGGAAACATTGTACGAACCGCGGCGGGCGCAATTGCTCGTAGACGGCGGAGTTAGCAGAGCGTCACTCCATCAGCATACCATTAGAGAGGATCACAGAAGCCTGTCTGTCTATCGCGTCGGTCACTATTATAGACGCCGGGGATTGTTTATCGGGTGTTCTAAAAGTACCAGCTACCGGAGACGCACGGGAAACCGGAAGCGCGGCGATTTCCTTCGTGGCCCGTTGATTGCGCGCGCGTTCGCAGAGACTTATCGGCTCTTCCTAGACCGTACCACAGTTTTCCTCTTGCGTTGCGCTCCTATTCCGCGGCTCGGCGTTGGTCAACGCGATCCGGGCTGTTTTATTAATCATAGCTTCGGAGAATCCACTGCGTTTCATTGATAAGGAGCGGGAATTTATGTTGCGTTATCAGTAGCGATACAACGCCGTTTGATAGTAATGTAATTGGCTGTATATCACGTAAATGTAAAGGCTAATAGTGGGGTTCAGTTTTCGGATAGCAAATTAACGCTTGGAGACCGTCCGTTCATTGTTTAGGGCCATTTTGTAAAATACTTAAGGGGTTATGCCTACCTATGAGGTCTGTAAAAACATGTACATTTGGGAATTTTTGGGGGAAAATCTTGAAGGTTTTTTAATTAGACCTTTATGTATTTGAAAGTGTACATGTTAAACTACTTGTATTAATTTTTGCGATGGAAAATATAAATAAATAAAAGAAATATCAGCGATCTCCCGGCAGCGATTTTTTTTCGGTAGCTTGCGGCGACCACTCTAATTTCGACCTGGTTCATGTGAAATAAAAAAACGCAGGAATTTAGTTAGTATATTAGATTATCTAGTTCTTAATCGTTCATTATCTCGAAAAATTAACTTGCTACAAAATGGCGGCTTCTTATAGCAAAAGTATCGATTTTCGCCACAGAATCATTTTCATCTGTGAAATAAAAACTACGCAACGGAAATGAAAAAACACTATTAAGGAATAGATTATCTAATATGCTAACTAAATTTGGTCGATTTTTTTATTTCTGAGGAACCAGGTCAAAACTACAGTGGTCGCCGTAAAGTGTTTAAATAAAAAACGCTGCCGGGAGATCGCCTATAATTCCATTATTTATTTAGATATCGCATTGCAAAAAACTACAAGAACATTAAAATATATACTTTCGAATATACAACCGTTTATTTAAAGAAGTTTTCACGTTTAAACAAAATCCCGAAAGTACTTGTGTTTTCAGACCTTACAGGTAGGCATAACCCCTTAATGAAAGGGAATGTCTTGGATTGGATCCTTTGGGTGATAGGGGAAGCCTTGCGCGAAGATCGAACTTCATATACCTATTATGCCGGAAGAGAAATAATCTTCAGGTTTTGAAAGTCTCTCGACGCCTTATCGATACGCACCCTGTTACACAAGCAACGAAGAAGATCGTATTCACAGCGGAAACCGTGCGTCGCGGCTACTTACCTTCGCTAATATTGCCATTGAGATTCCTGGTGACTGATTGAAACGCCCACTATGCCTAATCCGGCCTGAAACTAATTCCGAAAGCGCGCGCGGATTGCTTTGTCCTCGAGGCGAGGCGACTGGGAATTGAATCGAAATGATGTTGACTCGGTCGCTTTATCGCTCAATATTATTCAATACGGCGCTAACCACGGGCAACGAAACAGCGCGGAGGAAAATAACTTGAGCTTATCCGGCAATTAAGCGAGCCGTACCATTTTTCGTACGTCGACGAGGAACCCGCGCAAATCGCTCCTCGAAACGAGAGCTGCGAAAAGACTGTTTGCGCAGAAGAACGGTGCGAATTTTTGCGCTCATCCGATCATATTATTCGCAAACACTTCGGGCATCGCTAAAATCTCCAAGGTCACGTTCTCGTCGTCGTCGTGTCAATTCGAGGCAAATTGTGTGAAGCAACTTCTGGGTTACGGGACTTATCAAGCGAGTGCCGCGTAACGACGCTATCTGGCCCTCGTTATCAATGATTTTACACGGAACAATGCTGGTGCTTCGGTGTTAATACGAGCCCGGCCGCGCGCGGTTCAGTTAGTGACGGCATCGCCCGAGCCATCTGCATACATTGAAGACGTGACATAACGCACACGACCGGTATGCAATACACGGCAATCACACCCACCGCGACCGTAATCAATAATTCATTCAACTCGCCAAAGAGACGCGTTTAAAACGCCAAACATAAGCGTGCCCGAGCGTACCTACACGGTCGTGTTAATGGGATTCGTCCCAGCGAAAACGTACCTTCACGAATAATTGCAAAAGTTTGTTCAAAGATAAAGTAGCTGCAGAGTTACACGTTTCGGTTCGACTGGGTTAAATGCAAACTGTCCTCGCCGGTGCTTGTTTGCTGATTACAGTGAAAGCGTTTATTGGTGTTTGGACCCTGCAGAAGCTAGAATTAATGAACGGGGAATGGTAGAAGTGGAATTTATTGTGCTTCGTTTCATTCTTTGGAGTAGGTAAGCGTGCCTCACGAATGAATGGGATGTGCGTGCAAGCACACTCTGCGTCGAATGAAGCTTCATCCTCTTGGAGCAATATAAGATTATACGTTTCTATATTCGAAGGCAAACAATACAGAGTGGAGGGAAAAGACACATTCGGCTTCGATTCTAAATTAGTATTCGAGGGAGAATTATACATCAAGCCAACATGAGGACAAGAATCCGCGAGAAAAAGTGTAGCGGTGATTTACCCAGAGCACGCGAGCAACAATGATTTACCAAGGTTCGCGGGATCTCTCGCGGAATTGCAAAAACTCTGTGATGGTTTCAGAAAAAATTGCGGGGAAGTTGTGTGCGAGCGGGATGCCGAATTTCGCCGTCCTCGCCACGTGCTGCTACCGCACAAAAATAGTCAGGAGTGTCTTGCAGGATTACGTCACGTCGATCTCATTGCTGTTGCGGGGCATGGTATCAAAAATCCGGCAGGCCCCACGTGTCGGTCGTTGCTTCCACGTCTGGCGTTCGCGTTTGTGCGGGTGGTCTTCCGCGGCCCTGAAACGTGGCGTTCCTCGTAAATTGCTATAATCGTCGCGGGGGCTAGACGAAGGTGAGGCAGCAGAAATCCTCGCTGGGGAATCGTTCGACGGGGATACCTTCGACTGGAGCAAGAAACGTTTCGGTAAAGGACAAGCACCAGCAGGACAGTGTTTGCGAACTTACGTAAGGAAACGTTCGTGGATTCGCTTTTGGCGACCTTACGCAATCAGATTTCGTAAGATTTTTTTTTTTAATATGTTCGTGCACGTACACTGATGGTAGCAATGATAGCACAGAAATAATAGCGCGTGTAATTAATTACCGAAATAGTCACAGAAATGCTATAAAAGCTTCGAAGAAAGAATAATTACACAAAATTAATCGAAACGGGATGATCACCCTCGTCATTCAATTTTCCCTGTTATTCAATTACAGCTGCCTCATTAGGTGTCCATGTTTCGCGTGGTCGGGTGTGTTCCACGAAAATCGCCCGGGAAGCTTCCAAGGATTTCATTCCAATTACGTTCATGTCGCGAAAGGCGGCGGTTATAATTAAAGCCCTGGCTCGTTTCTGCCATTAACATAATGACAACGGTGTTAGTACGCGTGGTCGTGTGTGTGTCCAGCATTGCGCAACCTTCACCTGTCGTTCCCGTTGTTTCCTGGCAAACAACGAATTACACCGATTTCCCGATATGTGGTGATCGGCCGCGGAGTACCGCGGTAAACGAAATTGTTTAACGATTCAATTGCGAGGCGCGCGATCGAAAGGCGTCGCGTTCCATTCACGCTCCTCCCCCTGTTTGGAAATGTTAATACCGAGAGCGTTGGCACTTTCAATTCGGGGCTGTCGAGTGGAAAATCTGGATAATCTCAGTTGACGTTTCATACTCCGCTGTCGGGTTGCTTGTTGGATAGATGCAAGAGTCTCGTAGTCTCCAAAGCGCGCGAGTGAATGCAGAAGAACCTATTCTTCAAACTCTCCACTCTCTAGAATCGCCTTCGCATATTCGCTCATTCAGATTATGCGCGTAGTTTTATTCGTTCCGTTAGAATCATAGTCGCTGTGCGTACCTATCTATAAATACTAGTTCTCAGGAAACTGCTGCAATATATGGCAGTAGTTATTGAAGTGTCAATGCACGTATATCCAGTCGAGAGATCAGTATTTTTAGATTATCGGAGATTTCTTGTCGATGGCGGGGTGCC
Organism: Andrena camellia; assembly: GCA_029448645.1. Taxonomy (NCBI): domain Eukaryota; kingdom Metazoa; phylum Arthropoda; class Insecta; order Hymenoptera; family Andrenidae; genus Andrena; species Andrena camellia. The sequence goes on along the minus strand of CM055679.1, from coordinate 38,749,000 downwards.
ATCGAGTCGAAACGGGCAGAAAGGTTAATAACGTAACGAAATCGTCGATTCATTGAGCATTTATTCGCCTGGCCTCGCGTAGGCCGCGATACCAGCCTCTGTCCGTTTAGATAGCAAGCGACATCCCGGATGCTGGGACGATAGCACCTCTTCCTCCGCATTTCCTCGCGCTCCATGCTCATCATCCTTCCTAAATGACGGAACTTCGCGGCCTTCGCGTTTAACGTCGATCCCAACGGCCGCGCTGATTCCCTCGATTCTATTTCCATCGCAGTCTCCCCAGTGAATGTATTGATACTGAAAATATTCCAGTATTTCCACTGGCGAGTAGTTGAAAACTGCAAACAGTTGAATCTGGTTGAATCGGACAGTTGAATCTGGATTCGTCGATGACGCTACACTGGGTAGATCGCTAATGTCGTTTGCTTCCTCGATAATGAATAATAGTATTACCCGAAAGAGAGCCCGGTCTTCAAAGACGCTACAGTTCCACTCTTCTTCTGCTTGCCATCGTTGCGAACCCCTGTCATCGTTACATCGTTACAATGAGTATTCCAGACGAGTTGGAGGTTCTCTAGAATCACCACTCCTCTTCGACGACCCTCGATTAAGAGGCACCGTCGATATGCCAGACACGATTTTAATGCACGTGGCGCGCAGACGTTCCATCGCTGGAAAGGCGAACGGAGCAGCAAGCTTGCGAACTTATTACGAGTGACCTAAACCACTCGAGATACATAGTTGGATTGTCGTTGACAACTGCAGGCAGACGCAGGCCCTTCAGAGCTGTCAATACTCCGTTAGCGACAGGATTCTCTGAACCGGGGGCTTTAATCGTGTTACTGTGATTATATTAACTGATATCCCCGAGTGCTGTTAACAGAAGGAAATAAACACGTCGTAGACAGCTGTGTCTCAGAGGTACCGAGTTGTTGCTTTTAATTTCTGCATAGTGCTAAACAATTTTCTGGTGCTTCATTTCAATATTGAATGGGACAAAGCTGTGCACTCTGTTCAGTTTAATAATCTGTCTCCTCAGTAGTAACAGTAATGTTTCGCTGCTCCAACGTGGAAGTAATTTTATCCTCTTCCGAGGAGTCTGCTACTCCACTCGAACGGAAGAGTAGCGAATTCTTAGGCCAAACGGGGGTCCGGCCGACGATCTTAGGGGGCCCTTTTTCGACACCGAAGGAATCCCAAAAGGGCTAGTGAAAGAACGGCCAGCGGAGGCGGCCACGTTATACAATTCGGAGAGGGAACAGGCAGGCCGAAGGGAGGACGATCGAAGCTGAACCCTGTTATACCTATTGCTAGCCTGGGTTCCGCTCAATTAGCCCCGTAGTAGAGACAAAGGGGCTACCGACGATTTTGGTAGTCGACGATGGATTCGTTTTTTTCGTTCCTGCTTCGTTTCCCTTGGCCCTTAAGGACAGCGGTGTTCTGTTCTGATAGGGGAACTCCATCATGCAATAGCCGTTATTTCTTGTTCCTTAACACGACGTATAAGAGTTTATAAGGCTATATTCACTCTGAAACAGAGGTGTGCATTCATTTCTCACGCTTCAATGCATTTCAAAGTGCCAAACGTGTTAGCATTCAAATTTAAGTAACGGTTTTAGGGTTAACTTTCTAGAAGCATGCGTGGGTGGACTTAATGGCGAAGTCTGTCGGCTTCGTCATCTCTAAATTGCTTGATCAAAAAGAGAATGTTCCCAGATGCGTATCATAGCTCACGAAAATAGCTTTATAACCCCGTTTCCTTCAAATATATACGCAATCATTTCTGCATAATATTAAGTGCAGCTCGACTAAACCAAGCAAAAGCACCGCTGGCGTGTTGTTCCTTGTGAAAAACGTGCCTCCTTACGCGATCGTCGTTTGAAAAATCGTTAAATATTTCAGAATCTTGCGCATATCTGTGCAACGGGCCCGATTTCTCCGCCCATATTTCAATCACGAACAGTCCATTCCACGGGGCGCAGAAAAATAAAACGCGGCCCGCGGTCGATATCTTGCAGAGCTATTCACCGCGAAACGCAGCCTAGAATTTGCGAGACCATCCCTTTTGTTTTCCCTTCCTTTTCACGTGCCCGTGGCCGGGACACTTGTTTTTACGGCAGCCGAGCGTGAAACTGGACGTGCTTTCGAAGCCGTTGAGTAATGTTGCCCGCAATTCCGCATGCCCCTCTTCTGCTGTATTACAAAGCGCCCGTATCGCTCGGCGTATAATGGAAACGCTCGTAACGCTTAATGAACGCTGTCCGAGATTGATTTTATTACAGCTAGGTGTTCATCAAACGGGTGATCCACCAGCACCTCTCGTCGTCGTTCCACGAATTATTAAGCAAACGTGATACTGAAAACGATCTTCACCGAGTCCCGTCGCTTCTTCAGCATCGATCATCCGGCAAATTTCTGCAGTTCCAAGGGGGAGACTCGTACGAACGCCCACGTGTTCCGATTTTATTCCGGGCACCATCTAAGTATTTCTGCCACCGCTCTGGGCAAAAATAATTTTTGCCGTTCTTTATATTTAATTATAAAGTTTGATACTAAATTCAAACATGTATTACCTATTTTTTTACCGCTTTTTCAAAAATTTTAACATTTCTACTAGTTTTTATTGATTTTAATTGTCCCTTTCCACCAATTTTACCGCTCTGAGCAGACGCCCCACTTGCGCCCTCCTAGATCGGGCCCCGATTGTATTATCACGCGTACGATACGTTACAAGTTTGCAACGACCGTGTACGATGTTACCATAAATCCTCCAGCTGTCCAGGTGTCTACTTTGCTCTAATATCCGAGCCGGTATATGGGAGATTATTTCCCCTGGTGGCTACTATTCTTCGGGCAAGGCTATCCTCTCGCCGAACTTGGAGACCTCTTCGCCGGTGTTCGTCGATTCAGCGAGCGGCTCGCTCGAACGAAACGAAATACGAAACGAGCTCGGCCACCGATGATGGTGTTTCAAAGAGCGCCAGGAATAAGGATGGACGGATGGAAATGGAGAGTTTCATCAGCAGAAGTAGAATTGGAGGGCCGGCGACAGGAATAGGAAGCGGAGGAAGAGACGGAGGCGCGTGACGTTGGAAAAACAGAGACGGACTACCCTCACCCTCCCGCTCGGGCTAAAAAAACCCTTGGAATCGGTTTCTTTGTCTCGGCCGGCAGACAACAATGTATCTCCACAGACGGTCCCGTTTTCTCCCTTTTTTTTTTTTATCGCGACAAATATATTGCGAGTCCGTCCCGACGCGACGTCTCCTTGTCCTTCTCTCAGCTGAAGGGTTGATTGTGGCAGCAGATCACTCCTTCGTAGCAACAAAAATCTGAGGGCGGGTGGAAAGGTTTGTGGGGGAAGGCTGGAAGAATTCGGAGCCCCTGGAGTATCGAAGTTGCGGGAGTTTCGCGTTCCAAGTTTCTCGCGGTGAAAGGGTATTAGGAGAATGAAGTTAATACCCGGGGCTGGAGCAAAAAGGGGCTCGTGATCGAAGATTCTTCGGGCGCTCGTTGCAATCGAAATTTCATCAGTTGAAGTTCTGATGGGTCTTAAGAATAGGCCCCTTGTTCCTGTAGAAGTCGTTACTGCAGATTTGATAAGTTGCGGCTTCCTCTTGCCCGAGCTGGAGCCTCCGAATCGCCAACCCGTCTCGCGATAGCTGTTGCAGTTTATTAAAATCGCTGGCACCTCTGTATTCCAAATCTATTCAGCCGCAACGGGCACCACAAACACTGCAAAATACACTCCGAAAGCCCCTTTCTAATTCGTAAATCATACAAGGCAGCTTTCCACGACGGTTCACAGTCACGGCAGCTCGGTGTTTGCATTCTGTTCCTTTGTCTACCTCGGAAGGTACTTCTTCGGGAGAAGCTTTCCCATGCGAGGCCGAACCGGCAAGAAACGAAACCGCGGGTAACACAGCGTCGCTAATTGGCGTGCGTTTCCGCGAACAATCCGACGGACTTCACTTCCGTCCAATTGCCAATAAGTCGCATGCTTTACGCTGGAACTGTTCGCCGACATCGCGGGCGCGACAGCTTTACGAGGATCGCACCGCGGAGATCCTCGATCAGGTTTTACAGCGACGGGGACACCGAGGATTCCTCGTGTCTCTCTCGGTTTTAATGACGGAGCATGGCGCGATTTTCTCGTTGCCATCGTCAAGGAATTAGATACGCGTTCTGCGTCGGATGATTAATTGCACCGGTCGAGTGGACCGGCCAACGGCTCGTAAGTCACCACCGTTTTCCCATTGCGATAAACTCTCACCCGTGGCAGAGAACTTTTTCCTGAAGCTCGCATTAAGCCGCCCGATTAGGAGGATAATAGCGGGGGAATGTGGTTTTTTAGCGAATCTTCAATCACACCATGAAACTTGTCTCACTTCGTCGGAAACCTGAGATATCGCAGCCTCTGCACCAGAGAATCTGACTTTGTTTTTTTTTAGTTACTTCTAATTCGATTGTAGGGAGGTACCTTCTTCAAATGAAAGTTCCAGGTAGCATTGAATATCATCATTGTTAGAAACGCAGCTCTCTGCACATTCTTGAATATATACGCTGTCCTCCCTCTCTCCTCCTACGATAATTTAATCTGCCCGCAGTAAAGTACTCGAAGGCAAGCTTAATGTGGGTATATTTAGTTACGCAGTCGGATGAGTATTATTATGAGGGAATCTTGGCAAAAGATAGGAGTTCTGAGAAGCATCTAGGAATCCAATCTTCATTGGGTCTGATGGGCTCGATGAATGGAGTTTATCCCGAAGGCGCTTGCTTTCGACGCGCGCCTTGTTACCTGCCACCCACTGAGTCTTGAAGATTTTCTATCAGGCCCTTTCCTCAGATCCAGTGCCCCATTTTCAGTGATACATCCATTAACCTTAAATCTTAAATCTTGAACCGTAAAATGAAAATTGAGCGCTCCATTGGGATCCTTTATCCCCTCGCAGAAGATTGGTCATTTAGTGACGTTAGGAGCACCGTTCGAGCAATCGATTAAACAGCCTCGAGAGCAATTACGAATACAGGCGAGTCCAGCGCCGAGGGAGAAAAGACGCGCGTGCCTTTTGGACTCGTATTTCAGCTTTCAATTAACCAGAGTCGCCGCAGCGAAGCCCCCGTTTATTACCCTCCTCGAGATCGCCACCAGAGCGAAAACCTATATTCGATCCTGACCTGGGTCATTGCGTGGATATTGCTGGAATCCTAATGTGATTGTATCACGAGATGATTGAGTCGCATCAGCGGATTCGATGCGCTGCCCTCACTCTATTGTTCTCGAAAGGATACTGGTTAAGCGATCCTAAGATTAATCGTAATTGCGGAATTCGACAGCGATCGGCCGATGGCCATACGCGCGTGGTCCGCGGTTTTATCTGGTAATGGGATGTTACAGCAATGTAAATCGCGGTGGTAACTCCCGCCAGTTCATTGGCCCGTGGAAGTCGCTCGCGCGTATTTTAATATTGAATTAGACAACCAAAGAGGGAACTATGTCGACAAACCTTACTCCAGAGACATTGTTTCTGGATTATAGGAAAGGAAACCCGAGCTGATTTTTAATTCCACGGTGAAATCGGCTTCTTCGTAATTATGGCATTCGTGAGTTCGAGCTTCAAAATGTCTGTGAATTAGAATTTCAGTAATATTGATAATTCCTGTTAAAAATAGCGGGTGTCAAAAGAATTTTCTCAACCAATTCTAACACTATTCCATCCTTACGACAAAGGTGCGTGAGCAGTTCGAAATGATATCGGTGCCATGTAACAAACGGTAACAAGACCCCGCGGCATGGTGGCCAAACCTTCCGGACGCGTGTTTCACCGAGTCAGGGAGTCCTAACCGCGATTTTACGAGGCCCTATAATTCTGACCATCCGCGCTGGCACGTTCCCAAGAATCGGCTGGCGGTTAGATGCTCATTCGGATAACCGGCTAATGCCGGAGGTTCGCGCTCTTTTTCGCCGGCGAATAGGATAGCAATCTTCGCGGCAGGGCCCGTCGAAGACGCCTTCGACCCCGAATCGAGTAATTGGATACCGAAGTCGAGCCGTATAATGAAGAGATTATGCGCGATTATGAGAGATAAGAGCCCCGGCGGATCTTCGCGCGAATATACGCAAGATCGGGATTCACCTCGAATTTTCACGGATCGAAGTTACTTTAAGGGATCCCCCACCTCTCCTCCGCTCGAAGCTGGCACCGTGAAATCTCCGTGATAACACGTCCGGCGCACTAATCTCGTAGCTTGAAATTCCTCGTAAAAAGAAGCTATCACGGACAATGGTTGCGAAGGAAGCGAAGGGGTGATTCTGAATTGGCAATAAACTTGAAAAGCATGGTGCGATGATCAGAGGAATTACATAGGAGGGCTGTAATGAAACTCTGCGGCAGGTTACGAGGAAACTCTAGGGAAATAGCTCAGTATTCGGTCAGCCGCGGTTGTACGCGCGTCCACTTTTAAATTCTTCGATAGAACCATTCACTTTGTTCTTTCCCGTCTTATCGAAACGAATTGGTGAAATTGAAAGCAGAGGACCACAGGGGATTTTTGATCGTATTTGCGTACAACGATAGCGCGATGCTCGCGGGGGTGGAAAGAAACCTGCACGCACGTTTAATATTTACGCCGAGCGGCACGATGGCGAGGTAGAAAGTGCTCCATAAAATATTAAAGTTGCCACGCTCCCCGGGTCCCGTCTGTCCAGTTAAGAGTTCGAAGTTAACACCGCGTCTCGACCCATTTTCCAAGGCGGGAGAGTGGTCGCGCTCGTTTATATTCCCGGCGAATTCTAACGAAGTTGGAGCGTGCATTAAAAGAAATTGACGTCGAAATCGTCGCCGCTTCCGTTATTATAACGGGGGCGGCGAAAACACCCGGGCCCGGCTAAATTAACTTTGACGGCCTGAGCGTCGGACCCCTCGTCCCCATAAATCTGAATTCGCAAAAATTATTAAGGCCAATTTGTCTAGCGGAGTCGTCGGCGATTGGGGTGCGTGTAATCGCGCTTATCCAGCTGAATTGCCAACTGTGAGTTTCTGAGAAAATCGTCGAGGATAATTGCCGCGTCCGACACCACCTTGATTTATAAGTGCTTTCACAGCAATTAGTGCAATGAGGTATTCCGAAGTGGGTACAACGTCCAGCAACAAAGTATTTACACTCCCTCCTGTAACACCGTGTGCAAATTACAAACTAATCTATCGCGCACGTACAACCAACTCTCATAACTCTTATTCAAGCCTGTTCACGCCTCGCTATATTGTCCACAGTAATTACACGCGATGAAGCGGCGCGAGGGGCAACGCTGTAAAAAGGGATCGATTTCCCCCCTGGTGCAATCGTGAAAATTACACGTCTCGATCGAGCCCTCGAATTACTCTCGGCGCGCGTGCACGTGTGCATCAAGCCACGAAAATCATACGCCTTCGATTCCAACCCCGAGACCGCGACGAAATTCCACGGAAGTTAATTAAACAGCGCACCGAGGGAACTCCGTGTTCGACCTACATTTCGAAGAGAAAAAAAAAAGAAAAAGGAGAAGGAGAAGGGGAGATTTTACAACGAGCTTGAAGCGAGCCGTCGGTGACATAATTGAAGCCTCCAGTCAAGGTTCTATAAAAGTAAAAGCGTAATGGGGGAGGATGGATAATACGGGTGAACGATCGGAATGAGGGTTACCGTTACGGAGCGCTCCGGGCCAGGATAATTGTCGCGAAATATTTCATCGCGAGGCTGGCCGTGGCGGAACGGGACGGACCCGACTCGAGAAACCCGATCCACCGTGTCGTTAATTATCGAAACGGGGGCCATTTGTTTTTCAGACGATCGTAATTGACCGGAGCCGCCGACAGGGCGCACCTATCCATTGTACGGGACGCGGCTACATCGGAAAGGTGGTGCACCGTGGAGGTGCATCAACCAGGATGCACCGGGATCCTCCTTGGTCCCCGCGCAATTCGAAAGTCCGTCCAGTCGGTAATATCCACGTTCGTGCGATCGATCGGCTGCTCCTTGTACCTTGCAGAAGAACGACACGTTAATTGTCGATTGTTAGGGGTCGTTTATAACGTGGACGGTTCCATTGGTGATGGATAGTGGTCACTCGAGTGAGGTCACGGCAGGACCTTTTCGTCTAGTGATTTGTGTCGAGGAATCGTGAAATGAAGGGCAATCGATGTCTCAACAGTGGGGCTCGATAAATCTCCATTGTCTTTGATGTCGAGAAGGAATGTTTCTATTTTAATTCATCAGAATGCAAGACGTGTGAGTTGACTTTTACGGTCCACCCTTAATTGATTCTTGTTAGCCACCCCTCGCCGGGATGTGCGCGCACTTGATCATATAAATTTATAATAACTGTATTACCGATGGTTTAGCTGGTAAAGGGAACCAGGGGATAATCCGTGTAATAAAACATGTGGACGGTTCGAGAGGGATATTCGCAAGCGCAAACTTTGCACACGCGGTCCGCCCGTGATATTAAAACCGAAGTTCGCCGGGGGAAGGATCTCGAGCGCACGCTGTTAATAGGTCATTACGCAAGCGTAATGGAAATCGATAATTAATTGATCCGGCGAGAGTGCACGACCCTTCGCGCCCGATGGTAATTGACTCTTGAATATTTATGATTAACGAATTAGCAACGTTGCAGATCCCGCGATCCGATGCTCGCTTGGAATTTCACTCCTGAAATGGTCTCTCGGCTTCTTAATCCAACACCTCGCCCTTTTGATCACTGCTCAATTTATTGGTCCATGAAACACGTTCTTACCCATCGGATGAATGCCTCGACGGCAATCAAAGTTCTGGAATTTATTTCCTCATACGGCTTTAATAGCACGTGTCCGGCTGTAGATCTCGGAATTGCCAGCGTTTCCGTTTTGTGCGCAGGGCTTAGGAAGACCTCAAAGTTCTTTTACTCAAGAAGAGGGTAAATGCTAGGAAGAAGGTAAATACTAGACAAGCTTTCACTTCTCAAGTGGCACGGTGTCACAGAATGAAAGCCAGCGTTGCGAAAATCGTGGGAACGTGGTCCTGGCGTTCTCGGTTCGGCGAAGAATTTCATCGAATAGACCGCCAGCCGGCGCAGCATTATTAATAACTGATAAACCAGTTAAAATGTTATCGGCTGGCTGTTATCCACGGCACAGGCATGCGCGAAGGCACGTGCAGCCGTTCCCGGCTGCGATCAGATACGATGGCCACTTTCGCCATGTGCATGCCGTCGCGTTTTTGCAACTTTCGGTATTCTGCATATCTCTGCGCGCTACTAATGAGCCCCTTGTCCGCGCTGGGGATGCGCCTTGGCGCTGAGATCGCATCTCGGGACTTTACTTTCGGTTATCGGGATAGTATTCCATTCGGAGCGTGCAATTTGCGGTTTCGACTCGGTCCTGGCACGTTTCGCGTGGGCGCAGCAACGTGGAAGTCGAAATGTCGATGCTTGGCTGCGGCCACGAGCTTTCTTTCACGGCAAATGAATTGCTGCACTTTTTCTCGAAGAAACACGCCTCGTTTCGTCGTCGGGAACAACAACCAACCACATTCTTATAGCGATTTCCTTGCATTCTGAATATTGAATAGAATTGTTCCTACCTCTACTATTCCTACGTTAATCACAACACAGACCACTCGTTTCGGCGCGAAGACAGCATCCCACGCTAACTGGGGGTTGATTCAAGAAATTGCAGGACAGACATGCTTCATTACGCCCGTTTCAAACGCCTCGATCTTCGTGGAACGCGGTGCACCTTATTCGCACTGCTTAGCTACCTTTCCAACCGTGCTGCAGCTTGTTCCACTAGAATTCACGTAATTTTCACTGGACAATTTACCTGCCTGAGCGTTAATTAGATCTGAGAAACTGTCATTGTCGGGGGAACTTTCGAAATTCACAATATACATATTTGCACTCTCTCAAACACGTCGCGTTTCTAGTAGATCCTCGGTAAAATTTCAAAGTTGAACACACCAATGATTGCAGGGGTGCAACATTGTTACCGAGGTAAACTAAATTACTTACACTTGGCCACCCACCGCATGATCGTCGAATCAGTCATAAAAGGTAATTGCAACTTCGCGAAGCGTGCTGAAGCCAGCATCCATCGTCGGCCATGGGGTTCGCATTGTAATTGTTCCAAACCCCAACAAGAGGGTCGACCGGTATAAGCCGACCAACTTGTCGTCTGTAACGAACCCGGCCCGCAGGAGGTCCTCGTTAGAAGTGTTCTGGATGCAGGTCCGTTCAGCCGCGCCGCTTTACATATTCATGCCGTTCCAGATCTTGTTCGACGTATCGTGAATTTCGCAGTTGGTAACTGTTAGACGTTTATAAGCTCAGCCCCGGAATCATAAAAGATGTTACGTGCTCGGCCCTCGGGGTCTCGATAGCTATCAAAGCGTAAACTTGATCCTCGGAAGTTTGGAGCGCAACAGCGTAGTAGCGTGACTCCGTTTCGGAGTTGGTCCAATGATCTCTCGTTAGCTCGTGAAATTGCAAATTATAGACCGCAGCGGTTTTAAGAACATAGGACGCAAGTCTCCGGCAATCGCTTTTCGATAAAAATACAGTCGCATTCAGCATGCTCGGTTAAAGCTTCAAGGATGGCGAGGATAACGCGGTGTCGAGCAGTATACACACCGCGTTCACGTAATTATATTGTCGTTTATTATAATACGACGGAGCCATTTAATTCCACTTAGCATCAATATCTCGTCCGTCGCCCAATTAAAATTGTTCACCAGAGATCAATTACCGCACCCACGAGGCGCCCAGCCGTGTCAAGGGCGAAAGGCGATAAACCAAGCGTGTTTCGGCGAAACCGGTTGCCGCGGTTGTTCCCGCACCAGCAGAAATATCGTAGGGATTTCGCGGACGCAATTAGAACCACTGAAAACACCACGCCAATTAACGCCCCCCTGGCTCGCTGTCACGTTTCCTGCAAGTAGGCATCTCGCTCAGGAGGCCGCTCGCACCTGCGGCTAATTATGTACAACGATTGGTACAACAAAGTCGCTTCCTTGCACTTTCTTGTACGATCCATCGGAATTTATTGATGCAGATTTCCAGATACCACGGAAATATCATACTAACGCGTGCAACGTTTTCATCCCTTATTCAGGCGATTCAAATGAAAAAATGGTAAAGCAGTGATCCCTCTTAAAAAATTCATAAACACCCTCCTGCACACAAATCTTACCCCTCATAAATCCCAGAGGGGGGCGTACAAGCACAAACCCTCCCCCACGATACAACTACCAGCAGGAATAATTCGCGGAGAAGAGGCGGCGAGTAATTCATGAGAGCATGCTTTTTAGCAATTTATATCCAGCCAGGGAAGATTGTCGTCGTTGTTGTCCCGTGGCCGTTAAAACGGCCGCGGCAACCCGCATTCTTCGCGACCAATAACATTGGGCATGCCATTTTTCATTGGGGTGCTATACCCTAGGACCGATAGCAGCCGCCTCGCGATCGCATACAGAGTCCTCCGATTCGAATAGCGAATGACTCTCGGGCAACGTTCCAAACCTCTGAATGACGCCCACTCAAAGAACTTACGCAACTCCGATGCGCCAGAAAAACACGTTCATTCACGGATTCAACGAACTCGCATAGCCGATGCATCGGCTTGTTCGTGACATCGCCTGCCCCACAGTGGGCCTTGCGTCTTGAATGGAACCCGTCGGGAACAATCGATGCACGCGCGGCGGGAACGATCCAACACTTCTACTGAAATGAAATTGATCGATGGAACTCTTTATTAGTAGATTATTTTGATGGCTTAGGGGCAGTTCTAGTTCGAGGCTTCAGATGCCGTTTGTTGCACCGTGGCATTTAATTATTAAATTTTAATATGTGTGAATACCATAGTTTGTAGATCCATAAACCTAATTCTCGGTATCAGTAATCAGTAGTAAAGCTCCGTCTTAGATCTTCCAATCCGACGAAATTCCCCAGAGATCGGTATGCACGAGCAGCTCTACGATACTATCATCAACGCGGAGAGAAACACACATCCCGAGGTAACTGATCTGCCAAAAAATCACGTACGCTCGGGTGAAATCTCCCTTCGAGCGGTTCTCGACAATTTCCCCCGATAAATCAGGCGAGAAAGTAGCGGGCGTTGCGACTAATTCATACAATTTCAGACACTAGGTAGATTTATCGGGCGAGCGGGCGCGTGCTCGCATGTAAATAGCGAACAACGCTCGGAGAACCGCGACTGGGAAATAATTTATCGCCGCCCTTGCAGCACGGCCGGGGAACAACGACCCTGAGAGGCGTGTACCGTTCTCCATAAATCGGCGAGCAATCGTCTCGATTACCCGGTGGCACGTTCCAGTTTTCATTTCTCCGGGCTCGCGTCGCCGCGCACGCACAGTCCGAGGAGATTCACTTTCCTCCGGCGGAGACAACGGCGAGGAACGTTCCGCGTGGCGCGTAACTGTCTGCCCACGCTGACGTAACCAGTTGCGGAACAACTTCGCGGTGAAACTTGTCCCGACGTAACGAGCCCCATTGACGCAAGGATCAAAGTCTCGGTCAATGTTGCTGCGACCAGTTCCACTGTAGACTCGCGTGCTTCGAGCCTGTTCTGGCTGATTTATTGCCGTAATTTGAGGGTTAGTTGAGGGTTAAGGGAGGGTGCGATTACTTGTGGCCTATTGGATTCCATTCTCGAAGCTGACAAAATATTCTACTTTGTAATATAGGATCTAATGAAAACCGTTCTTTCTGTTTCAGGTCGTTGGTGGTGCTTATATTTATTGTAGGGCTCTGTGTGCACGACACCTTCGCAAAACACGTGAGTATATCGCCCGACCGCTTCGCATTCCCCGAGGTCGATGCTGAATGTACAGTTACGAGATCAATGGATGCTGATGATAAAGCTGAAATAAGGGCTTCGGGGGAACACCTTTGGCTGCATTCCTTTAGGCTTTATTGCTGCACCGCTTCGATAGTGATTTGGTTTTCAAAGGGTCTGGGTTGCGTCGAAGTATCTTCAACAAATTATGAGTATCTGCCATGTAGAATTTATGCAGATAACTCTGAAACGAGCCTCGCCCATTATCCACTAATCTTTATTTAAAAATCATGGCCGACTGGCAACGATCCACGCGGAATATCTAACCCGAGATAATCGGGTTTCATTAAAAGAGATCAGTGGTAATAAAAAGGAGAATGCTGGGCCATTAAGAAGAATGCTAATATCTTATAAAAAAAATCTGTAAAGTGGATCTGAATGTGCAGTTCCGAAGCACCTAACATCCACCCCTAGACTCTCCTTCCCCCTTTCCCACAAAAGATGCTAATTTAATTAAACTCCGTCCAAGATTATACAAATTAAGCTTCACCCATCACGCACATCCTCCTACTAAATGCTACACGGGTCTTCCACCAGCGCCAAAGGTATCTCAGCAATCTGCTTCTTCCCATCAGCGAAAAAACAAGTTTCCTCAATTCTTGTCGCCGGCTGCGCCAATCTCCTCCTAATGAAAGACTTCGCCAGATAAAAGGAACACAGGAAGACACTCCTTTTTGATAACTGAAGTCGAAACAGCCTGCTAGCCCGTGCCGCGTGTCACCTAATTCCGAGAGGAACAGCTTCGACAAACGAGGGGCACGGGAAGAAAAAAAAAATGTGAGAGGGAGCACGAGACACGCGGTTCGCGTTGCCTTATTGTGCCGACGAATTCGCGTACAAAATGGAAGGCGCGATCTACCTTGGTCTCGCTGCGACGTGCCGGGGTCCTGGTGAAACGAGAAAATAAGAAGGCCAGACAGCAAAGGATAAGGGACGAGGAACGAAACGGCCCGCGGTATAATCTCGTTGTATGCGCGCGCCTGCTGTTCCCGTCGTTCCTTTTGCCGTTCTGCGTGTGTACCTACACCTTGCATCCGTCTTACACGGGAAATAACTTACGGGAGAAATAACTCAGGATCGTGTTACCCGCCGCCTTTATAAGCACCGTTTTGGCCCTTGGACGCGCCGCGCGGCCGCTTGCGTGAACGAGGAATATTTCATTTCGATGAACTCCGCGGAGGAGACGACATTGTTCGGGGTCATTTCGTCTCACCGAGGCTGGAACAAATCATTGGCATTGTATGGATTTTGTAAATCGGGATTCTCCGGGTTTTATACAACTGATCATTGAAGCCAAGAGGATCGGTAGGGAATTTATTAAAAAAAAAAGGGAGATGCGCGTATCAATATCCTCGCGTCGGGAGAGACTTTCGCTCCATTTCCGCGACAATTCGATTACCATCGATAGGAAGGATATCCCACGTTCGAGTAACATGTGTGACGGGACAGGGCATCGGCAGGGTGGGGGGGGGGGGGGGGGGCGATACAAAATCCTGGCCGTCTATTTCCAATCCCAAAATCGTATCGGTTTCGTGGCTGTCACGCGCCTCGATATTTTAACCGACACCGGGAAATTACGTTTATAAATCCACGGATGAGCCCGTGGATTTTTGCCCGCGGAAAACTGGCGCAGCCGAGCGAGGTATCTCGGCAATCGGCAATGAGATTATCAACGGAGGGAGCGAAAGGGTGGCGGGGCTGAGAGGGAGAGAGGGTTCCTGACTTATTGCAGCTTTTTACCATCATCAAGGAACCCCATACCAGTCTGCGTGGCTAATCCGAGTTAAGTGGCCGTTAGCAGGGCGAAGAAATCTTGGAAATGCTCGCGCCAATTTCGCGAGCCTTGGCTCCACGTGGTCTGCCGCCATTCTCTTTCGAGTGAATGCAAATGATCTATCGAGACTATTGGAAATTGAGCGTAAAGCCTGCTGATTAGAAGGCTTTTAGGGCAGGAGAAAGTGTGTCTTGCGCGGATTCGTGGCCGCAATTCAATTTCTATGTAGCCGGGCAAAACTTAGAGAGGCGCGAGACACGCATGAAATTGAAATGAAAATGGTATTAGCGAGGGGTTTAGTTTTGCAGTGGTCTTAAAGCACGTTTTCTCTGATTACAGTACCTGCATATTGAAATTTCAACGAGCTCGGGGCAAAATGGTAAAAAGAGTAGCCGAAAATTAATGATCCTGATAATTCTGTCAGGCCGTCGGGTTCGTTTTGCTCTAGCGGTGATTCAAATGAGCACACAGGGAATGATTGCGTAATCTCTGTTTTACGGTGGAAAGTACTGTTCGCGGAATTTACGAGGAGCTTAAGCCTGCCTATTAAGCACGACGGATTAGGGATGAAGTAATTGAACTCCTTTTACGAGATCCTTTCTTTACCTGGCGCGCGACGTCCGGCTCGTAAAGCGAACGTGAAAAGGTTTTATGGCTTTTTTAATAGAGTACATTTTCCATGGAGGCTCAACACGGGAAAGAGAGGGAAAGGATTTTTTTTTCACGCGACGAAATGCAGTGTCGTCGACGCAATTTCGAGATTAGCATCGAGAACTAGCCCTTGCTGAGCAGTGCTGCTAATTTCGGTGGGGTTTTATTTCAAACGCTGTTCGTGGCGTTTCTCTTTATTACAGTGCATTCCTCCCTCCTCTCGCGATTAAAGCACGCTTTTATATCGTCGCCGCGTAGAACAAAGTAGCGGTTCGAAAAGTTGGTTTCCGTAATTACACGGTCTACCCGTTCGTGTACGTTCTTCATGCTTTGCAAAACGTTCATTTGTTCGTATTCTGCCGTACGATTGGACGTTCCTTTGTTCCCGGTTCCGCGAACGGTGTATGTAATTTGGGAAAACAACTGGACCGCCATTTAATTATACGTCGGCATCAAAGGGATCGCGAAATGCAACTGAAATTTTGCATTTTGGAAAAAGCTATGGAAATGTTCATTACACGGAAAGATAATTCATCCTATTATGAGAGGCATGGCATCGAATACTTCAATAATTGTAACATTACTCTCCAGAGACACAAATCACAAGCCAAAAACTACATACTCTGCTTATCATTCGAAATCTAATTTTTCGGGCCACGTTCTGGACTGGATTCAACCAAAAAATTCACAAAGAGCCTCTCGCTATCTGTGACCTACCGAATGGGAGCGTGCATCAAGCAACAATCGCGAGTTGTGCAAAGCGTCAGTGACAATTTCACTCAGCTCTCCAGCTAACGATATCTATAATTCAATGTTATGTCAGAGACATCTCGGCGGACGAACGTTATCGGGGATCTCGCAGACGAAATCGCCGTCACAATTTGCACGGTCCAAGCGCTCGTCCCCATGAGCAGCCGGGCAACCAGAGTGCACGCAAGACAATTATTAAGAAAAAGGCGTGGCGGTGTTCACGGTTCATCGGCTGACCCCGACGCGTCCAGATCCACTTCCACGAACCCTTTAATTAACTCTTCGCCACGCAATCTCGCCGAACACTGTGCGTAGGCTCGCTGAATTCCATCTCCTCCGTCTCTGGCGACGACACGTTAATGTCACACTCCAAGTATCCTTGGAACACTTGTGGTACACTGCTCCAAATGTCTGCAAAGGAAGTTGCTTCACAGTGAGTCCGCTCTGGACCTATTCAATTCATATTATTCTCCTATTATTCACGAAAGCACGTCCTCGGTGCGCAGTAAATCGACGCATTTGTATCTCTGTTTTTGCCTTGGCCGCTACTTCGTTCGGCGCGACGCGAATTCACTGCGTACATGATTAATGAGCACCTTTTTGCGCCACGAGATGTTATCGTATTGTGGCGACGTGGCCAATAAAAACCGTTCGTGGTTATCTGACCGCTAAGCCCGCGATTATTTCACCTCGCTTCGGTATATAGGGTTCACATTCACAATTCAGATAATGTTGATCGATTTGTGATGGAGTATAATGAATAAATGAATGAACCGCGTTCAAGTGGCCTAAGATCGAGGCGAAATATATTGACCGGTGAGTTTCGTGAGGGGTATTCTCCCACCATACCGCTTGCCTGCCTCGGTGCTCCTCTTCTCAACGTTTCCTGACTCGCTCTTGTTCCAGAACAAGAGTGAGCAAGAAGTAGTGGGGATAGCATCAAGCTCCTGACGTGTAGGCCAAACCGAGTTCTTAGCGCAGAAATACATACATCGGAATAGGTATGCGTTAGCTCCGAAAAAAATCAGGAGTTTTATTAATCAGAACATTGATTCTTTCTCGATAGCTTCATCTCGTATTGGTCTGCGCATAGCTTCGTAACGCACACAACTATTACGCTAAGAATAAATAACAGCCATATCCAGCTACGTTCAAGCGGAGCCGAGCAGCGTTCCCATTATTCCACCATACCCTTCGGGGGTCACGCAACTCCAACTGACAAATCCATGATCGTCAGATGGTGGTGGTTGATTTCTCCTCGATCGCTGTTCGCGAAAACGAATTCACCGGCCGATATATCTGGCCCCGACCTTAGAGGGAAGCAGACTTCGCCATATCAAACCTACGTGATGCACCTAATATCGAATTCCTACGTGCTCCAATCTGCCATTACTCCGAAAGAATGTAGAAGCAATAAATCCTCCCCTAATGAAAACTACGATACAAAGTCTGTAGAATTGAAAGCCTCCGAGCTTTTCCAATATTTCAGATATTTCTGGCAAGCTCGGTCTCTACCGAACGGTGAAGCTCTCTACGGGCGTGCTAAATCGGTCTCGCGGGAAGAAAGATTTCCTCGGCGAATAACGCGGTTAATGTACACAGCACCCGTTTCTATCGGCGTGCGAACGAACGAGTCCGACAGGTAGGCGTACACGATCGACCAGTCTAATTCACTGTCATCGAGATTATGTTAATCTCGGGCGGAGAGAAGCGATGGCATGGCAGAGAGTCATTCGATCGGACGGCAGAAAGCCTCCATCGCGGATCGTCGCCCACCCCAGGATATTGGATTATGTTTCACTGTTAACAGGTTACGTTTCGTATCTCACTACGGCAGACGTGTAACGCGGCGGAGCCAATGCCACGGCTAATCGACTGCGGGATCGATCATGGGAATGCTGGCGAGGAGGATTCACGATCAACGGTACCAACATTTGCCCGTGCTCCGATCTTGGGCGATCGATCGGAGGCACGATAAACTCGAGGCTTTAAGTGCTGACAGGCACGTCTATTAATTGACGGAAGATCTGTGCGCGGGGTTGTGAATCCTGTTAGGGGTGCTCCGAGCTTCGGTGTCTCGATCACCTTTCATCGAGGAATAATTTATTTTAAGGGTATTGGGTCGCTCTCTTCTATTCGTCAATATTTGGCGATTTTTATGAAATATGCTCCGGTTGCATTCGAGTTTTAGACTCAGAGTTCCTACATCCACTTCCTCCGACGATTGCGCGTCGATCTTTGCTAAAATAAACCTCGGATCAAATAGGAGTAGACACCGCAAAGTGGCGAAAGTGATTTGTGAGCAGTTTTCGTAGACACTTCCACAATACTGTGCGCGTCGTAACAATTCGCCGAGGCGCACAGGTGCGGACATTGCACTTCCTTGACGGGTAACCATTCCGTATTAGCATAAATTAGCTGGCCGCCCGTGGAGCGTCGTAAACCTTCGCAATTGTAAGGTCTGCGCTTTGGTGTCAGAAGCGGTTGAATGATCGTCGCCTCTAATGTACCCAACACCGCATACCGTGAAACATTGCCGAGGTTAAACGCATTCTTCGACATAATTCGCGTAATTGTGGCACGGCATTCACGCGTCGTTAAATGGTCACTCAGGACGGGAACGGCTAGAAAATGGACAGTAAAACGATTCTCTCTGCACGGGCCCTGCCGAAATTCTTCCACTCGTTCTCCAACTCGACCCTTTGTAGAGTATGTACATCTGCAATTCTCATAAAGTTCCTCCTTTCCACTCTTTTATGACTAACACTGACTACAGGTGACACAATTTAGGAAATTCCATGAAAATTCGATGTTCAAAGGAGATGTTTACTGCATAAGAAAGTACTAGACTATGACAAGAAAGAATTTTTACAATCCAGACGGACCTTTACGGATCATTAGCAGCGTTCTCTGAATATAATGTTCCTTAAATAGAGACCGGTATTAATAAAAGTCGCGGGAACTGGGTTAAATTGAGTCTGTTACTCAGCAATTAACGCGAAAAGACGGCAAGGGTCCCCAGTTGTCGGCGGAGTTACACTGGCCGTGTCATCCCCGTCGCGGAAAGAACGTCGCCTTGCAATTAGCCAGACCACGTCTGCCCGTCTGGCGCAGAAATGTCGATCGTTTCGCGCGCGTGTCGCCCGATGATGTAAACCGTGTCGCACAGCTGCCTTGGTTTACGCCGAGGTCGGCGTGACACGCGACGGTTAGTCACCGCTTAAGACGCCGGTCTAATTAGCTGATTTATAGCGGGGTTGGTCGCGATCGCCGGCTACATTGCTGTGAGAATAGCCGGGGACCCAATTCTTCCCTGGGAATGGTCCCTTTATAACTGGAAAATGAAGGAGAAAGCTAGCCGTGCTGTCATGAGTCATCGGTATTCCCCGTCGGACTGTGCGTCGCCATGTGTGCTCGACTTCGTGAAATCTGCACAGCTGAGGGATCCTATTTCCCGCAACAGATGCGCGATGAACAATCCTCGAAAAAAAGCTTCATCTGGGCCAACCAGCCAGGTCGACGCCCCGAATTAAAAGACAAACGGGGAAACAAGGTCCCCGGAGCATCGCGCCGCGTAAATAACACATTCGCCGAACGGCTGGGAAGCTCGTCCAGCGAGGGTTTTAATCTAGCGTTAGTTGGACCTCTTAGAGAGGTGTTTTGCAGCGGCGAATCGCGTCTAGAGGTTTTATAGTCACCCACGTCGCAGTCGTGCCGTTATTATCGTCGTATATTCTCACGTTACGGTCCACGCGACACGTCGCGTCGCGGCCGCGCAGATGCTCGCCGGGGAAGAAGAAAAGGCTCTGGTGGAGGAAGCGACTGTGCTTCGCACGGAAACGCGCTAGTTGCGAGAGTGCCCCCATGTGCGTGAACACGCTCTCTCCCACGCTCGAGAAAAATCCATGGTACAGCTGGCACCGAGAGCGGAGCCGAAACTTATTTACGGCCTGGGGGCTCGCTTGATTTTTTTTACGCCGACTCCCCCTCCAAGGAGCTGTCGCGGAGAAGAAACACGAAGATGCCTCTGTTCGCCCTTTGAAGCCCGATACCGTGCACGAACGGTGAAGGGGGCTCCGCGAGGTGCATTTCTATGTAATTGCGTCTGTGGCGCGCGCCACCGATGCAAATCGCTCCGTCAGACCGCAACTTCGCGGAATTACATTCCTCTTTTCGAGAGGAACGCTCCATGCTTTCATTTCTGAGAGCGACCACGGTGTTTTCAGATATCGCACAGAATCGTTTCATGATAGATACGCCGATGATATGGAATGAGCACTCACTTCGCTAAGCGTGCGATCGGGTGAAGATGGTCTACCATCGTCAAAAGTCGCTGCAAGAGTAATTTTATTATTCATCGTCCTTTGAAGTTGCTCAGAGAATGCATGCTTTAATCTCCGTTGTCTTCAGCTTGAAGCCATATAGAGCGCGAAGAGATTTATTTAGACACCGTTAATACGCCAAGTAACTCCCGGAGGATCTCGTTTCACGATCCCATCAAAGTTGGTACATAAGGGACATGATTTAATGCCTGCCGCGAGTCGGGCGCTTGTAACTTGTTAATCGGATGAGTTCCACGTGCGGCATAATCAATAGAAACGCAATAAATCCGCCTTCCGTTAAACACAGTGCAATTATACGGTGAAACCAGACCCCCTGCTCTCTCTTTTCCGTCCCCCATTCGTTATTCGGATACAAAGTAGTCGTTAACCCGCGGGTGAAGCTTAAATTGGTTCTGGCGATACCCCCAACGAAACAATTTCGAAACAATTATCCACTGACGCTCGAAACACCGATTTAATTGTACAGACGCGGTGCTTAACGATCACGCCAGGATCAAACTTCCTTCTCTCTATGTATCTTCAATGTTTCTATATGAAGTGCAGTATTTTTCATATAATATAATGTATTATTGTGCTTCTAGAGAATTGCCTGACTCTATGTAATTCGTTTATTATTCAAAGTGGTTGGATTATCTGCTAATTCAAGAACCATCGAAGGAAATGTTATTGCAGTTGCAGGAGAATAATATTTAATCTATAGTCACACCCTCCGCATCGATTCGTTTATGAAATTAAACCAATCTGCTCTCTCGTGTTCAGCCATTTCTCATCGTTCCTCCACTCTCGATATCGACGAATAATTACTCGCAACGTGTCTCAATCCAGCCTGCATAAATACATTACCCCGGTCTGGCTGGCGACGCCCGGGCAACAAGAAATTTAATAAAATCGATGAAAAATGAACGGGCCCCAGGAAGTTCATTTATCACGTCCATTTATCGGCTACGAAGATACACTTCGATCAAGGAAACTTCCCAAATTGCCCCACGGGACAAGTTCCGAACCGGGGCTACCAACAACTCCAACTCTCTTCAAAGACCAATAATCTGGAGCAAGTGGATACGAGGTCGGCGCAAGTTCCACGACAATGTCGAGGCTTCCTTTCCCTCAATCAGAGTTCCGGTAAAAGCATCCTCGATCCTCGAATTTCGTACGGGACAGCCTACGCTGGATCCTCGAACGGTTAGAAACTAGAGGAGGATGTAGATCGTTAAACGGGGCGAAGCTGTATCTGGGGTGAAGTCGAAAAGCAAAAAAGTGCTGGCCGATAATTTTATTTGGAAACCGCGCCATGCACTTTACAACCGAGCGAATGCAAACTGCTTTGGAGCTGGGCCAGAAGGAGTCGACCATTGAAATGTTATATGGATCCTTCTGTAAGGGCGGAAGAGGAGGGACAAACGTGGAGCGAGAGAGGGCAGGAGCGCTTGCAGGATCGCCAGATCGTCGTTCCATTTGCTTGGATATTAATCTCAAGCTTTTTCTTTTTGGGTCAACCGCGCAGGGCTGTGCTCGCCTGGCTGCGATATTTCTTTGTGGGACTCCTTCTCGTTGGTTGGTTTCAATGGTCGTAGAATGACCGATGCTCGGCATCAGGGTACTATATAGTTTCTATTTTCAATTCAATACAAGAAAGTAAAATGCCTGCAATCTAGGGTGTCCAAGGAAGTTCACTACACTGCGATTCCTTCTACGAACATCCATTAGATAAGTACACCATATTCGAAGCAATCGCGAAAATTCGTCCGATGACGTGAGAATCCTGGCACGAGCGGATTCCCAGAAATTCAGGGTGGAAGCGCGCTTTCGCGAGCGGGTACTGCTTAACCCGCGATCGTCCCATAAACCCATGGAAAATATATCCGCGGCTGGACGATAACGTAATTCACGTTTTCACCCCTGTCGCGGCGCACCGTTCATCACCGCTAAAAGCCTATACCTTATCGAACGGAGCCGATAAGGGGATCACGCCTACGCTGTTCCCCCCCACGAAGGTCATCCATGCCTCTATTGCAGCGCTCGGTCCGATCTGCAGGTAGGCTGCAGGTGAATAAGGGACCACTTACCGTGAAACGTTCCCCCGGCGTTCCCACGAGGGAGCGCGTCTTCTTTCGCGACTCCAGCCACGACCTCGGGATGCCTACCCGCTACCACGCCGACCGAGACGGCCGTTACATAAATTTATGCCTTTGCTCCTGTTGCAGCATCATATAAAATTGAGGCACGAGCGACACCGCCGACAACATGGGGAGAGCTATCTGCCTAGCAGCTTCCTGCTCGACACGGACGAGCCTGAACGAGGGACCTGGGGACCGTGGTCGTCCCCCAGCTCTTGCTCCAGGTCCTGCGGCGGCGGAGTCGCCCATCAGACCAGGCAGTGTCTCGACGTAGAGTAAGTTGGACAGTTGCATCGAGCTTTCGGGGCAGTTCTCGCTGTTTGCTTTCCGATTCAGGGATATTTCAATTTATTATAGTAAATTTCGCGGCACACTAGAAACATCGAAATACAGTTCCATTAGCATCCATGAGCAGTCATCGGCTTCTCCTTTTTCCCCTCTAATTACCGTGCTAATGTTAATTAGAATATAAACCCCAAGAGACAGGCAAACGGGGGGTTTTAAAATTGAACGGCGCGGAAAACGCTCCGAGGGTCGTCCTCTGATGGAAAATTAATTTTTTACCCCCTCATTTCCCGCGAAGATGGGTTTTCTTAAATTCAATCCGGCTCCGACGAGCTTTCCACGCTTCAGGGGAGTTTCGCCCGGTATTTTTGACGGGGCAGACAGAACTTCCGTCGGAATCGCGGTAAATCCCTCTTATCTGGGGCCGGGGCCAAGATTAATTCGCCACTACTTATGTGCTTTTCGCCGCTGGAGCGCTAGCCTGGGATTTTCACCTGTCCCCGTTCGGACCGATTAAAACTCGCGAGTTTTACGTAACAAGCTCGCGAGAGGAGGAAAATCGGGCGATCGAGCGAGGAAATTGAGAGCGAATGTTGCTAATACCACGCTCCGCGGATCGAGAAAGCGGGCTGATCGTATCGTGAAAGTATTTAATGCGGGGAATAATTTCGTGGTATCGAGTAGATCGTGTCATGGGTCAGCCACGCTCTATTCCGTGCACGTGCTATAATTGCGCAGCATTTACAGACATTTTTTCTAATTTCCGCCTTCGGCCGTGCACTGTCTTTCGACATGATTTTTCCGGAGTCTGCTATTAGATTGATATTGCATCGCAACCTGGTCACTTATTGGGTAATTCCGTAGTTAATGAGACAGGCGGAAGTCGTATTGCAGTGCCGGGAGATAATTTGAAATTTGAAGGTCAGCACTTTCGAATTATTCCTGTCAGATGAAACGTACCAGTGCGAAGTTTCGAATTCATTACTCTTATTCCAACGTTCTTATTTTCCATGTCTGTTCCTTGGAACCATCAACTTCTAAAATCTACGAATCCATTGAACCAACCAAACATAGAAACAATTTTTGTCTATAGTTTACTGTCTCGAATAGATTCTGTCCATGAAAGTTTCATTCGTCAGAAGCGTACGCGAGACGGACAGATGTAATTCCTGCGGGAGCTGCGCGAATTATTGAAAAACCGACCGGGCGGATCAGATTTTTCCTCGGGTGTTCGTTCACGGTGTAGGTGGTGCTGGTAGGGTTTACGGTTGCGAGAAAAAAATTCGTCGTCCCGCGTTTCCTTCGAGCTCTCACCGAAGAAGCTCGTTAACGGGAAGGTATGGCCGATGCGCGATTTAACGGAGTGTGAATTCCCGATTAGAGATGCGAATCGGGTCGCGTTTCCATGCTCGGAGCCAGATCTCTGGCTGGAATCGGCCGTGTAATCGGGATTAGAATCGATCGGGGACTAGACCCGTTCTGATATGAACTAGAAAAAGCACACTTCGGTTGTTCGGTTCAGCTTCGTTTAGCAAGGTCTACATAAATAATAAGAAAAATTCGTCTTTATTGGAATGCGTTAATTAAGTGACGAATTGGCGAGATTCAACAGTCCTGCTGTTTTGCAAACCCAACTCTAGAAAATAGACTTAAAGTTAGAGGATCGACAGACAAACGTGAGGCAGAAGACAAACAGCCAAGGAAAGTTAAGGAGAGTGGACAAAAATAAAGGAAAGAGTAGCACGTTTAAAAGCGGAGGTAGAAGACGAATTTCCAAGGGAAGAGAATTATAGTAGAAGGAGGATAGATGGGAAAAGGATGTCGTAAATTTAACCGTACGATGAACTGAGACTGCCAGAATGAAAGTAGACGAAATGTAATTGTGATGATTAAACATTTACCCACAGGCAGAATTATTACTATTATGTACTAGAGTTGATGAGAGTTAATTTTATTATTATTTATTTAGAAAGTTAAGAACGAGGTGAACGTCCAAGTCGGTTCGTTCATTTTTAACTTAGAGTAAATGGATCCTTGCAACGTTGTCCTTTACAAGTTGCCCTATCTGTAAAGTCACAGGACTTCAGCCTCACTGCCCTTTCACCTTACAACGCTTCCAAGAGTCGAGAGAAGAGAGGTTAATCGCTGTAAAATCGTTTCATTGTTACAGCGACAATGGCTACGGCAGGTGTGGCGGGGCATCGAGGCGATTCTTCTCGTGCAACATCCAGGTGAGCACTGTTCATCAAACATTATCCGTAACTTGTAACTGAATGAAAACAAAGGAGGACGGTAGGATGGTGTTTGCTTCGCTAATATTCTATTGGGTGTGCACAGAAAATATCGTTCGCCCAGTGACTATCTACCTCCATTCCTCTATCCTGATAAAACTTTGAACTGCTTAAAACCAAAAGCTCTCCTAATGCTATTCTTAAAGTACCAACGTAATATAATGAATGTTAGATTGAATAGTCATACTCTAATAACATTCACACCTTTCCTGTTCTTCCAAGTAGCAAAACTAAAATCCCCGAAAGTCTCACCGTGACGATCGCTGCGTGAAACGCGTGAAATCGAATGCATACTAGAACTCGATTAATCGCCGTGTAGCAGTGGGTGATTTATGCGATTTGCTTTAATAGATCGAACAGCTTGACAGTCTATCAAGAGGCGCCGCCGGGGCATCGACGCGTGACGCGGGCTTCAATTATTCGCATCTGTACGCGAACTCGAACCAATGAATCGAATCCGATAGTGCATATTTTCTAGGGCAGTTGAGCATTCTCGCTTTTACAACACCCACTACAACTGCAGCCGATTTCTTACGTTTGTTTCGAATCAAACTGTCTACCGTCACCTTAACTTTTTCTGTGATTAATTTTATAAAATTATTTTCATGCGAATTACCTTCCCTCCTCAATTTCCTAACCAGCAGTTTTGCACAGCTTCCAAAGTCAAGCTTACCAGCTGCTGTTTTCGCAATACCTCGCGTTGACACTAAATAAAATTGTTTCCAATTGAGAAGGAAGGGTCGCCGAGCTTTGACGGTCGAGTCTCACTGACAAGGACTTATGATTTCTCAAGCACTTCCCTAACCATTCGGTATATCGATCAATTTCTCTGGAGTGATTCAGCGGTGTTTAATAAAATGATTTATATCATTATTTAATTCAGTTCGTTAAATGTCAGCCGGAGCCGCTATGAACTCTGAACCGCGAGACTTTCGAGCGACGCCAATTGTTTACGTGTGGCCTGCTGCGAAAGAACTTTTGTTGCTCTGTTAGGCATCTCCTCCTGCTCTTCAGTTCCAATCGATCCGACATTACTCTGGAGGCCTCGATACTCGGCACACGTGCCGAGCCTCGTCAAACTTTCATTTCAAACTACTTAATCAACGCGATCCTGGTTAACCTTGTTTCTTTTTTCTCCGGGCTCCGGTGATTTTGATGAATCAACCGAATGATCGATTAATCTGGGAATCGATGGCATTCCGATATATCTACATACATTTATCCACAACGATGCTAAACGAACTGCCTCGTACACCCTCTCCAACCTTTTATCAGAGCAGTACAAGGAATAAAGTTCAAAGCTCGACTGCAATAAACACCATCTAAATCCCACTAAAACGACAAGAGATTTATTCACCAATTGCGAAAAGAGATGTAGCCAAGGGGAAACTGAACAGACGATCGATTCTATCGAGTACAGGTTTGGCCTCGATAGACCAGAACAGTAGAAATAAAATAGGATTATAATAATTAGGAGACAAAGGATGAAACGGCCTCTGACAAGCAACCGGTCCCTGGAACAGTGCCCGCCGCTGTGTTTGAGGGGACGAAGTTTACGAGATTCCCGTGACCCCATAAACTCCCGTCCGGGTTGATATATCCTCGATGATATTCGTGAGCCCTTCGTTGATCGACGCGCTGACCCTTCCCGAGACACAACGCAGGGGATTAAAAGTTTACAGCGACAGTAAAGATCGTCTCCCGCGGGCCTCCAACTAAATCCTGCCCGAGGACGCTCGGGGGTGTGCTCGAGAAGGTCATCGGGGCTAAAGCCGCAGGATCTCGAGACGGCAATCGTCGACATACGCGACCCACCTATATACGCGTTCGTGGATCGTCGAGAGGTCTTTAACTTCAGGGATCAGCGGCGTTTCTTCTGAAACACCGAAACGTTAGGTGCACGTGTAATCGTTATGGTTAAGAGCGTCTCTTCTTTCCTAGATATTCGAAGCGTGTCCCAGGATTTTCAGGTTAAAATCGATGGAGAATTGATTTCGGTGGTGCATACTTTGAAAGTTTCGACCCTCCGTTCATTAAGTATCCAATAATCCAGTATTAAATTAATATTTCCAGCATTCGAGCGGGGCTTTCTGTTTCGACGACACCTATCAATCAATTTCTCTGTAGCAGTTTTCTGTTCCCCCAGTGTAATTGAAACAGGGTAGCATCAATTTTCACGAACACCGGGCTCCGTGGATCGAGCCTCCCCTTCCTGGGCTTTAATTTCATTTTCCTTAGTCACGAACGGTCGACCCAGTTGACGTAGTACCGTTTCCCAATGCGGAACCACTTCCTTAACCCACGTTATTTCTTTATATAGGGAGGATATCGTGGTGAAAATGTATTTCCCAAAGTCACGTAGGCGTCATAAAACTATTTTCGCCCGGTATCGTGAAACTTGTATTGCGGAATCACTTTCCTGATAAATCGCCTCGATCGGGGATCCTCGGTCGTCGATTTCAAACTTGCCAACTGTAATTAAAGGACTTTTTAATGCCATTGTGTAAGGAGTACCATTCCTTCAGAGTTATTCGTAAGCAGACGGGTGGCTTGTCGATACGAAGTCTCGTTACGATGCAGAAAGGCGGACGAAAATCCTCTATGGCTTAAAGGTGCTTTAATGGTCCTCGAACCCAACGATATGGCCCGAGAGAGCGCGATACTGCAGCGGTGCACTGTCGGAGATGCTAAAATTTATGAACGACCGGCCATTATGCGGCATCAACTCGCGAAGTATTAACTTGGTTAAAGCGACGTGCTAAATGAAACGCGCCGCAAGCCTCGTCCCTGTTAGCCCTCGGCTCGCAGACCCACCGGATATCGATTGCTGCTTCAATATGTTCGACAAAGATAATCGATTTTAATAAAAACACACACCCTACTTCCATTATTCCTAAAGAATTCGATGGTATTCAAAACGCAACAATTTTCAATACGAAGCTGCGCAGATGAAAGGACGAGGCTCGGGGTCTTCCTTTTTCTGTTTCTACTCCAAAATATAATTAAACTGTTTCGTCAACGTTGTATAATTGGTACCTGAAATGTTCGTCTGAAAAACCTTTATATTCCATTCAAACACATAGTTACAGTTTGCTGCTCGCCCAACTATTCTCACTCGTCGTTCAACCGAGCTCGCGGTTCGTTCGTACATGCCGCGTTAAACGTAATTACCTGCATTTCTTTCACCTTATCGTAACATTCTCTGCAATTGTGTAAAGACGTAGTGTCATTGTCATTGTGCTTCGAGGGTTGAACGACCGAGTTCCGGGCCACTTTAGAATCAAACGAGACGATCGGTTTGAGCGCGAATCGCGCGCCGCTGCAAAAATTCCTCCCGAACGCTGCTCTATTGTTCTCGCCCCCCTTTGTGCAGAGGATTTCGTAATTAGTAACAATGCCTGCCGGCTAAACAGAGATTATCGAACGGCGGAAACTCTCGAGGGACTTCGGTTTAACGGCAGATGAAACTCCCGAGTAGCCAGAAGCCGAGTGGCTTCGGAGAAATAAATGGGGACCGAGAGAGAGGGGTGGGGGGCTGTAGAAGACGGATTTCTTTAACGAGGCCAACCGTTAATTACGACCGTCACCGTAATTGCGGGAAAGCTCGGCGCGCGTATTTATGAGGCTGCTCGTTGATTTTCACTTTTCAGTAACTTTTCTCCCCTATCGGCGGTGTGTTTGGCGCCAAGTTGCCTGAGGGGGTTGGTGCTCGCACCAAACGTGGTTCTAGTTGTCAAGCTGGTTGTGATTTCACGTGGAAATTTATTTTATTTCACTTAGGAAACATGCCGATTCTCTTTTGTGGTAGGATGGATTTTGTCGTCTACGGCTGAAACAGGAAAATAATTGGGGAAGCAGTTTCATATACTGGACACTTTATTTATTGTATTCCTTTCTTCCCTCTTGAGAAATTTTGACACTTGAGCGATGGACGTCAGCTGGATAGTGTAACAAGGGTCGCATAAAAGAGTGGAATAGATGGTGCAGATCGGTCCACGTATTTGCGTCTGTTTCGAGTTGAAATATTGCGCATCCTTTGTAGATTATGTTCCTCGTGTGTTAGGCGAACGATAAAACAGTAGTGCGCGCTTTATCCTTTCCGTAACCATCAATCACATAAAAAGAACATCCGAGGGTCGCGCTGCTCTCGTCGATGAAAGTATTCGAACCATCATGTGTGTTTCATGCCTTGTTCTTTATGTATTTTCTGATACACCATCGCGAGATTATTATGCGAACTCCTCTGTATTCCTGTCGTCTTCATCATCCTTAACCCCTCTCCAAATAAATCAAGCACCATTCCCCGCGGGAAGTTGCATCGCGAACGAATACATCTTCGACGCTTCGAGGCTTCTACAGGATACCGCGAACCCGAAAACAGCAACCTGCGAACCATCGATTTGAATAAGCATCAAGGTCAATACCGGGGGATATCGGAAACTCGGTAGAAAAACGGTCCCCCATAAATCACGGGGTCGTGGAGCAACATTCCTCATCCCCTAGCGCCGTTTCGGGATCGCGGGTCTCGTGCTCCATCTTTTTTTTTTCCCTTTTGCGGTCACCAAGCAGCCCTCCTCCGCCTGGCTGGCCCGCTCGAAACCCTCCCCCTTGCTCGGGCTGGTGTCTCCGCAAGAAATCTTCCGTCATAAATCCTGCGTATCCCCACGCACGCGTGCGGCTCCGGTCCTGCTGGGTACATCTCTTCGTCCTTTTGCCTCTGCTCGATTTATCGACATTAGCTGCACACCCCGGACCTCGCCCCTCCAGTTCGCCACCCTCCTCTGGCCACGGCGCGGGCCATCTAATTTCTCCGACCAGTCCATTGAACATGGAATAACGAGAAACACGTCCGATATTTGCGCTGGGATCACATGTTAGAGGATACGCGCGTGTCTGTGTGTACGTTTGGCCCGTGCGATATCATTGGAGGTATTGGGAATGGTGTTTGCTTGTTTGACTTGTGGATCGATGAGAAGGTAAACTGTGTTCCCGTTCTGTGTGCGTCGTATCGAACAATGATAGGGGATGGGGGAGGGGGCGAGGTTTGATTAATTGAACTCGATGGATCTCTTTTATTATTCGGGCCTTGTCGCCGGAGGTTTGTTAACCCTTTTCGATGAACTCGTCAGCGTTTTTCGAGTGCTACGAGTACATAGTTACTTTGAGACAGGTAGAATTGTAAAGTACTATATTGGTGTACTTTCTTGGAATATTGGTTAATTATAGGTCTTGATTAAAAACAGAGCTGTCAGCGATTTACGGATTTCCATCTAATAAGTAATTAAGAATAAATGACGCAAGGGCTAGGGAACTCTTCCATTTAGGATCTCTAAATCATTCGCAGCGTCTTGCAGGCTCGTTTAAAGCTAGTAAACCAAATTGGCTGAATGAAGAACATGCCAGTGGCGTCTGAATATAATTCGCTGTATCATCTCGCATGCATCTCCAGTTCGTCCCCGACAGGAAACCAACCCTCCCCGCCCCGTTCCGTGACGAGACAAATTTTCCAATCTTCAACGACGTCCCTCCCTTGCACATATTTCTCGGCGTTGGGAAGGGCCCTTCCACGATTTATTCCCAACACGACGAAGGAGCACGCACGGCGAAATGCACTCGTGCAAACAGCAGAGGCCGAAGAAAGGAAAACACGCGAACGCACGTAACCGGGGCCACTCGTAACCCGCAACCGCCAAGCTTTTCGAGTGCTTTCGCATTGGGGCTTTTTTCTCGGCCCGTTAAAGTTCCCTCGCGACCCAGTAATTACCGTAAACCCCCATGTTCCAGTTTCGACGGAACGGTTTCGGGGGAGAGCGGGAGGAGGACACGTTGAGCTCGATCAATTTTTCGTTTAATGTTTAATATCAGCATCTTGATCTTTTTTAGAAGCAGAACCGTAACGAAGGGAGTGTTGAAGCTTTCTTAACATTTCTTTTTCTGCTTCTTTGGCTAGGACTGTGCTGAAGACGCGACGGACTTCCGGGCGGAGCAGTGCGCTGAATTCAACAACGTCCTCTTCGAGGGGGTTTATTACAAGTGAGTATCGAAAATGGTTTCTGTGACGCGTACTCCCGAGAAAAATCGTTCCGAAATCTCGACGGGGTTCCCGGATACTCGGCGAATGTAATTCATCGTCCGTGTCATACGCAACGTGTACTCCGGCGGACTTTTCCCATCTTTGGATGTGATCTAATGATCGATCGAAGCTTAAATTCGCTGTCGTTTGAATCTTCTTTCGACGGACTGCTTTTTAAATCGTTCCGAAGAAGTGCATTTGTGTCAGAATAGTAGTTGGCGTTACAGTGATTCACAAATTGGTTCGCTAAAATTACTTTTCAATATTAAATTAGGGAAATTAGACATCATCTAGGTATAGTAACCAAAGATAACACAGAGTCAAAGACTCAAAGCAACACACCAGCTTTCGAAATTCTTCTTAATGCGCCTAGCGTCGAGTCAACCATAAGTCAGACGGACGTGGAAGCGTCAAGTTACCAAAGACAAGAAATTCTGCAACGTAATTTCGCAGATTACTGAAAACATAAAGCAAAGAAACCGAGAATAAACACCCCTTGTAATTGATGAAATAACTCCACTTAACTCCATTCAATCTGAACTTCTCCGAAGAAGAATTTATCTGCCCCTAGCAAGTAACGAACGAGGTACTTGAATGTCGTCGAAAATGTCCATAAAGAACGTTCGATCGCCGAATGGTTGGCCACCTGGCCCGGCACGACTAATCGCGTAAAATGATTTTCTTGCGCCCGGCAGTTGGATCCCTTACACCGGCGGCCCGAACAAGTGCGAACTGAATTGCATGCCACGGGGCGAGCGTTTCTTCTACCGGCACAAGCTCTCGGTGATCGACGGAACGCCGTGCGAGCCCGAGAAAAACGACGTCTGCGTCGAAGGGAAATGTATGGTGAGTTAACGATCCGCGATTCATCGCGACCGCGCTCGCGCGACACCGTTTGCGCGCACCCTGTGCACGCGCGCAGTGCCGTTGTCCGAGCGTGATAATTATAGAGACAGACACCGTCGTCAGGCGGCGTAATATAAATTGCGATATCGATCGGCGAACAAGCGTTAATTTGCTTTGATTGCCAGCACGTTGGATGCGACATGATGCTGGGGAGCGACGTCAAAGAGGACGCTTGCAGGGAATGCGGCGGCGACGGTTCCGATTGCAACACTGTCTCCGGTGTATTCGACACGGATGATCTCCAAGTCGGTAGGTTGCCGATCTCTGGCTAATTAATGAGCAGTGAAATCGCGAAATCGAGAAATTGAGATTCGAGGAGCACTGGGAATCAGTGGACCGGGGGTTAAAATGCGACGAGCCATCGTGGAATGTTTGAGCGTGATAGATATGTACGTTCATGGTTGTTGGTAGTGTAGGTTGATGTGTTTAATTGAATCTCCATCAGGGTACATCGACATCCTGCTGATACCCAAGGGAGCGTCGAACATCGTGGTGAAGGAGATCCAGCCTTCCAACAATTACTTAGGTCGGTGAATTTGGATGTTAGGGGTGTGGGAAGATGTTATGGTGATTCGTTACGCGGGATTTTAAACGGTTTTGTTCTGGTAGCCATTAGAAACACCTCCGGCCACTATTACCTGAATGGAAACTGGAGGATAGACTTCCCTCGTAGCTTGAAATTCGCTGGGACCATATTCCATTATTCGAGGGATCCGCAAGGTTTCTCTGCGCCTGATACCATCACCGCTTTGGGATCCACGAATGAACAGATTTACGTGGTGGTGAGTGGCTGAGTCGCTTTCAACTGACAAGGTTCTCGGAAAACTTCCCGTTCCTTCGAAGCTTCCAATTAGCCGCGGAGTTACGCAGTTCTCTTCGTGAATCGTGTGCGGATTCTTTATTTTTCACTTGTTACAAATCTGTCGATCTCCTGTTTTCGATAGCTGCTCTATCAAGACCATAACGTTGGGGTGCAGTATGAATACAGCATGCCAAAGAGGTTGTCGCACCAAACTGACGCGGATAGCTACGCCTGGATCACCGACGAGTTTTCAAGCTGCAGTGCGAACTGCGGTGGAGGTACTGCTTTTAAAAATAATCCCACTGTTCAAATCTATAATATTTGTAATTCATAATCGAATAGTCCGTGCTTAATATTTGGAACTATCGGTTCTAAATTCGATAGTGTTATTTGCGAGCCGCCGGGAGCTCGGGTTCAATGAACGTTCAACGATCATTTAATACGCTTTCCATTTACCGTATAGTGGAACACACAGTTCTGTAAAGTTATTCAATTTGTAACATGGTCGTTGTAATTCGTTTTTCAAGAACATCTGCCGAATAATTCTACCTGTTTCTACACAAAACCTAAATATTTTCATTTTCAAAGTGTCGAAAATTGAATACCTATTATTCACTTAAGTGGAAATCATATGCCTGCCTTAACAATTGCTAGATAATTTATAATTTCTTTGAACATACAACACCCACCATGCCCTGGCTAGGTGCTTGACGCGACTGTTTCCGTCTTTGAAAGGTTATCAGTCGAGGCGAGTGACTTGTGTAAGAAGGAGGGACAGCCAACCGGTGGATGAGAGCCTCTGCGATCCACAGATGGAACCAGCTGACACAGAGGCCTGCAACGTGGACCCCTGTCCACCTGTGTGGGTGGAGGGCGAGTGGGGCCCTTGTAGCAAGCACTGCGGGGAAGGAGCCGAGCAGAGCAGAGAGATCAAATGCGAGCAGGTCATCTCTGGCGGAATACCAACCGTGGTGGACGATAGCCAGTGTGTGAAGAAGGTGGGACCAAAGGGCCCAACTAGCCAGGAGTGTAACAAAGACGTGCTGTGCCCTCAGTTCCACACAGGACCTTGGAAACCGGTACGATTCATTCGATTCACATACTTACGCGTCAGTTCATGATAATTTGAAGTGGGTGAGGGAAGATATGGGTAATGCACGAGGTATCTGCTGATAAGAAAGATGATACACGGATCCTTGAGAGTAACATTGGTGTAAGGTAATTTCACCTGCTGCTGAGAGAGAATAGTTAAACATAATATCAACCACGAAGAACAGTAAAATGAGGGTGATACAGTTCGTCAAGTTTGATCACCTACATCACTGTCTTCCTCAAGCGCTACGTTTTACGATTGGGTAGTTGAGGTTAACGAGTGCTCCGAGATTGGAAGTTTGCAAAAGTAACAAAAGTCACGTTGCTCGACAGTGCGATCGTTTATGCGGCCCCGGCAAGCAAACCAGAAAGGTGACGTGCTACAAGAAAGTGGACGGCAAGATCCAAGTGCTGGGAGACGAGGCCTGCGAGGCAGAGGTTCCAGAGCGCGAGAAAGCTTGCGAGTTGAGGCCCTGCGCCGGACTCGACTGGGTCACCTCGGATTGGAGTGGAGTAAGCTCGCAATTTTTTAATACAATGCCACCCAATGTACACCGTTCACCTTTCCAAAGTAGAAGCTCCTTTCCACAGCCTTCTCGTCTCATAGACACTCCCTTTTTGGCAAGTAATATCAAGAAACCGTGTAGCTGCCGTTTCGAGGTGTCCAACTGAAAAGTGACCTATTTTCGTGCCATCATATCTTTCATAATCGTCGTTCGACTTTCTTCATTTCTGCCAGTGCGACGACAAATGCGGCCTGACTCAAGAGACCAGGACAGCTTACTGCGCGACCCAGGACGGCACCGCTTATCGGGATGACAAATGCGACGCCGAGAAGAAGCCGGAATTGACGCGGGAATGCGAGACCAAAGAGGACTGCCAGGTCCAGTGGTTTGCTTCTCAATGGAGTAGTGTAAGTGAAACAGATAATCCAACCTCATTCTAAAGGTGAAGCACAATAATTGTTAATTAATTTAATTTTTCAATGTGTCTTCATCGAGCATTTGTCGAACGATGTCCAAAGATTTCTGTAAATATCAAAGTCCAAAGCAACACAGTTGCTTCCGTACGAACCACAGCCAAGATCACTTTTGCCCCTACACAGTGCTCCGCGAAATGTGGGTCCGGCGTGCAAACGCGCAAGGTGTTCTGCGGCACGTTCGACGACGAGACGGTGAAGAAGGTGCCAGACGAGAAGTGCGAGGCCGACAAGAAATTCAACGACACGATGAACTGCACCGCCGTGGAGGAGTGCAAAGGTGAATGGTTCGCTGGACCATGGAGCAAGGTAACGTATCCCGTAGCAGGTCAAGCTTCTCCCAGATGGAAAAGAGCTGGCCCCTCTGGCCATCAATTTTCCTACTTAGACTCTTACTCCCATCCGAGGAGACACATTTGCATCCGCGAGAAATGCGCCGCGCCATGCTCCCTTGGCCGTTGAAGAAACTCAATATCATCGACGGCTTTCGCGCCCAGCCTGGCAAGAACCGTGCGCCTCAAATTTCCTCTATTAATCACCTTACCGTGTTACAGTGTTCGAAGCCGTGCGGCGGCGGCACCATGAACCGCAAGGTGATTTGCATGAGGGACAACATGACGGTACCGACGAGCAACTGCGACCCTAGCACGATCATGTTCTCGTCGGAGGATTGCAACAAACAACCGTGCGAAGAAGGTACGAGCGCGGCTCGCTCTTAGCCGGCGCCAGCTGCTCGAGTTAACTCGCTGGAGATTAATTCGCGCCCCACTCGAGAGTTCCGTCTAATTTTCTGCTCGTTATGGCCGCTCGGCGGTGTTGGCCCTCGCGCCGAGGTCCTCCTCTTTGCAAGCTGAGTGCAACCAATGCCCCCGAACGTTTTGCAATCAGTTGATCTTGAAATGAAGTTCCTTACGGTGAAAAATCGTCTCGCCCGCAGACCGGTAATGAGACAGACGTCCCAGATGTTACCTGTATTTTCAGACGAGGTGATACCAGTCCAACCAGAGAAGATCAAGGATCTCACCGAGGAGGAGGAGGAGGAGGAGGACGAGGAATGCGAGGTGTACGAAGACGAAGACTTCGTAACCGTCTCCTCCAGCTTCGCGTCCGGAGTAAGTGAAACTGGGTCGCAATTAATCAGAAACGTCTTGCGCCGTCCTGTCTCGCAATTCGTTACTCTAACGTTACGTTTCGCACCGTTTTCGTGTAAATGGGATCGGATCTCATCCCATCGCGAATAGTTTATCAATTTCGTGCAGTGACTGTTCAAAATTTCTTTCCTCGGCGATTTATCATTGCAAGGGGACATATTCGAAGGATTCGATGTAACTTCTTCTGTTCAGAAGGACGAGAAATCCAGCGCGATGCTCGACGTGACCGAAGCGAGCCTCCTCAGCTCGTCTGACAGTGGATCCACAGGAAGTGATATATACGACATAATGCTCGGCGATGCCGGTCACAGCAGGGGCGACATATCGCCTGGGGAAGTAGGAAGTGGCGATTGGGGTAATACGGACTTCACTGACTTCCTCACCAACACCCTGGAATACGGGACCACGTTCGAGGGTAGCGGGACTGAAGAGACGACGGATGAAAGTGAAGATTTCACGACGGTTTCGGGAAGCACCGACTCCATGGGCACCACAGAGTCTGAAGCCACGGATGAAACGGTCGAGGGTTCGACCATGGACTCTTCTGAAAGCACCACCGTGGAGGGATCAACTGTTGAATCGATGACGGAAGGGAGCACGGTATCAGGTGAGACGGAAGTAACTGAATCTGGAGCGACCGAAGAGTCAGTTGCCACAGAAGCGACAACGTCGAGTGACGTTACATCCGAGACACAAGAATCCACCGAGTCAAGCGAAAGCACAGCTTCATCGTCGGCGGAATCCGTGGAAACTGAACCAACGGGCCCGACAGAGTCTGCGGAGTCTAACCTCACGACCTCGTCGTCCGAAAGTGAGAGCGAGTCTACGGAGGAAACCGTTTCGCCCGTCACTCAAGCGACTGAAGAATCAACCGTGGGAATGTCGACAGAGGAACAATCAACGGTGCCAGGGGAGACTACGGAATCTGGCGCCACGGAAGGCACTACTGAATCGGGGGCTACGGAGCCAACGATGTCGACCGAAGTGTCAGGCACAGAAGGGTCCACCGAATCTGGAGCTACAACGGAGTCTGGAGCAACAGAAGCGACGGAAACAACGGAATCCGGAATGACAACCGAAACCACTGAATCTGGCATGACAGAGACCACCGAATCTGGTCAGACCACTGAGTCTGGTATGACCACCGAGTCTGGTATGACCACCGAGTCTGGCGTGACCACCGAGTCTGGTATGACCACCGAGTCCGGTATGACCACTGAGTCCGGTATGACTACTGAGTCAGGTATGACTACCGAATCTGGTGAATCTACCCAGTCTGGCGAAACTACTGAGTCTGGTATGACCACCGAGTCTGGCATGACCACCGAATCAGGTGAAACGACGACAGAAGAGACAACGGTATCTGGAGAGACGACAGAATCGGGAGCTACAACAGAGTCCGCGGAGTCTACGGAATCTGGCATCACGACTGAATCAGCTGAAACCACTGTGTCTGGGGTTACAGAGTCGACCGTCTCTGGATTGACTCCGTCCACGGACGAAGAGGAGACGGAAATGGCCGAGAAAACGCATAGTAAGTTACTGCATTGATTAATTATTGTAATCCCTTCGCCTGAGTGAAAATCTGCGGTTCAATTACGATCTGGGCGTTGTACTTTCATTCCAGTATCCGAATTCTGGACCACCGTAGCCCCAGAAGGCAGACGATCCAAGCACCGCGTGTGCAAGGTTCCCAGGAAGAAGAAAACTTGCAAGACCTCCACCTTCGGCTGTTGTTACGACGGAGTCACCGCGGCAGAAGGTCCATTTGACCAGGGTTGCCCAACACCACAGACCTGTAACGAGACCAAGCACGGTTGCTGTCCAGACAATGTGTCCCCGGCTACTGGCCCAGAGAACCAAGGATGCCCAGAGTCACATTGTGAGGAGACACTGTTCGGTTGCTGCCCGGACGGAGTCACCGCTGCTGAAGGCAACGATTTCGAGGGTTGCAAGAAGCCTTGCAACGAGACAGAGTGAGCTCATTGATTCTTGATCCAGCGACCTGGCCAGTCGGTTCCATTCTTCCTCTATAAACAGCTTATTTAATTGAATATTTCAGGTTTGGATGCTGTCCAGACAACGAAACTCCAGCCAGCGGAGCGGACAATTTCGGTTGCTGCAACGCCACCGAATTCGGTTGCTGTCCGGATGGAATTAAGGCAGCTTCCGGCGCAGAAGATGAGGGTGCGTCGTGCCTCTTATATAATTTATGTTGAGGATCTATATATAGATTTTAAAACTGATTTGCAGTATTGAAAAACCTGTGTAATGTGATAACAGGTCGCGAGGAAGAGATCACTTCCGTCACTCCCATCACGGAGGAATACGAAACGACCACTATGCAGGAAGACTGCGCGAACACGACTTATGGTTGCTGCCCAGACGGAGTTTCAACTGCAACTGGCACGAACTTCGAGGGATGTGGCGTCATCAATACCGAGAACTGCACCTCGTCATACTTTGGCTGCTGCCCGGATGGTGTCTCACCAGGTGTGATACAATCATGTTCTACGTTCCTATCTTTTCTATAATATTAGCAGACAAGGAACTACAGTAGATTACAGAAAATATTTACGTTACTTGACATGCATCAGTCTATATCGCGTGGTTGAACCCACGCACTTCTAATTTTTACGAAAACGATTGCCTTTTGATAGCTCTGGGACCAAACAACTATCGCTGCCATATGCCGTGCGATAACAGCACTTACGGTTGCTGCGACGATGGCGTCACACCCGCACACGGACCGAACAGAGAGGGTTGCTGCCTGTCGACACCGTACAAGTGCTGTCCGGACAACGTGCTGGCGGCACGTGGACCAGATTTCTACGGTTGTGGCTGCCAATACACAAGGTTCGGCTGTTGCCCAGATAATAGCACCGCGGCGCGTGGACCGAGTAACGAGGGATGCGGCTGCCAATACACGCCCCACGAATGCTGTCCAAATCGTTTCACGCCGGCCACTGGACCGAACTACAAAGGCTGTCCATGCTACACTTACCAATTTGGATGCTGCTCCGATGGCATCACCATTGCCAAAGGACCTCACGGACAAGGTAGAGTTGAAACCAAAGGACTCTGAATAAGTATATATATTCGATTCGACTTCTTCTAAAATCCCATAATATTGGAACTTATGGAGACGATCGCACTGCTATGCAGCAAGATCGCAGAAAGTGGATTCTCCCAACGAAGGTCCGTTCAAGGTCGTCTAATGGTACTATTCACGGAATTTCGCAGGCTGCGGGTGTGAGAGTACAGAGTTCAAGTGCTGCTCCGACAGCCGAACCCCAGCGAAGGGACCGAACTTCGCCGGGTGTACTTGCGACGCCTCGAAGTATGGCTGTTGCCCAGACGGAGTCGAGGAAGCGCAGGGAGAGAACTTCGAGGGCTGTCGCACGGTTCCGTCAACCCCTGGAGCGGCCTGCGCACTTGAAAGAGACAGGGGTTCTTGCAGGGACTTCACCGTCAAGTGGTACTTCGACACGGAATACGGCGGTTGCTCGAGATTCTGGTACGGCGGCTGCGAGGGTAACGATAATCGATTCAAGACTCAAGAGGAGTGCAAGGAGGTGTGCGTATCGCCGAAAGGAAAAGGTAAGCATTGAATTACATTTAATCAAGATCGCAGAACGAAAGTTTCATTGTAAATATTTATTCGGTCTGAAGTACCTACTCTGACGTTATACCATCAAATACCTTTTTTACATATTTAGAGTTTTTTCATTGAATTCACTTTAGATTTAGGAAGCAAATTTTATGACGATTTTATAGATGCCTGCTATCTACCAAAAATCTCCGGGCCCTGCGAAGGCTACTTCCCCACGTGGTATTACGACACTGGTAGAAAACAGTGTGGTCAGTTTGTCTATGGCGGCTGTCTTGGAAACGCGAATAAGTTTAAGAGTAGAGAAGAGTGCGAAGAGCTTTGCGTTACTCCTGACGATCTCGGTAAGCCCCCGCGTACTTTATTGATCTCTACCAATTGCAACGGTACCCTCCAATTCGTCGCATCGTCAATTTCTTAATAGCCATCGAGTGGATCTCAAAGAATATAAACTGTGTCGATGTATAATGGTAACTAAGTGCACCGCAGCGCTAATCAAACAATTTACCCAAGATCCCTGCGAGCAAACGAAGGAGCCAGGCCCCTGCGAAGGCAACTTCACCAGGTGGCATTTCAACGCGGAATCGCAAGCCTGCGAGCAATTCAGGTACGGTGGCTGCAAAGCGAACGACAATAACTTCGCCACGGAGATCGCATGTCATCAGCAATGCCTGCAGCCAGGAAGAAGGCGAGGTAAGTTCTGCACTCATGCCCCCTTTCATTTCAGGACAGCACGTACCATCCTCGGTTTTTCTTGCCTGAATTCTTCATCCCCGTTAGGAGCACAACCGAACAAGGGTCAGATTTTTATTCATAGATTGCGTCGGAGAAATTCTCTTCCAGTTACTGGTTAACTTTCGTGATTATTGCTGTCATGTACAGAAGCCAGAGAATTGAAAACTAATCGACAGTATAATTAGATAGGGTGCAAGGTATGGTGTCTCTAGAAGGGTCAGCATAACTTATGGGGATGGGAATATATCTGGAAAATTCACTCGATGGTTTATGGAAACTTCTTTAACCAACAGGCTCAGGAATTTGTGTAATACTCTTTGGGAAACTTTGAATAGAATTTAGACTATTAATAATTGACAAAGCCCCCGTAAGGGAATATTGCCAACACCTAACATTTTCAACTCCAGATTTATAAAAAATTATTCTAAAATACTGTTACCATGTTAAACCTCGGTACACGACGAAGCTAAACCGCCGGGGACTTCAAAAGAATTTCAAAACCAAAGCCTATATGCTTTCGTACACGGTAAATTGAATTCGAACGATAGCTTTGTCTTCGAGTTACCGGCGACTTAGCACCGACTCAAGTATCCAAGATTCTATCAGCACTAATTCACGTCACTGCATTCGAGCCGTCAGAGGCTCGACTTCCACGCGTTCATCTCACTTTCGAACATTGATAGTCACCAATCATCCTCGTCGAGCGGAAGGCTCGTGTCAGTAACGAAGCATAAACGTATTTCCAGTAAAACTGACAGACGTGTGCGCCCTGGAGAAAGATCCCGGGCCCTGTCCCGGCTCGGTGTTGCGCTGGTATTATGACACTGCGCGTCAGACGTGTAGCCAATTTGTTTACGGCGGTTGCAAAGGCAACGCGAATAGATTCCGTACGCGTGCTGCCTGCGAGCAGCGCTGCCCTGTAAAAGGTATCAGAACCAACAGCGAAAATGAAGGAAATCGCGGACGAAAGAGAGATGTCGAATTGTTTAAGAGGGAAGGAGAACGGGCTTCACTGCTTCGCTGCGAGTACCGCAGCGTTAATTGCTGCCCGTAGAAGGTAGTGCTGTTACTGCTAGGCTTGAATATCCGAGTATCCATGTATCGGAATATAATACAGAAAACGGGAGTTCTATGTTGAGTAATTTGGAAAAAAATGAGTACTCGTAGGCACTTGATTATTTAGATCTACGTTATCTTAGAGATCGAGTCGCAGGTGTGATAAGTACTGAGGATACCTGGATATCATTGCAGTAAGGACTCTACTAGACGAAAGTCGTTTCTATGGGGATCGTGGGTGGCGGTGGATCGATAGATGATTTTGACGTTGTCATTGGTGTTGGCTCGTTTGCTGTTTGCCGGCTTATCGCGGCTACGTTGCCCTGTAATATCGTTGTCGCCTATTTCTCTGTCAATTAAAGAGCACACGTTGCCTTTCACGCACACTTCGCGCTGGGCTGCAAACTTGTTCGCTCATTGCGCACTACATTTCGTTGTATGTACCCACGTTGTTTCTTGCGGCGACTCGTTCAGCTATGGAGTTCTCGTTCGAGAGTGGAGTGGAAACGATTGTTCCGTTATTCCACTCGAATCAGAACACTGGGCGAACGGAGTGAGGTAATTTCCTTCGATATCGTTTTTGGCGAATATTTGCGTCGATGATAGAATTTTAGTAGTATTAATTTCTTGGGATGAATTATGATTGACTTACACTACTGTTTAGTGGTGTATCCATTTGAAGTTGATAAGATTCTATAAAATAATAATTGCACATCACTGGTACAAGCTCGACGCGAATATACGTCAAGGATGGGAAGCAGGAATTTTTTCATATCGAAATACCATACTGTAACAGGAAATGGCAAGATTTAATGCTTACACTTTTAGGTGTCCAGGAGATCTAATCACCTAACCATGGTTTACACCACATTAACCGTTTGCGATTCATACGTTTGTCCTTTTAATTATAACACGTTGAATCGCGAGAAAGTAATTGATTTAAGGAAATCGCAAACGATTGATGCGAGGAAATATCTAACTCTGCATGCTGTAATAATCAATGGGATTAACAGATAGTTGCTTGCTGCCGCGCGAGGAGGGTAACTGCGTGGAGAAGCAATCTCGATGGTACTTTGATCAGTCGGAGAATCGGTGCATGCCATTCTATTATACTGGTTGCGGTGGAAATAAAAATAATTTCGAGTCTAGGGACGCATGCGAGTCTGATTGCCCGCCTAAGATCGGTAAGACTTCACCTAATCACTGTGAAACTATCTTTCAAACGAACGCCAATATTCCTTTTCCAAAATGTCGTGCAAGGTCTGCTTCTTATAATACAATAATTAACGCTTCCCACAGCACGAACGTTCAATGAAACACTAATGTTTCTTTCGTGCAATTTGCTCAGAGTTTGCACCACATGCACGCGAATGTTCAAGCACGATGCTGCGTTTTGAATGCGCGTCAAAATTCTTTCCATCAAAGAAAATATCTCAAATCTCTTCTTGTACGGGAATCGTGTCACGAGATTCTTGTGGGTTGTACGCTGCTTTCATTGTCAGAAAACGTGACGTGGAAGCGAGGAATTCTTACCAGTGTCGAAAAGAAATCGCCATGCTTCCGACGCGGGAGAGGGTTGATTGAGAATTCGTATTTTCGATGCGGGAGAGGAAGCAATCACTTACAGGAATTCTCGTTTCCATCGTCGAACATGAACACGACAGGTTGCGTTAACATTATTTTCACTCGGATACAGAGCAAGACATCTGTCTGTTGCCCGCGCTGCTGGGAGAATGCCACAACTACACTCAACGATGGTACTACGATTCTTACGAGCAACAGTGCAGGCAATTCTATTACGGTGGCTGCGGTGGTAACGAGAATAATTTCCAATCCGAGCAGGATTGTCATAACAGGTGCCAGACTGCGCTTACCACGCCTGCTCCATCGACGGGGGTTGAATTTAAACCAGGTGACATACCGCGAGCTTGAATAATAGCTTGTTGTTTGTGAGATATTGTGAAAAAGACACGTGAAACTTCCCAGACTTCTGCTTCCTTCCTGACGAGCGCGGGTCGTGCTCCGGCGATGAAGTTAAATGGTTCTACGACAGCAGGGAGGGTGTCTGCAAGCAGTTCAGATATGGCGGTTGCCAGAGCAATGGGAACAACTTCAATTCGAGGGAGGAATGCGAGTATCGGTGTGGAGACGTTCAAGGTTCGTAACTTTATGCTATTATGATATTGCATAGTGCTATTATACTATTCGAGGATTCATTCAAAATGATTACTTTACACACGAATGTACGCAGATCCTTGCACCCTGCCCAAAGTCATCGGCCCTTGCAGTGGCGTCGACAGTCAGTACTACTACGATCATCGTACGGATTCCTGCTACGATTTCGAGTACAGTGGGTGCCAGGGTAACAAGAACCGCTTCCAGGACAGGGAATCCTGCGAGAGGAAGTGCAAGCAGAAGGCCTCCCCAACGGAAGCTGCTCCGAATGTCACCGTCACATTGCCACCCCCAGTCGAGGGTGTCTCGAAGAGTCCGATTTGTTACATGGCTGTTAATTCTGGCTCTTGCAACGCTGACATCACTGCCTATTATTACGATCCACACAGCCAGATGTGTCAGGCGTTCCTCTACGGTGGCTGCGAAGGAAACGCAAATCGGTTCCAGACGGAGGAGCAGTGCGAACGGCTTTGTGGAAGGTTCCAGGGACAAGGTAAGATTTCGGAAGAGTATTTTGCTATTTATCTATTAATGCGGAGGTCTATTAATCTACTGATCTACTAATTTATTGCTGTACACC
This sequence comes from Andrena camellia, assembly GCA_029448645.1. Classification (NCBI taxonomy): domain Eukaryota; kingdom Metazoa; phylum Arthropoda; class Insecta; order Hymenoptera; family Andrenidae; genus Andrena; species Andrena camellia. The sequence continues at coordinate 38,704,761 of CM055679.1, read as the reverse complement.
CTTATATCATCCTTTTCCTTTGTATACTTTCCAGCCATTGTGTACTTTCCAAATTTTCAGCATTTCTTGTGCCTAGATATGTTCGTACCATTCTCGAGTAATAGACTTAAAGTGGCATTTATCAACCACCCAAGTAGCTGATTCCACTCCAGTACTCTTCCAACAAACGAAATCATATAAAATGTTGAAATACATTTTCACAGATACTTGCAACCTGCCAGTGGAGCCTGGCGACTGTAGAGGCTCCTTCCAGAAATACTATTACGACTCGGTTAGCCGTATCTGCCGCGAATTCGTTTACGGTGGATGCGAGGGCAACGCGAACAGATTCAGCACGATGGCCGAGTGCGAGTCGATTTGCATTCATCACGAGGAGCCTGTGCCACCTGGAAACGACACCAGTGTTTCGAATCTATGTAAGTGCCTCCCGTTACCTACGAAGTCAAACACCTGTTCAATCAATCGAGCTTGATAAGTTTCGGTGTGAATTGGCAAGCTTTCTCGAGATCAATAACAATCGATCAGTGATTCGAATAACGAATTTGAACGATGATGATCTAGCGGTGTGCAAGGAACCGGTCGACAGTGGGTCCTGTACCTCCGGTTTCACGATCAAACGGTTCTACTTCGACGAGGAACAACAGACCTGTCGTGCGTTCATTTATACCGGATGCGGTGGCAATCGTAACAGATTCAAGACCTTCGAGTCTTGCATTAACACTTGCCTTGGGAGTAAGTCGAGGAAACGAGATCGCCAATATAAGAACGATTCTTTATTAATTTCGATCTTTAGCTACCAGCTTCGATCGTGGTGCATATTTCTGCACACACACACACACACACAATTGCATATCGCATTTTTTGGTTTTATATTTTTTTATATGTACAAGTTCCAAGTTTACATGCTTCTTTACAGCTTCCAAAGAAATTATCTATACATTCCTGCCAGACACATCCTTGGCTATTTATACAATTCTTCATTTCATCTTATACCTACACGAAATTTTTCACCCTCAAATTTCCGCTGAAAGCAAAGATGTGTATATATTGCTTACACCGCCGAATATACCTACCACCATGTGGTCTTTTCTCTTTCTTCACTTGTAATTTCTAGTTTTGATACTTCTGATCTCATTAGTTCAAGGAAATTCAGTTACCTATTCGGTTTAACCACGAAATAATTTCCTAACAGCCACTAACGAGATCAACGTAGACGCCGGGGAAGATACAAAGGACCCTTGCGCGGAGGCTCGCGAGGAATGCAATACCGTTCGCTGCCCTTACGGCAAGGAGGCCTTCGTGGACTCCGAGGATTGCGAGCGATGCCGCTGCGTGGATCCTTGCAGGACACAGATTTGCCCCGACGGCGACAGATGTGCCATCACCTTGGTCGCCACCAAGGATGGCACCGAGTACAAGGGTGTCTGCAGATCAAGTAACTGTCCAATCTGTTTACCCGCCCTCCCCTCTATCGCGTTGAAGAAATTTCATAATGGCTACAGAAATTAACGAATACAAAGTGAAATTACGATCTCTTTACTCACTTCTCTCTTCTGCACCGTTTTACCGTTCTTAGCTCCTGTAAGGAAGATAACGTAATAATGTGCTTCTCGAAAAGTCACGAAACCAGGTCGCTGTCCAAGGGTGTCGAACAGTACTGGATGCGAACAAGAGTGCATCACGGATGCAGATTGCACTGGCGAAATGAAGTGTTGTAACAATGGCTGCGGCACTTCCTGTCTGGAACCAGCTGCTGAGGAGATTCCAACGACCTCGCCGAGGCCATTGGCCACTTCTCCCCCGGTTGGGGCGGAAACTGCCGCCATTCAGCAACCGGAAGAGCCACGGGTCAGCGCTCAAGAGGGTGGTTACGTGACGCTCAAGTGCGTGGCCACAGGAAATCCCAGACCGACCATCACGTGGAGGAAAGACACGACATTGGTGAGACTTTTTTTATATTCACAAATAGTAGAGTAATCAATTGAGACAATACCAAGGATTTCAGTTCGAAAATTGTTTCATAAGTGCTACAAAAGGGTTTTCTTATTTTCTGTCAATGATGAGGCGTGATATTGGTCTCCTCGGTTTTTGAAACGAACGTTGGTGTCCGCAGATCGGTTCTTCAGAGAACAGACGGCGCATACAACTCGATGGATCCCTCCAGATCATCAGCCTGTACAAATACGACGGTGGAACTTACGTCTGCACCGCTGACAATGGCCTGGGGCCACCGGTAAGAGCGGAGTACCAATTGGTGGTCACAGGTACGTGCAAAGCGTGTGTTATTCAAATGTTTGGTCTTGTTGCCTGGACAGGTAATGGGATGGGTATGAATTTACTGTTTGGTGAATGTTTCGTCATTTGGTAAAATAACAAGAATAGTTATGGTAGTTAATCTAATTTGATTCACCGAATCACCAACGTGTTCGTCTTGTCTTGCTATAGTAAACATAGACACTAATTTTGCATCTGGAAGAGGGATAGTAACATTGATAGCGTTAAACAATAAGCTGAAGTGGAAGTAACACGGGCCTCTCAGAAACGAAGCGGACATTAAACACTTTTTTCTAAAGTAATGCCAAAATCTGGCCTATATTCAACCGAGAGGGAACTGATTGCTTAAATTCGAAAGAATCAAGCGTCAAACAACACTGCAGCGTTTCTAGTGGCACAGCGTCGCCCTAATCTCGCGCTTAACTACTTGTTCCATCGGAGAGTACATCGAACGCGCTCCGTTTCTAAGAGATTCAGTCTCCACTTCTTCTTCACCCTTTCTCTAACAACTCGGTGACGGTTTCCAACGCCCTCTGTGCATGCTGTCTTCTTGCACCCTGTTAGATCCGCAAGAACTGGCTGCCACCATAATCGGGGAGCAAAGCACGCAGTTGACGGTCACCATGAACTCGCCCATAGCCCTGCATTGCTACGCAATGGGCTGGCCGCGACCCTTCGTCACCTGGTGGCGAGGTGATCGCATGTTGCCGTTGTCCTCGGAGACCTATGAGCAGGACTCCGATTACACTCTCCTAATTCGATCGGTGACACTGCCCACCCTCGGTGTCTACACTTGCCAAGCCTTCAACGCGATCGGCAGGGCGGCATCCTGGTCGGTCACCCTGCAAGCTGTTGGCCCCGTTTACAATGTCAGACCCGAGTACGAGCAGTACACCAAATACCTGGTCCAACCACCTAGGAAACCCACCGTAGAGAAACCACAGTATCCTTACAGACCCAATCGAACGCAGACTCCCGACTATCAAACCTACGCTCCTGTCCATTCCTCCAGACAGCCCCATATTCCGACTGTTAGTCCTCTTGGAGGAAGCACTAGCTTGGAGCCTGGTAACTCTAGGTACAGAGGTGAGAGGGGATGAATACTTGGTTCTTTTAGGCTTCAGTTGCACCGTCGGTTTTGCCCTCTTTATTAAGGGTAGGTGTGGAGGGTGTGGGCTGATTAAAGTTCCTAAAGGGAACTAAGGAATCTGTGTCTTTATACTCGTTTGTTTAGTAGAGAAGTGATAGATTTACTGGTGAATATACGAGGTTTTATCTGGACTATAAAACGACGATGCAATTGGGCTTGGTCTTCTTTATCATTTGCATCCTTCACTGCGAACGCTTTGGGCATGTCTTACGTTGCTTGCATGCTTATTAACAGCGTTGAAATTGATAGTAATTTTTACAGAATCGAAGGAAAAGGCTGGTCCTTCAAACGACATTTTTTTTTAAATCGCAAAGTTGCTTTTCCATATATTTCTCGCTCCCATCGATTTTACTAAGTGTCCTTAATAAGAAGGTGCTTTTTTTCTGCAGTTCCTGTCAATGTCAGCATATCGGTAGGACAGAACCAGTTCCCTGAAGGAAGCGACGTCAGTATTGCCTGCAACGTCGACGGCTACCCAATTCCACGAGTGTCGTGGTACAAGGATGAAAACTTGATTCAGCCCAGCAATCGAATTCAGGTTACTGGTGTGTACCCGGATTAAAAACTCGCTACTACGTCGCAAAGTAAGGGAAAGAGAAGCACCATTTGAACACGTCGCGTAAATTGACTTTTCAGAAGTGAACAGACTCGTGATCAGCGACGCAAACCGAGAGGATTCTGGTCGATATCGTTGCGAGGCCAGCAACGATCACTCGTCGGCCTTCGACAGCGTGGAAATACAAGTTGCTGGTAAATTATTATCAATTTCATTCCTTATTCATCCCGTGCAACCATCTTTCACTTGCGACTTAGCGAAACGTTTGAAAATTTACTCAGACGATTTTATTTCGAGAAATCGGAGGGAAGGGTAGCAGCAAATGCCAATTACTTTTTACTTGAATATTTATTCCTTGAAAGTCCAGTCACAGCTTCAATGTTCGCACCCACCACCACCACATTTTCCCCACTGGCAATACAATAGAATTATTGTAAAACATTGAAGGGAACCGTGTCTCCTTTTCAGGAATCTTCATTCACCCGAACTGCCAGGACAACACGTTCTTCGCTAAGTGCGACCTGATCGTGAAGGCCAAATACTGCAAGCACAAGTACTACGCGAAATTCTGTTGCCGCTCGTGCACGGAAGCCGGCCAGCTGCCCTCCAGGGGACCGCACCTGAACAACGTGAGAAGGAGGCGGAGGCACATCCTGAAGAGTCTCGTCTAACACCCCGAATCGAGGGTTCGGTGCTCGCGGCGTGGCTGACACGCCGACGGTGACGAGCAGCGATCACGATCGGGCGAAAACATCCACTTAATCAAGGGCAGACGCGAAGGGAACGACGACAGAGTAACAGAGGATGGAGACGTCGAGTGAACACCTGCGTCTCGGGGGGTGCTGCGTATAATCGACCTTAATTCACTGCCAAAGCCTTAGAACGTCTATACATAGGTATCTTAATATATTAAGCAACAGCGGAGAGAGACGCAGAGACGCAGAAATGCGCGGCGAATCAGGAGGAAAGGGAAGCAAGCTATCCACGTTTCGTCGCTGCTTCTATCGGACGTCGTCATCCATGTATATACGATCTGACGCTGGATCCTAGTCGGTCGAAGCCATATTAGGCGGGTTAATCACTGTTCTTGGGAGACGCGAGGGACCTCGGAAGGTACTCCATTTTATATTCTCCCCTTTCCCAGCTTCCTTTTCTTCGTATGCAACGTTGACCGTTTCTGGTGTCCGGCACCTGCGACTGCGCTTCAAACTCTGCGACGTGGTAGAAGCCTTAACAAGCTATCGATATCCGTATTACGTACTTGCGTTCAAATCGTTTCTGCTTTCTAACGGTAGTCAAGGATTGGCAGAATTCTGACGTTTTATCTGCATTTTGTACCTTCGACGAAAGATCATCGCGCGATCCTGGAAACGCAGTCGCGGCGCATAGAGAATACGCGACCAATCTGTCTCGTGCCTCGGGATACGAGCCACTCTAACGCAAGTCTCGCGGAACGTGAAACGTTAGGGGAGCAAAGAACGCCGCTGGAAATCCTACGAGCCCGCTTGTAACCCTCGTTCTTCTCGTTGCATAGAACTCTGAGGTAGGAGCGTCGCATCTTTTTCTTACCTAACGGCCGTCGCGTCGCGCGATCGAACGAACAGAGGCAGGAGACTTGTACCTATTTGTATGAAGCATATACGCACGTTATGTTGTACAATATGAATAGTTTATTAACGCTGTATGCCATTTATATACTCTATGATACTGTTATTACGTATTCATTATCGATATTCGGACGTACCGCCAAGTGTACCGCCGCCAAATAGAGTCCTCGATCACGATTGAACGATAATAATCTTAGGGGCGATCGAACGTCGCAAAGGTGCAACATCGGGAAGCGATCGTTGGCTTCGTTCGTGAAGCCCGCGTGCATTGGGGAATTAAGGGAGAGGCGTTAACAGCCCGGGCTTTTAATCCTTGAATTTCGGCTGTCGACTTTTTGCAGAGGTTTCGTTGCATCTTTGCGCGATTGTGCCGTACGATCAGTTGCGGCGCTGAAACCGCTTCATATGGGCATATTAACGTGTTGCATTTATATATTTGTTCCTGAACATTTTAATCGTAATGTTAACTACCTACCGTTACTATGTATACTGTGTCATCTGTCGTGAGTCTTTTGGTGTTGGGGGGATGCGAGTTCATGTCGCCCCGGATCATCGAATTTTCAAAGTAAAATTGAAGGTAAATTGTAAATTTAGGAATGTAAGTGACGCCTGGGATTTGGAATTTTTCTATTTGCATCATTTTGTATTTGAATCTGAACTATCTCTAATGTTCCATTTAGAGAGCGTAATTCTGGTTAGTCAAGATTCTGTTTGAGAACGTCATTTTTCCTAAATGAATTTTAAGTTCGAATTGAAGTGTTTACGTATGAAGGGCTGACTGGGCAACGTGGACCCTTAAACCCAAACGCCACGGGAATATTAGTAGCTCTTAGCATATCAGGATTCCGAAGGGAAAGGTACCAAAAGCATTTATATAATGTATATCGTAGACGTAAGTTTTACTTAATCGATCCGAGTCGATGGAATATCCACGGAACCGTAGGGAAGGACACGCTCTTCTTTCACCTTATCGTTTCAGTCACAGTAAATGACAGTGCCTTATTAGATGCCCTTCGAAAGTGTCGGGGAAAGAGTGCTAAATATAAATTTGCATACGGACACCGATTAGTGTAAATACAGCGTAGTGAACGATCAGACCGAACAAGTCCTCTCGAGATGTTCAGTCGAGGTTCGAGAAACGAGCACAGTATCAACGTTTCGATTTTAGATGATCACACCGAACCAATTCCTCCTATTCGACTTCCTTCCTCAACCTTCCCCTTTCTCCCCGTTGGTGGACACAATTTTATCGAAAGCTTAGGACTGAGCGATTCAGATGATACGCCAAGTTGAAGCTTCGCACTTATACCTTCGACCAAATTTCAAAATTAAGACAATCTCGTTGCTGCATCAGAAACGAACGCATATCGTGGAAGAAACTAAACATTGCCACTCGAGCGATAGTACTTTCTCGGGGGTGCAATTGACTTTTTCCAATTCACTCGGAGGAATCGGGCCAACGGGACAGGAGAATAGATAAATACATATTGAGTACTCTTCTCCTCCGTGCTCCTCTAGATCTGACCAAACTAGATATTACACGATTGTGACGGATATGTTGTAACGTAGCTACACGACGACTATCTAGCGAATGTATAAATTAGTTTCAGTATAGTTTACGAGTCATAGATATCATACTGATCGCATATCGGACGTAGAAGGAATAGATCCACCGTAGGTGGACGAGGAATCGATTTTAACGAAACGTAAGGTACGCGCAGTGAACGTCATTTCAGTAGGTCCCCCCCCCCCCCCCAAACTTGTTCGTATAGTAAATAATTTATATTTCTACCGTGTGATTTAAGTCTTGTACAATGCCCTACCATTCACATACTGTTACACTAGAGATGTATATAATTCTCACTATCACCTATATACTCGTTAAAGACGACATATCTTATGGGGCAACGAAGCTCCTCGTAGAGACTCCAGCGTCTGTAGAAGTGATCGTGACAGGGTCGTTCGATAGTTTTAGTCAACGCCTTCCGGGAATATGTTCTACTTATAAGACAGGATAATTTTGAATCGTCAGATCGTGAGGTAGAGCTGGTCGGGTATTCGACGTTTCAAATTATCAGAAACGAATAGAGTCTGTGTAATAGTATTTGAAACACTTGGTTAATGTGATTGGAGTACTCGAGGGGCTCTAGTAACCATATCCTGATAGCAGAATAGTTGCCTAATAGTAGTGGAGAGATTGTTAATACAGCGTTCACTTTGTAACATAAATATGAAGTCCCATAGCGTAGGAAAGCTCTTCAGATGTCCCAGTTGCTACAGAATACTTAACGAAGTTGATTAGTGTAGGAATTCCAGGTTTAAATCAGCTAGAAATGTAAAAAAGAATGCTCAGATTCCGTGCACCATCGCCCCTTTGTTTCTTCAGCCTTTGGAAGTACGTAGGTCGGCCTTCAGCTCGGTCATAGAAGTATATCGCAGAGTTGAGGAGAAGGATTTCGAAGCATTCAGTCCCATTTGATTCTCGTAGGGTAAGATTTCGCAAGAACATGGAACACACCTCGCGTACGGACAGAGAGTTTCCCGGGATTCTTTCAGTTCGATGCTTCTTCGATCCCCCGAGCATCCTGTCTAGCATTTTAGAAACGTTCTGGGAGTCGATCACGTTCGCGATCATCGCTACGGACACGGGCGAAGGGTTAAGCGTTTCACGAGAAGGAGAATTGCAAAAAAAAAAATGGAAAAAACAAAAAGAAATGTTAATCACTTATTCGTGTCTCCAGTGTATTATTCTATACGTGCATAGCTCATCGCGACAGTGCTAAAGATTTTAGTGAGTGTATTTGTAACTGTAAGTATCCTAGGTAACGATTAATATAATATATATATATATAATTATAAAATAAAGGTAGACATAAAGGAATGCCACTATACAAACAATGTATGGACAATAATAATATATAAGATCCTTAAATATACGGTTAAACAATCAGCATGATTATTCTTTGAGGAAGACTCTGTGGTATCCTAAAATTTGGCATATTTTTTATATCAAAGAAATTGTACTGTTACCGTGACTTGAAGAGTGACATCTACTTCACAAGCCTTTATATCATTCTTCAAACATTTATTTCAATGTAAAAATTAACAGAGCACTATATTTCCTTATTATCAATAATTAACGATTCACTATCTTCTACAATTATCACTGAATATATCACTGAAAATAATGTTGAAACTTGTCTTTAAAACACGCCGGCGAATTTCAGGATCTTCCACAATCGATCAAGCCCTCCTCGATCTTTTAGACTCGTAGATGCTCACGGAGCTGCGCTTCAGGTATCGTTTGTGTTGTTCCTCGATGACCACCGCTCTCTCGATCCTATCCGTGGCGATCTTCTCGATCTTAGCGAACAGCTCCGAGTGTACAGCGATACACTTGCGAAAATCCCTACGATCGAGGCGATACACCTCGCAGATCTCGATCGCGATCACGCTCGCCACCCTCCTCTGGTCGGGGACCAAAAGCGCCACTTCGCCGAAATGTGCACCGTCGTCCAAGTGGCAGATCTATTGAATTCCGAATTATTTAGCACAAGTCTCTAGCCTCATTCCGCTTGTGAAACACTAAGAACCACGTCTAAACGAGGAGGAGTTACCACCTCCTTTCCAGTGGGCGTCAACACAGCGACGGTCCCAGCGGACAGAAAGAACATGCAGTCACCCTGGGCCCCAGCTTTCACTATCACGTCGTTTGGCAAGAACAGCTCGAACCTCAGGTTCTTAATGATTGACCGTAGGACGGCCTTCGGCAGAGTTTTGAAGATCGACACGTTCTCGACTAAACGGTGGCTCGACTGGAGCGCGATTTCCTGGCGCAGTTGCTCTGATACCCGAGCAACACATTAGAGGAACCGTAAGAGAGATCGAATGGAGCTCGTGTACCTGACAAAGTGGACAGTATCAATTTCTCGTGGAAGTAGCTGTTCCTGAAGCGGTAATGGTAGTAAGCCAAGAGGCGTTTCTTCATGTGCGCTGGAAGCTGCTTCTGCCTCGTGTAAGCCCCCACTTGGTTAATGATCTCCTGGAACTTGGACTTTGACGAGTTTCTGTCAGCCTTTATCTGGATAAGCATCACTGAAACGAGGTGAATGGGAAGATGATCACCTCCACTGGATGATAGTGAGAGGGATATTTGGTAGCTGGATTGGGCGAAATGTTCACCTAGGATGTAACACTCGATAAATCTGCCTGTTATCATAAGAATGCAGCTCAGTATTGTGTGGCTGTCTGTTCCCGGAATGAACAGCCCGTAACCGCTGGCCGAAAGCTGCTCCACGACGATGAACAGGGCGTTCTGAAACCTGCCGGTTATCGTTTTACCCTCGAAGACAGTTATCCAGCACTTGCCGTGATCCTGCGAATGGAACGCATGGTTTAACCACCTTTTTTTACTCCTTCAGAGTTTCGCGTGGTAAGGTTTCGTTATTCGGCGATATTCGATCGCTTACTTCGGGCGAGGAGTTGATGAACTGGAGAACCATGATAGGAAGTAAGTAGCACAGGCAGGTGAACCAAAACATCAGGTAAAAGGCCAGCATGAAGGTGGTGACCATTTCGTAGTAGAAATGCAACACCTTGAAGTACTGAAATATCATGTGCATGTCATGTGTCAGGATGAAATCTGCTGATATTAAAACGGCAAATCGGTACCACTTCGATAACCGTAAGCATCGTTTTACCGTGAACATTTCCAACATCTGCAAGTTGGCGTAGCCGTAACGAGTGAGCTTCACAAGGGGCAAAAGATTTACTAAAACGATCAAGCGGCTGGAGTTTTCTCCTGGTAGCCGCCGCCACGGCAGCGTTATGTGATCCCATGGCAAGGAAGAAAGGATATCCGGTATAAGGAGAGTCTTAAGGTACTGTCTGAGCGAATAATTGTATAAAAATAACGATGACGGGTAAACGCAGATAAAAAGAATCCGTTGTGATAAAATACGAGGTACTTTAATATCTTCGACGGTTCCAACACGACTCGCATGCGTTTCTTCTCGTTGTACCCAGTGATGCAGTTGCAAACAATGTCCACCCAGCAGAACGCGTAAATTAAAGGGTTCACTCTGTCCAAATAGATGGCGTCGTGGCACATCACGACGAAGCAAATTACAAAGGGTATCGTCAGAAAGGCAATCAACAGTACCACCGTCATCGTTACATCCCAGACGAACCTGAAGATATTCTTAAACAGAACGAACCCCTATTTACTCGGGAATCGATACACCAACAGCGATCTGGTACCTCGAGTGGCTGAAGGGATGTATGATCCACCAATGTGAAAGGGCAGCGTGCCTTCTTCTTTCAGCAGACACAGCTGCCATACTGAAGAGATACATTTGCGTCCTCGGAGTATTTTCACCGATCCTGCAGATGTTCGTCCATATTTGCTTGAATGTTCGACCCTTCGAGTTCTTCCCGTTGCCATTGAAATCGAAGCTTTCCGTGGTCGATGGTAATGTACAAGCGTGTTCCTTCATTTTCAAACTCTCTGTTTGCTTCTTTTAACCTTTACTAGTTGGGTCGAATCTCTGGTTTCGAGTCACTGAATCCTCAGTTTGAGAAATTCGGATGAAGGAGGCTTGATGAAATTCGTTAATCACTTTAAGTATATATTTAGTTCCCTTTCCCTTGTTGTTTTTAATTGGAATTGAGATTCTTAGCCGAATTGCATTTTCACCACATGTCTGAAGTTGACGAATCCGGGAACGGCATGAACATTGGGAAGAATGAAAGCAGGAGGGACGAACGTAAAGCACAGGGGTAGTGAACTGTCGTTTATTAAAAATCTCTCGACGATAAAAAATATACCCAATCGCGTCCCGTCATTGTAACACAATGAACGATCATTTTATGAACTAAGATACATTTATACAAACGAGGGTGCATCCTATTTATTCACAGTGCATATGATGGTGTACGATAGCAATGTGTGGTTTGCTGCAATTACGGGAAACGAGCGTGACGATTTGTGCGTGTGTTGGCCACCTGGACCAATGATGCTATAATTGACGAATCAAAATTTCGGCGGGGTACAGAAGCGTTGGTAATGGCGACTTTGAGCTGGAACAACGGGAAGAAAAAGGAACGAAACTCGTGTCTTAACCGTCCAACTGGTTTTGTTGTCCAATGTGCTTTGAACCTTTCAGCTGATAAAAAATTTCAAATGTCTGAAAGACATGGTTTGTCAGACATTTTGGGTATTTTTATAGAGTTACAGTCGACGCGAGGATAAGTGAGGACTCAGTGCTGCTGAAGGACAGGAAGCCTCAAAACTCTATCTTCTATGTTTAATTGTTGAGACCCTCACGCTATCGAAAGTTTCAACCCTTCGTTGTCATTCTGGGTATGAGCCACCCATAAACTGATTTCGATACCTTTTCCCCAAAGTCGACTTACAAACTATTTTTTTTTCTCAAAATATTATATCTGAATAACAACTCTGTAGATTTTCAGCTTCTAATATTAAAATTTGTAGAAGTAACAATTTTTTAAAGATTTTCTTCGTGTTTTCTCGATATATGGTAATCTAGAATTTTTTTGCAAAAACTCTGATGAAATGTCAATCAAAAAACTGTTGGAATACATTCCAGAGACATTGAAATTGACCCATTATTTTTTTCATAACGATTGGATTCTTTAGATGAGAATGGTAGTCGTTCAAAATTTGTTCTGGATGTGAGCCACCCAGGTATGTCAGAGTTGATCGAAAAAGGAGGTATGTCAACGAAGGGTTAAAACAGCAAATTTCTTTCATAAGTAATTCAACTTGCAGATCGAATGTATCTAGGAACCATTCAGTTACTTACTGCTCCAGACTTTACAAATTTGATTGACATGTTGATCTGATTAAAAACAAGGTTTCTGATTTGGAACAGACAGTCGATCCTATATTATATATTTGAGTATCGAGAACAAGAAAGAAACTTAATGAATTTGATTTACAAGTAACCCGTTGGAAGGTTGGAAGGCGCACCTAGGAAATCGTCTCCGTTAAAAAATTAACTACCTGGTTAATTTAACATCAACTATCAGTCTTGCCAGATATTCCTGTTTGTCGTTTAGTGTATCCTCTACTCGATTAAAAAAATACGACGCTCAAGCGTGTGTTTTCGTTGCTTGCGTCGCGATTACAATAAAGTTCGTATAGTCTGCTTAATTTATAATCAGTTGGATCGATGACGTGTAAAACGTGCAAGGAAATCCTGCAGATCCACCTATGATCGCAGCTCCCGTGGCTACAAAATTGCACGACCCCCTAGGATCGATTTCCTTCGCCGATCGACGGTTACATACATTTTTCGTGGCGTTACGGTGACTTTCGTGTTACGTCTACAAACATCAAATTGTATATATATATATAATATATATTTTACAATCGAAATCAGGGTATTGTTCTGTCGCATACATTCATATAAATATAAACGATGGTTAACGCTGGGTGGGGAGCGATTGCTTGCAGTGAAACACCTACAAGAGTGATGGTAATGTGTGCGTGAACTGACGCCAATTGAGTGGCTTGGCGCTGGCTTCAGTTCACGCACACATTACCACCACTCCTGTAGGTGTTTCACTGCAAGTAATCGCTCCTCACCCTGGGTTAACGAGATGCTCTCGATCTCGGGCGGATCCAGATCTTGACAATCTCCGTTGCTTCGATTTTCGTGGAGCGAGATTCATTTGTCTCTTATAAGGGTTGCTTCATTTTATAGGGTGTCGCGTTAAAATCGTACGAATTGAATTTTTTCTAAGGCCAGACAATACATCATAAACATGAGACTCGAAGGTACCTTAAGCTCAATTAGATTTTTGCTACTAAATGCGAAAGGTACGCAGTTATGTCTTTTCATAACTATTTTTAATACTCCATCACGAAATACAGTGCACCATTTCCTCCAACGTTTCACCGTGGTAGAAATGTTACTCTTTCAAAGTCGAAAGCAAAGTAACCCCTCTAAGTGACGAATGTAATCCCCGATTCGTAGAGGAACAGCGATACGACACGAACTTCGGTAGCACGTCTGGAATCCGAAGTTCAATAAACACGACTGTCCCGCTCAAAATTCGTTGGAAGTTCAGCGACTTGCGTGGAGAACCACCGGTACCTTTGAACGATACGAAACGTACGAAATCGTTAGAAAATCGTCTACAAATCGTCTCCTGGTTCTACGCCTATCCAATCGGTATAATACAACATGGATCGTGTAATTCGTGGACTGCTACCCTGAAATTGTCAGCCCGAGGTGGGGGGGCCCTTCAAAATACGTCTTCAAAAATCAACGAACGCGTGTTCGAACGTGTCCTTGAACGCCTTAAGGTAGATCCTAAGAACACAGTTGCGGATACCATCCCGTGAATCACCCACAGAACCTTTTCTTCCTCTTCTTCTGTCTTCGTGTGAAAGTAGACCCGTGGCACTCTCGATTCGAGTTGATTTTACACGTCGATACCGAGCAGCTCCCGGCTGTCTGCCCTCGATAGTCGACGGCGTAAACTGCGACGACGGAACTCCTTCCATCAGACGGATGCGCGCTTCTTGCGGAGGCTGGCAGAGGCCGATGGAGACCTGTAGCCTTGGTACCCCTGGTCCAAGTGCTCCGAATTTGCCGGTCGCAGGCACGTGCAAAAGCATACCTTCACGCAGTCGTCCATGTCGTGAATTATCGGCACGTGGCCGCCCAGCAGTCGCCCATTCACCGCGATTACTTGCCCATCCAGCACTGGAACATGGTGAGGAACAACTACCAGCTCGTTGTCGTCGCGGCGAGCGTCCCCCGTGTTCCTGTTTTCCGAGGGAACGAGCGATTAATGGAGTCCAGGCAATTCTACTATATTACGGAACAAGCTGAAGACTGGCAAAATATTTCTTTTCGTATTCTGAATTGGAATAGAAAATTCGCGGCTTCCGACCATTCTCATAAGATTCTTTGAATTAACAATTCGGAAACGAGTACGTACATCGTCATGAAACGGAGTACGAGCAAGTTTATGCTGGCAGCGACGACGGCCAGACCGAATAGGATGAACACTAGACTTAAGACCACGTATCCTGGTTTATTGGAAAGCGCATGGTCGTTCTGTAACATTTTTCGGTGGAAAGATCGATCGAGTGAGATATTATTCGATATTTGTCGGTTCATCTTTACCTGAAGAGCGACGTAGTCGCCGAAGCCGATAGTAGTCAATGTGACGAAGCAGTAGTAGAAGCTATCGAAGTAGTTCCACCCCTCGTAACGCGAGAACACCGCTGCACCAGTGGTGATAATTATACTCGAAAGCAAACCGGTAGCGAACATCAGATTCAGTTCTGTCGCCTCTGTTTTCAGACATCGTAGATACGTTTTTGCTCGCTTGATCACCACAGAGGCGAACTTGTTCAAACGTTCGCCGATGCTCTGGAACATCACCAGCCCCAGGGGGATGCCAACCATGGCGTACACCATGCAGAATGCTTTCCCGCCTATGGTCACTGGCGTCGAGTGTCCGTAGCCTGCGAACGCGGAGAGGAATTAGCGAGGAAAGACCAAGGAAGTATTTTTAGTCAACCTATATCAGCGTTTCCCAACTTTATTTTGAGTCGCGATCCCCTTATATAATATTCAAATAACCTGCGGCAGCGCTTCCGATATAAGGTGAGGCAAAGAAAACACATTAAAAACAGGTATTACAGAATATAATTCAATATTAATAATATTAAGAAGAAACCCAAAAAACCGTGGGTATCCCCCAGTAAACTGTTCGCGAACCACAGGTTGGGAATCACTGCCCTATATTCACGAAGCATTTCATGAAGCTGAATGTATCAATATGTTATGAAACGTTATCAAAAACGTGACTCACCGATCATAGCAAGCACGAGCGTGGAGAAATAGAAGGCACCCGCGAATTTCCACTGTGGGCCCGCCTTGTGCGGCTTGTTCTCTATTATAACGATCTCCAGCATTCTGTAATCCTCCTGCGTGATGTTGTACTTCTTCATCATGGTACGGCGAATCTCTAGAGAAATAATCACGCGTGAATAAGTACTCGGCGTAGAGGAGAATTCGCAAGAATTCCGTCAATTACTGAATTGCCGGAGACTCACCAGAGAGGAATTCCCATCGCTTCCTCTCCGTGTCCGACTCGAAGGCGTCGAACACAGCCGCCCCGACCAGCAAGTACGTGAACGTGCACACAACAAGCGCCAGAGTCCTCACGTTCGGCCTCTTCATCTTCCCGTTCCGAGTGCCCCAGCCTCACCACCAACGAACTGGACGAAGCCTTCCCAACGATCCGTCACCCTTCTACGCACTTGTCGAGACGAACACGCGCCGCCGTTTCTCACTCATGCCTCTCGCGATGGAACAGGATCAACGGAACCGACAGCATTCTCGTTTTGGACGCGACGCTATCGATTCCCACGCGACATGTTCCCAGGAACGGCCGTGGAAAACGTCGGAACGCGTGCACGACAAACCGGAGGCCCAGCAGCCACGGCACCCTCGTCGTTCGACGCTCCTTCAGACGCGACGGGATGAAGTATTGATCAGACACGCGCGCCGCGATAAGCCTCGTGGGCTACACCCTTGTATCGGCCGGGTCGCCGAGTCTTCGTGTATTTAATATACCAGACTGCCATCTTCTCTCTACCCTGACAGAATTTGTATTCGATTCTCGCCTGCTTTTCTGCTTCTGTATTTTAAGGGAGGAAAATTACCCTGTGCGTTGGGTATACAGTGGGTTAAAATCGCGTGTCTGGTATATTCAAATGTCCATCCAATGTAGGCCTCCATCGTGGACGACGTTTTGTGCACAGTAGTTTTCACTGAAACAAGTCCGACCACTGGTAAGCGCAGGCATGTCCCGTTTCAGTAGTACAGGTCGGTCATTGGTCAGGCGTGGCGCTTCTGAGCGAATGGGAACGGGGTGACGAAAATCGATGTCTGTGGTAGCTACCACTGATAATTTAGGGGACCCTTTACCGTCTGCAGAGTTAGGGAAAAGCATCCTTTGATCCTTCGGATGGAGGGTGCTCCTGTAGGAACTGGGCACTCGATAGAGTTTCGAGTTAACTTTCTCTACGGCTGGGCGTAATTGAGTTGCATAGAGCTGCGTGTTCTTGGGCTCTTGTTCCGTTGCTGAGTTACACCGCAGCGTTGTTGTTCGTGTAATTATTTGTTGCCCGTGCTGGGCTATTGTTCAGCTTGAAAATTGTTTAATTACCGTGTAGGGTGGTAGTTTGAAAGCGTAGGTTCTTGGTTGTTCTTTGTACTTGAGTTCGCTGCAGCTTTGGACGTTTATCGTGTAGCATAAGTTGCTTTAGGAGTTTTTAATTCATTACTGTTATTGTTACTGAGATGATTAGGGAAAGTCTTGAGAAAATTTTCCAATAAACTTGCAAAAGGCGTCGTGGTCTTGGTTCGCAATTCTAATGGTCTTATCGTGAAGAGAAGTTGGAAACAGAAAGGATGCAAAAGGTATATTAAAAATTAGTAGGGCGATCCAAGATTGTCCGACGAGCTTCCTTCCTTTCTTCGTACTTGTCCTTCAGACTGAAATTACTCCAGTGCTGCTTGAAGGATTACTTGTTTACCATGAATGTAGAACACGGTGTTGTCGAGCTTGAGCTCGTCACGGAATTCCCTTGGCACTCGTCGTGGCACCGCGAGACAAATGCGAAAAAATGGATAAAAAATGTATGAAATTCAGTAGCAGGTCCCTCGATCTAGATTTGGATAAAAAGAGTGGGTGAGGTCTACCTTCTAGCGCGTCTCGGGGATTAGAATCAAATGACGATTTAATATAAATTATTACTATCGATTTTGTACTCCCTGCACCGCAGATGGAATTTTTGAAAAATTCCCTGAACACGAACGGGATTTGGGAGTTATCGTTCAAAGGAGGTACTAAATTAGAGTTACGTTCACCTCCAGAGAATTTTTAAAGGACGTTCCTGCTGCTCGGTACATCGCAGAGCGGTTCCACGTTCACACGTACTGCAGTTTTATTGCAGTTACATGTCTTAAGAGGCGACATTTACGAGCAAGAGTTCTGCCTCGTAAATGGCTGAAGCAGAAGGCTCGATCCCCGTGATAACTGTTCCTTTCTATATCGTTATCCGACACGGTGCTGGAAATCCACATTGCCGTCAAAATACGAACCAGAGTTAGGAAACTTGAAACCTGGCGTGCACTGGCAGCGCTATTTTCGTCGAGCTCCTTTCGAGGGTTTAAAAAATTTACGCTCCTTTGGAACAGCGAAACTGTCACGCCTTCGTTCTAAGAAACGACGGAGAGTTAGATGGAGCCAATAAATGTATGAGAAACGAAAAATAAGAGTTTTCTCGCTCAGACGTCGGGTTATTTTAAAAAATGAGGAACTCCGAGACCCGTCTCACTTTTTCGTTGTTTATAGATTATATTTCAGAGTCATGAAACGAATATCCCATCAGAAACTCGCCTTGTCGATCGGTACGCGAGAAGCACGCGATCCGAGGAGAAAATACGCAAGAGTAACCGCCACAAAGCACCGGATGAAGCGTCATACGTTTTTAGAGCGAACAAGGCTGCAGGAAGTGCATACATCAAGGATATAAAGGATGAACCTTAACTATTCCACTTTCAAGCGTACCAAGCACACCCGTGTCTTAGACTCCTCTAAAATAATACAATAATAACATTGCTAATGAACACTACACTCTCTTCTAACAAACACACCTCACGATTCCATCAAGCTGTTTGCCCGACAGCTATTTTATTCAGCAGCAGGGGTGCAGGTACGTGCCCCAATCCCGTCCTCCGAACGAATTCGCGAAACTTCGTTAAAAGTCTGCGACGCTTTAATCCCTAAGCGCACGGATGAACTTGTTCTCTCGTCCCGCGCAAATGTAACTTCTATTCGCCGATCGAGAATGTATCTCCCGTGAAATTGCTACGCTTCGCTCCGCAGGGAGCCTTCATCCCCGCCTCCACCCTAACAGACTCATACGAAACAGTGCGTCGAACACGAGGAGACAGTGCTCCGCTAGCATTTGCATACTCATATCCTACACAGAAGATCCTATTTGATCGGGTCGTGTCGATAACGAACACCGACCTATATATTGCTAATAACACGGGGGGGTTGATGGCGAGCTAACACGACTGGGGAATTAAGGATAGGTTCCATGGTTCGTTAAAACTGTAGTCGTATTTGTTAGGAGAGTTGCGCCGTGTTTCGGCTCTTGCGTCAGAATTCGCCTTGGAAACAACACGCTCCGAATACGCTGCACTTACACCCCTGCCCTTCGCGCCCTCCTCTCTACCCCGTCGACTTTTTTCTTCGTTAATTAAAGGGAATAATGAAAGCAAACGGCGATTCCCCTTGACTGGCTGGGTAATCGGCTCGGACACGTAGACGGTGATTAAAATTTGATGTCGATGGAGTGACTCCGGCGACGACTGTGCCCTGGCTGAGGAGGAATCGATATAGTCGATTAATCAATGCGCGTGCAAAGACGTTTGCTCCGCTGTATTTTTAGTTCGGGTTTACGGAGGGTGTAAAATTAAAAGTGTTCCTTTATCCTCGTACTTTCTGTGCACTTTGCTCGACAGTTCTCGGGGAATCCATGCAGCGATAAAAACGAGACGAACTCGCTCCCGAGGCCAAGCCGTTCGTCGACTCCTCTTCAAGGACTCCGCTTCTCTGTGCAGACGTTTCTTTCGCGATCGTTTATTTTGAAACACTTCTTTCCCGCGACGCTGCTGCGAGCAGGGCGCTTCTTATTCTCCCCGTTTTTTCTTCGGTAGCAGCTGCAGCGTCTCCGCATAACTCGAAATCTTATTAAATTTCAGATCTCACGCTCCGTTGAAAAGCGACGCTTCACGGAACCTTGACATTTTTAAAAAATTCTCCTTCTACGCGGCTGTCCAGCGTCGCTTTTTTCCGCGATTCAAATGAACGTTGCCCGCCCGATGGATCACAAACGTCGGTACGTCCTTCTGGTGTGTGAAAAGCATTTCGAAACGTTTCACGGACCAGCATGTCGAGATTGGAAATTCGGTTAACGAAAGCTGAGAGCGGCACGTACGTAGGTACGCGATACAAATTTCGTCGAAATCGCGACGAACTGTTCTATACGTTTGATCGTGATTTTTATGCACAAACTTCTGCATAGAATGGAGGCTCGTTTGATGAAATGTTTAGCGAACCGAACTCTCCAAGGAAGATCCCTTGGGCAGTTTTCTGAACTTTGCATTTACTTTGATGAACCACGCGTTCTAAAGATTTCTCAGGCGTCATCAGTCTGCAAGGTTTATAGGCTCTAGTCTCCATTTGGTAACCTCCGATCTCATGAATTTACAACGTTTCAATCGTCATCAAATAATTGAAAGGGAGCTCCAAATCTTCCGTTTCCTAATTAGAGTCTGCAGCCCAATCTCCAGTTAAATAAATCGAAAATCGCACTAAAATTAAGCGCTCGTTTCTTCGTCTTTAGAATACCAAAAGACACGTGTCTACGTCGGAAAAATCGTTTATACCGCTGTCACCATGTGTCTTTCGTTTCTTCGCGCAGCGAGGCTACATCAAAGCGTCGGTGTCAAGCTTTTATGTGTGCCACAAAAAGGGCGTGGCAGTGGCTGAAATATACTATCAGCTTGGTGTCTCTCTTTCCCGCAGCAAGAAGATCAGCTAACGTAAAAGGGAATTCATTCAGGGGAAAAAAGGCTGGCTTATAACGCGGCCATGTCACTGACATGCAAATGAAGTTTTTCTTAAAGCCGGCTCGCAATTTCCAGCGGACGTACGTTGATGAGAAAATAGCCAGGGATTTCTCAGGAGAACTTTTAATGAGATGCAATTGATTCTGGACTTAATTTTCCATACGAAAGCTTGGCCGCTATGTACCAGAGTTTTTCTGTCAGAGCAAAGAAGCAGATTCGGGGAACGCGAGGACATAACGGCTTCAATAACAACGAAATCTGTAATGTAAACACATTTTTGTTATTGAAAATTTAAAAGCTAATGGTGGACATCGGAAACCCGATTTCATGTTCGGCTGGACGTAAACATTTTAAGTTTAATATGTTCAGTGTACCTATGTGATATTTGTTTCAGTACATTGCTGAATTACTCGAACGAGTTCGTGTGAACCGTGGAACTTACTGAGAGAAGTATTATTAAAATTCGCAGTCTCTGCTTTCCTGCCTCCGCGTGCACAGAATTGTCCCTTCCGGGATGAATTGTTTTAAGACGCACGCGCATGAAGTATCGCTCCACAGAATCAGTCGCGGAAGGAGGAACGTATTTGCAGGAAATTCTTTGATAGCAGGAAATCAATGAATACTACACGAAGGGCAGGGGCGTACAAACTTGATTGCACGTGTTCCCTCGTATACGATTCTATGAACGAAAAAGGGCAAGACATTCATCCGCGCGTCAATCCGTTACTGCAAGCAAAAGCAAATAGAAGTCGAACCTTTGAATTTGATCAGAAAACCACCCCCAAGTGCGTCAGCTGTCTCGAGGCCACAGCCGATCGTTAGATTATTCGTTGAAACAGTGAACTAATTAAGAAATACCCAGTTGCAGGGAAGAGCACCGTCGTCAGGCTGTAATTTAGACGTCGGTTCACGATATCCCATTCCGGCGCTGCGCGTAACGAGGTAAAACGCTGCGAGCCCGCAACACTTACAAACATCCTTCGCGTAATTAAATGGGAGGCTGTAATTGCGATCGTTGGTTAACGACGTTCCCGCGTCGGCGCTCCTGTCATTACGTTCACTTTTCTGCTGCCTAACGGTCTCAACTGGCCCCAAACTTCGACCCAGCTTTATTACACCACCCTGACAGATAAAGTCCACGATGACGCATTACTTCTTCCTTACTTTACCACCGACCATCCCAGTCGTTCATGCTGTACTTGATCAGCGAAGCGTTTGCGAGACACGGACGCCGCGGACTAACAACGTCGAACCTCCATTCCAATGAACCCAATTTCTGAAATTAGAGCTTTAAGGGTCGTCAGAGTTCAGAAATTTCTTTTGCTCTTCCTTCGTTCCAGTGGCCAACCCTCGATCCACACCCGCCACGAACGCGCAGATGAGACGCATCGACGATAGGTACACTGAATTATTCCCGACAAGGTATCGCCTACTCGATTCCTTTGCGTACACTTTCCAACGGGCAATAAAGCTATCAGTTCGAGACAGCCCTCCCTCGTCTCGGCGACGGCCGTTCAGGATCGAAGAGTAATTGAACTTGACTCCACGTTCCATGTGTCGAGGCTGTCCTTGAATATTGCGGCAAGTTTGTGCCACAAGTGTGCAATAAATCAGCGCGGCTTGATAGGGTATGCACCGGCCGTGAATTAACCCGCGCTGGCTTCGCTTTTCCGTTGCATTTTGCAGCAGTCGGGGGAGGATCTTTGTGATTCAAATGCGCGTAGCCCGGCGTCGAGCGAACTCACTGAATAAATATTCGATATCCGTTGTATTGGTGTTTCCTGATGCTTCGGGATGCTTGAAAATACCTAATCGAGGGGAGACGGTTACGTTCGGGACGTACGTGTTTGTACGTCTACTTCCATTCATGTCGCAAATAACGAACGGGAGTGTGACCGTGCAATTATACAATCCTTGAAAGTTTCTATCGAATTGGGCATCAACTAGATATCCATCTAGCGGTTTGCGTAAAACAACGGAACAACGGTTCATTGATGCTCGGGTATTTCTTGTGTAAACGAACCGCAACGGTGTCCCTGTTTAATCGTTAACATTGAGTGACGCCGCATTAAATGATTCCCCGATGCTTGACCTGTTTTTACAACTTTCCAGACGCAAGCAACGGCCTTAAGAAAGAACCGTTACCTCAGTTTAATGCCTTTCAGCGGGGGAAAAGAAAAGCCTCCCCCGAGGGTTCTTCGGTGCTTCGACGCTCCCTTTAGTTTGTCGTTCTTCACCTGCAGTGCCCGAGTTTACGATTTCTTCCAACAGCCGAGGAAGACATTACCACAGTACATTGCTTTCACCACGATCACGACAAACTTTCGTGTCTATTGCCACCTGTCCTTCGGTCCGCACGTTAGATCCTCGAATGGTCGCTCCCCGAATCGGTCGGCTTTCGGAATGGTGGATATAAAGGTAAAGTAGACTCAAGGCTTGCGAAGAGCTCGTCCTTCGACGTCGCTGTCGTACAATTCGAGACGTTTCAGGTAGATATAAGGTTTCGTGTTTCTCGGCTAATGGGGATGATCGTTAGATTACGCCTTTTAAAACGCTTTCTTCGAGGCCTCTGCGTTAACCCTTCGAGCATCGGAATAATGGACCAGCAATGCGGAAGTAGGGTGAGATCCATTTACCTCTGCGAGAAAAAGGACCGAGAACACAAAGAGAATCTCTTCTTGGGAAGATGTACACCGGGTCGTAGTGAAAATACAACAGAAAATATCGTCCAAGCATTTATCAAGGCTGACGATACAGTGATCTTACCACTGGCCATTTGAAACATTAAACCAACTGAAGTTTCGTAATTCGTGCTGCTACTATAAACCGGTCGTGATCCTCTATACATTAACTAAGAATGGATCGGTTTGTCTCACACCGCCTACAAGAAAGAAACTCACGAAACCCGACTCCCAAGGTAGCCAACTATACCGAGCAGGAAAATAAGCTGATATAAAATACGAATTCCGAATATTTCCAAAGAGTTTTCGAACACTGGTCAGCGTCAAAGCTGCTGACAATCAGTTCGTTGAGCCAGAATTGGAGGACTGGAGGATGCAGCCAGTCCTACGAACTAAGTTTTATCGAACCGGTCCGCGCTGCTAGCCGCTAGAACGAAACGGAAATCCGCGATAATCCCACCGGAGAGCCATTCACGGGGCCGCGGATCTCCGCCCTGGCCAGCGGAGCGAAAAGAACATCGAATTCGTGGGGGAAGGGTGGCTTCCGCAAAGTCAAGGACGACGCTCCAAAGTTTCCCGGCCGTGGAACGACATCCTCGGTCACGGTGATCGATACAGAGACCAGGGTCTACATAGCAATGGGTGGTATACGAGTGGCGATCTCTCGGCCGTGGTTTCGAGCAGCTGCCAACTCGGCGAACTCTGTTTCAACAGCGATCAAACAACAATAAATCTGACGTCCACCGTGCCACTGGCATAACGACGCCTCCAGATAAACGTCCACAACACCTGTTAAGCGCGATACGCCAAAATCGTTCGACAAGAAGTAAGAAAACCTCGCGCGGAAATAGGGTTTATTCACTCTGATGCATGGCTGGTAACGATGGATCAATGAGACGCTGCGTTTGCTGCTAACGAGCCACTGAATTAGCAGACTTGTCGATTATCAAGCCGGATAGTAATAGAATTGGAGTTATGAAACTCGACACGGGTGATTACAGAATTGTACTATTGGATGCAAGAAGAGCCTCAGTGCCAAAAGTTTAGTCAAAATGAAATCAAACATCGTAATGTAATTACTACTATGTCAGCACATAACTAAAGTTATATACTATTTATTTTAACAGATATTCGTTTCACTACCGCAGGTTTTGCAGTAGTACAGATGAAAAGTACCAAACAACAATCAGCCACGGTTTCGTCGTTGATCAAGCATTTTAACATTATCGATCAGTTTCTCATACATAAATTTCATTAAGACCGGCGTCTTACACATCGGTAATGTCCCTTATTCAAGCTCATATTATATGCTTTGAAATTGCACATTGATTGTACAAAATATTATCTACAACATACTACGTAGAAATAAAAAGATGTTGATGCGCAAATTAGTATTGTTTCATCGACATCTTTCCTTCCTTCACTCTCGGACCTCTCTATCTTTCATTATTACTATCTTCTTTTACGTTCAGCGAGGCTCTGATGCTAGACGCAGCTCACGTGTCGTATTCCTTCAAGACTTCTTGATAGAGAGAGAGGACTCTGTGGCAACGGCGTGACAGAGACAGAGTACCCCGGAGGTGTCACCTCGGTGCAAGTTCTTTTTACCGACCGCAGTAGTGTCATTAGCGTCCGTCTGTTTACTAGGGCCCACTTCGATCAATTCGGAGCATAACAAAAATGAGACGGCACCCATGCTGAAAACCGGACGTTCGTTTTTTCGGCGCCGACCGAGACTCCGCTGCTTCAGCAAGAAACTACCCACGGTCAGGAAAGAGGAGCGCTATTATCGAATAATGGCGCCACCGAAAGGGAAGATGAGAGGCGGGACCGGGAAGGAACGAATAATAGGGGCGCGCTACCTCCATCGACAACATCGTAAACGTCCAGCCCTTCCGCGTCAAGTACAGGCCCATGGTCCTGTCAATGCACCGGAATTGATCTACAGATTGTTGAACGGGGACAAACATAACCAAGGTGGCCCGTTTTTCTCCTTCGAATCGATAGCATGACACCTACCAGTCTTGGGTGAATGCAAAGGGACGATTAGTTTCATTACGGGGGCGCTTGCTCTCGATCGAAATGGAGCACCGGCATTAAGGATAGTCGTCAACGCATTGATTCTCCCCCTGACGCCAAAAGTTCCTTGCCCGTGTCGCTCGAGGGTAGGGGGGGGGGGAGGAAATTATCATCGCGAAAGAATTCCAATCTACGAAGTGGTTAAAGTCACTTTCACGGCTAAAATGCTTTATACGCTCGTTGGAGACGAGGAGGAAAATTAGATTGCTTTATAAGAGGGCCACATAATGCACGGGGGGAGCCATTAGAAGTAGAAACGTCCCTTCCGAGCTTGCCGCGGGTCAATTCGGGGAAATGAAATTAATTTCCAGGCGTTCTCGGGGTTCTTCTTGTTCGTCGCGCATCGTACAGTTTCTCTAATTACAGGTTTCCAAGAATCACCGTCTGCTATCGAAGCTAAGCGTTCACTAGGGAACGTGTGCTAGCTTTTCGCATTTCGAGTCACCTTAATTATTAGGAAAAATAGATCCAGTTCAATCAACTTCATTTTAAATTACAGACGCGTCTTTGTGTAAAAAAAATATTTGATAATTCCTTTTAATCTGAAATTATCACTCGCGCCGGCTACGAAACAAATAGCGTCCACATTTTAAGTAACACCACTGCTTTCGATTACGTTCGATGACAAGAGACGTTCCTTCAGGTGGCAGAGGGTCCAGAAGCACGGGTGAATACCGAGAGAAAATGCGGAAACACCAAAATCATCGCGAACCCTCATACGACACCGTCTCCCTTGGCGAAAGCTCGGTGTCAATCGATGGGTCGGGGTACACAAAATCCGTGACGACGTCCATGGAAAACTTGTCAAGGGTGATGGAGGCCACAAATAGCTCGGGGACCACGGGCTCCGAGAACAGTAGCGTATCGAATGTCCCCGTGAAACGGATCACGCTCGCCAACTCGCTCGATAACACCAGAGCGCTCTTAAAAAAGAAATCCCTCGTGCAGATCATCAACAATTATATCAAGGCTGGCATCGAGGAAGGTACGGCGCACTTATCGTTCAGCGGGTCCACTTTCTCTAAGGTAATCGACGTGAAAATAGTCAGCCACGCAGCAATAGACGAGTTCCTTCTTTCCGCTCGAGGAATCCTCATACAGATTCCTTCAGCTGTACGCCTTTAGGCTTCTGAATATCATCTCTGGCTTGCTGAAACTGTGTCGCGATATTTTCTTACCCTTACGTGGGTTCTTCAAGAGCTTCACTCTTGAGAACCCACGATCGACAGCCTGGAATTTTATTAAGTATATTTCGCTTGACTTCCTCTATTTTCACTTTTCAAAGGGACATTTCGTTAGGGGTATTTCGATTGTGGTAAAGATAGGTATAGATCTTGAAGACAGTATTAATTTTAGGAACTTGAAACGAGAGACCTATGGACGAGGTCTCGTTGCATTCACTTCTGTCATCCTGTTGCAGGTAAACGTCAAGCCAAAAAGTACATACGCAAGGCAATCTCGTTCGGCATGAAGTCTGGTTATTTAATCCCTGAGGACCCGCAAGGTCAAGTGATCCGTGTGTCCCCAAAGTTGGCGGAAACCAGGCGGAACGATGCGGAGTCGCGCAAGAAACGTCGAAGGTCTCGAAAGGGCGAGGATGAAGACCTGTTCGACGACCGCAAAGAACGTCGTCGTGGAACACCCCCGCTGGCCACGAAGAGGAAGCCTCGTCGCGAAGTGACGCCTGAACTGGTGGTTCCACGGAAACGACGAAAAACTTCTGCATCGAGGAACCCACGCACGAATTTCAATGCGACAGAAAGGATCGATAAGAAGAAGAGTGTGGGCCGAGGTTGTAAAGCAGGGATGAAGAAGACAAATACTGCGACGACGAGGAAAACGTTAGTGGATAATTTAAGCCTGATACCCTTCGCTTATATTTTATCTATTATTTTATGCGGAACACTTTGTGGCGTCGTAGTTATTGCATGTGTAACGTAACGAGTCCTTCGATTTTCGAAGCAGATGGAGTGCTATAGGATAGATTTGTTTCGTTTTAATTACGCATTTTCAGAGACAAAGTGATGTATTCCAAGAGTTCTGTCCCGCCGAGGAGGAGCGAAGGGAACGTAAGGAGACGGAAGGGAGAAGAAGTGAATGGAAGAAGACCACGAAATAGACGTGGAGAGGAAGTGATCGAAAGGAAAGAGAATCACAGGGGTCGAACGACCAAATCTCCGTTCGTGCGGAAAGTTGAGAAGGATAACGCCAGGAAGGACCATCGAGATTCGAGCGACGAAGACAGCACGAAGTCCAACGAGAATGAAGTCAATCAAAGGGCCGTGATAGAGCGACGAAAATCGACGTCCCGTGATCGAGAGGTCTTACCTGGAGAGGAAAACGAGTCGCCAGGAAATCCTACCAGAGAAATGGAAGAAAATTTGGAGCCCCCCAGCATCGAGAAAATGGACGAAAACAACGTAGTTCTGAACAGCATTTAACTGCACCCTTTCCTATTTCATGTTTTTACTGTATTTTGTAGAAAATGTACATCCTGTGTATTTCGAGAGTATTTAGAATTATCGGTGAAGTTATTGGAATTACCGTGGAATAAAGTTCTCCATAGTGAGCTTTATAACATTCTTATGATCGTTGGATCGAAATGCAAGTCGATAAGGACGATGTTCTAGTAGTACGAGTCAATAATAACGACTTAAGTGTACTAGTAACCGAACTCGTGAATTTTTAGCAGTCACATCACTCCATAATTGGCATCATTGACATGGTTTTGCGACACGGAAGTCGTTTCTATTGACTTTCATATTTGGGAAAGTTCAAAGGACGAGAAAGGATTCTATTGTAATAACTGTGCCACTTTTAGGTAAAATAGAGACTGGAGACGGTTTTGGGATAATGTAAATTGCGGAATGAAAAGCATATTTTCTGTTGTATATAGGAAGATGTAATAACCATTCATACTTAATTGAATTTAATCTGGAACATACAGCCTGAAAGTAGTTGATGCCGAAGCGAAGTTCTGAGCGAAGTTGTACGAGTGTGAGGATATTCGATACCACGGTGTATTAAGGTGCGTTTTGACGTGACACTAAAGGTGCGTTTTGACGTGACACTACAGTCATGACATTCGCTGTCGTGACACTGTATTACAGCGTGAATCAAATGTATTCGATACTGCATGGAAGCTGCATGGTATAGGAGCCGGAAAAAGAGAGCCACGGCGCCGGGAATCGAACCCGAGCCGCCCGCGTGCTGATCAGTCTTGTTTGCCACCACGGCTACGCCGACTCTCCGCGGTCCCTGTCCCCCGAACTTCTCATAAATGCACGCCACCTATGTGCTAAAGTCACACACTAGGCCGTTGCCTAAATGCCAGTATGCCTACTACAATGGTTACGTTTGATTCGGGCCAGCTCGGGCCAGCTTGCGGAAAATTCCACAAATTTCGGGCAATAAAATAGAAAGGAAGATGGCGAAAGCAACGCCTACTTGGCAAGCTATATTAAATGAAAGAAAAGCAAAGGACCGATCTCGGGGAAACGAGGAGTCGTTGTTTTAGGAGTGATGAAAAAAGGAAGAAGACAACGACAGATTGGCATCGCCGGTCGTGTCTCTCTTCCTTTTATCAATGTCCTGGAAATTCGTAGACAAAATTTCGCGTCACGACCGATGACAAAACTAACAAACATTTGGAACAACCGACGAGCCCCTCTGAAACCCTGATCGCTCGCGGAGAACGCAGGGGATCCCGGAAATACCCATTCTGGATCGAACTGTAAGCACAAAATGGCCCCTGTAAAGAAACGTCCTCCCGCGCGAAGCCAACACAAGTCGAGTGAGTGATCCGTCTTGAAAATGAGTTGAGAGAAACGAATTTTCGATTCCGCCTTGACGAATTCCAATCGCGTCTCCATTTCACGATCTTCGTATGGAATCTAGCGCGCGTGTCCTCGAACATTGCTATTTTCTCTGACAGAATAATAAATGGAATAATACATGTTATAATTAAAGGAAGAAACGAAGAGGAATAACCGAAAGGTATCCATCCACTCATCCGAAGCTAATTAAATTTCGAAAAAATGGCGCGATTGAAAGAGTCTTTTTAAAATCCCCGTGAACCGAAACGACGGCCAGAATAGTTGCAATTAGGGTGGAACTTTCCCGGATGTAACACTCCCGCTATGGACTCGTCGTTGAAACGCTATTGACCGACTTCCCGATTGTCAACAAACTCCACGGAACCATCCGTCTGTCGTCTGGATATCTTTCTTTTTCTGTCTATATTTAGCCTGCGACACCCACGCCCCAGCACTGCACGTTTTACCATACCAGCTTTGCTGGTTTCTTCGAACCCCGATGTCGAGCTTGCTTCAATATTTGCAACGGACGCCTCGAGGCGAGGAATCCCGTTCACTCTTCCTCTCATGACTTTTCATAAGCGCGTACTTATTTCTTAAAATCAGCTCGGTCGTTTCAACCACCGCAGGGAAGAAGTTTTATTTCTCAGTCAGATTTATTTTCTTATTTCAGCTACGCCGAGTGGCACATTAACGCTAGGTATATAGAAAGTGACGCAGAACTTGTCACTTTATGTGGAGAAAGAAATTCGATGTTAGGAGCGACCTTCTATTCGGTTGATATAAAATCGCGTTTCAGAGCCCCGCCGTCGTAAACCAAACATCCCCGAGCTGGTGTACAAGTTCCTCAGCCTGAGGAACAGCGAGTTTGGAGGGAGCGCGCGGCATACCTGCCACGCGAAGTGCCCCTTTTGCGAGCGACAGAAACGCCGCCGCGAAGGTTTGAGTTCCCAGGATTCCCAGAGCACCGACGACAGAAACATGGCCAACGCACGGAAGAACACGGGCAGAAATTCCAAGATCCACCGCGCCAGGCGGCGACAAACATTTAAAAGACAGACTTCGCCAGCCTGCGCGCGCAAGTGCAGCGGAAGTGAAGGTTAGATATATGGGTCACTTCAGCCAAGAATAAAAATTCTAATTCTTAATTGTGCGTACATTTTGAAGTGTATT
The DNA here is from genome assembly GCA_029448645.1 of Andrena camellia. Classification (NCBI taxonomy): domain Eukaryota; kingdom Metazoa; phylum Arthropoda; class Insecta; order Hymenoptera; family Andrenidae; genus Andrena; species Andrena camellia. The sequence continues at coordinate 38,674,730 of CM055679.1, read as the reverse complement.
CAACAACTCAGCTGGCCGCAATCGTCCTTAGAGTAACAATTTATTGCAATAGCTTTCGCGTACCCTGCAGGGCTCAAGAAAATGAAGAAATACATACAGAAGGCCCTGAACTTTGGTGTGGAGTCCGGTTACCTGATCCCAAAGGACGCTGCGTACAAAGTCCTCCGCGTATCGTCGGATCTCATGAACGACGGCAATTATGCGAGCAAAGCACGAAGCCCGGGTAGAGCGGTGTCCCGAGACCGGGACAGAAGTCCTCAGCGAACGCCGATTAGATTCGAAGATTACGAAGTGCAGGATGCCTGCAGACGAAGACGGAGGCAGAGTCGCAGGAGACGGAGTCGCAGGAGGCGAAGATCGAGGAGCGGATCCACGAGGCGAACGAGGTCTCGCAGGCGAAGCAGGTGATTGAAATAAGCGATATATTTGTGGGCTCGAGATCCTGAAATCTCTGGGGGTTTCAGATTTTGCTACGTTAGAATTCCGAGACCAAGAAAAAGCTTGTCATTTGTTTAAGGGTTAAAAGGGTTATCGAAACAAGTAATGCTTTGCAATATACGATTGCAGGTCTGGAAATACGGATGAGATAGTGGAGAACGAGATCGATTACGAGTTAAGTGAAAATCAGGATGACAAAAGGGACAATCCCGAGTCTGCAGACGGAGACGAAGGTAATGAACGATTGAATCAATCGGACGGTGAGAAAACGACGGCGAAGAGGGGCGAAGACGGGTCGGATGTGTCCGTGGACGAGGACGAAAGCGATGAAGAGGAGGAGAAGAAGAGAGACGACACAAACAAATCATAGTGGTGGATATATCAAATTGATTGTTTGTTCCTGAAGTATTTCAAACGCGTCAGAATAATTGTCTGTCTTCTTAGGAAAGTGATCGAAAATATTGTCACACCAGTTAATCATAAATTGTCCCGTGAGAATCCTTGATTTCCGATTAGAACGTGCGTGGTAGCTCATTTGAGTATACGTTATCCGATACATGCTTACCTGACAATAAACCAAAAGTGCCGTAATAGTACCATATTCTCAAGTCCCGATTGGATCGCAATTGGATTATAATTTCGTTTGCGTCACTTGGGCAGTACGTGTGCATTCCACGAATCAGTTTTCACCGCAGGTATAAAATTATTTAAAAATAAAGGCAAGGACGTTATTTATGTATATCGGGTCGAGGTGGTATACGTCACATGTGTTATTGCAAATAGAGTCCAAGGATTTTACGGGGCAAACCGTCGCGAACGGTAAATATCATTTTTGTCACTTGAGATGCGATCGAAATTATGAAAGCAATCTCGTGTTGTTCGGTACGCGGTGCGATTTATCAGATTCTTTCATATCGACGCGCTATAAATCACAAGATTGGTCGAAATATGCATATACAGTTTTGTAGCTTCTATTAGCATCCACGTAAACATTCTGCGGGTCTATTAAAAGCAATGCTTTACGAACGGTAATGAAATTTCAGCAAGATCACGAAGGAGGAAGATAAATTTCAGAAGCGACGTAACCAGAACTTCTGCCATTAACGAGAACCACGGAGAAAAGGGAAGATAAATGATAATCTGAATAAGCATTTGGTGTTCTAACAATGTTTATTGTCAGCGTTATGATTGAAAGTTATCTATGTGGAACTCAAAATTTATTCCCAGCAAAATGTATTCCTAGACTGTTGACTCACCCCTACTGCTTCAGCAACCCCGTTATTATATTCTTTCCATAGACGAACACACGAGTAGTGCAGTTCAGGGATGCACTCGGGGAAATTACACGAAAAACATGCCACTTACCAGCGCCAGAGCCAGCACGCCGGTCCAAGCATCCCCAAATCACCACCCAGTGAGCTGCAGCCGTGGCCAAGCACTTGACCTTCACCAGCCCGTGAACTCCAACTCCAAAATTTACGACCGCTGTTCCATTCGATCCTCTAGCTTTCCTCCCCCCCCCCCCCCTCGTTCTCCCCCTGTGGATCCCAGTCTCTTCCTCTACATCCGCCTACCACTCACCCCGATTCACCCCCTCGCCCACGGGTTCTCGCGTTACATCTTCGTTCACCTCCCCGGATTCTCTTGCACCGTATTATCCTCGTTCGTCGCTGTACGTGGTGTGCACCGATCGATCGCCGACTGCATTGTCGGCGACGGGCGCGACCACGTTTCCCGGTTCAATGTTTGCCCACACTGTGTCACCATAGCCAGTCGATCAAAGAAACTTTCGCTTCACCATCTTTTAACAAACTCTGATCCGCCACGTTCTAAATTTTTTGACATTACTGCAACTGTTTAGCATTTCCGAGAAGCGGCTTAATATAAATTTCTTTAGAAGAACCGAGGCTGACAGGTAATGCATTACCAATGCACGCGAAATGAAACGCCCTTTAAAAAGCGGGAATGATTCTGTCGGGGCACCCCCATCTCTGCCAATTGTTCCCCGTAAACTTCAAGCGTTGCGATAGCCACCCCCGCGTGGAAAGAATGAACCACCGTTGCGAAACAAAATCTCCGCCGCGGTTCCCTCACCCCCAGGAAAAAGTGAAGTTGGGAGTGCATTCGTACCAAGACCATTCGACGACCGACGTCGCGAGCGACGACCGGTCCCGACGATGGCGCACCACGTGGATTCGAATTCGCGCCAGCACGGGGTGGATAGAAGGGGTAGAATGCGCCTGGCTGGGCGTGGGAGTACACGTCGTCGTGTGGGGAACCGTGGCGTCCAGTGTCGACAGACGCGCCCGCTCCCCACCCTTCGACTCGATTCTGGGGAAAAGCGTCGGCCTCAGTCGACACGCGGCGTCGCGACGTATCACATCGTAAACGTTAGGCAACTAGCGAGACGTCGAAGACGTTCTTTCGTGCACCTTCCTCGTGGATCCACCGTGAACTGTGATCTGTACAAAGACTGTGAAGTGAAGGGAGGATTTTCTTGCCCGTTTTTCCTGCGACCACCCCTCCGACCGTCCTTGAACCTCAGAGTGCAGAGCGTCAGTGAACGGTTCCACAGTCCTCGCCGGTAAGTTTGAGACTATTTTTCACAGCATGCCTCTTTCATCCATCAAGTTTCGTTTTGATAATTTAAAAGCGTTCGATGTGTGATTATGGCTGAGGGTTTGGCACATCTGAATTTATTTCGGACGTTTCCAATGGGGTTGAAATAGGGAAATGATTACATTGCGTATTGATTGGTCTAATGAGGAGATTCCGTGTGTACTATATCACAGATTTTTGGAGAGTTATTGGAGCAGTGTTATATATTTCCATTCAATTCACTTATATAATATTCAAATTTGTCAATTATAATTTGCAATAATCATAAAACGTTCGTCTAACAATGTCGCGAGAAAATTAACAGAGTACATTTGAAGCTATCAGCGCAATAGTGGCGTAACCCACTTCTTAGATAACAAAATTTGAATTCTATAGTGTCCTAAGCAACCTTCCAAAAACATCCACAAAATAGCAGCATAGAAACGTGTTTTTGCATTGAACATTTTGTTGATTTACGTCATTATTTTATATACTAATATTATTTTATGTACTAATAATACACACGTTACCAATTATATTTTTATATTGTAAAAATAGAAATTTTAAGCAACGACTTTAGAGCGTCATTAATTTCATTAGTCGTTATCTCAAAACAAAAGTTTTGAGTTTACGCCACTATTGCGCTGATAGATTCATTTATCAATTTATCTACATGGATTACCATTAAAATCAGCGGAGGAAGTTTATCGATCCGTGTCTCCGTAATTACTATTACAATTAGGGAAAGAATTTTAATCAATCTCTCCTCGCGAATTAACCATTTACCCAGGTTCTTATAACTATTTCCAAAATCAATGAAAAAAAATGTTTATCGCTACGATATCATAGCGCTGAGGATTGGGGGTGAAATGAGGATAGCAGACATGTCTAAAGAATTGAAGAAGTAACCCCACAATGGTCTCTGCATAACCAAACTTCATCTGGCATGAAATCCTGAATTACATATTCATTACAAAATACCTCAGCAAATTCCCAGAAGGAACGGATGAGATTCAGCGTTAGCTATTTCTACATCCTCTCGTTAATTCAATGATCATCAGCCGGAAAATATTCGTACCTCTATCAGCCTCGGCTCGCCTTTCTCGTAATCCGACGCTTACTGGTACCCGTCCCGGTACATTTTATCCCGCCCATGAGCCCTTATTTTCCAAACGATTTTCTTTCATCCGTTTTCTCGTGGATCTGATAAGTATAGGCGTACCCGGCGTTGCTAAAGCACGGCGAACAACAGAAGAAAAATTCCCCCGTACACCCATCTCGGCGGACCATATCACGTTTAGCAGAATAAAATACGTTACCTAATCCCATCCGCGTTCCTTCTGTAAATTGGTCACTTCTATGCAATTGCGTGGACTGTCGTTCAATGAACGCACGCTAGAACTGGATTCAATCGAAAGTCCAATGCCCGAGTGTATTTCCTCAGAATCGTCTTCCGGGGACGAATTATCTCGGGTTCAACAACTGCTGACATTCGAAATGTGAAAAAATTGTAATGCGTTCCGTAAATTTGAATATCGATCACTCGTTCCCCTTTCTTCCACGACCTATCATGTTTAGTAATTAAGCGTTCCTTTCGGCGAAAATTAAAATATGCAATGAAATCCACCCCTCGGTCTAGACTCAGAAATCTCCCGAGGGGTTACGTCACCGACGCCAGACGTTCTTCCCTCCCTTTGGCTGTTCGTTAATAATTATGCAACCTTGTTGAATCTTCCGACGAGCAGCGTATTAGGGATCACGAAGATCGTTGTGTTAAACGTTGAAAGCTCCCCTCGAATTATCCCCCAGCTTATGTCATAAGCCTTCGTTGTGGCGATCGACGTTGGAATATCTCCTGTCGATGGAAATCGAGGAAAGTGTGGACTATTTTAAATTCATCGCGCGCGGAGATAAGGACAAGATTCTATCGATGATCTACTTGATCCTGTTTTCACATTATTAAACGTGGATTAGATATGAGAAACCGCTGGAAGAAGGAAGCGTGCATGATCCACAGTTTCAGACCGAAAGTTGCATAACCATTATACGTATACATGCACGTCCGCCACCTAGCCCTCCTTTTGGCCATAACATTTTATCCTCGAGCCCCGTCTCATATCGCAGCCACCTGCCACTTATCTTTACAGCGAGAGTGCATTTTAAAAGATAACGCCGAGCGCGGAACGCGTTGCATGAAGAATAATGTCCCGGAGTTTAAGAGCACGGCTTGGCTACACATATGTACATATATATATGTACGTGCAGAGTGTGCGGACGGTGTAATTTCACGGGGGAAGATCATCGCTAAGGGTTCGAGGATGAAAGTTTCGACGGACAAGGGTCGTTACATTGAGAAAGTTCCGATGATGAAAGCTCCGTTAAAAGAAAGAAAGATTTAGATTGTGTTCTTGCGTGTTTCGTAACTTTAGACTGAGTGTTAGTCTGGTTTATTATTATTATCTAATCATCAACTAAATTGTTCAATTCTTCATAATGCAGTGGCCTTAACGTTATCAAACTCAAATGAGGTTTCATTATACACGTTCATGTTTTAATCAATATTAATCTATACACTTTATTATGTTTCATGAACGAAATACACTTTGAAAGGCTATGTGTTCGATTTACATGGCACTTTTTTCATAATCTCGTCACAGTGTGCCAACGCTTTTAAACGTACGTGTATAAGTCTCATTCACCAACGATATTGGCAACGCTCGCACCAGTCACGAAGCATGTTCGAAATCCGTTCGACCGTAAAAATGTGAATTCAGGATGATAGGTGGAAAAGCTTGAGCGGGCACATTAATAACAGAAGACTGTTTTCTTGTTTAAAGGGCGAACCTGGTTTAGGACGCTCAAAAATTGATTTTTTTTTATCGATAGTAATACTCATGGAGAATGTATTCCCAAAGTTACAGATAGAAATTTGAAGTAGCTTCATAGATACAGCCGATAAATTTTTCTCGAAACTACGTTTTCTAAACTTGTGTACACGATAGAGAAAAAATTAATTCACCGATTGACCAACCATCGTGGATGACAACAATGGCCAAAATTTTTCCGTCAAAATCGTAACTTTTTCTTTAATGTCCCTTTGTTAATTTTAGACTTTTGTCTTATTTTTTTAATTCATCGACTATATAAATTCATGTCAATTAAGAAAAACTTTGGCTTTTTATTTCTGGCAAAAATTGGATCCGCTAGGATGAACACAATTTGACAACTCCGGCGGCGCGGAGCTACGAAGATATGCCAATAAAGCAATGTTAAATGAATTATTCTTGAATAAAATTTTTTTTTGTTGCCTGAATATACAGTAAAACATCCTTAAAGTTTTGGAAAGATTCGCTTTATATTTGTTGAGAAAATAATTCTTAAAAATCATCGTGTTTTCAGCGTCCTAAACCAGGTTCCTGGTCGTGCGCACACTGCAAGCAACTGAATAAATTTATTCTGTCCATAACGGGTAAAAGAAGCGACGTTAATAATAGTAACAAAGTCGCGATGGCGGTAAAAAGAAAGTTTAACGGTGACATGTAAAGAGGAAGTTCCTTAAACTACACTGCTCATACCAACACGATATGTAAAGCCTATTTATACATATACCTATCAATATCACTTTGAAACTGTTGCTTCACCACCACTGCACAGACTATATCAGACACTTATTTCAGGGGTTACATACCTTTGACAGGTCGGAAAGTAGGGTCAGTTCTATGATTCTTTTCTCCATATTAACACAGAAGTAACTGTTTCAGACGAATGAAATGGATGGATACCTACTTTTTACAAAGCAGACCCTATTCTTCTCTCAAACAGTCTCAATTCTTATTTACAGTTCTATATTCATGGACCATACATGAGAGAAAGTAATTAAAACGATTCGTACATCGACTGTCGGGCGAACTTGTCTCCAAACAGACGTATATCACGAAAGTATTTATTCATTCCATTTACTTGATCTATTCCATTGTGAGGCAAGTCCGTTCCGTTGTAGCCCGGTCGCCCAGGGAGATTCACTCCAATAAATAGTAATTTCCTTAAGAAAGGGTGGTCCGAAATCGAGACATCAATTTTCTCCCCGAGCCGGGCAATTGGAGCCCGTGTCGAGGGCGAACACGTGTCGTCGCGAAGCGTCCGTGCCTGCACCGGAAACGGCGAGGGCGAGAACTGCACAAATTGCATGTGCAGTGGCAATCGTTCCCGTCACGCGCGGATATGTTTCATTCAGACGATATTGTGCCACCCACGGAGGAACTTTGAATAGAGGGAGGGGGGGGGGGGCGGGGAAGCTGTATTCAAACGGGGCGGTTGCTCGCGAGGGAAGTAATAAGAAAAGTCGGCTCTTATCGGTGTGTCGGTAACTGCGACGGGCGCGAGTCACACGCGTGTGCAGGCAGCGCGTGCAGATACTAAAACCGAACGAGCCCAAGCGCACGCGAGATTCACGTGCACAAATACGAAAATCCGCGATAATTCGGTGCTCTTCGGTGTGCTCGTTTGCCTCGTGGATCTGCAGAGATGGCAAATAGGGGGAGAGCAGATGATTGCACGGGGAAGTCCGAAAGGTTGGTGGAAAATGGGGCGAATAGTGGGCAACGAAGTTGGAAAACTCCCTCGGAAAGATGCTCGCGAGAGTTTGACAAGACAGAATCTTGCAGTCAGGGAGCAGACGGGAATCGTTCTTATGGGCGGTCAAGGATTTTTCGGCTAAGCTAGACATCGCTGGTCGTTCGGTGCAGGCTCGTGTGCCCTTCGATTGTTCGATTCAAAGGCATTGACACGTGCGGCGAGCTCGCTTGCTTTAGAACCTCCCGCTGCTTTCTATTGAAAGAAACTTCCTATCCACGCTTATCTTCGTCGGCTTTCCAGAAATCTGTCGAGAGAACGCTCGAAGAAAACCCTCGATTTGTATCGATTACCGTGATCGATTTAGTGAGTATCTAACAGATTACACTGTGATTCAGTGGAAAGATTTTTTAGAGAACAGCTGCACTTAGATTTTTTCGAAGCTACAAGTAATCAATGAAGCTGTCAACAGCCGTCGAAAGTGGAAATTCTAAACTTTGCACGGAAACGTTTAGATAGAAAAAAACCGCCCGGATTTACGCTCTTATATACGAAATGATCATTCTCAACGAAAGTATAAATGCAATCCCAGTGTAATTCGAAACTTGACGGCAGTGCAATCATTTCGTGGCAAACAGGAAACATCCCACCGAACGATAAAATGGTAAGAAACTCGAGGAAACTAGAGGAAGGCAAACGAAGCCGGTGTTTTCCTGTTGAGGCGAAAATTCGGTAGCCCTAACGCCACCTCCGCGGAGGACAATGTATCATCATGCGTTGAATCCGCCCCAGGATTGCAGCGAATCGCACAATAGGAACGTTTACCGGGACAGTTGGCTGGGGCTAAGGGCGAAACAGTTGGAAACTTGGGGTCGGAACCGACGAAAGTTCACGGGCGGGTTGGTCGGGCGTTAACTTCGTTGCGATCTAGAAATTAGCTTCAGCGGTCCGTGGTAAGTGGGGGTGAAACTTTATTTTCACCACGGGGCGAATCGGCGTCGTATCATTGGAACTTATTCCTCCGTTGTGATAATTAAAGAACAACAATAACAGCGACCGCGTGGGAGGGGAGACGCGCGTTCTCTCCTATGAAACGTACGACGCCATAAAAAGTTTGTAGATCAGGCCAAAGCTGTAGGTGTACCTACATACGTAATGCCGCGAGTCGAAGCCTTGCGTGGCTTTCACGCCAGGAATCGCAATTTTTAAACATTTTTTATCTGCCCGGTGGCGTGGGTTTGTCGGAAAAAGTTTCGACAGGACACGGACTTTCGTCCTACAACTCTAATCCTCGCCGGTGCACCCTTGTTGTTGCGTAAATCAGTTAGCCTGGTCGTGTTTGGTCCGCCCGTCCGCTCAGACTCGCCCCCGTATTAAATTTACAGGTGAATTTATGTCGGGGTGGTAATTCACTAGCCGCGTCCCTTGAAATTTATCGGGCTCTCTAGTAGGTCGTGAATTTAAATGAATATCGTAAATCGTATCGAGGGTATTAGTATCAGAGGCTGGTAGGCGTGAAAATTCAATTAAAAGCGGCGTTAAGTCCAATCTGTGGCAGATGACTGTAGAAGGAAGAATAATCTGCTGCAATTATTTAACTTCGAAAGCAACGATCTCTAATGCCTTTCGCAATTCATTATGATTCTCTGCTTAAGCCTTGTATCACATAACTACGTGCCCACAATTACCGTTAAAAGGAACAGCGAATCGAGTTGTCTACTTAGGTCATCTCCCAGAGTACAATTTTCCAAATTGCCACGACCTATAAATCTTGAACTCAATCACTTCGGCTAATCCCAAAGCGGGTCCAACTTTGTCCCTGTGTTGGACCGACGAGATTCCGCAAAGAGAATGCTGGATTGCAATAAGAGGTGTTGCGTCAGGGACCAAGGTGGAAGCCCTCGGTATATACAAGGAACATACAGTTACACAACCCATTTAAGAAGTATTTGTTCAATTTAAAAAGAGGTTTCCGTTGGACTTCTTGTTCCTGTTGAAAGCTAAACTCGCCTGTGAATGTGCAGCAGGATTTAGAGGATTTTGCAGAATGGGCGACGGTGGCGTGCGACAGTGCAAAGTTGGTGAAGGGATAGTGCAGAGCAGGTAGAGAAACTTCTGTGGAATGTTTGCTTCGGAGGAAAATAAGTGGATGGTAGCAGGGTTGGCGTATTATAACATAGAGTCCTGCCGAAGTTCCTTGAGAGACGTCGCCCTTGTACAACCATTGCCAAGAGTCTCTCGGGTTGGTGCACGCTGTTCGAGCAGCATAGACTCAAAGGCAGCGGGACGGCATGTTGGGAGCCACTTTGACGAGCCGTTGTCTGCTTATCAACCCCGACCCGAACCCAGACCCTCGTGTATCCGTATTTAACGACACGCGACCATCAATCGATATCTTACAGAACTTATTGCGCTTAAAAGAGCAACATTTAGAGAACATTTGGTAATTTTTTTATGTAAAAATATTTATCTCTCTAATAATAAAAATACAACGACATCTAAGAAGCCTTTTTATAAACGGTGAGCAAGATATCTCAAAAACTACTGCACCAATCTTTCTGAAATTTTGTGGGCTTATTTTTTATATAAAAATCTACTGAATGACGGAGGGATTTTTTTCCATTGTATAGTTTCGATTTTATCAACGAAAAACGGGCATTAATGATAACCATGTATCCATTTTTTGTTGATATAATCGAAACTATTCATTGAAAATAAAATCCTCCCGTCATTCAGTAGATTTTTATATAAAAAATAATTTTTGAGATATCTTGCTCACCGTTTATAAAAAGGTTTGTTAGATGTCGTTGTATTTTTATTATAGACGTAAATATTTTTCTACAAAAAAATTACCAAGTATTCCGTAAATGTTGCTCTCTTAACTGCAAAATGTTCTGTAAAAATATATGCTTTCGCTTTTTTAAAAAAAAATCGCCTCTTTTTGGCCCCCTAACTACTTAGGTATAACCCCTTAATTGAAACGAGAAAATACGCGCGTATCTAATTTCGCGCGTAACTAATCTAATTTCATCGTGCAATCGAGGATTACATTTATAAGTATGGAGGATGTGTTTTCTTCTAATTTATGCACGTGACGTTCGTTGTGACTTTATCACGAGCGTCTTTCATACTCACGGGGGTTGACTTCGAGGTACGACGTTGAATTTGATGAGAAACTACATATTTATAGGATGTGGGCGGAATTAAGCGACACGTACAATTTGTTAGCGACGGAGAGCTGGTGGGTCGAGTTTAATTACCCTTAAAAGTTTCGACCCCTTTGATGCCGTCTCGGGGATCGTTGAGGAGAGAAATAGGCCTGCAAGAATTTCTTCCGCGCGAAGGAACATGTAATATTTGCAATGGCTGGAAGCTTGCAATTAATAGTACCGGTATGGAAAGTAAAAGATTGGAGGGTGAATAGAGGGATGCAGCGAGCCGCTTCATTTCAGCCTACTCGCTTAATTTTTAATCAACGTTCCAGACACTCTTTGCGGCCCGTGATAATTACGCAAAGAAACGAAACGACCGACGAATTTTTTACCCCCTAAGTGCTCCGCCGTCTGAGCAAAGACACTTTTACTATCACCCTGTAACGAGTCAGTTCCGTGATCGGGCCAATATCGTGGCTTAATCGGCACGGATAGAAGTTTAATTTGCAACTTGAACTGTCCACGACGAAAAACTACATAGGCATCGTGGAATTAATGAAGCTTACGATACCGCCCGTGGTGGATGGTGAAACTTTCGTTTACCTCTATCACTGAGGATACCCAACGGTGAACGATAAAACACTTGAGAACAATGAAAGCAATTCCCCTCTTCTAAGCTACTTCAAGATACTTCCTTGAGAGAAGAATATTGTATCCCCAAGATTTCAACACAAAGTACATTAAACTTCACGGAATATGTGCACTCTCGCATCGATAAACGTGAAACTACCATTTAGAGGAAAGATCATATTCCCTGCTGTAACTAAACACGATTTAATGGAGGATATTAAGCTGTAAGGTCGTTTAACATCCAACACTCGAAGATATTCCGCGCTGAATGAAGAGCAGAGGGGGTGAAGTGAGCATTAAAGGGGTGTCTTTCGCCTGGCTGCTCGCGATGCCTTCGGTTTGTTATCGTAGCAATTACGGCGAGCTTTAAGCCGACCCGTAATTGCTCACCACCTGGGGTTGTTTCTGAAAAATTTTCCGTTTCGTCTTCCGCCGTCGGTTAGATAAACGTATCTAGGCAACCGGCACGAAATTAATTAACTCCCCGAGGATTTTGAAAGCGTTTGAAGTTCCACTAATTAGCACTCGTCAGGGATGGAAGCCGCGAGTATGGCTTATGCTGGTCGGATCCTGTAAACGAGGAATTCGCGTTAGGGTCTCTGCCCTCGCACTCTTTGTGGGCATCTCTCCAAGCAGATTTGAATGGTGAAAATGGGAAGTGGATACCAAGAGCATCGAGAAACTTTCGTGATCATCATCTGTCTTGACCAATCATTTAAGGCGCCAGGAATAATGTTTGCCTCGTTCGAGATGTTGCATAAAGACGTTCTGTTAAGTGGAACAATTTTCCGCGAAAGGCAACCGTTTGGATACCTTTAAACTTTCCCCGATAGTAGGTAATTATTTTACAATCGGCGCGTGATCAACGCTGTTGGATAATTGCAGGCAATTATGCACCGCGAACTGTCTTCAGCGTCCGCCCAGCCGGAAAACCGTGCCCCGTCGGGGTTTTACGTAATGCCGGCTGCACAATACACGTTCATTAAACTTTTCAATCACTTGTTTAATCATCGTCGGTCAATATTTCCCAGAGACGGAGGGTGGCGATGAAGCATTCATCGATATTCGTGCACCCCGCGCACCAACGGGAACAGAACAAACATCCGCTTCCCTTTTATTACTGGCGGGAAAAGGAGGAGGGGGTTAAACTGCCGCCGACCGCGCCGTTTACGTCAGGTCTACCGCCTGAATCTAAATCAGAATTGAACAAAGAGTAGCGGAGGGACAGAAGAAAAGGGGGCGGGAAAAGCGGTGGAAATGTCGCGAAGGGGTGATAGTCCGCGCTCGATACTTAAAGAGGGTATTGCTCCACTATAAACCCAGATTCTATTTCTGGTACACGCGATGCTTAGGCGATGCTCGCGATTTAAGTCGCCGCCGTGCAATTCCCCCCCCGGCTGCTTTTTACTCTTAAACGTCCGGGGCATTATCATAAACGCCCCCCGGCAACTGTTCGCTACGTTACTATCATTTTTAAAGCACCCGCCTTTTTCTTCCACCGATGCCGCCCGAGGAGCGCGCTAAAAGTCGTTGCCCCCACTCCCAGGGGAACGTCGCCGGCATTAATGTATCGATGAATTATGAACTGGGATTCGCGTCTTTACCATTTTTACGGCCACGGAAGTTGCTGTATTTTCTGCTCGATTTTTGAATAGCGAACAAACTTCATGTCTATTGAAAAATGGCTCCCGCGGGAATTAATTCTTAAATCTAATGGAATTTGGAATATACCTATATGGTGTGAAGGATTCAAATCTTTCGCGAGAATTTGCAATTTTTTGCGTGGAACGGGTGAAACAAATATCGAGTGTTAGAATACAGCGATAAAATACCGCGAGATGTTTTCCGAAAGGGAAACTGTGATGCATCCTGTGATGAATTCGCCACGAAGAACGCGGTAGGGGTCCATTCTCAACCGCGCCCTTTGCGCGATGCTACAGATCGAGATAGATATATTTCGAGGTCATCGATGCTCCTGAAATGAATCGCACGCAGGGAGAGTGCTCCATATTTCATCGACGCACGTGCTTTGGACAGGGTTGTATGGTTATTCGCGGAGGGTCGGTATCGTTGGCACAGGCAGACCAAGCCGAAGACAGAAAAACTGGGCGACAGTAATAGATTGAAGGCGTTTGATACGGTGGCAAAGAAATAACGAAACCTAGCAGATCCCACTCGTGATATCTGTACTCGTGAAAGTGCCTAAAAGCAACTGTCATCGTTCTGGGAGCGCAAAATCCCTCGAAACAAAATTCCAACGGAGTATATGATTGCTTAGAAATCTTAGAATCAAGCGGTGAAGTGGTCGCAAGAATTAAATCGGAAAGAAAATCGTCTATGTTACATTTAAAGGAAGTAGAGGAATAAAATCACTGGAAGAAATAGCAAACGATATTTTTATCCTCGATCGCACTCGAGGTATATTATCCTCAGTTTTAACCATTCGTCCGATAATTCTCGAATTATCCCACTTTCTAAAAGATTCATTATCGCGGTTTATCCTCCTAAGGTCACGGGGGAATGCTCGAGGATATCCGTTTCTTAGCGTCGCCGACGGGCTCAAAGGCGCGAGAAAGGAGCATCAGCGTCGCAGAGAGTGGTTCCCTAATGGAGGATTATTCGATGGAGCCGGAAGACACCGAATAAAGAAGGAATTGAATTCTTCATGAAAAGCGTACGTCTGTTATATACCGAATCGACATTTGCTACACGAGGCTTTGGTCGACGGGGATCCCTTTCACCTTTACATTTTTCACAGGGTTGAATCAAGAAAATATTGAGACATTTTTTGTCTTTAAATGTCATCAATCCTTCGCGCGCTACTTACGGGTAAAGAGGCTATTCAACGATTGCAGGAGTGAAACAGAGATTGCGAGTTGTCGTTCGATAAACTTTGCAGGAAGGCGGGGATCAATTCGAAACTTATCACCAGAAAGAATAGCCACTGTCGACTGGCCTCTCAGTGCTTCTTGAAAGTTCAAACGCAATTGATTATTCCAGTGACGAAGATGCTCATTCCTGACTTGTTCGAGTGAGGCTAATAATTGATCTTCTTGCTAAGAATATGCGCATTTACATGCTACGTGTTCTACACTTCGCAGTGATATTAGGAAACTAAGAACAGACAGCGCTTGGCTTAGAACTGCAGTCGAAGCAGGGAATGAATTGGACGCCCGAATATAGGTACACTTCTTTGTCTTGCATTGCCTCTGAAAGTCGCCACGTGCAAGGAAATTCTGTAGAAACGGTGTTTTAGACTTTGTCGCAGCAGATATTTAAATACGTACTCGAATATCTTTTTGGATAATCAGACGCTACTGGAACGCGATTGTGAAGGTGAGATTTAAATTCTGTGACCAACATGTGTGCCGAAATTTCGCCAAAACGGTCATGGTGCTGGTGTTTACATAAACAGGAACTGTGTTGGTGTAGCGACGAGCAGTGACAGCTCATCTGGAGTGCATTCAGCCGGTGGCGTAAATGAAACCAGACGTGCTCGAGAGAGTTCGGTGCTAATTATAATTCGCTCGGTGATTCGAATCGCGAGGGGTCACGTAACTGGCGAAAATCGACGACGATCCATTTACCGTGACTCTGATAATTAAAATCTGTCGCTAACCCATTCTTACGCTGTCCACCTACTAGCTCACGGTGTCTTTAATCGCAAATAATTGATCGCTGATTGGATCCCCATCGACACGGTATTTATGCTGAAAATGTCAACGACAATCTTATCGGACTTGTTGGTGTTAATTAAAACTACTGTCCCATTCCTATTTAATAAAAGAAACACTTCTCCGTGGTAAACGATTAGATAAACTGAATATTTAGTGGGCTAGTGTTCGCAGACTTCGATCGCTAAAAGTATCGCGTACGAAATACATGAAGTCTCTCGTGAAACAATGAGCACAAAGGAAGAAGCCACTCCACTTTACTCGCTTGCGCCAGGGCTAATTAAAGTTACTCATTATTTCCTTCCTGGTTACTTCTAAGCAATATTCGCAGTCAAATTAAGGAACGGTGCATGTAATTTAATTATACCATGCGCCAGAGTAATAAACGGTACCTCTCCATTAGATACTAATTAAGTGCTCGGCGAAGAAGAAGTAATATACATAATATCGTTCTTTCCCTTTAATGTTCGAGAAACTTTAAAGAGTAGCCTGGATTTCTCTGAAATTTCTCAAAATCCGTATTAATTTCTAAAGTTTTAATTACTTCCTACGTTCTCGATACAGAAGGAAAGGCAGCCTTCCGTTTAATCTTGACTTACCAGATGCACACAAAGCGAGTTTCCACCTATCCTCCTGCACCGAAGTAGAATATTTTCCATCGCGGAGGGTCCAAGGCCCCTACTCTGCTCGACCTCGCTAATTCACCCCCCTGTTTTCCTGTAATTAATAGACTAGCCCGTTACACCCAATTATTATCTATCTTCGCGCAGAATTATCGAGAAACCATAACACCTAATGCCCAACCTTTCGATACAGAGTCGCAGAAGCTTCATTAAGAGAAACAGAAACGTCACAATCTTTGTTGGAACGCGAAGAAGCGGAAACTGGAGATGGTCACGTAACACTCGTCGGGGATCCAAGGTGTCCGTCTCAACTTCCATTCCTCTCGCCTCGTCCCCTCAACCCCTCTCCAGCCTCCTTCGTCCCTTTCTGTCCCCGACAAAGCCACCGATTCGAGGAAAAAGGAACTCGCCCCGAGGTCGTTTCGTGGTTCGGTCAAACAAAAAACGTTGAAACGCGTGGGGGTGGGACAACGGTTTAATTTAGTTCGCGACGGAAGCCGAAGCCCACACAATGCCCAGTCTCATCCCGTGTAACGCATAATTACGAATTATGAGCGGGTAGACGCGGCAGCGACGAAAGTTGCGGCCATTGAATGTATACATTGCGAGGGGTGGCGCGGACGGATGAAAAGCCATCGTCCCAATTAAAATAGAAACGGATAAATACGCACGGGGAAGAAGGAGGGACGCGACGTTGCTCGCTAAATTTCGCGAAAATTTAGTACAGCAACGGGGTCAGCGCGCAGATAAGTTGGAGAACCTGTACGTACGCTCCAAGTTCAGAGAAGTAGACGAAGAATTCTGTTAGAACTTAGATGTTGAAGAACCTCGTTAACCTGAACGACTCGATTGCTCGGATCGAATAAAGGAAACGGGGGTGTTGGTGCAAGTCGAGGGGGGGGGGGGGCGTGTCTACGAGGGAATCGATCAGGGAATCGTTCTTTAAAATTCCACGAACGATCTGCCCATTTGTCTTCGTTCCCCACGAATGTGTTCATTGAAATTGTCTCTGCGTGGTGCATTAAGGATTCCCCGTGGCAGGAAGCGCCGCCGCTGCCAAGTTATCCCTCCTTAAATCGTTAATGTCGATGGTAACTGGCTCGTCACGGCACAGTCCGATTGTTCCTTTCCAAGACTTCCCTTCTGCTTCTTTCATCGGCGGAGTTTGCTAAAACTCCTGCCACTCGGGCAACTTCTTATTTACTTCGCTTCGAAACTTGGACTAGCTTTCGCACTTTAATATTTTCTGCCCGATACCTCTGCCTGCCGCGCAGTTTCCTCTAGATTCAATTATTCAACGTCTTGCCTACTAATTTCTTACGCAAAGAATACTACCCCCCCTCGTTAAACGCCGCGATCCCTCCGCTCGCTTTCACTCTAGCGTTGCAGTCGCGGCTATTTGAACGAGGAAACTCCTCCGACGCGCAAATCCTTTCCTGCGGGGTAAATATCGGAGCACGCCAGACCCTATTAAGAGTCGCAATTAATCCATCGGGCGGATGGGCTTGGAAAGTTTCCCTCGGTTTCTCTGAACTGTCGTCGCTTGATCTTTGCCAATTCGAAATCCTGTTAACGCACTTCACAGCTTGCCCCTATTTCCCTTCGACCGTTCCCTGAAACCGGTTATTACGGCTCGCCGACGGTGAAAACGATTCATAATCTAGAATGCCCGCCGAATTAACGGCCGACCGTAAATGAGGCGTGATTTGATCGATAGCCTGTTCGAACATGGATGACAGGGTACATTATCCTGAAACTCTACGCACCATCGCCGTCGATCTTAGACTGTGCGAACGTCACGAAGCTTAATCGTGTTCCCTGGCATGTAGCGGATCAACGTGATGCATATAATAGTCCCGGTGCTTGGCTCTTACTGCCGACCTCCAGTTATCCGATTGATGAAATCAAGGGATCGGTTAGTTCGCCCGCGTGGAAATTTCGCCAACCTATCTGGTCGCCTAGCCGCGTTCATTTCACGGCACATTTGCACCGGCGGAGGCAGTTGGAACCGAAAGGAATCGCGGTTCTGAGCACGTGCAGCCTTGCGTGCTCAATATTTTCCACAACCAACGAGGGAACCTATCGAATCCGCACACGCCGATTTCGATGAGGCTCTGCAGATTTGCAGAGTAAAGAAAAATATTCGACACATGTTTTTTATTATCCGCCATCGATCATGTTGAAGGGGTGAAAGCAGCCCCTAAATTCGGGGGTCGGAACCATATTTTCTGGAATATCTCGAGAACTATTAAGCGTAGAGAAAATTTTTGTTTGAAGTGTGAGTTTCTCAAAGGCAAATCCAACCCCTCGCTCAGTTTTTAAAAAATTTCAGAAAATATGTTTTCGACCCCCGAGTTTAGGGGCTCTTTTCATCTCTTCAACATGGACGATTGCCGATAACAAAAAATATGTGCCAAATACTTATCACTATTCCTTCGATTAGTATCCATAATCCAAGTACACTGATACTACTGATTCCAACCTCGTGGAATTTGAAAACAAGAATGAGCTGAATGAAATAGCCTGAGCAATTTCACATTCCAACGTTCGCATTCAATTTGTCGTGAAACGACGAAGACGGCGGTGCAACGTGACTGTGCGCCACCCAAGGCGAAGTTCGTTTCCGTTGGAGGCTCACTTAGCTGCCTCCCCGCGAACACCACCCCACCGTGGATAATTAAAAGCGCGGCTGACTATGCGGCGGCCCGTTGAAATTGATTAATTGCTCGGGCGACAGGATGCGACGGGGTTACACGTGCGTCCGACCGACTGTGGATATACTCGTGGTCTGACCCGTTCAATAATTCAACAGCGTTTCGATCCGTTTCGTTGGCCCGAGAAATATAAATCCACGTAGAGAGAACCGTCGCAGGGAAGGGGGCGCGGCGCGAGTGGGACGTCGAGGGGCGGTCGAGATTCAATACGGGATCGTTTGTGTTTGACATTTCGGGATGAAGACCGCGGATGAAGTAGCTCAACAGCGAGGAGGGAGGGTGATTCGAGGAAACGTCGCACGATCGGAATAGGTAGGCTTGGTTATTCGAGATTCTTTGTTTAATTGTACATACAACGGTGAAATTTGCGGTGGCTGTTGGAGGTATAACGTGTTTTAAGCTGGAAATTTTATATGTTCAATCGGGGCGAGTAGCAGAGTTGAAATATCCACCGCGGTCGTTTGGAATGAATCGCCGGGCGGAACGTTCCTGCGGTTATTCGAAACGAATCGTGAGGTAATTCCGCGGGAATGGTGTTATCTTCCATTCCATCGAGAAATCATCGGATTCTGGTCACTCGGCTTTGATAGATCTACGAAATAGGGGATTAAAATATGGAATTTGCTGGTTACCTAGCTGGAGCATCAAGTGGTCCAGGCTTTTAGTAGTGAAGCTTCCACTGTTTTCGCGAAAGGAAAGATAGGTACCCTTCCACGAAAAATTTAATTTCCTTAGAATGCCCCAGAATTGGGACGCTAGACCAAAAATGCAGAAGAGAACCCGCTCCTCTGGGAGTCTAGCTTCCATGAATTTATAATCCTCCAGGAGAGAAAGGAGTGGAGGAAGAGACCGTAACCATGGAAGGTCCAGAATTGCGGTCTGCCTCGCGCGATTACCGCGAAACAGAGCCGAACTTTACATTATTTCACCGAGGTAATTTCGGCGTTACGCGAGAAAGGGTAGAAGAAATCCATTCCTGGGGATATTGCTATGAGTATTTACACTGTCGCCGAACATCTGTCTCGAGCAGAGTTCTCCGAGCCAGGCCGCAGAAACATTACCTACCGCACAATCTGGATACGACATATTCACGCTACGCGGTACAGCTAATTTGTACGGAATAGACTTGCAGACAATCTAACGCTCGAGAGAGCGCGCCAGAGGTGCGGAAATCCGACGGGAAGAAATTCGGCGCGGCGCAATGTTCCTCGGGCGATGTTACAAATTAGATTGTGCACTGGTAATCCAATACTGATATTACACGCGGAAACTGGATCCTAGACCGCGCGATACGTGGAATTATTTGAAACGGTCGAAATTCCCGGGAAGTCTGGCGAACCACGCGAAATAATTAGGGGACTACGCCTCGCATCTGTGGTATTCGTGAAACTTCGGATTCCAGGAAACGAGCCAATTGCCCAGCACAAGAATGACTAGTTGGACACTGGATCGGCAGAAGCTCGACAACGAAGTCAGCTCGAGGAACGATCTCGGAATTTTCAAATGCGACGCTTCTCGTTTGATCGATTGAGTTGCTTCTGCAATCGCGAAGAAACGAGAAGTCTTTCGCTCTTCTGATGTCTCGCCTGTGTAGAGGTGAGTGTTCAAGGAAGCAGAAATTCATTAAGGAAGCCGGTGGAAAAATCGGGAGCCACCTTTGCGCGTGCCGGGCCTTTGTCCGACCGATGTTCCTCGCTTTTGGAACGAAAATCTTCTCGCCGCGAATGATGTTCCGGTCACTGAAGCTGGTTAATGCGGTAAAGTGCATCGTGACGAATTTTCATACGAGCGATTTCTTGCCACGCCGTTTCACGCTCAGGTTGACATAAACGGAAGCTTTTTAGCACGAAGTCACTCGTTTCCTGCGTAAAGTGTAGACTTTTCAGGAAGTATAATTCTCTTGGGGTATCAGAACATTATCGTTAGGGAAAATGGCTGTCATTAGTTTGTTCGAAATGTTTTACGCACCACCGAATATCATAGATACCCTTTTCTTGGTTATAAAATAGCTTTGGTCATTTAGTTTTAGTTCATTTATACATAGACTGACCCAATTTTAGTGTTTACTCGCCTTCCTCTTGGTGACGATTCGCGCACTGAATAATAAATAAACATCGCGATGTTTCGCAATTGTCTGCAAGTGCTGTCATCTTAGAATAAATGAAGATTGGAGGAGAGCCGGGTAGGCGATTTATAATTTAATACGATCGATAAATCTGAAGTTGCAGCACAATGATTAACAGAAAGAAGCTCTCTCAGAAGATGGACGACCTGAGCCCTCGTTAAATTCGCCATAAAGTATTAAACAGAGTGGACACTGTGAGCTGCAACAAGGATCATGTGTCCATTAATTAGAAAAATTTACTTCTTTGATGGCACGTGTATAAAAAGCGCGTTGATGATGACACTTCTCTTGACGGATACTCTAACCCCCTTCCTCCGCCACAACGACAAAAGAAAGTGCACGAAATGTTCCCTTTTCCCGTGCTTCTGCGTAGAGAAGCCAGTTACTTAAGGTCAATAGGCGTGCACCATCGTAAAACACTCAAGATAAGCTACGTCTTCTAGTTAACTATTTAATTACCGAGCCCTCGTTAGGCGACATTAAGGCGCAACTTGGTACCTTCCACGCCTGTATCGCGACTATTCGTGAAACTGTCTTTCACGAAGATAGCGTGCCCCCGAGGGATTGAAATTTTGAGAAAAGTTAGAAGCTTCTGATGGAAGATTTGCGCGAGAGGTGGAGCAAGAAGTAACGATTGTCAGTTAACTGTAACGTAACATGAATTAAATTGTACGTTTCTTTTTGTGCGTCAGGATCCACGCGAAGTCGAATGTCTGGAAGCCTGCGAACGCAGGCATCGACGTCCATTATAACTTTTGAATAATCCAGCACCAACGGTCCGGAAATTTCGGCGACACTTGGCGGAAATATCGAAACGGGCAATTTTAATGGCGAACATCACGGGTGAATGGTAAAATTTAATTTAATCGTAACGTTCGTAATCAGTATAAAACGATGTGTTGTGACAGCAAACGATCGCGTGCCGGATGCATGCCGAATGCTCGTTAATAATTCCTTCCTAATTAAAGTTCGAGCGACGAAAAATGAATGCACACGGATTTGAGGTAGTTCCTAACCAACTATGTTAGTCAAATTAGAGTTGGGTAATAAACGATAAATATAAAATAGTATGATACTATAGAAATAATAATAATAATTTTTAACATCATGTATATATATTTTAAAAAGTTCAATATTAATATAAATAATTGTAATACGAAAATAGAATATTAAATTGGTTAGCGTAGTGAATTAGAACAACAGATCTGACAACGTCGCATTCATTCGGAACGTCTTTTATAACCAAAATGTCAGAAAAAAATTTCATATGAATTTGAATCGTCATTCGCTATTTAAATGTCTAAACATATCGATTGTGCGACATTGCCACGTTGACAGTTCTACGTAATTTCTAAAAAAAATTGCACGTAATCCTATTTTTTTATGAGCATTTACGAAGAAACCATGTGGTCAGTTTTGCAGGAATTAATAAATTCATTTCGTGACATTTCGATGCACTTTTGTGCCAATTTTGGTACAATTCTTGAATGTAGTTTTCCTGTTTCAGAAGAAAAACTGAAACTATAACCCTCTTTTTCGACTCTGCCATATGCCACTGTGTTAAACTGCATCAATTTTAATTAACAATTTCTCGATAACTATGTGGTGAATCGATTTTAGATTTTGTACAAGGGTTTCTTGTATTCAAAATTAGTTTCGAACGAAATTTGAAAGAATTCTTGAATTTAGTAGATTATTCAGGAACTACCTTAATGTATCTCTTGATTTTTTTATCGTCACTTGAACGTGCCTCTAATAGTTGAATAAAGATATTTAGCGTGTTTAAGAGAGTATTACAAATACAATGAAAATCTAGTTCCTGGTGCGTAGACTGTTGTAAGGTAAGGAAAATGAATTGTTGCGTGGGTGGGAAAGGGAAACGGGCTTTAAGGACTTTCCTTGACAAAGCGGGCCGGTTAAGTGCGTCACATACCTACTTCTTGGCAATTAGAAGCGCTTCCAGCAACTTCAGGTGAAAGCAAAATGGGGTTTCCACGAATTCGCTGTATCATCGGAATGTAGGTCGGCCAATGGCGAATGGAAATTCGACACGGTCCATTAACAGTATCGAGTCGTCCCAGTAACAAGAATCTCTGTGACTGCGTCCTCGATCCACCTCCTGTATCGAATTATTTTTATAAATTGCATCGCTACCTTTCCACTCGATTAACGTATCATCCAATTTCCACTGTACAGTCACTATTCTCGTCATTGATTCAGAAGATTTAATTAACATTCAGTTCCACTTTCTCGGTCGTTCCTGTCGTATATCTACTCCCGCTCAAATTTGATCCTTAGGTACTTCTCGTTTCAATACAGTCTTCTAATTACTACGATATTATTAATGAAAATGGACTTTTACTTGAAGATAAACGAAAGTTACGTAATCGCAATTAGCATAAGTCCACGAACGGAAGGAAGTTGAGAGAGAGAGAGAGAGAGAGAGAGAGAGAGGGGGGAGGGAGGGGTGATTAGGAGGTGAAAACTAAAGCTGGGTGGAAAAAGAACAAACAGTATTTGGATCACGTTATTTAGTATTTACAACGAGAAACGAGGCGCGGGCAATTCAATTAGACGCGACCGGGTTAATAATCTCCATGTAACCGGTCTCAACACACTCTTAATTTCCATTCCTGTTACACCGTGGCTGGTGCTTCCGCCCCGTAACTCGTACCCTAATAAGATTATTTTTGCCACGGTGTTATTTCCACGGTGCAATTCTTGGCATTTATTCAACTTGTGCTTCCCGAGCGCGCAACGTAAATTTCGAGCCGCACCGAATCGCTTGATATCATTCCGTCGCTTGCATCAGCGGCCGCTTATGCTTCCCCATCGTTCGCTCCATTGGCCGCGAATAAACTGCAAATTGATAAAAACACGCTCGTTAAATCGTTGGCTACTATTCCACGCGGTGTCGCGGGCATACGGAGATGCCGTTGAATGAAATTCACTGCCTCGTATCGGAGCCAACAGACGTTCTAACCACGGAGTAAGACGAATATACATTTGCTCTCTAGAGCGTGTAGAATTTAAGTATCAAAGCAGTTCTGATTGCTGATATTCGGATAATAAAGCGTGTCTTTAGAAAATACAGTTCCCGGCCGTAAATTCAGCCCCATCCCGAATATTAAGCTTCAGAACGTACTCTCGATCGCCCCAGAGGGAAAATTAATTTCGACCCGAACGTTTATCCCCGGAAAAGGTATCTCGAGTCTTTTCATTAGAGCGCCCCGAGAGATATAAGGCTCCCGTGACGCCATCGTGAAGACCTTTAAAAATAAAACCGGAACACGGTGTCTCACAGGAGAGACCTGGCGGGAACTACCTCCCCGCCCAAACGAAATGGAGACCGCAGGTCAGGAGTGGCCGGGGCTGATGCAAGAGCTCCGTACCGCTGTGCAGTTGCAGCCTCGTGTACAGAAATAACCATGGACACCATGGAAGTGCATAAAGGGAGCCGAGGAGCGAAGGACACCTCCCGTTGACCCGAATAACGTGACCTGTATTCCCCGCGAGCAGGACGCTCGAAGCGTCGACCTGCGGGAGAGCGCGTCGACCTGCGTGGGCGTCGTGCTACGCACGCGGATTGAAAGGCAGAGGGGCGGGGCGGGATTTACGGTGGATTAATTGAAATTCGATCGAGTAACTTGCGTCTAATTGAACCGTAACTGGTACATTCGCGTACATCCCCTACGTGCTCGATTGATACATACACGTTCTCCTCGATTACATTGACAGGGCCGCCCGATTGTTCCCCGAACGCGGCAGGATCTTCGGCCGCTCATCGCGCGTTCATCCGTGGCCCCCGCGAATTCCAGCTGCACGGCGGAACAATGAAACGCAGATGCACGAAACTTGCCGCGACACCGTCCCCTTTTGTGCGCCACTTCCTACTGGGAATGTAATATTGTGTGCTTAATTCGCGGGGCATTAATTACGCCGGACGCGACGTTACTGAACAGAATACAAGAGGAATGCAGCACAAAACGAGGATTGCACATTACACGGTGTACAGGCGGTTCACAGTTCCGCGGCGCCGACGGGCTTGACGAATTGTCAGAGGAAATTATTGTTACGCGAGGAAGGCGATAGTAGGTTTTCATTCCTTTCCGTACAGATGCGAAGCAGCTCGCGGGAAGTGCGGAATCGAAGGAAATTACAACGAGGATGCTGACAGTAATTGCTCGCCGAATAATGTATTGCAGTGAACAGGGTATGTTTGCCCAAACATTGACACGTTCTACTTGACGCTGACGAGGAGCAGGCATCCGGGTCTTCATCGTCGATCGTGTTAATAGAAATGTTTTGAAGGATTCACGAGCTATTAATGCGTCCATTAAGGACCCTTAATAGGAACGATGCATCAGCCAGCAGCCTACTTTCACGGGGCTGTCCTATTTAGGCGACTCTCCAGGAAACGTAATTAGATCACCGGGTTCTAATGGGGCGATATTAATGATAAAATTGGTAGACTATCTTATTGGGGAAAAACAAAGGAACAGAAGAAGATGCAGTTGGGTACATAGGATTAAAATTTAAATGCGTTTTGTCACTCAATCCCAACATCTCTCGATTCCCTAAAAAGACGAAGTGGAAGACCAATCATCGGGTGTCCCACTGTCAAGCTTGGATCAATAGTACAAATATTATTACGGAATGGGTGGCAGCGTTCGCCTCGTTTCTTCAGCTTCTTCCTCTTCTTCCCGTCGTTTATCATGAATTCGGCGCTCCCTTCGGCCACAATAAAGCTCGAATAGAATTTTCGCTGGCATTCGGGTAACGTTTTTCCTATCGTGATAACGGCGCCAGCTCCAAGCCACCTCGAGATTCATCGCCCCCCTCGTCGAAGGGTTCTCAGTATTTAAAATTTTATTTACGATCCTCTGGAGTTGCACTCGCTGTTCGAACGAAGGAAATAAAGAACTCTTTCGCGAGCTTGAAAAAAGACTGCAGGAATCTGTGGATCGAAGTACTATTTCCCAATGGAAAATATTCTTCGCCCCTTTTCCTCGATGCCCTCGCCGGGTGCTAGAATTACATGTTTCGTTGCAAGGAGATATAACGATCACTGTGACACCTTTCCAAACTCTGGTCTCCTGTCCTTTGCCTCGAGACCATTTAGAATGGTGTTCGTGAACCTTGACCGATATTTTAGAGCTTCACGGGGGAGGAAAGAACGTCGTCGAAGCTCCGCTGGTCGAAACTTTTAATGCTTCGGCCTATTTCGGGGCGAGCAAATTTAGTTGTCGCTCGAAAAGCAGCTTAACACCGAAGGTTGCTCCCCGGGCGACTTGTCTTGGCAAATGGGAGCCCAGTGATTTTTATTGAACAACCAGGAGTCCTGCTGAGCAATTAGGCGGCCAAGGGGCGAGGCGTTGCTACACCCTGACAAGCGGAAAATCGTTGGGGTTTGAAAATGGATCCTTTCAGCTTTCAATAGCGATACTTTGAACACCCCATGACCCTACGTGGAGGTCTTGAGTTCGATACTCTTTATAATGGTTTTGAGAAGTGATCTATGCCTTATTCGATTATAATTCTAACTCCATCGACAAGGGCTGTCTAAAATAGCCGTCGTTCAGGGACAGACAGGCTGCTAAGGTGCTTTCACAAACGAAATCTTACTTTGATAAAGGGCTGTCTAAATATTTGGCATACAGCGGCATTCTCCAGACAGGCGAAGACTCTCTCGAAATATCCACCAAGGTCGACGGTCTTGATCAACTTCCCCTTTCAACGGTACATTTTTCAGTCCACTTGTTCGATCCTAAAAGCGTGAAAACTACAGACTTACATTACACGACTGTGAAAATAAACCCTATTTTAAAATAGGAACTAGCTTGCGTGCAATGAATGATTAATTACCTGCCATCGAAATTCCAACTATTCCTTCCACGAATTATAATTCTATACAATATTCAAGTCTACTTAGCAATTCACGGACATTATCCCCTCGTATATCAATATCTAACAGGTACAACGAATAATCCTCTCTGACGTCTGTACCCCCCTTCAGAATTCCAATATATAATCGTAGAGAGTAAAAAGGGATCGTGGAAAGGGCTATCAGCAGACCCGAGCCCAAAGCTTCCTGGGCCACATTAGAGAGGTGAAGACTGGTGGTCGGTGGACGTTGGGGAGGAAGAGGGCGCGCGATCGACGGCAAAAATAAACGTTCCAGTTTTAGCGCGTAACAGGTATTGTTTAAACTCGCGTATCGAGGTCGATTAAACAAGCATTCACTTGCCGGAGCAGGTTCGCGCGTTCGGCGTCGACAGTTCATGCCCAACCTCTCCGTCTGCGTCGAATTGACGTATCTTCCGACGGGCCATGTGTGTCAGGGTTAAATCACGCGTATCCCCGGTGCGTAAGTGAAGTTACAGTCGGCGGCTGACGCACACGATTACGTTCCCATCGGCCTCGCGAGTCTACGACCCCTAAATTCGTGGATGCCATTTCACGACACGACAGCGCGCAGTTTATGGCGAAAAGCATGATTACGAGCCCTCGGAATCCGGAGATAGTATTGACGCTTTTGGGGACAGGGTGGAAAGTTGAGGTCTCGCGATAGATTTATATTAATAATAATTCGATTTCAATTCAACACATTATTGTTGCGAATGATTCTACTCGCGACTGGCGTGTATCCCGATCCTTTCGTAAGCCGAATGTTCGACCATTTATGCGATCGATTCCATTCCCCGCCGTCCCATGGCGCAATTTTCATTAGGGAAGCAGACGAGCCGTTTAATGCGCCGCGGATAAAATTAAGGTAATGGAACTACAGCCTTTTTCGGACAGGGCGAGGTAAAATACGCTCCGCTGATCCAGGGAATGAATTTCAATAAAAGTCGCTTGGAGGGTGATTTGTTGAAGGACGATTTCAATGAAGCTCGAACTTCTGCCAGAAACAAATACATTTTATTTTCACATTTATTTGCTCGCTTGTCTATCCCCCGGTTGTTAAACGCAGAATCGTATTTCTATGGTTCAACGGGTACCAATGCGCGCGGGTTTGAAAAGCGAACAATGGTTAGAGTATCCATGGCCAATTTCGATCCCCGTACCCGACACCGTCTCGATCTCGTAAACTTTGACAGCTGCCATTCACCGGCAGATTTCCATGCTCGACACCTGGCTCCGATCACGCCGTAATCGGTCAAGCCTATTCGAAGCGAAAGTGACCGAGTTTTCGCGATCACAAATTCGAGCACGTCAAAAGCTGCGTCTGTGCTTCGAATCGACGCAAAGTGGGATCCGCCCTGACCGCGTGTTAATTCGCGAGCGATAATATGACCGAGCTCTATCGAGGCCCGTCGACGTCCTCCGCTTTTTTCTGTCACATGATCGGTAGCTCTCCCCATTAATCCACAGCACTCAAAGGCTTTGAGTAATTCAGCAAGCACGCGTTCGTTTGAACGAAGCACAACGATGATCGATGATTATTACATCAAGCTGTACCTAATCCTAATCCTCTACCTCTAAACATCTACCCTACTTCGCAAGAAAGAGCCGACAGCGGCACAATTGTTAAAACTGATATTCACCATCCCTTAATCACGCCCTCGAAATTCGCAAGTATTAAATCCACTTTCCATCTGAAAACTGGGTGGAAGACGCCGAGTTGGGAGGTTGGATCAGAGACTGCAGTTCGCGGGGATCCCGTAATTCCTCATTATTCTCAGAGATTCATTAAAACAAACTTCCACGATCGGTCCGATTGCCAGTGGAATCCTTCGCGGCGGGTTTAACTGCTATCGCTCTAATAGCTGACTGGCACAGATACGAAAGATGATCACGCTCCAGCCTCTGAAGCTAAATAGAGTCGCTCTCAGCGCTGGGGCTCGTATCACTCGAGGAGCAGCGTTTCGAATTTGCTTCACCTCGATTTCAGCAGCTGGCTGGGGCTCAGCTGATGCAAGTAAGTATGTACCGATGCTTGAACGCTGGAAATCGAGTTTGCGAGTTACGAGAACCTAGCCACCCTTCCCTCGCCCAACTTTCTCCGACGCAACCCAGACGCCCCGAATAATTCAATTCCTTGGCTCCTCGTGTGCCGTGGACGCGAATGGTGTGTTTAAAAATGAAAATCGGCTTGCGAGAATGGCGCGATGCAAGGGAGCCCGTGGTCGCCCGTGAAAGGTTTTCGGAGGACGCGAGGGGTCGGTCGAAACGGGACGCCACCAGAGAGGTTCTTGAATGAATAAGAGCCGCCAGTTAGCCACGGACGTTTTAAACTTTTACGACAATGCCGGTGGAGGGACTTCGATTCATCGGCGAGTAGTCCATTAGAACGGAATTCTGCGAAAGCCCACGCAGAGTCTAGTCCGCGAAAACCATTGAATCTCCTCGATTATCGACTCAAGAGGAGTTTCGAGAGTCTCCCCCACCATCCCAGAGGTGTCCATGGTTTATCGTTCCGCCCATGAACTACATTTTCCCCGCGATTTGCCTGAACGACGCGACGCCTCGGAGGTATATCGATCTGGCATCGATTTCAATTGGGTGGTTCTTCGCGGGGAACGAGGGGATCCCCCTCTCTGGCCGGGAAAGCCGATTTTCCGCGATTCCCTGTCCCTCCCCCACGGCCACCGTTCGCCCGCTGATACGAGCCACTCGGGGGAGCACGATTTTCGCCATGACCATGAACTACATTCCGTGGCCGGAGCATCGCGGTTAATCGCATTTACGCAAGGTCTTCTGTTTCCCTCATTTGCGTCTCGTTATTGGCGATAACATAACAGCGGCCGCGATAGCGAAACTATATTAAGGACGTTTCGATCCGAGCGGAGGAAGTGGCTGTAAAAAGCTCGATAGCTCGCGGCCAAGGGCGAGCGAGATGATATAACGCAGCGTAGCGTACCTACCATCGCAAGCGCGACGCGGGACCGTTCGTTTTAATGGCGCAACCACGCGGCTGCACCTGGTCCCCCTGGCGCGAGGTGAAAAGAACGTGTGCACGCGCGGGAATTTAATCATATTTCAAGGCGAATCGCCGCGGTCGCGTCGAAACCTCGGAATTAAACGGAACGGTAAGTGAATGCGGGGAAAGTATGCGGAGCAGCTGAAAGCCGGTTCGGATGGGAGTAGTTGAAGGTTCGGTGAAGAGGGTTGCTAAAGAAACGGGGGCGTTTGAAGATATTTGGTATAGCGGTGCAGCGATAGTAAAGTGGGACGCTTAGGGGGGAAGACCTGTCGCGCGAGGCAGATCGGTGGATCGTGTAAGAAAGTACATATTAGAATATTTGGGAGATATTGATGTTTACAGTTCGAGGGGAATGGAAATAATTTAAGAGGTCTTTCTACTGTGACGCCCTGATAAATTATCGCTGTTTGGAACTTCTTTTTGTCACAAAAAGAATGTATCAGTATGACTGTCGCGATGGCCCGAAAGAAAATCACACATTTTCGTTGTTTTTTCTCATCTTTTGCGTCGCAGAATGATTAAAAAAATTTAGCTAAGTTAAGTAATATCGATAGTTCAACTTTGGACGTTCGCCATTTTGTTAATTCCTTATCAATCTAATTAATCTTAGTCCCTGCCGTAGCGATAGTCATACTGATTACAAATCTTTTTGGTTATTTGGTTTCTCCAAAATCGACTAGGCAGTCGAGGCGTCTTTTATTTTACAGCGCATGTTGCACCCACTTATTTTGGCGCAAGCAAGCATTAAAAAAATAATTTTTTATTCTCAAAGCACGTATTAATAAATAGAAAAAACTTCAATTTAGTAAACACATTCTTTTTGTGACAAAAAGAATTTCCAAACAGCGGTACATTATCAGGGCGTCACCGTGGAAAGGAGCAGATGCAACGCGTGATAGAGGGGGCTCTATTAGTAATCGGTATTCATCGGGGTCAGAACGAAAAAATAAGGATTTTGTTTGCAGAAAGGTGTGCTCCGCGCCCAGATGGCGCCGAGGTGATTTGGAGCTGGGCCAAATCCCCCGATATTCCTTGCAGAGCGATGGCTAATGGAACAAGTGGCACACGTAACGCTCGCACAAGAAATACCACCCGTGCAGGTGTCGGAATTATTCAACTGCCCACGCTCCCTCGATAATAAAAAATTCGTTTTCAAGGTATGGAAATGTCCTGCCATCCGGCGGGCAATCGATAATGGCAAACCTATCTCTGGTGTCCTAGGGGCTTTCGGCATTAATAATGCCGAATTGCATGTTCCGCCGGGTAACGAAGATGTGTAGAGTGTCTTTTCCGTTATCGGAAAATTGAGTAGAAAAACCCTTCCTGGAACCGAAACCATTGCTATGTTTTCCATGAAATTTCGTAGAATTATTTCTGGAACAATGTATTCCATACATTAATATTAATATCGTGGAAATTAATATTATATTTCCATTGCTCACAACAGAAGATCGTATCTACCCCCCACCGCCGCGGTATTTTCATCGAGTCAAGGCTTCAGACATGTCACTTCAATCTTTTTGTCATCCATTATTGACATCAATCTCCATTAGTATCTCGAAAAAAGATTCCACGTAACGCACCACAAACACGAGTTCTTGCCATCGTAAATCAGCGTTATTTACATCGATCCGAAAAAGCGATCGTCAGGTCTACGTCAGTTCCATTCCTTCGTCATCCCTTTTCACGCGTTTACCCTCGTCGGGTATCATTTCGCCCGTGCAAATGTCAAGGCTCCTCTATTGGAGCTTAATCACCCAACGGCTGTAATGAATTTCCGTATCGAGCCCGCGACATTTCTGTCACGATCCCACCCCCGCCCACGTAAACTTTCGATTACGAATTAAGTGCGTCTATCGCCGTTTGATCGGTGTCAGACCCACTTTAACAGCTTCTGCCAGGGACATCGAATACTCGAGCCTCGGATGCAAGACACTTCCGAAATTAGATTTATCGTTGGATCACGGTTTCAATTAGCTACCAATCAACTAGTTGCCTTTTTGCAGTCACTCTGCGGAGATAAAAAGTTGCTTATTTTCGCGTTACCAATTGGAGAGCTTGCTTTCAATGTGCAACGATTGAACTACAACGATTGAACTCGTCAAAAGCCGATGGTGTGTCGACCAGAACGAATAAACTTCGAAGAACATCGATTTCTTTCTTCAGTTACGTGGAGAGTCACGTTGGAATCGTGTTCTATTACTTCTATTGGCAGAGAACGCCATGGCACGAAGGACGTCTACTGCGAGCCGGTGTCTACGTGCGTAGGCGAGGCTCGTACCTTATTCTGTATACGTCGTTCTGTTTACTGCTCACTGTCACCCCTAATCTCGGTTCGACAGCACCTATAATGGACGGGGTTCGGCGCGCATAAAAGTTACTTGCAATCAATTAGACGTGGGAAGAAGGTCCAACACGCGCTCACTGGTCGAAGGGAATGGACCAAGAGGTGTGACTTCCGCTTTTCGTACGTTGTTGCGATAATAAAGTGTGCGTAACAATGGACTGATTAGCTACTGAATGAGACGAAGATGAACGTGTCTTCTTCGTAGTTCGTCATAATCCATAGAGGTTACTCAAACGTTAACCCTGAACTGGCAATTCAAATCCTCTGCACAAACTTTAAAAGATGATGTTTCGAAGGTAGCTCAAAGTGTAATGAAGACTCCACAGTTGATTCGAAACTAGAGGTTTGTTAGGCGAAAAAAATATTCCTCAAAGTGTCGAAAGTGTGAGATACTGCCTGAAACTTGATCCACCGATTACCGTTTATGGCGAACTAACGCATTCCAAGGGAAAGAAAGAATGGGCCATTTTCAAAGGAAAGGCTCGGTTTTCTAGACGACTACTCCACATAATTAGTCTACCTAAGCCATCTGTAGGTCTCTCCTTAACCCTAATGCCACAATGGCCACTGTCTGCTCTCACGACTGACGTAGAAATCCCCGGTCGACGTAGATACGTAATTACGTACACGCAGTTACGACGACATCTCGCCAGCATAACATCATAACAGAATAGCCACTCGTACAAGGGACGTCCT
Source organism: Andrena camellia (assembly GCA_029448645.1). Classification (NCBI taxonomy): domain Eukaryota; kingdom Metazoa; phylum Arthropoda; class Insecta; order Hymenoptera; family Andrenidae; genus Andrena; species Andrena camellia. The sequence continues at coordinate 38,642,235 of CM055679.1, read as the reverse complement.
ACTTCTACCTATATACCTTGATACAGAGACTTATTTTGACAAGTTCAACACGTACGGATTAGATGGATTAAAACATCTTGCGCACATTAATATCTTTCAACATACCAACAACCACTCAACATTTTATACACAAAGATTGGTGCATAGAGATTTGGAGGAATGAAGCATCCGTTAAGGGGGTATTCCACTTTGAACGGTCGAAAAATTAAGCTATTTTTAAAGATTTTTTTCTCAGTGAATACAACATATAATGAAATAAATCTTTTTCCTATTTATTAAGGTACTCTTATATTAATACCAAAAAAAATAAAAATAATATTTTTAATTAATTTTACTTGTTTTTTTACAGCGTCAATATGGCACCTAAACAAAAACAGTATGTTCGTGGTGCAGGTGATTCCCCGACTTAGGCTTATCTGAAATAAAAAATCCGAAAAGATTCTTAATCTGCATGAGTGTCGCTATCGTCCGTAGCTCAATTAACAATTTTTCTTGAGAAATAACAAAATGGCGCCGGTTTGAAAGAAAAAGTTCTCCGAAATGGTGTTTTCTCGAATGTTCCCCAAGAAAAATCTCTGTTATTTTTCGACCAAATTTGTAAATTGAGCTACGGGCGATAGCGACGCTCATACAGATTAAGTATCTTTTCGAATTTCTTGTTTCAGATAAGTCTAAGCAGGGAAATTACCTGCACCACAAACATACCGTTTTTGTTTAGGTGCCATATTGACGCTGTAAAAAAATAAGTAACACAAATTAAAAATATTCTTTTTAATTTTTCTGGAATAATTTAAGAGTAGCTTAATAAATACCAAAAAGATTTATTTCATTATATGTTGTATTTATCGAGAAAAAAATCTTTAAAAATAGCTTAACTTTTCGACCGTTCAAAATGGAATACCCCCTTAAATGGAGACGCATTTCTAGCTTGGCTATTCTCAAGAAAGGTACTCCCGAAACGAATACTCCGCGAGGACCACGAATCTACTTTTGCAAGACGAATGCAACGCTTCGTTACGGAATATTCACCCCAGTCTAAAGTCTAAACGCATCTAAGCTTACACGCCACCGAGGGTAATCCGTTAACAAGGAACGTTCCGCATCAGAGGCTCCCCAAGCATGAAGCAACGCATCAAGAATTTATCTCGCCCGATCCCGGCTGTCGATCAAAACCGTCGAACGGAAAGTTCGCGCAATTACAGGGGGAGCGCCTGTTCGGTACGATTAGGAAAGCCCACAGCAATCATGCAGGGACACGTGACACCGTGGTCCGGATATCTGTACGCGTCTGCACGGCAGCCAGGGATCCGCAATTAGGCGGAGGATATCGCGATACGGGCTCGATTATCATCATCGATCGACCCACCATGACGCACCTTCCTCAATTCCTATTACAGGGTCGAGTTAACGCCGCGTATCTCCACGTTATCAATCAATTTATCATTTAATGAGTTAATTTCTGATCTTCTGGAAGCCAGTGACATCGACTGCCTCGAAAGGTAGAATCTTCGTCGTCACGGTAAAAGGGAAGATCATTCGCGATATAAGCTTGTTGTCGACGAATATATTTAGGGAGTACCTACCCAGCCGCTATGTATAGCTTTTTCAGCATGATGTCACGGAAGCCTCGTCGCCAGCAGCGTTCCCAGATATCGCAATGTCATGGGCTATTGACGCAACCCGATAAGAAGGAGCATGTATTTCGTGCACCAATGTTCATTTTTACACGAACACTCTGCCCTTCAACCACGCCTATTTGTATGATAAATCGCTTACTTTAAAATAGCCATTTCCAGTGGCGGATTTTCAGGGTCCCATTTTCCACAAAAGAATTATCATTTCATCCAAAACACTAGATTTCTTTTTGTTCCCCGTAATTTTGCATACTAATTCTGTTACGATACAGGGTGTCCCAGAACGTTTGCCACCTGGGCCTTTTCCCTTAAATCCGCCACTGCCATTTTGTATCGCCAATTTCTCTGCTCCGTCGATTTCATACAGGCGAAAGGTCAGCGCGGCGAGGAACGACTTCGATCGTTCGTCGCAGCTGGTGTCTTCGTACCACGCTACAAACATGAAACCACGCGTAGGAAAAAGAACCGCCCCAACTAATACCATCCCGCACTCTCTCGCAGCCAGGTCGAATCGACTTCTGAGAAATCACCGGGCGAGAGGAACTTTGTTTACGAGGCAGCAAAGGGATCGTTAAATCCATCCCCGCGGCGGTTGGCGGGAAAGATAAAACTCGAACATGACGCCGCGTATTCCCCCGCCCATCGGCGGGTAGTTTTAAGGCCGCCTAACGAGTTGCCCTCGCGACTGGGCCCAAAGGCGAGGCCGCGAGGCGGAGAGGAAGACGCGACGGATCGATAATATGCACGCTCCTGGACCCGTTGGCGTCGCCCTCCCATCGGTTTTCCGCTTGCCCGCTCCTCTGTGTCTCTCGCGGAAAGCCCCCAGAAAACGGGGAGAAAGTTTGCCGCGCGTAATTCGCGATTAACGAGAAGTTGCTCGAGGAGTTGTTGCGACGCAGGGGGATGAAAGAATGGGTCGGGATGGTCGCTCCCTCGAGGAGACTGGGGAGCACGCCTCGGCGGATTTCACCTTTATTTGCCACGGCCACGTGTGCACGCAGTAATTAAGAGGCAGAAACGAAGACGCTGTATCGTCGTTGCATGATCGACGTCGCGTGAACGCCACACTGGGGCCACGCCCGATCCACTGGAGGAAGAGCCGAGCGTTCTCGTTAACGCTGCTCGTGACGGCCACGCTAATCACGGCGTCCGCCCCCCCCCCCCCCCCGGCGAGCTGTTGACTGTGACGGTTGAATGGATTTCTCTGTCCGCTGGCTAATTTTCTGCGAACCGACCACGGACGAGGTCCAATACGGCGCAGCGAAATTAACTCTCAGCCTTCGAGCGCTGTCGTTCTTCCTCAGACTCTGAGATCCTACACTGACGGGGTGCAGAGGGGAAACGGGGGGCGTAGGAAGGGTGGCCAACAAGAAAGCACAAAGTTTACGGCATCTTTCGTAAGAGTCTTACTAGAGCGGGGATATGCAAGGCTGTCATGACAAATAGAGATCTCTAGAGATGGTTTCATGGAGGTGTATGGAGTCAACTGACTGTGGATGATTTGAATTTTCTGGCGATACACGGGGATGTAGATTAGTGGCTTACGTATATTAATAATAATAATAATAATAATAATAATAATAATAATAATAATAATAACAGCAACAACAATAATAATAATAATAATAACAACAGCAACAACAATAATAATAATAATAATAATAATAATTCTTTATTCACCACAAAATTACATAAATAATCGTGTGTATTATAAAATTGAATGTGGAAGCTTATCTGCAGGGACCAGATTTTGTACTTGCTATTAATCCCTTTATTAACCCATTCGCTTTGCACATTCGTTTCATATTAACTATCGTACGTTCGTCGCACAATCCACTTGCTCTGGAAATTGTTAGCGTTCACTGCAGCTGGATTTGCTCGAAAAAAGGCCATCAACTAAGTAGGAGAATAGCTTTATGGATATAGTCTATATGGACGATTGCATTCAATTTGCGTTTCAATTTCATACAAATTGCGTTGCATCTTTTCGGGCGTGTGCGTCGCGTTTCTCGCGGGTGAGTAAAAATTCGGCGGTCGAGCACGCAGCCACGGAACGAACGAATTGTTTGCGCTCGATCCGAGGGGCAGGGGTCGTGTCTTCGCCTAAGTAAAGTAAAACGATTCCGTAAGTGAATTGGATCGGGTGGATCAAGGAGAAACGTTAAACGCGACGGAGGAAGCCCGTTCATCGTAAAACGGAGCACGATGCAGTTTAGAAAATTGGATTCATCGCTGACGGGATCGATGGCGAAAGGGGGTTTCCCTTTCGTTCGACAAATTCGCGGCGCGGCCTTGCACGCGCGCGCGCCCGCAGCGGGTACGCGGAGATGCGTTTCATAGCAATGCATCTCGGAAAACGTACACGATCGAAGAATTATCGTACAACAGCGGGCGCGTTACGCAACAGTGGTTGGAACCTTCAAAAGCTCGTTCCAAGGGCAATTTCGAATACTGTGCAGCGAGATGGAGTGGCGCACGTGTACGTTCAAGGAAATGTCTGAGAAATTCTTCGAAATACGACAAAATAGCTTGCGTCACGGTCTCGGTGAAGAGAACAACAGGAAGGGATTCATAGGGATTATGGAAGCTAGCTGAATTTGTACAAATTAGAAGCTATTTAAACTATTTGCGTTGAGTTTGTTACAATTGCATCGAGGGTAGTAGGGCACGTGTTGCGAACCTTTCGATGGGTGAATATAGTTTTCTTAAGGTTCAGAACAACATCGAAAGTATCGAGGGATCGAGGAATGATATAATAATTATCACGAAGGCTGCAAGATATGGGCTTGCAGCAACTCAACGAGGAGTATCAAACAGCTAATCCCCTGGCACACTAAGAATAGTTGGAATATGGGATAAAGGTGCTTGATCGTCAGAATTTCGTCCGCGTATTGGCGATGGGATGACCGTTTGTCCTCCTCGATCAAGAGCACGTTCTCCAGTTTATACACCATCCCCGTTTCGCGATACTTCGTGACAAGTTGTCGAAGAGGTCTTCGATACACGCGAACAGGAACACTGGGAATCTCAGCACAGGTGTCGGCAACGTGTACATACGAAGGCTTCTATTGCTCCTGTAGTCCCAGTTGATTCTGTCCACGGTGAGCTGCTGCAGCACGGCGATACCGTTCTTCGTGAATATACTGTCCATCGCTTCTTCCGCTCCTATGACTTTGTACCTGTTTCAAACAGATAGGCAACACCCTTCAAGGCTGAGTTTGTTGAGGAACCAGTACTGGGAGGATTATTGCAGATTTCTCAATAGAAGTCAATACTTCTTGTATCAAAATTCCCCTATCGTTTAGAGGTACCTACATGGAGTTTTAAGTATGATAGAAAGTTCTTATTAATTCTACTCTCATTGCGTTGGATTTGTGACTACTATTCCCTTGTATCTGTATCCACTATTCTGTCCAAAATTAGGGATTGTAAGCTTATCGTCAATGGAAATTACAAAAAATATATAAGAAAAAATTTATGCCAAACGATTTTATTAAAAATGCACTAAAAACTAAATTAAAATGCACTAGAAACTAAAAAATAATTCTTTCCTTGTACTACAATTTCGATGGTGATATATTACGAACGCCTGCAAAGTTTTAGTTTTACTATTCGCACATACGTGACGAATCATTTCTCGATAAGTTGTGTATTTTTGGTAATCGCGATGCGACTAGCGTCCTGAACGCAGCGGCTATTTGTCGTTTTCGTAAAGAACGCGAGTGGCTACGTTCAAGTCATTTGGATTTGTGGTTATGGGTTATATTTATTGATGACCGGGTAATTTTTTCACCCCTTCGGGGTTAATTTTTTTAAAAATATTGTATTATCATCCAAACTACGCATGGCTGTAAAGTTTCAAGAAAATTGGATAGTTGGAAGTGGGTTAAATTTGAGTTGACAGGTTTGAACCATACATACATACATTAAACAAACAAACAGAGGATCGAAACTGAATAAAATCGTTTAATTAATTAATAAAAAAAATCGTTTAAAAATGAAGATGAATAACTGATTACAAGAGCGGCTGCCAGATAAAGCTGATAAAACGAGAGGCTAAAGGGAGTAAATAATGTACCCACAACCACAAAATTACCTCTCGTATAAATCCCTTATGAAGCCGTGGGTGGTATTGTTGAAGTAAGAGCGAACGATGGCTGGTCAGCCGAGTGTTTGACTAGAGTCACGTACTTGCTTGAGATCCCGCAGCAAGTCCTCCGTCTCGACTTCAGCCAGGGAGCTGGTGAACGTGCTGTTGTAAGTGATGCTCAAATAAAGCGAGAACACTATCCACGGAAGAACCGCCAGCCTCAGTCCAGTGTTCCTTGGCAGCGCGACACCTTGGCCGAGCATTATCGCATAAACGTGCGCGAGCTTCACTCGTTCCTTCATCAACCCCACATCGGTCAGCCTCTTCAGCGCGATCAATAAGAGAATGTAAGAACTAAGTAGAAGAAGCACGCACAGCCGGACCAAGTGGTGGAACGGCATCAACAGCTTCAACACATCGGTCTGAATGGATTTCACGCGGACGAGGCCGGCGAATATCATGTCGCGGTACATGTACCAGTAGACGATCTCCAGGTTGGCTAAGATGCGCAAGTCTTCTGGCTTCGGGCCAGCTATCACGTCTACGCGACGGTTGATGAACATCGATAACGCATCCGACCATGTCACGTTGATACCAGCGCTGGAATCGATGCTGATGTCGTGGTAATCGCCAAAATGCTCGACGAGCAGCCCGCCGACTGCTTGCGGCGTCTCGTTTCCTGGTGGAAAGTGGGATTTAGAATGAAAAAGGAAGGTAATGGAACAGTTTTTGCATTAACTCTTTCAGAACCACGGATATCTTTATCGTAAAAAATATGGTAGGCTTTTATACAGAGGAATTGAGGTGCATTTTAGGCGAACAGTGGTGGCTGAGATCAATAGGAAGTGATGATAGTGTGTCTTACGCAATGAGAAAGCATTTTAATAGATTCACCAGAGTTGGGGGGTGCAAGTGGATTCGGATTTAAAGCCAAGGCGTTGATCAATGTAATTAATTCGCTGCAGGGACAGGATCGTTTAGTGATCACGATACATTATTCAATAGTTGGCAAATTCGGAAGGTAATTGATGTGTCTCGCCCCCCCCCCCCTTTCCCGAACACCGTGATAAATCACCCGAATGAGTAAGCTCCATTTTCGGTACTGCTCGCGACAAGGCTAGTGTAGTATATTCATTGCCAAGGAAGCGACCTTGTCGTGATCATTTTTCAAGGCACACCCCCCGTGTCAGAGTCTCGCGATATAAGGGAGGATAACGAAGAACAATGGTTACTAAAAATTCACGGACAGTAGATACAAAGTCCTTGATCCAAAAGTATTAAGTAGATAGCATATTTCCCCTAATTTCTATAAACAGATCTTTCGACAAAATTTCTGAAGACCATAGACACTGAAGTTAGATTCGACCGCCCCACCCCTACCCACGATTTTTCGCATTACGAACCCCCTTGACTCGCGCAAAGTTGCCAAGTGAAATTTAAAACCCGGTCTCGCGCATATCGAACCTAGGATCTGAGCAAACTAATAAATCTTTCAGGAGACTCGACACTCTGTTCTCCACCGAAAGATCTTTTTCACCCTTTCGTCTTCCCACCTTAACATAAGCGGGATTCGCGGCCAACGGCTGGACCAACGCGATATCGCCGTGCAAATAGGAACACACGTTCGCCGTGGTTTGCTCACGTTTCAGCTTGAGCGTGTCCTCTTTGCGCCAGAATCTGACGATGGCGTCCGCGACCATTCCATACTTCACCGCGCATCCCCCCCTCTGGGGCAGAACCGACGGGAATCCGTGGCGAACGCTGGAATTCGATCCACATCGTTCGCGGACGGATTGCACGATCCCACAGATTTCAATGTAATCCCATGCCCCGTCATGTTTGCACGGATGATCGTACCGTTGCCCCCGTCATCGAACACCAGAAATGCCACGTCTCGATAGTCCGCGCTCCACAAATCTCTCGCGAATAAAGCCACCTCCAGCCTCGTGCTTTTGGTCACGATCAGATACTGCAACGTGCGTAACCCAAACTCCCCCTGTAAAAGCGTGTTCCTGGTGTCGACGAATCGACCGTGCTCGATAACGATGTAGCTGGGTATTCGTTCGCCTTTGATCGGCACCACTCGGTCTCCGATTAAACTCGGTCCGTTCCGCGTGCACACTCTCGCGATTGCATCCCCCAGGCCGTCGAGCTCGTTGCATATCACGTCGACTCGCCATTCGGAGTTAAACAGACGCTTGGCTGTCAGGCTCGTGCAGAAGGCGATGGTCTCGATGACGGCGGAGCTCTTTGGATGAAAGAATTGGTATTCCCCTCCTCGAGATAGCGAGATTGCGCACGTTAGAAGACAGAGATATGTAAATGCCACGAGCATGGCGGTGTTTTCTTGTTCGCGTGGGAAGGGGAAGACTCGCTGGAAGACCGACAAGGAAATGGGAGTCCAAGTGGATGCGTGCCAATATATAAGAGAATAGATTTTATCGGAAGAGTGACAGTGCATTCTATCGTTCTCGGAACCGTCGATTATGAGGCTGGCAGAGATTGTTGCGAAACCTGAATTCCACTTTGCAACGCGAATGGGGAAGAATAAAATTGTTTCCACCCGTCTCGATCCTTGATAAGGATAAAAAGTTCCAAGCATCCTGTGATTCACTAAGCATTATTCCTAGAAGCTGATATTCCAGCTTAAGCGCTGTTCGAGGAATCGTTCGCGAACCTGAAGCTTCACGCTGATTTACTAAACATCGACGACTCCCTCCACCGCCGTTGTTTTCCATCCGCTATAGGCCACCACATCGAGCATTCAGTTTTCAACGCAGAGCCGAGGCTTCGCTCATTTGCAACACAAAGTGCATCGCGTGCGTGCGTGCAGCTGCGTGAGAAGCCACGGAATCGTTGCACGTGTCGAAGCATGTGGCACGAGCTGCATGGGGCGTCGGTGTGCGGCTCCGTTTAAAATAGGGAGCCGTCCGTGACCCTGGCCGATGCAGGATCCGCACGAGCTCGGGTGCAAGTGCAAGGTCAAGTGCAGCAGGCAGCCAGCCAACCGCCCACGAACCCCTCCACTTCTCTGTTCGCTCGAGGAGACGATCGCGATCGTGATCCAACCGCACATTTGGCCGACGCTTCCAAGCCACAGAATGCCTGTGAATGGTCGTCAGGTAAGCGCAAGGTGATCCACCGTTCAAGGAATTTATGTTCACAGAACAAGTCGATCTGACGAATTGGCGCGACGAAATTCCTCGTGCTGATCGAACCGAGACGTGGGTTACTTTGTATCAGGGCTCTCGCGATGCGAAATAGCTGCGAAGTCGAGAAGTATACGTTTCACTAGCTATGAGGTATTGATCCGACGGAGTGTTCCGTCCGAGGAAAAGTTCCTCCAGAGTTATAAAATTCTTTTTCTCCTCTTTGCGCGATCGTTTCGGGATCCACCCTAACTCGTGCGCGATGCACAATTAAACGCCTCGAGCGTAGAGAGATTTAATCAACCCCGCGGGCGTTGAAAAGATCCCTTTCTGAACGTTAGATCAGTGGGTAGCTTATTATAACTTGGGGTATGATTTTTGGTGTTTGGTCAGTGGGTGAGGGTGGATATTTAGGTTTCGAGTTAAACTGCACTTTGTGCTTCGTGTATCAATGTATAACTCTGTTCATTACTTCTACATCCAGCTAAATCAGTTTCATAATGTTAAAGATTGATTTGCGGAGCTCCAATTACATTGATGGATCTTGCCTATCCACACCCATCCCCAGTATCTGTCACAGTATTTTATCACTCCCTAAAGGCTCGGGGACTGAGACAGATTCCCCTAATTTGCTCCCTTTTATGGCCATCCCCAAACATTGGATCAGTCAAAGCAATGAGGCCGTCAACCATTGGTCACACCCTAATCTCTCCAACATCGGCAGCCATCTTAACGTCCCTTTAAAAGGAATTGTCTCCACTTCTGCAGAAACGCGAGACACAGGAAATGGTACCGAACAGTGGAAGCATCAGGATCGCACATTATAACAATGATCTATCCTGAACGACGCACCTTGGAATACCAGCAACGTTCGTCACGAATGATGGACGACTAATTACAGCTTGGTTTCCTAACTATCAGAGCACAGAGTTGTCCACAGTAGTCAGTATTCCAAGTATATGATCGATCATTTAGAATAACGTAGGATCTCTCAGGAAACGGATATAACCTCCGGAAGCGCAGCGATATTCCAGCGACTTCCTGCTTATCAGCGGCAGTGTGGACCGTAATAAATACCCAACAATGATCTTCACGATGACACATGATTGGCACCCAGCTGGACCAACAGAGAAGAGAAGAGGGCGAAGAACGAGGCGGACAAAGGGACGCCTCGTATTCAGGATCGATCACGTGGTTCCGCCGCTCGTGGCTCGGTGAGACGCGTAAATATGTATGCAGTTTTACGTGTGCACCGGGACGGGACGAGCGACTGGCCGACAATGGAATTGCATTAAGCACATGACCGCGGGGGTCGGGGGCGAATAATTAATGTCCACTGGTTCAATGCACATTTCTCCGGGGCTCGTCACGGAGCAGATCGATAATCAAAGCAAACGACCCGATGGTGACCGCGGCCTTCTGGGAAATCTAGAAAACGCCAATGGAGCAAGCTTATTCGCGGCGGGTTCAAGGACGCCGACGCCGACGCCAGGCGGCACTCCGTCTCCACAAAGAGCGCCGTCTCGCGATTATTCTTTGACAGGGAATCGCGATGCAGGAAGTCAATAGCTCATTCATGTGTTGATAGGATGCTTCTGAAGCATGTGGAAAATTGTTCCCATTAGGCCACCACCCTGCTGAAGTTGGAAGCCTTTGGACGTTTCTAGAGCTCTCCGAAGCTGGGGTTCCTTTTGGCATCACTTATGGGCGAACTATTCAGAACATCGAAACAATTCCGCATTTCTGGGGTTCTGCAAATCTGGGGGATCCTTTGGGTATCACTTGAGGGTAGGCTAATTCAGGAGACGAAAATCAATAGGCATTTTTGAGGCTCCGCAACGATGAGGTATATACCTTTGGGCAGCATTTAAGGGTGGGCTATTCAGAAGACTAATTATAATTGATGTCAGTGATACAGTGGCGTGCGAAAGTATCCGGCCACCCTTTAAAACAGAATAACTTGTTTAAAATTGGTCCAAATGACTTGAGTGTTTTTGAGAAGCTAGAAGGATTAGTTTACTAAGTGGCGTGATTCGTCGTTTTGAAAAATTGCAATTAGTCGGAATAGCGAAAAAAAATAGTAAATGTCGTGGTTTTAACTTTTTTTGTCTGTGCTCGTAATGAAAATTTAAAAAAGGTCTTCTGTAGATTTAAGTAAGTTGTATATTTCGGCCGAAAACTGCCGAAATGTGTGATTTTCACCAACTTTAACTGTTTGTAGCTCATAGCTGCGTTAACCAATTTTGATGAAATTTTCAGCACGTATACAACTTACTTAATTCTACAAAAGACATTTTTCAAATTTTCATTAAGAGCGCAGACAAAAAAGTTGAAAAACACGACATTTACTATTTTTCTCGCTATTCCGACTAATCGCAACTTTTTCAAAACGACGAATCACGTCACTTAGCAAACTAATCCGTTTAGCTTCTATAAAAAAAACTCAAGTCATGTCAATCAGTTTTAAACAAGTTATTCTGTTTTAAAGGGTGGCCGAATGAATACTTTTGCACGCCACTGTAGATAGTCTCAAATGAATTGTAATTTTAACTTCCCACAGGTCAAACAGTGCAATTTTTGTATTTAAACTTGTTAGATATATTTTAGTTAATAGTTCGGTGATAGCTTGCATAAAAATCTCTTTCTAATATAAACACTCGCGCACGGTTAAGCTGCAGCCGGTGATAACGCGATGGACGGCGATTTAGCGGTGATTAACACCGTCCCGATTTATTCTCGCGCTCGTCGAGCTTTCATGGGAAACGCCAACGGACTCTCGCGCATAAGCGCGCATCTAAATGTATGGATAAATTGGGCTGAGCCGTGATCACATTCCGCCAATGTTATTTAATCTTCGGGATAAATGACCACGGGCGAGCAGCGATAAATCGTTTGCACGGTGATTATAAAACGTGAGGCGTGGAATAATAATTTTGCATAAGGAAACTGAAACACACTACTTGGTACGATTAAACGTGCCTGGGGCGAGATGAATCCACCGACATTTTTAAAGTTATTCATATTCACAGTCCTGACACATTGAAATACCCCCCGGAAGCAAGTTTTCTGGAATAAAAATCTACAAATTATAGATAGACACCTATACCACAGATTATTGAAATTTCAAACTACTCCGGAACAATGGTAGAAATGAAATTTTACATTCCCAGATCCCCGATAGTCGTAAGGAGATCGTACGTCTGTTTCTAAACCAGAAACCTTGACCTTCCCTCCCCCCTCCTCATAACGGAAAAAATGTTATTCCCCGACATATCTTTGGGGAATATCCACCGTCATGAAAGTGAGACAACTTTGCAGAAACTTCGGCCAGCCAGCAGATAACCACACTGGAAACGGCACAATGCAACGACATCGGGGAGTTTGCTGCAACAGATAAGAGCCCGCGCGCGCCACTTGCTGCATGGAAGATGATCTCGCGACAGTTTCGTGCTTCGGGTCCGAAATGAAACGGACCTCCAAGTATTATTTTCATCGTCCTATTTACATGCTGATCGGGAAGCCGCCTAGCCTAGATAAGATCCAAGGAATGGCGACGGTGAAAAGAGAGAAAGAACGGGACGTCGAAGGGGTTCAATGATCGCGGTAAGGTCCTCGGGGGACATGGAGGTAGCGTGTATGCGGGCGATTCTCGTTGACCTGCAGGTGCGCACCGAAATCGACACTGCGTGCGCTGGAAACGTCGATAGGAATTGCCCATGAGGGATCCCTGATCGAGGAGAGCCTTGTTGTGAAAAAGCAAACGTGACGTCTGTTCGCGTTTGACAATAGTCAAGCGTGCAAAGTCTCCAGCCGGCTGTTTCCTGCGGTTCGATTTCACCAGGGACAGCGAGGGGGAGCCCGGCAGATTGGCAATCTTCCTTCCTCAGCTTGGCGTATTGAATTAGAAGCCGGTCACATCCGCGTGAGAGCGTAACGCGCGGCGTGGCGATGCGTGAAAGTTTACTACATAACAGGCGGAGTAATTAAAAGTTCTCGGGGGCTGGCTATTTTTCGCCTTCTTCCAGGCGACCAGCAAATCGCTCTGGGCAGCTGGTGTGGCGTGAATGACCGTGGGCATTAAGTTTCAGGTTGTAGTTGCGGTGCATACTTGAAGAGGGTGAGAAACTTGTCACCCCCTCGCCCTTACTCGAAGCAACTTCGAACAAAATTAACAACTAAAAATGAATTGATCGTTATGAAGCGGAATAAATTCGGAAGTGGAAGGAGGTCAAAGTACATAAATCTCCGCGATACATGAGCGCAAGTGGACAATCAAATCTAAATACAAGTGGCCTGCGTAGTTGCAGGGATCAGCCTGGCACGAATAAAAAGTCAAAATTAGATTGCTCGTTTGTCAGGAATTTTTAGTTGCCGGCCGCGGAGAATGATGCTGGCATGCAAATAGGTTTTCGACAGGGCGTGTGGGTGAACGACCATAGGTCGCGACGCGTGCGGTTTACAATACCCAATCGTTCTCGCCGGGAGCCAATGATTGCGCCGTCAATTTTCATCCGGCTGGACGATGATTATCCGTGATCCGCGGTTATTATTCATGGTACGCGCGCGGAGGATCGTTGTGTGCCGTGGGTGGTTCGTGGCGCCGCGACGCTCCGGTGACGTAGGCGTACCCGCGTCGGGGCCCTCAACAATGCCATTCAACGAGCCGTAGCCTTAATGGTGTGTAGCGAGCAAACATTTTCAGCGTACGCGGAGTAACGATTTCATCGGTGGATTTTTGGCCAGGCGAATTGCTGGCAACAATACCCGATCTTCGTTCCCTTCTCAACTTTCCAGAGTGACTACATTAATCCTCTGTTTTATCTGCCTCTAATGTCACGTATATCTAGTAGGTACTGGTGGTTCAATTAAAACTTCTGTTTCTTCTAAGCAATTGTGGTTCGCATTCATAACAGATTACTGTCGATAGAGATGTAGGTGCCTAAAGCCGAGCTTTCTTATTAAAAGGAATAGATATTGCTAAAAGAGGGAGCTGCACAGATTCACCGAGGATCCTTTTACTGTAATCCGGGAACAGGTTAATGTAGCTTTCCAGCGTTTAAAGACCTGTTCTTCCAGTTCTTTCATTCACGAATTCTCTGTATTCCCGCCAGTCACTGTAGCTCGCTTAAAAATTCCACTTCAAGCGTCAGAGAGCCCGAACGTGGTTGAAGTTCCGCAGAGAGGACAGCAGAAGCTGGTTCGGGAATGAGAGCGAACGTCAGCGTCGAGTATGCTTGATTTCAAGTGTAACGCGTAGTAGGTAGCAGGAAAGAAATTAAACTTCACCGCACGAAACGGCCATTTAATTATTAACCGTTTAATTTTTCTCGCTTCCTCCACGCTAAAAATCTAACAGCAGCGCAATACAATTTCCGGCCGTGCAACCCATCTCATCCCCCGTTGGGTTCCCTCGGGGCAAGCACCATAGACAGCTCCCTAAAGTCGGATGTTTAATTCACGCTGTGTTTCATCGTCGATAATTTAAACGCTTTACATTATTCAAGCACCCTCCATCTCTAATTGACAGTCGCTTGCTACCCTTTGAGTTTTACCCCACAAAACGTCGCGTTTCGAATATGATATACATACACAACTATGTACGTATACGACCCTCGTTTTATTACATACCGTCAAAGTGGCCACAGGTCCCCACGGAACGAACAAAATATTAATCTAGGTTTTAACTGGAGTTAACACATTAACGGTGTAGTTATGAACTACAGTTCATAACTATTAATTCAATCAATGAAATTGCAAACACACGGTGACGTGCCAAGGACTCGGTCTACTCGTCCCATAAGTTCCTCGGAGACAAGATTACACTAAACCGATTCCATTTAAGAGATCCGACTAATTCGTCGCGGTATTAACACGCCAAGATGGAACCACCCCAGGGTGGGTGACCATTTCCCGCACGGAACTTAATCAATCCGCGGTTCGCCATTCGATTCAGTTGGAATTCGATACATTCCCGTCCTCCTTGATCTCCAATGTCCACTGTGCCGATCCGGGCAGATTAATTCGACGGTCGCTGGATATTTCCCAGGCGTATCGAATCGTGTGCACGTTCCTTTTTAGAACTAACCTTTACGCTCTAAAAAGGCAGGCTCTCACTACGCCTCGCCTCGCCTCGCCTAGGCTCATCTTATTCTTCCTATGCTTTTCTTATGCAGTTTGACAATTTGGCTCACACTGCGCCTAGCCTCGCCGCGGATTCTTCCTGGAGACTATTTTGAGGAAGAGAGGCGAGGCGAGCCGAAGCGAGGCGTAGTGTGAGTGAATGCAATGCCGCCTCGCAGGAAGAGGTTCTCTGAGCAACTGACCAAACACACGAACCGAGGCAAGCTCAGATATCTTCAGGTATGGAATAACCGAGGCGACGCGAGTGCGAAAAGAAAAATACACTTAGGCCACTTCAATTTTTCACTTTTGCTTAGCGGGCTAGAGACCACTGATTCACAGCGATTTCATCGATGGAATCCTAAATTAGCGTGCCATTAAGGCGCAGAAAGGAGACCTGAGCTATATGCGCGGAGGTTCGTGTTCCCTTATCTCGGATCGCGGTTGAATTTTGGTAGAAAGACTAGAAAGTCGATCGCACGACGCGTGGACCAGCGAGGATCCTCGAAGCGCGCGAAAACCACCCCTTGAAGTTGGTTGAATACGTGTGAAGTGCAATTAGCTTCAAGTGGGCGGAAATTGCACAGTAATGCACATGTAACTCTTGCACGCATCTGTCACAGCTCTGGTTAAGTGTAGTGGAGGTTAATGCTGAGGTGGAGTAGGGAACACTGGGTAATGGACGTGGGGAAGGTGTTAGAGATGCAAGAGAGCCCTTAATAGATCCATAAGTGACCCTGGACTGAATCGAGTGTTTCATCTAGTTAAATTCATTTGAAGTGAAGTGTTGCATCGAGTTTCTAAAGGTTGCTGGGAAAGGAAAGTCTTAGGAAATTGATTCGGGGTGTATGAATCGGATTCGCTGACTCGGGGGCTAGAGACAGCGCAGAGTTAAGATAACAGCGTTCAGATGACTCAGGAGAAAGTTCAATTTCGATTAGATACGAAGTATTTATTTCTGAGCGAAATACTTAGGTAGACTGGCGCGGCGCGAGGATTACGAGGAATTCCTTTTGCCCGTTTGTTATTGTTCCCACGCGGAATCAAGCGAACCTTTAGTACACCCCCATTCAGCGACACTCTGCGTAGTACTGGGACCAGTACTTTCGATTGAAAAAGCCATTTGCGTTTCCCTCTGGTGGCAGTAATATGTGTACGTAACAGCAAGTGGTTACAGGAGCATGGAGCCCTATTGTTTGCATTATTAACAGTCACGTATGTCGTACAACGAGCCTGTATTCGATCCTCCATTAATAACTCACGCGACCTTTCCCAAAACTTCGTTTCCACCAGCAGTACCTATCAGGTTAAAATGGTCGGATGTTGCGTCTGACGAATGATTGAAGGATCGAGGACTTTGTCTTCGATCTATTCTATTACTCCACCCCTGTGTCAGTGGGTAGGATGCATTGCTCATTAGCAACTGTTTCAGCTGATTCTGCAGTCCTAGTCTCCTAACAAGCATCTGTCACCAAAGTTATAACACGATGCATAGCAATGCTTTCAAATTCAGCTGCTCCCAGTCCCATGGATCATTCAGAACGGAAACGACGGCGTTCGAATAAAGAATTCTTTGCAGGGGCACTACGAAAGCAAGAGAAACGAAAGGGCCGACCGTCGCAAAAGCATTGCCAGTGTTACAGGATCAGAGAGCCCTATTAAACGATGTTGAACGCTCGTAGTTCTGTCGTGTGATGAACGAGCTACGCGAGATCGCTGCAAGGCCACCGCCAGGGGATAAATCAGTCGAGTGATTCGGTATTCCTCGCCTTATCGCGCCAGAACTTTTTGCTGCCTGCTGGGTACAACGGAACCCTCGCGAGCAATTAATCGGGCGCCGCGGAAGGAAAATTTATTGTCTCGCGGATACGACCGTAGGCGATCAAACAATCCTTCGGCTGATAAACGCTCCGAGCTTCTGCTGGAAGCAAAAGAATGAGCTTCCGTTCGCCTGACTCCGTGAAACGTTTCCATCGAGTCGGATAGCTCGCTCACTTTTAATGGAACCTTTGGATACAACCGAGGAAACTTGTTCAAATCTTCTCGGATAGTTAACGAACCCTTGTGACTAGATCCCTTCTTTTATCAGTAAATATATTTTTACTGGAGCAGTCAGTTTAAGTCTGGCAAGATGAAGTACGGACGAAAGCGGCTCTTATAATAGAATCGCTTAATGAGTTAACAGTTGAAGGCAGGTTCAAAGTTGTTGAACTTTCATGTCTGAGTAATCGATATGGTCGATACGATGCTAATGAATAACTAAGTTGTCGTTCCCCCCAGAGAGCAACCTACTTTCTATTCCTCGCTTCCGAAGCGAAAAGGAAACGTTTTCCTTGCCCGTTCCTTTATCTCGTTTCCGTTTAACGCTCATCCCAGTGAGCCAAAGCGTACGGGGGCTTTAAGCCGCTCGAAATGCATTTCGCGACGTCTTCTTCGTTCGGATAACCATTTGAAAACACGTTTAAAATGCAAATGATACGCTAGGCTCGGAGGAACTTCAATTGTTGCTCGTCCCTGTCGCTCCGTGTGCGATAATTTATAATCATCTCGAGACCTTGACCGTTCAGGTGGCACCTATCTCAAGAGCAGGGGAACCTAGTACGCGCTCGAAACTTTAAGCGTAAAGCAACCCAACGACTTGATCCTTGGAACTTTGTCTAGAGGCGCAGTGATTCTGTGCGCGGCTCCTTATTTACATTTACTTGCTTCGCATGTAGAGACGTGCAAAACGCGAGAAGCAATTCGTTTCTGTTTCCTCTGCGCGGTGGCTAGTGGAGCGTGGGGAAAAGCGGAGAATCTGTTATATATTTTATAATGACCTTTTTCCTGACTCGATGAAGTTAGGTTTAAGAATCTTATCCGAGCGGCAGGCGTGTAACGCGAACGAAATTCTTTCCACTGGGCAGACTGCTCGCTGGGAGGAGGTATCGCGCGGAGAAAGTGGCCGTCCTGCCAAGATCCCATCGCCCCGTCATGAATAAGTGAATTCCTAAGCAGTAGAAGCAAGTGTTGAGCAACATTCCGCGTCAATTTCGCAGCGCCCATGTGGCACATGCAGTCCAACGGAACGTATGCAAATGTATGCATTCTATGCGCCGTGCTCGCGACCGGGTAGGGGAAGGGGCATAACTTGCGATACACGGGGAGGGGGTGGCTGGCGTTATTCGCGAATGATATACCGTTAGCCAGTGGGATATTAGATCCCCCGACGAGGCAGACAGCAAGGACGAGTTAAAAAAGCCGAGTTTATTCGATCCTCCCTGATGGACCTGCGGATGTGACAACCTTTGTGTTGCGTGGTTGTAATTTGCGTGGAGAAATATGAGGATTAAGCGTGTTGAATCATAACGTTCGTGTTGCTCGAGGCACTGTTAGAAAGCAACTTTGATTGCTTGCCTTTGTATGCTAATTGGAATCAATGGCAGTCACGACTGTATGCCATAGAACATCAAATGAAACCAGGGGTGGAATTGAGTATTATCAGTCCCATAATGTAACAGAGCATTGTGCAGCTGATTATTTAGTGATCCTATCTAGCTCATGTACGTAATGATACCTTGCGGGCTATTAAAGTACATATTACTTTTCGGTACAATAGGTCTCCATTTCGTTCACTTCTTTTTCGAACTGCTGAATTGCAGATACGCCAGTTGCAGTTAATGTACAGATTGGATGTAGCAAAGAAATTGGGCTAATTTATTTAAACGTCTTACTGAAAGAAAAGTATTCGATCTTGAGAGATTTAACATTGTAAGGGACCTGTACTAAACCGTAGAAAACCGCATTAACCACGACGATGGAAGAGCTACTTGAAACCTCAACAGTTGATATCAATACCGACATGAAAGGATTCATAGCCTATCAAGTTTGATCTGAGTGGTCTCATTGCATAATGTGTTTAGTAGTATAATACTTAAAGTGCAATGTTATTCCTACACTTGAGGTACAGGGAGCATTCTGCAGACTTCCACCCCTCTTAAAAAATTAATATCAACCCTTTCCTATCCATATCAGACGGCTCCACGTCGAATCACAGCCACATCTGAGTTTAATGCTCGGGGTTTGTTAAGAAACCAGCAAGATTGCATTGTGAAACGTCTAGGTCTCATCGTTAACCGAGTTTACCTAACCCACTTTTATTTTTTCGGGACTTACACCACCCGAGTGTCTACTTCGTGCACCGGGTCACGTCGAAGTAAACGACTGTCCCGAGTAAACGCGATATAAAACCGCGTCGCCCTCGGTTTTTTCACGTGCACAGAGAGTTGCCTTATGAATATATGCATATTCATCCAGAGGATTGCGAGCTGGCCCGTCCTTGGTAGCGAGACTTTCCTCCGAATGGCATTAATAATACCGCTTTTGCTCGCCCTTCAGCAGAGCTCGAACCAGCGACAAAAACTAGCGCAATCTCGCGAATTTTACGCCCCCGGGGCAGGCCTTCGTCGTTTCTACATCCACGGTAATTATTATCGTCATTTACGTGCGGCGGGTCGGGACAAAGGAGGGATGGTTTGTGTGTCGAAGCGGCTGGGGATAGACAGGGCGAAGGGATCGCTTTCGTGAGACTTCCCAGCGGGGGCAGCGCGAGATGTTTCATTAAGGATAAAGAACTCTGCTGTGTGTTGAAACGTGAACGTTGCACTTACGGGGCGGACTGGTATTTTAGCGTCGGGGCGTGAAATGAAAAGAAACGGGAAGGCGAGAGTGTGATCTCGTATCGCGGAATTCGTTCGACTTTGAACGCACCCAGATTTGCAAATTAATTTGCGAAATTATGGCAGTTAGAATTTATCTTATAAATGAAGCGGCTTTAGCGTCTTCGAAGTTCACCGAAACACTGGTACCTATAGAAATGTTAATGCCATCTTTTTAGTAATTTTATATACATGACATTCTACTCTCGAATTCTACTCTTTGATTTTTAAAATTTATTCCCCACGACACGCGAATCGAGAATTTCGTCCCCTCCTGTTTCTCACGGTCCCGCGAGCACAATAATACGGGGCATTATCGGCTAAACGGTGTTCTGAATTTTCTATCGCGCGCGGTATTGATTATTCAAATGCCTCTCTTCGTCTCAAATAGATCCGTGGTCTATGTTTGAACGTCGCGACGCAGCATTCTCGCACGTAATATCGAAACTTCTTTGCCCCAGTGGCGTATGTTAACACCGGAACTTGAATTCAAATAGTACCCCCTATTGACTCTTCGCGATTGCATTTTCACATTCTGGAGCAACCCGTTGCACGAGCAACAATACACAAAGAACGATTTTTCACTATCCCAATGCGCTCCCTCGGTCCAGCAGACTCTAAGCGCTCCTTCGCCTTATTGTTATTAAATCAATAGCCACCCAACAAGCAGCGTGCCTTTGCAAGGCAAGAAAACACTTTAAGAAACAGTCAGACCCGACATTCCAGACTTGGAAGCAGAAATACGCAGCGGCTGGGCAATGGCGCGCCTATACTACTTAAACTGGTAGGGTCACCGAAGCCGTAAGTCTTCGTAACTGATCAGCACAGAATTATAACGATGTGGACCACTGTTCAGAAGGAGATTCTAAATCTGTAAAGCCTATTTATGCACAAAACATTGTATCAAGAGTGCATCGCTTCGCCAAAAACCCATTTCAAGATTTCCCTCTACAAACAGAACAGAACCGAAGAATTCCGAGCAGATGAAAAGCAACGAAGAAGGGAACAGAGATTTTCGATTCCCCGAAACCTCCGTCGCGCGACGAAATATCGTGGAACGTATCGGAAAAGGGAATAAGGCTCGAAGGATAAACTCATTTGCATTACGTCGTTTTCCTTTCACCACTGTCGTCTCGCTCGCGTTTGGTTTCTTGCATACTCGCGTGTCCCCGCGTACGCTCGCGTATTCCGCAGACCTCAGTCGAATTTTCTTCGCGTTCTTCCGTCACGAGTGATCCCGTAAGCGTAATTTCATACCGGGGAGACCGTAAACGAGAGACAGAACAATTAACGCCCTTAACGTGATTTGTCTCGAGCACGTTACCAGCCTCATTCGATCATCGCTGCGGAAAGGAGGGGGTAATTGCCCTCCTTGCGGGAAATCAATTGGAAATTCCCGTCGCAAGTGCGAGTTGGTTAGCGATGTGTTAAAACCGAAACCGGTCATTCGTGTGCCCTATAAATTTCACGAAGGGTGCAACTCCCGTACGCCGAACATGTACGTGTAATCCATGATTTCTCTTCGGGCTTGTTTACGTGCGCAGAGGATTAAACAGCCGACATCACCCGGGCATCTCTATTCGTTCGCAGCCGTCGAAGTTCGAATATATCGGCTGCAACAGGGGTTGCATGAACGACGAAGCAAATATAAAAATCCTTTACCACATATGTATTCCATTAAATCCTATCAGAATGCCAAGCCGCACGACGAAGCAGGTAAACTCGAACTCGTGGTTATCCTTTTCGGTAGCTCGGGAACGATATCGACTGTTGGATAAAAGCGCATTAAAAGCGAATATTTCTCGTATCTCGACGCGGTGTCGCAATTCGATAATTTCCGGCTGCCTATGGCACTCGGGCCGCGTGAAA
Organism: Andrena camellia; assembly: GCA_029448645.1. Taxonomy (NCBI): domain Eukaryota; kingdom Metazoa; phylum Arthropoda; class Insecta; order Hymenoptera; family Andrenidae; genus Andrena; species Andrena camellia. The sequence goes on along the minus strand of CM055679.1, from coordinate 38,620,676 downwards.
TTAAATTAACCGAACTTTATATGATTTCGTTTGAAACGCAGCCACCGACTCGTACGCGAGTAAACTTCGTTCCGAGCGGTTTAATTCGCAAACGAGTCATCGCCGATTCCGCTGCGAAGGCCGCCGAATTCCTTCCCGATGTTAAACATCCGCGAGTTCGCTTCATTCGAAGGCGTCGACGCGGTGTACATTCACATCCGGCTCGTTGAATCGGCAAATAGGCTCGTGAGCGAGAGGGACTTAAATATTAATCACCGAAAATAGAATTTCAAATATTCACCGCCATAAGGCAATCGGTGACAATTTTCGTGTAATTCTCATACCGCCATATGGCGCTACGGCGAACACACATTGCCTTTTAGCCCGTCTCTATTCGCGGCCAAACGGAACTTGCCCGATAGACAATCTAATAAATACCCCTTCATTATTGTTACTTATGACTTCACATCGCTTCTCTCTAACTTCCCAATATCACGGTTGTAATCTATTATTCCCCTAGCACTGTTTCTAATCGAAGCCGGTAGCTCGGGAGTGCAAGTAAAATCGCTGTGGCCCTGAAAATATGTGCACCTGCAGGAGATTCCACGTAATAATTAATCGCAGGATCGTGGAATCGTAAAGCTCGAAGCTACGCTCGTTCTCTTTTTAAGCGCGACCAACGCCAAGGCAGTATGCAGAATCGATAGTAACGCGCAGAAAAACTTGGGGAACGAGGCGAGAGCGGAGGAAGGGCAGAATAAGAGCGGGGAAGAGCGATAATTGAAGGCACTTCTTCGCAGCGTTTCCTTAATCGCGTTTTCAGAATTTGCAACGGCTGGCGTCGCCCCCGTTCCGATCATCGAAGGGTTTAATTGAATCGTGAAAAAAAAGAGGTGGAGGCAGAAGCGGGTAAAACGGGCCAGCCCCCGTCGAGACGTCAGTGTCGGCGAACGGCTGAACTGGATGTTCAATCTGAAAGTTGATTATCGAACGTCCCCCAATCAAGCGTCGGTTATATCGGAAATCGAAATGGTCCCCGATTCGAGTCAAGAATACAATCGACGGAACGGGGAAGGCAGCGCGTGGACACCAATTTGTTGCACTGTTGGTCATACCTTCCGGATAAATTCGTCCTCTAGTCGGATGATTGGTTCATGGAGCACCTTTGAAACCGTACCGGACGAGCGCACCTTCGCTCCAGCGGGAAAACTGCGGGGATGGCAAGAGAATTCGTCACCAGTGACACGGGAAATGTGCGTGCGATAAAGGCTCCCCCAAACCAACGCGATTTATTTGCAGACGGAGCGACTACAAAATATTCGCAGCGGCAGCGAAATTCACGTGTATGCCCTGGTACAAGAGATGAAAGACCGTTTAGCTAACAATTGAGGCCAATACGCTGTGCCATTTCTCGCGAATAGATCCTCTAGGTGTCTGCACATGCAGTATTTAAAAGGGATCGCTAAACGTCGCCGACGTTTCATGGAACAATTTTCGTTTCGATTGTGGGGGGTTCGTTGTTTAAAGAAGTTCTCATCAAGGAATGGTTTGAAATTATGATTCAAAGGTGTGTTATAATTGACAAGTACTTGTTGAGTATTTCTGAGGGAATTGTAATTCTCGACTTCTAATTAATGGTCAATTTCTACGAAGGTGCGTTTAATTCAGATTGACTTAGAAACCTACTTGAACGACTCCCCCAATACTTCTTCATAGTATATAGGGCAGAAGCTGGCATCTGTTCCAGGCTCGATCGATCACAAATTATTCACCCATGTCCGTTCGCTACCACGAGCACACTGGCCTGCCGAAGGCGTTATCGAACTGATGAAAGGGTTACGTAAATTTCCGTGAGTGACAGTTGTGGATAGGGGAGATAAGCAGAGAATGAGCCCGTCCCGGTGTGCCTTGAAGTTACGATTGTGGAACAGGTAGCCAAATAGTGCAGGTCGGTGTGGCAAGAAGATTAAAACGGTTTGCTCGTCTTTTACCGTCGCAGCTGGTGCACGCGTGAAGCACCCGGGGTTGAGGTGAGAATAGCAAATATGTAGGCAGGATACAATTCTGTCCACGTGTAACCTATCTCCTTACTTCTTTCCATCATGATTTCCACTGAGATCTCGAAATAAAGCACGACTGCAACTTTGAAAAATCCAGATACCCCAATGTTCCCAAAGAATACACATTTCTCGCACCGTTCCAAGTGTACGTAGAATTCCGATTGTGTGCTTAACTGTGACCTCCTGAAAGTGCATTGCGATCCTTCTTTCCTTGGATTAAATGGCCGGGGATTGCTTCGCGCGATCCGCTCTTTTCTTTCAACTTGCTCGACGGTACACGAACGCAAGCGTAAGGGCCGTTCCAGTGATCAACCGACGTGGAACCTTCCGCCTAGCACGAGCTAAAGCTGAAGCTACCCCGCGATGCGTGAAAACACGATATGGAAGGCCAGCCAAGGAAGCACGGTGCAGTATGCTAGTTAACTTTAGTACCACCTTTGTCGACACGGAACGACTAGGTTCTAGTCGCCATGATTGAGGGCGTAACAATTTTTCAGTGGCACGAAAAGATCGATATCGAGAAAATACTCTTGAGACAGTGCGCGAGTAATTTCGTTGTAAACATAATCGCTTCGCTAATAGCTTCAGCCAGGGTTAGCTACGTTTATCGGCTCACATCAGTTTCGCCGTAAAAATGATTGCATCAGTGAGAGCGAGCATGTTACGAACGAAGGAGCGCCTTAAGCACGTAACACTGGCCGTGAGTAACAACCTCGAGAGCCGGAGAGCTCTCTGAAGTAATAAACGAAATTTGTGGAAACGTTCTACACGCTAAGAGCTTCAAAAGACGCGGTTGGAAGCCCCAATGGTAGATCGAAGTGGAGGGATCCATTAAATTCAACCCGCAGGTTTTGAGGGTCGACATTGAGTTGGACGCGGAACGGATCGTTAAAGAATTAGCCACTGAGTTTTAAACGTCGTGGTCGACTACCTTCAAGGGCTTTCTTCTAATAAAAATAGCGCCTGCACCAGGGATTTAGCACTCCGAGAGTGGTCGAGAAACGCTGCGAATTAAAAGAATGAATTCTTGAAAAATTTCACTCGCCACGAATATTTCCAATCTAACGGCCTTCACCTTCGACTGCGAATGCTTTCGACTAGTTTCGACACTGACGCGTCCGGGGAACAATCACGATCGTTAACATCACGCAATACATTAATTCCTGAGCTCGAGTTCATCTAGCCAAGCACGAGTTGCCACGTGCCCCACATATCTGTCAACCACGCGTGCACGTGCGCACGATTCACTGGCGCTAGATCAGCGAAGTTCGTCGAACGTGTCGCTGCCCGGCAAATGAAATGGCGTCGGTGTGGGCAGGAACATATCTAGTGGGCTTAATTACGATGTCCACGGGCGCGGATGGGGCCAGTAATGGGCGGGGAGGCGAGAAAACAGTCCCTCGCCTCGAAATGTGCTTTCGCAGGTCGGAATTAATTAAACGTCTGCCACTGTCGGGGAAAGAAGCGGAGCCTGGGGACACGGTGGACCGTTCGCTCGTACGTTGATTTTGATAAGCTCGAAACGATCTCGCTGAACGGGAGCGGTTAACCCCGCCGGTGGTCATTTGTCTCTGGAAGCTTTAACACCCCGTGCATCCGAATTGCAAATTCTAGGTAATGGAAGACGTGCGGGTGAATATAAACGAGCAGCCGTCGGTGCACGCCAACTTGGCGTTTCTTCCACGTGGTGGACGGACGCTGTTACAATCAGATCTACTTTCGGGGGGGAAAAAAGATTTAACGCTCTATTTTCGTTGAATATTTTATAGCAGAGTCGTCGCGAAAGTAACGCTTTGTGGTAGCTCCCCGGGGGTGTCTCGAATTTTGTGAGTGGATAAAAGTTAGCTCCTAACAATATATAGTTTAAGGAATTAATTTTCTACGTACCGGAGGTTCTATCCATTCTTGCCAACGAACAACCCTTTCAGCGTGAAAAACCAGCGGGGCACGCTACTGTAACGGTCACGGTCGTGAAGTGCAGTTTATAATGGTAATCCATGGAAAGAGTACGATTGCAGTGTCCAGGGAGGTACTTAAAGTGGCCTACGAGTTCGATAAACACGGCCGGGATCGCAGCTGTTGCGCGTAATCGCGTGCACCCTTGATTTATCGGGCGTGCAATTGCGCGTACCGATAAAAATCGTTTCGTAACTGGCTATAATACCGTCGGAACGCGGATGTTTGTTTCAGAGATTCCGTGGCAAAGGTGAAACGGAGCGAGTCGTAAAAGTGGCTGCCAAACGACGAAGGAAACGGGGCCAAGGGCGAGCTGTTACCGAAATCGTGTAGTTTCCGGGCTTCATCCCGCTGGACGAGGTTGCCTTTGGGTTTCACGGCGATTTCACGAGCAGTTTGTCGCCGCGGTTAAAATCGCCGTGCGAAACGTTACAGAGGTCAATGTCGGATTTTACTATGGCATCGGGCGGTGCGTGTGAAAGCTTGAAAGGTTAGTAGAATCGATCCCCATGCATCTGTTGAATCTACAGCTAAGCAATATCGAAAGACCTTTCCACTCGAGCCACAAGCTTACCATGTAATAGACACTGTCTTGTTAGGTAATTAATGATGGCATTAGAATCTAAATGGCAAGCTGAAGAGCTGAAGCTGCGGCTGGCGAGGACGATGTAACGGTGTTGTCCGATTGCCGATATTTTCAGAACGTCTGCACGTGCACGGGCAAAGGTATCACGCGTTGCGTAGGTGGCACGAGACGGTCGATTGTTAATTGGAATCTGGCAATATTTCCACCGACCTGACCGGATGCGTCATGTCGTCCTACGAGGGGCACGTTTACGAGCGGAATCTTACTTGAAGGCGCAGTGCACGGGGAAAGGATCGCGTCGGAAGCTTGCAGATTACAATGTCAACGCCTGCCACGGACCCGCTGCCGTCCACCGTTTCCGGGGAATTGACCACCACGCTTATACCGACGGTCACCAAGATCGACACGCGGCTGGACGTCAATCCTATTTCGGTGATTCTGGCGGTGTCGATCGTCTGCATTTTGTCGCCGATCACCGTCACCGGCAACTCCATTATTCTGGCCGCCTTCTATAGGTACAAGAGGCTCCGGACTGCGTCCAACTACCTGCTGGTCTCTTTGGCAGTCAGCGACTTTGGGGTAAGAACCAAAACATCTCGATACGTCGATACTGGCACATTGAAGATCGGGAATTTCAAATTTCCAACTCGCGCGCGTGTTGACCGGCCGGATTCAGTTCTTCTCGATGATTATTCGGGACTTCGGAATAGGAGACGATAGGCAATAATATAGCAGAGAAATTTTAGATGTTTTTATTATAAATTTTAGACACGCTTTATTCTATGAATTAGGAAGTGTAAGAACACTTTCATTGTCGAAAGAGGCACTGCAGCTCAAGAGCCTCGTTCTAAATTTTTTAAAATATATTTATTAAAATTTCTTTCTCTTAATAAATTTTCTCCTAATTTTTCTGTTTTTACTTTTCTTCCCCAGTTTTAGTTTTAGTTATTTAGTTACGGTTAGGCTTCTAACAATATTGTACTGCAGCCTCGCCTTTTACTTCGCTATTCTTCATGTATTACTGTTCTTTGTATGTTCCAAGTAATAAAGACGAATAGTAATAAGAAAATAATAATAATATATCAAGCTCGATCGACTAATCGGGTATTCTAATTAGCCGGCCAATCAATTGAAAACACGAGACAATCGCTCCCCAGAGATTCGTACCATACCCTCCACCTCGGTTGACGTTAGTTCCTTCGCTTCCACGGTTTCCCGCGTTATGACCGCCCTCCTCTAACTACCTATAGCGGACAATGCAACATTTTTACGTGCTAATGGAGTAATACGTTACCCCGTCTGTTTTGAGACGCCTCTGCGCGTTTACACGTGCCCCGTGTCGCTTCTGTTTCTTGTTTAATTTCATATCCAGCCGAAACGCGGGCTCGGGCGGCGAGGTTCCAGGCGCACGATGTCATAAATCTTTCATTCTCTCGCGTGCGTTCTCCTCCGTTATTTATTGCATAAGTTCCGAAACAACGGAAGGTGGAGAGGATGGCGGGCCGCGGCTGTACATCAACCCTCCGGCTTTCGTTTATAAATCCTGGTACACGGAAATCTGACGTTACTCTCGCGCAGGTCGGAGTGTTCATGCCGTTTGGGATGCAGCTGGAGCTGTCCGGCCTACCGGAGAATGGCGTCTCCGCGTTGTGCATCCTGCCGTACTGCGTCGCTATCGCCCTGTGCAGCGTGAGCGTTCTGGTCACCGTCGCGATCGCCGTCGATCGTCTCACATCGCTGGCGCAGCCTCTCAGGTACAAAAACATCATCACACACAGCAGCATCGAGAAATACATCGCCGTGTTCTGGATCTACGCGATCGCTGTCGGCCTATCGCCTTTGATCTACGCGAAAGCGATCGCGGACGCCCAGCCCCACAGGTGAGTGCAGCTCGAGCTTTCCAACATATTTCTTCCGCTCCCTTTGAATATTAATTAAGCAGGCAGGTAAAGCAGACGCGTCGAATAATTATCGAAAATTATGCAGGGTATTTCGGATTCATAGCACAAATTATATAGGCCCATAGATAAATCTTTTTTATAGGAAGCAGGCTTTGATGTAGCCTTTGGAAAAACGTTCGTGCTCGTTACGATTAAAATTCCGATAAAAGTGGAGTACCTACACAGTTCCCTAATTAAATTTTTTGCCCGAACCTCGCGATCACTTAAATTACAAAATCTCCTACGATTTTGTTGAAGCCCTCGACGCGCTAACGACGGCATCGATTTCAAAGGCACGCTTCTCGTGGAGCTCTCCCGAATCTGTAAGGCAGCTGGTATATATTCGACAAACATTTCGAAAATTGTTAGAACCAGATTACACGCTAGTCACGTTCCTCAAACAGGAATGAAATGGACAGATGGAGGAACGGTGACTAGTCGATAGTGCATTCCATGTTAAGAACGCGCCCCTGTTCCACGCGTTCCCAACCCGCGTTATCGCGACGAAATGAACCGAATTTCATTCAAGTGATCATTTTAGAGATTCGTTTAAGAGCTTTGTCAGTTTCTTCTTTTTCATGTTTCACTGGAAGGATTAACGTTGCTCGGAAATGAAGTGCCTCGACTTTCAACGAATTCGCTGTGGTGTCTCGCGCGCTTTGCGAACTTGAGGCCGCGTAAGCCGACAGACAAAGCGAGGCATAGAGGTACGAGGAGATAAACTGTAAATTCTATACCGTGCAAGGATCCTACTTAAGTAGTTAATCCGAATTTATCGTTCTGTCATTATCGCCGCGAACTTTGAGTGAATTGATAATCAACTCCTTTCGACTCACCCACACCCTAATAGAATCACTGTGCCGAGCGTGTGACGAGCACGAAGAGTCACTGGAATCCCTTTGAACAATATCGATGCCATGTTATATTAAATATAAGGAAACTTTCGTCATAAAAGTTACGGGCCCGAATAGAGGTCGCATATAACTATACGACCATTATAAAGTGACATAGTTTCGACCTTGACACGTGCCCCGTTTGCATCGATATAACAAGCACGATCCGGTCCCTTTGTGCCCATCGAATATCAAACAATAGAGGGATCTGTCGGATTTGCAGAATTGCCATTGCTCGCCAAGCTAGAGATCAGAGTGAAAGGAAGGAACAATTACGTGCGATTTGGATAGATACCTTCTACGCCACAGAATCAATAAATTGACGAGTTAACATCACAGACGGGCGTGTATACCGATCATTATATCGACGGAATGAATAGCCACGGCAATACAAAGATTCTGGAATGGCGGGAGCCAATAAGAACGATCTCTGCATAACCAGATCCCATAAAAAGAATCCTCAATCTCGTCGACCATTCCCTCTGTATTTCTTCGCATAATCATAACCGTTATCTGATCCCAAGTCTCTAAACCTCATCGGTATCTCCATTTACACTACCGCAGTGTGAATTTTACGCTGTACGAGTCGATAACCATCGACGTCGACCTGGCACAACCCCCTCGTCGATACTATACGGTCGTCAGCGACGAATTTCTAAAACTCAAGAAGCATCGGAAGTTTAGAAGAAGCTTCTCAAGTTCCATCCTGCCCCGTTAAATTCGCCGCCCCGCTGGCGCGTGGCGGTCCCCCGTGATCGATATCGAATGTTTGGCGTATGCCGGCCCGTTTCGCGCCAGCGAGCGCGCAACGGCACACGTGTGCCTCTAAATTGACGCGCGGCGCGTGCAACAAAGAGGCGAATTAATTAGCCAGAAGTCGAGTCGCCGTTACGCAACGGGGCTGGCTAACGACAGGTAAGACCAATTTCCGTTTCTGTGACAGTGGCAACTGCCGGTTCGGGGCGGCCGTCCTACCTCCCGTGAGGGTGTTCCTGGTGGTGGCAGTATGGGCGCCCAGCGCCCTTGTCCTCATCGGTTGCTACATGTACGTGTACCTGGTGGCGCGTGCACACGCGCGTGCAATCTACACCGTGGAGCTATCGTTCAGGCATCAGACCCAGACACTGGCGTTGCCCCGTTACGGTCAAACACTGGCTGTCACCGTGGGCGCATTCCTCATTCTCTGGCTTCCCTTCCAAGTGAGTATAGAATCGCTGCAGTATGAGCAAATGGTTGGTCAAATAGGTGTAGTGATAAGTATCCTTGGGACACGTTCAGGTGGATATGAAGCGACATCCACGAGGGTAGAGACGTTGGGTGCGTTTCCAACAGACATTGGTAAAGTGAAAAGAATTGTCCACCTTGATGTGCCCGGAGCATCGATGAATCGAAGTAGAGGAATAGAAGGGGAAGTGAAAGTGGAACGGAAATAAATATATTCTATATTCTGTGATAGACTGTACGTGGAGCCTCTTAGGAAACTGAATGACGTAGATAAGAGAATAGGGGCAGAAATTTCACATACTGTTATTCTTCTGATTTTGTACGAAACAACGCGAGTTGCTGCATAAATTTTCGTTCTCTGCGAGAGCTGCGACACGGATGCAAACCAATTTTTACAGATTAACCCGCGCTTGCTCGTACGACACGCGTTATAGCCCGGTCTGACTATCATCGCTCTCGCGCTACTAGCGGAGCGCCGGACATACAATGCATCTATTCTACTTTGTCAGCGGCAGTGCGGTTCCGCGCGCTGTTTGATACAAAATTTAAGAATCGCGTGGCCTGCACGCTGGAGCTACATTTTTCTTCGCACATGTATACATATTCCCTTGTCTACGTCGTTGCCTAGAAATTGCATCTTGAACGTCAGACGTCAGTAACGATAGGACCTTGTTCGTCGGGAACGTCGCTTTGATCGTCGTTGCAGAGTATTTAGGTGCTAGTACGTGAAAGACACTGTCACTTTCTGTATTACGCAATCATATGTCACGCATTTGTTGCCTCGTTGATGGCGTCGGATAGTTCGTCACTGTTGCAAACGATCATTTCCAGTTCTAATAAGTAATGTCTAGTTTGTTCCTCGTTATAAACGTTGACGACGTGGTACGGTCGTACTTGCCCCGGCTCGCAACACGTAGATCGGCGTGTAAAAAGTTTAATAAGTAATTTGTGACGTAACGCGGTACATAAGGTTCTGAAACGAGATCGTCAGATTTAATATTAATACGGGTAGCTGCAAACGACTGTAACAAGCTGCGAGAAAATAAATCTTACACGGCGAAAGATTTAATTTTCCTAGAATAACCGTGAAAAAAAAGTACATCAAATTTCATTTCAGTCCGTGTTTGAACGATTTTCACTCCCATTCTCCCTGCATTCGATGGCGCAATGATTGCTTTTCCGTAGCTACTGAAATAAACTTTAAATATTGCTCTTTAAATTGAAACAAGAATGTAAAATGTCAGCTCAAACACTGGGAAATAACGCTTTTTAATTTCATTTCGAAGGCAACTGTTTGCCGTTCAATTTCCCCAGCGTTTAGGGGGCATCGATTTAACCACCGTTGCAGAAGTCGCTTAAATAATGAAATGGTAGAAAATCATGCACATTTCGTGTATTCGCCGACTATGTATTGTAAAAGATTCTTTCATTCCGTGCAAATTAAACCGTTCCATTTGCATGTTAATTGCATTTGAACGGCAACGTTTGAAATTTAATGTTGCCGATCCTTTAGAGAGGAAAAGATAACGGTATACGTGAATCGAGGTAGCCGATGATCGATTCACGTTAGGAGATTCGAAGGGGTGAGAGTGGTAATGAGGCCCCCGTCACGTGTACTGTCTCTCGAATCCAACTTTGGGGCGAAACTTCCGCGGTGCTGAAGGGTGAGGAACGATGTAACTTTCGAAATTGCGGCGACAAAGAAATTGCGGAAACGAGCGTTGCTGAGCTTCTATAAACTTGTGGCAAAGCGTTCCAACTTCTACTCTTCCTTTGGCTACGCTTTTCCTTGGCAATCGTGGAAGAGGAGCCCTCCCCAAAGACAATTACAAACAGTTTCAGTGCATCGCGAACGAACGTGGCTGACTATATCCGCCGCGATGCGTATTCGTTTTGGGGACATCTGCCGCGACGAATGAATTAAGTTAGCTTTGTACCGGAGAGTTACCTCGTACCTCGAGGCGCCGCGATATTTCTGATCGCAGTATTCGTAACGTGAGCTTTCATCTGATTCACGATCGCATCGCGATTTTCCCCAAGCTGTACATTACTTCGCCGGGAAAATTAATTTTCTGCTTAACATTTCCTCCGCGAAACTTTAAATTGCATTGTTCGCACGTGGTAAAATATTCATCGAAGAATATAAGTTTCGGCGACGATGATCTATACACGCGAGCTCGTGCATATTTGATAAACGTGCGGCAGGAATATTAAGCCATCGGGATCTCGTCGAGAGAAATCAATTTCGATCAGCATCGTGGAATTTATGATCGCGGTTCGCACACGGATATGTCGAACACAAAATGTCGGGAGTGCCCCTTGCTTAATTGCCAGGATCGAGGTGGTGGCGTAATGCCGTCGCCCTTTCCGTGCTCTATGCGGGTATGAAAGCAACCGAATGCCAAACACACGTAGATTTCGGCTTCGTGCGCGGCCCACCAACTTTCATTAATGGAAGCCAAGACAAATAGCCCACGTTCCCGTCCATATATCACACACGTCCGAGCGCGGAACGATGGAGTCCGATTGTATTGTCCATGCTATGCGGACATTAGAGTCGCCCACTCGCGAGGGCAAAGAGAATTTTCTGACTTCACGATCGCGCGTGCGACCTTGCATGTTTCCGCAGTGCGTACGATCACGGTGAATCTGTAGTCTTCACGCTATTTCTATAGAATAGACAGTAACAAGAACAACAAGCACTCGAATTATGTATAGAAATTAAGCAAAAGTACTGCGATTTATTAATACGTTCGCTTGCGATTTTTATTAATATTAAGCAATTCATTCACGCGCAATGAAACCCCTTTCACTTCCCCAATGCAAAAGGCGTTCATTTATTTATTTATTTGTTCAACGGGTAATGAACCCCTGAAATTACACAATATGTGAATACAAAAAAGACGGCGTTCCTTATCAGAACAAAGCACCTGGCGAAATCAGCTTAAAAGCTGCCACGCCCTATTGAATCGCAAACATAGGTAGACACATCTCGACTCGAAACATCTCTGAAGCATGATCCGAATGACCTTGTTTTACAGACTTGCATGCTGCTTGATATTTTCTGCGGCACCGACATCCTCTCGGAATGGGCGGTCGTGTGGCTGGGGCTGCCCATCATGGCCCACAGCGGCGTGAATCCTTGGATCTACGCGTTTCATCACGGGGAGATGAGAGTTGCGGCTGGCAAGATCACCGAGGAGCTGGTCGCCCTGTTCGGGGTGACCCCCAGCAGATATGGCTGCTCCCCCATGAGGCGGGGTTCCAACACGAATATGGAGCTAGCGGAGGTGAACAACAGCAACGACGGCAGGAGGCACCATCCCGTCGAGGATTGTTTCGCGACGAAGCAGAACACCACCCTGTACACCAGCAGGCGGTGCCTCGACGCGTCGGCGAGGCACACCGACATCTCTCCCGAGAGGAACATTGACCAGACGTCTTCTGGGAGCAGGCAGGTGGACATCATCGAGGAGGATATACACGACTTGACCAAGATGCTCGACCTGAAGTACATCATCGATCGGAACCACATGATCGACTCCAATCACAACATCGACAAGATCAAGAACATTAAGTACCTACTCGACCCAACGTTCAACAAGATCCGTCACCTGAGGCGGCTGAATCACAAACGACTCACCAGCAAGAACTTCACCAAGGCGTCCGAACCGAAGTTCACCTCGTATCAGAACCTGAAGACCGACGGCACACTGAACCGCAAGTCGATGCAAATGAACACGATGTCGGACCCAGTGCTGAGCGCCGACAGTCCCATGGTGCACCCCAAGGACTTCAACGACGGTCTAAGCGCCATGAATACTACGAGAAGGAACTCGAATCTGTGCTCCATGTCCGATCCGAATATTAAAGCAGCCACCGGGAACCCGTCCGAGGTGAACTTCAGGCTCCCGGTCGCTGGGCACGCGATAGACGGTCACAGGTACTCGGTGCAGAATTTAGATCACAGCAGGTGCGAGGGCGGCTTAGCCAAGCACGCCATCATGTCCCGGCAGATGGAGAACCAGAGGCGGTTACACGTTCACCCTCGCCCGCGCTTGAAAATCAATAACTTCGATCGAACGAGCCCGAATCTGAATCTGCGGCTTCAGAGCAGTTACACGTCGCCGTCCACGCCAGACAGCGGAAGGTCGAGTCTTCTGGACAGCCCCAGGCAGAAAACGTCCCCCAAGTGCATGATGATCACCCCGAACAGGCTGGCGAGCCTCGTCCATGCAGACAATTGTGCGTCTAGGAGCCTGGAACCCAGGATGGGCTCGATGTCAAGGGTGCTGCAGGCCAGAAGGAACACCGAGATACTAAAGCACTCCGAGTCGATCAACACCATCGAGCCGATGACTCACGTGCGGCTGTTAGAGCCGCGCAGGATCATGGAAACTTTGAACGTTCCGACGATACACTCCGAGCCGCCGAGTCCCATAGACCCACATCCCCTGGCGTCTTTGGAAGAAGAAGACGCTAAGCACCCCGAGGTATCGAACCCTTGCATTTACCTCGAGCGCTCGAAATCCCCGTTGGGCAACAGAAGGAGCCCGGTCAGGCACTCGGACCCAGTGATACCATCCGTTTTATTGAACATCGAGGATTACAGCGATGAGCGCGACGCCAACGACAGATCCAGTCGCGGCGATTCCTCCAACGATCTACCGTCGTCGGGCTACCTACACTCTATGGAGCCCATAGATCTATTCGAGGCTCTGATGAAAAATTCCGAGAGGTGCAGGGACGGACGGCTGCCAGAGCCAATCTTCGCGGAGCACGACTCCACGAGGTTCAGCTCTAGAAGACCGTCGGACTCGAGGTGGTCGGAGTCGTCGCGGAGTCAGGAAGTACTGTCCAACGTGACGGGGCACACGGCCTTGCCTCTGTCGTATTCCGTGAACAACTTCCAAGTTTGCAACAGCGGCAGCGATCTGAACGACCTGACGTCCCTGGACCCTTTCATGTGCCCCGACGCCTTGACGTCCTCCCTTCGGGAATCCTTCTTCAGCGCCCCGTCGATGCCCGACTCCGAGATCTTCACGTCCTTCGAGGAGAACGACGAGACCATATTCACGCCTGACTCGGAGCGAGACATGTCCCCGTACAATTCCCCGTCGGGGATGAACAGGAAGAAGACGATCGAGGCCGACCTACAGAGCAAGTCCACCGAGTCGGTGTTTCGCAGCAGGTGCCCGTCGACCAGGTCGTTCACGATCCTGCGGTTGGAGCCGTCCTTACATCGAAGCAGATTAAGAGTCAGGCCTGGGGTAGACTATATACTGAAGGACACGTCCAGTAAGAGGAATTCCCGCTTGGCGCCACTCGCCACGCCGACGCCCACGGAAATCTCCACCCCCACGTTCGAGTTCGTCTCGGAGATAAAGGGGGACAACGGTGTCGGCGTTAGAGTCTGAAGGTCCCTCTCAGAAGTTCATGTCCATGTGAATGAATTCGATTAATAGATATCGACCTGGTCCATTTGGAGTCCCCTCTGGATACAATATTTTACGTACAATGGCCCGGCCACGGTACGTCTGTATTTTTATAATGGTTCAGGGGCAGCTGGAATATTATTCTGTCTACCCGCTTAACGGAACGCACTGAAGTAGATAATTATCGCGGTGTAGTTGGAATCGAACTTTCATGTTGGACTGTGATAGTATGACGTGTCTTTAACGGGATCATAGAACGATCACGTCGGAGAGGAAATTCTATAATTGTAGTAGATTCGACGATGATTAATCCTTCGGCTCCTGAGGGTGGTACTGAGAGTGCTGTGCAGAGCGCGTTGAAAGAGTAAAATAAATACAATCCTGTTAGGAACGATAGATTTACAAGCGCGGAGTACGGGGACGCCTCGGAATCAGACTTTTTTCCAGTACAAATAAATAAGTTTACATGTCGGGCTCGAACTATCTCTTGAAATTACTAAAGTTTTAAGAGTCCTAGGATTAACGCCGTGACACAAGTCTGTAATATAATACACAATCCGACACTTACTATTAATGAAAAGTTCAAAGTGTGGAGTAACGGAATATGGACGGTGTCGAGTAATGTAAATGGTTAAATTAATTGTTCGTGGTTATAGGAGAATCGCCGTGAGAGAGGTATCGATAATTCTAGCTAATCGTAAACCGTATCGACTGTACCGCAGAATTTGTCTCGCTGATCGACACACGGCAAAGGAGAGCACGTCTGAGCCTTTTCTATATTTTTCTTGAACGTTGCCGAAACTGTGCCAAGTGACTTGCACAAAATACAATTATTCTTTTCCGCATGTAAAAGAGGATGAAAGAGACTACTAACTATATTAACCGCCTGCGTACCTGACTAAAATCGATGATGCATAGGCCAACGAAAAATGGTATCTGACTTTTGGAGGCCCTGAGTTCACGGGCACCTCTGGGAAAACAGGAGAGCATCGATATCTAACTTTAACACAGCCAACGAAATCTATCTCATATTATCTAAGTTTCACTACACACTTTCGTTTCTCCTACACTTGTCTAGTCATCATGTAACCATAATTTAATTATAGTTTAATTTAAGACGTATGAGCTAACGTTCGAGGGGAAGCAGGGTTGTTCAGCAAGAGCACGTACGAACAATCGAATTCGGGTTCTTACAAAATTTCGAGTATCACCATTATTATCGGCGTTTAGGTGCAGCACGGTGAAACATGAAAACATTGTAGATAGGTACGTTTAGCATAAAGTAACGAAAGGAAAGATCGTTTGTTCCAATGTTAAATCGCGTTTAACAGGGCAAAGGTTGCTTTAGAATTGTTTCTAGAGAACACAGACGCGTGTTATTTCTTTGTGGGAACTGTACAGTAGAATGAACGTAAGGACCAAAAATTTTAAAACGTTCGGGCTCTGATGGGCATCGTCAGTCCTTGATTCGTAGCTCGTAATTGTACGTTAGGGCATCTTCAACGTGGTTAATTCTGTTCCTTTGTGATACCTATGTATACCCCGACAGTCTGGCATCTGTATTGATATACCCAGATACTTGGATCTAACTTTTATATCACGTCGCTATAAAAGCCGCTTTGCTAGCTCCGACCCTTAAAACTATCTCGAAACCGCATGGAACGTCCCTTCAACCACTCAACGCCAATTAAATGTTTAAAATGAAACTACTTTTATACGTAAGGAATTAAGAATACAGTAGTTGCCCGTGAAAAGAAATTATTTTTGTCACGCATCTACGGTATTTTTTAAATCGAATCCTACGCGAGCACGCGCGCGTGTGAACGCCGTACTATTAATAACAAGCCCCTATTTCTCGGTTCAGTTCGATAGAGGTAGAAAGAGGTTGTTCGTGGATAAAAGGTATATTTAAAGAAACACTTGACAGCAGCGAATGGCAAAAAGTAATTGAGTTCATAATCCTTTTCACCAGTTCCACAATACTGATTGCTTTATGAATGGGTTAGGAAATAATAAATGGGGATTATGCAATGTTGTTCGAAGGAAACGATATCGCGACGTATATATCTATTTTATTTTTATGAATAACATTTACCTCCTGCGCTTAGCCAAACGTTTTCAAATAGTCTCGTATATACAACCTCGTCGTACCTACTGAACTCGATATCGTGGAATATAAAGGAGTCACTATTGAAGTATCCTCTACTAGTCAAATTAGTTTCTTATCTATTTTATGAAAATGTAACATCAGTTCTGAATTCCTGTTGCGAATACAGTTCAGAGAGTATTTCCGGGGACACGCGCTAACGTTCCGCTCTGTTGACGACTGCAAACGATGTACAATCAATTTATTAATTAGCTGTACGGTATGATACGTTTCATTCCTTGTGACGATTTGTTCTACGAACTGTCTTCCATTCATGAAAGCGCGGTGGCGTCGAGGAAGAAGAACTACTGTTCGTGTGTTCGAATTTTCAGTTGCGGTTCACGGGACACTCGAAATGGAATCTCTGTACAAAGATACTATTCGTCGGAATGCCCGGCACCGATATATTTTTATGGGGGAATGTATTACCGTTCTCTGTAGACACGAGATGGTGGAATGTAAACGGAATAGCGAATGGCGATTTCACGCGAAACTGTTTCATATCGCGCTTCGCAATTTAATGGAATACATAGCAATTTTCGCAACAAAGTTACCGTGAAACGATCCTATGTGTTTGTGCATCTCGACGAGAGATAATTTGCCGATAATTTTGACAGGAAATCGTATAAACATAAATGTACTGATTCGCTTTAGATATATTACATGTACTATATCTTCCTTTTCATAGTATTTAATAATAGTGATTTGCAATACGGTGTATAGATGCAGGATTCAGCGTACGGGGATGTATGCAATCAGTCATATGTTTTTGTATATATAAAAAGAAAATATAATATATTGATTAGATCAAAACTATTCCAAGAAATTATTTTCTACTTCTCATACTTTGCCTTACAAGTTCCCTTTCTACAAAACCTACAGCTTGTGCGGGGCTTTAGAGTCACCGTGCTATTTTCGGGTCGCATGCAACCTTATCGATTCGGAATAGAATACCATCGGAACGCTACTAACGGTTAGGGTTAACAATAAATTGCCACAGAGCTCCCACATGTTGTCTACATTACAGACTGGAAGTCACACTTCACACTTTACACATCATACTCCACAAAATCACGCTTTACAACATCACACGTTGTGGAGTGTGTGTAACAGCAATGTACATACACATTAACTATCTTCATCGCATGTGCTAAGTGGTAAAATGGGAAAGGTACAAATGAATCCATAACCACCTGATTTACAAAATCTCTTTTTTATTGATGCTTCGACAACATGGGCTGAGACACACACATTTGCTCATATGAATTTTATACCACTGCGTGTTCCAACATATACATACACAACTCGTTAAGTTATTGCATCGCGCGGCACCTAGATCCAAGAAATAGATTAATTTAGAATCGTGTATTTTCGATATGAGGATCAATGGAAACGTATCGTTCGAGAGAATCCTAGTTACACTTAAGCTCCTTACAATTCCATTTTATTCGGTAAAACAAGCCCCAAACGCAATACATTTAATTGATAAATTCTCCCCCAAAACTATAGAAAGTATTTCCATTAATCTCTAAGCATTTCGGTCTTGGTTCGAACCACGATTAAAAAAAAGAAACCCAAGACAACTTAATTTGCAATCTGATTAATATCGTCGCGTTTACTTAACCACGTGGAAACAATCGAAACACAATTTTTCACAAGGAAACACATTTCTTCTGAAGATAACTAATAGAAAGTGAATATTGCCATCGTAATTCAAACCCTAGACGCTTAATTATAAACACTTATGTAACAGTGAAAGATATGTTTCAGAAGATTACTTTGCGAGGTTCCATTAATCAAACAGACGATTTCTTTCAAAAGAAATTTCAACTAACGTATCGAGTAACTTTCTGTGCGCAATTGCGTGTTACCTTCGGATCCGATGAGCTCCTTTGCACAATTAATTGTCGAAAGATCTACACCAATAATAATTCTAACAATAATAATAATAATAATAACCCGAGGTTAGAGCGAAAGAGAATTGTATCACGTTCATCTCCGATACGAAACGTCTTGTCGTCTTATGATGTGTGCTCGTCTTTTGCAGCATCGAAATATGAAAAAGTTCATTTTCGACCATCCTATATGCATACATACATGCATACACACACTTACATATATGTATATACATATATATTCGAGGAGACTCACATGGGTCGCAAGAATAGGTTCGACAGGATAGACTCTTCTAATAGACTTTGCAGACGGACATAATAGAAATATTTAATATATAGCATCATATATTAATATAATATTCAGTAATAATATAATATCTATTATATATTAATATGTATATGATATTTTTTTTTCGTTTTCAATATAGCGTTCCCATTTTTTTTTTTATTCTCGCTTTGTCCAAGGTGTGATAGCCAGCGATTAATTTTTCCTTCCTTTCCCTTTTTCTTTTCGTTTGAATTCAATCGTGGGTGTACGATGCGAGAGTACGTTTCGCTTCAGCCTTATTCGGATGCTAAACCGTCGTGGAATATCAGGGATATTTTGTACACGACACAATTATATCTGCTTCTGTTCGAGCTGCTTGGGAAACATGGTAAACGAGGCGGAGAGCTTCGCATCATAGTTTCGCTTGAAATAAACTGCACAACTAATCAACAGAACGCCCAACCGAAAGAATATTGCGGGTTGCTCTGAATTCTGTCAAATTATCAGGAAGCAAAGGCGAATACTTTTTTAATTTACAATTCGTAGATTTTCGAAATGGTAGAAAGTTTCTTAGCCTTGTGAAATCATTTGAAGAATTCTTTACCGATCCTGTATTTATGATCTGGCTGTTTCACAAGTTCAAACGATTCGCCACCCACTTAAGATCAAAGTCCAATTGTAACACCTATCTCCAGAACCACATTGAAAACACGTCGAATCAAAATTACATTTCCCCTTCGATACAAAGCTCAACCATTGTCACTCGTGAAACAACCCGACGTGTGGATGAATACGCGTGCATCGGTGCCGATGAAACATTTTATGGGAAATAGCTTGCGACGCAAGCAATTATCCTGGCTTAATCTACCTCCGTTAAGAATCAATCGTAAAGTGCAACATTTACAGAAGAAACAGCAAAACGAATTATCAAGCAAATGAACGTCGCTACTTGTCGCTATGCACGCGGCAGCAAGAATTATTCAGGAACCTCATTTCAAGCGTGCACAGGGAACAAGGGCGCAACGAACGGAGCATGGGAATTAAAACCAGCAAAGTGTATTCCTTATACGCGACAAGACTCTTTTGTACAAACGCCGGGCGCGTTTCGTAACGTCGCGGAAAGGAACGTGCGCGGCTACGGAAAATCATTCGCACGCGCAGAAGCTCGGGGAGTCGCTCGAAAGTGGATACACACACCGACGTGGCGATTAAATTGTGCACGGAGAGATAGTAAGAAAAGGGAAGAGGGTTGCCCTCGAGACAGGCCAAAATATCCGCTTCACGTATCGCTAGACTTCACGAATATAATCGTTTTTATATTATATATTGTACTTTCTACGTAACTACCATTCACCTTTGATATTCCCATCCTATAATTTCAAGAAAATAACATCCGTAGAAAAATTGACTACAGCCGATTGCTTTTGTGATGTGTTCGGTTCGATCGTCCGTTCAAATCATTCCCGTACAAAACGGAGAAAACTAAAGTGTACCTTCGTATCCCCCCCCCCCCCCCCTTATATTCGTCGTCCACTCCTGTTCTTCCGCCTCCTCCTTCTCGTTACGATATGATACGTGTGTATACGTATTGACCTGGCTGATTGATCCCGACCGGCTCCCTTCTTAACCCTTCCAGCACGATTCTAACCAACTACGCCGACAACCGCCTCGATCGGCAAGCTTCCCTTCAGATCCACAACGAACGCGACGTGTTTATGATTCTGTCCACACGAATGGAACAGTCCCTGCACCAAAGTATAAATTTCTCTATAGATTGACTTAATAGTAGTGCAGTGCGACTTTGACTGAAGATTCTTCTGTATATTCGGTGCTAGCGTAAAGGAACAATTAGAGGAACGAGGAATGAAGAATCTTGGAAATCAACGGGAGCAGAAAATCGCGACCGAATGTTTAAACGGGGTGAAATGTTCCTCGTGCCGGAAGGGTTAACATGTGTATCAGATCCGTTGGTTCAGGGTCGCTTTGGAAAAGTCCTACCGAGTTAAGAAAATATGCAGGGGATATCTCCGTGATTAAGTCGCTAGTTTTTCTTTTCATTTTTATACAGATATTTAACCGTTAGAGGGTGCGACTCGTGCTTCTTAAGCGGAAACGTCGAGGGGCGTGTACGCTGCCGGTTGCGGAAGTACAGTTTACGAAGCAATGGTTGGTTCTCGCGAACGCGTGGATCTTCCTGCACGCACACTCTCCATCAACCTCTTCTTCACGCGTGCCTATCGATTGTGGACGCAAAAGCAACGAGAATTTATTTAAAAAAATCGATGTCCGTACACGGAGGGGGTAGTCTCGTCTCTTCGATCGATGGTCACGATTCCCCTTTCTGCTCCCCGCACGGTTAAGAAACATTCGAAGGTCGATGTCCTTTAAAGGTATTTCAGCCTCGAGGTGTCGCCACGAATTTTGACAAGCGACCTTGCGAGCCAACGACGAAGAACGTGTCGCTGAACGGCGAAGGACACCCCCTCCGCGTACAGTGTCTCCTATTCTCAACGAGAAACTTTCAACTACGTTTTGCATCTGTAAGGATGTCGAATTGCTTTTGGTCCTTCTTGTACCTTTCGTAATTGATTTAATTCGCTGTTCGATCTGCCCCCTTCTCGCGGCCGTTCGAGGTGCTCGCTCGGACCCGCGAGGCACTGGGACGCCGCTAGAGACGGTGAAGCAGCTGTATGTACAGTACGTTTCATCTTTGACGCGGCTATCAAACGAATCGTGCGTGCAAAGGAAACCCTTAGACGATTAGAGTGTAGGATGTGCCTAGAAGTGCCTTGGACGTATTACGACGCGCGTCTCGACTCGAGTCTCGAGCGCCGTCCTCCAATTTCCTCCCTCGCAGCGGGGTTCGAGACTGGCGCGATGCCACGCGATCAAGAGGGGATTGGGCTCGCGCTACATCGCGATCGTGTGGGGTGGCGGTGAGGGTGGTGGGTGTTTAATAAAAATTGACGCGGAATGGGGAGTGGGGTCGTGCACTTTCTCTACGTACTCTGTATAATCTTATTAGGCCGAAAGCCGCCCTCGAGACGGGCTCCGTCATGTTCTTAATCCGGCCGGAGACACGAGTGTCTGTGACTAGATGCGCGTCCCTCGCGCAAACAACGTTCCGTCCAGCGCGTAGGAACTCGGAGAGGACACCAGCGGAGAGCCCCGATTGAAGGAATGATCGTTCAGGATCGGATAGAGAATATCGCAGTTAGCTACGATCGAGTTGACGATGCAGACGGGAAGTTGACGCACACTGAACTTCCAACACCGCGATTACCTTTCGTTAATATTTACAGTAAGCTGTCTACTAATCCAACTGCCCTCTTTCCTCTCCCCTCTATCATTCATAAAATCCCCCACCCATTCCCCACCCCCCACCCCCTCCCTCCCTCCCCCGTCCATTCTTTCCCCTACTTTTTATTCCCATTCGGGAGAATTTTCGTGTCGTTGATGAGAGTCTGTACAAAATTGATGAACCGTGTGATCGGTGTATAAATCGCACGCCGGTGCACGGCGTACGCGCGACAATGCGCTCAAGGTGTCCCATGGCCGTGCACCCTGAACGCGTTGCATCGCCGTTCGTCCTGGCTTAGCCAGCAATTCGTCGCGATGTATTTTCATATACTAGTCGACGGCCCGCGTGGACCACACCACCTAATGACGGACGGTAACGGATGCATTTCAGGGGATGCACGAGTGCGTGTTGGTGGCCTGCCCCGGCGACGACAGGGCCACGGAGAAGTCCGAGTCCAGAACCAGGTCGCTCACGCAACCGACGATGCCCTTCGTGTATCTGCCTCCTGTTGTCCTCACGATGTCTGGCGCACCGCCTGCAATCACGCGTCAGGATTGTAACAACGCCGCTCTGAAAGCGTCTTTCCTTTGTAGGAGTTTCGAAGGTGGTTTCGAGGCGTTTAGGAAATACGGATACCGAATAGGATTGTCGTCGCGTGTCCGTTTATGTACCCGGGATGATTCTGTATTCGCGTAATTAATTTTGGTTCGTGTCTAGCTCTTTAACAAGGTAATCTTCGTGTTATCGATTTCATAGGGAACTTCTAATCACCGGCTAAACGCGGAACGGTCTGTTAGTTGGAATTTAGGTCTGTGCAAATTTTCACGAGTTCCGTAACATGGCAAGCCCTTTCTTTACGAGTTGAACAACTCGGTGGAAGTTTCCCTGAATTTGCGACCCGTTCGGTCGAGGACGACCCACTTGGTAATTTCGGTAATAACTCAGAGACAGCTAAACGCGATTGTACAGGTCGGTCCAGGCAACTTGGCCGTAGTTAATCTACGATACAACGGGCAGCTACGGTTTGACGGAGAAATGTACGGTTTTGCGAAAGTTGAAAACATAGGAAGTTATTACTCCTTGGGAAATATGGTACCAATAATATTTCAAAGGAACTGTCAGTGCGCAACCGTTGTACCACTTCTGCTTGTACTACTTATTCATTTACACTGACTTGAATTACGAACTTGGTACATTAAGAAAAATTGCCACAACTCGGATAGCACTTGGTACTCGTAAAAGTGACTGCAGGAAAAGTAAATCTCGTCGAAGTTGGAAGGAAATTCCCACTTCAGCCAGGACTATTCTCTGTTCTAAATCCTTTTTATGGCCAATGCACGTTAAGTGGATGAAATTTTCGCAGATACACAGGTGGCAGGTTTTATTATAATATTTCGCTTACCAACGTAAAGACCTGTGTCAGTGTTCAACTGTCTCAGCTGTCCTGGCGACGATGCCGAGACTCCCGTACCGCTGTCGACCACCAGCGACGCCCACTGCTCGTTCCTAAAGAAGCATCAGTCAATTTCAGTTGCATTGGAACTCGATTAAAAAGTCTCTAATCGAATTAAAACTTGCTGATACGGTTACGATCGCAACTTTCTAACGTGGTTACCTGACTGCCCGGACACGGTGCCATAGATCATCGTCCAGTCTCGTTAGATTGTACCGCAGAACGGCTTCCCCGGAGCCAAGATTATAAGCTAAAGTCAGATAACCGCGGTCCAGGCCGAGGGCAAGAAAATCGTCGTTCTCGTCCCTTTGTTCCTGCGGATCTGCCTGTCGCCCGCTCCACAGCAGCAGACCGCTACTGCTGCTCGCGCGGAATCTCATATTGATGTCCACCCTGTAGCTGATTATCCTGCAAGAGAATATTTTCTATTAACTGGAAGAAGCATGGAATATTCCTCGTACTATTACCCTTTGGAAGTTACCCTTTAAGGGCTTGAAAGACGAAAACGTATACGCAGAGTCAGAATGTTGTATGGAGAGTATAATGGCAGTGTAACAATAATAACAATAGTATAGAGGATAGTACTATGGAATAGGAATAGTAAAAAAAAACCACAGTGGAAGTCAGAGATATTGAAATTTCTCATTGAGAACGTAGATAATTGCAGGGTAGTATTTACACTAACACCGTGGAAGTTTATCAAATCAGAACTGTACGAAACGAATGTAACCAGGGCAGGCAAGAGTTACAGGAAGGTCAATTAAAAAGGTGAAATGATAGCCACGAAAGTTGTACCTTTTCATCGTGTCCGCGTCGTTGTAGTGGAGGTAGCTCTCGCTTCCAGAGAAGCTCGGCACAGATCTCTCGTATCGCGTGCCAACGATCGACTTCGTCGGGGAAGCGCCGATGATCGTGTTGTCGTCCGGTGCTGGACACGGGTGCGGCATCCCAGGCCGACAACGACAGGTGAATCTGTCCCGAAGTGGGCGACATTCCGCGTCTCCGCAGGGCCTCGCCTCACACGCGTGGCCACAATTCCCCACGTTCACCCCGCCGAGAGCTTCGGCGAGGATTCCAATCTACACCGAGAGAATAGACATTCCCCTAAATGTGTCTCACTCTCTAATGTAACTAACAAGCTAAATTAAGTAATTCACACGCCACGATATAATGTTATCAAATTTACTTATAATTCCCTGAGTGGAATTGATTGTAAATACTTTAAATCAATAAAAATAAAAAAAAAATGTAGCGTATAGAGGCCTCATTAATGGCGAAGATAAATTTTCAAAGAAGGTGTACGACAGTGTTTTAAGATTCTGAGGTAAACGTTGTGTGATTCATTGCAGCCCTCTTGTTTATGTTCGCACAAAACTACAAAATGGTCGTAACACGTATTTATGATTTCACCTTGTTTACACTCACTCACTGACTGCTCGCGACCGACTGACCTACATATATCGTACCCCTATCGCTCACCCTCACCTTAATCGGCTAGCTGCTTGCATATCTAATATGAAAACAGATCTTTTAGGTATGAAATACTCGATTCTCAACAAATATTACCCCTCTGCTAGGGGTCGTGGGCTGTATGCTGCTTCCAAAGCATCTGTAATTCACATTTAATCCGTGAATGCACAGTGTTTTTCTGAAAGAACGTTGCAGTGAACTTTAATATATTTTTGACCATAGGTACCCTTATTTCGCAAACTAATTTCCTGAAAAGGTAAACTTCAATGAAACGAATTTCCATAAGAATCCGGCGTTCAATATCCGGCCGCGTAAATTTCAAGAAGCCTGTTGCAACGCTTTGAATGCAATGCTTACGTTTAATATTCGAGGATTTATAAGTAGACAATGGTTCTTCCGCGACAAAGGGAAATGCAAGTCGGGTGCACTTTGGCGCAATAAAAGCGCAAGCAGCTGCCCCCGGCCCTCGTAGGGGATTTAACTCTCCGAACCCGCCAGGAAGAGTGGCTACAGCGCGGAATGCGTGCATTCATACTGCCTAATGCCGTACAAATATTTATGCATGGCCGTTCTGCAAGATAATTTCCTCGGGAGTGGAATCACACGGAGCGTTAATAAATAACTTCGTTCCCCTCGCCCAGCCATTTCGAATATTAAACTTGGCCAGAGGGAATTCTTCCTGAACCCACAATACCTTAATCCGTTTAATTATTCGATACCGTTTGCTCTGCAGTTCATAATATTCTTTGAAACTGCTACATATGTGCACGGTCTGAGCTTGAATCGAGAGTGTCCTTAATAGTAAGCTATTAAATCTCATTCTGCGTGCTACTCTTGATACTACATTGATTTAAAAAATATATATTCGTTGCAACAAATGTAATTTAAATGAGTGCGTATAGAGGGATTTCGAATCAGTCCATGGAAACCTCAGAACACCTCAGGACTAGAATAGTCATTCGACGATTGAGAGGCTCGAACCGAGGTTCCCATGGTTGTTAAATAGCAGACCGAGCGTCTTACCTCGCGACGATTCAGAATGACGGTCTGAACGCAGCCGACGAAGCTGGCGATCGTCTTCATCTTCGGCGAGTACATGTCCGTCGACGGAGCGCCGCCCAAGTACAGATTAAGCGGTAAGGATAGCTGCGTGAAAGCACCTGGTGCCAGGATCTCCTGAGGAGGATCATCCTCGACCTCGAGGGACGCCAGGCGTCCTGTCCTCGAGACTCGAACCTCGACCCACTCGCCGAGTCGGACCGGATTCTCGCTTCTGCAATGTCGATGGACAATGTCATCCCTCTATCACACGAATTCCAACACCCCTTTTCGATTAAAGGCAATACCATTCGAATACCTTTGTTCTTAAAATACGCAAAATACTACCCATCCTCTCTCCCCCCCCCACCCCGCTCCCCGGAGACCCGTATTCCTAGTCGAATTTACCATCCATTCTGCTAATTATGTGTGATTGACGTATGAAGTGGCAATCGCTGTGCCTACTCCTCCGGGGATTGTCTATTTTCGATTCGAAGTCCGTATTTGTCGCATCAGAGTGTGTTAAAATACCCCTCGTAGAACTATGTGAATAATATACGATTCGATTGTAATCGAAAATAGAGTTTTTGACTCTCCTGCTCCGGAGCGTTGCATGAACGTGACGTTTCCTGCCCGTGGCTATAAAACCTCGACGGATCGTGAGCGAGGGTCGCAGAAATCAGGAAGAAACCGAGCAGAATGGAGTCCCTTCGCCGTGATTCCGGCCGAACGTTGTGAATGCGAATGAAGTTTGCTTGTGGATAATATTTCGCTGAAGTGGGCGCAACGTTCGGGCGCAACGGCCGCCGCCGTGAAGGGGACGGCGTTCGAGGAGGGTGAGATAGTTGACGATCGAACAGGGCGAGTGATTCATGGGAAATCGGGGAGCAGGCTTATTCGTCGCGTAAAAATAAATGGAAATTGTGGTACAAATTTTTTCCCGAAAAGCACTCAATCTTGAGAAATTTCGCTATGATTAAGGCGCGTCTGACTAATCCTCGAGCTTTCTACTTGCGCGTCAGCGTTTCTACACTCCGCGCGGGAAATATATAATTAATTTCTCGTGGTACATCGATGCAGTTCCCTCCGCAAACTAGACGCTATTTCAATTCCCGATTTTATCAAATATTTCTGTTCATTAATTAACTCTACCGATCGAAGCACTCACTTTTAATAAGGCGAAGTAGTGCCAACCGCAATTCCTATTTATGGATTGAATATAGATTTCAGCGTTCGCCGTTGCGTAAACGCGAATGAATTGAACATCCCGATATCTCCTCTGATAAAATCCACGAAGCTCGACGGGAGGTTCGCGTACTCGTCGAGATTCCCGTCGTTCACCACGGCTGGTTAATATCGACCACGGAAGGTCGAGAGGGTTTTCAGGGATTGCCGGAGTCGCAAGGGTGAAAATAATGGCGGAACCGTTTCGTCCTCCGACATGACGAATGCGAATGAAGTTTGCCCACGGATATTATTTCGTCGCAGCAGCTCCGCCGCTCTGGGAAGATCGAGGCGGATAAAAACGATGTTTATCGAAGAGTTTCATAAAGCGAGCAAACACCGCCGCTTCGCTTCCGCGTGTAAAACGGGACGATGTTTGCGTTTCGCGAAACTGAAAACACGTCACGCCCGACCCCGCCAAATGAATATGGATTAATTAACGCGAAATATTTTTCCGAAGTTATGACAAGCAACGCAACAACTCCCCATTGCCGCAGATTAATTATGGACACGGCGCCGATCGATAACCATAAACCCAGTACTGTTTAATATAATTCCTCGAATCGACGTTTGCCTTGTTGTGTCCCCGTTATTCAGAGAATACCATTCCTCCGAAGGCAAGTTGCAAATAATTCTGAACAAACTTTGCAAATAGAACTGGAAAAGATTGTCCTCTAGTACTGCCCTATAAAATGTGTGAAAAAGGTTTATACTCTCGTGGCAATGCAACTCTCAGCTTGCACAGCTCGGGGAAATATTTAAAATCCTTCCCCTTCACTCTTCATTCTCCTTCAGCCCTTAAACGTTCTTATATTCAACATTTTCTGGCAATTACCACCGTCGACTTTCCACGGGCCCGCTCTATTCCATTCTTTCGCGGTTCGCTCCATTTTACCGCGGCTCGAGTTAACATTATTCTCAAGTGCCATTCACTCACCGGCTCTATACTCGCCCCCACAATTATAAATCTTCACGCTGCTCCATTACGCCGCTGTATTTATATTGTTAATTTTCGAGCGCACTTCTCCACTTCCTTAAAATTTTTGAAGCTCACCCTCCCGTTAAATATATTCACCTTCCTTTACGCTCCTCTCGCCGAGTTTCTTAGCAAAATAAATGTAAGGGCCGGCAATGGAAGGCAAATGATAATTTAATGTTTGCTTAAAATGTTTAATTCAAAGCGGCATAAATTAACGTCTTCTAACTGAAGATTCGGATCGAATTTTCCTGGCGAATATTACGGTTGAAAAATCACGGATCCTGGGTTTAGCGTATTTGCTCAGGTAACGCGCATATTTATTAACGACACAGAGGGGGGGGGGCGGAATATTCTCGATAGTCCTCCAGTCGGTCCCCCGATCCTATGCGGATTTCCTGTGAGCGAACGGTTAATCCGTACGCAATGAAAATAGGAAGAATGAAGCCTGGATCGAATCCCCCCGCTAGACCCGAGGGCCTTGGAGGGCGCGTACTGATTTTCCGTCATGAATATTCAGAAGCTTAATTCTTGATGAGGCCGATCCACGTCGATACATCGTTACCGGTGATAGTATGGCTTAAATGATCGGCCGGTTCTTTCCGCGCTGACGGCGAGCCTCGTTAATCGATCGAATCGCTCATAAACTCGTTACACCGCGTTACAACCGCGACGTAATCGACGCGATCTCGCTGATAATCGCGATAAACATTTGAAACGAAATCGGAGAGCTGATCCTAAACCTCAGGGTCAAAGATCAAACGTTCTTCTTCTATCCTTCCTTTCATATTTGTGGTACGATTAGCTATCTACTTTCTCCTAAGATACTTGTAAGAAAATTCCAGCAAGACGTGCTTGTCCTTACTCGATGCTATCAGAAATACACCTGTACCAGAGTTCGCTAATTAAAAAGCAGCATGAAGCGTGATTTTGATTGCCCAGAAGCTCTGCCCATTCACGGGACAGGGTAAAAGGAAATGGTTCCACAACTTTCAGCAAATTAAAAGTTAAAACCCGCTTCCCCGTCCAATGAAGCGCGAACGTGCCACAGCACCCGAGACCCACTTCCTTTTTCTCGTCCCAGTTAGTTCCATGTGAGCGTTCCCGATAAAATTGCAATATCCATTCACCTTCCTTGGTCAGGTGGCCAGAGGCGAGCATGCAAACGACTCAATTAGACGCCGGCCCCTTTCGAAATGAGTAACGAGATAATTGAATCGACCTCCGCCAAGGGGAAAGCAGCCACGTGTCGAACATGGTACGAACTCGAACAAAAGCAGGATCGACTTACCTCAAAGTGGCGGGTCCTGTGCCCAGGTCGAAGGTGAACTGAATGTGCCCTGACGAAATGTACAGCGCGATGAAGTCCCCTGTCGCGTCGCTATGGTGGCCGTTGTAAAGTATAACACCATCTGAGGCGGTTGGTTTCAACGTGACGGTCAGTTCCAGCCACGATAACGACGTGTCCGCCAATCCTGGGTAACGTAGATAGGAGGAGCCGTTGAACGATGGCACCTGTGGACAGGGAAGCCGTTCGACACGGTCACTTCAAGAAATTTTCAGTTGCATTTTAGAAATCGCGAGTTCATAGATGTTAGGTCACTTTGCATGCTATCGGGGGTGTTTCAGGGCTTGCAATTTGCGATGGGCGAAGTATTTTGATCCCGCGGCTGTCTAGAAAGCGTTAGGCGAGAACGGTTCGTAAATCGACCGATTTCTCATCGACGAAAGTGAGAAATCGCGGGCACACGGCGCCCATTTCGCTCCCCGAGATCTTCTTCGTCGACGGAGGCCGCTCCAGTCGCTTGGCAGCGACATTATTTCCCCAGCGCTGGCTGGCCCTTATTTTTCCCGGTTATCTGGCGGCGTCAATGTACGAAATGACGTAGTTACCGAACAGGAAGACCGTTCCGCGAGCAAGCAGTTTGCCGTCGTAGATACAGGCATTAAATTAAAGCCAGCCAGCCACTGCGATCGCGTGTGCCGGGCGTTATATCTTCACCTGCATGAAGCATCGGCGGCCGAGGGAACGAACGGCACCCTCCGAGAGGGTTAAGGAACGGGGATGATGAGAATAAAAGTCAATTTCGCGCACTGCGCTCAGGAAGATAAAGCGGAGCACTAGGGATGGATATTTTTATCTGGACCTTTTGTTTTGCGGCTGTTTTTCAATTTAGGGGGGGGGGGGGGGGGGGGGAATAAAGGGAGATCGTACCATGAACCTTTGAAAGTGGTGGTAGATAACGAAGTAGAATTACGACAAGGGAAATTGTAATTTATGATGAAGAATAGTGAGCCAGCGGGTAGAAGAGAACGAGGTGCAAATTAAGAAAGGTGGAGGGTCGAAGGGGGCGAAGATTAAAAGAGAGTACGTGACAGGAAGCGTAGAACTAAGTAAAGGAAAGATCATAAAGGAAAGAAAGAAAGATAAAATAAAAGAAAATGTAAGAAAAGGACTTGATTAAAAAGGAAACAAGAAAGTAAGGGTGATAGAAAGAAGTGACGAGGGGGGGGAGGGGGGTGCTCGATGGATGGTTCGTGGGAGATAACGACGCGACGGTGCGTGTAAGGAAAAATGAAAGAGGGAAAGAAGGGGAATGGAGGATCGAGAAATGGGGAGTATCAATTTCAGGAATATACCCATTCGTATTAAAATTACTCCTCAAGTGTCCCGGAAGTAATATCGGCCGACAAGCCGATAGCAATTTTATCAGACGCGCCTCGGACGCGTCTACGCGGGCTCTAATGCTTCCACCATTGTTATAATCGATATGATCCTACAGCCGTGCATAATCCGCCGTATATTTCCCCGCACACGTGCGTGCACACGCGGAGTACCGTCTGCGGATGAGAGGACAAATTGATCGGCATTATACCTCCGTGTACCCGTTGAAACGCTTAAAATCCTGAACGGAGGATGGAGGACCCGGGCATTTTTATCCCAGGGAAACGCGGTACATCGCGCTCACCGCGACACCAGCTGCCTCCCTGTAAATTATTCCGTTCGAGGACGCCGACGTGACCGACGGTTCGACGCGTTTAAAATCGTCGGACAATTTCCACGGGAATTTTTTAAATGTTTCTCCTTCCTTAACGCGCACTCGTATCCATTCGACCGGACGTACTGGAACGGAGGTTTCAGGCTTCGACGGAATACTTGACTGTGTTCAGATTCGGCATACTATTTCTTCAAAATTTCCCGGTGAAATCCAATCGATCGCCGCCCACGGGGGAAACAACTTCCTCCGCGTATCCCGGATAACTGTATTTCCCAGTGAACCGGAACTTCCTTTAAACTGGCCCCACAAACAGCCACGAAGGGCCGGGGAGTTAACAAGTGTCACTCGAAACTCAAACTCGTTCTCGAACTACGGTGTACCCATACAGCCAGCCCCTTTAATTCCATATAATATACACTGTCGACGATTCGATCGAATTTTCTCAAAGCTTTCATCGGCGGATACCTCAAAAGCTCGTCTCACGTTTCGACGGCCCTTTCGCGTGGCCATAAAGGGTCGAACGTAAAGCCCGTTCAGTCAAGATTTAATTAATCGCGCTTTCAATATATTCAGAGGCCACGAATGTAACTATACCACTGTTCCATTCGACGGCACGCGGTTTTGTCTTGTCATCGGAATCAAGGGAGAGCGGCTTTCTATTAAGACCCATTGTAACAACATTACTTTGAGGCTATCGTTGTTCATACAATACTATTGCAATTTCAAGCATTGCTTTGACGGTTGCTAGAAAATTCCTCCGAGACTGAATTAAATGGATCCTAGTTCCATTCTACAATTAAGTGGAACCTAAGTAGTTTATCCAATTATTCTACCTTCTTCGACCAATAGTTTCTCAGTTTCGCCTCTTTCCCTTCACAAAATGAAACTGAATTCTTTGAATGATGGAACGATTGTTTCGATACCTGCAAGTTTATGCAAGCAACGAATTCTGTCTTACCACAAGAAGGAAGAGGCGAGATTGCAGGGGGACTGTTCGTCACATCGAAGGGAAGGGTGATAAGCAAAGGCGAAGGATATCTTTTCCGCGGTGAGGACCTTTCTCGGCGCCACGAGGAAATGCTCTTCCTCGCGGGATCTGTCGCGCTGCTGGTCTTTCGTATAATGCAGGGTCACTTTCCTGTACAGGCCCGTGGGACCAGCTTATCACCAGGATGTTGCTTTGGCCCGCGAGAAAGGAAAGGAGGGCAACGATGCGTCGGAGGTCATAAGCGTCGAGCTAGGTGTTGCCCGAGGTCCTGCCGCAGCTCATAAAATCTTTCAAGGAGCTTCCACGGCTGTCGTGCATAGATTCAATCATCCTTCTCGTACCTTGATTTTTACCGGTCTCTCAGGGCGAGAAACTCGAATACCTACTGACCGTGCTGCTCGCGTATAGAAAGTTCCTTTAGAAAATTCCGAGGTCAGTGTTTGTTGCGCACGGTAGTGGTACCTCTCGAGAAACTGCACGCCATGAAGCAATAACACACGAGAAGTTTACACTATCGAAGAACCTTGATTCTACATTTCTAAAACCTGCTAATCTGTGCGTTGCGAGGCAACCAATTGCATTTTCCATTGCATGCTAAACACGAAGAATCGCGTTGCATTCCAAGTAACCATTGTACCTGTAAATACAAATATTTACCTGCAAATCCACCCTGGTCTCGCACAGGTCGCCGGTGTATCCAAGGGGGCAGAGGCAGACAGCTGTGTCACCACCAGTAGCCAAGCATTTTCCGCCATGGGAACAGGGCACCTTACTGCACCTGTCCGCCGTGCATTCCTCTGCAACGACAATGACAAATCAGTCGAATCGATACTCCGCTATGAAACGTATCGACGGTGATCGCGGCCCTAGAATCCCGTATCGAGAAACTCGACGGGAAACCAAGAGAATTGTCGGATATTCGCGGTCCCTCGGAATCACCTCGGTAGGCGAGAAATATGGCTCGGTTTTTTTAGCTTCCTATGTTCGGTAAATACTTCATAAAAATACAGCAGCCTTCGTGCTCTCGTTTCCCCGGAAAATTGACGAGACGCTTGCAGAATTATCATCCGCTGGTGTTCGCGTAGCTTTATCGGAAATTTCTGACGAACCAACAGGAGGTTCTTTCTTTTTCGTCCCGCGAACCAGCGCTCCTGGTGCGAAGCTGGGAACAGGAGTTTTGAAAAATCGTTTTCGGTACACGGATCAGTGGAAAATCGATATTCCTGCCGACACCGACGTGCTTCTATCAAGAAACAGGGGGAGATTTGTCGAAAGTCGCGGTCGTTTGGAATCCAGGTTCAGTTCGAAATTGTTTCTATAATTCTTTCTCCCCACAAATTCCAAAGTAAACGCTACGAACTTTGGAACCAAGTTAATTCCACTTCCTCCCAGCGAGAACGAGAAGCTGTGTCCCCCTAATTCGTGAAATTTAATTTAGAGCAACCCCGACGCTCCGCGATTTTCGAGGCACAGCGAGAATTTTCATTTAACCGTTTACCCGCACCTGATTAAAAATAAAACGTGATAAAGGAAAACCTATGTTGCTCGTACGTGCCGCGTTTCAGTTCGATGAAACTTCGCCGCGTCGCGCAACGACCGTGTTCGCTTAAGAAAAATTTAATCGCGCTTCGCCAGAATAGAAAAAGAATACGAAGCACCTATAAATTTAGTATATCGAAGCCGACCATCGGATTTTCCACTCACACTTTAATCAGCAGAAATTAAAAGGGATTATCGTTCAACGTCGAGCGCGGTACGGAAATAGAGGGCGCGGAGACGAAGCAATCTGGTGGGGCAAGTAAGACGTCGTTCGTCGTATCGTATCTATTCGGAAGGAAGCCGCTTGGTGAATCGGCACGGAAACGATTCCCTTCGAAATAACTCGATTCTCCCGGAGAAATTAAAGTTAAGTTCTGCCCGCACAGTTCTGCCGTCGCTGGAAGTAGCTCTTCAATTCGGTCCTCCTTAAGGTGGCGATCAATATGAGTCAAGGTAAGCTCGGCGCACTCGAAACGGTTCGCTTTCGAAAGCTACTTCCCACTGCTTTTCACCTGCTCTCTGTCCAATCGCCCCGCCACGCGGCCCCCCGTGAATCTAGTTAAGTCGAGATCGATAGAGAATTCTTCGAGAGGTTCGAGTCACTTTCTTTCACCGAGAACCTTTGTCCCCGTGATTTTCTTCGACACTGTGGGGGCCGCTAAAAGGTAGACGCTTTTTCCATGCAGACGACATTTCACGAAATGTACGTGAAAATGACAGAAAATGAATGTAGATTGAAAGATTGAACACTCTTTGAGGATTCAATGTGTCTTGAGTATATTGAACTAAATTAATTAATAATTCGATGGACCCTTATATTCTAATATATTATCAAGTTCGACATATTTATTTATAAATAATGATATAATCAATAATAAATTTTGATATATATATAAACTTATTAATATATAAGTGCTTTATATATATATATTTATATTCGAGTTAGAATATGTATGTATATATTACGTATCGAGATATCTTACTGTATATTATCGATTAAAAAATAAGCAGAAAGTGTGTGTGCTATTAAATTCAGAGTGGCGATGTGGAATAATGTGGTAATGGTAAGTAGTGTTTCTGTTTTTCCAGCTTGTTCTTCAATCATCCTTTTTTTGCCCCTTGCATGCGGCTCAAGATAAGTCTGGGTTCGTGCTGGCATGCACTTCTTCGCGAATCTAGTTAAGTCATGGTCGATAAAGAATTCTTCGAGAAGTTCAGGTTACTTTCTTCCCACGGACGTATCTTTCATCTTTGCAACTTCGTTTAATAACGTCTCGGAACTTTCACGTAGAGTTTCTTGAAACGTGTCGGAGGGGATAAAAAATTGTTCGGCAAACACGTATCGATCTTCGTGATTTGAAATCGGGCACGTTAAGAATCTACGATGTAAAGAAATAGGGTGCACATTTGAAAGATTGCAGTCGAAGTGGAAGTTCTATAAAACCTGCAAGATAATAACTCGAAACTTGGATATACAGAGTAGAACTTCACAAAGGAGGTACCTTCGGTTTTAAATTTAACGCACTATTCGATTTTAAATTTAACGCGCGTTTCAATTGTTCTACACGATACCGTATTACGCGAAGTTCCCGAGCCCCTGAAGTCCACTTCACTCGTCCGCCCTTACTAATGCATAAGGAACTTCGTTCCCGAGGAAGAGGAAAAAGTAACGCCTTGGTAAATTGAGAAACTTCGATCCAGACGATTTCGGTTAGTCTCCAGTTCGCCGACCCCGTCGAATCGAATAACCTCGATCCCAACCCCGAAGAAAAGAACTTTAAAAATTGTCTGGGTCAATCATTATTACGAAGTCCGTACAAGTCACGTCCCCTCCATCTGCCTCGCTATTTCTCGCCCCGAATCATACATATTTCACCGGCCGAAACTAATCGCAAGCCCACTAACCTTCCTCAAAATAGCAAAAAGGGTGAAACATATCTTACGGTAACTTTTACGTTCGTGACGTCCATCTTCAGGGCTTTCTAGCGAGTTTTCTGTATAACATACGCTCCATCTTGTTTCGCGATACTTTATCAATGTAAACTCCTCTTGTTCGCGTACAACACATGTTCCCTTTGAACTTCGTACCCCGTCCAGTAGAGTTTAACCATGAATCTTAAAGTAGAGCTGAATTTTTCACGGCCTGCGCGAGTTCGTACACCGAAGCCTCTAACGATATCACCAACACAATTTGTCTTTTGTGCCCCCGTATTCAATCTTGCTGTCCCATTAAATTCCAGTTTGCTCGGGGCGACCAAGCTCCGCTGCCCAGCGCCCTAGAGTGTCCTGGATTAGAATCTCCTCCTCGACAGGAGCCGCTCAAAAATTCAAGCGAGCATCAGCGCGGAGACGAGCCTCTGTTCCCTTCGAAGGGCTCGAGTGCCTCCGTCCTTTCGCGGCCATTGATCAACCCAACACCGGCGCGGCCGTCGTAGGAATGCGTTAAATGAAATTCACCGGCCGAACGCGTTTTCGCGCCGGATAAGTAGCCAGCGATCAAAGTCAGGACGAGAGCGCAGCTAATCGTGCGCGCCGCTGCATCAAGGGCCGGCGTTAATTGCCGGCCGTTAATCAATTATCGGAGCCGGCGTCATCGTTCCACGGGGGAGGATCGCCGAAATTCCTTCTCGGCGAACAAACTGAATGGCCTGTCCGTCCGGCGAGCTTTTATTTCGTCGCGTCCCGCGCCGAGTGGCCGGCCAACAGCGCGACGTCACAGCACACGGTTTATTATCGAGACGGGGTAATTAACGTGCTTCCGTATACATGGCTGTTGGTGTGCTTGTTACACTACTGCCGTTAAATTAACGACCGCGGGGATTATTATGATTGGATGATGCCGTTGCTCTCTATCGCTGTGTTTAGAACAGGCAACTATGGTTTGTGTCAGCGATGAGCAAGCTGTGGCCCGTAGCGGGCCAAAAGTGGAAACCTAATACTCTACGTGGGCCGCAATATTGAGTATTTAAATAGTATACTAATGGGAGAATTTTAATTTATGGGGTGAATTTGTTATTTCTGACACAGATCTGCAATTGGAACAATTGCGGCCGTGGGTTGCTCGTCACTGGTTTATGTTATGTTTCTCTAAGTGCATCGTGTGGCCAGGGAATTTAACGATATTGTCTTCTGCAAACGGGGTATGGTTGAAACAGATTTTTCTAGCGGTTGACTTAAATTGCATTCCACGATCGTTGAGCGAGTGATTTGATAGACATATTCGAAGTGGCACGCTTCAAGGGGCGACGGATACGTTGCCGACGCTTCGCTAACGAGATCCATCTCCTTCGAAGAAGAAGAAGATGTTTGTCGGTGAATCGAGAGCGTGCACAGCGAACGTTGGTGGATATCCAGGCGAAAATTCATGTGACACCTGTTGTGTTCCGCCATATAGGAGTTAATTCGAGCGGGCCGATACAGCGCGGTTTCCTACGGCCCCCGAACAAAATGTAACCGTAAAACGTCTAATTATGGAACAAGGTGTTTTATCGCCGCTATTATTGTCCAGCCTGAAATCGGGGAATCCGCGCGAATCACCGAACAAATGTAATCCCCTGTTCATGACGCTTTTATCCGGCACGTTTTACCGCGAGTGCTTCCACCCTCGGGCTTCATTTTCGCTCGGACCTGTTCTCCTCTCCTTGGTGCTCGCGCAACTGAACACAGAGACTAGCGTTTCGGGAACCGCGGCGAAAGAAATTAAAATTCCACCCAGGTAGGCGCGATGGAATTTCAAGAACGGTGATACGTGGAATGAGAAGTGCCCAACGCCGAGCTGAATGCGAAAGGAACGCGAGAAGTAAAGGAGATTTTATGCACAGGGGCGTTTGAACTGGCGAGTTTCGTTAAAAGATCACCGCCGTCGAAGGAGAGGAACGCGATGACTTATTTTCCCGAGCGAGCTGCTGGGGAAGGGAAGGAAAAACGGAACATTTTTCCAGCGAGCATTCGTGAAACGAAGTCGCGACGAGTGGGGTAGCTACAGGCGATTTACTTTGATATCGTCCGCAGCGTCTCCCCTTTGCCGCGCGTTCGCCGTCGCCGCATCGTTTTCCTTGCCGAGGACCCATGCGCGCGCCCGCGCACTTGACGACCAAAAAATGCACTGGCCCCGGGAATGCCACTCTTTGATGTATTGTGCATTCTGTCCAAGAATGGAGATACACGCGGCGAAGCGAGTGGTCTGGACGTCTATCGTCCGTAGGGAAACCGAGAATGACCCTAAAAGCTATCCCCTCGGCGAGGTTACGCTCCGATGGATTATGCCTATCTCCTTGAACCGTTCAATCGAGATTTGGTAGTCGATAGACCCGTCCCGAGACGTTCCCTGGGCATTCGGTGATAAGAGGACACGGCAACTCCAATCGGTGCTTCGCTTTTAATGGCTGCCTTTTGCCCGCCGAACGTTGGACACCAAGGAATTACTCCGTTGTATTATCTACTACTGTATTATCATCCAAACGAGCGGCGCACCCAGGGGGAAGAGGGGCAAGGGCCCTTGGAATCCCCCAAAGAAGGGGCTTTGTAAAAAGAAAAGAATACTTGATTTCGTTCTTTAAATAAATTTTTATAATCGCCTAATGAATTTTATTGAATTTGCGTTAATAATATTTTTATCCGTTCAACTCGGCTCCCTCTAAGATTAAATCCTGAGTGTTCCACTGATCCAAACTGTACTTTATACCATAATTAATATCGGCAAGACTCTTTCCACGTTTGGTCGCTTCAAGTACACATTTATTTCCCCATTGTGTATTCGACGATGAGGAAGGGTGGAAAGAACTCGGTGGACGTAGAAGTTGAAAGATTTCGCGTAACGGTGGAGAGAACGAATTAGCCGCGGAAAGGTCGAGGGACGCGCGAACGTTTAATTAGTAGGTTGTACTCACCGACGTCGAAACCATTCGCCGCATCCCCTTGCGGCGCGAGGGGGAAGCGATAGCGGTGCTCATTGGCTTCCAGATGCCGGACGCAGCCCTTAAATCCGGTCCTCACCGGAAGTCGCTCGAGGCCAGTTGTGTTTCCGGGTCCGCCGACGAAGAGAGGCTCGCGGAAGGTAATCCTCGCAAACAAGCCCTGCAATCAAACACAGAATCGTCCGGTTTACGCGGCTGTATAAAAGCCCCTGTATAATTCGCGCTGCTCTACAACCGTTTTATCGTTCATCCAATTATTTGCGACAATCCCCCCCCCCCCTCGCGACATCCTCTGCAGCTACCCTTTCATTCGTCAAATTAAAATGTCTTCTATTGTCTGGAGTATTATTGTGATATTGTTAAAAAGGGACAATTGGTGTTCGAGGATTGGTGTGCTTGAGAATTTCGAGGCTTTAATTAAATAGATTTTCAGAAAAATAGGCGAGAGTTGCGTTCCAAATATCTGGCTTGTTAAAAGTTCGCCCGCGTACAAGTACGTGCATACAATAGCCTGGGTTTTGGATTATTAGGGAGGACAGTCACGCAATTAAAATTTCTTTAGTGCTCGATTAATTGAACTGTTGAATTCTTTATTACACTGTGTATGATAGCGGTTCCAATAATCTACGCTCTGCTTACAATTCGACACGTCAGTTTTGCAGTAAATGACAGGAATGAGAAACACTTTCCACAATCATATGTAATTTCGAATTGAGGAGAACAAGCTTCGTTCAACATGTTACGAGGTATTACAGTCGCCACAGAGAGCATACTTGCTGCATGGTATAGGAATTATTTTCCGAACAAGTAATTACCCAGGGATTCTGTTAACGTAGCAGAAGACGTGCGCTGATATCGACGTAGCGGAGTGTTCGAATTTGTAATAGCACGACGAATTCCGCGGATAAACGCATCTAGTTAAATATACCTCCCATGCAAGCTACATCTCAACCAATCGCGCGTGACTGACATAATAAACGAAATTGATTTAGCACGCTCTGGGTAGCGTGCTCCTAAATGGAACAATCTCAAACTTCGGCCCAAACGCACATTCACATAGAAAACGCGGTGGAGAGTTTTCAGAGACGTGCGAAGTTTTGTATATTAGATCCGACTCTATTTATTCGTTCCGAATAATTACACCGTCCCGCTTCTCCAGCGACATTACATGAAAACCTCAGTTCCAAAATAGCCTCACTACAACCAAGCAAGATGATCTAATATCTAACACATTCGGCGGTAAACGTAACCATCGCGTGGGGGCGAAAATGTAACGCAGGAGGTTGGAGCGTCGAGAGCGTCGGTTAGACATCGACGCCCTGGCAAAATGCAGTTGGAAATGGCAGCAATTTACGTGGATTATGGAGCCGAGGTGGCCCATATTTGCCCAGGCGTCGTCTAAGTGTAGCGACGAGAGATTCTTGTATCCGCGTCCGTCGGAGTTCGCTGTGTACGTATCAAACACGCCCCCGCGACGGTGGCGGAGGGTCGTCGTGCACGTACGACTGCGAATCCTGCCGACGCGACGACCCCGCAGTTCCCAAGTTAATGCACTTACAAAAGTCTCGGAACTTTCTCTACGGTGCGTCGGCCTCTCTTCATCGCTGAAAGGCTTCCGCGTTCGCTGAAACTTACGTCGAGACCTTTCGACCCCCCCGGCCGATCGAGACAGAAAATAATTTTTCATCGGAAGCCCGGCGACAGGCGCTGCGCAGCTTCCGCGGCAAACGTTTCCAACATCCTATAACTTTCCTCTCGATTATTCTGGAGAAATCGCGCGAGATTTTTGCGCGATGTTCACGCTTCCCAAGTTCCTGTTCCTTGCGCTTCCGTTTGAGATAGCCTCGCCGGGCTTTCAGAAGTGTCTGCTTAGAAATGGAAGGCGTTTTCGTGGAGGATCGGAGCTCGGCGATCTTTCAATAAACATGGAAATCGTTTGCATTTAAAACGCCTCCGTCTCGTGTTAGAATTACGCGTAGATTGAGTTCGCAGAGGGAAGCCTGTTTGTTTAACGTTAGCTGAATAAAGGCCAGGATTCTTTCTCCTAATTACCCGCCAGCTAATGATAAGTTGTAATTGACTTCCGAGTTTTAATTTCATTCGAACACCGCCGGTAACTGGCCCGCCCGGCTCGTATCCAGTCGAAAGTTCCTGTTAACGATTTCAGAACTGAACGAGCGTTGTTTTACTTGGAAACTAAAACTATCGCTGCTAAGATTCGACCAGACTTGACGATACTTGGGTTACCCAGGTGTCCTTGGAACGGATACGCGAGGTAATTCCATTCAAGGATACTGTGACGACATTTCGCACGTAGTTAATTAACGCGACACGTATTTATAAAAAGACAATATCCTGTTAATAAGCATCGCCGGAGAAATATATAAAATGCAGAGAAGAAATATAGGGGACTCAACAGATAGGTATAGCGAAATATAGAGAATATACAGGCGAGGCCAGGGAATATAGGGTGGAGCTGTAGAGAATTCAGGGAAGATTAAAAATATAGAGAGGCATGAAGGCTGAAAGCAGAGAGTTCCCTTAAATTACGTTCCATTTTCTAACTAATCCTGTGCCATCGCGATAACAAGGTTTCCCCATTAAAAGCGACAAAACGTACACCCGGAAACGCGGCTGCCGATGAATGAACTTCCGAGAGGGCCATTCGTA
This sequence comes from Andrena camellia, assembly GCA_029448645.1. Taxonomy (NCBI): domain Eukaryota; kingdom Metazoa; phylum Arthropoda; class Insecta; order Hymenoptera; family Andrenidae; genus Andrena; species Andrena camellia. Next base: position 38,579,720 of record CM055679.1, on the reverse strand, counting down.
ATTGTATAAAGTTTAAACGATCGATGCTTCTGTTCCCGTGGCCTATGAAACTTTCACAGAACTTTTACAGGCTCGCCGAGGCGGACGAGGTAAATCTTTTGATCCGACACCGGGGATAGGGGTCGTGAAAAGCCATTACGAAAATATCGCTGGGGGACCCCTGCACGAGTCTTCCGCATTGGTGTGCAACGGGAAGCGAAACGAGCACGATTAACATTGGGGGTGCGAAGGAATACTCCAAACATCAGCGTAAATGAGATTCGCGCGGGAGCACGGTTATGAAAAGATACGCCCACTTTCAGAAATTCAAATTTAACCTCTTCCCTTTTGATCTCGGTAGGTACCGTCCGCGGTTCGGCTGTCTGCAAGCCGGCGAGAATTCGCCACCGAAATACGCCAGAAGTCTCCACCCATCGAAAGGAGGGCGACCGGACGTCACCGATTATTAATTATTAATTACGTGGGGAATAATTCATTTCTGATATTCACCGTTGCTTTCCTGTAAATACACACTCCGCTCTGTGTGTATTTGCACGGACCTCATCGATTAATAGCAAATGCAGCGGACGTCACTTTGGGGAAACGCAGAACCTGTTGGTTCGCGTTGTTATGAATTCTAGTAATTATTCAAGGTTGTCCATCTGTTCGAGGCAGCGGGGTATGATTCTTGTACGAGGCTCCGCGGAATGGGGATGAATTTTAGTGGTGGCAAAAATGATTCCTCTTTTAATTAATGATTGATATCAAAACTATTGAGACTGACGTTCAAATCCTCCGCCCTTCGATTTCAATTCAGACCATCCCCGCTCTGAATAGCCGTCTTAAAATCCCACGAAACCAAGAAAAAAGTAGTGCCGGTATCGCGCAACCGAGTTCGTGTCGCAAAGCCTCTCCGAGATTTAGCGCACATAATTTAACGCACATCTAATTTATTAGCCTCGTCGCGATACGCCACAGCCTAAGACCCATTACTTGCGCGGAACGTCGGCCGTTCTTCCGCTTGTTCGCACTGAAACCACGGGGATCAGGGGCGGACGAAAGGGGGACGGGGATAATCCGTCGTTTGTAGGCGACTTTATAAGGCGGCACGATACAATCGGATTCTCCGATGCTTCTTTGAAAAGGATGTTCCGTGGAGAGCCGGCTGTCGGCACGATCAGCCGTCAGATGCAGTTAATCTGCTCCCCCTGTCTGAGGGGGAGGCTAATTTTCTGCAACTTCGAGGGTTTATAGAGCCTGAGGTAAAATGGGGACAGCGGGGCTCACTTTTTAATGAATCCCTCCACCTCTCTCTCTCTCTCTCTCTCTTTCTCTCTCTTTCGCTTTCTCTGCACGCTGTTGAACATGGAAAGAGGGATATTGTGTTTTGTATCCCTTTTTTCCCGCGAGACGCCTTTCTCGTTTTCGCGAGGGGGGGAGCATCAACGTGCCTTCTTTGGTGAAAGGGGATGATTGAAACGCGTTTCTAATATGAGGAGCCGATAGTCATAGAAGTATAAGTCTGAGACTTATTTCCTGACGAATCTCGCTGCGCGTGATCAACGTGGAAAAGAACTTGGGTTAAAACGCCATCCCCTTGGATTCCCTTTGTCTTCGTTTGTTTCCATTAATATTTAAAAAAAAAAATTGATTTCAGTGGAATGAGCCCTTGAGGTTTGGATATCTTCATTGACATCTTCCTTTCGGTTTCTAATTGACACCTTCGATAGATGAAGATTCACGTGTGGTAGAAAAAGTTCTTTAACTTCGATACACGGTGCTTCTCTTCGCTTCCATTGAAACTTCTTCGTTCTTTATTTATACAGCGATGGATTGCTTTAGTAATTGGAACGGGTCAAATGAAGATAAAACAAGCATAGGAGATGAAGCGAGCGAAACGGGTGAAATAAACGAACCCAGTGGAACAAGTGAAAGAAATGAAACAAGCCAGTCATAGTGGTACCTGTAATACGAATATTAAACGTAACGCGCAATGAAAAATTAAACGAGAATTAATCAAGATTGGCGTGGCGATTGTCTGGATTGAACTGAAATGAAAGATACACCGCGTATTAAAACGAGGTATTGTATTCCGATTATCGTATGAAACGTTACGTCGAGGTTTCATGCAAATCTCTCTTTTGTGAACTTATTTGCTTTTCCCTGTTAGCTCGGTGTTTCCAGAAAAAAAAAGAATTAAAGCAGCTGCGAGAAGGTACCACCTACCCTCTGACCCGTTACAGAGTCCAGAAAATTAGATGACCAAGGAACACGCGTTGTGTCTCGAGCGACACATTCCTGTGTTACATCATGCTTTATATGTACTATAATAAAGCACGCTTAAAGAAGCAGCAGAATTTACCAATTGAATGCAAAATTTCTCGCGGAAGTGAGCTAGATTTGTTTGGTTATCTGATGCAATCTGGTAATTACTGGAAGAAAGGACTTAAGATTCGTAAAAACGGATGATAAAATAATGATAAAATCAATGATACACCAGTTGATTTCTGAACTGCAAAGGGGTGGCACAAAGTCCACCTGAAATGCCCAAAAGTCGTGTCGACGTCGCGGGACGTGTCAAACCCCGTGTTACGAGTCGTGTCGACAGTCTCGTGGCTAGATGAAAAATAAAAGGAACTATCGCGGAGGGTGGAAGAAAGTCGGGAAGAAGGGAAAGATGGAAGAAAGCCAGGTGGCTGGCTCCACTAATTACGAGGCTGTCTTTAGAACACCGAATGCTTAATGGCACTTCGGGATGAAGTGGGCTCGATTCGCGAACCCATTTACTAGCTGATTTTAAAGGTAATTAAAGTCGCCTGCTCCCCCATCGCGGGATGAAAAAGCAGGGACGGGGGCACGGTCTTCAAGTCGCAGGCGATCTTCGAGACCGCCCATCGATTAACGCTTCTTCGTTGATTCTTCTTGCTGAACACCAGGCCGAAGTGAGGGATACACTCGTCCGTTTCCTGGTTTTTATCGAGGGCTTCCCGCGAAGAAGGCCGCTGATTCCCTGTTTACGTGTAAGCTCCCCGCAGCTTTTCAAGAAGCTCGTGGAAGTTTGATAGTTTTCGTTTTAGATCAGGTAATGTTTGCGGGAATTCAGTGGAAGTAGCAAGCACTTGGAACTAAGTAGCTCCCTCCGAATTAATATTCAAGAATCGATGCCTGTTCGTCGCAGAAAGGGGCAATTATTAGCTAATAAAGTATTCGTATTCTTGCGCACGAGAAACTGCAGTTTTGTCGGCGGAGTTTAAGATTTCTTTCGGCCGACGAGCCGCGGCCGCGGACAATATCCTCCCCGATTGTTCCGCGGAACTTGCTCGTGGACGAACTTGGCTGTTTTTAAAGGAGCACTCGAAAGCACTCTGGTTCCACGAGGAAAGTAGCGCCTCTTTCTCCTTCTGCAGAGGCGGCGTGCTAACTTATTACGAAACAATTTGCAAGTCTTATGAGAGAGGTCGAGGGAGAAAGCGCGAAGAAAACGGGCGCAGAGGGAGCAAGAAGGAAAAAGTGAGATGCCTTAGGGGGAGAGAGGGGAAGAGAAGGGGGGCGCTTGGAAAGTAGGGAGCTTTTAAAGACTTTTAATTCGAGAGCGAAATGCCGGCCAATTCTTCGGTGTAATTTAAAGAAAACGCCATTCCGATGTAATAAAACGTGCTTAATTACCACGAAGTTGGCCGAGAAGTTGAAGCAGGGGAGTGAGATGTTTACAAGTGATTAAAAACGCGAATAGCTGCGCCTTAAGGGTTAAGCAGACGAAGCTCGCGTTTCCTGTCGTGTGTTGCACAGTTCTAATTATGGGAAAAGTTTTTCTATTATTCTATTATCCTAGTATTCTATTTATCAAAATGGAGCCCCGTAATAAGAGTAACAAGACTACTCATTTAGGTGAGATAGCTAGACAGATTGCAATGTTCATTATGAAATGAAAACGTAATAGCAGGCCAGGACGCATTAATTAATCAAGAGAGCTCTCTACATTACTAGGCACTACGGGGACTTTAATAGAAGCGCATTAATCAGCGCGGGTCTGTTTAACGTTTAATCGAACGTCTCGTATCGATGCTCCCTTAAAGAGTCGTGCCACCGAACTTTACACTATGATGTAATAAGGCGAGCATCTAATAAAAATCGAAACGCCACGAAAACCTCGTTAAGGAGATAAACGCGCATCCCCGTTCGCGGCATCGTAATTACCGGGGCCCGTGTAAAATGAATCAAGGAAGTTTTATAGCCCGTTATGAAACGCTGCGTGATATTAGCCCACGACGCGTTAATTAACCAACAGATCCCACGGTGCAAAGTATTACGAAAATTTTAATAAAACCACACGCGCGCGTCCGATGTCACGCCACGGCCGACCCAGTTTCATTACAGCGACGCACATAAATTAGGGTAAAATTAGCTCTGTGTAGCAGTGACGGGGGAGGACGGGAAAGATCGATAAACAACACGACGCGATATCGCGGGAGCCGGTGAATTTCCTTAATCGAGCAAACTGTGGGGCAACTTTTACGGGCGACGGGTACATTTTACTGATTACACACTGGCTGGCGTGGTCCCTTTCCCGCGGGTGTGGTTCGATTATTCATCGCTTTCAGCCACGGCCATCTGTCTTTATTTGAATGACCACTGCCTATAAACGCAGTAAAGTCACGTTTCCACATGTACGGAGCACACTTCGAGCGCTTGTAAGACGTTGTTTCTTAAAGGCAGTTATCTTAAGGGGTCTTTTCACTGTAACGCCCAAGGGAATTGCCGTTCTTTGGAATTGTTTTTTGTCACAAAAAGAATGGTTTTGCTGGGTTGAGGTTTTTTCTATTTGTTAACGCATGTTTTGGGAATGCAAAAGGATATGGGTCATATTTTCTTGTCGAAACGTCTTTTTTTTATAGCGCATATTACACCCACCTTCTTTTTGTATTCTCAAAACACATATTAATAAATAGAAAAGAACTTCAATTTAGTAAACACATTCCTTTGTGACAAAAAGAAATTCCAATCAACGGTGATTTTTTAGGACGTTACGACGAAAAGCCCTTTAAAGAAGAGCGTTAAATTTTTTCCAAGAAGCTTCTGGTGATTCTTCAAGAGTTTGGGATTCTTGATTAATAATTTTACAGTACCTATAATTAACGTATAGAAAACAACAGTTCAGCACTTGTCGAATCGTACGTGAAAATACGCAAAAATGAATCGTGCTGTGTCTTAAATAAAACCAAACGTCGGAAAGGATCGCAAAGGTTCCTCTTTTTACGATCCGTTTGGGAGCCGTAATGCGCAGGGTTCCGTTTTCAAATGTCGGAAGTCGAAAGTAATATTCTCCACCGTTCTCTGATAGAAATTCGGGCATCAGGAAATCTTATTTGACGCGTCTCTTCGTGCTTCGGCACTGTAAGTAGGATCCATTTTGCCAACAAACGCGCACGTCGGCCCTATTGTTAACTACACTACGCTCCGTTTTAATCGCGATGGCACTTACACGTCTCGGTTTTATTTCATGCTAAGCCGAGTTTACATTTGTCCCCTTTTTCCCTCCTTCTCCTCTTCTCCCCTTTCATTTTATTATACAAATGAGACGCAATGGCAACGAAATGAAACCATCCTTTTTTTCCACCCACAAATGAGGCATCCATAGATTCCTTGATAAAGCTTTAATGTAGCTCGTTCCACGCGTCGTTTGAGGAGAAATTCCCCAAACACCCCCCAGTGGCATCACCCTGCTTTTATTCCCGTCGCGCAGAAGCTTCATTAAATATTAATTTGCCGCGGACAATTACGCACCGCGTCGATAACGAAACGAAAAGTGGAAAGGGCTCATCGAATCGTGGAGAAATTATCGTGCAAATTGACAGGGTAATTACCGAATAGCAAACCAGCGAAACGGCGACACGGATACCTCGTGTTATCGGTAAAACACCTCTCCATTCATGTCGAATTTGACTGTCAATTTTTTCAGACACTGGTCGAACAATTTAATCCGAAATTTATCCCCGCGGCAGAGATGAAATGCTGCTACCAATCGAATTAAAAGATACGTAATTGGCGCGGTGAAATTCGCCCCGGACGCTGTCTCGAGGAAATAATCGCCGGGCACGGTTTCGCGGCCGTCGTTAAACGGACGATTTCACTGGGAAATAACGTTTCCGTGGGAAACGCGTATCGCGGACGGAATTGCATGCAGATGAATAACGATGACGTCGGCGCGCACCGAGGCAGGAATGCACGGGCAAGTCGTGAAAAGATTTGCTCGTCTCTAAAGACGTCAGTCGGCCTGGAACTTTAAAGGGGGAACGCCCGCGCGCGATGCTGCCTCTTTTAACTGGCAGAAAATTACTGTCGAGGGAAACGGATTCGCGTGGATGTCGCTTGCACGTTCCGTGCCACGAATCTTTGCTGGAAAAATTGTGGCCTCGGATGAAATTGGAGCAACGACGTGCCTAATTTCTGAGTAGCTTTCGACATAGGGTCTCGATTTAGGGGATCCATAATATTCATGGAAAGATCAGAGCTGGGGGCACTCCTAATTTCTAAAAATAACGGACGTGGATTATGGGACCCAGGAGACTCTGTCCTCTTTCACCGTTTTTAGTCACCCGAATAAGTGGAAGACTTAGCGTAATCTTGGAAGTTGTAGACACTGGAAAGGTTTGGTAATTAATTACCTGGCATGTGCATATATTAAGCAACCCGTCCTCGAGCTCAATTTCCTCGAAAATCGCTCGTTCCTTTTTATCTCGAGGCACCTACACGCCATCGTTGGATTCAACAAGCGTCCCTCGGACGAGGCATCCTTACCTTCGATCTTCCCTCCACGCGTTTCTCTTGATTCAGCTGAATCCAGGCGTCCCATCGATGCCTGTAGACAGTCAGGGTGTTCCATTCGTTCAGTCTGACTGTTTGCGTGCTCCTGACGGTGCCGACTCCGCTACCGCAATCGAACCTTTGAACAAATAGAACGATTACGTCGACCTCGTTCTTTCATTCAGTACAACGAGCCTCCTACCCTTGGAACGCTCGAGGGGGCTCAAACGTTTTTTCGATAAGTCGCCGATGACTTTGTCAGGACCACTCGAAGATCGAGTTCATGATAAGGACGCGGGGGGGAAGATTATGAATCAATCGACCGAGAACTTAAGGCTTCTTCAGATGAGACATTCAATGGCTTGCAACTGGTGTTCGAGACACATTCGCTGGATGACAACTGTCCTCCAAATAGATAGGAACACAGAGTGGATATGTGAAGCCTCCACAAGCAATCTTATCTGGAAAAGGTTACAACTCACCTTGTCATGCACACAAATTTCGTACCAGATTCCTATATAATCACGACTACTCGTGTTTATAATAATTCTCGCAAAAGTGTCCCAGGTAATGGCACAACCTGCTACACAACGAAACCCAGAACGAAATGCGATTCCTTTTCCCTCTTCCCGCAATAATCATTCGTTACGCCGTCACCGCGAGCGTTCTCACTACGCTGAGAAATGTTTCAGTGAACGCACGAGCCATTATTCGTAAAGCACATCTCCCTGAAGAGACTGCCTCGCGTTCGCCGACGGATCCTTAGCGAGCCTCGTGTAGATACTCGACCGACTTCGTCCCGCGTGAAACCCTTCCCCTGTTTAACCTGTCCCGAATTTCCCGCGAGAGAGCGTAATTCGAGGTAAATGGGCCGCGATGCAACGGGAGAATATTGTCGCGACGCCCGTCGCAGCGGAAATTAAAAGGCATTATCTATTAACTATTCCACAGCGTGGACGCCCATCGAAGGCGGAATGAGAGATTAATGCGGGCGCGCACCGCGCGGCTGCGTCCCGCGAAATTTCCTGAAAGAGAAATTCATCGAAACGGACGACGCGATTCGTCGCCGGAATTACTCGCTAATAGCGTTTCGGCCTTGGTTTCGCGATTGTTCGTGATTATCGAGCCTCCTCGTTACGACAAACCGATGATACGGGCATTGGTGCTAGGAAAATGGTCACAGAATGTGTTCCAGACTCAGTGATTGAAAATTTGGAGAATAAAAATTCTAGTTTCAGATGGTCTCTTTGATGTTCGTTTTAAACACTTTGGAGTTTTGAGGAACTGTGAGTTCGAGGCAAATACGTGGGTACCTAAGTAATCGTATTATCTTCTCGCTAGAAATGAAGAGCTTTCGTCAGAGACAGGTTTCCCTAGCGCCAATAGAAGTAGGAACATTCAAGGTGGTCTGGGTAAGCGGAAGGAGCGTTCTGAAGGAATTCTGAAGCTTCTTAATAATACCTTGCTCTTAAATACTGAAGAATATAGTACTACGTCATCGTGGTTGCAAAAATGGTGAGGGCAGGTTTAAATTTCCCTTGCCGAGAATTATCCTGGCTAATTACTCCGCTTATGATTAAGGGCCCTCGGTTAAGCGCAGGCAAATGGGCCGTGCTAGCGTCCAAGGAAGCCAGCTTATCAGGTTGCCGTGCAATAAAGTAACTTTCGCGTGCCATTAAGCGGCGATCATCATAATTACTTACACTTAATTTACAGACTAAGCGCGCGCGGTTTGCGGGGCCGCGGGGGCTACAAACAACCGATACTTTCCTCGATTCCCATTAATTTATTCGCGCGCTATTAGTCGTCCTTCCCCTGTTCTTCTCCTCAGTTTACTCGGCTCGGCTCGCGGCCCCAATTCCGCGTGAGCCGAACGAAAGAGGGAAAGTTTCCTGCTTAGTCACCGAGTCTTCAATTCCAAGTTTCGGTAATCATCGCCGTCGGGGGATAAACGACATGTTAATGAGAAATTTTAACGAGTTACACCGCCCGCGCCGTAAATCTACGCGGTTGAAGTACGCGCGTAATTAATAGCCGCGCCGCTCCGCGAATTTTGAGCCGCGTCTCGAGGCCACTCGCGAAATTCGAGCTTCAAAATGATGTGTTTCGGGGATGATTGTCGGTTGATGCGCTCCAATCTCTTCGCGTATCCATTAATCGGTGCGCATTTGATTAACTGGGTTCTCCGCGGTCCCTGATTTTATTAGTACGTTCCCGGGTAACTTTCAGATAGAGTTGGGATTTTAGGATTCTTTCGAAAACTATCCAAAGCAAATCACTGTCATGGCTGCCGCATTTCCATAACACGTTCGCAATCGAACGCCCAAGCGCTACCTGAATTAAGTTCGGCTGCGCGTTTCGCATGCGACAGGATCGCTAGAAAGCCGATTAGCGAGCCAGGAGGAGAGGGGAGGGGAGGGGGGGGGGGGTAACTCGAGGCTAGAAGCCGTGAAACAGAAATTCAATTTCGGCCATTGTTGCCACGTATGTATGAGGCTGATGCCTCTTAAAGTCCCACGGCTGGATAAAGGAGACCGAGGAACGCACGGGGATTGCCCGCCTTCCGTTCGATAGCCGTTTAGTTTCACCTAAGAACCGCTCCTCTCGCGGAGAGGAGACCCTGGGAAATAAATGAGCGGTCAACGGGGGCGTATCGCGAGATCCTGACCCTGACCTTCTTTCCGGGTGACACTTTTCTCGCAATCCGCTGGCCCCGCCGCGGTGCGCGCACTTGACATTTTCGCGATGACGGTGTGACATATGAGACTGGGGCGAAGTCACGTTCCGCAGCTTCAGGCACGGCTGAGAGCAGTAAACTGTTAAAATTACGGGCACCGTGATAAGTAATTAATTGCCAGGACACGAGGCCTTGCTGGAGCTAACCGCATCTCACGATACAGCTATACCCCTCGTTTCTGCTGTTTTTATTTACCATTGGTCCTAATATTAACCTATTAACACACTGGGATATTGAGATCCTTGAGATTGTAGACTCTCAGACGTGGAGATACCTTAGCACTCTTTGAGATTTCATTATTTCTAGATTCTCACAGAGGGGAGGGGGGGATTCCAACGCGTCATTCGTTGCACCCAAACCTCCCTTCCTCCCACTACTTCTGCATATAAATATACTAGCATACATCTCATACCCTGATACTAAGTCTCTACTTCCCCCGAGGTGCACAGAAGGAGCAAGAAGCTCTACAAATACCGAGATACACCTTCCAGCTCCCAAAGGGCTCGATCCTCCTTCAGGAGGTCACCGTTTAAACAGTTTCTTCCCTCGATACGCGATATTCTCTCGCGCGCGAGCGTACGAAGGGGCAAGGAAACAGACACGGTACACACGCACACTTGTACACGTACCAAGTAGCACGTTTCCTTTAACAGAATCTTTTGGCCACCTTCCAGGACCCAATTTCTATTTTTGTCCGATCCTCCGCTCGTAGGATATTACTTCCGTTTCGAACACGGCACCCATCCGCGCGGGCCGGTGCATGTAACCGTAATGCGGACATCCGTGTACGTGAAAGTGATTCTTTGAGCCCCCGACGGGGCGGATCCGCCCTCGAAAGACACCCCAACCCAACCTCCGCACACCACCGCGGGATACGTGTACGCGGCTTAACCGAAGAAAAGGCTACTCGGATCGGAGATAGGTAAGCCGGAAAACTCGGGCGGCGAGATTTTGTTCCGTTCGCTGAAAGCGAACGGTAACTACACCTACACGTATAGGATAACGGGGGATCCTTCTTTCACATCGGGTCCGCTCGCGCGAGAATTTCATTTCGACTGAAAGCCCGCGAAATCTTCGATATTTCCGCGGAGAGAAGCATCGTTTAAGTGGCATCGAAGATTATTAGCGGATAGAGCTGATATTACCGGTTGGAGCTTCGCGAGATGGCCAGCGCGATCGTTGACAAAACGTGTTTTAAAGGATTATAGTTGTCTGAGCGGCTTATCGAGGTTTAGGTTTTAGTATAGCTTTAGGTTTTCAGTAGACACTCCTTTTTGTATTTCCACCCCTTTTGGCGTTTAAAGTTATGAGCCTCGGAATGCTCTGTCTTCATTGAACCTTCGAACTGTCACGCGGCTTATTCTGGCACACTTTTCCAGTCATTAATGCAGAAGCGTTCCGCGTCGATGCCCGCTTGACAGAACGACAAATCCCTCGGCCAGTCGTTTAGCGTTCGATTAATGAATTATGGAAACGACGCCGTGGAACAATGTACGAGCATCCTGGCAGTAGGTATTGAATAAATCGCACGAACAGCTCGGTCGAAGGAGCTTCTGTGGACACGCGTTTCGATAATTTTCAGACGTCTCGGTAATTAACAAGGAATTTTCCTGAACGAGCCAAGTCCTTCTACCTACGTCACAAGAAAATATAATTATTCTTCGTAGGGGTAGAGAATTCTACTACTATCTCATTCAGAAAACTTTTGGTTACGTCGCTCGTAATCCGAGACCGTGTACTCGCGATGGTGGCGTTAATATTCCAGTGAAGTATACATTATCGGCAACATTTCATCGAATAAAGAGTACAAGACAGACGAGGCATGCTCTGCGTCGGACGTGTTGACAGGGAAATTTTAGCGCCATCAACGGAACTTTTGAATTTCATAAATCGGCTGCTACTCCGCCGGCAGTCACGGGTTATTAAGCTGTAAACGAAAAATTAGACCCCGTCTGGAATTCTTAATTAATGATCACGTCAAACTCTCGCGGAACGACCGCCCAGTACGTTACGCGGATAAAGTGTCCCGTAAAACTTCCCCGGAAAACTTCGCCGTTCCCGTGGCTTCAACGTTAGCAAAATCCACTGCCAGCGAACTTCATTTATACGATACCACTCCCGCCCTTTGCAGGCTGGATTCTATGGAGCACGAGTTGAAATTTCATATTAATATTTTTCATATTTTTTTCGAACGCGAACCAAGCGAACTCTAATATTCTTAAGAGAAAAAATCGGTATGCCCCATTGCGAGACCTGCTTCGAAAGTTAATCGACTCGGTACACTTAGCTGCTCGCTCATCTTTCAGCACGTGTAGCTACCAAGAAGTACCTACATATCTTCAGAGACCAAAGCATGCCTGCACCAAGCATACGACGACGCGAGGAAACACGATCGCAAAGGTGAAATGTACATCTGAGCGCGACTCTAGTCGAAAGCTAGTTACGCCATGTAGCCCTGCGAACGTAGCCCGAGACACAGGGCCCTATCGATGGAAATTAGCCTCCATTCCTGTCGAGACGAGCGCGGAGAACGGAACGACACTGTCTTCGAGCCGAGTTCAACGCAAGTTCCCCAGGTCGCGCCCTCCGACGACAACTGACGGTGTATCGCGGTAAATCGAAGTAAATCGCGGTCTCGCGCGAGTCCTTTGATGTCCTGCCGCTAATAGGGCAATGAAGTCCCGGGGAAACTTTGGTTATTGCCGGTAGTTTGGGGAAAGTTGCGAGGCATAATTCGACGATGCACGTCGGCGACGGAGCGTGGCGTGCAGCGAACACCGGGCTCGTTATACCGTTCCGATCGATCGACTTCGAGCATCGTCCTCGATTTTAGGGCGAACGCGTTTATCAGACGGCAAGCTCGCGTTCGACTCGCTCTTTCGCGACGATTTAATGGCACGGTGGATTTTATGAGATCCAATAATCTACGATTACCTCCGCCAGGGCAAGTTCGCTCGCATTCCATTGAAATGCGCAACAAATCTGAATCACGCTCCTTAATTTCGTATGCAGCTCTTCATCACGAGCAATTACAGCTGGAGAATTGGTTATTAAATGTAGATCGATCTTGGAAATCATCCTGAAATTTCAGATACTCGCTTGTCAAAGGTGGAATTTCCTAAAATTCGAGTCCCATTATAACACCCAAGGGTTTCGGTAGTACGTCGTCCCAGTTCCGTGGCACAATTATCGCGACTACACCCTTTAAGCGGGTGGAAGGTTTAGGACGTGATATCGTTACCTGAATTCGATAAAGCCATGATGTAATATCAAGGCCATGAAGTCACCCTGGAGATCGTCCCTCTCCCCAGCAAGAAGCAAAATTCCGTCCCACGCCTCCGGGCGAAATTCCAGTTCTAATTGGACGTGCTTGTAAGCAGCCTTTAAAGCGGGGAACGCCAGCCAGCCGGAGCCCGTGAAACGGGGTGATCTCACTTCAGCCTCTGCAAGCAAAAATTACCATCGTTAGAGGGGAAAAAAAGGGACAGGGAGGGCCTCATTATTCTTATTATTATTATCGTCATTCTACATCGAGCGTGACACGCGTCAGCGCGACGTAAATGCGCTTGATAAATCGTGCGACCCGCCGTGGATTATTCGCGGACATCCTGCTCGCGGTGCCCGTGATATTATCAACGCCCCTGTCGCAATTTAGCAACAATTCTGCTTTCCCTTGTAAGCCGTTCGCGTTGCATTAATGCACCGTACCTTCCCTGCGGGAGCACGTTCCTTCGAGTGGCTCCAAAGTGTCTGTAGACAGCATTCGTGGTTCGACACTTGTATTTTAAAAGGAGCAATTATTGCTCTACATTTTCTGCAATTTAATTCGTAATTTATGTGTATTTAATGAACGTGTTTCTGGCCAATGCAATGGATTTCGGTTGCAAGTACCAGTTCGACGCGAAGCAAGGATAATGCAGGAGTTGCAAGTACCAGTAGCTTCCAATTCAGTGTACACAGGTGTATAGATTTCGTTATGTGCATTCGTTTTAATTACCGCGCCCCCTATTAGTCTCAAGGGTCGCCCAAGACCCCTTCAGTCCTCCCTCCAATCTTCTTGGAGCAGCCGAGGAAACGAAGAAATATGGTTAAAGTCAAGGGGGGCGGAAGAGGGATAGACAGGAAGCCGGGTATCGAGAATTCCGGGGACGTGCGAGGCTTACGGAACATCCGTTACCGTTGGCGATGCGGAGCCGACTATCAGTCAAAGGGACGGTGCGGTGCAGAGGAGAATAAGGGCCTTGCTAGTAGTACAAGCGGGTATAAGGGCGGCGATAAATCAGCTCGACAAAGGGAATGGAAAAACTTGCGCCGCAGGAACATGGAAATAGAATAACATCTACTGATCTTCTCAGGTAGTCGTATAATATAGCGTTACTTGACGAACTGCACTATACTTTGTGGTTGTGAAAAAACGGGAAAGTTTACGAGGAGAAAACGTGAAACAGGGGGGGGGGGGGAATACGGGGTTGGATTGAAAGCGGTGAAATGTCGAGAGACCTGAAGGAGCAAAAGAGGAAAAGTAGGAAGGGTGTAAAAGAAAGAAAAGTATAGACGACATGCAAAGGGTGAAGAGAAAAGTCGCATAAGCGGAAATGCACGAGCAGAGAAAATACAACTCCATTTTCATTCACCCCTTCCATTCAAATTTCATCAAATTCGCAAGTATTCTGCTTATCAAACAGAATCCCGATTCACAGTCACAGAAGCGACCTTCAAGTGCCAAAATCTCCCACCCTTGCCACAGAATGGCCCAGCAATTTCTGACCGAACATTTTAGAAGCGCCGTGTATGCGCAACGCGGCGCGTAACGAACCGAAAAATCGGATTGTTTGTATTCCAGCGTAGGAAGAAATCAGCAGCATCATTTCCACAAAACGAATTCAGCGTTCAACCATTCCCGTTCACTGTTTTGTTGGTCAGCCTTCATTACCGCGACGAATTCGAGTCCGGCTCGGTGTTCCGCATTTTTAATCGTTCGGCGACGGCCAGCAAAATAGGGATCGGCGAAAGTGGCGACGGCATAATGTTACTCCGAAATTACGGGGTAGGACGAAGGGCTAATCGAGCGAAATGGATCAGGCAACGGCGCTCGTCTGCAGGCAGGGGCGCTCCTGCTGGCCGTCACGTGTGACCGCAATGCACTTCCGCTCGTGCCCTCGCATTTTTACCGTCCACGACGAAACGGACACGACGTGTTTACTCGCCGCCCACGAATTTATACAACGGATTACCGCGACGCGACGGGACACGCCGTCCGTTTCACCGTTTATCCGTATTAACTTGCGAAACGCGGGGGACAAGCGAAGAACCGCTGGATCAGATCGGCAAACAGGGAGATTCGAATCAGGATCGCTTTGATTCCCCGAGGCTGCCGCGCGAAATGGTCTGTCAAGGTGAACTGCATCCACGGAAGTGCCAACGCTGCGTAAAATAATGGAAACGATCGGCTCTTTGTGGGCATTAGAAGGGGGTGCTTTTGTGGATTGTTGAATGAAATTCGTCGAAACTTGTCGATTGAAAAGTCGAAAACCGCTTGCAGTTAGTAAAGATAAAGCGTAAGAAAGATGTGTATGAAAAAATGATAGATGTTTCATCAATCTTCGAGTTTTCTACCCTTAATCTATTAAGGGGTCAGTCCACTGTTAAGTCGTGAAAACTTGTTATTTTTTAGTAAACGGAATATCCAACGTAAATAATGTTTTGTCTAATTATTAATACACTTATTGACAGTATAAAAAAATCGGATTTAAATTTTTAACAGTTTTTTTTTACATATGTATCGCACCGATGTGAACGCCTTGAGAAAACGACTTGATGCTGATGCAAGTGATTCCGGGAGAACGACGCATTTAAAACAAAAAATTCAAAGTGTATTGTAATCATTATGAGTGTGGTTCTCACCAGAACCAGGATTATTTTTACTGATAAAAAATTAACAAAATGGCGGAGGTTTGAATTTTAAGTGTCAAAATACGGTGAATTTTTCAATCATTTTGCCTTGTAAAAAGTATGAATGAAATGTTTAATCAAAAAACGTTTCCGTTGCCCAGGCCATAGCCACTCATGTGCTGAATAATGTGTAAAAATGTCACTCTGATTGGTCAAATAGTTTTTTTGCAATCACGTGCACCAGTCGAAAAAATGTTGAGATAATCGCGTTTAAAGTTTTAAAACAAATTAAAGAAATTCTTTCAAATATTTTTGTTTATTATATGAGTAGCTTAATAAATACCAAAACGATTTATTACATTATATGTTGTATCTACGGAGAATTTTTTTTTTAAACATAGCTTAATTTTTCAAACCGTCACAGTGGACTGGACCCTTAAGAGCTTGAAGGAACGAGAATCGAAACCGCCTTGTTAGCTACGTGGTTTACTGGGATTTTTCGACCGTACGATATGAATAATCGCTTGAATAGGACCAGCAACCTCCGTTTTACTGTTCCACGCGTATGATCCGTGACTTTGGCTGGTCGCCAGGAGCAGTTCCTCGCCGGTTGCCTCAATTAACCACTTCAGTTGCCCCGGACCACGGGGTGCGATTTATCGCCGGCGAAGATTTGCAAGCCACGCTGAACAGAAGAGTGTCGCAATCGACAAGTTTCCGCGCGACCTCATAGCGTTGCGGTTCACCGATTCCATTCCGAAAGTTTGATAGAATCTTGGGAACTGTTTGACAGACATTGGTATCTACGTATAGGGAAATCGTGAAGCCTAGTACCTATCCAATCTATGTTTACGACTTTTATAACTCACATAATAGATAAGGATCCTCCTTCTCCCGCCCCTCCTACATCGACCGATTCTGTGCTCGCTTTTTATTATTCGAAATGGGTGAAGCCACGCGCCGCGAATTTGATACCTAACCCAGAAACCAGCGTCGACCGACAGGAAGGGTAAACGAAACTCGCGTTCCCGTGAACGGAAGTAAAGTTCGACGCCTGTTCCAGGCAATCCGACCTGTAAACTCGGCAGTTTCTCTTACCTTTACTCATCGACCCTTTCGTCCCTCTCTTGCAATACGATACCTCTGTATACGCATCCACCCCGACCGTTTCGCTCGAACGCCGAATAGCTGCGATGGGTCGCCCCATTAACGCGCTCGCGCCCCCCTTGTTTAACCCCGGCGAACAATTTCGTTACGATTTTCGCGCGAGAGCGCCGCGCAAAGTAAAGACCTTCACTCGCTAACGAGTTCACGCGGCGAAACAAGCTGGAAATTCTAAAATTCGCGGTTCTAATGTCCGCTCACCGGCCCCCCTCGGAGGACGGAAAAAGAAGAATTCGGCCACGGGCAACCGCGGGCCCTCTATTTGCATGCAAAGTGGCCAACAACGCGGCTCCGTTATACGGCCGGGAGCGCATAAAAGCGGAAGCTCTAACCGGTTAATATGATTCTGGCGCGAAAGCGCGGTCAATTTAAGATTCACCGAGGCGTGCGGGAGAACTAGCCCGTTGAGGCGTGGGTTGCGGTCGATCAGAGCTAGACGAAGGAGCTTCCACGAGCTTTCGCCGAGAACGACCGTAGCCGGCGACGGTGCTTGTTCGCCGCGGTGACTTGATTGATCGCTTTACCATTCGGGGCGTGTCTTCATGCAAATTAGCAGGATCAAAAGGCCTCCCCGGTGTCTCCGACACGGAGCTTTCGCAAACTGGCTGCTTATGTCGCGATGTCCTACAACACGAATGCTAATATCCCTTTCACCGTCTGCTCTTTGCTGTGGCCACCTCCCTCTCTTCCCTCTTTTCCCTCATATTCTTTATCTTTCTTCCTCCCAAGCAAAGTTGCATTTCTTCTCAGAGCGCCCTTCAGTCGCCGTTTTCTTTTTGTTACTTCACTAAATCTGGATCTTGTTTCCTTGCAGTTACGATTTTATTCTTCCTCGTTCTTGGACTTACTGTTTGTGGCGGTCATTTTTTGTAGCAGTAATATTATCGCAGTGTCTTAAGTTACTTTATTCAGCTCCGATGTTACATCTTCGAGTTTCGCGTGCATTGTTTCTTTAGAGGTAGGTACCAGGGAATGATAAAGTCCCCGTGATGTACAAAGTTGCGTTGGAAGGAGCCTGGCGGAGGGCTGACGTACGCCAGAAAGCATCGATATCATGCACCTTGTAATTATGCAAAACACGAGATCTCGGAGGGAGCAAGTTTTCTCGATTCAATCTGATCCAGGCGCGTCAAATTAGCGTCTCGTTTATCGGAAATTGCAGCGCGCGCTGTGTGATTATCAGATTTCCGTGATACAGGGAAATAAGAGGTTAACACGATTCTGCTTCAATGCCAGTGAGGAGGGAACAGGTTGGTGGCACCTAGTAAGAGGGGCATCCTAATAGTTCTAATTCGAAACATCGATTGTTGGGAACAAAATTGCGATGCCCATTCTCACTTCCAACTACGGCGAATGAATTACCGATTCAATGGGTTAAATAATTTTCAATAATTGCCGATGTCCCTATTCTTAATCTGTGATTTTTATGTTCGTGTAATTCACCGAAGCGATTCACAGCACAACTGAGAAACATTTGGACCGCAACAAAAGTGGTAGTGTAATATGTGAGTGATGCAAGCACTCTCCGTGCACATTCAGCGATTAATTGTACGATTAAATTACAACCGCCAGCGACCACATCCAAAAAGCTTTACACTCACTCAGAATTATACTACCTCGGCGAATAACGTCAAACTCCATTAGTCATATTATCATTCGTACATACAGCGAAGCCAGATATCTTTATCATTCCATGCACAGGGGCAATTAATGGAGTTTTAGTGACACGCCTGTTAATTGCTACGCCGCGGTGCATTCCAAGCAATCGTTAATTATAAACAAAGCGACTGGCGTTTGTAGCGCGAGTAACGAAGGCAGAATTCCTGGGCACATTATAAAAGAGACGAGTAATTCTGTGGAAATCAGAGGAAAGCCGGAAAAATTCATTATAAAGGGAAGGAAAAGGGGGTAGCATGTAAATTGAGAAATAAGAAGATCGCGGGTCGCGCGCGTGCACGGAAAAACCGAGCGGAATAAATGGAGGGGAACGTAGTTTTCCCCGTTGCCAAAAGTGTAGCAGTAAATAAAGTCGATTTCTTTCTCTCATTCGGGGATTCCGTATTCTCGGCAGTCCCGGTTTTGCTCGATTTAATTTAAACAATGTGCTCGCCGTTTTTACGCGCGCACCCTATCCCCTTGATCCAGATTATCTCGTCTTCATTAACCCTGCCGTTTCTTTCGCCGTGCACACCGATGTTACGTCGACGATCCTCCACCGACAAATAGGCAGGATATTTTAAAAGGATGAAAGACAATCCATTACTTTTCGTACAAAAAACTTTAATACCCTCGCGAATCTTCCAGCTATAAAACACATTCATCCTATCATTAAATGCTTCAACTCAACCACCCAATTATCTCAGTCACCATAACTGCTGCGGTGAAATCTAAATTTGGTTAATTACGATTTGCGTATCGTTGGTTGAACCTATTAACGCCGAAGAATGAACCATTAGAACAAGAATAAACAAACGAACGAAAGCATTGTAATATTCTCGTGATGCTCGCCACAGGCACCAGAATTAATTCCACTGAATCAACTGCCTTCAACAACGAAATTCCAACAACGATCACGCCTAACAGCCCCCAGGAAGCGACGCCAAGGGCTGTCCAACAAAACGTTGGCCCGTGGCTCGCAGAATTGCAGGGCCAGCCGAAAGTGCGTCGTTTCGTAACGATAAAACACGCACGATGGAGTAGACGACCAGGGGGGGGTGCTGGAGAAAAAAAAGGAGGGTAACATTCGGAACGCAGTGGAGGAGGTCGGCGAGTGGCGCGACTGCGAGAGGGTAAGTAGCCGCGAGCCTACGTGCACGCGCGAGTTCTCGTGTTCACGGGGGCGATGAAATATGCAACGGGCGAAAAAAAGAACGTCGGATATATTCGCAGCGGCGAAGGGTCGCGGGCCAGCCGCCGTACCATTAATGCCACCCCAGCGCAATTTCGCCGGGGGGATAATGGTTTTGAACACGCTCCTACTCGCGCCGCCCAGTCGCCCCTTGCCGGGTAAAAGTGCACTTTCTCCCGTGGACAGGGTGCGCCCTTAACCGACGCCTGGATCCCCCCTGCTCCTCCGTCGCAGATCGATCCAGGGCCCTCGCGAAGAGCAAGCCGAATACTCCGCGAAACCATCCCCTCTGGGTCTCTGGGGCTGTTCCGGGAGCCGGACGAAGTATAAATAAGAAATTGCAGCTGACCACGAATCGAGATTGATTGTTTTTAATTTGGTCCGTTGGAGTGTTTAAGGGTAGTTACGATAAAATTGATGTTATGGAAATAGGAAGAATGGGAGAGGGCAGAGTAACATTGTTGGGAAGTTAAGTTAGAGGGTTAAATCAGCACGCAATTTCTTGAATAAACTCTGACTTCATCTTAAGGAAAGTTTCAGAACCTCGTATTCCCACGCGTTAATTATTCCCGTCTTTAATTTTCCACCAGGATCAATATTAGCAATAATTCATCTCGCTACATCTTCCAATAAAAGAGCCAACTCATTCTCCCAGTTTCCTCCCTCAAGTTGGCACACATCTCCTCGATGGAAACGTTCGAAGTAACTTCAAATTGACCAGAAACAAAATCCAGCTCCACCTGGCAGCCCGCCAGTATCCGCGTCACACATCGAGCTATCGATTGGATTCGATATTCCGTTCGTTCATTCGACCCATTAACACGTCCGGCATGGCTTCCAGTCCGGCGAGACGATTTTAATCGCCGTTAGTGGCTTTTAATAGCCAGCGTCGCGAGTGAAATTAATGGAAGCCCGACGACTTTAATCCCGAAATCTCGCGTGCACGGCGAAGACAATTACGCCCCTCCTCTCGTGCCCGCGGTCGAAAATGCCCTCATAATTAGTTCCACATGCCACTGACAATTAACAGACTGGATGGTAGCGGCTCGTGACACGGACACCGCCAATAATCGTATGCTAAATCGATGACCCATTAGAAACACGTGCCGCCCGCTGGTACGTTTTCTCCTGAGAGTTATCGCCGGGGATTACGTGCCCATATTATGGATTAATATTCCCGTGTCGCGTGCGGATATATCCGCGATTCCCTCAACGTCGACGGGTAGAGAAAAAGGCTACGCCAGGGGATGCTAATTACATCGGAGACTTAATTAACCCGCGACCCACGCGCGGCATCCCGATTCCCTAATTACATTACAAAATTTACCCCTCTAACGCGCTGAATCACTATTACACCAACGGCACCATTCGTCAGCCGATAGCCCCCATTACGTCCACTGTCATTCAATTTAACCGATAGGAGAAGAATCACTGTTCTCTGCGCAAGTTTAACGTGCGCGTGTGTACAGTAGAATATATTCGACAGTGAGCTGAAAATACATATCCTATTCCCAAAGGAAGCGAGCGAACGCTGCTAATAATCACACGCGTCGACTAACCTTCAGAGGCGGAGCTGGAGCCCCGGGGAAGCTCGACTTCTAAATTTCCGCCTCTGAACCGAAAAACACCGCCAGTTGCTCGTCGGAGTTCTCCGCGTTGTTTTTCCTCGTTACGCATAACGAAGCGGCGAAACGGTACAGCCCGACCGCTGCAACAGTTACCCGAGGCTGGGGAAAAAGGTAGAGCGGAACTTTCGAACAACCCCTTTTTCCTGGCCGTTCTTCCGGGAACGAGCCGCGCAAACTTCTCGCAGCGTGAACGATCGCGAGCGATGCAACTGGTGCAGCTTCTTCGCGGAACACGCGCCGGGAACGAGTTGCAGCAACATCCTGCGAACGGTTACGCGGCTGTGCAACGAGATTGCCCTGCAGCAGGGCCTCTTAAACGCCCTCCCTGGGCGTGCACATCCTTGATAGTCTGCCGAGATCTATTCACCCTTTCCTAGGACGCTCTTCTTTAAATTCAAAGAATAAAAGTGACACTAGTTGTACTGAAATTTTTGTTGGAGAGTAAGGACGTAAATTTTGGTCATTTAAGTTTACGGAATTTTTTTACGTCTGACCGTCCACCTTTGGGTGCATACAGTGGTGGCGAAAAGAAAGTTGGAACTGTGAACGTAAAGCCTAGTAATAAGTTAGTTATACAGACTTGCAGAAATGCGAGCTTTAGTGTTTCTTTTGTCCACCACTGTACTACACGGACCGCGGGGCATGGAAGTTTGCAAGCGTGAATGGCAGGAAATTTCATTCGATGACTTGGCTAGCTTTCGACGCAACGGTCGACGCAGTTGGCAGTAGTTTCGCGGGCAACATTTTCCCCATGTAACATTCCAGCACGTACAAAGTGCCGGGTGATGGCTAATTCTACCCGACGATCTTTGGCAAGCCGCCATTGTGCTCGTTCTTACCTCCTCCCGGGAGTTTTTCATAGTTTCTACTGTCTTACCGCGCTCGTTATCGCGAGCACTATTTATGCCGCGTGAAACGAGGGAAGTGGAGAGTTTTTGGAGCGAGAATTGTTATCTCCAGTCTAATTTCAAGGCGGATGAGTAATTCCAGAAAGTTACTGGCTGGCCGTTGGTGAATTACACATTTTCATGGCAGTTCTTTGGTTCGCCACTCCGTGAAGCAGGTACTTACGATAGAATGACTTACTATAAAATCCAGGACAAGGGAGCGCAATGTCTGTACAAGTGAACACAGACCTCTATTTAATAAATCAATGCTGCTGAATTATTATTCGAGTAGAATTATTCTCCGTCTACTCCCGAAGCCTCTTCAAGCTACATAGAAGCAGCGTAGCCCACGGAAGAACGGGGTCAGGGTGTAAACGAAAACTTGAACGTTGCCATAGAGGGCAGACGAATGAAATTTCCAGGTATCTGATTCTTGTTAAGGTCGGTGCAATTGATGCGCGGATCGTATCAGGCGCGGCGGCGTCTAATTGGAGCGGTGCATCGACTCGTTAGTTGTCGAAATTGTGGGAGAGACTGCGAACGGGACAGGCGTAATCCGTGGGCCGCATGTGCTGCACATGCACCTGTGGCGCACCCTGCATCACCTACCTAATCGATTCACTATCCGCTGTGACGCGACAAATTGCGTTTGTACGAGCCCCGCTGTATTATGCTGGGCCATAATACTCATGGAGACCGCGCGACGCCCCGTGCACCGTCTCCTGTCCCCCGTTCCCTTCCTTACCTAGGCCATCCCCCGTCTTCAACCCCCTGGAAGCTGGCTGTAATGAGATAGTCCCCTTTTCGACCCGGAGGGTCATACCAAGGTAACGCGAGACGACGAGTGCGAGAAGCTACGCGACCGCGTGCCACATGGTGTAACGAAGCGTTCGTTGTCTCGTGTTCCGTAACGAAGGGGTTGCGCACCGTCGTCTGACTTTGCCGAAGCGTTGTGGAAAAATATCGCAAGGGCGAGCAATCGAGCACCCAATTTTTTAGAACATCCCATGGTCACATTACTTTTTGCTTCAATACGTAGTCGAGGGAGAAGCTGAAGAAGGGTTGGGAGGATATATTGTAGCTTCAGGAGTGACCGTGAAAAAATTCAAGATTGGTGTTTTACTCCGTGCACAGGGACACGGTTCCCTTCTGTTAAATTGTAATCATTCCGCGATCGTTCGCCCTCGAGATTCTCTTTGTTCGATGTGGGGGAATGACAAATCGCTGGACGCGAGTAGAGGAGGATTCTCAGGAATCGCGTGACGCGGAAAGCCGAGGCTTTTGAAGATATCGACGAAACGATTATCGTGTATGTACGGAGAGAACGGTGCATACCTACAGGCGCGAGTAGCCGGTAGTAGTCGAGTGGTTAGACGTTTCACGAGGGTCGAGGCGTAGGGTCGAGACAGCTGCTCGTAATAATTGCTCGTCGGTAGGTGGTGGGCTTCCCAGCGCCTCCACCCTCGGAAAGATGCCTCTACAGACAGCGAACAGGAGTCCACGGAAGTTATAAATATCACGACGCCCGGCGTCGGGCGAAGCACCGCGACGACCCTCTTAATTTCCCCAATATGCATAGCTCTGTCGTTCCAGCGTCTTCCCGACCTCCCCCCCCCCCCCTCCCGGTGTCCCTCGACTGTCCCGAATAATTCGGCCGTTCGTGCGCTGATGAATCATGGGAGCCCGCGAACGAGCCAACTTTTCATCCAGAGCTGCTCGTCGAGGGGAAATTTCGCGACGAAACCGGAAACTCTTGTAGGAGTTGTTGAATACTCGCGCCAGGTGGTACATTCAAACATTATAATCTATCCCCCTCAAAACTATCGAAAAACCTAATTTGGTTAGTTCTACAATAGATTTTTCCAAGTGTTGTCTGAAATCTGTGGACTCCAATCACAACGTTTCTACGATCGAAATCGTCAGATGGCTAATGCATTTTCCCCACGAAATATAATATTTGCGTTATCGAATGCATTACACTCCTACCTCGCAGGCAATGGAGGAGCCAGTTCAAGGAAACAGAGCGAATCGATGTTTGCATGGCTCGTCAAAGGAAGGTTGATTCGATGAAATCGAAGATGGGAATGGGGGGGACGTATCGAACGGCCAAAAGTCCATTATGCTGGCAACCTGTGTCCAACGAGCAGTCCAGGTTTATTAGTAATGTATAAGTTAAACTCGCGTAATAAAGTATGTATCTGAAATATGCAAATCACTTATCTGTTCGTTAAGGGGAGAAGCCTGTATAAACGGCTTATTTTTATATCGATTTTTAGGAATTTTTTGCAAAGATACCAATGCGCTAATCCTTTCGGAACTTTAAGGGACTTTATTTAACATTAGAACAAGTAAAAAAATTTATAACAGAAAAATTATAATAAGTACAAAAGAAATAGAGCAGTATCTGAAATAGATTTTTTCCGAGATGCAAGGCGGCGTTGGTTGTAGCGTCTCTGGTAGTTATGTAAAACAGACCAATAAATTTTTTTCAATTTATGTGCCAATTGTAAGAATATAAACCACCAATGGTATAAAAAATTGCATGTCTTAAAAATGGCGGAACTTCAAAGTATTAGGTGTGATTTTCGCCAAAGTTTCGCGTTTTATTTGTTTAAAAACAGTGGTTAAAATTAATAATTTGATTAAACCTTGTGCTTCATGTTATGAGGACTAGTATAAACTAAATGTGTGCAAAATTTGAAGTTGATTGGTGAAATAGTTTTTGAGTTATCCCCGGCGCCAATTTTGAAAACGTGGTTTCCAGAAAAACGCGTTTAAAATGCGTTTTAGGTATGCTCGGCGTTCGGAGGCGCGCTGACTCACCAGGCTATATTATCAATACGATGTTGAATTTCGGCCTATAACTTTGAGAATATATTTTTGAAATGTTTTAGAAGCGATTTTAGGGAAAAAAATTTTTTTGCCGTTCGATACGATCTTCTCCCCTTAATTCTACGCGATTGCATTACATGCAACAGGAGAATTTTAACGTAAGTGTGCACGATTCTTTCTACCCGCTGGTTCGCGCGAAACGAAAGAAAAGGTATTTGTTTAAATAATTACTCCCATGTCGAATATAGCTTGACTGGCGACCCATACAGGGGATGCAGCGAAAATTCTGCGGTATGCGCTTTTCGGGTGCATTAGGCTGCGGCCGTAAGCGCTCTGTACGCGTGCATGTCCTCCAATCTTCGCGCCATTATTCTCTTACGTGTACTGGTCCAGAATAGACCGTGGTAGAACATAGTAGAATGCAGTAGAACGTATCTAATAGAACGGCCCGACGACCGCCTGTTCACGTTTCTCCAAATTGAGTTAGTGCCGGCTGAGGCGTCACTTAATATCGTTTTTCTCAGCTTTAGTCACGTTTCCGGTAAATTGAATTTTCACACGGCTCGTTCGCTACGGTGTGTATAAATAATACAGGCGCTGTCACCCTGCGCCCCATAGAATTACACCGGGGGTAATCATTTTTACCGGGTATTCCATTTTCAAAACAGCAAAACAGCCCGCCGTATTCCATATTCTCAAACAGAACATGGTCCTCTCCTTTTCCTCGCGTTTCGAGTATAATTTTGCGTGTCTATTGATGGATCCATTTAACGAGTGCGACCAATAATCACGTTTTCATTCCTAGTGCACAAAATAAGGGATTTTAAAAATGCCGAAACGCACTGTAATTTTTTACAAAATTTCCGCCTCCGTCGCATAAATAATATCGACCCATATCAGAGCTACGGCTGCAAATTAATTCGCCTCATTTCCTGTAAGTTGCGCAGAGTCAGAAGCTGTTATTCGACACGCTGAACACAGCGGAATCTAGGCGCCCGACTAATGACCGACCAATTCTACTAGTCGCGTTCAACATTTCCCGCGAATAATGTACGTGTCGAGGGAGGCGGTATGAAAAAATTTCGTTGTTAACTTTCGCCGTCGAGATGCCATTAAAAAAAGTTGCAAGAGGAGGGAAAAATCTGAAATTTTCCCTGCAATGTAATCTCTCCCCGGGAAAAAGCTCGCCTCTGGTGCGCTCTTTCATTGCCATCGTCCCCGGTGTCAATGCTGTAATAATCAAGTGCCAGACACGCGGCTGAGGATCGCGGAATGTACACAACAGGCGAGATTAACGAAGAGAGTGGTGGTTCTTTGAAATGCTGTACGAAAGAAGGGAAACTCTAACGAAACGTGCCCTTAGTTGCGCATTGAAAGCACGAATATCTGCATCGGACCTCCAAGACCTTCAAACATCCCCTATTGGCGACACTATTTCAATCCCACTTTTCGCGTTCAACGTACACATCGTGCAGGTAAAAAAATGTCACGCCCTCAAAGCCTCGCTTGAAAGGATTCGAGTGGTGCGCGCTCCTCGATACCCTTTTTTTTCAATATCCCCATACGCTGCAACGTCGAAACTAGTACAAACAATGGTATTATTACAGTTTCTACTCTAGAAAAAAAAGGGGGGTTGTTCGGAACACGCGGGGGGGGGGGGGGGGGGGGAAGGAAAAGAAGAAAATCGTGGCGCCGCAGGTCTGAAAGCGGGATAAAGCTCTCGCGGGGATTTTCGCGATAACGACGAAATTGCCGATAAGCCGTCGCGGGAGCCTGGCTTTCCTGGTGCGTGCCGTATCGCGGGCTTCGATGGAAATGGTAATAAGCTGGCGAGTCAGACATTGTCGGCGTCGAGGCAATATCGTGCTGGACACGCGAACTCGTGAAATCCCTTTAGTCACGGAATCCGCCGGCCCTTCGATCCGCCCGTCCCACCCCCGCCCGTTTCCACCCTCCCTTTTTCCAGCCCCGGTGTAATTCCATGCACGTAATTCCATCCACCTTCGGAATGGCGCTTTTATACGGGCGACGGTGCTTCGAGACACTGGAGGAACGTTCACGTAACTATTATGGGATATCGTTCGCGAGATCATCATGGGGGTCCCGGGGGCCATCAGCAATTTTTGTTTGCGCCTGCAGCCGCCGTGGGTCGCTGTGAATGGAAAATTTTGTTCTAGGGAATTGCGAGAGTTGCGGGAATTTAAAGTATGATAAGTGTAACATCGTTGCGGTATGAAAATTTATAATCCAAATATTTCTGCTATTAAAAACCTCTGCTTCGAGCATCGTTCGTTTGTAGAATTACACAACATTAACAACGTCAGCGTCCGCAGCTCGGATCAATTGAGAATGTCGACGCTGCCGTGTTTTCAACGATCGTTAACGTTCCCCGAATACGCGTATTCATCCATTTCTCGGTCTGCCGAACTAAACTCTGAAAGACTGAAAGGAAATGCTCGACGTTCCACTCGAACGTTCGGATCCGCTCCTGCGCGATCTCTATCCCAATTTCGCTTGGAGAGCTTCCTTTTCAGAAAAAAAGCTGGCTGCCGGCGAGGAGGGGGAAAGGAAAAATGATACTGCGTAAGTTCGCCCGGGGAGCTCGCTAACTCCTAGAAAGGCTGTGTAAATCGTTGTATACCAGGGACGACGGGCTTGTTCGTTATCACGGGGCGCTCGTAAACGTCTCTGCGTGAAAAAACACAGGGGGGTGCGTGAGTTACACGACGCGGCCCCCACCCTCGCCAAGGTAACCCTTCGCCATGCCTCAGCCCCGATACTTACCCCGTGACTTTGTACGTCTTCTGGCGGGGGCAGAGGGAGAGTACGTGGCTGCACGTTACGGCATGCGCCGCTGTAAAACACGCGAGGGTATGTTTTTTCCGCGACGTTTCGCGCGATGAAAGTGGCTCGGGGCTGCCTGAGGGGCGGCGAGATACATCGCCCGCCCTTCGAGCGGAAAATTGAAAGGACTAGCCTCTGCCTCTCTCCTCTTCAACCAGCCACGCGCAGTTTTTGACACTCTCGACGCGCGATTAATTTTAATGCTCTCCCAGTCCCGTGCTCCAAGGACCGAGGGTTGGCCTTGCGCCGGAATTCAAGGCTTTTGAAAGTTGATACTGATGCAATAGAATTTGGGGGACAGAATGATAAGAATACTTGATAGTCTGAGTAGAACTGCGAGGAAGCTATTGTGAATCTACTTGTATTTAAATGAATATTTCCACCCCTTTCTGGATGTTCAGATAAAATTAAGTGGCTCCTCTTGAAACTGAGGCTACAGTTCTCTACGAGATTACGTTCCCTAACCCATTCTCTAATTTCACGAATATCTTTGTTAAATCTTTGTAACCGTCCTCTTCCAATCGCGTTATCCTCCCGGCGAAGGTAAGGTGGGATTGGAATGTTGCGTCGAGACGACCCCAGGAACTTGCTTTTGTTACCCAAAGCGTTACGTAACTTCCCTCCTCAGGGGGTGTGATCCTCGACGAGCCTCGTTTCCAGCGGCCGAAAGTCGGCGCGGCGTAGGTGGAAAAACGGTGTCGTGCAATTATACGGCAGGCCCTCCTGCTCCGCGTACGCTTGCCAACTTATTCGCTGAATTACCCTCGTGGTGGCATCGGCGCCCGTCGACGCGGACACGAGTTCCCAGAGCGAAACGAGGCTCTCCCTTGAAACTTCCTCGCTCGTTAGGCACGCGCGCACGCCTCGCGGCAAAGTTACGTCGTTACACCACGAACAGAAAAAGCTTCCGGGACAAAGATAGCTCGAGGGTGGTGGCAAATAGTCCTGCCCGTTTGCGGATGCCTAAACGGCGGACGGCGATAGGCTTCGACATACTTCCAATTGCTTCAAACGTACGTCAGCTTCGAATCGCTTCGAGCCTCAGGAATATTTTCTCCTCTGATGAGTGTGGAAAACTATGGCGGGTTCTGCAACACTTGATACCAATGAAATGACAAGTTGGCAATGGAGAATATCTCCAGCAATCTAGCAGAATGAAAGACTTGCCGGGACTTTTGAAATATTCGGGATTTGGATTTATTCGAGACGATTCGAAGTAGGGCAACGCTGAATTGGCTGAGCACGTGCAAAAGAGCGAATGGAAGAGCCGTCACTAGCGACAGAGTATTTCGACGTACGCGATTCACGATCCCCTGCCACGCAATCACGGGTGAACGATACGATCGAGCCTTTTGAGGAAGTATCGATCGCCGGTGTAGGGGATCGCACGATGCATAGAAATTCGCGAGGCTGGAAACGTCAAAGATGTTCGGTCAGAATGGATGTCGTCGGATTTCTAGGCACCCTCTGCGTGCTTCAATTTCTGACTTTCGAATTCCGGCCGGAGGGAATTTAAGTCGAGGGCGAGATCGACTTATCTTTCGCTTTTGTAGGTATTTGGTGAACTTCCATGTTGAATTTTCCATGTTGCGGCGTTCTGTGATAAAGAAATTTTAATCTATGATTTGTGGAAAATAGGTGTTGCCTGATGAAGGCTACTCCCCCGCCCCCACCCCCTCGATCAGATTTATTCATTAATGTCGAACAAAGAAGCAATATGTCTGCATGACTCCACCAATTCCACCCTCGTTACGAAACAAGAAACGCGCAAGAGAGGGGCATAGAAGGAAGAAGAAAAATCGATCACATTGTTTGCCGAATGACACGCGGAGCTGCATAACAAT
Organism: Andrena camellia; assembly: GCA_029448645.1. Lineage (NCBI taxonomy): Eukaryota > Metazoa > Arthropoda > Insecta > Hymenoptera > Andrenidae > Andrena > Andrena camellia. Next base: position 38,550,261 of record CM055679.1, on the reverse strand, counting down.
GCGAATAAAATCCCGAGGAAGGAATCCTCGCGGCGTTCAGTTCGCTGTCGCATTTATGTAGGTCAACGGTGCAAAGGCGAGGGAGGAAAAAAACATTCGCGTCACACTTTCCAAATATATATTCAAACGATGCCGTTGCAACGTGTAGCAAGATGGTTGGGGATTCAGAGGCAGTACTGCCGTAGAAAGACGTCTGAAATGAAAGGAAGTTTCTGCCGGGGAACGATACGCCACTCGACGGAACGACTGGCGCCGGCTTTGAATAGAAAATAATCGAGGGTTCCGCGGAGAATAACGGGAAGTGGTAACGCGACACCGAAAAAAAAAGACACCGTGCTGCTGTGACAATGGGGCCGAATGGAGGCCTCGTCTGCCTTTTTCAAACGAAAAACAATGCCTCCGCATTGTAGAGCCGCGAAGAATTAACCGCCATGGAGAACGGAGGCCCGATAGCTTCGGTGACTTTGAATTTTCGCCACTTTTCTCGCCACTCCTGACAGAGTTCCTCGAACTTCGTGCAGCGAAGATTTATTTTGGAATGAGGGAATAGCTTTGATCCCTGTTATTATTACACGAAACGTCAGTAATTTGCAACAATACCATATTTAAGTCGATTCTCGAGGAGACTTCTAAAGAATGATTCTACTATAATACCAGATATGTATTAGGGTGGTCCTTATATGTATGGTAAAAAATCAAAGTTTTTAAAATTTTCTTCTGACCCTCTCAGAAGCTTCCAAATAGTTTAAAAGAATTTCGTCTAATATTGTGTTAAAATATATTAAGGATTAAAGGTCGCTCAATGGCATTGAAATATGACTATTTTGGTATAAATTGATAGAAATTTTTGCAATAAGGACAAAATAATTTTATTAACTTTTAAGTGAGAGTATAACATTAAAATTCGGGCACACATCGCATAGACGAAACGGGTTTATAACGAGTGTTTACTGTATTGTGTTGTGGCATAAGGCTTTATATGCACATTTAAATTTCTCTCATCAGCAGCTCTCGAATCAGATGCAGACGCAAACTTTGACGTACATTCTATTCAGGTTGTCAAACGCACAGATAAAAGCATGATTTCGAATTTTGATATATAAATATGGGCCCCGTTTCATTAAAATTGACAAGTGACAATTATGGAAAGTCGCAGTTGCCAAACTTGTGGTACATGCGAAATATAAAGTCTTTGAGCGACCATTATATATTAAAATATACAAATAAAAAACACGAAAAGCTCGTTTCACTTCCGTGAGGGGAACAGCACGCGCGAACAAGACCAGCAGGAAATTGCTGTTGCGCTGCTTTCCGCTTTTCCTGGCGCAAAAAGCGAACGTTGTTTCGACGCGGGGAATAAGAAGGGCATGTTGTTACCGTGGCGAACGACTTCTCGTCGACGGTCTCAACCTCCTTCGCAAGCCGTTCCCGAATGATGAACGAACGCTTTCCCTCTCAACTCTCTGAATTTAAAAGTTCCGTGTCTCCGAAGCTGGAGCGTGGATTCGAGACGAGTCTGCATCTAGATCGAAGACTATAGAGCGATTGAGTGCGATTCAATGCAATGCGAATTTTGAAGGAGTTTCAAGAATGTGAAATACTCTAAGCGATGCAAGTAGAAACAGTCAGTATTGGACAGACGCATCATCTAAATCATAGGTACCCCATTTAATTGGACGAATCTCACAGTTTTCCCTCCACATTCTCCAATTCACTCTCACGACCATAAAGTCGTCGTCCTCCCAGTAGTGCAACGAATGCAACGAATTCCACCCTACCCGGCAGACAATAAAGATCCACATTGCAGTCGCGCGATTGTGCAGCGTGAATGGAAGCTCGAGCTTCTTCGCATACTGACGCTCACCAGTCATACGGGCTGAAAAACGTACTTGGTGCCGAGTTATGGAAACGACAAACACGCCCCCTGCCGGCGGACAAGCACTTACGAGCGAGGACGAGCATGTGAATCGCGTGCACACGGCGCGTATGCACCCGCGGCAAACACATGTCGCGGCACGTGTACGCCCCAACAGCAAAAACGGAAGCGTGTGCGTAGATACGAGCCCCGGACTGTTCTTCTTGTCGCTGCTGCTACCCGACTCCATTGTTTTGCGGGCCAGAGGCCAGCCGCGAGCTTCGTTTCGGCCATTGTTACCCTTCAATTTCCTTGGCCAGCTTTTGTGCGCCGTTGCTGCGGGGGAGTGAATTTTCGTGTACACCGAGAACACAGCTGAAATCACTTTTATCGCTGGGAAAGCCGGACGGTATCGCACTCTCGGGGTCCTTGGGCAATTGTATCGACGACCTCGAGCTCTGTCACGGTGCTCTTTAAGGATTCGAGGGTAGTTTCTACCAATATCAGTCATCCGTATCGACCAGAACAAGAGGAATGGTGGTTTTCAGAAAATAGTGAATTTAAATAGAGAAAGTAGAGGAGTCTTCGCCTCCATAGGAGTTTAACAGAGACCAGAGGGTTCTCAGCTTGTCGCGGGTTTCGATTTCTTTCATCAAGCGCCATTTCCCAAGGAGATGTCTCTATTCGTGCATCCCCTTTCGGCCACGTTCAAATTGAATATGTAAATTCGCGTAAACAGCGCGGAGTTTCGCGTCACGTTCCCCGCCGTCATAGAATTTTCAGAGAGCGTCTGATCTCCCCTATTCGTATCGCTCCGAGCAAACCTGAAACTTGAAGCGTCTGGAAGGCTGTGGGGCGGTAGGATGGAGCTCTCGCTCGTTCTCAGGCGCTCGTAAGAATAAATCGTGATCTAGAGGAGCATCTAGAATCTAGAGGAACATAGGCGGGGGGGCCTGGAATAGAAGTCTCTTCATAAAGCGCAATCTCATTTTTCCCGGTTGCCCCGCGATAACGAAAACGGGCACGTCTCGAAGAGCTGTTTATTTCGCCTACGCCTGTGTCCCTTTCATAAAATTATCGCGATATTTCCTCGTCATCGCGGCTACTAAGTATGCCCGCCCCGCTCTCCTACCGTGAAATCTTCCAAAATTACCAGCCATTCTTCTGAAACTTCCCAGACATATTGCTTCTTCGCGCCGGAGGGAGAACGCCGCGAAAGCCAGCGAGCAATTTCCCCGATGTCTCTTTTCGAAAATTATTACGTCCTGGCGAGAAGCTTGATAAGCCCAGAGACGTATCAATTTACCTTCTACAAAGTAGCTGTCCCCGTGATACAGCTTGGTTCTATTTCGTCAATTCGTCGCTTGCTTCCTCCATTTACTGAAATCGATTCCAGAGACACAACTTACATAGAACCGTATTACATATCGCAGTGTACAAAGCATTCACGGTTTTTATCAACCTCCAGCTAGACTCTCGATGTCTAGCAGCCCGCCAGTGCGTCTAGACGACTCCGTGGAACAGTGAAGGGGGCTTTTCGGCTCGTTGCGCGAAAGAAAAGCCCTCGGACGGGAACGCGGCGAGGGGCCAGCAGGGATCAACGACCTCGAAGTCCCCAGACCCGCTTCGCGTCGCCTTTTTTGTTCGCGGAATCGGTCAGAACCAACTGGAATTCCGCTTGAACAATTGCACGGGGGTGGTACACGCGTACGAATGATCGAACCAGTGGGAACAGGTTACGAGCCGATATCATACGACAGCCGGGCGTCACGCGGGATTACAATATCGAGCTAGATACGATGAAGTTCGCGCTCGGGCCATTTTCCCCTTGATGGGCAGCGCGCATCGCGCGAATTTTCCAGAACCTCGCTCAACCCCGATGCGCTATCTGGCAAATGAACTCGTACGAGTCCTGGTGATTCGCGGCTATTGCTCGTTTCACGGCTGTGCACGGGCTATTGTGTTCATTCGTGAAACGCGAAACGGGAAACCCGAGGAACACGATGGTGGACGGCGGACGAGGGTTTCGATCATCCCCCCACGTGGATAGAACGAATGGCGGAAATTAGAGGCCGTGGGTGTGCGAAGTGGGATGTTCCTACTTTTACTTCTTACGCGTGCGTCGATTCTTATTTTCCTATACGAGCGTGTACTTTGTCTGGGGGAGAGGTGGAACGGGGGAAAAAGGGGGGACGAGAAGAACGTAGCTGGCAAAAACTTCAGACGGCGCTAATCCAAAGCCTCGGGACGCAGCGTTCTCGGGAACTTTGTATGCAGCAAGTACGGTTTCGTCCCTGGCCGTAGTGCAAGAAAGCTACATCTCGCCCCCAGGCAAAGTGCCGGGTCTAATTATCCACTGACCTAACGAACTACGTTTCTCGCATCGTCGGAATATCAGAGGCCGCATTCGGCCGACAGAGCCACCACGGTCCACGAATTCCTTCGCGCAAGAAGCGCCCATTATGTTACTCGCGCGACAGCGGCGCGCGCTCCGTTGCCGCAAGTTACGATGATTGGGCGACATGGTTCTTTCCTAATTGACTTTCCGATCGTTAATGGAGATCAGGTGTTTTCTATTATCACCCTTTACGATGGGAATTACACGGGGTGCAAGTAAAGTGGTGGTCGGAATATTGGAGATGCTTCCCGATGCAGCCCCTAAATTAGGCACATTCGCTGATTTATGTTGTGAAATTTATACGACAGTGTGTTATGATTACTATTTATAACGTCGACCTTAATTATGCGGACAGTTAAATAAGAAAGCTGAGGTGATGCACCGAGAGAAATTAGAACGGTGGTGCATACGATATTCATGATACCGTCAATGAATATTTCAAAGAAACGACACCGATGGCGGCTGATGACGGCGAAGTTACGAGCTGATAATGTGACAGCTGAATAACGGCTACACGCTGGCGCTCGCTAGGAGGATGCACTTAGAGACAACACGGGAAGAACGGTATTCAATATGCAAGACGTATACCTACGTGCATGGAACGCGAGCACATCTCCGCGGGATATCGCCAAGTTTCCGACTCGTTGATGGTTCTTGCCCATGCTTTTCGTCCGCCACCAGCGTTTAACTTATGAAAATGTAAATTACAGGCCCGCCGCCCGCAGAAGCGACGCTAAATTGTCGCTGCAACTTCGCTGGAGAACACTGTGCCGTTGCGAAAGAAGAAAATAAATTATGGCCCGGTTAAAGTAATTATTCAGCTAAATTGTGCTCCATTGTTCCAAGCTCTTTCTTCGGCGTAAATCGAACGATTAATTGTAATAAAGTCCCATTAGTGTACGAGAGAGAACAGAGAAAATGAACAAAAAAGCATAACAACAATTAAAGTCGGTAGATTAATCGAATGGATTTGTCCAAAGATCGACAGAATCTCTTAGATTTATTGGAAAGAAAGCTTCCATCTAAAAAATATGTGTATCCAAACGATTTGGCAGAAGCCTGTCAAACGCGTCTAGCAAGGTAAGCATGAGCGAACGGCCCCCCTGACATATTTTCTTGTTATTAAATGCTAAACAATGCTCCTCGCCAGAAACACCATTCTCTACAACTAACTTTAATAACGAAAGCCACTACTGTGATTCATTTAAATGTAATAATTATTTCTGAAATAGTATATTTTTGATAATATCGTGTTACTGAAATGTAAGGCTGCTCCTATCGAGCGAGCATTCTGTATTTTCGCATCACATTATTGTATTCTAAATAATCCCGCTCCACGATTTTATTTAAAGTGGAAAAACACCATCGAAATTGTAGTACAAGAAAAGAATTATTTTTTAGGTTTTAATGCATTTTTAATAAAATTGTTTAACATAAATTTTTTTCATAAATTTTTTATTTTATAGTTTTTAGTGTTTTTGGATTTTCATTTCATAGCACAGACTTCTTTACAAATATCTTTTATTGCTGTATAGAGTTTAACAGTTTTCTTAAACGCTATAGTGCTACAGTCACTAAAATATAATTATTTTCTTGTACTACAATTTCGATAGTGATATACTGCGAACGCCTGCAAAGTTTTAGTTTTACTATTCGTACATACGTGACGGATCATTTCTCGATAAATTGTGCATTTTCGGTAATCGCGATGCGACTAGCGTCCTGAACGCAGCGGCTTTTTGTCGTTTTCGTAAAGAACGCGAGTGGCTGATTTCAAGTCGTTTGGATTTGTAGTTATGGGTTATATTTATTGATGACTGGGTAATTTTTTCACCCGCACGAGGTTAATTTTTTTTTTTAAATATTGTATTGTCATCCAAGCTACTCGCGCCTGCAAAGTTTCAAGACAATTGAATAGTTGGAAGTGGATTAAATTTGAGTTGCCAGATTTGAACCATACATACAAACAAACAGAGGATCGAAGCCGAATAAAATCGTTTGAAAAGAGTCGCGATTGTTTTTGAGATTGTTCTTGTATTTTGAATTGGAGTTACCACTTAAGAGAATTCTCTCCTCCACGAAATCATTCAGCTAATAACAGGTATAACACCCAAATCGCCCCCCTTTTCTTCTCACTAAACATCACACAATTCCCTCTTGACCTGCCACCAGCCATTCGAGGTTCAAGCTGTTAGCTTCCCGTTCCAATAGCAGAGGTCCGCGAATGCGTTTGACGCGAGCGAAAGAATAGCCCGGGTATTGCATTTATGAATCGAGGTAGCCTGTTGCAGCTCGCTCGGACGTAGTTTTCCGTCTGATGGACGTGGGCGGAAGAGAACGGTTGCCGAACATTGGAAAAGTGGCAGGGAAACGGAGAAAAGGCGAAGGAAAGTCGGAAACGAACGGACAGGGGCCGAGGGGCGAGGGGCGACCGACGAACGACGTTCCAGTGTAACTGTGGACGGGGGAATAATGGAAGAACGTCGTTTGTCGTGCTGGTCATTATGGGGCGTCGTGACGGCCGTGTTTCCTGGCTAGAGAGGGCAAACGACGCGGCCCGCGCGGAAGACTCGCCGCGACCAATTAAACCGCCGACAGGATTGGATTTATCGACAAACAACGAGCAATTACTAACGTTTAAGCTTGACGGGGAGCCTAGCCGATAGCAGATGCGGGCCCTCGTTAAAAACGGAGAAATTCGTTCGATTTAATCGCGCCTGTCCCCCGTCGCTTATGAAATTTCTCAAAGTGTAGCAATTATGATTCGCTTCCGCATCGCTTTCGTGGTTTCTTAGCTTCGGGATCAGTGACTGGGAATCCTGTCGCGTTGGATCACTATGAAGACATCTATATTGAGGTAACGATACACTCAACGAATAAAATTAATAAAATTTGGGAATGGGCTCGGCGGCTATATACATTTTAAACGCTTCAGAACTTGGAAGCTGAAAACTATGCGAGGACACTTACCTTGTACCTTGCACTAGTATCTAGCGCAAATTCTAACAATAATTGGAAAAAGTTAAACCCGTATTAGTGAGGAAATCCCTACGAAACGATTGTAAATTGCGAATATACCGATTTATCGGCAAACGACCGAAGTTTAGCGATATTCAGACCGCACTGGCCCACGATATGCGGCACGCGTACAATCCACAACGGCAAAATGCGGTTAATCCACTTAATCTAGCGTGCGGACCAGCGCTCTGGCCGTTCGCCAGGCAACCTGGTCATTCCTGGTGGCACGGGCCGTCCAGATAGCCCTCGAGAAGTTCGTGGCCCTGGCCGCTACGCTTAATAGGGGCCCACGATGCTGGACCTCGCCCCGCCGGGCAGCTTCGAAGCTGTTTCCCTTTTTACGGGGGCAGCCGTTGGACCGAAAGCACCCGACGCTCTGCACGCTCGAGGCACAGGGAAATAAAAGCGCCGTTGGAAGACGCCAGCTTTGATGGAGACTTAAAATCTTGTTGCCTCGACGGAGGTCGAGGTTTTTTCGTGTCGCGCGCTCACGGCGAAGATTGCGCCAGGGGATTCGTAGCTGGATGCTTCAGCGTTCGCTTCAAGATCGACCGTAACGTCGGCCGTTCCGAGGAGATCGGGCGAAAATTAGGGAGCATTCTTTCCTCTGCGAGGACAGATCGACCCTGATGGAGAATTCGCCGGGAGAACTCGCGCCAGCTTTAATGGCAACTGTTGCCGTCGCGTGTCGTGATATCAACACGTTCATTGCTGCGGAGGATCACGGTCTGGATGGAGATCTCGCGATTGGGCCGAGACTTTCTCGCTATCGCCGAGCTCGCAGAATTTCTGTGCTCTTTTACCGAGGCATTTGCAAGCCATTAATCTCCAGCCAGGTGATCTTTAAATTCCACATCGGATGCCGCTAACACGATACAGCATACCTAATGTGATTCGTTTTTGGAACGCACCGGGAGAAGTTTCATCGCGTTCCCTCCGCTTCCTAACGTTGCTCGCGATCTTGTTTACGCGTTTATCTTATTTATTAGCGTTCCCGATGCTCGGCGAAATTTCAGCCGCCCCACCACGGCGGGGTCTAGTTAGAAACTACGTTTCTTCGCAAAGCGAACCGTGGCGCGGCCCGGTTGAAACCATATTTCCACGCCGCGGAGCCCATTGTGCCGTACTTTCCCTCCGCGTGCGTCATAATAAGGGTAGTAATAAACATGGTTTATTGCCGCCGCGTTATTATAACTCTCTCGTGACTGCGCGATGGAAGCTGGTCACCGATGAAACGAACGCGCCTGAGTACTAAAACGGACTTGGCTGCAACGATACAAGGATAAAAAAAAAACGGGGATACCGCACGCTGGGCATTGGGGATAATAAAGTGAGGAGGAAGAAGGGAATAATAAGTTCGTAAGATCCGCAGGAAATTTGAGTAACGCTGGAATTACGATTTAATGCGTCCCTTTGATAGGAGGAATGTACACGCGGTACTGGAAGAGCCGTCATGCAGTAGTAATTTTGGAAATGGACATTTCCTCGAGAGACAAAGGTACTTTCTATATGTTAATAATCTCCCTCGGTTAGGTATTTAAATACGGGTAGGTACACGTTCTTTTCCATCGCGGAGCAATTGAGATTAATATGTAACTGTGAATGGGGATAAGCATTTGCTGAGATTCCTTCTCTCTTAAATTTGACCAGTGAAAGACGCCTTTGTTACCGGAAATTCCACCTCTAGCCTCAGTAGACGACGATTTAAATCAAGTCTAAGCGAAGTAAAATAATGAATATTTCAGGCGATTCAGTTGCACTTCTTATGTCGGAACTTTAAACTCCAGTAAACTGATTTAATTTAATGCTCCCTCCATTACACAAACGCTTCCTCCAACTTCCACATTTCGCAGATTATAGAGGTACTAGCTCGATCAAATTACGGGATCAACGTTTATTCGTAAATTTCTCCACTTCCTCCTGAAGTTGAGAATCATGGCCTTTTCCTATTTGCATCTTCAATCTTCACGTCTGGCTAACCCCTAGTTTCTCGAATTCAATAAAAGGAACTGCTGCACTTCATCGACAAACATATGAGTCACTGCAACTTTCCGCTAGCCTATTTGCTACCTTCCGTTCTTTGAACACGGAGAAGATCCTAGCAAACGAATGAATGCATCGCAACGCCGTGCATAAATTCCGCGAAGCCTGTGTTGTAACGCAAATACGGAAACTCCTGCGGCTACGGAGTGATATATGAACATACGTGTGGCTAGATAAGAACTCTTTCACCTGCGCGCCCCGAAATTTCGCCCCGTATATCTCCGTGCTCCGATAACCCCGCCGATTTCGCAATTTCGTACGGAATTAATTTAATCCACCCTCCCAAAATCTGACTCCCAAATACCTATCTGTTACTTCACCTCCGCTCTTCCATTTCGGACCGAGAAAAGTCACTCGTTACTATTCCCCCGAGGTAACTCTGAAAATGGACCGACAGCTGCTTGGCCTGTTCCAAGTGAAAGAAACAAAAGGCGAAGGGACGACCAAGCGGACCACGAGCAGAAAATGCATATCGACAGACGAGGAAAGAGGAAATGGGAACTGAATCAAAGGCCGACCAAAGAGGACAGGCAAGACAACGTGGCCGAGCGAAAACGTAAAAGCAGAATGCAGAGAGCTCTTCGCTGGTGGTATCAGTCTAAGGAAATACGGAGAGTAAACTCGAGGGGTAACGATAACGGGCTAGGAGAACTAGAAAGACGATGACTCTACAGGACTGGGGGGGGGGGGGGGCGAAAAGGAATCGCTGAATTGTGTCTGAATAAATTGGTGGCCCCGATCCGTCCGCTCTCGCGCCTCATTGCATTAGCTTCGTCAGCCGATTTTGATTATTTACGGCGGCGGACAGCAAACTGAGATGCAACCCTTTCCATTAGAAACTACATTACTCGAGGAACAAAATAATGAGTGTAAAGAAACATCTCTGCTTCCTCTGTCAAGCCACCCTAACAAGATAAAAATAGGAGAGACCGGGGCTATTTGATACAGACGAATTATCTCGATCATCTCGAGCTCCATTTGAGCGAGATATATGAAGTTTGTTGTTCAATTCTTTCGTTTATAAAGAGAAAAAGTAAATAGCTGTGTTCATTTTCCAATCCGTCTTGCGACGGCATAGAGTACTGTAGAGAATTTTATAACCCGAATTAATTTGGCATCACATTGAGTCATTGGAAGGTAAGGTAATTACGTTTTGTTATTTTGTTTATATGCTCTACATTTTTTTTCTCTGCAGCATGTTGATACAGTGTATCAATTTTCCCCGACTACTTTTAATTGATTTTTTTCCTTTCATTTCTAGGAACTAGATTCGAAATTATATCAAAAAGACAAATCGTGGCGAAATATAGAAAGATATTTTTGAAAAGCCGTGTGCCGTAATAGAAAAAGACTCAATATCATTAAGGCAAAGCGCGAAAACATACAATATTGACAAAATGAGTTTATTGAAATGTATTAACAAAATGAAGAAGACACCTCATGATAAAGTGCGATACTACAGCCTTAAATAAAAATAAAATAAAAATGAAAAATGTTTTTTCTGTTTGTTCAAAAATCTGTTTGGTTTTCAGAATATGTCTCTGTTCATTTTTAGTTTATATTGTTGGAAAGGTATCTAGATTAAAATTATATTTTTCAAATTTATTAGTTATTCATTAAACGGATATTTTACAGATGTATCAACATGCCCCAGAACAGTATCAACTTGCCCCGCAGTGGGGTAAATTGATACATTTTGCCTTCATCCAAATAACATTTTCTCTTTCATTTTGTATGCATTTTATCAAGTTTTCGCTTACTATATATTAAAGAGGAAGGTCCAAAGTATATTGTAGCATATTTGTTATTAAATAATTAATTCAAACAAAAATGAAAAAAATTGAAAACTGAATAACGTATCAACTAGCCCTGGTCTCCCCTAATAAATGGCCCTCAATGCCGAAGCTCCAGAATTCCAATCCATAACGCACGTGCACTCCCTCGATATACTGTTTCCCAAAATACTAGCACTCCTGTGTATCTAATTTTCGCAGGAAACAAGTGCTTCTCCCATATAAGAAATGTACAGAGAATCCCCAGGTATCAAGGTAACATCTTGTTCAACGTCCACCAACGTGCACACCGGACCTACTCTTATTATAAGCGGATTTCCTGCAAGAAAAGTAGCAGCATCGTGTTTCCTCTTTTATGCACAGCGAACGGGGATGCCATTTGTACGTAATCAGTCATAGTAATCACGGCCATAAATTCGTCCCGACCTAATTCCGTTGATTTATCACGGGCGCCGGGCTCTCTCCACACTTCTCGCGTACGTCTTCGCAGCTGCACTCTGTCGCGGAAAACACGATAATAACTCACCTTCGCTCGCCCGCCTCCCCGCGACCGTAATGAAACTGTAACTTCGGCCGCGTGCCATTTTTTTTTTTCGCTCGGCTGTTTCCAGCGCCCCGACGATTATTTACTTCCTGCCAGCTAATGCTAGCCGCGCGCTGAAACTTCGCTCCTTTCCCGCGGATAATGAATCGTTCGAGCCCGCTCCCCGCGACGGGGCCATTATCGACGCCTCGGTTTTCGTCGACGTAGCTGGTTCTGCCGGCCGGCTTTCTATTACGTTCCCGGTCGACTGAAATTGTTCGGTGTCGCGGGATCGACCGTTAAGGAACCGTCTGGGCGGGGAACTTGAGGGGGAGTCGGGTCTAGACCTGGACGAAATGGTATTCGTTTATGGGCCGGGTAGATCTAATTGGCGAAGCAATGGGATTCAAATCCCAGTAGAAAATGTGGAATCATATTATATACTAAATGTGGAATTACATTCCATGCGCAAGGTATTTCGAATTCAGATACTACAAAGTTGCCTACAGCCTGTATCAATTAAGGCGGTCGTCGTTATCGTTTACCTCCACTACTGGCGTCGCCTCGAAATAAGGCTATACTACTGAACGTTGGTAGTACCTTTCCTCGGTACCACCGTAAATGCATCCACGGAGAAATGAAACAGGCGAACATCGATTACGAGAGCAAATCACTCGCATTCGGTTAGCTCCAAGCCTTCCGCGAGCCATCAAAGTTCCTGGAGCCCTTCCTCATTTCCATCTTTATCGAAAATTCCGACCACCGCCACGGGACACCGTCCATCTCCGGCCAATCTTCTCGCCCGTAAAAAGAATCCCTTTCCCAGCTCGCTTTCCTCCCTTCCCTTCCCAGAAGTAGAAAAACACAATTACAAGGACCCCACGAACGCGGCCGCCACGCCGGCCGGGACCGTAACTTCCGGCTTTGTTCGGCCGAAAAATGGCCGCCGCCCCCGGGAAGGGACGCAATCAAATTCCTCGTCGATCCAATTTCGCGGAGGGGGGAGACGGTTTTACGAGAACTCGGAGGGAAGCACTTCTTCTGCCCGCGGTCGTCACTCGTGTCGCGTGAAAACCTAACGTCCCGCGGAGGATCTATCCATCTATCCATTACAGTGTTATAGGTCCGTCTACCACGGGAAGGGATAGCGTCACGACAGTGTCCAGAATGGGACAGCTTCCGACGACCCATTTGTTGCCGCTACCGATCGGCCATTCGTCCGTGTCCCCCTACATCTTCGGTGTAACTCAATTTCCAGACGGGGGGTGGCACGAGCCGAGGATCGTCCACGCGACCCTTCCGCAAAGACGAGCGATCGTTTCGAAGGAGAAACCAGACGCCCGTCGTGGCTGGAGATTCAGGGTGGCCACGAATACTGGACCAATCGATAACAGCAGCAACGTTATCTCGTTGCTATTAATATTGATCCTCGGTGTTTGCTAATTTATTGGAAAAGCCCCGCGATGCGTTGCCTTTAATTATACATGTTGCTCAACAAGCGATTGGCTGGCTGAGAGTGGACAGACGTTGAACGAGTGCTGAATGTTACCTTCTTTCATGAATCGTAAACCAGATATTTCGCTAAATGATGAATGAAAAGTCTCGAGTAGACGTCTCAAAAATTGATACAGCGTAAATACAAATACCCCCTTTGGTTCAGTGTAACGGCGACAGAAAATGGAAATGACTGGTGTCGTTCGTTCCCAGTGAGAAAGTTCAACGCGCCTGGTCGCGTCACTTCAGCCGCAACGGTAAATCACGGGCGACAGGGAGTCCGCTTCACGAAAGTGGATGACGCACTGTTCACAAGTTATGAGTGAAGCTGCACTTTGCAAAATTAAAGCGGCCCGCGATGTATTAGCGTTACACTCCGACGCGTAACAGCTGTTTACTGGTATTTGCTGGCTGCAAACTTGGACCGCGCTTCGATGACTCTTCTCCCGCGGAAGTGCTACCCCTCGAGTTCGTTCGAGCGACGAAGGATCAGGGATCTCGATTGGCACTTGTCCGCTTCGTATTCGTGCGCGTTTTCGCGCTACTTTATTCGAAAAGTTGCGGGATGGTATCGCGCCTCGTAAAGCCTGACCCTTGCTCTCTTCTCGCGAAGGTGCCGCCCTCGCGAGCAGCGAGCTCCACGGGCATCTACCACCGCGTGAACTTCCTCTCTTTCCACGCCTCTGGCTGTTCGCGCGACGCTGAAAACTACTCGGTTTCGAGGATAGAGACTCCGGAGAATCGGGGATTCGACGTCCACGGAACTCGTTACAAAAGTTTTACCGCGATCCCCAGCGAGACTGTTGCGCCACTGTTATATCCGCCCGCGTGTCTTTGTCTATATACTACATTACATTTCGCTCTAAATCTCGCCCGGACGACTTAGACGAGTTCCCTTCCCCTCCTCGTGTTCGAATATCCCCTTACTTCTCGATCCCCATCGAAGGAAAATCGTTCTGTGTTTCTACCAAGAGGCTTCTCCATTTCCCAGAAAATATATACTCGACGTTGCACGTCTGCCTTATTGATCTGTTTACACCTACTTACTACGCAATGGATTGGTGCCAGACCCTCGAGACGGCAGCAGAGTTCCCGGCTGCGTTATAGCCTCGAAGAAAGTTTCCGTGTCCCCGATCCCGAAATCCTCTCTAGATCTTTTTCGGTTCTACGCTTTGTTCCACTTTGCCCCCACTGTACAAAGAGTAGGTAAGTGCTCGCTGGTAAGCATCGCGACTGGGACGTAACGTCCAGGGCCCTTCGACGGTAGCCGAGTAAATAAAACGAAACCCTTCAACTTTCGTATTTCCTTGGAGAAGGTAGAATCTTACCAGCAACGACAAACTCTGCCGATTCGATCCCTCTTGACTGAATGGTAAGAAGTTTTTCTCTTCTTTCGCGACTCGATCGTGGATGGACACCCCTTCCACCACGACCACGCTAAAATACTGGCTTTAATTATTATCGATACTTCCCCCGGGAGCCCAGGAATTTCGTCGGCGTAATTCTGGGACAAAGCAAGATGGAGGGCGATCCGGAGCAGCTTAAAGATAGCGCTTAGCGTCGTGTATCAAATGGCCGACCGAAAGGACACTCTCCCCGTGGATCGAAAGTTAGACGTTACACGAACTTCGAATGGAGTTTCCACGCCGGTCTGGCGGAAGGGACAAACTGATCTACATAGCGGATCCCGAAAACCAGCCTGGCGAATTAGACTTATTGGGGGAAGACGTCGTTTCGACTAGCCTGGATCATTTATGGTCGGACGTGCTCCAGAAGTTGTTGGACCGATGAAAGGGACAATTAGGGAAAGTTCCTGGCGATGGTCGTTCGCGAGAGATAACAGATTCTGGGTAGCGAGAGGGAACCTTTTTCCAGGCAAGTTTGCTTCGTTGAAGGGGGCCGTGGGAGCCTTGGAGCTATATGTACATAGAAATGGTGGCCATTTCGGAGAACGAGGGTCGAAAACGTATTAGAAAGTTAGAAATAGGTACAATATCGGAGTTCGCGCTATCAGCCAAATACTATCGCTACAGTTTAACTATTTCACTCAGCTATACCGCTTGGTTTATTTTCGCCGTGTCACATTACTATGCTCGGCAAGTGATATTGGGAAATCAGCGAAACGAGTGTGAGATCAATAAATTAATTCTGTGACGGTGGATGTTCAATTGAGGATACGTTCCCAATGATATCCCGTGTTCTCGTCAGTGGTACAGTGACACAGAGTTTTCGAGGGCAGAGTTTAAACGTGGAAATCAGGCGGAGGTTGGAACGGAGCTCTATGAGCCCGAATAGAGCTTTGACCCACAACCGCAAATCAAACAACCGCAAGTGGCGCCGACGCCTAGAGTCTGCCCTTTCGGCCGCTCGGCTACTAATGGTACCGATTTTTCTGAAACCACAATAGACACGACAGCTGTTGGCACTACCTCCACCTCCGTTCGTAGATAAAAGTGCGATTTCACGCGAGCCATTGTGGCATTGTCCACTTTCTTCCCTCATCGAGACGTTATTGCATGGGAGTGTGATACGTGCGTGAAAGATTTATCTGAATATAAACTATTTACCCGTACCTATATATTTCTATCTCCCTTCAAATGAAGGATGAGGGGGGAAAAACAAGGAATGTCCATTTTTAGTGATTCTGCGATGTACAACGTATTTTGTTAGTGGCAACTGGGGCTACAGAACTGTTAAATCACAAAGGGTTATAAAGTAGAAATGTCCACATAAGACGACATTAAAGATTTGGTTAAAAACAGGGAATGCCCACCCTCCACTGGAACAAAACAGGGAACGTACACAGTCTTCCTATTTGCACTATGTATTCTGATTAGTGGAAGCTTGCACTACGCGAGGACCCCTCGGTCGTCACTGTGAACACATCCTTGTTTTGATAATAATAGAAGTGGACCCTTTCCCTTCAAATATTCTTATACAAATCCGTAGTAGAAACTGCAATTCAACTGTCGCTTGAAATGTTCCCACCACTTTCGCTGTGAATAAAATCTATATCAAGTGCTCCACAAAGATTTCATCTATAATAGACTGTGCCCGAAATTGTATAAAATTTCTGAAGATTCCTCTAAAAGGGCAAAAAGCTATCCAATCATTTGTGTCGCGTAACAAGCACTTGTCCCCTCAAAGTACCCCTGCGAACGGAAAAATCTCAGGGGGAGTTGCAGCAGAACAGCCGTCAGACGATCCCAATTAGCATAGCTGATTTCAGAAAATCGCCGTCTCGAAACGGACCAATTAAAAGGAGGCTCGCGACTCTTGCAGGATCATTCATGGCCAGACGCGAGCCGAAACTTTCCAGTCGGCACGGAGGGACAATTAAAAGCGACAAACTTCGCGGAGACTGGCCATACTTAGCCAGAACAAAGCAGTTGCTTAATAATTTCGAAAGTTGCCGGATACCAGCGGCTAATTCTCCCCGGCGAACTTTCGTCTCCCCGGGACACCTGCTCTGATCCCTGCGCCGAATGTTTCGGGCGGTGTGTTCAGAATTGGTCAAAGATTCGCCTCGGGGCAGACGAAAGTTTCACGATAGGAGACTGGCTATTGTTGCTCCTTAGCCACCCTCTCCTCAACCTCCGTTTGCCTTCCAAATAACGAACGGCGGGGTAGAAGAACGAAACTTCGATTCCATTAAAGCAACAGAAAAACGCAAAACGCTTCACGATGTTTCCGGAGAAACCAAAATTAGGGAGATTCCTCGAAATACGCAATGTTAAACGTTACGCGTTACATCATCCGCTGTTACGACTTCCCCGAGTGTATTCTTCTAAAGAGAAATTGATCTGCATGCTAAGATACTCAGGGGATGACGAAGTTCCTCTGGATGTATTTTCTGGTGGTTTCTAACTGTACCTTATCGCGGAGTCGGATGATTGGATGGGAAATAAGAACGATCTCTGTGATTAAAACGAGGTCGACGCGCGGAGAACACTTCAGAGACATTCTCTGATCTCGAATCTTTGGCAAGTTTCTCAAGCTCGGTAAAAAAAAGACGGGCGAAAAAGTTGTCCCCGCGTGGCAGAGATTTTATCCAGGTTCCGCGAGCGACAAGCCAGCGGGAACTTCTCAGTTTCTACTTGGCAGCAGTGTTTTAGACGCGGCGAGACAAAACCGGCCAGTTTTGTCCTCAAAGCTGGCAGATGTGATGGAGAGATTAATTGCTATCCGCTCTGCTGTGCCCCTGTGACCATTGTTTTTGAAGATCGGGGCCTTGCGAAGAGGAATATCGTTAGGAAGCTTGTATCCAGATGATTTGCAGGTAATCGATAATTGAGAGATTCTACTGGTAGCTGTGATTATACCGAGATGTTTAAAATTGAATTCTGTTGACTTATTGTTAGCCTCTTGCAAGCTCGTTTTGAAGTAATTGATGACTTCGGAAGCGGTTTTGCAATAATTGATTGTGCCGGTGCATTTCAACATGTTCTCTTATACTTTCAAATTCGAACTAACTATTTCCTGAAGCACCCTTCGTAATAATGCCATCGAATGAAGGAATCGATCGAAAGCTCATTTCCAGGGTTCATCGTACCTTGCTAGCGAATGTGCATTAGATCTTCCGAAGTAAATGGGGGTCCTCATGCAAATGCATTCTCAATCTTCATGAAACGAAAATCGGCTCCCTCGGAAGTCGAAGGAATTTAAGAGAACGGGAGTTAGATCTAAGGACCTGCCCTGGATTCAGAAATGGGTTCTTCTTCATGGAAGCCCTCGACATTAATCCTAAGAATAGAGGGGCTGTCGAAGACTAAATCAAAGAGATGCGATGATATTCAGATTACAAGGCCCGAAGGCAGGAGGTTTAACCCTGGGGTCGTGGGTGAGTTCAGGGTTCTTGGCAGCTTCCAAGAGGTTTGAAAGCTTCCAAAGATCTCGAGGGATTCTAGACAATGTCACGAGTCTAGGAGATGCCTATCTCCATAGACATCCTAGACTCCTTAGACCCCTGGGACAACCTGGACATTGAAGACCTCCCCGAGAACCCAGAACTCCCCCAATCTACGATTAATGCAAATACAGTCTTCTTCCTATCCAAACCAAATAGACTCCGCTCTATCAACCATATCAAATTTCTCTCGAAGATCCCCAACGCAACCCAAAACCTTCCTCCCCCAAACGAAACATACCACAAAACATAGTGCACGAAAAGGCAACAACTACGCCCCTCCAACAAACAACAGACAATCGCCCGTCGATTTTCGTCGGAGCGGAACGTCAATACAGATCTCGAAGGGGAGTGGTTAAGTTTCGTTAAAGTCATCGAGCAGAAGCGGCGGGTAACTACGTAAGGGCTGTCTCGGAGAAGTTTAAGAAGCGCAATTACGTAGCCCCTCGATCGAGTTCGCCAGCAGTTGCCTGGAAGCTGATGAAGCCCGCTCGAGAACAAGTGCAAACCAAGAAGTGGCTGCCGGCGAAAAAATCCCTCGCCATGGTGCCGCGAAACCGTGACGAGTGGTCAAGTCCGATGCCGGGGGATCGCATGCCTGCCGATCATCGAGGAGGTTCCCGGGAGCAGCGAACAAAAGGGGAGGAAAGTTGCGCCGACGGGCGCGATACGATCTTTTTAATCTCTGCCCAGCCGCTCCAAGGCCGAGGCTAAGCTTTTCCCTTGATTTCCTCTCAAAGCTGGCGCGCGGACTGTGTAAGCGCAGAAGAGAGATTAATTGCCGCAGATAAGCGCCTCTCCCCTCGCCCCGTCTGCGCGCGGAATATATGCCGCTGGCAAATACAAAGGCGAGCGAAGGTGCGCCTCCAATCAGCTAGATTCTAGACGTTCCTATGTACGTGCTCCTCGCCGTCCGGGGAGTATAAACGCCACTCGAAGCTTTTCTTTGAAAAATTCAGCAACTCTGGTCGGAGACGTTGCAAGTTTAACGACTGTGATTTTGGCAGAGGGACTCCCTGCGGGAACCCCCTCAGGCATTGTACGCCTGTGCCAGATAGTTCAGGCAAGCTGGCTTTAATTTTTCAACGTCCTCCTGCTGAAAGCCTCCAGGCCTCGGTGCATCATGGGAAGCGAGTATTCCCAAGTGATACTCGTGATATTGAAAAATGATGCCGCGGTGATATAAATATTCCTTCGCCGAGTTGACGACAAGAATTCCAAGAGTTTTACTGCGCCACTTTCGCTCATCACCTATGATTAAGTCAGCGTCGTCAGTTCTCCCGAGAGACCACTGCCATACCAATCACGCAAGGACAAGGAAACGTATCAATGGAATCTTATGAGAAACCTGAGGAAGTATGAGCGACATTTGTTTCCCACAGCAGACGGCATCTTCCCCAGCCACCGATACAAAGACCTTCCTCGAATACCCCCGGTCTTTCCGCCCCTGCCTTCCTACGCTTCCGCCGGCTTACAATCCTGAAATTGAAAAAGTTAACTTCGTGGACGAGCCTGCGACATGAATCACGGTATCGAATGAAAAGCTGGCTGGAAGGAAAGCCGCGGCGAAGTCTCGCGAGCCGTGAACCCGGACGAACGTTCGACGCCGCTCGGTATGATTAATGTTGGTGCATCGGTGGGCGCGAATGTGAGAAACTGAATAGCGATAAAGGCGGAGAAGCTGTGCTCGCGTAAGCCCACCCCCCGTGACTAGCACGATGGTCTGTCATCGCTCGACTGTTAACGTTTCAGCCACCTATGCATCAGGCTTAAGCAGCAGCGAGGCAGCTGGGAAGCTGTTCTGCCAGTCAAGACGCCCTCGGCCCCGTTAATTTCGCGATATCGCGTTTTAAGACGGGCGATACAATTCGTCGGGGGATTACACTCAAGGCGATAATGCCCGCCTCGGCGATGTAACGCGATTCACGCGCCAACCACCCTCGGAATTTGCGGTCCCGTCCTGCGCATCTGGAAGTTCGAGGCTGTACGTCAAGGTGTAATAGTTTCGGTGGTAAAATGCTGCTTCAGCTTCTGGGATTTTGGGGAGAAATGCGGACGATGCACGAGGGTTTTGGAAAGCTTTTAAATCCATGCAAGACTGTTCATTGTGAAATGTTTCTATTGATTTATAGAGAACAAGGGAATGGAGTTGAAACCTTACTAGGGATGCGCTAGTGCAATGGGGATGTATCTTTTTAACACGTTGCATCATGCGGCTCCCCGTCTATTCAGCAAACAGAAATAAATGGGAAACATCAATTAGAACTGTTTGATTCCGTGCCGAAGTTCAACCCCGAAGTACGTACGACTAACGTTTGTCAAATATTTGCCCGGCGAGTTGCACACAGTCGCTTACACAGTTTAGCGCAAATAAATTGTAGTTTCATTAAATCCGGGGCTAACTTCGTCACCGAGGGGATCCGAGGAAATTCGCCACGGGCAGTTAAAGGATCGCCGAGGGATCCGAATGGCCCTGCGCCATGATTTCGCTCCTCTGACCAAATATGTGCTATCCGATGTTCAAAGTAAGCCGATGGGAGCCAATAAGCCACGTTTCCGGTCAACATACACATCTGTAGCACGCGGCACTATTACCCGATGTTGATGAAGGCCGAGCGATGATTCGCTGCGTAAAGATTTACCTTTCTTACCCTCGAACATTCAGTCTCGCGCGATTATGCGATATAGCAAGTGATTGATAGTTCCCTCATCAAACGATATTGAATTCGACATTGTAGCTTTCAAGTATAATCCACTTTCCAACCTCTACATCCCTGGTATCTCTGTTAATTTCTCTGAACTGGACATTAGCGTGGATGCACGATGGTTTTAGTAAAATCCCGACGCTGTGTCAGAGTTGACGAGTGGAAAGGTATCTGGGCATGCAAAAGGCAAGACCCACGTAGCATTTTCGCAACGAATCCCGAGGCATTCGGTCGGACCGTCGAGGCCGTGGCATGAATCTTGCGAATCTCGTGATTGCGAGCATTTTATCAGCGGGCGTGTTGCGCGGCATAGGCGTGTGTGGGTGGTATATTGCTCGTTTCCATCGAGCCACCCCGAGTTTAATTTCACGAGCGCGCGCAGAGATGATACGCGCCGGAACGCGCGAATAATTACGAAGTGAACGCGGTGTTTCGGTCTTTTAGGACCTGCAGTGTTTATGGGAGCGCCTCCAAGTACGAATCTCGGAAATACCGCGTCGAATCGTTTACGAGCTTCTGCCACTCCATTCGTTATTCGAAAAAAATTCTGGCACGCAAGTTTTCAATGGCACCAGTTACAGCAAATGCCTTTCGTTGAACACCTTCAAAGCCATATTATCTAGAAAGCAATCATCTCTTAACTACCGCGACGTTTCGCGGATATATTCTTGGAGGCAGCGAGAATATTCCACGAGCAAACACGGGACACAAATCCCCAGAACGTGACGATGCTCCGCGGCCCCTCAGATTACCAATCGCCACTGCAGAGATCATGCCTCGCAGCTTCGATCGCTCTGCACATCCGGGCCCGATAAATATAAATCCCGTTCAACGTGATTCAGCGGCCAGCGCCAAGACAGTCGTGCGTGCAACACGGAGAAAATCTTTCGTTTCCCCAGCGGACGGTCACAAATATTGAAAAAAAGCACCGCTCCCCTTCGCTGTTTATTTATTTATCCGTAATATACGAGCTTGGCGCGTTCAATCTTCGTTCGAGAACAGAGCTGTTCATATTCAATGCGTTCCGGGTCGGCCAGAACGGCAAGAATCCTCCCCTCTCCACGATTATCCGCCGCTTTCGAGGTTTAGTCGGCTTTCGCTCGACTTTCCCCATGCATTTCCATGTTTGTCCGCTGTTCGGGACCGCGAAATGGACGATCCAAGCGAGAGATAAATAACTGGCGGGCGGACGGACGGGGATTTCGCGCGATCGATGGCTTATCGCGGAAAATTCAATCATCGAAACTAACGAAAATGGGATGTTAGATTGGCTTCAATAACGATTGAAAATATCTGGTTAATGCGGAAGCGAGAGGTGAAAGATTATAGGAGCTCGAGAGCCGATCCGTGGCCCGTTTCCCACTTATTTATGGATATCCATCGGCGGGAATAAATATTGCACGGGACAGACGAGGCACGTTACTGATTTCACGTAGAACGAAAGGTTTTTATTTCCACGACGACACGGTGACGCGATAGAAATCGCTTGTTTGCAAATTTTTATGCTGCTATCGCGGGGAAACGCTATCTGTAGCTGTACACAGGAAATGCACGCGATATCTGCATTTTAAAGAAAGATGATGGGATCGGGCGCGAAACACGAACGCAAACAGCCGTAATCGAGTTCCGATGAAGCCTGAATCAAGATCACAATGGGGCCACGAAAAAGCAGCTTTAATGAAATTACCATGCGCAACGTATAATCCGAAGGGCCTGATAAAAAATGACAGTTATTAAATTTGTTTGCATCTGAATAGAGCGCGGCGTGGCATACGGCTCTGCTTGTGAACGGTTCCCATGAAATTTGCATTCCTCTCGTAGATACATACGTGATAACAACGTGACAGGCAACGCGAAGGAGGATAACAAAGCCGTGGAAAATTTAACGTGATCAATAGTTTCTTTTAACAGTGACGTACTGGGTGACCTTTCGATGACCTTTCGAAAAAAAAAACTTAATCCCTCTCGTCTCGTCGTAAGCAGAAGCTGAATCACGCCAAATCGGCTTCAAGCCCCCCGCAGAGAAAACTGAAATTTTCTAATTAAATATCCGCCCATCGAATCTCATTTGATCAATTTCTCCGTCGTCGCTGATGGATTCCGACGGGACTCCAGCACTGGCTCTCATCCAAGCGAAGACCCTTATAAGGATGACTGCTGATGCCAACGAACTCTTCGACGAGATACTTTCACCCCCCCCCCAGACCGCCCCACCCGCCCCGCCCCGCCCCTCAAGCGCGGGGGTCAGGGCGCGATATACACGGCGATACGGCGAAGGCGAAACTACGTGGTTAAATGAAAATCACTCACCGAGCTGACATCGATCGCCGCCTCTGCCTAGGGGGCATTGACACCTCTGCCTGAAGGACCCTTGCCTCTGTCTCGGGGCGACGTCGTTCCCTTCGAGATCCATCGCCATCGAGGCGTCGTCGTCGGCCCCGTTGTCGACGTCGTCGGCTACCAGGTCGGCGTCGTCGCCCCTAGACTGCTCGATGTAGCAATTTCCAGCCGGCCCACAGTCCAGCGAGCAGGCTGGCTCCGTGCTCACTATGCTCTCCATCGTCGAGGGAAGCTTCTGCTCTAAATTCGGCCCCTGAACAGCGAACCAGGTGCTCGTTTATCCATACTCGAGACCGGCGAAGCTTTGGATGGAACGCGAGGATGTGGAGCGAGAGCTGCATACTTTTGGAACAGTGGATCGATGGTTTGGAAACGGTGTTGTGGTTGTTCAACGGTCGAGGGATATGTGGTAGTGGTAGGGATGGCATTAGTGTCGGTCTTTCTTTGGCTAAGAAGGGATGGGGAGAGTGTTGAGACGTTATTTGGGCCTTTCTGTGCTTGATGGGACTGTAATCTCTATGTGTTTTGAATTTTGGGGATTTTAGTGGGGACTCGTCTGTGTGGGTAGAGTATCTTATGATGGTCCGCAGGAATAGTTGCAGACGAGGATTTCTAGAGAAGGGAGGTGAACAATATTTGTCTATATTTGCAGCAATATTTTAATGTTTCCTTTTTTGAATATTTTTCTATGTAATTCTATTAGTTATACTCTGTACACAGGAGCAAAACTAAATCGTCATTTCTATTCGTGTTCTTCAGTACTCATAGGATACCTTTTACAAGTATTCTGAACAAGTCTAAATATTGAAGACGAACAAAGCCTAGATAAGAAAGCCTCGGACACTATTGCCAAATCGATACTTTTCACAGTTGTGGCGAATTCGAAAAAAACAGCGAGACCCTGGCAAACAAAAAACGAACCGACGCTGGTACACCGACCTGTTGCTGGCGTCGCGACGTTTTTATCTGCAAGACCTTTTGAATAAGGGTAAAGGAAGTCCAGGTTCTGGTAGAGACGGGAGATTTCTAAAAACAACCGTGGCTTGCATGAATATACAAGTGTCAATAAACATGAATGAAGGCCAAATATTTTGGAGTCTGAGTCAATAAAAAAGTCTAGTGACTTGTGTCAATCTTGCAGCTAGTAACGCTGGTTCTTTTCCCAATTTGTTAATAAAAAGAAGCGGATCCTGTTTGCTAAGTTACTGTTTTTAATACGATGTCCTGTTAGCAGTACCTTGTTCTTCTTATAATTGCTATTAAGTTGTTTGCTAGCAAGAGTATAAGAAGAACTGAGAGCGACCTATGAGTCCCTTTAAATTGAAATTATAATACTCTTTCACACAGAAGAAAATCATTTTATACCATTCCATTCGCAACATTCTCGACATCGCAGCTGCCCGTTGCAAATTCTGGCAGAATTTTCGACGCGGACAATGACCAGCGAACACGATTTTCAACGAACCGGATACGAGGGGTGGAGAGATTCGAGTGCATTGCGGAATCGAAGGAAAACGGGTTGCGTGCACAGGCTCGCGTTCCTACTGGCGTATAATTATACAGAAACTAAAATCGAGATCGAAACCACGCCCGGCGAATAACTTCAACAATTATTGGTATAAAAAAAAAGCTTCAACAATTTTCCAATTATCAGGACCGAAATAAAAAAAAAAGTGCAGAGAATAATAGAGAAACCGTCGACGATCAAAAAGCAATAATAAATAAAACTATGAATGAAACGGGGCGCAAATGTTTCGAGCTACATCGAGAGCTATTCAATATTCCGTGTACGCAACCGTGCGTTGTTGATTTAGAGATTGCTCATTGACAATCGTGTCGAATGGTATCAACGAGCGTGAAACCAGAGAGCAACACCTATTATCTCTTTGGTAATCTTTCGCGGCCCCGATTTTGAAGCGTAATCCAAATTGGAGTCATGAAAGCGTGGTCCGTCGAGTCTCCTTGCCCCTTTCCACGGCAAAAAGTATTTTAATGAATCCGACCACCCACCTGGGACGTAGCCCGCAAACCGACCCGATCGAGAGGCACGCTGGTCTCGTCATTGGTCTTCGTCGAGTTCGACGTGCTGTTCTCTGGCTGCGGGTCCAAGTGTATCGTGAAAGACGCGCCTCGCATGTAAAGGATGTCTTCAACAGCGTCATCCTCGTCGTCCGTGTCCTTGTTTAATTCGTCGTTCTCGACGTCCTCGATCAATTCACCCAGCTCGTTGGTCGAGGACGTTGAGTTCAGCTCTGGAACAGAACCAAGTTCTAAAGAACATTGCACCGTTGGACTGGTTTCCTGTCTGAAATAGAGAGAAGCAGTGACCGCGGGATCGATCGAGTCCAATCAAACTACTTGTCATTGGCGAAGGGTACAATGGGAACCGACAGCAACCATCGGGATTTGAAACATTTAAAACGGAGGAGAATACTTTTTGGTTGGTAAACGAGTGTTATACAGACAGAGTCTTAAACATCCAGACGATCATTTTGATATCAGTGCCTCAAGTTTCTACAGGCATCTAGGGATGCTAGATATAGACCCAAGATCCTGAAGATCCTACAGATATCTAAAGTGAAACGATAGGAATTCTAGATTGATTAAACTGTAGAACGCCAACGTGGCAAATAAAAGAATCGCGCAGCCGACTCGGATAAACGGAAGCGGAAACTTTGCAAATATGGGTACAAAGGGCAGTTCCGTTAAGTTAGCAGTCGAAACTCGATCCTGCTCATTAAACACCACTATAGAGAATCCCATGATTCCGACTTTTCTACGTCCCCCGATTTCTCCAGGGCGTACGAAACTCGTGGATCGCGAGAGCGATCGACGGAGGGGCTTGCAAAGCGGGAACGAGCCGAAGAAACTCGCCAGCCGTCTCTCGGTCGTGCTTTTCAGGGGTAAAGAAGTATTTCATTACTCCAATGGCAAGTTAATTCCCTCCGATCTCGGGGCTGATTTACGAGCGCCTCTGTTCGCGGCA
This sequence comes from Andrena camellia, assembly GCA_029448645.1. Lineage (NCBI taxonomy): Eukaryota > Metazoa > Arthropoda > Insecta > Hymenoptera > Andrenidae > Andrena > Andrena camellia. The sequence goes on along the minus strand of CM055679.1, from coordinate 38,524,200 downwards.
AACAACATCCCAGCAAATCCAATTCATTCGCAACTCGGGGCACGCCTGTATAAAATGCAAAGCGGCGAACTTCTGGCCGCCAACTTTGCCAGCGGCAGGGCCGAATGGCTGCGCAGCGAGTGCCCGTGGCGTAGAGACGATCGAGTTTCGTTAATTGGCGCCCAGCGAAACACGAGAACCCGGAAATTCGATCGCAAAACAGCGCGGTTCCTAGCCGCGGAATCGGGTGCCTCGCGGCCGCGACGATCGACAAATCGCGCGATGAAGCAGAGCCTGACCTCGGCTCGGATTACTCCGGACTATGCAAAGGTGCGTCAGCGGAGTCGAAAGTATCGGGGTCGTCAGAGTGTCGAACGAGTTTAGACGTTCTACTGCGGAGGAGACACTGCGTGGACGTGGTTGAAGAAAAGTGGCAATGGAGGATAAAGGGGAACGTGAATGAGACATTATAGGGGACCATATTTGCAAAGATACCTACATACAGTACTGAAAATATTTATTTAGTTTAGTATCAGTACTCGGAAAGTACTGACACTTGATGTACTAATACTTGTAATAAATACAATGCAATAAAGTACTAATACTTGAAATAAGTTGGGTACCAACTTCTTGGTAGTTGATTTGCAGGTGATGCTATAAATATTGTACACGTAGGTATATTCATTTGACGCGCAATGGTGTAATGCAACTGTAACGTGGAATAAATTCTTTCAAAGAATACCGTCAGAAGCGTCCCAAGGTACCCAAGATTATATCCGAGCTTGATTTCAGAATGAGCAAGGTTCCGCGAAGGAAGGATTAAAACAGCAACAGCCTAGACCCCCGGCTCGAACTCGGCGAAAATTAATATTTCGCTTGAACCGAAGATCGCATCCACCGACACAGGCTTATTAAATTTTAAGTGGCCGGCTTATCGTCGTGTCCTCGTTTCCTCCTCGTCAGAGGATCCGTGGCAGGCGCGTCTATATTGTGCATGATAAATCGACGGGAAAGCAGGCGCAGAAGGCTCGCCCGTCGGAAAGAAAGGATCGCTCGAGAGCCTGTTCGAGGTTCCGAACGTTTCGCTGGTCCGAAGCAGCGGCAATTAAGCGCTAATTGCTACAATCGTTCCGTCTCGACTCGTCTCGAGGAAGAATCATTCTGAAGGCTACTCGACGTCGAAATCGTCGGGGAGCCTCGATTGGCCCGCGATCGAACAGTCGAGTGCACTGGGTGAAAAGGAAAGAGACTCTGGAGAACGGGGTGGAACGAGAGGAATGGTGAATATAAATTTCTGCGGGGAATCTCGGTAAACGTCCAGAGGCGCTGCTGACTTGTACCATTACTCATGAGGGATGTAAGAAACTCAATGGCCACTGTTTTTCAAGATGAATCAATGCATTTGGCTGGGTGAAGATTTGCTAAGGGATGTTAGCACAGAATTCGCCTCGATCGAATTCTTTGAGTCCCTCTATATGTCCTACAGATTCCGAAAAAGTTTCCCTGCAGAAGAATCAAATTGCAGTGGGCGTGGTTTCGATTTTTTACCTCGATTTCCAGGGATATCCGATGAATGGACTAGCGTAGGGCGCGCGGAATTCCCCGGGACCGCGGGAACGGAACGGATTTCGAGGGGCGAGGAGTCGAAGCGGAAAAACAGACGCTCCGTAATTGCGCGATATTTAATGAAACCGCGGTTTTAATTTCAATAAATAAAGCGCGGAGCGGAGGCACTCCCCTGGCCGTCGAATTAACGAGGAAACACGTAACGACGGACACGTTAATTAAAACAGATTGTCATTTTTTAATTTGCAACGGCCGCGTTTGTTCCAGCGGCGCCGCGAATTTATTTAATCTATTATACTCCACAGCCGGTCGAGGGATCGGTTCCGAGGTGGGGAAAAAAAATCAAGCGCGCCGAGTCGCCGTTTCTCGCTCCGTCGGATTGCGAATCGAGTGCGAAACCTTTTTATCGTCGCGCATTCACTCTGCTCGCTGATGAACGAGAATCGATTTCATGAACGTATTGACGGTTCCCGAGCGTCGGACGGTTCCACGCTTTATCGGCCGTAACGAATGGTTCTTGAAAATAATACCGCCAACGATCTGCTTTGGCGGGCGCGCGGATGAATCGCTTAATATTGCCAAAACGAACGATCCTTTTGTCGTTCGTTACTCGTTCGTTACTCCTTTTCATGAGATTACACGAGTGGCTATTATTTTAATCTTGCCCCTGATCGATCGTCTACGTACGCAATTGAAATTCAATTTTTCAACTTCAACCTCTCTTCCGACCCAGTGCTTATTAGGAGGAACAAAGAAATTAATTAGAAACATTGAAATTGCTGTTGCCAGTACACAAAGCCCCAAGCTCAACTGTCGTCACGCAAGAATCACTGACCTCTATCTTCTCTATTAATGTATATACATCTTTAATGTCCATCAACGTCCTAAAAATTCCGGTGATCGGAAGCTGATTCGTCTCAGCGAAATTCCGCGCAGGCAGCTGTTACCGGAACAATAATTTCGTGAGAGCGTGTGACGCAGAAGGCTTAAATCTACAAGGGTGGTAGCCGCCCCGTTGCGCAAAGTCCAACTGGAGTTCGGAGGTTCGCCGAAGTAGTGTCATCGGCTGCAAGGAATTAAGGATAATTCTCTTTGTCGCGAATTACCACGTATGTCTCCTGAACCGAGGGTCCCAGACGGCCTCCGTGTTTCCCACTGTAATAAGACTAAGTATCGGAGGGATCCGCCCCCTCTCCCAGCATTTCGAGATCGCGAAACTGCCGGGGAAGCAATGCTCGACTTAAAACTAACACGATTCGACGGCTACAAGCTTGTATGCCGAATCGTTTTATTCGATGCGAGCGGAAATTCATGGAATGAGGTCGACAGAGGCGTAGAATCGTTTTCATAGTAATACAGGATTACCGGGGCTGTTTCATGCTGTGTTAAATGCTTATAGATATACAGAGCGCATCGATATTTTAGGTATGGTTCATCGCCACTCGACGCAGATCGCCGGATAGTAGAAAGTCTCGTCATTAGTCAGACGTACGCTTAGAGAAAATCTGGTCGAAATTCCCTTAGCCAAATCCTACCGTAGCACATGGGAAGCTGCTAGATCCGAAAGTGGCAGGAATGGAGGTACGAGGATAATCTTGAAGGAGCTGAAGAACCATCCGTTTCGACACAAGCCAACGTTTATGCGAACGTGTTGCTAATCCAGCCGGTGCATTTAGCCGCCTCGTAAAATTTGCATGAATTTAAGCGCCCTCTTATGAACGGCGCCAGAGTCGGCTTAGACGGCTCTTTTGTCCCTTTTTCTCTCTTCAACTTTCCATTTCTCTTGATCTCAACGGGACCTCCTCGTCGGGATCTTTTCTCCAGACTTTCCCTCCCTCACCTTTGACTCTTCACTTTTCCTTTTTTCCCCCCTCAGCCCCCATTGTCTGCCGCCCCTCGGCAACCTCTCTCTTCATGATTAATCGCGACTCATTAGACGGAATTTGGAGTTTTCTTTCGTGCAGTGTCGACTGCCGCTATCGTTTTTAATCCCACTGTCCTGATGAATTACCAGTGTCGTCCCATTGTCGATGGAATTTCAGAGCTTACTTAAACATCTACTACGTTCATTACTGTACCTACCAATTTTTTAACTTGACTTTAACTCTTTTTACTTGAAGCCATTTCGCTTGTATAAGAGGCTGAAATTTGATGATACGTGGTAAACTGGTTTCACCAGCTTGAAGCATCGCGACGCTCGTCGACCCGCGCGACGCTCTACTTTTAATTGAAACGTTTATGAGACGGACGGCCGCGAAACTACTGCGCTACATCACCCCCTCAAAGGTTGTATTTCAAAGGGGTAAACGGCGCGCCGGCCCGGATGGGCGCACTTATCTGCTAGATTTAGCGCGTCGCTTACGGAGAAATTTACAATTTCGCTTAGAGAGCGAAGGGAGAATGGACGCGTGCCATACGTCAGCCTCGATACTGAAGCAGAGCTGGCCGCGTAATTTCGCGATGCCACGCACTCTCGCCGCGGATAAAACCGGTCGTCGGGCAACCCCTTTATCGCCCACCTTGAAGGACGTGGCGCCGATGAATGCAAATTAGTGACGTAACGATAACGTCCTGCCGCGTCCCGTAGTAACGTTCAATGAAACGATAACGCTGGATTATTCCCGGGGCAGGGTCTTTCGGATCCCGTTTCGTGCAGGCTTAGAGATCGATCGTGGGCATATGCACAGCTAAATAGTAGTAAGTATGTGTAACGAAAGAACTGTGAGAAATTCTGAAGAGGTAACGACGATTTGTAGAATCTTGTTTATAAGATGTTTGTAGGTGGAGGGAAATAGAGTTTGGTGGATGTAATACCGAAGGATACTTGGGGTTATGCTAGTCAACGCCGGCGAACGTCGATTAATGGATCACGGTATCCGAGTCGGGTGACATAAATACTAACAACCCCGACTCGTGACAGTCCAAACCACACTATAGGATCATTAAGGGTAGAATCCCACAGCCTACTGGTGTTGCCGCACGTCGAGGTCTGTAACTTGGCAATTGTCACAGTTGCCGTTCGTGACTGAAGGATCGCGAGCGCCTGGTTCTATCGCTCGGAGGTCATCGGTATTCGATCCTACCACTGCCAGACCGTCGGCGCTGGGTTCCGTAATTTAGGAATCGTCACAATGGGTGTCCCAATTCAAGGATCATCAATATCGAGTTCTAGATTCAGATATCTCGACCGAGTTCTACAAGGTGGAAATCGTGGCCATGGACATCGATGAATTCATGATGTTCAATAGCACGCTCTACCGTTCGGACTCTGCTGCTACATTCGACCACGTGAGAGTCGCCGATATCCAGTTTTACGACACTAAAGGGAGGTTACTACTGGCTGGTACCACTCTTGGGTCGTCCATATTGAACCTTAAGCCACCAGGGTGTCCTATTAAAGATCGTAATATACTTCGCGACAAGTATCCACGTCACCAAAAGAGACAGTTCCATCCAGATTTCAATACGGACACTTTAAGCTCAGTCCCCGACGGCTGTCCAAGAATGCCCGGTTCACGACGTTGCCGGGCAATAAATTTACTGGCCGAAGCGTCGGGGCCTTTGTGACCTCGTACGTGCGTAATTTGCGCCGTGACACGCGGCTGGGCACCGCGTCGCTTCATTTTCCTCCCCCTGGAAGATTAAATCGAACGCCGGGGAAGAAGTGGCGTGCTCGATGGCGACCGCACGCCCCAGCCCGTCCAGCTCCGATACACCAGGCGGCCGATATCCCGCGTGCTCGTGTAACGCGTCGTCTCGCGTGTAGGCGTTAGGCCGTCAAACTCATTTGCGGACAGGCGCGTACTCGTTTCGCGGTGAGCGACGCTGACCGCGTAACACGACCGCGAGCCCATCGGCCCGATTGGCTTGCTCCGCGAAACGAGACGTGGCGATGGGAGCGCAAGACGGCGCGAACGGTTTCCGGAGGAAATCGTCGCAATTTCACGGCGTCACTTACACGCGCGTCTGGATTTACGGGAATGCAATGGGGAGATTGGAAGGTGCGTATAAGCTGAGGTGCCGACTAGGGGGTGTTTGGGTGACTCGGTGGAGGGTGGAATTTACGTGGACGATGCGCGAGTGGTGATAGATAGTTGATGATCACTTGGAACTTCATAGAGTGGAATGTATCCTCTGGGAGTGTAACTGCCCGTTTTTCAACGCCACCTTCGGGAATTTATTTAGCAAAAACTATAAGTTTATACTCTCTGGCGTTTTGCCTGCATATTAAGATATGTTCGAAGTAATACTCAGAATTTTTTGAACTTTTTTATCGCACATATACATACAGTGGCGGACGGAAGAAAGTTTACAACTTTTAAAATCGCATAACTTTTTTAGAATTGGTCCAAACGATATGAGTTTTTTTGAGAAGCTAGAAGGAATATTTTGCTACGTGACCTGTTTCGTCGTTTTGAAAAAAATGCAATTGGGCGAAATGGCAAAAAAAATAGTAAATGTCGTTTTTTAAACTTTTTTACAAACGGGTTTTTTGAATTTTCATTACAGGCTCACAAAAAAAGTTTAAAAAACGACATTTACTATTTTTTTTGCCATTCTGCCCAACTGCATTTTTTTTCAAAACGACGAAACACGTCACATAGCAAAATATTCCTTCTAACTTCTCAAAAAAACTCATATCGTTTGGACTAATTCTAAAAAAGTTATGCGATTTTAAAAGTTGTAAACTTTCTTTCGTCTGCCACTGTATGCATATGTCCGATAAAACAGTTCAAAAAATTCTGAGTATTACTTGAAACATACCTTAATATGCATGCAAAACGCCAGATAGTATCAACTTATAGCTTTTGTTAAATAAATTCCCGATGATGGCGTTGAGAAACGGGAAGTTAGACTAGAGTACCCCCTTAAGGTGTACAGTGATAGTTACTGAAGTCTGCAAGGTGGTTCATGAAAGGATACTCGAAACGATTTGAAGGGGCGGAGGGTGGTTAATTACATGCAGATTCGAGAATGTTGACGCAGCGTTATTGAGATCGTCTAATTGCATGAATAAAAAGTCGAGGCGGTAACGAGATGTGGTAGCGAGCAGGATCATGTAATTCAATTGTTGCAATTAATTTGCCGCTTTTCTACTTATTAATGCACGTTTATACGCTCCTCCTCCTCTCCCTCTGATTCATCGTTCCCTGAATCCTACGCAAATATTACGATACCCGGCTTGAATCGAGGCTGCGGAGCCCAGCGAAACAGGCGGGTTCCAGACACGAACTTTCGTCGCGGGTGTTCGAAAACGTTCCAGTTAAAGGCAGGGAGGTATTTAACCAACCTGGTGAGGAGCAATTTTGTCCCGGCGTTGAAACGCAATCCAACCCCCCCGAGAAATTCGCTGGTGAGCGCGGCGCGGGGCTGGTTAATTGTTCGAGCTTCAGTTCCCGGTTATAATGCATTCGTTCGGGGCAAAGTAACTTTCCGAATAGGCGGGCGAGCGCAAATATCGCTGATAAAACGGGCGCCGCGAGCTGCCAGCCGGCCATGAAATTGCGCGGAGATACCCGGGACGCGTGGCTGGCCCGGTTAAACCGAGCGTGGCCGTGTGTTCGTAACACGAGCCCGGCGAACAGAGAAATCCATCGCGCGAAGGAAAGGTGCCGAAGCTTCGGTGGGGGCTGGGGGAATCGGATTGAAGAATATAAACGTTGCGTCGTGACGTTCGACCGGTTGATTGATATTTCACGAACGACTTGTTGTTTAATTGGAGTCGATCCTCGTTAAATTAATAGCGAATCGATCCAATTAAAACGTACGCGGTCCCGCGAACAGGCAACGGCGGTCCACCCTCCCCGAGCAAGGCGGCGAGCGTTCCGCGCGGAGCGTCGTCGGTCGTTTCAATTGCGATGCACGGCTGTCAGGCTTCGGTCGCACGGCCTCGTTTATTATGCATTTGCATTCGGGCTAAAGAGCTGCTGCGCATCGCTCGACTTGCCTGATTTGATCCTCGTCGCACGCCGAGCCGGGTCAAGTGAGCCATTCGCGAAGGAACACGACGCGCGCGCGCACAATGTCGATGTCGCGTTCCCTTTCGCGACTGAAACGTTTACCGAGAGGTTCTAAGTGTCGAGACAGTCACGCCGTCGCTTTGACTTTAAATTATATTTCGGAGGAAAGACTGGGGATGAATCGTGCGATATTCTGGGGAGGTGGAGTTTTTGGCGGGAAGAAATTATGTTAGGGAGAGTAATACGGTCACTAAACGCACTTACGCAGGTGAGAATCGTACGGCAAATCGACTGTGCAATATATTTCGGAAGGTATTGAGAGATACGGAGGACACATCAATGTCAATGAGGCATCGATTTGCCTCACTTGTGGCTCTATTGATGGAGTCGGCTGTGTAATGGTGGTAAGCCGGTAATTTAAACTCGAAAATGGGCCTGGGTCGCGATTATCTTTGTGCGGGTAGAAAACTTAGCGCTTCCACGAGCTCTAGGCAGTTCACCTGACCGGGTATGACCTTATAAAGAAAGGTCAGGTCCGAAAGAAGTCTACGATAACTAAGGCTGGCAATTCCTACTGCTCGCAGGACCGGATATTGAGCTTTCAAGACTATTTATAGTTTGTTCTAGGGATTCGCAATGACAGAGTCTCGGGTAAATACAGTAATGCCTCGTTATAGTCCCGTTTTTAGCATGCATAGTACGCCCGGTGACTATCCCCACCATTTCTTGGAATCCTTCGGTCGAGAGTGAGAGAACGAAAGAGTCGACGGCAACTTCGTGTCAACTGTTTCGTTCCCTCTCGCTCGGCTCTTGGGTTTTCTCACTCGCGGCATCGGCCGCACGGAATAGTCTTAGAGCATATACTACTCTAAGGGAATAGTGTCCGCATCACGTCGTTCGCACGCCTCCAGCCCCGTTCGTCGGGTTTATTACGAGGCATTACTTTATCCTGAAGTTCTGACCAGCGCCGGCGTGGTTGACTTCGGAATAATCGACACAGTTAATGCCCGACGTTGGATTGTTCCTGACGCTTCAGAAATTGATCCAGCTTGCGTGAGATTTAGTATCCTTCCGAGCTGGGAAGTGGAACGGTGTTCGCAGGTTTGTCGAGATTTAACATAGCTGCCGAATTGAATTCAACTCGAAGGCTTGCTGGCGGAGATCAAGTCCTGTATCGTCGCTCGTACAATCTGAGGGTGTCCATCGTTATACCTCTTGTCCTCTTGGAAACACTTCTTCCGTGATTATTTATAAATGTACATGGCGACAGAGTGATGTCGCGGGTCAAAGGCCTCTAACACGTAGGAATCGATTTTTAAAAATGGCCATGAGGTCACGTGAATTCTAACTTTATCTGCAGTCGAAGAGTCGCATTGCAACGCGCGACACGTCCGATTTGTGTACGAAAGGTGGTCGATACGGTGTGGCATCTGTGGATCGGTGAATTCATTCGACGCGCCCCTAGGGTGCAAAGATTAGAAGCGGTTCGTAAAACCGTTTCGCGCCAACGAGTTTGGTAATCAAGTTCGATTCGCCGCGCGGCCGAATTTCTCGCTTGAAATTGAATTAAATTTCCGGGCCGATTAGACCACGTCGCGATCACAATTATGATCACGTGCCAGCCAGAATTTCGGACCGTAATGACGTGGGAAATTAAAGATTTAACAGATGAATTTTACGCTGAGAAGTATAAACGGTAATTGTTGAAGATATATATTAGAATAGATGGCGTGTATCGCAACCTGTCCACGATTATTCAACGTTCAATAAAACGTCTGCAGAATCAACGATAGTAATTTAATCATTTGTGTCCATAACGAAACGTGCATAGGCTTTATGCAACCATTAAACGCCCAAACAGCATCGCAAAATGCGTCACTAGGGATGAATAATGAGCGAGGTGGTTATTAACGTTGGATAGATCTCATTACGTATAAACGTATTAGGGAGATTATTAATTGGTAACATCAGGGTATAGTCGAAAATAAAACGGTGGTTCGCTCGAGTTACACTCTTTCAACGTGCCTATATTAATGAATCCATTAAACAGTATGGAATTCATGTTATCAATTACAGTCCAGAGTGAAGCTATCTGGAACTGGACAAATTACCACAGAAAGACTAGAAAGATATATATCTGCTGGTGTTTTACACAGCATTCCCGTACCCATTTTTCAACTCCTGTTTCCTACTCTTTCTGCCCGCCACGCGCACAAAACTCCAGCTATATTACACGTCCAAATTTTTCCAACAAGCCCAGTCAGTAATTAACCTCCCAACTGCCTGCGTTTCGCTGCTCTTGCATCAATATTAAACAAATACTGCGGCAGGCCGTAACAGTTCCACACTGCGTGCATATCGAGATACAATGGCGGGGCAGAGAAAATTTTAAATGTCGATGGTAGGAACACTACTACAGTTTAATAAAGAGAAACTATGTATAGTGTGGGATCAGGAACCCCCACCACCATAAGAGAGGACGCGGAATGACTAAGACCAGGGGGAGTCGGCGGTAGCCGAGGTGGCTAAGGCGGCTGGTCAGCGCGCAACGAATATGAAGATCGCGGGTTCGAGTCCCGTGTCCCGAGGCGCTCCCTTTTTTTCCGTGATCCTACAATAGCATAGTAACATGGCGCATGGGTTCCTCCAGAGTAAAGTCTATGGTCAAATTTGTTTGCCCAAATATATTAAAAAATATTAAGAATCTTGAGAGCTCCTTGAAAAGTAGTGCTAAATGTCAAAATTCATCGAAACTCCATAAATCCCTGCCTCCTTGGGTACTTGAAGCAGTTTTCCAAAAGTCCTCGTTAAAACCACCATCTCACCCCGACACTCTATCAAACCGTTACCCCAACATTTCAACACAGTTCACTAACAGAGCCGTTGTTGACCCGTCACACGAACGAAACCCAATCTACGGAACAGGAATTCCTCCGTCGTTCGAATGGCGACAAGGGAAACTTCGAGCTATTCCGCAAAATGGAAGGAAGCGCACCAGCCGAAAATGAATCGCCACCGATGGGCCCATATTAAACCGTGCAATTGATAGGATCGCAGAATTTCCTATATCCACTTCGCGCGGTGCCACTTCACCTTTTCATTCCCGTGGATTAATAGAGACGCTCGATAATTCGACGCAGGCGGATCGGAATTCCATCGCGGCCGATTCTACTCCGCGGTAAAGCCAGAAGCCCCGTCGAGGGGAGAATTGAAGCGGGGCCGTTTCGCCTCGAGCGCGGCGATTCGCGCACTTCCCGGAATATCGAGTCGCGGTAGGGCTGAAGCGTCGCCCTCGCCACCGCCGAAACTGCGACTCCACGCGGTCAAAATTTCGCGCCGATAGACCGAGCAATGCCCCTGTCGCCCCTGTCGAATAACCCCGAGCGGAAGTGGATGTTCCTGGGAGCACACTGCAGACTTCGAGAGGGACGTGGAGTTACGAGGGATTTGTGCTGCCACGCCGTCGCGACGTCGACGGAGATCAGCATATGGAACGGTAATGGCGCAAACTTGCTACCGAAAAAGGAGAAACGGGGAATATTTCTGCCTCGCGCGACGAGTTCGAACGCCCAATACCCGTGCACGGGGGGGGGGGGGGTCATGCACGGCGGAATGGCGGAAGCGAGTGGCTTGTGTGTAAGTTGAAAAGAGTAGCGCCCGGGACGCGAGGGAGCGGCTATATTGTTATTTCTGGAGAAAGACGTCGGACGTGCGCGAAAACTTGAGCCATAAATTCCGCGCTCCCCTGCCGCGATGGTGCGGCGAAGGAGCACGATAAGAGCCGCGCGTGCGAGCCAGAGAAAAGCATTGAGAAACCGGTAGAAAAGACAGAGCGTCGAAAATCACTTTGTGTGGTTAAGTCTGGTGCTTGTACAGCGGGCGGCGTTATAAAAGAGCTCCTATCTCTTCACGGGACACGGGGTATGAAATTGGCAAACTGTTTCCGTAAAAATTACGCGACAGTTCCGAGCAGACTCGTCCGCTGTGAATCACAGCTGCTGAAACCGGATCGAATGGCCGATCCATTTTACGACAATTAGTGCAACCACTTTTTTCACACGTCCGTCCAAGGTATTTTTCAAGGAAGGGGAAGCGTATACGCTTTTGAAAAGCAACGAGCCACTGGCTGCGAAAAAATCCGGAAAAATGCGGCCAGTAGTTAAAGCGTTAACGGTTCCAGCTTCTGTTGAATGCAATGTTAAATGGCAGTGAATTCAGTCGGCGGAACTGTGGTAAAGGTGTATCGAATTCGCTGGTACGCGCGACATGCTCGAAACACGATGATCCTACGATGAATATATTCAAAAATTTCCAAGACCCCGCGCTTAACGATCCCAGCCATCGATCGGATATGCGCGACGCTCTGGTAATTTCGACTGGAATGCAATTCCCAGGGTCGATTTAGAAATGACGCCCATAGCGGGACGAATTCCACGGACTGTTCGCAATTTCGTTATTAAAAAGGAACGCGGTCGATGGCATTTCTCATTTCCTATTGTCCTGCTGCTGGGTGGCTCGTCGCTGCTGCGTTTCGAATGAATCGATAATAATTACGTGAAATTCGGCCGGACGCCTGGAGAATTACACGCTGATTTTTGGAAATTATTCGCGCTGGTAGAAATCAATGTGTATAACGAATGAACGGGCTGGAAGGGGAGTGAAGATTCTTTGAAATAAGAATTTTTTGATGCGGCATGGATTGGTTCGAAGTTTGATGACAGTCCTTCTTAGGCCGCCTGCTTCCTAATAATTTATTCCCCCGTTTCGTCAAGCCTGGAATGCGTCAGAGAGCAGCAGAACTGCAGCTTTGCCGGGGCGGCGTTATGCAGATGTTGCTGAGTGATTAATGCCAAACCTGGCGGCTAGCAGTCGAAACACTGGCACTCGTGCAATGGCAAATATTTATCGTTCGACCCTTGCATGTAATTGGTTAATCAATGGATGTAAACCAGGTTATGTTTAGATTACACGCGCAGCCCCTGAACATTCAGGGCAAGCATGATTGAGAATGGGGTTGAATATCTTAGACTGATAGGTACTTCGGTGTTTCGAGAGATTTCTGTTTCACAAGTGTGTTATTTCAAATGTCAGATCTTTTTAAAGATTTCGCAAGAACCTTTCGAAAATTCAAAGAAATTACGTAATAGAATCTAAATAAACTCTCTAATTTTATGTTCCGAATCGATGGCGCAAGAATACACAGAATCGTCGCGACTTTCGATAGCAATTATTTAAATTGATGGCGTGCCCTCGCCGCATCAATGTAACGAGGTTGCAGTCGATCAGTGATCTGCAACAACGGGTCGCAACGCTTCCCCCAGAGGAAATTCCAGGAGAAGTACTTCTAATCTCGGTAACGCGACGATCGATCTGTCAAACGCGGATTTCCAGGGCTCAACTTTTCCAGCAAACTTCTCTGATACGGGGATTTCAGAGTGGTCAGCGTCGTGATTAAGATTGCCAACGTTCCCCCAGCTTCCAACATTCTTCGCTTCAGACGTCCTTTATATCAAACGAATCCTGCTACCATAATTCAAGCAAAACCGTAGACAGCTCCTGTTCCGTTTCCTACTTCTGTCCGTCACGATCACCATAATTTTATCGGGTTGCACAGCAATCGAGGTAGGATAGAAACACAGAGCCAATTACGCATTCGCCTCGTCTCGTTCCACAAAAAACGAATCCTGCGGGAGGTGCGAACGCAACCAATGGATCCGAGCAGAAGTCGCGATACGGCAAGATTAATCAACGCCTAATCGAGTTTCGTTCCCGAAGGTCACGATGAGTAAGCCTGGAAGAGAGGGCGGACAGCCACAGACAAAATAAGAGAACGATGATGTAAAATACACGAAAACACAGGGGAGACGTAGAGCGCGCGATCGAGGGTCGAGGACGGAGTAATTAAGCATCAAAGGCGGGAATAATAGCGTTCGTTTCGGAATACATGGATAAAAGTTGTCGCCGCTGGCGTTCGTTGCTGAACAGGGATTAAGTAAACGGAAGGAAAGCTGAAGACTCTATTAATTACACAGATAGTATCGCTTTAATCTGATCGGGGGTAGAATAACTTCGCGGAGGTCTTTCAACTTACTTTGGAACTCGGATTAATGGATACATTGTAGATTAATGCTTCGAAGTCTATTTAGCACTACAACGAACTAACAAGCCTCTCTGTCCCATTATATTCCTTGCTATCCACTCACCTGGAGAATTTACACTTGCAAATTCTTATATTTTAGTACTCCATTGGGATTCTGTTCAGAATAATATATATAAATTAAAACTCAACTCGAGGTTCTCCAATACCCAGCAAGTATTTACGCGTTTCATTCCTCCGAAGACCAATCAAATATTTACATTCATATAATAGACACAGAATCTGTAAAATTATTGACAGTGCTTTCTTCTGTACCCAGGTTCGCTCTATACAAAGATGCGGTTTCAATGGTTTTAAAATACCTTCTACTTCCTCCAATAAAGCGTCACACTCAGCCACCGTGCATGAACGTTGCAGCAGTTATCTGCGGTGCACGGTTTAAGAAAAATAAAGCGATAAATAAAGTTTAACGTTAATAGAACGACGGGGTTCTACCGGATACGAGCAGCGTTTCCGCGAGTAATGCGAGACCGAACCCCAGAGGAGCCCCTGCGAGTGTTCATTTCCGCGCATCGCGCGTGTTTCTTTCGATACTTGAATCGCATCGAAGAAATGGAACAGTGGAGAGGGGCAAGAAAGGCTATTCCCACGATACCATCTATACAGTGATTCCCAGAGCTCGCGCGAGACCTCTTTTTCGCGCTGCATGAATTGCTGCACTTCGGGTCGCCAGGAATTCGTGCCCCAGTATCGGCGGCTTCGGCTGAACGACGGGCAAACGCGCATCAAAATAATTGGAGCAGCGCCTGAGCGACTTTGTTGCTCAGTAAGCCACGGGATGTCTTAAAATTCCGTTAGTAGGGTAGATGCACCATTTGTGGCCACTTTAACCCTTCGTGGTCACACGGGGTGTATTGTACCCCAAGAATACTTTTCCAGTTAAAATGTCGCGCCTTTACGACTTCCAATTGGGATTTATCGCAAGAAAAAAAATAAAAAAAAAATTAAAAAATCGCTTTCTTTCCCACAACCGTGAAAAATCGCCCATTTTCGACTACGAAGTTTATCATATCAAAATTTACATTTCTAGAAAAAGACTATTAGACCATGATTGTACAAGTATTACGAATGTACAATTATCACTGAAAAGTTAACAGATTCAAAAATACGAGAATGGTAACTCAAAAAATAACGCTGGGGTACAGTGAACCCCGTGTGACCAACTTGTGATTATAAGAAGATGTGACCACGAAGGGTTAAGGTATTGTACCAGTTCTGGCCACTTCTTAACAAAAATAATATTTTTCCGTGTAAGCCCAAACTTACCAAACAGTTACACGACCGTGTAACTTACCAAACAGTTATACAACAATAAAATATCAACAAAAGATGATGCTTGTAATTATAGATAGCAGTTAAAATTAAAAATCAAGTTAAAACTATTTTTTGCAAATAAACAATATTACAACTTTGTATTTTTGTTTTTTTGTCCTCCTAATATCATGTATATATCTATCATTCAAATACATTAACACTGCTAGAGACATAATAATATTTTGTTCGCGCTCGAAGCATGGTTGGTTGCACCGAGACCTATCATTTCTCAAATAAAACAGCTGAGTCTACCGTCACTTCTCCGATCTAGCCCCTGCCATCCAATTTTTGGCAAACGACCACCAATCCTGAGTTAATCGCTAGATAACCAATGTCGGATAATGTAATCGCGTAATCCAATAAAGAAAGTGCAATTTCGTCGGGGCTTCGGAAGTCAGCGTCCCCGACATCCTCGACCAGCTCGCGGAACTTCAAGTGAATCCCAACAGTCGCGATGTTGAATTGTTGAAGTGCCTCTTGTTGCGCTTTCCTTCGCCGACTTCAATCCGCGCCGCCCCTAAATTCAATCGCGTCGGATCCCGCCCGTCGGACTTTTTCGAGACTTCAATCGCGTCGAGTTATTGCGATCCAAAATGCTGCGCCCGGATAGAATTTTCTTTCGTATTCAAACAGACTTAATTGGCACTCGCCATTCGACGGAGACGGCGAGGGGTGTCCATCGAGCTCGTTTGCGCCACTCTGCTCAAAGATTGCCTCCAATTAACCTACATAAAGTATACCCGCGATCCCCATCTCGGCATTGTGACGAATCTGATGTCTGACATTGATGGGATCAATCTACTTCACGCTTGGTCGCTATCCACCGGTTCCACCTACAAACTGGGACAACGAATAGAATAAGACTTAATCAGTGTCCTGCGTTCGACTTATTTAATCAGCCATCGATGATCGGTAGAAACCCTTGGCTGGTTCTCACAAGTCTCTAGGCAAAAGTCCGGCTCTGGCCGGAGCCGTGAATCGATCTAGATTAAGCCGCAACCGACGAAATTAGTGGGCTGGTCCTTAGGCACGTCCTTCAGACACCGTTCTGAGATTATGCCGATGGATTGTTGGTGATAAAGCTCCAAGATCTCGCCTCCACTTTCCAGCTAGGACTTAGACCTGAGTTCAGGAACCGAGTTACTCGAGAGTGGCTGCTGCATGAATTAGACGTATGTAACATGCTGTAGGAGCAGTTCTATAGTTTGTATAGTTGCAGATTTGGAGTGATTCATAAGAGACTATTCTCTGAAACTTCCACCCAATCATCGATGTTTTTACGTCGCGAATAATATCCATTTACTAACCACAACTGCTACTGCCAGTAACTCCAATTGCATACGAACTCTCACGCCACCAAACGACCATTCCATCTACCCACAGGCCTCCTCGGTTACATCTTCAAAATTCCCAGTGAAGCTACAGCATACCCTTGCAGAATTAATCCATCCCAGCAGCGAGTCCCTTTCCGCCCTCAGACTTCCCCGTAAATGCACGGGGCGTTGCGATGGCGTTGTTAAAAACACCGTCGGGCCTCGCAAACGTACGTTAATAACACCCGTGGAGGTCCAGCGGGGACGGCAAATGGACCAGCATAGCCCTGTGGAGAGGGCAAGAGGTGCCAGTGCCAGGGAGCCGCGTTCAACGCGCACCCGTGCGCCGTTCCATTGTGTGCGTCGACTGCCTCGCCGTGCACAGGTCTCGCCGAGTGGTCCAGCGCAGCGTAGCGCAACATCGGGACAATGTGCTCTCATTAGCAGCTGTCGCGCTTCTGTTTTTCCATTTTCGTCCTCCTTTCGCCCCGCTTCGTCGTCTCGGCCGCGCGTTTGCCCGCGCGGCGTTAACCGAGCGACGCGGGTTAACACGTCGCGTTTAGAATCGACCTTTGACGTTTCACAGACGACCCGGCACTCGAAAATTCTCAGCCGACGACGCTGTGTCGCTGCCACCACCCTCGAGCGCCTCGAACAGTGAACAGCAAAGCGGCTCATTGTCCGGGCTCCATCTTCTCGCTCGATAACTGTTTCGCGACGATTCTGGGTTGCGGCTGTTGATGGATCGGGCGGTTTCAGCGGAGTCGCTGGTAAGTTTGAGTGCCGAATGGGCGAGGAAGCGGCGACAAGATTTCGATGGGAAATTCGAATGAACCAGCTGTTTCGCCGTGAACAACGGCGGAACACCTTTCTCTGCGGTATGGAGGGCTCGGAAGAATATCGGAGCGGAATATCGTTGATCGAAACGATACGGAGGTAAATTGGCTACGGTATCTTGGTACGGCTTGATCCAGCTAATGAGGCAGCGAACAGGATCCAACGACCACTTTCGCCGGGCGAGGGTAACGCGGCGTCTCGTTTTCCTTTTATGCACGACAAACGGTTTTCCGATAATCTTGCCGTCGCGTGCAAGTTTCAATGGCATCCCATATTCCCGTCGTGTAAACGGCTGATGCACAGCTATTTCAATGCGAACGGTACGTGGCGCGATGAACGGGAAAATGCAGCCGAGGCGGCAAAAGGGGCAGCGCGTATGTGAGCTACGTGTGCTTTTTGCGCTGAAACGATCGCCTGTCAAAGCTTGACGCGTGTGCCGTTGCACACGAGACAGATTCGAATACCTTTCGACGCCAGGGCGCCGACTACACCTATGATCCATCTTTCCATCCACCCGGGCGAGGAGAAGCATTCTCGGGAAGGGAGGCAACACGAGGACGCTTTTACGTAACCGACCGTCCGAGAGGTGGACTCCGTGGACTGCGTCGGATGGCAGAAATTGGAGAAGCAAGTGGAACAAGTAAACGTATGGTGCGACGGTGATTGGAGGGACAGAGGAGTCTTAAAGCATGGCGTACTTTTAACCCCTCGTGGTTACACATCTGTATAGTTACGCGGTGGTCGCACTGGGTCCAATGGACCCGGCCGATTTTTAATCTTTATTTAGATACCGATAATAATAAAGATAACTTTATTAGATATTGAAGTTACCGTGCGAACTGTATCAGTCCAATCGAGTCCAAAAAATTATAATACACACTTTGAACATTTTAGAATATGGAATAGTCGCGTTTTAGTAAGAAATGAAATGACAACATGTACCAAAAAAATCGGAAAGGTGTAAAATCCTGAAAAACGAGCTTTTTTTACGAAAACAATAATACCTTTTTTATTTTTTAACTAATTTTCATACAGATTGTGGCTGATACTAATAAGATATAGCCCTTTTAAAAAATATACAGTTTCATACTGTGCGTTTCAAAAAAGGTATTTATTTTGAGATCTGAAGATGATCAATATTGTGTAGTAAAAAACCACGTTTAATTTAGAGAAAGAACTATTTATTATTATTACAATGATTCTTATTATCATTATATGATGATTATTATTATTTTTATTCATATGAAAGTAATTTAACAATGAAAAGAATTGAATCCAGTCTTCTCCCGCGCATTCAGCACACATGTACATTCAGTGTTCGTACTCATTATACACACATATAACTTGAGGGGAAAAAAATATTGTCACAGCCATCTTACAACCCACACACATTACATTTTATTGAAGTAAATTTCCCGAATTAGAGTAGAATTTTTTTTTCATTTTTTCGATAAAATTTACGCATTGGACCCACG